>CM049426.1:128001891-130501891 GCA_026929855.1 Poa annua
CGCGTCGAGGGTTAGCACTCCGTCTTCCGGGACACCCCCTCCTCCCTCCTCCTGCCCTGTAGCCTCGCCGTCGAGCGAGAGGCCGCACGGCCGTCCGCCGAGGCCGTGCGCGTCGAGCACGAGCACGACGCCGTGCGTCCTCCCCTCGGGCCTCCTGAATGCGCACGAGCCCGCCCGCGTCCCCGCACCTCTTTAGCACCCCTCGCACCGCGGATGCGCCGCCGGGATTTGGTCATCACCGGCGTTCTCTCCGTCGGGCACGGCCGCCGCGCGCTGTGCCTGCAATCTTCAGTTTCGTCAGTTAATTAGCGCATATAGCTTATCCTAAATCGAGCCGTATTCTAGCAACAACCCAGCACCCGACCCAGTGGCTAGCGTAGCTGCACCGCACACCCGCGAGATCTCGAGTTCGAACCCCAGCCGCGCGGCCTTTTCTCTCTTTTTCCCTCACACTGGCAGGTGGACCCCACTGGTCATAGACCATGGCGGCCAGCGCAGCATCACACGCTCAGTCAGTGCCAGTATGGCGCACGGGCCCGTTGGTCAGTGACTCTGGCTAGCACAGCCTGTGTGCAGAAAGTTTCGGTTAAACTCTGGGAAATATTTGAAACTGACAGAAATTGGATTGAGTTTGTAAATTCAATAACTTTTTAAGTACTTGTTCAAAAATTACAAATAAAATACCAAAATGTTCAGAAAGGTAAATACTGACTTTTGGTCTAATTCATTTACCCAAATAAATTAGTTTATATAACTTTTCAGTAAAATAAAGAAAAAGGGTAGAAAAGAAAATGAATTTAGAAAATCAATACTGGACTCATTTTGTAAATTCAATAACGTGAGATTTATAAATCCAAATAAACCAAATCCAAATGTTCTGGAATGCTTATGAAATTATCTAACCAACCCAATTGGTTTCACCTCATTTAGATATATAATAAAAATGTATTATTCAAAATTCCATAAAGAGTTTAAAATCCAAACTTGTTTGTTTCTGATACTCTGTTAGTCCAAATTGGTTGAGACCAATTTTATTGAGTCCCATTTAGTCATGGTTAGCCACCCATAAAAGGATTAAATTTTTGGAACAACAGAACTTAATTGATAGCCAAAACTTTGTTATTAATCTTCGGGATTGAAACCATTATGTAGGGAGTTTGGTAACTCCAATTGACCCAAATCCAATTGTATTGTCTTCTACACATCAGTAGCTTTCTGTAGAAATTTAGTTTGTATTTTTGTGACCAACAAAACTTAAGATATGTAATTAAACATGTTCAACTAGTTTCTGCCATAATTAAGACATAATCAAATAATGGCTAATTCAATTAAATTGAAACCAAATTGTGTTGCTTGATATATGAAGTGACTATTTAGAGCATTTAAGGTTGCATTGTTGTAATGATTGTTGTGCTGCTGTTACTTGCTAGTTGTTGTAGTTTAGCATGTTATAATATGTTAGTAATGTTAGTGTTTGTTGTTAGACACATTGGTGAGTAATATGTTTGCATGGCTTGATGGACTTGATAGTCTTGGAGTGGAATAATAGCTTAAATATCTTGTTAGTGTCTCCACCTTAGCTTGGTGAGGTATTTAAATTATAGAGATTAATTGGTGACTTAACTTTTGTCTGAAGTATTTCCTGATCAGAGAAAAGTGGTTACTAATTACCTCTAATTGAAGATGCCTTGGTGCTCTATATTTTGGCATGTGTATGGTGTTATACTCCTGTGAGTATCATGCCCTAGTAAATATAGATTTATTTCGTTGCTTAATTAAACTAGTGCTATGTTCGTGGCTTGAGTGATTAGTTTAATACCTGTGGTTGTTCCTTGTTTGTATGCCACCTGTTGTTTGGTTGCTTATTGCATGTTGTTTTATTTTCATGTTGCGACGCTAGTTATAAACGCTACCGGAGTGGTATTGGGAAGAGATTTATCGAAGAAGGATGTGAGTTATTTCTTGATCAGTGAGAAGAAGCCCAGGAGCATTATGCGGAAATCAGGCAAGCTATTCCCTGAGCTTGCATCTTTATACACCTATTTTGGTTCACATGTTTTACTTATAAAGAGCATATGTGATTTAAGTGGTGGTTGCCACTAAGGCGATGAGTTTGAAAACCTTTTTTTCCAAAATACCAGTATATTATTTTGACACCCTGTATGGAGATATTAGATGGAAATTCTTTTTCAAACTATAGGATGGAAAAACCAAGATTTGTTTATTCAAAACTCCTTTGAAAACTTGTGTGGATATAAAGCACTATGATATGGTGTTGAAGTAAAGAAATGGAGAAAGGTGGTTTTTGAGAAAAGCACATTGTGTCTTAGTACTTACGTCGATCAGCCGATACTCTGTGCGACCACATTTACCCACATATGGGAAAGGGGCCTAGTCATATAGTTTGCTCTTATTAGTATGGGACACTGCATCAACGGAGATGACTCTGTTATGCATGAGGGAATGGTTTGACGACCTACCCCTGACCTGGATCCTCTCTCGACATCTATGAGTAGATAAGGAGGAGGATAGAAGGATGTCCCCTATACACCGCCAGATAAAACATGTGAGTCCTCACACTTAGATCCCGACGGGCTGGGTTAAGTGTCGATGGGAAGTATCATATGGGCAGGATCCTATACTAGCATGAGCAAAGGAAAGACTAGGGTCGGTGACTCAACTTCGCATACCGCTGGTATGGCAAAACGTGGCTGACACGATGAGTTATCGGATGAGTGTGGGAAAAGCGTGCTACCTCTGCAGAGGGTTAAAACTATTCGAATAGCCGAGTCCTCGGATATGGATAGTTGAGAGGCCCTACTTCGACCATGTGCAAGTTTTGGAAAGGATTTGAGTTTTAAAAAGAAAATGAAGTGGAGAGTGTTCCCTACACCTATACCAACGGATCGGTATGAGGTTGTTGGAGAATATGTATCATGACGGTTTATGGTCAGGAAAAGGAGGAGTTTTGGAGAAACAGATGAAATGGTGATTTTTCGATAAAATGTTTATTAAAGAGACTTCTTACCTTTTTCAACAAAGATGCCCCCTTTTGGGAAAAAGTTTTAAAGAGACTTCTTACAAAGGCAGATTTATGGGAAACGTTCTGAAGACTTCCTTTCCTTTTTCAATAAAGACATAGGGTTTTCAAGGCAAACAAAGTTTTATTTAAACAAATAAAAGAATAGTGCATGCTCATGTTGGGGTAGTTTGCGAGTACGTAAATGTACTCATGGTTGTGTCCCTGGATATTCCCATGTCCAGTGTTCAAGAAGGAGTATGATGAAGACCGAGAGACCGATGACGTCTTTGCGAACTAGGCCGTCTTCCCAGTCAGCTGCCTGTAGGTGTCTTGGCAAATGACTCGGGCCCCACGTTGATTGGTGTTTTCCGCTGCAATAACTTATTGAAGATTATGGCTTCACTCAAGTAAGTAATTCTTTCGGTAATTATGGATGTTCTTTTTGGTACCAGTCGATTGTGCCCAGCGACAGACTGATCACGGGATCGCTGATGTTGTAAGCACAAGGGTATTTCGGACAGCTAGTCCGGGTTACCCACACTTCTCCTCATCTTCCTTTTCCATTTTGATCTGGTGATAACCAGAGAAAGCATCGAGGAAGAAGAGGAGGCCGCAGCCTGTCGTGGAGTCCACGATCTGGTCAATTCTTGGCATGGGATAAGGGTCTTTGGGGCAAGCCTAGTTGACATCAGTGTAGTCGATGCAGAGGAGGCCTCCTCCGGCGGGTTTTGGGAGGACCACGTCGTTGGAGAGGCAAGTGGGGTGCGCGACTTCGCGGACGACATTTTCCGCTTTTAGCTTCTCGACCTCTTTGACGATGAATTCTTGCTTCTCGGGGGCTTGCTTTCTTGCTTTTTGCTTGACGGGGCGTGCGTTTGGACACACGGCTAGGTGGTGCTTGATCACCTCCCTCGGTACACCGGACATATCTGACGGAGTCCATGGGAACATGTCAAAGTTTGCCCGGAGGAAGGCGACGAGCGCGCTTTCCTATTTGGGAGGCTGAGCAGCGCCAATGGTAACGCTAGCCCCCGAGCCTTCAGCCCCCGAGCTGCTGGAGCTTAGAGAGACTTTCTTTGTGGCGGCTGGTTCCTGAGAGAACAGCCGCTTCTTCTTCTTGGGTCTCTCGAGAGGCTCCATGTCTTCGTCAGCAGGGAACTCCATGGCGGCTGCTGTAACATCCCAATATTTTGGAATGTTTAAAAATAAAAAAAATAAAAACTTTTGTTTTGATTAAAATAAAATATTAAAATGCTTAAGAGAAGCAACTATAAAAGACTTCAAGCATCTTGAAAAGATTTAATATCTCAAATATCTCAGTTCATAATTACTTTCAAAAGTTGTTTCAAGTTAAACAATTTATTATCCATGGTAGGTGTTAAACCTCAATATGTAATTTGACAAATGTTTTACGAAATTTCAAACCATTTCATTATAATAAAAAAGTTTCCTTATAAGTATTTGATTTCAACCACTTAACCATAGCTATTCATAAATTAAAATAATATTTACTAGTATTCCTTAAAACTATGTAAACATAATCTCTTTTGCCAAATGGATTTTCATTCTTCAACTAAGTTCAAACCTAGTGTTGAAATTACAACCCTATAGTTTATAACTTTAATAACTTCATATATTTCATAATTTATGAATTATCCAAATAAACATTTCATTAGCTTAAATGATTTTCATTTATTTTCAAAACATAAGATGACTTCATGAATATATGTTCTAAATAAGAAAGTAATTAAAACTCAAATATTTGCAATGTTGTTATGAAGTTCAATTGAAATTGCCTTAAAAATAAAATATAATGGTGCACAAATTTTGTTGAATTAAAATGAATACATTTTTTTCCTTTTTATTTTCATATAGTAAGTGTTATGTTATTTAGTATTTTACTAAAGCCTAGAATGAGTTAAGTATTTAGAAATGAGTTTAAATAACTAAAATTCAAACTTATTTTGAATATGGGTATCTTACAAATTTTATTCATCCAAAAGAAAATTTAATTAAATTATAATTTCAAATTTGACTTTAAGTGTCAAATTTGTATTTAATGAATATTTCAAAATATTAATTTTCAAAAAAATTCAAAACATGCCCACAACTGCTTTAACACAAAGATAATAATTTTACAAATTTTTAGAAATTTGTTTGACTCCATTTGGAGTTTTAAATCAAAAGTTATAAAGGAAATAAATAAATCAGAAAAGAAAAAGTGAAAAACCTGACAGGCGGGACCCACCTGTCAGGGCTTCATCCCTAACCTCTAGCTGTGATTTTCGCCGGCGATTGCTCCACCGATTTCCTTCCGAATCCGGCGAAATCCTTGCGAGTTGTTTCCTTTGCTCTGGCTTATTTAAACATCACGACCTCCTCTTCCATTTTCCCCAAACCCTAACTTCTAGGACGCAGCCAGGCCGGAGAAATAGATCGCCGGAGCTCTTCGCTACCGCCGGCGAGATTTCTTCAAAACCGGTGAGCTCCGACGACCACTGCCTCTCCCACCTTGCCCATCCTATTCGCCGACCCCGTGCGCGGCTCCTTACGCTTTCCTCGCCCCCCCTATAGAGCAAAACGTGCGCGGCAAGCACGACCGGAGGTCACCTGAGCGCCGCTGCATCATTTCCGCCGCTCCCGGTCGTTCCTGGAGGAACGACTCGACTCCGTCGCCACCGTCGCCTCCAGGACATCGCGTCGCACACCTTCATCTCTTTCCCGTGGCGGGGCGACCACCGGAGCCTCGCCGTCGACCTCGACGAGCGCCGCGCCGCCGCTTCCTTCCTCTGCTCTGGCCACCCCGCGCCACCCGGTATGACCACCTCCCCCAGACCGTCCGATCTTGATCCATTGGTTCCGATTTGATCACTTAAGTGAACCGGTACCGACGAATAGGAGCTGGCCACATCGTTGCCTCGTCAGCGCCCAGTCAGATCCACATCGTTAATTTAATTTAATCCTTGCGAATTTAATTGACAGTTTGAAACACCCCTGTCACTTAGAATAGTTATAACTTTTTACTCACATATTCAAATTCAAATATTTTTATATATTTGGAAAGCCCTTGACATGAAGAATATTTTAGATCTACCAAAATTCAAATTTGACTCAGTTTAAAATATTCAAATTTCAAATGGTGAATTTGAGTAATTTTATCATAACTTTAAATCTATAAATCCAAAAATTTCAAATTAAATTGTTTTAGAAACTTTATAAAATGTGTGATATGATGCCTCTGTTATAAAATAATTTTTGACAATTATTTTGTTGATTTAAATACTTAATACAAACATTATTACTTTATTAAATCCAATTGTATACATTTAATTAAAAACACTATGTCTATTAACCCCATTTACAAAATTTTGTTATAAATAATGTTTGAACAATTAAAATGAATTTAAAGGTCAGAGGCTTAATTTGATTTATTTTAGCACATTATAAGGTTTATTAATTTAAAATTTATTACTTTGCACCAAAGACATAACCTTGGGTAATTGTAATTTAATAATGATAGTGGTATTAGAGTACTTAACCTTGCTTTTAAATTGCGATTAAGCCTTCTTGATGTCCCTTTGTGTAAACTTTTGAAGACCATTTCATTAGAAACCTTGGAAACACCCAAACAACATTTTTGAATTACAATTAATACAAACATTATTACTTTAAATTACAATTAAGTTATAGTTTGACTATTTTTGACATAACACTTAATACAAACATTATTACTTTATTAAATCCAATTGTATACTTTTAATTAAAAACACGCTGTCTATTAACCCCATTTACAAAATTTTGTTATAAATAATTTTTGAACAATTTAAAATGAATTTAAAGGTCAGAGGCTTAATTTGATTTATTTTAGCACATTATAAGGTTTATTAATTTAAAATTTATTACTTTGCACCAAAGACATAAATAATTGTCCTTATCCAGAGAAAGCTCAAATTCCTGTTTAATAATATACTTCATTACATTAATAAGTAGGTTTTGTTTAAAACCTTTTAAATGATTTTAGTTCATTTACAAGTGCATATAAATGTTATTGGTTAATTAGGTGTTGCTAAAAATGTGATTTAAAACATTATGCCATTTCAAATACTAAGTTATTATTAATACTATAAACCTTAAGTTGGTGATTAAAAATGTTTAGATATGAGAAAGTTAAGAAATTCTTGAATATGAATTTGGTTAAAGTTAATTTTAAAAATAACCTTGGGTAATTGTAATTTAATAATGATAGTGGTATTAGAGTTCTAAACCTTGCTTTTAAATTGCGATTAAGTCTTCTTGATGTCCCTTTGTGTGAGGACCCCTCTGACTAACCGTCAGAGATGCCCATGTTATGTAAACAGATCACGATCCCAATGATCAGTGCATCGCGATCACATAACCAACATGGTATACAAAGTTACATCATACAACTCGAATAGTATAAGACTTACATAAATAATGGTCTCATGACCAAGTGTGCAAACATCGTCACACTTGACGAATATTAACTAAGGTTCAGCGGAAGCTTTGGCTAGCGTCGACCTTCGTCACGTCCTGACGCATTCCCACAGAGCAGTTGAGCGGGACACTCAGTTGGCGTAGTCGACGGCGTACTCCTCCTTCTTGTCGTACATCTCCTCATTTAAACCTGGACGTTTGAATATCCCGGGACACAGCCATATGAGTACATTTACGTACTCGCAAGACCACCTCTAGGCTTAAGTTTTCATGATAATGCAAGAAAACACTTTTAAAAAACTGGGATAGCTGCTATATACGACTATAGGGCTTAGTTTTCGAATACCATGATTTTAGACATAGAGAATACGACATCTTTGTATCTTTGTTGAAGAAAAACATTTAGAGATAGAATTCTCTTCTCTTAGATATAGCAAGGACATATCCAAGTTCAAAACTTTATTTTGTAAAACCTTTAAAAGCACTAGGATGGGGATACCCCTTTTTCCTTCCTTGAGATCGGATTGATTGTCTCCTCGAGACCAATAATCCTCACCCAAATTCCGTACCTCCCAGGTACCACTTTATGCCTCCTTGTTTTCCCCCGGAAAACCTTTTCTTTCCTGTTTTTAAGAACCAAAATGCCCATACGCCTAGATCAGTGGCCTTTCCAACCGTCCATGACCGCGGACGCGGCTATTCGAATAGATTTACACTCTGCAGAGGTTGCACACTTTACCCACACCAATCGGTCCTTCCGCCGTGTCTGCCACGGCCCGTCATACGACAGCATGCGGGGGTCCGGATAACACGATCAAAACTTTCCACTATGACCACCCTAGTATCGGGGCCTCCCGGTAGGTTTGTTCTCCTCGGCACCGTGTGCTCCACTAGACTTCTTGGTCTTTCCTCGGGACGCCACACCGCCACGTCAGGAGACCCACCGTAATCGTCCGGCTGTTGGTCCTCAACAGTGAATTGTCTCTTCCGGACGACAACCCGGCGTCGAGGGCCCAGCCCTTATAGAAAGTATGAGAGCCCCAACACTAAAATAGACAAGCTTCCGGCTAAGCCCTACCCATGTCAGGTAGTGTGGTTGCACGGGTTAATTGTTCGAGCGGCTGCTAGGGCAGTACTTTGTTTTTCAAAAACAACTTCCAATCCTCCGACTACTCCCAGCAGCTCGGCTTTTCGCAAACATCTCCGATTGCTCCCAGCAACTCGGGTTTTAATAAAACACTTGCTCGGCGATTGCTCCCAGCAACTCGGGTTTTCCTCCGTAAAACAATTTTATCAAAAAGGTTCCCATCCTATAGTTTTGAGGTAAGTAGATGAAGGTAGACTACTAGAAAACTTAATCTTTTTGATGGAGCCTTCAACAACAAGGCTCACCAAATAAACTCTTTTTGTAACACCTATAGTATTCTAGTAGATAACTTTGGCCAATCAATATTTTGTAAAATAGTTTTCGGGTGGCAAGGTGCCACAAAAGAATTAAAACATGCATTATTTTATTTTGAAAACAAAACATGCTTGATAAAATAATAGGATTCATAATAGTGGTGAGGTGGGCTTGCCTGGCTCAACAATATGTCCTTGGTCTTGGTCTTGACGTTCTTCAGGTTCATTCCTCACTTCCCGGTCCTTCCCGATTATATCTAACATCGTAAATAGGAAAATGAACCACACTCAGAATACCAGACAAAGCCACAAGGACATAACAAACAGCAAGTATTGTACAAGACATTGAGATACAAACATAAACAAACAACTCCTTTAGCTATACAACAACTTCAACAAAGTCCATAGAGCTTAAGACAACAATAGATTCTCCTAAGAAAATATACATAACAACTCTGAGTATTAATAAGTTAGTTCTTCAGAACACTCTAACAACACGTTACTTAGGGTTATTATATTATTTAATAAGAGTTGTTATATTACTTTCAGGAAATACTTCAGACAAAAGTATCTTAGTAGTTCAGGAAATACTTCAGACAAAACTATCTTAATAGTTTAGGAAATACTTCATACAAAAGTATCTTAACACACAAGCAAGTATTAATATTAACACTAGCATTGAGCACACTCACATGCAAACATGTTACTAGCTCAAGAAACACCTACTATCAAGTAACTAAGCGACAAACACTGGTAACACCACTATCCAAACTAGTTTATGACTAAGAGCTAAAATGGTGCACTAGGCCTATTTAACAGGACGCCACAATTAAAGTCACTTCGACCAATAAACAAACAATCACATGGCAACCAAGTGTTGACAACAATCTAAAATAAGAAAGTCATATATTAAGCATTACAAAACACAAGGAACTACTGGATAAAATTTAACACCAAACAATCATTCACATGCACAGCACACAAACGAAACTAGTGCAACTCCTAGGAAGCAAGATGAACTATGTGAAACTCAAAAGTGAATGGGCTAACAATACTTTTAGGAAATTTATTAAAATTATTAAAGGATAACCTAAGTTTTCTGGACTTATGAGTTACTAAGCACATCAACACATAACAATTAGAGTAAAACAGGGAATTAACTTATTACATTTATTGGATAAATAAGATGATGTTTAAAGAGATGAAACATAACACACAAACATCCACAAGCAAAGCATATTAACACAATTGATGTTATTAGTAGGGTACCACGTGAATAATGCTAAACAAAAGTAAACAATGCACCACACATTATCAAAGTGGTTTAACCAAGTCATTATTATTGGGTTATGGTTCTGAACTTCAAAAGTTGATTAGTAATATTTCTACAAATCACATTTGCTAAGAACAGATGATTAAAAGCTAATACTTCTATTAGCCAAATGTTGTTGTTTTGGTAGATACATCATAACTACTAAGATAATGTTCATAAAGTAGAACCCTTCTACCACAGTACACCTAGCAACCATATGAAGTGGTGAAAATTGGATTTGCATCATAAGCTATTACAAAACAGTAGCTAAAAATGATGCAAATGCTACTGGTCTCAAACCAAAAAGATTGTAGTTTCAGTTTTAAGTATCTCTTAGATGCAACACAAATTTCTATGGATAGTTACTGGTTTTATCTTTCTTTAGAAATTGGATTCACTTAATTTGTACACTCTTAGCTCCATATATTTCAGTTTTAGTGAAACAAACATGTTTTAGTAATAATAGTGTACCTAATAATGTATAGATTATTTTTATACCAATCCAGGGTTGCATGTTAAAGAAAACACAAAGCTACTCCACAAAAATACTCCTAAACTATTTGTACAAACATATAAAGCATAAACAAGTAAAACTAGATACATGCAAATAACAGAAAATAAGATATATTATTTTTGAAGTGCAAAAACCTACTATTTAAGAGAATAATCCACCATTCACAAAATATAAGCTGTAAAATTCTACCAAGATAGGATATGATAGCTACTACTCAAATACTTTTCCATTACACTATTTCGGAAACCTAAGGACTCGATCGAAATGAGTGCTAAAGAGAACGAAAGGTATTGGATCATCCCTTTCACCTGAAGCTGTTTCCTCTTCTTCGCGATGCGGAGTTGTCTTTTGAACTGAGTCAAAGCACACTTTTGCGTTACCACTAGTCAATTTGAATTCGTGGATATGGTCTTAGAAGAACAGCATATAATAGACTGTCTCATGTTAGGAAGTCCTCGGCCAAACGAGTATTTCACGCCCTAACTTAAGATGCTTACCTACCACTACTACTGGCTGGAGGCAATGGAGTAGGGCTGCTGGGCAAGTGAATGAACTCTGTCCTAGGCTCTACGTGTGATTCGTTAAAATAGGACCTTTTTCCTCTAAAATCCATTAACTATTTATCTTCCTTCAAAATTGTTTTCTTTTTTCTTTTTATTCTAACTCAAAAAAGGAGAAGATAGATCTACCCGTTGTAGATTGGAGATTTGAAAAGGATATTAAAAGGAATCGCAAGTTTCTTACCTCCAAACAAAATATTTACTTGTTACTAATAAAAAAAAAAGTTTAGCCTACATTCTAACACATGCAATTGGATTTGCTCAAAAATGTATTTTTAATAATGAACTAAAAATCACCAAAGTGGTACTGGTGTCAATCTTAAACATGATATAACTTTAGTTATAAACATCTCCTGCATGCAAGGCTTATAGATCTAGGTAGGTATTCTCACTAGCTTTCCATAGAACTAAAGTTTGCAAGATTTGGATTTATAAAACTCAAGTTATTAAGTAAATGGTGTAAAATCCATAAAAATATATTTTTACAAGATTGCACATAGCACACGCATACAAATATATTTTTGAGAACGGCCAGTGCCACATGGTCAAGAAAACACACAGAAACCAAAAAAAAATTATTTCAAATATTTTGCATGCACAAAATTTTCACAAATGAAATAAATCTGGGATGCCAAATCACTGGAAAAATAAACAGAGAATAATTTGCTTAAAAGAAAAAGAGCAGAAGGGCCGGATCTGAAACAGGCCCCACCGCGCGAGATGGGCCGGCCCAAGGCAGCGCGCGCGCTGGCAAAGGGGTGAGTCACCGTGGATTTCAGATCCGACGGCTAGAAAAAGAAACAGAGGGATTCAAAGAGGATCGTCGATCGCGAATCCGACGGTTGCAGGTCGTCTTCCTCCCCCCGACCAGGGACACGGAGCAGAAACCCTAGAGAAGGACGCGAGATCGATCTGTTCACCTAGGGCGCACGCCGGACTACTAGGAGGGGTGGGGGTGGATGCGGAGCTCGAGGGGTGCCTGAGGATGCTCTCGAATCCGCTCGGAGTGCACCGGTTTGACGGTGACGCTGAGGTCGGCCGCGTCGGGCACGTCGTGGCCTCGGTGGCTCCCGAATTCCTGAAATCAAATGAGCGTGTCTCAGCGGTAGCTTGAACAGAGGAGAGTGCGATGGAGGAAAAATGGCGAGAAGAGGGGGTCGGTAGCAGTGGCGCTCTTCCTCGGAAGCCCACGGCGCCGGGTCTCGGTTCTTCAAGGATCCTGAGCAGGGAAGAGCAAGAGCTCGGGAGATCTTGCTGGGGGTGGGTGAGAGAGTGCAGGGGAAGGCAATGGGCAAGGTAACGGAGGCCAAGGGAGCCTCAGTTGCAATAAGAGAAGAGGGTGGCGCGCTCGGGTGCTCGGGAATGGACAGAGGAAGAGAGAGAGCACTGGCAGGGGATTGGGTGACATGGGCGGTGGAGGAGCGTCAGCTGGTACTATTGCAAGCTTTGGATGCTAGCCACTGTCTCCAAGTTGATGGAGGGAGGTGAAATAATGGAGGTGGTGTCTCCTGCCTGCCAGGTGTTTGACGAAAAGCTCAAGTGAGTAAAGAAAATGAGAAATGATGCAAGGGCTGGCCAGGGCTGAGGCCAAGGGGTGCAGGGGTGTGTGAGGATCTAAAGCAAGTCTAAGATCAGGGTTTGGGAGGAGGGGAGTGGAGGTTTAGGATTTCGAATATTTTCGGGCTGATTTAATTAAGCCACTAAACCATGATGGATTAGTCAACACTTTGACAAGAAAAATATAAAACAAGTTGTTTTTGTTAGGGGGAGTATAAGTGCAACATTAGGTTTAGAAGTTAGTGAAAAAGGGTCAATAAACCACTACATAAGAAAATGAGAAAAGGGGTAACTAATAGAGCACTCATGGTCACCTTATAATGTAGTACTCAAAACAATCAAGAAATAGTGATTAAACATTTTTGTAAAATATAAAGAATGATAAAAGTGGATAGTAGAGTTGGTGAGGATTAAATTAAGTGAGTTGCATTCCCATTGTAAATAGAATCGACCCTAATGTTCAAACTCTAGAAATGCTAAAAATGAACAGGAGTGGAGATAGATTTTTAAACTTTTATAAAATAGAATTTTTGAGAAAAACACCACCAAACAATATTACACGAGGTAACACCTTAAACTTATGAAATATAAGAACAACAAACATTTAGATCCCAATTAACTTATATAAATCAAATTTTGTCACATTCAACACCACATGAGCACACATAAAATAACACACTTATGGGAAACAATTTAAGAACATAACCTAATGGCCAACCACACAATTGGATCAATAGCCATACTTTTAATATAGATCAAAAATATTTGTGAGGAGGTGATCAACAGAATCAAAACAGGGTATTTTTGGTAGGAATATAATTAAACCAGTATAAGGTGAGGTGGTGATCATAATGATCCAGACATGGATCTTGGTATAAATAGAATTACTCTAACAAGCTGAGCATTGATTTCTAGAGGCTAATTAAATTGGTGTTTTGGAAAAGAGAGTTGGTAATGCTTGCATCATATTAACATCCAATATAATTTAAGGCTTATTATATGGTCCTCTATAGTTTTGCAAACATGTAGTTTTGGAAATACTTTTATCTTTTCAATTAAACTGCCTTTGGGTAACTGTTAAAATCAAGACCTCATGATGACTATAGTTTGTTAAGAACAAGATAGAAGAAGATATATGTATTGTTTTACTTGCCATAATCCTGGATTTCGGAAGTCATACTATAACTTAAGTTTTAATAGGTTGTTATTTAGAAGTCATCAACACAAACACGAAAACACAACTCGACAAACAGAGCATACAAGGGAAAGCACGTCCATTAACAAAACATTTCAGAAACTTTTTTTGTTCCCTTAGAAATTTGGGTCTTTATTAATTAAGTTTTTGTTGCTTCCAAAATTTGGGGTGTTAAACTTTGTGTAAACTTTTGAAGACCATTTCATTAGAAACCTTGGAAACACCCATACAACATTTCGAGTTGAAAATGTTTATTTGACCCCAGACCCTTCCTTGGCGAAACCCTAAACCCAAACACAATTTCTTTCATATATTGGATTATGTGACAACTCTGACCAAACCCTTCCGAGAAGACCGTTACGCTTGTATTTTTCAATATGTTTTGTGTTTGTTGAATTGCTTGTTTATGGGGTGTCCTTTTTTATTATATAGTTGTAACGGGGAGCAACCTTTGACTTGGACAAGTGTGTGTGAGAATCGACAACTTTCATAAGGCAAGTGACTTCATAAAACACCTACTATTTTATTCTATTGCATACCTAGTGTTTTAAGCAGTATTTGCAAAAGTACTATACATGATAGGTTTTTGGGAGATTGTAGTATGCTATGCAAACCTGTTAGGTTACCCCTTAGAAATTCCAGTTAGACCCCTATTATAATTTAGTGGAAGTGCCTGCTGCAAAAATAATTGTTTTATGGTTGATGTGATAAATGAAAATTTCCACTAAATTAATTTAATGCCTGGGTGGATTGAGTCGATCGAGGAGGTTTCAAGTTGAGTGGCTTCTCAGGGCCAAGTCTCATGGTCGTCTTCGCCCAAGATAGTATTCACTTAATTGGGGCCATGATATGCGGTGTTAACCTGAGTTGCTCACTTGAGGTAGGCCACCCAGGGCTATGAGATTGAAGTTTACACTGAGTCTAGTTGCTTATCGTGCAACCATTGGTCAATATGGGCTCTGTCTTGATGGAGTAAGTTGATGTGGACCTGGGTCAAGAGATTGATGGTGGTAGAGTTGATAGGATGGTGGTAATCTCTTAGTATGATCTTGGGAAAGCAACTTCTGAAAAGTCTCGTCTTGATCTTCTCCTTTTCCTTCTCACTAAAGGAGTGTAGAGGATAGTTTGGGTTGATTGAGTCTAATGGTGAAAGTGCACACACTCTCGAGAGTTAAAACCTAAGATCTTAGCCGTGTCCCCTGCATCGGACAATCTGAGTAACTACATAAGGTTGTCTTCTGAAAATCTCTTCATCCCAATTTCTTAATTAAATCTTGATGGGTTAACATGGGTAGGAGACATGGATTTGTCTCGAGTTTGTCTATAAAGAGAAGATATTGTTTCAAAAAGTTGTTTACCAAAAGAAGGAGAAAACTTGCTTTGCGCAATAGCCTTGAGCTCCACCAGCCAAATAAGCATATAGATATAGCTTAGTAGAATATTAGAAATTAAAGTCACTTGCCACCACAATTAAATTGTGCTGACCCTTTATAGCTGGGCTGCAACTAAACCTTGCAGATTGTTCAAATGAGAAGTAAGGGGGTTGTCTTCGAGCTACAACCAACATGTTTGCCAGTGGCTTCATGGAGATGATGTAGCTCCATGCTATCTTTAGAATTGCGTATGAACTCTGAAATAAAGTGTGAACTATTTATTTCAGCTAAGCTGAGTTGTAAGGATTATTTGTTTTTGGATCATTCGTCTCGTTTGTAATAAATTATGACATTGTACTGTGATGTTACATCTTATTGGAAAATGCGGGACTTATGTGATCCAAGTCTTCCGCACTATTCATATGTGCCATTGCTCTTTTGAGCAAGGGCTGTATAGATGGTATCAGAGCACGAATGTTGCCTGTAGGCTCAAAACCCCTAGGATTGGACAGAAACCAAAAGTCAAAAAATTTTAAGTTACTATTTAATTTATACTTTATATTTCTTGTTTTGTTTCTTTTCTCTTTCACTTTAATTCTAATACTCTTACCTTTTCAAAAATTTAGATGGGAGAGTACACTGAGACCGCGTATGATGGCGTTTTGTCGGATTTCATCTTTGGGAGGCAGCTGTCCAGGTTGACAAGTCAATTGAAGCTACCACCGCCCTATTTCCGAGGAAGGAAGGAGGAGACCGACATACCTAATGTGACGCTCTGGGAAATCCGCACAATCATGACCCCAGATTCCACGATGCCAGACTTCGAGCCCGTGGACTATGTCACCTACTACCCAGAGTGGATTGAAGGAGTGAACGTAGCTATGATGGACTTAATAGCACGTTTGTGCTACAAGTATCGCAACAATCTACCACCGGAATCGCCCTTCCGTGCCTTTGGGAAGAGAGATGCACATGGCCACTCGTTGGCTCACACTGGAAATCGCTTGGACCTACCCCTCATCAACAAAATGTTTGAGGACTTAGATTTTCTCGTCAACTTCTTGACCAAGAAGGTTCAACAAGCTTCTGACATCGCGGATCATGCCCGGGCCGTCATACACGCAAAGACCCAAGAACTCCAGACTTCTGAAACCCTTATTGGCCATATGGAGGAACATATCCATGATCTACAGTTGCAGAACCTTGACAAAGATGAGCAGATTGCCGCACTTCAGGCACAACTCAACCCATTTTCACCACCACCGCAGGTAGCTGAAGAAGAAGTTGACCAAGGCACTGGAGATGTGGTTGTACCCGCAACTGTAAAGGAGGAAGAACAGGAGGAAGAAGACCCCGAAGAGGTGCTTTTAGAGGAGTCAAGTGAGGAAGAAGACACACCTGTGGTAAATAACCACGCAATAAAGCGCAAGCGTGAGTTCAAAGAGGAATGAGTGAAGCAAGTCAAGCAACGTTAGAGAGACCACCATTTATCTTATTTAGCATATCGTATCAGTTTAGTGTATTGACCTATCAAAATGTGATATGGCAGTACCAGCGTGTTTATTTTGGAACCCAAATCGTTTTGGATTTGAGAATTAAAAACTTCTAGTTTCAGGATTATTAAGATCCAGCGGTTTTGAACCTTGAGCTGTGAATATGTTCGATTGCTTGATGTGTTGTTTGTATGACTGAAATTATTTTAAGGGTGGTAGCCACCCAAATAAAATTAATCTCTGTCGCATAAACCCGGAGATCCCAAGGTACCCTTCTTTCTAGCCTTCCCAATCAGAAAAATCATCCCCTACAAGTTTCCAAGTTTCCATGTCAGAAATTATCTTTCCCAAAACCTCTCGAGTATCAAAATCATTTCAAGCTTTTTCTTTTCTTTCTAGCCTCTCCGAATCTCGGGGACGAAATTCCTTTTAATTGTGGTAGTCTGTAACATCCCAATATTTTGGAATGTTGAAAAATCACAAAAATTTAAAACTTTTGTTTTGATTAAAATAAAATATTAAAATGCTTAAGAGAACCAACTATAAAAGACTTCAAGCATCTTGAAAAGATTTAATATTTCAAATATCTCAGTTCATAATTACTTTCAAAAGTTGTTTCAAGTTAAACAATTTATTATCCATGGTAGGTGTTAAACCTCAATATGTAATTTGACAAATGTTTTACAAAATTTCAAACCATTTCATTATAATAAAAAGGTTTCCTTATAAGTATTTGATTTCAACCACTTAACCATAGCTATTCATAAATTAAAATAATATTTACTAGTATTCCTTAAAACTATGTAAACATAATCTATTTTGCCAAATGGATTTTCATTCTTCAACTAAGTTCAAACCTAGTGTTGAAATTACAACCCTATAGTTTATAACTTTAATAACTTCATATATTTCATAATTTATGAATTATCCAAATAAACATTTCATTAGCTTAAATGATTTTCATTTATTTTCAAAACATAAGATGACTTCATGAATATATGTTCTAAATAAGAAAGTAATTAAAACTCAAATCTTTTCCAATGTTGTTATGAAGTTCAATTGAAATTGCCTTAAAAATAAAATATAATGGTGCACAAATTTTGTTGAATTAAAAGAATACATTTTTTCCCTTTTTATTTTCATATAGTAAGTGTTATGTTATTTAGTATTTTACTAAAGCCTAGAATGAGTTAAGTATTTAGAAATGAGTTTAAATAACTTAAATTCAAACTTATTTTGAATATGGGTATCTTACAAATTTTATTCATCCAAAAGAAAATTTAATTAAATTATAATTTCACATTTGACTTTAAGTATCAAATTTGTATTTAATGAATATTTCAAAATATTAATTTTCAAAAAATTTAAAAAAATGCCCACAACTGGTTTAACCGAAAGATAATAATTTTACAAATTTTTAGAAATTTGTTTGACTGCATTTGGAGTTTTAAATCAAAAGTTATAAAGGAAATAAATAAATCAGAAAAGTAAAAGTGAAAAACCTGACAGGCGGGACCCACCTGTCAGGGCTTCATCCCTAACCTCTAGCTGTGATTTTCGCCGGCGATTGCTCCACAGATTTCCTTCCAAATCCGGAGAAATCCTTGCGAGTTGTTTCCTTTGCTCTGGCTTATTTAAACACCACGACCTCCTCTTCCATTTGCCCCAAACCCTAACTTCTAGCACGCCGCCAGGCCGGAGAAATAGATCGCCGGAGTTCTTCGCTACCGCCGGCGAGATTTCTTCAAAACCGGTGAGCTCCGACGACCACTGCCTCTCCCACCTTGCCCATCCTATTCGCCGTCCCCGTGCACGGCTCCTTACTCTTTCCTCGCCCCCTCCCCCGACAGAGAAAAACGTGCGCGACAAGCACGACTGGAGGTCACCGGAGCGCCGCCGCATCCTTTCCGCCGCTCCCGGTCGTTCCAGGAGGAACGACTCGACTCCGTCGCCACCGTCTCCTCCAAGACATCGCGCCGCACACCTTCGTCTCTTTCCCGTGGCGGGGCGACCACCAGAGCCTCGCTGTCGACCTCGCCGAGCGCCGCGCCGCCGCGTCTTTCCTCTGCTCCGGCCACCCCGCGCTGACGGTATGACCACCTCCCCCAGACCGTCTGATCTTGATCCATCGGTTCCGATTTAATCACTTAAGTGAACCGGTACCGACGAATAGGAGCTGGCCACATCGTTGTCTCGTCAGCGCCCAGTCAGATCCGCGTCAGCAGCCCAGTCAGCGCCGCGTGGATTTGAATTTAGTTAATTTAATTTAATTGACACTTTTACAGAAACACCCCTGTCACTTAGAATAGTTATAACTTTTTACTCACATATCCAAATTCAAATATTTTTATATATCTGGAAATCCCTTGACATGAAGAATATTTTAGATCTACCAAAATTCAAATTTGACTCAGTTTAAAATATTCAAATTTCAAATGGTAAATTTGAGTAATTTTATCATAACTTTAAATCTATAAATCCAAAAATTGCAAATTAAATTGTTTTAAAAACTTTATAAAATGTGTGATATGATGCCCCTTTTATAAAATAATTTTTGAGAATTATTTTGTAGATTTAAATAATTGCATGTTTAATTTGAATAGTTTGACTATTTTTGACATAACACTTAATACAAACATTATTACTTTATTAAATCCAATTGTATACTTTTAATTAAAAACACGCTGTCTATTAACCCCATTTACAAAATTTTGTTATAAATAATTTTTGAACAATTTAAAATGAATTTAAAGGTCAGAGGCTTAATTTGATTTATTTTAGCACATTATAAGGTTTATTAATTTAAAATTTATTACTTTGCACCAAAGATATAAATAATTGTCCTTATCCAGAGAAAGCTCAAATTCCTGTTTAATAATATACTTCATTACATTAATAAGTAGGTTTTGTTTAAAACCTTTTAAATGATTTTAGTTCATTTAAAGGTGCAAATAAATGTTATTAGTTAATTAGGTGTAGCTAAAAATGTGATTTAAAACATTATGCCATTTCAAATACTAAATAATTATTAATATTCTAAACCTTAAGTTGGTGATTAAAAATGTTTAGATATGAGAAAGTTAAGAAATTCTTGAATATGAATTTGGTTAAAGTTAATTTTAAACATAACCTTGGGTAATTGTAATTTAATAATGATAGTGGTATTAGAGTACTTAACCTTGCTTTTAAATTGCGATTAAGCCTTCTTGATGTCCCTTTGTGTAAACTTTTGAAGACCATTTCATTAGAAACCTTGGAAACACCCAAACAACATTTCGAGTTGAAAATGTTTATTTGACCCCAGACCCTTCCTTGGCGAAACCCTAAACCCAAACACAATTTCTTTCGTATATTGGATTATGTGACACCTCTGACCAAACCCTTCCGAGAAGACCGTTACGCTTGTATTTTTCAATATGTTTTGTGTTTGTTGAATTGCTTGTTTATGGGGTGTCCTTTTTACTATATAGTTGTAACGGGGAGCAACCTTTGACTTGGACAAGTGTGTGTGAGAATCAACAACTTTCATAAGGCAAGAGACTTCATGAAACACCTACTATTTTATTCTATTGCATACCTAGTGTTTTAAGCACTATTTGCAAAAGTAGTATGCATGATAGGTTTTTGGGAGATTGTAGTATGCTATGCAAACCTGTTAGGTTACCCCTTAGAAATTCCAGTTAGACCCCTATTATAATTTAGTGGAAGTACCTGCTGCAAAAATGATTGTTTTATGGTTGATGTGATAAATGAAAATTTCCACTAAATTAATTTAACGCCTAGGTGGATTGAGTCGATCGAGGAGGTTTCAAGTTGAGTGGCTTCTCAGGGCCAAGTCTCATGGTCGTCTTCGCCCAAGATAGTTTTCACTTACTTGGGGCCATGATATGCGGTGTTAACCTGAGTTGCTCACTTGTGGTAGGCCACCCAGGGCTATGAGATTTAAGTTTACACTGAGTCTAGTTGCTTATCGTGCAACCATTGGTCAATATGGGCTTTGTCTTGATGGAGTAAGTTGATGTGGACCTGGGTCAAGAGATTGATGGTGGTAGAGTTGATAGGATGGTGGTAATCTCTTAGTATGATCATGGGAAAGCATCTTCTGAAAAGTCTCGTCTTGATCTTCTCCTTTTCCTTCTCACTAAAGGAGTGTAGAGGATGGTTTGGGTTGATTGAGTCTAATGGTAAAAGTGCACACACTCTCGAGAGTTAAAACCTAAGATCTTAGCCGTGTCCCCGACATCGAAAAATCTGAGTAACTACATAAGGCTGTCTTCTAAAAATCTCTTCATCCCAATTTCTTAATTAAATCTTGATGGGTGAACATGGGTAGGAGACATGGATTTGTCTCGAGTTTGTCTATAAAGAGAAGATATTGTTTCAAAAAGTTGTTTACCAAAAGTAGGAGAAAACTTGCTTTGCGCAATAGCCTTGAGCTCCACCAGCCAAATAAGCATACAGATATAGCTTAGTAGAATATTAGAAATTAATGTCACTTGCCACCACAATTCAATTGTGCTGACCCTTTATAGCTGGGCTGCAACTAAACCTTGCAGATTGTTCAAATGAGGAGTAAGGGGGTTGTCTTCGAGCTACAACCAACATGTTTGCCAGTGGCTTCATGGAGATGATGTAGCTCCATGCTATCTTTAGAATTGCGTATGAACTCTGAAATAAAGTGTGAACTATTTATTTCAGCTAGCATTTCAGCTAAGCTGAGTTGTAAGGATTATTTGTTTTTGGATCATTCGTCTCGTATGTAAGAAATTATGACATTGTACTGTGATATTACATCTTATTGGAAAATGCGTGACTTATGTGATCCATGTCTTCCGCACTATTCATATGTTCCATTGCTCTTTTGAGCAAGGGCTCTACAGCTGCCTTGTAGGCTGTCTCGACAGCGCGCGTGGCATCCAGGACATGTCCACGGATGGTGATGGTGCCAGTGCTGCGGGTATCTTGACCATGTTGTAGGCATGATGCGTGACGGCCATGAACTTCGCGAGGGCTGGGTAGCCGAGGATGGCATTGTAAAACAAGCCGATGTGCGCAACGTCAAAATCGATGTGCTCGGCGCGCTAGTTTTCCTCGCTGCCAAAGGTGACGACAAGCCTGACCTGCCCCAGAGGCTCGATCGAGCCGCTGGTGACTCCCGTGAAGTGCCTAGAGGGAATGAGCCGCTCGTAGGGTGCTTGAAGCGCTTCGAACGTCTCAATGGAGATGACATTCAAGCCTGCTCCACCATCAATGAGTGTCTTGGAGACAACGATGTTGTCGATGGTGGGGCTGCAAACCAGCAGGAGGGTTCCAACAGTCTTGGTCAAGTTGGGGTGGTCTTGTGCGTCAAAAGCGATGGTGTACTGCGACCACTTGAGGGGGCTCGAGGGCTGGGGAGGGCAGCGTTGAGCTCACGAGCGAACTGTTTGAACTGATTGTTCGATTTGGGCGTCTGTGCCCCACCGAGGATGCAGACAATGGCACCCCTCGGAGCTTGGTAGCCTCCATCTTCCTCGTCAGGGAGGTTTCCGTTCCTCTCTGCAGCGTTGGCCTGATTGTTAGATGGCTTCTGGTAGCCGCCCTTGCGCCCGCTTCCGTGGTAGCCACGGTCTCGACCACGGCTCCCGCTGCCCTCTGCTTGTTCGCGCTCCTTGCTCAGCCTCTTGAGGTCGAAGCAGATCTCTGTAGAGTGACCGCGCCTGTAGTGGTAGATGCAGAATGGGCGATGGTCGTCCTTTCTCTCCCCAGGCTCGGGAGAGTCCCCGCGGGTGCCTTTTGCATCAGGCTTTGTCGCGAGGACCGTAGTGGCCTTGCGCTTGGGCTCCTCCTTATTCTTCTGGCTCTTGGAGCCCTCAGCGTGGTCGTCCCCGTCGTCCCTCTTCAACCTTGGCGCACTTGTCAGCCAAATCGAACAACTTCACCACAGAGGTGAGCTTGTCGTGGATACCCAGCTTCTCGAGCATCCTGTTGTTCGTGACGCCCTCGCGGAAGGCGGTGATGACTTGGGTGTCAGGGATGTTCGGGATCTTGTTGCGCACTTGGCTAAAGCGCTGGATGTACTTGCGGAGGGTTTCATTCTTCTTCTGCACCACCGCACGCAGGTCGTTGTGGGTGAGCGCGCGCTCGTATGTCCCCTTGAAGTTGGAGACAAAATGCTTGAAGAGCTCCTCCCAAGAGTTCACAGAGTCCTCAGGGAGGTTCAGGAGCCACGACAACGCAGAGTCGCGAAGCGCGTGAGAGAACAAGTTGGCCATGACCTTGTCGTCTCCGCCTGCCGTCTGGATGGAGGTGGTGTAGAGCTGCAGGAACTCGATGGGGTTGTTGGAGCCGTCGTAGCCCTGCGGGAGAGCCGGCCTGAACTTTGGGGGCCAGACCACGCGGCGCAGGGAGCGGGTGAACGCCATGCAGCCTGTGGCGTATGTGGCGACCCCGAGCTGCAGTGCGCTGCGGTTCTGTTGGCCCGCCTGGCCGATTTCCTCCATGAGGCGGTTCTGGTGGTTGCGCTGGAACTCCATACCAACGCGCGCGTCGGGCGCAGGGCACTGCACAATCAGGCAGTCGTGAGGAGAAGACACTTGCGAGGCAGCCCTCTGCATCGCAGCCGGCGTAGGCCCTGGTGGAGGCGGGGGCGCGTCAAGTGCAGCCATGCCCGCGAGGGAGGGGTGCACGACGGACTTTGACGGAGCGGGGCGAGTCGTGGCGATGCCGACGAGGTGGTTGAGGCGCTCCAGCCACTGCTCGTGCGCCTCAGCGGCAGGCTGATAGCGAAGAAGCTCTTGTGCCATGAGCAGGGCGGTGTGCGGCGCAGGGTCCGTCCTCCCTGGGCCGGAACCGCTTGGGCGTTGTGTCGGGTACGACGACTTCGCGTCCTCCTGGTACCCGGAGTTGTGCTCGGGCTCCTCCACATGAGGGTCTGAGTTGGCGCGCTCTTCACGGCGTGGTCGTCCCCGTCGTCCGCGCGCGGCCGTGGCGCCAGGCGTGGCGCGAGCTCCTTCAGGCGCGCATCTGCTGGCGTGGGCGGCGCGAGTAGCGCGTGTGTTCGCCATGGCGCGGAGGGCTCGAAGGTCGTTGACGCGCCTCAATCCCCTACCTAGCGCGCCAAATGTCGTAGAGTGACTCCCACGATACAGGGATAGTCACACCATGAAGAGTAGTTCGAGAAGGGGATTGAACACGGAGGTCAAGCAACCCTCGAGAGGCACAACGACGGTGCTCGCCGGGCCTGGAGAGGAACACCCACAACAGAGATGGAAAACGGCCCGTACCCAGGTTCACGGCCCTCAGGAGGAGGTAACACCTCTACTCCTGCTTGTCTGTATTGCACTGCAGAGGTTACAATACAATTGAGCTTGCCGAGGGCTCTCTTGAGGCAGTTCGTGCTTGAAGTGGGACGCAATGGTCGTCTTCCTGCTCCAGCCGAAGGCTATCCTACTAGCTGGGCTAGGGTTTACAAGTGTATAGCAAGCAATTGGCCGACCACTTCCTACGGTGGAGCTCTTGCTACTTTTATAGGCGCCACGGGCGTCTTCCTTGCGCAGGGCGTCCAAGGTGGCTCCCACAAGGCAGTGCCGCGGAGGAGTTGGAGTCCACCGCTGCTGAATCCTTCCTTGTAGCGTACCTGCACTTTTAATAAGGCAGATACCTGTGTATAGTGCAAATCCCTGGATCGATTCGTTTGCACACACAGTTTACGATGTAATATCACAACAAAGTATCAATTTTATTAGATCGATGATCCAGACTTACAAAATATTCAATACAAGTTGCATAGCATAAAGCTAGCTTCGAAATAGTAAACAGCGGAAATACAATAGCAGTGGGTCTCCAACAACTTTATGTTGCCACAGGCGAAAACATGTTGGTTGCAGACTCGAAATCCCTTAACGAAACCTCACTCGTCATTTGAATAACCTGTAACAAATAAAATTTTGCAACAGAGTGGGTCAGATTCCATTAAAAATGGAGTCTGGCAAGTGACACTATGGTGGACACTTAATGGAATAACTCTATAGCCTATATGCATATTTGGCTGGTGGAGTTCAAGGCTATTTTGCATAAAGCCAATTTTTTCCTATCTCTTTGGAAAACACTTTCTTCAAATCAAGACAAGTATGGCATGAAAACCATAAATCTCATCTTCCCTTGTTCACCCATCAAGTTTTATTTCTGAAGTTGGAATGATGGAATCCTCCGTTGACGTCCGTGATCAGCTGCTCAAATTGTCCGTACCAGGGACACGGCTAAGTACTTAGTTTTACACTCTGCAGAGGTTGTGCACGTTCACCATTGTACCCATTCAACCCAATTTATCCTTTACACACCATTTGTGATAAGGAAAGGAGAAGAATGAGACAAGATCTTTCAGAAGCATTTTCCCTCCCACTCTGGCTTGACCCGTTCCACCTAACATCCCCCTACATCTGCTTGTCAAGCCGGAGATTGTCCACTCAACATAATTGATCAAGCCAGAGCCCATATGGCAATGGCTACACTGGAAGCAATCCTCACTCGGAGTTCTTCAGATTCCTCTGTTCCTGGGTGGCCGTTCACAAGTGCACTTACTCCAGGAACCATAGACATGGGCCTGAGTAGCCACTCAACTTTGCCACCATACAACCTTTTACCACCCAGGTGTTTCATTCTTAACTTAGTAGAATTTAGATTTTTCACAAAACATCATTTGCATAGCATCGATAATTCTACTAAGTATTGCATAGGAATTTAGACACAGGAATAAGGAATTCTACATAGGTTTGGCATAGCAGTACTATCCTACACATGCATATAAAAATACACTAAGTAATGCATATAGAAATAATAGGAAGTTTATGAGGTGTGCCACTTGCCTTTGAATGTTGTCGTTGTTCACAAACTCTTTTCAACAACGAACGTTTGCTCTCCGTTTAATCTAAACAATATAAGCAAACAACAATACAACAATCAACAAACAACAATCATCAAACATACATGCTCATATCTAGTGAACAAACAAGTTTTGTAAAACTTCTAAGGAAAACATGTCATGCATGATATGCAATTTATTTCTAAGGACTAGAAATGCATGTCATGCCATGAAAATCTTTTAACTTAATGCAAGGAAATGTGTTGGTAAAAAATGACTAAGGACTAAAGTCATAAGTTGAATAAAATATTTTGTTTTATATCATCTTGAATAAGCCCTCAAATGGCTTAGTCTTGATGTCTAGAAATATTTAGAGAAAATACTAAGTCATTTCCTCAAGATGATCAACAATTATTATCAACTCTTTGTAAATTGGACATTCACTATAGTGAGAGAGACAGACACCCAGCCAGCCACTTAAGTTGTGGGGCAGGTCTCATGTACGTGGACATGTAAGGTTTGTCTCCAGGCCGCTTCATCTCACTATGCCGCTAGGATCCAACAAACTTCAAACATGATAACATCATGATCAAAATTTGTTTAAGTCTAAAAGACAAGATTAGGAAAGAGGGAAAAGAAGGAAATAAAGATGTAGTTAGTCTTCCAGGCTTCATCTCCAGACTTGTAGCTTTCCCCTTGGTGATGTCTTGAATGAATTTTTGTAGACTTGATAAATCTTCAGACTTGATGATTATTGTGTCCTCGAGGCTAGTCTTGGATTTAACTTAGTCTTCATGAAGTCTCAGAGGAGAAGAAAGAACATAGAGAAAGACTTAGAGAATAAAAGGGGGTTGGCCTTCCTGAACTTCTTCTCACTTTTCTTCCAAGTGCTTCTACTCTTTGAAGATATTTCTGAAGTCTTGTTTTGGCTAAGTCCTTCAATGGCCTTCTAGCTCCATCTTGAAAATTACTAAGTGTCTAAGTGTAGCACTTCACCAAAATGCTAAGTTGAAAATATTTCAAACTTAGAGAAAAATAATGAAGAGGTTTTTCTATGAGCGATATAATAAAATATGTTATGCATGAAATGAAATTTTTATTCACAAGAAAGCATCGAAATGACTTTTGTGATATCTTTATAAATATGCATGAATTTATAAATGCAAATTTTGTTAATTTCTATTTTTGGAAAATATAATAAAAGGAATAATTATAATATTAAAGTTTTCAATGATTATATTTTTATAACAAAATTTTATAAACAGTGTTAATAGACAGAGGGCATTTAATTAAATTTATTGCAATTGGATTTAATCTAAAATAATGTTTCTATTAGTAGTTATGTTGAAAATACTCAAACTATTCAAATTAAATATATAACTATGAATTCATTCAAATTTTTCTCAAAAAAATTTATAACAGTGGCATCAATTTACAAATATTCTAAAGTTTCTAAAACAATTTTATTTGCAATTTTTGAATTTACAGATTTAAAGTTATGACAAAAATACTCAAATTCACCATTTGAAATTTGAATATTTTAAACTAAGTCAAATTTGAATTTTGGATGTGTGAGTAATAAGTTACAACAGATTTAAGTTGCATGGTCTTTTCTGTAAAACTGCTAATTAAATAAATCGAGGAATTCATTTTACACGTCAGCGCTGACTGGGCACTGACTGTGTAGCTGACGAGGCGCTTACTGGGCATCGACGTGGCTAAGTGAACAGATCTGGGCCGTCAGATCTGGATCTGGCGGTCCAGATCTAATCCTACCGATTCGTTCAATTTTTTTTAATCTGGGCCGTTGAGATTGGATCAGACGGACGGGGAGAGTGGTGCTCACCGGGCGGCGCGGGGTGGCCGGAGCAAAGGAAGACGCGGCGGCGCGTGGCTCGGTGAGGACGACGGCGAGGCTCCGATGGTCTTCTTGCAGCGGCGGCGCGAAGACGACGCGCAGAAGGATGCCGCGAAGACGACGGGCGTGAAGACGCCGAGCTTCGCGTCCTGGAGGGGCGTGGGGGCGCGGCCGGACTTTCTCAAACGCCGGCGAGCTTCGGTTGAGTTCTTCCCCGACGAACTGCTGCGGATACGAAGCGAGGAAGGGGTTGGAGGGTGCGCATGGTCCAGGGAAAGAGGAGGAGGGGTCTCTGGCGCGAGGGGGTGACTCACCTCGTCCGGGATTGGAAGAATTTCGGCGGCGGACCGGCGGAGCTCCGGCAAGCCTTTGAGCGGCCTGGCGGCGCGTTTTTGAGAGGGCGAAAGAGGGGAAAGGTGCGGCAGGAGTTGGGGTTTTATAGGGTAGGAGGAGGGAACAGGATTTGCGCTAATCTCGCCGGATTTGGAGAGGGAATCGGGGAGGAAATCTCGGCCGGAATTGGAGGACTGGAGGTTGAAGAAGGTGACGTCACCGCTGACGTCAGCAGGTATTTTCTTTTTCTGTTTTATTTATTTAACTCATATCTTTTGATTTAAATGTCCAAAAGATGTCAAATTAATTTCTAAAAATTTGTAAAATCAATATCTTTGTGTTATACCAGTTGTGGGCAGAATATTTTTGAAAAATAATATTTTGAAATATTGATTAAATACAAATTTGACACTTAAAGTCAAATTAGAAATTATATCTTAAATAAATTTTCTTTCGGCTAAATAATTTTTTTAAAATACCCATATTCAAAATATGTTTGAATTTAAGTTATTTAAACTTATTTTGCTGAAATAATTCATATTTAATTTGGCATAATATTAAAGAACTAAGTATAAATAATGTTTAGGAAATGTGAAACATAAGGTATTCATTTTTAATTGAAAATAATTTGTGCACCATTATATTTTATATTATGATAATTCATTTGAAAACTTCATAACAACTTTGGAAAAGATTTTTGTTTTAATTCTATTCTTATTTAGAATATATTAATCATTTCATGCTTTGAAAATAGATGAAATTCATTTAAGCAAATGAAATGTTTATTTGGCTAATTCATTAATTTAAAATCTATGAAGTTTATAGTTATAAATTACAGAATTGAAATTTTATCACCATGTTTTGAACTTAGTTGAGAGAATGAAAACCATTTGGCAACTAACACCAATTTTAAATAGTTTGAGAATTTATGAATAGATAGGGCTAAGTGGTTGAAATCAATTTTTTATAAGTAAACTATTTACTTAAAATAAAATGGATTGTAGTTTGTAAAATATTTGTCAAATTACATTTTAAGGTTTTTGAAATATAGAGGATAATAAAATGTTTAAACTGTGACATTTGAAACATTAAACTCTTTCAATAAGTTTGAAGACTTTCATAGTTGGTTTCCTTATGCATTTAATATTTTATTTTAATAAAAAGAAAAGTTTTAAATTTTAGTGATTTTTAACTATTATAAAATGTTGGGATGTTACATTCCTGGACGCGTTCCATCGGCGATAAAGTTGGTTGCGGTGGCCGACAGGCTGCAGACCGCACAGAACGGCTCGCAGAGGTTGCAGTGATCGTGGTGGAGCCCACGATGACGATCTTCTTGGAGCGTTGCGCCGTCCAGCCGCTTTATCACCAGAGAGGAAACTCCCAGCTGTCCTGGCCCAGGCGGCGCAACTTTATTGACTCCTTTATCACCAAAACGGCAAAGGGAGTGCCCGCATCACTCTGCGGCTGCTGCAGAGGCCATGTGCACCCTGCAGCACTTCCTTGGCCGCGAAGCTATCCCGCAGGCTCAGACGGCCTGCGGAGGGATTCCTGTTGACTTCTCTCCAGGCGCGTGGAGCCTCGGGGGAGTCTCGAGAAGCGTAGGTCCTCTTCAGGCCTCCGCTTCCTCTTCCGGCCCTCAAGTGGGTTTGCCTCTCGAGGGTCTCTCCAAGAAGTGGCTTTGTCCGTAGTGGTTTCGTCTGATTTGTCAGCGTGCGAGGCCTTGGGAGAGTGGGCTCTTCATACCCCAGTCTCCACTGGGCCGATATTAATAATTCTGATTAATACAGTTATATCATAATACAAAACATATTATAAACTTATGAGATAATGCGATAAATACTATATATTTATTTGCCTCTAGGACATATCTCCTTCAGTCTCCCACTTACACTAGAGTACAAATAAACCAGTTGCATTTTACTTCATCATAACCCCGTTATCAAATAAGTGTTATATGACAATGCTTGCTTGTGGTAGGGTGATACTTCAACAATCTGTAAACTACATAATTGTATCTTCTTTGCGATTCATTTATATCAACTTGTTTGATATTACCATGTTATCCAATAACATATATACACATACCGTAACTTAAGTGAGACTTCTGTTTCCCAGCGTTTACTCTGATTCGGTTGTCCAGACAATTGCTTTCCAAACACACTCAGTCATAGAGAACTCTTTGTAACATTTACAATCTCACGATATCTATATACTTTCATACCTATGTAGAAGACTTGACACTCCAATGTCAATCTGATGCCTAATACATTTCTACTTCTAGTAAATTCTAAATTTACTTTGCCAATTGTTCTTCATCTAAGAGCATGGGTCACATTTTATCGAGCACATAATATGGTTCCTATATGATGTCTAATATCACATAATAGACCAACATATCTCATAACCAGTATTATCGTGTATCATTACACTTAATGATGAATTGGATTTCCAAGGATAATTCCTTCGGTTTTAATCTATTTCGACTCTTCAGAATCAATCCAAAACAACTCGTCTATCTATTTAAAACTCATGTTCTATGCTAAATAGACACCATCTTTTAAATAGTTTCACAACTTTCTCTTTCTAATTAATTTTACTGGTACTATTCATGATATGTCATTTACATATGATGAATTCAAATCCCAATCAAATTATGTCATCTACATATTTGAAGACACGAGCTCCCACTCAAAATATGTCATCTAAACATATGAGGGTCTAAGATCCCACTCAAAATGTCTCTTACATATTCTACTTGAGTAAACTAATTTTGACTCCCACTTTAATTAGCAAATTCATAATTTCTTTCGATATTTTGGTCAAACCAAAATCATTGATCATTTATCAATTCGAATTAATATGACATATAGTATTCTATTAATACATATCCCACAGACTTCAATTATGTCTACCTTTATGCAACCAACAAATTTGATTTTGTCCAAGACACTTTCCTTGACAAAATATGCTTCCATGTCTTTCTTATAGTTGCATTTCTCATATAACACTTTATATGATGATTAAGCAATCTTATTCCTTAACAAGATTTATAGTAACATTTACTGTTTTAATCCTTCTAGATGTAACTTGGATTTTAAGACTCAAAAGCCTTTCTTCGTATTCTGATATTTTCTCAACTTTCTTTGTATCCATAAGGTGTATCTGTTCTGACAACAAGATCTAAAATACTTAATATTAAACTTTGACCTGACAGAAAATATTAATATAATAACACCTTATTTGAAAGTTTTAATTTCATTCCATAAACCCTAATTCAAAAATCATATTTTCCTTAGAATTACACATACAGCAATACAGTTTTTGCTTCCGTTGTAATTTGGAATATAATCTCATCCAATGTGAGTTTTCTACAAAGAACTATTCGTGTATATTCTGTATTATCGTATAATCATCTATATCATGACACTTACTGTCAATCACACGAATCATTGTTGTTGAATATCTATTTCCTAAAGTGGATGTCAACTTTAATGTTTTGAACATATTAAGAGATTCTAAACGAGATTCTGTAAGACCACACTTTATCTGAAATAGAGTATGATTCCCGCTTTTATTATGTATATCATGTTATCATACAAGTAATGTAATTGTGATGTGATTGCATAAAACTTTACTCATAATATAAAACAACTGTCTTGTTCCATAACATAAAACAACTGATTTGTTCTATTACATATATGAATAACTATGTCTTGCAGCATTCAAGACACTAAACAAAAACACAATCTCACTATTACAAAAGGTCGTATCAAAAACTATTAATGATAACTACTATGATAACTTGAGGACGTGAGAACCACTGGCCATCAACTTCCTTGCGTGCAATCAATTGCGCATTGTCACATCATTGTCCTTCCCATGCTTGTGATAATCAGGACATGTTTCATAAAGAGAACAAGTATCAAATACTTTTCATCATGCATCATGAGAAGAATACACTCATAACATTGTATATCAAATATACATGTAGCGTCGAAAATCTCTTCTTCGATGGAATCAACCTTCAGAGATTTGAGCTTGTTCATGAATGTGAAGAAGCTCATCGTGTCGCTCTTTATAGCATATTCACGCACATGCTCTTCATAGCTGGGAGGTAGAGATATCAGCGCAGTCTCTATAGCACTAGAGTCCTCTATCCAGAAATCGTAGACATTTGTAAGTTTGAAGTAGATGTCATACAATCTCTTCAAATGCGTCTCCAGACAGGTATTTTCCTCCATGTGAATGGTCTGGAACTTTCTTAGCTGTCTAAACTGCTCAAACTTCAGTTCATCTTTGAAGTGCGTCTTGATCGCATCAATCATGACATAAAGCTCCATGTGTCGAAACAACATTAGTGATAGGCTTATGGTCATGACGGACTCCACTTCTATGAAAATGTCACGACACTGACGGAACTCCTCATCTTCCTCCTCGCTAGCACAATCATCTTGTCTCTCTCCTAACTTTTGTTCTAGGACATATAGGATGTTGTTGTGCATGAGAATCTCCCTAAGTTTGTTGTACCACAAGATGAAGTTGGACCCATCGGCCTCTAAGTTGGAAGACGAACTCCTTAGGAAGTAACTGAAGTAGAGTTCCATCTACAGATATGATCGCAAAGAGGTAAGATAAATTTTATAACACATGTGACTTTTAGTTTATAATCAAATTATTAAACACACTCCACTAAGATTATTATCCATACAATAACAATAGCGATTACACGGCCCCCATCCACTATACCACCCCCGATCGTCACGGCCGGCGGCATAGCTTCAAAGGTGGACATAAAATGTTGATCACAACAACTCTGTGACTCATGCTTGATCTTTCGATCTTCCCGTATTCTGAGGCCATATCTGCATATTCTAGCCTCGCCAATGAAACCTCGAAGACTCTGCGCGTGCAACATGGCTTACACCCACTGTATGTGAATGATGAAATGTATGAGACCCGATCGTCACGACATGCCTCATAACGTAGAACTTTCTTGGTGGTGCACGACGAGGGAGAACACAATTTTAGTATTTGTTAGGGATCATCCTATTTAAAAGCTACCGTTGTATATCTGATATATAAGCAAACAACGGGATTGATACGTCTCCAACGTATCCATAATTTCTTGTGTTCCATGCTATGTTATATCATGTTATTACATGTTTTATATGCATTTTATATAGTTTTATGCATTTTCTGGGACTAACCTGTTAACAAGATGCCACAGTGCTAGTTCCCTGTTTTCTGCTGTTTTTGGTTTCAAAAAATCTATTTAAGAAATATCCGCAAAATTGGAAACGAGCCAACCAGTATTTATTTTTCGAATATTTGCGACCAGAAAACCTGAAGACGAGACGAAGAGGGGCCGTGAGGCGCCCTCATAACGTCGTGGCGCGACCCACATGCCTGTCACGCCAGGAGGTGAGAGGAGGCCTCGGGCGCCCACCGACCTAGGTCTTTCGCCTAGAAATACCCCCTTGACCTAAAAACAGAGCACGGTTGAACACTTTTTCCTTCACGAGTCCCGAGCCGCCGCCGTTGTCAACACCAATTCGGGAGAGATCATAACTGCTCCCCGCCACCCTGCCGGGAGGGGGAATCGTCTCTGGAGGCCTCTACGTCGCCATGACCGCCTCCGGACTGATGCGTGAGTAGTCTACCTTGGACTACGGGTCTATAGCAGTAGCTAGATGGTTTTCTTCTCCTCTTGTGCTATCATGTTTAGATCTTGTGAGCTGCCTATCATGTTCAAGATCATCTTTATGTAATTCTCCATGTTGTGTTTGCTGGGATCCGATGAATATTGAGTACTAAAGTTATTGCTTCATAATATATCATGTGTGTGCTATTTAATGATCTTTCATGCTCTCCGTTATTTGTCTATGCTCTGGCCAAGTAGATGCTCCTAACTCCAAGAGGGGGTATTTATGCTCGATAGTAGGTTCATGTCTCTATTTAATCTGGGGCAGTGACAGAAAGCTCCAAGGTTGTAGATGTGTTGTTGCTACTAGCGATAAAACAATAGTACTTTGTCTAAAGATGATGTTACTTACTTACTTTACACACTTTGCTTAAGGCGATAATCTGTTGCATGCAAGTTAATACTGTAAGGGGTGCGGACGCTAACCAGAATGTGGATTATTAGTCATAGATGTGGTTGGAACGGTCTTTGTATATTGTTGTAATGCCCGAATGAATCTAACACTAGACACCATATCATTGGTATATGCATTGGGTTGCTCATCATTATTTTGTCAATTGCCTAGCTGTAATTTGTTTACCACGCATGGATGAATGTTATTATTATTTATGGAGAGACACCACTAGTGAACTATGGACCCCGGTCCTTCTCATTAATCTGATAAAACCACAACTGCAAACATGTTACTGTCTGCAAACAAACATCTTTCTTCCACACATACGTTTAATCTTTTGTTACAGCAAGCCGGTGGGATTGACACCCTCACCGTTGAGTTGGGGCAAAATACTTTGATTGTGTTGTGTGCAGATTCCACGTCTTTGACGCCACACCAAGAGTTTCTGGCGCCGTTGACACCTCGAGGGGAACGTTCATCTCCTACCGGTTTGATAACCTTGGTTTCATAACTGAGAGAAATCTTGCTTTTCTGCTACTTCACACCTTCCTCTTGGGGTCTCCCAACAACACACTCGTGTAGTGCATCAAGAATTTCTAGCGCCGTTGCCCGGGAGATAAGCATTCCTTCACGAGGGGATTTTTCGCACTTCCAATTTTGTTATTTTGTTATTGTCTTGCTTAGTTTATTTTTATTACTGTCTTGTTTGCTTAATATCACAAATACAAAAAAATTATTTACTTGTATTACTTTTTATATTTCGGTTTGCACTTTATTTTCAGTTTTGTTGCTTTGTTTATTTCGGTTTGCAATTATCTTACTTAATTTTGTTGTTTTGGTTTTTGCTTTATTTTTGTTATAATGTTGCTTCCTAATTTCACTTTTGAGAATATTTCAATAGGTAGTGGTTCTATAATTGGAAAAGAAATGTTGGAGAGTTCTTTAATCATATTGGTAAGAATAGTGATGTTGAGGAGAAATCCATAAAAGAACTTGCCCCAAACTATGAAACTGCTCCAACTTCCTTAGTTCACATGCTAGAAACTAGGTTTGTTAACCTTCATCCCATAATTCAACAAATGTTTCTTGATCTTCACAATGTTAAAAATGTTGAAAAGAAAGATTTTATCATGGAAACCTTGCTTCAAGAATGTGGTGATGTTGCCATAGAAGTTAGGAAAGTTTTTGATCGATTTAATATGCTTGGCTGATGTGTAGATTTTATTACTGCACTTGAGAAACTAGGGAAAACCGAACCTATAAAGGGGGAAGAAATGAAAGTTCCAATACCTGTTAAACTGGTGGCTATGCATGAAGCTTTGGAAGCAAATATTGATTGGATTGTCCCTCAAAACCCATTTGATGAAAGTAGTAAGCCTAAAAGAAATGAAAGGGGAACCTAGGAACCTTATATAGATAAAATACAATGCATAGTTGAAAGGGTTTCTATTCTTGATCTTAATAATACTTGAGTTCACTTTGTGCCTAGCTCAAAGGCGTTAAACAAAACTGCTTATGGGAGACAACCCACTTTTATTTTTTGTCATTTTATTTTGTTTTGCTTGTGTCAATGATATTCCTATTATGGTTAATAATAACTTGGTCCCCGTAGATTTTATTGTTTTGGATATTGAATGCAATCCATCTTGTCCAATTGTGTTGCGAAGACCTTTTCTTAGAACTGTGGGTGCTATTATTGATATGAAAGAAGATACCATCAAATACCAATTCCCACTCAAGAAAGGTATGGAACACTTCCCCAGGAAAAGAATGAAGCTACCTTTTGATTCAATTGTTCGTTCAAATTATGGTGTTGATGCTTCATCTCTTGATAATACTTGAGTTTTACTTTGTGCCTAGCTCAAAGGCGTTAAACAAAAGCGATTATTGGAGACAACCCACTTTTATTTCCTGTTAATTTAATTTATTTTTCTTATGTCAAGGACTTGTCCTATCTCTGTAGAAATTACTTTTGTATCTTATTTTTATTGCAATGTTGTGTCAAGTTAAGCCTCCAGTCGAAAGTTGATGTTAAAATTCAATTCCTATGCTGAAAAAGATTTATGTTGTCCACCGTACAATTCATATCAATTCACTGGAACTTCAGACAAATCTACCCTTTTTTGTGCATAATTCTCAGATGTATATGCAACTTTCATTAGTTTTGAGTTTCTGATCTGAGCAAGTTAAGTACCTCGAAAAAAACTTATTTATGGATTGTTCTGTTTTTTACAGATTCTGCCATTTTCTCTTGCAATGCCTCTTTTGCAATGCCACAGTATTTCTTTGATTCCGGCGAGCAAAGTGATTCCCCTCCGCCTACTTTTGGTCCTTCCTCTTTCCCACGTCCGTGCGCTCCTTTACACACCCTCCTCGCTTCATTTATGCGCCAAAACGTGTAGTCCGAGCTCGACCCGAAGGTCATCATCGCCGTCGCCACTCCGGCCGCCTCGCCCCACCGTTTCTGGACGAGATGCTCCTCGCTGAAGCCTACATCGCCTCCATCAACCCGCGCCGCTCGCTGTTGCCGCTTTCCCGTGCCCCAGGGACCACCACAGCAGTATCCCCGTTGACCACCGAGCGCAAAAATGTAGCATTATTTTGAAAATTAACAATTATAGGTTTAATTTGAATAGTTTGAGTAATTTTGACATAACTTTTGATAGAAAAATTATTTTTGAGTGAATCCAATTGCTAAAAATTTGTTTAGAAGCCTCTTGTCCATTAGCACTCTTTTTAATTTTAAGTTATAAAAGTTTATCGTAGAAACATTTAATCTTCTATTTACTCCTTCTATATATTTTTGCAATAAAAGAAATTAATTAAATTGCATTTATAGCTTCATGCATACTTTATAAATATAACAAAAATTAGTATGATGTTTCTTATGATTAAAAAGTGCATTGCATGCATAACATATTGTATCGTATAGTTATACTCATCATAGGGAAACTTCTCCCTTATTTTTGCTAAGCATTTAGTTAGGTTTAGTTTCGACTTAATGTTTTGGTAAAGTGCTCTGTACTTAGACACTTGGGATCGTCAACTTGGATTCTCAAAATGAAGACTAGAAGGCAAAAGAAGACTTAGCCAAGAAACCTACTCCTGAGGCATCTCCACGAAGCAAAAATACTTAGAAGAAAATCAAGAGGAACTTCAAGAAGACTGACCCCCTATTTTCTCTATGTCTTTCTCACTTCTTTTCTCCTTATTTTAGACTTCGTGGTGGCTAAGTTATATCCAAGACCAGCCCTGGTGATATCAAAATCATCAAGTCTGAAAAATCATCAAGTCTAAAGAAACATCAAGTCTACAAAATTTCAATGAAGACATCACACCAAGGAGAAATCTACAAGGAAGCAAGGAGAAGATTCCTAGAAGACCAACTACATCCTTCTTTCTATATTTTCCCTGTTTCCTAATTTGTGTCTCCCACTTTGGACATAAACTCCTTTTGATCATGATATTACCATCTTTGAAGTATGTTGGATCCTAGCGGTATAGTGAGATGAAGCGGCCTGGAGACTAACCTTACATGTCCACGTACATGAGACCTGTTCCACAATCATAAGTGGTTGGCCGGGTTTCTGTCTCTCTCACTATAGTGAATATCGAATTTACAAAGAGTTGATAATAATTTTTGATCACCTCAAAGAACAAACTTAGTATTTTCTCTAAGTATTTATGCACATCATGACTAAGCCATTAGAGTGCTTATTCAAGATGATTTATAACAAAGTAATTTTGTCCAACCTATGACCTTAGTCCTTAGTCATTTTTTACTAACATATTTGCCTTGCATTAACTTAGAATATTTTCATGGCATGACATGCATCTCTAGTCTTTAGAAATATTTTGCACGTCATGCATAAACATATTTTCCTTAAAAGTGTTATGAAAATTGTTTGTTCATTATGTATGTGTTTGTATGCGTTGTGTTGTGTTTTACGTTGATTGTTGTATTGTTGTTTGTCTATATTGTTTAGATTGAACGGAGAGCCTCGAGTAACGTTGAAAAGAGTTTGTGAGCAAAGACATCATCCAAAGGCAAGTGACACATTCATAAACCTCCTACTATTTTCTATATGCATGACTTAGTATATTTTTCTATAAGCATCTGTTGGATTGTACTGCTATGCAAAGACCTTAGAAATTTTCCCTATTCCTGTGTCTAGGTACCTATATAATAATTAGTAGAAATATTGATTCTATGCAATTGATGAATAGTTTTGCAAAATGTTAAGTGACTACTCAGGGTTGTGCTCATGGTTGTCTTCGCCTAAGGTAGTTTCTACTATACTTAGGGCCGTAAGCATGGTGGTTTTCACCTGAGAGTACACATCCACTAAGTTAATGAATCACCTTGGTGGAATGGTTGAATGGTTTATGTTGAGTGGCTACTCAGTGCTTGTGGTTTTCTTCGCCTAATGTAGTTTCTATTATACTTAGGGCCGTGAGCATGGTGGTTTTCACCTGAGAGTACACTTGTCGATTGCCACCCAGGAACAAAGGGATTTCAAGTTACTCCAAGTGAAGACTGCTTCCAGTGCAGCCATTGCCAATATGGGCTCTAGCTTGATCAACTAAGTTGCATGGACTCGCCCCGGCTTGACAAGCAGATGTAGAGGGTGTTAGGTGGAACGGGTCAAGCCAGTATGGGGAGGGAAAATGCTTCTGAAAGATCTCGTCTCATTCTTCTCCTTTTCCTTATCACTTCTAGAGTGTAGAGGATAGTTTGGGTTGAATGGGTACAATGGTGAATGTGCACAACCTCTGCAGAGTGTAAAATCTAAGTACTTAGCCGTGTCCATGGTACGGACAATTTGAGCAGCTGATCAAGGACTTCAACGTAGGATACCACCATTCCAATTTCTAAGATAAAACTTGATGGGTGAACAAGGGTAGAATGAGACAGTGGATTTCATGCCATGGATGCCTCGAATAGACGAAAAGTGTTTTCTAAAGAGTTAGGAAAAATCGGCTTTATGCAAAATAGACTTGAACTCCACCAGCCAAATATGCATATAGGTTATAAGAGTTATTACACTAAGTGTCCACCGTAGTGTCACTTGCCAGACTCCATTTTTATGGAATCTGACCCACGTTGTTGCAATATTTTTCTTAGTGCAGATTGTTCAGATGACGAGAGAGGTTTTGTGTAACAACCCTACTGTAACTTTCCTTTTTGGTGTGCAATAAAATTGTTGAATCATGTCATCATTCCATAATTGGTTGCATTTAATTAAATATGTCTCCCAAATGTTTCCCAAATTTAAATTCTTATTTTGAATTCAAATGCTTTCAAATAAATTCATTTGAAGTTTCAAATTATTTATAAATAACCAAACTAGATATTAATATGACTAATTTGAAACTTGTAAAAATTGTTCAAAAGTTCTTTTTGTCTCTTTCTCTTATTTGTTTCACAAATACAAAAATCAGAAAGTTTTGTAAAAGAAAAATAAAAACAGGAGAAGAAAAAAAAATTAACCCCCTGGCCGAGCTGGGCAGCTCGGCCCAGCAAACCCCAGCCCGAAGCCCACTTCATCTCCTCCTTCCTCCGTACGGGGCGAGCTCCTTTCCAGCGCGGCATGGAGTAGAGCCACTGCGCCTCGCCCCCACAGAGCTGCCCCACTCGCCCCACTGCCACCTCCTCCCCCTCTATCTCTTTAACTCGACCGGACGCGAAACCCTAACCCTAGTTCTCCTCTTTCCCCCGCCGCCGCTGCTCTCTCCCAAGCACCGCCGTCGCCATGCGCTCCGGGACATTGAGCTCCTCGTCGGCGTAGCCCCTCCTCCGTCCTCGACACCGCAGCAGCCACGCCCTCTCCTCATCTTCCTCCTCGCCGCGCGCAGGACGGACGGGAGGCACCACTTCGTCTCCTTCTTCCACGACGACCGCGCGGCCGCCGAGCTCCGCCTCGCCTCCCCGAGCACCGTCTGCTCGTCTCCGACCACCTCGACTCCCCTCCGTTCGCCATCCGCCTCCTGGTGAGCTGCGCCACCGTTTCCCCTTCTTTACCCCTTCATTCTCGCCTCCGTTCGCCGTAATTTGGTCGGCGCCGGAGTGTTTCCGTCGCGGACCGTGCGTCCCCGAGCCGTGTCGAGCAAGAACGAGAGGCGTCGAGGCACCCCCCTTCACTGTCGAGCATGGGAACCAGAAGAGCACACTTCGCCGCACGCACCCCGCCTCACGAACGCGCCTAGCGCCGCTGGGAATGTCGCCGCCGGCGAGTTTCTTGCCGCCGCCGCGCGCTGTATGTGTGATGTCCGTCAGTTTCGTCAGAGAGCATTACCTCCCGCTGCCACTGTTTAAAAGCAACCCGAACCTAACCCTATCACTAACCTATTCGCTAACCAACTGGCTAAGCGAGCCGATCGATCCGCAGCGCGTTGCGGGTTCGAATCCCCGGGGCGGATGAATTAAGCCCCCTTTTTTCTCTTTTGTAATCACACTGACCGGCGGGCCCCGCTAGTCAGCCACCGCGGGCACCAACACCCCCCGCGCGCGCCCGCGTGGCCTGGGTCCCTCTGATCAGTCAGGGGGTGTGTTTGCCCCTCGGTGACAAAAGTCCCAGAGACAGAGAAGCTGGATTATTACCCCGAGCCCCCTGCACTTACTTGTTTAGTGTTTTAGCCCCTCCCAGAAACTTTTTCATCACGAACAAGTCCTTACTTTGGCAGTTTGGTCCAGAAACTTAAAACATTTATAACTTTAGTTTTATAACTCCAAATTAAATAAACTTTATATGTTTTTATATCAGAAAAATGCAATAAATATTAATATCACATTCTTATGTCATTTTGCATTATTTATTTAAAATGCTTAGTTTAAATTAACAAATGAAATTAATTAATTAAATATGGAGTATGAGGGGTAATAATTATATAATACCCTAATTCCATTTAATATGCTCATACCTTTTATACCATATCTTGCCATGCTAATAAATATTTAATTTGAGTTAAAAATAAATCAATTGCATTTAATTCCTAAATGTGGAATGTGTTTGGCAATTAAGTAAATAATGTCTTTTCCATTTTTAATTAATTGGATCACCACTTCTGCTATATTAAGTAACATTTAAATTAATGGCTACACAAATAACTTGCACCCTAATCTCTTGCCGGGATTGCATCCCCGCTTTAATATGACCTAAACATCGCATACCATGTCGCATCATCATTTGTTTGCGCATTTCTCTGTATTGATTATTGTTTCCTATTGTTTGTGTTTGGCTCTCTTTGGGTAGACGACGACGTGTCTGCTGCGAGTACCTACGACACTGAGGTTCCAGCTATCGTGCCAGGCTACGAGCTGCCAGGCAAACTTTTGCTAACCGGTTACACGATTGTCGGGTTTTCATTCCTGCCTTTTGATCCATGCTATCCTAGTTATCGATTCTTGAATTGCGATCCCATCACATGTTCATCCTGCAGCCTATACAGCTATATCCCCACAACCCATAGCCCCTTGCATGTTTATCTGTTGGCCTTTGCGAGTCGTAGTGCATGCTTAGGATTGGTTGAGCGAGTCGTTCCTTTGTCTTTATCTCATATGCTTAGTATGATATATTGTTCTACTATAATAAACTGATGTCTTATTTTGGGGTTCTATAATTAAAAGATAAGGCACCAGGCGGAAGGCCTTGCGAGGTGCTTTGTTCTGCTCAGTGTCGACCTAGGAACTGAGATTTTGTCCTCGGATCCAATTTTGAGCGCACTAACCACTTGTGGGTGGCCCAATGGAGCCCCCCTCGACTTTGAACGGATCCGCAGCTCGTCCATGTGCGGCAAGTAGTTCGGGTTTTCCATTCGCTCATATGCATGTGCATGATGATGATGATCGATGAGAGGTTACTTGGTACGGGGGGTCATATAGGGGTGGTGCGTACGTAGCGGACAGTTCCTAGTGTGGTTTGAGCCGCATGGTGCGCAGGCACAAACTAATGAGTCCGCAATAGAGATTCGGCCGACTCCTGACGCGGGTAACAACTCATATGGGTGGCACCTGGACTTGCTGTAGTGAAGGAATGAGTCGTGTTGAGAGGCCCTCACGGGTTGATCATGCGAGTATGGGTACTGTAGTGCACCCCTGCAGGGTATAATCTTATCGATGAGCCGTGTCCACGGTTATGGACGACTTTGGTGATGATGCTGGCTAACAAGATCTAAACAACTTACAACTAATCATTGTTAATTAATGTGACTAGTAATATAGTATTAATTACACCCTAAATGGTAACTAAAATTGTTAAGTGTGAGTTTTCCCGGATTGCTTCCTCATACTTGGTTGAGGGGGTTAATTCGAGAATGGGTTATGACTGGTGTCAGTTGTAGGTGGATATTTTTACACGCTCTCTTATCCCTCTCTAAATAGACGGAAGTTTAGCGTGTCTCTTTAGTCTGCTAGTGCTGCTGCCGCTAAGTACACTTACCCCCATATCTTCGGGAATCTTACAGTTTTGTAACCTGTTAGCTTAAACTTGTTCGATACGCTTCGGTGTATTGACCCGTTCGCGGGCTGTGGTTTTTCTGCAGTTGAGGATCCTTCGCTCGACCAGTTGGGTGGATACTACGTGGAGTTCGACGACGAGAGCTACGACGAGTAGTTAGAGTTCCCCTGGGCTACTTCCTGGTGGACTGCGTGGATGGGCCTTCTTTTTCGTTTCGTCCTTGAGCCCTTTGCTTCTTGTCTGTACTCAGACCGGTTTGTTTCCGCTGCTTGATGTAATGTTGAGACATGTGTCCTCTGATTGGTGCCATTTGATATATTTTGCTCAGTGAGAGCTTTTGGATATTATTTCCTTTCTTTGTGTCTCAGGTTTATTCTGTGGTTTCGACTTGTTAAAAATCCGACTCGTATACCATGTGTGTATGGTTGAAGTATACGAGTTGGAAGACTTTTTGGGTTCTTGCGTGCACAATCTGGAAACGTATGTGACGTTGGGGTCGCCAAGAACTGTCGGCCGATGATCCATTCCGAGCATGGCCTGATTCTTCCTGGGATTGGTAACCCCAGTATGTTCTTGGTTGTGTGGCCCAACCGATACGTTTTGTTTGTGTAACTTGAATTCAGGGTCTGACAGTTGGTATCAGAGCTTAAACGCCCTCAGGTTCCCTTCTACTGGTCGTTGTTTGAGTCTAGAAAAATATTTTGTAGTTATCAGGAAATCTTAAACGTGAGAGTAGGAATTCTGTTCTTTTACTTCTTTCCCCACCCACCCTCCCTGTTCTTCTGGTAAGGAAGTGTTACGATAATTCCCTTCTCACCTTAATTTTAAAATTTAGGACATCACGTGTTCTGGGTTTTCCGTAGTACCATAGTTGCAGGTGGTTTTTGTCGTTTTGGTGGTTATCAACTTCTTCGGCTATGTTCAGTTTCAATCTCGAATCAATCAGTTGTTGTTCTACCTTTCTCTGGTTTTCATCTCATTGTCATAGTACAATTCGTTCTGTGCAATCAATCCTTTTGTTTCCGGAGGCTAACTTCTACTTCAAACTGCTATGTAGATGGCGCACTATCAGGTGGTGCGTAAGACCCACTGTGAGCAGACTACCGGTTACCCGAAGCTTCTCAGAAGCATGGTTGACTATGTCGGTTTCAGCTACCTCACGGAGTACCAGGTGTCCGAGATCCCCAGAGATTACGGACAGACCTTCTACAGAGCTACTGTTTGGATCAGCGGAGATGATGGTGATACTGTGCACAAGCACGTTGCTGAGGCTTCCACTGTGGACATGGCAGTACACTTGGCAGCTTACGATGCAGCGCTGGCTCTGCGCAGGGAATACTACTGCTTCAACGACCATCCATTCTGCTACGTTCCATACTACCCCTACACGGACTCTCAGTACGAGCTCGTGGCTCTGGACATGACCGCTCAGTTTGGCCAGTCTTCAGACTCAGTTGCTGGGACTCTACGCTTGGAGATAGCAGCACTCCGTCAGCAGCTGCACCGGGCACTCTCTCACCTGGGGCAGTATGACAGGGGGAACGTCCCACCAGACGCTTTCCCGAGGTTCCAGCTCGCTTTTCCGAGTCGTCTGTCTGCTGTGGGTGGATACATTCCAGAGCGGGGTCCTCTGATCACTACTGATCCAGACCACGTTGGACCACTACTGTACGGGACACAGACGCCAGATGCCTACTCCGTTCAGTTGCGACGCATTGTGCGAGACCACCGCCTGTACTGCGATCGTCGCTACACCCATCGCAGCAGCCTAGTTTTGTCTTCTGAGGGAAGCGAGAGCTAGTCTTCGAGTTGTATCTTTTCCTTGTTGTAGTAGCTATCCTTTGTACCGAAACCTTGGTGGTTGTACTGATGGCTAACTAAGTGTATGGTTATGAACCTTTGTTATGAGAAGCTTATCCTTGTTATCCTACAGTTGGCAACTGTTTTTCTGAGCAAGTTTTCGACTTTCCAAGTTTTCCCGGGCTTTGTGTATCTTGTCACTGTTCTAATATCCAATGTCTCCAGGATGACGAACACCAGGAACAACCGCAATGCGGAAGACGCACCACCACCGCCTCCAATCACTGAGTTGCTTGGTCAGATGACCCAAGTTCTGGCTCAAATGGCCGAGAACCAAGTCTACCAGAACAACAACGGGCATCGCAATGAAGGCAATGCACGTGTGACCATCAAGGACTTCCTTGGTCTGGGCCCAAGGAACTTCGCTTCCCCCACTGAGCCGCTGGAAGCTGATGATTGGCTTCGCGAGATGGAAAGGACCCTTGCTATCGCCCACGTGGCTGAGCATGACAAGGTGCCTTACGTGTCCTACCTGCTTAGGGGAAAATCTGCCTCATGGTGGGAAAACTTCCAGGCTATGAGAGCTCCCGGGGTGGTTACCACTTGGGGGGATTTCAGGGCAGCCTTCCTGCGCCACCACATCCCAGAAGGTCTCATGGACAGGATGCGCGAGCAGTTTAACTCGCTGACGCAAGGCAAGATGGACGTGATGGAGTACAATGGCGAGTTCAATCGCCTTGCTCGTTACGCTGGAGATGAGGTGAACACTGAGGCCAAGAAGATGGCCAAGTTCCGCAAGGGTTTCAACCCCGCGCTCAAGTACAAGCTGAACCTCGTCAAGGCCGACAACTTCGAGGACCTCGTCAACATCGCGCTCAATGAGGAGCATGGGCGCAAGGTCTTCGAGGAGTCGCGCAAGCACTCTCGTGAGACCAACTCTTCTTCATCGTCAATCGCCGCCACTCCTGCTCAGAAGCGTCGGCTCTGGGTGCCTAACAGCGCCTTCGCACGAGCTACCTACGTGCCAGGACCTCCAGGACTCGCGCCTCGCCCACCGAACCCGGCTCTAGCTATGAGGGGTTTCGGAGGACCGCCAAGGCCAACAGGCGCTCGCCCCAACGTGACCTGCTACCAGTGCGGGAAACCGGGCCACTACTCCAACAACTGCCCGGAGACCCGTACACTTCCTCCACCACCTCGCCCTTCTCCAACTCAGGCGATGGTCCGCGCACCTGCCCCGGCTAGGCCTTTCGTCCCCAACACCAGGCCTCCGGCACGTGCTGCGCGGGTGAACCACATCAGTGCTGAGGAAGCAGAAGAAGCTCCAGAAGTTGTTCTTGGTACACTTCCTGTCAACTCTATCTCTTCTAGAGTGTTGTTTGATACAGGAGCATCTCATTCTTTCGTATCAGTTGGCTTTGCGGATTTACATGGGCTAATTCTCGATCCTCTACCCAAAAACATCGCGGTTACTTCTCCCGGTATGCAAATGACTTCTTCCAAGATAAGCCACGACAATGAAATCCAAATTGGAGGCCATATCTTCTTGGCATCTCTAATAATTCTCGGCAATTCTGATATTGATGTCATTCTGGGCATGGATTGGTTGAAGGCCAATCAAGCTAAGATAGACTGTTCCACAAAGACTGTAACTCTTTCTCATCCTTCTGGACAGATAGTCTATTCTCCAAACCAAACATCTTCGGCTCGCCTTTACGCTCTCAATGTTGATCCTCTTCCTTCCATAGAAGCTATTCCGGTGGTCCGAGACTTTCCTGACGTCTTTCCTGAAGAATTACCAGGTATGCCACCTGACAGAGCCGTCGAGTTCGTTATTGAACTAGAACCGGGCACTGCTCCTATCTCCAAACGTCCTTACAAGATGGGCCCCAAAGAACTAGCTGAGCTTAAGAGACAGCTAGAGGAGTTGGAAAGGAAAGGTCATATTCAACCTAGTACTTCTCCTTGGGGTTGTCCTACTCTGTTTGTCAAAAAGAGAGACACGACGGAGCGACTGGCTGTTGACTACCAACCTCTGAACAAGAAAACCATCAAGAACAAGTATCCTCTCCCTCGCATCAACGATCTGTTCGATCAACTGGCTGGTGCTAAGGTTTTCTCCAAGTTGGACTTGAGGTCAGGTTATCACCAGATCAAGATCCGCAAAGAAGACATTCCAGAGACAGCTTTCACCACTCGTTATGGTCTCTACGAATACACTGTCATGTATTTCGGTCTCACAAATGCTCCGGCGACTTTCTCACGTCTCATGAACTTCGTTTTCATGGAATACCTCGATAAGTTCGTGGTAGTCTATCTCGATGACATTCTTATCTATTCCAAAACCGAGGAAGAACACGGAGAACATCTACGTCTTATCTTGTTGAAACTCCGAGAACACCGTCTCTACGCCAAGTTCTCCAAGTGTGAATTCTGGCTTCCTAAAGTATCCTACCTTGGTCATGTCATCTCTTCTGAAGGCATTTCTGTGGATCCAGAAAAAGTGAAGGCCATTGTTGAATGGTTGCCTCCTACATCGGTGAAACAAGTCAGGAGTTTCCTTGGCATGGCTAGCTATTGCCGTCGATTTGTTGAGAACTTCTCCAAAATCGCTAAGCCTCTCACCGATCTTACAAGGAAGGATAGAAAGTTTCTTTGGACTCCAAAGTGTGATGAGAGTTTCAATCTCTTGAAAGCTAAACTCACTTCTACTCCTGTTCTAGTTGGCCCAGACACTTCCAAACCTTTCCAAATATTCTGCGATGCATCTCTTCAAGGACTAGGCGCAGTCCTCATGCAAGAACGCAAAGTTGTGGCTTATGCATCTCGCCAGTTGCAGCCTCATGAGCTCAACTATCCTACACATGATCTTGAACTTGCAGCAATCATGTATGCCCTCAAGGCTTGGAGACCTTATTTGTTGGGGCACAACTGTGAGATCTTCACTGATCACAAGAGTCTCAAATATCTCTTCACTCAACCAGACTTGAACCTCAGGCAAACAAGGTGGCTTGAGAAACTCTCAGATTACGATCTTACCATCTCTTACACTCCAGGCAAAGCTAATGTAATGGCTGATGCTCTCAGTCGCAAGTCATATTGCAACAACCTCATGGTGGAGGACATCCAACCTCCTATTCATGAAGAATTCAAGAAACTCAATCTTCAAGTGGTTCCCTCTGGTTATCTTGTAAACTTGATTGCCACTCCTACACTTGAGGATAAGATCCGCACCGCACAGTTGCGTGATTCTGGTGTCAAGAATATCAAAGACAACATTGGCAAGGACAAGTACAAGAGTTTCTCTCTCGATGACAAGGGTACCTTGCTGTTTGAAGAACGCATTGTAGTGCCCAAACTTGACAGCTTAAAAGAACTCATTCTCAAGGAGGCTCATGATACTCCGCTTTCTATTCACCCTGGCAGCACAAAGATGTACCAGGATCTCAAGTCAATCTATTGGTGGACCAGGATGAAGCGGGAAATTGCTCGCTATGTGTCTCATTGTGATGTTTGCTGTCGTGTCAAGGCAGTTCATCAGAGACCACCTGGACTTCTTCAACCACTGCAAAATCCTGAATGGAAATGGGACAAGATCGAAATGGACTTCGTTACTGGGTTTCCAAAGTCCAAGAAAGGCAACGATGCAATCTTTGTTGTCATTGATCGTCTCTCCAAAGTGGCTCACTTCTTTCCAGTCAAAGAGACAGTATCAGCTAGTCAGTTGGCAGAACTCTATATGACAAGACTGGTTCCTTTACATGGTGTTCCTTTGGCAATAAGCTCAGATCGTGGAAGTATCTTCACTTCTCGATTTTGGGATAGCTTTCAGAAAGCCTTGGGTACTAAACTTCTGTTCAGCACAGCTTACCATCCGCAGACAAGTGGACAGGTTGAAAGAGTAAACCAGATTCTGGAAGATATGCTCAGAGCTTGTGTTATCTCCTTTGGCATGAAATGGGAGGATTGCCTTCCGTATGCTGAGTTCTCCTACAACAACAGCTTCCAAGCAAGCCTAGGCATGGCTCCATTTGAAGCTCTCTATGGCCGCAAATGTAGAACTCCTCTCAATTGGTCTCAAGCTGGTGAACGTCCATTCTTTGGGCCGGATATTATCCAGGAGGCTGAAGAAAAGGTTCGCATCATTCGTGACAATCTGAAGATTGCCCAGTCTCGGCAGAAAAGCTATTATGATAGCAAGCACAGGGACATGGTCTATGCACCTGGTGATCAAGCTTACCTTCGTGTCACTCCTCTGAGAGGCACGCAACGCTTTGGCATCAAAGGCAAACTCGCTCCGCGTTATGTTGGGCCTTTCAACGTTCTTTCAAGGCGTGGTGATTTGGCTTACCGTCTAGAACTTCCTCCAAACCTCTCCAAAGTGCACGATGTCTTCCACGTCTCACAACTCAAGAAGTGCTTCAAAGATCCAGGTCGTGCAGTTGATCATGGATCAATTGAACTTCGAGAAGATCTCTCTTATGTGGAACAACCGATTCGCATTCTTGACGAAGCTGAACGTCGCACCCGTAACAACACTGTCAAGTTCTACAAGGTTCAATGGTCTCATCATTCTGACAAGGAAGCTACATGGGAACGTGAAGACCATCTCCGTGCCGAATACCCCAACCTCTTTGTTGCTCCATAAAGAATCTCGGGGCGTGATTCCTTTGAGGGGGGGAGTGTTGTAACAGCCCTACTGTAACTTTCCTTTTTGGTGTGCAATAAAATTGTTGAATCATGTCATCATTCCATAATTGGTTGCATTTAATTAAATATGTCTCCCAAATGTTTCCCAAATTTAAATTCTTATTTTGAATTCAAATGCTTTCAAATAAATTCATTTGAAGTTTCAAATTATTTATAAATAACCAAACTAGATATTAATATGACTAATTTGAAACTTGTAAAAATTGTTCAAAAGTTCTTTTTGTCTCTTTCTCTTATTTGTTTCACAAATACAAAAATCAGAAAGTTTTGTAAAAGAAAAATAAAAACAGGAGAAGAAATAAAAAAAACCCCTGGCCGAGCTGGGCAGCTCGGCCCAGCAAACCCCAGCCCGAAGCCCACTTCATCTCCTCCTTCCTCCGTACGGGGCGAGCACCTTTCCAGCGCGGCATGGAGTAGAGCCACTGCGCCTCGCCCCCACAGAGCTGCCCCACTCGCCCCACTGCCACCTCCTCCCCCTCTATCTCTTTAACTCGACCGGACGCGAAACCCTAACCCTAGTTCTCCTCTTTCCCCCGCCGCCGCTGCTCTCTCCCAAGCTCCGCCGTCGCCATGCGCTCCGGGACATTGAGCTCCTCGTCGGCGTAGCCCCTCCTCCGTCCTCGACACCGCAGCAGCCACGCCCTCTCCTCGTCTTCCTCCTCGACGCGCGCAGGACGGACGGGAGGCACCACTTCTTCTCCTTCTTCCACGACGACCGCGCGGCCCCCGAGCTTCGCCTCGCCTCCCCGAGCACCGTCTGCTCGTATCCGACCACCTCGACTCCCCTCCGTTCGCCATCCGCCTCCTAGTGAGCTGCGCCACCGTTTCCCCTTCTTTCCCCCTTCATTCTCGCCTCCGTTCGCCGTAATTTGGCCGGCGCCGGAGTGTTTCCGTCGCGGACCGTGCGTCCCCGAGCCGTGTCGAGCAAGAACGAGAGGCGTCGAGGCACCCCCCTTCACTGTCGAGCATGGGAACCAGAAGAGCACACTTCGCCGCACGCACCCCGCCTCACGAACGCGCCTAGCGCCGCTGGGAATGTCGCCGCCGGCGAGTTTATTGCCGCCGCCGCGCGCTGTATGTGTGCTGTCCGTCAGTTTCGTCAGAGAGCAGTACCTCCCGCTGCCACTGTTTAAAAGCAACCCGAACCTAACCCTATCACTAACCTATTCGCTAACCAACTGGCTAAGCGAGCCGATCGATCCGCAGCGTGTTGCGGGTTCGAATCCCCGGGGCGGATGAATTAAGCCCCCTTCTTTCTCTTTTGTAATCACACTGACCGGCGGGCCCCGCTAGTCAGCCACCGCGGGCACCAACACCCCCCGCGCGCACCCGCGTGGCCTGGGTCCCTCTGATCTGTCAGGGGGTGTGTTTGCCCCTCGGTGACAAAAGTCCCAGAGACAGAGAAGCTGGATTATTACCCCGAGCCCCCTGCACTTACTTGTTTAGTGTTTTAGCCCCTCCCAGAAACTTTTTCATCACGAACAAGTCCTTACTTTGGCAGTTTGGTCCAGAAACTTAAAACATTTATAACTTTAGTTTTATAACTCCAAATTAAATAAACTTTATATGTTTTTATATCAGAAAAATGCAATAAATATTAATATCACATTCTTATGTCATTTTGCATTATTTATTTAAAATGCTTAGTTTAAATTAACAAATTTAATTAATTAATTAAATATGGAGTATGAGGGGTAATAATTATATAATACCCTAATTCCATTTAATATGCTCATACCTTTTATACCATATCTTGCCATGCTAATAAATATTTAATTTGAGTTAAAAATAAATCAATTGCATTTAATTCCTAAATGTGGAATGTGTTTGGCAATTAAGTAAATAATGTCTTTTCCATTTTTAATTAATTGGATCACCACTTCTGCTATATTAAGTAACATTTAAATTAATGGCTACACAAATAACTTGCACCCTGATCTCTTGCCGGGATTGCATCCCCGCTTTAATATGACCTAAACATCGCATACCATGTCGCATCATCATTTGTTTGCGCATTTCTCTGTATTGATTATTGTTTCCTATTGTTTGTGTTTGGCTCTCTTTGGGTAGACGACGACGTGTCTGCTGCGAGTACCTACGACACTGAGGTTCCAGCTATCGTGCCAGGCTACGAGCTGCCAGGCAAGCTTTTGCTAACCGGTTACACGATTGTCGGGTTTTCATTCCTGCCTTTTGATCCATGCTATCCTAGTTATCGATTCTTGAATTGCGATCCCATCACATGTTCATCCTGCAGCCTATACAGCTATATCCCCACAACCCATAACCCCTTGCATGTTTATCTGTTGGCCTTTGCGAGTCGTAGTGCATGCTTAGGATTGGTTGAGCGAGTAGTTCCTTTGTCTTTATCTCATATGCTTAGTATGATATATTGTTCTACTATAATAAACTGATGTCTTATTTTGGGGTTCTATAATTAAAAGATAAGGCACCAGGCGGAAGGCCTTGCGAGGTGCTTTGTTCTGCTCAGTGTCGACCTAGGAACTGAGATTTTGTCCTCGGATCCAATTTTGAGCGCACTAACCACTTGTGGGTGGCCCAATGGAGCCCCCCTCGACTTTGAACGGATCCGCAGCTCGTCCATGTGCCGCAAGTAGTTCGGGTTTTCCATTCGCTCATATGCATGTGCATGATGATGATGATCGATGAGAGGTTACTTGGTACGGGGGGTCATATAGGGGTGGTGCGTACGTAGCGGACAATTCCTACTGTGGTTTGAGCCGCATGGTGCGCAGGCACAAACTAATGAGTCCGCAATAGAGATTCGGCCGGACTCCTGACGCGGGTAACAACTCATATGGGTGGCACCTGGACTTGCTGTAGTGAAGGAATGAGTCGTGTTGAGAGGCCCTCACGGGTTGATCATGCGAGTATGGGTACTGTAGTGCACCCCTGCAGGGTATAATCTTATCGATGAGCCGTTTCCACGGTTATGGACGACTTTGGTGATGATGCTGGCTAACAAGATCTAGACAACTTACAACTAATCATTGTTAATTAATGTGACTAGTAATATAGTATTAATTACACCCTAAATGGTAACTAAAATTGTTAAGTGTGAGTTTTTCAGAATTGCTTCCTCATACTTGGTTGAGGGGGTTAATTCGAGAATGGGTTATGACTGGTGTCAGTTGTAGGTGGATATTTTTACACGCTCTCTTATCCCTCTCTAAATAGACGGAAGTTTAGCGTGTCTCTTTAGTCTGCTAGTGCTGCTGCCGCTAAGTACACTTACCCCCATATCTTTGGGAATCTTACAGTTTTGTAACCTGTTAGCTTAAACTTGTTCGATACGCTTCGGTGTATTGACCCGTTCGCGGGCTGTGGTTTTTCTGCAGTTGAGGATCCTTCGCTCGACCAGTTGGGTGGATACTACGTGGAGTTCGACGACGAGAGCTACGACGAGTAGTTAGAGTTCCCCTGGGCTACTTCCTGGTGGACTGCGTGGATGGGCCTTCTTTTTCGTTTCGGCCTTGAGCCCTTTGCTTCTTGTCTGTACTCAGACCGGTTTGTTTCCGCTGCTTGATGTAATGTTGGGACATGTGTCCTCTGATTGGTGCCATTTGATATATTTTGCTCAGTGAGAGCTTTTGGATATTATTTCCTTTCTTTGTGTCTCGGGTTTATTCTGTGGTTTCGACTTGTTAATTATCCGACTCGTATACCATGTGTGTATGGTTGAAGTATACGAGTTGGAAGACTTTTTGGGTTCTTGCGTGCACAATCTGGAAACGTATGTGACGTTGGGTCGCCAAGAACTGTCGGCCGATGATCTATTCCGAGCATGGCCTGATTCTTCCTGGGATTGGTAACCCCAGTATGTTCTTGGTTGTGTGGCCCAACCGATACGTTTTGTTTGTGTAACTTGAATTCAGGGTCTGACATTTTGTTTAAAGGTTTCGAGTCTGCAACCAACATGTTTTCGCCTGTGGCAATATCAAGATGATGGAGACTCACTGCTACTGTATTTCCGTTGTTTACTATTTCAAAGCTAGCCTCGTGTTATGCAACTTGTAATGAATATTTCCTAAGTATGGATCATCGATGTAATAAAATTGATACTTTGTTGTGATATTACATCGTAAACTATGTGTGCAAACGAATCGATCCAGGGATTTGCACTTTACATAGGTATCTGTCATATTTTAAGTGCAGGTACACTACAGATGGTATCAGAGCACTGTGTTGCCTGTAGGTTTGGAACCCTAGGTTTGTGTCGTGGTGGTATCACGGCAGATGCCATGGGATGGCTAATGTGTGGGGCTGATGGACGCTGGTGGATCCGGGGAGGGCTAGTGAGGTAAGAAGCTCACACAATAGGAAACGCCGAAACTCTCAAGCACACCGAAGAACACACTCAAACATCTACGAAACCCAAACAAATGCACGAAGGCAAGTCCACACACACGATATACCCAGGTTCGGGGCCCTCGTGAGGAGGTAAGACCCCTACTCCTGCCTTTCTTCTCAATATAGGTATGTCACAAGATCTACAACATGCTCCTTTAGCTGTTTCGGTGATGAACCGGATGAACTAGACAGGAAGCGGAAGTAAATACACTAGGAGTAAATGAGGCTATAGTTTTGGCACTCAAGTTGGTCGTCCCTCCACAGGAGGAGTTATTGAGCATTATATAGAGTTTTGGCCGGGAGGGCCGGAAACCCTAATCCGTCTTGGTCCCACCGGTCAGGCCAACGGTTATGTATACACCGGCTAGTGCGACCTAGCTGCCGTGCTATCCGGTGTAGCCCTGCCGTCATCATCCCGGCAAGGACTGCAGGCGCCGTCCTGGATCATCATCGTCCCCTTGTCAGAGACAAGACATATTGTCGGGGGGCTGCCCTCCGGGTAGAGCAGATCCCGGAGTAGTTCAGCAATGTGCCAACAGCGCTTGACCTTTGGCGAGAGCAAGGGCCACCCCCTAGTGTGCTGAAGGGGCAACTTGACCCTTGAGTGCTGGTAGAGTGCAAGGTGCCTCCTGGCAGCCGCAAAGGTCAGCTCTGGCGGCTATAAATAGACACCTCGAGCCCTCACAATAGCAGCACAAGCATCAGCGGGTGGTTCCTCTAAGAACTAGCTTCTCGAAGATGTCTTTGCTGGTAGGCTAAGACATCTTTGGGAGGCTAGGCCTAGAGATACTCATCCTGAGGCGAACTTGGATGCATCCGGAAAGGATCTCGGATCTTGGGCTCCGAGGAGACTCCCGGAAGGAGTACTCGGTCTTACCGTATAGGCAATCCGGGTAAGTGCTAACCGGAACACTTATCTCGGTCCTGGACTTATGCGGGAAGGACTCGCAAGGTCGAGCAAGAAGATAACCGGCATGAGGGATCCCGGTAGACCGTCAACGGTCTGTAGCAGGCTTTCCCACCTGATGCGGGGGGAAGTACCGTTCCATCTGACACGGAGGGATGGTCACCTCCCGCCTGACACGGAAGCATGTTCACCTCCCGCCTGACACGGGAGCGCGTCAGGCGGTACGACAACGGTACGACAAGACACGACATGCCTAGCCCGGCAATCCGGAAAAGGCTATCCGGGATGGGCAAAGACATGTCTTGTCTCTGACAGGGGGACAATGATGTTCCAGGACGGCGCCTGCTGTCCTTGCCGCGATGATGACGAAGGGGCTACGCCGGATAGCGCGGCGAGTAGGTCGCACTAGCCGGTGACGACATACCGGTTAGACCTGTCCGGTGGGGCCAAGCCGGTTTAGGGTTTCCGGCCCTCCTGGCTGGAACTCTATAAAAGGCGCCATAACTGCTTCTGTGGAAGAGAGACCAACGGGGGGGCCAAAGCTATAGTCGCATTTACTACTAGAGCATTTACTTCTCCTTACCTTGAGTTCATCTAGTTCCTTGTGTTCTTCACTTCAAGAGATCTAAGAGCAAGTTGTAATCCTTGTGTCACACTTATATAGAGAGGAAAGGCAGGAGTAGGGGTGTTACCTCCTCACGAGGGCCCTGAACCTGGGTATATCGTGTGTGTGTTGTGTGCCTTCGTGCATTTGTTCTTGTTTGTTAGATCTTCCCCCTCACGCTTTGATCTTGTTTCTCGTTCTTGGGAGATCTCGGTTATACCGGGATCCTCCCCGTGTGAGCTCAGCTCGCTATCCCTCCCCGGATCCACCAACGTCCATCGGCCCCACACATTAGCTATCCTATGGCATCTGCCGTGACACCACCACGACAGTTGGCGCCCACCGTGGGGCCGACAGAGGCGTTGGCTGGTGTACACATCCGGACGGGCTTCCTCATTCACTTCGACATTCGGGTTCTCTCTGGCCTTGTCGTAAAGCTGGGTGAGATGGACTTCGTCAACGACAACGCAGGGTGCTTCCGGAACAGACCCTTTCCGGTGAACGGATGCCTCATTGACTTTGGTGGCTTCACCACCTACGTCGCCACCGAAGTTATCTGCAGCTATCCGGACGTGATCCTGGAAGCTGAGGATCCTCCCATGCTCTGCGCTACTCGGGGTCTGCGTGCCGGTCGCTCCCCGAGTTCCGTCGCGGTAATGATGGTCGGGGCAACCGAGGAGGAGTACCAGGACGTTGACGGCGATGCCGGAAGCGGTCACATCCGTTTGGCCAAACCTCCTCAGGAAAGGGATGCGGCCCGAGACGGCGATCCGCAGCCATCCCAGCCACGTCGTCGCCCGGATCCCCTCTCGGGTCTGGTGGCCAAGTTGGCTGTCCCTGTGACTGCTGAGGCAGACACTCAGGCCACTTTGGCTGATTTAGAGGAGCTGCGTAGGTTGCTACTCGCCGAAGCACAGGAGATCGCCGAGATCCGTCACGAGCTCAATGCTAGCCTCCGGGAGTACAATGCAGCTCACGGATTCCTTAAGATAGACTCCCGGGACAAGCGTATTGCGGAGCTGCGCAAAAAGGGCAGAATGGTGAATGATGAGTTGGCAGGTGGAGCCGCAACCAGTCACACGGGTAGCCTGGTCTCGGCTGGGAGACGGGTATACAGCTCGCCGGCGAAAACTCTTAGGGCTGCCGAAGCCGCCATGGCAGAGCTAGCAGGGCTATCCGGAGAGGCTCTGCGCAAGCAGCAGGAGCGGGTGAATGAGTTGGTTGTCGAGGCCAACCGGCTGAACCAGGCCTTCAAGAAGAAGAACCCTGGAGCGGGATCCCAAGTACATTCAGCAAGGTCCAATAGCCAGAGATCGGACGGAGAGGCCTCCTCCCCGCATCCGAGCAGAAGCAAGAGCAAGAGAAAGAGCCGGAGCCGAAGTCGGGGCTCCGGAAAAAAACAAGGAGTTGCAGGCCTATGACCTGGCCTTTGCCGGCATCCAGCAAGCCGGGCAGCATAACTCGGGGCAGGCAGGAAGTACCCGTGAGGGTGGCAACCTGGGTGTAGGAAACAATAACCCGGCTAGCCGTGGTAATCCACCCCGGAACCCCCTCATGTTCAGGGAAACCCGCGAAGGGAGGCCGCCTCTGTCCCGCAGCAGGTTGTGATCCCGGTACAAGACAGGCTCAACGATGGCAACTCAAGACTGCAGGAGCTCGGGTACCAGCCCAATGAGAATCCTTTGGGATCTCGGGTAGGAACCAGACAGCTGGATCCGGCCGATGCCAGATTCCGGCTCGACCGGATCCACCAGTCCGAGATAGTGGAAGAGCAAGGACCTCCGGGACCTGCCTGCTTTGGACCCCGGATCATGCGGGAGCCGCCTGTCCGGAATTTTCAGCTAACCCGAGGTGCTAAGACCTATGACGTCAGCAAGAAGCCGGAGGACTGGTTAACCGACTATGTAACTGCAGTAAGCATAGCCGGTGGAAACAGACGCTGGGCGGTACGTTACGTACCGCAGATGTTGGAAGGACCTGCCAGAATCTGGTTGAACAACTTGAGGACTGGCAGCATAGACTGTTGGTTAGATTTCGAGGAGGCATTTATCAGCAACTTCACCAGCACCTACAAAAGGCCAAACAGGCCTCAACAACTCGCCATCTGTAGGCAAAGGAGCAACGAGACTGACCGGGAGTACCTTACCCGGTGGAGCAATATTCGCAATTCTTGCGAAGGGGTGGTAGAGGCACAGGCCATTTCCTGGTTTGCACAAGGATGCCGGCATGGCTCAATGCTGTGGCAGAAATTGCAAAGGAAGATGGCGGCGACTTTGGCAGAGACCATGCGCATCGCCGATACCTACACGCTTGGAGATCCCATGCAACCCCTGGTGGATGTCGGTGACTCAAACAGGAGGAATGCGGGACCTTAGCGTTCGGGATCGAGCAGAAGCCATGATCGCCAGGATTTTGGCCAGAAGAGGAATCAGCCCGAGTACCACCATGCCGCACAGCATGTCGCAGCGCTGACCCGAGATCAAGAGGATGCCGGCAACAATCAGCGTCAGAAGACAAGTGGCCCGGCTTGGGGTCAGAGCCAGGAAGTGCAAAAAACTTGGGTGGAACAGAAGAAGCCCCTGACGTATGAAGAGATGCTGAACAAGCCATGCTGCTACCATACTCTGGAGGCCAACAAGCCGGCGAACCACTCTACTCGGCAGTGCAGCTGGTATCAGCGCACTTTGCAGGAGGGCAGCTCGGAAGCTGTTCGGACGGGTGCCCCGGCATCTCGACCCAACATTCCGAGACCTCCTCCTCCGACAACGGGAGCCAACGCGGTCCGGATAAGTCAACCTCAGCGAGGACCCCCACCTCGGCCGGTGAACGTGGTGCGCACCCGGAACGACAATGGTGCAGGCCCCAGTAATCAACCGGACAGCAGCAGGGCAACTACCGGGAGGCACATCAAAGCTATGTGGTCTTCGTGACCGAGCCCACTGACCGGAAGAGTGTGCGGCAGCGTGCCCTGGAGGTGAACGCCGTGATCCCGGCGGTGCCCAAGTTCTTGCACTGGTCCGAGATGGAGATCACGTGGAGCCGGAAGGATCATCCCAGAGTTATGCCTAAGCCGGGGGCGTACGCCTTGGTCGTGGATCCAACCTTTGTCGGACCAAGCCTCAATGTCCGCTTCAGTCGGGTTCTGGTTGACAATGGCAGCGCCATTAACATCATGTACAAGGATACGATGCTGAAGCTGGGGGTGTCCATGAACACCTTGTTGCCTACCGAGACGACCTTCCAAGGCATTGTGCCCGGAGTCTCTTGCTCACCCATGGGTAAAATCTGGGTTGAGGTGTTATTCGGAACCCGGGAGAACTGCCGAACTGAGAGCTTGGAATTCGAGGTCGTGGACCTCGAAAGCCCATATCACGCACTAATCGGCAGGCTGGCCCTGGCCAAGTTCATGATCTCAACTCATATGGGCTATCTGAAGATGAAGATACCGGGACCTAACGGCGTAATCACCATCTCGGGAGACCACAAGCGCTCCATGGAGTGTGCCTCGGCCGGCTCGTCCTTAGCCGAGTCCCTGGTGATCGCGGAAGAAAAGAAGAGGATCCAGCAGGTGGTGGCGATGGCCAAGACCTCCCAACTCGTAATGCCCGGGATGGTGAACCCGGAGCAGGGTGCATCATTCCAGCCCCCTAAGGAGACGAAGAAGGTGGGTGTGGACCCCAGCAACCCGGAGCGCCAAGTTATCATTGGCAGCAACCTGGACAGCAAATAGGAAGGCGAGCTCGTCGACTTCCTCCGTGAGAATCGGGATGCTTTGCGTGGTCGAGTGACGGTCTGCAAGGTGTTCCGAGGGAGTTGGCTCAGCACTCTCGGTTTGTTAGGCCGGATGCGAAGCCGGTGAAGCAACCGACTAGGCGCCTCTCGGATGAAAGAAGAGCTGCCGTCATGGAGCATCTTGCTATATTGTTGGCCGCCGGATTAATAATGGAAGTGCTGCACCTGGATTGGATATCAAATCCGGTCCTAGTAGAGAAGAAGGATGATCCCCTCCTGCTTAAGGTGTGGCGCATGTGCATCGACTTCACCAACCTCAACAAAGCATGCCCGAAGGACCCCTTTCCACTGCCCCGGATAGATCAAGTAATAGATTCCACTGCCGGGAGTGAACTTTTGACTTTTTTAGATGCCTGTTCTGGTTTTCACCAGATACCTTTGAATCCGGATGATCAATTGAAAATTGCTTTTATTAGCCCTTATGGGGCTTATTGCTATCGTGTCATGACTTTCGGTTTGAGAAATGCCGGTGCTACATACCAAAGGTGCATGCAAAAGTGTTTGCACGACCAGATAGGCCGGAATGCCGAAGTCTATGTCGATGACATAGTCATAAAAACGAAAAAAAGCCGCATTGATCGATGATCTGAGGGAATCATTTAAGAACTTAAGAAGATTCCAAATGAAGTTGAACCCGGATAAGTGCACATTCGGTGTTCCGGCAGGAAAGTTACTCGGTTTCCTCATCTCAAGCCGGGGGATTGAAGTCAACCCGGGTAAGATACGTGCTATCGAGAGCATGAAATTGCCCGTGCGTCTCAAAGATGTGCAGAAGTTCACTGGTTGTCTTGCATCCCTAAGTCGGTTTGTGAGCCGACTTGGAGAGAAGGCATTGCCCCTATACCAGTTGATGAAGAAGAGCAAAACATTTGTTTGGACCCCGCAGGCCGACGCGGCGTTCAACGATTTGAAGGGGATGCTTTCAACAGCACCCGTGTTGGCATCCCCGTTACCCAAGGAGCATATGCTGCTGTATATTGCTGCCACCAACCGAGTAGTCAGCGTAGCAATTGTGGTAGAGAGGGAAGAAGAGGGCAAACTGATACAAAGACCGGTGTATTACCTCAGTGAGGTGATCTCGGAATCCAAGCAGAACTACCCGCACTACCAGAAGATGGCGTATGGAGTGTACATGGAAGTGACCAAACTCAAGCACTACTTTCAAGAACACCCAATCACAGTGGTGTGCGAGGCTCCTCTGGCCGAGATCATCGGTTGCAAGGACGCTAGCGGCCGGGTAGCCAAATGGGCCATCCAGTTGTCTCCGTACGCTCCGGCATACGAGATACGAGATGCCATCAAGTCGCAGGCGCTGCCGGACTTTTTGGTAGACTGGGCCGAGATGCAATATGAACCTCCGATGCCGGATTACAATTTCTGGAGGATGCATTTCGATGGCTCCAAGGCTAAGATCGGGTTGGGTGCCGGAGTAGTCCTCACTTCACCAAAACAAGATGTGCTGAAGTATGTCCTGCAAATTCATTTCCGGGCATCTAACAATGTCGCTGAGTACGAGGCCTTGGTTCATGGACTGAATGTCGCCAAGGAGATAGGCATCCGCCGGATAGAGTGTTTCGGCGATTCCGACCTCGGGGTGCTGCAGGTGTCGGGGAACTGGGATGCGCTGGATGCCAACATGGCCTTGTATCGATTTCATGTGCAGAAAATATCCGGATTTTTTGAAGGATGCGAGTTCAAGCACATACCCAGAGGAGAAAACGAGGCGGCAGATGTGTTGTCCAAGCTAGGATCATCTCGGGATGCCATCCCACCCGGGATCGCTCTTGAGCATTTGAGGAAGCCATCTATTCATCCCTCACCCGAGTCGGATTCTATCTTCATCCCCAAGGATCTTAGTTCGGATGCCGTACCCATGGAAGTAGATGTCAGGAGCATCACATCGAACCCGGGGACTGTGTCAGACCCTGAATAGAAGCTACACAAACGAAACGTATCGGTTGGGCCACACAACCAAGAACATACTGGGGTTACCACTCCCAGGGAAAAACCATCAGGCCATGCTCGGAATGGATCATCGGCCGACAGTTCTTGGCGATCCCAACGTCACATACGTTTCCAGATTGTGCACGCAAGACCCAAAAAAATCTTCCAACTCGTATACTTCAACCATACACACATGGTATACGAGTCGGATTTTTAACAGGTTGGAACCACAGAATAAACCTAAGACACAAAGAAAGGAAAATAATATCCAAAAGCTCTCACTGAGCAAAATATATCAAATGGCACCAATCAGAGGACACATGTCCCAACATTACATCATGCAGCGGAAACACACCGGTCTGAGTACAGAAAAGAAGCAAAGGGCTCAAGGCCGAAACGAAAAAGAAGGCCCATCCACGCAGTCCGCCAGGACGTAGCCCAGGGGAACTCTAACTATTTGTCGTAGCTCTCGTCGTCGAACTCCACGTAGTATCCACCCAACTGGTCGAGCGAAGGATCCTCAACTGCAGAAAAACCACAGCCCGCGAACGGGTCAATACACCAAAGCGTATCGAACAAACTTAAGCTAACAGGTTACAAAACTGTAAGATTCCCAAAATATGGGGTAAGTGTACTTAGCGGCCGCAGCACTAGCAGGCTAAAGAGACACGCTAAACTTCCGTCTAATTAGAGAGGGATAAGAGACGTTTAAATATCCACCTATAACTGACACCAGTCATAACCCATTCTCGAATTAACCCCCTCAACCAAGTATGAGGAAGCAATCCGGGAATACTCACACTTAATAATTTTAGTTACCACTTGGGGTGTAAGTAATGCTATATTACTAGTCACATTAATTAACCATGATTCGGTGTAAGTTGTCTAGATCTTGTTAGCCAGCATCATCACCAAAGTCGTCCATAACCGTGGACACGGCTCATCGATAAGATTATACCCTGCAGAGGTGCACTACAGTACCCATACTCGCATGATCAAACCGCTAAGGCCTCTCAACACGACTCATTCCTTCACTACAGCAAGTCCAAGTGCCACCCATATGAGTTGTTACCCGCGTCAGGAGTCCGGCCGAATCTCAATTGCGGACTCATTAGTTTGTGACTACGCCACCATGCGGCTCAAACCACAGTAGGAATTGTCCGCTACGCGACGTACCACCCCTGTATGACCCCCCGTATCAAGTAACCTCTCATCGAACATCATCATCATGCACATGCATATGAGCGAGTGGAAAACCCGAACTACTTGCGGCACATGGACGAGCTGCGGATCCGTTCAAAGTCGAGGGGGGCTCCATTGGGCCACCCACAAGTGGTTAGTGCGCTCAAAATTGGATCCGAGGACAAAATCTCAGTTCCTAGGTCGACACTGAGCAGAACAAAGCACCTCGCAAGGCCTTCCGCCTGGTGCCTTATCTTTTAATTATAGACCCCAAAAATAATACAGCAGTTTATTATAGTAGAACAAAATATCATACTAAGCATATGAGATAAAGACAAAGGAACGACTCGCTCAACCAATCCTAAGCATGCACTACGACTCGCGAAGGCCAACAGATAAACATGCAAGGGGTTATGGGTTGTGGGGATATAGCTGTATAGGCTGCAGGATAAACATGTGATGGGATCGCAATTCAAGAATCGATAACTAGGATAGCATAGATCAAAAGGCAGGAATGAAAACCCGACAATCGTGTAACCGGTTAGCAAAAGCTTGCCTGGCAGCTCGTAGCCTGGCACGATAGCTGGAACCTCGGTGTCGTAGGTACTCGCAGCAGACACGTCGTCGTCTACCCAAAGAGAGCCAAACACAAACAATAGGAAACAATAATCAATACAGAGATATGTGCAAACAAATGATGATGCGAGATGGTATGAGATGATTAGGTCATATTAAAGCGGGGATGAAATCCCGGCAAAAGATTAGGGTGCAAGTTATTTGTGTATCCAACAATTTAAATGTTACTTCATATATAGCAGGTGTGGTGATCAAATTAATTTAAATGGAATAGGCATTAATTGCTCAACACCTTCCATATTTAGTATTTTAATTGCAAGTGATTTATTTTTAACTCTAATTAAATATTTAATAGCATGGCGAGATTTGGTATAAAAGGGATGAGCATATTAAATGGAATTTGGGCATTATATAATTATTACCCCTCATACCCCATATTTAATTAATTAATTGCATTTGTTAACTTAAAATAAGAATTTAAAATAAACGATGCAAAAAGACATAAGAATGTGATATTAATGTTTATTGCATTTTTCTGATATAAAAACATATAAAGTTTATTTAATTTGGAGTTATAAAACTAAAGTTATAAATTTTGTAAGTGTAGGGGTGTTTCTGATATATCCAGGGACTTATCCGTGATGGGAGAAACTTCTGGGAGGGCTAAAACGCTAAGCAGGAAGTGCAGGGGTCTCTGTGTAAAAATTTCCAGGCGTCATAGACTTTTCTCACCGTGTGGCTAGCTAGCCTGGGAGGCTGCCGTACGGGCCCGTGTGCCACGCGTCACTGACGTGCGAGTGTGTGCGCTGCGCTGGCTCCACGGTCGCTGACCGGTGGGGCCAGGCTGTCAGCGTGCGCTGCAAAAATGGGGCATTTTTCACTGCGCCCGGGGGATTCGAACTCGCGTGCGCGGGCGAGCGGGGCGTTACGCGCTGTTAGCCAGTAGGTTAGTGTAGCGATTAGTGATAGGGTTAGGTTCGGGTTGCTTTTAATCAGTGGCAGTGGGATATACTGCTCTCTGACGAAACTGACGGACAACACACATACAGCGCGCGGCGGCGGCAGAAACTCGCCGGCGGCGACATTCCCAGCGGCGCTAGGCGCGTGCGTGAGGCGGGGTGCGTGCGGCGAAGTGAGTTCTTCGGGTTCCCGTGCTCGACAGGGAAGGGGGTGTGCCTCGACGCCTCTCGTTCTTGCTCGACACGGCTCGGGGACGCACGGTCCGCGACGGAAACACTCCGGCGCCGGCCAATTTACGGCGAGCGGCGGCGAGAATGAAGGGGGAAAGAAGGGGAAACGGTGGCGCAGCTCACCAGGAGGCGGATGGCGAACGGCGGGGAGTCGAGGTGGTCGGAGACGAGCAGCCGGTGCTCGGGGAGGCGAGGCGGAGCTCTGGGGCCGCGCGGTCGTCGAAGGAAGAAGAAGAAGCAGTGGTGGCTCCCGTCCGTCCTGCGCGCGTCGAGGTTGAAGAGGAGGTCGGGGAGGCGCTGCTGGCGTGCGGGGGAAGGAGATGGCGGCCGGAGTCAGACGTAGGCGAGCTCGGGCCCGACGGCCATGGCGACGGCGTTGCGGGGAGCAGAGCGTGCGGCGGCGGGGGAGGAGAAAGTTTGGGGGCTAGGGTTAGGGTATTCCTGGCTGCGCGGCTTATAGGAGGAGAGGGGGCCGGGCAAGGGGCGTGGGGGCGAGCTGCAGAGACTCCACGCCATGTCATCTCTGCTCCTCCACGCTGGAAAGTGTGTACGGAGGGAAGAGGAAGAAGGAAAACGGGTCGGGCTGGGGTTTGCTGGGCCAGGGAGTGGCCCAGTTCGGCCAGGAGCTCCCTCCCCACTTTTTTTTTTGTTCTGGTTTTGTTTTTCCTTTTTAAAACTTTCCTGTTTTTGTATTAAAAAAAAAACAAAACAGAAAGGAACCTCATAAAAACTTTTGAGCAATTTTTGCTAGTTTCAAATTAGACATATTAATATCTAGTTTGGTTAATTATAAATAATTTGAAACTTCAAATGAATTTATTTGAAAGCCTTTGAATTCAAAATAAGAATTTTAAATTTGGAAAACATTTGGGAGACATATTTAATTAAATGCAACCAATTATGGAATGATGACATGATTCAACAATTTTATTGCACACCAAAAGGAAAGATACAGTAGGGCTGTTACAACACTCCCCCCCTCAAAGGAATCACGTCCCGAGATTCTTCATGGAGCAACAAAGAGGTTGGGGTATTCGGCACGGAGATGGTATTCACGTTCCCATGTAGCTTCCTTGTCAGAATGATGAGACCATTGAACCTTGTAGAACTTGACAGTGTTGTTACGGGTGCGACGTTCAGCTTTGTCAAGAATGCGAATCGGTTGTTCCACATAAGAGAGATCTTCTCGAAGTTCAATTGATCCATGATCAACTGCGCGACCTGGATCTTTGAAGCACTTCTTGAGTTGTGACACGTGGAAGACATCGTGCACTTTGGAGAGGTTTGGAGGAAGTTCCAGACGGTAAGCCAATTCACCACGCCTTGAAAGAACGTTGAAAGGCCCAACATAACGCGGAGCGAGTTTGCCTTTGATGCCAAAGCGTTGCGTGCCTCTCAGAGGAGTGACACGAAGGTAAGCTTGATCACCAGGTGCATAGACCATGTCCCTGTGCTTGCTATCATAATAGCTTTTCTTCCGAGACTGGGCAATCTTCAGATTGTCACGAATGATGCGAACCTTTTCTTCAGCCTCCTGGATAATATCCGGCCCAAAGAATGGACGTTCACCAGCTTGAGACCAATTGAGAGGAGTTCTACATTTGCGATAGAGAGCTTCAAATGGAGCCATGCCTAGACTTGCTTGGAAGCTGTTGTTGTAGGAGAACTCAGCATACGGAAGGCAATCCTCCCATTTCATGCCAAAGGAGATAACACAAGCTCTGAGCATATCCTCCAGGATTTGGTTCACTCTTTCAACCTGTCCACTTGTCTGCGGATGGTAAGCTGTGCTGAACAGAAGTTTGGTACCCAAGGCTTTCTGAAAGCTATCCCAAAATCGAGAAGTGAAGATACTTCCACGATCTGAGCTTATTGCCAAAGGAACACCATGTAAAGGAACCAGTCTTGTCATATAGAGTTCTGCCAACTGACTAGCTGATACTGTCTCTTTGACTGGAAAGAAGTGAGCCACTTTGGAGAGACGATCAATGACAACAAAGATTGCATCGTTGCCTTTCTTGGACTTTGGAAACCCAGTAACGAAGTCCATCTCGATCTTGTCCCATTTCCATTCAGGAATTTGCAGTGGTTGAAGAAGTCCAGGTGGTCTCTGATGAACTGCCTTGACACGACAGCAAACATCACAATGAGACACATAGCGAGCAATTTCACGCTTCATCCTGGTCCACCAATAGATTGACTTGAGATCCTGGTACATCTTTGTGCTGCCAGGGTGAATAGAAAGCGGAGTATCATGAGCCTCCTTAAGAATGAGTTCTCTTAAGCTGTCAAGTTTGGGCACTACAATGCGTTCTTCAAACAGCAAGGTACCCTTGTCATCGAGAGAGAAACTCTTGTACTTGTCCTTGCCAATGTTGTCTTTGATATTCTTGACACCAGAATCACGCAACTGTGCGGCACGGATCTTATCCTCAAGTGTAGGAGTGGCAACCAAGTTTGCAAGGTAATCAGAGGGAACCACTTGAAGGTTGAGTTTCTTGAATTCTTCATGAATAGGAGGTTGGATGTCCTCAACCATGAGGTTGTTGCAATAGGATTTGCGACTGAGGGCATCAGCATTACATTAGCTTTGCCTGGAGTGTAAGAGATGGTAAGATCGTAATCTGAGAGTTTCTCAAGCCACCTTGTTTGCCTGAGGTTCAAGTCTGGTTGAGTGAAGAGATATTTGAGACTCTTGTGATCAGTGAAGATCTCACAGCTGTGCCCCAACAAATAAGGTCTCCAAGCCTTGAGGGCATACATGATTGCTGCAAGTTCAAGATCATGTGTAGGATAGTTGAGCTCATGAGGCTGCAACTGGCGAGATGCATAAGCCACAACTTTGCGTTCTTGCATGAGGACTGCGCCTAGTCCTTGTAGAGATGCATCGCAGAATATTTGGAAAGGTTTGGAAGTGTCTGGGCCAACTAGAACAGGAGTAGAAGTGAGTTTAGCTTTCAAGAGATTGAAACTCTCATCACATTTTGGAGTCCAAAGAAACTTTCTATCCTTCCTTGTAAGATCGGTGAGAGGCTTAGCGATTTTGGAGAAGTTCTCAACAAATCGACGGCAATAGCTAGCCATGCCAAGGAAACTCCTGACTTGTTTCACCGATGTAGGAGGCAACCATTCAACAATGGCTTTCACTTTTTCTGGATCCACAGAAATGCCTTCAGAAGAGATGACATGACCAAGGTAGGATACTTTAGGAAGCCAGAATTCACACTTGGAGAACTTGGCGTAGAGACGGTGTTCTCGGAGTTTCAACAAGATAAGACGTAGATGTTCTCCGTGTTCTTCCTCGGTTTTGGAATAGATAAGAATGTCATCGAGATAGACTACCACGAACTTATCGAGGTATTCCATGAAAACAAGTTCATGAGACGTGAGAAAGTCGCCGGAGCATTTGTGAGACCAAAAGACATGACAGTGTATTCGTAGAGACCATAACGAGTGGTGAAAGCTGTCTTTGGAATGTCTTCTTTGCGGATCTTGATCTGGTGATAACCTGACCTCAAGTCCAACTTGGAGAAAACCTTAGCACCAGCCAGTTGATCGAACAGATCGTTGATGCGAGGGAGAGGATACTTGTTCTTGATGGTTTTCTTGTTCAGAGGACGGTAGTCAACAACCAGTCGCTCAGTCGTGTCCCTCTTTTTGACAAACAGAGTAGGACAACCCCAAGGAGAAGTACTAGGTTGAATATGACCTTTCCTTTCCAACTCCTCTAGCTGTCTCTTAAGCTCAGCCAGTTCTTTGGGGCCCATATTGTAAGGACGTTTGGAGATAGGAGCAGTGCCCGGTTCTAGTTCAGTAACGAACTCGACGGCTCTGTCAGGTGGCATACCTGGTAATTCTTCAGGAAAGATGTCAGGAAAGTCTCGGACCACCGGAAAAGCTTCTATGGAAGGAAGAGGATCAACATTGAGAGCGAAAAGCCGAGCCAAAGATGTTTGGTTTGGAGAATAGACTATCTGTCCAGAAGGATGAGAAAGAGTTACAGTCTTTGTGGAACAGTCTATCTTAGCTTGATTGGCCTTCAACCAATCCATGCCCAGAATGACATCAATATCAGAATTGCCAAGAATTATTAGAGATGCCAAGAAGATATGGCCTCCAATTTGGATTTCATTGTCGAGGCTTATCTTGGACGAAGTCATTTGCACGCCGGGGGAAGTGACAGTGAGATTGCTCGAGAGGGGTTCGTGAGGTAAACTATGAGTTACAGCAAACTTAGTTGAAACGAAAGAATGAGATGCTCCTGTATCAAACAACACTCTAGAAGAGATAGAGTTGACAGGAAGTGTACCAAGAACAACTTCTGGAGCTTCTTCTGCTTCCTCAGCCGTGATGTGGTTCACCCGCGCAGCACGTGCCGGAGGCCTGGTGTTGGGGACGAAAGGCCTAGCCGGGGCAGGGGCGCGGACCATCGCCTGAGTTGGAGAAGGGCGAGGTGGTGGAGGAAGTGTACGGGTCTCCGGGCAGTTGTTGGAGTAGTGGCCCGGTTTCCCGCACTGGTAGCAGGTCACGTTGGGGCGAGCGCCTGTTGGCCTTGGCGGTCCTCCGAAACCCCTCATAGCAAGAGCCGGGTTCGGTGGGCGAGGCGCGAGTCCTGGAGGTCCTGGCACGTAGGTAGCTCGTGCGAAGGCGCTGTTAGGCACCTAGAGCCGACGCTTCTGAGCAGGAGTGGCGGCGATTGACGACGAAAGAGAGTTGGTCTCACGAGAGTGCTTGCGCGACTCCTCGAAGACCTTGCGCCCATGCTCCTCATTGAGCGCGATGTTGACGAGGTCCTCGAAGTTGTCGGCCTTGACGAGGTTCAGCTTGTACTTGAGCGCGGGGTTGAAACCCTTGCGGAACTTGGCCATCTTCTTGGCCTCAGTGTTCACCTCATCTCCAGCGTAACGAGCAAGGCGATTGAACTCGCCATTGTACTCCATCTTGTCCATCTCGCCTTGCGTCAGCGAGTTAAACTGCTCGCGCATCCTGTCCATGAGACCTTCTGGGATGTGGTGGCGCAGGAAGGCTGCCCTGAAATCCCCCCAAGTGGTAACCACCCCGGGAGCTCTCATAGCCTGGAAGTTTTCCCACCATGAGGCAGATTTGCCCCTAAGCAGGTAGGACACGTAAGGCACCTTGTCATGCTCAGCCACGTGGGCGATAGCAAGGGTCCTTTCCATCTCGCGAAGCCAATCATCAGCTTCCAGCGGCTCAGTGGGGGAAGCGAAGTTCCTTGGGCCCAGACCGAGGAAGTCCTTGATGGTCACACGTGCATTGCCTTCACTGCGATGCCCGTGGTTGTTCTGGGAGACTTGGTTCTCGGCCATTTGAGCCAGAACTTGGGTCATCTGACCAAGCAACTCAGTGATTGGAGGCGGTGGTGGTGCGTCTTCCGCATTGCGGTTGTTCCTGGTGTTCGTCATCCTGGAGACATTGGATATTAGAACAGCGACACAAAACACACAGCCAGGGAAAACTTGGAAAGTCGAATTCTTGCTCAGAAAAACAGTTGCAAACTGTAGGATAACAAGGATAAGCTTCTCATAACAAAGGTTCATAACCATATACTTAGTTAGCCATCAGTACAACCACCAAGGTTTCAGTACTACAAGGACAGCTACTAGTACAAAGTTAACCATCCGTACAACCAACACGGTTTCAGTACAAAGGATAGCTACTACAACAAGGAAAAGATACAACTCGAAGACTAGCTCTCGCTTCCCTCAGAAGACGAAACTAGGCTGCTGCGATGGGTGTAGCGACGATCGCAGTACAAGCGGTGGTCTCGCACAATGCGTCGCAACTGAACGGAGTAGGCATCTGGCGTCTGTGTCCCGTACAGTAGTGGTCCAACGTGGTCTGAATCAGTAGTGATCAGAGGACCCCGCTCTGGAATGTATCCACCCACAGCAGACAGGCGACTCGGGAAAGCGTCTGGTGGGACGTTCCCCCTGTCATACTGCCCCAGGTGAGAGAGTGCCCGGTGCAGCTGCTGACGGAGTGCTGCTATCTCCAAGCGTAGAGTCCCAGCAACTGAGTCTGAAGACTGGCCAAACTGAGCGGTCATGTCCAGAGCCACGAGCTCGTACTGAGAGTCCGTGTAGGGGTAGTATGGAACGTAGCAGAATGGATGGTCGTTGAAGCAGTAGTATTCCCTGCGCAGAGCCAGCGCTGCATCGTAAGCTGCCAAGTGTACTGCCATGTCCACAGTGGAAGCCTCAGCAACGTGCTTGTGCGCAGTATCACCATCATCTCCGCTGATCCAAACAGTAGCTCTGTAGAAGGTCTGTCCGTAATCTCTGGGGATCTCGGACACCTGGTACTCCGGGAGGTAGCTCAAACCGACATAGTCAACCATGCTTGTGAGAAGCTTCGGGTAACCGGTAGTCTGCTCACAGTGGGTCTTACGCACCACCTGATAGTGCGCCATCTACCACTGTCAGACCCTGAATACAAGCTACACAAACGAAACGTATCGGTTGGGCCACACAACCAAGAACATACTGGGGTTACCACTCCCAGGAAAAAACCATCAGGCCATGCTCGGAATGGATCATCGGCCGACAGTTCTTGGCGATCCCAACGTCACATACGTTTCCAGATTGTGCACGCAAGACCCAAAAAAATCTTCCAACTCGTATACTTCAACCATACACACATGGTATACGAGTCGGATTTTTAACAGGTTAGAACCACAGAATAAACCTAAGACACAAAGAAAGGAAAATAATATCCAAAAGCTCTCACTGAGCAAAATATATCAAATGGGACCAATCAGAGGACACATGTCCCAACATTACATCATGCAGCGGAAACACACCGGTCTGAGTACAGACAAGAAGCAAAGGGCTCAAGGCCGAAACGAAAAAGAAGGCCCATCCACGCAGTCCGCCAGGACGTAGCCCAGGGGAACTCTAACTACTCGTCGTAGCTCTCGTCGTCGAACTCCACGTAGTATCCACCCAACTGGTCGAGCGAAGGATCCTCAACTGCAGAAAAACCACAGCCCGCGAACGGGTCAATACACCGAAGCGTATCGAACAAACTTAAGCTAACAGGTTACAAAACTGTAAGATTCCCAAAATATGGGGTAAGTGTACTTAGCGGCCGCAGCACTAGCAGGCTAAAGAGACACGCTAAACTTCCGTCTAATTAGAGAGGGATAAGAGAGCGTTTAAATATCCACCTACAACTGACACCAGTCATAACCCATTCTCGAATTAACCCCCTCAACCAAGTATGAGGAAGCAATCCGGGAATACTCACACTTAACAATTTTAGTTACCACTTGGGGTGTAAGTAAGGCTATATTACTAGTCACATTAATTAACCATGATTCGGTGTAAGTTGTCTAGATCTTGTTAGCCAGCATCATCACCAAAGTCGTCCATAACCGTGGACACGGCTCATCGATAAGATTATACCCTGCAGGGGTGCACTACAGTACCCATACTCGCATGATCAACCCGCTAAGGCCTCTCAACACGACTCATTCCTTCACTACAGCAAGTCCAAGTGCCACCCATATGAGTTGTTACCCGCGTCAGGAGTCCGGCCGAATCTCAATTGCGGACTCATTAGTTTGTGACTACGCCACCATGCGGCTCAAACCACAGTAGGAACTGTCCGCTACGCGACGTACCACCCCTGTATGACCCCCCGTATCAAGTAACCTCTCATCGAACATCATCATCATGCACATGCATATGAGCGAATGGAAAACCCGAACTACTTGCGGCACATGGACGAGCTGCGGATCCGTTCAAAGTCGAGGGGGGCTCCATTGGGCCACCCACAAGTGGTTAGTGCGCTCAAAATTGGATCCGAGGACAAAATCTCAGTTCCTAGGTCGACACTGAGCAGAACAAAGCACCTCGCAAGGCCTTCCGCCTGGTGCCTTATCTTTTAATTATAGACCCCAAAAATAATACAGCAGTTTATTATAGTAGAACAAAATATCATACTAAGCATATGAGATAAAGACAAAGGAACGACTCGCTCAACCAATCCTAAGCATGCACTACGACTCGCGAAGGCCAACAGATAAACATGCAAGGGGTTATGGGTTGTGGGGATATAGCTGTATAGGCTGCAGGATAAACATGTGATGGGATCGCAATTCAAGAATCGATAACTAGGATAGCATAGATCAAAAGGCAGGAATGAAAACCCGACAATCGTGTAACCGGTTAGCAAAAGCTTGCCTGGCAGCTCGTAGCCTGGCACGATAGCTGGAACCTCGGTGTCGTAGGTACTCGCAGCAGACACGTCGTCGTCTACCCAAAGAGAGCCAAACACAAACAATAGGAAACAATAATCAATACAGAGATATGCGCAAACAAATGATGATGCGAGATGGTATGAGATGATTAGGTCATATTAAAGCGGGGATGAAATCCCGGCAAAAGATAGGGTGCAAGTTATTTGTGCATCCAACAATTTAAATGTTACTTCATATATAGCATGTGTGGTGATCAAATTAATTTAAATGGAATAGGCATTAATTGCTCAACACCTTCCATATTTAGTATTTTAATTGCAAGTGATTTATTTTTAACTCAAATTAAATATTTAATAGCATGGCGAGATATGGTATAAAAGGGATGAGCATATTAAATGGAATTTGGGCATTATATAATTATTACCCCTCATACCCCATATTTAATTAATTAATTGCATTTGTTAACTTAAAATAAGAATTTAAAATAAACGATGCAAAAAGACATAAGAATGTGATATTAATGTTTATTGCATTTTTCTGATATAAAAACATATAAAGTTTATTTAACTTGGAGCTATAAAACTAAAGTTATAAATTTTGTAAGTTTAGGGGTGTTTCTGATATATCCAGGGACTTATCCGTGATGGGAGAAACTTCTGGGAGGGCTAAAACGCTAAGCAGGAAGTGCAGGGGTCTCTGTGTAAAAATTTCCAGGCGTCATAGACTTTTCTCACCGTGTGGCTAGCTAGCCTGGGAGGCTGCCGTGCGGGCCCGTGTGCCACGCTTCACTGACGTGCGAGTGTGTGCGCTGCGCTGGCTCCACGGTCGCTGACCGGTGGGGCCAGGCTGTCAGCGTGCGCTGCAAAAATGGGGCATTTTTCACTGCGCCCGGGGGATTCGAACTCGCGTGCGCGGGCGAGCGGGGCGTTACGCGCTGTTAGCCAGTAGGTTAGTGTAGCGATTAGTGATAGGGTTAGGTTCGGGTTGCCTTCAATCAGTGGCAGCGGGATATACTGCTCTCTGACGAAACTGACGGACAACACACATACAGCGCGCGGCGGCGGCAGAAACTCGCCGGCGACGACATTCCCAGCGGCGCTAGGCGCGTGCGTGAGGCGGGGTGCGTGCGGCGAAGTGAGTTCTTCGGGTTCCCGTGCTCGACAGGGAAGGGGGTGTGCCTCGACGCCTCTCGTTCTTGCTCGACACGGCTCGGGGACGCACGGTCCGCGACGGAAACACTCCGGCGCCGGCCAATTTACGGCGAGCGGCGGCGAGAATGAAGGGGGAAAGAATGGGAAACGGTGGCGCAGCTCACCAGGAGGCGGATGGCAAACGGCGGGGAGTCGAGGTGGTCGGAGACGAGCAGCCGGTGCTCGGGGAGGCGAGGCGGAGCTCGGGGGCCGCGCGGTCGTCGAAGGAAGAAGAAGAAGCAGTGGTGGCTCCCGTCCGTCCTGCGCGCGTCGAGGTTGAAGAGGAGTTCGGGGAGGCGCTGCTGGCGTGCGGGGGAAGGAGATGGCGGCCGGAGTCAGACGTAGGCGAGCTCGGGCCCGACGGCCATGGCGACGGCGTTGCGGGGAGCAGAGCGTGCGGCGGCGGGGGAGGAGAAAGTTTGGGGGCTAGGGTTAGGGTTCTCCTGGCTGCGCGGCTTATAGGAGGAGAGGGGGCCGGGCAAGGGGCGTGGGGGCGAGCTGCAGAGACTCCACGCCATGGCATCTCTGCTCCTCCACGCTGGAAAGTGTGTACGGATGGAAGAGGAAGAAGGAAAACGGGCCGGGCTGGGGTTTGCTGGGCCAGGGAGTGGCCCAGTTCGGCCAGGAGCTCCCTCCCCACTTTTTTTTTTCTGGTTTTGTTTTTCCTTTTTAAAACTTTCCTGTTTTTGTATTTTAAAAAAAAACAAAACAGAAAGGAACCTCATAAAAACTTTTGAGCAATTTTTGCTAGTTTCAAATTAGACATATTAATATCTAGTTTGGTTAATTATAAATAATTTGAAACTTCAAATGAATTTATTTGAAAGCATTTGAATTCAAAATAAGAATTTTAAATTTGGAAAACATTTGGGAGACATATTTAATTAAATGCAACCAATTATGGAATGATGACATGATTCAACAATTTTATTGCACACCAAAAGGAAAGATACAGTAGGGCTGTTACAGACTGCGCCACTGTGCTCAGAGAGGCAAAGAAAGATGATAATGGTGGTGATGTCGGCAGAGCCAATGGAGATAGACGCTCCCGTGTTCCAAGTTTGACCTATCCCGGGATGGGCACAACCCATTATGGCTTACATCTTGGAAGGAACCCTCCCGGAGAATGAAGTGGAAGCCCGGCAGATAGTGCGGAAGTCAAAAGCATACACCGTCATCAATCAAGAGCTATATAAGAGGAGTGTCACCGAGGTACTCCAGAGGTGTGTGGAACCGGAAGAAGGACAAGAGATGCTGCTGGAAATACATCAGGGGGAATGTGGACATCATGCATCATCCCGGGCCCTGGTGGCGAAAGTGTTCCGGCATGGGTTCTACTGGCCCACTGCGTTACAGCAAGCAGAAGACATTGTCCGGAAGTGTGGAGGATGCCAGAGGTTTGCTCACCGAATACATATGCCGGCATCAGCACTGAAGACAATCCCTATCACTTGGCCATTCGCGGTATGGTGTTTGGACATGGTCGGGCAGTTCAAACCAGCACGGGGCAATATGACACACATACTGGTCATGGTAGATAAATTCACCAAGTGGATAGAGGTCAAGCCAATCCGGAAGTGTGACGGACACACGGCGGTACAGTTCCTGAAAGACATCATCTTGAGATACGGGTACCCACACAGCATCATCACGGATAATGGCACCAATTTTGCTGTGGGGGAATTCGCTCGATTTTGTGCTGAGAAGGGAATCCGGTTGGATGTAGCATCAGTTGCACACCCGGAAGCAAACGGACAGGTTGAAAGAGCAAATGCTTTGGTCTTGGCCGGCATCAAGGCTCGCTTGATCGAACCACTGTTGAGAACTCCGGGATGCTGGATAGACGAGTTACCGGCAGTATTATGGGGTCTCCGGACTACACCGAATAGGTCTACCGGGTATACGCCATTCTTCATGGTGTACGGCGCCGAAGCAGTACTCCCGACCGACATACAGTATGATTCCCCGAGAGTGACAATGCTCACCGAGACCGAGGCAAAGGAGGCCGGAGAAAATGGTGTTGATTTACATGAAGAGGCAAGAGAATTGGCACTGTCTCGGTCTGCAATTTACCAGCAAAACCTCCGTCGCTATCATAGCCGGAAGGTGCACCCGAGAGTGTTCCGAGAAGGAGATCTTGTGCTTAGGCTCATCCAACGCACGGCCGGAATGCATAAGCTATCACCTCCATGGGAGGGACCTTTTGTGATAAGCAGGGCATTGCACAATGATTCTTATTACCTTGTAGATGCATAGGAGGCTAGGAAAGGTGTAATGGACAAATCCGGAGAGGAAACCAATCGTCCATGGAATGTAGCCCTACTTCGACCCTTTTACACGTAAAGGGCTCAGTGTATGATGTATTTCAATTTTTATGTATTAATGAAAGTAAGGCACCCCGGAAGGAACCCGGGGACTGCCTCGTTGTGTGCCCATTTACTTTGTCCAGTTTGTTTGTTATTTCATACCGGCATCCCGGGAAGGAACCCGGGGACTGCCTAGTACCTATTTTTTATGTTATCTGTATGCCGGGAAAGTTCCGAATTCGATTCTCAAAGTCAGAGTAATGTATGTCATGTGAAATCATCTTGTGACTCAACTGACGAACGCCGAAATGGTAGTCAAGAGCAAAGAAAATCAAATGTGGGGAACACGAAAATGGTCTCGGGGACTCGGAGCAGGAACTTATCCGGCATACCTATTTTTACTAACCCAGTTATTTTTTATGTCGGGAATTCGGTTAACTAGAACTCGAATATGTTTAAGTAATGTATGCCGTGTATGGAGTTTTGTGACTCGACTGTCGAACGCCGAAATGGTAGACAAGAGCAGAAATTGCCTAAGTACGGTAAACATGAAAAGGAACTCGGGGACTCGTGACAGAGTAAACCGACATAGCTTGTTCTGATAGATAACTTGGTACGAAACATAAATCTTAAAGGTATATATTACATCTTGCACCCGGCATCCCGGGGATTTAACAGTTCTACTCTTAAGTATTTCTAAGGAGTAGGGGAAGCCGGCTTCTCGGCGGCAGCAGCAGCAGTAGCGGCGGTGACGGTATCCTCAGCACCGGCAGTGGTACTCGGGGCATCTGGGCGCGCCTCGGCCTGAGAGGCCTCGGGTGGCGGAGGAGTTGAAGCATCCCGGGAAACCACGGTCTCGGTGGCGGCACCAGAAGCAGCGTCGTCCTCCTCCGGGATCTCAGCGTCCACATCATCGGTTTTGTCGTCATCCTCGTAATCTGACTCAGAGTCAGAAGTGACGACGCTGGCAGTGAAGGCGCGAATGTTGGACCAGGAGGCGATGCGATGCGCCACTTCGTGTCGCCGCTGGACCTTAGCCGGATCGCTGCACCACGGCGAGATGGTGCGCAGGCGCTGGATCACGTCAAGGTCGAGACCCTCGTACCAACTCAGTACGTGGCTCAAGACCTGGTCGGCACCGGCCCGCGCACCGGAGCGCTTCCAAGCGTGGACACGCCTCCCGGCACCTCGGAGTGCACTCGCCAGTTCGCCGACCGAGCGCGTCGCGCTGACGCCCGGCCATAGCGCACCGTGAACGTGAATAGCGGCGCTGAGCAAATCCGTCCCGATCGACCGGAGAGGCATTATCCGGGCCTTCAAGGCAGTGAGGTGATCATCAATGTCCCAAGTGTCCGAGACAGGGACCTTCCCGGCGCGCTTCTCCCGGGTGGCAGCAACCGCAAGAGTGGCAGCATCGCGGGAGTGCTCGAATTCCCCTTTAAAAAGAAGAGCTGTCAAGCGACTAGGTCATAAGGAGGGTAACAATAAAGAAAGAGAGCGAGGAAAAAAGGGGGATGTCAGTCAACTTACTGTTAAGATCCCGGTTCAATACGGTTAGCTCAGAGAGCCAAGTATCGGCCTGTGACCGGAGAAGCGCCAGCCCGGTCTCGGCGAGATGCGCGCGCGCCTCAGATTGGTCCAAGGTCTCCCTCTGCTTCTTCGACGCCTCCACGAAGCGCGTCTTCATGTCGGTCGCGGCAGATTTGGCCTTTTCAAGCTCCGCACTTAGCCACGCGATCTCGGCCTGCGTGGTAGCAAGTGCAGCCTTCTGCTCCACCGAGATCTTGCGCGCGGCATCCCGCTCCTCCCGGAGGCGCCCCTCGCACTTCTTGGACTGACCGAGATCAGCAAGAACCGGGTTGAAGATGCTGCCACGTTTCTAGCCGCACTCCTGAATTGAAGACAAAGAAACATAGGTCAATCTAGGGAAAGATCCCGGGGACTCGGAAAGTTCCGAGATCAATAACAATTAAAAGTTACTCGGTGGAAAGGAAATCGGGGACTCGGCTTCCGAGTCCTGAGATTTTCTCTAAGATTGGAGCCTAGTGGTCTGCTATTCGGTGGAATCTAGAGCACTAAGCACCAATCTCGGGGACTAGTGGAGATGGACAAATTTTTGAAAAAAGTTACTCGGAAAGGAACTCGGGGACTCGGCTTCCGAGTCTTGAAATTTTCTCTAAGATTGGAGCCTAGTGGTCTGCTATTCGGTGGAATCTAGAGCACTAAGCACCAATCTCGGGGACTAGTGGGGAAGGAACAAGTATTTATTGGAGAAGGTAAAGGGAACAAACTTACCTCGGTCACCCGAGTAACGTCCAGCGCGGCCACCTGGAGGCTGTAGGTGTCGAGGAAGTTGCGGAAGAAGGGGCTAGCCGGAAGCCCAAACCCGCGCTCGAAATGCGTGAGGAATAAAACGTATTCCCCGGGTTGGGGTTCCGGTTGAACCTCGCCCTCCGGGACACGACTCTCAACTTCTGGCGAAATCCGGTGAGTCCGGTACAGCCAATCGAGGTCCTCCTGTATGGTCTCGGACCCATCCCAGCATCCCCGAACACTTTCTTCAGCCATATCGGGGAAATCCGCAAATGTATCCGGGCTACTCTGCAGGCGCAGCGGCAGTTAGTCGGAATTAGTCTGCCGGGAGCTAAGATACCGGATCGCAAACTCCTAAAGACAACCGGGTACCTGGCAAGTAAGATCTACCGCGCGCTAGTAAATCGAAACTTAATCGATGAAAATACGCTCGGGCTAAACACAAATATGGCCTAGCGCGGGCTAGAGGCTAAGATGTATAGCGCGTCTTCGTCCCCGCCGCGCGCCTCGTGCGCGCCGCGTGAATCGTGCTCGCCGGCGGCGGCGCGGCCGCGCGTGCGGTATTTCACGACCGAGCGCGAGGTATCATTCCCGTAAAAAAGTTCATCAAGGCGAAGAGAAGAACTCACCGGAGAAAGCGAGGCCGATGATGGGCAAGAAGGGCGTGAACCGATGATGAAGCGAAGGGCTCCGGCGACCAACGAGAGCGGCGGCGTTCGAGCTCCGGGCACGGCTACGGCGGCGTGCTCTAGACGACGGGGTCGGAAGTGTGAAGTGGAGGAAGAAGAAGAGATGACCGTTCCGGTCCCCTATTTATGGGGGGGGGTTCCGGAGCGGTTTCCGAATTTCCCGCCCACGATCTCTCCGATCGTGGGTGGGATCCATTTTGTGCAGCACGACACGTGGCATCCACCGGAGCGCCCGATCCGGCCACACCGGGGGCCACACAGCCCCAACGGTTGGACTTCGGATCGGCTGCGGCTCCCGGCGCGCGAACCCGAGCGGCGGCGTGCTCGGTCAGAGGCACTCGAGTGCACTTCTGATTAGACAGGACCTAGAGTGGGAGCCAACGGTCAAGATTCACTCAGGTGGCACTATCCGGTTACGAGCATCGCCTTCCGGTCGGCACGATCTCGGTATGAAGATCTCGGCAAAAACTAGTCTCGGCGTCTAGTCGGAGGATAGTCTCATATTTTCTGAGAAGATAGTTGTTATTAAAGCTGATCCCGCACATCATCCGGGGTCGCTGCGCAGCACCAGCTTCGGGGACTAGTGTCGGGAGGCTGCCATCCGGGTAGAGCAGATCCCGGAGTAGTTCAGCAATGTGCCAACAGCGCTTGACCTTTGGCGAGAGCAAGGGCCACCCCCTAGTTTGCTGAAGGGGCAGCTTGACCCTTGAGTGCTGGTAGAGTGCAAGGTGCCTCCTGGCAGCCGCAAAGGTCAGCTCTAGCGGCTATAAATAGACACCCCGAGCCCTCACAATAGCAGCACAAGCATCAGCGGGTGGTTCCTCTATGAACTAGCTTCTCGAAGATGTCTTTGCTGGTAGGCTAAGACATCTTCGGGAGGCTAGGCCTAGAGATACTCATCCTGAGACGAACTTGGATGCATCCGGAAAGGATCTCAGATCTTGGGCTCCGAGGAGACTCCTGGAAGGAGAAGTACTCGGTCTTACCGGATAGGCAATCCGGGTAAGTGCTAACCGGAACACTTATCTCAGTCCTGGACTTGTGCAGGAAGGACTCGCAAGGTCGAGCAAGAAGATAACCGGCATGAGGGATCCCGGTAGACCGTCAACGGTCTGTAGCAGGCTTTCCCGCCTGATGCGGGGGGGAAGTACCATTCCGTCTGACAAGGAGGGATGGTCACCTCCCGCCTGACACGGAAGCATGGTCACCTCCCGCCTGACACGGGAGCGCGTCAGGCGGTACGACAACGGTACGACAAGACACGACGTGCCTAGCCCGGCAATCCGGAAAAGGCTATCCGGGATGGGCAAAGACATGTCTTGTCTCTGATAGGGGGACAATGATGTTCCAGGACGACGCCTGCTGTCCTTGCCGGGATGATGACGAAGGGGCTACGCCGGATAGCGCTGCGAGTAGGTCGCACTAGCCGGTGACGACATACCGGTTAGACCTGTCCGGTGGGGCCAAGCCGGTTTAGGGTTTCTGGCCCTCCTTGCTGGAACTCTATAAAAGGCGCCATAACTGCTTCTGTGGAAGAGAGACCAACTGGGGGGCCAAAGCTATAGTCGCATTTACTACTAGAGCATTTACTTCTTCTTACCTTGAGTTCATCTAGTTCCTTGTGTTCTTCACTTCAAGAGATCTAAGAGCAAGTTGTAATCCTTGTGTCACACTTATATAGAGAGGAAAGGCAGGAGTAGGGGTGTTACCTCCTCACGAGGGCCCTGAACCTGGGTATATCGTGTGTGTGTTGTGTGCCTTCGTGCATTTGTTCTTGTTTGTTAGATCTTCCCCCTCACGCTTTGATCTTGTTTATCTTTCTTGGGAGATCTCGGTTATACCGGGATCCTCCCCGTGTGAGCTCTTCAGCTCGCTATCCCTCCCCGGATCCACCAACGTCCATCGGCCCCACACATTAGCCATCCTATGGCATCTGCCGTGACACCACCACGACACATATCTTCGCCCATGCCTAGTAGCCTTTTCCGTATTGCCGGGCTAGGCATGTCTGATCTTGTCGTAGCGTCATCGTATCGGCTGACACGCTCCCGTATCAGGCGGGAGGTGACCATGCTTCCGTGCAAGGAGGGATATGATTTCCCCCAAGTCAGGCGGAAAGCCTGTACCTGCCCCTTGACTCTTGCCCGACATGCTCCATGTTGGTTTCTCCGGTACCTCCAGAGAGTCGTCCTACGCATCAGATATAACCAAGCAGAGCTAAGATAGGTCATTCGGTTAATCTCATACCGGGATACCTACCCGGGCAACCGGGTTCTCCTGTATCCGAGATCATGCCGGAGGACCCCGACATACCACGAAGTCGGACAATCCTTCCGGTTAGTACCGAGTTCCACCTAGAGCCCGATAGCGACTTAGGAGGAGTATCTCTAGGCCAGGCCTCCCGAAGATGTCTTGGGCTCTCACCAAAGACATCTTCGAGAAGTTAGTTCTTAGAGGAACCCTCCGCTGGTGCTTATGCCGCTCTGGGGGTCTGGGGGTCTATTTATAGTCTCCATCGATGACCCTTGCGCCTCCCAGGAGGCACTCCGACCCTGACAACCAGCCAAGGGTCAAGCTGCCCCTTCAGTATACCAAAGGACAACTCTGTGCCACTCCAAAAGGTCAACCTCTGTAGTCATACTGCTGATCTGGACCGGGCTCTGCCCTACCCCCGGGGCAGCCCCCCGACACTTTGGATAGAAATAAGATTTTCTAAAATATTTTTTTTTCCATTTTACCTTCCCCATATTCTCGTCTACTATCAACCTTCTGAAAACACCTTATCTTTTTCTAGGTAACCATGTTCTTATAGTCTAAGTCTAATTCTACTGTCTCATATGGAAAAGCTACAATTCATCATGAAGTTCTACATGCATGGAACACCACTGAAGGACCAGGATTCAGCCAACACTTCGAAGATATCCAAGAAAGTTGAACAAGAACTTGAAGCACTCACGAAGAAGGTAGATTTGACCACCACTTAAATAGAACGACGATATCTTGTTAGTGTATGGTTCATACCAACTTAGGTTGTGTGACAACACTAGATTGTTTGTTTGTGTTTGAACCTTGTTTCTTGATGTTTGTATCAGTTAGAATGTTTGAGTATGAACAAAACTTTTCTTTTAAGGGTGGTTGCCACCCAGATAATTTAAACCCAGCTGCTTAAACCCAGAGATCCCAAACTATCTTTCTTTCTAGCCTCCCAATCAGAAAAATCATTCAGTACCAGTTTTCAAGTTTTCCATGTCAGAAATTACATTTCTCAAAACCTCTCGAGCTATCAGAATCATTCCAAGCATTTGCTTTGTCTTTCTAGCCTCTCCGAATATTTTGGAATGTTTCAAAATCACAAAAAAATTAAACTTTTGTTTTGATTAAAATAAAACATTAAAATACAAAAGAAAACCAACTATAAAAGACTTCAATCATCTTCAAAAAGTTTTATATTTAATATATCTCAATTAATCATTATTTTCAGATGTTGTTTCTAGTTAAACATTTTATCATCCGTTGTATTTCTTAACATCTCAATATGTAATTTGACAAAAGATTTAAAACTGTCAAAACCATTTTCAAGTAATAAAAAGTTTCTATCCAACTACTTTATCAAAAGCATCTTGTAACATCCCAATATTTTGGAATGTTCAAAAATCACAAAAATTTAAAACTTTTATTTTGGTAAAAATAAAATATTAAAATGCATAAGATAACCAATTATAAAAGACTTCAAGCATCTAGAAGAGTTTTAATATTTTAATTATCTTGGAAAGATCATTACTTCCAAAAGTTGATCCAAGTTAAACAATTTATTATCCATTGTAGTTATTAAACCTCAATATGTAATTTGACAAATGTTTTTACCATTTCATTATAATAAAAGGGTTTTCCTTATAAATATTTGTTTCCACCACTTAGCCTTAGCAATTCATAATTTAAAATGGTATTTACAAGTGTAATTTTAAATAATTTAAAACATGATCCATTTGCCAAATAGTTTTTCTTTAGTTCCACTGAGTACAAAAACATAGTGTTGAAATTTCAACCTATAGTTTATAACTTTAATAACTTCATATGTTTTATATAAATGGATTATCCAATTACATTCCATTAGCTTAAAATGATCTTCTTTTATTTCCAAAACATAAAAGGTTTTTCAGGAGTATACTTTTGTTTTTAAATCTAAAATCTTTTCCAAAGTGGTTATGAAGATTTCAATAGGGTTATCTTATTATAAATAAAATGTTGCCCAAAATACTTCAAACCAAAATGATTACATTACATTTTCTCTACTTAATTCAATTAGGTATAAAGTGTGATTTAATAATCTATTAAAGCTAGATATTATGTAATAATAGAATATGAGTTTAGATAACTTAATTCCAAAACATATTTGAATATGGGAATTTTACAAATTTTATTTAGCCAAAAGAAAACTTAATTTACTATATAACTACAAAATTGATTTTTAGTACCAAATTGGTATTAAATGAATTTTTCAAAATTATTAATTTTCAAAAATGTTTAAAACATGCCCACAAATGGTTTAACTCAAAGATAATAATTTTACGAATTTTTAGAAATTTGTTTGACTGCTTTTGGAAAGTTAAATTAAAAGTTATGAAATAATGAAAAAAAAATCAGAAAAGAAAAAGGAAGGGTGACGTCAGCGTGACGTCGTCGTCATCTTCCTCAGGCCGAGATTCACGCCCCGATTCTTTCCGAAAATTCGTCGAGGTTCTTGCGGGATTGGTTCCCTCCCCTGCCCCATTTAAAACCCCGCACCCTCCCCTCTCATCGCCCCTCAAAACCCTAAGAAAATCCTGCCCCAGACTGCCGGAAAGAGCTCGCCGGAGCAACGCGAGCCCTCCGCCGTTTTTCTCTGCTTTAGCGACGAGGTGAACACGAACGGGACCAAGACCCCCTCCTTCCTTTTTCCCTTGTCCTTGCGCACCTCCGTGACCCCTTGGTCGATTTATTTCCGCAGTCGTTGGAGCAGAACAAGGTCACCGAATGCTTGCCGACGTTTGAGGAACTCCGGCCGCACCTCGTCGTCGCCACCGGAGGCTCGGGGAAGCGTCAGAGCAACCTCGCCGTCCCCGACCGAGCCGCCGGCGCCGTCTTCGCCCCAACTCCGGTGAGTTCCGCCGCCCGTTTCTGGTCAACGTTCCCGGACCGTCCGATCTATCTTCAACGGTTAGGATTAGAACACTTAACGAATCGGTACGATTCCCTTCTGGCCGTTAGATCTGGATCTGACGATCCAGATCGTTTCACTTATCCACGTCAGCGACCCAGTCAGCAGCCACGTCAGGTCCAGTCAGCGCCCAGTCAGAGCACACGTGGATATTAATTTCTTTTAATTAGATTAAATGGCAGTTTTGCAGAAAAGCCCCTGCCACTTAGAATTATCATAACTTTTTAACCCTTGACCCAAATTGGACAAATTTTATATCAAATTGAAGCTCTCGACAAGTAGAACCTACTCGAACTTTTAAATTTCAAATTTGACCTAGTTTAAGATATTCAAAATTCAAATGGTGAATTTGAGTATTTTTGTAATAACTTTAAATCAGTAAATTCTAAAAATTGCAATTAAAATTGTTTTAGACACTTTAGAAAATGTGTAATATGTTGCATCTATTATAAAATAAATTTCGAGAATTATTTTGATGATTAAATTGTTGTATGTCTATTTTGAATAGTTTGACTATTTTGGAACCTGACTACTAATAGAAATATTATTTTTGATTTAATCAAATTACTATGAACTTAATTAAATTGCCCTCTGTCTATTAACCCCATTTATAAAATTTTGTTATAAAAAGTGCTTGAATAATTTAAAATGAATTTAAAGATCATGAGACTTGATTTGATTTATTCTAGCACATTATAAAGTTTATTATATTAAAAATTTATTACTTTGCATCAAAGACATAAATAATTGTCCTAGTCTAGAGAAAAGCTCAAATTTCTGTTTATTAATATAATACATAACTTTAATAAGTAAGTTTTAATTTAAAACTTTTTAAATGATTTTAATTCATTCACAAGTGTATATAAATGATATTGGTTAATTGGGTGTTACTAAAAATGTGAATTAAAAACATTATGCCATTTCAAATAACTAGGTTGTATATTTTAATACTATGAACTTTTCAGTTGGGATTTAAAAATGATAGATATGATAAATTAAGAAATTCTTGATTATGAATTTGCTTAAATTTAAAATTCTCAAACATAACCTTAGGTAAAAGAAATTAAATATGGAAGGTTGTTGTAAAATCTTGTACCTTGCTTTTAAATTATGATTAAACCAATCTTAGGATCTCTTCGTTTAAAGACATTTCATTTGGATCCTGTGATCTTTCAATCTTTTCAAGTTGAAAATGTCCAATTTGACTTTTGATTATACCCTAAACGCAATCACATAAATTCTTTTTGCATATTGAATTATGTGACACCCTTGACCAAATCCATTTCTAAGCCTTATTGCGCATGTATGTTTCAAATTTGTTTTGTGTGTGTTGAATTGCTTGTTTATTGGATGCCCTTTTACTATATAGTTTGAAACGGGGAGCAACTTTTGACTTGGACAAGAGTGTGTGAGAAACGACAACTTTCTTCGGGCAAGTGACTTCATAAAACACCTACTATTTTATTCTATTGCATATCTAGTGTTTTCAAACAGTATTTGCAAAAGTAGTATGCATGATAGGTTTTTGGGAGATTGTAGTATGCTATGCAAACCTTTTAGGTCCCCCTTAGAAATTCCAGATTAGACCCCTATGATAATTTAGTGGAAGCACCTGCTGCAAAAATGATTGTTTTATGGTTTATGTGATAAATGAAAATTTCCACTAAATTAATTTAAGGCCTGGGTGGATTGGGTCGATCGAGGAGGTTTCAAGTTGAGTGGCTTCTCAGGGCCAAGTTTCATGGTTGTCTTCGCCCAGGATAGTTTCTACTTACTTGGGGCCATCATATGCGGTGTTAACCTGAGTTGCTCACTTGTGGTAGGCCACCCAGGGCTATGAGATTTAAGTTTACACTGAGTCTAGTTGCTTATCGTGCAACCATTGGTCAATATTGGCTCTGTCTTGATGGAGTAAGTTGTTGTGGACCTGGGTCAAGAGATTGATGGTGGTAGAGTTGATAGGATGGTGGTAATCTCTTAGTATGATCATGGGAAAGCAACTTCTGAAAAGTCTCGTCTTGATCTTCTCCTTTTCCTTCTCACTAAAGGAGTGTAGAGGATAGTTTGGGTTGATTGAGTCTAATGGTGAAAGTGCACACCCTCTCGAGAGTTAAAACCTAAGATCTTAGCCGTGTCCTCGGCATCGGACAATTTGAGTAACTACACAAGGCTGTGTTCTGAAAATCTCCTCATCTCAAATTTCTTAATAAAACTTTGTTGGATGAACATGGGTAGGAGACATGGACTTGTCTCGATAATTGTCTCTGAAGGAGAAGATATTGATTTAAGAAAATTGTTTATCAAAAATAGGAGAAAATTTGCTTTGCGCAATAGCCTTGAGCTTCACCCGCCAAAATAAGCATATAGTTATAGTATAATAGAACATTAGGAATTAAAGTCACTTGCCACCACAATTCAATTGTGCTGACCCTTTATAGCTGGGCTGCAACTAAACCTTGCAGAATGTCCGAATGAGGAGTAAGGGGGTCGTCTTCGAGCTACAACCAACATGATTTGCCAGTGGCTTCATGGAGAAGATGTAGCTCCATGCTACCTTTAGTATTGCATTTGAACTCTGAAATAAAGTGTGAACTATTTATTCAGCTAGCATTTCCGCCATGCTAAGTTGTAAGGATATTTGTTTTTGGATCTCGTCTCGTTCTGTAATGAATTATGACACTGTACTGTGATATTACATCTTATTGGAGAATGTGATACTTATGTGATCCAAGTCTTTGCATTATTCATATGTGCCATTGCTTTCGTAAGCATGGGCACTACAGATGGTATCAGAGCACGAATGTTGCCTGTAGGCTCGAAACCCCTAGGATTGGACAGAAACCAAAAGTCAAACATTTTTAAGTTATTTTTCTTTTTATACATTATATTTTTCTTGTTTTGTTTCTTTTCTCTTTCACTTTAATTCTAATACTCTTACCTTTTTCAAAATTTTAGATGGGAGAGTACACTAAGACCGCGTATGCTGGTATTTTGTCGGATTTCATCTTTGGGAGGCAGCTGTCCAGGTTGACAAGTCAATTGAAGCTACCACCGCCCTATTTCCGAGGAAGGAAGGAGGAGACCGACATACCTAATGTGACGCGCTGGGAGATCCGCACAATCATGACCCCAGACCCCACGATGCCAGACTTCGAGCCCGTGGACTATGTCACCCACTACCCAGAGTGGATTGAAAGAGTGAACGTAGCTATGGTGGACTTAATAGCTCGTCTCTGCTACAAATATCACAACAACCTACCACCGGGTTCGCCCTTCCGTGCCTTTGGGAAGAGAGATGCACATGGCTACTCGATGGCTCACACTGGGAATCGCTTGGACCTACCCCTGATCTATAAAATGTTTGAAGACCTAGATTTTCTCGTCAACTGCTTGACCCGTGAGGTTCAACAAGCTCATGACATCGCGGATCACGCTCGGGCCGTCATACACGCAAAGACCCAAGAACTCCAGACTTCTGAAACCCTTATCGGCCACATGGAGGAACACATCCATGATCTACAATTGCGGAACCTTGATAAGGATGAGCAGATTGCCGCACTTCAGGCACAGCTCAACCCACCTTCACCACCACCACTGGTAACTGAAGAAGAAGGTGACCAAGGCACTGGAGAAGTGGCTGCACCCGCAAATGTAAAGGAGGAAGAACAGGAGGAAGAAGACCCTGAAGAGGTGATTTTTGAGGAGTCAAGTGAGGAAGAAGACACACCTGAGGTGAACAACCGCGCAACAAAGCTTACGCGGGAGATCAAAGAGGAATAAGGGGAGCAAGTCGAGCAAGCGTTAGAGAGACCACCATTTATTCTATCTTAGCTTATCGTATGAGTTTAGTGTATTGACCTATCAAAATGTGATATGGCAGTACCAGCGTGTTTATTTTGGAACCTAAATCGTTTTTGGAGTTGAGAATTTAAAAACCTTGAGCTTTCAGGATTATTAATATCTAGCGATTTTGAACCTTGAGTTGTGCTTTTGATTTGATTGCTTGATGTGTTTGTTTGTATGTACTGAAATTAATTAAGGTGGTAGCCACCCAAAATAAAATTTATCCCTGCCGCATAAACCCGGAGATCCCAAACTACCCTTCTTTCTAGCCTTCCCGATCAAATCCGCTCCCTTCAAGCTCTTAAGTTTCCATGTCTCAAAAACCTCACGAGTATCAGTTGCATTCCAAGCTTTTGTTTTCTAGTCTCTCCGAATCTCGGGGACGAGATTCCTTTTAAGGGTAGTAGTCTGTAACATCCCAATATTTTGGAATGTTCAAAAATCACAAAATTTTAAAACTTTTATTTTGATTAAAATAAAATATTAAAATGCATAAGATAACCAATTATAAAAGACTTCAAGCATCTAGAAGAGTTTTAATATTTTAATTATCTTGGAAAGATCATTACTTTCAAAAGTTGATCCAAGTTAAACAATTTATTATCCATTGTAGTTATTAAACCTCAATATGTAATTTGACAAATGTTTTTACCATTTCATTATAATAAAAGGGTTTTCCTTATAAATATTTGTTTCCACCACTTAGCCTTAGCAATTCATAATTTAAAATGGTATTTACAAGTGTAATTTTAAATAATTTAAAACAGGATCCATTTGCCAAATAGTTTTTCTTTAGTTCCACTGAGTACAAAAACATAGTGTTGAAATTTCAATCTATAGTTTATAACTTTAATAACTTCATATGTTTTAGATAAATGGATCATCCAATTACATTCCATTAGCTTAAAATGATCTTCTTTTATTTCCAAAACATAAAAGGTTTTTCAGGAGTATAATTTTGTTTTTAAATCTAAAATCTTTTCCAAAGTGGTTATGAAGCTTTCAATAGGGTTATCTTATTAATAAAATGGTGCCCAAAATACTTCAAACTAAAATGATTACATTACATTTTATCTACTTAATTCAATTAGGTATAAAATGTGATTTAATAGTCTATTAAAGCTAGATATTATGTAATAATAGAATATGAGTTTAGATAACTTAATTCCAAAACATATTTGAATATGGGAATTTTACAAATTTTATTTAGCCAAAAGAAAACTTAATTTACTATATAACTACAAAATTGATTTTTAGTACCAAATTGGTATTAAATGAATTTTTAAAATTATTGATTTTCAAAAATGTTTAAAACATGCCCACAAATGGTTTAACTCAAAGATAATAATTTTACGAATTTTTAGAAATTTGTTTGACTGCTTTTGGACAGTTAAATTAAAAGTTATGAAATAATGAAATAAAAATCAGAAAAGAAAAAGGAAGGGTGACGTCAGCGTGACGTCGTCGTCGTCTTCCTCAGGCCGAGATTCACGCCCCGATTCTTTCCAAAAATTCGTCGAGGTTCTTGCGGGATTGGTTCCCTCCCCTGCCCCATTTAAAACCCCGCACCCTCCCCTCTCATCGCCCCTCAAAACCCTAAGAAAATCCTGACCCAGACTGCCGGAAAAAACTCGCCGGAGCAACGCGAGCCCGCCGCCGTTTTTCTCTGCTTTAGCGAAGAGGTGAACACGAACGGGACAAAGACCCCCTCCTTCCTTTTTCCCTTGTCCTTGCGCACCTCCGTGACCCCTTGGTCGATTTATTTCCGCAGTCGTTGGAGCCGAACAATGTCACCGAATGCTCGCCGGCGTTTGAGGAATTCCGGCCGCGCCTCGCCGCTGCCCGAGGACGCACGAGTTGACGCCGTCGCCACCATCGAGTTCGACGCGCCGCTCCGCACCTCGTCGTCGCCACCGGAGGCTCGGGGAAGCGTCAGAGCAACCTCGCCGTCCCCGACCGAGCCGCCGGCGCCGTCTTCGCCCCAACTCCGGTGAGTTCCGCCGCCCGTTTCTGGTCAACGTTCCCGGACCGTCCGATCTATCTTCAACGGTTAGGATTAGAACACTTAACGAATCGGTACGATTCACTTCTGGCCGTTAGATCTGGATCTGACGATCCAGATCGTTTCACTTATCCACGTCAGCGACCCAGTCAGCAGCCACGTCAGGTCCAGTCAGCGCCCAGTCAGCGCACACGTGGATATTAATTTCTTTTAATTAGATTAAATGGCAGTTTTGCAGAAAATCCCCTGCCACTTAGAATTATCATAACTTTTTAACCCTTGACCCAAATTGGACAAATTTTATATCAAATTGAAGCTCTCGACAAGTAGAACCTACTGGAACTTTTAAATTTCAAATTTGACCTAGTTTAACATATTCAAAATTCAAATGGTGAAATTGAGTATTTTTGTAATAACTTTAAATCAGTAAATTCTAAAAATTGCAAATAAAATTGTTTTAGACACTTTAGAAAATGTGTAATATGTTGCATCTATTATAAAATAAATTTCGATAATTATTTTGATGATTAAATTGTTGTATGTCTATTTTGAATAGTTTGACTATTTTGGAACATGACTACTAATAGAAATATTATTTTTGATTTAATCAAATTACTATGAACTTAATTAAATTGCCCTCTGTCTATTAACCCCATTTATAAAATTTTGTTATAAATAGTGCTTGAATAATTTAAAATGAATTTAAAGATCATGAGACTTGATTTGATTTATTCTAGCACATTATAAAGTTTATTATTTTAAAAATTTATTACTTTGCACCAAAGACATAAATAATTGTCCTAGTCTAGAGAAAAGCTCAAATTTATGTTTATTAATATAATACATAACTTTAATAAGTAAGTTTTAATTTAAAACTTTTTAAATGATTATAATTCATTCACAAGTGTATATAAATGATATTGGTTAATTAGGTGTTACTAAAAATGTGAATTAAAAACATTATGCCATTTCAAATAACTAGGTTGTATATTTTAATAGTATGAACTTTTCAGTTGGGATTTAAAAATGATAGATATGATAAATTAAGAAATTCTTGATTATGAATTTGCTTAAATTTAAAATTCTCAAAACATAACCTTAGGTAAAAGAAATTAAATATGGAAGGTTGTTGTAAAATCTTGTACCTTGCTTTTAAATTATGATTAAACCAATCTTAGGATCTCTTCGTTTAAAGACATTTCATTTGGATCATGTGATCTTTCAATCTTTTCAAGTTGAAAATGTCCAATTTGACTTTTGATTATACCCTAAACGCAATCACATAAATTCTTTTTGCATATTTAATTATGTGACACCCTTGACCAAATCCATTTCTAAGCCTTATTGCGCATGTATGTTTCAATTTGTTTTGTGTGTGTTGAATTGCTTGTTTATTGGATGCCCTTTTACTATATAGTTTGAAACGGGGAGCAACTTTTGACTTGGACAAGAGTGTGTGAGAAACGACAACTTTCTTCAGGCATGTGACTTCATAAAACACCTACTATTTTATTCTATTGCATATCTAGTGTTTTCAAACAGTATTTGCAAAAGTAGTATGCATGATAGGTTTTTGGGAGATTGTAGTATGCTATGCAAACCTTTTAGGTCCCCCTTAGAAATTCCAGATTAGACCCCTATGATAATTTAGTGGAAGCACCTGCTGCAAAAATGATTGTTTTATGGTTGATGTGATAAATGAAAATTTCCACTAAATTAATTTAACGCCTGGGTGGATTGGGTCGATCGAGGAGGTTTCAAGTTGAGTGGCTTCTCAGGGCCAAGTTTCATGGTTGTCTTCGCCCAGGATAGTTTCTACTTACTTGGGGCCATCATATGCGGTGTTAACCTGAGTTGCTCACTTGTGGTAGGCCACCCAGGGCTATGAGTTTTAAGTGCACACCCTCTCGAGAGTTAAAACCTAAGATCTTAGCCGTGTCCCCGGCATCGGACAATTTGAGTAACTACACAAGGCTGTGTTCTGAAAATCTCCTCATCTCAAATTTCTTAATAAAACTTTGTTGGATGAACATGGGTAGGAGACATGGACTTGTCTTGATAATTGTCTCTGAAGGAGAAGATATTGATTTAAGAAAATTGTTTATCAAAAATAGGAGAAAATTTGCTTAGCGCAATAGCCTTGAGCTCCACCAACCAAAATAAGCATATAGTTATAGTATAATAGAACATTAGGAATTAAAGTCACTTGCCACCACAATTCAATTGTGCTGACCCTTTATAGCTGGGCTGCAACTAAACCTTGCAGAATGTCCGAATGAGGAGTAAGGGGGTCGTCTTCGAGCTACAACCAACATGATTTGCCAGTGGCTTCATGGAGAAGATGTAGCTCCATGCTACCTTTAGTATTGCGTTTGAACTCTGAAATAAAGTGTGAACTATTTATTCAGCTAGCATTTCCGCTATGCTAAGTTGTAAGGATATTGTTTTTGGATCATTCGTCTCGTTCTGTAATAAATTATGACATTGTACTGTCATATTACATCTTATTGGAGAATGTGAGACTTATTTGATCCAAGTCTTTGCATTATTCATATGTGCCATTGCTTTCGTAAGCATGGGCACTACACATCTAGCCTTACTATTTACAACCCTAAAACCATGTTTGCAAAGTGCCTAATTATCTAAAAATATGCCACATTGCAAAATGTTTTGAACCCATTTAAAAGATAGTCTATTTGCTAAAATGATTTTCATGAATATATTCAGTATAAGAAATGAAATAAATCTAGAATATTTTCCAAAGGTATTTTATGGAGTTTTCAAATGATTGATCATAATATAAAACTTAATGGTGCACGTAGTATTGTAAATTAAAAATGAATACATTAAATTAAAACTTAATGACTTCATTTGGACACATAAAACAAAAGATATGACATAAATAAGAAAAATCAGAAAAATAAAAATTGCTGACGTCAGCGATGACGTCAGCATCGTCTTCAACCTCACGAATCTGAAACGCACGCACATTAAACTCGAAAACGGCCGAAATTTATTTCTTTGATTACAAGCGTTTTACTCCATCAATTTAAGAACCGTTTCTTCCTATAGATAGCCCCCGTCCTCCTCCATCATTCCCCACCAAAACCCCTCTCCGAAACGCCACCAGACTCGTGAATTTGCTCGCCGGAGTTCGTCCATTGCCGCCACTGTATTTTTTTGATTCCGGCGAGCAAAGTGAGTCCCCGCCGCCGATTTTTGGTCCTTCCTCTTTCCCACGTCCGTGCACTCCTTTACACACCCTCCTCGCTTCATTTCCGCAGCCAAAACGTGTAGTACGAGCTCGACCCGAAGGTCATCGTCACCGTCGCCACTCCGGCCGCCTCGCCCCACCGTTCCTGGAAGAGATGCTCCACGCCGAAGCCTCCATCGCCTCCATCAACTCGCGCCGCTCACTGTTGCCGCTTTCCCGTGCCCCAGGGACCACCGCAGCAGTGTCCCCGTTGACCACCGAGTGCAGCGCCGCCGCCTTCGTCGTCTCCGGCCACCGGCGCCGCCACGGTGAGGTCTTCTTCTCCTAATCCGGCTGATCCTACTGTCTAGATTAGATCCAGTCTAGCGAATAGGTATGGTTAGATCTGGTCCGCCCGATCACAAATCGACGACCTAGATTTAAATAAGCCGAGTCGTGGCTCAGACTTAGTCTAGCCGAAGCCGAAGCCGAGCCCGAGCCCAGCAAATCCGAGCTCGCCACGTGGTGAGATGTTTTTCTGTTTTATTTTTCCGAATAGAATTAAATGCATGTTTTGCAGAATAGCCCCTACATTTTCAAATCCTCATATCTTTTCAACCACAGATCCAAATTCATCAATTTTTATGTCATTTCAAAGCCTTTGACTTATAGAATATTTTAACATTGTTAGCTTTCAGTTTTGACTTAGTTTAAATTATTCAAATCTAAAATGGATGATTTGAGTATATTTGCCATAACTTTAAATCTATAAATCCAAAAATAGCAAATAAAATTGTTTTAGAAACCTTGGAATATTTTTAATATGATGCCTTTGTTATAAATATTTTTTTAGCATTATTTTGACAATTTAACAATTATAGGTTTAATTTGAATAGTTTGAGCAATTTTGACATAACATTTGATAGAAAAATCATTTTTGAGTGAATCCAATTGCTAAAAATTTGTTTAGATGCCTCTTGTCCATTAGCACTCTTTTTAATTTTAAGTTATAAAAGTTTAATCGTAGAAAACTTTAATCTTCTATTTACTCCTTCTATATATTTTTGCAATAAAAGAAATTAATTAAATCGCATTTATAGCTTCATGCATACTTTATAAATATTACAAAAATTAGTATGATGTTTCTTATGATTAAACAGTGCTTGCATGCACAACATATTATATCGTATAGTTATACTCCTCATAGGGAAACTCCTCCCTTATTTTTGCTAAGTATTTAGTTAGGTTTAGTTTCGACTTAATGTTTTATGTTGATTGTTGTATTGTTGTTTGTCTATATTGTTTAGATTGAACGGAGAGCCTCGAGTAACATTGAAAAAAGTTTGTGAGAAAAGACATCATCCAAAGGCAAGTGGCACATTCATAAATCTCCTACTATTTTCTATATGCATGACTTAGTATATTTTTCTATAAGAATCTGTTGGGTAGTACTGCTATGCAAAGACCTTTGAAATTTTCCCTATTGCTGTGTCTAGGTACCTATATAATAATTAGTAGAAATACTGATTCTATGCAATTGATGAATAGTTTTGCAAAATGTTAAGTGACTACTTTTTTTAACACCATTACCGTAGGGAGAAACCTACGGTTAAATTTCAATATATATGGGGTGATAAAAAATGTGCTACATCAAGGAGGTCAAAATGTCAGAGAGAGAAACATGTCTAAGCAAGTAATCTAAGCCAATCAAGTAGTGGCTGAATCAAGACTAACTTAACTCTATACTGATGTAAAGCAAGATCAGTACCAAATTTAACTCTCCGTCTACTGTGCGATGGTTGTGCATCCTGAAAATGAGCTCATTGCGAGTCTTCCATATATTCCATGCGGCACAAGCAAACACCTCAATGAAGCATGGTCCCAGGAAAGAAGCTTGCATGGCTCTGATTCTATCCGAAACTTGATTGCTGCCGATATTAAGGATGCCAAGAGTATTCCAACATCTGACAGCAAATTGGCACTCAAAGAACAAGTGATCTCTGGTCTCAATAATATTTTGTGCACATAGAACACAATGGATACCACCATCCACTTGCCAGTGTTTGCGGGTCATGAGGACTTAGCTGTTCAGTCGGTCATATGCCATTAACCAAAGGAAAAATTTCAGCTTCGATAGACATTTGGAGTCCCAAACCAATTTTAGAATAGGCATGCAAGGCACAAGATCGAAAGCAAACTTATAAAATTTGCTAGCCGTATATGAATTACTCCCCCCGATGTAAGAACGACTGTCGGGAGCATGATTATCTGCGTCCATCCCTTGAAGAAGCGTGCTAATCTTCTCATACTGCTCAAAGGCTTGGTTTGACAAGGGTGGAGCAAAAGTATCCAGCAACTGTGGAGAGGCCAAGTGATCAGCAACAGATGTATCCTCATTTAGCACGAATGAGTAAAGCTGTGGGTAATCATCACAGAGGAGTGAATTTTGGCACCAATAATCCTTCCAAAACAAAGTTGATTGGCCATTATGGATAGTGACCCTTGTTATACTTCTGAAGGTGTCCATCAGACTACATATGTCCTTCCACCAGAAGGAACCTCGTGAAGTTTGTGCATGGGGAGGGCCGGCATCATAAAGCGACCAGACCAGATGAACCCAAGGGATATCAGCATGGGTGTAGAACTTGTGGAGATACTTCAAGAGGAGTGCTTTATTTTGGATCTCTAGGTTAGAGATACCTAACCCACCATTTCTCTTCGGTCGACAGAATAGATGCCAGGAAGAAAGGGAATGTGCAGCACCAACATCATCCTCCTTCGCCCACAAGTAGTGTCGACGTGCTCGATCAACAATTTTGATAAACCCCATAGGAAGTTTCAGTGTGCACAAATAATGTGTTGGGAGCGAGCTGAGGACTGATTGAATGTAACATCCCAACATTTTATAATGTTCAAAAATCACTAAAATTTAAAACTTTTCATTTCATTAAAATAAAAATATTAAATGCACAAGAAAACCAACTATGAAAGACTTCAAACTTATTGAAGAGCTTATTAATTCAAATATCTCAATGCATCATTATTTTCAAAAGTTGTTTCAAGTTAAACAATTTATTATCCATTGTAATTATTAAAACCTCAATATCTAATTTGACAAATGTTTTACAAACCTTCAAACCATATCCATGAAATAAAAGGTTTATTTATAAGTATTCGAATTCAACCACTTAGCAATAGCATTTCATAAAATAAAATAATATTACAACTATTTAAAACATGATCTATTTGCCAAATGGGTTTCATTCTTTTTAACTAAGTTCAAAAACATAGTTTTGGAAATTACGAGTCTATTGTTTATAACTTTAATAACTTCATATATTTTATAATTATTGGATTATCCAAATAAATATTTCATTAGCTTAAAGGATTATCATTTATTTTCAGAACATAAAATGACTTTCATGAATATATATTCTATATAAGAGAAGAATTAAATCTAAAATATTTTCCAAAGTTGTTTATGAAGTTTTCAAATGATTTGTCTTAATATAAAATATAATGGTGCACAAAATAAAAATTTAATTAACATTAGAATCCATTATATTTCTTATTACTTTAAAATTATTTATATTCTATTGTTCTTCTATTAAACAAAATAAAGATGCATGTTTAAGAAAATGAGTTTAAAAAACTTAAATTCAAACATATTGGAATATGGGTACTTTACAAATTTTATTTACCAAAAGAAAATTTAATTAAGATATAATTTCAAATTCAACATAAAGTGTCAAATTTGTATTTAATCAATATTTCAAAATTATTAATTTTAGAATGTTTTCAAAACATACCCACTAATGTTTTAAAGCATAGATATTGCTTTTACAAATTTTTAGAAATTTATTTGAATGGATTTGGAGTCTTAAATCAAAAGATATGAATTAAAAAGAAAAACAGGAAAAGAAAAATTGATGACGTCACTGCAGACGTCATCGTCGTCTTCCTCCCGCAGACCACGCCTTGACTGAAAACCTCCGGCGATTACTCGCGTGATTCGGGCGATTAAGGCCATTAAGCCTCCCCCTCTCCGGCCCTATTTGAAGACCACGCCCTCCGCTTTCTTTCCCCTCTGCCTCCTCTCCAAATCGTGCCCCCGGGCCAACAATTTTGCTCGCCGGAGTACGTCGAGCCCGCCGCCTTTTTCCTCTATTTCCGATGAGGTGAGCCCCTGCCCCCACCCGTTTTTCCCTCACGCGCCTCCCCCATCTCCTACCGCTTGCTCCTGACCTTTTTCCCCTCTCCGTACGCAGCCAAGGGAGTGCAGAAAGCTCGACCGAGGTCGCCGGAGAAACCGTGGCTCCGCCGTCGCCTCCACGCCGCCCAGGAAGAACGAGTAGGCGACGTCGCCTCCATCGCCTTCCCCACGACGAGCCGCATCCGTAGCCGTCGTTCTCACGTCCGGGGAACCGCCGAAGCGCCGTCCCTGTCCTCGCCCGAGTGCCGCCGCCGCCATCACCTCCAACTCCGGTGAGTCCCGCCGCAGGTTTTTGGTCAACACTCCTGGACCGTACGATTAAGATCCAGCGGCCACGATTAGAACTTTAACGCGAAGGGGTACGATTTGATCTGGACCGCCAGATCCAGATCTGATGGCCCAGATCTACTCACTTATCCACGTCAGCGCTGACTCAGCATGCTTAGTCAGCAGCCACGTCAGATCCAGTCAGCGCCCAGTCAACCGATCTGGCACTTTTGCAGAAAAGGCCCTGTCACTTAGAATAGTTATAACTTTTTACTCACATATCCAAATTCAAATATTTTTACATATTTGGAAAGCCCTTGACATGTAGAATATTTTGGATCTGCCAAAATTCAAATTTGACTTAGTTTAAATATTCAAATTTCAAATGGTGAATTTGAATATTTTTGTCATAACTTTAAATCTGTAAATTCAAAAATTGCACATAAAATTGTTTTAGAGACTTTGGAATATTTGTAAATTGATGCCACTGTTATAAATTTTTTTTGAGTATTGTTTGAATGAATTCATAGTTATATATTTAATTTGAATAGTTTGAGTATTTTCAACATAACTATTAATAGAAATATTATTTTTAATTAAATCAAATTGCTATAAATTTAATTAAATGCCCCCTGTCTATTAACACTATTTATTAAATTTTGTTATAAAAATTTAATCATAGAAAACTTTAATCTTATAATTATTCCTTTTATTATATTTTCCAAAAATATAAATTAACTAAATTGCGTATATAAATTCTTGCATATTTATAAAGAAATCACAAAAGTTATTTTGATGCTTTCTTGTGATTAAAAATTGCATTTCATGCATAACATATTTTATTATATAATTATATCCCTCATAGGAAAACCTCTTCATTATTTTTCTCTATGTTAGAAGTATTTTCAACTTAGCATTTTGGTAAAGTGCTATGCACTAGACACTTAGGATTTTCAACATGGAGTTAGAAGGCCAATGAAGGACTTAGCCAAAACAAGACTTCAAAAATATCTTCAAGGAGTAGAAGCACTTAGAAGAAAATCAAGAAGAAGTTCTTGAAGACTAACCAGCAAATATTTTCTAAGTCTTGCTTCCTCTCTCTTTATTTTCTCCCTTCTTCTCTAAGACTTCATGAAGACTAAGTTAAATCCAAGAGCAGTCTAGGTGATACAAATATCATCAAGTCTGAAGATTATTCAAGTCCACCAAGAATTCGATCAAGACATCACCAAGGATAATATTACAAGTCTAGAGATAAAGCCTAGAAGACCAACTACATCTTTCTTTCTATCTTTTCCCTCTTTCCTAATCTTGTCTTTCACTTTGGACTTAAACAATTTTTTATCATGATATTATCATCTTGAAGTTTGTTGGATCCTAGTATCCAATTTACAAAGAGTTGTTAATAATTGTTGATCACCTTGAAGAATAGACTTAGTATTTTCTCTAAGTAGATATGCACATCATGACTAAGTCATTAGAGTACTTATTCAAGATAAATTATAACAAAGGTATTTTATCCAATTTCTAACGTTAGTCCTTAGTCTTTTTGCCAACACATTTCCTTGCATTAACTTAAAAGATTTTTATGGCATGACATGCATTTCTAGTCCTTAGAAATAATTTGCATATCATGCATGACATGTTTTCTTTAGAAGTTTATAAAACTTGTTTGTTCATTATGTATGCTTGTATGTGTTGTGTTGTTTTGTTTTATGATTGTTGTTTGCTTATATTGTTAGATTGAACGGAGAGCTCCGGATAACGTTGAAAAGAGTTTGTGAGTAAAGACTACATCCAAAGGCAAGTGGCACACCTCATAAACTTCCTATTATTTTCTTTATGCATTACTTAGTGTATTTTTATATAAGCATGTGTGGGATAATATTGCTATACTAAACATGTGTAGAAATTCCTTATTCCTGTGTCTAGGCTCCTATGGAATACTTAGTAGAATTATTGATGCTATGCAAATGTTGTTTTGTGAAAACCTAAATTCTACTAAGTTAAGAATGAAACACCTGGGTGGTAAGAGGTTGTATGGTTTATGTTGAGTGGCTACTCAGGCCATGTCTATGGTTCCTGGAGTACGTACACTTGAGAATGGCCACCCAGGAACAGACGAATCTGAAGAACTCCGAGTGACGATTGCTTCCAGTGCAGTCGTTGCCAATGGGCTCTGGCTTGATCAACTATGTTGCGTGGACTCTCTCCGACTTGACAAGCAAATGTAGAGGATGTTAGGTGGAACGGGTCAAGCCAGAGTGGGAGGGAAAATGCTTCTGAAAGATCTCGTCTTATTCTTCTCCTTTTCCTTATTGCTATAAGTGTGTAAAGGATAGTTTGGGTTGAATGGGTACATGAAGGGGATCGTGTGCAGAAAACAAACAAAAAATTCCTAGCAACGATATCCTTAAACTAGCCAAGATCTACACTATGCAGATATAGAAGTACGGCGGAGATCGGAATACATACCCTCGTAGACCGAATAGCGGGGAGTACGCTCCCGCACAAGCGTGGACGACGAAGACGACGTAGCCGACCTCTAGGTCGCGAAGAACTCGGCGCGACGAAGACGACGAAGATGACCCCGAGGTCGGGTGGAGGAAGTAGGCCTCCGAGTACCGCTAGCGCAGCACCTCCCAGGGCGTTACACACATACGGTGGAGACGACGGCCTCCGAAGCTCCAGTCCAAGACGAGCAGCGGAAGACTTGGACCGGAACACCAGTAGCGCAGTAGCGGGCTATGGTGGAAGATATCCCCCTCCTCTACTCGGCGTGACTCCGACAAAGGGAATCACGAGATCGAGAGAGAATTAGGGAATTAATTGGTGAATTAAAAGGCCAGGGGTGCCCCTTCTTATATAGGCTCCCAAGGGGAGCCAACCTTGCCAGCCAGGCAATGTGGGACTATCCCCCATTGCCTGGTGCGGCTAGGGAAGTGCTCCGGCCCTAGGTGGGCCCCATTTGGCCCACCTAGGCCGGCCCTCCCTCAATCTGAAGCCCTGGGGGGACTTTCCCCCCCCCCCCCCCTCATGGGCCTTCTTACCACCAGAAGGCCCATTTAGGGAAACCAGCCTTTAAAAATTCGGAAATAAATATATAAAATCATATTTAAACATTAATTACACTAATTAATATCAAACATATTTTATATAATTTATTCTAGATCCGAGAACTATTTCGTCGCTGCCCGATCTCCATCGGACCATTCCCGGGACGTTCCCGGTGATCTCTTTCCTTTCCGGTTGTCTTGTCGAAACCCCTTAAGTCTGTTACCCTAGCGGTTCGATATAATAACAGGTACGATCAAGACTCCTCTATGATCAACGACTAACTCGTAGGCCTGGACCCCATGAATTAATCCCTATGATATAACGAATGACTTTCATCTATCAAACCTGGACGTATAGTCTTAAACCCTTTGTCATGGCGATACTTAGCGTGTACGAGCATCATTCTCAGATATCTCCATACCTAGCATGATCTCGTAACCGACATCGCTATCTTCTACTCGTCTATGATATTATGTCAGCTGGTGACCTAGTCACATGTTTGCAAACTCATTTGACATAATCTCACCGAGTGGGCCCTAGAGTATCTATCCGGCTATGCGGACTGACAAATCCCGCTGTTGACCCCTCGTCTCAACTACCCCCTTCCGATACCCAAAAGTATCACCTATCATTGTCACACTATATAATATATGATATTTGGTGCGATCAAAGTATCTTCCAGGGATAACAATAAGAGTTGATCTCACGGTCTTAAGGCGTAATGACCATGTCCTATAAATACTGGGTATGTCCATCACATCGTTACACCTAACGATATGACTTCCATTGCCGACTGGCGCCATGCCCTATGATCGGAAAATCTCGATCATCAATCGCGCAACGAAACTAGTCTTAGTAGAGGCTACTAGGGACCTGGTTGTTTATCTACCACACCTGTATTAATGTTTTCGCTTAATACAGTTATAGCATGGTGTAAAACATATAATGAACGATTGGGATATTGCCAATAAACTATGTTTATTAAGTGCCTCTAGGCCATATTCCCTTCAGTCTCCCACTTGCACTAGAGTAACACTTAATCTAGTTTACAACTTGGTAAAAGCTCAACACCCATAGCATCTTGGTGTCTGCTCGCCTTGTGGAAGAGGAATACAGTCAATAGATCTCACACATTGAGACCTATATGTGCTTTGCAACACTTCTATGTCACCTATTTTGACATCATCCCGTATCTTACGACGACGGTGAAATATATCCCAGTGGATGGAGTGAGACTCGAGCATTCGCGTAGCATGCGCCTTAAAAGTCTAAGAGATCTATTAAGGGGACCACCTACGCTCGGAAAACTGCTCAGTCCAATCACACTTGCTTCTTCTGAAGTCGCGATATATTTCTCTACCTATGTAGGTTATGCGACTGTGCATTCATATGCGACTTCGCAAACTAACCATGTCTATCTTCAAAATAAAGGACATCTCCTATATGAGATTTCTAGTCGTATGGGTCAGTGTCATAACTTGCATCATCGTAACCGCTTTACGGCAAGTTGCCATTCCACTCTTACCCGTTACTAGAAAAACTATCTTCAGTTCTCATAGACACTGAAGAATAAACTTAACGTTTGTTCATTGATCCACACAAGGATCACTCTAGTACCTGTTCTTCAACCAAGAACTCGGGTCACACTAAGTCGAGCTTTCAGTCTGATAGCATCTATGTCTGATACATAGACAATGTCGAACATCATTTGCTATCACTGAAAATGCCAAGATAAACTTAATATTTTACCTAGTCATACAAGCAAGAACCTCTTTATTTGCTTGTCCTATTCTGAAACACTTCAGAATCTTGACTTAGGAAATATTTCGACTTAATGTTATTAAGCCCCTTCTGATCTATACAATTATAAATCGGATGCCTAATACTCCTAACTTCATTTTATACAAAATTTAATCACTTAAATAATCCTTTACACTCTACTAGAGGATCTGTGTCATTTAATATGTCGTTACATACAAAATTACAAATGACACCTAGCTCCCACTCAAATATGCCTTCCGCATATATAAGATCAAGGAAAGCTACTTAGCTCCCACTCAAATATGCCTTCCGCATATAAGATCAAGGAAAGCTACTTTGCTCCCACTCACTTCTTTGCAAATGTAGGTTTCTTCAACTATTTTGGACAACTCCAAAATCCTTTGATCACATTATCAAAGTGAAGATTCCAGCTCCGATATGCTTGCTTCAGCCCATGAATGGACCACTGAAGTTTGCATACATGTTTAGCATCCTCAGGATTACAAACCATTCTTAATGACATTATTAAGAACCATGGTTTTCTCATCCATCTATCAATTTCTCATTCGAAATTATAGTAATTGCTAAACGACCCAGAATAGATTTAGGCTTCGCCACTTGAGACAAACTCTCATGTGGTCAACTTTTGAATCTGTCAGAACTGTTTCTCGACAAACCGAATCTGCTCAATGTCTACTCTCTCATAAAATTCCATATACTATTAACATCCTAGATGCCATCAAGAAGATCTCCCAAGTCATTACCTGGTAATCGTATATGGATTTTATTTCGGATCATAAATGACTCATAGCCATTTCTCGGACTTAGGTCCACCATCTCTTCTTTGTAGTTCGTAGGTCTATCATATTCCATTAATATGACCTTCATAACAAGATTGTCGTAACACACAGTGTGGAACACAACCTCGTATGCCTACGCTCTTAGTATGAGCTCAGAACATCATGATCTTGAATCATAAGCTTTTTCAAGCTGTGGAGCCTGACACCGAAAACACTTTCGGTTGCGCCACTCTGATGTCTGGAGAAGAAGTTCACCAACTTCGTCTTGCTCTACTTTCTTTCTCACTTATACCCTCGGACAAGAAACTATTTCTTTCGCAAGGTATATCCCGGCAATGATTTTGCCTATGTCGTGAGACATGTACCCAACTAACTCTTTAGGTAGGGTATACTACAAAGATTAATCCATTTTAGGTTCGATTACATCGAAACACTAAATTGCTGAAACGACAATCCAGGCTCAAAATCATGCCATCACTCGTATGGTATTGTCTCCATGGATTCAAATGGTTTCCCTATTTGCTAATGTGAGTGTTTACATTTCTACCATATGACTCTAATGATCACAATTATTCGGTAAGCGATTCATTTACCACACACTATCCGATAGGGTGCAATTACGACGTCTTAACACAGCATGACACTATGGTGTTCCATGCGACGTAATTTGTGGAACTCTTCTCACAAGTCTTCCAATGATGTGCCAACATTATAACTCAAATCTTCATTCCTCGATATGCATCGCGGGAATTTGATTTTCTTGTTAAGTTTATTTCCTACTTCATTCTGGACTTGTTTGATTGAATCAAAATTTCCAGGCTAACATTCCCCGAGTGGATATCCATATATCTATTCGAATGTTCATGAAGTCTATGAAATAAATACTTCCACTATACGTCAAAGTACTTCATTGATTCACATACACCGAAATGCACGATTCTCAACAAGCTATACTCAAAACGTTCAGTGAAGTTCACGAAATAAAGGTCTCCACTACCCGTCAATTACTTCATTGAACCACATACATCTCTATGTATGACTATCAATAAGTTATATGCCCGCTTTCCGAAAATGGTGTCACAGTTATTTTGCAAGTGTCAAAAGATAAAATCTTAGGACTTGTAGGTCCATCCAGTGTGGAGCTAATGCATATAACATTGACATGACTAAACGGTAGTGCCACACATATGTGGTGTCTTTATTAAGTTTGTATCCTTTGGCATTAATATTATGAATGTGGGAGCTTCTACCATCTAAATTCAAATCGGCATATGATCATTACTTCATAAATATAGGACACCAATTTGTCACTATCATGTATGAACAAGTGTCTCGCTAGAGGAGACACACTTGTAACGATCATAATAACAGGCGATCATAAAGAATTTATTCAAATGGTAGATCTAGAGGGAGAGTGTCTATGGCCATAACAACAACTTGACTGCCATTATCAACACGCAATGTCGCCTCATCCTCTTAAGCTACTCAAGCAGTAAACCTGGTTTTCACAAAACATGACTAGTTCAAAACTTAGTCACTACTGCGTACTTGCTTAGCTAAAACATTCATAACACGTATATCATATATACACCATCATCATTGATGACTTCCGGCGATCTGTTTCATTTTCTTGATACTTCCACCGTAATCAAGAACCATGAAGGTGAACGATTCCCCCTTGCATGACATAGTCTATGACAGAGGATTTGCACTTGGCAACGATGTCTGTCATCCAGTGATTGAGCTGAGCGGGGCGTCTCAGTGTTCATCAAATATGAACATATGTCATTAAGTATGACCGCCACGTGCTCCCTCATTGTGTGTATTCTCTTCTATCTTGGTTGAGAAGACAATCAGTCAACATACTGATAAACTTCATCAACCCAACGTTTGGGGTACCCCGAGTTTAGCGACCATATCATATGTTCGCGATCTAAAAACTCGTACCCACCGTTGGTTCTTTATGGCAGAGATCATAGCATACACTGGACTATGATGATATCATCCGCACAAAATCCGATAATCAAAATTATCTTTTGTTAGCGGAATCTCCGGGTTTATCTCCTAGCGGGTATTGTAACACAAAGAGCTAACGGTTTAAACAAGGAGTATCCTCAAGCTAAAGTATAAAACTATGAAGTTTGGACCCCACCTTTTAAGTTTCTCAATCGCAGGAATGCGCCTAATTTGAAAAAATGCTATCACAATGGTTAATATCTACAAATGTTTGCAAAATAGACTCTGTTCATTATACTCTGAGTTCTAGTATTTTAGAAAATAACTATCCGAACTCCCACTCAAACGAACATCCCTCCTGGTCGTTTAAGCGATTACACGACCCCCATCCATTGTACCACCCCTCATCATCAGAGCCGGCGGCACAACTTCAAGAGTAGACAAATGTCCGCCACACCAATTTTGTGACTCGTGCTCGACCTTTCGGTCTCCCTGTTCCGAGGCCATATTTCTGAATATGCTAGGCTCGCCACCAAAAACCTCCACGCTGACGCTTGTGCAACATGGCTTACACCCACTGTATGCGAAAGACGAGATGTCTGACACCCGATCATCACGGCCTGCCTCATAACGTGAAACTTTCTTGGTGGTGCGCGTTGGAGGGAGAACACTAGTGGTATTTTGAAGGGATCATATTATATAGCTACCGCCGTGTAACTAATATATACTATATATACAATCACACAATATAAGATGCACACAAAACATCAAATGTAATGCAATGTGATATAGTCCATTGCGCCATGGTCTTCTTGGCGCCCACAGTTTATAAACAATTTAATAAACCTACCTTGACCATATCACATAGCCCCTGCAAAATAAAGTTAGACGCTTCTACTTTATCTTTTGCATATTTTACGTGGCTCGGGGCTTTCGTAAATAGAACCGCTTCATACCTATGAACCTTATGACCACAACAACGATCCAATAATTGCATGTTTAAGCATCCCTTTCGGGCCCTCCATTGAAAATGCAAAGCCAACTAAAGAGAGAGAAACAGGCACCCGCCAGCCACAGATACGGTACAAGCCGTATGTCAGTAGTGGAACCAGTCTCGCGTAAGCGTACGCGTAAAGTTGGTCCGGGCCGCTGGAATCACAAGTGCACGCTAGAGGGTAGCAAATAACAGGAACGGTGCCCCCATGCAGAACACGGGTTCTAACAACGTACAGCTATATCTACGATAGATCGGCTCTGATACCACTGAAGGGGATCGTGTGCAGAAAACAAAAAAAATTACTAAACGATATCCTTAAACTAGCCAAGATCTACACTATGCAGATATAGAATTACGGCAGAGATCGGAATACATACCCTCGTAGACCGAATAGCGGGGATTACGCTCCCGCACAAGCGTTGACGACGAAGACGACGTAGCCGACCTCTAGGTCGCGAAGAACTCGGCGCGACGAAGACGACGAAGATGACCCCGAGGTCGGGTGGAGGAAGTAGGCCTCCGAGTACCGCTAGCGCAGCACCTCGCAGGGCATTACACACATACGGTGGAGACGGCGGCCTCCGAAGCTCCAGTCCAGGACGAGCAGCGGAAGACTTGGACCGGAACACCAGTAGCGCGACAGCGGGCTATGGTGGAAGAGATCCCCCTCCTATAATCGGCGCGACCCCGACAAAGGGAATCACGATATCGAGAGAGAATTAGGGAATTAATTGGTGAATTAAAAGGCTAGGGGTGCCCCTTCTTATATAGGCTCCAAAGGGGAGCCAACCTTGCCAGCCAGGCAATGTGGGACTATCCCACATTGCCTGGTGCGGCTAGGGCAGTGCACCGGCCCTAGGTGGGCCCCATTTGGCCCACCTAGGCCGGCCCTCCCTCAATCTGAAGCCCTGGGGGGACTTTCCCCCCCTCATGGGCCTTGTTTCCACCAGAAGGCCCATTTAGGGAAACCAGCCTTTAAAAATTCGGAAATAAATATATAAAATCATATTTAAACATTAATTACACTAATTAATATCAAACATATTTTATATAATTTATTCTAGCTCCGAAAACTATTTCGTCGCTGCCCGATCTCCATCGGACCATTCCCGGGACGTCCCCGGTGATCTCTTTCCTTTCCGGTTGTCTTGTCGAAACCCCTTAAGTGTGTTACCCTAGCGGTTCGATATAATAACAGGTACGATCAAGACTCCTCTATGATCAACGACTAACTCGTAGGCCTGGACCCCATTGTAGCGCCCCATCTTTAAATAAAGATGGAACACCTGTGTTATGTGCTAGTCCCTGGATCACTGCCAGCACCACGGTACAAAAATATATAGTATCATTGTGTAGCGTACCTGCATTTTAAATAAGGCAGATAACTGTGTATAGTGCAAATCCCTGGATCGATTCATTTGCACACACAGTTACGATGTAATATCACAACAAAGCGTCAATTTATTACATCGATGATCCAGAATTACAAAATATTCTTTACAAATTGCATAGCATAAAGCTAGCTTTGAAAAGTACACAGCGGAAATACAATAGCAGTGAGCCTCTATAACTTTCATGCTGCCACAGGCGAAAACATGTTGGTTGTAGACTCGAAACCTTTAACGAAACCTCACTCGTCATCTGATCACATCTGCAATAAGAAAAATATTGCAACAACGTGGGTCAGATTCCATTAAAAATGGAGTCTGGCAAGTGACACTATAGTGGACACTTAAGGAATAACTCTAAAGCCTATATGCATATTTGGCTGGTGGAGCTCAAGGCTAATTTGCATAAAGCCAATTTTTCCTATTCTTTTGAAAACACTTTTCTTGAAATCTCGACGAGTATGGCATGAAAACCTTAAATCTCATCTTCCCTTGTTCACCCATCAAGTTTTATTTTGAAGTTGGAATGATGGAATCCTCCGTTGACGTCCTTGATCAGCTGCTCAAAATTGTCCGTAACCGGGGACACGGCTAAGTACTTAGTTTTACACTCTGCAGAGGTTGTGCACTTTCACCATTGTACCCATTCAACCCATGGTATCCTTTACACACCATTTGTGACAAGGAAAGGAGAGAATGAGACGAGATCTTTCAGAAGCATTTTCCCTCCCACCTGGCTTGACCCGTTCCACCTACATCCCCCTACATCTGCTTGTCAAGCCGGAGAGAGTCCACGCAACCTAATTGATCAAGCCAGAGCCCATATGGCAATGGCTGCACTGGAAGCAATCGTCACTCGGAGTTCTTCAGATCCCTCTGTTCCTGGGTGGCCATTCTCAAGTGTACATACTCTAGGAACCATAGAAATGGACCTGAGTAGCCACTCAACATAAACCATCCGACCAATTACCACCCAGGTGTTTCATTCTTAACTTAGTAGAATTTAGATTTTCACAAAACAACATTTGCATAGCATCAATAATTCTACCAAGTATTGCATAGGAACCTAAACACAGGTATAAGGAATTCCACACAGGTTTAGCATAGCAACACATGCATATAAAAATACACTAAGTAATGCATATAAAAATAGGAAATTTATGAGGTGTGCCACTTGCCTTTGAATGTTGTCGTTGTTCACAACTCTTTTCAACAATGAACATTTGCTCTCCGTTTAATCTAACAATAATAGCAAACAACAACAATCAACAAACAAGCACAACTCCACAATGCACACAGACACGTACTAGATGAATAAATAAGTTTCATAAAACTTTCTAAGGAAAATATGTTTATACATGATGTGCAAAATATTCCTAAGGCTAGAAATGCTTTTTCATGCCATGGAAATATCTTAAGTTTATTCAAGGCAGTTAGGTTGGTCCCAAAAGGACTAAGGGATAAGGTCATAAGTTGAATAAAATATTTTGTTTTATATCAACTTGAATAAGCACTCTAATGGCTTATTCTTGATGTGCAAAATACTTAGAGAAACATACTAAGTCATTTGTTCAAGTTGATCAACAATTATTATCAACTCTTTGTAAATTGGACATTCACTATAGTGAGAGAGACAGACACCCGGCCAGCCACTTAAATTGTGGAACAGGTCTCATGTACGTGGACATGTAAGGTTTGTTTCCAGGCCGCTTCATCCCACTATGCTGCTAGGATCCAACAACTTCAAGATGATAACATCATGATCAAAATTTGTTTAAGTCTAAAAGACAAGATTAGGAAAGAGGGAAAAGATAGAAAGAAAGATGTAGTTGTCCTCCAGGCTTCATCTCCAGACTTGTAACTTTCTTATGGATGATGTCTTGATTGAGTTCTGGGTAGTCCTGATGAATCTTCAGACTTGGTGATTCTTGTATCCTCGAGGCTGGTCTTGGATTTACTTAGTCTTCATGAAGTCTCAGAGGAGAAGAAAAGACAGAGAGAGAGACTTAGAGAATAAAAGGGGGTTGGCCTTCTTGAACTTCTTCTCACTTTTCTTCTAAGTGCTTGACATCTTGAGGATGCTTCCAGAGTCTGTTTTCTTCTAAGTCCTTCATGAACTTCTTCTTGATTTTCTTCTAAGTGTTTCTTCTCCTTGAAGATACTTCTGAAGTCTTGTTTTTGGCTAAGTCCTTCATTGGTCTTCAAGCTCCATGTTGTAAATTACTAAGTGTCTAAGTGTAGCACTTCACAAATATGCTAAGTTGAAATGACCCTAACTTAGAGAAAACTATTGAAGAGGAGTTTTCCTATGAGAATAAAATATGCTATGAATGAAATGAAATTTTAAATCACAAGAAACATCAAAATGACTTTTGTGTTTTCTTTATAAATATGCATGAATTTATAAATGCAATTTAATTAATTTCAAATTTTGGAAAATATAATAAAAGGAATAATTATAAGATTAAAGTTTCCTATGACTAAATTTTTATAACAAAATTTTATACTTAGTGTTTAATAGACAGAGAGCATTTAATTAAATCTATTGCAATTGGATTTAATCAAAAATAATATTTCTATTAAAAGTTATTTAAACAAAATAGTCAAACTTATTCAAATTGAACACACAACTATGAAGTCATTCAAAAATTACTCAAAATTATTTTATAGCAATGACATTAATTTACAAATATTCTAAAGTTTCTAAAACATATTTATTTGCAATTTTTGGATTTATAGATTTAAAGTTATTACAAATATACTCAAATCACCATTTGAAATTTGAATATTTTATACTAAGTCAAATTTGAATTTTGTCAGATCCAAAATATTCTACATGTCAAGAGCTTTCCAAATATATAAAAATTATTAAATTTGGAGTTATGGTTAAAAAGTTGTAAGAGATCTAAGTGACATGGGTGTTTCTGTAAAATTGCCAATTAAATTTAATTAAGGAAATTGTTTTCCACGTGGCAGCTGACTGGGCAGTGACGTGGCTGCCACGCGGCGCTGACGTGGATAAGTCACAGATCTGGGCCGTCAGATCTGGATCTGACCGTCCAGATCAAATCATACCGCTTCGTCCTCGTCATCTAATCTGCACCTTTAATCGCCGATCGGAGGGCTCACCGCGGGTGTCCAGGAGGTGGCGGCGCAATCTCGCCGGAGTTGGAGGAGGTGGCGGCGGTGCTCTCGGGAGAGGACGGCGCCGGGGTTGTAGCTCTTCCCCGGATGAACGGAGGGCAGCCCCGGGCGCGGCGCGTCGCGGGGAGGGCGATGGAGGCGGCGGCGTCTTCCCGTTCTTCCTGGAGCAGCGAGGACACGCAGGCGGAGCCACGGGCGCTCCGGCGACCTCGCGTGAGGACGGACTCGTTGTTTCGGCGCCTAACAAATCACGGAAAAATTCAGTGGGTTGCGCACGGACGAAACAAAGGAGATGGGACAGAGGAGAGAGCACGAGGTGGTCTTCATTCACCGGATCTCGAGAAAAACACCGGCGGCGATGGCGATCTACGGCGTGCTATGGGGACGGCCTGGCGGCGCGGTTAGGTTTAGAGCGAGAGGGGAAATGCGGAGGAGGGGGAGGGCTACTTATAGGACCGAACGGAGGAACGAAATCGCGTACAATGCGCTCGAATTTTGGAAAGGATCGGGGGAGCAGTTTCGGCCGCGATTTTCTCTGGAGGTTGAAGAAGGTGACGTCACCTCTGACGTCAGCAGTTTTTTTTTTTCTGTTTTATTTATTTAATTCATATCTTTTGATTTATATGTCCAAATGATGTCAAATTAATTTCTAAAAATTTGTGAAAATAATATCTTTCTGTTAAACCAGTTGTGGGTATGTTTTGAATATTTTTAAAATTAATATTTTGAAATATTGATTAATTACAAATTTGGCACTTAAAGTCAAATTTGAATTTCTATCTTATTTAAATTTTCCTTTGGCTAAAATAAATTTGTAAAAATACCCACAATTCAATATGTTTGAATTTAAGTTATTTAAACTCATTTTCAATATCTAAATTCATTTTTGGCTTTGGTATAATTATTAATAACATAACACAACTATATGAAAATGGAAAGATAATGTATTCCTTCTTAATTGAAAATAATTTGTGCAACATTATATTTTATGCATTTGAAACTTCATAACAACTTTGGACAAGACCTTTATTTTAATTTTATTTTTATTTAGAATCTATTAATCATTTCATGTTTTGAAAACTAGATGAAATTCATTTAAGCAAATGAAATGTTTATTTGGCTAATTCATTAATTTAAATTCTATGAAGTTTTAAAGTTATACACTATAGGTTTATAATTTCCAAGCTATATTTTGAACTTAGTTAAAGGAATGAAAACCATTTATAATTATATAACCTTTTGAAAATCTTTGTATTTATGAATAGATATGGCTAAGTGGGTTAATTCAAATACTTATAATGAAACTAATTTATTTCAAACAAAATGCATTGTAGTTTGTAAAATATTTGTCAAATTATATTTTAAGGTTTTTGAAACACAGTGGATAATAAAATGTTTAAGCTGTGACATTTGAAATATTAATCTCTTTCAATAAGTTTGAAGTCTTTCTTAGTTCGTTTCCTTATGCATTTAATATTTTATTTTAATAAAAAGAAAAGTTTTAAATTTTAGTGATTTTTGAATATTATAAAATGTTGGGATGTTACAGACTACCACCCTTAAAAGGAATCTCGTCCCCGAGATTCGGAGAAGCTAGAAAGACAAAGCAATTGTTTGATTGATTCTGATTACTCGGGATGTTTTGGAAAATGAAATTTCTGACATGGAAACTTGAAAACTTGACAGTGAATGGTTTTTCTGATTAGGAGGATGAAAAGAAAGATAGTTTGAGATCTCTGTGTTTAAGCGACTGGGTTTGAATTAACTAGGTGGCTACCACCCTTAAAAGAAATTTTTGTGGTCAGTCTAGAAACTTTGTGAAATCTCTTTTATTCCTCTGATGTAGAGCGTACAAGTGTTCAAAATACAATGGCATGTGGTGGATACAGAAGGTTTTTAGCACTCACGCTTTCCACTCGGTCCTTGGAGAGATTTATTCTTCTTCCACTCAGGGCAGCCACTGACATAGTGTCTTGTTGCTCCGCATCTGCGACATGTCACGGGACTGTTGATTTTCTTGTGCGAGCGGGTAAGGCATTTCTCCTTCATCTTTGCTGGGCACTTGTCAGCATAATGTCCTTTGCCTTTACATTTGTAGCAAATTACGTCACTTAAGTTCCTCTTCTTCTTCTTAGATGTTTCCAGGGCTAAAAGTTCTTCCAAATCTTGTTTGCCATATTCTATCTCAATTAAAGAAGTCCAGTCTCGTTTGATGTGACAATTTCGAGCTAGGTGATCTCCTTCACACTTATAGCAACACTTGGAGGTACCTTTGGATTTCTTCGGAAGTGACCTTACTCTTATTTCATTCTTCACCTTAGTATGACCCACAGTCTCCTTTTGATGAAGATTTGGTTCAGTATCCTGACCAGTCCTTTTCTCTTTGCAGCCCCATGAATAATGTCCTAGTTCTCCACATGTAAAACATGTTATATGGCTAGTATCTCTTTTGTGTTCCTCCTTGTTTTCTTGTACTTCCACATGCTTCATGAGATTTTGTTGTATCCCCTTTTTGGCTTGCTGACTGACTTCTTGCACCACGGGGTAGAGTTGATGTTGAGTTGGAACGTGATTTGTTGCTTCACAAAAACAGCAAGACATCAGACTTGTGGGGCATTCCCTAACTGGATGTTCGGTATGACCATGGGGCCACTCATCAGTGCATTCTCGGGACGTATGTCCTATCTCTCCACAATTTTTGCATGCCTTTGGTTTGGTCATAAGGTTCTCCTCAAAATCCCTATGGTTTTGATCAATCTTAGGCAGTTGCTCATTGATCATCTTCAACAGCTGACTCTGGTTCTCTAGTAGTAGTCGCATAGTTGTATGCAAATCACTGGTGTTGGTGTTGGGGTGAGACATCTGTTTATTTTAGAAAGCAATGAGTTGAATTATTTGTACTATGGAGGAATCCTAGTTCAAGAAAACAAAACAAGGCAACCAATCTATAACATAATCAATCAACATCTAACAAACATCAAGCAACAAGGTTCACAACAAACAAACAATCTAGTATTGTCATATAGCCAAGTTGATATGATCAATACACTAACACGATGTCGTCATTCTATTTTGGTGGTGGTCAAATCTACCTCCTTCATGACTGCTTCAAGTTCTTGTTCAACTTTCTTGGATATCTTCAAAGTGTTGGTCGAATCTTGGTTCTTCAGTGGTCTCCCATGCATGTAGAACTTCATGTTGAATCATAGCTTTTCCATATGAAGCAGCAGAATCAGACTTAGACTATAAGAACATGGTCATCTAGAAAAAGTAAGAGGTTTTCAGAAGGTTGATAGTAGATGAGAATACGAGAGAAACATAGTGAAAGGATTTGTTTTTAGAAAAGTGAAGAGAAATAGATTTTTAATCCTATGGTCAAACCTATTTCTATCCAAACCTAGGGTTTCGAACCTACAGGCAACACAGTGCTCTGATACCATCTGTAGCGTACCTGCACTTTAAATAAGGCAGATACCTGTGTATAGTGCAAATCCCTGGATCGATTCATTTGCACACACAGTTACGATGTAATATCACAACAAAGCGTCAATTTTATTACATCGATGATCCAGAATTACAAAATATTCTTTACAAATTGCATAGCATAAAGCTAGCTTTGAAAAGTACACAGCGGAAATACAATAGCAGTGAGCCTCTATAACTTTCATGCTGCCACAGGCGAAAACATGTTGGTTGTAGACTCGAAACCTTTAACGAAACCTCACTCGTCATCTGATCACATCTGCAATAAGAAAAATATTGCAACAACATGGGTCAGATTCCATTAAAAATGGAGTCTGGCAAGTGACACTATAGTGGACACTTAAGGAATAACTCTAAAGCCTATATGCATATTTGGCTGGTGGAGCTCAAGGCTAATTTGCATAAAGCCAATTTTTCCTATTCTTTTGAAAACACTTTTCTTGAAATCTCGACGAGTATGGCATGAAAACCTTAAATCTCATCTTCCCTTGTTCACCCATCAAGTTTTATTTTGAAGTTGGAATGATGGAATCCTCCGTTGACGTCCTTGATCAGCTGCTCAAAATTGTCCGTAACCGGGGACACGGCTAAGTACTTAGTTTTACACTCTGCAGAGGTTGTGCACTTTCACCATTGTACCCATTCAACCCATGGTATCCTTTACACACCATTTGTGACAAGGAAAGGAGAGAATGAGACGAGATCTTTCAGAAGCATTTTCCCTCCCACCTGGCTTGACCCGTTCCACCTACATCCCCCTACATCTGCTTGTCAAGCCGGAGAGAGTCCACGCAACCTAATTGATCAAGCCAGAGCCCATATGGCAATGGCTGCACTGGAAGCAATCGTCACTCGGAGTTCTTCAGATCCCTCTGTTCCTGGGTGGCCATTCTCAAGTGTACATACTCTAGGAACCATAGAAATGGACCTGAGTAGCCACTCAACATAAACCATCCGACCAATTACCACCCAGGTGTTTCATTCTTAACTTAATAGAATTTAGATTTTCACAAAACAACATTTGCATAGCATCAATAATTCTACCAAGTATTGCATAGGAACCTAAACACAGGTATAAGGAATTCTACACAGGTTTAGCATAGCAACACATGCATATAAAAATACACTAAGTAATGCATATAAAAATAGGAAGTTTATGAGGTGTGCCACTTGCCTTTGAATGTTGTCGTTGTTCACAACTCTTTTCAACAATGAACGTTTGCTCTCCGTTTAATCTAACAATAATAGCAAACAACAACAATCAACAAACAAGCACAACTCCACAATGCACACAGACACGTACTAGATGAATAGATAAGTTTCATAAAACTTTCTAAGGAAAATATGTTTATACATGATGTGCAAAATATTCCTAAGGCTAGAAATGCTTTTTCATGCCATGGAAATATCTTAAGTTTATTCAAGGCAGTTAGGTTGGTCCCAAAAGGACTAAGGGATAAGGTCATAAGTTGAATAAAATATTTTGTTTTATATCAACTTGAATAAGCACTCTAATGGCTTATTCTTGATGTGCAAAATACTTAGAGAAACATACTAAGTCATTTGTTCAAGTTGATCAACAATTATTATCAACTCTTTGTAAATTGGACATTCACTATAGTGAGAGAGACAGACACCCGGCCAGCCACTTAAATTGTGGAACAGGTCTCATGTACGTGGACATGTAAGGTTTGTTTCCAGGCCGCTTCATCCCACTATGCTGCTAGGATCCAACAACTTCAAGATGATAACATCATGATCAAAATTTGTTTAAGTCTAAAAGACAAGATTAGGAAAGAGGGAAAAGATAGAAAGAAAGATGTAGTTGTCCTCCAGGCTTCATCTCCAGACTTGTAACTTTCTTATGGATGATGTCTTGATTGAGTTCTGGGTAGTCCTGATGAATCTTCAGACTTGGTGATTCTTGTATCCTCGAGGCTGGTCTTGGATTTACTTAGTCTTCATGAAGTCTCAGAGGAGAAGAAAAGACAGAGAGAGAGACTTAGAGAATAAAAGGGGGTTGGCCTTCTTGAACTTCTTCTCACTTTTCTTCTAAGTGCTTGACATCTTGAGGATGCTTCCAGAGTCTGTTTTCTTCTAAGTCCTTCATGAACTTCTTCTTGATTTTCTTCTAAGTGTTTCTTCTCCTTGAAGATACTTCTAAAGTCTTGTTTTTGGCTAAGTCCTTCATTGGTCTTCAAGCTCCATGTTGTAAATTACTAAGTGTCTAAGTGTAGCACTTCACAAATATGCTAAGTTGAAATGACCCTAACTTAGAGAAAACTATTGAAGAGGAGTTTTCCTATGAGAATAAAATATGCTATGAATGAAATGAAATTTTAAATCACAAGAAACATCAAAATGACTTTTGTGTTTTCTTTATAAATATGCATGAATTTATAAATGCAATTTAATTAATTTCAAATTTTGGAAAATATAATAAAAGGAATAATTATAAGATTAAAGTTTCCTATGACTAAATTTTTATAACAAAATTTTATACTTAGTGTTTAATAGACAGAGAGCATTTAATTAAATCTATTGCAATTGGATTTAATCAAAAATAATATTTCTATTAAAAGTTATTTAAACAAAATAGTCAAACTTATTCAAATTGAACACACAACTATGAAGTCATTCAAAAATTACTCAAAATTATTTTATAGCAATGACATTAATTTACAAATATTCTAAAGTTTCTAAAACATATTTATTTGCAATTTTTGGATTTATAGATTTAAAGTTATTACAAATATACTCAAATCACCATTTGAAATTTGAATATTTTATACTAAGTCAAATTTGAATTTTGTCAGATCCAAAATATTCTACATGTCAAGAGCTTTCCAAATATATAAAAATTATTAAATTTGGAGTTATGGTTAAAAAGTTGTAAGAGATCTAAGTGACATGGGTGTTTCTGTAAAATTGCCAATTAAATTTAATTAAGGAAATTGTTTTCCACGTGGCAGCTGACTGGGCAGTGACGTGGCTGCCACGCGGCGCTGACGTGGATAAGTCACAGATCTGGGCCGTCAGATCTGGATCTGACCGTCCAGATCAAATCATACCGCTTCGTCCTCGTCATCTAATCTGCACCTTTAATCGCCGATCGGAGGGCTCACCGCGGGTGTCCAGGAGGTGGCGGCGCAATCTCGCCGGAGTTGGAGGAGGTGGCGGCGGTGCTCTCGGGAGAGGACGGCGCCGGGGTTGTAGCTCTTCCCCGGATGAACGGAGGGCAGCCCCGGGCGCGGCGCGTCGCGGGGAGGGCGATGGAGGCGGCGGCGTCTTCCCGTTCTTCCTGGAGCAGCGAGGACACGCAGGCGGAGCCACGGGCGCTCCGGCGACCTCGGGTGAGGACGGACTCGTCGTTTCGGCGCCTAACAAATCACGGGAAAAATTCAGTGGGTTGCGCACGGACGAAACAAAGGAGATGGGACAGAGGAGAGAGCACGAGGTGGTCTTCATTCACCGGAACTCAAGAAAAACACCGGCGGCGATGGCGATCTCCGGCGAGCTATGGGGACGGCCTGGCGGCGCGGTTAGGTTTAGAGCGAGAGGGGAAATGCGGAGGAGGGGGAGGGCTACTTATAGGACCGAACGGAGGAACGAAATCGCGTACAATGCGCTCGAATTTTGGAAAGGATCGGGGGAGTAGTTTCGGCCGTGATTTTCTCTGGAGGTTGAAGAAGGTGACGTCACCTCTGACGTCAGCAGTTTTTTTTTCTGTTTTATTTATTTAATTCATATCTTTTGATTTATATGTCCAAATGATGTCAAATTAATTTCTAAAAATTTGTAAAAATAATATCTTTCTGTTAAACCAGTTGTGGGTATGTTTTGAATATTTTTGAAAATTAATATTTTGAAATATTGATTAATTACAAATTTGGCACTTAAAGTCAAATTTGAATTTCTATCTTATTTAAATTTTCCTTTGGCTAAAATAAATTTGTAAAAATACCCACAATTCATTATGTTTGAATTTAAGTTATTTAAACTCATTTTCAATATCTAAATTCATTTTTGGCTTTGGTATAATTATTAATAACATAACACAACTATATGAAAATGGAAAGATAATGTATTCCTTCTTAATTGAAAATAATTTGTGCAACATTATATTTTATGCATTTGAAACATCATAACAACTTTGGACAAGACCTTTATTTTAATTTATTTTTATTTAGATTCTATTAATCATTTCATGTTTTGAAAACTAGATGAAATTCATTTAAGCAAATGAAATGTTTATTTGGCTAATTCATTAATTTAAATTCTATGAAGTTTTAAAGTTATACACTATAGGTTTATAATTTCCAAGCTATATTTTGAACTTAGTTAAAGGAATGAAAACCATTTATAATTATATAACCTTTTGAAAAATCTTTGTATTTATGAATAGATATGGCTAAGTGGGTTAATTCAAATACTTATAATGAAACTAATTTATTTCAAACAAAATGCATTGTAGTTTGTAAAATATTTGTCAAATTATATTTTAAGGTTTTTGAAACACAATGGATAATAAAATGTTTAAACTGTGAAATTTGAAATACTAATCTCTTTCAATAAGTTTGAAGTCTTTCTTAGTTGGTTTCCTTATGCATTTAATATTTTATTTTAATAAAAAGAAAAGTTTTAAATTTTAGTGATTTTTGAATATTATAAAATGTTGGGATGTTACACATTGCATAAGTATCAAAATACTACATCGAGATCCAAAAATAGCCAAGTATAGCTTTATTACAAAGTGCATAGTCATGAAGACTAGCTAAAATATTCAGAGTTCACAACGAAAATAAAAGCAATGGGCCTTCTCTTCTAGCATAAGCCACGAGCAGACATGTTGGGTGTAGAATCGAGTCCAAACTTACTCCTCATCAGAATTACCTTCACATTTGAATATGCAGCCCCCGAAGGAGGTCAATACAATGATGTATTGGCAAGTGACTATGGTGGATAAATTATGACAAGTCTAATTCTATATGCATATTTGGCTTGGTGGAGTTTGTAGGCTATTTTACAGAAAGCCAGTTTTCTCCTATATTTTGTAAAACACTTTTTTATCTCAAAGACTTGGCACCAAGGGATGAAGCCCAAGTGCACCAATAATTCTTTCCTTAGTCAAATTTTACTTTACGAAAACCATGTTGAGATTCTTCCGTCCATCCTTGTCCAGTTGCTCGAAGTTGTCCATCACCGGGGACACGGCTGAGTACTCAGTTTGTCGACTCTGCAGAGGTTGTGCACTTTCACCTTAAGACTCAATTTGTCCGAGAAATCCTATACACGCGGAGTGTATTATGGAAAGGAGAGAATTGAGACAAGAACCTTCAGAAGAAGAATGCAACCATACTAGCAAGACCCGTTCCACCTATCAACTCTACATCTGCTTGTCAAGCTGACAGGTTGCACTCTCACAACTTAGTAGTTCTAGACAGAGCCCATTGTCAAAAGGCTGCACGGGAAGCTTCTAAACTTGGAGGGACTTAGTAATCTCTTTGTTCCTGGGTGGCCGTCCACAAGTGTACTTCTGGGTGACAACCACCATACTCATGGCCCTAAGTAGAATAGAAATTCATCCTAGGCAAAGACAACCACAAGCATGGTCCCAAAAGCCACTCAACATAAACCAAACAACCAATTCCACCCAGAAGTGCATTCAAAGTTTTAACACTTAGCAATAATTCTATAACATGATAAGTAAACTCCTTTATAGCATAGCTAAGCATCTAATAAAACTTTTGGTGGCTGCATGGGGAGGGATGGCTACATACTACTAGGATATTTTCAAGGTGTAAACTAACTTAACATTATAAGATAGTATCAAAATTTCCCTATCATACATACTACTCAAAATCTACTAATAATGCATATAGAAAACATAGGATAGATTATGAATGTCACTTGCCTTGGTAACAAGAGGAACAAGCACAGCAAGAATAACAATCACAAGGACCTTCCTCCTCTTCACAATCTACAGACAAACAATACACTAAATAAACACACAAGCATAACACTTAAAATATCAATACAAAAATATGTATGCATGCTTAATATGCAATGAACTTATCAAGACCAATAAATTACTATTTTCAATTCTCTGTTATTCATGCATGAAAATGCAATGATCAATATTTTAATATTTTAATTAATCATTTAAATAATGAGCATATTAGTAGTTTTAAATTCTAAAACCAATTTCATTAAGTCTATTAGAAGAAGTTTCAAATAAAACTCATGTTACACTCTCTGGACAGAGGGCATTAATAAATCTCCAAAACAATTGGATTTATTTGAAAAGAGATTTTATTAATTAAGTTATAGATTTAATATCCGAAAGCTAAACAATTAAATTCGGCAATTTATTATACACTAAAAGGATAAACTAATGAAACCATATTAAACTACACGAGCAGAGCTTCACGTGGATATAAAATTCATCAAACTTGGATGAACAGAATAAAAGTTATGAATTTTGTAAGTTTGTGTTGTTTTCTGTTTTTAAAACAATTTCTCTGCCGAAATAGAAAATAAAAACGCCACGCGGCGTGCTCTGATTGGGCGATACCGGTTCGCGCGGATCGCGTACGCGGACCGTCCGATCTGTTTTAAATCTAACGCACCAGATTAGATGGACGAAACGGTAAGGGAGATTAAATCGCGCCCGTCCGATCTCGATCGAACCGCTCGGATCTAAAGTGAGTAACGCGGCCGGCCGGAGTACGTCGGAGACTAGTCCTACGGTGGTGCCATCGCCGGAAGTTCGCCGTAAAACGTAATAACGTGTACGGGAGGAAATGGCGCATACCGAGAGGTGCCGGGCGTCACGTAGCAGCTGAGGACGTGGTCTAGGGCGTAACGGGCGTCCTCCTCCGTGTACCACTCGCCGGCCGGCGGCGAAAGCTTCGGTCGAGCACGGATTTGAGAGTCCAGCTGCGGATGATGAAAAACAGGAACATGAGAAGATGCGTAAGGGCGAGGAGAATCGAGTGGGAGGTTCGGAAGCTCCTGATGGGGTCCATACTCACCAAAATCGGAGAAGTGGCCGGCGGCAATGGCGGCGGCGCGGCCTCAAATTGGGGCAGCCTGGGGGCGAATTTGTTTAGGGTATGAGAGGGGAAAAGAGGCGGCGGGGATGGGGTATAAATAGGAGGAGCCGAGAGATCGTATCCCGCAAGAAAAGGATCGGATTGATCCGGATTTTTGAGTTCTGTTAGAGTTCGTTTGTGACTCGATTTGGGGAAGGTGATGACAGGTGGGGTCCGGTTGTCAGCGTGAGAGGAGAGGGAGCGTGGGCTAGCTTGCTGGGCCGTTGGGCCGAGGCAGCGCGCGCGCGCGGGAGATAGCAGGAGGGGACGAAGTGGGCTTCGGCCCAGGTAGGCTTCTCTCACCTTTTTTTTTAACAAAACCTTTTCTGATTTCAAACATTTGATTTTTAAAACTTATCAAAACATTTCAGAAAAATTCATAAAAATATGTTTTGAAAAGCTAATTTAATTTATAACTTTTTGATATCATTTTGTTAAATAAATAAAATAATAAAATACAGATTTGTATGAGGAGCTCAAATAAACCTCTTTAATGAAAACAATTTTATTTAACATTATAATTAAAATTCAATTTACTCCTTATGTGATTTCAATGCCATACTTTTATGATGCATGATGCATGAATGCAAAGTTTTAAATTTTTGAGAAATTTGGGATGTTACAGACTAACCCCCTTAAGAAGAAGCTCGCCCTTGAGCTTCGGAAAGGTCAGCAAATAGGTGCGGGTGGTCTTCTCGGAGGTCATCCTCTCGTTCCCATGTGGCTTCGTCTTCGGTGTGATGATTCCACTGGACCTTGCAAAACCTGACGGTTTTGGTACGGGTGACTCTTTCTGCTGTCTGTAATATCTTGATGGGCTTCTCTTCGTATGTCAGGTCACTCTCCAATCGTACCTCCTCGAGGGGTACAGTATCCTTTAAGGGAACTCCCATCATCTCGGGATGACATTTCTTCAACTGACTGACATGGAACACATTATGCACAGCAGACAGTACTTCAGGTAGTTCTAACTCATATGCCACTTCACCTTTGCGAGACAAAATTTTGAACGGTCCAATGAATCGAGGTGCTAACTTTCCTTTGATTCCAAATCTTTTCACACCCCGAAGTGGTGACACCCTTAAATAGGTTCTATCTCCCACTTCATAGGTGAATTCTCTACGCTTGGAATTTGCGTAGCTTTTCTGGCGTGATTGTGCTATTTTCAATCTGTCCTTAATCAGCCTGACTTTCTCTTCAGCATCCTGTATTATATCAGGCCCAAAGAAACTCCGTTCTCCAACACCACTCCACAACAGTGGGGTTGTGCATTTCTTTCCATATAAGGCCTCAAACGGTGCCATCTCAATGCTGACCTGGTAACTATTGTTGTAGGAGAACTCAGCGTATGTCAAATTATCATCCCAACTAGATCCATAGTCGAGCGCACAAGCTCTTAACATATCTTCTAAAATCTGATTCACTCTTTCAGTCTGACCATCTGTTTGCGGGTGGAAAGCCGTACTGAATTCCAATCTGGTTCCCAAAGATTCGTGCAACTGCTTCCAAAAATGAGAAGTGAACTGGGTCCCTCTATCAGACACAATACTCTTAGGAACGCCGTGAAGGCACACAATTCTCTTCATGTAAATATCAGCTAGCTTTGCACTAGTATAAGTGGTCTTCACGGGTATGAAGTGAGCTATTTTGGTTAGGCGACAAACAATAACCCAAATAGAATCATAACCCGATCTGGTCCTTGGTAATCCAGTGATGAAGTCCATCCCAATTGAATCCCACTTCCAATCCGGTACTTTCAAAGGTTGTAAGAGTCATGCTGGTTTCTGATGTTCTGCCTTTACTCGACTACATACATCACACTTGGCGATGTATTCTGCTATTTCTCTCTTCAGATTATTCCACCAAAATCTCTCTTTCACATCCATATACATCTTTGTATTTCCCGGATGAATTGAATAAGGTGTTTCATGAGCTTCTTGCAGAATTAACTTCCTAAGGTCAGGGTCATTGGCCACACATACACGTTTTTCAAACCACAAAGTTCCCTGCTCATCCTCATGAAATCCTTTAGCTTTTCCAGCTCTTAAATTGACTTTGATCTCTTCTATTTCCTTGTCTCCTTTCTGAGCTTCACGTATCTTGTCCAACAAAGTGGGCTGTACCACTAATGAGGTTACAAACCCTTCAGGTACTACTTCTAACCTGAGGTCCTTAAATGCCTTACATAAATCCTCGGGTAATTCTCCGGCTGTAAGGCCATTCACATACACCTTACGACTCAGAGCATCTGCTACCACATTAGCTTTTCCCGGATGGTATTGAACACTTAGATCATAATCCTTAATAAGTTCCAGCCATCTTCTTTGCCTCATATTCAATTCCTTCTGTGTAAATATGTACTTCAAACTTTTGTGGTCCGTGAATACCCCACATCTTTTTCCCATTAGATAGGGTCTCCAAGTTTTCAGAGCATGCACTACTGATGCTAACTCGAGATCATGAGTTGGGTAATTTGCTTCATGTTTCTTGAGTTGTCTAGAGGCATAAGATGCCACTCTGCCTTCCTGCATCAACACACTTCCCAAGCCTTGGCGTGAAGCATCACAGTATACTTGGAATTCCTTCTCCAAATCAGGTAAACATAGAACTGGGGCTTAAACCAGACGTTTCTTCAACTCCTGAAAACTGGCTTCGCATGCCTCTGTCCACTCAAATTTCTTCTCCTTCTTTAATAATTCCGTCAAGGCTTTGGCAATCTTGGAGAAGTTTTCAATGAATCGTCGGTAGTATCCTGCTAGGCCCAGAAAACTTCGTAATTCACCAACATTCTTCGGCGGTTCCCAATTAGTTACAGCTGGAACCTTTTCAGGATCCACCGCTATACCTTCCTTGGACACCACATGGCCTAAAAATCCAACTTGTTCTAACCAAAACTCACACTTGCTGTACTTGGCATACAACTTATGTTCACGTAGTCTCTGCAATACCTGACGCAAGTGCCCTTCATGTTCTTGGTGACTCTTGGAATAGATTAGAATATCATCTATGAACACGACCACAAACTTATCCAGAAAATCCATGAACACTTTATTCATCATATTCATGAAATAGGCTGGTGCATTGGTTAATCCAAAAGGCATTACTATGTACTCATAAGAGCCATATCTCGTAACAAATGCAGTTTTGGGTATATCCATTTCTCTAACTTTCATTTGAAGGTACCCCGATCGAAGATCGATCTTTGAGAAAACACAAGCACCTTCCAGTTGATCAAATAGTTCATTTATCTTGGATAACGGGTACTTGTTTTTGATAGTTTGCTCGTTTATATCTCTGTAATCCGTGACTAGCCTCTGGGTTTGATCCTTCTTTTTAACAAATAAGACCGGTGCTCCCCATGGCGATGAACTTGGACGAATGAATCCTTTCTGGATATGTTCCTCTAATTGCTTCTTGAGCTCTTTCAATTCATCGACGGCCATAGGATAAGGTCTTTTTGCTATTGGCCCTGTTCCCGGCTTAAGTTCGATGAGAAACTCTACATCTCTATCGGGTGGCATTCCCGGTAGTTCCTCCGGAAAAACATCTGGGTATTCCTTGACGATAAGCACATCACCAAGGCTAACCCCCTTAAGAGAATTTAGCCTAACCTTCTTAAGTTCGAAAGTTGATCGGAACTTAATCTTCCTTTTCTCTGGGGTGGTGAGGGTGATTGCTCTATTCGCACAATCTATGATTCCTTCAAAACGAGTCATCCAATCCATTCCGATGATAACATCCAATCCTTGAGTTTCTAGGATGACTAAGTCTGTTGGGATGGTGTGTTTTCCAATTTGCAAGTCTAACTGCCTACACCCGGAATTTACTAGCATCTCTCCTCCAGGTGAACTTACCCTAATAGGTTTTCCTAGACTTTCCTCAGCTAACCCATGTTTGTTAACAAAAGCTCTTGATATGAATGAATGAGATGCTCCAGTATCAAATAAAACTAATGCTGGAAAGGAGTTGAGCAAGAACGTACCAATCACAGCATCAGGTTCATCATGAACTTCTTCCACATTGATGTGGTTCACTTGTCCCTTCTGGAAAGGATTGGGCTTGGAATTTTCATCAGCTTTCTTCTCTGGGCAATCAGTTGCATAATGTCCTGTCTTCTTGCATTTGTAGCAGGTCACATGAGACAAGTCTTTCTTCCCTTCATGGTTAGGACGGTGATTACCATTCCCATGATTATGACCATGATGATGGTTTCCCCTGGATCCACCATTATTTCCATTGTATCCTCCATTCCTTCCTTTGTTCCCTCCATTGTGGTTATGACCATGATGTTTTTGGCCACTACCAGTGTTGGAGTGATTCCAGGGTTTATGACTACTGACTTCAGAGGTGTGTTTCTTATATGTCCCTTCGAACCTTACTTGCACTGAACTTCCTCTTCCTATTCTCTTCCTTTCTTATGTTGTTGTCCAAGGTGATAGCTTGATCCAGCAGAGCTTGATAGTTTGGAGTATATGCCACAGACAAAGGTATCTTCAGTTCTCCCTTAAGTCCATTGAGGAACTTTTCCTTCCGCTTTGCATCAGTATCGATGTCCTCTGGTGCATACCTTGATAGCATACATAAGTCATCCATATACTCCTTCAGAGTTCTACCTCCTTGCCTCAAGCTGCGAAATTCATCTTTCTTCAGATTCATTATACCTGAGGAGATGTGAGCATTCCGAAAGCCTTCCTTGAACGCATCCCAAGTCATGCCATCCAAAGGATGAGTCACTTGAAAATTTTCCCACCACAATGTTGCGGGTCCTTCCAACAGGTGTGCAGTGAACCTCACTTTTTCTGCCTCAGAACATTCACAAGTTACTAAGTCCTTGTTGACTAAACGGAGCCAATCATCCGCCACTATTGGTTCAGTAGCAGAGGAGAACTTATTAGGCCTAAGCCTTAGAAATCTAGCAAGTCTGTCCACTGGGGGTGGTGGTGGAGGTGGCGGGTTGTTGTTGTTGTGGTTGTTGTTGTTATTGTTGTTGGTTGCTGCAATGAACTGAGTCATCATATTCATCAATTGAGCTTGAGCGGCCATCAGTTGTTGCATGACGTCGTCGTTGCTGGTATCACGACGAGGAGGCATCTGTAGGGTTTTTCAGCATAGATGAGCGAAAGATAGACAGAACCAAAAGAAGAAAAATTCCTACCCATGCACAAAGCAACCAAGTCAACACAAACAACACTCATAATACAACTTAAAAAGGAAAGTCTACTTAGCAAAACAAAACAAGTAGTCTAAATTGATTTAATAAAACAACAGAGTCTGCAAACCAAACAATTCTATCATTGTCACACCACAAGTTGGAGATCAATGTTTTAAAAAGAACGACGAACTAAACGGGGGAGAACATGGTGGTCCAACTACTAAGTCTAAACTTCGTCCATGACGTCTCCTTCATCTTCCTCCACTTCCTCGATGGTGATGCCTTCCTTCGTAAGGATCTCCTTGTAGTCATTCACCTCCTTCTCCAAGGCCTCATTCTTCTCTTGTAACATTGTCGTCTCACGGTGCAGAGTCTCGATTGCTTCCTTCTCCAGGACTTCAATCTTCTCTTGTAGCATTCTCTTCTCACGGCGTAGAGTCTCGATCAAATCTCGATCAGCTTCGAACTCGACGTCGTTGCTCTGGATTTCATCCTTCAAGGTCCTGATCTCCTTGTTCTTATCTCTAATTCTCTTTTCTTGACTTTGGAACTTCTTCTCTTGAGCTCGGAACTTCTCCTCTTGAGCGTTGGCCACCTCTTCTTGGGCTTCAATCTTCTTTTGAGTCTCCTTGACTTGTGCCATTATTTCATCATTCTTCAACAGCTCATTGCGTCTATCTTCTTCTAGTTGCCAGAGGTGAAGTTCTAAGTCTTGGAGATATGGGTACAAAGCTTCTGGTTTGTTTTTGTCTTCCTCGCTAATACAGTAAGGAATCCCATGTTCGTCACGTTGGCCAAGGTGAGCAAAGTAGTGGTCTTTTAACTCTTCTTGGTATTGCAAGCAAAGACGTCCTATTAGCTCCTGCGTGACGAGATTCAGCCCTTTCTCCAAGGAGTCACTAATCGACTTGTACTGGATGTCTTCGGTCTTGGGTTCAGTCTGGCGCCCTTGTTGGTAAAGGCGAATTCCCCATACGTCTTCTTTGTTGAAGTGCTTCAGCTGGCTTGCCTTGATGATGGGTGTTGGAAGTGCCAACAGTTCTACCAACTCTAGAAGATATCTTCCAAAGCGCATGTCCTTGAAGTCCTCCGCGGTTTGATACATGAAGAACGACATCCTTAAGTGATAAAGGTAGAGTTTATTAACACAAGACAAAGGTAAGATATACTAATAGTGGTGTACTTAAGTACATAGAGAAAAAGAAGTTCTTTTCTAACAGGTGATCAATACTATTATCAACTCTTTTGTAAGTCGGATATTCACTATAGTGAGAGAGACAGACACCCGGCCAGCCACTTATAATTGTGGAACAGGTCTCATGTACGCGGACATGTAAGGTTAGTCCCGGACCGCTTCATCCCACTATACCGTTAGGACCCAACATACTTCAAAGATGGTAATATTATGATAAAAAAGGAGGCTTAACCGATCCTAAGGGCTCGAACCTACAGGCAACACTTTTGCTCTGATACCATTTTGTAGCGCCCCATCTTTAAATAAAGATGGAACACCTGTGTTATGTGCTAGTCCCTGGATCACTGCCAGCACCACAGTACAAAAATATATAGTATCATTGCATAAGTATCAAAATACTACATCGAGATCCAAAAATAGCCAAGTATAGCTTTATTACAAAGTGCATAGTCATGAAGACTAGCTAAAATATTCAGAGTTCACAACGAAAATAAAAGCAATGGGCCTTCTCTTCTAGCATAAGCCACGAGCAGACATGTTGGGTGTAGAATCGAGTCCAAACTTACTCCTCATCAGAATTACCTGCACATTTGAATATGCAGCCCCCGAAGGAGGTCAATACAATGAAGTATTGGAAAGTGACTATGGTGGATAAATTATGAAAAGTCTAATTCTATATGCATATTTGGCTTGGTGGAGTTTGTAGGCTATTTTGCAGAAAGCCAGTTTTCTCCTATCTTTTGTAAAACACTTTTGTATCTCAAAGACTTGGCACCAAGGGATGAAGCCCAAGTGCACCAATAATTCTTTCCTTAGTCAAATTTTACTTTACGGAAACCATGTTGAGATTCTTCCGTCCATCCTTGTCCAGTTGCTCGAAGTTGTCCATCACCGGGGACACGGCTGAGTACTCAGTTTGTCGACTCTGCAGAGGTTGTGCACTTTCACCTTAAGACTCAATTTGTCCGAGAAATCCTATACACGCGGAGTGTATTATGGAAAGGAGAGAATTGAGACAAGAACCTTCAGAAGAAGAATGCAACCATACTAGCAAGACCCGTTCCACCTATCAACTCTACATCTGCTTGTCAAGCTGACAGGTTGCACTCTCACAACTTAGTAGTTCTAGATAGAGCCCATTGTCAAAAGGCTGCACGGGAAGCTTCTAAACTTGGAGGGACTTAGTAATCTCTTTGTTCCTGGGTGTCCGTCCACAAGTGTACTTTTGGGTGACAACCACCATACTCATGGCCCTAAGTAGAATAGAAATTCATCCTAGGCAAAGACAACCACAAGCATGGTCCCAAAAGCCACTCAACATAAACCAAACAACCAATTCCACCCAGAAGTGCATTCAAAGTTTTAACACTTAGCAATAATTCTATAACATGATAAGTAAACTCCTTTATAGCATAGCTAAGCATCTAATAAAACTTTTGGTGGCTGCATGGGGAGGGATGGCTACACACTACTAGGATATTTTCAAGGTGTAAACTAACTTAACATTATAAGATAGTATCAAAATTTCCCTATCATGCATACTACTCAAAATCTACTAATAATGCATATAGAAAACATAGGATAGATTATGAATGTCACTTGCCTTGGTAACAAGAGGAACAAGCACAGCAAGAATAACAATCACAAGGACCTTCCTCCTCTTCACAATCTAGAGACAAAGAATACACTAAATAAACACACAAGCATAACACTTAAAATATCAATACAAAAATATGTATGCATGCTTAATATGCAATGAACTTATCAAGACCAATAAATTACTATTTTCAATTCTCAGTTATTCATGCATGAAAATGCAATGATCAATATTTTAATATTTTAATTAATCATTTAAATAATGAGCATATTAGTAGTTTTAAATTCTAAAACCAATTTCATTAAGTCTATTAGAAGAAGTTTCAAATAAAACTCATGTTACACTCTCTGGACAGAGGGCATTAATAAATCTCCAAAACAATTGGATTTATTTGAAAAGAGATTTTATTAATTAAGTTATAGATTTAATATCCGAAAGCTAAACAATTAAATTCCGCAATTTATTATACACTAAAAGGATAAACTAATGAAACCATATTAAACTACACGAGCAGAGCTTCACGTGGATATAAAATTCATCAAACTTGGATGAACAGAACAAAAGTTATGAATTTTGTAAGTTTGTGTTGTTTTCTGTTTTTAAAACAATTTCTCTGCCGAAATAGAAAATAAAAACGCCACGCGGCGTGCTCTGATTGGGCGATACCGGTTCGCGCGGATCGCGTACGCGGACCGTCCGATCTGTTTTAAATCTAACACACCAGATTAGATGGACGAAACGGTAAGGGAGATTAAATCGCGCCCGTCCGATCTCGATCGAACCGCTCGGATCTAAAGTGAGTAACGCGGCCGGCCGGAGTACGTCGGAGACTAGTCCTACGGTGGTGCCATCGCCGTAAGTTCGCCGGAAAACGTAATAACGTGTACGGGAGGAAATGGCGCATACCGAGAGGTGCCGGGCGTCGCGTAGCAGCCGAGGACGTGGTCTAGGGCGTAACGGGCGTCCTCCTCCGTGTACCACTCGTCGGCCGGCGGCAAAAGCTTCGGTCGAGCACGGATTTGAGAGTCCAGCTGCGGATGATGAAAAACAGGAACATGAGAAGATGCGTAAGGGCGAGGAGAATCGAGTGGGAGGTTCGGAAGCTCCTGATGGGGTCCATACTCACCAAAATCGGAGAAGTGGCCGGCGGCAATGGCGGCGGCGCGGCCTCAAATTGGGGCAGCCTGGGGGCGAATTTGTTTAGGGTATGAGAGGGGAAAAGAGGCGGCGGGGATGGGGTATAAATAGGAGGAGCCGAGAGATCGTATCCCGCAAGAAAAGGATCGGATTGATCCGGATTTTTGAGTTCTGTTAGAGTTCGTTTGTGACTCGATTTGGGGAAGGTGATGACAGGTGGGGTCCGGTTGTCAGCGTGAGAGGAGAGGGAGTGTGGGCTAGCTTGCTGGGCCGTTGGGCCGAGGCAGCGCATGCGCGCGGGAGATAGCAGGAGGGGACGAAGTGGGCTTCGGCCCAGGTAGGCTTCTCTCACCTTTTTTTTTTAACAAAACCTTTTCTGATTTCAAACATTTAATTTAAATTTGATTTTTAAAACTTATCAAAACATTTCAGAAAAAATCATAAAAATATGTTTTGAAAAGCTAATTTAATTTATAACTTTTTGATATCATTTTGTTAAATAAATAAAATAATAAAATATAGATTTGTATGAGGAGCTCAAATAAACCTCTTTAATGAAAACAATTTTATTTAACATTATAATTAAAATTCAATTTACTCCTTATGTGATTTCAATGCCATACTTTTATGATGCATGATGCATGAATGCAAAGTTTTAAATTTTTAAGAAATTTGGGATGTTACACCCATGAATTAATCCCTGTGATATAACGAATGACTTTCATCTATCAAACCTGGACGTATAGTCTTAAACCCTTTGTCATGGCGATACTTAGCGTGTCCGAGCATCATTCTCAGATATCTCCATACCTAGCATGATCTCATAACCGATATCTCTATCTTCTACTCGTCTGTGATAATATGTCAGCTGGTGACCTAGTCACATGTTTGCAAACTCATTTGACATAATCTCACCGAGTGGGCCCTAGAAAATCTATCCGGCTATGCGGACTGACAAATCCCGCTGTTGACCCCTCGTCTCAACTACCCCCTTGTAACACCCCAAATTTTGAAAGCAGCAAAAAACTTAATTAATAAGGACCCAAATTTCTGAGGGAGCAAAAACTTTTTGAAATGCATTACTTATGAATGTTTTTCACTCTTGTTTCCTTTGTTGTCTTGTTTTGTTTTGATTTGTGTTTGTTTTGATAACCTCTCTAGCTATCAACCCTAAAACTCAACCTAGTTATAATATGACATCTGATAAAAATGTTTTAATAAATAAAAAGGTCCATAAATCTTCTGCTATCTTATGTTTAACATAACAGTTTTACCCATGATGTTCTGAAGTTAGCAGCTACCCAAAGACCTTTTATTTTAGAAAATAAAATTATATGCAAAACCTATATGAGTGAAAACTATAAAGGGCTATATGACAAGTCCTAATATATTTTGAATTTTATATGTAGCTAACATTAGCAACTCTCTTTTCAGAACCCCATTTCTATTGGTCTTGGAAAATCATTTCCAAAAATGTTTGTTTAATTCTTTTTCCACCAAAAATACCCTTTCTTGATTTTGTTGATCACCACCTCACAAATACAGTGGTTTAATCTATAAGTGGGGATGTTTATCTATTTGTATGAGTGGTTGACCTATATGTTATGTGCTCAAATTGTTTCCCATAAGTATGTTATTTTATGTGTGTTCATGTGGTTTTGTGTGTGTGACAACATTTGACTCATATAATTTAATTGGGATCTAAATGTTTGTTGTTCCTATATTGCATGAGCTTAATGTATTACCTCTTGTAGAATGGTTTTGAGTGATGATTACCATATTTATATTTTATAGAGCCAGAAAATCAATCTTCCCTCTTATTAATTTTTAGCATTTCTTTAGCATGACAATTGGATTTATCTTTAATCATTTTGGAAATGCAACTCAACAAACCTCATCCATATGATATCTACAAGCTCTCCATAATGCTATTTAAAATATTCAAAACTAATTAATCACTAATTGTTGCTTGAGTTGAATGCATCATCTTAAGGTGATCATATATGGTTTATAACATAGCTACTTGCCATTTTGAATATAGTTTTGATTGAACTCCTTTGACCTAAACTCTTAAACCAGATGATGCACCTATACCCCCTCTAATCAAGCCATCTTGTCTTTTTCTTATCTTGTCAAAGGATTGACTAAACCATCCAAGTTTTGTGGCTTAGTCAAATCAGCCTATTTTTATCAAACATCAAAACCCACCCCTCTAACCTTGTCCAACTCGTGGATTATGGTGTACTGTACACCCCCACACCTCTGGAGACTCTTTGCATGATTTTTGTCAAACCCTAGCCCTTCTTTTCTTCTTGTCCTTTTCTTTCGAGCATTCTATCGAACAAGTTGAGGGCAGGAGAACTTCTTCACTTATTACATCCTCTCCAACGACTCCAGGACATGGGCAATTGTCCAAAGAGATGGTGCAGAGCGTGGCATCATTGCGCACCACCCCTCTCCCCCAATCCCTGGCCTGTGCCCTCTCTCTCCCTGTCCGAAATTCCCCCAACTCGGCCACCCTCTCCGTTTAGGCATCCGAGGCATCCACACCCTCTCCCACTTTGCCATTCCCATTCCTCTCACTCTCCTCCACCTCCCTGTGCGCCCCCGAGCAAGCTCTCCTCCTGTCTTGCTCGAGATCGTCCGCGAACCACAGCTCGGTCCCGAGGCCTCTCGAGGATGAATGCGATGGACTCTGACCCTCTCCCCCTCTCTCTCGGCTCCATCTCGTTTCCCTCCCCGTGGGCTACCTCTGAGACATCTTCTTGCCTGTGACGCCCGAAAATTGGTACTATGTAGATTTAAGCGATCCCGCCGAAATCCACATGATAACGATTTTTGGTCGCCCACCAGACATAATGTGCACGCCGAAACATGCGCATTATGTGGGTGGAATTGTGATAACATTACAATAGTTACGATACATCCACAAATACAACAGAACATAAAATCACAACAACGACTCGAACGAGTCAAGATACAAATGATACAATACAAAGATTCAAATGACATCGGAAGCAAAAATGGTATCCGACTATGGATAAGATGCAAATTGGACTAAGAGTCCTGAATATAAGCAATGGCACCATATCCCTGCCCAGCCAAGCCGGAGGGATTCCCAAGCTAACGTCGTCAGACTTCAAACCTGTTGACTGCACATAAAGCACATCCCAAAAGAGGGTCAGGGCACTCCCTGGCAAGCAAAACCGACTTGCCTACTTTCTACACCATCTCCCAAAATATAGGGGAGGTGGACTTAGCGGCAGCAGCACTAGCAACCTAAAGAGACACGCTACAACTTCCGTCTAATCAGAGAGGGATAAGAGAGCGCATAAGATAAACAACTACTACTAACTCCAATCATAACCCATTCTCGAATTAACCCCCTCAACCAAGTATGAGGAAGCAATTCGGGAAACTCACACGTTGAACAGTTTTAGTTACCATTTATTGTGAAAGTAATTTTATATTACTAGTCAAAATAATTAGCGATGATTAGGTGTAAGTTGTCTAGATCTCATTAGTCGGCAACGCACCAAGTTGTCCATAACCGCGGACGCGGCTCATCGATAAGATTATACCCTTGTAACATCCCAACATTTTATAATGTTCAAAAATCACAAAAATTTAAAACTTTCCTTTTTATTAAAATAAAATATTAAATGCATAAGGAAACCAACTATAAAAGACTTCAAAGTTTAATATTTCAAATGTCACAGTTTAAAACATTTTATTATCCCATGTATTTCAAAACCTTCAAATATAATTTGACAAAAATGTTACAAACTACAATTCATTTTATTTTAAATAAATTAGTTCTTTATGAGTATTTGAATTAAACCATTTAATTACAAGATTATTCAAAAGGTTATATAATTACTAAATGGTTGTCATTCCTTTAACTAAGTTCAAAATATAGTTTGGAAATTATAAGCTTATAGTGTATAACTTTAAAACTTCATAGAATTTAAATTAATGAATTAGCCCAATAAACATTTCATTGGCTTAAATGAATTTCATCTATTTTTCATAACATGAAATGATTAATAGATCCTAAATAAAAATAAAATTAAAGGTCTTGTCCAAAGTTGTTATGAAGTTTCAAATGCATAAAATATAATGTTGCTCAAATTATTTTCAATTAAAAATGAATACATTATATCTTCTCTTTTCCATTTTCATATAGTTGTGTTATATCATTAATAATTATACCAAAGCCAAAAATGAATTTCGAAATTGAAAATGAGTTTAAATAACTTAAACCCAAACATATTGAAATGTGGGTATTTCTACAAATTTATTTTAGCCAAAGGAAAATTTAAATAGGATAGAAATTCAAATGTGACTTAAGTGTCAAATTGGTAATTAATCAATATTTCAAAATATTAATTTTCAAAAAAAAAAATTCAAAACATACCCACAACTGGTTTAACAGCAAGACATTATTTTTACAAATTTTTAGAAATTAATTTGACATCATTTGGACATTTAAATCAAAAGATATGAATTAAAGAAATAAAATCAGAAAAGAAAATATCGGCTGACGTCATGCTGACGTCAGCAGATCTTCTTCTTCCTCTAACCGAACGAAGCGAAGAATATGGAAATCGAATCGGAGTCCAAATCCTCTCCGATTCGTGCGGGATACGATCTCCGAAGCCCCTATATAATCCCCGGACCCCGCCGCGTCTTTTCCCCCTCGAAACCCTAACTAAATCACGCCGCCAGGCCGCTGGAAAGCTCGCCGGAGTTCGCCTCCTCCGCCGCCGTCCTCTGCAGTTTCCGGTGAGCCCCGAGCCTCCGAAGCCCTCTCATCCCCCCCCCCCCCCCTCGCTTTCCCATCGTCGTGCGCACCTACTAAGCCTCGTGTTCGGTGGTTTCGTGCAGCGAGTCGAGCGCCCCGTGCTCGACCGGATCGCCCGGAGCGCCGCCGCACTCCATCCGCCGCAGCCGGCCGCGCCAGGAAGAGAGAGACGACACCGCCACCTCCATCGCCCTCCCCGCGACGCGCCGCGCTCGGGGCTGCTCTCCTCGCATCCGGGGAGGCACGGCAACGACCGGAGCGTCCACGCCGGAGCCCGTGCCGCCGTCAACTCCTAACTCCGGTGAGAAGCGCCGCCATCTTCTGGACGAGCACGGTGAGCCATCCGATCTACATCGTACGGTTGTAAATAGATCCTTTAAAACGAAGCGGTACGATCTGATCTGGACCGTCAGATCCAGATCTGACGGCCCAGATCTATAACTTATCCACGTAGACAGCCACGTCACTGCCCAGTCAGCTGCCACGTGGAAATCAATTTCCTTAATTAAATTTAATCGGCAGTTTTGCAGAAACACCCCTGCCACTTAGATCTGTCACAACTTTTTAACCACAACTCCAAATTCAATAATTTTTATATATTTGGAAAGCTCTGGATGTGCAGAATAATTTGGGTCTCACAAAATTCAAATTTGACTTAGTATAAAATATTCAAATTTCAAATGGTGAATTTGAGTATATTTGTAATAACTTTAAATCTATAAATCCAAAAATTGCAAATAAATATGTTTTAGAAACTTTGGAATATATGTAAATTAATTCTACTGCTATAAAAATATTTTTGAGTAATGTTTGAATTATTTCATGGTTGTGTGTTTAATTTGAATAGTTTGACTAATTTTGAAATAACTTTTAATATAAACATTATTTTTGATTAAATCCAATTGCAATAGATTTAATTAAATGCTCTCTGTCTATTAACATTAATTATGAAATTTTGTTATAAAAATTTAGTTATAGGAAACTTTAATCTTATATTTATTCCTTTTAGTATATTTTCCAAAATTAGAAATTGATTAAATTGCACTTATAGATTCATGCATATTTATAAATAAAACACAAAAGTTAATTTGATGTTTCTTGTGATTTAAAATTTCATTTCATAGCATATTTTATTCTCATAGGAAACCCCCTCTTCTTTAGTTTTCTCTAAATTAGGATTATCTTCAAACTTAGTATTTTGGGAAAAGTGCTAATGCACTTAGACACTTAGCAATTTTCAAGATGGAGCTAGAAGACCATTGAAGGACTTAGCCAAAAACAAGACTTCAGAAGGATCTTCAAGGAGAAGAAACACTTAGAAGAAAATCAAGGAGAGGTTCATGAAGGACTTAGAAGAAAACAGACTCTGGAAGCATCCTCAAGATGTCAAGCACTTAGAAGAAAAGTGAGAAGAAGTTCAAGAAGGCCAACTCCCTTTTATTCTCTAAGTCTCTCTCTTTGTCTTTTCTTCTCCTCTGAGATTTCATGAAGACTAAGTAAATCCAAGACCAGCCTCGAGGATACAAGAATCATCAAGTCTGAAGATTCATCAGGACTACTCAGAACTCAATCAAGACATCATCAAGGAGAATATTACAAGTCTGGAGATGAGGCCTGGAGGACAACTACATCTTTCTTTCTATCTTTTCCCTATTTCCTAATCTTGTCTTTTAGACTTAAACAAATTTTGATCATGGTGTTATCATCTTGAAGTTGTTGGATCCTAGCAGCATAGTGGGATGAAGCGGCCTGGAAACAAACCTTACATGTCCACGTACATGAGACCTGTTCCACAATTTAAGTGGCTGGCCGGGTGTCTGTCTCTCTCACTATAGTGAATGTCCAATTTACAAAGAGTTGATAATAATTGTTGATCATCTGGAACAAATGACTTAGTATTTTTCTCTAGGTATTTTGCACATCATGGCTAAGCCATTAGAGTGCTTGTTTAAAGATGATATAAAACAAAGTATTTTTATCCAACTTGAGACCTTAGCCCTTAGTCCTTTTTGGACCAATCTATTTGCCTTGCATTAACTTAAAAGATTTTCCATGGCATGGCTTGCACCTCTAGTCCTTAGAAATAACTTGCATATCATGCATGTCATGTTTTCCTTAGAAGTTTAAGAAACTTGTTTGTAAGTGTTGTGTTGTTTTATGATTGTTGTATTGTTGTTTGTTTGTATTGTTTAGACTGAACGGAGAGTCCCGAGTATCGTTGAAAAGAGTTGTGAACAACGACAACATTCAAAGGCAAGTGGCACACCTCATAAACTTCCTATTTTTATATGCATTACTTAGTGTATTTTAATATGCATGTGTTGCTATGCTAAACCTGTGTAGAATCCCTTATTCCTGTGTCTAGGTTCCCATAACATACTTAGCAGAAATATTGATGCTATGCAATTGATGAAAGATTTTATAAAAGGTTAAGTGACTACTCAGGACTGTGCTCATGGCTGTCTTCTCCTAGGATGAATTTCTATTCTACTTAGGGCTGTGAGCATGGTGATTTTTACCTGAGAGTGCACATTCACTAAGTTAATGAAACACCTGGGTGGTAATTGGTCGGATGGTTTATGTTGAGGGGCTACTCAGGTCCATTTCTATGGTTCCTAGAGTATGTACACTTGAGAACGGCCACCCAGGAACAGAGGAATCTGAAGAACTCCGAGTGACGATTGCTTCCAGTGCAGTCATTGCCATATGGGCTCTGGCTTGATCAATTATGTTGCGTGGACTCTCTCCGGCTTGACAAGCAGATGTAGGGGGATGTTAGGTGGAACGGGTTAAGCCAGTATGGGGAGGGAAAATGCTTCTGAAAGATCTCGTCTCATTCTCTCCTTTCCTTATCACAAATGGTGTGTAAAGGATACTTTGGGTTGAATGGGTACAATGGTGAAAGTGCACAACCTCTGCAGAGTGTAAAACTAAGTACTTAGCCGTGTCCCCGGTTACGGACAATTTTGAGCAGCTGATCAAGGACGTCAACGGAGGATTCCATCATTCAAATTTCTAAGTTAAAAGTTGATGGGTGAACAAGGGAAGATGAGATTTATGGTTTTCATGCCATACTCGTCGATTTCAAGAAAAGTGTTTCCAAAAAGATAGAAAAAATTGGCTTTATGCAAATTAGCCTTGAACTCCACCAGCCAAATATTCATATAGGCTTTAGAGTTATTCCATAAGTGTCCACCATAGTGTCACTTGCCAGACTCCATTTTTAATGGAATCTGACCCACGTTGTTGCAATATTTTTCTTATTGCAGATGTGATCAGATGACGAGTGAGGTTTCGTTAAAGGTTTCGAGTCTACAACCAAGATGTTTTCGCCTGTGGCAGTATGAAAGTTATAGAGGCTCACTGCTATTGTATTTTCCGCTGTGTACTTTTCAATGCTAGCTTTATGCTATGCAATTTGTAAAGAATATTTTGTAATTCTGGATCATCGATGTAATAAAATTGACGCTTTGTTGTGATATTACATCGTAAACTGTGTGTGCAAATGAATCGATCCAGGGATTTGCACTATACACAGGTATTTGCCTTATTTAAAGTGCAGGTACGCTACAGATGGTATCAGAGCACTGTGTTGCCTGTAGGTTCGAAACCCCTATGATTGGACTAAGACCCCAAAGGTTAAATAGTTAACTAAACTAGGTTTCCAAAACATGAGTGAATTTTGAACTTTCCTTAATATTGTTTTACTTTATTTATCATGTCTTGCATCTTCCCCTTTTCTTTTAAATTCTAATACTCTTACCTGTTCAAAATTTTGGATGGGAGAATACACTGAGACTGCGTATGCTGGAGTTTTGTCGGGTTTCATCTTTGGGAGGCAGCTGGCTAGGTTGACAAGTGTTTTGAAGCTACCACCACCCTATTTCCGAGGAAGGAAGGAGGAGACCGACATACCCCATGGGATACGTTGGGAAATACGCACTATCATGACCCCGGATCCTACGATGCCAGACTTCGAGCCCGTGGACTATGTCACCTACTACCCAGAGTGGATTGAGGGAGTGAACATAGCTATGGTGGACTTAATGGCTCGTTTGTGTTACAAGTATCGATTCAAGCTAGCACCAGGATCGCCCTTCCGTGCCTTTGGGAAGAGGAATGCACATGGTATCTCGATGGCTCACACGGGAAATCGTCTGGACTTGCCCCTCGTTAACAAGACGTTTGAAGACTTGGATTATCTCATCAACTGTCTGACCAGGAGAGTCCAACAGACTTCTGACGTCGCAAATCATGCTCAAGCCGTCATACACGCAAAAACCCAAGAACTCCAGGCTTCTGAAAATCTTATTGGTCAGTTGGAGGAACTCATCCATGACCTACATTTGGAGAACCTTGGCAAGGATGAGCAAATTGCCATGCTTGAGGCACAACTCATTCCACCTCCACCACCACCAGTAGCTGAAGGAGGTGACCAAGGCACTGGAAATGTGACTGTATCCGCAGCTACGAAGGAGGAAGGACCAGTGGAAGAAGACCCCGAAGAGGTGCTGTTTGAAGAGTCAACTGAGGAAGAAGTCACGCCTGAGGCAAATAACCACGCAATAAAACGCAAGCGTAATATGTAGGAAGGATAAGTGTAGCAATCAAAACCATGTTAGAGGGACCACCATTTATCTTATTTAGCTTATCGTATCGATTTAGTGTATTGACCTATCAAATTGTGGTATGGCAGTACTGTTGCTTTTGTATTCCCCCGACCTTTCCTTCGATAAACGATTAGTTCGATTTCTCAGAAGAAGTTTGAAATATTACGTATGTGTTTCTTGTGTTTGAACTTTGTTGCTTGATGTTTGTTAGATGATGTTTGTAGTGGATTATCTTGATTGTTGGTTGTGCATTAGAATGTTTAATTATCAACAAAACTTTTCTTTTAAGGGTGGTAGCCACCTAGATAATTCAAACCCAGTCACTTAAACCCAGAGATCTCAAACTATCTTCTTTCCACCCTCCTAATCCGAAAAACCATTCACTGTCAAGTTTTCAAGTTTCCATGTCAGAAATTTCATTTCTCAAAACATCTCGAGTTATCAGAATCATTCAAGCCTTGCTTTCTTTTCAGCTTCTCCGAATCTCGGGGACGAGATTCCTTTTAAGGGTGGTAGTCTGTAACATCCCAACATTTTATAATGTTCAAAAATCACAAAAATTTAAAACTTTCCTTTTTATTAAAATAAAATATTAAATGCATAAGGAAACCAACTATAAAAGACTTCAAAGTTTAATATTTCAAATGTCACAGTTTAAAACATTTTATTATCCCATGTATTTCAAAACCTTCAAATATAATTTGACAAAAATGTTACAAACTACAATTCATTTTATTTTAAATAAATTAGTTCTTTATGAGTATTTGAATTAAACCATTTAATTACAAGATTATTCAAAAGGTTATATAATTACTAAATGGTTGTCATTCCTTTAACTAAGTTCAAAATATAGTTTGGAAATTATAAGCTTATAGTGTATAACTTTAAAACTTCATAGAATTTAAATTAATGAATTAGCCCAATAAACATTTCATTGGCTTAAATGAATTTCATCTATTTTTCATAACATGAAATGATTAATAGATCCTAAATAAAAATAAAATTAAAGGTCTTGTCCAAAGTTGTTATGAAGTTTCAAATGCATAAAATATAATGTTGCTCAAATTATTTTCAATTAAAAATGAATACATTATATCTTCTCTTTTCCATTTTCATATAGTTGTGTTATATCATTAATAATTATACCAAAGCCAAAAATGAATTTAGAAATTGAAATGAGTTTAAATAACTTAAACCCAAACATATTGAAATGTGGGTATTTCTACAAATTTATTTTAGCCAAAGGAAAATTTAAATAGGATAGAAATTCAAATGTGACTTAAGTGTCAAATTGGTAATTAATCAATATTTCAAAATATTAATTTTCAAAAAAAAAATCAAAACATACCCACAACTGGTTTAACAGCAAGACATTATTTTTACAAATTTTTAGAAATTAATTTGACATCATTTGGACATTTAAATCAAAAGATATGAATTAAAGAAATAAAATCAGAAAAGAAAATATCGGCTGACGTCATGCTGACGTCAGCAGATCTTCTTCTTCCTCTAACCGAACGAAGCGAAGAATATGGAAACCGAATCGGAGTCCAAATCCTCTCCGATTCGTGCGGGATACGATCTCCGAAGCCCCCTATATAATCCCCGGACCCCGCCGCGTCTTTTCCCCCTCGAAACCCTAACTAAATCACGCCGCCAGGCCGCTGGAAAGCTCGCCGGAGTTCGCCTCCTCCGCCGCCGTCTTCTGCAGTTTCCGGTGAGCCCCGAGCCTCCGAAGCCCTCTCATCCCCCCCCCCCTCGCTTTCCCATCGTCGTGCGCACCTACTAAGCCTCGTGTTCGGTGGTTTTGTGCAGCGAGTTGAGCGCCCCGTGCTCGACCGGATCGCCCGGAGCGCCGCCGCACTCCATCCGCCGCAGCCGGCCGCGCCAGGAAGAGAGAGACGACACCGCCACCTCCATCGCCCTCCCCGCGACGCGCCGCGCTCGGGGCTGCTCTCCTCGCATCCGGGGAGGCACGGCAACGACCGGAGCGTCCACGCCGGAGCCCGCGCCGCCGTCAACTCCTAACTCCGGTGAGAAGCGCCGCCATCTTCTGGACGAGCACGGTGAGCCATCCGATCTACATCGTACGGTTGTAAATAGATCCTTTAAAACGAAGCGGTACGATCTGATCTGGACCGTCAGATCCAGATCTGACGGCCCAGATCTATAACTTATCCACGTAGACAGCCACGTCACTGCCTAGTCAGCTGCCACGTGGAAATCAATTTCCTTAATTAAATTTAATCGGCAGTTTTGCAGAAACACCCCTGCCACTTAGATCTGTCACAACTTTTTAACCACAACTCCAAATTCAATAATTTTTATATATTTGGAAAGCTCTGGATGTGTAGAATAATTTGGATCTCACAAAATTCAAATTTTACTTAGTATAAAATATTCAAATTTCAAATGGTGAATTTGAGTATATTTGTAATAACTTTAAATCTATAAATCCAAAAATTGCAAATAAATATGTTTTAGAAACTTTGGAATATATGTAAATTAATGCTACTGCTATAAAAATATTTTTGAGTAATGTTTGAACGATTTCATGGTTGTGTGTTTAATTTGAATAGTTTGACTAATTTTGAAATAACTTTTAATATAAACATTATTTTTGATTAAATCCAATTGCAATAGATTTAATTAAATGCTCTCTGTCTATTAACATTAATTATGAAATTTTGTTATAAAAATTTAGTTATAGGAAACTTTAATCTTATATTTATTCCTTTTAGTATATTTTCCAAAATTAGAAATTGATTAAATTGCACTTATAGATTCATGCATATTTATAAATAAAACACAAAAGTTAATTTGATGTTTCTTGTGATTTAAAATTTCATTTCATAGCATATTTTATTCTCATAGGAAACCCCCTCTTCTTTAGTTTTCTCTAAATTAGGATTATCTTCAAACTTAGTATTTTGGGAAAAGTGCTAATGCACTTAGACACTTAGCAATTTTCAAGATGGAGCTAGAAGACCATTGAAGGACTTAGCCAAAAACAAGACTTCAGAAGGATCTTCAAGGAGAAGAAACACTTAGAAGAAAATCAAGGAGAGGTTCATGAAGGACTTAGAAGAAAACAGACTCTGGAAGCATCCTCAAGATGTCAAGCACTTAGAAGAAAAGTGAGAAGAAGTTCAAGAAGGCCAACTCCCTTTTATTCTCTAAGTCTCTCTCTTTGTCTTTTCTTCTCCTCTGAGATTTCATGAAGACTAAGTAAATCCAAGACCAGCCTCGAGGATACAAGAATCATCAAGTCTGAAGATTCATCAGGACTACTCAGAACTCAATCAAGACATCATCAAGGAGAATATTACAAGTCTGGAGATGAGGCCTGGAGGACAACTACATCTTTCTTTCTATCTTTTCCCTATTTCCTAATCTTGTCTTTTAGACTTAAACAAATTTTGATCATGGTGTTATCATCTTGAAGTTGTTGGATCCTAGCAGCATAGTGGGATGAAGCGGCCTGGAAACAAACCTTACATGTCCACGTACATGAGACCTGTTCCACAATTTAAGTGGCTGGCCGGGTGTCTGTCTCTCTCACTATAGTGAATGTCCAATTTACAAAGAGTTGATAATAATTGTTGATCATCTGGAACAAATGACTTAGTATTTTTCTCTAGGTATTTTGCACATCATGGCTAAGCCATTAGAGTGCTTGTTTAAAGATGATATAAAACAAAGTATTTTTATCCAACTTGAGACCTTAGCCCTTAGTCCTTTTTGGACCAATCTATTTGCCTTGCATTAACTTAAAAGATTTTCCATGGCATGGCTTGCACCTCTAGTCCTTAGAAATAACTTGCATATCATGCATGTCATGTTTTCCTTAGAAGTTTAAGAAACTTGTTTGTAAGTGTTGTGTTGTTTTATGATTGTTGTATTGTTGTTTGTTTGTATTGTTTAGACTGAACGGAGAGTCCCGAGTATCGTTGAAAAGAGTTGTGAACAACGACAACATTCAAAGGCAAGTGGCACACCTCATAAACTTCCTATTTTTATATGCATTACTTAGTGTATTTTAATATGCATGTGTTGCTATGCTAAACCTGTGTAGAATCCCTTATTCCTGTGTCTAGGTTCCCATAACATACTTAGAAGAAATATTGATGCTATGCAATTGATGAAAGATTTTATAAAAGGTTAAGTGACTACTCAGGACTGTGCTCATGGCTGTCTTCGCCTAGGATGAATTTCTATTCTACTTAGGGCTGTGAGCATGGTGATTTTTACCTGAGAGTGCACATTCACTAAGTTAATGAAACACCTGGGTGGTAATTGGTCGGATGGTTTATGTTGAGGGGCTACTCAGGTCCATTTCTATGGTTCCTAGAGTATGTACACTTGAGAACGGCCACCCAGGAACAGAGGAATCTGAAGAACTCCGAGTGACGATTGCTTCCAGTGCAGTCATTGCCATATGGGCTCTGGCTTGATCAATTATGTTGCGTGGACTCTCTCCGGCTTGACAAGCAGATGTAGGGGGATGTTAGGTGGAACGGGTCAAGCCAGTATGGGGAGGGAAAATGCTTCTGAAAGATCTCGTCTCATTCTCTCCTTTCCTTATCACAAATGGTGTGTAAAGGATACTTTGGGTTGAATGGGTACAATGGTGAAAGTGCACAACCTCTGCAGAGTGTAAAACTAAGTACTTAGCCGTGTCCCCGGTTACGGACAATTTTGAGCAGCTGATCAAGGACGTCAACGGAGGATTCCATCATTCAAATTTCTAAGTTAAAAGTTGATGGGTGAACAAGGGAAGATGAGATTTATGGTTTTCATGCCATACTCGTCGATTTCAAGAAAAGTGTTTCCAAAAAGATAGGAAAAATTGGCTTTATGCAAATTAGCCTTGAACTCCACCAGCCAAATATTCATATAGGCTTTAGAGTTATTCCATAAGTGTCCACCATAGTGTCACTTGCCAGACTCCATTTTTAATGGAATCTGACCCACGTTGTTGCAATATTTTTCTTATTGCAGATGTGATCAGATGACGAGTGAGGTTTCGTTAAAGGTTTCGAGTCTACAACCAACATGTTTTCGCCTGTGGCAGCATGAAAGTTATAGAGGCTCACTGCTATTGTATTTTCCGCTGTGTACTTTTCAATGCTAGCTTTATGCTATGCAATTTGTAAAGAATATTTTGTAATTCTGGATCATCGATGTAATAAAATTGACGCTTTGTTGTGATATTACATCGTAAACTGTGTGTGCAAATGAATCGATCCAGGGATTTGCACTATACACAGGTATCTGCCTTATTTAAAGTGCAGGTACGCTACAGATGGTATCAGAGCACTGTGTTGCCTGTAGGTTCGAAACCCCTAGGATTGGACTAAGACCCCAAAGGTTAAATAGTTAACTAAACTAGGTTTCCAAAACATGAGTGAATTTTGAACTTTCCTTAATATTGTTTTACTTTATTTATCATGTCTTGCATCTTCCCCTTTTCTTTTAAATTCTAATACTCTTACCTGTTCAAAATTTTGGATGGGAGAATACACTGAGACTGCGTATGCTGGAGTTTTGTCGGGTTTCATCTTTGGGAGGCAGCTGGCTAGGTTGACAAGTGTTTTGAAGCTACCACCACCCTATTTCCGAGGAAGGAAGGAGGAGACCGACATACCCCGTGGGATACGTTGGGAAATACGCACTATCATGACCCCGGATCCTACGATGCCAGACTTCGAGCCCGTGGACTATGTCACCTACTACCCAGAGTGGATTGAGGGAGTGAACATAGCTATGGTGGACTTAATGGCTCGTTTGTGTTACAAGTATCGATTCAAGCTAGCACCAGGATCGCCCTTCCGTGCCTTTGGGAAGAGGAATGCACATGGTATCTCGATGGCTCACACGGGAAATCGTCTGGACTTGCCCCTCGTTAACAAGACGTTTGAAGACTTGGATTATCTCATCAACTGTCTGACCAGGAGAGTCCAACAGACTTCTGACGTCGCAAATCATGCTCAAGCCGTCATACACGCAAAAACCCAAGAACTCCAGGCTTCTGAAAATCTTATTGGTCAGTTGGAGGAACTCATCCATGACCTACATTTGGAGAACCTTGGCAAGGATGAGCAAATTGCCATGCTTGAGGCACAACTCATTCCACCTCCACCACCACCAGTAGCTGAAGGAGGTGACCAAGGCACTGGAAATGTGACTGTATCCGCAGCTACGAAGGAGGAAGGACCAGTGGAAGAAGACCCCGAAGAGGTGCTGTTTGAAGAGTCAACTGAGGAAGAAGTCACGCCTGAGGCAAATAACCACGCAATAAAACGCAAGCGTAATATGTAGGAAGGATAAGTGTAGCAATCAAAACCATGTTAGAGGGACCACCATTTATCTTATTTAGCTTATCGTATCGATTTAGTGTGATGACCTATCAAATTGTGGTATGGCAGTTTTCAATCAAAACCATTTATCTTATTTAGCTTATCGTATCGATTTAGTGTATTGACGTATCGATTTAGTGTACTTTTCAATGCTAGCTTTATGCTATGCAATTTGTAAAGAATATTTTGTAATTCTGGATCATCGATGTAATAAAATTGACGCTTTGTTGTGATATTACATCGTAAACTGTGTGTGCAAATGAATCGATCCAGTGATTTGCACTATACACAGGTATCTGCCTTATTTAAAGTGCAGGTACGCTACAACCCTGCAGGGGTGCACTACTGGACCCATACTCGCAAGATCAACCCAGTCAAAAACATTAGGGCCTTTCAACCCAACTCTTTTCCTTCACCGCAACAAGTCCAGGAGCCACGGGAGCTATGCTGGTCCCGGCCAAAAGGGTGCGGACTCCCGCAGGACACACCCCTCCGCACCAACAGGCCGCCGCGCCCTATATGCATGTAACAAGGCACACCGCCAAAGTAAAATACTACACTAGTATCATCAATGCATATGAGACAAATGGAAAACCCGAACTAGGTGTGGCGCCCGGACAAGTTGAAGTTCCAGTCAAAGTCGAGGGGGGCTCCATAGGGCCTCCCACAAGTGGTTAGTCCGCTCAGTCTTGGATTAGGGGAGCAAGATCTCAGTTCCTAGGTCGACACTTAGCAGAACAAAGCACCTCGCAAGGCCTTCTGCCGGTGCCTTATCTTTTAATTATAATACCCCAATATAATACAACATTTTATTAAGGTAGAATAATCTATCCAGCTAAGCATATGAAATAATAGACCGACATATGACTCGCACAACCAACTCTAAGCATGCACTACGACTCGCAAGGCTAACAGATAAACATACAACACGTGATGGGATGTGGGGATAAAGCTGTATAGGCTGCAGGATAAACATGTGATGGGATCGCAATAAAGAATCGTAACTAGGGTAGCAGAGATCAACGGCAGGAATGAAAGACAATGTATAGGTAAACAAGCAAACTTTGCTTGCCTGGAATCCCGCATGGGAGCAGATCTTGTCGTTGCTCACACATCTCAACGTCTTATCCGCGAAGAAGCAACAAACACTGGAAAGCGTAAAAGATGCATTTTATAACTACGGCAAAGATCCAGCATGATCATGTGAGAATGATGTATGACATGGCAAGATGCAATACAAAAGAAATTAATCCAAATTAAGTGGGAAAACAATCCCGGCAATTAATATTTAGGTGCAAGTTATTTATTTACCATCAATATTAAATGTTGGTTAACATGGTAACACATGGCATGGGTGATCTAATTAAATTAAATGGAATAGGGTATTATATATTTATTCCCCCACACATTCCATATTTAATTATTTAGTTGCAATTAACAAATTACACTAAGCAAATTAAAATAACAGATGCAAAATGGCATACAAATGGCATATTAATATTCCTTGCATTTTTCTGATACAAAAAACATATAAAGATTATTTTAATTGGAGTTATAGAATTAAAGTTATTAGCATAACAAGATTAGGGGTGCTTCTGCAATTTTACAGGACCTGTTGGTGATGGAAAACAATTCAGTGAGGGGCTCTGTGCAGAAACAGGAACTGCAGGGGGCTCGGTGGAAGATTACAGCGCAGGGAATGTCTCCTGGATTTTTCTTACCGAAGGAAAAGACACCCGAGAGGCTGACCAGTGGGTCCGAGCGCCACAGTGGCATGGGTGCGCTGTGCTGGCCTCCGCGGTCACTGACCAACGGGGCCCGCATGTCAGGGCGCGAGCGCAAAGGGAAAAAGGGTGCGGTTTTTCCGGTGGAGCTGGGGATCGAACCCACGAGCTCGCGCGCGGGTGGGATCGATGCGCTGACCACCGGGCCGGCTGAGTGTTGCTGACAGAAACGAACAAGGAGCGTTTTTCAACCGCTAGACATAAGCCTGGAACTGACGAAACTGAACATAGGGAAACAGAGAGCACGACGGACTGAAAAAATCGGCCGCCGGCGTTGATCTGCACTGAGTCGCGCGGGACGCGGGGGCGTGCGGGAGGGATAGGACTAACGCTTGTGGTACGGATGAGGAGGATCTCGTGTAGAGGGAGACAGAGGAGGCCAAAACTCGAACTTGCGCTCGGCAATGGCGGTGAGCACGAAGGCGCCACGGGATGACACATACAGGACGCGCTCGACGCGGAGGAGAGGGGAAATTGACAGAGGGGCTCACGTAGAGGGGGACGGTGTAGTGGTTCTTGCTCGGGGTCGACCGGAGGCGGCGAAATTTGAGCGGCGGCGACGGCGATGTCGAGGACGACGGGGACGAGTCCGACGGCCCCTAGCAGCTACATGCCCAACTCCTTCGGGGAAGAGGACGATGGTGACGCGGCGAGGCTTCTGGGCTCCTCTGATGGGCTTCGACGGCACCGGGGCGGCGGCGCAACGGCGTGTTCTCCGGCGAGCTCTCGGTGGAGAAGATAAAATAGAGGGGAACGGAGGGGGAGAAGAAAAGGATGCGGCGCGGCTGCGAGGGAGAGGAGGGTGGCGGCTAGGGTTTTGGAGGAGGGTCGGGGCAGGCTAAGTAGAGGGGAGGAGTGGGTGAGGAGAGCACGTGGTGGGCACCATGGACACGGTGGAAAGCACCGGCTCTCCTCTGATCGTACGGAGGAAGAAAGCGACTAGGGGAGATGGACTGGGCCAAAGGAGAGGAGATGGGCCAGGTAAGTTGTACTTCGGCCCAGGTAAGATTTTTCTTTCTGAAATTTTTATTTCTCTTTTAGTTCTTTTTCTGTTTTTGTATTTCTAAAACAAACTAGAAAAGAATTTTGAATAAAGAATCTTTACAAAATAGTTTTTGTTTAAAATAGGCAATTTAATAAACTAGTTTTTATAATATTTGCAAAAGATTTAAAATGCACATTTTAATTAATTTGAAAAGCATTTCAATTTAATTGTGGAAATTTAATTTAAATGCAACAAATTAAATTTAATGCGATGCCATGTTGATGCAAAAAGAAAACTCACAAAACTAAAAGGGGATAAATCCCGGGGCGTTACATTGCCCTCGCAGGTTCACCGGGGGCGCCTCGACCACGCCATGCCCGTCGCGGGCGCCGTCGCCCTCGCCGCCGTTCCAGAGCGCACCGTGAATAACCGCGGCTGCCCGCACCTCGCCCCAGCCATCCGCGTCCTCCTCCGCTCCTCTTCATCGCCGGAAGAGCTCCATGGGTGAGAAGCTTGTGCCCGCCCTGCTCCTTTTTTCCCTTCTCTGGTTTCTGTGTCTGGAGGAAGAAGAAGGGTCAGGGGCCGTCGGATCCGTGATCTACGGCCTGTTTTTGAACCATCCCAGTCTCATCTCATCCATCTGTCATCGATCGCACGGTGAAACGGCCGCTCGCCAGCGCGCGCAGCGGCGTGGGCCGGCCCAGCTCGCCCGGAGAGGCCCGCACCAGATCTGGCCCGTTTATTTGTTTTTCCTTTTTAAATCTTTTTCCTCCTGTTTTTTCAGAAAACTAGTGGTCTAGCTTTAATTCGTTTATGGGAGATTTACTTATCCAAATTGGTTGACTCAAATTGTTTTGAGTATCTATGAGTTTTCTTAACCATGTGGCTTTGGCCGTTTTCAAAAATATGTTTTTATGTGTGTGCTAGAATAGATCTTGTAAAAAGTATTTTTTTCACCATTTATTACATAACTTGAGTTCTGTATATCGAAAACCTGCAATCTTTATCTTTATGGAAAGCCTAAAAGAATACCTACCCAGATCTATAAGACTTGCATGCAGGAGATGTGCCTAAATAAAGTTCTCTAAAGTTTAAGAATGACATCAGTAGCAATTTTATGAATTTTAAATCTTTATTTAAAATTCATTTTGTAGTAAATCCAATTAAATGTGGTAGATATTAGTATTAGCTATCATATCCTATCCTGGTATAATTTAACAGCTTATATGTTGCTCATGGTAGATTATTTTCTAAAACAGTAGGTTATTACACTTTAAAATGGATATTCTAATTTTCTGTTATTTGCATGTATCTAGCTTTAATTGTTTCTGCTTTATATGTTTATGCAGATGGTTTAGGAGTATTTTTGTTTAGTACCTATGTGTTTTTTTTATCATACCACACTGGTTTTGTCTCAAAAATATTTATACTTTGTGTTGCACATTAAAGCAAGTAAAAAGTATCTTCTTCACTTAAAATGGAATATCTTGAGTTGGGAGCGTCCAAATGGGTTGAATCCTTTTTCTACATAAAGCTTAAGAAAATACCTATCCATAGAAATTAACCTTGCATACAAGAGATACTTAAAACTGAAACTACAATCTTTTTGGTTTTGTGACCAGTAGCATTTGCATCATTTTTAGCTACTGTTTAGTAATAGCTTATGATGCAAATCCAATTTTCACCACTTCATATGGTTTCTAGGTGTACTGTGGTAGAAGGATTCTACTTTATGAACATTATCTTAGGAGTTATGTTTTATCTACCAAAACAACAACATTTGGCTAATAGAAGTATTAGTTTTTAATCATCTGTTCTTAGCAAATGTGAATTGTAGAAATATTACTAATCATAGTTTGAAGATCAGAACCTTAGCTCAATAATAATGACTTGATTAAACCACTTTGATAATGTGTGGTGCATTGTTTACATATGTTTAGCATTATTCACTTTGTACCCTAATAATAACATCAATTGTGTTTATATGCTTTGCTTGTGGGTATGTTTGTGTGTTATGTTTTATCTCTTTAAACATTATCTTATTTATCCAATAAATGTAATAAGTTAATTCCCTGTTTTACTTGAATTTTTATGTGTTGATGTGCTTAGTAACTCATAAGTCCAGAAGCTCAGGTTATCCTTTAATAGGCTTAATAAATTCCCTGAAAGTATTGCTAGTCCATTCACATCTGAGTTTCACATAGTTCATCGTGTTTCCTAGGAGTTGCACTAATTTCATTTGTGTGTTATGCATGTGAATGATTGTTTGGTGTTAAATTTTATCCAGTAGTTCCTCGTGTTCTGCAATACTTAATATATGACTTTCTTATTTTAGATTGTTGTCAACACTTGGTTGCCATGTGATTGTTTGTTTATTGGTTGAAGTTACCTGAATTGTGATGTCCTATTAACTAAGCCTAATGCACCATTTTAGCTCTTAGTCATAAACTTGTTTCGACAGTGATGTTACTATTGTTTGTCGCTTAGTTACTTAATAGTATGTGTTTCTTGAGCTAGTAACATGGTTGCATGTGAGGGTGCTCAATGCTCGTGTTAATATTAATACTTGCTGGTGTGTTAGGATACTTTTGTCTGAAGTATTTCCTTAACAATTAATATACTTTTGTCTGAAGTATTTCTTGAACTATTAAGATAATTTTGTCTGAAGTATTTCCTGAACCGCTAAGATGCTTTTGTCCGAAGTATTTCCTGAAACTAATATAACAGCTCTTGTTAAATGATCTAATCACCCTAAGAGACGAATTGTTTTAGTGTTCTGTAGAACTACCTTTTTATTACTCAGAGTTGTTGTGTATATTTTCTTAGGAGAATATGTTGTTGTCTTAGCTCTATGGACTTTGTTGATTGTTATTGTATAGCTAAATGAGTTGTTTGCTTCTGTTTGTATCTCAGTGTCTTGTACATTGCTTGCTGTTTGCTATGTCTCTTGGACTTTGTCTTGTATTCTGAGTGTGGGTCATTTTCCTGTTTACGACGTTAGATACGATCGGGAAGGAATGGGAAGTGAGGAATGAACCTGAGGAACATCAAGATCATGACCAAGGACATATTGCTGAGCCAGGCAAGCCCACCTCACCACCATTATGCAATCCTATTATTTACAAAGCATGTTTTGTCTTCAAAATAAAATAATGCATGTTTTATTTCTTTTGTGGTCCCTGGCCACCCGAAAACTATTTTTCAAAATACTGCTTGGCCAAAGTTATCTACTAGAATATTATAGGTGTTAAAAAAGGAGTTTAGTTGGTGAGCCTTGTTGTTGAAGGCACCATCAAAAAGATTAAGTTTCTAGTAGTGAACTCTTATTCCTTACCTCAAAAATTTAGGATAGGAACCCATTTGATAAAACTGTTTTATGGAGGAAAACCCGAGTTGCTGGGAGCAATCGGCGAGCAAGTGTTTTATTAAAACCCGAGTTGCTGGGAGCAATCGGCGATGTTTGCGAAAACCCGAGCTGCTGGGAGTAGTCGGAGGAGAAAGTGTTTTGAAAAACAAAATGTGACCCTAGCTGCCGCCCGAACAATTAACCCGTGCAACCACACTACCTGACATGGGTAGGGCTTAGCCGGAAGCTTGTCTGTTTTAGTGTTGGGGCTCTCATACTTTCTATGGGGGCTGGGCCCTCGAAGCCGGGTTGTCGTCCGGAAGAGACAATACACTGTTGAGAACCAACAGCCGGACGATTACGGTGGGTCTCCTGACGTGGCGGTGTGGCGTCTTGAGGAAAGACCAAGAGGTCTAGTGGAGCACACGGTGCCGAGGAGAACAAACCTACCGGGAGGCCCCGATACTAGGGTGGTCATAGTGGAACGCTTTGATCGTGTTATCCGGACCCCCGCATGCTGCCGTATGACGGGCCGTGGCAGACACGGCGGAAGGACCGATTGGTGTGGGTAAAGTGTGCAACCTCTGCAGAGTGTAAATCTATTCGAATAGCCGCGTCCGCGGTCATGGACGGTTGGAAAGGTCCCACTAGGCATGATGGCTGTTTTATGGTTTCAAAATAGAAATGTTTTCGAAGGAAACAAGGAGGCAACAAAGTGGTACCTGGGAGGTACGGAATTTGGGTGAGGATGATTGGTCTCGGGGAGACAATCAGTCCAATCTCAAGGAAGGAAAAAGGGGCATCCCCATCCTAGTGTTTTTAAAGGTTTTACAAAAGAAAGTTTTGAACTTGGATATGTCTTTGCTATATCTAAGAGAAGAGAATTCTATCTCTAAATGTTTTTCTTCAACAAAGATATAGAGATGTCGTATTCTCTATGTCTAAAATCATGGTATTCGAAAACTAAGCCCTATAGTCGTATATAGCAGCCATCCCAGTTTTCGAAAAGTGTTTTTCTTGCATTATCATGAAAACTTAAGCCTTAGAGGTGGTCTTGCGAGTACGTAAATGTACTCATGTGGCTGTGTCTCTGGATATTCAAACGTCCAGGTTGAAATGAGGAGATGTACGACAAGAAGGAGGAGTACGCCGACGACTACGCCAACTGAGTGTCCCGCTCAACTGCTCTGTGGGAATGCGTCAGGGTGTGACGAGGGTCGACGCTAGCCGAAGCTTCCGCTGAACCTTAGTAAATATTCGTCAAGTGCGACGATGTTTGCAGACTTGGTCATGAGACCATTATTTATGTAAGTCTTATACTATTCGAGTTGTATGATGTAACTTTGTATACCATGTTGGTTATGTGATCGCGATGCACTGATCATTGGGATCGTGATCTGTTTACATAACGTGGGCATCTCTGACGGTTAGTCAGAGGGGTCCTCACAGACTTGGTATCATAGGCATCGTTGACCTTAGGAGACCTTAGTTAGCATGGTCGTTAGCTTAGGAATGGAATATTTTGCTAAAATCCTTTGTGGACAAAAATCTATTTTCTTCTAGATAAGCCTAATATGGTTTCCACTCCTCACCTATTCTCCAAAATATCTTGATCTTACCTCTTTAATTTAAAGTATTTACAGAAGATTTTCTCTACTATCTTGTCCCTATTCAAAAACTTGTATAGACTTGACGATGAGCCCAAATGAGACCTAAGTAACCAGTACCGAGAAGGCGAAGTTTAACCTCAATACTTCAGCATACGACAGCAAGGTGGTCGTCAAATGAAGTAACAAACTACAAAGCAACCCTTGCTTGCCAAAGCAGTGTCACTGTCAAGACTTCAACCCCAATAATTTACTCCAGTTGCAACTTCTATAGTCTCAAGCTTACCAGCAGGAGACCAAGCTGAAGAATTGTAGACCCCAGCTAGTAGGAATGACCAAGGCCCATAGGACTTCTAGGAAATGACCCTTGGTTGAATTCTCCAACTAACGTGTTTGTTGAGTGCCCTTTCTAGTTCTATAGGTGTCTTGTGTGCTCTTTTGGTGGTATGATTGTTGCTTGTGTGTGCCTTGTTTGTTTGCTTGTTGTTGATATGTTGTTCTCTTGTATCTTTCACAAGCACGCCTTGTAGGCAATACATATTAGGCACATACTTTAAACTTGTTCAAACATCTTGATTTCTCCACACACAAACTTTTCTTACCTTTTGCCACAAATGTACCCTAATGCACTTATAAAGTTGTATTGTTTTCCTTCTAATCTAACCTTTAACATGTGAGAATTATAAACTACCCATGATACCAAAGCCCCAAAGAAAGCCCAACCACGTAAAGTGTTGAGCCTTGCCTAGTTAAAAGAATTATGTGAATAACACATAAACCACCAATAACCTAACATATCCAACTTTTAAGAAACATCTAACACCAATGACTGGTTACTAACTAACCTCTTCAAGACCGACAAACCAAGATCAGAAGAGAAGTGCCAACGAAAGTCTCTCTTACAGATGGCAACACGGAGGACTCGAACGACGCCAATAGCCACGACTTTTTGAGGACTTTATGAAAACCTCAAGGGGTGGCGTGCAAAGAAGATCGACGTCAGCAACAATAGGGGCAACTAGCACGGAAGATCGTCCACATGAAGATGTGCCATGAAGCTAGTGTCGTCAGTGCCTTTTTCGTGTCAACTTAATTAACTCAACTGACCCTGACTTGAGTATTGTGGAAAGAAATGACTTTTGGGATAACTTAGATCCTACTGACCTCTGAAGATTGGTGTGAAGCTTTAGGAAGCCCAAGAACCAGGGATGTCATCATCAAACTTGGGTTGTCAGCTACACTGAAGGAGGACACAAATCAAGATAACATCCTCAACAAGGTGCACGAACGACGAAAAGACCGAGGACTGTGTCAGTTGGCAACACCAAAACTCAAGCAAGATTAGACGTCTTTAGCAGGTCTTAGCATCCTTTTTTTGTTTATGAAAGGAAAGAGAGTCAAGTCTACAGACCTGACGCCATGTGAGGCTTAAAAACGGTTGGCGTGTGTATAACTGCTAACCCCTCAAGACCGCAATATCAAGACGAGTGTCTACATCAACCCCCAAGCACCAAGGAGCCGCGACCTAGATGAAGATCATCATGATGCTCAAGACAAACTACACCCTGAAGTCGGCGACAACTTTTATCATCAACTTTAACCCTTCATGTGTGCCCTTTTTAAGGGGGGAAGACACAAGCTAGTTTTATTTGATAGTTGTGACAAAGTTGTTCCTTGCGCCCCAATCCCTGAAGTTTTTGAAGTCAGCTCAACAAGAACCCAGCAACATCATCGACCTTCAAGTCAACACTTTCAGCAAGGACCCAAGTTTTCCAGAAGATATCAGACGTCTCATCAACAAGGAAACCTCATTCAGGAATCAACCACCTCGGAAGATAAAGAATCTTTGGACCCTCTTTTCCTTTCACTCTCTTAATACACACTTAGGAATCTCGGGACGAGATTCTTTTAAGGGGGGAAGGTATGTAACACCCCAAATTTTGAAAGCAGCAACAAACTTAATTAATAAGGACCCAAATTTCTGAGGGAGCAAAAACTTTTTGAAATGCATTACTTATGAATGTTTTTCACTCTTGTTTCCTTTGTTGTCTTGTTTTGTTTTGATTTGTGTTTGTGTTGATAACCTCTCTAGCTATAAACCCTAAAACTCAACCTAGTTATAATATGACATCTGATAAAAAAAATTGATAAATAAAAAGGTCCATAAATCTTCTGCTATCTTATGTTTAACATAAATGTTTTACCCATGATGTTCTGACGTTAGCAGCTACCCAAAGACCTTTTATTTCAGAAAATAAAATTATATGCAAAACCTATATGTGTGCAAACTATAAAGCGCTATATGACAAGTCCTAATATATTTTGAATTTTATATGTAGCTAATATTAGCAACTCTCTTTTCAGAACCCCATTTCTATTGGTCTTGGAAAATCATTTCCAAAAATGTTTGTTTAATTCTTTTTCCACCAAAAATACCATTTCTTGATTTTGTTGATCACCACCTCACAAATATAGTGGTTTAATCTATAAGTGGGGATGTTTATCTATTTGTATGAGTGGTTGACCTATATGTTATGTGCTCAAATTGTTTCCCATAAGTATGTTATTTTATGTGTGTTCATGTGGTTTTGTGTGTGTGACAACATTTGACTCATATAATTTAATTGGGATCTAAATGTTTGTTGTTCCTATATTGCATGAGCTTAATGTATTACCTCTTGTAGAATGGTTTTGAGTGATGATTACCAGATTTATATTTTATAGAGCCAGAAAATCAATCTTCCCTCTTATTAATTTGTAGCATTTCTTTAGCATGACAAATGGATTTATCTTTAATCATTTTGGAAATGCAACTCAACAAACCTCATCCATATGATATCTACAAGCTCTCCATAATGCTATTTAAAATATTCAAAACTAAGTAATCACTAATTGTTGCTTGAGTTGAATGCATCATCTTAAGGTGATCATATCTGGTTTATAACATAGCTACTTGCCATTTTTGTATATAGTTTCGATTGAACTCCTTTGACCTAAACTCTTAAACCAGATGCTGCACCTATACCCCCTCTAATCAAGCCATCTTGTCTTTTTCTTATCTTGTCAAAGGATTGACTAAACCATCCAAGTTTTGTGGCTTAGTCAAATCAGCCTATTTTTATCAAACATCAAAACCCACCCCTCTAACCTTGTCCAACTCGTGGATTATGGTGTACTGTACACCCCCACACCTCTGGAGACTCTTTGCATGATTTTTGTCAAACCCTAGCCCTTCTTTTCTTCTTGTCCTTTTCTTTCGAGCATTCTATCGAACAAGTTGAGGGCAGGAGAACTTCTTCACTTATTACATCCTCTCCAACGACTCCAGGACATAGGCAACTATCCAAAGAGATGGTGCAGAGCGTGGCATCATTGCGCACCACCACTCTCCCCCAATCCCTGGTCTGTGCCTTCTCTCTCCCTGTCCGAAATTCCCCCAACTCGGCCACCCTCTCCGTTTAGGCATCCGAGGCATCCACACCCTCTCCCACTTTGCCATTCCCATTCCTCTCACTCTCCTCCACCTCCCTGTGCGCCCCCGAGCAAGCTCTCCTCCTGTCTTGCTCGAGATCGTCCGCGAACCACAGCTCGGTCCCGAGCCCTCTCGACGACGAATGCGATGGACTCTGACCCTCTCCCCCTCTCTCTCGGCTCCATCTCGTTTCCATCCCCGTGGGCTACCTCTGAGACATCTTCTTGCCCTCGCAGGTTCACCGGGGGCGCCTCGAGCACGCCATGCCCGTCGCGGGCGCCGTCGCCCTCGCCGCCGTTCCAGAGCGCGCCGTGAATAACAGCGGCTGCCCGCACCTCGCCCCAGCCATCCGCGTCCTCCTCCGCTCCTCTTCATCGCCGGAAGAGATCCATGGGTGAGAAGCTTGTGCCCGCCCTGCTCCTTTGTTCCCTTCTCTGGTTTCTGTGTCTGGAGGAAGAAGAAGGGTCAGGGGCCGTCAGATCCGTGATCTACGGCCTGTTTTTGAACCATCCCAGTCTAATCTCATCCATCTGTCATCGATCGCACGGTGGCGCGGCCGCTCGCCAGCGCGCGCAGCGGCGTGGGCCGGCCCAGCTCGCCCGGAGAGGCCCGCACCAGATCTGGTCCGTTTATTTGTTTTTCCTTTTAAAATCTTTTTCCTGCTTTTTTTCCAGAAAACTAGTGGTCTAGCTTTAATTCGTTTATGGGAGATTTACTTATCAAAATTGCTTGACTCAAATTGTTTTGAGTAGCTATGAGTTTTCTTAACCATGTGGCTTTGGCCGTTTTCAAACATATGTTTTTATGTGTGTGCTAGAGTAGATCTTGTAAAAAGTATCTGTTTCACCATTTATTACATAACTTGGGTTCTGTATATCCAAAACCTGCAATCTTTATCTTTATGGAAAGCCTAAAAGAATACCTACCCAGATCCATAAGCCTTGCATGCAGGAGATGTGTCTAAATAAAGTTCTCTAAAGTTTAAGAATGACATCAGTAGCTATTGTATGAATTTTAAATCTTTATTTAAAATTCATTTTGTAGTAAATCCAATTGAATGTGGTAGATATTAGTATTAGCTATCATATCCTATCTTGGTATAATTTTACAGCTTATATGTTGCTCATGGTAGATTATTTTCTAAAACAGTAGGTTATTACACTTTAAAATGGATATTCTAATTTTTTGTTATTTGCATGGATCTAGCTTTAATTGTTTGTGCTTTATATGTTTATGCAAATGGTTTAGGAGTATTTTTGTGTAGTACCTATGTGTTTTGTTTATCATACCACACTGGTTTTGTCTCAAAAATATTTATACTTTGTGTTGCACATTAAAGCAAGTAAAAAGTATGTTCTTCACTTAAAATGGAATATCTTGAGTTGGGAGCGTCCAAATGGGTTGAATCCTTTTTCTACATAAAGCTTAAGAAAATACATATCCATAGAAATTAACCTTGCATACAAGAGATACTTAAAACTGAAACTACAATCTTTTTGGTTTTGTGACCAGTAGCATTTGCATCATTTTTAGCTACTGTTTAGTAATAGCTTATGATGCAAATCCAATTTTCACCACTTCATATGGTTGCTAGGTGTACTGTGGTAGAAGGATTCTACTTTATGAACATTATCTTAGGAGTTATGTTTTATCTACCAAAACAGCAACATTTGGCTGATAGAAGTATTAGTTTTTAATCATCTGTTCTTAGCAAATGTGAATTGTAGAGATATTACTAATCATAGTTTGAAGATCAGAACCTTAGCTCAATAATAATGACTTGATTAAACCACTTTGATAATGTGTGGTGCATTGTTTACATATGTTTAGCATTATTCACTTTGTACCCTAATAATAACATCAATTGTGTTTATATGCTTTGCTTGTGGGTATGTTTGTGTGTTATGTTTTATCTCTTTAAACATTATCTTATTTATCCAATAAATTTAATAAGTTAATTCCCTGTTTTACTTGAATTGTTATGTGTTGATGTGCTTAGTAACTCATAAGTCCAGAAGCTCAGGTTATCCTTTAATAGGCTTAATAAATTCCCTGAAAGTATTGCTAGTCCATTCACATCTGAGTTTCACATAGTTCATCTTGTTTCCTAGGAGTTGCACTAATTTCATTTGTGTGTTATGCATGTGAATGATTGTTTGGTGTTAAATTTTATCCAGTAGTTCCTCGTGTTCTACAATACTTAATATATGACTTTCTTATTTTAGATTGTTGTCAACACTTGGTTGCCATGTGATTGTTTGTTTATTGGTTGAAGTGACCTTAATTGTGACGTCCTATTAACTAAGCCTAATGCACCATTTTAGCTCTTAGTCATAAACTTGTTTGGACAGTGATGTTACTATTGTTTGTCGCTTAGTTACTTAATAGTAGGTGTTTCTTGAGCTAGTAACATGGTTGCATGTGAGGGTGCTCAATGCTCGTGTTAATATTAATACTTGCTGGTGTGTTAGGATACTTTTGTCTGAAGTATTTCCTTAACAATTAATATACTTTTGTCTGAAGTATTTCTTGAACTATTAAGATAATTTTGTCTGAAGTATTTCCTGAACCGCTAAGATGCTTTTGTCTGAAGTATTTGCTGAAACTAATATAACAGCTCTTGTTAAATGATCTAAACACCCTAAGAGACGAATTGTTTTAGTGTCCTGTAGAACTACCTTTTTATTACTCAGAGTTGTTGTGTATATTTTCTTAGGAGAATATGTTGTTGTCTTAGCTCTATGGACTTTGTTGATTGTTATTGTATAGCTAAAGGAGTTGTTTGCTTCTGTTTGTATCTCAGTGTCTTGTACATTGCTTCTGTTTGCTATGTCTCTTGGACTTTGTCTTGTATTCTGAGTGTGGTTCATTTTCCTGTTTACGACGTTAGATACGATCGGGAAGGAACGGGAAGTGAGGAATGAACCTGAGGTACATCAAGATCATGACCAAGGACATATTGCTGAGCCAGGCAAGCCCACCTCACCACCATTATGCAATCCAATTATTTACAAAGCATGTTTTGTCTTCAAAATAAAATAATGCATGTTTTATTTCTTTTGTGGTCCCTTGCCACCCGAAAACTATTTTTCAAAATACTGCTTGGCCAAAGTTATCTACTAGAATATTATAGGTGTTAAAAAAAGGAGTTTAGTTGGTGAGCCTTGTTGTTGAAGGCACCATCAAAAAGATTAAGTTTCTAGTAGTGAACTCTTATTCCTTACCTCAAAACTTTAGGATGGGAACCCATTTGATAAAACTGTTTTATGGAGGAAAACCCGAGTTGCTGGGAGCAATCGGCGAGCAAGTGTTTTATTAAAACCTAAGTTGCTGGGAGCAATCGGAGATGTTTGCGAAAACCCGAGCTGCTGGGAGTAGTCGGAGGAGAAAGTGTTTTGAAAAACAAAGTGTGACCCTAGCTGCCGCCCGAACAATTAACCCGTGCAACCACACTACCTGACATGGGTAGGGCTTAGCCGGAAGCTTGTCTGTTTTAGTGTTGGGGCTCTCATACTTTCTATGGGGGCTGGGCCCTCGAAGTCGGGTTGTCGTCCGGAAGAGACAATACACTGTTGAGGACCAACAGTCGGACGATTACGGTGGGTCTCCTGACGTGGCGGTGTGGCGTCCTGAGGAAAGACCAAGAGGTCTAGTGGAGCACACGGTGCCGAGGAGAACAAACCTACCGGGAGGCCCCGATACTAGGGTGGTCATAGTGGAAAGCTTTGATCGTGTTATCCGGACCCCCGCATGCTGCCGTATGACGGGCCGTGGCAGACACGGCGGAAGGACCGATTGGTGTGGGTAAAGTGTGCAACCTCTGCAGAGTGTAAATCTATTCGAATAGCCGCGTCCGCGGTCATGGACGGTTGGAAAGGTCCCACTAGGCATGCTGGCTGTTTTATGGTTTCAAAATAGAAATGTTTTCGAAGGAAACAAGGAGGCAACAAAGTGGTACCTGGGAGGTACGAAATTTGGGTGAGGATGATTGGTCTCGGGAGACAATCAGTCCAATCTCAAAGAAGGAAAAAGGGGTATCCCCATCCTAGTGTTTTTAAAGGTTTTACAAAAGAAAGTTTTGAACTTGGATATGTCTTTGCTATATCTAAGAGAAGAGAATTCTATCTCTAAATGTTTTTCTTCAACAAAGATATAGAGATGTCGTATTCTCTATGTCTAAAATCATGTTATTCGAAAACTAAGCCCTATAGTCGTATATACCAGCCAACCCAATTTTTGAAAAGTGTTTTTCTTGCATTATCATGAAAACTTAAGCCTTAGAGGTGGTCTTGCGAGTACGTAAATGTACTCATGTGGCTGTGTCCCTGGATATTCAAACGTCCAGGTTGAAATGAGGAGATGTACGACAAGAAGGAGGAGTACGCCGACGACTACGCCAACTGAGTGTCCCGCTCAACTGCTCTGTGGGAATGCGTCAGGGCGTGACGAGGGTCGACGCTAGCCGAAGCTTCCGCTGAACCTTAGTAAATATTCGTCAAGTGCGACGATGTTTGCAGACTTGGTCATGAGACCATTATTTATGTAAGTCTTATACTATTCGAGTTGTATGATGTAACTTTGTATACCATGTTGGTTATGTGATCACGATGCACTGATCATTGGGATCGTGATCTGTTTACATAACGTGGGCATCTCTGACGGTTAGTCAGAGGGGTCGTCACACCCCTTCCGATACCGAAAAGTATCACCTATCATTGTCACACTATATAAGATATGACATTTGGTGCGATCAAAGTATCTTCCAGGGATAACAATAAGAGTTGATATCACAGTCTTAAGGCGTAATGACTATGTCCTATAAATACTGGGTATGTCCATCACATCGTTACACCTAACGATATGACTTCCATTGCCGACCGGCGCCATGCCCTATGATCGGAAAACCGCGATCATCAATCGCGCAACGAAACTAGTCTTAGTAGAGGCTACTAGGGACCTGATTGTTTATCTACCACACCTGTATTAATGTTTTCGCTTAATACAGTTATAGCATGGTGTAAAACATATAATGAACGATTGGGATATTGCCAATAAACTATGTTTATTAAGTGCCTCTAGGGCATATTCCCTTCAGTACAATGGTGAACGTGCACAATCTCTGCAGAGTGTAAAACTAAGTACTTAGCCGTGTCCCCGATATGGACAATTTGAGCAGCTGATCACGGACGTCAACGGAGGATTCCACCATTCCAACTTCAGAAATAAAACTTGATGGGTGAACAAGGGGAGATGATATTATGGTTTTCATGCCATATTTGTCTTGATTTGAAGGAAGTGTTCTCAAAAGAGTAGGAAAAATTGGCTTTATGCAAAATAGCCTTGAACTCCACCAGCCAAATATGCATATAGGCTATAGAGTTATTCCATTAAGTGTCCACCATAGTGTCACTTGCCAGACTCCATTGTTAATGGAATCTGACCCACATTGTTGCAATATTTTTCTTATTGCAGATTGATCAGATGACGAGTGAGGTTTCGTTTAAAAGGTTTCGAGTCTACAACCAACATGTTTTCGCCTGTGGCCACATGAAGTGGTTGGCGACCCACTGCTATTGTATTTCCGCTGTGTACTATTTCAAAGCTAGCTTTATGCTATGCAACTTGTAATGAATATTTTGTAAGTCTGGATCATCGATGTAATAAAATTGATACTTTGTTGTGATATTACATCGTAAACTGTGTGTGCAAACGAATCAATCCAGGGATTTGCACTATACACAGGTATCTGCCTTATTTAAAGTGCAGGTACGCTACATTGAACAAATGTACAACGACCACCATAATCCAGAAAACGAGAGCAAGCATTCATACGACGTTCCACTTGATCGGCCAGCGGCGAGAGATCAGCAATAGTTGGTCTAGTGGTGCCAAGGGGAAGACCCAAGTAGGGGAACGGAAGTGTCCAGTCCAACAGCCAAAGAGGCTAGCTAGCTGATGAAGTCGTGCATCATCGATTCCTAAAGGCATCATACAAGACTTTGAGTAGTTAACAGACAAATGCAGAGAATTGGATAAGCAACCTCCGAAGCGCAGCGATTTGGATAGGGCAGGCTTCTACAATCAAAAGGGTATCGTTAGCGTATTGCACAATAGGGAAATCCGCACCAGGCACATTCAGTGGGGGTTTAAGAATCCCTTCAAGCGCTAGATGGTTGATCATAGATTGTAACAAATCTGCCCCTTCAACAAACAAAATGGGGGATAGGGGGTCACCTTGTCGTACACCACGCCTACAAGCAAATTTATTACCAGGCACATTATTCAACAACACCGAGGATGAACCAGTATCAAAGATCATGGAAATCCAAGAAATCCATTTGATGTTATATCCATGTCCTCTCAATATTTGCAAGATGGCCTTATTCTCTATCAAATCAAAAGCTTTGTTAAAATCAAGCTTAATGATAACTGCAGGGATCTTTGATTGTTGGACCTGATGAATGTACTCATAAGCCCATGCCACACAATCCTGAATAGTTCTGGACTTAAGGAATCCATATTGGTTGATGTGAACAATATGAAGAATTTTCGCCTGAAGACGATTAGCAAGCACCTTCGTGATCAGCTTAAATGAAGAATTAAGAAGTGAAATAGGTCTGTAGTCATTTGGACTTGCAGGAGAGTGAATCTTTGGGATAAGGGTGAGGAACGCATCGTTGATACTTTGCAGGTTCACAGAGCCATTCCAGAATTCATCAAATAGACAATAGAAATCATATTTGATTATTGGCCAACAACATTTAAGGAAAATCCCATTGAATCTATCCGGTCCAGGGGCCTTATCTGTGGGGAGATGGGACACCACATCATCAATCTCTTTAGCAGTGAAATGGGTTGTTAAGCAGTCGATTCAGCTGCGAGGCAAAATCAAATTATTCATCAATACTGACCGAAGTACCTAGTCTCTCTTTGAACACTTGACTGAGCAAACCAGCCTTATCATAATGATCTGTAGCAACAGAACCATCGGGCCTTTGTAAGGAGGCAATGGAATTATTTCTATAACTAATAGTGGTCATCGAGTGGAAATATGTTGTGTTCTCACTTCCAAATTTGGCCCATCGTGCCGTACACCTCTTTTTCCAGTAATCTTGTTTGCATTGCAGGAGATAATGTTTTTTTAGAAAAGGGTGTCCCGGCCTCCACATCATGGTGATGCACACAGCCTTTTATATTAATAAAAAGTAGCGAAAGAGTACGAAACAGTTATTACAAATCACGAATCAGCTAAAGTTGCCACATGTATGAGCCAACGGAACAAAGCTAATAAGAAGAAGCTATTCATTGTATTCTTCTAGTGTGTTGCCACCCATGTTGGCAGCAAATAGCTCGGAGTACCGCCAAGATACGGGTACATCCAGCCTCCATAGTATCCCGTTGTTCCGACGGGAGGAGGAAAGACCAAAGACGAATCCAGTAGATAGCTCGATGAACGACCTGCAAAAAATGAGCATCTCTGACCTTGTTAAAAACCAAATCGTTTCGACAATTCCAAACAGCCCATAAGAAAGCACAAACACCAATGTGAATACGTGCTTTAGTCATTTTATCAACTCCATTAAGCCAGTGCCCAAACAAATTTGCAACACTAGTTGGCGGGATTATATTGAAGGTGAAATGAAATAATCTCCAAATATCTGTTACAAAAGGACAAGATATAAAGAGGTGCTCCACGGTCTCTTCCGCAGGACAAAAAGCACATTTCTTACACCCATTCCAGTTCCTTTTAATTAGGTTATCCTTAGTAAGAATGACCTTACGCCTTAAGAACCACATAAATATTTTTATCTTAAGAGGAACTTTCAATTTCCACAAATACTTATGTAAGTTAGGGCTATTACCATGCATCATATCTGCATACATTGATTTAACCGTGAAGACTCCATTTGTAGTCAAGTTCCATCTAAAACGGTCATCATCAAGCGATAGAGTGACTCGCATTAGTCGCTCTACTAGTCTCAACCATGCTAACCATTTGTTATCAGTTAAGGTTCTACGAAATTCAATGCTTAATGGATTATTGGACAACACATGTTCTACCAACACATTCTTGTGTCTAACAATATTGAATAGCGAAGGATATTGAACAGCCAATGGTTTGTTCCCAAGCCATGTATCCTCCCAAAACTGTGTTTGTTGACCGTTACCAACAATAAAAGAGCCCCGTGAAAAGAATTCAGTCTTTACCGCCATAAGGCCCTTCCAAAAAGGAGAGTCCTTGGGTTTCGGCTCACATTGAGCCAGGGTTTTATCACTGAGGTATTTGTTGCACAACAGTTCCTGCCAAACCCCCTTCTCATTTATAATCTTATATAACCATTTGCCCAGAAGACAAATGTTTTTAATTTCTAAAACCGCAATACCCAAACCTCCCTGATCCTTCGGTCGACAAATGATATTCCATCTAGATAGTCGATATTTTCTCTTATGTTGGTCACTTTGCCAGAAAAAACGTGAACGAAAGTAATCCAACCTCTTCCTTACCCCCACTGGAATTTGGAAGAAAGATAGTAAGAACATCAGTAGGCTCGTTAGAACTGAATTTATCAATACAAGACGATCACCATATGATAACATCTTGCCTGCCCAACAGCCCAGCTTGTTTTCAAACCTATCTTCAATTATTTTCCATTCTTTATTTAATAACCTTCTATAATGGATCGGAACACCTAAGTATTTGAAAGGTAATTCGCCCACACCACATCCGAATATTTGACAGTACTCATTTTGCATGTCTTTAGCTGTGCCAAAACAAAAAAGCTCACTTTTATGAAAATTTATCTTGAGCCCAGAAAATTGCTCAAACATTGATAAAATTAATTTCATATTTACAGCTTTTTCTAGATCATGTTCTAAAAACAAAATTGTATCATCCGCATATTGTAGGATGGATACTCCCCCGTCAACAAGATCAGGTATGAGAGCTCCTACTTGACCATCATCCTTAGCACGAGCAATGAGGACGGCCAACATATCAACCACTATATTAAACAAGATTGGAGAAAGTGGATCACCTTGACGTAATCCTTTTAACGTCTGAAAGTAATGACCAATATCACCATTTACACGTATTCCCACACTGCCTCCTTGCACATAGCGTCCAACCCAATCGCACCATTTTGCATTAAAACCTTTCATTCGCAAAGCTTGTTGGAGAAATGACCATTTAACTTTGTCGTATGCTTTTTCAAAATCAATTTTGAAAAGCAACCCGTCGATTTTCTTTCTTTTTAGTTCATGTATTGTTTCATGAAGTACTACTACCCCCTCAAGGATATTTCTTCCCGGCAGGAAAGCAGTTTGTGTAGGTCTTACCACCTTGTGGACAATTGAGGAAACACGATTTGTGCCTACTTTTGTAAAAATCTTGAAGCTCACATTAAGCAAACAAATAGGTCTATATTGCTCGATTCTACTCGCATCCTCTTTTTTGGGTAATAAATTAATGACCCCAAAATTTAATTTATAAAGAGGTAGATCACCCTGTTGGAGTTGTGCAAACATGGCCATCAAGTCGGTCTTTATCACACTCCAAAATCTTTGATAAAATTCAGCCGGAAACCCATCCGGTCCCGAAGCTTTATTATGTTCCATTTGTGATATAGCCTCTAACACCTCCCTTTCAGAAAAATTAGATGTTAAAATGCTATTCTCTTGTGGTGATATTTGCGTTAAATCATTTATAAAAGATTCGTCCAATGTAAAATGGCAGGATTCAGACGCTCCAAATAAGCGTTTGTAATATTCTGAGATGAACACTTTCAAGTTGTTATGTCCCACAATCGTTCCCTCATCCTGTTCTAGTTGAAAAATTCTTTTTTTACGATGCTTGCCATTCGCAATGAGGTGAAAGTATCTGGTATTATTACCCCCTTCTTGGACATGCTTAACTTTTGCCCGCTGAGCCCATTTAGACTCTTCATCACGCCTTAGTTGTGTCAAAAATGCATCCGCCTCTTTTTTAGCTGCATTTTCAGCTACCGACAACGGAGAGGTTTCAGCTTTGATGTCCAATTCATCAATTAGAAGGCACAACTTATTTTTTAATTTTTTGTATTCTCCACTCATATTTTTTGCCCATCCCCGGAGATATTGACGCAAATGTCTAATTTTGTTTTGCCACCTTTCAACCGGTGACTCTCCTGAGGTAACAGACATCCATTCACGACATATCATGTCATAAAAACCTTCTTTACGCAACCAAGAAAGTTCAAACGAGAAAGCCGATTTATTTCTGACGTGAGCCTCAATCCCTGAATCAATAATTAACGGAGTATGATCAGACCCTGACCGGGTCATCGCATGTACCGTAACCAGTGGATATTTTTGTTCCCAAGGAACACTCGCCAAGAAACGATCCAACTTTTCATATGTTGGAGTATCTCTCCGACTGGCCCAGGTGTATTGCCTCCCAGAGAGCTCAAGCTCTCTAAGGCTAAGACTTTCAATGATTGCGTTAAAAATAAAAGGCCATCGTGCATTAAAATTCGCATTATTTTTCTCCTCCTGTCTTCGGATGATATTGAAATCACCCCCTACCAAAAGAGGGAGTGTTTCATTCTCACAAATCCTTACAAGCTCAGCTAGAAATTCAGGTTTTTGTACTTCTTGCGCAGCCCCATAAACGACTACAAAAGACCACAGAAAACCATCACTTTTTGTTTTAATTTGGAATTTAACGCAATAGTCTCCTGTTACAACATTTTGTATACAGAAAGACATATTATCGAAACCAGCAAGTATGCCGCCGGATCTACCATGAGGTGGCAAACAATACCACGAGTAGTCCATTCCTCCCGCTAGTTGTTTTAGAAAAGGAGCTGTAAAATTAGACCTCCCAGTCTCCAAAATAGCTACGAAATCTAATTTTTGCTCGCGCACCGTTTCTTGAATCATAACGTGTTTAGCCGTATCTCCTAATCCGTCACTGTTCCAAATCATACCTTTCATCTTACTTTTTAGTGTTCAGTTTTTCGATTCTAGCACTTCTTCTACTAATAGCTAGGCCATTGCCTTGCTTTGTTTTTTTTTCTTACGGCCTACTTTAATTCCTTCAAGACCCAATTGGTCTAGGGATTTATCTTCTTCTTCATTCTCTAAGTCTTCCGAAATATTGGATGCTCTTTTTATTACCATACTATCATGAGTTTCGTGCTCAACTTCTTTTAGATTGTTTTTTTAGAAAAGTAACTGCTCTCTCAGTCTCAACAAGCTTAACGGAGCTGACAGACTTAATAATTTGTGAAGGAGAATTTCCTAGAGAGATCCCAAGCCTAGACGCCCTATCTACTATTGCCACATGCGGTAGAAGTAAAAGAGAGCTTGTTTGGAGATGCACCTGAGCCCCATAAGAGGTTGCGAGATTCAGCCAACGACATTGCCTTCTCCATTTGCGGCGCATCTGCATTTGGTTTCATCTTCAATCTTTCACTCGATCGAAGACCACTTGACATCGGGTTTTTTATACCGCCATAGGCAATAACATCTTGCACACTTGGTTTCTTAAAAACAGGAGTCACAGGAGTAATCTTCATGCTCTGCGAACTCACGTCCTCAACCAGAATATGGTCATGCATACAAACATTATTATGTAGGCCTGAAGACATTGCACCCGCATGTACCATCACATTTGATGATTCTGTAAATAGGGGCGAGCATACCTCGTTAGAAGCGTACGACAGCAAGTCAGGTTGTGCATTGGCCGAGACCATTGTCTTAGCATGTACACCGAGGTATGAGACAATGTAGTTTCAACATTTAGGGCCTGAGAACTAGGCGCAACCTCTCCCTCTTGATCATGCCGGACTAAATCAATTTCCTTTACCTGCTCACATATATTAGATGTCACATTATCCTCTTGCTGAACATGATCAGATGACAGTACATCATATTCCAAAGGTACATTTACCTTAGATGCATGAGCTAAGTTATCAGGTACCAAATAAGTAACTTCACTATGATCACTCTTTCCCTGTGGATTAGACACAGAGGCAATATTGAACTCATTATCTAAATTCTTACAACAACTAGAAATAGCATCAGGCTGTGTACACACCTTTGGAGTATCAATCAACTCCACACTAGGTTGCACTTCTGAAACCGAACCAGCATCAAGGTTCTTTCCTTTCTCTGATTGTTGTAACAGGAATAACTTGGCCTCCTCTATGTTTTGCTTCACCAATGGTGAGAAGACCACACCCGTGGAAAGGATTTGTTGGGGTACAGAATCCTTGCCACTTCCGCTTGCCATGTGATCATCAGAACCAAATGTAGAGCTATCCATCTTTTTATTCTTTGATAAAGTTTGCTCATCTGAATTACCATCCTTCCCTTTAGGCTCATCATCTAAATTAGAATCATCATTGTCCATATCCACGTCCTCACCCGCATCAAAGAAAGGCATCTCCACCTCAAAGGTGAGTTTGTAAAATCCATCCATAATCCAAATAGGAAGGCTTTTAGGAATCTTAGTTTGATCAACACATCCAATCAAAATTCTTAAAATACCATGTTGCCTAGTGAACGGCATATCCACTTTGAAAGTTTTTTCAAACAAAGATCCCAAGCTCCACAGTGCCAAAAAGTCACCTTTGCGTAATGGTGGTATCCCGGACATCCTTACCCACACTTGAGGAAGTTTGACCATGGGCTCACAGCGTGCTACCCAGCTATCCACCACCAAAACCATCGAGCTATCTGGGACCTTAAACTCGCCGAAGGTCTTGAGTCTATCAAGCTCAACCTTTGATGGAAATAAAACCTTGAAGATATTATGTCCCACCTGATTAAACTCCCAGTTATATTGCTCCACGGGAACAAGTCGCTGAAGCTGTCGAGTCACCTGAGCAATACACATCTCCCCTCCGGTGACTGAAACTGATCACAATCGAGTGTTCATTGTCTTTGGGCGGTAGGTATCAGTGGTTGGCATTCCAAAAAACATGAGGTCGTCATGAGCATACCCATATACCTCAAGCTGAGGTTTTGGAGCAGAAAGCAAGGGGCAATCCCCCTCTGTGTGCTTGATTTCTTCACAAATGTCGCAGAGGATAGCTTTGCAATCAGACAACACATGTCCCCCCAAACCACACGTAAAACACTTCAATTTTTCGATCCTTTTGCCTTTCTTCGCTTGGCCACCATCCTCTGATTGAATAAACTCTTTAACATCGGACGTCGCAACAGAGACGGGCTGAACCACTTGTTCTGCCAGTTTTTTAGCAATCAGAATCAGGGCGTCAGCCGCCGCTGAGACCTGTGCCGCGGCGGGGATGAGATCAGCTGTCGCCAAATTCGCCTGAGCTCCTCTTGTCGTAGGTTGATGGATTGGCTGATAGCTTCCACGAGCCACGCCACCACCACCACCACCTCCGAAGCGGCCACGAGCACCACGCCCAGCCGTGCCCCGTCCATGGTAGCGACCTCGATATCCCCCAGCAAAACCACCGCGTTGCCCGGTGTTGAAGCCCGAGCCCGCATGAAACTGGTACGCCTGGCCTCCATTGAACTGATTCTGACGCAGGCCATAGCCCTCCCCGCCATGGAAATTTCCTTGATTCTGTCCCGCCGTTCCGCTCGGACCAGCAGCGAAATTGTTGAAGCCACCGTGTCCGCCAAAGTTATTGCCACCGCCGCGTCCAGTATTCCACCGTCCTCCTCCCCGCTGACCACCAGTCCTGCCACGTTCGGCCATCACCAGAACACGCGGCGCCGGAGAGGGAGAGGTTGGCCAGATAAACCCTAACCGCCTTTGGTGTCTAGATCGAAAAGAGAATCGTAGGGATTTAGTCAGGTTAAATCCTTCAGAGTTTAGCAAGCCCATATGGCCTTTGCGCTGTTCGCCCGAGCCAATAAGCAAGGGTGAACCCATAGGGCCCATTTGACCGGATTTGGTTTTGAAATTTGAATTCGGATCCACTGATCCGTAATTCACGCGCGAGATCATCGGCAGCTCCATCGAGCGTTTGATCGCCGGCGTCTTCCAGTGAATAACACTGGCGGGATCTCCAACCATGGCGGAATAGGCAGCACGACGATTGCGGACCAGAGTCCAACAATCAGCATCAAACTCATCTAGCAAAACGACCGACGGCGAAAGGACCGGTAGCTTCAGAGTCGCCATCGGGCGGGATCTCAGCCGATCTGACAGTGAAGAAGACGAGCTTACCTCCGGTGATGGTGTGGCCGTAATGTGACGAGCCGCCCAGCTTTGCCATCTTCTCTTCTCCGCCTTCTTGGAACTTCTCGTGTCACTGAGATCACGTGTTAGCGAACCCGAGACGGTTTGGCAACGATAGCACAGCGAGCGTGAGGAGGAAGACTGCTCCGAGCCCTCCCCATCATCGTCGCTGTCCGAAGCTAGCGTCCAGAACCGCCCGCCGAGCCCAGCCGCCGGCGGAGACTCTTGGTCGCCACACAGATCGCCTTCGGAGTCGTCGCCACGAAACGCCATCCTGCAGGAGATGATGTAGTTTCCTCTTAATAATATTCCTGAAATTCCATTATGTCAGGTGAAGCACACGACATTCTCCAATTTCATCTAAGCCAAGAATATGTTCAGAACAATTTGCAATTAATCTATTTAAAATAGATATACTGGAGCTCCAATTACGTAGGGCCATCCGGAGCAGTTTCAGTTTGGAAGAGATGCGTTTAGCACTATCCCTAGGGCAATGAATAGACCATATATTGCGCACAACTTCCATGAACCCAGGCATTCTGATCCAATAGTTTTCAAAACGAAAAATATGTGGCTTAGGTATATCTGTACCAATGGAAATAACACATGGGATGTGATCAGATGTTGGACGAGCTAATGGGTTAAGCATAGTATTGGGGTATTTGATTGTCCAGAGAGGCGTGGTGAAAAACCAGTCAAGTTGAGTGAGAAGTGGATCCGACTGCATATTACTCCAAGTGAATGAGCGGCCCTTGATGGGCAACTCGATGAGCCCCAGGTAACTTACGATTTCGTTAAATGTTTCCATATCCACCAGATTAGCACCATCCTTGTTCCTACTAGAGGTATAGCGATAGAAATTAAAATCGCCCACAAACAGCCAATTGGCATCATCAGCAAAATCCAAACTAAATAACCAGGCCACAAAATTTTGACGCTCAATACCCTCACATGGGCCATAAACATTCACTAGAGTGAATTGATCTCGATTAGCTTTGGATGTAAATTGCACGATATGACCAAAAGATTCAGATTGGATCAGCTGTCCTTCAAACATATGTCCAACCCAAACAATCAGGAGCCCCCCTGATGCACCATCAGATGCAACAAACTCGAAGCGGTCAAATCTTTTTGGCACAAACTTACGGATGAAGTGAATGTCCATATCAGTTTTTTTGGTTTGCTAGAAGCAAAGGATGGTGGCCTCACTTTCCTCAACTTTATGCAGGACATGCATCCATTTATCTGAACTATTTAAGCCCCTAATATTCCAACAAAAGATTTTCCAGAAACGATTAACAGAAACCATTGAAAAACTGCAAGCCACAGATCGAACTCATCATGGAAAACATGAGAGAAAACTGGATTGTAAGAACAGCTTTAATAACCAAAAAATATGCCAGAAAGTAAGCAGCCAGAAGAAAGTAAGCAGCCAGAATCAAAGAGCATAGACATAACCACAGGTGCAAATAACTTAGATAGGGAACACTCAGGTACAGCCAGTGCAGACACAAACATAACCAGTTCAGGCACTGACAAAGAGTCGACAGACTGCAGTACTCAAAGTAAATGTGATAGCACACATAGTAGTCAGTTAAATGCGACTCAAGATACATTTGTGGTCTGTTTATTTTTGCAAAGGAGAGCTTCAGTCAACTCTTGAGGATGGATGCCGCATTCCTCGATTCCAATCCTCTGCATCTCCTCAATTTGCATCACTCTAGGTGGCGCAGCCCGCGAGACAGCAGATTTGCGGCGTCTTGGCGTGCAGTCTGATACAGCAACATGCATAAGACCATTATTATGGTTTCGAGGACTTATGCGGACAACAGAGATAACATAAGGTGTTTCTTTCTTACGTACACGAGCGCGAGCACGAGTCAGCGGACCAGCTGGGGGAGCGAGAGGTGTCCCATTACCAGAAGCATCGGAGGAAGTATCAGATGCAGTAGATGACTGCACAGATTCAGAATCAGTGAGAAAACCAGCACAAACAGTTTTAGAGACAGTAATATCATATTCAACAGTATCAGCGACAAATCCCAGATCACAACTCACCAATTCCTCAATTTCAGGTAGCCCAGCCGAGGACGATTCAGAGTCTGTCAACAGCAATGAAGAACTATGCATCGCAGGCAAATTGATAGTAAAGTTCTCAGCACTAAGTGGTGGCAGACTGAATAGTGTAGCAGTAGTGGTCAAATGATCAGGAAGACCAGAGAAAGAGCACTCTCTCATGGCACGCTCAAGAGTATCAATCAGTTGAGTGATGAATCCAGTTGTCGGGGAGTAGTAGATGGTCTCTGGAGGTAAGATAGCTCTAGTGTAGACCTGGCGCATTAACCATCCCAGGAAGGATATGAAACAATAGAAAGGTGGCAGCTGAAACTGAATTTCCTGCCCCCCAGCCCTAACAAAACGAAGGGTAGTGGTATTGTCACCAGTGAGCAGACCATCGGCTGCAAGCTCCACTTCCTCAAGGTGAGTATTCCATGCATCATAGGCGTCATCACAGGTGTTGTCAGATCCTTCAACCCCATCCATCATGGATGGCCCATCATAGCCGAAAAAGGTGCGCATATTAACGCCTAAATATTGCTGAGGAACTTCAGGCCATCTACCCCAACCATTATTGTCACGGGGCTGCTGAGCTGCACCCTCGTTCCAACGAGCATCTATGTTCTGCTGATTAAAACGCTCAACATCCAGGTGATGTTGTTGCAAGGCTGTCAGAAAGGGTAGGTATTCCGGGTGAGGAGAAGCATTCAGAGGGGGAGCTGGTTCTTCAGTATCCACTAAGCCCAAACCCACACGGGAGTGTCTGCTGTTCAGGATGAAAACTGTGACAGACCATGCCGTGGCATGCCAAGGTGGTAACTCTAGTAACAATCAGACTTCGAGGAACTAGCCTAGTATTCTTAAGCAAATCCCTAACAAGGACCCTTGATTTGCTATCGTTCGGCCTGTGCCACAAGATGAGTTTACCGAACAACGAGACAGCCTTATTGACATAATGCTCAGTGAGATAATCAGGTGGGAAAGCAAGCAGGAGGACCCAAGCCTCAGTGGTGAAAACAGGCAGTCCCATGTTGATGCTCTCGTCATGACGCTCAAAGGAAAAGGTGGTATCATCATCAATGGGGTGTGGGCTTTCTCTAATGAACAGATCCCTAATCTCAGCCGAAACAAAAGTGACTAGACCAACTCCCAGGATTGAAATCTCAGACTCAGTAATTAAAGTATCATTATACTCCTCATTAACCAGATTAACAACAGATTCCATAGTAGACCTTCTCAGATTATCAGATACAGGAGGGTTTACCGACAAGATGGCACATTCTTCATTGGTGAGCGGCGGCTCCCCCACCACCAGCATGCTGCGTTGCAGCTTATCATCAGGACCATGGTCAATCGTCGAGTGCGCCGAGATGAAAGCATAGGGCCGCACCGGAAAGTTCGCCATGGGCGTTGCTTTGATCTCAGAAGGGGAACTGGTAGTGCTGGGGATACCCTGACGCGATGAGTTCTGTGCAGGTTTACTCTGAGACAGGTTGATAAAGGGGAGAGGGCAGCCGAACTGCTGCTCCAGCATGGTAAGTGACTCGGGAGCCGAATCGTTAACCAAGTTTACTTCCATAACTGGTTCGTTAACAATCTTCTTGACCCATCTTTGACGAGATAGACATTTATTAGTTTGATGGCCTGAATCTCCGCAGCGACGGCAGTGAATTTTAGGGCAACTATCAACCAAATGGCCCAGCCCATGACAGAAAATGCAAGTGGGTCGTAATGAGCAGAAGCGGGCCTTATGCCCCCAACCATAACATGCAGTGCATTTGATATCATTAGATCAATTCCTCCTAATGTGGCCCAGTTCAAGGCAGCGGAAACAACACCTGAGCGGTCCAGAAAGAAATTCATCCGAAAATGGGCCCAACGGCCCCATAGCAGCATCGGATGGTTGGCTAGTCTCCAACGGTGCAGACTCAGAAGGCGCCATAGGAGGCATCTTATCGGCAAGAACATGACATACATGATCCGACTCCGCACAATCAACACATTCAAAGCCTAAGATCAAACAATGCTGGCAAGGCCCCGGGTAGTTGACCAAAAGATGTCTGGTCGAGCTACAGCGTGAACAACGCCCCAAAATTCAAAAACCAGATCCTTGGGCGGGATAATCGGCAAATCAGTAACCTCCCTGATTTCCTGCTCTGAATAATTAGACTGCCTTAAATCTTCCAAATGTTCCAGCATCTCTTTAGACAGTGAAGCGCATACATCTCGCAGAAATTGAGGATTATAAAAGGGAAATGCTTGTTTACAACAGCTGTCTTCCCCAAACAGTCGTGACTCGCCTGCTCCTCCGCGTCGGGGGCCGCCGTCGCTGCTGCCCCACGACATGTGTCGCCCCCGCTTCTGCCCCGCCGCTGGTCCGCCGCTGCCTCGCCGCTGGTCCACCTCTGCCCCGCTGCTGCCTCACCTCGCGACTCCGCCGCCGTGCGCTCACACCCCTCCTTTCTCCTTCTTCCCATCCGCCAAGCGCCGCCACCGGGAGCTCCTCGCCCGAGCGAGCGCTCGCGCCCCTCCTCTCTCCTTCCTTCCATCAGCCATGGCCATGCCACCTCAAGCTCCGACATGGCCAGTTCTCGATCCGTGGCCAATTCCACGAGTATGTTGTGTGTGTGCTCCATGCCACCATGACGAGTATGTTGTTTATGTGATTGATTCATGGCCAGTTCGACGAATTCATGTCTTGAATCGGCCATGGCATAGATGACAGAGGAGGACGATTTTGGGGATTTTTTTCTAAGTTTTGTTTGATACTCTGTGGATTTGTGCTACATCGATATCTCCAAAATGCTACATTCGTGTTTTGCTACATTTTTAAAGTTTTTATATAAATGTTGGCAAACCCATGTTGCATTTTTTGAAATGCTACATACCTTTTCGATTTGTGCTACATTGTTGTGTTTAAAATGTTACAAAAGTTTTTGCTACATTTCGGAGCCCATGGGAAAAATCGTTGCATTTCGGAGCCTACGGGAAAAATTGTTGAACATCAATGCTACATTCATCAAAATGCTACATACGAAAAAAAATACAACATGTGCAATTAAAAATGTTGCAAAAGTTTTCTCCGATTGACATTCTTTCGCGAAAAAAATGCTACATTCGATGCTTCATATACACAAAAAAATGTTATGTTTGATTTTTTTTGCTACATTTAAGCGAGCGTAACATTTTCTATTTTTTTTTGCTACATACGATGTTACATACACGAACACAAAATGCTACATGCGAAATATTTTTATTACATAGATCGGACACACGGATTGATTCATTTAAATGGATCCAACGGCTCCGGAGGGGGCTGTAGCTAGAGCTTGCTACACCCGGCTGTTAGCGCTGGCCATTATAAAAGCGGGGATTGGAATATCCCGAGAAATCAGTAATCCTCACTTTTGAAAAACTTCCAAAAGTAATTCCGTGATCAACGCTAGGATGATATGCACTAGTAACAGGCTGAAATGAACCAAACTGAATGGGCACAGCAGGAACAGAGATGCTTGAAATTGAGTCAGACTAGAGATTGAATTTAGATAATTCTTTCACAGAGGAGCAATCACGAACAGCTGAACGTTGCAAAAAAATCCAAATTCACCTTAAGGGCAGTAGGTGCTCGCTGAGAGACAGAAAGATTCTCAGCACATGATCGCCAACGATCCGGTGAAGAACGATCCAAATGTGGATCATGCACCAGTCCAGAAACAATAGGGTGAACTCCACGAAACAGAGAAAAATGGCAAACGAAATCCGGCCAGATGCGGTCATGTAGTCCATAGATGAAGTGTCCAACTCGATTATCAGCCACCGAGAAACAAAATCGATGATCCGAAAGTTGTAAACACGAAAGCCTAGAGCATCACCACCAATACAAGACTGAAGAGCTAGCCCAACTGATTCCTCTGAAAGTTTGAAGGATGCAGAGAAGAACGAGACCACGAGAAAGAATTCCGAAGATCCAGAGGAAGGGGAGAAGTGAACCGAAGAACCAAATTTGCGACGCATCTGTGCCTCGACCGGGGCCAAAGTCCCAATGAAGGAGAGCTTCCATCCTGGTTAATTCTTGACGCCATGGGGAGAGCTAGCCGCCGGGGAGAGGGAGGTGGTGGTGGTGGGGGTGGGGAAGGGGTGGGAGGGGAGGAGCCATCTTACTACTCAGGGATGTGCTCATGGTTGTCTTCTCCTAAGGTAGTTTCTACTAAACTTAGTGTCGTAAGCATGGTGGTTTTCACCTGAGAGTACACATCCACTAAGTTAATGAATCACCTGGGTGGAATGGTTGAATGGTTTATGTTGAGTGGCTACTCAGGGCTGTGCTCGTGGTTGTCTTTGACTAAGGTAGTTTCTACTATACTTAGGGCGGTGAGCATGGTGGTTTTCACCTGAGAGTACACTTGTGGATTGCCACCCAGGAACAAAGGGATTTGAAGTTACTCCAAGTGAAGATTGCTTCCAGTGCAGTCATTGCCAATATGGGCTCTGGCTTGATCAACTAAGTTGCATGGACTCGCCCCGGTTTGACAAGAATATGTTGAGGGTGTTAGGTGGAACGGGTCAAGCCAGTATGAGGAGGGAAATGCTTCTGAAAGATCTCGTCTCATTATTCTCCTTTTCCTTATCACTTCCAGAGTGTAGAGGATAGTTTGGGTTGAATGGGTACAATGGTGAACGTGTAAAATCTAAATACATAGCAGTGTCCCCGGTACGGACAATTTGAGCAGCTGATCAAGGACGTCAACGTAGGATCCCACCATTCCAATTTCTAAGATAAAACTTGATGGGTGAACAAGGGTAGAATGAGACAATGGATTTCATGTCACGAATGTCTCGAATAGAAGAAAAGTGTTTTCTAAAGAGTTAGGAAAAACTGGCTTTATGCAAAATAGCCTTGAACTCCACCAGCCAAATATGCATATAGGTTATAAGAATTATTCCACTAAGTGTACACCATAGTGTCACTTGCCAGACTCCATTTTTAATGGAATCTGACCCACGCTGTTGCAATATTTTTCTTATTGCAGATTGTTTAGATGACAAAAGAGGTTTCGTTGAAAGGTATCGAGTCTGCAACCAACATGTTTTCGCCGGTGGCAACATGAAGATGATGGAGACTCACTGCTATTGTATTTCCGCTGTTTACTATTTCAAAGCTAGCCTCGTGCTATGCAACTTGTAATGAATATTTCCTAAGTCTGGATCATCGATGTAATAAAATTGATACTTTGTTGTGATATTACATCGTAAACTGTGTGCGCAAACGAATCGATCCAGTGATTTGCACTATACACAGGTATTTGCCATATTTTAAGTGCAGGTACACTACAATGTGGTAGATGGTATAATTAAATGATACATTAATCTTGTAGATCATTAAATTGTGTCACTTGAATCATTAATGTTGTTTTGAGATATTAATTTGCTTAATGGTAAACATGATGGTCTAGTAATGTGGAATGATTAAATGGTTGGTCTAGAGAAACTTGAAAACTGTGCCACACTTAAATTTCCAGTTGATTGTATAATGGTATATGACTTCTTTTTGCCTAAGGCAACTGTAATGGCTTTATGTTATGCGCTACGGTCGGGTCCAACAGTGACTTATTCATTTGCCACCGCACCCATAGGAGTAATTTTCATTATGTCTTGCATGATCATATTTTTATTTAGAATCTTTTTACTTGTGAGTTCTAAAACTGCGGTTTTCATGGCACTTCCACCACCATATTGCTAGCCTCTTCGGTACTTTGTTTTGCCCTTTCTCACATTGAGAGTTGGTGCATTTTTCACGGGTACATCCAAACTCGTGGGATATCTTCATCTTGTTCTCCTACACATAAGCCAAACATCTTCTTCAAAACAGCCACCATACCTACCTACTACAACATTTTCATAGCTGTTCTGAGATATATTGCCATGCAACATCCATCTTACATTACATGACTTGTTGTCATTCATTACTTGTTTATTTCTTGGTGTGTTTCTATAAAGCTGATGTGTTGTTTTACCCATGTTATGCTAGAGCACTGCATAACCTGCTACACTGGCAGAGGCACCGTTGTCATATGTATTCTTATGGCACATTCATATTAGTTACTTATATCATCAGTATGTTGTTTTATCATCATTAGTGTGTTGTCATACATCATGTATCATATTAGGATGTTTGCCCCTAAAAGTGAAAAGAGTCATGGAGGCCATCAAAAAGAGAAACAGAAAAATAAAAAAAATAAAAAAGAGAAAAGAAAAAACAGAAAGAAAGAAAAAAGGGGGCAGCATTACTATTCTTTATCACACACTTGTGCTTATGTTACAACACCATATCATTTATAGTCATCACTTGTGCTCATGTTATAGCACAATATCATTTGGGATCATCATTTGTGCTCATGTTTAGCACCTTTACTCGATATGAGAGTGTTTTCATGTCTTAGTTGCATAATTATGTGGGGAACTTTACACTATAGAACTTGGCTTGTATATTCCAATGATGATCCTCCTCAAAATTGCTCTAGGTCTTCATGAGCAAGCAAGTTGGATGCACCCCCACTAGTTCCATTGGAGAGCTTTCATATACTTATAGCTCCATGTGCATCCGTTGTATGGCAATCACTACTCCTTGCATAGCTTCGATTGTATGACTTTCTATTGTCTAATGATCATTTACAGCTTTGTGAGCCTTTCTTCCGTTGGCCTTGCAAATCTCCGTTAACATTCTCTTAGCCATAACATCCCGGTGCCAGGAACCAACGTTGAACGCTTGCTTGTTTCTTTTGAACAAATAATATATTGATCTTCTACGTGCATATTGCTATTACTTGACTTGATCCTTTCATAAGTTGTCATGTTTGTTGGAAGCATTAGATGATTATATTGTTGTGCTTGAATCTTAAATCATCTCTAATATCTACTTTGCATAGTTGATTGCTATCTAGTACTATATCATTGAAAGCTTTGCTTGCTTCACCTACTTGTTTGTTCATTACTCGATTGATATCAATATAAACTATAGCCCTTATTCATTTGATCTCAGTTTATATGCCTTACAATATTACATGACCAAGATTGTGTTTAAGCATGTCACTTCAGAAATTATTCTTCTTTTATCGTTCTTGCCTACTCGGGACGAGTAGAACTAAGCTTGGGGATGTTGATACGTCTCCAACGTATCCATAATTTCTTGTGTTCCATGCTATGTTATATCATGTTATTACTTGTTTTATATGCATTTTATATAGTTTTATGCATTTTCTGGGACTAACGTATTAACAAGATGCCACAGTGCCAGTTCCCTGTTTTCTGCTGTTTTTGGTTTGAGAAAAGCTTTTAAGGAAATATCTGCCAAATTGGAAACGAGCCAACCAGTATTTATTTTTGTAATATTTGCGACCATGAAAACCGAAGACAAGACGAAGAGGGGCCGCGAGGCAGCCTCATCACCTCGTGGCGCGGCCCACATGCCTGCCGCGCCAGGAGGTGAGGAGGAGGCCCTCGGGCGCCCACCGACCTTGCCCTTTCGCCCATAAATACCACCCGACCTAAACATAATCGCATGGTGTTCATATTTTCCTCCATGGGTCCCGAGCCGCCGCCGTCGTCAACACCAATTCTGGAGAGATCATAACTGCTCCCGGCACCCAGCCGGGAGGGGGAATCGTCCCCGGAGGCCTCTACGTCGCCATGACCGCCTCCGGACTGATACGTGAGTAGTCTACCTTGGACTACGGGTCCATAGCAGTAGCAAGATGGTTGTCTTCTCCTCTTGTGCTATCATGTTTAGATCTTGTGAGATGCCTATCATGATCAAGATCATCTTTATGTAATTCTCCATGTTGTGTTTGCTGGGATCCGATGAATATTGAGTACTAAAGTTATTGCTTCATAATATATCATGTGTGTGCTATTTAATGATCTTGCATGCTCTCCGCTACTTGTGTATGCTCTGGCCAAGTAGATGCTCGTAACTCCAAGAGGGGGTATTTATGCTCGATAGTAGGTTCATGTCTCTATTTAATCTGGGCAGTGACAGAAAGGTCTAAGGTTGTAGATGCGTTGTTGCTACTAGGGATAAAACAGTAGTACTTTGTCTAAGGATGATGTTACTTACTTTCTTTACACACTTTTCTTAAGGTGATAATCTGTTGCATGCAACTTAATAGTGAAAGGGGTGCGGACGCTAACCGAAATATGGATTATTAGTCATAGATGTGGTTGGAACGGTCTATGTATATTGTTGTAATACCTGAATGAATCTAACACTAGACACAATATCATTAGTATATGCATTGGGTTGCTCATCATTATTCTGTCAATTGCCTAGCTGTAATTTGTTTACCACGCATGGATGAATGTTATTATTATTTATGGAGAGACACCACTAGTGAACTGTGGACCCCGGTCCTTCTCATTAATCTGATAAAACCACAACAGCAAACCTGTTAGTTTCTGCAAACAAACATCTTTCTTTCACACATACGTTTAATCTTTTGTTACAGCAAGCCGGTGGGATTGACACCCTCACCGTTGAGTTGGGGCAAAATACTTTGATTGTGTTGTGTGCAGATTCCACGTCTCCGACGCCACACCAAGAGTTTCTGACGCCGTTGACACCTCGACGGAAACGTTATCTCCTACTGGTTCGATAACCTTGGTTTCATAACTGAGTGAAATCTTGCTGCTCTGCTACTTCACACCTTCCTTTTGGGGTCTCCCAACAACACACATGTGTAGTACATCAAGGATGCACACAACAACACAATATCAAATAAAGTAATTAAGTGCGATATGACATGGTCGTTGCGCCTGGACCTCCATGGCGCCATGTGCCTGGACCGGGCGCCCCGGCATGGCTCCGAGTCTATGGTGCCCTCCATTGCCTCCGACAGTACGAGTAACATCAAACTTACCGTAACAATGTCACATAAAATAATGCCTCTTCAAAACAAAGTTAGACGCCTCTACCTTTTTTAGTTTTGCAAGTTTAACGTGGTTTATAGGCTTATTCGCAAGAGAACCGTTTCCCTACCTACAAAATATTTACCACAACGTCGATCATATAATTGCATGTTTAAGCATCCCTTTCAGGCCCTCCATTGAAAATGCTTAGCCGACTAAATAGAAAGAGACAGACACCCGCCAGCCACAGAACGGTACAAGTCGTGTGTCAGTAGTGGAACCCATCTCGCGTAAGTGTAAAGTCGGTACGAGCAGCTTCATCAACTCAATACTGAAGGCATCGCAAGTGCACGCTAGAGGGTAGCAAATATAAGAAAGACGTCCCCATTCAACATGAGTTCTAACCGTATCAGCAGTACTACGCATAGATCGGCTCTGATACCACTGAAGGGGTTCCGAGGCAGAAAACAATAATTTTCTAGCGTATGAACACCGAAACTAGCCAGGATCTATCTATCTAGTACATGCGATAACGGTGGCAAAAACTGGTCACATACCTCTTGTAGACCGAATAGGGGGATTATGCTCCCGCACAAGCGTTGATGATGAAGTCGTACGTAGCCGAACTCGAGGTCGCGGAGAACTTGCCGTGATGAAGTAGACGATGGCGCGACGATGTCGACGATGACCTGCGTCGACGGGTGCGTCCAGCGGAGGGGGTGGCGCCGGCGGCAGGGCTGCGGCGGTGGCGAGACGATGGTGCTCTGGCTGCTCAAATGTGGCGCCTCCGAGCAATCACAAGCATACGAAGCTTAACAACAACCCCCGGTCACTCAGATCCAGCTGAGATCGCAGGAGTAGAACTTTTCTAGAATCCCGCAGGGCAACAACGCCCAGCGATATAGCTTTGGTGGAGAGAGAAGCCAAAACGGGCGATGTATCCATGCGCTTCAGATTATTAGGCTGGAGTTCGCCACCAGCAGTATAGCCAACCCTACCCTATCACGTCAATCCCACAAGCCTCTTATCCATTCCCGTTCGCTCGTGCCGGGGGATTAAGTCAAAATAAAAAAACTCACATTGGGTCAAAATAAATTCTGGCTTCGCTTCTCTTCTTCCTCGTGATGGATATAGTCTCGATGGCTTTGCCCCAGTATGTCATAAAAGTCAAATAGGATATCCTTCAAAAGGGAATTTCATGTGTGAGCACCTTGCCTCTTTTAGGGAAGGCTATTTACCAAGTGATTATGTGCAGCATGCTACGAAACATAAGAATCAGTTGGAATCCCATTTACACCCAGATTCAGCGGAGAAACAGCTCGGCCGGCCTGCACAATTTTAATTGTATTTGCTGATGAATTAATCGAATTAATATGCCTTGCTATTTAAAGGGGGGAGGGGGTGTGCAACTACCTTGCCTCCCGCATGTGGGACTAAAGGAATATGAGGGGAGGGGGGTTCGGCCGGCCCTAGGCCAGTCCGAATAGGACATGGGCTCCCCCCCTTCTTATTTGGTGCGGCTCCCCCCCCCCCCCATGGGCCTTGCTTGGCCCATTTAGGTGGGCTGCCCACTTTTTCTCCTTTTTAATTAATATTAAATTAATATAAAATATAATTAATTCGTAATTAATATATTTACATACTATTTAATCTCCCGTGACTCCGAAACATTTTCCGGACAACCGAACATCTTTCGGACATTCCCGAAACTCTTCTAGACCTTCCTGGAACTCCTTCCGGACCACCGGAACTCTTTCTTTCCCGATTATTTTTCTCTTACCAATCACCTCCTATATTATTCCAAAACTTTCCACTAGTGTCGTTAAGACCTTAAGTCTTGTTACGCTACGGTTCGAGAACACTCCAGACATGGTCGAGACCCTTCGCTCGCCAATGACCGCCAGGGATACCTGGATGCATGTGACGGTCCCTTTGCATTCTACGAATATCGTCGTTGAATCATAAACATGATATTCATTCACTTTGCTTTTACGATACTACCATCTCTGAGATATGATCATAGACATCCGATGCCCAGTTGTATCTCATTACCGACATAGGTTATTAACTCGTCTGTGATATTACATCTGCATGACCTAGTCATAAGCTGCGCAGCTATATAGACATAATCACCGAGTGGGCCCAGAGTATCTTTCCATTACACGAATGAACAAATCCCACTCTTGATCCATACGTCTCAACATACTCTTTCGGGATACCCAAGATGGACAGCTTTATTGTCATGCTATATAAGACACAACGTTTGATGCTCTCAAAGTACCCCTACGGATAGCAATAAATACGATCTCACGATCTAAGGAATAAGCTATCATATTACTTCCTATTGCAAATGACAAACATCGTAATACGATCTTATTGTAATACTTTGCATATGTCCATCACCTTATTCCTCCAATAAGATGACCCCATTGTCAACCGACGTCATTGTCCATGATAGGGAATCTCGATCACCCAATGAACTAGTTTATATAGAGGCTTACTAGGGACTCTGGTCTGTAACACCCCAATTTCCCTAAGCATATAATTGTGTTGTTATGCTAGAATTTTCAGCCTCATTTAAAACTTTGGTGTGAAAAATATTGTGTCATAAATTTATCCTTGATTGTTCTTATTAGTCTATTTTATTTTTCACTACTCCTCTAAGTTGAAAGAAGCACTCAAATAAAAATAGCTAAAAGAAAAATTCAACTCTTATGATCCTCATGTCAATTAAAACATAGCAAAACCAGAACTTATTATTTAGCAAACCTTACACCATTTTGGACATGCAAAAGAACCAACTTGGTCTAGGCAAGATATATTTTGGTTTGTTGTCTTTAGAAATAACTTTTGGGTTTATTTTAATATAAAACCAATGAGCTTAAGTGGGCATCAAAAAACAATGACCATTGGCCCCTATTTTCTTTTCTGATTTGATTTTCCATCATATTTTCAATCTGTTATTTAGGGAATTAGTAGGTGAACTCAAGTTTAATCAAGTTCATCCATTAGCTTGTGTTTGGTTATCTTTTTTTTTGAATTTCAAATTCAAATTTTCCTTGGGCATTTTAAGAGAGGAGAAAAATAAAAAATGGAAGAGAAAAAGAAAACGTAACCTACCCGAGCCCTGTCTACCCCTCCTCTCCCTATCTCTCTCTCTCTCTCTCTCTCTCTCTCTCTCTCTCGACCCTCTCTGCTGGTGACAAGGAGGGGGATAGCACCCCAGGCCCTGCCCCACCTACCAGCCTCCCAAACCTCTCCCTCCTCCACTCACCTCCTTGCCTTTTTCCACCCCGGCCAACCCGAGCTCTCCTCCTTTTCTTCTACTGGCCCGAGCGCGTCACACCCCGACCACCCTCCCTTCTGCCTCTCTCCTGCCGCCCATGCCAGCCAATAAAACCGGGGACGACCCCTCCCCTCTCCCCCGTGTCCGAAGAAACCTAGACCGGGTGGCAGCTACAAAACCACCCCGAACTCACCCCTACCCCATTTCTCCACCTCTCGTGACTCTCACACACCTCCACTCCCCTCCCTCAGAAGCTCGTTCGAGCTCTCATCCTCTGCTGGCCACACCGAGAAGTTTTGCATTTTCTCACCAACGGCAAGAAACGGAAGTAGCCGGCGCTCCTCTGCTCTATTCCTCGCCATTTTTGGCTCTCTGAGATCCCCTCTGCGAAACCTAACCCTCCCCCTTTTTATTTTGCTCAGAGGTTGCCCGTGGACGCCGCGCTCGTCCATGACCTGAGGAGCTCGTCGTCGGTGGAGCCATGGACTTCGGCGATGCATGCGCGATTTGAGGGTGTCCCCGGGCTCCCCATCGACCCCTCTCTCTTCTCCACCCCTCGCCGTGCCCGCTTGATGCCTGACGTGAGCGTACCGTCCTCGCCTTCCCTTTTCCCTCTCTTGTTCATTTCATCGCTGGCGCGACGAAGAAGATGACCCTTGCGCCGTCGATCTCATCGACAGCTGCGTTTGAACGCTACCGGCGTTGACCGTTTTCCGTGCCACACGCGCGCGGCCTCACCCTGTTGGGCCGGCCGAGCTTCTTCTGAAGTGGAGATCCACGCTGTCTCAGGCCGATCTCGCCCAGATCCAGCCCATCCTCGCCGTTTTCTTTTAATCTTTTCTCTGCTTAAAATTCAAGAGAAATACTAGGCTAGCTTTTATTCATTTGTGGTAGATCTGTGTATGCTAAATTAGTGAGGTTAATTTTGTAGCATAGCTACACGTTTTCTTAACCATGTGGCACTAGATTTTATCCAAAACATATTCTCTGTTGTGTGCTATAATTGATCTAGTAAAAAGTATCTTGTTCACCAATTTATTAATAACTTGAGATTTATAAGTCCAAATCATGCAAACCAGGATTCTCTGGAAAGCCTATCAAAATGCCTACCGAGATCTATAAGTCTTGCATGTAGGAGATTATTCTAACAAAAGATCTTTTAAGTTTAAGAAAGACACCAGTAGGTATTTAGAGATTTTTAATTCATTTATTAAATTACTTTCTGGGGTAAATCCAATTGGAGGTGGCAGATATAAGTGTTAGGTGTTGTATGCTATAAGGGTAGAATTTTCCAGTATATATTTTATGCTTAATGAATCAATTCCTTAAAACAGGAGATTATTCCTCATAAAATGTATAGTTAGATTCTCTGAAAGTATTGTTTGTCTAGTTTTGTTGTTTGAGCTACCTCTGTCTAGGAAAAAAAATTTGGTGTATTTTTGTGGAGTAGCCACAAGTTTTATCTAACTTACCACACTGGTTTGGCACCAAAACAATTTATATTCTTCTCCGTACATAAATAATGGTCAAAAGTTTCTTTATTTAAAACAGGGATAACTTGAGATAGGATTATCCAAATTAGGTTAATCAAATTTCTACTGAAATATAAAATATATATCTCTCCAAGGAAATTAACTTTGCATACAAGAGAGCTATAAACAGAAGCTACAACCTTTTTTGTTTTGACATCAATAGCTATTAGATGATTTTTAGCTTCTGTTTGGAAGAAGTTTTTATTGCACAACCAATTTTCAGGGTTTCCTTTGGTACCCAGGAGTACTGTGGTAGAAGGGTTTCTCTTTTTGAACAGTACTCTAAAAGTTATGCCTTTTTCATTAAAACAGCACCTTAATAACTATTTAAATGTTATACTTGTATTTTCTGTTTTTGTATAAAAGCAAGCTTGAGTCTAAATCTTGTCGAACTTGTAATCCAGGAACTAAACTCAGCCCTTACACTTTCCTCTTAAAACATTAATAGTTTGGTGATGTTCCTTGTGTGTTGTTAGCATACTCCATTTCATGCCATAGTGCAGCACTATATGATTGGTGTGTTCTGTTTGTAACTATATTGATGACTTCGTGAATCCTCCTATGGATGATTCTGTTTTATGATGCTTGTTTTCTGTTTCTTTACTTTAGATTGTTGTCAACTCGCATTTTAGGATTCACACTAGTCTCGTTTATTTTCATGTTACGGTAGATCTGCAAGCAGAGGAGGAGCTGAACGTGGTAGCTGAGCACACCTGAGAAGAAGAGCAAGACCAGGGACAATACTTTGAGAAAAGCAAGCCACCTCACCACCCTTATGCAAATCCTATTATTTACAAAGCATGTTTTGTTTTAAAAATAAAATAATGCATGTTTTATTTCTTTTATGGTACCTTGCCACCTAAAAACTATTTTACAAAGTAGTGTTTGGCCAAAGTTATCTATTAGAAATACTCTAGGTGTTAACAAAAAGAGTTTTACTTGATGAGCCTTGTTGTTGAAGGCTCCATCAAGAAGATTAAATTTTCTAGTAGTATACTCCTATCCTCTTACCTCAAAACTATAGGATGGGAGCCTGTTTTTATCAAAATGTTTTCCAGAGAAAAACCCGAGTTGTTGGGAGCAGTCGGCGAACAAGTGTTTTATTAAAAACCGAGTTGTTGGGAGCAATAAGAGATGTTTGCAAAAACCCGAGCTGCTGGGAGTAGTCGGAGGATTGGAAGTTGTTTTTGAAAAACAAAGTACTACCCTAGCAGCCGCTCGAACAATTAACCCGTGCAACTAAACTTCCTGACATGGGTACGGCTTAGCCGGAAGCTTGTATGTTTTAGTATTGGGAATCTCATACTTTCTATGAGGGCTGGGCCCTCGAAGCCGGGTTGTCGTCCGGATGAGACAATACACTGCTGAGGACCAGCAGTCGGACGATTACGGCGGGTCTCCTGACGTGGCGGTGTGGCGTCCCGAGGAAAGACCAAGGGGTCTAGTGGAGCACATGGTGTCGGGGAGAACAAACCTACTGGGAGGCCCTGATACTAGGGTGGTCGTAGTGGAAAGCTTTGATATTGTTATCCGGACCCCCGCATACCATCGTGTGACGGGCCTTGGCAGACACGGCGGAATGACCGATAGGTGTGGGTAAAGTGTGCAACCTCTGCAGAGTGTCAATCTATTCGAATAGCCGCGTCCGCGGTCATGGACGGTTGGAAAGGCTACTAATCTAGGCGTATGGGCATTTTAGTTTTAAAAAGGAAAGTGTATCTCGGAGGAAAACAAGGAGGCAACAAGGTGGTACCTGGGAGGTACGGATTTTGGGTGAGGATGGTTGATCTCGGGGAGACAACCAGTCCTATCTCAAGCCAAGAAAAAGGGTTACCCCTATCCTAGTGTTTTGACAAACTTTTATAAAAGAAAGTTTTGAACTTGGATATGTCCTTGCTATATCTAAGAGAAGAGAATTCTATCTCCAAATTTTTTTCTTCAACAAAGATATAGAGATGTCGTATTCTCTATGTACGAAATCATGGTGTTCGAAAATTAAGCCCTATAGTTGTATATAGGAGCTATCCTAGTTTTCAAAAATGTTTTACTTGCATCTCCATGAAAAACTGAAAACCAAGAGGTGGTCTTGCGAGTATGTAACTGTACTCATTTGGCTTTGTCTCTGGATATTCAAATGTCCAGATTACAATGAGGAGGCTTATGTCGAGGAGGAGGTGTATGACGACGACTTCGCCACTTAGTTGTCACCGGTCAACTGCACTTGTGGGATCAGCGTTTAGAGATGTCACTGGCCAACGCTAGACACGAGCTTCCGCAATCTTAGTTTAATTCCGTACTGCGTGACGAGGTTTGCAGACTTGGTCTTATGACCATTGTGTGTTGTAAGACTTTTATTCGTACGACTTGAATGATATAACTCTTTGAAACCAATGTTGGTTATGTGATTGCGATGCACTGATCATTGGGATCGTGATCTTTTACATAACGTGGACATCTCGGACTTGTTTCGAGGGGTCCTTACAGACTCTGGTTTGTCTATGTATCACACGTGTATTAATAATTCTGATTAATACAGTTATAGCATAATATAAAACATATTATAAACTTATGAGATAATGCGATAAATACTATATATTTATTTTCCTCTAGGGCATATCTCCTTCAGTTTTGTCAGCTTGTCACCTGGAACTTATAGAACTTTGGAATGCTTATCAATTCTTTGAATTATCATACCTATATTAATGAAAGCTGCCTTCTAATATTCCAATTCTTACTTTCGTCTTTTTCTTAGAGATTCCTGAGCTAACCCCCTTACGAGAAGGTTCGGCAACAGTCTATGGTAGAGAATGCCACATGTATGCCTTAACTCTTGAAGCAGAAATCTGATGGCTAAGTTGTTGAAAGCCTAGAAGATTTCAGTGCCTTAGCACATACATTCGTGTATGGTGGTGCACAAAAAGGAACGAATACGGTAGGAAAAGATGCAGCACCGACGCCAGACGAGGTAGCTACTGACTCAGACTATGAGCCATGTCCTGCCGAGAAGGAAGTTGAAGAAGAGGACCGTGCATTAGATGAAGAGGAGCGCAATTGTGCAAACCAGGTCATATGAAACTACATATATTATTTCATGTACAGATTATAATGTTGATTGCATACTAATGTCTTCAGCTGTTTTTCAGGATCAAGTAGATGGTTGTGCAGGAGCACGAAAGAAGAAGAAGAAGAGTTCGACTAACATACTGACTATGACTAGAATGACAAGACCAGCAACATTCTAAGATTCCCAACTGTTGGTAGAGACACCCCCAAATTGGGAGGTCATTGTTGCGGCACAAAACTCACCAACACAAAATTTAACCTCCAAAGACAGCAACTCACCTGATGATAATGCAATTGCTAACATCAACAGTCAGCATGCGCTCATCATTCCCTTTTTTACTAACATACTTTGTTTCTTGTCTGCATCTGATTGTACTTCATGTTTGCGTTGTGAATTTATTTCAGAGGTTTCAACCATCTCTATGAGGGGAAACAGACAGCGAAGTAAACACACACAAACAATGGGGCATGGTCTAGAAACGTACGCAAGACAGCATGGAGGCAGTAAGATGCAGATTGACTTCACCAAAGGTTCGAAAAGACCCTTAGATCATGTGCAAGCAGCTAAACTGACTTCCCAGTTCGATGTTCATGTTCGCACTGGGATGCGTGTTGCAACAACCTGGAAGGAGTACGGCATAATGACACTCCTCTTGAAAATGTGATTCCAGATGCTTTGGACCATGTGGCGGTGAGTCGGCACAGTATTGATATTGATCACCTAATGTTTACGTTCGGTTCAGCTATATCGTCGATTTAACATTAGATTCATATTTTCTGTAGGAAAATTTTAACATGGACAAAGAAGATCAGGTGGCCAAGGGAGTGTGCACTGCCATTTTGCAGCGTTATGTTCGCCAATACCGATATATGTTGAAATACAAATATTGTCCCAAGATTTGTAATCTAACTCTACCGCAAGCAATCTTGCTGAAGCCAGTTGAAGAGGATAGTTGGGAAAAGCTTGTCACCTTATGGTTTGAGGAAGACTACAAGGTACAAGTTACATATTAATAAAGTCACCAGATTGTTCGATTACTCTACATTCACTAATTAAACCTTCATTTAAAATTTTGTTTAGATGAACGGAGAGTTTTCGTCATCGATCCAGTTGGGGGTTTTGCCCGACTTGGGAGTTTCGCGTCTCTTTCAGGCGGATTTGCTCCAGTTGACCCTACACTTGGGACGCCCGCTACCTCAGCTGCTGATAGGGCGCTGCTTACCGATGGTTGGTGAAGAGATGTCCTGGACCGTGAGGTGCACCCTTCGAGGGCCGCTGGTGCCACCTTTCGCTGAGGAGCTGATTGAGGATGCCCTTGCACCGACGTAGATGGGGGCGATAGAGACAATGCTGCAGAGAGCTCTCGCCCGCTTGGTGTGCGCCCACAGTGCCGAGCTGGTCGGCACCCGCTTCGAGTTCTACTCCGGTCTGGACGAGCAGAGTAACTGTAAGGACCCCTCGAAACAAGTTTGAGATGTCCATGTTATGTAAAAGATCACGATCCCAATGATCAGTGCATCGCAATCACATAACCAACATGGTACAAAGAGTTACATCATTCATGTCGTACGAATAAAACTCTTACAACACATAAAGGGTCATACGACCAAGTCTACAAACCTCGTCACACAGGACGGAATTAACTAAGATAGCGGAAGCTCGTGGCTAGCGCCGGCCCTGGTCATCTCCGGACGCTTATCCCACAAGTGCAGTTGACCGGTGACAACTAAGTGGCGAATTCGTCGTCATACACCTCCTCCTCGACATAAGCCTCCTCATTGAAATCTGGACATTTGAATATCCAGGGACAAAGCCATATGAGTACAATTACGTACTCGCAAGACCACCTCTAGGTTTACAATTTTTCATGGATATGCAGATAAAGCATTTTCGAAATCTAGGATGGCCCCTATATGCAACTATAGGGCTCATTTTCGAATACATGATTTTAGACATAGAGATTACGACATCTCTATATCTTTGTTGAAGAAAACATTTAGAGGTAGAGTTTTCTTCTCTTAGATATAGCAAGGACATATCTAAGTTCAGAACATTCTTTTGTAAAAGTTTATCAAAACACTAGGATAGGGATTCCCCTCTTTCCTGGCTTGAGATCGTACTGGTTGTCTCCCTGAGGTCAACCATCCTCATCCAAATTCCGTACCTCCCAGGTACCCTCTTGTTTCACCGAAAACGCTTTTCTTGAAAACAACTTCTTTCTCCAAGGCGCCCAGTGTGGCCTTTCCAACCGTCCATGACCGCGGACGCGGCTATTCGAATAGATTGACACTCTGCAGAGGTTGCACACTTTACCCATACATATCGATCATTCCGCCGTGTCTGCCACGGCCCGCCATACGACAGCATGTGGGTGTCCGGATACCACGATCAAAGCTTTCCCCTATGTCCACCCTAGTATTGGGGCTTCCCGGTGGGTTTGTTCTCCTCGGCACCGTGTGCTCCACTAGACCCCTTGTATTTCCTCGGGACGCCACACCGCCACGGCAGGAGACCCGCCGTAATCGAATCCGGACGACAACCCGGCTTCGAGGTTCCAGCCCTCATAGAAAGTGTGATAGCCCCAATACTAAAGCAGACAAGATTCCGGCTAAGCCCTACCCATGTCAGGTAGTGTGGTTGCACGGGTTAATTGTTCGGGCGGAAGCAGGGACTTCGAAATTACACCTCCATCTCCGACTGCTCCCAGCAGCTCGGGTTTTCACAACATCTCTGAATGCTCTCAGCATCTCGGGTTTTTATAAAGCATTTCTTTCTCGCTGATTGCTCCCAGCAACTCAGGTTTTCCTCCGTAAAACAGTTTTATCAAATAGGTTCCCATCCTATAGTTTTGAGGTAAAGAAATAAGAATATACTACTCGATAACTTAATCTCCTTGATGGAGCCTTCAACAACAAGGCTCATCAAGTGAAAACTTATTTTTGTAACTCCTATAGTATTCTAGTAGATAACTTTGGCCAAACAGTACTTTGTAAAATAGTTTTTGGGTGGCAAGGTACCACAAAAGAAATAAAACATGCATTGTTTTATTTGAAAACAAACCATGCTTTGTAAATAATAGGATTTGCATAAGGGTGGTGAGGTGGGCTTGCCTTGCTCAAGGTATTGTCCCTGGTCTTGCTCCTCTTCGTAGGTGTGCTCAACTACCACGTTCAGCTCCTCCTCAGCTTGCGGATCTACCAAAATATGAAAGTAAACGAGACTAGTGTGAATCCTAAAATGCGAGTTGACAACAATCTAAAGTAAAGAAACATACAACAAGCACCATAAAATAGAATCATCCATAGGAGGGATTCACCTAGTCATCAACATAATTACAAACAGAACACACCAATCATATAGTGCTACACTATGGCATGAAATGCAGTATGCTAATAACACTCAAGGAACAACCCAAAACTATTCAGATTTTAAGAGGCAAGTGTGAGGGTTTAGTTAAGCTCCCGGATTACAAGGTTCACAAGATTTAGACCCCAGCTTGCTTTTATACAAAAACAGAAAATACAAGTATTGCATTTACATAGTTATTATGGTGCTTTTTCAATGAAAAGGCATAACTTTTAGAGTACTGTTCAAAAAGAGAAACCCTTCTACCACAGTACTCCTAGATACTAAAGGAAACTCTGAAAATTAGTTGTGCATTAAAACCTGCTTCCAAACAGAAGCTAAAATCATCTAATAGCTACTGATGTCAAGGTTGTAGTTTCTGTTTTATCGATCTCCTGAATGCAAAGTTAATTTCCTTGGAAAGATATGAATTTTATGTTTCAGTAGAAATTTAGTTCACCTAATTTGGATATTCCTAGCTCAAGTTATCCCAGATTCCAAAGAAAGTAAATTTCTGACCATTATTTAGGTACAGAACAAAATATAAATTATTTTGGTGCCAAACCAGTGTGGTATGTGCTAGATAAAACTTGTGGCTACTCCACAAAAATACACCAAACATATTTTCATGGACAGAGGTAGTTCATACAACCAAAACTAGACAAACATCATTCCCTGAGAATCTAAATATACATTTTATGAGGAATAACCCCCTATTTTAAGGAATTGATTTATAAGCATAAAATATCTACTAGAAAAAGCTATCCTTATAGTATCTGACACCTACCACTTATATCTACCACCTCCAATTAGATTTACACTATAAAGTGTTTTAATTTAAGAATTAGAAATCACCAAATACCTACTGGTCTTTTTTCTTAAACTTAAGAGATATTTTGTTAGAATATTCTCCTGCATGCAAGACTTAGAGATCTAGGTAGGCATTTTGATAGGCTTTCCAGAAAATCCTGTTTTGCCTGCTTTGCATACATAAATCTCAAGTTATTAAATAATTAGTGGAAATGATACTTTCGACTAGATCTATTATAGCACACAACTGATAATATATTTTGGATAAAATCCAATGCCACATGATTAAGAAAATGTGTATCTATGCTACAAAATTAACCTAACTAATTTAGCTAACACAGATCTAGCATAAATGAATAAAAACTAGACTCTTATTTCTCTAGAATTTCTAAACAGATAAAAGATTAAAAGAAAACGGAGGGGGTTGGCTGGATCTGGGCCAAATCAGCCCGGGATAGCGCGGATCTTCGCGAGCGAAGGAGCTGGGCCGCCCCAACTGGGCGCGGCGTGCGCGCGGCCGAAAAACGGTCAATGACGAGCGCGATTCAAACGGAGTCGTCGATCTCCAGATCGACGGTGCGGGCGTCGTCTCCTACCTCGCGCCGGCGGGGGAGCGAGCCAGAGAAGGAGAGGGGAGGGCGCGGATTGTTCTCTCACCTCGGGTGTCGAGCGGGCACGGCGAGGGGTGGAGAAGAAGGAGGAGACGATGGCGAGTCCGGGGGTGCCCTCAAAACGCGCATGCATCGGGTCCATGGCTCCACCGACGACGAGCTCCTCGGGTCGTAGACGAGTATGGCGTCCGCGGGCAATCTCTCAGCAGAAGAGAGAGAGGGAGAGTTAGGTTAAGCAGAGGGGATCTCAGAAAGCCAAAAATGGTGAAGAAATGAGCAGAGGGGCGCCGGCTACGGCCGTCTCTTGCCGTCGGTGAGAAGATGCAAATCTTCTCGGTGTGGCCAGCAGAAGATGAGAGCTCGAACTAGCTTTGGAGGGAGGGGAGTGGGGGTGTGTGAGAGGCTCGAGGAGTGAAGAAATGAGCCGGGGAGAGGCTAGGGGTGGCTTTGTAGCGGTTGCCCGATTTAGGGTTCATTCGGACATGGGGGAGAGGGGAGGGGTTGTTCTCTGCTGCTACTGGCTGGCTTGGGCGGCAGGAGAGAGGCAGAAGGGAGGGTGGTCGGGAGTGACGCGATTGGACCAGTAGAAGAGGAGAAAGAGGCCATGGTTTGGTCGGGGAGAAAAAGTAAGAAGAATGAGTGGAGGAGGGAGCGGAGAGGGAGGCTGGCAGGTGGGGCAGGACCTGGGGGTGTTGTCCCCCTCCTTTTCACCAGCAGAGAGGGTCGAGAGAGAGAGGAGGGGTAGGTAGGGCTAGGGTAGATTAGGTTTTCTTCCTCTCCTCCATTTTCTTCTTTTTCTCCCCTTTTAAAATGCCCAAATAAATTTTGAATATGAAAAATCAAGACACAAGGTAACCAAACACTAGCTGAGGGGTGAATTTGGTCAAACTAAAATTCACCTACTAATTCCCTAAATAATAGAATAAAAATAGGATGGAAAAATCAAATCAGAAAGAAAATAGGGGCAAATGGTCACTGATTTTTTATGCATACTTAAACCCCTTGGTTTTATATTGAAACAAACCCAAAAATTATTTCTAAAGTCAGCAAACAAAAATATATTTTAACTAGACTAAGTTGGTTCTTTTGCATAGCCAAAATTGTGTAAGGTTTGCTTAATAATAGGTTCTAGTTTTGCTATGTTTTAATTTACATGAAGATCATAAGAGTTGAATTTTTGGTTATATCTATTTTTACTTTAGTGCTTCAAGCAACTTAGATGACTAGGGAGGATACAAACAAGACTAGTAAGAACAATCAAAGATAAAATTATGACACAATTATTTTTCACACACCAAAAGTCATTAACTAAGGCTAAACCTTCAAGCATAACACCACAATTCTAGACTAAGAAGATTGGGGTGTTTCAGACCTTCCCCCCTTAGGAGAATCTCGTCCTCGAGATTCCAGAGTTGAAGAAGAAAGGAAACCAGGAAATTCACGCTCCAAATAAACTTTATGCTCCCAGGTAGCTTCTTCCTCCGAATGGTTGCTCCATTGGACCTTCAGAAATCTGATCTTCCGTCTTCGGGTCAACCGTACGTCTTCAGCGAGAAGATGGAGTGGTCGCTCTCGGTATGTGAGATCATGATTAAGGTAAATGGTGCGATGATCTACCTCTAGATAAGAATGAGAACCATCGGCAACTTGCAGGCATTTCCGGAGCAGGGATACGTGGAACACATCATGAAACTCTGATAAATGGGTTGGCAGCTCCAGTTTATAGGAAACTTCTCCGCTTCAGCTGATGATCTTGAACGGCCCGATGAAACTGGGTGCCAATTTCCCTTTGACGCCAAAGTGTTGCATCCCCTTGAGTGGGGTAACACAGAGATATACCATGTCACCCGTTTTAAAACTCAAATCTCTCGTTCTGGAATCAGCATAACTCTTTTGCCTGGATTGGGCGGCCTTAAGGCGGTAACGAATTAGTTGAACTTGTTTTTCAGCTTCTTTCAAAGTGTCAACTCCAAAGACTTGACTGTCTCCGGTCTGTGACCAGTTCAAAGGAGTACGACATTTGCGGCCGTATAAAGCCTCGAATGGTGCCATGTAGTGCCCTTGCTTAAGATAGCAATGGCACATATGAATAGTGCAGAAGACTTGGATCACATAAGTCTCGCATTTTCCAATAAGATGTAATATCACAGTACAATGTCATAATTTATTACAAAACGATACGAATGATCCAAAAACAAATAATCCTTACATCTCAGCTTAGCTGAAATGCTAGTTGAAATAAATAGTTCACACTTTATTCCAGAGTTCATACGCAATTCTAAAGATAGCATGGAGCTACATCATCTCCATGAAGCCACTGGCAATCATGTTGGTTGTAGCTCGAAGATAACCCCCTTACTCCTCATTCGGACAATCTTCAAGGTTTAGTTACAGCCCAGCTATAAAGGGTCAGCACAATTGAACTGTGGTGGCAAGTGACTTTAATTTCTAATATTCTACTACCTCCGATCCATAAAAAATGTCGCCCATATTGTACTAAGCTAGTACAAACTTTGTACTAGATGAGCGGCACTTTTATGGATCAGAGGGAGTACTAAACTATATCTATATGCTTATTTGGCAGATGGAGCTCAAGGCTATTGCGCAAAGCAAGTTTTCTCCTACTTTTGATAAACAACTTTTTGAAAACAATATCTTCTCTTTATAGACAATCTCGAGACAAATCCATGTCTCCTACCCATGTTCACCCATCAAAGTTTTTATTAAGAAATTGGGATGAAGAGATTTTCAGAAGACAACCTTGTGTAGTTACTCAGATTGTCCGATGCCGGGGACACGGCTAAGATCTTAGGTTTTAACCCTCGAGAGTGTGTGCACTTTCACCATTAGACTCAATCAACCCAAACTATCCTCTACACTCCTTTAGTGAGAAGGAAAAGGAGAAGATCAAGACGAGACTTTTCAGAAGTTGCTTTCCCATGATCATACTAAGAGATTACCACCATCCTATCAACTCTACCACCATCAATCTCTTGACCCAGGTCCACATCAACTTACTCCATCAAGACAGAGCCCATATTGACCAATGGTTGCACGGTAAGCAACTAGACTCAGTGTAACCTTAAATTTCATAGCCCTGGGTGGCCTACCACAAGTGAGCAACTTAGGTTAACACCGCATATCATGGCCCCAAGTAAGTGAAAACTATCTTGGGCAAAGACGACCATGAGACTTAGCCCTGAGAAGCCACTCAACTTGAAACCTCCTCGATCGACCCAATCCACCCAGGCGTTAAATTAATTTAGTGGAAATTTTCATTTATCACACCAACCATAAAACAATCCTTTTTGCAGCAGGTACTTCCACTAAATTATAATAGGGGTCTAATATGGAATATCTAAGGGGTAACTTAAAAGGTTTGCATAGCATACTACAATCTCCCAAAAACCTATCATGCATACTACTTTTGCAAATACTGCTTAAAACACTAGATATGCAATAGAATAAAATAGTAGGTGTTTTATGAAGTCACTTGCCTTGGTAGGAGGAGGAGCAAGCACAACAAGAATAGCAATCACACGCAAGTCCTTCCTCTCCTTCACAATCTAGGAAGAGCAATACACAGAAATAAATACCCACACAAAATCACACAATACCAAACATAAAAATGTATACATGCATGATATGCCAAGAATATACTAGACACTCTTATCAGTTATTTATATCTTCTGTTATTAAATGCATGAGAAGCAATTCTAGGAGTTTATTGTTTTACTTATCAAATAAATTAATAGAAACAATATAACAAAACTTGAATTCTATAACTTCAACTTTTATTGTTTTATGAAAGTTTTCAAATAAGACACATATTAATATTTCCTGGACAGAGGGAAATAACCTAACTCTAAAACAATTGAGTTTATTTGAAAAACATTTTTATTATTTGAGTTATTGATTTAATAACCGAATTATCTCTCGGATAATTTCATGAAATATAATTTATCAAAAGGGAAAACAATTGATGTTAAAATAATCTGCATTAGCAGGGCTATCCGTGGATATAAAGTTTATCAAATTTGAACTTATAGATAAAAGTTATGGATTTTCTAAGTTTTGCACGTTTTCTGTTTTATTTATAAAATTCCAGCGAAAAAGAAATAATATGGGGCTACGTGGCGCGATCCTATGGGATGAAAACGGTTCGCGCGGATCGCGGACGTGAGCCGTCCGATCTAAATAAAATCGGACGAGCGGAAAGCCCTGCTAAAACGCACGGCCAAACCCGAGCGGCGCACGGGTCGCCGGAGCGCTCGCCGGCGATGGTGCCCGCGGCGGCGGCGCGTCGGCTACGACGTTCCCGGCGCTATACGATACCAAAATGACGCGGAGGAGGAGACGAGGTCGATGGCGAGGCGGCGGCGTCGGTGTTCTTCTCCTTTCCTCGTCGGAGTCGTGGACGGCGGCGACGCTCGGGTCGCGGACGGATTCGGCGTTCGGCTGCGACAGAAATCACATGAGGGGGCTCAACGGATGCGCAGGAGGATGGGGAAGCGAGGGGGAGTCTCGGTGGTGCTCGAGGAGCTCGATGCTTACCGGGACGCTCGCGAATAGCTCGTCGGAAACGGCGGCGGCGGCCCGATTCCGAGCAGCCCGGCGGCGGGGTGGTAGGGTTTGGGGGGGGGGGGTTTCGGAGACGGCCTCGAGGAGAATAAATAGGAGGGGATAGGGAAGCTAGACGCGGCGAGAAACGGCCCGAAAACGGCTCGGTCGCGGACTCCATCTCCGGCGCGATCTCCGGACAGAGGTTGAAGACGGCTGACAGGTGGGGCCCACCTGTCAGCGAGAGAGAAGAGAGAGGCGCGCGCTGGAGCGGGCTGATGGGCTGCTAGCTCACGCGCGCGCGGCAGATAGCGTCTGGGCCGGCCCGTAAACCATTCCTTTTAAATAAAAATCAAAACTGTTTTTCAAATCTGATTTACTAAATGATTTTTAAACCTATTCAAAACATTTTCAGAAAAATTCATAAAAATATATTTTGGAGAGGTTATTTAAATTAGCAATTTTTAATAATAAACTTGCCCATTAAATAATTTGAAAAAATATATTTATTAAGTAAGTTTTAAATAAACACTTAATGGGATTAAACATTATTTAAACTCATAATTGAAATTTTATTTAGTACTTATGTGATTAAATGTTAAGCCTAAACGATGAATGATGTATGAATGCAAAGTTTTAAATTTTTGTAAAAATGGGATGTTACAAACCTAACCCCCTTAAGATGAATCTCGCCCTCGAGATTCGTATTGGCCTGCAAAAAGAAGTGGGTGTTCATCTCGAAGATCATCCTCCCGTTCCCAAGTTGCTTCTTCTTCAGTATGGTGGTTCCACCGGACCTTACAAAATTTGATAGTCTTGGTTCGTGTACCCTTTCTTCTGTCTCCAAGATTTTGATTGGCTTCTCTTCATACGTCAGGTCACTTTCCAACTGGACCTCTTCTAGTGGCACTGTATCCCGTAGCGGGGTTTCCGTCATCTCTGGGTGACACTTCTTCAACTGGCTCACATGGAATACATTGTGAACTGCTGACAAAACTTCCGGCAATTCTAGCTCATACGCCACTTCTCCTTTGCGAGAAAGGATTTTAAAGGGCCTTATGAACCGAGGAGCAAGTTTACCCTTGATCTCGAACCTCTTCACACCACGCATCGGTGACACTCGCAAATATGCCATGTCACCTATCTCATATGTGATCTCTCTCCTTTTTGAATCTGCGTAGCTTTTCTGTCTGGACTGCGCGATCTTCAATCTGTCCTTGATCATTCGAACCTTCTCTTCAGCTTCCCGGATTATATCAGGTCCGAATAAGCTACGCTCTCCAACACCGCTCCAAAGTAGTGGTGTGGTGCATTTCCTTCCATAGAGTGCCTCAAACGACGACATCTCTATGCTGGCCTGGTAGCTGTTGTTATACGAAAATTCCGCGTACGGAAAATTATCATCCCAACTAGACTTGTAGTCCAAGGCACATGCCCTCAGCATATCTTCTAAAATTTGGTTTACTCTTTCCGTCTGTCCATATGTTTGGGGATGAAACGCTGTATTGAACTCTAATCTCGTTCCTAACGATTCATGTAGTTGTTTCCAGAAATGCGAGGTAAACTGGGTACCTCTGTCAGACACAATCCACTGGGGAATACCATGCAAACACACTATCCTCCTCATGTATATCTCTGCCAACTTAGCACTTGAGTAGGTAGTCTTTACTGACACAAAATGGGCCACCTTTATCAATCGATCCACTATTACCCAAATCGAATCATACCCCGATCTGGTACGCGGTGATCCGGTAATGAAATCCATTCCTATCTGTTCCCATTTCCAATCCGGTACAGGTAAAGGTTGCAACAAACCCGCTGGTTTCTGATGTTCAGCCTTCACTCGACTACATACATCGCACTTAGCTCTATATTATGCAATGTCTCTCTTCAGGTTATTCCACCAAAATCTTTCCTTCACGTCCATATACATTTTGGTGTTTCCTGGGTGTATGGAGTAAGGCGAGTTATGCGCTTCTTGCAGAATTAATTTTCTAAGATCATCATCTTGCGGTACGCAGATGCGTTTTTCAAACCACATGGTGCCTTGTTCATCTTCCCGAAAACCCTTGGCCTTTCCTTCGCTCAGGTTGACCTTGATTTCCTCCATTACTTTGTCTCCCTTCTGAGCTTCCCGAATCTTATCCATCAGTAATGGTTGCACGTCCAGTGTTGCTAGGAATACTTTGGTTACTACCTCTAATCTGAGGTCCTTAAATGCCTTACTTAAATCCTCGGGCAAGTCTCCCGCTGTCAGTCCATTCACATGGACCTTACGACTCAAGGCGTCTGCTACCACATTAGCCTTTCCCGGGTGGTATTGTAAACTCATGTCATAGTACTTAATTAATTCCAGCCATCTCCTTTGCCTCATATTCAATTCCTTCTGGGTGAAAATGTATTTCAGACTCTTATGATTTGTTAATACCTCACAACGCTTTCCCAACAGGTATGGTCTCCACGTCTTTAGAGCATGCACTACTGATGCTAGCTCCAGATCGTGGGTGGGATAGTTGACTTCATGTTTCTTAAGCTGTCTAGAAGCATAGGAGACCACTTTCCCTTCTTGCATCAGGACATTTCCCAGTCCATGATGCGAGGCATCACAATACACTTGAAATTCCTTTTCTATATCTGGCAAACATAAAACAGGTGCTGACACCAGCCGTTTCTTTAGCTCTTGGAAACTTATTTCACATTCTTCAGTCCACTTAAATTTCACTTCCTTCTTCAGTAGTGAGGTCAGTGGTTTGGCAAGTTTGGAGAAGTTCTCAATAAACCTTCTATAATATCCTGCCAGTCCAAGGAAACTACGAATGTCTGCCACATTCTTGGGTACCTCCCACTTAGTTACTGCCGACACCTTTTCTGGGTCTACTGCTATTCCATTCTTTGATACAACGTGTCCTAGAAAACCCACTTTCTTCTAGCCAGAATTCACACTTGCTGAATTTGGCATACAGTTCATGCTCTCTAAGTCTCTGTAATATCAGGTGTAAGTGTTCCTCGTGTTCCTCCTGACTTTTGGAGTAAATCAGGATGTCATCAATGAACACCACAACAAACTTATCCAGAAAGTCCATAAACACTTTGTTCATCATGTTCATGAAGTATGCCGGTGCATTGGTTAAACCAAACGGCATTACGGTGTACCCATATAATCCATATCTGGTAGTGAAGGCAGTCTTTGGGATATCTAGTTCTCTTACTTTCATTTGAAAGTATCCTGATCGCAAATCGATCTTAGAGAATACAGAAGCACCCTTTAGTTGGTCAAAAAGCTCATTAATTTTTGGTAGCGGGTACTTGTTCTTGATTGTCACTTCGTTGATTGCTCGATAATCCGTGACTAGCCTTTGAGTACTATCCTTTTTCTCTACAAACAGAATGGATGCTCCCCAAGGTGAAGAACTTGGGCGGATGAATCCTTTCTGCAGTTGCTCCTCTAACTGCTTCTTGAGTTATTTCAATTCAGCTACGGCCATTGGGTATGGTCTCTTAGCTATGGGTCCCGTTCCGGGAACCAAATCTTTAAGAAATTCAACATCTCTATCGGGTGGCATTCCCGGTAGTTCTTCGGGGAAAACATCAGGGTAATCTCTTACCACACGAACGTCTCCCAGGCTAACCCCCTTAAGAGAATTTAGCTTAACCTTCTTAAGTTCAAATTTGAATTTGTATCTAATCTTCTTCTTCTCGGGGGTGGTGAGTGTAATGAATCTATTCGCACAATCCAGTACTCCTTCAAACTTGGCCAACCAATCCATACCGAGTATAACATCCAGACCTTGGGTCTCTAATATTATCAGGTTTACCGGAAACGAGTGTTTACCAATTTCTAACCTCAAGTTTTGACAATCAGTTTGTGCAAGCATTTGCCCCCTGGGGAACTCACCCTAACCGGATTTAGTAGGCTTGTAGTGGACAGTTTGTGTTTATTAACAAATGCCCTTGAGATGAATGAGTGAGATGCCCCCGTATCGAACAAGACTAATGCTGGAAAGGTATGTAGTAGGAATGTACCGATCACTGCATCTGGTTCATTCTGCACTTCTTAAACATCAAGATGATTCACTTGTGCCTTCTGGAACGGATTTGGCTTGAAGTTTCCGGTGCCTTCTTCTTCTCTGGACAGTCTGTGGAGTAGTGTCCCTTGTTCCCGCACTTGTAGCAAGTCACTTGACTAATATCTCGTTTCGGTTCATTGTTGTGCGGTGTTGCTCTTTTCCACTATTGTTCCCATTGAAGGGGTGATTGTGTCCATTACCACCCTGCCCATTTCCTCTGTATCCAGAATTTCCTACTTTATGGATATGACTGTTATGGTTGTGGCCATTTCCACTCTTGTGACTGTTGTGGCTTCCGCTGTTTTCTGGGACGAAAGGTTTCTTCTGCATCAGATTAGTGTTGTACTTATTGGCGCTGAACTTACTTTTCCTATTCTCCTCCTTCTTGATGTCGCTGTCCGGAGTAATGGCCTGATCAAGAAGATCCGGGTAATTGGGAGCATAAGCCACAGACAATGGTATCTTCAGCTCACCATTGAGTCCATTCGAGAACTTTTACTTTCTCTTTGCATCGGTTATATATCCTCTGGGGCATAGCGTGAGAGGGAATTGAAGTCCTCCATGTACTCCCTCAGCGCCCGATTTCCCTGTCTCAGGGTACGAAACTCATCCCTTTTCAGGTTCATGATCCCAGTTGAGATGTGAGCATTACGGAAACCTTCTTTAAAGGCTTCCCAAGTAAGTCCATCAAGTGGGTGAGTGATCTGATATGTTTCCCACCACTGTGCCGCTGGCCCCTCCACTAGATGAGAAGTGAACCTCATTTTCTCCATTTCAGTACACTCGCAAGTAACTAGATCCTTGTTCACATAGCGTAGCCAATCATCGGCTACGATAAGTTCTGTAGCTGTGGAGAATTTGTTGGGTCTGAGCCTCAAGAATCTAGCAAGGCGGTCAACTTGGGGTGGGGGTGGTGGTGGCGGCGGTGGTGGTGGCGGATTGTTCTGGTTCGCCATGAACTGAGCCATCATGGTCATGAATTGTGTCTGAGCTGCCATCATTTGTTGCATCATTTCGTTGGCATTGTTGTTGTCAGGATCACGACGTGGAGGCATCTGTATGGTGTGAGCATAGGTTAGTAGAGATAGAAAGAGACTACAGAGGAAAATCTACCCATGCACAACAACACACTACACAGAAACACATGAAACAGCAACCAATAGACACACTCGAAGTATTTTATACATTCGAAAATTTAGAGATTTGAATACCAAGCTAGGACATGGTTTTAAGGGTACTGCCTCACCACAAATTGGTAGGTCAATACAACTTCGATGAGATAAGGAGAAATACTCGTAAGGTAAGGATAATTGGTGGTCTCTCTAATCAAAATTTGAAACTCCTTATGTAATTGCGGGTGTTCCCACACTTGCGCTTCTTGACACCCATGGCTTCCTTGGGAGTGTCCTCATCGGGATAGGTTATCACTAGGGGCTCTGGGACGTCAGGGGGGTGGTTCTTCTTCGCCTGAAGTTCCATTTGGCTTAGTTGTTCACCCAAATGAGCACACTGCGCCTACAATGCCAAAATGTGGGCATCCTTCTGTGCAATCCTATCGTCTTGCAGATCAATCTTGATTTCAAGCTCCTTGTTCTCCTTAGTCAGCAGCTGATTTTCTACACGAAGGATATCCTTCTCTTCCTCTAAGCTTTCTTTAACGTGACGGTGAACGCGCCTTAAATCTGCCCTGTAGAAAATCTCTTGTCCCAGAAGTATATCCAAGTTATGGCAATGGGCTCCAAGGTCTCCATGATGCTTCTCATTCATACCCCTAAGGGAGGGTTGAACGGGTTGTCCAATTCTATCCCTCCTGGCAAAGTGACGAAAGACGGAGTTGGGCTTGATCTCGTCATAGAACTGCTCAATGATGCGGGACAAAGTCTCTAGCATCGCTATCTCCACTCCATTCTTCCAGTTGGGGTATCTAGATCGGAAACGGATCGACTGCGATCCAGGGGGATCAAGACGAGGGAGAACTTCTGCCTCGATCTTCCAGCGACCTTCAGGATAATCTTCGGACATAATTTCTTTGCCCCTGAAGACTGGCGGCATCAACCGCAAGGTTTTAGAAATATTAAGGAGCTGGTCACTAAAGTAGCATTGGTCTCCTTTCTACGGGGATATCTCTCGAGTGAAGTTCTTCATCTACAAATTTTTTGAAGGGGTAAGAATTAACGAGATGAAAGAAAAAAGAATGTAGGAGGTAAGGAAAAATATTATAAGAAAAGGAAGTCTGAATAATTTTTATATTTCGAACTTTTATTGATTTAAAAATATTTACTTTAGGGTTTGTATCCAATCCTAGGGGTTTCGAGCCTTCAGGCAACATTCGCGCTCTGATACCATCTGTAGTGCCCTTGCTTAAGATAGCAATGGCACATATGAATAGTGTGGAAGACTTGGATCACATAAGTCTCGCATTTTCCAATAAGATGTAATATCACAGTACAATGTCATAATTTATTACAAAACGAGACGAATGATCCAAAAACAAATAATCCTTACAACTCAGTTTAGCTGAAATACTAGTTGAAATAAATAGTTCACACTTTATTCCAGAGTTCATACGCAATTCTAAAGATAGAATGGAGCTACATCATCCCATGAAGCCACTGGTAATCATGTTGGTTGTAGCTCGAAGATAAACCCCTTACTCCTCATTCGGACAATCTGCAAGGTTTAGTTGCAGCCCAGCTATAAAGGGTCAGCACAATTGAATTGTGGTGGCAAGTGACTTTAATTTATAATATTCTACTAAACTATATCTATATGCTTATTTGGCTGGTGGAGCTCAAGGCTATTGCGCAAAGTAAGTTTTCTCCTACTTTTGATAAACAAATTTTTGAAAACAATATCTTCTCTTTATAGACAATCTCGAGACAAATCCATGTCTCCTACCTATGTTCACCCATCAAAGTTTTTATTAAGAAATTGGGATGTAGAGATTTTCAGAAGACAACCTTGTGTAGTTACTCAGATTGTCCGATGCCGGGGACATGGCTAAGATCTTAGGTTTTAACTCTCGAGAGTGTGTGCACTTTCACCATTAGACTCAATCAACCCAAACTATCCTCTACATTCTTTTAGTGAGAAGGAAAAGGAGAAGATCAAGACGAGACTTTTCAGAAGTTGCTTTCCCATGATCATACTAAGAGATTACCACCATCCTATCAACTCTACCACCATCAATCTCTTGACACAGGTCCACATCAACTTACTCCATCAAGAGAGAGCCCATATTGACCAATGGTTGCATGGTAAGCAACTAGACTCAGTGTAAACTTAAATCTCATAGCCCTGGGTGGCCTACCACAAGTGAGCAACTCAGGTTAACACCGCATATCATAGCCCCAAGTAAGTGAAAACTATCTTGGGCGACGACGACCATGAGACTTGGCCCTGGGAAGCCACTCAACTTGAAACCTCCTCGATTGACCCAATCCACCCAGTCGTTAAATTAATTTAGTGGAAATTTTCATTTATCACATCAACCATAAAAAAATCATTTTTGCAGCAGGTACTTCCACTAAATTATAATAGGGGTCTAATCTGGAATTTCTAAGGGGTAACCTAAAAGGTTTGCATAGCATACTACAATCTCCCAAAAACCTATCATGCATACTACTTTTGCAAATACTGCTGAAAACACTAGATATGCAATAGAATAAAATAGTAGGTGTTTTATGAAGTCACTTGCCTTGGTAGCAGGAGGAGCAAGCACAACAAGAATAGCAATCACACGCAAGTCCTTCCTCTCCTTCACAATCTAGCAAGAGCAATACACAGAAATAAATACCCACACAAAATCACACAATACCAAACATAAAAATGTATGCATGCATGATATGCCATGAATATACTAGACACTCTTATCAATTATTTATATCTTCTGTTATTAAATGCATGAGAAGCAATTCTAGGAGTTTATTGTTTTACTTATCAAATAAATTAATAGAAACAATATAACAAAACTTGAATTCTATAACTACAACTTTTATTGTTTTATGAAAGTTTTCAAATAAGACACATATTAATATTTCCTGGACAGAGGGCAATAACCTAACTCTAAAACAATTGAGTTTATTTGAAAAACATTTTTATTATTTGAGTTATGGATTTAATAGCCGAATTATCTCTCGGATAATTTTATGAAATATAATTTATCAAAAGGGAAAAAAATTGATGTAGAAATAATCTACATTAGCAGGGCTATCCGTGGATATAAAGTTTATCAAATTTGAACTTATAGTTCAAAAGTTATGATTTTTCTAAGTTTTGCATGTTTTCCGTTTTATTTATAAAATTTCAGCGAAAAAGAAATAATATGGGGCTACGTGGCGCGATGCTATTGAATGAAAACGGTTCGCGCGGATCGCGAACGTGAGCCGTCCGATCTAAATAAAATCGGACGCGCGGAAACGTTCCGATCTAGATCCGTTGGATCTAGATCTAACGGTCTAAAACGCACGGCCAAACCCGAGCGGCGCACGGGTCGCCGGAGCGCTCGCCGGCGATGGCGCCCGCGGTGGCGGCGCGTCGGCTACGACGTTCCTGGCGCTATACGATGCCCCGGGAGGTGTGGCTCTTACCAAAATGACGCGGAGGAGGAGACAAGGTTGATGGCGCGGCGGCGGCGTCGGTGTTCTTCTCCTTTCTTCGTCGGAGTCGTGGACGGCGGCGACGGCCTCGGGTCGCGGACGAATTCGGTGTTCAGCTGAGACAGAAATCACACGAGGGGGCTCAACGGATGCGCAAGAGGATGTGGAAGCAAGGTGGAGTCTCGGTGGTGCTCGAGGAGCTCGATGCTTACCGGGATGCTCGCGAATAGCTCGTCGGAAACGGTGGCGGCGGCCCGATTCCGAGCAGCCCGGCGGCGGGGTGGTAGGGTTTGGGGGGGGGGGGGGGGTTTCGGAGACGGCCTCGAGGAGAATAAATAGGAGGGGACATGGAAGCTAGACGCGGCGAGAAACGGCCCGAAAACGGCTCGGTCGCGGACTTCATCTCCGGCGCGATCTCCGGACAGAGGTTGAAGACGGCTAACAGGTGGGGCACACCTGTCAGCGAGAGAGAAGAGAGAGGCGCGCGCTGGAGCGGGCTGATGGGCTGCTAGCTCACGCGCGCGAGGCAGATAGCGTCTGGGCCGGCCCGTAAACCATTCCTTTTAAATAAAAATCAAAATTGTTTTTCAAATCTGATTTACTAAATGATTTTTAAACCTATTCAAAACATTTTCAGAAAAAATCATAAAAATATATTTTGGCGAGGTTATTTAAATTAGCAATTTTTAATAATAAACTTGCCCATTAAATAATTTGAAAAACATATATTTATTAAGTAAGTTTTAAATAAACACTTAATGGGATTAAACATTATTTAAACTCATAATTGAAATTTTATTTAGTACTTATGTGATTAAATGTTAAGCCTAAATGATGAATGATGTATGAATGCAAAGTTTTAAATATTTGCAAAAATGGGATGTTACATGCCATCTTCAGGCTGGCCTGATTGTTGTTGTTGTAGGAGAACTCGGCAAACGGCAAACAGTCTTCCCACTTGGCTCCATGTGCTAACACACACGATCTAAGCATATCCTCTAAAATCTGGTTGACTCTTTCTGTTTGTCCACCCTTCTGAGGGTGATATGCGATGCTGAAAAATAACTTTGTACCCATGGCTTCGTGAAGATTAAACCATAAACGAGAGGTGAACTGGGTTCCTCTATCGGACACAATGGTTTTGGGTATCCCGTGAAGACTGACAATACGGGACATGTAAAGATCCGCAAGTTGATCAGACCGATGGGTGGTGCGCACAGGTAGGAAATGTGTAACCTTGGTGAGTCTATCCACAATGACCCAAATGGCGTCATGCCCGCGATTGGATCGGGGTAGTCCAGTGATAAAATCCATGCCGATCTCATCCCATTTCCATTCAGGCAGCTTAAGGGGTTGGAGTAATCCAGCTGGTCCCTGATGTTCTGCTTTGACCCTTTGGCAGATGTCACAATTCTGGACAAAGAGTGCAATCTCACGCTTCATGCCATGCCACCAGAAATTCTGCTTTAAATCCTGGTACATCTTGGTTCCACCTGGGTGGATGGAGTACAAAGTCTCGTGGGCCTCCTTCATAATCAACTGCTTCAAAACAAGATCTGATGGTACACAGTTACACCCCTCATACCGGAGAGTACCCTCAGAATCAATAGTGAATCTAGGGACTTCCTCTTCGTCCATCCTTCGTTTGATGCCCTCGATACTTTCGTGACCCTTCTGTGCTTTCTTGATCTGATCCCATAAAGTGGGCTGCAATAGAAGTTGATCTACAGCTCCATAACTGACTACTTCTATACCCATCTTGTCTAACTCTTCTCAGAGTTCTGGCTGTCGAGTATTGATCATGGAGTTGAAAGAACAGGGTTGTCGACTAAGGGCGTCAGCTACGACGTTGGCTTTTCCAGGGTGATAATGAATGTCCAAGTCATAATGAATGCCTCATATTCAGATCCCTCTGAGTGAAGATATATTTCGAACTCTTGTGGTCGGTGTAGATTTCGCAACGGTTGCCCATCAGAAAGTGGTGCCAAGTCTTGAGTGCATGAACCACGGCAGCAAGCTCAAGATCATGATTGGGGTAATTCTGCTAGTGCTTGCGGAGTTGTCGCGATGAGTAGGAAATCACCTTGCCCTCTTGCATCAGGACACACCCAAGTCCAAGTTTGGAGGCATCGCAGTACACGACAAAATCTTTTGTCACATCTGACATGGTCAAAATGGGTGCAGTGGTAAGGCGCTTCTTCAATTCTTGGAAACTGGCTTCACACTTGTCCGTCCAAACAAACTTCGGATCCTTCTTTAGCAGCTGAGTAAGTGGCTTTGCGATGCTTGAGAATCCCTGCACAAACTTGCGATAATATCCAGCCGATCCGAGGATGGACCTCACCTCGGTCTGGTTAGGGGGGGGTTGGGAATTCAAGAATGGACTTGATATGAGTTGGGTCAATGGATATTCCTCCAGCTGAGATAACATGACCAAGAAAGGCTACCTCTTTCAACCAAAACTGGCACTTGCTGAACTTAGCATACAGCTGATGCTCACGAAGGGTACCGAGAACCAATCTCAGATGCTCTTCATGCTCTTCTTCCGACTTGGAATAAATTAGGATGTCATCGATGAAGACAACCACAAATTTATCTAGGTATTCCATGAACACCTTGTTCATAAGATTCATGAAATAAGCAGGGGCACTGGTTAGGCCAAAGGACATCACGGTATACTCAAACAATCCATAACGACTGATGAAGGCTGTTTTAGGGATGTCTGATTATCTCACTTTCAGCTGATGATAACCAGTGCGGAGATCGATCTTGGAGAAGACTCGAGCTCCGTTGAGTTGATCAAACAGGTCTTCAATTTTGGGTAGAGGGTATTTGTTTTTGATGGTCACATCATTTAACTTTCGGTAATCCACACATAAGCGAGTGGTGCCGTCTCTCTTATCCACAAAGATAATTGGTGATCCCCAGGGAGACGCACTAGGGCGAATCATACCCTTCTTAAGCATGTCATCCAGTTGCTTCTTTCATTCCTCCTACTCTTCGGGATTCATCCGATACGGTTTTTGTGCTATAGGTCCAGTACCGGGTACTAACTCAATGATAAACTCGATATCCCGATCAGGTGGCATACCGGGTAACTCTCCGGGTAATACGTCTGGGTATTCACAAACTACCGGTACTTCCTCCAAAATGGGCCCAGCTACACTCTTATGGCAATGACCCAAGGTACAATGGTTGGTCGAGAAGTGTGTAACTTCCTCTCCTTCCGGGGTGGTTAGTGTAGCGTACCTGCACTTTAAATAAGTCAGATACATGTGTATAGTGCCAATCGCTGGATCGATTTGTTTGCACACACAGTTTACGATGTAATATCACAACAAAGTATCTATTGTATTACATCGATGATCCAGAATTACAAAATATTCGATACAAGTTGCAAAGCATAAAGCTAGCATTGAAAAAGTACACAGCGGAAATACAAAAGCAATGGGTCTCCAACAACTTCATGTTGCCACAGTCGAAAACATGTTGGTTGTAGACTTGAAACCTTTAAACGAAACCTCACTCGTCAACTGATCAATTTGCAATAAGAAAAATATTGCAACAACGTGGGTCAGATTCCATTAAAAATGGAGTCTGGCAAGTGACACTATGGTGGACACTTAATGGAATAACTTTATATCCTATATGCATATTTGGCTGGTGGAGTTCAAGGCTATTTTGCATAAAGCCAATTTTTCCTATCTCTTTAGAAAACACTTATTTCAAATTAAGACAAGTATCGCATGAAAACCATAAATCGCATCTTCCCTTGTTCACCCATCAAGTTTTATTTCTGAAGTTGGAATGACGGAATCCTCCGTTGACGTCCGTGTCAGCTGCTTAAATTGTCCGTACCGGGGACACGGCTAAGTACTTATTTTTACACTCTCCAGAGGTTGTGCACGTTCACCATTGTACCCATTCAACCCAAATTATCCTTTACACACCATTTGTGATAAGGAAAGGAGAAGAATGAGACGAGATCTTTCAGAAGCATTTTCCCTCCCACTCTGGCTTGACCCGTTCCACCTAACATCCCCCTACATCTGCTTGTCAAGCCGGAGAGAGTCCATGCAACATAATTGATCAAGCCAGAGCCCATATGGCAATGGCTACACTGGAAGCAATCGTCACTCGGAGTTCTTCAGATTCCTCTGTTCCCTGGGTGGCCATCCACAAGTGCACGTACTCCAGGAACCATAGACATGGACCTGAGTAGACACTCAACTTCGCCACCATACAACCAATCCACCCAGGAGATTCATTAACTTAGTTGATGTGCACTCTCAGGTGAAAATCACCATGCTCACGGCCCTAAGTAGAATAGACATTCATCCTAGGCGACGACAACCATGAGCACAGCCCTGAGTAGTCACTTACATTTTGCAAAACTTTTCATCATTGCATAGCATCAATATATCTACTAAGTATTATATAGGAACCTAGACACAGGAGTAAGGGAATTCTACAGAGGTTTGGCATAGCAATACTATCCCACACATGCATATAAAAATACACTAAGTAATGCATATAGAAAATAATAGGAAGTTTATGAGGTGTGCCACTTGCCTTTGAATGTTGTCGTTGTTCACAAACTCTTTTCAACAACGAACGTTTGCTCTCTGTTTAATCTAAACAATATAAGCAACAACAATACAACAATCAGCAAACAACAATCATCAAACATACATGCTCATATCTACTGAACAAACAAGTTTTGTAAACTTCTAAGGAAAACATGTCATGCATGAAAATCTTTTAAGTTAATGCAAGGAAATGTGTTGGTCAAAAATGACTAAGGACTAAGGACATAAGTTGAATAAAATATTTTGTTTTATATCAACCTGAATAAGCCCTCTAATGGCTTAGTCTTGATGTGTAGAAATATTTAGAGTAACTACTAAGTCATTTCTTCAAGATGATCAACAATTATTATCAACTCTTTGTAAATTGGACATTCACTATAGTGAGAGAGACAGACACCCGACCAGCCACTTAAATTTTGGAACAGGTCTCATGTACGAGGACATGTAAGGTTTGTTTCCAGGCCGCTTCATCTCACTATGCCGCTAGGATCCAACAAACTTCAAGACGATAATATCATGATCAAAAATTGTTTATGTCAAATGTGAAAGACAAGATTAGAAAAGAGGGAAAAGATAGAAGAAAGATGTAGTTGTCCTCCAGGCTTCATCTCCAGACTTGTAATATTCTTCTTGATGATGTCTTGATTGAAGTTTTGATAGACTTGATAAATCTTCAGACTTTGTGGTTCTTGTATCCTCGAGGCTGGTCTTGATTTACTTAGTCATCATGAAGTCTAACAGAAGAAGGAGGGAGAAAAGAAGAAAGAGGGAGAAAGACTTAGAAAATATTTCTGGTTGGTCTTCATGAACTTCTTCTTGATCTTTCTTCTAAGTGCTTCCACTCTATGGAGATACTTTTGGAGTCTTGTTTGGCTAAGTCCTTCATTGGTCTTCCAGCTCCATGTTGAAAATTACTAAGTGTCTAATGCATAGTACTTTTATCAAAATACTAAGTTTGGAAATATTCCTAACTTAGAGAAAATAATGAAGAGATCTCCTAAGGGAAATATATCTATATGTGAGAATAAGTCATGCATGCAATGTACTTTTAAATCCTCAGAAATATCATACAAAATTTGTGATATTTATAAAGTATGCATTTGGCTATAAATGCAATTTAATTAATTTCTATTTTTGGAAAATGTAATAAAAGGAATAATTATAAGATTAAAGTTTTCTATGATTAATATTTTTATAACATTATTTTATGAATAGTGTTAATAGATAGGGAGCATTTAATTAAATTTATAGCAATTTGATTTAATCAAAATTAATATTTCTATTAATAGTTATGTTGAAAATACTCAAACTATTCAATATATAACTATGAATTTATTCAAATATCACTCAAAATATTTTATAGCAGTGGCATCAATTTACAAATATTCTAACGTTTCTAAAACAATTTTATTTGCAATTTTTGGATTAATAGATTTAAAGTTATGCCCAAAATACTCAAATCCACCATTTGAAATTTGAATATTTTATACTAAGTCAAATTTGAATTTTGGCAGATCCAAAATATTCTACATGTCAAGAGCTTTCCAAATATATAAAAATATTTGAATTTGGATAAACTGAGAAAAATATATGATAGTTTGAATTGACAGGGGCTTTTCTGCAAAACTGCCAATTAATTAAATCGTGAAAATGATTTTACACGTTAGCGCTGACTGGGCGCTGACTGTGCGCTGACTGGGCTGCTGACTGGGATCCGACGTGGATAAGTGAACAGATCTGGGCCGTCAGATCTGGATCTGGCGGTCCAGATCTAATCCTACCGATTCGTTCAAATTTTCTAATCTAGGCCGTTGAGATTGGATCGGACGGACGGGGGAGGGTGGTGCTCACCGGGCGGCGCGGGGTGGCCGGAGCAGAGGAAGACGTGGCGGCGCTGCGCTCGGCCTCGACGGGGGAGGCGTTCCGGTGGATCCCGGGCTTGGCGAAGGCCACCTCCAGATGCAGCGCGGCACGGCGGGTCGGATGGGAGTGGTGGCCTTGAGCAGTTCGTCCTGGTCCAGCCGGGAGACGAGGTCGGAGGCGGCTCGGGTGCCGGCGAGCTCGGGTCATGCACGAGGAGCTCAAATCACTGCACGAAACAAACGAGACCGGGTATTAGGGAAAGCGCACAAGTGCGGGAGAGGCAGAGGACGAGGAATGGGCGGCGGAATCGTACCGTGTCGCCGGAAAACAGAGGAACACGGCGGCGGCACCGTGTGTACTCCGGCGAGCTTTTCCGACGGCCTGGCGGCGTTATTTTGATGGGGAGGAGAGGGGAAACACGGAGGAGAGCGTGGAGAATTTATAGGCGTCCTTCGTTAGGTTTTTCATCGCTTAAATCGCGTGAATCAAACGAACAAAGGAAGGTGCAAATCGGGGCGAAATTCCCGGCTGGAGGTTGACGATGATGACGTCAGCGATGACGTCATCCAGGTAATTATTTTTCTGTTTTTATTTATTTAATTCATATCTTTTGATTTAAATGTCCAAATGATGTCAAATTAATTTCTAAAAATTTGTAAAATCAATATCTTTGTGTTAAACCAGTTGTGGGCATGTTTTGAATATTTTTGAATAATAATATTTTGAAATATTGATTAAATACAAATTTGACACTTAAAGTCAAATTAGATATTATATCTTAAATAAATTTTCTTTAGGCTAAATAAAATTTGTAAAATACCCATATTCAAAATATGTTTGAATTTAAGTTATTTAAACTTATTTTACCGAAATCATTCATCTTTATTTTGGCATAATATTAGAGAACAAAATATAACTAATTTGAAGGAAATGGGAAATATAATGAATTCCATTTTTAATTCTAAATGTTTTGTACACCATTATGTTTTATATTATGCTTATTCATTTGAAAAACTTCATATCAACTGTGGAAAAGATTTTAGATTTAATTCTTTTCTTATATAGAATAATATATTCCTGAAATCATTTTATGTTTTGAAAATAAATGAAAGTAATTTAAGTAAATGAAATGCGTATTTGTTTAATTCATTAATTATAAAACATATGAAGTTTTAAAGTTATGAATTATAAACTTATAATTTCCAAAACTATAATTTGAATTTAGTTAAATGAATGAAAACCATTTGGCAAAAATACCATTTTAAATAGTCTTGAATTTATGAATAGATATGGCTAAGTGGTTGAAAATCAAATTCTTATAAGTAAACTATTTTATTAGAATACAATGGTTTGAAGTTTGTAAAATATTTATCAAATTATGTATTGAGGTTTTTAAGAAAATACAATGGAATAATAAATTGTTTAACTTGAAACAAGTTTTGAAAATAATAATAACTGAGATATTTGAAATATTAAACTCTTTCAATATGTTTGAAGTCTTTCTTAGTTGGTTTTCTTATGCTTTTAAATGTTTTATTTTACTCAAAAAAAAGGTTTTAAATTTTAGTGATTTTTTAACATTATAAAATGTTGGGATGTTACAGACTACCACCCTTAAAAGGAATCTCGTCCTCGAGATTCGGAGAAGCTAAACAGACAAGGCAACTGCTTGGAATGATTTTGTTAACTTGAGGGGTTTCAAGAAATGAAATTTTCTGACATGGAACTTGAAAGCTGGCAGGGAATGATTTTTTTTCTGATCGGGGAGCCTCGAAAGACAGATAGCTTGGGATCTCTGGGTTTAAGCATCGAGGTTTAATTTAACGAGGTGGCTACCACCCTTAAAAGGATTTTTTGTGGTCAGTCTAGAAACTTTATTTAATCTTGTTTATTTCCCTGATGTAGAGCGTACAAGTATTCAAAATACAATGACATGTGGTGGATACAGAAAGTTGTTAACACTCACGTTTTCCACTCGGTCCTTGAAGAGATTTATCCTCCTTCCGTTTAGGGCAGCCACTGATATAGTGTCCCTTTTCTTTGCACTTGTAGCAAATTATGTGGCTAAGATCTTTCTTGGATTTAACCCTTTGTCCTTGTTCCTCCAGGTTCTTTATGAGAGACTGTCGCATTACTTACTTGGCTTGCTGGCTAGCTTGTTGCACCAGAGGATAAAGTTGACACTGAATTGGGACATGGTTTGTTCCGTCACACAGGAAGCAAGTAACCCGTCTTGTGCGGCATCCTTTAACTGGACGTCTGATATGACCATGGGGCCACTCATCAGAACAATATTTGGACGTATGTCCTATCTCTCCACAAGTTTTGCATGTCTTTAGTTTGGTCATAAGGTTCTCTTCAAAATCACTATGGTTTTGTTCAGTCTTAGGCAGTTGGTCATTGATCAACTACAACAGCTGACTCTAGTAGTCGCATAGTTGTATGCAAATCATTGGTGTTGGTATTGGGGTGAGACATCTATTTGGTTTAGAAAGCAATGAGTTGAATTATTTGTACTTATGGAGGAATCCTAGTAAAACAAAACAAGGCAACCAATCTATAACATAATCAATCAACGTCTAACAAACATCAAGCAACAAGGTTCAAACACAAGCAAACACATACGTGAAAATTTTCAAAACTTCTTTTGAAAAACCGAACTAATCGTCTATCGAACGAAACACACCAATGTCATGGAAAGACAAAATCGATAGTACTGCCATACCACAATTTGATAGGTCAATACATCATCGGATCTCGTTATTCTAATGGGTAGGTGGTCTAATCTATCCTTTTCTTGAGTGCTTCCAGTTCTTGTTCAACTTTCTTGGATATCTTCGAAGTGTTGGTCGAATCCTGGTTCTTCAGTGGTCTTCCATGTATGTAGAACTTCATGTTGCATCGTAGCTTTTCCATATGAAGCAGCAGAATCAGACTTAGACTATAAGAACATGGTCATCTAGAAAAAGATAAGATGTTTTCAGAAGGTTGATAGTAGATGAGAATACGAGGAAGATAGAGTGAAAAGATTTGTTTTTAGAAAAGTGAAGAAAAATAGATTTTCAATCCTATGGTCAAACCTATTTCTATCCAAACCTATGGTTTCGAACCTACAGGCAACACAGTGCTCTGATACCATCTGTAGCGTACCTGCACTTTAAATAAGGCAGATACCTGTGTATAGTGCAAATCCCTGGATCGATTCGTTTGCACACACAGTTTACGATGTAATATCACAACAAAGTATCAATTTTATTACATCGATGATCCAGAATTACAAAATATTCGATACAAGTTGCAAAGCATAAAGCTAGCATTGAAAAAGTACACATCGGATATACAATAGCAGTGGGTCTCCAACAACTTCATGTTGCCACAGTCGAAAACATGTTGGTTGTAGACTCGAAACCTTTGAACGAAACCTCACTCCTCAACTGATCAATCTGCAATAAGAAAAATATTGCAACAACGTTGGTCAGATTCCATTAAAAATGGAGTCTGGCAAGTGACACTATGGTGGACACTTAATGGAATAACTCTATATCCTATTTGCATATTTGGCTGGTGGAGTTCAAGGCTATTTCGCATAAATCCAATTTTTCCTATCTCTTTGGACAACACTTTTTTCAAATTAAGACAAGTATGGCATGAAAACCATAAATCTCATCTTCCCTTGTTCACCCATCAAGTTTTATTCCTGAAGTTGGAATGATGGAATCCTCCGTTGACGTCCGTGATCAGCTGCTCAAATTGTCCGTACCGGGGACACGGCTAAGTACTTAGTTTTACACTCTGCAGAGGTTGTGCACGTTCACCATTGTACCCATTCAACCCAAATTATCCTTTACACACCATTTGTGATAAGGAAAGGAGAAGAATGAGACGAGATCTTTCAGAAGCATTTTCCCTCCCACTCTGGCTTGACCCGTTCCACCTAACATCCCCCTACATATGCTAGTCAAGCCGGAGAGAGTCCATGCAACATAATTGATCAAGCCAGAGCCCATATGGCAATGGCTGCACTGGAAGAAATCGTCACTCGGAGTTCTTCAGATTCCTCTGTTCCCTGGGTGACCATCCACAAGTGCACGTACTCCAGGAACCATAGACACGGACCTGAGTAGCCACTCAACTTCGCCACCATACAACCAATCCACCCAGGAGATTCATTAACTTAGTGGATGTGCACTCTCAGGTGAAAATCACCATGCTCACGGCCCTAAGTAGAATAGACATTCATCCTAGGCGACGACAACCATGAGCACAGCCCTGAGTAGTCACTTACATTTTGCAAAACTTTTCATCATTGCATAGCATCAATATATCTACTAAGTATTATATAGGAACCTAGACACATGAGTAAGGGAATTCTACAGAGGTTTCGCATAGCAATACTATCCCACACATGCATATAAAAATACACTAAGTAATGCATATAGAAAATAATAGGAAGTTTATGAGGTGTGCCACTTGCCTTTGAATGTTGTCATTGTTCACAAACTCTTTTCAGCAACGAACGTTTTCTCTCTGTTTAATCTAAACAATATAAGCAACAACAATACAACAATCAACAAACAACAATCATCAAACATACATGCTCATATCTAGTGAACAAACAAGTTTTGTAAACTTCTAAGGAAAACATGTCATGCTTGAAAATCTTTTAAGTTAATGCAAGGAAATGAGTTGGTAAAAAATGACTAAGGACTAAGGTCATAAGTTGAATAAAATATTTTGTTTTATATCATCTTGAATAAGCCCTCTAATGGCTTAGTCTTGATGTGTAGAAATATTTAGAGTAACTACTAAGTCATTTCTTCAAGATGATCAACAATTATTATCAACTCTTTGTAAATTGGACATTCACTATAGTGAGAGAGACAGACACCCGGCCAGCCACTTAAATTGTGGAACAGGTCTCATGTACGTGGACATGTAAGGTTTGTTTCCAGGCCGTTTCATCTCACTATGCCGCTAGGATCCAACAAACTTCAAGACGATAATATCATGATCAAAAATTGTTTATGTCAAATGTGAAAGACAAGATTAGTAAAGAGACAAAAGATAGAAGAAAGATGTAGTTGTCCTCTAGGCTTCATCTCCAGACTTGTAATATTCTCCTTGATGATGTCTTGATTGAAGTTTTGATAGACTTGATAAATCTTCAGACTTTGTGGTTCTTGTATCCTCGAGGCTGGGCTTGGATTTACTTAGTCATCATGAAGTCTAACAGAAGGAGGGACAAAAGAAGAAAGAGGGAGAAAGACTTAGAAAATATTTCGGGTTGGTCTTCATGAACTTCTTCTTGATCTTTCTTCATAGTGCCTCCACTCCTTGGAGATTCTTCTGGAGTCTTGTTTGGCTAAGTCCTTCATTGGTCTTCCAGCTCCATGTTGAAAATTACTAAGTGTCTAATGCATAGTACTTTTATCGAAATACTAAGTTTGGAAATATTCCTAACTTAGAGAAAATAATGAAGAGATCTCCTACGGTAAATATATCTATATGTGAGAATAAGTCATGCATGCAATGCACTTTTAAATCCTAAGAAATATCATACAAAATTTGTGATATTTATAAAGTATGCATTTGGCTATAAATGCAATTTAATTAATTTCTATTTTTGGAAAATGTAATAAAAGGAATAATTATAAGATTAAAGTTTTCTATGATTAATATTTTTATAACATTATTTTATGAATAGTGTTAATAGATAGGGAGCACTTAATTAAATTTATAGCAATTTGATTTAATCAAAATTAATATTTCTATTAATAGTTATGTTGAAAATACTCAAACTATTCAATATATAACTATGAATTCATTCTAATATCACTCAAAATATTTTATAGCAGTGGCATCAATTTACAAATATTCTAACGTTTCTAAAACAATTTTATTTGCAATTTTTGGATTAATAGATTTAAAGTTATGCCCAAAATACTCAAATCCACCATTTGAAATTTGAATATTTTATACTAAGTCAAATTTGAATTTTGGCAGATCCAAAATATTCTACATGTCAAGAGCTTTCCAAATATATAAAAATATTTGAATTTGGATGAACTGAAAAAAACATAGGATATTTGAATTTGGATGAATTGACAGGTGCTTTTCTGCAAAACTGCCAATTAATTAAATCGTGAAAATGATTTTACACGTCAGCGCTGACTGGGCGCTGACTGTGCGCTGACTGGGATCCGACGTGGATAAGTGAACAGATCTGGGCCGTCGGATCTGGATCTGGCGGTCCAGATCTAATCCTACCGATTCGTTCAAATTTTCTAATCTGGGCCGTTGAGATTGGATCGGACGGACGGGGGAGGGTGGTGCTCACCGGGCGGCGCGGGGTGGCCGGAGCAGAGGAAGACGCGGCGGCGCTGCGCTCGGCCTCGACGGGGGAGGCGTTCCGGTGGATCCCGGGCTCGGGGAAGGCCACCTCCAGATGCAGCGCGGCACGGCGGGTCGGATGGGAGTGGTGGCCTTGAGAAGTTCGTCCTGGTGCGGCCGGGAGACGAGGTCGGAGGCGGCTCGGGTGCCGGCGAGCTCGGGTCATGCACGAGGAGCTCAAATCACTGCACGAAACAAACGAGACCGGGTCTTAGGGAAAGCGCACAAGTGCGGGAGAGGCAGAGGACGAGGAATGGGCGGCGGAATCGTACCGTGTCGCCGGAAAACAGAGGAACATGGCGGCGGCACCGTGTGTACTCCGGCGAGCTTTTCCGATGGCCTGGCGGCGTTATTTTGATGGGGAGGAGAGGGGAAACACGAAGGAGAGCGTGGAGAATTTATAGGCGTCCTCCGTTAGGTTTTTCATCGCTTAAATCGCGCGAATCGAACGAACAAAGGAAGGTGCAAATCGGGGCGAAATTCCCGGCTGGAGGTTGACGATGATGACGTCAGCGATGACTTTATCCAGGTAATTCTTTTTCTGTTTTTATTTATTTAATTCATATCTTTTGATTTAAATGTCCAAATGATGTCAAATTAATTTCTAAAAATTTGTAAAATCAATATCTTTGTGTTAAACCAGTTGTGGGCATGTTTTGAATATTTTTGAAAAATAATATTTTGAAATATTGATTAAATACAAATTTGACACTTAAAGTCAAATTAGATATTATATCTTAAATAAATTTTCTTTAGGCTAAATAAAATTTGTAAAATACCCATATTCAAAATATGTTTGAATTTAAGTTATTTAAACTTATTTTGCTGAAATTATTCATCTTTATTTTGGCATAATATTAGAGAACAAAATATAACTAATTTGAAGGAAATGGGAAATATAATGAATTCCATTTTTAATTCTAAATGTTTTGTACACCATTATGTTTTATATTATGCTTATTCATTTGAAAAACTTCATATCAACTTTGGAAAAAAATTAGATTTAATTCTTTTCTTATATAGAATAATATATTCCTGAAATCATTTTATGTTTTGAAAATAGATGAAAGTAATTTAAGTAAATGAAATGCTTATTTGTTTAATTCATTAATTATAAAACATATGAAGTTTTAAAGTTATGAATTATAAACTTTTAATTTCCAAAACTAGAATTTGAATTTAGTTAAATGAATGAAAACCATTTGGCAAAAACACCATTTTAAATAGTCTTGAATTTATGAATAGATATGGCTAAGTGGTTGAAAATCAATTGCTTCTAAGTAAACTATTTTATTAGAATACAATGGTTTGAAGTTTGTAAAATATTTATCAAATTATGTATTGAGGTTTTTAAGAAAATACAATGGAATAATAAATAGTTTAACTTGAAACAAGTTTTGAAAATAATAATAACTGAGATATTTGAAATATTAAACTCTTTCAATATGTTTGAAGTCTTTCTTAGTTGGTTTTCTTATGCTTTTAAACTTGAAAACTTGGCAGTGAATGGTGTTTCTGATTAAGAGGATGGAAAGAAAGATAGTTTGAGATCTCTGGGTTTAAGCGACTGTGTTTGCATTCTCTAGGTGGCTACCACCCTTAAAAGAAAAGTTTTGTTGATACTTAAACATTCTAATGCACAACCAAAATCAAGATAATCCATTACAAACATCATCTAACAAACATCAAGCAACACAGTTCAAACACAAGCAACACATACGTAAAAATTTCAAACTTCTTTTGAGAAATCGAACTAATCGTTTATCGAACGAAAGGTCGGGGAAATACAAAAGCAACAGTACTGCCATACCACAATTTGATAGGTCAATACTCTAAATTGATACGATAAGCTAAATAAGATAAATGATGGTCCCACTAACGTGGTTTTGATTGCTACACTGATCCCTCCTAAATATTACGCTTGCGTTTTATTGCGTGGTTATTTGCCATAGGCTTGACTTCTCCCTCAGTTGATTCTTCAAACAGCACCTCTTCGGGGTCTTCTTCCTCTGGTCCTTCCTCCTTCGTAGCTGCAGATACAGTCACATCTCCAGTGCCTTGGTCACCTCCTTCAGCTACTGGCGGTGGTGGAGGTGGAATGAGTTGTGCCTCAAGCATGGCAATTTGCTCATCCTTGCCAAGGTTCTCCAAATGTAGGTCATGGATGAGTTCCTCCAACTGACCAATAAGGTTTTCAGAAGCCTGGAGTTCTTGGGTTTTTGCGTGTATGACAGCTTGTGCATGATCCGCGACGTCATAAGCCTGTTGGACTCTCCTGGTCAGACAGTTGATGAGATAATCCAAGTCTTCAAACGTCTTGTTAACGAGGGGCAGGTCCAGGCGATTTCCCGTGTGAGCCATCGAGAGACCATGTGCATTCCTCTTCCCAAAGGCACGGAAGGGCGATCCTGGTGCTAGCTTGAATCGATACTTGTAACACAAACGAGCCATTAAGTCCACCATAGCTATGTTCACTCCCTCAATCCACTCTGGGTAGTAGGTGACATAGTCCACGGGCTCGAAGTCTGGCATCGTAGGATCCGGGGTCATGATAGTGCGTATTTCCCAACGTATCCCATGGGGTATGTCGGTCTCCTCCTTCCTTCCTCGGAAATAGGGTGGTGGTAGCTTCAATACACTTGTCAATCTAGACAGCTGCCTCCCAAAGATGAAACCCGACAAAACTCCAGCATACGCAGTCTCAGTGTACTCTCCCATCTAAAATTTTGAACAGGTAAGAGTATTAGAATTTAAAAGAAAAGGGAAAGATGCAAGACAAGATAAATAATGTAAAACAATATTAAAGGAAAGTTCAAAATTTACTCATGTTTTGGAAACCTAGTTTAGTTAACTATTTAACCTTTGGGTCTTAGTCCAATCCTAGGGGTTTCGAACCTACAGGCAACACAGTGCTCTGATACCATCTGTAACGTACCTGCTCTTAAAATAAGGCAGATACCTGTGTACAGTGCAAATCCTTGGATCGATTCATTTGCACACACAGTTTACGATGTAATATCACAACAGAGCGTCAATTTTATTACATCGATGATCCAGAATTACAAAATATTTGATACAAGTTGCATAGCATAAAGCTAGCATTGAAAAAGTACACAGCGGAAATACAAAGCAGTGCATCTCTATAACTTTCATGCTGCCACAGGCGAAAACATGTTGGTTGTAGACTCGAAACCTTTAAACGAAACCTCACTCGTCATCTGATCAAATCCGCAATAAGAAAAATATTGCAACAACGTGGGTCAGATTCCATTAAAAATGGAGTCTGGCAAGTGACACTATGGTGGACACTTAAGGAAATAACTCTAAAGCCTATATGCATATTTGGCTGGTGGAGTTCAAGGCTAATTTGCATAAAGCCAATTTTTCCTACTCTTTTGAAAAACACTTTTCTTGAAATCAAGACGAGTATGGCATGAAAACCATAAATCTCATCTTCCCTTGTTCACCCATCAAGTTTTACTTTTGAAGTTGGAATGATGGAATCCTCCGTTGACGTCCTTGATCAGCTGCTCAAAATTGTCCGTAACCGGGGACACGGCTAAGTACTTAGTTTTACACTCTGCAGAGGTTGTGCACTTTCACCATTGTACCCATTCAACCCAAGGTATCCTTTACACACCATTTGTGATAAGGAAAGGAGAGAATGAGACGAGATCTTTCAGAAGCATTTTCCCTCCCACCTGGCTTGACCCGTTCCACCTAACATCCCCCTACATCTGCTTGTCAAGCCGGAGAGAGTCCACGCAACATAATTGATCAAGCCAGAGCCCATATGGCAATGGCTGCACTGGAAGCAATCGTCACTCGGAGTTCTTCAGATTCCTCTGTTCCTGGGTGGCCATTCACAAGTGTACATACTCCAGGAACCATAGACATGGACCTGAGTAGCCACTCAACATAAACCATACAACCACTTACCACCCAGGTGTTTCATTCTTAACTTAGTAGAATTTAGATTTTCATAAAACAACATTTGCATAGCATCAATAATTCTACTAAGTATTGCATAGGAACCTAGACACAGGAATAAGGGATTCTACATAGGTTTAGCATAGCAACACATGCATATAAAAATACACTAAGTAATGCATATAGAAATAGGAAGTTTATGAGGTGTGCCACTTGCCTTTGAATGTTGTCGTTGTTCACAACTCTTTTCAACGATACTCGGGACTCTCCGTTCAATCTAACAGTATAGACAAGCAACAATACAACAATCAACAGCAAGCACAACTCCACAATGCATACAAACACATACTAGATGAATAAATAAGTTTTATAAAACTTTCTAAGGAAAATATGTTTATGTATGATGTGCAAAATATTCCTAAGGCTAGAAATACTTTTTTTTTTCATGCCATGAAAATCTTTTAAGTTAATGCAAGGCAAATAGGTGGGTCAAGAATGACTAAGGACTAAGGTCTTAAGTTTGATAAACATACTTTGTTTTATATCTTCTTGAAACAAGCACTCTAATGGCTTAGCCATGATGTGCAAAATACTTAGAGAAAAATACTAAGTCATTTGTTCAAGATGATCAACCATTATTATCAACTCTTTGTAAATTGGACATTCACTATAGTGAGAGAGACAGACACCCGGCCAGCCACTTAAATTGTGGAACAGGTCTCATGTACGTGGACATGTAAGGTTTGTTTCCAGGCCGCTTCATCCCACTATGCTGCTAGGATCCAACAACTTCAAGATGATAACATCATGATCAAAATTTGTTTAAGTCTAAAAGACAAGATTAGGAAAGAGGGAAAAGATAGAAAGAAAGATGTAGTTGTCCTCCAGGCTTCATCTCCAGACTTGTAACTTTCTTCTGGATGATGTCTTGATTGAGTTCTGGGTAGTCCTGATGAATCTTCAGACTTGATGATTTTTGTATCCTCGAGGCTGGTCTTGGATTTACTTAGTCTTCATGAAATCTCAGAGGAAAAGAAAAGACAGAGAGAAAGACTTAGGGAATAAAAGGAGATTGGTCTTCTTGAACTTCTGCTCACTTTTCTTCTAAGTGTTTCTTCTCCTTGAAGATACTTCTGTAGTCTTGTTTTTGGCTAAGTCCTTCATTGGTCTTCCAGCTCCATGTTGAAAATCCTAAGTGTCTAAGTGTATAGCACTTTTCCCAAAATACTAAGTTTGAAAATAATCCTAACTTAGAGAAAACTAATGAAGAGGGGTTTTCCTATGAGAATATATCTACAATATAAAATATGCTATGAATGAAATGAAATTTTTAAATCACAAGGAACATCAAAATAACTCTTGTGATTTCTTTATAAATATGCATGAATTTATAAATGCAATTTAATTAATTTCTAATTTTGGAAAATATAATAAAAGGAATAATTATAAGATTAAAGTTTCCTATGACTAAATTTTTATAACAAAACTTTATACATAGTGTTAATAGACAGAGAGCATTTAATTAAATCTATTGCAATTGGATTTAATCAAAAATAATAATGTTTCTATTAAAAGTTATTTAAACAAAATAGTCAAACTTATTCAAATTGAACACACAACTATGAAATCATTCAAAAATTACTCAAAAATATTTTATAGCAGTGGCATTAATTTACAAATATTCTAAAATTTTCAAAACATATTTATTTGCAATTTTTGGATTTATAGATTTAAAGTTATTACAAATATACTCAAATTCACCATTTGAAGTTTGAATATTTTATACTAAGTCAAATTTGAATTTTGGCCGATCTAAAATAATCTACATGTCAAGGGCTTTCCAAATATATAAAAATTATTAAATTTGGAGTTGTGGTTAAAAAGTTATAGATGTTTTAATTACAGGGATTAATCTGCAATTTTTCCAATTAAAATTAAAATAGAAAATTGATTTACACGCTGGCGCTGACGTGGCTGCTGACGCGGATGCCGACGTGTCCTTCCCTGATTCGCCGATACCCCTTCGCTTAAGTCGTTCTGTTCCAACCGTTGGATCGAGATCTAAAGGTGTAGATCTATTCTACTAAGTCCGGGCGGCGCGGTTCGCCGGAGTAACTCCGGTGACCTAATTCCCGCGGCGGCGACACGCCGGTGACGAGCGTTCCCGATGATCTACAACCCTAGAGGACTAGCGGAGCGTACCGTGATGAAGAGGAGATCCAGGCGAGGTCGATGGCGTGCTCGTGGTCCTCGGCGCTTCCTCGTTCTTCGGCAACACCTCGTCGGAGTTGCGCACGGCGGCGGGGAGCTTCGGTCACGGACGGATGGCTCGTTCTGCTGCGCAATACGCTACCGCGCCAAGTAAGGGAGGTGCATAAGATCGAGGGGAAGCTAAGGGGGTGGATGAGAAGGGCTAGATCGATCGGAGCTCACCGGAAATCGTTGAAGACGCCGACGGCAATGGCGACACGGCGGGGACGATTGTGGGCACCCTGGAGGCGATGAGCTAGGGTTTTCGGGTGCGGGAGAGGGCGGTGGAGGTGGGGTTTAAATAGGGGGCGTCAGGAGATCGTATCCCGCACGAATCGGAGAGGATTTGACTCCGATTCGAATCCATCTTCGGCGCTTTATTCGGATAGAGGTTGAAGACGATCTGCTGACGTCACCGCTGACGTCAGCAGGTATTTTCTTTTCTGATTTTTCTATTTTATTTATATCTTTTGATTTATAACTCCAAATGATGTCAAATAAATTTCTAAAAATTTGTAAAATTATTATCTTTCTGTAAAACCAATTGTGGGCATGTTTTGAATATTTTTGAAAATTATTATTTTGAAATATTGATTAATTACAAATTTGACACTTAAAGTCATATTTGAATTTCTATCTTATTTAAATTTTCTTTTGGCTAAATAAAATTTGTAAAATACCCACATTTCAATAGGTTTGGATTTAAGTTATTTAAACTTATTTTGCTGAAATCATTCATCTTTATTTTGGCATAATATTAAAGAACTAAATATAAAAATGTTTAGGAAATGTGAAATATAGGGTATTCATTTTTTATTGAAAATAATTTGTGCAACATTATATTTTAATTATGATAATTCATTTGAAAACTTCATAACAACTTTGGAAAGGATTTTTTTTTAATTCTATTCTTATTTAGAATATATTAATCATTTCATGCTTTGAAAATAGATGAAATTCCTTTGAGCAAATGAAATGTTTATTTGGCTAATTCAGTAATTTAAATTCTATGAAGTTTTAAAGTTATACACTATAGGCTTATAATTTCCAAACTATATTTTGAACTTAGTTAAAGGAATGAAACCCATTTAGTAAATATATACCATTTTGAATAATCTTATATTTATGAATAGATATGGCTAAGTGGTTTAATTCAGATACTTATAAAGAAACTAATTTATTTAAAAATAAAATGGATTGTAGTTTGTAAAATATTTGTCAAATTATATTTTAAGGTTTTTGAAACACAGTGGATAATAAAATGTTTAAATTGTGACATTTGAACTATTAAACTCCATTTTGAAGTCTTTCATAGTTGGTTTCCTTATGCATTTAATATTTTATTTTAATAAAAGGAAAAGTTTTAAATTTTAGTGATTTTTGAATATTATAAAATGTTGGGATGTTACAGATCTCCAGTTATTTTTGTGGATCAGAGAGACGGTACCACTCGCTTGTGTGTGGACTACCGTAAGCTGAATGACGTAACTATCGAGAACAAGTACCCTCTACCCAAAATTGAGGACATGTTTGATCAACTCAACGGAACTCGAGTCTTTTCCAAGATCGACCTCCGCACCGGTTATCATCAGCTGAAAGTGAGAGGATCGGACATCCCTAAAACAGCCTTCATCACTCGTTATGGATTGTTTGAATATACCATGATGTCCTTTGGCATGACCAATGCCCCTGCTTATTTCATGAATCTCATGAACGAGGTGTTCATGGAATACCTGGATAAATTTGTGGTTGTCTTCATCGATGACATCCTGATTTATTCCAAGTCGGAAGAAGAGCATGAAGAGCATCTAAGATTAGTTCTCGGTACCCTTTGTGAGCATCAGTTGTATGCTAAGTTAAGCAACTGCCAGTTTTGGTTGAAAGAGGTAGCCTTTCTTGGCCATGTTATCTTAGCCGGAGGAATATCTGTTGACCCAACTCATATCAAGTCCATTCTTGAATTCCCAACCCCCACTAACCAGACCGAGGTAAGGTCTATCCTCGGGTTGGCTGGATATTATCGCAAGTTTGTTGAGGGATTCTCAAGCATCGCCAAGCCACTTACTGAACTGTTAAAGAAGGACCAGAAGTTTGTTTGGACCGACAAGTGTGAAGGCAGTTTCCAAGAACTGAAGAAGCGCCTTACCACCACACCCATTTTAACCATGCCTGACGTGACCAAAGATTTTGTTGTATATTGTGATGCCTCCAAACTTGGACTTGGGTGTGTCCTTATGCAAGAGGGCAAGGTGATTTCCTACTCATCGCGACAGCTTCGCAAGCATGAGCAGAATTACCCAACCCATGATCTTGAGCTTGCTGCCGTGGTTCATGCACTCAAGACTTGGCGCCATTTTCTGATGGGTAACCGTTGCGAGATCTACACTGACCACAAGAGTTTGAAGTATATCTTCACTCAGAGGGATCTGAATATGAGGCAGCGGAGATGGGTAGAGTTCATCAAGGATTATTACTTGGACATCCACTATCACCCTGGAAAGGCCAACGTCGTAGCTGACGCCCTTAGCCGACAGCCGTGTTCGTTCAACTCCATGATCAAGACCCGACAGCCAGAACTCAGGGAGGAGTTAGACAAGATGGGTATAGAAGTAGTCAGTTATGGAGTTGTCGATCAACTCTTCTTGCAGCCCACTTTAAGGGATCAGATCAAGAAAGCACAGAAGGGTCACGAGAGTATTGAGGGCATCAAGCGAAGAATGGACGAAGAGGAAGTCCCTGGATTCACCGTTGATTCCGAGGGTACTCTCTGGTATGAAGGACGTATATGTGTACCATCTGATCATGATTTGAAGCATTTGATTATGAAGGAGGCCCACGAGACTTTGTACTCCATCCACCCCGGTGGAACCAAGATGTACCAGGATTTAAAGCAGAATTTCTGGTGGCATGGAATGAAGCGTGAGATTGCGTTCTTCGTTCAGAATTGTGACGTCTGCCAAAGGGTCAAAGCAGAACATTAGCGACCAGCTGGATTACTCCAACCACTCAAGCTGCCTGAATGGAAATGGGATGAGATCGGCATGGATTTTATCTCTGGCCTACCCCGATCTAATCGCGGTCATGACGCCATTTGGGTCATCGTTGATACACTCACCAAGGTGGCACACTTTTTGCCTGTACGCACCACCCATCGATCGGATAAGCTTGCAGATATCTACATGTCCCGCATCGTTAGCCTTCATGGGGTACCCAAGACTATCGTCTCCGATCAGGGAACGCAGATCACTTCCCGATTTTGGACTAAGCTTCAAGAGGAGCCCGGAACCAAGCTCTTTTTCAGCACCGCATATCACCCTCAGACGGGCGGACAAACGGAAAGAGTAAACCAAATTTTAAAAGATATGCTTAGATCTTGTGTGTTAGCTTATGGAGCCAAATGGGAGGATTGTTTGCCGTTTGCCGAGTTCTCCTACAACAACAGCTATCAGGCCAGTCTAAAGATGGCACCATTCGAGGCTTTGTACGGACGCAGATGTCGTACCCCCTTGAACTGGTCACAAACTGGAGACAGCCAAGTTTTCGAAGTTGATACCTTACAGGAGGCTAAGGAACAAGTTCAGCTCATTCGCGACCGTCTTAAGGCCGCCCAATCAAGGCAGAAGAGTTACGCTGATTCCAAGAGACGTGAACTCAGCTTCAAGACTGGTGATATGGTATATCTGCGCGTTACGCCACTCAAGGGAATGCAACGCTTTCATGTTAAGGGAAAGCTGGCACCAAGGTATATTGGCCCGTTTAGAGTAAACGGTCGAAGAGGAGAAGATTCTTATCAGCTAGACCTGCCACCCCATCTGTCCGAGTTTCATGATGTATTCCATGTGTCTCTGCTCCGGAAATGCCTGCAAGTTCCCAATGGTACGCATTCTTATCAAGAGGTAGATCATCGCACCATTGACCACAACCATGATCTCACCTATCGATAGCGACCACTCCGTATTCTCGCTGAAGACGTTTGTTTGACCCGAAGACGGAAGATCAGATTTCTGAAGGTTCAATGGAGCAACCATTCGGAGGAAGAAGCCATCTTGGAATGTGAAGATTATTTGGAGCGTAGATTTCCTGTTTTCCTTTCTTTTTCAACTCTGGAATCTCGAGGACGAGATTCTCCTAAGGGGGGAAGGTCTGTAACACCCCAATTTCGTTAAGCATATAATTGTGGTGTTATGCTAGAATTTTCAGCCTTAGTTAAAACTTTGGTGTGTGAAAAATATTGTCTCATAAATTTATCCTTGATTGTTCTTATTAGTCTTTTTTATTTTTCACTAGTCATCTAAGTTGATAGAAGCACTAAAATAAATAAAAAACTAAAAATAAAATTTCAAATCTTATGATCCCCATGTCAATTAAAATATAGCAAAACCAGAACATATTATTTAGCAAACCTTACACCATTTTGGACATGCAAAATAACCAACTTGGTCTAGGCAAGATATATTTTGGTTTGTTGTCTTTAGAAATAACTTTTGGGTTTGTTTTAATATCAAACCAATGAGCTTAAGTGGGCATAAAAAATCAATGGCCATTGGCCCCTATTTTCTTTTCTGATTTGATTTTCCATCATATTTTCAATCTGTTATTTAGGGAATTAGTAGGTGAACTCAAGTTTGATCAAGTTCCATTAGCTAGTGTTTGGTTATCTTTTGTTTTGAATTTCAAATTCAAAATTTCCTTGGGCATTTTAAGAGAGGAGAAAAATAAGAAAATGGAAGAGAAAAAGAAAACGTAACCTACCCGAGCCCTATCTACCCCTCCTCTCTCTCTCTCTCTCTCTCTCTCTCCTCTCTCTCTCTCTCTCTCTCTCTCTCTCGACCCTCTCTGCTGATGACAAGGAGGGGGACAGCACCCCAGGCCCTGCCCCACCTGCCAGCCTCCCAAACCTCTCCCTCCTCCACTCACCTCCTTGCCTTTTTCCACCCCGGCCAACCCGAGCTCTCCTCCTTCTCTTCTACTGGCCCGAGCGCGTCACACCCCGACCACCCTCCCTTATGCCTCTCTCCTGCCGCCCATGCCAGCCAGTAGAAACCAAGGACGACCCCTCCCTTCTCCCCCGTGTCCGAAGAAAACCTAGATCGGGTGGCAGCTACAAAACCACCCCGAACTCACCCCTGCCCCACTTTTCCACCTCTCGTGACTCTCACACACCTCCACTCCCCTCCCTCAGAACCTCGTTCGAGCTCTCATCCTCTGCTGGCCACACCGAAAAGTTTTGCATATTCTCACCGACGGCAAGAAACGGCCATAGCCGGCGCCCCTCTGCTCCATTCCTCGCCATTTTTGGCTCTCTGAGATCCCCTCTGCATAACCTAACCCTCCCCCTTTCTATTTTTCTCAGAGGTTGCCCGTGGATGCCGCGCTCGTCCACGACCCGAGGAGCTCGTCGCCGGGGGAGCCATGGACTCCGGCGATGCATGTGCGATTTGAGGGTGTCCCCGGGCTCGCAATCGTCCCCTCTCTCTTCTCCCCCCCCCCCCCTCGCCGTGCCCGCTTGACGCCCGAGGTGAGCGCACCATCCTCGCCCTCCCTTTTCCCTCTCTGGTTCGTTTCCGCGCTGACGCGATGAAGAAGATGACCCATGCGTCGTCGATCTGGAGATCGAGGGCTGCGTTTGAACGCTACCGGCGTTAACCGTTTTCCGCGCCACGCGCGCGTGGCCGCGCCCAGTTGGGCCGGCCCAGCTTCTTCTCCCGTGCAGATCCGCGCTGTCTCGGGCCGATCTGGCCCAGATCCAGCCCATCCTCGCCGTTTTCTTTTAATCTTTTCTCTGTTTAAAATTCCAGAGAAATACTATGCTAGCGTTTATTCATTTGTGGTAGATCTGTGTATGCTAAATTAGTGAGGTTAATTTTGTAGCATAGCTACACGTTTTCTTAACCATGTGGCTCTAGATTTTGTCCAAAACATATTCTCCGTTGCGTGTTATAATTGATCTAGTAAAAGGTATCTTTTTCACCAATTTATTAATAACTTGAGATTTATAAGTCCAAATAATGCAAACCAGGATTCTCTGGAAAGCCTATTAAAATGCCTACCTAGATCTATAAGTCTACCATGCGGTAGATTATTCTAACAAAAGATCTTTTAAGTTTAAGGAAGACACCAATAGGTATTTAGAGATTTTTAATTCATTAATTAAATTACTTTCTGGGGCAAATCCAATTGGAGGTGGTAGATATAAGTGGTAGGTGTTATATACTATAAGGGTAGAATTTTCCAGTATATATTTTATGCTTAATGAATCAATTCCTTAAAACATAAGATTATTCCTCATAAAATGTATAGTTAGATTCTCTGAAAGTATTGTTTGTCTAGTTTTGGTTGTTTGAGCTACCTCTATATAGGAAAATTTGTTTGGTGTATTTTTGTGGAGTGGCCACAAGTTTTATCTAACTTACCACACTGGTTTGGCACCAAAACAATTTATATTATTCTCCGTACATAAAAAAGGTCAAAAGTTTACTTTATTTTAAAACAGGGATAACTTGAGCTAGGATTATCCAAATTAGGTGAATAAAATTTCTACTAAAAGATAAAATTGATATCTCTCCAAGGAAATTAACTTTGCATACAGGAATGCTATAAACAGAAGCTACAACCTTTTTACTTTTGACATCAGTAGTTATTAGATGATTTTTAGCTTCTGTTTGGAAGAAGTTTTTAATGCACAACCAATTTTCAGGGTTTCCTTTAGTACCCAGGAGTACTGTGGTAGAAGGGTTTCTCTTTTTGAACAGTACTCTAAAAGTTATGCCTTTTTCGTTTAAACAGCACCATAATAACTATTTAAATGTAATACTTGTATTTTCTGTTTTTGTATAAAAGCAAGCTTGAGTCTAAATCTTGTCAACTTTGTAATCCAGGAACTAAACTATACCCTAACACTTGCCTCTTAAAACATTAATAGTTTTGTGATGTTCCTTGTGTGTTGTTAGCATACTCCATTTCATGCCATAGTGTAGCACTATACAATTGGTGTGTTCTGTTTGTAATTATGTATATGACTAGGTGAATCCCTCCTATGGATGATTCTGTTTTATGATGCTTATTGTATGTTTCTTTACTTTAGATTGTTGTCAACTCGCATTTTAGGATTCGCACCAGTCTCATTTATTTTCATGTTACGGTAGATCCGCAAGAAGAGGAGGAGATGAACGTGGTAGCTGAGCACACCTGCGAAGAAGAGCAAGACCAGGGACAATACTTTGAGCAAGGCAAGCCACCTCACCACCCTTATGCAAATACTATTATTTACAAAGCATGTTTTGTTTTAAAAATAAAATAATGCATGTTTTATTTCTTTTGTGGTACCTTGCCACCCAAAAACTATTTTACAAAGTATTGTTTAGCCAAAGCTATCTATTAGAAATACTCTAGGTGTTAATAAAAAGAGTTTTACTTGATGAGCCTTGTTGTTGAAGGCTCCATCAAGAAGATTAAATTTTCTAGTAGTATACTCCTATCCTCTTACCTCAAAACTATAGGATGGGAGCCTGTTTTGATCAATATGTTTTCCGGAGAAAAACCCGAGTTGCTGGGAGCAGTCGGCGAACAAGTGTTTTATTAAAAACCGAGTTGCTGGGAGCAATCGGAGATGTTTGCGAAAACCCGAGCTGCTGGGAGTAGCCGGAGGATTGGAAGTTGTTTTTGAAAAACAAAGTGCTGCCCTAGCAGCCGCTCGAACAATTAACCTGTGCAACCACACTACCTGATATGGGTAGGGCTTAGCCTGAAGCTTGTCTGTTTTAGTATTGGGGCTCTCATACTTTCTATGAGGGCTAGGCCCTCAAAGTTGGGTTGTCGTCCGGATGAGACAATACACTGTTGAGGACTAGCAGCCGGACGATTACGGCGGGTCTCCTGACGTGGCGGTGTGGCGTCCCGAGGAAAGACCAAGGGGTCTAGTGGAGCACACGGTGCCGGGGAGAACAAACCTACAGGGAGGCCCCGATACTAGGGTGGTCGTAGTGGAAAGCTTTGATCGTGTTATCCGGACCCCCGCATACTATCGTGTGATGGTTCGTGGCAGACACGGCGGAATGACCGATAGGTGTGGGTAAAGTGTGCAACCTCTGCAGAGTGTCAATCTATTCGAATAGCCGTGTCCGCGGTCATGGACGGTTGGAAAGGCTACTGATCTAGGCGTATGGGCATTTTAGTTTTAAAAAGGAAAGTTTTTCTCGGAGGAAAACAAGGAGGCAACTAGGTGGTACCTGGGAGGTACGGATTTTGGGTGAGGATGGTTGATCTCGGGGAGACAACCAGTTCGATCTCAAGCCAGGAAAAAGGGTCACCCCTATACTAGTGTTTTGACAAACTTTTACAAAAGAAAGTTTTGAACTTGGATATGTCCTTGCTATATCTAAGAGAAGAGAATTCTAACTCTAAATGCTTTGCTTCAACAAAGATATAGAGATGTCGTATTCTCTATGTCCGAAATCATGGTGTTCGAAAATTAATCCCTGTAGTTGTATATAGGAGCTATCCTAGTTTTCGAAAATGTTTTACTTGCATCTCCATGAAAAACTGAAAACACGGAGGTGGTCTTGCGAGTACGTAATTGTACTCATTTGGCTTTGTCCCAGGGTGTTCAAATGTCCAGATTACAATGAGGAGGCTTATGTCGAGGAGGAGGTGTATGACGACGACTTCACCACTTAGTTGTCACCGGTCAACTGCACTTGTGGGATCAGCGTTCGGAGATGTCAAGGGCCGACGCTAGCCACGAGCTTCTGCAATCTTAGTTTAATTCCGTCCTGCGTGACGAGATTTGCAGACTTGGTCTTATGACCATTCGTGTGTTGTAAGACTTTTATTCGTACGACTTGAATGATGTAACTCTTTGAAACCAATGTTGGTTATGTGATTGCGATGAACTGATCATTGGGATTGTGATCTTTTACATAACGTGGACATCTCGGACTTGTTTCGAGGGGTCCTTCCAGGACTCTGGTTTGTCTATGTATCACACGTGTATTAACAATTCCGATTAATACAGTTATAGCATAATACAAAACATATTATAAACTTATGAGATAATGCGATAAATACTATATATTCATTTTCATCTAGGGCATATCTCCTTCAGTTTTGTCAGCTTGTCACCTAGAACTTATAGAACTTTGGAATGCTTATCAATTCTTTGAATTATCATACCTATATTCATGAAAGCTGCCTTCTAATATTCCAATTCTTACTTTCGTCTTTTTCTTAGAGATTCCTGAACTAACCCCCTTACGAGAAGGTTCGGCAACAGTCTATGGCAGAGAATGCCACATGTATGCCTTAACTCTTGAAGCAGAAATCGGATGGCTAAGTTTTTGAAAGCCTAGAAGATTTCAGTGCCTTAGCACATACATTCGTGTATGGTGGTGCACAAAAAAAACGAATACGGTAGGAAAAGATGCAGCACCGGCGCCAGACGAGGTAGCTACTGACTCAGACTATGAGCCAGGTCCTGCCGAGAAGGAAGTTGAAGAAGAGGACCGTGCATTAGATGAAGAGGAGCGCAATTGTGCAAACCAGGTCATATGAAACTACATATATTATTTCATGTACAGATTATAATGTTGATTGCATACTAATGCCTTCAGCTGTTTTTCAGGATCAAGTAGATGGTTGTGCAGGAGCATGAAAGAAGAAGAAGAAGAGTTCGACTAACATACTGACTATGACTAGAATGACAAGACCAGCAACATTCTAAGATTTCCAACTGTTGGTAGAGACACCCCCAAATGGGGAGGTCATTGTTGCGGCACAAAACTCACCAACACAAAATTTAACCACCAAAGACAGCAACTCACCTGATGATAATGCAATTGCTAACATCAACAGTCAGCATGCGCTCATTATTCCCTTTTTATTAACATACTTTGTTTCTTGTATGGATCTGATTGTACTTCATGTTTGCATTGTGAATTTATTTCAGAGGTTTCAACCATCTCTATGAGGGGAAACAGAAAGCGAAGTAAACACACACAAACAATGGGACATGGCCTAGAAACGTACACAAGACAGTATGGAGGCAGTAAGATGCAGATTGACTTCACTGAAGGTTCGAAAAGACCCTTAGATCATGTGCAAGCAGCTAAACTGACTTCCCAGTTCGGTGTTCATGTTCGCACTGGGATGCGTGTTGCAACAACCTGGAAGGAGTACGGCATAATGACACTCCTCTTGAAAATGTGATTCCAAAAGCTTTGGACCATGTGGCGGTGAGTCGGCACAGTTTTGATATTGATCACCTAATGTTTACGTTCAGTTCAGCTATATCGTCGATATAACATTAGATTCATATTTTCTGTAGGAAAAATTTAACATGGACAAAGAAGATAAGGTGGCCAAGGAAGTGTGCACTACCATTTTGTAGCATTATGTTCGCCAATACCGATATAGGTTGAAATACAAATATTGGCCCAAGATTTGTAATCTAACTCTACCGCAAGCAATCTTGCTGAAGCCAGTTGAAGAGGATAGTTGGGAAAAGTTGGTCACCTTATGGTTTGAGGAAGACTACAAGGTACAAGTTACATATTAATGCAGTCGCCATATTGTTCGATTACTCTACGTTTATGCTTTTTATTGTGAATACTAATAGTGCAGCTATTTTTAATAGACAAGGTGTCTGAACAATGCAAAAAACTGTGGACAAGTCAAGCAACACCATAGCACTAGTTCTAGAAACTACACTGCACATTGGGAAATTGTGGCAAGTCTTTTAACTGTACTTGTGCAAACCACATTTTCTTAGCAATTATGTGATGTCAATTGCTAATGCTATCATGGCACAATTATTGTAGAAATCAACTATGACGGAAGATGAAGATAAGGAAGATCCTTCACCTATTGAATTTAATAGGATTTCTCACACTAACAAAGATGGTATCATGAGCGCGGAGTCGGAAGACGCATATGTAAACAAATTTACCTCATTTCATTGCAGCAACCTTGTTAAATTTTCATTACAATACTGACAAAAAGCGTTTTAATCATGCCGCAGGTAAACATGCTTCTCCAAAAAATGGGTCCCCAGCAAGAACATGAGCTGGCAAAAACAGATTTGCAAATAGTTGAAGAAGTCCTCTAGGAGAAATTGTCGAAGAAGAACTCGAGGAGCACATTCCTCACGAGCTTGGGCCCGTCAGCTGTATCCAGAAAATCTAGCATATCATCTTCACACATCAAAGAATTGGAAGAAAGGCTAGAAGATCAAGAACATCAATCAGTAGAGTCAGCTGAAAGTACTAGATAAAAATGAAGCAAAAGTTAAAGGCCCAGCAAGATGAATTTGCAGAAGCTACAAGGAGGCATCAAGAACAACTTAAAGCTCTAGAGAATTCCCATCGAGAGAAGTCTTCGGAATTTGAATCTACGCAGAAGGAAATGCAAATCATGCTAAATTACATCTTACGAAATACGCAATTATCCCAGCCCAACTAAACATAGCGAATTGTAATTCATGCACATAAGATTTCCCACGTTTTTTCTCTATCATTTTTTATTTTTCATGTGTACTTTAAGTGCTCGTGTCAGAATGAAAATATAGTTCATTTATTTTATTCACCGCATTTGAAATATTCAATTTTTTGTGTATTTATTTTTGTTGAAATTAATGCCCTGGCGAAAATTCAAATAATCCATCACGGCCTAACTGTGGTCTCGCCAAAAAACAATTCGATGGGTCCCACATGTCAACAAACCGGTGGGTCCCACTTGCCAGCAAACCGGTGGGGTCCACATGTCAACATTTCGTGGACCCTTTTGACATCATTCCACTGATACGTCTCCAACGTATCCATAATTTCTTATGTTCCATGGTATGTTATATCATGTTATTACATGTTTTATATGCATTTTATATAGTTTTATGCATTTTCTGGGACTAACGTATTAACAAGATGCCACAGTGTCATTTCCCTGTTTTCTGCTGTTTTTGGTTTCAGAAAAGTCCTTAAAGAAATATCCGCCAAATTGGAAATAAATCAACCAGGAATTATTTTTGAAATATTTGCGTCGCGAAGAACCGAATACGAGACGAAGAAGGGCCACGAGGGGCCCTCACCACCTGCTAGCGTGGCCCCATCCTGTCCGTGCCAGGAGTGATGAGGGGCTCTCGGGCGGCCACCGACCTAGGTATTTCACCCATAAATATCCCTCTGACCTAAAAAACGCTTCACGGTTAGACACTTTTTCCTCCACGGGTACCGAACGCCGCCGTCATCGCCGACAAGATTCGGGGGACATAAGTCTCTGTTCCGAAACCCTGTCGGGACGAGGAATTGCCCCCGGAGCCATCTCCATCGACTCCACCGCCATCTCTGTCGTCGTTGCTGACTCCTACGATGAGGAGTGAGTAGTTCTCCCCCGGGGCTGTGGGATCTACGGTAGCCATGTGGTTTATCTCTCTCTCTCTCTCCCATGTGATCTTTATGTGATCATGAGCTTTGTAATCTAGTTGAATATGTGATGCTACTGTTTATCTATTATGCACTCTAGAGGTTACTTTAATATGAACTCCGGGTTATTCACGGTTGTAATGGTGACAGTGTGTGCATCGTGTGTGATTCCCTTTATGACATTGTTGGTGTTAGTTTACTCTGACTTGGAGGGTGCTCTTGTAGCCCTACACAATGAATGGTGTTTGTCATCCAACATGAAAGTGTTTGAGAGTAGTGTTTATTTATTTAACTTTGATGTCATTGTTGAGAATGTCCACTGGTGATAGTAGGATCCCTAGGCCTTGTTTCTAAGCATTGAAACACCGTTTCCAACAAGTTCTGCTACATGTTTGCTTGCTGCCATTTTTGTTGCAGATTGCAATTACTACTTTTAATCATCCATATTACTTGTATTTCACTATCTCTTCGCATAACTAGTGCACCTATACATCTGACAAGTGTATTGGGTGTGTCGGGGGGCTACCCCCGGGTAGGGTAAAAATATGGTAATATCTACGTCCAAGACTAGACCGACATACTTGCTGACCGACATATGCCCGGCGGGTCGGAGGGGACGGGGATATGATATTGGTGTCGTCCGAAATATTCTAACCGACTTATGTTAATCGACATGTGCTAACCGACTTGTGTATGTCGGTATCTTCTCTTATGTGCAGGAAGATCTAATAATGAAGAGTAATCCGACATAACCATGTCGGGTTTCGGGAGAAGAGTGCTATCCGGCATATCCATGCCAGGTTGCGCGGACGAAAAGTCGTAGAGATATCCGGCATATCCATGCCGGGTTGCCCTGGAGAGGAGTCGCCAAGTTATCCAGCATATCCATGTCGGGTTATGCGGAGAAGATGCCATGCCAAGCGCTACGGGACAAAGGACAGACAAGACATGTCAAGCCCATCATCTGACGTGACAAGAGTACAACTGCATGACACAGTAAATAGTGCTGACAAGACCCTAGTAGTCACATCGTGAATAGTGTATGTGATGTGTCATGCGGGCCACCCCTTGTCCCCTGGGCTCTCTCTATATAAAGAGCATCAGGGGGGAGCTCAAGACGACCGACATGCTAGCTCATTTACCCCCTTGCCATTTCCTCCCGAGATCTCCCGAGCTCAACACTTTAGCGAGGATAGAGTTCACAAATAGATTTCCAAGAACCACATCAGTAGCTTCCTCTGCTTCTTTTGCTGTAACATGATTCACCCGTGCGCGTCTACCAACAGACCTTTTGTCGATGTTGGGGGCCTGAGGAGTAACAGCACAACTCTTAGGGCGACAAGGTGGTGGCGGAAGTTGGTTTTGCGGACACTTGTAAGAGTAGTGGCCCGGCTCACCGCACTTGAAACAGGTGACCGAAGAGTTCGGGACTATAGGCGTTGTCTGCTTGACGAAACTCCTTGTTGCTGAAGCTGGGTTGGTTAGACCGGAAGAAACCCTTGGAGTAACTGGGTTGTGGATGAGTTGAGTTTGAGCTGCATAGGGTACCCAAACCCAACGTTTCTGCGGAGGTGTAGAATCTGATGGAGAAGAAGTTGTTTCAAGAGAGTGTTTACGAGATTCTTCGAACTTCTCACGTCCAAATTCCTCTCGGAGAGCTGTGTTGACAAGGTCTTCAAAGGTATCGCACTTGATAAGAGTGAGTGCGTACTTAAGATCTAGGTTTAGACCTCTGCGGAATTTGGCTTGCTTTTTGGCATCAGTTGATACCTCATCCTGAGCATAGCGGGCCAACCGATTGAACTCAGCTTGATAGTCCAACACAGACATGCTACCCTGAGTCAAGTCATAGAATTCTTCCCGCTTTCTTTCCATGACCCCATCTGGAATATGGTGGCATTTGAAAGCCTCCTTGAACTCATCCCAAGTAGTCACAACACCTGGTGCTTGTAACTCTAGTAAGTTCTCCCACCAAGACATGGATTCACCGCGAAGCAGGTAGGTGACATAAGGAACACGGTCCTCATCGGACACATGAGAAACAGTCAGAGCATTGTTCATCTCATGCAGCCAGTCATCAGCATCGAGTGGCTCAGAGGGAACATCAAACGTGCGGGGATTGAGCTGGAGAAACTGCACGATAGACACACAGTTGTTGCTCTGGTTCTGGTTTTGCTGAATTTGACTCAAAACTTGCGTCATCTGAGACAAAACTTGCCCCATTTGGGAAGGCATTGGAGTATCTTCTTCCTCCATCCTGAGGAGGATACAACGTTAACACCATAATCGGATAAACAAAATCCAACGTAAGTGCTTAAAGGAAAACTTCATATTGCTTAGAAAAGACAACAAGGAACGAGACATGGTCATCCATCATGGTACGCCACTTTGTTCACTTCCAGAAAGGTTTAAAGAGAGGTAAGGACGAAGACTAGCACTAAAACTAGGAAACACCAATTGATCTTGACGTAACTTCACCAAAAGAGGAGAAACAACTGATTGATTCAAGAATGAAACTGAACGTACCCGAAGAGGTTGAAACTGCTGAAGCGAAGAGCACCACCTTGAAGACACCTGCAACTATGGTACTACGGAAAACCCAGAACACGTGATGTCCTAATTCTAAAATTTAGGTGAGAAGGGGAAATATCGTAACACTTCCTTAACAGAATAACAGGGAGGGTGGGTGGGGAAAGAAGTAAAAGAACAGAATTCCTACTCTCACGTTTAAGATTTTCCTGATAACTACAAAATATTTTTCTAGACTCAAACAACGACCAGTAGAAGGGAACCTGAGGGCGTTTAAGCTCTGATACCAACTGTCAGACCCTGAATTCAGGCTACACAAACAAAGCATATCGGTTGGGCCACACAACCAAGAGCATACTGGGGAATACCAATCCCAGGAACATGCAGGCCTGGCTCGGAATGGATCATCGGCCGACAGCTCTTGGCGATCCCAACGTCACATACGTTTCCACATTGTGCACGCAAGAACCCAAAAAGTCTTCCAACTCGTATACTTCAACCATACACACATGGTACCCGAGTCGGATTTTTAACAAGTTGAAACCACAGAATAAACCTAAGACACAAAGAAAGGAAATAATATCCAAAATCTCTCACTGAGCAAAATATAGCGAATGGCACCAATCAGAGGACACATGTCCCAACATTACATCATGCAGCGGAAACAACCGGTCTGAGTACAGACAAGAAGCAAAGGGCTCAAAGCCGAAACGGAAAAAGAAGGCACATCCATGCAGTCCACCAGGAAGTAGCCCAGGGGAACTCTAACTACTCGTCGTAGATCTCGTCGTCGAACTCCACGTAATATCCACCCACCTGGCCGTACGGAGAATCCTCAACTGCAGAAAAAACCACAGCCCGCGAACGGGTCAATACACCGAAGCGTATCAAACAAGCTTAAGCTAACAGGTTACAAAACTGTAAGATTCCCAAAGTATGGGGGTAGGTGTACTTAGCGGCAGCAGCACTAGCAACCTAAAGAGACGCGTTAAAACTTCCGTCTAATTAGAGAGAGATAAGAGAGCGTTTGAGTAGTCATTTACAGCTAACACCAGTCATAACCCATTCTCGAATTAACCCCCTCAACCAAGTATGAGAAAACAATCCGGGAATACTCACACGTTAACAATTTTAGTTACCATTTAGGGTGTAAGTAGTTCTATATTACTAGTCAAATTAGTTCACAATGATTAGGTGTAAGTTGTCTAGATCTTGTTAGCCAGCATCATCACCAAGTCGTCCATAACCGTGGACACGGCTCATCGATAAGATTATATCCTGCAGGGGTGCACTACTGGAACCATACTCGCATGATCAACCTAGTCAAAAACATTAGGGCCTTTCAACCCAACTCTTTTCCTTCACCGCAACAAGTCCAGGAGCCACGGGAGATATGCTGGTCCCGGCCAAAAGGGTGCGGACTACCGCAGGACACACCCCTCCACACCAACAGGCCGCGCCCTATATGCATGTAACAAGGCACACCGCCAAAAGTAAAATACTACACTAGTATCGATGCATATGAGACAAATGGAAAACCCGAACTAGGTGCAGCTCTCGGACAAGTCGAAGTTCCAGTCAAGGTCGAGGGGGGCTCCACTGGGCCACCCACAAGTAGTTAGTGCGCTCAAAATTGGATCCGAGGACAAAATCTCAGTTCCTAGGTCGACACTGAGCAGAACAAAGCACCTCGCAAGGCCTTCCGTCTGGTGCCTTATCTTTAATTATAGAACCCCAAAATAAGACAGCAGTTTATAAGCATATGAGATAAAAGACAAAGGAACGACTCGCTCCACCAATTCTAAGCATGCACTACGACTCGCAAAGGCCAACAGATAAACATGCAAGGGGTTATAGGTTGTGGGGATATAGCTGTATAGGCTGCAGGATAAACATGTGATGGGATCGCAGTTCAAGAATCGATAACTAGGATAGCATAGATCAAAAGGCAAGAATGAAAACCAAACAATTGTGTAACCGGTTAGCAGAAGCTTGCCTGGCAGCTCGTGGCCTGGCACAAAAGTTGGAACCTCAGTATCGTAGGTACTCGCAGCAGACACGTCGTCGTCTACCCAGAGAAAGCCAAACACAGACAATAGGAAAACATAATCAATACAAAGGAATGCGCAAACAATGATGGTGCATTATGGCATGAGATGATTAGGTCATATTTAAAGCGGGGATGAAATCCCGGCAAAAGATTAGGGTGCCCGTTATTTGTGTAGCCAACAATTTAAATGTTACTTAATATATATAGCAGGTATGGTGATCTGATTAATTTAAATGGAATAGCCATTAATTAATTATTTGCCCAACACATAACATATTTAGTAATTAATTGCAAATTATTTATCTTCAACTCAAATTAAATATTTATTAGCATGGAAAGACATGGTATAAAAGATATGAGCATATTAAATGGAATTAGGGTATTATATATTTATTACCCCACACATTCCATATTTAATTAATTAATTGCATTCGATAAATTAAACTAAGCATATAAAATAAATGATGCAAAATGACATAAGAAGGTTATAATAATGTTCATTGCATTTTTCTGATATAAAAACATATAAAGTTTATTTTATTTGGATTTATAGATTTAAAGTTATTGCATTTTAAACCTAGGGTGTTCTCTGAAACTTTCCAGGACCTATCTGTGATAGAGTTTTAGCAGAGGAGGTCCTCTGTGCAAAAACCAAGAGGCAGGGGCTCTGGTGTAAAATGTACAGCGCTCCGGCACTTTTCTCACCTAGCTGTGCTCTAGCCAGTGCGGCTGACGAGTGGGTCCAGGTGTCAGCGTGGCGCTGGAAAAAAATGGCCTTTTATTCCACTAAGCCAGGGAGGGGATTCGAACTCCGGCGCGCGGGGTGAGCTTGCGGATCGGCGCTGCTGACCACCGGGTTGGGGAGAGACTGTTGTTACACGACGACGAAAAGAAGGAACTTAAGCAAAAATTGCGCGGATAAAACCTAACTGACGAAACTGAAGAATAAGCGGGCAGGGCGCAGCGGCGGCAAAAAACTCGCCGGCGGCGATCTTACGGGGGCGGCGCAGCGTGTTCTCGGGTGCGTGTTGGGTGCGGGGTGTGTAGGTGAAACCGTTTTGTGCGTTGGAGCCTAGTGGGGGGCACGGGAACCTCGGGCCCGTCCTCGACTTCCGGCGGCACGCCATGGCCGTGGCGGACGCCACTCCGGCACCGGCGAAGCAGACCGTCAGAGGAGGGGGAACAGAGAGGGAAAGAGAGGGGAACAAAGAGGCTCACCGTGGGGAGCCCGCTGGCGCGAGGGACGAGCCCGGGGGCGACGGGGTGGCCGGACACGTGCGATCGGTGCCGGAGACGAAGCGGAGGTGCGCGGCCAGCGTCGGTTCGCTACGGCGCTCTGCTTTGTTCCCTAGTCCCTCTTCTGGCGTCGAGGAAGTAGTAGGAGGGGGCTCGGCTCTTGGCGCGCGGATGGACGAGGAGGAGGTCGGGGTCAGCCCGGGCGCGGGCGCTTCCGTTCGGCCGCCATGGCGATGGCGTTGCGTGGGGGAGAGGCAAGCGGCGGCGCTGCGAAAGGGGAAGAGAGGAGCTAGGGTTTGCGGCGCGTTGCAGATACGGCTTAAGAAGAGAGAGAGAGAGAGAGAGAGAGAGAGAGAGAGAGAGAGAGAGAGAGAGAGAGAGAGAGAGAGAGAGAGAGAGAGAGAGAGAGAGAGAGGCAGTGCGGTGGGGGCAGCAGGGCGGCGCCTCCATGGCGTCCTCCACGCTGTAAAGCGAGGCGCCCGTACGGAGGTGGGGGACGAGAGAGGTGGGCCGGAGTTGGGTCTCTTGGCCCACTTCGGCCCGGGAGAGCCCTCTCCCCATTTTTTTTTTTCTTTTTCTTTTAAAAGTTTTTTGGATTTGTATTTTTAATAGAAATCAGAAAATAAACATAATAAAAACTTTTGAACAATTTTTAATAGTTTCAAATTAGTCATATTAATATCTGGTTTGATTATTTATAAATAATTTGAAACTTCAATTGAATTTATTTGAGAATTTGGAAATTGAATTTGAGGCAACATATTTAATTAGAAGCAACCACATATGAAATGATGACATGGTTCAACATTTTATTACACAACCAAGCACATAAATTTTGGAAAGTTACAAATGGGCTGTTACACCCCCGCAGCCTCGGGGACTAGTGTCGGGGATGTAATCCCCGGGACCCCTAAAAACATGAAATTCGGTATGGAGGTTTCCTGGTGGCTTTTCGTTTTTCTGAGTCTATGCGCGATTCTACGAATCCCCCATAGACTCGGGGACTAGTATCAGGGGGCTACCCCCGGGTAGGGTAAAGATATGGTAATAGCTATGTCCAAGACTAGACGGGCATACTTGCTGACCGACATATGCCCGGCGGGTCGGAGGGACCGGGATATGATATTGGTGTCGTCCGACATATTCTAACCGACTTATGTTAACCTACATGTGCTAACCGACTTGTGTATGTCGGTATCTTCTCATTTTCTCTTATGTGCAGGAAGATCTAATAATAAAGAGTAATCCGGCATAACCATGTCGGGTTTTGGGAGAAGAGTGCTATCCGGCATATCCAAGCCAGGTTGCGCGGACGAGAAGTCCTAGCGATATCCGACATATCCATGCCGGGTTGCCCTGGAGAGGACTCGCCAAATTATCCAGCATATCCATGCCGGCTTATGCGGAGAAGATACCATGCCAAGCGCTACAGGACAAAGGACAGACAAGACATGTCAAGCCCATCCCCTGACGTGACAAGAGTACAACTGCATGACACAGTAAATAGTGTTGACAAGACCCCAGTAGTCACATCGTGAATAGTGTATGGGTTGTGTCATGCGGGCCACCCCTTGTCCCCTTGGCTCTCTCTATATAAAGAGCATCAGGGGGAGAGCTCAAGAGGACCGACAGGCTAGCTCATTTACCACCTTGCCATTTCCTCCCCAGACCTCCTAGAGGCATGCTTCGCCCATCTCGTGGAGCAATTTGTACCTTGTATACATAGTGAGAAAATACACCGATAGACTAGATGCTTCAGTAGGGGTTTTATCTCCTCACGAGAGCCCCGAAGCAGGGTAAATCCCCGTGTTGATCCGTTCTTCGTGTGTGATCCCTTCGCGCTATCCCTCCCCGAATCCTCTAGCGTCCATCGGCCCCCAAGATTAGCCACCTGTGGCATATGCCGTGTAGCCACCACAACAGGGTGTGTTGGGGACACAAGAGACTTTTTGTATCTTAATTGCAGGGTTCTTGAGAGGAATATATTTGACCTCTACCTCCCTGAGTTCGATATACCTTGGGTGATTCACTTAAGGGAAACTTGCTGCTGTTCTACAAACCTCTGCTCTTGGAGGCCCAACACTGTCTACAAGAATAGAAACGTGCGAAGACATCAAGCTATTTTCTGGCGCCGTTGTCAGGGAGGTGAGCGCTTGAAGGTATCTCCTTTAGATTCTGCAGTTGTTACTTTTTGTTTTCTTGTTTTTATTTTCACTAGTTAAGCTTAATGGAAAACAACAAAAATATAAGAGAGCTTTATAATACTTATATTGAGTTAGGACATGAAGTGTTTGAAGTGAAAACTAAAAAACCTAAGGAAGTTTGTTTGCATAATAGTGGTAGTAATGTTATTAGTATAAATTCTTTGGACACTATTATTGCTAAGGTTGTGGAAAAGCCTAATCTTGGGGGAGTTGGTTTTGGTGAGTATGATATTTTTAGTCCCCCAAGCACGGAGGAGAAAATTTTCTTTGATGATACCTTGCCATTAATATATGATAATTATAATCATTGTGATATTTTTGGTCCACCTATTGTTGAGGATATATTTTATGTTGATTATGATACGCCTCCTATATTTGATGATTATGGTGATGAGAATAATAATGATAGCTATTTTGTTGAATTTGCTCCCACTACAATTAATAAGAACGACTATGCTTATGTGGAGAGTATTAATTCTTTTATGCATATGGATCATGATAAGAATGTTTCATGTGATGGTTATATTGTGGATTTATCAACGATGCTACTGAAAGTTATTATGATAGAGGAAAACACGGTTGTAAAGTTTTCAAGTTACTAAAACACCTCTCTTTATGTTGGAAGTTTTGAAGTTTCATTTATTTCTTCTTTCTGTGATAGTTGCTTTATGTTTTAATAATTTAGTCTATCACAAGACTCCTTTGCATAGAAAGTGGGTTAGATTTAAATGTGTTTGATGTTTACCTCTTCATTCTCTCCTATGTTTTTCAACTCTCATTTTTATGAGAGCATCATATGAATCTTTGTGCCTAGCTCAAAGGCGTTAAACAGAAGCGCTTATGGGAGACAACTCATTTTTATTTCCTGTTATTTTATTTTATTTTGCTTGCGTCAAGGACTTGTCCTACCTCTGTAGCAATTCTTTGTATCTTATTTCTATTACAATGCTGTGTCAAGTTAAGCCTCTAGTTGAAAGTTGATGCTCAAATTCAATTCCGATGCTGAACCAGATTTCCGCTATCCACCGTAAAATTCATATATCCCTCCTGGAACATCAGAAAAATCTGAAATTTTTTGTGCACAATCCACAGATGTATACGCAACTTTCATTAGTTTTTAATTTTCTAATCTGAGTAAGGTAAGTTGCTCGAAAAAATTCGTCTTTACGGACTGTTCTGGTTTTGACAGATTCTGCCTTTTTTTTGCAATGCCTCTTTTGCTATTTTGATTGGATCCTTTTATACTATTAAGTACCAGTGACTGTAGCTAATATCCAGTAGCATTTGTAGCAATTGTGTTCCTACAGAATATCATAATTTTGTGTGCACTAACCCTTTAATGAAGTTACTCTAAGTTTGGTGTGGAGGAAGTTTTCAAGGATCAAGAGAAGAGGATGGTATAATGTGATCAAGAGGATAGTAATGCCAAAGCTTGGGGATGTCCCGGTGGTTCAGCCCAATATAATTCAAGAAGACTCAAGTGTCAAAGCATGGGGATGCCCAAGGCATCCCCTTATTCATCGACAAACTATCAAGAGGATAGTAACGCCAAACTATATTTTAATTCCATCACATCTTATGTGCTTATCTTGAAGCTTTTGTTTGTTTTTTGTTTTTGTTTTTTATTTTCATTTTATGAATAAAATGGATCCTAGCATTCTTTTGTGTGGGAGATAGACACGCTCCGCTTTTTCATATGAATACTCGTATTCTTCACTTATATTCGTTGAGTATTCGTCTTCTGTTATCGTTTGCTCTCTAGCTCCTGTTTTTCATGCATCTATTGTTAGAGCTGTTAGCTTTGTTATATTATACTCTCATATCTCATTGTTTAATAACTTGGAGCATTTATCTTTTAAATAAGTTGATTGGTGTTTGGTTTAGAACAGAAAATGCTAAATGTCGTAGATGGTATAATTAAATGATACATTAATCTTGTAGATCATTAAATTGTGTCACTTGAATCATTGATGTTGTTTTGAGATATTAATTTGCTTAATGTTAAACATGATGGTCTAGTAAAGTGGAATGATTAAACAATTGGTCTAGAGAAACTTGAAAACTGTGTCACACTTAAATTTCCAGTTGATTGCATAATGGTATATGACTTCTATTTGCCTAAAGCAACCGTAATGACTTTATGTTATGCGCTACGGTCGGGTCCCCAACAGTGACTTGTTCATTTGCCACAACACCCCTACGAGTAATTTTCATTATGCCTTGCATGATCATATTTTTATTTGGAATCTTTTTACTCATGAGTTCTAAAACTACGGTTTTCATGGCACTTCCACCACCATATTGCTAGCCTCTTCAGTACTCAAAGTTCTCAAAGAAGACCCGGAACGCAGCAAGCTGTAGATCCGGCTCTTAGGGGCTACTCAGTTTGAAGCTCAAAAGCTATTGAAGTAAGAAACTTGAAAGTCCCAGGTTGCTGCGAGCAACAACCCGACACTTGGGGGCTAGAGTCGGGAAGTAATATTCCCCGAGGTGAAGACTCAAAATCAAATTCGGGTCTCAAATGTAAGCCGGAGTTTTTTCGCGAGGTCTTCATCAAACCCGGATTATAAATATCTGGAGCATCCTTCAGCATAGCCTCCGTATGAGCAGGCTTAATCAGGGTCAGATGAAACCCGGCTAAAGAAAACATGGTTATATGAGGCGGAACACCAAGAAGAGCCGGCCCAATTATTTAATAGTGTAACCCGGACTTTTAGTCCACAAGTATTTATCTTATTTCAAGAGATTAACCCGGATTTGAGCTGGCAGCCTTCACATGAAACATGATGATGAAGATCAAGGTCACAAAGAAGAGCAAGCCAAGCTCATATCCAAATTAATCTTGGGGGCTACTGTTGGGGGAATGATAACCCGGTAGGCCCATGAAGAGGGAAGCGTAACCCGACAGGCAGGAGGCCTAGGCGAGGTTACCCTGCACTCCACACGAGCAGGGTTTCACTTGGGTCGGGGAGCTCATTTCATAACCCGGCCAGGAAGCTAACCCGGATCTGGGTGAGGTGTCAGGCGAAACCCGGATCTGGGTGTCAGGCGAAACCCAGATTTGGATGAGGATCATAACCCGGCAGAATCATAACCCGTCATCAGGGAAGACACATCAATACCAGGCGGGCTCTCAGGAAGAGTCTGTGTTGGGCGAGGTTTCAGGAAGTCCCAGTGAAGGAAGGCTCTTGAAGACTCAGAGGCAGTATGCGTCACGGAGTCCAAGACTTGGAAGATACGAAAGACAAGACGAGTTAGAGTAGAACTCTTGTAGACTTACCATGTAAACCAGGAGACCCGGATGTCTATATAAACGGGCTCCTAGGTCATAGAGAGAGGTTAATCTAAGCTAAGAGAGGCTACGATAAGCCATAGTTAAGCCAAGTAAGATAGACAAAATAGAGAGAGCTCCCAAGGGAGATCTCCCACCCCGGAGTCATTGAAACCCGGCGATCGCCATTGGCGCACCATGTAACATATTATCATATCAGTGATTTATAGCAAGACGTAGGGATCCTCCACCGAGGGGACCCGAACTTGGGTAAAAAACCTCTTCTTCCCCGCAGAGCTAGACAATCTCCTGAGCGCCAGAGTCGCCTTGCCCCTCCTCTCAAGTTTCCACCAGGAAACATCTGCCGTGACAATTCCACGACAGTTGGCGCCCACCGTGGGGCATGCGGCCAGATATGTGTTGATCAAAGGAGAAGTGATGCGTGGATGAATAGAATCGTCATCGAGAAGATCATCAACAATTAGCAAGATCACATCGTTCAACGTGGATGGTTATAAGCCGGAAGCAGATTCATCAGAAGGCCGGCGATATGGAATAGCGCCCGTCCATGAAAGAGGTCAGATACAGAAGAGTCAGAACCAGGCGTATAAGAGCCGGACCTGGAGGAGCCAGGGAGCCGGCAGAAATCATGGCGTCATTATCAACAAAATTGCGTCAAGCATGGACGGCGGCCAGACTTCGGATCGTGGGAAAATTTACGTGCGGACGGATCTCACGTGTGGTCGGCCGGATCGGGACTCTAGGAGTCTTGGGCGGAACGGATCATACAAGGAATCAAAAGGCTGGATGCCTTATGCGTACAGCAGCCCAAAGCAATGATATTCGCGTTCAGCTATCAGTTACAACTCGCCGAGCTGATCCTGGTGAGGTTATGGAAATCAATGTATTCCATCTTGGTTTCGGCGATCGAGTTCTACGTAAATCTGCAAAATACGTCGATCATGTACCAAACAAGAAATAAGAAAGTCAAACAGCCTGTCGTTCGGGTCAGGTCTAGATGAGCCAGAGTCTAGCCCGGCCACTCAGCGGCAAATTAGATGACGCAAGTCCCGAAGGGAAAAGAAAAAAAGCAACCGGATCAAGGCAATGAAAAGGAAAGGATTTTATTAGCTATATGCGTGTCCGACTCAAGAAGCTATTCAGCTAGCATTCGCATGGAGAAATCAGTCCAAACTATGTGCGTTCCGGTCCGGTTTCCAAGACAAGGAAGGAAATACAAAGGAAATAAGAAGAGCAAACCGTGGCGCTAGCTAGCTCGCGTGGATCGTCCGGATCATCCGATCTGTGTGCAGCAGAGAAAAGAAAAAGGAGCCGCCAGCGATTTGCATATACTCCACACAGTATACCAACCGGATCAAGTCGCGATATGTAGAGAAAAGGAGGTCGGCCAGAACTCGTGGCCCAATACAGGAAATACAAGTCGGTCTGAAAAAGTCGTCAAAAAGAAGAGAGTTATCCGGAGGGATGCCTTGGAGTGTTACCCCCTGACCCTGTGCGTCCGCTCATCCGTAGGAAAGAAGAAAAGGAGATGAAGGGAAGCCGGCCAAGAGCTGGTTATACAAGAACAAGACTCCACGTGATCCATAGAGCAAAGGAAAAGAAGAAATAGAAGCCAGCCTTAGAGAAACAAGAGAGCCGGCGATACAAGACAATCATCCAGCTGCATCATGCGAAAAGAAGGGAGCAATATAAGCCGGATAGAAAATACGAGAGCAAGTCAATCAAGCAGCCGGCTCATCAAGCTATGCACGGCAATTTTATGCGGATCAGAAACAAATATATTCATCATGCCCCGGTTATGGCTTCGAGCAGCAACGATCAATGACCCGGCCGCCAGCCGGCTTCGAGCGCGGCTACCGTCGGGTCTCACCAAGTCATCAATGACGTTCAATTCAGACAGCTAAGTCATATTTATGGTTAATATTTTATCATTCAGTCAGAAGTTTCTAATTGCTATGTTGAAGACATGGATCTTACCGCTTAAAAGACGCGTGTGATGGTGTTCGGGTTACAAACACCGAACCTTACACGTGAAACATATTTGAGGATGATCCGTGAAACATCTCTCAGCCTTTACATCGCTTAGCGAGACCTCAGTGGATTTATCAAAGTCGGGCTATAGAATTCCCGCAAAGGTGTTTTTCAAAGTCGGGTTATAGAATTCCCGCAAAGGTATTTATCAAAGTCGGGCTACAGAATTTCCGCAAAGTTATTTTTTAAAGTCGGGCTATCAAATTCCCGCAAACAGATTTATCAGTCTATTTCAGTACCCAATTGCCGTAATCCGGCTTATGCATTATCAGCACCAAGAGTGCTTCGCCATATGACAAATTAGGGGTCTTGGGGGCTTATTAACTAAAAGTTATAAGTTGAAAACTCAAGACTCGGCAGAGACGCCACAAAATTCAGATCATCATCTTTTATATGAAAAGGGGTCTTGGGGGCTTGTTAACTATCAGTTGCAAGTTGAAAACTCAAGACCCGGCAGAGACGCCACAATATTCTTTGTTATACTTGCCTGCTAGCTCGATGTTATTCTTACTCGGCAAAGACGCCACAATGACCTGATGCTAAAAATCCGGCTTTCAATCTGACAATGATGCCCATGAGGACTTAGCAGACCCTGATCGTCTTAGAGTTTTATGCACGAAAGATGTCACGAGAAAACCGGCTATGCAGAGAGCTAAAGAAACCAAAAGGGTCATCTAAACCAAAAGGATTGGCAGAATGACAAGATAACGTTCGACAAATAGCGCAAATTCTCAGGGTACATGGACACCATCAGAAAAGTTACTCGGTATTATGAAATTAAGAGAGCCCCGAGTAGCTGCAGGTAGCAGACCCGACGCTTGGGGGCTACTCATCAGAAAAGTAAGGTACGCTCAAATTGCTATAAGTCCCAGGTTGTCGCAGGCTGGAACCCGGCACTTGGGGGCTACACAGTTTGAAGCTCAAAGTTCTCAAAGAAGACCCGGAACGCAGCAAGCTGCAGATCCGACTCTTGGGGTCTACTCAGTTTGAAGCTCAAAAGCTATTGAAGTAAGAAACTTAAAAGTCCCAGGTTGCTGCGAGCAACAACCCGACACTTGGGGGCTAGAGTCGGGAAGTAATATTCCCCGAGGTGAAGAATCAAAATCAAATTCGGGTCTCAAAAGTAGGCCGGAGTTTTTTCGCGAGGTCTTCATCAAACCCAGATTATAAATATCTGGAGCATCCTTCAGCATAGCCTCCGTATGAGCAGGATTAATCAGGGTCAGATGAAACCCCGCTAAAGAAAACATGGTTATATGAGGCGGAACACCAAGAAGAGCCGGCCCAATTATTTAATAGTGTAACCCGGACTTTTAGTCCACAAGTATTTATCTTATTTCAAGAGATTAACCCGGATTTGAGCTGGCAGCCTTCCCATGAAACAGGATGATCAAGATCAAGGTCACAAAGAAGAGCAAGCCAAGCTCATATCCAAATTAATCTTGGGGGCTACTGTTGGGGGAATGATAACCCGGTAGGCCCATGAAGAGGGAAGCGTAACCCGGCAGGCAGGAGGCCTGGGCGAGGTTACCCTGCACTCCACATGAGCAGGGTTACACTTGGGTCGGAGAGCTCATTTCATAACCCGGCCAGGAAGCTAACCCGGATCTGGGTGAGGTGTCAGGCGAAACCCGGATCTGGGTGTCAGGCGAAACCTGGATTTGGATGAGGATCATAACCCGGCAGAATCATAACCCGGCATCAGGGAAGACACAACAATACCAGGCGGGCTCTCAGGAATTGTCGGTGTTGGGCGAGGTTTCAGGAAGACCCAGTATGCGTCACGGAGTCCAAGACTTGGAAGATACGAAAGACAAGACGAGTTAGAGTAGAACTCTTGTAGACTTACCATGTAAACCAGGAGACCCGGATGTCTATATAAACGGGCTCCTAGGTCATAGAGAGAGGTTAAGCTAAGCTAAGAGAGGCTAGGATAAGCCATAGTCAAGCCAAGTAAGATAGACAAAATAGAGAGAGCTCCCAAGGGAGATCTCCCACGCCGGAGTCATCGAAACCCGGCGATCGCCATTGGCGCACCATGTAACATATTATCATATCAGTGATTTATAGCAAGACGTAGGGATCCTCCACCGAGGGGACCCGAACTTGGGTAAAAAACCTCTTCTTCCCCGCAGAGCTAGACAATCTCCTGAGCGCCAGAGTCGCCTTGCCCCTCCTCTCAAGTTTCCACCCGGAAACATCTGTCGTGACAATCCCACGACAATCAGTATGTTGTTTTATCATCGTTAGTGTGTTGTCATATATCATGTATCATATTAGGATGATTGCCCCTAAAAGTGAAAGAGCCATGGAGGCCATCGAAAAGAGAAACAGAAAAAAAAGAGAAAAAGAAAAAAGAAAGAAAGAAAAGAAATTAAAAAAGGGGGCAGCATTACTATTCTTTATCACACACTTGTGCTTATGTTATAGCACCATATCATTTATAGTCATCACTTGTGCTCATGTTATAGCACCATATCATTTGTGATCATCATTTGTGCTCATGTTTAGCACCTTTACTCCATATGAGAGAGTTTTCATGTCTCAGTTGCATAAATATGTGGAGAACTTTACACTATAGAACTTGGCTTGTATATTCCAATGATGAGCCTCCTCAAAAGTGATCTAGGTCTTCGTGAGCAAGCAAGTTCGATGCACCCCCACTAGTTCCATTGGAGGGCTTTCATATACTTATAGCTCCATGTGCATCCGTTGTATGGCAATCACTACTCCTTGCATAGCTTTGATTGTATGACTTTCTCTTGTATAATGATCATCTACAGCTTTGTGAGCCTTTCTTCCATTTGCCTTCCAAACCTCCATTAACATTCTCTTAGCCATAACATCCTGGTGCCAGGAACCAACGTTAAACGTTTGCTTGTTTCTTTTGAACAAATAATATATTGATCTTCTACGTGCATATTGCTATTACTTGACTTGATCCTTTCATAAAGTTTTCCTGTTTGTTTGAAGCATTAGATGATTATATTGTTGTGCTTGAAGCTTAAATCATCTCTAATATCTACTTTGCACGGTTGATTTCTATCTAGTACTATATCATTAATAAAAATCTTGCTTCACCTACTTGTTTATTCATGACTCATTTGATATCAATATAAACTACAACCCTTATTTATTTGATCTCAGTTTACATGTCTTACATTATTACATGATCAAGATTGTATTTAAGCATGTCACTTCAGAAATTATTCTTCTTTTATCGTTCTTGCCTACTCGGGACGAGTAGGCCTAAGCTTGGGGATGTTGATACGTCTCCAACGTATCCATAATTTCTTATGTTCCATGCTATGTTATTACATGTTTTATATGCATTTTATATAATTTTATGCATTTTCTAGGACTAACCTATTTACAAGATGCCACAGTGCCAGTTCCCTGTTTTCTGTTGTTTTTAGTTTCATAAAAGTCCTAAAAGAAATATCAGCCAAATTGGAAATAAATCAACCAGGAATTATTTTTGGAATATTTGCGTCGCGAAGAACCGAAGACGAGACGAAGAAGGGCCATGAGGGGACCTCACCACGTGCTGGTGTGGGCCCCATCCTGGCCGCGCAAGGAGGTGATGAGGCGCCCTCTGGCGGCCACCGACCTAGGTCTTTCGCCCATAAATATCCCTCTGACCTAAAAACGCTTCACGGTTAGACACTTTTTCCTCCACGGGCCCCGAACGCCGCCGCCATCGCCGACAAGATTCGGGGGACAGAAGTCTCTGTTCTGGCACCCTACTGGGACGGGGAATTGCCCCCGTAGCCATCTCCATCGACTCCACCGCCATCTCCATCGCCGTTGCTGACTCCTACGATGAGGAGTGAGTAGTTCTCCCCCGGGTCTGCGGGATCTATGGTAGCCATTTTGTTTATCTCTCTCCCATGTGATATTTATGTGATCATGAGCTTTGTAATCTAGTTGAATATGTGATGCTACTCTTTACCTATTATGCACTCTAGAGGTTACTTTAATATGAACTCCGGGTTATTCACGGTTGTAATGGTGATAGTGTGTGCACCGTGTGTGATTCTCTTTATGACATTGTTGGTGTTAGTTTACTCTGACTTTGAGGGTGCTCTTGTAGACCTACACAATGAATGGTGTCTGTCATCCAACATGAGAGTGTTTGAGAGTAGTGTTTATTTATTTAACTTTGATGTCATTGTTGAGAATGTCCACTTGTGATAGTAGTATCCTTAGGCCTTGTTTCTAAGCATTGAAACACCGTTTCCAACAAGTTCTGCTACATGTTTGCTTCCTGCCATTTTTATTACAGATTGTAATTACTACTTATAGTCATCCATATTACTTGTATTTCACTATCTCTTCGCATAACTAGTGCAGCTATACATCTGACAAGTGTATTGGGTGTGTTGGGGACACAAGAAACTTTTTATATCTCAATTGCAGGGTAGCTTGAGAGGAATATCTTTGACCTCTACCTCCCTGAGTTCGATATACCTTGGGTGATTCACTTAATGGAAACTTACTGCTGTTCTACAAACCTCTGCTCTTGGAGGCCCAACACTGTCTACAAGAATAGAAGCGTGCGTAGAACGGACCCACATGTCAGCATACACGTCAACAAACACGTCAATTGCCACCAAAACAGCCACTTGGCAGCATCCACGTCAACAGCCACATAAAAGACCACATCATCTTCATTGACCGATAGGTCAGCAGCTTTGACCGGTCTAAAACAGGTGACGAACCAATCAATGACATAATTTTTGTCACACATGCCCTTCATCGGTGACAAATTTACGAACTAACGGTGACTAATAATGTTGTCATGCATTCCATCAATGCGTGACGCGAACAAACGAGACACCGATTATCCATAATGCGTGACGTGATTTTGTCGTGGTGTCACTATTTTGTAATCAGTGACGAGGATTTTGTGACCGGCCTATGACGCCCTAATATCGCCACTAGGGGGTAATCCGTGAAAATTTTCATTAATACGTGACAAAATGATCGTGTCACAAATTTCCAGTTCGGTTGTAGTGTAAATCGGAACACATCCTATGGTTAATTAATACTTGGATGCTTTATGTTATTTATCTGCCAATGCCAATGTCTTGATATTATATGAACTATCTTATCCATGCAACGCCCGTACATCTGTCTCTATGCCTACAGTAGTTTAATCCTATTGTCTACTATAATCATCACTGTTGTCTTTATTTCACTGCTGATGTTATTTCACTACTAGCAATGCTATAAAATTGTTGCTACTGATAATCTGTCTCGAGCAAGTCTATTAACAGGTGCAGCTAAACTGACAATTCATATGTTAAGTATTATAAATATCCTTTGGCTCCCCTTGTGTCGAACCAATAAATTTGGGCTTTACTTTCCTCGAAGACTTTTGCGATCCCCAATACTTGTGGGTCACCACTAATGAACAAATAAGAGTTCCTAGTAAAGCCTCTCTTTTAACTAGCTCGTTGATTAACAGATGATCAAGGTTTTCTGATCATGAACATAGGATGTTGTAAATAACGGGATCACATCATTAGATGAATTAAGTGATGAACACGCACCCAAATTAAGTATAACAATGCGGTCAAGTCATTAAGTTTACATTGGTATACTAAGCATACGAAGTAATCCTAATCCTTAGACCATGAGATCATGTCAATCACTAACACAGGAAGAATGTTTGATGACATCAAACATCACACCGTAACAGGGCGACTATAAAGGTGGCGTTGGGTATTCCAAAAGTATTAGTTGAGGCTCATGGATCAAGAAGTGGGATTTGTCCATCCAGATAACAGAGAGATATACTCTGGACCCTCTCGGTGATATCACGTCGACACCGCTTGCAAGCACGTGACTAGGTTACAAGGATGTCATATCACAGAACGAGTAAAGAGTACTTGTCGGAACAAGATCGAACTAGGTATAGATGATACCAATGATCGGATCTCGGACAAGTAAAATATCGCGAGACAAAAGGAATTGGTTATGACGTTTTGGTTCACACGATCACAAGATTCATCGTCAAATATGTAGGAGTCATTACGGATCTCCAGATCCCGCTGTTGACTATTGATCGGAGAGGTGTCTCAATCATGTCTACATTATTCACGAGCCGTAGGGTGACACACTTAAGGTTTGTCGACGCTTTTGGGTAGACACGGAATTTCGGAGATTTTTTTTGACAAATATTGAAATAGTTGAAGGCGTTAATTGTCAATGGTTGCCAATGGTTGTTAATAGAATTAACAAATGAATCAAGGGGATAAGTGTTAATGTTTCTTAAAAGAATTAATAAATATTAAAAAGGAATGAAATTGTTTTATTTAATAAAGAAAAACCCTTCGATTTTTTTAGTGGAGATTAAAAGAGAGTGAGTGGGCATGCGTGGATGCTCCACTCAAATCAAGAGGGAAGAGGTGGAGTCACCCCTAGGGGGCAACGACCCAACCTCACCCCTCTCCTATATATGGAGGGGTGGGAGCTCCCTCTTGAGCACACACTTGATCCTCCCTCCCTCCTCCCGCTGCTCCACCTCTCGGCCATCCGCTTGGCGAAGCTATGGCCGTTTAGTTCTCCACCACACCACGCCATCATGTTGTTGGAGTTCCTTGGTGGTTCTACTACTTCCGCTGCCCCGCTGGATCGAGGGAACAGAGGTCGTCATCAAGCCGTACGTGTGACCGAGTACGGAGGCGCTGCCCGTTGCAGTGCACATCTTCACACCTTGAGAACGGCGAGTGAACGACTACATCATACACGAGAATTATTCTCGTAACGCTTACGATCTTCAAGGGTGAGTTTCTCTTGGAATATGTTTCACGAGCATCTCCTAGACTAGATCTTGACTTGTTGGTTTGTTTGCACCGTAGGAATTTTTTGTTTTCTATGCTACGAACCCATCACAGTGCTCTGAACGATGTGAGATCATCAATTTTGTCCTCCTTAATATAGGTAGGTAATGGAAGACGGGCATCCATTTGAATTCATAAACAAATAGATTTTTGTTCATAGAATATGGTGTTAAGTAGTTGTTGTGCTACTGTGTTGGGTTAAGCAGGTGTGATTTGACAAAAAAAACTTAATGCTTTATGTTCTTGTTTATCAGAACGGGATTCTCCTCAAAACATGTGTTCACCCCGTGTAACATCCCAACATTTTGGAATGTTCAGAAATCACAAAAATTTAAAACTTTTGTTTTTGATTAAAATAAAATATTAAAATGCATAAGAAAAAAATTATAAAAGACTACAAACATATTGAAAGGGGTTAATATCTCAAAGATCTCAGTTTAACATTATTTTCAAAAGTTGTTTCAAGATAAACATTTTATTATCCATTGTATTTCTTAAAACCTCAATATGTAATTTGACAAATGTCTTACAAAATTTCAAATCATTTTCATGTAATAGAAAGTTTCTTTGTAAGTATTTGATTTCAACCACTTAGCCATAGCTAATCATAAATTAAAATAATATTACAACTATTTAAAACATGGTATAACTGCCAAATAGTTACACACTTTCACCTGAGTTCAAAACATAGTTTTATAAATTACAAGTCTATAGTTTATAACTAAAATAACTTCATATCTTTTATAAATAATGAATTATCTTAATATAAAATATATTGGTGCACCATTTATTTTGAATTAAAAATGAATACATTATATTTTCCCTTTTCCATTTTCATATAGTTGTGTTATATTATTTAATAATTATACCAAAGCCAAAAATGAATTTAGAATTTGAAAATGAGTTTAAATAAAATGAATTCAAACATATTTGAAAATGGGTATTATTTCAAATTTTATTTAGCTAAGAGAAAATCTATTTTGGGCTTTATTTTAGAATTTGAGATTAAATATCAAATTAGTCTTAAACCAATATTTAAAATTTGTTAATTTTAAAAAGTTTTCAAAACATGCCCACAACTGGTTTACCACAAAGATATTGATTTTACAAATTATTAGAAATTAATTTGACATCATTTGGACATTTAAATCAAAAGATATGAATTAAATAAATAAAACAGAAAAAGAAAATACCTGCTGACGTCAGCGGTGACGTCACCTTCTTCAACCTCCAGTCCTCCAATTCCGGCCGAGATTCCCTCCCCGATTCCCTCTCCAAATCCGGCGAGATTAGCGCAAATCCTGTTCCCTCCTCCTGCCCTATAAAACCCCAACTCCTGCCGCACCTTTCCCCTCTCCTCCCCCTTCATTTAACGCCGCCAGGCCGCCGCACGGGCTCGCCGGAGTCCACCGTGTCCGCCGCCGCCATTCCTTCGATTGCCGGTACCAGGGAAGGTTCCTCCGCCTCCATTTGGTCTCCTCAGGTCCCCCTGCTCCTGGTGCATCTCGCTAACCCATCCCCGACCTCCCGTTCTCAGAAAAACCGAGCGGGCCGAGCTCGCCGGAATCGCCAGAGAACTCCATCGCCCCGCCCGCCTTTCCTCACCGCTCCGGGAAGAAGCAGGCCCCGCCACTAGGCCCATCGACACTGCCGCGACGAGCTGCACGCCGTCGTCACCTTCGTTCGTCCGGGGGAGCACCGGAGCGTCGCCGGCGTCCACGCCCAAGCGGAGCGCTGCCGTCCTCGAGAATTACGGCCACCGGCGCCGCCATCTTCCGGTCAGAGCGAGGTGAGCCGCCCGATCTTTGTTTAACGGCCCAGATTAGAAGTCTCAGACGAACCGGTACGAACAGATCTGGACCGCCAGATCCAGATCTGACGGCCCAGATCTGTTGACTTATCCACGTCAGCGTGCCTCGTCAGCATCCAGTCAGCATCCAGTCAGCATCCGCGTCAGCAATTATTTTCTAATTAAATTAAAATTGGCAGTTTTACAGAAAAGACCCTACAACTTAGATCTGTTATAACTTTTTAACCCCTTATACAAATTTGATAAATTTTATATATTTGGAAAGCTCTTGACATGTAGATTATTTTGGATCTGCCAAAATTCAAAATTGGCTTAGTTTAAAATATTGAAATTTCAAATGGAAGATTTGAGTATATTTGTCACAACTTTAAATCTATGATTCCAAAAATTGCAAATAAAATTGTTTTAGAGACTTTGGAATATTTGTAAGTTGATGCCACTGCTATAAAATATTTTTGAGTAATATTTGAATGAATTCATAGTTATATATATTTAATGTGAATAGTTTGAGTATTTTTAATATAACTATTGATAAAAATATTAATTTTGATTAAAGTAAATTGCTATAAATTTAATTAAAATGCCCCTGTCTATTACACTATTTATAAAATTATATTATAAAAATTTAATCATAGAAAACTTTAATATTATAATTATTCCTTTTATTATATTTTCCAAAAATAGAAACTAATTAGATTGCCTTTATAGCCAAATGCATACTTTATAAATATCACAAAAATTAGTATTATGTTTCTTGTGGTTTAAAATTGCATTTCATGCATAGCATATTTTATTTTGTAGTTATATTTCCCATAAGGAAAACTCCTCCCCGTTTTCCCTAAGTTAGGATTATTTTCAAACTTAGTATTTTGGTAAAGTGCTATGCACTAGACACTTAGGATTTTCATCATGGAGCTAGAAGGCCAATGAGGGAGATAGCCAAAACAAGACTTCAGAAGGATCTTCAAGGAGTAGAAACACTTAGAAGAAAATCAAGAAGAAGTTCATGAAGACCAACCAGCAAATATTTTCCAAGTCTTGCTCTCTCTCCCTTTCTTTTCTTTGAGACTTCATGAAGGACTTAGAAGAAAACAGACTCTGGAAGCATCCTCAAGATGTCAAGCACTTAGAAGAAAAGTGAGCAGAAGTTCAAGAAGGCCAACCCCTTTCTATTCTCTAAGCCTTTCTCTCTGCCTTTTCTTCTCCTCTGAGACTTCATGAAGACTAAGTTAAATCCAAAACCAGCCTCGAGGACACAATAATCATCAAGTCTGAAGATTTAGCAAGTCTACAAAAATTCATTCAATACATCACCAAGGGGAAAGCTACAAGTCTGGAGATGAAGCCTGGAAGACTAACTACATCTTTATTTCCTTCTTTTCCCTCTTTCCTAATCTTGTCTTTTAGACTTAAACAAATTTTGATCATGATGTTATCATCTTTGAAGTTTGTTGGATCCTAGCGGCATAGTGAGATGAAGCGGCCTGGAAACAAACCTTACATGTCCATGTACATGAGACCTGTTCCACAATTTAAGTGGCTGGCCGGGTGTCTGTCTCTCTCACTTTAGTGAATATCCAATTTACAAAGAGTTGATAGTAATTGTTGATCACCTTATAGACTTAGTATTTTTCTCTAAGTATTTTGCACATCATGGCTAAGCCGTTAGAGTGCTTGTTTCAAGATGATATAAAAAAAAAAATTTATTCAACTTATGACTTTAGTCCTTAGTCCTTTTGGACCAACACATTTGCCTTGCATAAACTTAAAAGATTTCCATGGCATGAAAAAGCATTTCTAGCCCTTAGGAATATTTTGCACATCATGCATAAACATATTTTCCTTAGAAAGTTTTATAAAACTTATTTATTCATCTAGCATGTGTTTGTGTGCATTGTGGAGTTGTGCTTGTTGTTGATTGTTGTATTGTTGCTTGTCTATACTGTTAGATTGAACGGAGAGTCCCGAGTATCGTTGAAAAGAGTTGTGAACAACGACAACATTCAAAGGCAAGTGGCACACCTCATAAACTTCCTATTATTTCTATATGCATTACTTAGTGTATTTTTATATGCATGTGTAGGATAGTATTGCTATGCTAAACCTGTGTAGAATACCTTATTCCTGTGTCTAGGTTCCTATGCAAATGTTGTTTTGTGAAAATATAAATTCTACTAAGTTAAGAATGAAACACCTGGGTGGTAAGTGGTTGTATGGTTTATGTTGAGTGGCTACTCAGGTCCATGTCTATGGTTCCTGGAGTATGTACACTTGTGAACGGCCACCCAGGAACAGAGGAATCTGAAGAACTCCGAGTGACGATTGCTTCCAGTGCAGCCATTGCCATATGGGCTCTGGCTTGATCAATTATGTTGCGTGGACTCTCTCCGGCTTGACAAGCAGATGTAGGGGGATGTTAGGTGGAACGGGTCAAGCCAGAGTGGGAGGGAAAATGCTTCTGAAAGATCTCGTCTCATTCTTCTCCTTTCCTTATCACAAATGGTGTGTAAAGGATAATCTGGATTGAATGGGTACAATGGTGAAAGTGCACAACCTCTGCAGAGTGTAAAACTAAGTACTTAGCCGTGTCCCCGGTACGGACAATTTGAGCAGCTGATCACGGACGTCAACGGAGGATTCCACCATTCCAACTTCAGAAATAAAACTTGATGGGTGAACAAGGGAAGATGAGATATATGGTTTTCATGCCATACTTGTCTTGATTTCAAGAAAAGTGTTTTCAAAAGAGTAGGAAAAATTGGCTTTATGCAAATTAGCCTTGAACTCCACCAGCCAAATATGCATATAGGATTTAGAGTTATTCCATTAAGTGTCCACCATAGTGTCACTTGCCAGACTCCATTTTTAATGGAATCTGACCCACTCTGTTGCAAAATTTTATTTGTTACAGGTTATTCAAATGACGAGTGAGGTTTCGTTAAGGGATTTCGAGTCTGCAACCAACATGTTTTCGCCTGTGGCAACATGAAGTTGTTGGAGACCCACTACTATTGTATTTCCGCTGTGTACTTTCCAATGCTAGCTTTATGCTATGAACCTTGTATCGAATGTTTTGTAATTCTGGATCATCGATGTAATAAAATTGACGCTTTGTTGTGATATTACATCGTAAACTGTGTGTGCAAATGAATCTATTCAGGGATTTGCACTATACACAGGTATCCGCCTTATTTAAAGTGCAGGTACGCTACAGATGGTATCAGAGCACTGTGTTGCATGTAGGTTCGAAACCCTAGGTTTGGATAGAAATAGGATTTGACCATAGGATTGAAAATCTATTTACTCACTTTTCTAAAAACAAAACTTTTCATTTTATCTTCCTCATACTCTCATCTACTATCAACCTTCTGAAAACATCTTATCTTTTTTCTAGATGACCATGTTTTTATAGTCTAAGTCTTATTCCGCTGCTTCATATGGAAAAGCTACGATGCAACATAAAGTTCTACATGCATGAAAGACCACGGAAGAACCAGGATACGACCAACACCTCGAAGATATTCAAGAAAGTTGAACAAGAACTTGAAGCACCCACGAAGGAGGTAGATTTGACCACCACTTAAATAGAACGACGATATCGTGTTAGTGTATTGATCATATCAACTTAGCTATATGACAATACTAGATTGATTGTTTGTTGTGAACCTTGTTGCTTGATGTTTGTTAGATGTTGATTGATTATGTTATAGATTGGTTGCCTTGTTTTGTTTTATTGAACTAGGATTCCTCCATAGTAAAAATAATTCAACTCATTGCTTCCTAAACCAAACAGATGTCTCACCCAAATACCAACACCAATGTTTTACATACAACTATGCAACTACTATTTGAGAACCAGAGTCAGCTGTGGAATTTGATCAATGATCAACTGCCAAAGATTGATCAAAACCATAGTGTTTTTGAAGAGGGCCTTATGACCAAACCAAAGGTATGCAAAACTTGTGGAGAGATAGGACATACGTCCAAAGAATTCTCTGATGAGTGGCCCCATGGTCATACCAGACATCTAGTTAAAGGATGCCCACAAGTCAGGTTACTTGCTTCCTGTGTGAAGGAACAATCATGTCCCAATACAGTGTCAACTTTATCCCTTGGTGCAACAAGTTATCCAGCAAACCAAGCAAGGAATGCAACAGTCTCTCATGAAGACCCTGGAGGAATAAGGACAAAAGCTTAAATCCAAGAAAGTTCTTAGCCACATAAGTTGCTACAAGTGCAAAGATAAGGGACATTACGCCGATAAGTGCCCTGAGTGGAAGAAGGATAAATCTCTCCAAGGACCGAGTGGAAAACGTGAGTGCTAAAAACTTTCTGTATCCACCACATGCCATTGTATTTTGAATACTTGTACGCTCTACATCAGAAAAATAAACTAGATTAAACAAAGTTCCTAGACTTACCACAAAAAATTCTTTTAAGGGTGGTAGCCACCCAGATAATTCTAACCTAGCTGCCTGGAACCCAGAGATCCCAAACCATCTTTCTTTCGAGCCCCCCCCCCCCCCCCCCCCCCCCCCCCCAATCAGAAAATTCATCCCCTGCTAGTTTTCAAGTTCCATGTCAGAAATTACCTTTCTCACAACCTCTCGAGTTATCAGAATCATTTCAAGCATTTTCTTTTCTTTCCAGCCTCTCCGAATCTCGGGGACGAGATTCCTTTTAAGGGTGGTAGTCTGTAACATCCCAACATTTTGGAATGTTCAAAAATCACAAAAATTTAAAACTTTTCTTTTTGATTAAAATAAAATATTAAAATGCATAAGAAAACCAGTTATAAAAGACTACAAACATATTGAAAGGGGTTAATATCTCAAAGATCTCAGTTTAACATTATTTTCAAAAGTTGTTTCAAGATAAACATTTTATTATCCATTGTATTTCTTAAAACCTCAATATGTAATTTGACAAATGTCTTACAAAATTATAAATCATTTTCATGTAATAGAAAGTTTCTTTGTAAGTATTTGATTTCAACCACTTAGCCATAGCTAATCATAAATTAAAATAATATTACAACTATTTAAAACATGGTATAACTGCCAAATAGTTACACACTTTCACCTGAGTTCAAAACATAGTTTTATAAATTACAAGTCTATAGTTTATAACTAAAATAACTTCATATGTTTTATAATTAATGAATTATCTTAATATAAAATATATTGGTGCACCATTTATTTTGAATTAAAAATGAATACATTATATTTTCCCTTTTCCATTTTCATATAGTTGTGTTATATTATTTAATAATTATACCAAAGCCAAAAATGAATTTAGAATTTGAAAATGAGTTTAAATAAAATGAATTCAAACATATTTGAAGATGGGTATTATTACAAATTTTATTTAGCTAAGAGAAAATCTATTTTGGGCTTTATTTTAGAATTTGAGATTAAATATCAAATTAGTCTTAAACCAATATTTAAAATTTGTTAATTTTAAAAAGTTTTCAAAACATGCCCACAACTGGTTTAACACAAAGATATTGATTTTACAAATTCTTAGAAATTAATTTGACATCATTTGGACATTTAAATCAAAAGATATGAATTAAATAAATAAAACAGAAAAATAAAATACCTGCTGACGTCAGCGGTGACGTCACCTTCTTCAACCTCCAGTCCTCCAATTCCGGCCGAGATTCCCTCCCCGATTCCCTCTCCAAAGCCGGCGAGATTAGCGCAAATCCTATTCCCTCCTCCTGCCCTATAAAACCCCAACTCCTGCCGCACCTTTCCCCTCTCCTCCCCCTTCATTTCACGCCGCCAAGCCGCCGCACGGGCTCGCCGGAGTCCACCGTGTCCGCCGCCGCCATTCCTTCGATTGCCGGTACCAGGGAAGGTTCCTCCGCCTCCATTTGGTCTCCTCAGGTCCCCCTGCTCCTGGTTCATCTCGCTAACCCATCCCCGACCTCCCGTTCTCAGAAAAACCGAGCGGGCCGAGCTCGCCGGAATCGCCAGAGAACTCCATCGCCCCGCCCGCCTTTCCTCACCGCTCCGGGAAGAAGCAGGCCCCGCCACTAGGCCCATCGACACCGCCGCGACGAGCTGCACGCCGTCGTCACCTTCGTTCGTCCGGGGGAGCACCGGAGCGTCGCCGGCGTCCACGCCCGAGCGGAGCGCTGCCGTCCTCGACAATTCCGGCCACCGGCGCCGCCATCTTCCGGTCAGAGCGAGGTGAGCCGCCCGATCTTTGTTTAACGGCCCAGATTAGAAGTCTCAGACGAACCGGTACGAACAGATCTGGACCGCCAGATCCAGATCTGTTGACTTATCCACGTCAGCGTGCCTCGTCAGCATCCAGTCAGCATCCAATCAGCATCCGCGTCAGCAATTATTTTCTAATTAAATTAAAATTGGCAGTTTTACAGAAAAGACCCTGCAACTTAGATCTGTTATAACTTTTTAACCCCTTATCCAAATTTGATAAATTTTATATATTTGGAAAGCTCTTGACATGTAGATTATTTTGGATCTGCCAAAATTCAAAATTGGCTTAGTTTAAAATATTGAAATTTCAAATGGAAGATTTGAGTATATTTGTCACAACTTTAAATCTATGATTCCAAAAATTGCAAATAAAATTGTTTTAGAGACTTTGGAATATTTGTAAGTTGATGCCACTGCTATAAAATATTTTTGAGTAATATTTGAATGAATTCATAGTTATATATATTTAATGTGAATAGTTTGAGTATTTTTAATATAACTATTAATAAAAATATTAATTTTGATTAAAGTAAATTGCTATAAATTTAATTAAAATGCCCCTGTCTATTACACTATTTATAAAATTATATTATAAAAATTTAATCATAGAAAACTTTAATATTATAATTATTCCTTTTATTATATTTTCCAAAAATAGAAATTAATTAGATTGCATTTATAGCCAAATGCATACTTTATAAATATCACAAAAATTAGTATTATGTTTCTTGTGGTTTAAAATTGCATTTCATGCATAGCATATTTTATTTTGTAGTTATATTTCCCATAAGGAAAACTCCTCCCCGTTTTCCCTAAGTTAGGATTATTTTCAAACTTAGTATTTTGGTAAAGTGCTATGCACTAGACACTTAGGATTTTCATCATGGAGCTAGAAGGCCAATGAGGGAGATAGCCAAAACAAGACTTCAGAAGGATCTTCAAGGAGTAGAAACACTTAGAAGAAAATCAAGAAGAAGTTCATGAAGACCAACCAGCAAATATTTTCCAAGTCTTGCTCTCTCTCTCTTTCTTTTCTTTGAGACTTCATGAAGGACTTAGAAGAAAATAGACTCTGGAAGCATCCTCAAGATGTCAAGCACTTAGAAGAAAAGTGAGCAGAAGTTCAAGAAGGCCAACCCCTTTCTATTCTCTAAGCCTTTCTCTCTGCCTTTTCTTCTCCTCTGAGACTTCATGAAGACTAAGTTAAATCCAAAACCAGCCTCGAGGACACAATAATCATCAAGTCTGAAGATTTAGCAAGTCTACAAAAATTCATTCAAGACATCACCAAGGGGAAAGCTACAAGTCTGGAGATGAAGCCTGGAAGACTAACTACATCTTTATTTCCTTCTTTTCCCTCTTTCCTAATCTTGTCTTTTAGACTTAAACAAATTTTGATCATGATGTTATCATCTTTGAAGTTTGTTGGATCCTAGCGGCATAGTGAGATGAAGCGGCCTGGAAACAAACCTTACATGTCCACGTACATGAGACTTGTTCCACAATTTAAGTGGCTGGCCGGGTGTCTGTCTCTCTCACTTTAGTGAATATCCAATTTACAAAGAGTTGATAGTAATTGTTGATCACCTTATAGACTTAGTATTTTTCTCTAAGTATTTTGCACATCATGGCTAAGCCGTTAGAGTGCTTGTTTCAAGATGATATAAAACAAAATATTTTATTCAACTTATGACTTTAGTCCTTAGTCCTTTTGGACCAACACATTTGCCTTGCATAAACTTAAAAGATTTACATGGCATGAAAAAGCATTTCTAGCCCTTAGGAATATTTTGCACATCATGCATAAACATATTTTCCTTAGAAAGTTTTATAAAACTTATTTATTCATCTAGTATGTGTTTGTGTGCATTGTGGAGTTGTGCTTGCTGTTGATTGTTGTATTGTTGCTTGTCTATACTGTTAGATTGAACGGAGAGTCCCGAGTATCGTTGAAAAGAGTTGTGAACAACGACAACATTCAAAGGCAAGTGGCACACCTCATAAACTTCCTATTATTTCTATATGCATTACTTAGTGTATTTTTATATGCATGTGTAGGATAGTATTGCTATGCTAAACCTGTGTAGAATACCTTATTCCTGTGTCTAGGTTCCTATGCAATACTTAGAGGAATTATTTATGCTATGCAAATGTTGTTTTGTGAAAATCTAAATTCTACTAAGTTAAGAATGAAACACCTGGGTGGTAAGTGGTTGTATGGTTTATGTTGAGTGGCTACTCAGGTCCATGTCTATGGTTCCTGGAGTATGTACACTTGTGAACGGCCACCCAGGAACAGAGGAATCTGAAGAACTCCGAGTGATGATTGCTTCCAGTGCAGCCATTGCCATATGGGCTCTGGCTTGGTCAATTATGTTGCGTGGACTCTCTCCGGCTTGACAAGCAGATGTAGGGGATGTTAGGTGGAACGGGTCAAGCCAGAGTGGGAGGGAAAATGCTTCTGAAAGATCTTGTCTCATTCTTCTCCTTTCCTTATCACAAATGGTGTGTAAAGGATAATCTGGATTGAATGGGTACAATGGTGAAGTGCACAACCTCTGCAGAGTGTAAAACTAAGTACTTAGCCGTGTCCCCGGTACGGACAATTTGAGCAGCTGATCACGGACGTCAACGGAGGATTCCACCATTCCAACTTCAGAAATAAAACTTGATAGGTGAACAAGGGAAGATGAGATATATGGTTTTCATGCCATACTTGTCTTGATTTCAAGAAAAGTGTTTTCAAAAGAGTAGGAAAAATTGGCTTTATGCAAATTAGCCTTGAACTCCACCAGCCAAATATGCATATAGGCTTTAGAGTTATTCCATTAAGTGTCCACCATAGTGTCACTTGCCAGACTCCATTTTTAATGGAATTTGACCCACTCTGTTGCAAAATTTTATTCGTTACAGGTTATTCAAATGACGAGTGAGGTTTCGTTAAGGGATTTCGAGTCTGCAACCAACATGTTTTCGCCTGTGGCAACATGAAGTTGTTGGAGACCCACTGCTATTGTATTTCCGCTGTGTACTTTTCAATGCTAGCTTTATGCTATGCAACTTGTATCGAATGTTTTGTAATTCTGAATTATCGATGTAATAAAATTGACGCTTTGTTGTGATATTACATCGTAAACTGTGTGTGTAAATGAATCGATCCAGAGATTTGCACTATACACAGGTATCTGCCTTATTTAAAGTACAGGTACGCTATACCCCGCTTTATAAATAAAGCCCAACGGTCGAAAGATACAAGATAATGAGAAAACACTCTTACAAAGCAGATCAAAGATAAGCAAGAAAAGACAAAGGAAAATCGGACTTGCCACCGAAGACACCAACGCCAAGTCGAGAAATATCGTGGCTCCACAACGACGCCATCAAGAGGGTTATGACGCAAAACGCCGCCGACATCTAGACCTAGGCGATCAAGGTTTTTCACCCAGAGCAATGACGCGGTGAAGGTGTCCTCAACGACGCCCCCAACAGGGTAACGACACACACAGGCATCGTCGTCATCGGCGCCGAAGCGCATGATAACGCCGCAGGCACCCGGAGCTGTTCGCGTGGAACTTGGACAATCGCGAGAGTTATTGCATCTCATGCTTGGCACCTGTTGTAGCAACAACAACCGCCTTCTCTTCTGGTGATGTGTTCCGCGCACAAACTCTCCATATGGAGATATTCCACGACCACCCCTAGTTACATGCATCATTTAATATCTTTGCGCAATGCAGATCAAACAAAACATTCATTTCCTATAAGGACCTCTTTGAATCACATGGTTAACAAACACAGGGATAGAAAAAACATAAGATTCCCACAGGTTTATCAGTGCAATACAGAGTATTGTAAAATGTAGGAAAATTATAAGAATAGTCATTTGGCTGAAACATCGATCCTACACACTTGAGTCTGAAAAAGAGGTTGGAGTGGATGTTTAAATTCCCATGAAACTAGGCATAGGAATCCAATCCATAGGATTTTGGTAGCACCATTCTTCTTAACCAAAGTCAATCCATAAGAAAATTTCCTAACAATTAGAATCCTATGAAAATCTTTTGAAATTCTACAATTCAAAGAGGGTCTAAGTTTAGACAAAAGAAATATCCAAATATAAAATGGAGTAGAAGGGGAAGTCAAAGATGGGAGACATAGGTCGAAGTCAAACACCTCTCTTCTTCAGTTCTTCAACACCGGAGAAAAGTTTAGCCAAACGCTTGTCCAGTGGCTGCTTCACCGGAATTGGAGTAATGAACATTCAGTGGCGCAAATGCAATGCACGAGGCTCTTGTTTTTCTCTTCTCTTTATAAAAAAAACGAATAAAATAAGAGTATCCACAACGCGGCGCTTCAAAGTCGACGGTAGGATTAATATCCTACTTGATTTGTAGTTAGAGCATTCAATCCCGGGCGCTCAGCGCAAACTCTGTCGCCCGATGGTAGCTGGTTTTCCTACACGAGAGAGAAAATCTGAAGCGCTTCTAAACGTTTAGGTAGCAACCGTTGAGATTGTTAGCGGTTAGCTACTGATTTTATCCCGTTTCCTTTATTTTTAATGTTTAAGCGCCTAGTTAAGAGTCGTTACATTGTGGATGCTCTAAGGGGAAAATAGGAGAGGACGTTGCATGCGACAATTAAACAGGGGAGAGAGGTGAGAGATAATCCTAACCACAATTATAACAAGATGTTCATTTTGTAGAGTAGGGGTTGCTTTCGGGAGATTTACAAGAACGAGATTAGAAAAACTAACAAACCATTAGGACATGTACACGGCTAGACTCTTACGCAGGCGCTTGTGGTGCAAAAGAAAAATTAAGCATCGTAAATATCTTTACTATTAAATGGGAGTTGGTACTTGATACCCTTCGGCAGGAAACGTCCAGTGGCGAGATGGTCAGCTTCCGCGCGATCGCTTGTATGGGCCGGCCTAACAAAACACCAATAGCCTCGCACCTCTGTCTGCTCCGTCCCTGACCCCGAGCGAATAAAGCCCTGTCTAGGGTTCATTCTCCCGCCGCCATTCGGTGGAGCTCCTGCGGCAGTGCGGCGCCGCCTTCCTCCTCCGGTAGGAGGAATAGAACTACGGTGGCGCCTCTCCGCTCCTGCCTCTTGGTCGAGAAGAAGGGCACACCCCTCACCGTCGACTCAGGACCTGGGAGACCATCACCATCACCGATGGAACGACCCACCCCGTAGCCTCGCCCCTCCCTTGATCCCTCTATCCACCTCTCGAGTCTGGGCCGATGCCTCTCAACCCTCCCTCTCGATCGCTCTTCCTCTTCCTCTCCCTATACCAAGCCGCCGCGCCGCCGCTAGATTCGCCCGCCAACCGCCACACCAGCGTCGCCGCTCGACGGCGTAGCTCCTTTCCCCCTCTCATTTTGTTCCTTGCTGACACCTCCATCCGCACGCGACGAGGTCGACAAGGAGGTATAGCTCGACGTCGCCACTAAAATCGACCCCTTCCTCGCCTGTTGTTCTTCTCCAACATGCGGCTATATATGACCTCCGTTGCTTTGTACTGGCAGCACATCCGGGCGTGAGCGCGGATGGTGATGCACAGTTGGACGATGGGGATGGCCTGGACGAGTAAGTGAGCTCTCTTTCTTTTCCCCTCCTCCCTAACCTGCTTGTTTCGGATTTGTCAAGGAAAATTTCCAAAATTGGGGTAGCTCTCTTTGATGTGCTTGTGTTCGTTATGGTGTTGTGCCCGACGTCACATTTACACTCCCAACACAAGCCTTACACCGTTAAATGGGAGCCCCAACATTGGTAATTAAATAGATTTTTCATACAGTCATGCATCTCTTACTATTTTTTCTTATTGTACCTTTCTTAGAAATATTCTCCTTTTTGTTTTTAAGATCTCATCAGATCCCATTGCGCTCATGAAAAGCAGTCTTCTTTCTACGAAATCAAAGGTGTGTTCTGATATTCAATAACTGCTAGCTACAGCCTACATCATATGCCACACATGAATAACCAGCACTTCCGATTTGAGTGTTTCTTGTCAGTGACCCTGGTAGATTGAGATGCATAACAAAGTAGAGACATTTTTATCAAATGCTTATGTTGATGCCCATCATCATGACCTGAATTAGCTTTATTCAGTTAACGACTTCACACATTTACATTCTTCTGAACTCTGTCCCTTCGAAGATGTTTGTCCTTCAAATGTGATTGCCTGCATCTTGTTTTATTTATTTTCATTGACGAAGAATCAAAACTTTGAGAAACAACATGAAGGCGCATGTTGTGGTGGGTACGCCCCGACCGTGGACGTGGTGTGACTCGTCGTCGTCATGTATCACAAGCGACAAGCCAACATCCGAACCAATCCCGCTGATTTAGGTGAGTCCGCAGCTACCTGTCCAGCTTTTCCATTGACAAATGTTGTTGTACAAAATGTTTGTGAAGCGGATTACTCTCATTACGCAGACCACGGCCCAGTCTTTTACAGTAAAATTGTTCCAGATGGATAATCTATTCGTGGGCTCGATAAGGTCTATGTGAATTGCAAGGATCATAACTATATATTTTGTTGGTCTCTGCTCATGACTCAATCTGTTCATTTCAGTTTAGGGAATCCTTGTTTTTATTGATTTGTGATGATCCAGAGAAGAATCTGTATACTTAACCATCCAAGCTTTCCGTATGTATGGTGAATTTTCCCAAGATATCTTGCATGGTTATTAATTAAAGTTACGAATAGGAATTCGTGTTTGTGAGGTTCGTTAAAGTCGGAGTCCGATTTTGCAGCATCAATGCATGAATTTTCTCTGCTTATCTGTGGTTTCTGTAAGAAGAAATCATAGGTTGAGTTAGAACAAGATTGTTAGTTTCAGGCAAATGCTTTTATGTCATAGCATAACTGATAAACTGCTAGCCGTGATGTATATTGTGAACCCACACTCCAAGTAATTTTTTTGAAACTTGTTTACATTTTATTCAGTTCTTATCCTTCACACGGTCTTGCTTAAGAAAGTAAAGTGTCATGTCATGCAGCCACCACCATGTTCCGTAAAGTAAATAACAATCATCATACTAATCCTGACCCTACAAAGACATCTCAAGTTGTACTGCCATAAAGCAACCAGATTATCAAAGGAAGACATCTCAAGCTTGACTGACTTATATGTTCAAGATTTTTGTACGCCCACTTCTATATTTTTCATAATATAGCAATAAATGTCAATGGGAAAAGATGAATATGGTTGGTATCTTATTTGAATGATTTGATACGTTATATTTTAAATTCGCATCCTTCATGTAACCAATTTGGTTGGGATGAGTTTAAATTGGTCACGAATATGTGGTAGTTATGGTTCAGATAGGCTAGGGGAGGGTTGGGAATCATGAATCAGAAATTCATGTTCATTTGTAGGAGAACTGTGAGAATATCAATACTTAGCTTATGTGATTACCTTGTTGAATATTGTTTATGTCTTGGTGCAACACTGCTGGTACCTCCTCGACACCTACACCAAGCTGCCCTCCCAACTTCTTCTCTTCACTTGGACCGTTTTTCTTGTTTGACCCTAATCACATTTTAATTTACATTTTGATTGAGATTCATGCTACACGAGTTCTGAAAATATGCGATTAGGTGTTCATCCAAAGTTTCACTCAGAAGTTCTCTTGAATATATTCTAATGAAGCCTGCCAATATATTTACAAGCCTGAAGGCATACTTTTTCAGCAATCTCTTCCTTATATAGTGGCTGTTCCTAAATATTGGGGGTGGTGTATTGGCGTTACAAGTTTTTCACAAGTTGACCTGAAATTAGTATCCGTGAAATTTTCGTTCTGTTCAATTTTGTCCTGAAATTTCCATACAAAGCTTTGTGATCTTACCAGGTTATCAGTTCAATTTCTACAGATGTTTTGGCATGCCACTGCTTGTCATGGTGTCAAGGTACTGAAATGGATGCCTTCTAAATTTATTCATTGCCCAAAATTATCAAGTCATAAAGGTAAGTGCATCTTATGTTTTCAATAAAATAACTTTGATTCTTTGAATAAAAATAGGCCTTTGTAACATGACTATTGCTAGCTGCACAATTATTTGCCATGACAGCGAGTGTTTTCTTGTATCCATTTTAAAGGAGATAGAGCCGTTTAGTTTGATACTCCTAAAGGTAAAAGCAAGAATTAGGACTTCAAGTTTTCAACACGCTAAGTGTGGCCGTATGTTTTAAAGGCCGAGCTCTAGGGAGCTCATTTGTTTAAAGTTCAAAATATGCAGTATTTGGTTTCAAAGAATCCTAGATTTAGATAGTAGTATGATCTACGAAATTTTATTCTAGAAAAAAATGACATGGCTGGATTAAAAACTTAATATTTATGTCGGATTCACTTTTTGTATAGCGTAAGATAATTCAGACTTTACATTGACATTTTGCAAACTATTAGAGTTAGACATTATCTACACCAAAATTTATGCTTTAATTTTTCAACTTAAAAATGGAAAAAATAGAAATTGATGTGCATGATATAAATGAGGAGAAGATGTTTATTTTCTTTGTTCTCGGTAGTCAAGGTTTTATAGGAGAGGGAAACGCACCGAGACAAGTTTGCTTTGGTACGTGTCTAAGACAAGGTGAATACAGTCATATGGAGCCTCCTCTAGATCAATTGGCTAATCTGACTAAATGGACGACGACATAAATGAGCAACATGACCAAGGAATGGTGAAGTGTGTTAGGAATATGCAACTTGTATTATCAGGGGGCCAAAGGCCACAATATATAGTACATCTGACTTGGGGGACACGAAAGTAAATCTAGTCTAATACGGACTCCTAGACCAATACTAATACTCCTTAACACCCCCACTCAAATGCAAAGCGTATGCAATAGCATTGCATTTGAAGAAGTGTAAACTAAAAAACAAAAGATAATCCAAAATCAGCGTCTTGAGAGTATCGCCATCGCATGAAGAGTCTTCAATAACCTGTGAAAGTCAAGCCAAAGTGGATAGCGTCGATCGAAGAAGAAGACCGACAGAGACCAAAAATCGATCAAGAGAAGAGCATGTCACAAACGATCATAGCACAAGCAAACGATGGCGAAAGAAGCTTGCGACAAAAGAATGTGCGTAGATCAATGACAATGCAACAGATGGCGCTTCAAAGAAAGACATACCGCATCAAGAGAGAAGATGGGTTGTCAAAAGATGGCACATCAAGAGAAGAAAAGCATTGCGCTAGGAGAAGGAGAAGAGGAAGAAGAAACAGGAGAGGAAGAATCCGAAACCGGAGAACGAGGAGAACTAGGGGAACTAGACGGAGGAGTACTAGGAGAGGACGGCGCCGAGGTAGAAGGTGGCGCCGAGGTCGAAGGTGGCGCCGAAGTCGAAGAAGACGCCGAGGACGAGGGGATAGTGGCGGCCGGAGGGCGGCGGCGACCGGGGCGCAGCGGCGGCGACGTCGGAGAAGCTGGCGACGGTGGAGGCGGTCGGGGCGCGGCGGTGGCGGCCGGAGGGCGGCGGCGACCGGGCCGCAGCGGCGGCGACGTCGGAAAAAGAAAAAAAAATTACGATGGCGGCAAGATCTAAAACCGCTGACAAAAAAGAGTTTATTAGAAGGAGCTAGTCAACCACCGATCAGATCCAATGGATGCTAGCAGATCCGATCCAATCAATGATAGCAGAAACCACACGTGCGAGAAAAACCACACGAGCACAGAACCAGAAGCAGCGACCAGGAGCAATCGAAGTGTACAACGTCAGCAGCAGCCAGGAGAGCCGCGCTGGACACGTACGGAAGGGATACATTAGAACGGGAGAGGCAGCAGGCCAGCCGGAAAACAGCTGCAGCAGCGCACTAGCAACAGATCGGAAAGAAAAGAATACGATCTAGATTGTATCGGCAGCGGAAGAGGGTAGAGGTGGATCGGGGGCAGGACAAGTTGCGCGCCCGAAAAAGAAAAGGCTAAACCTAACCTCTGATACCATGTTAGGAATATGCAACTTGTATTACCAGGGGGCCAAAGGCCACAATATATAGTATATCTGACTTGGGGGACACAAAAGTAAATCTAGTCTAATACGAACTCGTAGAACAATACTAATACTCCTTAACAAAGTGTAACGGGCCTAACAATGTCAAAGCAGGGGCACCTGACGTAGTTTTTAGGATACCAGCAAAATGTAATCTTAGTTAATGAGAAATGATTGTTCAATTACTTTTTCGATACATATGTTGTTGTATTATATATACTACAATCGAGTTATATTTTTTGCAATGTCATGTGGCTATCTTTATAAGTTGCATGTAAAAAATTTCTACATACTTCTTATTTTGAGTATATATTGTAAAATATTATGACAATTATAAATTTTTCACGAAACTTATTTTGGGTATCTGAGATATAATATATCAACATACTTCAACCAAAATGTATGACAAACACCTCCGTATGGTGGTATATGAGACATGGGTGTAGTTACACTGAGAGTAGAAACTATTTAACATATATATATATATTAATTTATATATATATATATTACTATCAAATTATATTTAAAGAATCTTTCTTTTTTTACAATGTGATGTGGTTATCTTGACGATATTAAAAAAACTTAAGAAGTCCACGGACATTCATCTAGTATAACGTTGAGCGCTAGTTGTGTCGCTAATCTGAATCTTTATGCGCATGGATCGGGCCTGCCGATGGGTTCATGCGGCAAAAAAAAAGGTGATGCGCCCGGCCCATATGTAGGCATTGACGCTAGCTATATTCAGGAATTTTTTCATAACGGCGAGATTTATTAGATAAGGCTGTATCTATTTATTTCTTTAAACGAGATAATTTTTTTCTTTTATATTGATATAGGAGGAATAAACATGACACGGTGGAGTCCAAAAAGAAAAAAAGTCATACAAGGCAGGCATAGGATCATCGTCAAAACATATATCGTCATATCTTTAAAACGCTACTACGAAGTTAATAAATTAAACAAACCTGAGAAGATAAGGCTACATGCAACATTGGCAGTTAGCCAAAATAATAATTAGTGCGGTACTTTTCTTATCTTTTATTTTGTTTCTAAACATGTATTTTCACTTGTAGGTGCAAAAAGCAATGTAATTGATATGAAGCGTGAGGGTATTTGAAATATGACACCATTTACCGTGTGACATCATACCATGCATTCTGTTTTAATAATAAAGATTTTAATTTTGATTTGATTTTATCTAGAATTTACTATGTGGTTTTTTCTATTCCTCCAAATCAAACATGAGCAAGCGGTGGAAGTGTTTTTGGCAGCTCGAGCTAACGGAAAACCTGTTTCCCGCTCACGAGCATTTCTACCCGAGAAAGCCAAACTCAGTCAAAGAAATACAGTTGTTTTCTATCCCAAAACACGAAAACCCTAGATATCAAGTAGATCAAGAACATCGCCACATCGGAGTTTGAATCGATTCGAATCCGATGGGGGCTTCGAAGGATGACGTCGATCGCCTCTTCGCCTGCTTCAAATGCGGCATCTCCCCTCCCCGTAAGATCCTATTCCGCAAACAAAAGGCGATTTCCTCTTAATTCTTATCGATTTGCTTAGTCGATTTGACTGGACTTGGACGGATTTAGAGTCGGCAGTCAGGGAGAGACCGCCTCGGAAGGGCAAGAAGCTGCGGGTAGCGTCTGCGGTAGTGAGCGACGGCGGCGGGAGCAGCTCCGCCTCTGCTTCCACACGGGAAGCTGGGGAAAAGGAGAGCGAGGTGACCAACTTAAATTAGTCTTGTGGTTTCACTAAAGAAACATGAAAGTCATCTTCTGCGATCACTTCTTCTTTGCAGCACAAGGAGCCATCATCAGCGGCGATCAAATTCAGAAACCGGCAGCAGATGTCTCCAATTGTGTTCTACGGTTCTCCTCAAGGCGTTCCAGTGAAAAAGCCGATGAGCCTCTTGAGGCTGCTTCGTGAAATCCACATTGATCTAAAGAAGGAAACTGATTTGATCTCCAGGTGTCTAGTTCAGTCGATGTTGCATCTGTGTGTGGCAAATGAGCTTGCTTTGTTCTTAATACTATTCTCCTTGTGGGTATGCAGGGACGTTGTCTGGGCTACATTCCCTAGGCAAGACGAGGCAATAAGGTTCTCAAAGGAACATGCACACACAAAAGTCTTCAGCTATCAAGATCATTTGAGCGGGCAAAGAAGATTCCTTGTGTCTGCATACGACGAGTTCTGGAGAAGGTTGAGACCTTATTACATTTTCAATCTTTCCAATTCTTACGTACATTATAGCTTATACTCGTCTATGTATTCTCGATCTGTTGTTTCCCTATTACTAGAGGGCGAAGCAAGTCGAGCCCTCTACATGGAAATACTTTATCTGTTACTTTGTGCATTATTTTTACTTTCCATTTTCTCCTTTAAATGGTCAACCATTTTGATCAACACACTCATTCTGCTCTGTGGTACCGTCTTCTTCCAGGTATAATAATATGGATCCGCAAATTCGCCATCACTATGAAGTTATCCAGGAGGCAAGTCTCTGATCCTATGCTGAAATGGTCCTAAATAATGTGTTGCATGGTAACTTACACAGAAAATTCTTCTATCACCTTGGTTTGATGCTTTAGTTCCTTTTTCTGATGGGGAGAATGCGTGAAAAGTGTCGGTAGGGACATAAATGCCTTCTAGCCTTTATAATTCCGAACTCATAAACTTGGTAAATACATGTAGATTATCCTTGCCACATTCACTAAATTAGGTGTTTCTTGTTCATTCTTTGCAATCTATCTTGCCAGGGGATTCAATACTTTCCAGAAAAAAAGGATACTGTTGTATTTTAAATTTGATGAATCAGTTTACATACGTTCATGAACGAATTTTACCACAAATAGCCAATTTTACCTCAAATAGGCACACCATGAATATCAAATATACCATTTCTATTGATGCCACAGGGTTCTCCTTGCCACATATACTTTGATCTCGAGTTCAATGCAAAAATTAACCAGGAGAGAGATGCAGATGAAATGGTTGATATATTGGTGGCTGTCACATTCAGTGCCTTGCATGAAAAATATTCCATCGAAGGACAAGAAGAATGGATCATAGAATTAGACTCATCTAATGAAGGTGGTCCATTTTTCTCCCTTTGCATGATTCAAATATGTTTTAACCCTCGAAAATTGCTTCCGATAAGAATAGCCGGATCGGTGAATATGATTAGCATGAACATATTCTGATAAACTGGTTGCTATGGATTCTTTATCTTCTAACTTCATATGAGGATTTGTCTTGCATATTTATTTGCAAGAAAGAAGGCACAACTTTTTATTAATTATTTTGTCTAGGACATGGTGACCATATGCTGATAAGCTATAATCATGTTCCTAGAACAGTTATAGCAAAATAATCTTCAGATGCATATTTTCTAAGAGTTAATATGGAGCATTAGTTTATTTTCATGCAGTAATGCATTCCTTTTCCACCACAAACTACTTACTTATTCTACAAATGAGGAGTTGCAGACTCTGTTTTTGAGTCGAGCGACTAGTCGACGAGTCGCAAAGCAAAGTCCGACTCAGAATCTCGACTCGCCTCATCGGTTGAGTCGAGCGACTCAATCGACTAATCTCGACTAGTCAAAGTTTTTGAGTCAAACTCGACTCAAAGTTGCCCAGCTCCCCGTGAAAACCCTACCTCCCTGTGATTTCCCCCCGAGCCAAAACACTTTTGGCGGCTCGCTCCCGTGAGAACCTAGCTCCCTTGGCTGGCTGTTGTCGCCCCAAGATCTAGTCGGTCGGCGCTGACGCAAGGCCATGGCACCGCTACCTGTCACGCCCTCTTCTGCCAAGATGGCGGACATCTCGTCAGACGGCTAAGCTGGCGAGCTAGCATTGGCCCAGCTCAGCTCTCCCTGTCCTGACTGAAGCGTGGACCCAGAGGGGCCACCTGTAAGCGAGTGTCCGGGTATATGTAGACTTGCGTGTAGCGTTGGTTGGGATGTGAAGACTGAATTCTGAACTCTCTCTCGAACTCGTCTGTATCTCACCTCCTGTTCGTCCCCTTTCTCATCCCAATTTCTGTATGAAAACCACCTGTATCTGTGATTGAATACTAGTAGAGATTTGGGACATCACAATCTGGTATCAAGAGCCTTACGTCGTTCTCCGTTTCCGCTCGCAGACTCGAGATCGGACCGGTAAAATTCCACCGAGAAAGGTGTGGTGTTGCTTCGGCGACGCTGCGCGAAATCCTAATCGGGGTTCGGTCTGATTCAGAGGAGCAGCGACGGCACCGACGCGGGCCGCCGTCCCCTCGGCGCAGACCAATTTTGTTTTGGCGAAGATGGATGCCGTGCAGAAATCGCTGGAGGAGATGCTCTCCAAGTTCACCGCGATCTCCGCGGAGATTAAGGAGATCGCGACAGAGGTTGACGGTCTGAAGCAGCAAATAGGGGATTTCGGCGAGGACCTCGACGGCGTGAAGCGCCGCCTCGTGGAACAGGACAAGGCCGCAACCACGCCTTTGCCTCGGGTGGAGATTCCGCAGGCGGGCAAGGCAGCGGTGACAGCGCGCTTCACCAATCAGCGCCCTCCGCTCCTCACGGCACCAGGAACTGGACCGGAGTTCCAGACCGCGCCCTCGTCACCCACTGAACCTGTGGAGGGTGAGCGTCAGGGAGATTTCACCGTGCGACCTCGACGGCATGATTTTCCGCGATTTTCAGGTGACAAACCATTGCTGTGGGTTGACCTTAGTCTGACATATTTTGAGATGTACAAGGTCCCTGAACACCACTGGGTTAGCACTGCAACACTGCATTTAGATGGTCATGCAGCATTCTGGTTTCAGTCTTTCAAACGGCGCAATAGGTTGATAGCTTGGGATACATTTATGCAATCAATTGTGGAAGAGTTCGGTCTAGATGAGTTTGATGGCCAAATGACCAAACTACTGCAGCTTAAACATACTGGCACTGTCGGAGAGTATCGCTTGGCTTTTGAGGAGTGCATGTATCACCTAATTTCACTTGATGATTCCTTAAGTCAGAGGTGGTTTGTGACTCAATTTGTTTTCGGGCTCAGAGATGACATCCGCTGTGCTGTTCGATTGCAAGCTCCGACAAGTATTACTCGTGCTGCGTCCTTAGCCCGAATCCAAGAAGAAGAAGCTGAGCACACTCGCCCCAGATCAAGACCTTCTGCTCCAACTAAACACCCTCCAACAACACAGGCAATTGCTAACCCTTATGTGCCTCGTCTTGAGTGGCCTAAGAAGATGAACACTGATGATTTTCAGCGAGAGAGGCAACTAAGGGATTTCAGACGTGCTAATAATCTTTGTTTCAAATGTGGAGACAAATATTCCAAAGAACATCAGTGCAAGCGCTCGGGACAACTGCTTACTATTGAAGTGGGTGAGTTTGGGGAGGTTATCTCTGATGATGCTGAACAAGCATTGGAATTACTTGATGAACCAGTTGTGACTGCCAATTGCTGTCAGTTGTCGGTGGATGCTTTGGCGGGCACTGAAGGTGGGGAAACAATAAAAATTCGAGCACTGGTGGGGAATCAGGTTATGTTGTTGTTAATTGATTCCGGCAGCACTCACACTTTTGTGACTCGAGCTTTTGCGGAAAGAGCAAACTGTCAAATATCACCAGCAGCATCTTTGCCTGTTAAGGTAGCTAATGGTGAAATATTGACTTCGAAGGAACAAGTGTCAAGTCTTTCTTGGTGGACACAGGGACACACTTATACAACTGATATGAGAATTCTTGAGCTTGGTGCTTACGATGCTATACTTGGTGTCAACTGGTTGAAGCAATTTGGACGCATGACCATTGACTGGCAAGAGAAGTACCTCTCCTTCAATTATCTGGGCAAGGAAATCATATTGCAAGGAATGGTCTCCACTCAGAATTCAGAACTTTCTATCTTGACAGCGGAACAGCTTCAAAAATGGTTGTCAGGTAATGAAGTTTGGGCTATCGCTGTGGTGGACCCTGTGCCTGCACCTAGTGACAGCAATACAACTGCATTAGCACCAGATTTGCAAATTATGTTGGACCAATTCGGAGATGTGTTCGAGGATCCGAAAGGGTTACCTCCGCACCGAGCCTTGGATCATGCTATCACTCTGGAGCATGACGCTCACCCGTATAGATATTCTCCTCTTCAAAAAGATGAAATCGAGCGACAGGTGCAGGAAATGTTGGCAGCTGGAATTATTACTGAAAGCATGAGTCCTTTTGCATCTCCCGTGTTACTGGTGAAAAAGAAAGACGGTTCTTGGCGGTTTTGCATTGATTACCGTAGGCTGAATCTATTAACTATTAAGAACAAATTTCCTTTGCCGATAGTTGATGAATTGTTGGATGAGCTATCTGGTACCAAGTTCTTTTCTAAGCTGGATTTAAGGGCAGGTTATCATCAGATAAGGATGAAACCAGCAGATGAAGTTAAAACAGCTTTCAAGACTCATCATGGGCATTTCCAATTCCGAGTCATGCCTTTTGGTTTGACTAATGCGCCTGCAACCTTTCAGTGTATCATGAATTCGGTGTTTGCTCCGTTTTTTAGGAAATTTGTTATTGTATTCCTGGATGATATACTGGTTTACAGCAAATCTTGGTCAGAGCACTTACAACACCTTCAGTTGGTACTTGAAAAGCTGAGAGAAGCGAAGTTCTTTGCAAAAATTTCCAAGTGTAGCTTTGGTCAAACCAGTATTCAGTATCTAGGCCACATCATCTCTGACAAGGGTGTGGCCACCGACCCTGAGAAAACCGCTGCTATGGCAAAATGGCCGATTCCCACTAATATCAGTGAGTTGCGGAGTATTCTGGGTTTCACGGGGTATTACCGGAAGTTTGTGCCGGGTTATGGATTGATTACAAAGCCCCTGACTCAACTGCTTACTAAGAAGGGTTTTGTTTGGACTGCAGAAGCTACTGATGCATTCAACAAACTCAAGATAGCTATGATGTCAACCCCAGTCCTTGCACTTCCAGATTTCTCTACACCATTCACGGTTGAAACAGATGCATGTGACACGGGTGTGGGAGCAGTGTTAATGCAAAAGGGGCATCCCATTGCATATATGAGCAAGGCACTGGGCATGTTGAACAGAAAATTGAGTATCTATGAAAAGGAATTCCTCGCACTCATTATGGCAATTGACAAATGGAGGCAATATTTGCAAAGAGGAAAATTCACCATCCTCACTGATCACAAGAGCTTATGTAATTTAACTGACCAACAGCTCAACTCTGAATTACAGAAGAAGGCAATGGCTAAATTGGCTGATTTACAATTTGAGATCAAATATAGAAAAGGAGTGGAAAACTGTGCAGCTGACTCACTGTCTCGAGTAGGTCACCTTCTGGATATTCAAGCAGTATCTACTTGTCAACCTGCATGGTTGCAGGAGGTGCTGAACTCCTATGCAACTGACAGTGTCACCTCTACACTCCTTCAGGAATTGTTGATACATTCACCTAATGAAAAAGGGTACTCATTGGAAAAGGGGTTAATCAAGTATAAAGGGCGGTTGTTGATTGGTGACAATCTTGCTTTGCAGACCAAACTGATCGCATCCTTACATGATAGTGCAATTGGGGGGCATTCGGGTATACAAGCCACTTACCAACGCATCAAGCAATTGTATTATTGGCCAGGGCTCAAAGCTGCAGTGGAAAACTATGTTCATCAATGTCTGGTCTGTCAGCAAGCCAAACACACACATCAGAAGCCAGCTGGTCTGCTGCAACCATTACCACCTCCGAAAGGAGCTTGGCAGGAGATCACCATGGATTTTATTGAGGGTTTACCTGTTTCTGATGGAGCAAATAGCATTTTGGTGGTGGTGGATCGCTTAACAAAGTATGCTCATTTCCTGCCCCTCAAACATCCTTACACTGCTGCTTCGGTTTCAAAAGTTTTCAGTGGATAATATTGTTAAGTTACATGGTGTTCCTCTAGCTATCATTTCTGATCGTGATAGAGTGTTCACAAGCCGTTTCTGGAAAGATTTGATCAGTTCTCTGGGCACTAAGCTGAATTACACTACAGCTTATCATCCTCAAACCGATGGTCAGAGTGAGAGGGTAAATCAGTGCTTAGAACAGTATTTGCGATGTGCAGTCCAGGACAATCCCAAACATTGGCGCAAATGGTTGGGACTGGCGGAATTCTGGTACAATTCGAGCTTTCATACTGCTATCGGTTGTTCTCCTTTTAAGGCTCTTTACCGCACTGAACCAAATTTTGGAGGAATGCCGAACCTATTGGTGTCTGAAAATTCTGTGGCTGAAGATACTATGGTGGAATACCAGGCACAAACTGAATTGCTTCGTGCTCAACTCATCCGAGCTCAACAACGGATGAAGAGTTATGCTGACAAGAACAGAACTGAGAGGCAGTTTACTGTTGGCGATCAAGTTTTACTCAAACTTCAGCCTTATGCGCAGCATTCTGTGGTAAACAGACCGTATCCAAAATTGTCGTACAAGTACTTTGGACCTTATACAATTCTGGAGAAGATTGGGGAAGTTGCTTACAAGCTTGCCCTGCCAGCAGCGGCTCAGATTCACCCGGTTTTTCATGTCTCTCAATTGAAGCCTTTCACTGCTAGTTACACTCCGGTTTATACAAACATTCCGGTGGTTCCAAGTTTCTCTGCAGCCAAGCCCGTTCCAGTGGCAATCCTGCACCGTCGTCTTGTTCGCAAAGGAAATGCAGCGGCTCCACAAATATTGGTCAAGTGGGCACATCTGCCAGATGACATGTCAACATGGGAGGACTACTACGTCCTGAAGGCCCGTTTCCCGGATGCTCCGTTGTGGGAAGATGAACAAGATCGAGGGGCGACTTCTCAAGGGGGGGAAACTGTCACGCCCTCTTCTGCCAAGATGGCGGACATCTCGTCAGACGGCTGAGCTGGCGAGCTAGCATTGGCCCAGCTCAGCTCTCCCTGTCCTGACTGAAGCGTGGACCCAGAGGGGCCACCTGTAAGCGAGTGTCCGGGTATATGTAGACTTGCGTGTAGCGTTGGTTGGGATGTGAAGACTGAATTCTGAACTCTCTCTCGAACTCGTCTGTATCTCACCTCCTGTTCGTCCCCTTTCTCATCCCAATTTCTGTATGAAAACCACCTGTATCTGTGATTGAATACTAGTAGAGATTTGGGACATCACACTACCTAGCTCCTGACCTGCTCGTCCCCTGGCCTGACTCTCCCTCTGCTGGTCGGCTTCTCCCTCCAGAAGCACCTTGCTGCTCCTCCAACAGTGGCTGCTGAAAGATCCAGCCGGCCGGCGCCTTGCACCGCTGCCTAGCTCCTGACATGCTTGTCCACTGGCCTGCCTCTCCCTATGCCGGTCCGCTTCTCCCTTCGCCCCTTCGCCGGCTACTGCTGCTGCTGATCTGCTCCTCTAACGATGGCTGCTGCTACAGGACACTTTATGGAAATGCCCAAGTTTGCATTATCTCTACTATATAATATGGCCTAATGTGAGGCGTCGTACGTCGCGCCTATTTTGCATTTTAGCCCCTCAACTTTTAGGTAATCAACCCGCAGTCCCTGCATTAAAAACAAAGTCAATGAAGAGATAAGAATCCAGGACAGTGCGGCGGCGGCGGCGGGCGCATGGCACGTTCTGGCCGTGGACGCGGAGGCAGGACCCTGACGCCGCGCTCGCCGCCGCTGACCGTGCCGACGCCGCGCACCTCCTCCTCTGCAGCGCCGCACCAAACGCCCATGAGGGCCTCCAAGCCGGTGGCGGCGCGGCGCGATGCAGACGGGAGGGAGGGCTGGCCGCGCGAGGCGCAGAGGTCCGACGTGGCCGCCGCTCGGAGGGAGGCAAGGGTCTGCGCCAAGGGCCGGACCTCTGCGACGTGGCCGCTGCGAGGCGCCGTGGTTCCCGCCGCCGGCTACTGCGCGCCTGCGACCGCTGTGGCGTACCTCACGGTCACCGCCTCCCCCACTACCTCCATGGACACGGGAGATGCACACGTTCTCTGCCGATCTGCTCAGCACCAGAGCTTGGAACTGCTGATCCTCAATGGGTCTGTGATGTTTGTGGAGTACGGCTTGAGTGTATTCAGCCTTACTTGATGAACGAGATCAGTCGTGCTTGCCAACTTCCGACTTCTGATTTGACAGACCTGAGACCTGAGCACCTTGAGGTCATGGTTAAATATCCCATGGGCACACACGATGGAGTATGAGAGATACAAGGCTGCAAATTCCATTCATGGGTACTGCAAGGTATACCTTTATACTGTAACTGAAGTACCTATTTATGTCCACTAATTTGGTCGCTTGCTGTTCTTTTTTAAAAAACTGTATTCTCTTGTATATTCACCGTTTTCTAAGAAACCATGGTTAGACTTTGTGTCCTAACCAAAACTTATCTCTGGTCAGCCAATAGTTGATGAAAGCTGGATTAGGCATCATCTATCAGGTTACATCTCACACCCGTATCACCCTGCTAATGGGTAGGAACGAGGAACTACCCAAAAAGACAATGGTAGATAAATCCATCCAAAACCCTTCCTAGCCTTAGCAGATCCATCTTTTCTTGTCCCAATATACTTGAACAATGTTGGATGGCACCGTTTTACAGTTTATGATAGTACATATGTTACAGTAAGATATGATTTATTTCGTAACTACCTTAACTCTCAACCCAGTCGTTACTATAAAGCCTTTCCATTCCCCTTTTTTCTGTTACACTTAAAATATTGTTTTCATTAACGAATAGTGCATATATCATCGAGGATATGTCGTCCACAAGGTTAAACTTTCTACATGTGTACTTCCCAAAAGTTTGTCACATCATTGTTTCTATACACACAAGTTACATGACATGTACATCAATTCGTGGAAGCACTTCCTAATCTGAAATAAATCCAACCCTTTCAGCATTTTATGACATTAGCATCATTCAAGTTACGCCTCTCCTTCTTCCTACAATAAGTTATCTTTGTGCTAAAATCTACTATAGAAGCATTGAAGTTGATAATATGTTACAAAAGTCGAGGTTGAAATAAGGTTTAGACTGCAACCCATCCCGGTGCTCCTCCATACATGCTACTTTTGTTTTGAGTACTATTTGTAGTCTTGAGTAATTTTGAGAAAGGGTCCATTAGGAGAGGAAGAAGGAGATAGACTATAGAGCATCCAATCTATATTGTGTACTCGATGGAACTACTTTTTTTAATTACTCCAAGTGATGGTACTACTCTCTTGGTCTCTCCGTTTATGATTTATATTTAGGCATGTTACATGTACAATTACATCAACATGTAGATAAATGTAAGTCCTTTGACTTATAATAGAGTGAGTAATTTAGCAGGGAGGGACAAATATACTTGCCTACGTGCATCTGTGTGTGACATGTATAAAGAGAAAATGTGTAGGCTCTAACTCAATATTATAGATTTCATACATAGTAGGTTGGGTATATTTTAATACCTATAAATAATTTAGCTTTTGTTATAAAAGACTATTAAAATATAATAAGAGATATACTTATATAATAAATTTTGCTTTTCCGTACAAACACACCGGATAAGTTAAATATCAAAACAAATATGGTAGCGTGTGAGAACGATGTTCAATAGACAATTTCTTTAAATTCATTAGGACATGCAACAACTACGACAATCAACTATAAAATTTTGTATGCATTATATATCAACCCGCAGCAACGTATGCTCATATTTGGTCAACCATTAAGTTTTGTCGCCCGTTGTAACGCACGGGCATTTTACTAGTAATCCTATAATAAGTATATAGTTATATGCAATTATACATATAATATGGCAATTTTATAATCCTATTGCTAAACGACTCATGTTGACTAGTCTACCATGAGTCTTGACTAGTCACGACTAGTCAAGAGTCGCTACCCCTAAACGACTCGTCGACTCATCGACTCGAAAACCTTGGTTGCAGGAACTTCAATGCTAATTTATTAGTGTGTTATATACTACTCTTCTGTCATGATGAACTTCTATGCTAGACTCACATGACACCTTTAATTGTTTGCTTAGAAAAGTTTTCACGTCATTTGATCATTCGTATACCAAAGACCACATTCAAAGACAACTCCCATGTTGGTGCATTTGTCTCTGAGGTATTACTCAATCTTCAGTTTTGCTGCTTTCTGTAGATTTTCCATTTTCAGTTGCTGGATATATTTTTATACTGGTTATATCTGTAATGTCAATTACTTCACAGCTTATTGTACTGCTTATATTCAAAGAAGTATTCCAAGTAGCACACTGAAATATATTTCTGTGTACTACATAGCAGCGAACCACCAATAGAGCAAACACAGGACATAGACACTCAACTATATTCAGTATATTATGTACTTACTCAAAGCATCTTCCGTACCAGCAAGGGAAAATTACAATCCTTTGTCCTTCCAGAAAGAGATGGAAAGCCCCTTTATAAAAGTTAAAGGGTTGAATGTTATCTTTATAAAAACATGGCTGTCAATGTTCAATAAGTCAATTAAATAGTTGGATAGCATGATTGTTATCTCCTAAATAGTTGAAGAACAACTTGTTCCATTAATGACAAGAGAATGTAGTATTATCCATCTTTTTTGCTCTACAAAGGCCACATAATATCAACAATATCCCATATTTTTGACGATCACTGTCCCATTTGATTGGCGCAACCTTTGTTTGTTTTCTCGCATATAAAACATGCCATTTTTATTAGAAGAAAACCGTCAAGATGACACAAAATTACAGCAAACTGGACAAAATCGAACAAAACTACTACTCTATAAGACAAACTAGAAATGCTTCATCGAATCTAAAAAGCTAAATAGCAGAAAGTCTTGTTCTAGTAGAGTAGGAACATGAGGTGGTTTGACATGCAACGCCTTGGAACCAGCGAGTGGCCACAGTTGAGCTCATGAGAGGAATGAATCGACATTCTCCTGTCAGCTTGGTGTGGCTCCATTGACACAAGAACTGCTCAGTTGCCAGATGCTCCACATGGTTAAGATGAGAAAGAATCATGCTCCCTTGAAGTTGTCGGCACCGCCCACCAGATCGATCTGCCATGCTCAGGAACCAATCAAAAGAACTTGTTGCCAGGCTACGTTTAATACCCCGCAGAGTGAAGACCCAACTTGGACAACACATTGTGCTATATCTTCTGTGTGAAGACACATTCAGTGGGTTCTTTTTGGTAAAGCGAAGGGTTAGGGCATCTCCAGTCGCGCCCCCAGAGCCCCCCACGTAGGCCTTTTTAGCGCCGACAGAAGCAAATAGCGCCGTTTTCCTACCAGTCGCCCCCCGAGAAGTCCAGTTAGCGCCGTTTCGGCGGAAATTGTCGTCGGCGCCCCCAGGCGAAACCCAGTCCACTGGGTTCGGCCTTGGCGGCGAAATGGCGCCGAACGCAAGGCGGGCCAGCGCTGTCAGCGACGCGGGAGAATTTGGCGCGGCGCGGAAACAGGAACTGCCCGTGCTCGTCTTCTCGGCTCCCGCGTCGGTCAAAGGCTGACAGAGTAATGGCGTGGCGGGCGGCCAGTGAGCTCCCCCTGTAACCGGCTGCCGGAGTAATGGCGTGGCGCGACTGCGACGTCCAATCGAAGGGGCACGCGCCACGCAGTAATGGCCACCACCTCTCCGCCCCTTCCCCTGGCCGCGCCGCGCAATAAAACCGCTTCGAGCCTCGCCATCACTCACCATTCCTCTCTCGCCGCCTCTGCCTCACTCTCTCTCCCTCCACCGTCGCAACCAAGAAGCAGCCCGACAAGAAGATGGACGCCGCCGCGAAGAACGGCTGGGTCCGCCGTTTCCTCCGCAAGGAGGAGGCGTGGGCGCTGTACAGCGCGGGGTATCCATGTCCTCCAGACATGCGCGTCTCCGGCGTCTCCGGCCGCCATGGGCCGTGGCAACTCAGCGCCGGAGCGGAGGCCCGGGTAAGCCTGACGCCGGAGCAGGCCGCGGACCCGCGCTGGAGGCCAGAAGGCAACGCTGCCTTCTAGACAGCGTATTTCCAGCGCCGCCGCGAGGAGGAGGTCGCCGACCAACAACGGGCCCGTGGAGAGCCGTTGCAACGCGCACGGCCGTAGGCGGTGGTGGGGAGGCGAGCACCGCACTTTACAGTGGGTGCTCGACTACATCACCGCAGGCAACGAGCCCCGGCTAACCATGTCGGCCTGGGCGCCCTGGCGGATGGTGTCCTCCTCGTCGATGACCTCCTCCTCCAGCGCGCGGTCGGCGCCTCCACCAGGTACGCGCTCTGCGTCGAGCTCGGTCACCCCTCCTCTCCTAAACTCCGGGCGCCCAACCCCCGTGCGCAGCGGCGCCCTGCGCATCGGCCAGCCGCGCCAGCGGAGCACGGCGTCTCTGACGCAATGGTTCTCGCGCGTCCTCAAGCCAAAGCGCGAGCCCGCATCCGCCGCATCCCTCCCCCCTCGTCGCCAAGCTGGTTGAGTACTGTGTCCTCGACCCCAGCGACGAGGAGGAGGAGGACGACGAGCCGTTCCAGCGCACCCTGCAGCAGAGCAGGTGGTGGGACAACGCCGGCGACGCCGGCGTAGGCCCGAGCAACATGCGGAAGGACGATGACGGCTCGGATGACGACGGCGGCGCCGACGACTACAACCAGGCGATCGCGGCCAGCCTTGGCCTCCTCAACAACTAGCCTTTTTTTTTTAATGTTTTAGTTTGCATAAATATGAATGAATCCGCCACTGTTTGCGCCAAAAATTGAATGAAATTGCCACTTTTTCTACCCGCCATTTTTTGAAACGCACGGGCCGAAACTTGGGCTGGGGAACGACTGGAAATCTCGCCCCCCCAAGGTTTCAGGTTAGCACCGTTTGGCGCCGCGACGGCCCCAAAACAGCGGCATTCTGGGCCCTGGGGGGTGAGACGACTGGAGATGCCCTTAGGAAACGGTGATGGGCCGCCCTCCTTCCTCCCGCACGCGACCGTCGCACCCCATGGCGGCGACACGCTGCTTCCCCTCTCCCGGCCTCGTCCCCTCCCTCCCTTGCTTCCTCGTCGCCGCTGTCGGCAGGGGCTGTCGGGGCGCAGCCCGGGTGGAGCCGGCGGCGGCGGATTTTGTTGGACAGTTACTGGACCCTATCTTCTGGCCCAAGAGGCCCATACCTGAAACCTCCCTACACAGTTATATAGCTGCTGCTCTTGTAGGGTTTCCCCAAGCCAGCCGTCACTCACTCCACACCATACATGTTAGTCTCTAGTGACTCAACATGGTATCAGAGCTGGAGGTGGATCAGATCTAGGTGCATCAGCAACGACGACCACAACAAGGATGACGTCAGATGTGGCAGAGCTGACGGTGGTGACATCAGCAGGGAGGTGAGCCTCCTTGGTGGCGTGAAGAAGGAACAGAAGGGCCCGATCTGCTGCAGGAGGCAGTGGATTCGGGGCTGGAGGCGGTGGTGAGCAAGGGGAAGTTGCCAGCAAGCTGAGGGTGTAAGGAGGTGACGGAAGACACAGGTATGGGGGAGAGTCAACAGTTGGCCATTGCATTGCAGAAGCTAGCAGAAGTCCTCTCCAAGACAGGGGAAGGAGCTACGCCATCTAATGTCATTGTGCCTCAAGTAGAATCCATCCAGAGGATTGAGCTCATGCCAAATGACATCAAGCTTGAAGGTGTCAAGAACTATTTGAGTTGGTCCAGGAGGCGCTGCTAATCCTATGAACCAAGGATTTGGATGGATGTGTGTTGGGAAAGGTGAGTGAACCAGAAGACAAAGATGGTGCTGATTGGAAGAAATGGAGCATTACAAATTCGCTTGTTGTAGCTTGGTTGCTGAACTCCCTAATTCCAAGCATTGCTGCATCTGTGGACACCTTGTCTAAGGCTGATGATGTATGGAACACACTGTCCAGTTAAGAGAATTTGTTGTCCCATGCCTTTCTGATGGTGAACCTCCTACTGCTTCTTCCAATTCTTAAACAGGGATTGGCCTGTTGACTTTGCCCTTCCTTTAAACAAAGAGCCGTGGTCTTCGTCTACCAAAAAGGGCTGGTAGCGAAAGCACGAGATCCGAGCTTTCTTTCGGGGTTCGATCAAACATAAGTCGTAAATTGAACGAACAGGGTCCTGGTGTTATGTTAATGGCACAGATTGAGGAAAAAGTGATAGACTTGAAGCAAGGGGACAGATCTGTGATGGAATATGTTGCTGAAATACAACATTTGTGGGCTGATTTAGACCATTGTGACCCACTTGAGCTCACTGATGCTGAAAGTATTATAAAAGTGCAGAAATGGATAGAAGGCGGGTGATGAAGTTTCTGAAGGGACTAAATGCATGCTTTGAAGGGAGAAGGGCAGCTCTATTGCATCAGCCCAATCTTCCATCTCTTGAAGAAACTATTGCAGCAATGACACAAGAAGAGGTGAGGCTGAAGCTTGAAAAGGGAAATGAAAACAATCCCTCTCTTGCCTACTTCTTGGCTGAGAGGAAGGAATTCAGGGACTGCTTCCGTTGTGAGGAGAGAGGTCATCTGAAAATTGACTGCCCAACTTACTGGATGCGTGGCAGGGGGGGGAGAGGGCGCAGCAGAGGAGGCTACACCAGGGGAGCTAGAGGAAGAGGTGGAGGCCCGGCTTACTCCGGAGTAAACAGAACAACTATGAATCATATTGCTGCTGCCCATGCTGCAGTTTCAGATGAAGGCCAAGCTAGCACATCCCATAGCGGGCCGAAGAGCAGTGGATCAGATGAAAATGTGTTTGGGAACTTTGCCCACTTGGTTAGCACCAATGAAGGTAATACCGAAAAAGCTTCCTTTGCTACTCATGAAATAAACCATGAATGGATATTGGATTCTGGAGCATCCAAACATGTTGCTGGTAATATTGGAGAGTTTGAATCATATAATCAACACCCTCCCACTCATAAGTACACCATCCAAACTGCCGACGGTACTACACAACTAATTCACGGAGTTGGGACAGTAAAATGTACACCACAGATTAAGTTGTCTTCCAAGCTGCCGACGGCTATATTATATGGATCGTAGAGGTCTTGGTCAGCCAAGACTGGCGTGCACTCTCATGGAAGGAGAGAAGGAAACCTTAGCCTTAGTTCATCATTGTAGAATGGGGCATATATCTTTTGATAAAATGAGGAAAATATTTCCAAACATTATGTGTGGTGTTGATCAGAACAAGTTGAAATGTGATGCGTGTGAGTATGCCAAACACACAAGGAGATCATATGTCAGTAAGGGGATTAGAAGTATATCCCCGTTCATGTTAATTCATTCCGATGTGTGGACATGTCCTGTCACAACTATTAGTGGAATGAAATATTTTGTTACCTTTATTGATTGTTATTCACGCATGACTTGGGTCTATCTCTTGCGTCATAAGGATGAAGTTCTGAAATGTTTTCAGAATTATTATGCATATGTCAAAACTCAATTCAAAGTGCAGGTGCAAGTGCTTAGGAGTGATAATGGAACTGAATACGTGAACAGAGAGTTTGGAGCTTTTCAGTCCGAACAAGGTATTCTTCATCAGACCTCTTGCCCAGATACTCCTCCACAGAATGGTGTGGCAGAACGGAAAAATCGCCATCTTCTTGAGGTTGCAAGATCACTCATGTATACCACAAATGTTCCAAAATTTCTATGGAGTGAAGCTATAATGACAGCTACATATTTGATTAATCGCACCCCTTCCAAGGTACTAGGCATGAAATCCCCTTGTGAGTTGTTGTTAGGAGAAAACAAGTTTATTGTTCCTCCAAAATTATTTGGATGCACCTGCTTTGTTCGTGATCATAGACCATCCACTGGAAAGTTAGATCCCCGTGCCGTGAAATGTATTTTCTTAGGATATCCTTCCGGGCAGCAAGGTTACAAGTGTTGGAATCCCTCTGAAAGGCGCACGTTTGTGAGTATGGATGTCACTTTCAGAGAATCAGAGCCATTCTATGGCGAGAAGACTGATCTGAGTATGTTGTTTGAGGAGCTTGACCATCTGCAGCCTACGGGCATTGGTCAAGAGGGGGAGAAGATGGGTACAAGTACTACTGAAAGTATACATTCAAATCAAATTGATAGTGTGGATGACTCTGTGCAGGGCAAAGCAGGATCGAAGGTGGCTTGAAGCAATGGTAGAAGAATTGGAAGCCTTAAGGAAGAACAAGACTTGGGAGCTGACACATCTTCCGGTGGGAAAGAAAGCTGTCGGTTGCAAATGGATTTACACGGTGAAGCAAAATCCTGAAGGAAAGGTGTGTAGGTTGAAAAAGTCTCTATATGGCCTGAAGCAATCTCCAAGAGCATGGTTTGATAGGTTTCGACAAGCAGTGTGCAATATGGGCTATGGGCAGTGCAATGGGGACCATACAATCTTCTATAAGCATACTAAACAGAAGATCACTATCCTAGCAGTGTATGTCGATGACATCATAATCATCGGAGATAATGAGGACGAGATAATGAAACTTAAAGAGAGTTTAAGGAAAGAATTTGAAGTGAAAGACTTGGGCTAGCTGAAATACTTTCTAGGCATCGAGATTGCCAGATCAAGAAAAGGAATATCATTGTCTCAGAGAAAGTATACCTTGGACCTCCTCAATGATATGGGGATGACTGGATGTCGTGTAGCTCCCACTCCCATTGATCAAAATCACAAGGTAACAACCCAATCTGGAGAACTTGTTGATAAGGAAAGTTATCAGAAACTTGTGGGAAGGTTACTATATCTATGTCATACAAGGCCTGATATTGCATATGCTGTAAGTGTTGTCAGCAGATATATGCATGAACCACGAAGTGGACACCTTGAGTCTGTTAACAGAATTTTGAGATATTTGAAAGGGACCACTGGTAAAGGGTTATGGTTCAAAAATAATGGACACCTACAGATTGATGGCTAGGCCAGTTGCCTAGAGGATCGAAGATCTACTTCAGGCTATTCTGTATTTGTTGGGGGGAATCTGGTGTCATGGAGAAGTAAGAAGCAACCTAGTATCCAGATCAACTTCTGAAGCAGAGTTCAGAGCAATGTCACTTGGACTGAGTGAAATGTTGTGGGTTCGGAATATTCTAGGTGAACTAAAAGTGCTTAGAAAGGAGTGCTTAAATGTTTGGTGTGACAATAAGTCTGCTATAAGCATAGCAAATAACCCGGTTCAGCATGACAGAACTAAGCATGTAGAAATTGACTGTTTCTTCATAAAGGAAAAACTTGATGCTGGGATTATCAAGATTGCTCATGTCAGCTCAGGACAACAAGTTGTAGATTGTTTAACTAAGGGACTGGGAATCCAACTCAGCTTGCGACAAGATGGGAATGATCAATATATATCACCCATCTTGAGGGGGAGTGTTGGACACTTACTGGACCCTATCTTCTGGCCCAAGAGGCCCATACCTGAAACCTCCCTACACAGTTATATAGCTGTTGCTCTTGTGGGGTTTCCCCAAGCCAGCCGTCACTCACTCCACACCATACAGGTTAGTCTCTAGTGACTCAACAGATTTCCTCTCCCCGCGTCGGTTGTCGCTGGAGACGGGGCTCGTGCGGCCCGGCGGCGGTGCGCTCTGGCGGCGGTGGTCCGGCTGCGGCCGGATGGCGGCGTGTAGGTGGCGGCGCGCGGGGGCCTGTGGGCGGTGTAGTGCAGCGGCGCCGGCATGCAGTAGGGCAGCGCCGGTCGTACCCTGAGGCCCAGATCTGGGCCCATATGGGTCGGGCATGCCGACCGGACCTGCGGTGTGCTCTGTATTTGGAAGAGAGTGCAGAGGCAGCGGCAATGACGGCCGGCGGGGTGCCACGATCGCGTCCGTGCGGCGGCCAGATCTGGGCCTGGGGGCCTAGGTCTGGACCATGCAGGGCAGCGTGACCGGAATCAGGGTTGCGGCGACCGGCGGAGGAAGGTCTCCTCGCGGCTGGGTTGCTCAGGGCCAGGCCCGCAAAACTCTATCCAGGGGCAGCATGGCCGGAGCTCGGGAAGTGGTCAGCGGAGTAGCGCGGCACCTCCGACGACCATAGTCCAGCGACGCAGGGCGGGGCCAGATCTGGGTCGTGGCGGGCCAGGTGGGCCTGCGTTCCTGGAACAGGTGTGGCCGGTGCGGTGTTTCCGGCCGAGGTCGTGGTGGCTGTGCAGTGCGGCAGAGGGGTGCCGTGCATGTACGGGCTGGATCTCGGCCAGGTGGGCCTAGGTCTGGCGGCGTCCTCTCTGATGCTTCTTGATTTCCCTGTACGTGTGTGTGCTAGGGGTTTGTCTGTGCTGGTGTGGTGTTCTTCAGACCGGCGATGGTTCAGCGGGTCCGGGTGAGCACGTGGGCAACGACGCTGCTACTTGGCGGCGGGGATCTTGTGGATCTTTTAGTAGAAGGAGTCGGGACTAGTGCTGGGGTTGGCATCTACCTTGCTGCAATGCGGTGGTGGGGCTTCACGAGCCCATTCGGGCACGGCTAGGCCAGGTGGCCTGGTTGACATGCCGTTGCATCCGGTCGGCTATCGCTGGAAGGCGGTGGATGCAGTTCCCTCCCGCGTGCTCCTGCTCTGTTAAACCTCGCCGAAGTCTTTTCCTTTCCTTTTTACCGGTCTCGCAACGTGGGTCACGGCGAGCTTGGTGGAGCAATACAAAGCGTCTTGGTGGAGCAATACAAAGCGTCTGGGAGTGGTGTTGGAGGGGACGGGAGAAATCCTTGTCGTTTGACACTGGCGCGGTGACGCCTGTGGGTATCATCGACCTTCTTGAAGGGTGTCAGGTGTATCTCCTCCCCACCTCTCGTATCGTACCGGGGGAAACCCTAGGACCTATCCGGGCAGCAGCGTCGTCGTCGGCGCTTTCCTTCTTTGAGGTGTTGCTTCGGAGAGCTTGGAGCGTGGTGGGATTTCTCCAGATGGCGCAGCGGTCGTGGGTCACCCTTTGTCGAGCCACTGTTGTTGGCTTTGTTTTCTCTTATTTTTATGTGTTTTTTTTTTGGGTGTTGTGCTCTCGGGCCCAACAACGGTCTCAAACGTTGTTTGCTTTATTTATAAAGCGGGCTGAAAGCCTGTTTCGAGGAAGACACATTCAGTCATGAGATGTGTTCTTCCTGGTCGTAAAGAGGGCGTGCTCCAGATCACACCTAGCAGGGCAGTTCACCGTCCAGTAGTGACTTGCAGCTGCAATGCAAGCAAAAATCTTACTCCCTCCGTCCAACAGAAGATGTCTTGACTTTGTCAAAATTTGAATGTATCTAGACATGACTTAGTGGATAGATACATCCAAATTTGGACAAAGTCAAGACATCCTTTGTTGGATAGAGGTAGTACATTTCTGGGGTACCCAGTCCCAGGTGGGTCACAATGCTGGGAGCCGACAGTGCTTGCGAAGAGGGTCATGTAGGATGATCGAGCAGACTACTCGTTGGACGGGGTTCATCATCAGTGAATTGGTCATCAACCCCCTGGCTTATGCTGCTGGTGATGGCAGTTTTTTTTTCAAGGTGAAGGAATTCAAGAACCCAACACAATCAAGGGCCCCCGATATCTTTAATCCAGTGTCCTCTGTCCTAGCACATCCTTGACGGTCCTCTGTTTTTGTGCATGAGTCCCGACAGTTTTTAAACCACTAGTGCCAGCTTGACAATGGATTGGCCCATCGATCCATCGGTCCATCTAGAACAACTTAATTCTTTGTTGTATATATCTGTATTTTGTTTCCCTTTTCTCGTGTCTATGACAATTGCTACATCAGTCTAAACAACATATACCTTGCTTCCTTCAATTCTAGAGAAGACTGTCTGATGCCTCGACATATATAGGCAATGCGGCTGACCTATATCTCATCAAGTCACCCTCAATATTGATGCATGTATGCACATAGAGGATGCTAGCTCTGCAGTGGTGTTTTCTTCGATCTGCCGCCATTTCTAGAATTTCCAGTAAAATAGTAAACAATCTTAGTATTTATAACACGTCAGGACTGACAACTGGACAATTCATCCTCAGTCTTCTCTTGAAATGAAATGTTTACACTTCAATCAGATTAACAATTCATTTTCTCTCTTTCTACTTATAATATATTTTCCAGCATGCTTACAATGTTCTTTTTTTGGGAGAATGGGTTTTGCGTTCAGAGAAATTGTATTTGTGCCTCCTTCGGGGGTTCAAGGGTGTTGCATGTCTTATCTTTGGCAAACTGTATTGTTTCCTCCCGTTTCCACATTGATATATTATTCTTCCCGCAGATCTGCTCGCGGATTGCAGCTCAACGTGCAGCCAATTCCAGCCTTGATAGGCTGTATATTACAAAAGATAGCAGCTGTGCAGAACCTGTTGATCAGCTCTTTGTGGATACTGCTGTTTACTCTCGTAATCGTTGTTTCCGTTTAGCCTTTTCATCGAAGTCTGGGAAAAAGTCATTTCTGATGGCTTCTGGACGTTTCAAATGTAAGAACATGGTGAGTAGTTCTTGAACACAGGCTTCTTTTTATGCTAGATAAATAACTTTAAATTTGCAGTATAAATTCGTTTTGTTTGTAACATGTTGAACTTGTTACACTTTCGTAATCATTATTACAAATTAAGCTCTCTTCATGGTGATTTGCTGCATATATATGTTTTTATATACCTCTGACAGTAGAGCAACATTGGGGGTTGGAGAACAATTGGAGCCTTCAAGTTCTAAAAGTTTGACGGTCCAAACTATTATTCCGAAATAATAAAATGCTGCAGAGTCCAGGGCCCAAACCCACGTGGGTAGGTGTGTACACACATGCACCTGCCCGATACAAGTGATGCTCGGTTCTCTTTTGTACATATACTAAATCTTGAATGCCACAGGAACATTGTCTTGTTTCCAGGTAAACCTATAAAATGCAGATGCATTGCAAAAGGTAAAATAAAGAAATGAATATTTATATCTAAAAGTTGTCAAAAGCATAGTTTCCAAGTAAAACATAACTTAATGAAGGAGATTACAGTCCATCAATTACCTGGGAATTCATCCAAATCAGCCAGTTTAAACTAGAACGGTGCAGCCCAATATATTCAAATAAATGCTACACAGTTGAGTAGTTGACGATTAGATGCTTGTCTGCATTGCAGTTTCTATGTGCTTGGAAAATCAACTCAACAAATGCAGGCTTTCATTGATTGTGATACTATATAGTCTCTGCTATACTTTGACTGTCATGGCGCCATTTGTATTTTTTTCTGTAATGTTATTCACTGTTGACCACATGGATACTTGTCAGATTTGGCTGTATATTTGATGCGTGTGAAACACTCAGGAGATTTGTATTTATCTCAATATTGCATGATGCATCTTATAGGCTGACATCATGTTCTAATTGTTTACAGAACGACAAAGAACTATTTATGGAGTCACTTATTTGTAGATTAGATGATGACTGTGATAAACTTTTGATCTGCAAACTTGATTTGGAATGCAAGAAAGTGTTGCATTTTCACTCTGAAGCCAGTGTTCCACGAGTGAGTATTTGCGGCTTGCATTACTGATGCATTTTTCTTTGTCAATATGCCGATCATATATGCATATATTTGTTCTAGTATGTTCAGTATAGATGCTATTTTTCTCTAATGTGTCATGACTAGATTCAAGGAAGAAACTGGCCGGATGCCATTGATACTTACCGAAGTAATTTTCCTCAAGAATATACTCACGGGAGATCTCCCTTTCCAGCTCTGGATGGCTTTATTGAATCTATAGCTTCATTCGGAAGTGTCTCAGGTTTTTATTTTTTCCTCACAGAAATCCTTCTACTCTCTCAGTCCAGCAAATATAAGGCACACACGTTTTCCTAGATTTAATTTTGATAGTTCAACTATATGTAGATTATCCATGCCAAATCAATGCTATCGAAAAGTGCTTTTTATAATATGAATCCTATGATTTTGGTTTCACCTTGCATAATCGACATACCATTGATCAAATTTTTTTAAGGATACGTCCCAGCAAACGTATCGGTTTCAAGAAGGAGAGGCCAAGCGGCCGAGTACAACGCGTTTAGGCACACACGCCTGAAACGCCACCCACACACAAAAGGAAAAAAGGACAATCACTCGCCAACCCTCCACCTCTGTACGGGCCCTAGGCTACCTCTAAAGTCTAAACAGCCCTGCTGCCTGCCAAAGATCTGCCTCGTCTTCTACCATCTTGATCGCAGCCTCCGCCGATGGCGAATGTCCTTCAAACACCACATTATTCATGTGTCGCCACAGGCTCCAGCATATTAGGCCCAAAGCCGTCCACAGATCTTTCGACCCTTGCCCTCTGGCCTCTTTGGAGGGCAGCCACTCCACAAGGCGGTCGTCGTGTGCTGGGATCCAATCCGTCTTCCCCACATCCTCAAAAAGAAGGACCAGACTCTTCTTGCCAGTACACAACCTAGCAAGAGATGGCTTATATCTTCCTCGACCTGATCACAGAAAGGGCAGGACCGCAGGAGGCTGGTCGGGGTAGCCCTCTGCGTCCCAGGTGGTCGGCCGTCCAGCATCTGTCCTTGAAGGCAAGCCAAAGGAAGAACTTGCACTTGCTTGGGGCTCTTGACTCGCCGGTGCAGTTTCCCGTCAAGCCCCTTGCCGGATCCAGGGCCTCGAGCGAGCTTTTTGAGGGGCGGGAATGGTGCGACAGACGACGGGGGGCTTCTACGGGGGTTGGTTTTGGCGGGGGCGAGCAAAATCATCGGGTGGGAGGCCGCGGTGGCGACTAAGTGGGCGCGGATCTGAATGTTCAGAGATGAGGGATATCAGAAAAAGAGAGGCGAAACCTTCATATATAACGAAAATACATGGATCCATAACCTTAATTTTTTTAAGGGCTCAGCGGAAATATGGGATATGCTCGGGTCACGGCTTCCGCCTAAACCCTAAAAAAACGGTTATTATAAGGGTCTACGCGTTTTAAGGGATCTTCTAGAGATGCTCTTGGTAACTATATAGACTTGGGTACAGTGTGACAATTGCTCACACCCCCACACCGACGTTCCATATGCATATGACAGTGTCAGCGCGCGACTCAATACCTATCAGCATTAGCGCCAGTGACGAAGCTCCCCATAGGGCAAGGTAGGGCAGCCGCCCTACCTTGATTTTTGCGAAAACATATGTATGCATAAGTTTTTCCATAACATTTTGAAGTGTTGTGCATAAAAATGGATATTGTTGAGAAAGTTATGTTTGTTTTAGTAAAAACTTCGCAAAATCAATTCCGGACTAAAATAAGAATAAGATCTAGCCTAATCAGAAACCAACTCTTTATATTTTTAATAGCTAAGTCTAAATCTAACAAAACCAGATGCTAAATTGGAAACCCGATGGTTTATAGCCCCTATTGAAAGGTGTCAATTGCACCGACAATGACATCACAATTTTAGTACGGATGAAATGATAACAAATACAGAAAATCAAGGAAAGGGGGAGAGAGTTTGTCATTGTTGATTTATTTTTATAGTTTGGAAACCTTCTATATTGCTCGTATTACAAAGATTTGATGATGTTCTAAATCAAGGGGGGCCTATCAGAAGTCTTAACAGAAAATAATGATGGATTTTCAAAAACTTATATGCCATTGTTATGTTTTAGATTTTATACTTATGCTGAAATCTGTTTATATTTCTTTTATACTAAATGCTTATGAATCATATATAGTGTTGATGCCTTGATATTATTCCAGTCTATGCATCATTTTTTGAGTTCGCCCTACATCAAAACTCTTTTGTCCTTCGCCACTCACATGTCTTAGTTGGATGTATCCCATCCATGTATTCAGCGTTTCTATCCCGTACTCAGCCAATGTACTTTATTTAAACAATAATGAAGGAAATATGATGTGTGCATTTGAGCTATCCATTTTGCCATAGTATTGGAGTGGTGTTAGGTCTATCACATCTTCTTTCCAGTCTCTCACCATGGGCCAATACAGTTAACCAAGTGATGGTACATCTGGTGGCATTGTTTGTCTCTGCCGCATGAATCACATCTGTTATTGGCTTACTGCCATTTCTACTCTTGTGTGTCATGCCTGCAACAACTAAACCCTCCTTGTCTGGTTATTCAGGTCTTGGACTACTAGAGTGGTACCACCTTTTCCTGACACTCCTCGAGAGATACTATTTTGACTTACATGTTGATCGACCAGGACTTGAATATGCTAGAGGATAGTGCTAGGGTTAAACAGTATTGTCGTGTTGTCAGTTAAAACTATTAACCCCTCGAGAGATAATATTTTGACTTACATGTTGATCGACCAGGACTTGAATATGCTAGAGGATAGTGCTAGGGTTAAACAGTATTGTCGTGTTGTCAGTTAAAACGATTAACCCATAAGTAATGCAAAAGATAAAATAAACGAATGAATATAGGTCATTGGAAGTACTTAAAAGCATATAATGTCCAAATAATACCACCACAATTTAATGTGTCAAGCTGTGTGCTAGTGCTGCTGGGGTGCTGTACCGATAAGACACATTTTTCTGAGAACGTTTATAAAAAAATAAGTCACACGTTTTTCTATTTTTCTAAAAATACGATACACTACCATAGCATGCTGGGATGCCTCACACACTTCCGTCAATTGGAGATGGGTCTACCTTAGCCCTCTCCACAGAAAAAAAAAAGAGTCTGCACTTTTGCTTCCCTCTTTCGCTGAAGGCTGCACATTTTAAGAGTTTCCACAACATATTATTAGGACATTGTTTCTTTATTCTCTTGTCTGGCTAATTTTATGCTGAAAGCGAATAAATGCAACGTTTTGGGAGATGCAAGTTGTACCTTTCATAACCATCTAAAACATTTATTTGTTATTGCAGGAAAAATTCGATGCTGGTATTGGTTTTCACAATATGGTCTAATTATTTATAGCATGTCAAGGAGTAGATACTGTGAGCATATTGGAAGAGAGCATAAAAGCAATCATGGTAAAGTTTTTTCATTTCTGCATACTAGAAAGATACCCCGTGTGTTGCTGCGTGAATCTTCAAAGAAATTATTGGAGTATAAAAAAAGATACTTGATGCTTGGAATGGAAAACATTTCTTGGTAATATGGAGGATTTGATTAGCCATAAGAGTCAAAACTCTAAATTTAATCAATATGAAATGTTCTTCTATTTAACCGCTAAAAATTGATGATGTGGAAATTGTATGGTTAAAAGAATTTACAATGTGAATAACTTTCCTGTATGGATGAATATCATTAATAAATATGGGATGCCATGGATAAATGAATGGTTCAAATAGTGGATGATGTGGTGATGACATGGATAAATGAATGCTTGCAGCGGGGTTTTGATTTATGAGAAGTATAGATGACCTTCTTGGACAGCATACAGTACTTTGTGTCTTCCTTGACGCTGCTTGCAGTTCTGTACCATAATCCATAAGTTAATAAAATATATATTAAGTTTCTACTACATTGTGTATGCTACTGTAGTGTTATTTGGATGCATAAATGGCCACGTGTTACTGCAGAAAAATATTTTATGTGTTCTGTTCTAGGCCTTCAGTATTCAATATTTGATCAAATACTAGTACTTGGTAAGCAGTACAATCATTTTATGCTGTCTTCCCCTGCTAAAAAAAAATCATATTTTGTATTCATTAGATGCTAGTAGTAGTTAGCTTAATAGCTGCTAAAATATATTTTTGCTAAAAAGTTCTCACAAACAATAACTGTGCGTCACTGATACCTGGCCCTAGCCCCGCTTCCAGCCTTCACTAGATGTTTCTTTCCAGTTTATATGAATATTTGCAATGTTAATCAGCAATTTCCCCATGCAGTTCTATTTTCTGAACTATGCCGCCATTCCGTGTTCGCATATTAGCTAATCATTAAACCTGACGGTGCAACAGTTATGTACATTGTGGATTCCCAAAGAGCCGCGTATTACCAGAAGTGTTATGACCCTGATTGTCAAGGTAAGCAAGGAACGTTGTTCCAGTAACTCTTAGTTCACACGTGATCATTTTGTCTTACCATCAGTGCTTTGGAACAGGGTACCGTTCTCCACTGCGTGCTGTACCCTGGGATGTAATTCCTCAGCTCAGCGTCACAGCCAATTCGGCCCAGAGAGATTATCAGGGGAGAGTTGCAGAAATCAATATCGAAGGCAGCAACGGGAATGAGTTCCTTTGTGATGGTTATTCTGTCGTGGAGACCAGTGAGGAGGACCCTAGTTGGTGGGAAGAAGCAGTGAAATTTGCTGACAGTGTGCAGAATGCCGATCATGCTCCCTCCTTTTGCAACTTGGTTAGTAGTTTGCGCCACTGCTTGCTTTTGCTGCCCTAATCGGTCAGTTGAGATGTTCTAATTAGACCGATGATACATTGTATCTGCAGGAGGATGACAGGGGCGATGACGCTGACTGGTGGATGCATGCGGAAAAGCTTATGGAGCAGATAGAATCACAGGGCGGTGCATAGGGTTCCTGCAGTCACACACTCTTACTCAACACGTTCGTGTTACGTGGCATGTAGATGTAGCTGTTCGGCACCTGTTAGAATTAATTGTGTAACGTGTGCGTATGTGGCATCTTGGTGATCAAGATAGGTAATTGGCTTAGGCCTTATCTCTTGAGCTGTGAGCATCTGAACTTGATCGCCAAGAATTGATGTAACCTCCTCTATGCTGTTTATAGGGCAAGCCCTGTTGATGCAATATTAAGAGCATCTCCAACAACATTGGCTAATTTAAACCCTTTTTTTGTTGATGTGTGCATATGAGTTACTTGCAGATGATTGGTGACATGAAGAGAGAAAGAGAAACTAATGAGAAAGTATGGTGATCTCGTCCCATGTGTCAGGCTGTTCGGATAAACTCATATTCACCCACTTATGAGTTGGATATGAAGGATGCTGGACAAACCGCTCATCGCCACTGGCTGTTATCCCGGTGAGGCTTCTAGAGGTTTTACGGGGATTGGTGGGATTATTCTAGTCAAAATCTAAATCCTCACATATCATATATATATAAAAGTTCGACGGATTCGCTTTCAGTACTTCGTCCACGTCACCCGCAAAATGTCAGCCGTTTGATCGGCGCGTCGGATGGTCCAAATGTGCCCAAAACCACTCCTAAATACATGTTACTGTAGCATGGCCCTCTAGGCCAATCACGTGCCGCCACGTCGCCCGGTCACTGCCGGTCAGAGCGGGTTCCCACCGGTCACCATGTCTTTTTGCACAAAAACCATTGAACAATTCAGAACATAACCCGTAGTCCATTTTCCAGAACTACGGAGGACCTCTTCACAAATACGGTAAACTTCAGATGCTTTTCTACAAAAATCACCCCGCGCCCCTTCTCTCTCCCGCAGTCCAACGATCGCCGCGCCGCTGATGCACACCGTCGTTGCTAGGCGCCTCCCCCATCCAATCTACGGACACGAGGAGCTCCGCCACCGTGTCTTCTACGTCCTCGCCTGCGGCTATGTCTCGTGATGGCCGGAGTCGCCGGAGTTCATCGTTGCCGTATTCCGCCTCCGCTGCCGCTTTTCAAGTCGCCGCCGGCGACTCCGGCGACCAAACGGTCCGACGCGCCGCCCCTTTTGCTCCCCTCCCTCCCCTCTTGCGGATCCGAGCGATCTCGGGGCCGCGCGCGCCCCGCGCAGCGCGGGCTCGCCACCGCCGGCCGCCTCCGCCACGGGCTGACGTCACGGCGGTGTGGCTCACGCGTGGGTCCCGTCTGTCAGCCGAATTTCAATTACAGAAAAAGATAGAATTCAAAAAATGCATATCTTTCAATGCAAAACCAGAAAAATACAAAAAAAATACCAAAATTTGAAAAAAAATATACCTTTGCAACCTAAACATTTATATGCATGTTTATACAACTCAAAGCAGAATGAATACAAGAAATGATATAGTTTTCTTTGTTAAAGAAGAAACTGCAATTAAAAATAATAATATCTTTCAATAGACAACTTAGAAAAATACGAATAAAACGCACAAAATTGAAGACAAAATATACTCTTGCAACCAACACATTTATATACATGTTTACACAACTCAAAAAATAACACCCGCAATACACAACTCAAAAAAAAAAATAACTATAAGAAATGATATAACTTTTTTGTTACAGAGAGAACTACAATTTTAAAAATTCAAATCTTCCAACAAGCAACTCACAAAAAGACAAACAAAACAGAAAAAAATTGAAGAAAATATATATTCTTGCAACCAACGTGTTTACACTCATGTTTACAGAACTCAAAAAATAATAAGTACAAGAAATGCTATAGCTTTTTTATATTAATTGGCCCAATTTTTAAAACGTGAAAGCATTTCTATAAATACCATCGCCAGAAATAAAAAAATGGTTATTAGGTCCACGTAATCAAAATTCAAATGTACGCAAAATTATAATTACGATGTACCCAAAATTATAATTATAATAAATACTATAGTTTCTTTTATACTAACTGGACAAATTCCTAAAACATGAAACATTTTTATAAAGGCCTTGCAATAGTGGATACTGGTTATTTCTGCCATATAATGACATTCCATATTTACATATACCAAAAATTTAAATACCTTTGAATCAGAAAACAACTCAATTTGAATCCTTCTCGAGATCCAAACTATTTACATACACAAACTTATTCAGATTTCACTAATTCTCAAACCTACATAAGATTTAAACATCTGAATTACCAAATTTATATTTTATTTAATCCACGAGCGCGGCAGGGCCGTGCTAAATTGCCTAGTATCACCAATGTACCGTTTGTCTTTAGTGTATTTGATAGGTTTGTCAACTCCCCAAAACTCTAGTGTTTGTTTTCAATATCCAAAACACAACCCCTCGCTAATGGATTGGAGATTGCAAAATTATGAGGATTGGATAAAAATAGGGATTTCACCCAATCCCTGTGTAAATTATTCCCATTAATCTGCACAAAAACTCTAAAAACAAACAAAGCCTGAGGGGTTTGTTGTCTCTGCCGCCACCATGTCAAGAGATCTCACGGAGCACGTCACCGGACTCAATATAACTGGTATTGCCACACTATCTTATTTTATTTTTCACTATCCGTGTAATCTTTTTTGAAACGGTATACTTTGTGGCAAAATTTGAAGCAACGAAGACGACGTGCTGACAAATCAATTACCATTTGTTATCGATAACGTAGCAGTTTGTACACTCCGGCGGTGAATTACCTTTGCCCTAATTTGATGTCTGTATTCCCTGTCCTACTATCGCTGTCTAAAAATGTACTTGTGCGACGAGTATATATAGTGCTTATACTTGCTAATTGAGGTCTATCCGTAGGGCGATTCCGAGCTCCCCAACGTGTGGTGTTCGCCGCGCCCAAATCCAACCAAAATCTTTGCTTCTTCACCCCACCACAACACCATCACAAAATCCTACCGGAGTTACGAGTACCACCGTCACGGTGTTACCCTTACCCACCTTCCCCTAGGCGCAGCAGAACCAATCGCACGCACTCCTCTCTGTCGTATGACCATGGCCACCGCCTGCCGATTCGCCGCGCCGCTGGGCCTCGATCCGCTGCCCCGCAGCCGCGCCGGCGCTAAGAGCATCGCCTTCTCGATAGTAGGCTCCACCAAGGTCGTACAGCGCAACTTCGTGGTGAAGGCGAGGGCCCGGCGGAGACGCCGGAGATCGTCAAGGCTGCGCAGGACGCGGTCAGAGTACCTCTTTGTTGCTTGCTTGCTTGCTTGTCCAAACGCACGGTACGTGGTACTGTGGCTGTGGCAGTGTGCGTCGTTGTGACTGAGTGCTGATGTTATTTCTAGGCAGTGGGCAAAAGTTGAGGACAAGTACGCCGTGGCCACCATCGGCGTCGCCGGGCTAGTCGCGCTCTGGACGGCGGTAGGGGCGCTCAAGGTACCGACAGAGCTGCACCTCCCGTATGACTATGTTAGCACTAATCTTGAACTCGTTAGTTAGTTGCATGCAAAGTTGTTAGCTAGGGGCGAAGCCAGAAAAAAGGCTCGCCTGGGTCAATCTGATAATGTACTACTAATATGTGTCTCAAGAAAATAGCACTAAAATATGTCTCATACATAACACATATATGTATTACAAATAACTTGACCAGAATATTAAATTACATCTCGTATAAATCAAATGTGCATTATTAACTACCTTGCCCAATACTTCAAACAATTTCAAAAATAAACACATCAGGAAACCCTAAGATGATTAAATACGTATCGGACTAGTTAAGACTTAGATGCATAAACCTGGCACTTACAAGGATCGATCAATCCTTGCCAGGACAGTGGCGACCAGGGACGCAAATGGCACGAACGGGAGCGGCGATCCACACGGCACGGGAGCTGCGAGCAGACGGCAACACGCGCGGTACTGTAGGCGGGACGACGAGTTGATGGGAATAGGAGGCGGCGATGGGAGCAACCGAGCGCTGCGTACCTGACTAGCTGAGTTGGGTCAAGCGATCTGTGGGCTTTTTTTGGGTCTGGGCTGGTAGGGCAGTTTGAAGGTCGGGGTCAATTTATCTTATACTGGGGATATTTTGCTGTAACGGGACATATATACATACTTGAGTTTGTAAAAGTCGTAGGGGTCAACTGACCCCAAGTTTACACTGTAGCTTCGCCCTACTCCGTACGTGTGTGCGTGCACGTTGTTAGCTACCACGGTGTGCGTGCATGTATCCACTAGTGTAGGAGGTGCTGTTGGTGGTGTGAGTGCGTGGGTGCGTGGGTGCTGCGCCCAGGCTATAAGGCCACGCTGTAATCAATCGTTCTAAGCACCGTGAGTTTTAAGGAGTAAAGGAATTGGGCGTTCGTGCGCCGGCCGGTGAAATCCCCCTGTCTATACTCCGGTCGTCATTTTCCTCCTCCAGAGCTTGTTAGTGCGAGTGCGAGATGTAGGCGAGAGAGTTGCAGCGCGAGGCTGCAACAACAGACTACAACTTGTTTCTTCTTATTTCAACGTCTGTGCATCATTTCAGGCCATTGACAAGCTTCCTATCTTGCCTGGTGTGTTGGAGCTTGTTGGAATCGGGTACACAGCCGTAAGTTCATCAAGCATGTGTTATTTCTTTCTGTCAAATCCACTTTGTGAAAGGCCATACATATGTTATTCGGCTATTTATTTATTTAATTATTTTCGTAACTCCCAATTTCGTGTTGATGCAGTGGTTCACATACCGTAACGTCATCTTCCAGCCTGACAGGTCAGTTCATCCTCTTCTTGTGATCTTCTTTCTTTCGGACTTTCATAGTTTACCATTACCATAGGGCACACTTTATTTGTAATACCCGTCAGTGTCAGTTGCGCCAACATAGGAGAATCCTTAACAACGAACCTCAAGTGTCATTGCTTTATTCAGTAATCCACAACTTAATGTCATAGTTTTTTTTTTTGAAAATAAAAAAAACATCAAGTGTCAAATAGCCCAAAACCTCAAACCTTAGGAGAATCCTTAACAGCAAACCTCAAGTGTCATAGTTGGTTTGCTTAGTTGGTACTCAGTGGAGTCAAACATTTAAAGCTCGATCTCTATAGCTTGTGTATCTGCGCCAGAAGGTTTGACCTTCCTTTTCGGAAAAAAACAAAGTTTCAAATGCAGTATATCACCAAGAGTGAGGAATTTAGAGCATCTCCAGTGACGCTCCAAATAGCCCTTTAAAAGCATCTTCACCGAGAGCCTCTAAATCGGTGTCCGGCACCCTCAATTGGGCCTCCTTTGGGGGTGCCGAACATGTGTCGGGCAACATTTGGATCGTGGTCGCCGCCGATGAACAACACAAATGAGTAACAGGACGGCGGTGCATGCTTAATAAAAATGTCTCAAATGATGCCGGTAATCAAACATTTGACCAAGTCAGAGACTTGGCATAGTTTTGACCACGCCGGAGAACAATCTCCAACGCCAGAAATTAAAAAAAGGATCGACCACACCGAGAACAAGTCTCCTAGGCCGGCCATTAAAAGGGCACCTCCCTAGCGCAATGGTTCATGCCGATCACTCGGCGACCTCCTCCTGGACTTCTTCCTTGTGGTCCTCCGCCGCTTCGGCCTCCGCCTTCTCAGCCAGGATGCGACACGAAGTAGGCCTTCTGGTTGGGGCTCATGCCGGTCGTGTTCGTGGCCATGAAGAGACGCTCCTCCTTCTTCTCTTGGATCTTGAGCTTGGCCTCTTGCATCTTGAAGTAGAGCTTCCACTTCTCATCGTACTTGGCTTGTAGCTTCTTCTTCTCAACGGTCGGCGTGGCCACCTCGGCAACATATAACTTCACCGACTCTTGGATGCTGCTAGCGGCGCCCGAGGCCCCTGGCTTCTTGCCAGCCCTGGCTGCCGCCTTACACGCCTTCACTCCCATCTCGGGACGCTTGGTGGTAGCAGCCGACAACTTTCTTTCATCTTCCTCGGCGGTGCGTTGGTCTTTTATATGGCTCTTCCACTTCGGGCAACCTTTAACCACCTCCCAAACGTGCATGAACTTGTAAGGCTTCTTGCCATCCGACTCCAAGTAAAGGTACAAGTAGTTGGCGTCTTTGAGCTACACAGACAAAGGCCAAGTCAAGTATGCATGTAAACATGATGCGTAACAAGTTAAGATGCACCTAACTTTGTCGGCATCGTTCTTGCCACTCTCGTCTCTCATCAAGATTTGCTCATTGCAATGGTGAAAACTTGGTAGCGAGAGACGAGATGACGCCCCAACGGCTATCAACCGATTTGGCATTGCGGTCAGGCAAATCTAGATGAGAAGGATACAACCTTCTTTCGGTATAGTCCTTCTGAATGCATGTCCAGTAGGCCTTCTTCCTTTGGTTGGCGCCCTTCTCGCCGTCCATGCTCACGTTCATCCACGACTCGGCCAACAAGACGTCCTCTGTCACGCACCAAGTTTCCAGCCTTCCTGACACCATCCTCTTCATCGACCTCCCCTTCCTGGCCCTGGCCGGCATCCCCTTCGACCCCCATGCCAAACTGCTCTGTCTCGGTGTAGGCACCAGCGGTGAAGGTACTACCGTCGTCGATGATTGAAGTCATTAACGAGGCGTCCACAAAACCACAATTTGCATCGTCGGCAATTAATGCACAATACAACAATTTGCATCCGGCCGCTCATAATAACTGCGCCCAACAAACAATCGGTTGGGAACACAATAAATGAGGGGATTAAGATTATAAATATCATTCACATGGTCGCCGAAGAAAAGGCCACGGAATATCATTCACATGGTCGCCGAAGAAAAGGCCGCGGGAAGCAGCCCATCTTGGCTGGAAGGTGTCCGCCGCAACACCGTCGATTCGTTGAACAGCGGCACGGCATTCAAATCGATGGGGGCCTCTTCAGGGAAATCCGCGACACCTGCGACGGGTAGCCGGAGGTGCCGTCGAAGAAGGCCGGGACAGACGGCGACCCGACAAACCCGCTTCAGCTTGTTTGGCTCATGGCGACCAACATCTCGGCGACGTTCGGTGACGACATATCAGCCGACTTGTCTTAGCCTTGACTCGTCGTTGTTGCCGAAACTGGGAAGCGGTGGCGCGGAGCTGGGCCCGGCTCATGGGCGCCGGCAACGAAAGCTCCTGCGGCTCCCGCTTCATCGGCTTCGTCTTTGGCTGCAATGACGCCGACGACTTGTGGCCCTTGGGTTTCGAGAGACCGGCACCCTTGGATGGCATGGTGGCGGAAGGCGAGGAGGTCGCGGCGGCGTGCGCGAGGATTTGGGAAATGGATGGAAGATAGGGATGATTTTGGCGCTGGGTGGCAATGTAGAGGAAAGAAATTGGGCGCGGCGCGTCGTGTGAACTTAGAGACGTGCTGGACACAAAATCGCTCGGTGCGAGGTTTTGGGGTTGCCGCTCATGGGCGTTTTTTTGTTTCCGGTCCCAAAAAGCCTTTTGTGGGTCCTTTAGAGACACCGGTGGAGATCCTCTCGGCACCCGGACACGAAAATGCACCCGGTCGCGGCCCTAGTAGCGGCAAAATTGCCGGCGCAGTCCAGTAGATGGTACAGCACTCCCACGCCGGTCCAGACCCATAGGCTTCAACAAAAAGTATGAAATTTTTCTGGGTGAAAACCGATGATCTCGCATGCATTGTCGACGGCGTGCTGCGTGTGTAGTTTCCTTGCTGAAAGTGTTGCTTGAAGCTTTTGCTTCAGGGATGACGATCCAAGTTCAAGATTTATCGAACCTGTCAAATCCCTTATTAGTTGCTTCGTGTTGAAGTAGCGTGGGCTCGTGTTAATTTGATTGAGGATTTGTGAATGATGCGATAGCTTGTGGTAGATGTTGGAGAAGAGGACTGTTCTGTGTTACTTTTTTTTTGAACGGAAACAGGATTTATGAATTAATTTCACAAATGGAACTATATATCTTGTCAGATTTTTTTCTTTGAGGAGAAATATCTTATCCGATTCTTGTAGCATCCGGTTCGTTTATGTGTTGCAGGGAAGCCCTGATCAGCAACATGAAGAGCACCTACAATGAAATCACCGGGAGCAGCAGCTAATTGAGCAGAATTTAGAAGATGATGTCGGTAAGCACAGCGTACCTCGAACTGAATCAGCGAACAAACATTAAAAAATCAAGTAGTGACGTCTAACATGGATGCGGCATCTGTTTCCTTCCATCCCTGTTGGCTTAAGCCAGAGCGAAACCTTGCTAATGAGCTGGTCCTGAATTTCTAATGTACAACTACGATATATTTCGGTCCCTTTCCCAGACAACGCCGCCATTACTGTCAAGGTCTGTATGGGGTTGCAGATAACATTCTATTGGCTCTTTGTATCTTGATCAATTGCAGTTATTATATGGTCGTCTGGTATCATATCACCATTAAACGACCCAACAATGACAAACAAACACGTGAAAGTTTCTCTTTCGGAAATTGGTCTGTTGGACGAAGGCTCGCGATGTGTCTGGGCTCTCGCGACGCGCAGGGCGACTGGCCGGGATGGCCATCTCCGCTGCCACTTGCTCACCGCCGGCTGCCAGGGGCCACCGCCGCACCGAGCTCAGCGCCTCGCCCGGAGCTCGTGGTCGTCGCCTCGGGGGCTTTCGACCCCCTCGTGGACATAGAAGACAAGGACTGGCTCGCCTTCGGCTCGGACTCGGGAGAGGTGAAGGGTCACCTTCTTGCCGACCTCCGGCCGCTCCATGATGCCTTGGCGACTTTCTTCCGGCGTCGTTGAGAGGCGGCACTAAAGAGACTACCCATCTCCCAAGTCCGGGGACGGCTGGAGTGGACGGTACGACTCTTCTCGCCCCTTGCTCACAGCTGGGGCTGTCGGCGGAGGATTTCCCGCCTCTGGTGCCGGAGAGGACGCGAATCTCGTGTCAATCCGGGCAACCACATGCGCGACTGCTGATCGGCGCGGTGGAGTTGGCTCTCCCGTCGCTGGCAATGGAGGCGCCGCCTCTGGAACCAGATCTAGGGTTTTCTGATTCTGGGCCAGAACCACCTTCCTGGGCCGATGTTGGGATTGGGCCTAGTCTCGCCGCATCGGTCGCCACTGTGACCCGAGGGGTACGTCCCACTCTCTTCTGCCATTAGGTGGGCCGGGGCCCACTGGCCCCCTGCCTACGGCGCACAACTCTTTGATGCTCGTTCCGGCTGGGCCTGGGCCCACGAGAGGCCCATATTTCCCGGCCAGCTCCCTACCGGGTCCTTATAAGTGGCGCTGGTTCAAAGTGGGAACCCTAGCTTCTGATTTAGATTTCCTAGCTCCCCCGAGAGACGTGCGGCGCAACCTCCGATCTGCCAAGTTCCTCTCCACTACTCCGCCGTCGTGTGCGCCCCCACTCATGGATCGGGACAGAGATGGACTGCGCCGCAACAAGAGGTCGCTGGAGGAGTACCCTGGCGGTTGGGATCACCAAGAGATCGCGCGCCGACTCGATGCGGAGTATGCCGAGCACCACCGCCAACAGAATGACCGAGCGGACGCCATCCGAAGAACAAGAGAAGCAACTCGCAGGAGAGAAGAGCGGCTCCTTGCACCGGCGTCGTTCTCGCGAGGGCGCGAGTACAGACGCAGTGGAGGGGGTGCGCAGCAAGCCAGACATGACTCCCAACGCTCAGACCCGAGTCCTCCGCCATGGGGGCCAGGAACTTGACCGCGACGGAGCAACTGCCCCTTCCGGCGCCGCTCGACGTGTCCAATGTCACCTGCTACAAGTGTTGTCAGCAGGGACATCTCCAGATGGGCTGCACTGCCGAACCCTTCTGCATGAAATGCAAGATCAAAGGACACATCTCTGCTATGTGCACCGGTGCACCTGCTCGCGCTGAACCCCGCCCATGGCCGAGATGAAAAAGGGTTCACCTGCCTAGACATCCCCGAGGAAGAATTCGAGAGAGAAGCTCCCAACTCTGCGACTCTTTACGTGGAGGATGCCAAACTTCCAGTGCAGGAAGTGGAAACTGAGTTCAAAGAGCTGGTTGATGAACAATGGTCAGGGCAAGTTCGCTCGCTGAGTGAGTCTGATTTCTCCCTGGTCTTTCGTTCGGCTGGCAGCCTTAGGATGGCAATCAGAGGCGGGGGTCTCCGTTTGCCATTCTCTATAGCTAGAGCTCTCGTGATGGAAGGAGGAATGGACGGGCAAGCTTCAGAGGTGCTGTACGAAATCTGGGTTCGTCTCATTGGCGTTCCCCCGCCTTTCCGGTAGGTTAACAGGCTGCTAGTGGGCACTAGGGCAATTGGCAGACCCATTGAGGTGAACGAGGAGACGCTCACTGATCCGCTGGACCCAATCAGAATGCGCTTCAGTTGTAGGAATGGGGGGGGGGGGGCATAGTTGATCATATCATGCTGTTTGTGAACAATCAGGGTTTCGAGGTAAAGGTGGAGGTTAAAAATGATGCTCGCGCTCAGCTGGTGTCACCACCACAACCACCCCCAGCCAACAAAAGAAAAGACGATGACGAGGAGTTGGACAAAAGCTCAGAGGATGACAGAGACAATGACGACTGAGACGGTCGTAGAGGAGTGTACGACTCAAGAGAGAAACCTGCTACAGACGTTGGTACCAAGGAGGGCAAGCCGCCGCCAGGCTCCAAGACAGTGACCATGAAGGAACACACGCTACCACCTCTCGCGCCCGTCCATTTGCCCGTGCCTCCCATTGACCAATACGGTTCCTTCTTCAAGACCAGAACTCAACCAAGCTCGCTCAGATCTGACCAGGTTCTCTTTCGTTGCCCGATTGTGGAGGCAGCCGTGTTTGACCAGCAGGTTCTGGAAGTGTCATCGGGGATGCTGACCACCGACCCACCGCCTAGTTCGCCATCAATCACCCTGGACTCTGCCACTGAGATCTCTAACTGCACCACTCCCTGTAAGCCTCTTGGGAAGGAGAGCACATCGACTTTTCCACCGATAGAGGTTCCGTCTAGTATCCTCCGCGAAAGACGCAGCAAGGCCAATACCGAGAGGCTCTCGGTGCGCATGATGGAAGCCGAGGAGGAGGACGGCTCCCACCCGGAGGGTTCCGGTGACTCGAGCAAGGGAGGACAACTTCATCTAGACACGGCTATCTCGACTCTGACAGCGCAGGTCAATAGGGCTCCCCGCAGCAAGCCAATCCTCGTCTCCAACAATCGCAAGAGCATCCGTGGGGAAGCAAGGTCGGCATAACCAATTCTGGGCCGAGCAATCCAACGCACCAAGGAGAAGAATGGGTCAGGTAACCCCCCTTCCAACTCCTCTTCGATTTTCGACTCCTTTTCCGATGATCACTTTCTTCGAGTTGCTAGGGATAGCTTTGTTGTGTTCGATGCGGCTCTGACACGGCTATCCCGACTCTGACAACGCAGGTCAATAGGGCTCCCCGCAGCAAGCCAATCCCCGTCTCCAACAATCGCAAGAGCATCCGTGGGGAAGCAAGGTCGGCATAACCAATTATGGGTCGAGCAATCCAACGCACCAACGAGAAGAATGGGTCAGGCAACCCCCCTTCCAACTCCTCTTCGATTTTTGACTCCTTTTCCGATGATCACTTTCTTCGAGTTGCTAGGGATAGCTTTGTTGTGTTCGATGCGGCTCTGGGTCCTCCTGCTGCAACTCTTTCGATTCTGCGAGCTAATGAACGGGCTCAGGCCGAGCTAGCACAGGCCAGAGCGGTGGACGAAGCAAAAATAGCAGAGGAGAAATTACAATCGCCGAAATCTAAGGAGAAAGGAAAATAGGTGGTGGTAGGGGCCTCCACCTCTGATCCATTGCCGCCTTCCGAGCAGTTAGGGCAAGCTGCACCACCTTCCACAGGGGTGGTCCTGTCAAAGGAACCTTGCGGCGGTCCTAAAAGAAGAGGGCGGCCAAGAAAGGTTCTCTCCCCTGCAGCTAATAAGCCATACACCCGCCAAGCACGGGCTAAGGGTTTGGTTGCTTAATGCGTTGTCTCTTTCTCAACATCCGGGGATTCGACGTGCCGGGACGCCGAACTCTGCTCAAAGAATATTCCTGTAAACATAATCTGGACGTGGTCTTCCTACAAGAGACCATTAAGAGAGACTTCACTGATAAGGAACTCAGAAGCATTGAATCAGGGGAGATTTTTTTTGGAGTTGGCTCCCAGCTACGGGACACTCTGGGGGCCTTCGTCTTGGAGTTAGAGACTCGCTGTTTGAGGTTCGAGGTGTGGACAGGGGTCAACACTTCATCCGTATAGATGTCATCCATCAAGTTTCCAAGATTAAGTTTGCAATCATAGGGGTCTACGGTCCAGCTGATCACTCTTTGTCCTCAGCCTTCCTGACTGAGTTGACTGTGAAAGTGTAGACTCCCGGCTGTTCTAGGGGGAGACTTCAATCTTATTCGTAGTAATCTGGACACAAATAATGACAGGATCAACTGGAACAGGATCCATCTTTTTAATGACCATATAGCCTCATGGGATATGACTGAGATTCCGCGCACTGGGGCGCGTTATACGTGGACTAACCGCATACCAAATTTGGTTCGTTGTGCCCTGGATAGGGTTTTTTGTGTCGGCGAGCCTTGAAGCCGGGTGGACTTTATGCTCTTTGGTGGCGGAAACTAGCCTAGGTTCTGATCATACACCTCTGATTTTTGATTCGGGTGACGGCACTCCAACCAAAAGTAACCGTTTCTTCTTCGAGTCAGGCTGTTTCGAACTTCCCCAGTTCGACTCGATCCTTAAGGGGTTCTGTGAGAAACTGAGTGCAAACGTGGGAGGCCGGGACATCCTCGATTGGTGGCACGAGATGAGCGCTGGTCTTCGTCAATCCCTTCGGGGATGGAGTCGTAACCTGGGACTTAGCACCAAGATTCAGAAAGCCTCACTCCTCTCCCAAATACAGCTAATAGATGCTAAGGCGGACTCAACTAGTATTGACGATGATGAGTGGGCTTGTCGTCTTCAATTGGAGGAGGATCTCCTCCATATCTATCGACTAGAGGGGGAATTCTGGAGCCAGAGGGGCGCATTAGATGGGCTATCCAGCGGGATGCCAACACGGCATATTTCCATGCCACTACAAATGGTAAAAGAAGACACTGCAACATATCTTCCCTGCAGACTGAATCTGGCCCAGTCTCTGGAAAACTTGAAGTTCAAGATCACATCTACTCTTTCTATCGGGAGCTCTTAGGGACCTAATCCATCCGCCACACTGGGTTAGCCAATGACACTTGGGCGGCCACCGCCAGAGTTACTGATCAGGAAAATCTGGCCCTCGCTCTGACGCTTGAGAGTCTTGTAGAGGATATGAAGTCGGACTCTGCCCCAGGACCGGATGGGTTTCCGGTCCTCTTCTTCAAGAAATGTTGGCCACTAGTAAAACATGGGGTTTTGCATATTATTAACGATTTCATCCTAGGAAGGATAGATATCTCTTGCCTTAACTTCGGGGTGCTGTCCTTGATCCCGAAAGTGCCGGGTGCTGACCAGATTTCGCAGTTTCGACCGATTGCCTTAATCAACGTTATTTTCAAGATCGTGTCCAAATCGTTTGCAGCAAAGCTAGATCCCATTGCCCATAGGATCATCAGCTCTAATCAAACGGCTTTCATCAAAGGCCGCTTCATCCTTGACGGGGCGCTAGCGCTTCATGAGATTGTGCACGAACTGAAAAGTAAGAAGCTTGGGGGAATCTTACTTAAGCTAGACTTTGAAAAAGCCTATGATCGGGTAAATTGGAGCTTTTTGATAGAAGTTCTTAGAGCAAAAGGATTTGATGCAGGTGCAATCCATAGAATCAATCAGCTGGTGGCCGGGGGGCAGACGGCTATTTCTATCAATGGGGAGATGGGCCCCTTCTTTTGTAACAAGCGGGGAGTGCGTCAAGGGGACCCACTCTCGCCTATCCTCTTCAACTTTGTGGCCGAGGGCCTTTCTGCCATCCTCTCGGCTGCAAACGCGGCTGGCCATATTCAGGGAGTATGTCCCCATCTGGTTCCACGGGGCATCATTCACCTCCAATACGCAGACGACATGATCATTTTGATCCAAAACTCGCCGGAAGGGATTGCAAATCTGAAGTTCCTCTCGCTTTGTTTAGAGGACATGTCTAGCCTAAAAATCAATTTCCATAAGAGCGAGATCTTTGTCCTGGGGGACGATGAGAATAAGACTATGAAAGCCAATCAGTTGAACTGCAAACTGGGTGAATTCCCTTTCATCTATCTTGGGATTCCTATTTCGGACAAAAAACTGACAATCGAGCAGTGTCTCTTTTTAGTTCAACTGCTGGGTGATAGAGTTGAGCCCTGGATTGGTAGGTTCCTTTCCTCGGGTGGAAGGCTAATTCTATCCAATGCGTGTCTCGCCAGCCTCCCGATGTTTGCAATGGGGCTGTTTCTGCTCCAAGAAGGGGTTCATGCCCAATTTGACTCGCATCAAGGGAAATTCTTCTGGGAAGGCACTAGAGTGCAACATAAATACGACATGCTCAATGGCCCTCAGTCTGCAGACCTAAAGAGTGTGGTGGGCTGGGCATCACAAATACGAGAATAATGAACGTGGCTCTTCTCCTGAAGTGGGTTTGGAAGTTATGCCATAACGGTGACAATTTTGCGAGCTCTAGTCCGGGGGGCTCCCAATTCTGAAAAAATCTGCATAAGATCAAACAACTTTTTAAATTAGGGGCAAAGTTCGCTTTGGGCAAAGGCGATAGGATTCGGTTCTGGACCGATTGGTGGCATGGGGCCACCCCCCTTAGTGTCCGATTTCCGGGCCTTTTCGCTATTTGCGATGACCCGCTGATCTCGGTGGCAACAGTGTCCGATCAGGGAGTTGGTTTTAGACGTGGGCTGGATGCGGTTGGCTCTCAGTAGTGGGGCGAGCTCGTCGCCGTGATTCGCACTATGTTCGTCTCGGTTGAGGAAGATCAGGTCACTTGGACCCTCAACCCCTCCGGCTGCTACTCGGTAAATCCTTGTACAAAAAGCTCGCGCAGGGGACGGCTGTGGCTCATTTTGCTGAGCTTTGGAAATCCAAAGCCCCCCTCAAAATCAAAATCTTCCTTTGGAAACTCATTATTGACAGGCTGCCGTCGGGGGCTCAGCTCGCGCTTCGCCGAGGCCCTTCCGATGGTCATTGTGTTCTTTGTGGGGCGATTGAGGACGCGTCTCACATCTTTTTTTCGTGCTCTCTTGCTTTGTTTTCTTGGAGTGTTTTGCGTTGGGTCCTAGGGAGGACTTAGTGCCCTGCAAACTTTGCTTAATTTTTCTCGGTTTTGTCAGGGGTGGCAGGGGCTGATCGTCGTTTAGTCTGGATTTTATTTGCTGCCCAGTCTTGGGTTTTGTGGCAAGTGCGCAATAAAGCGGTTATCGAAGCCAAATTCATCAAACAACCGACTGATGTTGTTTTCAAAACTTTGATCTTATTGAAGTTGTGGAGCCCCGGTCTGAAACCGTCTGACGTGGAGGGCGCAAGACTGCTGGCAAGTGAGCTGAAGACTATCCATGCAGAACTCCTTCTGTCCGCTACCTCCTAGCGCCTAGATTTACCTTTCTCCATTCTCTTGTTTGCTAAGTTGTACGCCGCAGAATGTTGCACCTTTCTTTTGGCTAAGCTGTATGCCGCAACATTGTAATCGTGTTTGTGAACCTGTGGTTTTTTAATTCAAAGCCGGGTGCGTGGCCTTTTTTCTAAAAAAAAGTTTCTCTTTCTGCCAATACCAATGCCAAAAGGCTTCTTCTCATGTTTTTTCTCTTGGAGTGTTGTCATGACTTCTTGCGTACTCATGAAGGTACATAATCATCTACACTATTATAAAAACAAACTTATTGTGATGCATTAAATTTAATTTTTTCAAGTACAAATCAACAATTCTAATTGTCCCAAAAATCAAACAACTTTGACCAATCAAACCACATTTTATCCTTATGTTCAGTTGATCCTTATGCGAGTCTCTCTCGGTCCCCCAGATCGCTGGACTGCCACATATCTCTATTGACTAAGAGCATCTCCAGCCGTTATGCTCCCCAAGTCGAAATCCTGCGCAAACTCCCCACCCCCCACCATGTCGGCGCCAGACGTATTTCTCATCTTGAGGGGCACCGATTCTTAGACGATTGGCACAAATATTGACATACTCATAGATTTTCCACATAATTAACGATATGAAAATACATAGATAATTTCACATAAAAAACCATACAGATAGTTTAACATGTTTTGACATACAAATTATAACAAATTAAACTAGGCATCCGGCATCCACCTTGTCTGTGCTAATCCTGAATACCCAACTGATACGTGTGTCATTGTGTGCCAAGCCAAAAAATGAAAAGTTCATCTGCCAAGATGTCACACGATTATCAGGAATCAGTATCTGCATAGCAATAAATAGATATAAGGAACTGAGCTACTTGTAACACCCCAATTTTCTTAAAACAATAATTGTGATGTTAGTCTAGACTTTTCTGTGTTAGCAAGAAAACTTTGGTGTGTTATAAGCTTGAGTGCATGAATTGATTTTCTGACTTATTTAATTTTTGCTTGATGTCACTAGTGGGTCTAAGTTGAAAAACTCACAATAACAAAAATAGCATTATTAAAAATTTGATTCTGGTGATCTTCTAGTATGTTAAAACTTTGCCAAACTAGAGCTTCATATTAAGCAATCTGTGAGTAATTTTTGACATGCATTTAAACCAACTTGATCTATGGCATATATACTTTCATACCATGATTTACATACGAATTAAATAACTTTTTAAAACATTGTAACAGCCCAACTGTAACTTTCCTTTTGGTGTGCAATAGAAATGTTATATCATGTCATCATTCCATAAGTGCTTGCATTTATTTAATTTTGTGCATCAAATACAAATTACAAATTTTAAATCCTTATCTTGAATTCAAATGCTTTCAAAAATAAAATCATTTGAAGTTTCCAATTATCTTATAAATAATCCAATGAGATATTAATATGACTAAATGGAAACTTGTAAAAATTATTCAAAAGTTCTTTTATGTCTCTTTCTCTTATTTGTTTTACAAATACAAAAAAAATCAGAAGGTTTTGTAAAAGAAAAAGAAAACAGTACAAAAAAAAAAGAAACCCTGGCCGAGCTGGGCTGAATCAGCCCAACCCGACCCAAACAGCCCACCTGATCTCTGTCTCCCTCCTCCGTACGACCCAGAGGAGGAGGTCGAGCACCTTTCCAGGTGGCTATGGCGCCTCTGCCGCTGGCAAGCTCGCCCCACCGGCCCCCACCTCCGCTCCTCTCCTATTTTAGCTCCCCCGCGAACCCTAAACCTAACCCTACCCTCTTCTCTCTCCCCCCGCCGCCGTGTGCTCCGAAATCGCAAACGCCGTCGCCATGGCCGTCGGGCTCGAGCTCGCCTACGTCTGACCGCCGCCCTCTCCTGCTTCATCGACGCGCCAGGGGCTGCGCCGCCGTCCCCTCCTTCCTCTCGACGCGAGCAGAGGACCTGGGGGACACCTCCATCGAGCCGTCCGTCCCCGCTTCTTCCCAACGTCGAACGCACGGCCCGAGCTTCTTCTTCGACGCCGTCGTCGTCCTCCTACCTCCCCGAGCCTCCCACGACGCCAGCGACCTCCCCTCGGTGAGTCGCCGCCGCCGCTACCTTTTTCCCCTTCGATTCGTCGCGGATCGCCGGAGTTCTTCTCTGCGCCGGCGAGCACGCCTCGGACCGCACGGTGTCGACCACCAACTCCAGCACCCCGCTCCTCCCACTCGAATCCGAACCCAAAAATGAAGACGCCACGAGTTCCCGCACGCCTGAGACACTCGAACCCGCGATTAGCGCCGCCAGGGAGTGGCCGCCGGCGTCGATCCCTCCGCCGCCCCGCTTCGATTCGGCTCTCCGTCAGTTTCGTCAGAAACTGAGCCAAGAACGTTTAACTGCTTAAAACAATTTTGAGTCTAAGCGTATCACTAACCTATTCACTAACCAACTGGCTAAGCGAGCCGATCGGTCCGCAGCGCGTCGCGAGTTCGAACCCCGGGTAGTGGCTAAGAAAAATCGCCCCTTTTTATTCTTTCGCACTCGCTGACAGCCTGGCCCCACCGGTCAGTGACCGTGGAGCCAGCGCAGTGCCAGCGCGTCCTGGGCCCGCATGTCAGTCGCTGCGTGCGCACCGCGCACGGTGAGAAACCCCAGGGGCGCTGTGCTTTTGCACCAGAGCCCCTGCTTCTCCGTTTTTTGCACAGAGAACCTTCCCTGTTTTGGTTTCATCACGGATAAGTCCTCGGGTTTTACAGAAACACCCCTACACTTTTAAAATGCATAACTCTTAAATTATAACTCCAAATTAAATAAACTTTATATGTTTTTATATCAGAAAAATGCAATAAACATTAATATCACATTCTTATGTCATTTTGCATCATTTATTTTAAATGCTTAGTTTAAATTAACAAATGCAATTAATTAATTAAATATGGAGTATGAGGGGTAATAATTATATAATGTCCTAATTCCATTTAATATGCTCATATCCTTTTATACCATTCTCTTGCCATGCTAATAAATATTTATTTTTCAGTTGAAGTTAAATAATTTGTAATCAAATACTAAATATGAAATGGGTTGGGCAATTAAGTAATTAATGTCTCTTCCATTTTTTTTAAAGTAATTTGATCACCACTTCGGCTATATTAAGTAACATTTAAATTGTTGGCTACACAAATAACTTGCACCCTAATCTTTTGTCGGGATTCCATTCCCGCTTTAATATGACCTAATCATCTCATACCATGTCGCATCATCATTTGTTTGCGCATTTCTCTGTATTGATTATTGTTTCCTATTGTCTGTGTTTGACTCTCTTTGGGTAGACGACGACGTGTCTGCTGCGAGTACCTACGACACTGAGGTTCCAGCTATCGTGCCAGGCTACGAGCTGCCAGGCAAGCTTTTGGTAACCGGTTACACGATTGTCGGGTTTTCATTCCTGCCTTTTGATCTATGCTATCTTAGTTATCGATTCTTGAATTGCGATCCCATCACATGTTTATCCTGCAGTCTATACAGCTATATCCCCACAACCCATAACCCCTTGCATGTTTATCTGTTGGCCTTTGCGAGTCGTAGTGCATGCTTAGGATTGGTTGAGCGAGTCGTTCCTTTGTCTTTATCTCATATGCTTAGTATGATATATTGTTCTACTATAATAAACTGCTGTCTTATTTTGGGGTTCTATAATTAAAAGATAAGGCACCAGGCGGAAGGCCTTGCGAGGTGCTTTGTTCTTCTCAGTGTCGACCTAGGAACTGAGATTTTGTCCTCGGATCCAATTTTGAGCGCACTAACCACTTGTGGGTGGCCCAATGGAGCCCCCCTCGACTTTGAACGGATCCGCAGCTCGTCCATGTGCCGCAAGTAGTTCGGGTTTTCCATTCGCTCATATGCATGTGCATGATGATGATGATGATCGATGAGAGGTTACTGGATACGGGGGTCATATAGGGGTGGTGCTCACGTAGCGGACAGTTCCTACTGTGGTTTGAGCCGCATGGTGAGCAGACACAAACTAATGAGTCCGCAATTGAGATTCGGCCGGACTCCTGACGCGGGTAACAACTCATATGGGTGGCACTTGGACTTGCTGTAGTGAAGGAATGAGTCGTGTTGAGAGGCCCTAACGGGTTGATCATGCGAGTATGGGTACTGTAGTGCACCCCTGCAGGGTATAATCTTATCGATGAGCCGTGTCCACGGTTATGGACGACTTTGGTGATGATGCTGGCTAACAAGATCTAGACAACTTACATCTAATCATTGTTAATTAATGTGACTAGTAATATAGCATTACTTACACCCTAAATGGTAACTAAAATTGTAAACGTGTGAGTATTCCCGGATTGCTTCCTCATACTTGGTTGAGGGGGTTAATTCGAGAATGGGTTATGACTGGTGTCAGTTGTAGGTGGATACTTAAACGCTCTCTTACCCCTCTCTAATTAGACGGAAGTTTTAGCGTGTCTCTTTAGTCTGCTAGTGCTGCTGCCGCTAAGTACACTTACCCCCATAATTTGGGAATCTTACAGTTATGTAACCTGTTAGCTTAAGCTTGTTCGATACGCTTCGGTGTATTGACCCGTTCGCGGGCTGTGGTTTTTCTGCAGTTGAGGATCCTTCACTCGACCAGTTGGGTGGATACTACGTGGAGTTCGACGACGAGAGCTACGACGAGTAGTTAGAGTTCCCCTGGGCTACTTCCTGGTGGACTGCGTGGATGGGCCTTCTTTTTCGTTTCGGCCTTGAGCCCTTTGCTTCTTGTCTGTACTCAGACCGGTTTGTTTCCGCTGCATGATGTAATGTTGGGACATGTGTCCTCTGATTGGTGCCATTTGATATATTTAGCTCAGTGAGAGCTTTTGGATATTATTTCCTTTCTTTGTGTCTTAGGTTTATTCTGTGGTTTCAACTTGTTAAAAATCCGACTCGTATACCATGTGTGTATGGTTGAAGTATACGAGTTGGAAGACTTTTTTGGGTTCTTGCGTGCACAATCTGGAAACGTATGTGACGTTGGGATCGCCAAGAACTGTCGGCCGATGATCCATTCCGAGCATGGCCTGATTGTTTTCCTGGGATTGGTAACCCCAGTATGTTCTTGGTTGTGTGGCCCAACCGATACGTTTCGTTTGTGTAGCTTGAATTCAGGGTCTGACAAACATAATAACCCACAAGATTTTGTAGGCATCAAGATAGGGTGACCATTTGACCAGTGGTAGATTCAGTTTTGCACTCCCTACCCTAAGCACACCAGAACTCCTTTGGACAATGCACCTGCACACCACTCTTCTCCATCACCTCTTCTAGGTTGGAGAACTCTTTTGACCCTTAAGTATGCCTCTGGTTGCTTAATATCTTGTGTTGAACCTAGTGTCATTTTATTCCTGTGCACTCTCCTTTAATCACCTAAAAACAACTAAAAACCTAAATCTCTCTCCCGAACTGCTCCCTTGCCTTGCTGAGGAAGGAGGGCTGCTCACCCCACGACCAGACCCCACCTGCCAGCCTCTCTTTTGTCCTCTCCTCCACTCACTTTGCTTCTTTCCCAAAAGCCACCCAATGGGTGATTACTCCCCCTCTCCCTACTGGCCAAGCCACGTCCATCCCGACCAGTCTCTCTCTGTACTCACCTCCCACCGCCCTCCTGAGCAATTGGTTAAGCCTCTCGAGCACTCCCTCTCCCTCTCATCCCATGGGAACCCTAGATCGGGCACACCCTCTTAAACACATCCCTGTGCTCCTATCCTTTCCATTCCTCTCCCACAACACTCCACTTACTCCCCTCTCTCCACCCACAAAACCACGCTCAAGCTTTCGCCCTCTGCATCGCGGGAGATGAAGGTTTCATCTCGGCACCCGCTGTCTTCAAGCGACGGTTGCCGAAGTTTCCCTCCCTCCCTTCTCGCATTTTTTGGCATGCTGAGTTCCCCTCTGCGTGGGTTAACTCTTCCCCCTTTTTCTTTTGCTCTGTAGTTGCTCTAGTTCGTCGTGCTCGTCCACAAACCGGAGGTCAAGAAGCTCAGAACCGGCGAGAACGTGCCTGTGCACGCGGGTTTTGAGACCATCCCCAGCTTTCCCGAGACCTCCTCCGTCGACTCCACCCCTCTCCATCACCGTTTTGGTCCCCCACGGTGAGCAACCAGCAGCCCGAGTCGTTTTCCTCCATTTTTCCACGTTCTACACGTCGTAGGGAAGAAGAAGAGCTGCTACCGTCGATCTTTCGATCAATGGTTTCGATTAGTTGTTTATGGATCTGTTGCTGGCCCTTAGATCTAGATCTAAGGGTGACTTACCCCTTCATCGAGCTGGACCTCGCCCTGGGCCGGCCCAACATTGTGCTGCCCAGTCCTTCTTCAAATCTGGCCCGACTAGCATTTTGTTTAGTCATATCTTTCCTGTTTAAATTTCCAGAAAACAACTGCTTAGCTTTAAATCCTTTGTCGTAGATCTATGCATGCAAATTGAGTGATTAAAATTCTGTTGAGTTCCTACGAGTTTTTATAACCGTGTGGCACTGGCCGTTTACAAAAATATGTATTTATTTGTGTGCTAGAGTAGATCTTGTACATAGTTTCTGTTCATAATTTATTTAATAACTTGAGTTTTGTAGATCCAAAACATGCACACTATAGTTCCATGGAAAGCCTATAAGAATACCTACCTAGATCTATAAGCCATTTATGCAGGAGACGTTTCTAACTAAAGTTATATTAAGCTTAAGAATGACACCAGTAGCTATTTGATGATTTTTATTTCATTATTAAAATACTTTTTGGAGTAAATCCAATTGAATGTGGTAGATATGAGTTATAGTATTCATATCCTATAAGGGTAGAATTTTCCAGCTTGTATTTTGTGCATGGTGAATTATTTCCTTAAACAGTAGGTTATTCCACATGAATATGAATATTTTTATTCTCTGATAATAGTGTGAGTCTAGTTTTGATTGTTTGAGCTATATCTGTGTATGCAAATATCTTTGGAGTATTTTTGTGGAGTATCCAGAAGTTTTATCTAGCATATCACACTGGTTTGGCACTAAAATAATTTATATTTTGCTCTGTACATAAATAATAGTTAGAAGTTTACTTTCCTTTAAATCTGGCATAACTTGAGCTAGCATTGTCCAAATTAGGTGAATAAAATTTCTACAGAGAGATAAATTCCGTTTCTTTCCAGAGAAATTAACTTTGCATGCAGGAGATCTCTAAAACAGAAACTACATCCTTTTTGGTTTTGACATTAATATCTCTTAGATGATTTTTAGTTTCTGTTTGGAAGTAGATTTTTATGCACAACTAATTTTAAGAGATTCCTATACTAACTAGGAGTACTGTGGTAGAAGGGTTTCTTTTTATGAACATTACTATAGGAGTTATGAATTTTCCATCTAAACAACACCATAATAACTATTTAAATGTATTACTTATATATTCTGTTTTTGGATAAAAGCAAACTTGTTTCAAAAACTTGTCAACTTTGTAATCCAGAAACTAAACAAAACCCTTACACTTGTACTTAAAACATTAATAGTGTTGTGGTGTTTTCCTTGTGTGTGGTTAGCATAACCCAGTTTATGCTATAGTGTAGCACTATATGTTCGGTGTGTTTTATTAGTGATTATGTTTATGATTGGGTGAATCTCTCCGGTGGATGGTTCTACTTTGTAATGCTGGCAGTTTGTTCTTTTACTTTAGATTATTTTCAACACGCATTTTAGGATATACTCTAGTTCCGTTATTCCTTTCATGTTACTATAGATCCGCAAGCAGAGGACGAGCAGAACGTGGTTGCTGAGCACATCTACGAAGAAGAGCCAGACCAGGGACAATACTTTGAGCAAGGCAAGCCACCTCACCACTATAACGAATCCTACTATTTTATCAAGCATGTTTTGTTTTCAAAATAAAATAATGCATGTTTTACTTTTGTGGCACCTTGCCACCCGAAAACTATTTTACAAAATATTGTTTGGCCAAAGTTATCTACTAGATTATTATAGGTGTTACAAAATAAGTTTTTACTTGATGAGCCTTGTTGTTGAAGGATCCATCAAGAAGATTAAGTTTTCTAGTAGTACACTTCTATTCTCTTATCTCAAAACTATAGGATGGGAGCCTGGTTTGATAAAAATGTTTTTGGGAAAAAAAAACCTGAGCTGCTGGGAGCAGTCGGCGAGCAAGTGTTTTATTAAAACCAGAGTTAATGGGAGCAATCAGAGAGGTTTGCGAAAAACCAAGCGACTGGGAGTAGTCGGAGGAGGAGATGTTTTGGAAAACAAAGTGTGACCCTAGCTGCCGCCCGAACAAGACATAGGTAAGGCTTAGCCGGAAGCTTGTCCGTTTTAGTATTGGGGCTCTCATACTTTCTATGGGGGTTGGGCCCTCGAAGCCGGGTTGTCGTCTGTACGAGACAATACACATGTGAATGGACTCGCGCCGGACGATTACGGCGGGTCTCCTGCCGTGGCGGTGTGGCGTACCGAGGAAAGACCTAGAGGTCTAGTTGAGCACACGGTGCCGAGGAGAACAAACCTACCGGGAGGTCCCGATACTAGGGTGGACACAGTGGAAAGCTTTGATCGCGTTATCCGGACCCCCGCATACTGTCGTGTGACGGGCCGTGGCAGACATGACAGAAGGACCTATAGGTGTGGGTAAAGTATGCAACCTCTCCAGAGTGTAAATCTATTCGAATAGCCGCGTCCGCGGTCATAGACGGTTGGAAAGGTCCCACTAGGCACGCTGGCTGATTTTAGTTTTTTTAAAGGAAAGTGTTTCGCGGATGAAAAACAAGGGGGCAACAAGGTGGTACCTGGGAGGTACGGAATTTGGGTGAGGATGGTTAAATCTCGGGGAGACAACCAGTCCGATCTCATGCCAGGAAAAAGGGTTACCCCTATCCTAGTGTTTTGACAAACTTTTACTAAAGAAAGTTTTCAGTACTTAGATATGTCCTTTCTATATCTAACAAAAGAGAATTCTATCTATAAATGTTTTCTTCAACAAAGATATAGAGATGTCGTACTCTCTATGTCTAGAAATCATGGTGTTCAAAAATAAGCCCTATAGTTGTATATAGGAGCTATCCTACTTTTCGAAAATGGTTTACTTGCATCTCCATGAAAACTGAAACCTAGAGGTGGTCTTGCGAGTATGCAATTGTACTTATATGGCTGTGTCCCTGGATATTCAAATGTCCAGATTATAAAAAGGAGGCCTACGTCGAGGAGGAGTATGACGACGACTTCGCTGCTTAGTTGTCACTGGTCAACTGCACTTGTGGGATTGGCGTCTGGAGATGGCGAGGGCCGACGCTAGCCACGAGCTTCCGCTATCTTAGTTAATTCCGTGCTGCGCGACGAGGTATTGCAGACTTGGTCGTATGACCATTTATGTGTTGTAAGACTTTTTATTCGTACGACTTGAATGATGTAACTCTTTGATACCAATGTTGGTTATGTGATTGCGATGCATTGATCATTGGGATCGTGATCTTTTACATAACATGGACATCTCGGACTTGTTCCGTAGGGGTCCTCACAGACTTGGTATCAGAGCCATTATTGACCTTAGGAGACTTTAGCTAGGTTGGGCGTCGACGTCAAGCAAAAATATTTTTTCCTAAAAATTTGGGAGAGATACTTAAAATATGCTGAATATACTGCTATGCCCTCCCCTCTGTTATTAATTACTGAGTAATACTATACTTGCATTAACCTTTATACCTTTACTTGTTTAAAATTTTGCACACCGTTCACTAATTCAACTTCCACTTAAAATTTTGTGTAGATGGATGAAGAGTTTACGACTGCTATCCAGTTGGGAGCGTTGCCTGACCAGGGGGCCACGCGTCTGTTTGAGGTTGACCTGCTAGAGCTGACCCAACTCTTGGAGCGCCCACTTCCCGAGCTGCGAGGAGGACGATCCCCACCGATCGTCAATGGGGAGATGTCCTGGAGGATACTGTGTACACTTCGAGGCCACCACTTGCGGAGGAGCTGACTGTGGAGGCTACTGGACCTACGAGCCCCGGAGCGATCGTGTCCGTTCTGCAGCGAGCCCTTGCCCGCCTGGTTCACTACCACCGCTTCGAGCTAGTGGGCACCCGCTTCGAGTTCTTCGAGGGGATTGACCAGCACGGTGATCCCGTACCACCGAGTTTCCACCCCACCTTCGGCTGCCACGTGGTGAACTTGGGACTGTTTCTGGAGTACATCCAGGCTCAGCTAGAGGAGAGTTGCCTGGAGATCCACTTCCGTTTTGAGCAGTGGCAGGACACTCTTTGTAGCCTCACCGACGCCGAGAGGAGCGTCACCGTCGCCGAGCAGCTCATTGAGGAGTCTGTCACCTTGCGCCATGAGGCGGAGGACATGCTAGCAGTAGCCGAGGAGAAGCTCGAGGCCACAGAGGAGAAGCTCAAGGCCAACGAGGAGCGTCTAGCGAGGGCCCGAGCCGCTTTTGGGAAGGAGCAGAAGTTGTGCCGCAGCTTTGAGGCCCGCTTCAAGAAGGCCGAGTACCCCAGGCTCCACTTGGCGAGGAGGGTTGGCGAGTAACGCCACCATTACCATCCGCGACGCCAGGATTCAGGAGCTAGAGGGGGAGCTGGAGGAGGCCCGCAGGGCGAACGACGACCTCCTGCCTGACGACGAGGACCCTATGGAGGGTATGGACATGGAGTCCGAGAGTGACCAGGAGGATGACGACCTTCGTGGAGCGGTGGACGAGGACACCAAGGCTGTTATGTCTGATGAGGACCCGGAGGAGCCACCTTACACCAGCGACGCGCACGCCTCACCCGACGCCTACCCCGGAGATGAGTAGCTTCTACGAGTAATCTCTTTTGAGTTAGGACCGAGCCATCACGAACCATTGCTGCGATTGTGTGATCTAGTTAGCATGAGTGTGTTGTTGGGATGATTGTAAGACTATGTCAGTATTCTATGGTGCGTTTGTGAACTCATATGTGATGCTTTTGGAACTTTTTCATGGAGTTAGATCATGCTTCATTATGAGTATTTTCTTGCTGTGATTTTATTCTTCCTTATGCTACTAAGTTTATGTATGGCATGTTCTACCCAAATGCATGTTTGCAAATAAGCGGTTTGGATAGGAGTATTAATGTGTGCATTATTCTACACTTCAGCATGGCACGAGATCCACCACCACCACCACCCGAGCCATCCTTGGCTCAAGTTTTGCGCCTTCTCGTGGAGGATCACGAGGCAGCCCGCAATGAGAGGAATGCCAACCTCGCCACTCAGCAGACCCTTGCTCAGATCGCTGTCAACCACAATGACGGCCAAGGAAATGAGGAGCCCCACTCTAAGCTTCGTGACTTTCAGAACACCAACCCACCAGTTTTCTCCAAGAGTGAAGTGCCACTGGATGCTGACGACTGGATTCGCACCATCGAGAACAACTTAAGGGTCACCCAAGTGGGTGACAATGAGAAGGTGGTCTACGCCACCCACTATCTCTTTGGACCTGCCCGAGCGTGGTGGGAGGCTGTTCGTGCTCTGCTACCCCAAGATGAAGTCGTGACTTGGGAGGCGTTTAAGACCAAGCTCCTGAAGCGGTATGTGCCAACCGGACTTGTCAATGTCATGAGAGAGTAGTTTCTGCAGCTCAAGCAAGGCGGTATGTCTGTCAGTGAGTATCTCGAGAAGTTCACCACTCTGGCCAGGTATGCACCCGCCGACACTGACACCGAAGACAAGAAGAAAGAGAGGTTCCTGAATGGACTGCATGATTAGATGTAGTGCATCCTGGTAGTGATGCCCTTCACGGATCTAGAATCCCTGGCTGATGCAGCCATCATGATGGAGCACAAGCGCATGGCTTTGTTTGACAACCGCAAGCGCCGCCAGTAGATGCTGCAGGGTAGTAGTAGCAGCAGCCCCGCTGGAAGCTACCCACGCCCGCGCCCTTCACCTCCGTCAGGGCCTGCATATCAACCACCAAGACCTACTTATCAAGGTCATCGTCTTTCGCACCAAGACCCAGCTACCCCAATCGCCCGCCTGCACCTCGCCCTGGAAGCGGTTTCAACCCCGGTCTCAACTTTAACAGACCGCCTGCTCCGAGACCCTCTGGAGGATGTTTTGCTTGTGGGCAGCCTGAGCACTTCTCTCGAGACTGCCCCACTAAGCAGCCCGCTCGCAGTCGCCCCAATTCGACCAAGATGAACCAGGGACCATCTCGTCCGCCTGGAGGCAAAGCCCCTTATCCGAAGAAGACAGGACACATGGCACGCGGACATCTGAACCATATCAGTGCCGAGGAAGCTCAGGAAGCGCCAGACCTTGTGATGGGTACGTTCCCTGTCAACTCAGTACCTGCTTCAGTTTTGTTTGATTCTGGGGCATCCCATTCGTTTGTTACTGAGCCGTTTGTTAAAAGGAGTGGTATGGAACCGACTTTGATGCACCGTCCTATGCTTGTGCAAATACCGGGAGCCACTACTAAAGCCTACATTTCTTGCAAGGAGACTCCCGTGGAAATCCAGGGAGCCCGATTCCATGCGGATCTCGTGGTATTAGGAAAGCAAGGGATAGAAGTGGTTTTAGGAATGGATTGGATGGGGGTGAACCGTGGTATAATTGATTGCACCACTAAGTCCATCACCCTAACCAGCCCGGAAGGAGAAGAGATCACCCACACCTCGACCCATCACTCCACCTCGGGTCATTGCCATAAGAGTGTAGCTGAACCCATTTTGGAAGAAGTGCCAGTAGTTTGCGAGTACCCCGATGTATTCCCTGGAGAGTTACCTGGTATGCCACCTGATCGGGATATCGAGTTCATCATTGAGTTAGTTCCCGGTACTGGACCCATAACTCAGAAATCGTATCAGATGAATCCCAAAGAGTTGGAGGAATTAAAGAAACAACTGGATGACATGCTTAGGAAAGGGATGATTTGCCCCAGTGCACCACCCTGGGATCACTAGTTATATTTGTGGATAAGAGAGACGGTACCACTCGCTTGTGTGTGGATTACCGAAATCTAAATGATGTGACCATCAAGAACAAGTACCCTCTACCCAAGATTGAAGACCTGTTTGACCAATTCAACGGAGCCCGAGTCTTTTCCAAGATCGACCTCTGTACCAGTTATCATCAGCTGAAAGTGAGAGAATCAGACATCCCTAAAACAGCTTTCATTACCCATTATGGATTGATTGAGTATACCGTAATGTCCTTTGGCCTGACCAATGCCCCTGCCTATTTCATGAATCTCATGAACAAGGTGTTCATGGAGTACCTGGATAAATTTGTGCTTGTCTTCATCGATGACATCCTGATTTATTCCAAGTCAGAAGAGGAGCATGAAGAGCACCTGAGGCTAGTCCTAGGTACCCTTCGTGAGCATCAGCTTTATGCCAAGTTCAGCAAATGCCAGTTTTGGTTGAAGGAAGTAGCCTTTCTTGGCCATGTTATCTCAGCCGGAGGAATATCTGTTGACCCAACTCATATCAAGTCCATTCTCGAGTTCCCAACCCCCTCTAACCAAACCGAGGTGAGGTCCATCCTCAGAATGGCCGGTTATTATCGCAAGTTTGTTGAAGGGTTCTCAAGCATCGCCAAGCCACTGACTCAACTGCTAAAGAAAGACCAAAAGTTTGTATGGACCGACAAGTGTGAGGCCAGTTTCCAGGAGCTGAAGAAGCGCCTTACCACTTCACCCATTTTGACCATGCCCGATGTGACCAAAGATTTTGTCGTGTAATGCGATGCCTCCAAGCTTGGACTAGGTTGTGTCCTTATGCAAGAGGGCAAAGTGATTTCCTACTCATCGTGATAGCTTTGCAAGCACGAGCAGAATTACCCAACCCATGATCTTGTACTTGCTGCCGTGGTTCACGCACTCAAGACTTGGCGTCACCTCTTGATGGGTAACCGTTGCGAGATCTACACATATCACAAGAGTTTGAAGTATATCTTCACTCAGAGAGATCTGAATATGAGGCAACGGAGATAGATAGAGCTCATCAAGGATTATGACTTAGATATCCATTATCACCCTGGAAAAGCCAACGTCGTAGCTGACGCACTTAGTCGGCAACCATGTTCGTTCAACGCAATGATCAAAACCCGACAGCCAGAACTCTGGGAGGAGTTAGACAAGATGGGCATAGAAGTAGTCAGTTATGGAGCCGTAGATCAACTCTTACTGCAGCCCACATTATGGGATCAGATCAAGAAAGCACAGAAGGGCCACGAGAGTATTGAAGGCATCAAGCGAAGGATGGGCGAAGAGGAAGTCCCTGGATTCACTATTGATTCCGAGGGTATTCTCTGGTACGAAGGACGTATCTGCGAACCATCATATCATGATTTGAAGCAGCTAATTATGAAGGAAGCCCACAAGACTTTATACTCCATCCATCCCAGAGGAACCAAGATGTATCAAGACCTTAAGGAAAATTTCTGGTGGCATGGCATGAAACGTGAGATTGCACTCTTTGTCCATAACTGTGATATCTGCCAGAGAGTCAAAGCAGAGCATCAACGACCAGCTGGTTTATCCAACCCCTGAAGATACCTGAATGGAAGTGGGATGAAGTCGGAAGGGGCTTTATCACCGCCCTACCCCGATCTAATCGCGGTCATGATGCCATTTGGGTTATGGTGGATAGACTCACCAAGGTTGCGCATTTTCTCCCAGTAAGCACCCGTCACCGCTCCAATCAACTAGCTGACCTATACATGTCCTGCATCGTCAGTCTTCATGGAATACCCAAGACTATCGTGTCTGATTGGGGAGCGCGGTTTACTTCCCAGTTTTTGACCAAGCTTCACGCGGAACTGGGGACGAAACTCTTCTTCAGCACCGCTTATCACCCTCAGACAGGAGGAAAGACGGAAAGAGTCCACCAAATTCTAGAGGATATGCTTAGAGCCTGCGTGTTAGCTTACAGAGCAACGTGGGAGGATTGTTTGCAGTTTGCAGAATTCTCCTACAACAACAGTTATCAAGCTAGTCTGAAGATGGCACCATTCGAGGCTTTGTACGGACGCAGGTGTCGCACCCCTTTGAACTGGTTGCAATACGGAGACAGTCAAGTCTTTGTAGTAGATACCCTGCAATAAGCGGAAGAGCAAGTTAACCTATTTCACGACTGTCTTAAGGCCGCCCAATCAAGGCAGAAGAGCTACGCAGATTCCAAGAGGCGTGAGTTGAGTTTTGAAGTTGGAGACATGGTGTATCTTTGAGTGACCCCACTCGAAGGAATGCAGCGCTTCCATGTCAAAGGAAAGCTCGCACCCTGCTACATAGGACCGTTCAAGGTTTTTTTCTCGACGGCGAGAAGTGTCGTACCAACTGGAGTTGCCACCCCATCTATCCGAGTTTCATGATGTGTTCCATGTGTGACGCCCTAAAATCGGTACTATGTAGATTTAAGCGATTCCGCCGAAATCCGCATAATAACGATTTTAGGTCGCCCACCAGACATAATGTGCACGCCGAAACATGCGCATTATGTGGGTGGAATTGTGATAACATTACAACAGTTCCGATACATCCACAAATACAACAAAGATATATAAATACAACAACGACTCGAACGAGTCAAGATACAAATGATACAATACAAAGATACAAATGACAGCGAAAGCAAAAATAGTATCGTCTAAGGATAAGATGCAAATTGGACTAAGAGTCCTGAAGATAAGCGATGGCGCCAAATCCCTGCCCAGCCAAATCGGAGGGATTCCCAAGCTAACGTCGTCTCACTTCAAACCTGTTGACTGCACATAAAGCATAACCCAAACGAGGGTCAGGGCACTCCCTGGCAAGCAAAACCGACTTGCCTACTTTCTACACCATCTCCCAAAATATAGGGGAGATGGACTTAGCGGCAGCAGTACTAGCAACCTAAAGAGACACGCTACAACTTCCGTCTAATTAGAGAGGGATAAGAGAGCGCATAAGTAAACATCTACTACTAACACCAATCATAACCCATTCTCGGATTAACCCCCTCAACCAAATATGAGGAAGCAATTCGGGAAACTCACACATTGAACAATTTTAGTTATCATTTATTGTGAAAGTAATTCTATATTACTAGTCAAATTAATTAACAATGATTAGGTGTAAGTTGTCTAGATCTTGTTAGCCAGCATCATCACCAAGTCGTCCATAACCGTGGACACGGCTCATCGATAATATTATACCCTGCAGGGGTGCACTACTGGACCCATACTCGCATGATCAACCCAGTCAAAAACATTAGGGCCTTTCAACCCAACTCTTTTCCTTCACCGCAACAAGTCCAGGAGCCATGGGAGCTATGCTGGTCCCGGCCAAAAGGGTGCGGACTCCCGCAGGACACACCCCTCCGCACCAACAGGCCGCGCCCTATATGCATGTAACAAGGCACACCGCCAAAGTAAAATACTACACTAGTATCGATGCATATGAGACAAATGGAAAACCCGAACTAGGTGCGGCTCCCGGACAAGTCGAAGTTCCAGTCAAAGTCGAGGGGGGCTCCATTGGGCCTCCCACAAGTGGTTAGTGCGCTCAAAATTGGATCCGAGGACAAAATCTCAGTTCCTAGGTCGACACTTAGCAGAACAAAGCACCTCGCAAGGCCTTCCGCCGGTGCCTTATCATTTAATTATAATACCCCAAATATAATACAACATTTTATTAAGGTAGAATAATCTATCAAGCTAAGCATATGAAATAAACGACCAACAGAGGACTCGCACAACCAACTCTAAGCATGCGCTACGACTCGCAAGGCTAACAGATAAACATTCAACAGGTGATGGGATGTGGGGATAAAGCTGTATAGGCTGCAGGTTAAACATGTGATGGTGTCGCAATAAAGAATCGAATACTAGGGTAGCAGAGATCAACGGTAGGAATGAAAGACAATGTATAGGTAAACAAGCAAACTTTGCTTGCCTGGAATCCCGCATGGAAGCAGATCTTGTCGTTGCTCACACATCTCAACGTCTTATCCGCGAAGAAGCAACAAACACTGGAAGCGCAAAAGATGCATTTTACAACTACGGCAAAAGATCCAGCATGATCATACGAGAATGATGCATGACATGGCAAGATGCATAACAAATGCATTTAATCCAAATTAAGCGGGAAAGCAATCCTGTCAATTAATATTTAGGTGCAAGTTATTTGTTTACTCATCAATATTAAATGTTGATTAACATGGCAACACATGACATGGGTGATCTAATTAAATTAAATGGAATAGGGTAATAATTAATTAAAGCCCAACACATTCCATATTTATTTATTTAGGTGCAGTACATAAATTACACTAATCAATTAAAATAACAGATGCAAAATGGCATGCAAATGGCATATTAATATTCATTGCATTTTTCTGATAATAATACATATAAAGATTATTTTATTTGGAGTTATAAATTAAAAGTTATTAACATTTTAGTTTTAGGGGTGTTTCTGTAAATGTCAGGGACCTGTTGGTGAGGAAACAGTGCTGGGGAGGTGTTCTGGGTAGAAATCAGCAACTACAGGGGGCTCTGGGTAATTATCCCAGCATCTCTGGGTTCTGGGACTTTTTTCACCGCAGGGGATCCCAACCCGCGCGGCTGACTTGCGGGACCCGATGCCACACTGGAGTGTGCGGGTGTGTGGGTGAAATGCGGGCCCGGTGGGTCACTGACGGGTGGGCCAAATATGTCAGCGGGCAAACGAAAAAAACAAAAGGAGAGCTTTTCCTGGTCAACGCGCTCGCGGGGAGTCGATCTCGCGCACTCGCTGCGGTAACACAGGAACCCAACCACTGAGCTACAGATCGGATCGTGTTAGGATAGCCAAACCAGTGTAGCTAAACTACAGAAGCGAGCTTAACAGAATTTTTCGACACCAAAGTTCAGTCCTTTGAGGGACAGACGCCGGAAGCAACGACCACAGCGAGCGACTCCGGTGGCGACGACGCAGGGAGGACGTGATGGTGTGCAGCGTGGATGTGGAGAGGTGCAGGCCGTGCACTCGCGGGCGGAGGCACATGCGCGGCATCAACATCGAGCGTGCGTATAGCTCGGCTCGGCAGCCATGGCGGAAAACAGAGACGAAGGCGTGGACGAGGGCGACTACGAGGGATGGAGAAGGAGTCGGGGGAGAGGGGAAATGTCACATCCCAAAATTTGAAACTAAGAAAAAACTTAGTGTTACCAGACCCAAAATTCAGAACCAACAAAAACTTTTTGAAATGTTTCACTGAGGATTGTGTTTTCCTTCCCATTGCTATGTTTGACATTGTGTGGCTGCTCCTTTTTGTGTGTGTGACTTGTTTGTCTTGAATGCATCATCCTTGTGATTGATGTGATCATGTTGTGTTGTTGCTTGTGAGTATAATTAATTCAATGTGCTAGAGCAATAAATTAAAACACACACTTGACAACAAATTTGGTATGTATAAAGCAAAACTCCAAAAATTATTCAACAAATGGAAATTTAGATCAGGAGTTGAAGAAATGATCTAAATAAATTATTTTCCCTACATAACTATGTATTTCCTTCAAACAAATATTTTCTCTATGAACTTATAAATTATTTGAAGTTAATATATTTCTCAAGGAAGTTCCAAGAGTTCAAAGATAATATTTTGAACTTGCTTTAAAATTTCTAAAGGATTATAAATTTGTTTTTAAGAAAAAAATGCCATATTTAAACCCTGTGAACAAAAGTTATTCAAAACATTTTATTTTCAAATACCAAATTTTGTGGAGCTTCTACCTGTATATGGGAGCCTACCCAAATATTTTTAAATTTTTATAAAATGTTTTAGTACCCCAAATAAAATCCCTAAAAGCTACTGGTTTTCAAAGGAATTAAAAGAAATAAAAAAGGACTTAGTTGTAAGAAGGGAAAGTTCTGCCAGGGGGTTATCGGGGAAAACGCCATCTCCTTCCTGTAGCCGCAGCACGGCATGGCGCCAGTGCCGCCGTGCTCCTCGTTCCCGCTCGGCGCCGCCCGTCGCCAGGGCCCCCTCCCGCTCCTCCTGCAGTGTCGAGGGAACACGACGCCGTGCCGCCCTCGGCCCTGCTCCTCCGTGACCGTGCCCCCTCCCCTCGCTGTCCCCCTGCTCGCCCGACCGTGAGACCGAGCACACCGACGCCGACCGCGGCCGCCCCTGTCCTCCACTCGCACTGCCCGGACCCCCCTCCTCTCCTCTCCCCTGCGACGTGGATAAGAAGACCCCGGGCCACTCTTTGCTCTCCATGCCCAAATATTTCCCCTCCCCTCTCATTTCTTCTCGCAACCGGAACCTCGCCGCCATGGTTGAGCTTGCCGCCGTCGATTGAAGCATCCTCGAGCCAAACCAAGACCACCAGGAGCTCCGCCGTGCAGTCCTCTCCCTCCGCGTCCAAGGAATCGAGCTGAGACGCCTCCGTGTTCGAGATCGCCTTCATCTTCTTCAACTCCGGCCGCCGCACTTCGAGCAAGTTCCTCACCGTCTCCGACCTCCTCCGTCCAAGCCGAGCACACGCACGCGTCGAGGGTGAGCACACGAATCCCTTGGACATGCTCGTTACCCTCCTAACGCTGTAGCTCGTCGTAGTGATCGAGACCGTGTCCAACCGCCGCCGTGACTCACCGTGGTCGCCGTCTCCGGTGACCATTTGGGTCGTAGCGCTGCCCTCCAGTCTCCCTATACCCGTGCGAGTCATATGCGCCCCTTAGTCCGTCCGCGCGCGTCCCCTTCCGTCGACCCCGTGCGCGTCACCGCCGGTGATCACCGTGGCCGTGCGCGTCGTCGCCGTGCATGGTCCACACCTCAAAAGGATCCGTGCCCGTATACTAGCACCAACACCGATCCACCCCAGTGGCTAGCACCAGCGCGCACGCTCGTGAGGTCGCGAGTTCGAACCCCGGCAGCGCGCTGCCTTTTCCCTTTTATTTTGCACGCTGACAGGTAGTCCCCACCGGTCAGTGACCGTGGCAGTTAGCTCAGCCCGCACTCAGCCCAGTCGGCACCAGCGTGGCACTCGGGCCCGCATGGCAGTGGCTGTGGCTAGCCAGCTCTTCGGTGCAAAGCGTTCCACTAGGTTTTCTGAGAAATAAAATAAATAGAAAGATTCAAATATAAATTTGTAAAATCCATAACTTTTCAAATACTTATCCAAAAATTACAAATAAGATACCAAAATGTTAAGAAAAATAAAACCTGTCTTTTGGTGAAATTCACCTATCCAAATAAATTAGTTTATTTGATGTTTTATTAGAATAAAGAAAATGGCAGAGAAGAAAAGGCTTTTGGAAAATTCATATCTTTAAAAATAAGGATCCAAAAATTAAGTTTGACATATTAAAATGTTTAGCAAGTGCTAACCTTCATATTCCACCTTGTTTTCCACACATGGATAATTATTTTGTAGTGCTGCTTAGAATAAATTAACAAAAATGGCATATTGAGAAAGGATGTTATAAATTAATCCGTGATAAATTTTGGAATGAATCCAATTGGGTTGTCTTCTATATGTGTAGGAGAACATATCCCTAGCTTGGTTTGAATTTAGGAGTCACCGATTGACTTTGGTGCTAATTATAAGTCTTAGGTCTTTTCTGCCTATTTTTATTAGGCCTTTAATTAATTGTTATGTTATAACTTTATTGTTACAAATGTGTTTCCTAGCATATACAGGGTGGTAGCCACTGTTATGACATGTTCTTTTAATTTTACTAGCATGTTAGGAAAGCTAATTGTGAGTCATGTGTTTGTGAGGGATTTATTCCTTATACAACTTTTCACCTAGTAATTAGGAATTACTATTGTTGTTTATTTTGATGTGAGAATATTGTGTGAGATTAATATGTATGCCTTGCTGGTTAAGGATTGTTGTGGTACCGTTGCGTACATGTTATTATAGTTTAGCAGGTTATAATATGTTAGTACTGTTAGTGGAATTTGTTAAGCAAATTGGTATGAGTAATATATTTGTCTGGCTTGATGAACTTGATGGACTTGAGTTGAGTGCTAGCTTAACTATCTTGTTAGTGTATCCACCTTAGCTTGGTGAGGTATTTAAATTATAGAGATTAATTGGTGACTTAACTTTTGTCTGAAGTATTTCCTGATCAGAGAAAAGTGGTTACTAATTACCTCTAATTGAAGATGCCTTGGTGCTCTATATTTTGGCATGTGTATGGTGTTATACTCCTGTGAGTATCATGCCCTAGTAAATATAGATTTATTTCGTTGCTTAATTAAACTAGTGCTATGTTCGTGGCTTGAGTGATTAGTTTAATACCTGTGGTTGTTCCTTGTTTGTATTCCACCTGTGGTTTGGTTGCTTATTGCATGTTGTTTTATTTTCATGTTGCGACGCTAGTTATAAACGCTACCGGAGTGGTATTTGGAAAAGATTTATCGAAGAAGGATGTGAGTTATTTCTTGATCAGTGAGAAGAAGCCCAGGAGCATTATGCGGAAATCAGGCAAGCTATCCTCTGAGCTTGCATCTACATACCTCTATTTTGGTTCACATGTTTTACTTATACGGAGCATATATTATTTATGTGGTGGTTGCACTAAAGCTATGAGTTTGAAAATCCCTTTTGTTTCCAAAATAAAAGTATCTTATTTTGACACCCTATATGGGGATACTAGATGGAGATATTTTTTTTTTACTATATGATGGGAAAAGTTTCGTTTAATCAAAACCCCTTTTTGAAAACCCTGTGTGGTTATGAAGCACCGAGAGGTTGGTGTTGGAATGGAGAAAAGGAGAATGGTGGTTTTGATAAAACGCACATTGTGTCTTTGTACTTACGTTGATCAGCCGATACTCTGTGCGACCACATTTACCCACATATGGGAAAGGGCTTAGTCATATAGTTTGCTCATATTAGTATGGGACACTGCATCAACGGAGATGACTCTGTTATGCATGAGGGGATGGTTTGGAGACCTACCCCTGACCTGGGTCCTCGCTCAAACTCTATGAGTAGGTAAGGAGGAGGATAGAAGGATGTCCCCTATACACCGCCAGAAAAAACCTATGAGTCCTCACACTTAGATTCCGACGGGCTGGGTTAAGTGTCGATGGAAAGTATCATAGGGGCAGGATCCTATACTAGCATGAGCAAAGGACAGACTAGGGTCGGTGACTCAACTTCGCATACCCCTGGTATGGCGAGACGTGGCAGACACGATGAGTTATCGGATGGGTGTGGGAAAAGCGTGCTACCTCTGCAGAGGGTTAAAACTATTCGAATAGCCGAGTCCTCGGATATGGACAGTTGAGAGGCCCTACTTCGACCATGTGCAAGTTTTGGAAAAGATTTGAGTTTTAAAAAGGAAATGAAGTGGAGAATGATCCATACACTATACCAACGGACCGGTATGAGGTTGTTGGAGATAGTCTTGGAAAAAGGTTTGAGTTTTAAAAGAAAAAGGAAGTGGAGAATGTTCCATACACCTATACCAACGGATCGGTATGAGGTTGTTGGAGAATATGTATCATGACGGTTAATGGTCAGGAAAAGGAGGAGTTTTGGAGAAACAGATAAAATGGTGATTTTTCGATAATATGTTTATTAAAGAGACTTCTTACCTTTTTCAACAAAGATGCCCCTTTTGGGAAAAAGTTTTAAAGAGACTTCTTACAAAGGCAGAATTATGGGAAAAGTTCTGAAGACCTTCTTTCCTTTTTCAATAAATATATAGAGTTTTCAAGGCAAACAAAGTTTTATTTAAACAAATAAAAGAATAGCGCATGCTCATGTTGGGGCAGTTTGCGAGTACGTAAATGTACTCATGGCTGTGTCCCTGGATATTCCCATGTCTAGAGTTCAAGAAGAAGTATGATGAAGACCGAAAGACCGATGACGTCTTTGCGAACTAGGCCGTCTTCCCAGTCAACTGCCTGTAGGTGTCTTGGCAAATGACTCGGGCCCCGCGTTGATTGGTGTTTTTCCGCTGCAATAACTTATTGAAAATTATGGCTTCAATCAAGTAAGTAATTCATTCGGTAATTATGGATGTTCTTTTGATACCAGTTCGATTGTGCTCAGCGACAGACTGATCATGGGATCGCTGATGTTGTAGGCACCAGGGTATTTCAGACAGCTAGTCCGGGGTCCCCACAGGAAATGGGACCGAGAGCTCACAGTGAGGGTGCCGGCGGAGCTGCGCTTGCCGGAGAAGACCGGATAGGAGGGAATTGGCGGCGGCGTCCCGCCGGCCGTGGGGAGGAAGTGGAAGAGGGCGTCGCCCGTAGAGGCTCCCGGTTCAAACGTTTCGGAGGAGGAGGTCGGCGATGAAGCGGTGCATCTCCTGGCCTCCCCTCGGTCCTTCGACGGCGCCCGAGCAACCGCGCCACGTGAGGTATTCTCTGGTGAACTTTTCCGGTGGGGAAAAAGAATAACAGAGGGTGGAGATGGGGAAGAAGGGGGGCGGCGGCGGCTGAGAGGGGGAGGAGGAAGGAGGGGTGCGGCTAGGGTTTGGACAGAGAGGGAGAGGCTAAGTAGAGGGGAGGAGTGGGTGGAGGTGCACATGGTGGGGATCATGGTCGCTTTTCTCCTCTGCTCTGTGTACGGGGAAGAAAGGGACAGGGGTGGTGGGCTGGGCTAGAAGAAGAGGGAGATGGGCCAGGAGAGAGAGAAATGCCCAGGTAGTTTTTATTTGTTTTCTTGCTGTTTTATTATTTTCTTCTTTATTATTTCCCTGTTTTTATGTTTTAAAACAAAATAGAGGAAGACAAAGCTATAAAGATTTTTGGAAAATAATTATAGTTTCCAAAAATACACAATTTCATATTTTAGTTTGATTATTTGAAAAGAAATTTAAATATCACATTTAAATTAATTGGATTTGCAATTAGATTTAAAAGTAGAAAGAATTTAAATGGAGTTAAATATAAATGCAATAATTTTAAATTAAGATTGACAAATGCAAATGATGCATGATGATGTCATGTTGATGCAAAAATAAAAACAAACAATTTCCTACTTGGGGAAAATCCTGGGGCGTTACAACCGACACCACTAACAAGGGATCGCGTCCCGCGATCCACGCCGAGACCAGAAAAGAGAGGGGTAACTACCGAGTCTTCCGGTTTCATGATGAAGTCCTCGACACCACTAACAAGGGATTGTTACTCCACCTGGAAATCCTCGACACCACTAACAAGAGGAGTTGGTCATGTGGATGAAGATTTGAGAAGATCGAACCCTAATAGGATAAAAGGCAAGAAATCGTCCACCCACACGTAGGATCCTAAAACTTTGAATGTTTGGATAAGAAAAGAGACTCCAAAACAAGTAAGGTAAGAGGAGAAATAGAATAGAGGTAAGGAGTAAAAATAAACCTATTGAGATATTTTTCAAAAATAATTTAAGTCAAATAGTTTTCGACACTCTAGAAACAACGACCGTTAGCAAGGTTATCCTACAGGATTTTGCGGACCCGCTGCTTCGATAACCATTCGAATCGAAACAACAAGGAGATCGAAACCAAGGCTCTGATACCACTTTGTGACGCCCTAAAATCGGTACATATAGATTTAAGCGATCCCGCCGAAATCCGCATAATAACGATTTTAGGTCACCCACCAGACATAATGTGCACGCCGAAACATGCGCATTATGTGGGTGGAATTGTGATAAAACAACAAAGATATATAAATACAACAACGACTCGAACGAGTCAAGATACAAATGATACAATACAAAGATACAAATGACAGCGAAAGCAAAAATAGTATCCGTCTAAGGATAAGATGCAAATTGGACCAAGAGTCCTGAAGATAAGCGATGGCGCCAAATCCCTGCCCAGCCAAGCCGGAGGGATTCCCAAGCTAACGTCGTCTCACTTCAAACCTGTTGACTGCACATAAAGCATAACCCAAAAGAGGGTCAGGGCACTCCCTGGCAAGCAAAACCGACTTGCCTACTTTCTACACCATCTCCCAAAATATAGGGGAGGTGGACTTAGCGGCACTAGCAACCTAAAGAGACACGCTACAACTTCTGTCTAATTAGAGAGGGATAAGAGAGCGCATAAGTAAACAGCTACTACTAACACCAATCATAACCCATTCTCGGATTAACCGCCTCAACCAAATATGAGGAAGCAATTCGGGAAACTCACACATTGAACAATTTTAGTTATCATTTATTGTGAAAGTAATTCTATATTACTAGTCAAATTAATTAACAATGATTAGGTGTAAGTTGTCTAGATCTTGTTAGCCAGCATCATCACCAAGTCGTCCATAACCGTGGACACGACTCATCGATAAGATTATACCCTGCAGGGGTGCACTATTGGACCCATACTCGCATGATCAACCCAGTCAAAAACATTAGGGCCTTTCAACCCAACTCTTTTCCTTCACCGCAACAAGTCCAGGAGCCACGGGAGCTATGCTAGTCCCGGCCAAAAGGGTGCGGACTCCCGCAGGACACACCCCTCCGCACCAACAGGCCGGGCCCTATATGCATGTAACAAGGCACACCGCCAAAGTAAAATACTACACTAGTATCGATGCATATGAGACAAATGGAAAACCCGAACTAGGTGCGGCTCCCGGACAAGTCGAAGTTCCAGTCAAAGTCGAGGGGGGCTCCATTGGGCCTCCCACAAGTGGTTAGTGCGCTCAAAATTGGATCCGAGGACAAAATCTCAGTTCCTAGGTCGACACTTAGCAGAACAAAGCACCTCGCAAGGCCTTCCGCCGGTGCCTTATCATTTAATTATAATACCCCAAATATAATACAACATTTTATTAAGGTAGAATAATCTATCAAGCTAAGCATATGAAATAAACAACCAACAGAGGACTCGCACAACCAACTCTAAGCATGCGCTACGACTCGCAAGGCTAACAGATAAACATTCAACAGGTGATGGGATGTGGGGATAAAGCTGTATAGGCTGCAGGATAAACATGTGATGGGATCACAATAAAGAATCGAATACTAGTGTAGCAGAGATCAACGGCAGGAATGAAAGACAATGTATAGGTAAACAAGCAAACTTTGCTTGCCTGGAATCCCGCATGGAAGCAGATCTTGTCGTTGCTCACACATCTCAACGTCTTATCCGCGAAGAAGCAACAAACACTGGAAGCGCAAAAGATGCATTTTACAACTACGGCAAAAGATCCAGCATGATCATACGAGAATGATGCATGACATGGCAAGATGCATAACAAATGCATTTAATCCAAATTAAGCGGGAAAGCAATCCCGTCAATTAATATTTAGGTGCAAGTTATTTATTTACTCATCAATATTAAATGTTGATTAACATGGCAACACATGACATGGGTGATCTAATTAAATTAAATGGAATAGGGTAATAATTAATTAAAGCCCAACACATTCCATATTTATTTATTTAGGTGCAGTAAATAAATTACACTAAGCAATTAAAATAACAGATGCAAAATGGCATACGAATGGCATATTAATATTCATTGCATTTTTCTGAAAATAATACATATAAAGATTATTTTATTTGGAGTTATAAATTAAAAGTTATTAACATTTTAGTTTTAGGGGTGTTTATGTAAATGTCAGGGACCTGTTGGTGAGGAAAGAGTGCTGGGGAGGTGTTCTGGGTAGAAATCAGCAACTACAGGGGGCTCTGGGTAATTATCCTAGCGTCTCTAGGTTCTGGGACTTTTTTCACCGCAAGGGATCCCAACCCGCGCGGCTGACTTGCGGGCCCCGATGCCACACTGGCGTGTGCGGGTGTGTGGGTGAAATGCGGGCTCGGTGGGTCACTGACGGGTGGGCCAAATATGTCAGCGGGCAAACGAAAAAAACAAAAGGAGAGCTTTTCCTGGTCAACGCGCTCGCGGGGAGTCGATCTCGCGCGCTCGCTGCGGTAACACAGGAACCCAACCACTGAGCTACAGATCGGATCGTGTTAGGATAGCCAAACCAGTGTAGCTAAACTACAGAAGCGAGCTTAACAGAATTTTTCGACACCAAAGTTCAGTCCTTTGAGGGACAGACGCCGGAAGCAACGACCACAGCGAGCGACTCTGGTGGCGACGACGCAGGGAGGACGTGATGGTGTGCAGCGTGGATGTGGAGAGGTGCAGGCCGTGCACTCGCGGACGGAGGCACAGGCGCGACATCAACAGCGAGCGTGCGTATAGCTCGGCTCGGCAGCCATGGCGGAAAACACAGACGAAGGCGTGGACGAGGGCGACTACGAGGGATGGAGAAGGAGTCGGGGGAGAGGGGAAATGGGACCGGGAGCTCACAGTGAGGGTGCCGGTGGAGTTGCGCTTGCCGGAGAAGACCGGAGAGGAGGGAATTGGCGGCGGCGTCCCGCCGGCCGTGGGGACGAAGTGGAAGAGGGCGTCGCCCGTAGAGGCTCCCGGTTCAAACGTCTCGGAGGAGGAGGTCGGCGATGAAGCGGTGCATCTCCTGGCCTCCCCTCGGTCCATCGACGGCGCCCGAGCAACCGCGCCACGTGAGGTGTTCTCCGGTGAACTTTTCCGGTGGGGAAAAAGAATAACAGAGGGTGGAGATGGGGAAGAAGGGGGGCGGCAGCGGCTGAGAGGGGGAGGAGGAAGGAGGGGTGCGGCTAGGGTTTGGACAGAGAGAGAGGGGGAGGCTAAGTAGAGGGGAGGAGTGGGTGGAGGTGCACATGGTGGGGATCATGGTCGCTTTTCTCCTCTGCTCTGTGTACGGGGAAGAAAGGGACAGGGGTGGTGGGTTGGGCTAGAAGAAGAGGGAGATGGGCCAGGAGAGAGAGAGAAAGGCCCAGGTAGTTTTTATTTGTTTTCTTGCTGTTTTATTATTTTCTTCTTTATTATTTTCCTGTTTTTATGTTTTAAAACAAAATAGAGGAAGACAAAGCTATAAAGACTTTTGGAAAATAATTATAGTTTCCAAAAATACACAATTTCATATTTTAGTTTGATTATTTGAAAAGAAATTTAAATATCACATTTAAATTAATTGGATTTGCAATTAGATTTAAAAGTAGAAATAATTTAAATGGAGTTAAATATAAATGCAATAATTTTAAATTAAGATTGACAAATGCAAATGATGCATGATGATGCCATGTTGATGCAAAAATAAAAACAAACAATTTCCTACTTGGGAAAAATCCCGGGGCGTTACACATGTGTCGCTGTTCCGGAAGTGCCTGCAAGTTCCCTATGGTACCCATTCTTATCAAGAGGTAGATCATCACACCATTGACCTCAACCATGAGCTCACCTACCGGTAGCGACCACTCCGTGTTCTCGCCGAAGACGTCTGTTTGACCCAAAGACGGAAGATCAAGTTTCTGAAAGTTCATGGAGCAACCACTTGGAGGAAGAAGCTACTTGGGAACGTGAAGATTACTTGGAGCGTGAATTCCCTGGTTTCCTTTCTTCTTCAACTTTGGAATCTCGAGGACGAGATTCTCCTAAGGGGGAAAGGTCTGTAACAGCCCAATTTTTTTAAAACAATAATTGTGGTGTTAGTGTAGACTTTTCCGTGTTAGCAAGAAAACTTTGGTGTTTTATAAGCTTGAGTGCATGAATTGGTTTTGTGACTTATTTAATTTTTGCTTGATGTCACTAGTGGGTCTAAGTTGAAAAACTAACAATAACAAAAATAAGATTATTAAAATTTTGATTCCAGTGATCTTCTAGTATGTTAAAACTTTGCCAAACAAGAGCTTCATATTAAGCAATCAGTGAGTAATTTTTGACATGCATTTGAACCAACTTGATCTATGGCATATATACTTTCATACCATTATTTACATACGCATTAAGTAACTTGTTAAAACATAAAACCCACAAGCTTTTTTAGGCATCAGGATAAGGTGACCATTTGACCAGTGGTAGATTCACTTTTGCACTCCCTACCCTAAGCACACCAGAACCCCTTTGGACAATGCACCTGCACACCACTCTTCTCCATCACCTCTTCTAGTTTGGAGAACTCTTTTGACCCTTAAGTATGCCTACGGTTGCTTAATATCTTGTGTTGAACCTAGTGTCATTTTATTCATGTGCACTCTCCTTTAATCACCTAAAACAACTAAAACCTAAATCTCTCTCCCCAACTGCTCCCTTGCCTCGCTGAGGAAGGAGGGCTGCTCACCCCACGACCAGACCCCACCTGCCAGCCTCTCTTTTGCCCTCTCCTCCACTCACTTTGCTTCTTTCCCCAAAGCCACCCAATGGGTGATCACTCCCCCTCTCCCTACTGGCAAAGCCACGTCCACCCCGACCACTCTCTCTCTGTACTCACCTCCCACCGCCCTCCTGAGCCAATGGTTAAGCCCCTCGAGCACTCCCTCTCCCTCTCATCCCGTGGGAACCCTAGATCGGGCAGACCCTAAAAAACACAACCCTGTGCTCCTATCCTCTCCATTCCACTCCCACATCACTCCACTTACTCCCCTCTCTCCACCCACGAAAGCACGCTCAAGCTGTCGCCCTCTGCACCGCGGGAGACAGAAGGCTTCATCTCAGCACCCGCTGTCTTCAAGCGACGTTTGCCAGCGTTTCCCTCCCTCCCGTCTCGCCATTTTTGGCATGCTGAGTTCCCCTCTGCGTGGCCTAGCTCTTCCCTTTTTTCTTTAGCTCTGTAGTTGCTCCAGTTCGTAGTGCTCGTCCGCAAACCGGAGGTCAAGAAGGTCGGAACCGGCGAGAACTTGCCTGTGCATGCGGGTTTTGAGACCATCCCCAGCCTTCCCGAGACCTCCTCCGTCGACACCACCCCTCTCCATCACCATTTTGGTTCCCACGGTGAGCAACCAGCAGCCCGAGTCGTTTTCCTCCTTTTTTACACGTTCTACACGTCGTAAGGAAGAAGAAGAGCAGCTACCGTCGATCTTTTGATCAACGGTTTGGATTAGTTGTTATGGATCTGTAACTGGCCCTTAGATCTAGATCTGAGGGTGACTTACCCCTTCACCGAGCTGGACCTCGCCCTGGGCCGGCCCAACACTGTGCTGCCCAGTCCTTCTTCAGATCTGGCCCGACTAGCATTTTGTTTAGTCAAATCTTTCCTGTTTAAATTTTCTGAAAAACAACTGCTTAGCTTTACATCCTTTGTGGTAGATATGTGCATGCAAAATGAGTGATTAAATTTTTTAGAGTTCCTATGAGTTTTTATAACCATGTGGCACTGGCCGTTTACAACAATATGTATTTATGTGTGTGCTAGAGTAGATCTTGTACAAAGTTTCTGTTTCACAATTTATTTAATAACTTGAGTTTTGTAGATCCAAAACTTGCAAACTTTATTTCCACGGAAAGCCTATAAGAATACCTTCCTAGATCTATAAGCCATTTATGCAGGAGATGTTTTTAACTAAAGTTATATTAAGCTTAAGAATGACACCAGTAGCTATTTGATGATTTTTAATTCATTATTTAAATATTTTTTTTGGAGTAAATCCAATTGAATGTGGTAGATATGAGTTATAGATTTCATATCCAATAAGGGTAGAATTTTCCAGCTTGCATTTTGTGCATGGTGAATTATTTCCTTAAACAGTAGGTTATTCCATATGAAAATAAATATTTTCATTCTCTGATAATAGTGTGTGTCTAGTTTTGATTGTTTGAGCTATATCTGTTTATGCAAATATCTTTGGAGTATTTTTGTGGAGTAGCCACAAGTTTTATATAGCATACCACACTATTTGTCTAGTTTTAATTTATCTTTTGCTCTATACATAAATAATGGTCAGAAGTTTACTTTCCTTTAAATCTGCGATTAGTTGAGATAGGATTATCCAAATCAGGTAAATCAAATTTCTACGGAGAGATAAATTCCATATATTTCCAGAGAAATTAACTTTGCATGCAGGAGATCTCTAAAACAGAAACTACATCCTTTTTGATTTTGAGATCAGTAGCTTTTAGATGATATTTAGTTTCTGTTTGGAAGTAGATTTTTATGCACAACTAATTTTCAGAGCTTCCTATAGTAACTAGGAGTACTGTGGTAGAAGGGTTTCTTTTTATGAACATTACTCTAGGAGTTATGCATTTTCCATCTAAACAACACCATAATAACTATTTAAATGTATTGCTTATATTTTCTGTTTTTGGATAAAAGCAAACTTGTGTCTAAAACTTGTCAACTTTGTAATCCAGAACCTAAACTAAACCCTTACACTTGTCCTTAAAACATTAATAGTGTTGTGGTGTTTTGCTTGTGTGTGGTTAGCATAACCCAATTTATGCCATAGTGTAGCACTATATGTTTGGTGTGTTTTATTTGTGATCATGTTTATGATTGGGTGAATCTCTCCAGTGGGTGGTTCTACTTTGTAATGCTGGCTGCTTGTTCTTTTATTTTAGATTATTTTCAACATGCATTTTAGGGTTTACTCTAGTTCTGTTATTCCTTTCATGTTATGGTAGATCCGCAAGCAGAGGAGGAGCAAAACATGGTAGCTGAGCACATCTACGAAGAAGAGCCAGACCAGGGACAATACTTTGAGCACGGCAAGCCACCTCACCACTATAATGAATCCTACTATTTTATCAAGCATGATTTGTTTTCAAAATAAAAGAATGCATGTTTTACTTCTTTTGTGGCATCTTGCCACCCGAAAACTATTTTACAAAATATTGTTTGGCCAAAGTTATCTACTAGATTATTATAGGTTTTATAAAAAAAGTTTTTACTTGATGAGCCTTGTTGTTGAAGGCTCCATCATGAAGATTAAGTTTTCTAGTAGTACACTCCTATTCTCTTACCTCAAAAATATAGGATGGGAGCCTGGTTTGATAAAAATGTTTTCGGAGAAAAACCCGAGTTGATGGGAGCAGTCGGTGAGCACGTGTTTTATTAAAACCCGAGTTGCTGGGAGAAATCGGAGAGGTTTGCGAAAACCCGAGCTGCTGGGAGTAGTCGGAGGAGGAGATGTTTTGAAAAATAAAGTGTGACCCTAGTTGCCGCCAGAACAATTAACCCGTACAACCACACTACCTGACATGGGTAGGGCTTAGCCGGAAGCTTGTCCGTTTTAGTATTGGGGCTCTCATTCTTTCTATGGGGGCTGGGACCTCGAAGCCGGGTTGTCGTCTGTACGAGACAATACACATGTGAATGGACTCGCGCCGGACGATTACGGCGTGTCTCCTGCCGTGGCGATTTGGCGTCCCGAGGAAAGACCAAGAGGTCTAGTGGAGCACACGGTGCCGAGAAGAACAAACCTACCGGGAGGCCCCGATACTAGGGTGGACATAGTGGAAAGGTTTGATCGCTTTTTTCGGACCCCCGCATACTGTCGTGTGACGGGCCGTGGCAGACACGGCGGAAGGACCGATAGGTGTGGGTAAAGTGTGCAACGTCTGGAGAGTGTAAATATATTCGAATAGCCGCGTCCGCGGTCATGGACGGTTGGAAAATTCCCACTAGGCACGCTTGCTGATTATAATTATTTAAAAAAAAGAAAAAAAGGAAAGTGTTTTGCAGATGAAAAACAAGGGAGCAACAAGGTGGTACATGGGAGGTACGGAATTTGGGTGAGGATGGTTAAATCTCGGGGAAACAACCAGTCCGATCTCAAGTCAGGAAAAAGGGTTACCCCTATCCTAGTGTTTTGACAAACTTTTACTAAACAATGTTTTCAGTACTTAGACATGTCCTTGCTATATCTAAGAGAAGAGAATTCTATCTCTAAATATTTTCTTCAACAAAGATATAGAGATGTCATACTCTCTATGTCTGGAAATCGTGGTGTTCGAAAATAAGCCCTCTAGTTGTATATAGGAGCTATCCTAGTTTTCGAAAATGCTTTACTTGCATCTCCATGTAAACTGAAACCTAGAGGTGGTCTTGCGAGTACATAATTGTACTCATATGGCTGTGTCCCTGGATATTCAAATGTCCAGATTATAACGAGGATGCCTACGTCGAGGAGGAGGAGTATGACGACAACTTCGCCGCTTAGTTGTCACCGGTCAACCGCACTTGTGGGATTGGCATCTGGAGATGGCGAGGGCCGACGCTAGCCACGAGCTTCCGCTATCTTAGTTAATTCCGTCCTGCGCGACGAGGTATTGCAGACTTGGTCGTATGATCATTTATGTGTTGTAAGACTTTTGATTCATACGGCTTGAATGATGTAACTCTTTGGTACCAATGTTGGTTATGTGATTGCGATGCACTGATAGTTGGGATCGTCATCTTTTACATAACGTGGACATCTCGGACTTGTTCCGTAGGGGTCCTCACACTACTGCTTTCACTTCATTCCATATGTATTATCCATCTTTTACCTTATAAAATGTTCTTAGATCAAACCAAGCTTCGCTCGGTCGGCAAGACATGCCACTCTTCTCCCAAGCTCGCCCTGATTCCACCACTTACACTAGTGGAAAACGAGGCTTTAGTTCACCCCTTTAGCCCGCATTTAGAAATGAACCGAGACTAAAGCGGTCCAACCCGGCGGGACAGTTTTGCGAGGGACCTTTAGTCCCGGTTCGTGTTAGGAACCGGGACTAAACGTCCACCGCATGCGGCAGCAGAGGGGGGCCCAACGCCAGAACCCGTTATTCCCGGTTCCTAACACAAACCGGGACTAAAGATCCTCACTTTTATCAGCTTTTTCCACCCCGACTCCTCCACTTTTCAAACCGAGCTCGAGCTCACGATTTTCCCTCTCCGTTTCTCCTCTCATTTCCTCTCCCCAAGCCTAACTAATCCACAATAGTTTACACCATTTGAAAAGATTGAAGACACCCACGGTTAGCAGCTTCATCCTTTTTCTGGAGTTGCTTCTTTCGCTCATTTAGCTCATTTCAAATTTCTAGTGCAAGCTAGGTGTTTGATGAAATGCCTAAGTTAGGATTTCATTTGTTTCGTATGTGCAATGTGTGCTCTAACTAAATAATGACTTATGTGTTTTAGTGTCGTGAGGAGCCTTATCGATGTCGATCGCCCGCGCCGTCCCGTCACCAACACCACCTCGGTGAGCCTCTTGCTTTTATTTTACTTGATTTTTAAAAACTTAGCTTTGTGGTTTAGATGCATTATTATTTGTATAATTTTCTAACTTGTATAATATATAACTATAGAGGTATGGTTCTGATATCCGTCCCCGTCGGTCCTCGTCCGGTCTATGATTCGGATGTGGTATATTTTGAAAACTATTTATTTCATTTTATGTTTCTGGCAAATATGGCGACCAACTTGACATAGATTTATTTTTATCTAGGAGGTAGTTGAACCGGAAATTGAACCTAACACTATTATCGAGTTTTTGGATAAAGAAAACAATGATTTGAAAGAAAAATTGAAAAGAAGTGAAGATCTTTATCTCCAATGCTGAAAAGATAAGATGAAATTAGAGCTCAAACTTGCCGGCGTGGTCGATGGTAACGAGATTAAGATGGATGCAATGCGCTTGAAAAAGGATGCAATCCTGAGTTCATTGATGGCATGCATAATTTTCTCCATGTGGCTGAGGCAAACAAGCCAAAGAATGGTTACATTCGTTGTCCATGTAGTGCCTACATGAATATGAGTCATAACTGTCCCTCAAAAGTCATTCACTCCCACCTCTTGCATAATGGTTTTATGCCTGGTTCTTATTGTTGGACCAAGCACGGAGAAACAGGGGTTATGATGGAACAAAATGAAGAAGAGGAGGATAATGACAACTATCATTGGTTAAGTGATACTACAATGGGAGAAGACAAAGCTGAAGAAGATCCCATTATTGATGAGCCCGGCGATGATCTTCGTCGGGCTATTCGTGATGAACAAATGGACTGTGGAAATGAAAACGAAAGGTTGAAATTGGAGCGTATGTTAGCTGATCATGCCAAATTGTTGTACCCAACTTGCCAAAGTGACCAGAAAAAGCTGGGTACCAGGATAAGGTGACCATTTGACCAGTGGTAGAATCACTTTTGCACTCCCTACCCTAAGCACACCAGAACCCCTTTGGACAATGCACCTGAACACCACTCTTCTCCATCACCTCTTCTAGTTTGGCGAACTCTTTTGACCCTTAAGTATGCCTCTGGTTGCTTAATATCTTGTGTTGAAACTAGTGTCATTTTATTCCTGTGCACTCTCCTTTAATCACCTAAAACAACTAAAAACCTAAATCTCTCTCCCCAACTGCTCCCTTGCCATGCTGAGGAAGGAGGGCTGCTCACCCTACGACCAGACCCCACCAGCCAGCCTCTCTTTTGCCCTCTCCTCCACTCACTTTGCTTCTTTCCCCAAATCCACCCAATGTCACTCCCCCTCTCCCTACTGGCAAAGCCACGTCCACCCCGACCACTCTCTCTCTGTACTCACCTCCCACCACCCTCCTGAGCCAATGGTTAAGCCCCTCGAGCACTCCCTCTCCCTCTCATCCCGTGGGAACCCTAGATCAGCCACACCCTATTAAACATAGCCCTGTGCTCCTATCCTCTCCATTCCACTCCCACAGCACTCCACTTACTCGCCTCTCTCCACCCACGAAAGCATGCTCAAGCTCTCGCCCTTTGCACCGCGGGAGATGAAGGTTTCATCTCGGCACCCGCTGTCTTCAAGCAATGTTTGCCAACGTTTCCCTCCCTCCCTTCTCGCCATTTTTGGCATGCTAAGTTCCCCTCAGCGTGGGCTGGCTCTTCCCCTTTTTCTTTAGCTCTGTAGGTGATCCAGTTCGTCGTGCTCGTCCGCGAACTGGAGGTCAAGAAGCTCGGAACCGGCGAGAACTTGCCTGTGCATGCGGGTTTTGAGACCATCCCCAGCCTTCCCGAGACCTCCTCCGTCAACTCCACCCCTCTCCATCACCGTTTTGGTCCCCACGGTGAGCAACCAGCAGCCCGAGTCGTTTTCCTCCTTTTTTACACGTTCTACACGTCGTAAGGAAGAAGAAGAGCAGCTACCGTCGATCTTTTGATCAACGGTTTGGATTAGTTGTTATGGATCTGTAGCTGGACCTTAGATCTAGATCTGAGGGTGACTTACCCCTTCACCGAGCTGGACCTCGCCCTGGGCCGGCCCAACACTGTGCTGCCCAGTCCTTCTTCAGATCTGGCCTGACTAGCATTTTGTTTAGTCAAATCTTTCCTGTTTAAATTTCCTGTAAAACAACTGCTTAGCTTTACATCCTTTGTGGTAGATCTGTGCATGCAAAATGGGTGATTAAATTTTTTAGAGTTCCTACGAGTTTTTATAACCATGTGGCACTGGCCGTTTACAAAAATATTTATTTATGTGTGTGCTAGAGTAGATCTTGTACAAAGTTTCTGTTTCACAATTTATTTAATAACTTGGGTTTTGTAGTTCCAAAACTTGCAAACTTTAGTTCCACGGAAAGCCTATAAGAATACCTTCCTAGATCTATAAGCCATTTATGCATGCGATATTTTTAACTAAAGTTATATTAAGCTTAAGAATGACACCAGTAGCTATTTGATGATTTTTAATTCATTATTTAAAATAATTTTTGGAGTAAATCCAATTGAATGTGGTAGATATGAGTTATAGATTTCATATCCTATAAGGGTAGAATTTTCCAACTTGCATTTTGTGCATGGTGAATTATTTCCTTAAACAGTAGGTTATTCCATATGAAAATAAATATTTTCATTCTCTGATAATAGTGTGTGTCTAGTTTTGATTGTTTGAGCTATATCTGTTTATGCAAATATCTTTAGAGTATTTTCGTGGAGTAGCCACAAGTTTTATATGGCATACCACACTATTTGTCTAGTTTCAATTTATATTTTGCTCTGTACATAAATAATGGTCAGAAGTTTACTTTCATTTAAATCTGTGATAACTTGATATAGGATTATCCAAATCAGGTGAATCAAATTTCTTCGGAGAGATAAATATCATATCTTTCCAGAGAAATTAACTTTGCATGCAGGAGATCTCTAAAACAGAAACTACATCCTTTTTGGTTTTGACATCAATAGCTCTTATATGATTTTTAGTTTATGTTTGGAAGTAGATTTTTATGCACAACTAATTTTCAGAGCTTGCTATAGTTACTAGGAGTACTGTGGTTGAAGGGTTTCTTTTTATGAACATTACTCTAGGAGTTATGCTTTTTCCATCTAAACAACACCATAATAACTATTTAAATGTATTACTTATATTTTCTGTTTTTGGATAAAAGCAAACTTGTGTCTAAAACTTGTCAACTTTGTAATCTAGAACCTAAACTAAACCCTTACACTTGTCCTTAAAACATTAATAGTGTTGTGGTGTTTTCCTTGTGTGTGGTTAGCATAACCCAATTTATGCCATAGTGTAGCACTATACATTTGGTGTGTTTTATTTATGATTATGTTTATGATTGGGTGAATCTCTCCAGTGGGTGGTTCTACTTTGTAATGCTGGCTGTTTGTTCTTTTATTTTAGATTATTTTCAACACACATTTTAGGATTTACTCTACTTTTGTTATTCCTTTCATGTTACGGTAGATCCGCAAGCAGAGGAGGAGCAAAACGTGGTAGCTGAGCACATCTACGTAGAAGAGCCAGACCAGGGACAATACTTTGAGGAAGGCAAGCCACCTCACCACTATAATAAATCCTACTATTTTATCAAGCATGTTTTGTTTTCCAAATAAAATAATGCATGTTTTACTTCTTTTGTGGCACCTTGCCACCTGAAAACTATTTAAAAAAATATTGTTTGGCCAAAGTTATCTACTAGATTATTATAGGTGCTACAAAATAAGTTTTTACTTGATGAGCCTAGTTGTTGAAGGCTCCATCATGAAGATTAAGTTTTCTAGTAGTATACTCCTATTCTCTGACATGGGTAGGGCTTAGCAGGAAGCTTGCCCGTTTTAGTATTGGGGCTCTCATTCTTTCTAGGGGGGCTGGGACCTCGAAGCCGGGTTGTCGTCTGTACGAGACAATACACATGTGAATGGACTCCCGCCGGACGATTACGGCGGGTCTCCTGCCGTGGCGATTTCGCGTCTCGAGTAAAGACCAAGAGGTCTATTGGAGCACACGGTGCCGAGGAGAACAAACGTATCGGGATGCCCTGATACTAGGGTGGACATAGTGGAAAACTTTGATCACGTTTTCCGGACCCCCGCATACTGTCGTGTGACGGTCCCTGGCAGACACGGCGGAAGGACCGATAGGTGTGGGTAAAGTGTGCAACCTCTAGAGAGTGTAAATATATTCTAATAGCCGCGTCCGCGGTCATGGACGGTTGGAAATGTCCCACTAGGCACGCTGGCTGATTTTAGTTATTTAAAAAAAAAGAAAAAAAGGAAAGTGTTTTGCAGATGAAAAACAAGGGGGCAACAAGGTGGTACCTGGGAGGTACGGAATTTGGGTGAGGATGGTTAAATCTCGGGGAGACAACCAGTCCGATCTCAAGTCAGGAAAAAGGGTTACGCCTATCCTAGTGTTTTGACAAACTTTTACTAAACAATGTTTTCAGTACATAGACATGTCCTTGCTATATCTAAGAGAAGAGAATTCTATCTCTAAATGTTTTCTTCAAAAAATATATAGAGATGTCGTAATCTCTATGTCTGGAAATCATGGTGTTCGAAAATAAGCCCTATAGTTGTATATAGGAGCTATCCTAGTTTTCGAAAATGCTTTACTTGCATCTCCATGAAAACTGAAACCTAGAGGTGGTCTTGCGAGTACGTAATTGTACTCATATGGCTGTGTCCCTGGATATTCAAATGTCCAGATTATAACAAGGAGGACTACGTCGAGGAGGAGGAGTATGACGACGACTTCGCCGCTTAGTTGTCACCGGTCAACCGCACTTGTGGGATTGGCGTCTGGAGATGGCGAGGCCCGACGCTAGCCACGAGCATCCGCTATCTTACTTAATTACGTCCTGCGCGACGAGGTATTGCAGACTTGGTCGTCTGACCATTTATGTGTTGTAAGACTTTTTATTCGTACGACTTGAATGATGTAACTCTTTGATACCAATGTTGGTTATGTGATTATGATGCACTGATCATTGGGATCGTCATCTTTTACATAACATGGACATCTCGGACTTGTTCCGTAGCGGTCCTCACACTACTCCTTTCACTTAATTCCATATGTATTATCCATCTTTTAGCTTATAAAATGTTCCTAGATCAAACCAAGCTTCGCTCGGTCGGCAAGACATGCCACTCTTCCCCCAAGCTCACCCTGATTCCACCACTTACACTAGTGGAAAACGACGCTTTAGTTCACCCCTTTAACCCGCATTTAGAAATGGACCGAGACTAAAGCGGTGCAACCCCGCGGGACAATTTTGCGAGGGATCTTTAGTCCCGGTTCGTGTTAGGAACCGGGACTAAACGTCCACCGCATGCGGCAGCATAGGCAAGTCCCAATGCTAGAACCCGTTACTCCCGGTTCCTAACACAAACCGGGACTAAAGATCCTCACTTTTATCAGCTTCTTCCACCCTGACTCCTCCACTTTTCAAACCGAGCTCGAGCTCACCATTTTCCCTCTCCGTTTCTCCTCTCATTTCCTCTTCCCAAGTCTAATTAATCCACAATAGTTTACACCATTTGAAAAGATTGAAGACACCCCATGGTTAACAGCTTCATCCTTTTTCCGGAGTTGCTTCTTTTGCTCGTTTAGCTCATTTCAAATTTCTAGTGCAAGCTAGGTGTTTGATGAAATGCCTAAGTTAGGATTTCATTTGTTTCATATGTGCAATTTGTGCTCTAAGTAAATAACGACTTATGTGTTTTAGTGTCGTGAGGAGACTTATAAACATCGATCGCCCGCGCCGTCCCGTCACCAACACCACCTCGGTGAGCCTCTTGCTTTTATTTTACTTTATTTTTAAAAACTTAGCTTTATGGTTTAGATGCATTATTACTTGTATAATTTTCTAACTTGTATTATATATATGTATAGAGGTACGGTTTTGATATCCGTCCCTGTCGGTCCTTGTCCGGTCTATGATGCGGATGTGGTATATTTTAAAAACTATTTATTTCATTTTGTGTTTCTGGCAAATATGGCGACCAACTTGACATAGATTTATTTTTATCTAGGAGGTAGTTGAACCGGAAATTGAACCTGACACTATTATCGAGTTTTTGCATAAATAAAACAATGATTTGAAAGAAAAATTTAAAAGAAGTGAAGATCTTTATCTCCAATGCTTACAAGATAAGATGAAATTAGAGCTCATACTTGCCGGCGTGGTCGATGGTAACGAGATCAAGATGGATGCAATGCGCTTGAATATTAGAAGTATGCAATCCTTAGTTCATTGATGGCATGCATAATTTTCTCCATGTGGTCGAGGCAAACAAGCCAAAGAATGGTTTTATTCGTTGTCCATGTAGTGCCTGCAAGAATATGAGTCATCACTCTACCTCAAAAGTCATTCACTCCCACCTCTTGCATAATGGTTTTATGCCTGGTTATTATTGTTGGACCAAGCACGGAGAAACAGGGGTTATGATGGAAGAAAATGAAGAAGAGGAGGATAATGACAACTATCCTTGGTTAAGTGATACTACAATGGGAGAAGCCGAAGCTGAAGAAGATCCCATTATTGATGAGCCCGACGATGATCTTCGTGATGTACAAATGGACTGTGGATATGAAAACGAAAGGTTGAAGTTGGAGCGTATGTTAGCTGATCATGCCAAATTGTTGTACCCAACTTGCCAAAGTGACCAGAAAAAGCTGGGTACCACACTTGAATTGATGCAATGGAAGGCAGAGAATGGTACTTCTGACAAGGGATTTGAAAATTTGTTGAAAATAGTTAAGAAGATGCTTCTAAAGGATAACGAATTTCCCTCTAGTACGTACGAAGAAAAGAAGGTGGTATGCCGTCTAGGATTAGAGGTGCATAAGATACAAGCATGCATTAACGACTGCATCCTCTACCACGGTGAGCACGAAAAATTGAATGCATGTCCTGTATGTGGTGCATTGCGGTATAAGATCGGGCGAGATGACCCTGCTGATGTTGAGGGCGAGCTGATGGGTCCCAGTGGAGAAAAATTGACAGAGAGTTCCCGACATTTTCAGATGACGCAAGGAACTTAAAATTTGGTCTAAGTACAGATGGCTTTAATCCTTTTGGAGAGCAGAGCTCCAGTCATAGCACTTGGCCCGTGACTCTATGTATCTATAACCTTCCTCCTTGGTTGTGCATGAAGCGGAAGTACTTTATGATACCAATGCTCATTCAAGGCCCGAAGCAACCTGGCAACAACATTGATGTGTACCTCAGTCCATTAGTTGAATAACTTTTGCAGTTTTGGCATGAAGAAGAGCACAAATTGGAGGAATTTGATATACGAGCTTTGCTTTTTGTAACCATCAATGATTGGCCTGCTCTTGGCAACATTTCAGAAAAGTCAAACAAGGGAGACAACATGCACGCACTGTTTAGCTGAGACTTATAGTATATATTTAGGTAACAAGAATGTGTACAAGGGTCATCGTCGGTTTCTTGTACCCAAGCATTCGTTAAGGAAGAAAGGCAAACATTACAAATGTGAGGCAGATCATCGGCCGAGGCCTACCCGCCCTTCTAGTTCTGTTATACATGATAGGGTCAAGGATTTAAATGTAATCTTTGGAAAGGGTCCTGGCGGACACACTGTTCCGAATGACGCAAACAACCACATACCGATGTGGAAGAAGAAATCTATATTTTGGGAGCTGCCCTATTGGATAATGCTAGAGATTCACTCTGCAATTGACGTGATGCACGTGACAAAGAACATTTGCTGCAACCTGCTAAACTTCTTGGGCGTGTATGGGAAATCAATAGATGGGAAGTCAAAAAAAGGGAAGTAAAAAAAAAGGGAAGTCAAAAAAAGGTACACCGAAAGGAAGGCAAAACCATCAACATATGAGCGAAGAGATGCATCGAGACGATATTCTTTCAGAGAATCAGCCAGGTCCTGCAAGCTACGCTCTTACGAAAAAAGAGAAGAAAATATTTTTTGAGTGCCTTCACAGTATGAAGGTTCCATCTGGCTTCTCATAAAATATAAAGGGAATAATAAACAGGGTAGAGCAAAAATTTCAGAACCTAAATTCTCATGACTGTCACGTGATTATGACACAATTACATCCGGTTGCATTGAGAGGGCTTCTACCGGAAAATATTCGAGAACCCATTGTGATGCTATGTGCATTTCTCAATGCAATTTCTCAGAAGGTCATCAATCCACTAACTCTAAAAAAATTTAGAGAAGGATGTGGTCCAATGTCTTGTCAGCTTCGAGTTGGTGTTCCCACCAACCTTATTCAATATTATGACGCACCTCGTAGTCCACCTAGTTGAAGAGATTTCCGTTCTCGGTCCTGGATTTCTACACAACATGTTCCCCTTTGATAGGTTCATGGGAGTCTTAAAAAAATATGTTCATAACCGGGCTAGGCTAGAAGGAAGCATCGGCAAGGGTTATGGAACAGAGGAGGTCATTGAGTTTTGTGTATATTTTATTCTCGATCTGAATCTGATCGGTGTTCCTGAATCGCGTCATGAGGGGTGAATGCATGGAAAAGGCACCCTAGGAAAGAAAGCAACAATATGTCATGACGGGGATTCTTTCACTCAAGCACACGACACCGTTCTACATAATTCCAGTTTGGTGGGTCCGTATGTCGAGGAACACGAGAATGTTTTACGCTCCAAATACCCGGAGAAATATGAAAATTGTATTGATGGAGAACACATGAAGACTTTCAACAGTTGGTTAAAAAGAAGTCTCATTAATGACACTAAAGTTGAAGAACATTTATACTTCTTGGCCAAATCACCAGCTTCAACTATATTGACTTTTCAAAGGTACGAGATAAATGGAAATATATTTTACACATCCAACCAACATAAAAAAGAGCACCAACTAAAACAGTGGTGTCCGCTTTGATGCGACAAACTGCAACGGGACAAAGGACACATATTATGGTTACATAGAGGAGATATAGCAACTTGACTATGGACCTACTTTTAAGGTCCCTTTGTTCAAGTGCAAATGGTTCAACCTACGAGGCGGGGTAGAGGTAGACCCACGATATGTCTCCAACATATCCATAATTTTTTATGTTTCATGCTATGTTATATCATATTATTACATGTTTTATATGCATTTTATATAGTTTTATGCATTTTCCGGGACTAAACTATTAACAAGATGCCAAAGTGCCAGTTCCCTGTTTTCTGCTGTTTTTGGTTTCAGAAAAGTACTTAAGAAAATATTCACGGAATTGGAAATAAAACATTGATACGTCTCCAACGTATCTATAATTTCTTATGTTCCAAGCTATATTATACCATGTTATTACATGTTTTATATGCATTTTATATAGTTTTATGCATATTCTGGGACTAACCTATTAACAAGATGCCAAAGTGCCAGTTCCCTGTTTTTTGCTGTTTTTGGTTTTAGAAAAGTACTTAAGGAAATATTCTCGGAATTGGAAATAAAACATCCTGGAATTATTTTTGGAGAAAGAACGTTCCAGAACACCGAAGACGAGACGGGGAGGGGCCATGAGGCGGCCTCACCACCCCGTGGCATGACTCCCTTCCTAGCCGCGCCAGGAGGTGGTGTGGGCCCCTCGGGCGCCCACCGACATCGCCCTTTTGCCCATAAATACCTCCCAGACCAAAAACCCTAGGGGGATATCCATATTTTCCTCCACCGGTCCCGAGCGCCGCCGCCATCGCCGACAAGTTTCGGGGGTCAGAAGTTCCTATTCCGGTACTATGTGTTCTAGCTGTAACTAGTTGGTACTCTCTCTCCCATGTACTTCAATACAATGTTCTCATGAGCTGCCTTACATGACTGAGATCCATATGATGTAATTGGTGTTGTGTTTGTTGGGATCCCATGAATTGTTACATTATGATCAATCTATCTGAATAAGTTTGTGAAGTTATTATTGTTGCAATCTTGTTGTGTTTAATGCTTGTCACTAGTGCACAAGTGGCATGATCTTAGATGTAAGCTCTATATTTATTGCTTAGATTGTATCTACAAATTCTATGCACAGGTCATTGTCCGGAACCGATGGCCCCAAAGTGACAACATTTGGGACAACCGGAAGGAATGGCTGTGATGTGAGGATCACATGTTTTCACCAAGTGTTAGTACTTTGCTCCGGTGCTCTATTAAGAGGAGTACCTTAATTGCTAGTAGTTTCCTGTAACATCCCAACATTTTATAATGTTTAAAAATCACTAAAATTTAAAACTTTTCTTTTAATAAAATAAAATAGTAACATGCATAAGAAAACCAACTATAAAAGACTTCAAGCATTTTCAAAAGGATGTTTCAAGTTTAACATTATATTATCCAGTCTATTTCTTAAAACCTCAATATGTAATTTGACAAATGTTTTACAAACTTTCAAACCATTTTCATGTAATTAAATAGTTTCTTTATAAGTATTTGATTTCAACCACTTAGCCATAATTATTCATAAATTAAAATAATTTTTACAAGTGTTCTTTTAAAATATTTTAAACATGATCTATTTGTCAAATGGTTTTTATTCTTTCACCTGAGTTCAAAACATAGTTTTGGAAATTACAAGTGTATAGGTTACAACTTTAAAACTTCATAGATTATATAATTAATGAATTATCCAAATAAACATTTCATTAGCTTAAATGATTTTCATGTATATTCAAATCATTAAATGATTTTCCTGAATATATTCAATATAAGAAATGAAATAAATTTAAATATTATCCAAACATATGTTATAAAGTTTTCAAATGATTTATCATATTATGAAACTTAATGGTGCACAAAATAATTTTAAATAAAAAATTAATACTCTCTAATTTCCATTTCCTTAAAATTATCTATATATATTTATTCCACTATTATACCAAAATAAAGATGAATGGTTAAAGCAAATGAGTTTAAATAACTTAAATTCAAACATATTTGAATATGGGTATTTTAAAAAATTTATTTAGCCAAAAGAAAATTTAATTAAGCTATAATTTCAAATTTGATATTAAGTATCAAATTTGTATTAAACCAATATTTTAAAATTATTAATTTTAAAAAGTTTTCAAAACATGCCCACTAATGTTTTAAAACATAGATATGAATATTACCAATTTAACGAAATTTATTTCACTTCTTTGGAATCTTAAATCAAAAGTTATTAAGAAAATAGAAATCAGAAAAGGAAAAAGAAAAATCCCTGACAGCGGTCCCCACCTGGCAGAAGAGGTTGTCTTCAACATCTGCCCAAAAATCACGCCCGAAACCTCCGGCGCCTCCTCCCTTCAATTCGCGCGATTAACGCCCCCAAACCCACGCCCCTCTGCCTCTATAAACCCCCCGACACCGCCTCCTTTCCCCTCCAAAACCCTAGCCAGAGAGCCCCCAGGCAGCTCGGATTTGAAGCTGCGCTGCTGCCATTGCCGCCGGTGAACTCCTCCGATTCCGGTGAACTCAGTCGACCCCGAGACCTCATTTCCTTTTCTTTCTCCTTGTTTCATCCGTGCGACCCTCCCTGACTTGATCCCGTATTTATTTGCGCACTAGAACGTTGCCTCCGTCATCGGAAGGAGCTCGCCGCCGCCCGACTCGACTTCGGCGAGCAAAAGAAGGAGAAGGGGGATGCACCGGAACTCACCGCCGCGCCAACGCCCTCGCCTTGTCGCCCTGTACCCGTAGGTATGCTCCATTCTCCTCGGGCCCTCGTAGAACTCAGGAAACGACCGCACGTCGCCGCCGCGGACGCATCGCCGGCGAGGTTCTCCGGTGACCTAGCGCCGCTAGCCCCGGTCGATTAGATCTGGACCATTGGATCTAGATCCAACATATCCTTTTTATTTTAATTACCGAACCGGTACCAGCGAATCAGGAGATGCCACATCGATGCCCCGTCAGCGCCGAGTCAGCGCACAGTCAGCAGCCCAGTCAGCACACACGTGGAAAATGATTTCTTTTAATTAGATTAAAAGGCAGTTTTGCAGAAAAGCCCCTGCCACTTAGATTTGTTATAACTTTTTATTCACACATCCAAATTTGATAAGTTTTATATATTTGGAAAGCCCTTGACATGTAGCATATTTTATATCTGTTAGATTTCAAATTTGACTTAGCTAAACATATTTAAATTTCAAATGGATGATTTGAGTATATTTGGCATTTTTTTATATCTATAAATCCAAAAATGGCAAATAAAATTGTTTTAGAAACTTTGGAATATTTGTAAAATGATGCCTCTGTTATAAAATATTTTTGAGTAGTATTTGAATGATTTCATAGTTATATATTTAATTTGAATAAATTGAATAATTTTGACATAAGTCTTGATAGAAAAATCAGTTTTGAATAAATCCAACTGCTATAAATTTAATTAAATCCCCTCTGTCTATTAACACCATTTATAAAATTTGTTATAAAATTTAATCACATAAAACTTTAATCTTATATTTATTCCTTTTATTATATTTTGCGAAAATAGAAATTAATTAAAGTGCATTTATAGCCTCATGCATATTTTATAAATATCACAAAAATTAGTAAGATGTTTCTTTTGATTAAAAAGTGCATTGCATGCATAACATATTTTATTTTATAGTTATACTCCTTATAGGAAAACTCCTCCCTCATTTTCACTAAGTTAGGATTATTTTCAACTTAGCTATGCACTTAGACACTTAGAATTTTCAACATGGAGATAGAAGGCCAATGAAGGACTTAGCCAAGAAAACAAAACTTCAGAAGTATCTTCAAAGAGTACAAGCACTTAGAAGAAAATCAAGAAGAAGTTCATGAAGACCAACCAACAATATTTTCTAAGTCTTGCTTCCTCTCTCTTTTCTCCCTTGTTCTCTGAGAATTCATGAAGACTAAGTTAAATCCAAGACCAGCATAGTTGATACAAGAACCATCAAGTCTGAAGATTTATCAAGTCTACCAAAAATTCAATCAAGACATCACCAAGGAGAAAGTTACAAGTCTGGAGATAAAGCCTGGAGGACAACTACATCTTTCTTTCTATCCTTTCCCTCTTTCCTAATCTTGTCTTTCACTTTAGACATAAACATTTTTTGATCATGTTATTATCATCTTTGAAGTTTGTTGGATCCTAGCGGCATAGTGAGATGAAGCGGCCTGGAGACTAACCTTACATGTCCACGTACATGAGACATGTTCCACAACTTAAGTGCCTGGCCGGGTGTCTGTATCTCTCATTATAGTGAATATCCAATTTACAAAGAGTTGTTAATAATTGTTGATCACCTTGAATAATGGACTTAGTATTTTTTCTAAGTAGTGATGCACATCATGACCAAGTCATTAAAGTGCTTATTCAAGATAAATTATAACAAAGTTATTTTATCCAACTTATGACCTTAGTCCTTAGTCATTTTGACCAACCAAATTTCCTTGCATTAACTTAAAAGATTTTCATGGCATGAAAAGCATTCCTAGTCCTTAGAAATATTTTGCACATCATTCATAAACATATTTTCCTTAGAAGTTTTATAAAACTTGTTTGTTCATTTTGTATGTGTTTGTATGCATTGTGTAGTTGTGTTTTATGTTGATTGTTGTATTGTTGCTTGTCTATATTGTTGAGATTGAACGGAGAGCTCCGAGTTACGTTGAAAAGAGTTTGTGAGCAAAGGCATCATTCAAAGGCAAGTGGCACACCTCATAAACTTCCTATTATTTTCTCCATGCATTACTTAGTGTATTTTTCTATAAACATGTGTAGGAAAGTATTGCTATGCAAGCCATGTTTAGATTTCCCTATTCCTATGTCTAGGTACCTATATAATACTTAGTAGAATTATTGATGCTATGCAAATGTTGTTTTGTGAAAATCTAAATTTTACTAAGTTAAGAATGAAACACCTGGGTGGTAAGTGGTTGTATGGTTTATGTTGAGTGGCTACTCAGGCCATGTCTATGGTTCCTGGAGTACGTGCACTTGTGAATGGCCATCCAAGAACAGATGGATCTGAAGAACTCCGAGTGACGATTACTTCCAGTAAATCCATTGCCAATGGGCTCTGGCTTGATCAACTATGTTGTGTGGACTCTCCCCGGCTTGACAAGAAGATGTAGAGGGTGTTAGGTGGAACGGGTCAAGCCAGAGTGGGAGGGAAAATGCTTCAGAAAGATTTCGTCTCATTCGTCTCCTTTTCCTTATCACTATAAGTGTGTAAAGGATAGTTTGTGTTGAATAGGTACAATGGTGAACGTGCACGACCTCCGCAGAGTGTAAAACTAAGTACTTAGCCGTGTCCCCGGTTCGGACAATTTGAGCAGCCGATCACGGACGTCAACGGAGGATTCCACCATTCCAACTTCAAATTTAAAACTTGATGGGTGAACAAGGGTAGAATGAGATCGTGGTTGTCATACCACGAATGTCTCGAATAGAAGAAAAGTGTTTTCCAAAGAGTTAGGAAAAATTGTCTTTATGCAAAATAGCCTTGAACTCCACCAGCCAAATAAGCATATAGGTTATTAGAGTTATTCCGCTAAGTGTCCACCATAGTGTCACTTGCCAGACTCCATTGTTAATGGAATCTGACCCACGTTTGTTGCAATATTTTTCTTGTTGCAGATTGTTCAGATGACGAGTGAGGTTTCGTTTAAGAGTTTCGAGTCTGCAACCAACATGTTTTCGCCTGTGGCAACACGATGATGATGGAGACTCACTGTTATTGTATTTCCGCTGCTTACTCTTTAAAAGCTAGCTTCACGCTATACAACTTGTAATGAATATTTTGTAAGTCTGTATCATCGATGTAATAAAATTGATACTTTGTTGTGATATTACATCGTAAACTGTGTGTGCAAACGAATCGATCCAGGGATTTGCACTATACATAGGTATCTGCCTTATTAAAAGTGCAGGTACGTTACAGATGGTATCAGAGCACTGTGTTGCCTCTAGGTTCGAAACCCTAGGTTTGGATAGAAATAGGTTTGACCATAGGATAGAAAATTTATTTCATTCAGTTTGCTGAAAATAAGAACTTTTCGAACATCATTCTTGTAACTATCTTAACTATTTCCTTTCTAAGTATCTTCTCTTGTTTCTTTAGTTGACCGCCCTCATTGAATAACTCAAGAAGGGACCCGTGTTGACCATGACCTTGGAATGTGAGACTGAGTTTCCAAGAGCACTTAAGGATAACATGAAGAGCTTAGGTTTTGAAGGAGAAGCAGCATACAAAGGTTTTCCTTTCATGCATGAAGGCCAAGAGTAGTGGTGGGTACAAGTCCACCCATACAAGAGCAAAGAAGCTGACCACAAGACTGAGGGTGACTGCATGTTCACCAACCCAATACTTCACACATCATTATTTGATTCAACAAGAAATGCAGCATGGAGAGCCATCGAGTACCTGGCAGAAAGACTTCGTTTTAGACTTCACAACACCTAGAAGCATCTCTAAGAACTCAAGGAAGTAGAGGAGGAACTCGAGGCACTCCAGAAAAAGATAGATTAGACCACCTACCCATTAGAAAAACGAGATCCGATGACGTATTGACCTATCAAATTGTGATATGGCAGTACTGTCACTTTTGTATTTCCATGACATTGGTGTATTTCGTTCGATAAACGATTAGTTCGGTTTATCAAAAGAAGTTTGAAAATTTTCATGTATGCGTTTGGTTGTGTTTGAACCTTGTTGCATAATGTTTGTTAGATGTTGTTTGTAATGATTTGTCTTGATTTCTTGTATGAATTAGAATGTTTAATTATCAACAAAAAAATTCTTTTAAGGGTGGTAGCCACCTAGATAATTCAAACCCAGTTGCTTAAACCTAGAGATCCCAAACCATCTTTCCTTCTAGCCTCCCGAATATGGAAGATCATTCCCTGCGAGTTTTCAAGTTTACATGTCAGAAATTACATTTCTCAAAACCTCTCGAGTTATCACAATCATCCCAAGCATTTCCAGTTTCTTCCTAGCCTCTCCGAATCTCGGGGACGAGATTCCTTTTAAGGGTGGTAGTCTGTAACATCCCAACATTTTATAATGTTTAAAAATCACTAAAATTTAAAACTTTTCTTTTAATAAAATAAAATATTAAAATGCATAAGAAAACCAACTATAAAAGACTTCAAGTATTTTCAAAAGGTTGTTTCAAATTTAAAATTATATTATCCAGTCTATTTCTTAAAACCTCAATATGTAATTTGACAAATGTTATACAAAGTTTCAAACCATTTTCATGTAATAAAATAGTTTCTTTTATAAGTATCTGATTTCAACCACTTAGCCATAGCTATTCATAAATTAAAATAATATTTACAAGTGTTCTTTTAAACTATTTTAAACATGATCTATTTGTAAAATGGTTTTATTCTTTCACCTGAGTTCAAAATATAGTTTTGGAAATTACAAGTCTATAGGTTATAACTTTAAAACTTCATAGATTATATAATTAATGAATTATCTAAATAAACATTTCATTAGCTTAAATGATTTTCATGTATTTTCAAAACATTAAATGATTTTCCTGAATATATTCAATATAAGGAATGGAATAAATTTAAATATTATCCAAAGATATGCTATAAAGTTTTCAAATGATTTATCATATTATGAAACTTAATGGTGCACAAAATAATTTGAAATACAAATGAATACTCTATAATTTCCATTTCCTTAAAATTATCTATATTTAGTTATTCCACTTTTATACAAAAATAAAGATGAATGGTTAAAGCAAATGAGTTTAAATAACTTAAATTCAAACATATTTGAATATGGATATTTTACAAATTTTATTTAGCCAAAAGAAAATTTAATTAAGCTATAATTTCAAATTTGATATTAAGTATCAAATTTGTATTAAACCAATATTTCAAAATTATTAATTTTAAAAAGTTTTCAAAACAGGCCCACTAATGTTTTAAAACATAAATATGAATATTACCAATTTATAGAAATTTATTTGACTTTATTTGGAATCTTAAATCAAAAGGTATTAAGAAAATAGAAAATCAGAAAAGGAAAAAGAAAAATCCTTGACAACGGGCCCCACCTGGCAGAAGAGGTTGTCTTCAACCTCTGCCCAAAAATCGCGCCCGAAACCTCTGGCGCCTCCTCCCTTCAATTCGCGCGATTAACGCCCCCAAACACACGCCCGTCTGCCTCTATAAACCCCCCGACACCGCCTCCTTTCCCCTCGAAAACCCTAGCCGTAGAGCCTCCAGGCTGCTCGGATTTGAAGCTGCGCCGCCGCCATTGGCGCCGGTGAACTCCTCCGTTTCCGGTGAACTCAGTCGACCCCGAGACATCATTTCCTTTTGTTTCTCCTTGTTTCATCCGTGCGACCCTCCCTAACTTGATCCAGTATTTATTTGCGCACTAGAACGTTGCCTCCGTCATCGACAGGAGCTCGCCGCCGCCCGACTCGACTCCGGCAAGCAAAAGAAGGAGAAGGGGGACGCACCGAAACTCACCGCCGCGCCAACGTCCTCGCCTTGTCACCCTCTACCCATAGGTATGCTCCATTGTCCTCGGGCCCTCGTAGAACGCAGGAAACGGCCGTTGCCGACACGTCCCCGCCGCGGGCGCATCGCCGGCGAGCTTCTTCGGTGACCTAGCGTCGCTAGCCCCGGTCGATTAGATCTGGGCCGTTGGATCTAGATCGAACAGATCCTTTTTATTTTAATTACCGAACCGGTTCCAGCGAATCAGGAGATGCCACGTCGATGCCCCGTTAGCGCCGAGTTAGCGCACAGTCAGCAGCTCACTCAACGCACACGTGGAAAATGATTTCTTTTAATTAGATTAAATGGCAGTTTTGCAGAAATGGCCCTGCCACTTAGATTTGTTATAACTCTTTATTCACACATCCAAATTTGATAAACTTTATATATTTGGAAAGAAAAAAACCCTTGCCATGTAGAATATTTTAGATCTGTTAGATTTCAAATTTGACTTAGTTAAAAATATTCAAATTTCAAATGGATGATTTGAGTATATTTGGCATAACTTCAAATCTATAAATCCAAAAATTGCAAATAAAATTATTTTAGAAACTTTGGATTATATGTAAAATGATGCCTCTATTATACAATATTTTTTAGTAGTATTTGAATGATTTCATAGTTATATATTGAATTTGAATAGTTTGAATAATTTTTACATAACTCTTGATAGAAAAATCATTTTTGAATAAATCCAATTGCTATAAATTTAATTAAATCCCCTCTTTCTGTTAATACCATTTATAAAATTTTGTTATAAAATTTAATCACATAAAACTTTAATCTTATATTTATTCCTTTTATTATATTTTAAAAAGTAGAAATTAATTAAATCCCCTCATGCATATTTATAAATATCACAAAAATTAGTAAGATGTTTCTTATAATTAAAAAGTTCATTGCATGCATAACATCAGAGAAAACAAAACATCAGATGGAGATAGAATGCCAATGAAGGACTTAGCCAAGAAAACAAAACATCAGAAGTATCTTCAAAGAGTAGAAGCACTTAGAAGAAAATCAAGAAGACGTTCATGATGACCAACCATCAATATTTTCTAAGTCTTGCTTCCTCTCTCTTTTCTCCCTTCTTCTCTGAGACTTCATGAAGACTAAGTTAAATCCAAGACCAGCATAGTTGATACAAGAACCATCAAGTCTGAAGATTTATCAAGTCTACCAAAAATTCAATCAAGACATCACCAAGGAGAAAGTTACAAGTCTGGGGATAAAGCCTGGAGGACAACTACATCTTTCTTTCTATCCTTTCCCTCTTTCCTAATCTTGTCTTTCACTTTAGACATAAACAATTTTTGATCATGTTTTAATCATCTTTGAAGTTTGTTGGATCCTAGCGGCATAGTGAGATGAAGCGGCCTGGAGACTAACCTTACATGTCCACGTACATGAGACCTGTTCCACAACTGGCCGGGTGTCTGTCTCTCTCACTATAGTGAATATCCAATTTACAAAGAGTTGTTAATAATTGTTGATCACCTTGAAGAATGGACTTAGTATTTTCTCTAAGTAGTGATGCACATCATGACCAAGTCATTAAAATGCTTATTCAAGATAAATTATATCAAAGTTATTTTATCCAACTTATGACCTTACTCCTTAGTCATTTTGACAAACCTAATTGCCTTGCATTAACTTAAAATATTTTCATGGCATGAAAAGCATTCCTAGTCCTTAGAAATATTTTGCACATCATGCATAAACATATTATCCTTAAAAGTTTTATAAAACTTGTTTGTTCATTTTGTATGTGTTTGCATGCATTGTGTAGTTGTGTTTTATGTTGATTGTTGTATTGTTGCTTGTCTATATTGTTTAGATTGAACGGAGAGCTCCGAGTTACGTTGAAAAGAATTTGTGAGCAAAGGCATCATTCAAAGGCAAGTGGCACACCTCATAAACTTCATATTATTTTCTATATGCATTACTTAGTGTATTTTTCTATAAGCATGTGTAGGATAGTATTGCTATGCAAGCCATGTTTAGATTTATCTATTCCTGTGTCTAGGTACCTATATAATACTTAGTAGAATTATTGATGCTATGCAAATGTCGTTTTGTGAAAATCTAAATTTTACTAAGTTAAGAATGAAACACCTGGGTGGTAAGTGGTTGTATGGTTTATGTTGAGTGGCTACTCAGGCCATGTCTATGGTTCCTGGAGTACGTGCACTTTTGAATGGCCATCCAGGAACAGAGGGATCTGAAGAACTCCGAGTGACGATTGCTTCCAGTGCAGCCATTGCCAATGGGCTCTGGTTTGGTCAACTATGTTGCGTGGACTCTCCCCGTCTTGACAAGCAGATGTAGAGGGTGTTAGGTGGAACGGGTCAAGCCAGAGTAGGAGGTAAAATGCTTCTGAAAGATCTCGTCTCATTCTTCTCCTTTTCCTTATCACTACAAGTGTGTAAAGGATAGTTTGGGTTGAATGGGTACAATGGTGAACGTGCACAACCTCTACAGAGTGTAAAACTAAGTACTTAGCCGTGTCCCCGGTACGGACAATTTGTGCAGCTGATCACGGACGCCAACGGAGGATTCCACCATTCCAACTTCAAAATTAAAACTTGACGGGTGAACAAGGGTAGAATGAGATCGTGGTTGTCATACCACGAATGTCTCGAATAGAAGAAAAGTGTTTTCCAAAGAGTTAGGAAAAATTGGCTTTATGCAAAATAGCCTTGAACTCCACCAGCCAACTAAGCATATAGGTTATTAGAGTTATTCCACTAAGTGTCCACCATAGTGTCACTTGCCAGACTCCATTTTTAATGGAATCTGACCCACGTTGTTGCAATATTTTTCTTATTGCTGATTGTGCAGATGACGAGTGAGGTTTCGTTTAAGAGTTTCGAGTCTGCAACCAACATGTTTTTGCCTGTGGCAACATGTTTTGAGCTCTCAAGTAGATCATGTTTAAAGCTTTTGCATCATGTAGTTAAAACCCATTAGTGGAGAACTATTGTAAAAATTGTTGAAATTGGGTTTGCATGTTTGGTATCTCTAAGGTCTAGATATTTTTTAGTTAAAGTGTTTGAGAAACAAGGAAGACAATGTAGAGTTTTATAATGCTTACAATATGTTTTGTATATACGTCCTGTTGTCATAGTTTATACTTATGTTTGCTTCAAACAACCTTGCTAGCCAAAGCCTTGTACTGAGAGGAATAATTCTCGTGCATCCAAAACCTTGAGCCAAAACCTATGCCTTTTGTGTCCACCATACCTACCTACTACATGGTACTGCCATTCCAAGCAAATATTTTGTGTGCTATCTTTTATTAAAAAATTATTATACCTTATTCGTTTCAATGTTTATTAGCTCATGAGGAAGTATGTAGTGTTACGGATATCAACCTTGTCATTTGCTTTAGACATATTTTCACCAACCGGACTAGTGGCATATACACCGCTTATCCATTAATTTTGCAAAAAGAGCTGGCAAAAGGGGTACCCAGTCCCAATTAATTACAACTTTAACCGCTGCATTATCTTCACATTTTTTCTCTGATCTAATCAGCCAAGCAATGATACTAGTTCTAAACTACATATGTAAACAAAAGAGAAAAGAGGGATGATCTGCCCTTGGGTAGAAATAACGTTCTTTATGAGAGCCACTCTAGAAAGTCTGGTTCACAAGGGGGGTAGAGTGCCCATTACCATTCGTTGACAACGACAAACACCGCTCAAACTTACTTTTATGCTCTAAATTTCGAAAACCTATAAAACTAAGAAGCTCTAGCACATGCTTGTATCCCTGCTTCCCTCTGCGAAGGGCCTATCTTTTACTTTATGTTGAGTCAGTTTACCTACTTCTTTCTATCCCCGAAGCAAACACTTGTGTCAACTTTGTACAACAATTCTTATATGCTTACTTATTGCACTTGTTATATTCCTTTATGTTGACAACTATCTATATGATATACATGTTCAAAGTTGAAAGCCAATGCTGAAACTTATATCTTCCTTTGTGTTGATTCAATACTCTTTTACTTAGATAATATTGCTTCATGAGTTAACTCTTATGCAAATCTTATTATTGCTCGTTTGAAAGTACTATTCATGAAGAGTTTTTACTTATATGATGTATTTTTTTACTCCTTGTCTATTTGTTAGCAAATTAGAGATCATTGCCTTGAGTCATTTCATTCATAACATGAGCCTTACAATATTATATGATCAAGATTATGTGAAAGCATGTCACTTAATAAATTATTCTTTTTATCGTTCTTGCCTACTCGGGACGAGTAGGACTAGACTTGGGGATGTTGATACGTCTCCAACGTATCTATAATTTCTTATGTTCCATGCTATATTATACCAGGTTGTTACATGTTTTATATGTATTTTATATAGTTTTATGCATTTTCTGGGACTAACCTATTACCAAGATGGCAAAGTGTGAGTTCACAGTTTTCTGCAGTTTTTGGTTTCAGAAAATTACTTAAGGAAATATTCTCGGAATTGGAAATAAAACATCCTGGAATTACTTTTGGAAAAGCAACATTCCAGAACACCGAAGACGAGACAGAGAGGGGCCACGAGGCGGCCTCACCACCCCGTGGCGCGGCTCCCTTCCTGGTCGCGCCAGGAGGAGGTGTGGGCCCCTCGGGCGCCCACCGACATCGCCCTTTCCCCCATAAATACCTCCTAGACCAAAAACCCTAGGGGGATATCCATTTTTTCTCCACGGGTCCCGAGCGCCGACGCCATCGCCGCCAAGTTTCAAAGGTCAAAAGTTCCTGTTCCGGCACCCTACCGGGACGGGGATTGACCCCCGACGCCATCTCCATCGACTCCACCGCCTCCACTTCAACTCCATGATGGTTTGTGAGTAGTTCCCGCATGGACTATGGTTTCTAGGTGTAGCTAGTTGGTACTCTCTCTCCCATGCACTTCAGTACAATGTTCTCATGAGCTGCCTTACATGATTGAGATCCATATGATCTAATCGGTGTTGTGTTTGTTGGGATCTGATGAATTGTTAAATTATGATTAGTCTATCTACATAAGTTTGTGAAGTTATTGTTGCTGCAATATTGTTGTGTTTAATGCTTGTCACTAGTGCACGCGTGGCATGATCTTAGATGTAAGCTCTATATTTATTGCTTAGATTGTATCTACAAATTGTATGCACATGTAATTGTCCGGAACCGATGGCCCCAAAGTGAGAGCAATTGGGACAACCAGAGGGAATGGTTGTGATGTGAGGATCACATGTTTTCACCAACTGTTAATGCTTTGCTCCGGTGCTCTATTGAAAGGAGTACCTTAATTGCCAGTAGTTTCCCTAGAGGCCCCGTCGCTGCAAACGAGATGGCATGACAAAAGATGTTATGCAAGTTTCTCATTGCGAGCACACACAACTATATATGGAAAACATGCCTACATAATTAATAATCTAGATATTCTCACTTAATGTTATTTAAATACGGTCAATTGCCCAACTGTAATTTGTTCACCCGATACTTGTTCTTTGAGAGTTACCACTAGTGTAGATAGCTGGGAACCCCGATCCTACTGTCATCATCATTGCTTTCCCGTCAACTCCACGCAAACAACTATTCTCTGGTGTATTGTCTCTGTGTTATTGTTACTATTGCTCTCATACTACTGCTGCTTTCACATCGCCCCTGTTACTAGTGCTTTTCCAGGTGCAACTGAATTGACAACTCGGCTATTAAGACTTATAAGTATTCTTTACCTCCCCTTGTGTCGAATCAATAAATTTGGTTTTTACTTCCCTCAAAGACTGTTGCGATCCCCTATACTTGTGGGTTATACAACATCCTGGAATTATTTTTGGAAAAGGAACATCCAGAACACCGAAGACGAGACGGAGAGGAGCCACGAGCCGCCGTCACCACTCCGTGGCGCAGGCCCCATCCTGGCCGCGCCAGAAGGTGGTGTGGGCCCCTCGGCCTTCCACCGACATCGCCCTTTCGCCCATAAATAGCCCCTAACCTAAAAACGATCGGACTATATTCAAATTTTCGTCCACGGGTCCCGAGCCGCCGCCATCGTCAACACCACTTCAGGAGAGATCAGAACTTCTCCCCGGCACCCTGCCGGGAGGGGGAATCGTCCCCGGAGGCCTCTACATCGCCATGACTGCCTCCGGACTGATGCGTGAGTAGTCAACGTTTTGACAATGGGTCCATAGAAGTAGCTAGATGGTTGCTTCTCCTCTTGTGCTATCATGTTTAGATCTTGTGAGCTGCCTATCATGATCAAGATCATCTTTATGTAATTCTACATGTTGTGTTTGCTGGGATCCGATGACTATTGAGTACTAAATTTATTGCTTCATAACATATCATGTGTGTGCTATTTAATGATCTTGCATGCTCTCCGTTACTTTTGTGTGCTTTGGCCAAGTAGATGCTCGTAACTCCAAGAGGGGGTATTTATGCTCGATAGTGGGTTCATGTCTCTATTAAATCTGGCGCAGTGACAGAAAGCTCTAAGGTTGTAGATGTACTGTTGCTACTAGGGATAAAACAATACTACTTTGTCTAAGGATGATGTTTCTTACGTACTTTACACACAGTGCTTAAAGCGATAATCTTTTGCATGCAACTTAATACTGAAAGCGGTGCAAACGCTAACCAAAAGGTGTATTATTAGTCATAGATGCGGTTGGAACGGTCTATGTATATTATTGTAATGCCCGAATGAATCTCACACTGGACATTATAACGTTAGTATATGCATTGGGTTGCTTACCATTATTCTATCAATTGCCTAGCTGTAATTTGTTTACCATGCATGGATGAATGTTATTACTTTCTGCAAACAAACATCTTTCTTTCACACATACGTTTAGTCATTTGTTACAGCACGCCGGTGGGATTGACACCCTCACCGTTGAGTTGGGACAAAATACTTTGATTGTTTGTGTGCAGGCTCCACGTTCGTTGCTGACATTGGTGTGGCGCCGTCCAACGTCGCTCCTAACAACCTCGGGTGAAACGTTCATCTCCTACTGGTTCGATAACCTTGGTTTCATAACTGAGTGAAAACTTGCTGCTGCACTACTTCACACCTTCCTCTTGGGGTTCACAAACTTCGCGCCCGTGTAGTGCATCAAGATTTCTGGCGCCGTTGCCGCGGAAATTTGAGGTTCTTCACGAGGTGAGTTTTCGCACTTCCAATCTCTTTATTTTGCTATTGTCTTCCTTAGTTTATTTTTATTACTGTTTTGTTTGCTTAATATCAAAAATACAAAAAAAATAGTTACTTCCATGACTTTTCTTATTTCGGTTTTTTTTTCCAGTTTTGTTGCTTTTGTTTATTTCGTTTTGTGCTATTTTCTTTTATATTGTTTATTTCGGTTTGTTATTTAAATTGCTAAAATGAGTTCCACTGAAAATACTATGGTTAATTGGTTATGTGCCATACCTAGCTGAGTTCTATCGTTCTGTGCCCTACCCGTGCTGTTTCTCTGGTTTCTGCCTTGGTTTGCTCGCATATCGCCCGAACGCTCGTTTCCCTCAGGTCAACCTCCTGTGACCCGCACTTGGCTGACTGGTGGGGTTGGCCTGGCGCGGCTCGGCTTGTTTGTCGGCTCGGTTGGGATTTCCTGGGGTCGGTGCGTCGGGCCGGGGCACAAGTCTGATTGGTGGGGTTGTGGCACAAGTCTGACTGGTGGGGCTTTGGCAGTAGTCTGACTGAGGGGTCGGGTCACAAGTCTGACCTAGTGGGGTATTTACTTGGTGGGCCGGGCCCACCGGATGTGGAAACCACAGAGAATCACACCGCTAGTTTGGTGTGTGCGCGACCTCTTTATATTATACACACTCCGTTCTAAATTGACTCAGAAGAGGGACTATTAAAAAAAATCAGAAGAGGGAGTATATCACAATATTCCAAAGCTGTTGTTAGCATTGAACGTGTTCGTGTATAGATCTGCCTCTAATTTCTGGAGTAGAAGCGGTTGGTCCAAATGAGACGACTGGCTTATCATTAAAGCGGTTGGTTACATAGAGGTTATATTGCATTAATTATGCTTACAACGCATTAATTAACTATGACTGACAATCAGCAGATAAACAAATCCTAGAGCAACTATACAGAGATAAAATCCTGCACCTATCAAATTAGCCTGCTTCTTCAGATCATTCATCTGCCTTAAGTGCTTGTTCAACTTCTTCAGTTCGCCTTGCGGAAGCCCCATCGGCGGAGCAGAGGGTGCAATCTCCACATCAGACGGTAGAGGAAGGTCGCTGTGCGCGCACCTGTCATGTTTAAGTTGCGCAACGTATTCATCCAACCACTTGAAATAGTTGCATGGATCTATACCCTGAAAAAGTCTACATGAACCCTCAATCCCAGATCTGAGCAAGAAATTGAAAACACTGAAGAAATCAAATCAAAAGGATGCGAGAGAAAGATTTTTACATCTGTGGTAGGATCCCGCATGTCAAATATGCGCGCCCCATGTTCCTTCCATGCTTAGTAATCTGACTTAGCAGTGGTTCCTTGCATGAGCACTTAGAACATGGCGGCAACGTCACCTCAGGCTGCCTTGGCCAATTGGGGCGAGCGGATGAAGTGGAGGAGCTCGACATTGCTACTGCCCTTCGTCGCCGGAGAGGAAGAAGAGGAAGGAAAAGGAAGAAAAAGATGGTCCAAAGAGGAGGATGGATGCTCTGTCTATGCGAGCAAGGATGGATGCTCTGTCTATGCAAGTAAGAATGGATGCTCTATCTATGCGAGCAAGAATGGATGCTCTGTGAATGCGAGGAAGAAGAAGAGGAACCGGAGGAAGGAGGAGGATGGGTGCTCTGTCTATGAAGAGGAGGAAAATGGTGGGTCCGCGGTGAGCGTGTGACGGTCACATGCGCCGGTGCGGCTGTTGTAAGTCCACCAACCCTTTGTGCTTAGAAATGTGGCCGTTTACCCTACCTTTGGATCTCATTTGAAACACATCGACCGGGTTGTGAAGAATGAGCACCGCCAATCAGATCGCAGAATGAGCCCCGAGTCTACCAGATTCTTTCTAGAGGACGATCAAACGGCTGCAGTTCAGCGGTAGGGTTAGATCGACGGTCATTGTTCAAATGGGGTTTGGAGGCACTCAACGGGGTTTTGAAAAGTCTGATAAAATGTCCAAGTTTCATTTTGAAGTGGCTAAGAAGGCATTTTTATCGAAATCTAAACCCTCTCTCACTCATCTAGGAACTCTATAACTCTTTGTACGTGATAGCTCATTTGTGCGTACCATTTTTCATGAAATTAATCAAACCCAGGTTTATATTTTTTATCATAACTATGTCACATAATAAGACAATGTGCAATGGTTTCACATTTTTTCGATTTTTTTGAATCATTTATGATCATTTGAATGTCTGGTCTAACCTGATCAAACACACTTTGAACGTCTCCAAAAGAAATTTAAAATATGAAAATGAAAAACGAAGTGCAGATGCTACTTAGTAACAATGAAATGAAGCTTTTGTGTTTTTTGTGATTTTTTTTTTTATCGAAACCTAAACCCTCTCACTCTTCTACGAACTATATAACTTTTTGTACGTGATAGCTCATTTGTGTGTACCATCTTTCATGAAATTAACCAAACCCAGGTTTATATTTTTTTATCATAACTATGTCACATAATAAGACAATGTGCGCTGGTTTCACATTTTTTCATTTTTGTAATAATTTATGATCATTTGAATGTCTGGTTAAACCGGTCAAACGCACTTTGAACGTCTCCAAAAGAAGTTTAAAATATGAAAATGAAAAACAAAGTGCAGATGCTTTGTGATTTTTGTGATTTTTTTGATTTTAGCGAAACCTAAACCCTCTCACTCTTCTACGAAATCATTAACTATTTGTACGTGATAGCTCATTTGTGCGTACCATCTATCTTGAAATTAACCAAACCCAGGTTTATATTTTTTATCATAACTATGTCACATAATAAGACAATGTTTGCTGGTTTCACATTTTTTCATTTTTTTTTCAATCATTTATTATCATTTGAATGTTCATGCCCAGAGCGCGCACACTTCATGCCTAGAGACCATAAGGTGTTTGAAAAAATTACATCCGACCAAAATACAAGGGATTAGTAATATTAATCAGTCTCTTCGCTGTCGTCGTCAAAGCCGGACAACATCTCGTCAACCCACTTGACGATCTCTTTGCTGGGGTCGCTGATCTCTTCGTCTGACTACTCGATTTCTTCGCCCGACTGCTCGATTTCTTCGTCCGACTGCTCGATTTCTTCGTTCGACTGCTTGATTTCTTCGTTCGACTGCTCGATCTCTTCACTGACCTTCACAAATTTCAGCTGGATGTACTCCACCCTGATGATCACCTTGATAACATAGAGATCACTAAGTCGAATCGGTAGTTGCTCCCAGAATAGATCCCAGTTCTTCTCGAACTCGAGGTATTCGTAGCCGTTGACCATATGATATGATCCAAAGATCTTGACATCATTCCCCAAAAGACGAGAAACTCCGTGATCTTGCCGTAATATGAGCTCACGCGGTGGAAAACCTCGGGGTAGCCATCTAGTAACTCAATCTTGAGATGCTATGAAAACAACATGAGCATCATATCTGAATAGTTCAAATGACAAAACTGAGAGATCATTCAAATGACAAAACATGAGCATCGTATCAGAATACTGGAGAATCTTCATCTAAAGAATCATTCTCAATCTTGTGCACGTAGTATTGAGGGATCTCTTCCAACTCCATCGTGGCATCTTTCAATAAAACGAGAGATATCACATTCATATCTGAATAGGTGATATCTCTCGGTTCGTGAAATATGCTCGACACGAGGGCAGGCTTGCAGCGTCCGTCAATATGTTGAAACTCTGATCAAAGAGAGGAAGACATTCAGAAAACTTGTAAACTACTCAATGTGTAAGAAAACGAACACAAACAAGCATACCCGTGTGTTGCACAAGAGGTTTTGCAGCATTGTGCTTGTTAGTCACTTCAACATTGAACAAATGCAGATATTCATTCCAAGCGAATTTGACAACATCACCCTCCTCGAGACCATAGCCTTCACATAGTTCTCTCCACTGCGTTCCACAAATCTCCGTGTATATATGGATGTTCGGGCTACCACTTAGCTGCTTAACAAGATATGGATGTTCTGCATCATCTTCTACCCACTTATCCAGGTAGAACAAGTACTGGTCTCCGTTCGGACACCAAGCCTCCATCTAGTTCTTACGAGGGCCAAGCCCCCGGCTCTGATCTAGAATATATCTTAAAGGGCATGGCAGAACCTACATGTAATACCAAACCGAAGAAACTATGAAGACATTCATTGAAGGAAAAACAAATGACATTCCCTCAAATTTGAAAGGCAATACTTACAACGGCCGTTTTGAAACTGTGTTCCATCGGGACTTTGAAAGTGGAACCACGAGTTAGTGTGCGACAGAGAGTTGCTTCGTAATTGCACAGAGCACAGCGATCGACGCCATCGTTATTGTGAGGACCCCTCTGACTAACCGTCAGAGATGCCCACGTTATGTAAATAGATCACGATCCTAATGATCAGTGCATCGCGATCACATAACCAACATGGTATACAAAGTTACATCATACAACTCGAATATTATAAGATTTACATAAATAATGGTCTCATGACCAAGTCTGCAAACATCGTCGCACTTGACGAATATTAACTAAGGTTCAGCGGAAGCTTCGACTAGCGTCGACCCTCATCACGTCCTGACGCATTCCCACAGAGCAGTTGAGCGGGACACTCAGTTGGCCTAGTCGTCGGCGTACTCCTCCTTCTTGCCGTACATCTCCTCATTTCAACCTGGACGTTTGAATATCCAGGGACACAGCCATATGAGTACATTTACGTACTCGCAAGACCACCTCTAAGGCTTAAGTTTTCATGATAATGCAAGAAAACACTTTTCGAAAACTGGGATGGCTGCTATATACGACTATAGGGCTTAGTTTTCGAATACCATGATTTTAGACATAGAGAATACGACATCTCTATATCTTTGTTGAAGAAAAAATTTAGAGATAGAATTCTCTTCTCTTAGATATAGCAAAGACATATCCAAGTTCAAAACTTTCTTTTGTAAAACCTTTAAAAACACTAGGATGGGGATACCCCTTTTTGCTTCCTTGAGATTGGACCGATTGTCTCCCCGAGACCAATCATCCTCACCCAAATTCCGTACCTCTCAGGTACCTCCTGATTTCCACATAAACATTTTTCTTTTATAAAACAACTTATTTCTCCAGACGCCCAGTGTGGCCTTTCCAACCGTCCATAACCGCGGACGCGGCTATTCGAATAGATTTACACTCTGCAGAGGTTGCACACTTTACTACACCAATCGGTCCTTCCGTCGTGTCTGCCACGGCCCGTCATACGACTGCATGGGGGGGTCCAGATAACACGATCAAAGCTTTCCACTATGACCACCCTAGTATCGGGGCCTCCCGGTAGGTTTGTTCTCCTCGGCACCGTGTGCTCCACTAGACCTCTTGGTCTTTCCTCGGGACGCCACACCGCCACGTCAGGAGACCCACCGTAATCGTCCGACTGTTGGTCCTCAACAGTGTATTGTCTCTTCCGGACGACAACCCGGCTTCGAGGGCCCAGCCCTCATAGAAAGTATGAGAGCCCCAACACTAAGACAGACAAGCTTCCGGCTAAGCCCTACCCATGTCAGGTAGTGTGGTTGCACGGGTTAATTGTTCGGGCGGCAGCAGGGACTTCGAAATTAAACCTCCATCACCGACTGCTCCCAGCAGCTCGGGTTTTCGCAACATCTCCGAATGCCCTCAGCATCTCGGGTTTTCGCAATCTCTCGGAATGCTCTCAGCATCTCGGGTTTTCATAAAACATTTCTTTCTCGCTGATTGCTCCCAGCAACTCAGGTTTTCCTCCATAAAACAGTGTTATCAAACAGGTTCCCATCCTATACTTTTGAGGTAAGTAGTTGAAGGTAGACTACTAGAAAACTTAATCTTTTTGATGCAGCCTTCAACAACAAGGCTCATCAGGTAAAACTCTGTTTGTAATACCTATAGTATTCTAGCAGATAACTTTGGCCAAACAATGTTTTGTCAAATAGTTTTCGGGTGGCAAGGTGCCACAAAAGAATTAAAGCATGCATTATTTTAGTTTGAAAACAAACATGCTTGTTCAAAATAATAGGATTCATTATAAAGGTGAGGTGGGCTTGCCTTGCTCTGAGTACTGCCCCTGGTCTGGTTCTTCTTCGTAGTTGTGATCAGCTACCTCGTACTGCTCTTCCTCGGTCTGCGGTTCTACCGTAACATGAAAAACATACGAGGCTAGTGTAAATCCTAAACTGCGAGTTGATAACAATCTAAAATAAGAAAATCATATATTAAGCATTGCAAAACACAAGGAACTACTGGATAAAATTTAAAACCAAACAATCATTCATATGCATAACACACAAATAAAATTAGTGCAACTCCTAGGAAACAAGATGAACTATGTGAAACTCAAAAGTGAAGGGACTAGCAATGCTATCAGGAAATTTATTAAGGCTATTAAAGGATAACCTAAGTTTCTGGACTTATGAGTTACTAAGCACATCAACACATAACAGTTCAAGTAAAACAAGGAATTAACTTATTACATTTATTGGATAAATAAGATGATGCTTTAAAGAGATAAAACATAACACACAAACATACCCACAAGCAAAGCATATAAGCACAATTGATGTTATTATTAGGGTACAACGTGAATAATGCTAAACATAAGTAAACAATGCACCACACATTATCAAAGTGGTTTAACCAAGTCATTATTATTGGTTTATGGTTCTGAACTTCAAAAGTTGATTAGTAATATTTCTACAAATCACAGTTGCTAAGAACAGATGATTAAAAGCCAATACTTCTATTAGCCAAATGTTGTTATTTTGGTACATAAATTATAACTCCTAAGATAATGTTCATAAAATAGAATCCTTCTACCACAGTACACATAGAAACCATATCAAGTGGTGAAACTTGGATTTGCAATATAAGCTATTACCAAACAATAGCTAAAAATCATGCAAATGCTACTGGTCTCAAAACCACAATGAATATAGTTTCAGTTTTAGGAATCTCCTGTATGCAAGGTTAATTTCTATGGATAGGTATGTTCTTAAGCTTTATTTAGAAAAAGGATTCAACCCATTTGGACACTCCCAACTCAAGATATTCCATTTTAAGTGAAGAACACACTTTTTACTTGCTTTAATGTGCAACATAAAGTATAAATATTTTTGAGACAAAACCAGTGTGGTATGATAAACAAAACACATAGGTGCTACACAAAAATACTCCTAAACCATTTTCATAAACATATAAAACACAAACAATTAAACCTAGATACATGCAAATAACAGAAAATAACCATATTATTTCTCAAGTGTAATAACCTATTGTTTTTATAAAATAATCTACCAAGAGCAAACTATGAGAGGTAAAATTTTACCAAGTTAGGATATGATAGCTACTACTCATATTTAACACATGCAATTGGATTTGCTCAAAAATGTATTTTTAATAATGAACTAAAAATCACCAAAGTGGTACTGGTGTCAATCTTAAACATGATATAACTTTTGTTATAAACATCTCCTGCATGTAAGGCTTATAGATATAGGTAGGTATTCTCACTGGCTTTCCATAGAACTAAAGTTTGCTAATTTTGGATCTATAAAACTCAAGTTATTGAGGAAATGGTGAAAATTCCAAGAAAACGGCCAGTGCCACATGGTTAAGAAAACATAGCTATGCTACAAAATTTATTTCACAATTTTTTTGCATGCTTGGATCTACCACAAATGATTTAAACCTACACTATATCCAACACAGGAAATAAAACAGAAAAATACTCAGACAAGAAAAATAAGAGAATGGGCCAGAACCGCGGCTGGGCCGAGGTCAAGCAGCTGGGCCGGCCCAGTGCGCTCGCGCTCGCGGCGAAGGGATGAGCTGCCGCCAGATAACGAACGGATGGCTGCGATTAGATCCAGGGAGTTCAAACCCAGGCCTTTGATGCAGAGATCGATGGCTCGCGGCTTTCTTCTTCCTGCGGACACGCAGGCACGAGCAGAAACCCTAAAAACGGACGGTGCACACACGCAGCTCACCTCGGGGTGCTTAGAGATGAAGGAGGGGGTCGAGGAAGGGTGCGGGATCCCGAGGCGGTGCAGGGGAGCTCGCGGTTGGGGCGGAGACGCTTTCGAACGACGGTGCGGTTGAGGGTGCTTGCGTCGACCATGCCGCGGCCTCGGTGGCTCCATTGTTCCTGAAGGTCAAAGGAGGTGTCTTAGACGCAGCCTGAGGATAAAGGAGTGAGATGGAGCAAAAGAGAGAGAGGAGAAGGTCGGGAATGGCGGCAATCATGCTCGAATCCTCGCGAAGCCGAACGTCAGTTCGTGGTCGATGCCGAGCAGAAACAGAGCAAGAGGTCGCTCGGGAGAGAACATGATGGTGGAGTGGGGTGAGAGGAGTGCAAATGGCAAGGTGGGAGAGGGAGGGTGTCTCGGGACTCTTATCCGAGCGGAGCCCCGGTCTACGGTGGACGACGTGCACGGCATGAGTGGCTTGGTCGAAGGGGAGGGATAGGGCAGGAGGGACGGTGTCAGGCCTTCGTCTGGAGAGAAGGGGGATACCACGGGCAAGGTCTAGGGCTCGGGCTCGCTGCGGTTTGGTCGGAACGTGGGAGGTGGTCCGCGGGCATTGGGCGACAAGGACGGCACGCAGGACAAGTGCTAGAGACAAAGAGGAGGGATAGGGGCTCGCCAGGGCACTCAAGAGGTTGAGGGGGAGCTGCAGGCGTGAGGAGGGGTCACAAACAGGTCTAGGGCGCAGGTTGGGCGGAGGGAGTGGTGCTCGACCGTTTCTGCTCAGCAGGTGTTTGATTAAATGCTTACATGAGACAAACAAAACATATTCGAGCTATGGTTGGGAAGGGTTGACGATCAAAACGTCCAGGGGTTGAGTGGTGGCTAGGAAATGCCCAAAACAAGGGTTGGAGGAGAGGAGACTATGGGTTTTAGGTATAGACGATAATAGGGCTGATTAGATTAGCTCTCTTTGCAAGGAGGGATTAGTCAATCCTTTAGCTCGAAAATTATGAGACGCGATGGGCTGGGCAGAAGGGATAAGGGTGAAGCATTAGACTTAAGAGTCTAGGTCAAAAGGTTCAACCACAACATGCTACAAAAAAGGAAATTTGCTAAGATATAAACAATATATGGCCACCTTATAAACTAGCACTCAAAGCAAGCAAGAACTAGTGGTTAAACAATTATGTAAATTTTTAAGATTGTTGTAAGTGGGAAGTAGAGGTGGTGGGGATGATTTTAGGTGAGCTGCATTTTCAATTTGAATAAAGAAAATTCTATTTGCCATGCTCTAGGAATGCTAAAATTTAACAGGGGTTAAGATAGCTTTCCTTCATTATATAAATTACTTGTTTAAGAATATTTTAAACCTAGCATCTTAATGAGTGTGAAATAAGATACAAGCATGCAAAACCATCAAACAAACATTCACTTAGCACAAACATGGTCACATCACAATCAGAGAAATACTCACTCAAGGCAAACAATTTAAGCACATGCCAAATAAAGCAAGCACACAAACAAATGGATAAACTAACCCCACTCTTAAGACAAAACAAATATATTTGTGAGGTGGTGATCAATACAATAATGACAAGATTTTTATGGAAAGAAGACTAAACCACTTTCTAGTAATAGTTTCCAAAGACTTGTTAAATTAGGAGTTTTTGGAATGGAAATTGCTAAGACTAGAAGCACATTAAAGTGAAAATATATCATAGCCCCCTATATAAACCTTTGTAGTTTTGCAAACATACAATTTTTGGAAATTCTTTTACTTTCTCAATTAAACTGCCTTTTGATAATTGTTAAAATCAATACCTCATGATGACTATAGTTTGTTAAGAATAAGATAGGAGAAGATATATGTATTGTTTTACTTGTCATATACCTGGATTTTCAGAAGTCATATTATAACTTGAGTTTTGAGGTTGATAGATAGAGAGGTCATCACCACAAACACAATTCAAAACACAACAAGACTAACAAAGGAAACAAGAGTGAAAAACCTTCATAAGTAATGTATTTCAAAAAGTTTTTGTTCCCTCAGAAATTTGGGTCTTTATTAATTAAGTTTTTGTTGCGTCCAAAATTTGGGGTGTTACAGACCTTCCCCCCCTTAACAAAATCTCGTCCCGAGATTCCTAAGTGTGTATTAGGGGAGTGAAAGGAAAAGAGGGTTCAATGATTCTTCATCTTCCGAGGTTGTTGATTCCTGAATGAGGTTACCTTGTTGATGAGACCTCGGATATCTTCTAGAAGACTTGGGTCTTTGTTGAAGGTGTTGACATGATAGTTGTTGCTGATGTAGGGTTCTTGTTGAGCTGACATTTAAAACTCCAGGGTTTGATTTCGAGGAACAATTTGTCACAATTATCAAATAAAACTAGCATGTGTCTTCCCCCCTTAAAAAGGGGCACACATGAAGGGTTAAAGTTGATGGTTAAAGTTGTCGCCGACTTAAGGGTGTTTCTCGTCTTGAGTATCACAATGATCTTCATCTTGTCGTCGCTCCTCGGTGCTTGGGGCTGATGTAGATACTTGTCTCGATATTGCCATCTTGAGGGGTTAGCAGTTAGACACGTGAAACCAGTTTTTCAAACCTCGCAGGGCGTCAGGTTTTGTAGATCTGTGTAGCGCCCCATCTTTAAATAAAGATGGAACACCTGTGTTATGTGCTAGTCCCTGGATCACTGCTAGCACCACAGTACAAAATATATAGTATCATTGCATAAGTATCAAAATACTACATCGAGATCCAAAAATAGCCAAGTATAGCTTTATTACAAAGTGCATAGTCATGAAGACTAGCTAAAATATTCAGAGTTCACAACGTAAATAAAAGCAATGGGCCTTCTCTTCTAGCATACGCCACGAGCAGACATGTTGGGTGTAGAATCGAGTCCAAACTTACTCCTCATCAGAATTACCTGCACATTTGAATATGCAGCCCCCGAAGGAGGTCAATACAATGAAGTATTGGCAAGTGACTATGGTGGATAAAATTATGGCAAGGCTAATTCTATATGCATATTTGGCTTAGTGGAGTTTTTAGGCTATTTTGCAGAAAGCCAGTTTTCTCCTATCTTTTGTAAAAACACTTTTGTATCTCAAAACTTGGCACCAAGGGATGAAGCCCAAGTGCACCAATAATTCATTCCTTAGTCAAATTTTACTTTACAAAAACCATGTTGAGATTCTTCTGTCCATCCTTGTCCAGTTGCTCGAAGTTGTCCATCACCGGGGACACGGCTGAGTACTCAGTTTGTCGACTCTGCAGAGGTTGTGCACTTTCACCTTAAGACTCAATTTGTCCGAGATATCCTATACACGCGGAGTGTATTATGGAAAGGAGAGAATTGAGACAAGAACTTTCAGAAGAAGAATGCAACCATACTAGCAAGACCCGTTCCACCTATCAATTCTACATCTGCTTGTCAAGCTGACAGGTTGCACTCTCACAACTTAGTCGTTCTAGACAGAGCCCATTGTCAAAAGGCTGCACGGGAAGCTTCTAAACTTGGAGGGACTTAGTAATCTCTTTGTTCCTGGGTGGCCGTCCACAAGTGCACTTCTGGGTGAAAACCACCATACTCATGGCCCTAAGTAGAATAGAAATTCATCCTAGGCGAAGACAACCACAAGCATAGTCCCAAAAGCCACTCAACATAAACCAAACAACCAATTCCACCCAGAAGTGTATTCAATGTTTTAACACTTAGCAATAATTCCATAACATGATAAGTAAACTTCTTTATAGCATAGCTAAGCATCTAATGAAACTTTTGGTGGCTGCAAGGGAAGGGATGGCTACATTCTACTAGGATATTTTCAAAGTGTAGACTAACTTAGCATTCTAAGATAGTATCCAATTTTTCCCTATCATGCATACTACTCAAAAATCTACTAATAATGCATATAGAAAACATAGGATAGATGATGAGTGTCACTTGCCTTGGTAACAAAGGGAACAAGCACAACAGGAATAACAATCACAAGGACCTTCCTCCTCTTCACAATCTAAAGACAAAATAATAACACTCAATAAGCACACAAACATAACACTTAGAATATCAATACAAAAATATGTATGCATGCTTGATATGCAATGAATTTCACAAGACCAATTAATTACTATATTAAGTTCTCTGTTATTCATGCATAAAAATGAAATGATCAATATTTTAAATATTTTAATTAATCATTTAAATAATTGAACATATTTGTAGTTTTAAATTATAAAAACAATTTCTTTAAGTCTATTAGAAAGGTATCAAATAAATATCATGTTGCACTCTCTGGACAGAGGGCATTAATATCTCTGCAAAACAATTGGATTTATTTGGAGAGAAAAATTATTAATTGAGTTATTGATTTAATATCCGAGAGTTAAACAATTTAATTTCACAATTTAATATGCTATAACAGGATAAACTAATAATACCATATTAAACTACACGAGCAGAGCTACAAGTGGATATAAAATTCATCAAATTTGGATGAACAGATCAAAAGATATGATTTTTACAAGTTTGTGCTATTTTCTGTTTTTAAAACAAATCTCTGCCGAAAATAGAAAAAGAAAATGCCACGCGGCAGCAGCTGATTGGCTGGTACCGGTTCGCGCGGATCGCGCGCGCTGGACCGTGCGATCTAACTTAGATCTAACGCTCCAGATCGGCCGACGAAGCGGTATAAGTGATCTGTTCTCGCCCGTTGGATCTATTCTAAGGGTCCAGATCGGAAGGGGGAGGTCGGGCGGCGCGGCTCGCCGGCGTTTTCGCGCCCGCGGCGGCGCCATCGTCGGAAACGGTGAAATCTCACGTTCTACAGCTAGGGGAGGGGTAAAGCTCGTACCACTGGACGCGGGAGACGACGGCGGACTCGATGGCGCGACGGAGGTGGTCGGGGTGGCTCTTCCTTTCCCCTGCGAGTTCGTCGGAGGAGCGCGGCGGGTGGCGGCGTCGGGCTTCGATGGATCGATCGTCCGGAAAACGGCAGTCCACGGCGGCGGCAATGTCGATGAAGATCTCGCGAATCCGGCGGGTTCTGTTAGGGTTTTGGACGCGGGAGGCGGAGGCGGAGGGGGGGGGGTTTATATATGGGCGTAGGGGACCGATTAATCCGTGCTTAAACAACGGATTTGATCCGATTTGCGTTCGAGTTCGTTAGGATTTCGGTAGAGTTCGTGCTCCAGACGACGGAGATGATGACATGTGGGACCAGGCCGTCAGCGGGAGAGGAGAGGAGGTGGGCTGCGGCGTGGGCTTCTGTACTGCGCGCGCGGCGGATAGCGAGGGAGAGAAATGGGCTTCGGCCCAGTTGGGTCGTCTCCTCCCTTTTTTTTTTAACAAAACATTTTCTGATTTAAAACCTTTAATTCAAATTTGATTTTTAAAACTTATCAAAACATTTCAGAAAAATTCATAAAAATATGTTTTGAAAAGCTAATTAAATTTGTAACTTTTTGATATCATTTTTCTGAATAAATAAAATAATAAAATACTGATTTGTATAGAGCTCAATTAAATCTCTTAAATGAAAAGCAATTCTATTTAATATTATAATTACAATTCTATTTACTCCTTATGTGATTTCAATGTCATACTTTTATGATGCATGATGCATGAATGCAAAGTTTTAAATTTTTGAGAAATTTGGGATGTTACAGACTAACCCCCTTAAGAAGAAGCTCGCCCTCGAGCTTCGGAAAGGTCAGCAAATAGGTGTGGGTGGTCTTCTCGGAGGTCATCCTCTCGTTCCCAAGTGGCTTCGTCTTCGGTGTGATGATTCCACTGGACCTTGCAAAACTTAATGGTTTTGGTACGGGTTACTCTTTCTGCGGTCTGTAATATCTTGATGGGCTTCTCTTCGTATGTCAGATCACTCTCCAATTGTACCTCCTCGAGGGGTACTGTATCCTTTAAGGAAACTCCCATCATCTCGGGATGACATTTCTTTAACTGACTGACATGGAACACATTATGAACAGCAGACAGTACTTCAGGTAGTTCTAACTCATAGGCCACTTCACCTTTGCGAGAAAGAATTTTGAATGGTCCAATGAATCGAGGTGCTAACTTTCCTTTTATTCCAAATCTTTTCACACCCCGAAGTGGTGACACCCTTAGATAGGTTCTATCTCCCACTTCATAAGTGACTTCTCTACGCTTGGAATCTGCGTAGCTTTTCTGACGTGATTGTGCTATTTTCAATCTGTCCTTAATCAGCCTGACTTTCTCTTCAGCATCCTGTATTATATCAGGCCCAAAGAAACTCCGTTCTCCTACACCACTCCACAACAGTGGAGTTGTGCATTTCTTTCCATATAAGGCTTCAAACGGTGCCATCTCAATACTGGCTTGGTAACTATTGTTGTAGGAGAACTCAGCGTATGGCAAATTATCATCCCAACTAGATCCATAGTCGAGCGCACAAGCTCTTAACATATCTTCTAAAATCTGATTCACTCTTTCAGTCTGACCATCTGTTTGCGGGTGGAAAGCCGTACTGAATTCCAATCTGGTTCCCAAGGATTCGTGCAACTGCTTCCAAAAATGAGAAGTGAACTGGGTCCCTCTATCAGACACGATACTTTTAGGAACGCCGTGAAGGCACACAATTCTCTTCATGTAAATATCAGCTAGCTTAGCACTAGTATAAGTGGTCTTCACGGGTATGAAGTGAGCTATTTTGGTTAGGCGACAAACAATAACCCAAATAGAATCATAACCCGATCTGGTCCTGGGTAGTCCAGTGATGAAGTCCATCCCAATGGAGTCCCACTTCCAATCCGGTACTTTCAAAGGTTGTAAGAGTCCTGCTGGTTTCTGATGTTCTGCCTTTACTCGACTACATACATCACACTTAGCGATGTATTCTGCTATCTCCTTCTTCAGGTTATTCCACCAAAATCTCTCCTTCACATCTATATACATCTTGGTATTTCCCGGATGAATGGAATAAGGTGTTTCATGAGCTTCTTGCAGAATTAACTTCCTAATATCAGGGTCATTGGCCACACATACACGTTTTTCAAACCACAAAATTCCCTGCTCGTCCTCATGAAATCCTTTAGCTTTTCCAGCTTCCAAATTGACTTTGATCTCTTCTATTTCCTTGTCTCCTTTTTGAGCTTCACGAATCTTGTCCATCAAAGTGGGTTGTACAACTAATGAGGTTACAAACCCTTCAGGTACTACTTCCAATCTGAGGTCCTTGAATGCCTTGCATAATTCCTCGGGTAATTCTCCCGCTGTAAGGCCATTCACATACACCTTACGACTCAGAGCATCTGCTACCACATTAGCTTTTCCCGGATGGTATTGAAGGCTCAGATCATAATCTTTAATAAGTTCCAGCCATCTTCTTTGTCTCATATTCAACTCCTTCTGTGTGAATATGTACTTCAAACTTTTGTGGTCCGTGAATACCTCGCATCTTTTTCCCATCAGGTAGGGTCTCCAAGTTTTCAGAGCATGCACTACTGATGCTAACTCGAGATCATGAGTTGGATAATTTGCTTCATGTTTCTTGAGTTGTCTAGAGGCATAAGATGCCACTCTGCCCTCCTGCATCAACACACTTCCCAAACCTTGGCGTGAAGCATCACAGTAAACTTGAAATTCCTTCTCCAAATCAGGTAAGCATAGAACTGGGGCTGAAACCAGACGTTTCTTCAACTCCTGAAAACTGGCTTCGCATGCCTCTGTCCACTCAAATTTCTTCTCCTTCTTTAATAATTCCGTCAAGGCCTTGGCAATCTTGGAGAAGTTTTCGATGAATCGTCGGTAGTACCCGGCTAGACCCAGAAAACTTCGTAATTCACCAACATTCTTCGGCGGTTTCCAATTTGTTACAGCTGAAACCTTTTCAGGATCCATTGCTATCCCTTCCTTGGACACCACATGGCCTTAAAATCCGACTTGTTCTAACCAAAACTCACACTTGCTGTACTTGGCATACAACTTATGTTCACGTAGTCTCTGTAATACCAGACTCAAGTGCTCTTCATGTTCTTTGTGACTCTTAGAGTAGATGAGAATATCATCTATGAACACTACCACAAACTTGTCCAGAAAATCCATGAACACTTTATTCATCATATTCATGAAATAGGCTGGTGCATTGGTTAATCCAAAGGGCATTACTGTGTACTCATAAGAGCCATATCTCGTAACAAATGCAGTTTTGGGTATGTCCATTTCTCTAACTTTCATTTGAAGGTACCCCGATCGAAGATCGATCTTTGAGAAAACACAAGCACCTTCCAGTTGATCAAATAGTTCATTTATCTTAGGTAACGGATACTTGTTTTTGATAGTTTGCTCATTTATATCTCTGTAATCCGTGACTAGCCTCTGGGTTTGGTCCTTCTTCTTAACAAATAAGACTGGTGCTCCCCATGGCGATGAACTTGGACGAATGAATCCTTTCTGAATATGTTCTTCTAATTGCTTCTTGAGTTCTTTCAATTCATCGACAGCCATAGGATAAGGTCTTTTAGCTATTGGCCCTGTTCCCGGCTTCAATTCGATGAGAAACTCTACATCTCTATCAGGTGGCATTCCCGGTAGTTCCTCCGGAAAAACATCTGGGTATTCCTTGACAATAAGCACATCACCAAGGCTAACCCCCTTAAGAGAATTTAGCCTAACCTTCTTAAGTTCGAAAGTTGATCGGAACTTAATCTTCCTTTTCTCTGGGGTGGTGAGGGTGATCGCTCTATTTGCACAATCTATGATTCCTTCAAAACGAGTCATCCAATCCATTCCGATGATAACATCCAATCCTTGGGTCTCTAGGATGACTAAGTCTGTCGGGAAGGTGTGTTTTCCAATAAGCAAGTCTAACTGCCTACAACCGGAATTTACTAGCATCTCTCCTGCCGGTGAACTTACCCTAATAGGTTTTCCTAGACTTTCCTCAGCTAACCCATGCTTGTTAACAAAAGCTCTTGATATGAATGAATGAGATGCTCCAGTATCAAATAAAACTAATGCTGGAAAGGAATTGAGCAAGAACGTACCAATCACAGCATCAGGTTCATCATGAACTTCTTCCACATTGATGTGGTTCACTTGCCCCTTCTGAAAAGGATTGGGCTTGGAATTTTCATCAGCCTTCCTCTCTGGGCATTCAGTTGCATAATGTCCTGTCTTCTTGCATTTGAAGCAAGTCACATTAGACAAGTTTTTCCTCCCTTCATGGTTAGGACGGTGATTACCATTCCCATGATTTTGGCCATGATGATGGTTTCCCCTGGATCCACCATTATTTCCATTGTATCCTCCATTATTTCCTTTGTATCCTCCATTGTGGTTATGACCATGATGTTTTTGGCCACTACCAGTGTTGGAGTGATTCCAGGGTTTATGGCTACTGACTTCAGAGGCGTGTTTCTTATATGTTCCTTCAGAATGAACTTTACTTGCACTGAACTTCCTCTTCCTGTTCTCTTCCTTTCTTATGTTGTTGTCCAAGGTGATAGCTTGATCCAGCAGAGCTTGATAGTTTGGAGTATAAGCCACAGACAACGGTATCTTCAGTTCTCCCTTAAGTCCATTGAGAAATTTTTCCTTCCTTTTTGCATCAGTATCAATGTCCTCTGGTGCATACCTTGATAGCATACAGAAGTCATCCATATACTCCTTCAGAGTTCTACCACCTTGTCTCAAACTGCGAAATTCATCTTTCTTCAGATTCATTATTCCTGAGGAGATGTGAGCATTCCGGAAGCCTTCCTTGAACGCATCCCAAGTCATGCCATCCAAAGGATGAGTCACTTGATAATTCTCCCACCACAATGCTGCGGGTCCTTCCAACAAGTGTGCAGTGAACCTCACTTTTTCTGCCTCAGAACATTCACAAGTTACTAAGTCCTTGTTGACTGAGCGGAGCCAATCATCCGCCACTATTGGTTCAGAAGCATAGGAGAACTTATTAGGCCTAAGCCTTAGGAATCTGGCAAGTCTGTCCACTGGGGGTGGTGGTGGAGGTGGCGGGTTGTTGTTGTTGTTGTTGTTGTTGTTGTTGTTGTTGTTGTTGGTTGCTGCAATGAACTGAGTCATCATATTCATCAACTGAGCTTGAGCGGCCATCAGTTGTTGCATGGCGTCGTCGTTGTTGGTATCACGACGAGGAGGCATCTGTAGGGGTTTTTCAGCATAGATGAGTGAAAGATAGACAGAACTAAGAGAGGAAAAATCCTACCCATGCACAAAACAATCAAGTCAACACAAACCACACTCATAAGACAACTTAAAAGAAAAGTCTACTAAGCAAAACCAAACAAGCATTCTAAGTTGATCAAATAAAACACAAAGTCTGCAAACCAACATACTAACATTGTCACACCACAAGTTGGAGATCAATGTTTTTAAAAGAACGACGAACTAAACGAGAGAGAATATGGTGGTCCAACTACTAAGTCTAAACTTCGTCCATGACGTCCCCTTCATCTTCTTCGACTTCCTCGATGACGATGCCTTCCTTCGTAAGGATCTCCTTGTAGTCATTCACCTCCTTCTCCAAGGCCTCGTTCTTCTCTTGTAACTTGGTTGTCTCACGGTGCAGAGTCTCGATTGCTTCCTTCTCTAGGGCTTCAATCTTCTCTTGTAGCATTCTCTTCTCACGGCGTAGAGTCTCGATCAAATCTCGATCAGCTTCGAACTCGACGTCGTTGCTCTGAATTTCATCCTTCAGGGTCCTGATCTCCTTGTTCTTGTCTCTAATTCTCTTTTCTTGGCTTTGGAACTTCTTCTCTTGAGCGTTGGCCACCTCTTCTTGGGCTTCAATCTTCTTTTGAGTCTCCTTGACTTGTGCCATTATTTCATCATTTTTCAACAGCTCATTGCGTCTATCTTCTTCTAGTTGCCAGAGATGAAGTTCTAAGTCTTGGAGATATGGGTACAAGGGTTCTGGTTTGTTTTTGTCTTCCTCACTAATACGGTAAGGAATCCCATGTTCGTCACGTTGGCCAAGGTGAGCAAAGTAGTGGTCTTTTAACTCTTCTTGGTATTGCAAGCAAAGACGTCCTATTAGCTCTTGCGTGACGAGATTCAGCCCTTTCTCCAGGGAGTCACTAATTGACTTGAACTGGATGTCTTCAGTCTTGGGTTCAATCTGGCGCCCTTGTTGGTAAAGGCGAATTCCCCATAAGTCTTCTCTTTTGAAGTGCTTCAGCTGGCTTGCCTTGATGATGGGTGTTGGAAGTGTCAACAGTTCTACCAACTCTAGAAGATATCTTCCAAAGCACATGTCCTTGAAGTCCTCCGCGGTTTGATAAGTGAAGAATGACATCCTTAAGTGGTAAAGGTAGAGTTTATTAGACAAGACAAAGGTAAGATAAACTAATTGTGGTGTACTTAGATACTTAGGGAAAAGAAGTTCTTTTCTAACAGGTGATCAACACTATTATCAACTCTTTTGTAAGTCGGATATTCACTATAGTGAGAGAGACAGACACCCGGCCAGCCACTTATAATTGTGGAACAGGTCTCATGTACGCGGACATGTAAGGTTAGTCCCGGGCCGCTTCATCCCACTATGCCGTTAGGATCCAACATACTTCAAGGAAGGTAATATTATGATCAAAAAGCAGGCTTAACCAATCCTAAGGGCTCGAACCTACAGGCAACACTTTGCTCTGATACCATTTTGTAGCGCCCCATCTTTAAATAAAGATGGAACACCTGTGTTATGTGCTAGTCCCTGGATCACTGCTAGCACCACAGTACAAAATATATAGTATCATTGCATAAGTATCAAAATACTACATCGAGATCCAAAAATAGCCAAGTATAGCTTTATTACAAAGTGCATAGTCATGAAGACTAGCTAAAATATTCAGAGTTCACAACGTAAATAAAAGCAATGGGCCTTCTCTTCTAGCATACGCCACGAGCAGACATGTTGGGTGTAGAATCGAGTCCAAACTTACTCCTCATCAGAATTACCTGCACATTTGAATATGCAGCCCCCGAAGGAGGTCAATACAATGAAGTATTGGCAAGTGACTATGGTGGATAAAATTATGGCAAGGCTAATTCTATATGCATATTTGGCTTAGTGGAGTTTGTAGGCTATTTTGCAGAAAGCCAGTTTTCTCCTATCTTTTGTAAAAACACTTTTGTATCTCAAAACTTGGCACCAAGGGATGAAGCCCAAGTGCACCAATAATTCATTCCTTAGTCAAATTTTACTTTACAAAAACCATGTTGAGATTCTTCTGTCCATCCTTGTCCAGTTGCTCGAAGTTGTCCATCACCGGGGACACGGCTGAGTACTCAGTTTGTCGACTCTGCAGAGGTTGTGCACTTTCACCTTAAGACTCAATTTGTCCGAGATATCCTATACACGCGGAGTGTATTATGGAAAGGAGAGAATTGAGACAAGAACTTTCAGAAGAAGAATGCAACCATACTAGCAAGACCCGTTCCACCTATCAATTCTACATCTGCTTGTCAAGCTGACAGGTTGCACTCTCACAACTTAGTCGTTCTAGACAGAGCCCATTGTCAAAAGGCTGCACGGGAAGCTTCTAAACTTGGAGGGACTTAGTAATCTCTTTGTTCCTGGGTGGCCGTCCACAAGTGCACTTCTGGGTGAAAACCACCATACTCATGGCCCTAAGTAGAATAGAAATTCATCCTAGGCGAAGACAACCACAAGCATAGTCCCAAAAGCCACTCAACATAAACCAAACAACCAATTCCACCCAGAAGTGTATTCAATGTTTTAACACTTAGCAATAATTCCATAACATGATAAGTAAACTTCTTTATAGCATAGCTAAGCATCTAATGAAACTTTTGGTGGCTGCAAGGGAAGGGATGGCTACATTCTACTAGGATATTTTCAAAGTGTAGACTAACTTAGCATTCTAAGATAGTATCCAATTTTTCCCTATCATGCATACTACTCAAAAATCTACTAATAATGCATATAGAAAACATAGGATAGATGATGAGTGTCACTTGCCTTGGTAACAAAGGGAACAAGCACAACAGGAATAACAATCACAAGGACCTTCCTCCTCTTCACAATCTAAAGACAAAATAATAACACTCAATAAGCACACAAACATAACACTTAGAATATCAATACAAAAATATGTATGCATGCTTGATATGCAATGAATTTCACAAGACCAATTAATTACTATATTAAGTTCTCTGTTATTCATGCATAAAAATGAAATGATCAATATTTTAAATATTTTAATTAATCATTTAAATAATTGAACATATTTGTAGTTTTAAATTATAAAAACAATTTCTTTAAGTCTATTAGAAAGGTATCAAATAAATATCATGTTGCACTCTCTGGACAGAGGGCATTAATATCTCTGCAAAACAATTGGATTTATTTGGAGAGAAAAATTATTAATTGAGTTATTGATTTAATATCCGAGAGTTAAACAATTTAATTTCACAATTTAATATGCTATAACAGGATAAACTAATAATACCATATTAAACTACACGAGCAGAGCTACAAGTGGATATAAAATTCATCAAATTTGGATGAACAGATCAAAAGATATGATTTTTACAAGTTTGTGCTATTTTCTGTTTTTAAAACAAATCTCTGCCGAAAATAGAAAAAGAAAATGCCACGCGGCAGCAGCTGATTGGCTGGTACCGGTTCGCGCGGATCGCGCGCGCTGGACCGTGCGATCTAACTTAGATCTAACGCTCCAGATCGGCCGACGAAGCGGTATAAGTGATCTGTTCTCGCCCGTTGGATCTATTCTAAGGGTCCAGATCGGAAGGGGGAGGTCGGGCGGCGCGGCTCGCCGGCGTTTTCGCGCCCGCGGCGGCGCCATCGTCGGAAACGGTGAAATCTCACGTTCTACAGCTAGGGGAGGGGTAAAGCTCGTACCACTGGACGCGGGAGACGACGGCGGACTCGATGGCGCGACGGAGGTGGTCGGGGTGGCTCTTCCTTTCCCCTGCGAGTTCGTCGGAGGAGCGCGGCGGGTGGCGGCGTCGGGCTTCGATGGATCGATCGTCCGGAAAACGGCAGTCCACGGCGGCGGCAATGTCGATGAAGATCTCGCGAATCCGGCGGGTTCTGTTAGGGTTTTGGACGCGGGAGGCGGAGGCGGAGGGGGGGGGTTTATATATGGGCGTAGGGGACCGATTAATCCGTGCTTAAACAACGGATTTGATCCGATTTGCGTTCGAGTTCGTTAGGATTTCGGTAGAGTTCGTGCTCCAGACGACGGAGATGATGACATGTGGGACCAGGCCGTCAGCGGGAGAGGAGAGGAGGTGGGCTGCGGCGTGGGCTTCTGTACTGCGCGCGCGGCGGATAGCGAGGGAGAGAAATGGGCTTCGGCCCAGTTGGGTCGTCTCCTCCCTTTTTTTTTTAACAAAACATTTTCTGATTTAAAACCTTTAATTCAAATTTGATTTTTAAAACTTATCAAAACATTTCAGAAAAATTCATAAAAATATGTTTTGAAAAGCTAATTAAATTTGTAACTTTTTGATATCATTTTTCTGAATAAATAAAATAATAAAATACTGATTTGTATAGAGCTCAATTAAATCTCTTAAATGAAAAGCAATTCTATTTAATATTATAATTACAATTCTATTTACTCCTTATGTGATTTCAATGTCATACTTTTATGATGCATGATGCATGAATGCAAAGTTTTAAATTTTTGAGAAATTTGGGATGTTACAATCTGACTCTCTTTCTTTTCGTAAACAACAAAAGGGTGCTAAGACCTGCTAACGACGTCAATGAGAAAATAGAAAATTAAACAGTAGGGATAATCCCTACTGTTTTTGCGCTTAAAAAAAACGACGTCTAATCTTGCTTGAGGTTAGGTGTTGCCAACTGAAACAGTCTTCGGTCTCCTCGTCGTTCTTGCACCTTGTTGATGATGTTAGCTTTATTTGTGTCCAACTTCAGTGTAGTAGACATCCCAAGTTGATGAAGACTTCCTTTGTTATAGGGCTAAACCACTTTCTAGTAATAATTTCCAAAGACATATTAAATTAGGAGTTTTTGGAATGGAAATTGGTAAGACTAGCAACACATTAAAGTCAAAATATATCATAGCCCCCTATATAATCCTTTGTAGTTTTGCAAACATACATATTTTGGAAATTCTTTTACTTTCTCAATTAAACTGCCTTTGGGTAATTGTTAAATTCAATACCTCATGATGACTATAGTTTGTTCAGAATAAGATAGGAGAAGATATATGTATTGTTTTACTTGTCATATACCTGGATTTTCAGAAGTCATATTATAACTTGAGTTTTGAGGTTGATAGATAGAGAGGTCATCACCACAAACACAATTCAAAACACAACAAGACTAACAAAGGAAACAAGAGTGAAAAACCTTCATAAGTAATGTATTTCAAAAAGTTTTTGTCCCCTCAGACATTTGGGTCTTTATTAATTAAGTTATTGTTGCGTCCAAAATTTGGGGTGTTACAGTTATCGCTATCGTTATCGCTATCACTATAGCTATCGCTATCGGAATCCTATTTTAACAAATGAAATTTAGAACCAGATAAACCTGCAGAACCTGGGTTTCCCAATTCCGCAATCCAAATAGAAAATCAAATCTAGTCACATATAATGCACCAAACAGTCGGCATTAAAATGGGGCAAAATGAAACATGTAGAGAAGATAACACTGACCAACGGTGCAAAATGGGGTTGATGGACTGCATCTGAAACCGTCGGCGACCAAAAAACCCCAAACGGCGAAGGCGGCCGTACAAAGGCGTGGGCAATGGAGCTCCTTGCTTGTCCATCCTTCTCGACAGGCGACGGGAGACTGGCCGGCTACGGAAATGGCAATGGCGATGGAGCTCCTTTGCGCCTTCAATCACCCTCCTCTCCGCCCTCAGTCCAACTCCTATTGCTCTATTTTGCTCTGTTCTTGGGGGTTCATCGGAGGTTCTATGGGCGACATCAGTGAGGCAGGGAAGAAAGACCAGGTGAGCCCCATTGGTGTTTTCCCTTGATTAAACAAGTCCCCGGCCCCAAGCCGACACCTCGAAATCCCAACCGAGCCGAGCCGCACACTAGCCGGCCCCACGAGACTCTAACCGAGCCGCGCCAAGCCGACCCCACCAGTCAGGCCAAGTGCGGCTCAAAGGAGGTTGACCAGAGGGAAACGAGCGTTTGGGCGATATGCGAGCAAACCAGGGCACAAACTAGAGAAACACCGTGGGTAGGGCACATACCGATAGAACTCAGCGAACCATGGCACATAACTAATTGACCCAAAATACTAAGTTCTGTGACTTTACAAGAACCAACAATAATGATTTTATATGCACACCTATTACTCCATCTGCATCTAAAGCTGAGTTCTTTGAAATTAAACCTGCTTTATTGAACCTTGTTATGAGAGAGCAATCATCTGGTGTTAGTTCTGAGGATGTTGCTGCCCATCTAAATAAGTTTGTTGAATTATGTGAAATGCAAAAATATAAAGACATAGATGGTGATATCATAAAACTGAAATTATTTTCTTTCTCCTTGAGAGGAAGAGCTAAAGAATGGTTGCTTTCATTGCCTCGGAATATTATTAATTCTTGGATGATGTGCAAATATGCTTTTAGAGGAAAATACTATCCTCCTGCTAAGATTATTTCTCTAAGAAGTAGCATCATGAATTTTAAACAACTAGATAACAAACATGTTGCTCAAGCTTGGGAAAAAATGAAATCTATGATAAAGAATTGCCCAACCCATTGACTGACTGCTTGGATGATCATCCAAACCTTTTATGCAGGACTTAATTTTTCTTCAAGAAACTTATTGGATTCAGCTGCTGGAGGAACCTTTATGTCCATCACTTTGGGGGCTGCCATAAAATTCTTGGATGATATGATGGTGAATTATTCTGAATGGCATACGGAGAGGACACCTCAATGTAAGAAGGTAAATTCAGTTGAAGAAACCTCCTCTTTGAGTGAAAATATTGATATTATTATGTCTATGCTTGCCAGTGGTAAATCCCATATTGATCCCAATAATGTTCCCTTAGCTTCTTTAGTTGCACAGGAAGAGCATGTTTATGTAAACTATATTAAAAGCAACAATTTTAACAACAATGCCTATAGGAACAACTATGGTAATAACAAGTATAAGCCATATCCTTCGAATAATAATGGTAACTCTTATGGTAATTCTTATGTTAAAATGCCTAGCGAGGAGAGGATTCTAGAAATTGAAAAGGCTACTAAAGTTTTTATGCAAAACCAATATGAGCAAAATAAAGTGTTCACTAAAACCATACAAGAACAATCTAAATGTTGAGAAACATTAGTCATCAAATGGAAAATTTAAATAGGGAGATTTCGGGTCTCCAAGGAAAAATGACTAATGTTAAACTTGTATTTCCTCTATGTCTGCAGCACAATCCTCTTTAATTAATACATTGGCTTCTAAACCTGAGAATATAAATGATAATCCTTTTGCTACTGCTAATGACATCCAAGTTCAAATTGATGAAAGTTACGATGATGGCTCAGTTAAGTGCTAGATGGGAAAGAGAGAGAGAACTAGAGAAAGAGGCTAATATTGATAGAGTTTTTACTATTACTACCTCTGAAAATAATGGTGTTTCACATGTTAGTAAGCCTCCTACTATCAATGGTAACATAGTTGGTGTAGGAAATGTCTCCTCTACTTCATCCAAAAATTTAAAATTTTCTAAAACTGCTGAAACTAGTGTTGACAAAAGTGCTGAAATTTTTAAGAACATGCGAGAAAGTGGTTCGGTTTTCTTTGATGATAATAATTTTGATTTTGATTAAGTTCTTGAAAAAATTGGCCACAAGTTCTAATACTAGCTCTCTTAATTTGGCTTTTACTACCCATATTACAAATGCTCTCATCAAAGCTAGGGAAGATAAATTAAGACTTGAAGCTTCTATCCCTAAGAAGTTATAATATGGTTGGGAGCCCATCATTAAAATGAAAGTAGATAAATTTGATTGCAATGCTTTGTGTGACCTTGGTGAAAGTATTTTTGTTATGCCTAAAAGGCTCTATGATATGTTTGATTTGCCACCATTGGAACATTGTTATTTGGATGTTTTTCTTGCTGCTAATGCTTTGAAGAAACCTTTGGGGAGGATCAATGATATTCCTATTATGGTTAATAATAACCTGGTCCCGTTGATTTTATTGTAATGAATATTTAATGCAATCCATCTTGTCCAATTGTGTTGGGAAGACCTTTTCTTAGAACTGTGGGTGCTATTATTGATATGAAAGAAGGTACCATCAAGTACCAATTCCCACTCAAGAAAGATATGGAACACTTCCCTAGAAAAAGAATGAAGATACATTTTGATTCTATTGTCTGTTCAAATTATGGTGTTCATGCTTCATCTCTTGATAATACTTGAGTTTCACTTTTTTGCCTAGCCCAAATGCGTTAAACAAAAGCGCTTATGGGAGACAAACCACTTTTATTTCCTGTTATTTTAATTTATTTTGCTTCCTTCAAGGACTTGTCCTACCTCTGTAGCAATTCCTTTATATCTTTATTTTATTGCAATGTTGTGTCAAGTTAAGACTCTAGTTGAAAGTTGATGCGAAATTTCAATTCCTGCACATAAACAGATTTCTTCTGTTCACCGTTAAATTCATATCAATTCACTGGAACGTCAGAACAATCTGCCTTTTTCGCATAATCCTCATATGTATACGCAACTTTTATTAGTTTTCAATTTTCTGATCTGATTAAGTTAAGTTTTTAAAAAACATTCGTCTTTACGGACTGTTCTGTTTTTGACAGATTCTGCCATTTATTTTGCAATGCCTCTTTTGCTATTTTGATTGGATATTTTTATCCTATTAAGTATTTGTGTATGTATCTAATGTCCAGTAGTATTGGTAGCAATCGTGTTCCTACAAAATATCATAATTTTTTGTGCACTAACCCTCTAATGAAGTTCCTCTAAGTTTGGTGTGGAGTAAGTTTTCAAGGATCAAGAGAGAAGGATGATATAATGGATCAAGAGGATAGTAACACCAAAGCTTGGGGATGCCCCGTTGGTTCACCCCAATAAAATTCAAGAAGACTCAAGCTTCAAAGCTTGGGGATGCCCAAGGCATCCCCTTCTGTAACGCCCCGGAATTTTTCCCAATTTAGTTTTTGTTTGTTTTTCTTTTGCATTATCATATCATCATATCATCATGCAATTGTCAATTCATTTGTTTAATTTCAAATGCTTTTCAAATTAATTAAAATGGGAAATTTAAATATTTTGCAATTATGATAAAAACTAATTTATTAAATTTCCTATCTAAAACAAAAACTATTTTTTATAAAGTTTCTTTATACAAATTCTTTTTCTAGTTGTGTTAAATGCAAAACAGGAAAGAATAAATAAAAGAAATAAAACCAGAGGGAGAAAATTCTTTTTTCAGGCCGAAGCCCACTTACCTCCTGCCCATCTAACCTTGGCCCATCTTCTCTCTGGCGCAAGCCCACCTCCTCCCTTGTCTTCTTCCCACCTTTACACCGAGGCAGGCAGAGCAGAGGAGAGTGCCATGGCAGCCCCCACCACGTGCTCCACCCCTCCCCTCTACTTAGCCCCCGAGCCTCCCCTGGAACCCTAGTTTTCCTCCCCTTCTTCCCCAGCCGCCGCCGCCCCTTTCCTCTCTTCCTCTTCCACTTGTTCTTCTCTGTTTCTTCCTCGTCCCAAAAATCACCGGAGCCTCCGCCGCCGCATCGCCATTCCTCCGGCCACGCCCTTCCTCCATCCCCGCGCCAGCTAATGCGTGGCCACCTACTCTTCCTCCTCGGCGACGCGGACGGGCTCGGGAGCCAGGGACGAGCCCGCCTCCACTTCGTCTTCCCCGGAGCACCGCAGCCGTCCTCGACACGGACAGCTCGCCTCCGGCGTCCACGGGCCACCTCTCCTTGCCAACGGGTCTCCCACGGTGAGCAACTCCGATTCCCGTCCTTCTCCCCCTCTGTTTTGTCCCCTGGAAGCCCAATCCTGCCGGCGCCGGAGCCATCCCCGCCACGGACACGGCGCAACCGAACGCCGTCGAGCACGCACCCGAGGATCCCGAGCCTCCCCGCGACATCTGGGCATGGAAACGAACCCACCGCACCCCAAACACACCCCATGCACGCACCCGGCAGGCGCAACGCCGCCCAAACGTGGTAGCCGCCGGCAATTTCCTCCGCCGCCGCGTACTGTCATTGTTCGTCAGTTTCATCAGGTTCTCTAGCACGCGTTACTTCTAAAAGCAAGCTGAACTGTGTTCTTTCACAAACACAGCTTCAGCCATAGTGGCTAGCGAGGCAATCCCCTGTCGCGCGCCGGCGTTGGTTCGATCCCCAGCTCCCCGGAAAAAACCCACCTGTTTTCCTTTTTCCGCACCCACTGTCAGGCATGGCCCGCGCGTCAGTGACCACGGGCACCAACACACACACACCCGCGCCAGCGTGGCTCTGGGCCCGCTGGACAGCCGCACGGGTTGGTTTCCCCTGGGTGAGAAAAGGCAGAGATGAGAGTTTCTACGCTGCAGTTTACAACCGAGCCCCTGAACTTTCTATTCTGACAGTTGAACCCTCACTTAAACTTCTTCCATCACAGACAAGTCCCTAACATTTGCAGAAACACCCCTAGAATTAAAATGGTAATAACTTTTATTCTATAACTCCAAATCAAATAATCTTTATATGTTTTTTTATCAGAAAAATGCAAAGAATATTACTATGCCATTTGTATGCCATTTTGCATCTGTTATTTTAATTGCTTAGTATAATTTGTTAATTGCAACTAAATAATTAAATATGGAATGTGTGGGGTAATAAATATATAATGCCCTATTCCATTTAATTTAATTAGATCACCCATGCCATGTGTTACCATGTTGACCAACATTTAATATTGTTGAGTAGATAAATAACTGGCATCTAAATATCAATTGTCGGGGTTGGTTTCCCGCTTAATTTTGAATTATCTGCATTGTATTGCATCTTGCCATGCCATGCATCATTCTCATATGATCATGCTGAATCTTCTGCCGTAGTTGTAAAATGCATCTTTTACGCTTTCTAGTGTTTGTTGCTTCTTCGCGGATAAAACGTTGAGATGTGTGAGCAACGACAAGATCTGCTTCCATGCGGGATTCCAGGCAAGCAAAGTTTGCTTGTTTACCGGTAAATTGTCTTTCATTCCTGCCGTTGATCTCTGCTACCCTAGTATTCGATTCTTTATCGCGATCCCATCACATGTTATCCTGCAGCCGATACAGCTTTATCCCCACATCCCATCACATGTTGTATGTTTATCTGTTAGCCTTGCGAGTCGTAGTGCATGCTTAGAATTGGTTGTGCGAGTCGTCAGTTGGTATTTTATTTCATATGCTTAGCTTGATAGATTATTCTACCTTAATAAAATGTTATATCATATTAGGGTAATATAATTAAAAGATAAGGCACCGGCGGAAGGCCTTGCGAGCTGCTTCGTTCTGCTAAGTGTCGACCTAGGAACTGAGATCTTGCTCCCCTAATCCAAGACTGAGCGCACTAACCACTTGTGGGAGGCCCTATGGAGCCCCTCTCGACTTTGACTGGAACTTCAACTTGTCCGGGAGCCACACCTAGTTCGGGTTTTCCATTTGTCTCATATGCATTGATGATACTAGTGTAGTAGTTTACTTTGGCGGTGTGCCTTGTTACATGCATATAGGGCGCGGCCTGTTGGTGCGGAGGGGTGTGTCCTGCGGGAGTCCGCACCCTTTTGGGCGGGACCAGCATAGCTCCCGTGGTTCCTGGACTTGTTGCGGTGAAGGAAAAGAGTTGGGTTGAAAGTCCCTAATGTTTTTGACTGGGTTGATCATGCGAGTATGGGTCCTGTAGTGCACCCCTGCAGGGTAAAATCTTATCGATGAGCCGCGTCCGCGGTTATGGACAACTTGGTGCGTTGACGACTAATGAGATCTAGACAACTTACACCTAAATAATGTTAATTAATTTGACTAGTAATATAGAATTACTTTCACAATGAATGGTAACTAAAATTGTTCAATGTGTGAGTTTCCTGAATTGCTTCCTCATATTTGGTTGAGGGGATTAATCCGAGAATGGGTTATGCTTGGTGTTAGTAGTAGATGTTTACTTATGCGCTCTCTTATCCCTCTCTAATTAGACGGAATTTGTAGCGTGTCTCTTTAGGTTGCTAGTGCTGCTGCCGCTAAGTCCACCTCCCCTATATTTTGGGAGATGGTGTAGAAAGTAGGCAAGTCGGTTTTGCTTGCCAGGGAGTGCCCTGACCCTCTTTTGGGTTATGCATTATGTGCAGTCAACAGGTTTGAAGTCAGACGACGTTAGCTTGGGAATCCCTCCGGCTTGGCTGGGCAGGGATATGGCGCCATTGCTTATCTTCGGGACACTCAGTCCAATTTGCTTCTTATCCGTAGTCGGATACTATTTTGCTTCCGCTGTCATTTGTATCTTTGTATTGTAACATTTGTATCTTGACTCGTTCGAGTCGTTGTTGTAATTATATCTTCTGTTGTATTTGTGGATGTATCGGAACTGTTGTAATGCTATCACAATTCCACCCACATAATGCGCATGTTTCAGCGTGCACATTATATCTGGTGGGCGACCAAAAATCGTTATTATGCGGATTTTGGCGGGATCGCTTAAATCTATATAGTACCGATTTTCGGGTGTCACGAAGTGGTATCAGAGCCATGGTTCCGATCTCCTTGTTGTTTCGATACGAAAGGTTATCGAAGCAGCGGGTCCGCAAAAGCCTGTAGGATAACCTCGCTAACGGTCGTTGTTTCTAGAGTGTCGAAAACTATTTGACTTACATTATTTTTAAAAATATCTCAATTGGTTTCTATTTACTCCTTACCTCAATTATATTTCTCTCCTTACCTTACTTGTTTTGAGTCTCTTCTCTTATCCAACTTTCAAAGTTTTAGGATCCTACGTGTGGGTGGACGATTTCTTGCCTTTTACCCTATTAGGTTCGATCCTTCGGAGTCGTCTTCCTCGTGAGCAACAATCCCTTGTTAGTGGTGTCGAAAATCTCGAGGTGGAGTAACAATCCATTGTTAGTGGTGTCGAGAAGTTCATCACGAAGCCTGAAGACTCGGTAGTTACCCCTCTCTTCTTGTGGTCTCGGCGTGGATCGCGGGACGCGATCCCTTGTTAGTGGTGTCGGTTGTAACGCCCCGGGATTTATCCCAATTTAGTTTTTGTTTGTTTTTCTTTTGCATTATCATATCATCATATCATCATGCAACTGTCAATTCATTTGTTTTATTTCAAATGCTTTTCAAATTAATTAAAATGGGCAATTTAAATATTTTGCAATTATGATAAAAACTAATTTATTAAATTTCCTATCTAAAACAAAAACTATTTTTTATAAAGTTTCTTTATACAAATTCTTTTTCTAGTTGTGTTAAATGCAAAACAGAAAAGAATAAATAAAAGAAATAAAACCAGAGGGAGAAAAATCTTTTTTCAGGCCGAAGCCCACTTACCTCCTGCCCATCTAACCTTGGCCCATCTTCTCTCTGGCCCAAGCCCACCTCCTACCTTGTCTTCTTCCCACCTTTACACCGAGGCAGGCAGAGCAGAAGAGAGTGCCATGGCAGCCCCCAGCACGTGCTCCACCCCTCCCCTCTACTTAGCCCCCGAGCCTCCCCTGGAACCCTAGTTTTCCTCCCCTTCTTCCCCAGCCGCCGCCGCCCCTTTCCTCTCTTCCTCTTCCACTCGTTCTTCTATGTTTCTTCCTCGTCCCAAAAATCACCGGAGCCTCCGCCGCCGCATCGCCATTCCTCCGGCCACGCCCTTCCTCCATCCTCGCGCCAGCTAATGCGTGGCCACCTCCTCTTCCTCCTCGCCGACGCGGACGGGCTCGGGAGGCAGGGACGAGCCCGCCTCCACTTCGTCTTCCCCGGAGCGCCGCAGCCGTCCTCGACACGGACAGCTCGCCTCCGGCGTCCACGCGCCACCTCTCCTTGCCAACTGGTCTCCCACGGTGAGCAACTCCGATTCCCGTCCTTCTCCCCCTCTGTTTTGTCCCCTGGAAGCCCAATCCCGCCGGCGCCGGAGCCATCCCCGCCACGGACACGGCGCAACCGAACGCCGTCGAGCACGCACCCGAGGATCCCGAGCCTCCCCATGACATATGGGCACAGAAACGAACCCACCGCACCCCAAACACACCCCACGCACGCACCCGGCAGGTGCAACGCCGCCCAAACGTGGTAGCCGCCGGCAATTTCCTCCGCCGCCGCGTACTGTCATCGTTCGTCAGTTTCATCAGGTTCTCTAGCACGCGTTACTGCTAAAAGCAAACTGAACCGTGTTCTTTCACAAACACAGCTTCAGCCATAGTGGCTAGCGAGGCAATACCCTGTCGCGCGCCGGCGTTGGTTAGATCCCCAGCTCCCCGAAAAAACCCACCTTTTTCCTTTTTCCGCACCCACTGTCAGGCATGGCCTGCGCGTCAGTGACTGCGGGCGCCAACACACACACACCCGCGCCAGCGTGGCTCTGGGCCCGCTGGACAGCCGCACGGGTTGGTTTCCCCTGGGTGAGAAAAGGCAGAGAAGAGAGTTTCTACGCTGCAGTTTACAACCGAGCCCCTGAACTTTCTGTTCTAACAGTTGAACCCTCACTTAAACTTCTTCCATCACAGACAAGTCCCTAACATTTGCAGAAACACCCCTAGAATTAAAATGGTAATAACTTTTATTCTATAACTCCAAATCAAATAATCTTGAAATGTTTTTTTATCAGAAAAATGCAAAGAATATTACTATGCCATTTGTATGCCATTTTGCATCTGTTATTTTAATTGCTTAGTATAATTTGTTAATTGCAACTAAATAATTAAATATGGAATGTGTGGGGTAATAAATATATAATGCCCTATTCCATTTAATTTAATTAGATCACCCATGCCATGTGTTACCATGTTGACCAACATTTAATATTGTTGAGTAGATAAATAACTGGCATCTAAATATCAATTGTCGGGGTTGCTTTCCCGCTTAATTTTGAATTATCTGCATTGTATTGCATCTTGCCATGCCATGCATCATTCTCATATGATCATGCTGAATCTTCTGCCGTAGTTGTAAAATGCATCTTTTACGCTTTCCAGTGTTTGTTGCTTCTTCGCGGATAAAACGTTGAGATGTGTGAGCAACGACAAGATCTGCTTCAATGCGGGATTCCAGGCAAGCAAAGTTTGCTTGTTTACCTATACATTGTCTTTCATTCCTGTCGTTGATCTCTGCTACCCTAGTATTCGATTCTTTATCGCGATCCCATCACATGTTATCCTCCAGCCGATACAGCTTTATCCCCACATCCCATCACCTGTTGTATGTTTATCTGTTAGCCTTGCGAGTCGTAGTGCATGCTTAGAATTGGTTGTGCGAGTCGTCAGTTGGTCTTTTATTTCATATGCTTAGCTTGATAGATTATTCTACCTTAATAAAATGTGATATCATATTGGGGTAATATAATTAAAAGATAAGGCACCGGCGGAAGGCCTTGCGAGGTGCTTTGTTCTGCTAAGTGTCGACCTAGGAACTGAGATCTTTCTCCCCTAATCCAAGATTGAGCGCACTAACCACTTGTGGGAGGCCCTATGGAGCCCCCCTCGACTTTGACTGGAACTTCAACTTGTCCGGGAGCCACACCTAGTTCGGGTTTTCCATTTGTCTCATATGCATTGATGATACTACTGTAGTATTTTACTTTGGAGGTGTGCCTTGTTACATGCATATAGGGCGCGGCCTGTTGGTGCGGAGGGGTGTGTCCTGCGGGAGTCCGCACCCTTTTGGCCGGGACCAGCATAGCTCCCGTGGTTCCTGGACTTGTTGCGGTGAAGGAAAAGAGTTGGGTTGAAAGGCCCTAATGTTTTTGACAGGGTTGATCATGCGAGTATGGGTCCTGTAGTGCACCCCTGCAGGGTATAATCTTATCGATGAGCCGCGTCCGCGGTTATGGACAACTTGGTGCGTTGCCGACTAATGTGATCTAGACAACTTACACCTAAATAATGTTAATTAATTTGACTAGTAATATAGAATTACTTTCACAATGAATGGTAACTAAAATTGTTCAATGTGGGAGTTTCCCGAATTTCTTCCTCATATTTGGTTGAGGGGGTTAATCCGAGAATGGGTTATGCTTGGTGTTAGTAGTAGCTGTTTACTTATGCGCTCTCTTATCCCTCTCTAATTAGTCGGAATCTGTAGCGTGTCTCTATAGGTTGCTAGTGCTGCTGCCGCTAAGTCCACCTCCCCTATATTTTGGGAGATGGTGTAGAAAGTAGGCAAGTCGGTTTTTCTTTCCAGGGAGTGTCCTGACCCTCTTTTGGGTTATGCTTTATGTGCAGTCAACAGGTTTGAAGTCAGACGACATTTGCTTGGGAATCCCTCCGGCTTGGCTGGGCAGGGATATGGCGCCATTGCTTATCTTCAGGACTCTTAGTCCAATTTGCTTCTTATCCGTAGTCGGATACTATTTTGCTTCCGCTGTCATTTGTATCTTTGTATTGTAACATTTGTATCTTGACTCGTTCGAGTCGTTGTTGTAATTATATCTTCTGTTGTATTTTTGGATGTATCGGAACTTTTGTAATGCTATCACAATTCCACCCACATAATGTGTATGTTTCGGCGTGCACATTATGTCTGGTGGGCAACCAAAAATCGTTATTATGCGAATTTTGGCGGGATCGCTTAAATCTACAAAGTACCGATTTTCGGGCGTCACATTTTGTTGAGGAACAAAAATGCTAAATGTGGTAGACGGTATAATTAAATGATACATAATCTGGTAGATCATTAAATTGTGTCACTTGAATCATTGATGTTGTTTTGAGATATTAATTTGCTTAATGGTAAACATGATGGTCTAGTAAATTGGAATGATTAATGGTTGGTCTAGAAAAACATGAAGTTGTGCCACACTTAAATTTCCAGTTGATTGTATAATGGTATATGACTTCTATTTGCCTAAATCAACTGTAATGACTTTATGTTATGCGCTACGGTCGGGAAAGCCAACCGTGACTTTGTCATTCCCCACGATCCCTCTAGGAGTAATTTTCATTATGCCTTGTATGATCATATTTTTATTTGGAATCTTTTTACTTGTGAGTTCTAAAACTGCAGTTTTCATGGCACTTCCACCACCATATTGCTAGCATGTTCGGTACTTGATACATCTCCAACGTATCCATAATTTCTTATGTTCCATGCTATGTTATATCATGTTATTACATGTTTTATATGCATTTAATATAGTTTTATGCATTTTCTGGGACTAACCTATTAACAAGATGCCAGAGTGCGAGTTTCCTGTTTTCTGCTGTTTTTGGTTCCACAACAGTACTTAAGAAAATATTCTCGGAATTGGAAATACAAGATCCATGAATCATTTTTGGAATATTTGCGTCATGAGGAACCAAAGACGAGACGGAGAAGATCCTCGAGGCGCCCACACCACCTCGTGGCGCGGGCCCCATGCAGGACTCACCAGGAGGTGATGTTGGGCCCTCGGGCGCCCACCGACCTTGCCCTTTCGCCCATAAATACCACCCGACCTAAAAATAATCGCATGGTGTTCATATTTTGCTCCACGGGTCCCGAGCCACCGCCGTCGTCAACAACAATTCAGTACAGATCATAACTTCTCCCCGGCACCCTGCCGGGAGGGGGAGTTGTCCCCGGAGGCCTCTACGTCGCCATGACCGCCTCCAGACTGATGCGTGAGTAGTCTACCCTTGGACTATGGGTCCATAGTAGTAGCTAGATGGTTGTCTTCTCCTCTTGTGCTATCATGTTTAGATCTTGTGAGCTTCCTATCATGATCAAGATCATCTTTATGTAAATCTCCACCTTGTGTTTGCTGGGATCCGATGAATATTGGTACTAAAGTTATTGCTTCATAATATATCATGTGTGTGCTATTTAATGATCTTGCATGCTCTCCGTTACTTGTGTGTGCTTTGGCCAAGTAGATGCTCGTAACATCAAGAGGGGGTATATATGCTCGATAGTGGGTTCATGTCTCTATTAAATCTGGGTAGTGACAGAAAGGTCTAAGGTTGTAGATAACTGTTGCTACTAGGGATAAAACGGTAGTTCTTTGTCTAAGGATGATGTTACTTACTTACTTACTTACCTTACACACAGTGCTTAAGGCGATAATCTGTTGCATGCAACTTAATCTGAAAGGGGTGCGGACGCTAACCGGAAGGTGGATTATTATTCATAGATGCGGTTGGAACTGTCTATTTATATTGTTGTAATGCCCGAGTGAATCTCACACTAGACACCATAACATTAGTATATGCATTGGGTTGCTCATCATTATTCTGTCAATTGCCTAGCCGTAATTTGTTTACCACTCTTGGACTAGTGAACCGTGGACCCCGATCCTTGTCATTAACCTGATAAAACCACAACTACAAACATGTTACTTTCTGCAAACATACATCTTTCTTCCACTCATATGTTTAATCCTTTGTTACAGCAAGCCGGTGAGATTGACAACCTCACTGTTAAGTTGGGGCAAAGTATCTTGATTGTTTGTGTGCAGGCTCCACGTCAACTTAGCACCAGCTCTTTTCAGGCGCCATAGATACCTCGAGGGAGTTCTTCATCTCCTACTGGTTTGATAAGCCTGGTTTCATAACTGAGGGAAATTTGCTGCTTCACTATTTCAAACCTTCCTCTTGGGGTCTCCCAACAACACACCCACCGTGTGCATCAAGCTCTTTTCTGGCGCCGTTGCCGGGGATTTGTGGATTTCACTACGAGGGGAGTTTTCGCACTTCCAATTTTTTTATTTTTTTATTATCTTGTTTAGTTTATTTTTATTACTGTTTTGTTTGCTTAATATCGAAACTACAAAAAAATAGTTACTTGCATTAATTTTTATATTACAGTTTTGTCATTTATTTTTAGTTTTGTTGCTTTTCTTATTTCGGTTTAGCATTATTTCCTTAATTTTGTTATTTCGGTTTGTTATGAGAGAGGAATTCTCTGGTGTTAGTTCTGATGATGCTGTTGCCCATCTAAATAACTTTGTTGAATTATGTGAAATGCAAAAATATAAAGACATAGATGGTGATATCATAAAGCTGGAGTTATTTCCTTTCTCCTTGAGAGGAAGAGCTAAAGAATGGTTGTTTTCATTGCCTAGGAATAGTATTGATTCTTGGATAAAATGCAAAGATGCTTTTATAGGAAAATACTATCCTCCTGCTAACATTATTTCCCTAAGAAGTAGCATCATGAATTTTAAACAACTAGATAATGAACATGTTGCTCAAACTTGGGAAATAATGAAATCTATGATAAAGAATTGCCCAACCCATGGACTGGCTGCTTGGATGATCATCCAAACCTTTTATGCAGGACTGAATTTTTCTTCAAGAAACTTATTGGGCTGCTGCAGGTACCTTTATGTCCATCTCTTTGGGGGCTGCAACAAAACTCTTGGATGATATGATGATGAATTATTCTGCATGGCATACGGAGAGGGCACGTCAAGGTAAGAAGGTAAATTTTGTTGAAGAAAACTCCTCTTTGAGTGAAAAGATTTATATTATTATGTCGCTAGTGGTAAATCCCATATTGACCCCAATAATTTTTCTTTAGATTCTTTAGTTGCACAAGAAGAGCATGTTGATGTAAACTTTATTAAAAGCAACAATTTCAATAGCAATGCCTATAGAAACAACTATGGTAATAACAACTATAAGCCATATGCTTCGAATAATAATTGTAACTCTTATGGTAATTCTTATAACAATAATAGGATTACCACCTCTGAACTTGAAACCATGTTAAAAGATTTTATCACTACACAAACTTTGTTTAATAAAACTATTGAGGAAAAGCTTGGGAAAATTGAATTACTTTCATCTAAAGTTGATTCTCTTGTCCTTGATGTTGATCTTTTAAAATCTAAATTTATTCCAACTGAAACTAAAGAGGTTAATTCCTTTGCTAAAATTAATGCCATCCAAGTTCAAATTTATGAAAATGTTAGGATGATGGCTCAATTACGTGCTAGATGGGAAAAAGAGAGAGAACTAGAGAAAGAGGCTAATTTTGTTAAACTTCTTACTATTAGTACCTCTTAAAATAATGGTGTTTCACATGTTATTAAGCCTCCTATTATCAATGGTAACATAATTTGTGTAGGAAATGTCTCCTCTACTTCATCCAAAAATTTAAAATTGCCCAAAACTGCTGAAACTAGTGTTGACGAAAGTGCTGAAATTTTTAAGAACATGAGAGAAAGTGGTTCGGTTTGCTTTGATGATAATAATTTTGATTTTGATACTTGTAATATCTCTGAAGTTATTAAGTTCTTGGAATAGTTGGCCACAAGTACTTATGCTAGCTCTCTTAATTTGGCTTTTACTACTCATATTACAAATGCTCTCATTAAAGCTAGGGAAGATAAATTAGGACTTGAAGGTTCTATCCTTAACAAGTTAAAAGATGGTTGGGAGCCCATCATTAAAATGAAAGTAGATAAATTTGATTGCAATGCTTTGTGTGACCTTGGTGCAAGTATTTCTGTTATGCCTAAAAAGCTCTATGATATGTTTGTTTTGCCACCATTGGAACATTGTTATTTAGATTGTTTCTTGCTGATAATGCTTTGAAGAATTCTTTAGGGAGGATCATTGATATTCCTATTATGGTTAATAATAACCTGGTCCCCGTTGATTTTATTGTCTTGGATATTGAATGCAATCCATCTTGTCCAATTGTGTTGGGAAGACCCTTTCTTATAACTGTGGGTACTATTATTGATATGAAAGAAGGTACCATCAAGTACCAATTCCCACTCAAGAAAGGTATGGAACACTTCCCTAGGAAAAGAATGAAACTACCTTTTGATTTTTATTGTTCGTTAAAATTAAGGTGTTGATGCTTCATCTCTTGATAATACTTGAGTTCTACTTTGTTCGTAGCTCAAAGGCGTTAAACAAAAGCGCTTATGGGAGAAAACCCAGTTTTATTTCCTGTTATTTTACTTTATTTTGTTTGTGTGAAGGACTTGTCCTACCTCTGTAGAAATCCTTTGTATCTTTATTTTATTTCAATGTTGTGTCAAGTTAAGCCTCTAGTTGAAAGTTGATGCTAAATTTCAGTTCCTGCGCATAAACAGATTTCTGCTGTTCACCGTTAAATTCATATCAATTCACTAGAACGTCAGACAAATCTGCCTTTTTTGTGCATAATCCTCAGATGTATACGCAACTTTCATTAGTCTTGAGTTTTGCTGATCTGAGCAAGTTAAGTCTCTCGAAAAATCGTCTTTGCGCATCGTTCTATTTTTGACAGATTCTCCCATTTATTTTCAATGCCTCTTTTGCTATTTTGATTGGATCTTTGTATCCTATGAAGTATCAGTGGTTGTAGATAATATCCAGTAGCATTTGTCGCAATTGTGTTCCTACAGAATATCATAATTTTTTGTGCACTAACCCTCTAATGAAGTTACTCTAAGTTTGGTGTGGAGTAAGTTTTCAAGGATCAAGAGAGAAGGATGATATGATGTGATCAAGAGGATAGTAAAGCCAAAGCTTGGGGATGCCCCGGTGGTTCACCCCAAATATATTTCAAGAAGACTCAAGCGTCAAAGCTTGGGGATGCCCAAGGCATACCATTCTTCATCAACAAACTATCGGGTCCTTTCTAGTGAAACTATATTTTAATTGCATCACATCTTATGTGCTTGCTTGAAGCTTCTGTTTGTTTTTTTTGTTTTTTTAATTCTTTGAATAAAATGGATCCTAGCATTCTTTTGGGTGGGAGAGAGACACGCTCCGCTTTTTCTTATGAATACTCGTATTGTTCACTTATATTCGTTGAGTATTCTTCTCATGTTATTGTTTGCTTCCTAGCTCTTGTTTTTCATGCATCTCTTGCTAGAGTTGTTAGCTTTGTTATATCATACTCTCATATCTCATAGTTTGATTACTTGGAGATTTTATCTTATAAATAAGTTGATTGGTGTTTGGTTGATAACAGAAAATGCTAAATATGGTAGATGGTATAACTAAATGATACATAATCTTGTAGATCATTAAATTGTATCACTTGAATCATTGATGTTGTTTTGACATATTTTTTTTCTTAATGGCAAACATGATGGTTTAGTAAATTGGAATGATTAATGGTTGGTCTTGAAAAACTTGAAGCTGTGCCACACTAAAATTTCCAGTTGATTGCATAATGGTATATGACTTCTATTTGCCTAAAGCAACCGTTATGACTTTATGTTATGCGCTACGGTCGGGTCCCCAACAGCGACTTGTTCATTTACCACAGCACCCCTAGGAGTAATTTTCATTATGCCTTGTAAGATCATATTTTTATTTGGAATCTTCTTACTTGTGAGTTCTAAAACTGCGGTTTTCATGGCACTTCCACCACCATATTGCTAGCCTCTTCGGTACTTTGCATTGCCCTTTCTCACATTACGAGTTGGTGCATTTTTTGCGGGTACATCCAAACTCGTGGGAGATCTTCATCTTTTTCTCCTACTCATAAGCCAAAATATCTTCCTCAAAACATCCACCATACCTACCATACATACGTACTACAACATTTCCATAGCTGTTCTGAGATATATTGTCATGCAACATCCATCTTACATTACATGACTTGTTGTCGTTCATTACTTCTTTATTACTTTGCGTGTTTCTATAAAGATGATGTGTGGTTTTACCCATGTTACGCTAGATCATTGCATAACCTGCTACACTGGCGGAGGCACATTTGTCATATGCATATTATGACACATCATATTACTTACTTGTATCATTAGTATGTTGTCGTATCATTATTAGTGTGTTGTCATATATCGTATATCATATTATGATGCTTGCCCCTAAAAGTGAAAAGAGGAATGGAGGCCATCGAAAAGAGAAACAAAAAAATAGAAAAAAGAGAAAAGAAAAAAAATGAAAGAAAGAAAAAATAAAAAGGGGGCAGCATTACTATTCTGTATCACACAGTTTTGCTTATGCTATAGCACCATATAATTTATAGTCATCACTTGCGCTCATGTTATATCACCATATCATTTTTGATCATCGTTGGTGCTCATGTTTAGCACCTTTACTCTATATGAGAGAGTTTTCATGTCTTACTTGCATAACTATGTGGGGAACTTTACACTATAGAACTTGGCTTGTATATTCCAATGATGAGCCTCCTCAAAACTGCTCTAGGTCTTCGTGAGCAAGAAAGTTGGATGCACCCCCACTAGTTCCATTGGAGAGCTTTCATATACTTATAGCTCCATGTGCATCTGTTGTGTGCCAATCACTACTCCTTGCATAGCTTCGATTGTAAGACTTCCTCTTGTCTAATGATCACTTGCAGCTTTGTGAACCTTTCTTCCGTTGGCCTTCCAAACCTCCGTTACCATTCTCTTAGCCAAAACATCCTGGTGCCAAGAACCAACGTTGAACGTTTGCTTTTTTCTTTTGAACAAATAAGGAGTTGATCTTCTACGTGCATATTGATATTGCTTGACTTGATCCTTTCACAAAGTAGTCATGTTTGTTGGAAGCATTAGATGATTATATTGTTGTGCTTGAAGCTTAAATCATCTCTAATATCTACTTTGCACAGTTGATTGCAATCTAGTACTATATCATTGAAAGCTTTGCTTGCTTTACCTACTTGTTCATTTATTACTCGTTTTAATATCAATATAAACTACAACCCTTATTCATTTGATCTTAGTTTGCATGCCTTACATTATTACGTAATCAAGATTGTGTTGAAGCATGTCACTTCATAAATTATTCTTCTTTTATCGTTCTTGCCTACTCGGGACGAGTCGAACTAAGCTTGGGGATGTTGATACGTCTCCAACGTATCTATAATTTCTTATGTTCCATGCTATATTATACCATGTTATTACATGTATTATATACATTTTATATAGTTTTATGCATTTGTTGGGACTAACCTATTAACAAGATGCCACAGTGCCACTTCCCTGTTTTCTGTTGTTTTTACTTAAGCAAATATTTTTGGAATTGGACAAAAAACATCCTGGAATTATTTTGCACCGAGAACGTTCTAGAAGACCAAAGAGAGCCACCGAGGCGCTCCCACCTGGTGCTCCCGCGGGCAGGAGTGGGCCCGCGCCAGCACGTGGTAGGGAGCCCTCGGGCCTCCATCGCCTTCGCCCTTTCGCCTACAAGTACCCCCCCCCCCCAAACCTTAAAATCGCATGGTGTTCATTATTTCCTCCACAGGCCCCCAGCCGCCCCCGTCGTCAACACCAATTCGGGAGAGATCAGAACTTCTCCCCGGCACCCTGCCGGGAGGGGGAATCGTCTCCGGAGGCTTCTACGTCGCCATGACCGCCTCTAGACTGATACATGAGTAGTCTACCCTTGGAATACGGGTCCATAGCAGTAGCTAGATGGTTGTCTTCTCCTCTTGTGCTATGATGTTTAGATCATGTAAGCTGCCTATCATGATCACCGTTATGTAATTCTTCACGTTGTGTTTACTGGGATCCGATAAATATTGAGTACTAAAGTTATTGCTTCATAATATATCATGTGTGCTATTTAATGATCTTGGATGCTCTCTGTTACTTGTGTATGCTTTGGCCAAGTAGATGCTTGTAACTCCAAGAGGGGGTATATATGCTCGATAGTAGGTTCATGTCTCTATTTAATCTGGGGTAGTGAGAGAAAGCTCTAAGGTTGTAGATATACTATTGCTACTTGGGATAAAATAGTAGTACTTTGTCTAAGCATGATGTTACTTACTTAATTTACACACAGTGCTTAAGGCGATAATCTCATGCAACTTAATACTGAAAGGGGTGTGGACGCTAACCGAAAGGTGGATTATTAGTCATAGATGCGGTTGGAACGGTCTATGTATATTGTTGTAATGTCCGAATGAATCTCACACTAGACATCATAACGTTAGTATATGCATTGGTTATCTCATCATTATTTATGTAGAGACACCACTAGTGAACTGTGCACCCCGGTCGTTCTCTTTAATCTGATAAAACCACAACTGCAAACCTGTTACTTTCTGCAAACAAACATCTTTCTTCCACACATACGTTTAATCCTTTTGTTACAGCAAGCCGGTGGGATTGACACTCTCACCGTTGAGTTGGGACAAAATACTTTGATTGTGTTGTGTGAAGGCTCAACGTCAACTACACGCCACCAAGAACTTCTGGCACCATTGACACCTCGGGGGATCTCTCATTACCTACTGGTTCGATAACCTTGGTTTCATAACTGAGGGATATCTTGCTGCTGCACTACTTCACACATTCCTCTTGGTGTTTCCCAACCACACACCTCTGTGAGCATCAAAGCCCTCAAAAGAAACACATCTTGATCCAACGGCTCACAAGTGCTTTAAAGAAACACACGATCCATGTGCTTCTTTAGTCCCGGTTGGTGTTACCAACCGAGACTATAAATATAAGGAGCTACATATAGGGTCATGTGACTCACAAAGTGGTCATGATAGTGCTGATCTAACAGCTCATAAGCCCTCAAAAGAAACACATCTTGATCCAACGGCTCACAAGTGCTTCAAAGAAACACACGATCCATGTGTCTATAGTCTCGGTTGGTGACCGAGACTACAAATATGAGATCTTTATCACAAACTATGTCGTCGAAATGACCATAACTTTGTCATTTGGCTTGAAACTTCTAGATGTTCATACATATTAAACCTTTCTATGAAGACTTTTTTTGCAAATGCTGTCAAAAATCAAATTTATCATTTTTCATAGCAACTAGTACAAATATAAGGAGCCCATGCCAAAGGATTTGAATTTTTGAGGTGTTTATCACTTAATTACATTTTTTCGTAAAAACAATCAAAAATGTCGCTATGACTATTCATCGGAAGAGCTGATATATTCTAGAACTATCAATGTTTCTATGATATAACCACTAGTTGTGTACCTTAAAATTATTTTTCCAAAAATTTCAGACCAAACTATCAAACAGTTGTAGTTCAATTTTGAATTACTTTCGAAAAATCAACATAAACTCAAGGGTCGCGATCTCGCGAGGGTGAGCTAACTCCAAAAACCCGTCCTCAGTTCGGATTGCAGGCTGCAACTCGCCTGCATGAAGGTTGGTGGGCGCTTTCACCATTCAGCCATGGATGCTTTAGCGAGTGAACTAGGTTTTTATTTGAGAGCGAACTAGGTTTTTAGTGGTATTCCTTCTCGAGCTTCTATTTCTTCCGTTAAGGGAGATTCGGGAGACAAAGAGCCCCCAGTTTCGCCAAAAGACCTCTGCGTGTTGTCATTCAACTCCACACAAGCCTGTCGTTGGGCTACTTGCGTCTTCGGATCTTTTTCTTTTCACTTCCGCTGCATCGTCCGGACATCAGAAATAGCTGCATTAGCAGCATCTCGCTACAACTCCCTTGGCAACCCTAGCACCAACAGGGCTATCCGGGCGATCTTCTACGAATCAAGAAAACCAAGAAGAAACAGAGCATCTCAAGTCTCGGGCTGAATAACCTACTCTTCCTCCGATCTGTAAAGATGAATTTCCAAATTAGTTAGAATTCAAAAAAAAAACTCATACTTGGGGATCATCCATAATATGTGCACTACGCTTAGTGAAAATTAGTTGGGTGCCATCTGGAATCATATTTTATGTACTTCCTTCACAAAAAACCTAATTTTTTGCACTTAAAAATGGAAAATGGTATTTTTGAAAATAATTTGAAGAATCCCTTTGGCAAGATTGTTTATTATACTAAGATGCACCTATGTGTGGAGTATGAGATCTTTCTCACAAACTATGTCGTCGAAATGACCATAACTTGGTCATTTGGATTGAAACTTGTAGATGTTCATACATGATAGACCTTTTTATGAAGACTTTTTTTGCAAATGTTGTCAAAAATCAAGTTTATCATTTTTCATAGCAACTGGTACACATATCAGGAGCCCATGCCAAAGGATATGATTATTTGAGGTGTTTATCACTTTATTACATTTGTTCGTAAAAACAATCAAAACGGTCGCTATGACTATTCATCGGAAGAGCTGATATTTTGTAGAACTATCAATGTTTCCGTGATATAACCACTAGTTGTGTACCTTAAAATGATTTTTCCAAAAAATTTAGACCAAAATAACAAACAGTTGTAGTTCAAATTTGAATTAGTTTCGAAAAATCAACCTAAACTTAATTAACTAGGGGAAATTTGTTAGAATTCAAAAAAAAACTCATACTTGGGGATCATCCATCATATGTGCACTACTCTTAGTGAAAATTAGTTGGGTGCCATTTTGAATCACATTTTCTAGACTTCATTCACAAAATGGTATTTATGAAAATAATTTGAAGAAAATCACCTTGGCATCTTTAAATCAAAGAATATAAAACAAAACATGAAAATAAACTAGAGACAAATTTTTTAAAAATGAGTAAACCAAATTAAAATAAAACAGAAACAAAAACCAGTCAAAAGAAAAAGAAACAAGAAAAAACAGACATTTGCTAAAAGAAAACAGAAAAAAACCAGTAAAAAGAAAATGAATCAGGAAAAAAGAAGACATGTGTCTCGGTTGGTAACCCCAACCGAGACTAAAGGGCCGCTGGGTTTAGGCAGACCTTTAATCTCGGTTCGTGGCTGGAACCGAGACTAAATACCGTTTAGTCTCGGTTCATGGCTGGAACCGAGACTAAAGGTCCTTTCCGCGCTGTTTAGGGTGGTCGCGACTGAAAATTTTCCAATCTTCCCCAAATCATCCAAAGCCGCTCCGCCTCGAGGTCACCGCGAAGTCCTGCCGCGCCGCCGGCCGCTCCACCATGCCGTTTGCTCCGTGTAACAGCCCGTTTTAACTTTCCTTTTTGTGTGCAATAAAAATGGATATCATGTCATCATTCCATATGTGCTTGCATTTATTTAAATTTTGTGCTTCAAATTACAAATTTAAATTCTTATTTTGAATTCAAATGCTTTCAAAATAAAATCATTTGAAGTTTCCAATTATTTATAAATAATCAAATAAGATATTAATATGACTAATTTGAAACTTGTAAAAATTGTTCAAAAGTTATTTTTTTGTCTCTTCTCTTATTTGTTTTACAAATACAAAAGGCAGAATGTTTAAAAAAAAAGGAAAATAAGCAAATAGGAGAAAAAAAAAGTTCCTGGCCGAGCTGGGCCACCACGGCCCAACTCGACCCAGCTCGGCCTGCTCTGGCCTCCTTCTTCGTACGGACGAGCAAGCAGAGCTCGCTTTCCACGCTGGCTATGGCAATGTGCCGCTGCCCTCTAGCCCCCACCGGCGCCCCACCTACACTCCTCTCCTATTTAGCCGCCCCGGAGCAAACCCTAACCCTAATCTTCTCCTCTCCCCCGCCGCCGCTCGCTCCTACCCGCTCCGCCGTCGCCATGTCCGCCGAGGTGAGGAGCTCGCACTCCCGGTGACCCCGACCACCTCCTCCATCGCCGTCGCGCCAGCATCGCGTCCGCGTCTCTCCCTGCTGCCTCGACGTCAAGCGTGAGACCTTTTTCCACCGCACCATCCTCTTCTTACCCGACGACCGCCGCCAGCATCGACGTCTCCTCCATCACCGTCTCCTCGACACCGGCCTCCCCTCACCTCCTCTGCTCGCCATCCGCTTCCCCGAGGTGAGCCGCACCCCGCCGACCGTTTTTTTCCTTCGATTCCGTCTCCGTTCATCGGATTTTGGCCGGCGCCAGTGTGCACGCCGCGGGCACGCACGGGCCAAAGAGGACGGGCATGAATCCGAGCAACGCCGTCGAACTTTCGTTGGGTCGAGCACGGGATCGAGAACCCCGCACACACCGCACCCCTTTACACCCTCCAATGCACGCGCGCCGCCCCGTTTTGGTCGCCGCCGGCCTCGTTCCCCGCCGCCGCGCCTCGGTTCCATGCTGTCCGTCAGTTTCGTCAGAGAAACGAGAGCAGAGACCTTTTTCTTAAAACGTGTTAAACTTAAACCTATGCTAATCGTAACACTAACCGCACACCTAACCTACTGGCTAACAGCGCCGTCCGTGCGCTCGCCCCGCGCGCTCGCGAGTTCGACTCCTCCCTGGGGCAGTGGAAATCGCCCCCTTTTTTTCCTCACCCACTGACAGCCCGGGCCCGCTTGGCAGCGACTGCCCGGGCCAGCACAGCGCCTCCCCGCCCGCGTGGCATCTGGCCCCGCTCGCCAGCGACACGGGCTGGGATGCCCCGGGGTGAGAAAAGTTCCACGCGCTGTAATATTGCACCGGAGCCCCTGGGTTCCTGGAATTGCATAGAAGACCTCCCCTGCTAGTTTCCTATCACGGTTAAGTCCTCGGGTTTTACAGAAACAACCCTACACTTCCTTTTTGCAATAACTTTTAATATATAACTCCAAATTAAATAAACTTTATATGTTTTCATATCAGAAAAATGCAATAAACATTAATATCACATTCTTATGTCATTTTGCATCATTTATTTTAAATGCTTAGTTTAATTTAACAAATGCAAATAATTAAGTAAATATGACTTATGTGGGGTAATAAATATATAATGCCCTAATTCCATTTAATATGCTCATATCCTTTTATACCATTTTTTCTTGCCATGCTAATAAATATTTATTTTGAGTTGAAGTTAAATATTTTGCAATCAAATACTAAATATGGAATGTGTTGGGCAATTAAGTAATTAATGTCTTTTCCAATTAAATTAATTGGATCACCACTTCTGCTATATTAAGTAACCTTTAAATGTTTGGCTACACAAATAACTTGCACCCTAATCTTTTGCCGGGATTTAATCCCCGCTTTAATATGACCTAATCATCTCATACCATATCGCACCATCAATTGTTTGCGCATTTCTCTGTATTGATTATTGTTTCCTATTGTCTGTGTTTGGCTCTCTTTGGGTAGACGACGACGTGTCTGCTGCGAGTACCTACGATACTGAGGTTCCAGCTATCGTGCCAGGCTACGAGCTGCCATGCAAGTTTCTGCTAACCGGTTACACGATTGTCGGGTTTTCATTCTTGCCTTTTTGATCTATGCTATCCTAGTTATCGATTCTTGAATTGCGATCCCATCACATGTTTATCCTGCAGCCTATAAAGCTATATCCCCACAACCCATAACCCCTTGCATGTTTATCTGTTGGCCTTTGCAAGTCGTAGTGCATGCTTAGGATTGGTTGAGCGAGTCATTCCTTTGTCTTTTTCTCATATGCTTAGTATGATATATTGTTCTACTATAATAAACTGTTGTCTTATTTTGGGGTTCTATAATTAAAAGATAAGGCACCAGGCGGAAGGCCTCGCGAGGTGCTTTGTTCTGCTCAGTGTCGACCTAGGAACTGAGATTTTGTCCTCGGATCCAATTTTGAGCGCACTAACCACTTGCGGGAGGCCCAATGGAGCCCCCCTCGACTTTGAACGGATCCTCAGCTCGTCCATGTGCCGCAACTAGTTCGGGTTTTCCATTTTCTCATATGCATGTGCATGATGATGATGATGATGATGATGATGAGAGGGTATGTGATACGGGGGGTCATATAGGGGTGGTGCGTACGTAGCAGACAGTTCCTACTATGGTTTGAGCCGCATGGTGCGTAGGCACAAACTAATGAGTCCGCAATTGAGATTCGGCCGGACTCCTGACGCGGGTAACAACTCATATGGGTGGCACCTGGACTTGCTGTAGTGAAGGAATAAGTCGTGTTGAGAAGCCCTGATGCTTGCTTGGGTTGATCATGCGAGTATGGGTACAGTAGTGCACCCCTGCAGGGTATAATCTTATCGATGAGCCGTGTCCACGGTTATGGACGACTTTGGTGATGATGCTGGCTAACAAGATCTAGACAACTTACATCTAATCATCGTTAATTAATGTGACTAGTAATATAGCTTTACTTACACCCTAAATGGTAACTAAAATTGTTAACGTGTGAGTATTCTCGGATTGCTTCCTCATACTTGGTTGAGGGGGTTAATTCGAGAATGGGTTATGACTGGTGTTAGTTGTAGGTGGCTACTTAAACGCTCTCTTATCCTTCTCTAATTAGACGGAAGTTTTAGCGTGTCTCTTTAGGTTGCTAGTGCCGCTGCCGCCAAGTACACTTACCCCCATATTTTGGGAATCTTACAGTTTTGTAACCTGTTAGCTTAAGCTTGTTCGATACGCTCCGGTGTATTGACCCGTTCGCGGGCTGTGGTTTTTCTGCAGTTGAGGATTCTTCGCTCGACCAGTTGGGTGGATACTACGTGGAGTTCGACGACGAGAGGTACGACGAGTAGTTAGAGTTCCCCTGGGCTACTTCCTGGTGGACTGCGTGGATGGGCCTTCTTTTCCGTTTCGGCCTTGAGCCCTTTGCTTCTTGTCTGTACTCAGACCGGTTTGTTTCCGCTGCTTGATGTAATGTTGGGACATGTGTCCTCTAATTGGTGCCATTCGATATATTTTGCTCAGTGAGAGCTTTTGGATATTATTTCCTTTCTTTGTGTCTTAGGTTTATTCTGTGGTTTCAACTTGTTAAAAATCTGACTCGTATACCATGTGTGTATGGTTGAAGTATACGAGTTGGAAGACTTTTTGGGTTCTTGCGTGCACAATATGGAAACGTATGTGACGTTGGGGTCGCCAAGAACTGTCGGCCGATGATCCATTCCGAGCATGGCCTGATTGTTTCCTGGGATTGGTAACCCCAGTATGTTCTTGGTTGTGTGGCCCAACCGATACGTTTCGTTTGTGTAGCTTGAATTCAGGGTCTGACAATCCGCCTCGCCATCTGACACGCCGCCGCGCCGTCCGCTCCGCACCATGAGACGACACGAGGCAAATCCCTGCCTCTCCGCACCGACGAGGAGGCCATGCCGCCCACGGCCCTTACAACGCCGCACCACGCCACTGTCCAGTGCCTCTGCGCACCAGCGCTGGTAAGCCTTGTCCACTCCCTCCCTTGGCCTCCCTCCGCAAGGGGAGGCTGGGTGCTCATCTCATATCAGGGAGGAGTATTTCTGGCAGAGGATTAACTTGTGGTCTCATCTCATCGAGATTAGTGTCGCGTACAACCTGGAGCACATCGTTGAGTACTTTCACATTGATTAGGAAATGGGGAAGAGGCAGAGAGTAGATCTTAATTGAGAAATGGAACCATTAATCCATGTCCTTCTATTTTCTCACGGGGTATAGAGGGATTTGGTTCATGCTTTCCTCTAATTTTGGGCATTTAAACACACACACACTGCAGTTTTGGCCATCGTTGAGGTGAACGAAAATTCAGACTGTGCTACATATTATTGCCCAGCTACACAAACACATTTGAGGCTTTCCTTGCATCGATGGTAGTAGTTGTAGGTGCTTGTGCATATGAGTGATGAACTAACAAGAGGAAATCTACTCATTTATTCCTGAAAAATGCAGTGGCTTATGTCAGGTCAAAATCTGATGGTTTGTGGGTTCTGCCATTTGGGTGAGATGAGAGAGGAATATTAAAAAGAAAAAGGGGGCATTGGTCAATTTCTAAATTTGTTTTGGTACACTGGAGTATTGCTGGAGTTCCAGGTTCAGTTTAGACACATGGTTGTATACACAGATCGTACACTCCTTTTCTAACTAGGCCATTAGTGCATACATCAGTGGTATTCATTGAACTGAAAACTACTGTAGCTTGCTCTGTACATGTATGCTGAATATTGTTTGCAAATTTAATCTGGAAGTAAATCTTGCTGCTCAATAATTATGAACTAAATCCTTTCATTGGAAAAGTATCAGCAAGTATACATATATTTTAGTTCTCAGATTTCATCTTAGCATCTGTATCTCTACACACAACTTAGTGGCACTGGACAGTAAACATTCAGTGATCTCATATAGCATATGTATTAAGTTTTCGACAATAGAAACGAGCCTCTAGTGCTTAGAATTCTATTCCAGGATACCAATTCACATTATTGCTGAAATCTGTAATATCAAAACAGCAAACTAGTACACTACCGTGGTCTAATTAGCAGACATATTTGAGTTATTCAGATGAATTAATCAACATGTTATTTTCTCATATATGGTTGTAGCATTTAGGTTGTCAAATAAGTAATCAAATGCCATACCTTGTCACACCAGTACATGTAGATGAGATTGATTTAGTTAAGCTTGTACTGTAGGTTCTAGCTCATATTATTTGTTTTCAACTAATCTATTCATACAAAGAGATAGAAAGAAGCTTTTATATGATCCAATCAACTATTTTTCTAAACCCTAAGAACTAAAATACATTCTTGAGTTGAATTCAAAACTAAGTGCATATCATCATCAACATATCGTTAACATCATTGCATTCATCTTGGATTTCCTTTGGAGTTGGTCCTTATTGGAGTCATTTGAATTTTCCAGAAACCAAGGTGGATAGGTTGGTTTTGGTTTTAGGATGACTCATTGAATAACATATTTTGTATGTCGAGTGCTAGGTGTTTGCAAGATATTCTCTACAGTTTTTCGCTAGGGTTTGAATGATTTTGTGGTGATGATGATGAAGGAGATATGCCGTAGAGGCAAATAAATAAGTAGTATTTATCGCATTATCTCATAAATTTATAATATGTCTTTGTATTATGCTATAATTGTGTTAATCAGAATTACTAATACACGTGTGATACATAGACAACCAGAGTCCTTAGTGATCCTCTATATAAACTAGTCCGTTGGGAAACAGTTGATCGAGATTCCCGATCATGGACAATGACGTCCGTTGGGCAACAGTTGTTGTTCTACCTTTCTCTGGTTTTCATCTCCTTGTCATTGTACAATTCGTTCTGTGCAATCAACCCTTTTTGTTTCCGGAGGCTAACTTCTACTTCAAACTGCTATGTAGATGGCGCACGCCCAGGTGGTGCGTAAGACCCACTGTGAGCAGACTACCGGTTACCCGAAGCTTCTCAGAAACATGGTTGACTATGTCGGTTTCAGCTACCTCCCAGAGTACCATGTGTCCGAGATCCCCAGAGATTATGGACAGACCTTCTACAGAGCTGTTGTTTGGATCAGGGGAGATGATGGTGATACTGTGCACAAGCACGTTGCTGAGGCTTCCACTGTGGACATGGCAGTACACTTAGCAGCTTACGATGCAGCTCTGGCTCTGCGTAGGGACTAATATTGCTTCAACAACCATCCGTTCTGCTACGTTCCATACTACCCCTACACGGACTCTCAGTACGAGCTCGAGGTTCTGGACAAGACCGCTCAGTTTGGCCAGTCTTCAGACTCAGTTGCTGGGACTCTACGCTTGGAGCTAGCAGCAGTCCGTCAGCAGCTGCACCGGGCACTCTCTCACCTGGGACAGTACGACAGAAGGAACGTCACACCAGACGTTTTCCCGAGGTTCCAGCTCGCTTTTCCGAGTCGTCTGTCTGCTGTGGGTGGATACACTCCAGAGCGTGGTCCTCTGATCACTACTGATCCAGACCACGTTGAACCACTACTGTACGGGAAACAGACGCCAGATGCCTACTCCGTTCAGTTTCGACGCATTGTGCGAGAGTACCACGTGTACTGCGATCGTCGCTACACCCATCGCCGCCACCTAGTTTCGTCTTCTGAGGGAAGCGAGAGCTAGACTTCGAGTTGTATCTTTTCCTTTGTTGTAGTAGCTATCCTTTGTACCGAAACCGTGTTGGTTGTACGGATGGTTAACTTTGTACTAGTAACTGTCCTTGTAGTACTGAAACCTTGGTGGTTGTACTGATGGCTAACTAAGTGTATGGTTATGAACCTTTGTTATGAGAAGCTTATCCTTGTTATCTGTAACGCCCCGGGATTTATCCCCTTTTATTTTGGTGTGTTTTTCTTTTTGCATCGACATAGCATCGCATTGCATCGCATTAATTTAATTGTTGCATTTAAATTTAATTTCCACAATTAAATTCAAATGCATTTCAAATTAATTAAAAATGTGTTATTTTCAAATCTTTTAAAAATATTAAAAACTAGTTTATTAAATTGTCTATGCAAAACTAAAAATATTTGGTAAAGGTTTAGTGTTCAAATTCTTTTTCTATTTGGTTTTAAAAATATAAATCAGAAAATAAATAAACGGTGAGAAATTAAAGGCCAAGCCCACCTAAGCAAACACTAGATTTCTCCCAGGAAAAATTCTTTCCCACCCCCTCCCCTTTTTCTCTTTTTCTTTTTCCCTTTTTCCTTTTTTCCTTTTTCTTTTCTCTTCTTTTCTTTTCTTTCTTCTTTTCTTTCCTTTCCTTTATTTCCTTTTTCTCTCCTTCTTCCTTCCTTCCCGCACGAGCCCGATCCTCCCGAGCCCGAGCTCCCCAACGCTTGCGCCTTCGCCGCCGGCCACCGGTCACTGCCCCCAGCGCCGCGCCTCCCCGGGCCGTCGCGCCGCCCCCGGCCGCCCTCGCCTCCGACGCCCTCGCATCCCAAGCGCCGGCCGCCGCGCCCCCGAGCGCGCCGCCGCCAGCCTCGCCGCGCCGCTGCGCGCGTGCCTCCGGCCGCGCCAGCGCGCCGCCGCCTCCCGTCGACGCCGCGCTCCGCCCGCCGCCCGCTCCGGCCGCCAGCGCGCGCGCGCCGCCGCCCGCCTCCGCGTCCGCCCTCCGCCCTGCTCGCACCTCCCGCCGCCGCTGCCGGCCCCCTGCGCCATCGTTCGCCGCCGCCTCCCCGAGCGCCGCCCCGCGTACCCCGCGCCCCGGCCTTCCCTGCTCCGGCCCGAGCTCCTCCCGCACGTCTCCGCGCCGCCCCGTGCGCCCCTGCGGCCCGGCCTCCTCCGCCTCCTGCCCGGGCTCCTCCGCCGCCGCGTCGTCGGCCGCCGCCCCGCGTGCGTTCGCCCGCGGCGCGCCGCTGCCCCCGCTGCCTCCTCTTTCCGGCCGCGTGCACGCCGCCGCCGCCGCCCGCCGGGTGTTCGACGCAATGCCCGAAAGAACTTCGGCGTCATTTTTGTATCCGAGTTGTCCACCCTTCAGGTGTTGCTACATGCGCGTGCGCGTCCTCTTCCGGTGCCGCATTTCCGTCACCGCCCATGTCCGTGTCGCGGTGCCCGCCCGTGCACGCTTTCTTTCCGGTATCCGATTTTCGTGCTCCTACGCGCCACAACTACCCGACCACTTCCACGACACCGACAAACGACGATGCCCCGGTTCCGCGACGACTACTTCCCCGACGACGACTACTTCCTCTACGGACCGAAGACGTCGGTTTCGAACCCTAGTTCACCCAATCCGACGTACGAACCCAAACCCTAACCCTAAAACCTTTTTTTTTATTAAATGTCATCTATCTTGTGCATATCGCATCATAATTGCATTTGTTGCATCTCTTCGGTTTGGTGGTGTAGCAAATCACCTAAATAATAAATATGGAATGTGTGGGGCAAATCAATATATGTATTGCCCAATTCCATTTAAATTGACTAGATCACCCATGCCATGTCTTGCTATGTTAATCAACATTTAATTTGGTGAGTAGACAAATAACTTGCACCTAAATATTAATTGTCGGAATCCCGGTTCCGGTTAATTTGAATTAAGTGCATTTCGCAATGCATCTTGCCATGTCATGCGTCATTCTCACATGATCATGCTGGATCTTTGCCGTAGTTATAAAATGCATCTTTACGCTTTCCAGTGTTTGTTGCTTCTTCGCGGATACGACGTTGAGATGTGTGAGCAACGACAAGATCTGCTTCCATGCGGGATTCCAGGCAAGCAAAGTTTGCTTGTTTACCTATACATTGTCTTTCATTCCTGCCGTTGATCTCTGCTACCCTAGTTATCGATTCTTGAACTGCGATCTCATCACATGTTTATCTTGCAGGCCATATAGCTTTATCCCCACAACCTAATACCCGTTGCATGTTTATCTGTTGGCCTTGCGAGTCGTAGCGCATGCTTAGAGTTGTTTGTGCAAGTCGTCTGTTGGTCTTATGTTTCATCTGCTTAGTATGATATAATATTTCTACCTTAATAAAATGTTGTCTTATATTGGGGTATTATAATTAAAAGATAAGACACCAGGCGGAAGGCCTTGCGAGGTGCTTTGTTCTGCTCAGTGTCGACCTAGGAACTGAGATTTTGTCCTCGGATCCAATTTTGAGCGCACTAACCACTTGTGGGAGGCCCTATGGAGCCCCCCTCGACTTTGAACGGATCTACAGCTCGTCCATGTGCCGCAAGTAGTTCGGGTTTTCCATTTGCTCATATGCATGTGCATGATGATGATGATGAGAGGTTATGTGATACGGGGGGTCATATAGGTGCGGTACCTCTGCCCTGCTCGCACCTCCCGCCGCCGCTGCCGGCCCCCTGCGCCGTCGTTCGCCGCCGCCTCCCCGAGCGCCGCCCCGCGTACCCCGCGCCCCGGCCTTCCCTGCTCCGGCCCGAGCTCCTCCCGCACGTCTCCGCGCCGCCCCGTGCGCCCCTGCGCCCCGACCTCCTCCGCCTCCTGCCCGGGCTCCTCCGCCGCCGCGTCGCCGGACGCCGCCCCGCGTGCGTTCGCCCGCGCCGCGCCGCTGCCCCCGCTGCCTCCTCTTTCCGCCCGCGTGCACGCCGCCGCCGCCGCCCGCCAGGTGTTCGACGCAATGCCCGAAAGAACTTCGGCGTCATTTTTGTGTCCGAGTTGTCCACCCTTCAGGTGTTGCTACATGCGCGTGCGCGTCCTCTTCCGGTGCCGCGTTTCCGTCACCGCCCATGTCCGTGTCGCGGTGCCCGCCCGTGCACGCTTTCTTTCCGGTATCCGATTTTCGTGCTCCTACGCGCCACAACTACCCGACCACTTCCACGCCACCGACAAACGACGATGCCCCGGTTCCGCGACGACTACTTCCCCGACGACGACTACTTCCTCTACGGACCGAAGACGTCGGTTTCGAACCCTAGTTCACCCAATCCGACGTACGAACCCAAACCCTAACCCTAAAATCTTTTTTTTATTAAATGTCATCTATCTTGTGCATATCGCATCATAATTGCATTTGTTGCATCTCTTCGGTTTGGTGGTGTAGCAAATCACCTAAATAATAAATATGGAATGTGTGGGGCAAATCAATATATGTATTGCCCAATTCCATTTAAATTGACTAGATCACCCATGCCATGTCTTGCTATGTTAATCAACATTTAATTTGGTGAGTAGACAAATAACTTGCACCTAAATATTAATTGTCGGAATCCCGGTTCCGGTTAATTTGGATTAAGTGCATTTCGCAATGCATCTTGCCATGTCATGCGTCATTCTCACATGATCATGCTGGATCTTTGCCGTAGTTATAAAATGCATCTTTACGCTTTCCAGTGTTTGTTGCTTCTTCGCGGATACGACGTTGAGATGTGTCAGCAACGACAAGATCTGCTTCCATGCGGGATTCCAGGCAAGCAAAGTTTGCTTGTTTACCTATACATTGTCTTTCATTCCTGCCGTTGATCTCTGCTACCCTAGTTATCGATTCTTGAACTGCGATCTCATCACATGTTTATCTTGCAGCCCATATAGCTTTATCCCCACAACCTAATACCCGTTGCATGTTTATCTGTTGGCCTTGCGAGTCGTAGCGCATGCTTAGAGTTGTTTGTGCGAGTCGTCTGTTGGTCTTATGTTTCATCTGCTTAGTATGATATAATATTTCTACCTTAATAAAATGTTGTCTTATATTGGGGTATTATAATTAAAAGATAAGGCACCAGGCGGAAGGCCTTGCGAGGTGCTTTGTTCTGCTCAGTGTCGACCTAGGAACTGAGATTTTGTCCTCGGATCCAATTTTGAGCGCACTAACCACTTGTGGGAGGCCCTATGGAGCCCCCCTCGACTTTGAACGGATCTACAGCTTGTCCATGTGCCGCAAGTAGTTCGGGTTTTCCATTTGCTCATATGCATGTGCATGATGATGATGATGACGATGATGATGAGAGGTTATGTGATACGGGGGGTCATATAGGTGCGGTACGACACGAAGCGGACAGTTCCTACTGTGGTTTGAGCCGCATGGTGGCGTAGTCGCCAACTAATGAGTCTGCAATTGAGATTCGTCCGGACTCCTAACGCGGGTAACAACTCATATGGGTGGCACTTGGACTTGTTGTAGTGAAGGAATAAGTCGTGTTGAGAAGCCCTGATGCTTGCTTGGGTTGATCATGCGAGTATGGGTACAGTAGTGCACCCCTGCAGGGTATAATCTTATCGATGAGCCGTGTCCACGGTTATGGACGACTTTGGTGATGATGCTGGCTAGCAAGATCTAGACAACTTGGACCTAATTAATGTTAATTAAATTGACTAGTAATATAGAATTACTTTCACCATAAATTATAACTAAAACGGTTCAACGTGTGAGTTTCCCGAATTGCTTCCTCATATTTGGTTGAGGGGGTTAATTCGAGAATGGGTTATGATTGGTGTTAGTTGTAGTTGTTTATCTTATGCGCTCTCTTATCCCTTTCTAATTAGACGGAAGTTGTAGCGTGTCTCTTTAGGTTGCTAGTGCTGCTGCCGCTAAGTCCACCTCCCCTATATTTTGGGAGAGGGTGTAGAAAGTAGGCAAGTCGGTTTTGCTTGCCAGGGAGTGCCCTGACCCTCTTTTGGGATGTGCTTTACGTGCAGTCAAACAGGTTTGAAGTCCAACGACGTTAGCTTGGGAATCCCTCCGGCTTGGCTGGGCAGGGATATGGCGCCATTGCTTACCTTCAGGACTCTTAGTCCAATTTGCATCTTATCCGTAGTCGGATACTATTTCTGCTTCCGCTGTCATTTGTATCCTTGTATTGTATATTTGTATCTTGACTCGTTCGAGTCGTTGTTGTAATTTATCTTCTGCTGTATTTGTGGATGTATCGGAACTGTTGTAATGTTATCACAATTCCACCCACATAATGTGCATGTTTCGGCGTGCACATTATGTCTGGTGGGCGACCTAAAATTGTTATTATGCGGATTTTGGCGGGATCACTTAAATCTACATAGTACCGATTTTAGGGCGTCACATTATCCTACAGTTTGCAAGTTGTACACTTTACCTACACCTATCGGTCATTCCGTCGTGTCTGCCACGACCCGTCATACGACAGCATGCGGGGGTCCGGATAACACGATCAAATATTTCCACTATGACCACCCTAGTATCGGGGCCTCCCGGTAGGTTTGTTCTCCTCGGCACCGTGTGCTCCACTAGACCTCTTGGTCTTTCCTCGGGACGCCACACCGCCACGTCAGGAGACCTGTAACATCCCAAAATTGTACTTTCCTAAAATGGTATGCTTGTGTTGTAATATAGTGTGACATCATGCATATTTCATTTTGTTTGGCATTGCAATTAAATAAATTACTTTCAAAATTTCAAATCCCATATTTAAATTCAATGCTATTTCAAATCAATTCAAAATTGAAGTTTCAAATTTATACAAATAATCTTTTCAATAGTTTAATTTGTTTGTTTTGAAACTATAAAATTTGTCAAAAAGGTTTTATCTCTCTTTTCTTTTTCTATTTTGTTGTAAGTTTACAAAACAGAAAAAGATTAAACAAAAAGAAATATCAGTAAAAAAAAAATAGAAGACTGGCCGAGCTGGGCCGAATCAGCCCAGCCCGACCCAACTCAGCCCGCTCCCCTCGTCCCCCACCTCCGTATGCTCGCTTTACAGCGTGTCTATGGCGCTGGCTTGCTGCCGAGGCGCCCCCATGGCCCCCTGCCCTAACCCCCTCCTCTCCTTAAGCTGCAACGCGCCCCCAAAAACTCTAAATTCCCTCATCCCCCTCCTCGCGCCGCCGGCCCTCTCATGTCCCTCTCCTTCCTTTGTTCCACCACCGGAGAAAAACCACAGAAGCGCCGCCGCCCGTCCTCGACACTGACGACTCCTCTCCATCGACCCCGCGCTCCCTCCTCTCGCCACTAGACGCCCTAGGTGAGCTGCACCTCGCCCTCGTCCTTTTCCCCCTCATGTTCTTCTCTGACTCACCGCGAATCGCCGGCACCGAAGCCTGTTCCGCCACGGCCATGGCGTGCCCGCAAGAACTCGAGGACGAACACGAGCCACCGTGCCTTCCTCCTCAACCTAGGCACGAAAACGGAACCACCCCTCCTCGCTGCGCCCCACGCACACCCGCACGCCCGCAGCGCCGCCCGGAGTTGGTCGCCGGCGTCCGAATTGCCCGGCCGCCGCGCGCTGTTCTCTTTCCCTCCGTTCTTCAGTTTCGACAGTTAAAAACCGCACCTTGTTACGGACAAAAAGAAACCAACGATTTCTTTAACACCAACATGATCTAGCCCGAGTGGCTAGCAGCCCAGATCTCCACCGCGCGCGCGTGGGCGCGTGGGTTCGATCCCCAGCGACGCGGAATAAAACGGCATTTTTTCCCTTTCCTGTGGCGCCACTGACACGCGAGTCCCACATGGCAGCGGCCGCAGTGCCCAGTCAGCCTGGGACCCACTAGCCAGTCTCACGGGCTCATTTCCTTCGGTTTGAAAAGTCCAGAGGGACTGGAAAAATTACACAGAGCCCCCTACTCTTCCTGCTTAGCGTTTTAGCCCTCCCAGAAGTTTCTCCCATCACGAATAAGTCCCTGCACATTTCAGAAAAAACCCCCTAGATTAAAAATGCAATAACTTTATTTCTACAACTCCAAATAAAATAAACTTTATATGTTTTCATATCAGTAAAATGCAATAAACATTAATATCACATTCTTATGTCATTTTGCATCATTTATTTTAAATGCTTAGTTTAATTTAACAAATGCAATTTAATAATTAAATATGGAATGAGAAGGGTAATAAATATATAATGCCCTAACTCCATTTAATTTAATCTTATCATCTACACTATGTCTTCCAATGCTAATAAACATTTAATTTGATGTGTAGATAAATAAAATTTCATCTAAATAATAAATGTGGAATGTGTTGGACAAATATTTAATTATTGCCTACTCCATTTAAATTGATCAAATCACCATGCCATGCAATATATGTTAAAAAACATTTAATTTGTTGGTTACACAAATAACTTGCACCGTAATTAATTGCCGGGATTTCATCCCCACATGAATATGACCTAATCATCTCATACCATATTGCAACATCAATGGTTCGCGCATTTCATTTTATTGATATTATTTTCCTATTGCCTGTGTTTTGCTCTTCTCTGGGTAGACAACGACGCGTCTGCTGTCGATACTTTCATCCTTGAGATTTCAGCTTTTGTGCCGCGCCACGAGCTGCCAGGCAAGCTTCTGCTAACAGTTTACACAATTGTTTGATTTTTATCCTTGCCTTTTGATCTATGCTATCCTAGTTACGATTCTTGAATTGCGATCCCATCATATGTTTGTCCTGCAGCCCATACAACTTTATCCCCACATCTCATCACCTGTTGTATGTTTATATGTTAGCCTTGCGAGTCGTAGTGCATGCTTAAGGTTGGTTATGCGAGTCTGTTTGTCCTATGTCATTTATACTTAGCATGATAGATTGTCTACTTTAATAAAATGCTATCTTTTGTTGGGGTATTATAATTAAAAGATAAGGCACCGGCGGAAGGCCTTGCGAGGTGCTTTGTTCTGCTAAGTGTCGACCTAGAAACTCAGTTCTTGTCCTCGGATCCAATTTTGAGCGCACTAACCGCTAGTGGGAGGCCCTATGGAGCCCCCCGCGGCTTCGATCTAATCCGCTTCTCATCCAGGGCGCCGCAAGTAGTTCGGGCTTTCCATTTGATGCATGCATAAGGTTACCTAACGATCTCATGATGATGGAGTAGTCGATTCTCATATAGGGTGGCACGTTCTTAGAGTGCTATGAAGGTCGATCCCGCGGGCACTGGACTTGATTAGCTGTGCACACAATCATGCGGTTCCCTGGATGGGTTGTAGACAAGAGATTTGCCGTGTTGAGATGCCCTACCTTCTATCTTTGCTTTTGGGCTTGATCGAACGAGTACGGGTCCAGTAGTGCACCCCTGCAGGGTATAATCTTATCGATGAGCCGTGTCCACGGTTATGAACGACTTGGTGATGATGCTGGCTAACAAGATCATAGACAACTTACACCTAATCATTGTTAATTAACCTGACTAGTAATATAGACTTACTTTCACAATAACTTGTAACTAAAATTGTTCACTGTGTGAGTAATTCCCGAATTGCTTCCTCATACTTGGTTGAGGGGGTTAATCCGAGAATGGGTTATGAGTGGTGTTAGTTGTAGATGGTTAACTTATGCGCTCTCTTATCCCTCTCTAACTTAGACGGAAGTGGTAGCGTGTCTCGATTAGGTTTCTAGTGCTGCTGCCGCTAAAGTCCACTTAACCCCATACTTTGGGAGTCTTACAGTTTTGTAACCTGTTAGCTTAAGCTTGTTCGATACGCTTCGGTGTATTGACCCGTTCGAGGGTTGTGGTTTTTCTGCAGTTGAGGATTCTCCGCCTGACCAGGTTGGTCGATACTACGTGGAGTTCGACGACGAGATCTGCGACGAGTAGTTAGAGTTCCCCTGGGTTTCTTCCTGGTGGACCGCGTGGATGGGCCTTCTTTTCCGTTTCGGCTTTGAGCCCTTTGCTTCTTGTCTGTACTCAGACCGGTTTGTTTCCGCTGCCCGATGTAATGTTGCGACATGTGTCCTCTAATTGGTGCCATTCGATATATTTTTGCTCAGTGAGAGCTTTTGGATATTATTTCCTTTCTTTGTGTCTTAGGTTTATTCTGTGGTTTCAACTTGTTAAAAATCCGACTCGTATACCATGTGTGTATGTTTGAAGTATTCGAGTTGGAAGACTTTTTGGGTTCTTGCGTGCACAATCTGGAAACGTATGTGACGTTGGGGTCGCCAAGAGCTGTCGGCCGATGATCCATTCCGAGCCTGGCCTTCTTGTTTCCTGGGAGTGGTAACCCCAGTATGTTCTTGGTTGTGTGGCCCAACCGATACGTTTCGTTTGTGTGGCTTGAATTCAGGGTCTGACAGTTGGTATCAGAGCTTAAACGCCCTCAGGTTCCCTTTCTACTGGTCGTTGTTTGAGTCTAGAAAAATATTTTGTAGCTATCAGGAAATTCTTAAACGTGAGAGTAGGAATTCTGTTCTTTTACTTCTTTCCCCACCCACCCTCCTTGTTCTTCTGGTAAGGAAGTGTTACGATATTTCCGTTCTCACCTAAATTTTTAAATTGGGACATCATGTGTTCTGGGTTTCTATAGTACCATAGTTGCAGGTGTCTTCAAGGTGGTGCTCTTCGTTTTAGCAGTTATCAACCTGTTCGGCTACGTTTAGTTTCATTCTTGAATCAATCAGTTGTTTCTCCTCTTTGGTGGAGTTACGTCAAGCTCAATTGGTGTTTCCTCGTTCTAGTGCTAGTCTTTGTTCTTACCTCTCTTTAAACCTTTCTGAAAGTAAACAAAGTGGCGTACCATGATGGATGGCCATGTCTTGTTCATTGTTGTCTTTTCTAAGCAATCTGGAGTTTTTCCTTTAAGCGCTTACATTGGATTTTGTTTATCCGATTGTGGTGTTAACGTTGTATCCTCCTCAGGATGGAGAGTGGCGAAGAAGATACTCAAATGCCATCCGAAATGAGGCAAGTGATGTCTCAGATGACGGAAGTTTTGGGTCACTTTCAGCAAAACCAAAACCAGGGCAACTGCCGTGTGACAATTGTAGAATCCTCCAGCTCAACCCACGCACGTTTGATGTTCCCTCTGAGCCACTGGATGCTGATGACTGGTTGCGTGAGATGAAAAATGCTCTGGCTGTTTCTCATGTGTCCGATGAGGACCGTGTTCCGTTTGTGTCCTATCTTCTCCGCGGAAAATCCATGTCTTGGTGGGAGAACTTCCAACAGTTACGAGCACCAGGTGTTGTTATCACTTGGGATGAGTTCAAGGAGGCTTTCAAACGCCACCATATTCCCGATGGGGTCATGGAAAGAAAGCATGATGAATTCAACGACTTGACTCAGGGAAGCATGTCTGTGCTGGACTATCAAGCTGAGTTCAACCGTCTGGCTCGCTATGCTCAAGATGAGGTATCAACTGATGCCCAGAAGCAAGCCAAATTTCGCAGAGGTCTGAGCCCAAATCTGAAGTATGCACTCACCTTGTTCAAGTGCGTTAACTTTGAAGAGCTCGTGAACACAACTCTCCAAGAGGAATTTGGTTGTGAGATGTTTGAAGAATCTCGAAAACATGCTCTTGAAAGTGCTTCTTCTTTAGCAAACACATTGCCTCCACAGAAGCGTAGGCTTTGGGTTCCATATGCATCTCCAACTCAACCCACCTATCTTCCAAGCCCTTTAGGGTTCACTCCTCGTCCTCCCTCCGTAATGTTTCCTACAAGAGGTTCTCAAGCTCAGAAAAGGCCAAGTGTTCAAATTCCGCCAAAACCAGTGACTTCAAAAACCTGCTTCAAGTGCTGTGATCCAGGCCATATCTCTATCCATTGTCCACAAAACAAGCTTCATAAGCAACAAGTCCGTTCTTCTCCAACACAAGCTTTAGTTTGTGCTTTCCCCAGCAATTTGCCTGCAGCTAGGAGTGGAAGGGTGAACCACCTCAACGCCAAAGAGGCAGAGGAAGCTCCATAAGTTATAATGGGCAAACTCCTAGTTAACTCTTTTCCTGCTAAGGTATTGTTCGATACTGGAGCATCTCATTCTTGTGTGTCAGTAACCTTCGCTGAAACAACGAAGCTGCCTCTAGATCCCTTATCTATTCCACTCGTGATCCATTCTCCGGGAACGCAAATGCAGACTTCCATGGTAAGCCATGGAAACCAAATTCAAATTGGAGGTCATTTGTTCCTTGCTTCCTTAAGTCTTCTAGGTAACTCAGACGTTGATGTCATTCTAGGCATGGATTGGTTGAAGGCCAACAAAGCTAAGATAGACTGTTCCACAAAGACTGTAACTCTTTCTCATCCTTTTTGACAGATAGTCTATTCTCCAAATCAAACCTCTTCAACTAAGCTTTTCGCTCTCAATGTTCATCATCTCCCTGCTATGGAAGATATACCGGTGGTCCGAGACTTTCCTGACGTCTTTCCTGAAGAATTGCCAGGCATGCCGCCTGACAGATCCGTGGAGTTCGTTATTGAACTAGAACCAGGCACTGCTCCTATCTCCAAACGACCTTACAAGATGGGCCCCAAAGAGCTGGCTGAAATTAAGAGACAGCTAGAGGAGTTGGAAAGTAAAGGTCACATTCAACCTAGTACTTCTCGTTGGGGTTGTCCTACTCTGTTTGTCAAAAAGAGGGACACGACTGAGCGACTGGTTGTTGACTACCGTCCTCTGAACAAGAAAACCATTAAGAACAAGTATCCCCTTCCTCGCATCAATGACCTGTTTGATCAACTTGCTTGTGCTAAGGTTTTCTCCAAGTTGGACTTGAGGTCAGGTTATCACCAGATCAAGATCCGCAAATAAGACATTCCTAAGACAACTTTCACCACTCGTTATGGACTCTATGAATACACTGTCATGTCTTTCGGTCTAACAAATGCTCCGCGACTTTCTCACGTCTCATGAACTTCGTATTCATGGAATACCTCGATAAGTTCGTGGTAGTCTATCTCGATGACATTCTTATCTATTCCAAAACCGAAGAGAACACGGAGAACATCTACGTCTTATCTTGTTGAAACTCCGGGAACACCGTCTCTACGCCAAGTTCTCCAAGTGTGAATTCTGTCTTCCTAAAGTATCCTACCTTGGTCATGTCATCTCTTCTGAAGGCATTTCTGTTGATCCAGAAAAAGTGAAGGCCATTGTTGAATGATTGCCTCCTACGTCGGTGAAACAAGTCAGGAGTTTCCTTGGCATGGCCAGCTATTGTCGTCGATTTGTTGAGAACTTCTCCAAAATTGCTAAGCCTCTCACCGATCTTACTAGGAAGGATAGAAAGTTTCTTTGGAATCCAAAGTGTGATGAGAGCTTCAATCTCTTGAAAGCTAAACTCACTTCTACTCCTATTCTAGTTGGCCCAGATACTTCCAAACCTTTCCAAATATTCTGCGATGTCAATTGCAGCCTCATGAGCTCAACTACCCTACCCATGATCTTGAACTTGCAGCAATCATGTATGCCCTCAAGGCTTGGAGACCTTATTTGTTGGGGCACAACTGTGAGATCTTCACTGACCACAAGAGTCTCAAATATCTCTTCACTCAACCAGATTTGAACCTCAGACAAACAAGGTGGCTTGAGAAACTCTCAGATTACGATCTTACCATCTCTTACACTCCAGGCAAGGCTAATGTAATGGCTGATGCTCTCAGTCGCAAGTCCTATTGCAACAACTTCATGGTTGAGGACATCCAACCTCCTCTTCACGAAGAATTCAAGAAGCTCAATCTTCAAGTGGTTCCCTCTGGTTATCTTGCAAACTTGATTGCCACTCCTACACTTGAGGATAAGATCCGTGCCGCACAGTTGCGTGATTCTGGTGTCAAGAATATCAAAGATAACATTGGCAAGGATAAGTACAAGAGTTTCTCTCTCGATGACAAGGGTACCTTGCTGTTTGAAGAACGCATTGTAGTGCCCAAGCTTGACAGCTTAAGAGAGATCATTCTCAAGGAGGCTCATGATACTCCGCTTTCTATCCACCCTGGCAGCACAAAGATGTACCAGGATCTCAAGTCAATCTATTGGTGGACCAGGATGAAGCGTGAAATTGCTCGCTATGTGTCTCAGTGTGATGTTTGTTGTCGTGTCAAGGCAGTTCATCAGAGACCACCTGGACTTCTTCAACCACTGCAAATTCCTGAGTGGAAATGGGACAAGATCGAGATGGATTTCGTTACTGGGTTTCCAAAGTCCAAGAAAGGCAACGATGCAATCTTTGTTGTCATTGATCGTCTCTCCAAAGGGCTCACTTCTTTCCAGTCAAAGAGATAGTATCAGCTAGTCAGTTGGCAGAACTCTATATGACAAGACTGGTTCCGTTACATGGTGTTCCTTTGGCAATAAGCTTAGATCGTGGAAGTATCTTCACTTCTCGATTTTGGGATAGCTTTCAGAAAGCCTGGGGTACCAAACTTCTGTTCAGCACAGCTTACCATCCGCAGACAAGTGGATAGGTGGAAAGAGTGAATCAAATTCTGGAGGATATCCTCAGAGCTTGTGTTATCTCCTTTGGCATGAAATGGGAGGATTACCTTCCATATGCTGAGTTCTCCTACAACAACAGCTTCCAAGCAAGTCTAGGCATGGCTCCCTTTGAAGATCTCTATGGCCGCAAATGCAGAACTCCTCTCAATTGGTCTCAAGCTGGTGAACGTCAATTCTTTGGACCTGATATTATCCAGGAGGCTGAAGAAAAGGTTCGCATCATTCGTGACAATCTGAAGATTGCCCAGTCTCGGCAGAAAAGCTATTATGATAGCAAGCACAGGGACATGGTCTATGCACCTGGTGATCAAGCTTACCTTCGTGTCACTCCTCTGAGAGGCACGCAACGCTTTGGCATCAAAGGCAAACTCGCTCCGCGTTATGTTGGGCCTTTCAACGTTCTTTCAAGGCGTGGTGAATTGGCTTACCGTCTGGAACTTCCTCCAAACCTCTCCAAAGTGCACAATGTCTTCCACGTGTCACAACTCAAGAAGTGCTTCCAAGATCCAGGACGTGCAGTTGATCATGGATCAATTGAACTTCGAGAAGATCTCTCCTATGTGGAACAACCGATTCGCATTCTCGATGAAGCTGAACGTCGCACCCGTAACAACACTGTCAAGTTCTACAAGCTTCAATGGTCTCATCATTCGGACAAGGAAGCTACATGGGAACGTGAAGACCACCTACGTGCCGAGTATCCCGACCTCTTCGTTGCTCCATGAAGAATCTCGGGGCGTGATTCCTTTGAGGGGGGGAGTGTTGTAACATCCCAAAATTGTACTTTCCTAAAATGGTATGCTTGTGTTGTAATATAGTGTGACATCATGCATATTTCATTTTGTTTGGCATTGCAATTAAATAAATTACTTTCAAATTTTCAAATCCCATATTTAAATTCAATGCTATTTCAAATCAATTCAAAATTGAAGTTTCAAATTTATACAAATAATCTTTTCAATAGTTTAATCTGTTTGTTTTGAAACTATAAAAATTGTCAAAAAGGTTTTATCTCTCTTTTCTTTTTCTATTTTGTTGTAAGTTTACAAAACAGAAAAAGATTAAACAAAAAGAAATATCAGTAAAAAAATAATAATAAATAGAAGACTGGCCGAGCTGGGCCGAATCAGCCCAGCCCGACCCAACTCAGCCCGCTCCCCTCGTCCCCCACCTCCGTACGCTCGCTTTACAGCGTGTCTATGGCGCTGGCTCGCTGCCGAGGCGCCCCCACGGCCCCCTGCCCTAACCCCCTCCTCTCCTTAAGCCGCAGCGCGCCCCCAAAAACCCTAACTTCCCTCTTCCCCCTCCTCGCGCAGTCGGCCCTCTCCTGTCCCTCTCCTTCCTCTGTTCCACCACCGGAGAAAAACCGCCGAAGCGCCGCCACCCGTCCTCGACACCGACGACTCCTCTCCGTCGACCCCGCGCTCCCTACTCTCGCCACTAGACGCCCTAGGTGAGCTGCACCTCGCCCTCGTCCTTTTCCCCCTCATGTTCTTCTCTGACTCACCGCGAATCGACGGCACCGGAGCCTGTTCCGCCACGGCCATGGCGTGCCCGCAAGAACTCGAGGACGAACACGAGCCACCGTGCCTCCCCTCCTCAACCTAGGAACGAAAACGGAACCACCCCTCCTCGCTGCGCCCCACGCACACCCGAACGCCCGCAGCGCCGCCCGGAGTTGGTCGTCGGCGTCCAAATTGCCCGGCCGCCGCGCGCTGTTCTCTTTCCCTCTGTTCTTCAGTTTCGACAGTTAAAAACCGCACCTTGTTACGGACAAAAAGAAACCAACGATTTCTTTAACACCAACACGATCTAGCCCGAGTGGCTAGCAGCCCAGATCTCCACCGCGCGCGCGTGGGCGCGTGGGTTCGATCCCCAGCGACGCGGAATAAAACGGCATTTTTTTCCCTTTCCTGTGGCGCCACTGACACGCGGGTCCCACATGGCAGCGGCCGCAGTGCCCAGTCAGCCTGGGACCCACTAGCCAGTCTCACGGGCTCATTTTCCTTCGGTGAGAAAAGTCCAGAGGGACTGGAAAAATTACACAGAGCCCCCTACACTTCCTGCTTAGCGTTTTAGCCCTCCCAGAAGTTTCTCCCATCACGAATAAGTCCCTGCACATTTCAGAAAAAACCCCTAGATTAAAAATGCAATAACTTTATTTCTACAACTCCAAATAAAATAAACTTTATATGTTTTCATATCAGAAAAATGCAATAAACATTAATATCACATTCTTATGTCATTTTGCATCATTTATTTTAAATGCTTAGTTTAATTTAACAAATGCAATTAAATAATTAAATATTGAATGAGAAGGGTAATAAATATATAATGCCCTAACTCCATTTAATTTAATCTTATCATCTACACCATGTCTTGCCATGCTAATAAACATTTAATTTGATGTGTAGATAAATAAAATTTCATCTAAATAATAAATATGGAATGTGTTGGACAAATATTTAATTATTGCCTACTCCATTTAAATTGATCAAACCACCATGCCATGCAATATATGTTAAACAACATTTAATTTGTTGGTTACACAAATAACTTGCACCATAATTAATTGCCGGGATTTCAACCCCGCATGAATATGACCTAATCATCTCATACCATATTGCAACATCAATGGTTTGCGCATTTCATTTTATTGATATTTTTTTCCTATTGTCTGTGTTTTTCTCTTCTCTTGGTAGACGACGACGCGTCTGCTGTTGATACTTTCATCATTGATATTTAAGCTTTTGTGCCAGGCCACGAGCTGCCAGGCAAGCTTCTGCTAACAGTTTACACGATTGTTTGATTTTCATCCTTGCCTTTTGATCTATGCTATCCTAGTTACGATTCTTGAATTGCGATCCCATCATATGTTTATCCTGCAGCCCATACAGCTTTATCCCCACATCCTATCACCTGTTGTATGTTTATCTGTTAGCCTTGCGAGTCGTAGTGCATGCTTAAGGTTGGTTCTGCGAGTCTGTTTGTCCTATGTCATTTATACTTAGCATGATAGATTGTCTACTTTAATAAAATGCTATCTTTTGTTGGGGTATTATAATTAAAAGATAAGGCACCGGCGGAAGGCCTTGCGAGGTGCTTTGTTCTGCTAAGTGTCGACCTAGGAACTCAGTTCTTGTCCTCGGATCCAATTTTGGGCGCACTAACCGCTTGTGGGAGGCCCTATGGAGCCCCCCGTGGCTTCGATCAAATCTGCTTCTTATCCAGGGCGCCGCAAGTAGTTCGGGCTTTCCATTTGATGCATGCATAAGGTTACCTAACGATCTCATGATGATGGAGTAGTCGATTCTCATATAGGGTGGCACGTTCTTAGAGTGCTATGAAGGTCGATCCCGCGGGCACTGGACCTGATTAGCCGTGCACACAATCATGTGGTTCCCTGGATGGGTTGTAGAGAAGAGATTTGCCGTGTTGAGATGCCCTACCTTCTGGCTTTGCTTTTGGGGTTGATCGAACGAGTACAGGTCCAGTAGTGCACCCATGCAGGGTATAATCTTATCGATGAGCCGTGTCCACGGTTATGGACGACTTGGTGATGATGCTGGCTAACAAGATCATAGGCAACTTACACCTAATCATTGTTAATTAACCTGACTAGTAATATAGACTTACTTTCACAATAACTTGTAACTAAAATTGTTCACTATGTGAGTAATTCCCGAATTGCTTCCTCATACTTGGTTGAGGGGGTTAATCCGAGAATGGGTTATGATTGGTGTTAGTTGTAGATGGTTAACTTATGTGCTCTCGTATCCCTCTCTAACTTAGACGGAAGTGGTAGTGTGTCTCGATTAGGTTGCTAGTGCTGCTGCCGCTAAAGTCCACTTAACCCCATACTTCGGGAGTCTTACAGTTTTGTAACCTGTTAGCTTAAGCTTGTTCGATACGCTTCGGTGTATTGACCCGTTCGCGGGGTGTGGTTTTTCTGCAGTTGAGGATTCTCCACCTGACCAGGTTGGTGGATACTACGTGGAGTTCGACGACGAGATCTGCGACGAGCAGTTAGAGTTCCCCTGGGTTTCTTCCTGGTGGACCGCGTGGATGGGCCTTCTTTTCCGTTTCGGATTTGAGCCCTTTGCTTCTAGTCTATACTCAGACCGGTTTGTTTCCGCTGCCTGATGTAATGTTGGGACATGTGTCCTCTGATTGGTGCCATTCGATATATTTTTGCTCAGTGAGAGCTTTTGGATATTATTTCCTTTCTTTGTGTCTTAGGTTTATTCTGTGGTTTCAACTTGTTAAAAATCCGACTCGTATACGATGTGTGTATGTTTGAAGTATACGAGTTGGAAGACTTTTTGGGTTCTTGCATGAACAATCTGGAAACGTATGTGACGTTGGGGTCGCCAAGAGCTGTCGGCCGATGATCCATTCCGAGCCTGTCCTGCTTGTTTCCTGGGAGTGGTAACCCCAATATGTTCTTGGTTGTGTGGCCCAACCGATACGTTTCGTTTGTGTAGCTTCAATTCAGGGTCTGACAAGACCCGCCGTAATCGTCCGGCTGCTGGTCCTCAGCAGTGTATTGTCTCTTCCGGACGACAACCCGGCTTCGAGGGCCCAGCCCTCATAGAAAGTATGAGAGCCCCAACACTAAAACAGTGTAGTGACCTCACCTTTTTCTTATAAGGTGGAAGTCCCTGTGTTAATGTGCTAGTCCCTGGATCAAATGCTAGCACCACAGTTTAAGATGTATACCATGCAAAAGTGTCAAATACTTTATTAAATTGCACGATTCAGTGTTACAAATATCTCTTACAACTTGCATAACCTGAAAAGGCTAGCAAAATCCAAAGAGCAGCAGCGGAAAAACAGTAGATACAATGAGCCTCATCATCTTCATGTGCCACAGGCAAAGCATGTTGGTTGTAGACTCGAAATCCTATCGAATGCTCACTCGTTGTCTGTCAAATCTGCAAGGTTTAGTTGCATCCCAGCTATAAAGGGTCAGCACAATTGAATTGTGGTGGCAAGTGACTTTTAAATGCTAATATTCTACTAAGCTATATCTATATGCTTATTTGGCTGGTGGAGGTCAAGGCTATTGCGCAAAGCAAGTTTTCTCCTACTTTTGGTAAACAACTTTTTGAAACAATATCTTCTCTTTATGAGACATCTCGAGACAAATCCATGTCTCCTACCCATGTTCACCCATCAAAGTTTTATTAAGAAATTGGGGTGAAGAGATTTTTAGAAGACAGCCTTGTGCAGTTACTCAAATTGTCTGATGCCGGGGACACGGGTAAGATCTTAGGTTTTAACTCTCGAGAGTGTGTGCACTTGCACCATTAGACTCAATCAACCCAAACTATCCTCTACACTCATTTAGTGAGAAGGAAAAGGAGAAGATCAAGACGAGACTTTTCAGAAGTTGCTTTCCCATGATCATACTAAGAGATTACCACCATCCTATCAACTCTACCACCATCAATCTCTTGACCCAGGTCCACATCAACTTACTCCATCAAGACAGAGCCCATATTGACCAATGGTTGCACGATAAGCAACTAAACTCAGTGTAAACATAAATCTCATAGCCCTGGGTGGCCTTCCACAAGTGAGCAAAGGTTAACACCGCATATCATGGCCCCAAGTAAGTGAAAACTATCTCGGGCGAAAACAACCAAGAAACTTGGCCCTGAGTAGCCACTCAACTTGAAACCTCCTCGATCGACCCAATCCACCCAGTCGTTAAATTAATTTAGTGGAAATTTTCATTTATCACATCAACCATTAAACAATCATTTTTGCAACATGTACTTCCACTAAATTATAATAGGTGTCTACTGGAATTTTCTAAGGGGTAACCTAACAGGTTTGCATAGCATACAACAATTCCCACACAAACCTATCATGCATACTATTTGCAAATACTGCTTAAAAATACTGGTAATGCAATAGGATAAAAATAGTAGATGTTTTATGAAGTTACTTGCCTTTTGGAATTTGTCGTTTCTCACACACTATTTGACATAATGAACGTTGCACTCCGTTCAATCTATACAGTAAAAAGAATCCAATAAACAAGCAATTCAACAAACACATAACATTCAAAAATCAAACAAACGTAAAAAGGGGCTTAGCAAGGGATTTGGTAAAGGGTGTAACATAATTCAATATGCAAAACGAATTAATGAGATTGAGTTAAGGGTTTGCCAATTTGTTTAGGGATGGTCTTGATTGAAACAGTTTACACAAATGAATGCCGAGATGGTTTGAAAACAATTTAAAAGCAATGTTTGCAAATTTTATGTTATCCAACATATTTAAATACAGTTACACGAATCTATGTTTCATAATTGATTTAATAAGACTTTGTGTTAAACTTGTTCAAAATGATCACACATTAACTTCAGAAAAGGTTTAAACATAATTTAAATTTCAAATTCTATTAAAGTAACATAACAAGTCATTTTAAATCGTAACTTAAATGTTCATATCAATAAATTAATAATCCTAGTAATTTAAATTGGCATGAAGTTTAAAAATCAAATTTGTACACCTAGTTAATCATTAACAATTATAAACACATATAAATGTTCTAACATCATTTAAAAGGTTTTTAAACACCATTTACATATTAATGTTATGAAAATATTTTGATAAACATGGATTTGAATTTCTCTGAACAAGGACAATTATTTATGACATTTGTGCAAAGGAAATAATTTAAATATATAAATAAATATTTACACTATGCCAAAGTTAACCAAAATAAGTTTCTGATTTTAAATTCATTGTAAATTATTTAAACTTTAATTAAAATACTGGATCCTTATTGTTCTAATCTTAAGCTTTCCGAAAATATTTTATTTGCAATTTTTGGACTTATGAATTTAAAACTAAGTCAAAAATGTTCAAACTCCTAGTTTGACAATTAAATCTATTTATACTAGTCAAATTTGAAGTTTAAAAGTTCCAGCAGATTCTACTTATCAAGGGCTTTAATTTGATATAAAATTTGTCCAATTTGGGTCAAGGGTTAAAAAGTTATGATAAATCTAAGTGGCGGGGACTTTTCTATAAAACTGCCATTGAACTAAATCGAAAAAAATCATTTTCCACGTCAGCGCTGACTGGGCAGTGACGTGCCGCTGACCTGGCGCTGAGCTGGATAAGTGGGTGGATCTGGGCCGTCAGATCTGGATCTGATGGTCCAGATCTGCCCGTTCCCGTTCGCGTTAAGGATCTAATCCTAACCGCACAAAGCAGATCGGACGGTCACGGGACATGGACCTGAGGGTGGCGGCGCGATTTCGCCGGCGATGGAGGAGATGGCGGAGCTCCGCTCGGGCGTGGACGACGGTGAGGCTGCGGGGCTCCCCCGGCCTCCTGCTGGTGCCAACGACGTTCAGCGGAGGGCGGCGGAGGCGATGGTGGTGACGCCGAGCCCGCGTGCGTCTGGGGATGGCCAGGGCGTGCGACGTGGAGGAGATGCGAAGACGGGTCGAGGAGGGGTGCGCACGGCGCGGGGAGGAAGAGGGGGGCTCTAGGTGCTCGGGGGAGTGGTTATCTCGCCGGAAAAGGAAAAGAGGGACGGTGGCTCGGACGAAGTCCGGCGAGGGTTTGTGGACAGCCTGGGGGCGCTCGGGCTATGGTTCAATCCCGCGAGTTTCGCCCGTGATTTCATCCTCAATGAAGAGAGGAGTTTCGGCCGGAATTCACGCCGGAGGTTGAAGATGAAGCTGACGTCATCGCTGATGTCAGCGATTTTCCTTTTTCTGATTTTTGCAGTTAATTCATAACTTTTGATTTAAATGTCCAAATGATGTCAAATAAAATTCTAAAAATTTATAAAAATAATATCTTTGTGTTAAACCAGTTGTGGGCACATTTTGAATTTATTTGAAAATTAATATTTTCAAATATTCATTAAATACAAATTTGACACTTTATGTTAAATTTAAAATTAGGGTTTAATTAATTTTATTTTTGGCTAAAATAGATTCTATGAAATACCCACATTCAAATATGTTTGAATTCAAGTTATTTAAACTCATTTTCAAATACTAAATTCATTTTTGGCTTTAGTATTATTAAATAGTATAACACAACTATATGAAAATGAAAAAGGAAAATATAATGTATTCATTTTTTAATTCAAAATAATTTGTGCACCATTATATTTTATATTAAGATAATTTATTTGAAAACTTCATAACAACTTTGAAAAATATTTTAGATTTAATTCATTTCTTATATAGAACATATATTCAGGAAAATCATTTTATGATTTGAAGATAAATGAAAATCATTTAAGCTAATGAAATGTTTATTTGGATAATTCATTAATTATAAAAATATATGAAGTTTTAAAGTTATGAATTATAAACTTATAATTTCCAAAACTTTAATTTTTATTTACTTAAATGAATGAAAACCATGTGGCAAATATACCATTTTAAATAGTCTTGAATTTATGAATAGATATGGCTAAGTGGTTGAAATCAATTGCTTATAAGTAAACTATTTTATTAGAATACAATGGTTTGAAGTTTGTAAAATATTTGTCAAATTACATATTAAGGTTAATGAAATACAATGGATAATAAAATGTTTACTTGAACAACTTTTGAAAATAATGATACATTGAGATATTTGAAATATTTAACTCTTTCAATAGGTTTGAAGTCTTTCATAGTTGGTTTTCTTATGCATTTAATGTTTTATTTTAATCAGAAACAAAAGTTTTAAATTTTAGTGATTTTTGAACATTATAAAATGTTGGGATGTTACAAACAGACACGCTTCCGGCTAAGCCCTACCCATGTCAGGTAGTGAGGCTGCACGGGTTAATTGTTCGGGCGACAGCTAGGGTCACACTTTGTTTTTCAAAACACTTTCTCCTCCGACTACTCCCAGCAGCTCGGGTTTTCGCAAACACCTCCGATTGCTCCCAGCAACTCGGGTTTTAATAAAACACTTGCTCGCCGATGCTCCCAGCAACTCGGGTTTTTCCTCCGTAAAACAGTTTAATCAAAATAGGTTCCCATCCTATAGTTTTGAGGTAAGTAGGTGAGGTAGACTATTGGAAAACTTATTCTTTTTGATGGAGCCTTCAACAACAAGGCTCATCAATTAAAACTCTTTTTGGTAACACCTAGAGTACTCCTAGTAGATAGCTTTGGCCAAACAGTATTTTGTAAAATAGTTTTCGGGTGGCAAGGTGCCACAAAGAAAAGTGAAACATGCATTATTTTATTTTGAAGACAAAACAATGCTTGATAAAATAGTAGGATTCATTATAGTGGTGAGGTGGCTTGCCTGGCTCAGCAATATGTCCTTGGTCTTGATCTTGATGTTCCTCGGGTTCATTCCTCACTTATAGTTCCTTCCCGATCGTATCTAACGTTATAAACAGGAAAATGAACCACACTCAGAATACAAGACAAAGCTACAAGGACATACCATACAACAATCATTGCACACAACACTAGGTTAATGATAAAAAAAATAACGTCTTTAGCTAAACAACAATAAACAACAAAGTCTAGAACTAAGACAACAACAGATTCTCCTAAGAAATTATACGCAACAACTCTGAGTATTATAAAGATAGTTCTACAGAACACTAAAACAACACATTACATAGGGTTATTATATCATTTAACAAGAGCTACTGGGTAAAATTTAACACCAAACAATCATTCACATGCATAGCACACAAATGAACTTAGTGCAACCCCTAGGAAACAAGATGAACTACGCGAAACACAAAAGTGAATGTGCTAACAATACTTTTAGGAAATTCATTAAGGTGATTAAACGATAACCTAAGTTTCTGGACTTATGAGTTACTAAGCACATCAACACATAACAATTCCGGTAAAATAGGGAATTAACTTATTACATTTATTAGATCTATAAAACTCAAGTTATTAAGTAAATGGTGAAAATTTCACTTTTTACAAGATTTAACATATAACACGCATACAAATATATTTTTGAGCAGGGCCAGTGCCACATGGTTAAGAAAACGCATAGATACTCAAAACAAATTGAATCAACCAATTTGGATAAGTAAATCTCACATAAATGAATTAAAGCTAACAAGCATTTCTCAGGAAAATAATGAATGAAGAAAAACAATAAAAGGGTCGGATCTGGCGATGGGCCTCTCCGGGCGAGCTGGGCCGGCCCACGCCGCAGCACGCCAGAGCGAAGGGGCACGCCGCCGTTGGATCAGGAACCGAAGGCTGAGATTAGACCAGGAGGGATTCAAACTGGATCGTTGATCCAAGATCTGACGGTCCCTGCGCTTCTTCTTCCTCAACACAGGAAACAAGCAAGGGGAAACCCTAACAGAGTGCACAAGCTCGCGCTGCTCACCATGGAACTCTCTGGGAAAACAAGGAGGAGCGGAGGAGGATGTAGACGGTCAGGGGCGCCGAGGGGTGGCCATGGTTCTTCTTGACGAGGTTCCAAACGACGGGGATGTCGAGGGCGCCCGGCTCGGGCACGGCGAGGTCGCGGCCGCGGCAGTCGTTCCTGCAAGGAAGGGGGATGTCTTAGAGGTGAAGCAAGGAGAGGGGAGTGAGCCAGGGAAGCAAGAAGGAGCATAGGGGGACACAAACGGTGGGGAGCTTGCTCGGTGTCACATAACCCGCGCGATGATTTCCTCGCAGAAACCGAGCTGAGGAGGGCGAGAGCTCTGGAGATCTTGCAGCAGGTGATAGTTAGGTGGGAGAGGGATGGAGTGGGCAAGGTGAGAGCACGGGAGCGGGGTTTGGGCTTCTTATCCGAGCGGGTGCTCGGTTCATGGTGGTCGTTGTGCACGGACGGGGATGGAGAGACCACTGGAGCTCGATTGGGTGGAAAGGGTGGTGTCCTTGGCGTGTCCAGAGAGGAGATGGAGTGAATGGGCAAGGATTTAGGGCAAGGGAGCGGCTAGTCCACTTGAACACGAGCGACGTGGCCGGCGCGGGATGGTGAGAAAAGGGCGGCGCTCGGGGCAGCCAGAAAGGACAAGGGGACGAGCTGGGGCCTCACCAGAGCACTCAAGAGGGTGTGGCGGAGGTGCAGACGTGAGGAGAGGTGAAGAGGGGGTCGAGGGCACGGGCTGGTTGGAGGGAGGGGTGCTCGACCGTTTTTGACTGCCAGGTGCTCGGCAGAATGGCTACACCAGAAAAGAAAATGAGAAGGGAGGTTCTAGGGTTGGACAAGGCAAGGGAAAATGTTCGATTCAAAACACGTCTAAGACCAGTGTAGGGGGACATAGGAGTCAAGGTTAGGGCTTTGGATATTTTCGGGTCGATTAGAAAAGGCTACTATGCTTAGCTGGATTAGTCAATCCTTCGAAAATAATATTAAAGGACAAGATGGGTTGATTAGTGGGGATAAAAGTTTAGCCTTTGGTTTAGATGTTTTGGCTAAAGGGGTTCAATAACAACTATAAACAAAAATGGCAAATTGTTATGTTAAAAACTGGATATGGTCACCTTAAGATTATGCACTCAACTCAAGCAAGAATAAGTGATCAAACAATTTTTTGAAAGTAATCAAGAATGATAAAAGTGGGAAGTAGAGGTGATGAGGATAAAGTTAGGTGAGATGCATTTCCAAATTTTAATGAATAAACACTAATTGGCTTGCTCTAGAAATGTTATAAATTAACATGAGTGAAGATAGATTTTCTACCATTTTGAAATAGAAATTTAGGAAATATCAACACCAAACAACCTTACAAAAGGGAACACATACCATTCATGCAAGACAAACAAATCAAACACTTATATCCCCATTTAAACCATAACTTTAAATGTGAACTCATTAAACACCACATGAACTCTCATAAAATAACAAACTCATGGGAAACAATTTAAGTACATAACATATAGGTCAACCACACGTACAAATAGATAAACACCCACACAATTGGATCACTAACCATATTTTTAATATAAATCAAAAATATGGTGAGGACGTGATCAACATAATTAAAACAGGGTATTTTTGGTAGGAAAAGAATTAAGCAAACATTTTTGGAGTTGATCTCCAAGACCAATAGAAATGAGGTTCTGAAAAGAGAGTTGCTAATAATAGCTACATATAAAACTCAAAAATCTATTAGGACTTATCATATAGTCCTTTATAGTTTGCAAACATATAGGTTTTGAAAATACTTTATTTTCTGAAATAAAAGGTCTTTGGGTAGTTGCTGATTTGAGAACAACATGGTAAATATAGTTTTGTTAAACATAAGTTAGCATAAGATATATGGACTGTTTAATTTATCAAAATATTGTTATCAGATGTCATATTATAACTAGGTGGAGTTTTAGGGTTGATAGCTAGAGAGGTCATCAACGCAGACACAAACCAAAACAAAACCAGACAAACAAAAGAAACAAGAGTGAAAACATCCATTAGTAATACTTTTCAAAAAGATTTTTGTTCCCTTAGAATTTTGGGTCTTTATTAATTAAGTTTTTGTTGCTTCCAAAATTTGGGGTGTTACACCACCCCTGTTCCGTGGGAGTCACTACCTGACATTTGGCGCGCCAGGTAGGAGATTGAGGCGCGTCAACGACCTTCGAGCCGCCTCCGCGCCATGGCGAACACCCGCGCTACTCGCGCCACCCACGCCAACAGACGCGCACCAGAAGGAGCTTGCGACGCGACCGGCGCAACGGCCGCGCGCGGACGGTGGGGACGCCCCCGCCGTGAGGATCGCACCAACTCTGGCCCTCACAGGGAGGAGCCCGAGCACAACTCCGAGCACCAGGAGGACGCGCAGTCGTCGCACCCAACGCAGCGCCCGAGCGGCTCTGCCCAAGGGAGGACGGACCCCACGCCGCACACCGCCTTGCTCATGGCGCAAGAGCTTCTCCGCTATCAGCCTACCGCTGAGGCCCACGAGTAGTGGCTGGAGCGCTTCAACCACCTCGTCGACATCGCCACGACTCGCCCCGCTCCGTCGCAGTCCGTCGTGCACCCCTCCCTCACGGGCATGGCTGCGTCGGACGCGCCTCCGCCTCCACCAGGGCCTGCACCGGCTGCGACGCAGAGGGTTGCCTCCCTGCGTCCTCGCCTCACGACTGCCTGATCGTTCAGCGCACCGCGCCAGGCGCGCGCATGGGGATGGAGCTCTAGCGCAACCGCCAGAATCGCCGCGTGGAAGAAATCGGACAGGCGGGCCTGCAGAACCGCAACGCGCTGCAGCACGGGGTCGCCATGTACGCCACAGGCTGCATGGCGTTCACCTGCTCCCTGCGTCGCGTGGTCTGGCCCCCAAAGTTCAGGCCGTCTCTCCCCAAGGGCGACGACGGCTCCAGCAACCCCATCAAGTTCCTGCAGCTCTACACCACCTCCATCCAGGTGGCAGGTGGAGACGACAAGGTCATGGCCAACTGGTTCTCTCACGCACTTCGCGACTCTGCGCTGTCGTGGCTCCAGAACCCCCCTGAGGACTCTGTAAACTCTTGGGAGGAGCTCTTCAAGCAGTTCGTCTCCAACTTCAAGGGGACGTACGAGCGCGCGCTAACCCACAAAGACCTACGCGCTGTGGTTCAAAAGAAGGATTAGACCCTCTGCAAGTACATCCAATGCTTCAGCCAAGTTCGCAACAAGATACCGAACATCCTCGACACCCAAGTCATCGCCACCTTCCGCGAGGTCGTCACGAACAGTAGGATGCTCGAGAAATTGGGCATCCACGACAAGCTCACCTCTGTGGTGAAGCTGTTCGACCTGGCTGACAAGTGCGCCAAGGCTGAGGGGTCCAGGAGCCAAAAGAAGAAGGAGGAGCCCAAGCGCAAGGCCACCACGGTCCTCGCGGCGGAGCCTCACGCTAAGGGCAGCCGCAGGGACTCTCCTCATCCTGGGGAGAGAAAGGACGACCACCGCCCATTCTACATCTACTACAACAGGCGCGGGCACTCTACGGAGACCTGCTTCGACCTCAAGAGGCTGAGCAAGGAGCGTGAAGAAGCAAAGGGCAGTGGCAGCCGCGGTCGAGGTCGTGGCTATCGCGGAAGCGGGCGCAAGGGCGGATACCAGAAGCCATCAGGCAATCAGGCCAACACCGCTGAGAGGAACGGCAACCTCCCTGACGAGGAAGATGGAGGCTACCAAGCCCCAAGAGGCGCCATTGCCTGCATCCTCGGTGGGGCACATGCGCCAAAATCGAACAACCAGTTCAAGTAGTTCGCTCGCGAGCTCAACGCCGCCCTCCACAGCCTCGAGACCTCCAGGCCCCTCAAATGGTCGCAGTACACCATCGCCTTCGACGCTCAGGACCACCCCAAGTCCACCAAGATTGTTGGAACCCTCCCGCTGGTCAGCAGCCCCACCATCGACAACATCGCCGTCTCCAAGACACTCATCGATGGTGGAGCAGGCCTAAATGTCATCTCCATAGAGACGTTCGAAGCGCTTCAAGTGCCCTACGAGCGGCTAATGCCCTCTAGGCCCTTCACGGGAGTCACCAGCATCTCGATCGAGCCACTGGGGCAGGTCAGGCAAGCTTCGGCAGCGAGGAAAACTACCGCACCGAGCACATCGACTTCGACGTTGCGCACATCGGTTTGCCGTACAACGCCATCCTCGGCTACCCCGCACTCGTGAAATTCATGGCCATCACACATCATGCCTACAACATGGTCAAAATTCCCGGCAGCGCTGGCACAATCACCATCCGTGGACATGTTCTGGATGCTACGTGCGCTGTCGAGACAGCCTACAAGGCAGCCGCCATGGAGTTCCTTACTGAGGAGGACATGGAGCCTCTCGAGAGACCCAAGAAGAAGAAGTAGTTGTTCTCCTACGAGCCAGCCGGTACCAAGAAAGGCTCTCTAAGCTCTAGCAGCTCGGGGGCTGAAGGCTCAGGGGCTAGCGCACCATTGGCGCTGCTCTGCCTCCCAAATAGGAAAGCTCGCTCGTCGCCTTCCTCCGGGCAAACTCTGACATGTTTGCATGGACTCCGTCAGATATGTCCGTTGTACCGAGGGAGGTGATCGAGCACCACTTAGCCGTGTGTCCAAACGCACGCCCCGTCAAGCAAAAAGCAAGAAAGCAAGCCCCAGAGAAGCAAGCATTCATCTTCAAAGAGGTCGAGAAGCTAAAAGCAGCGAATGTCGTCCGCGAAGTTGCGCACCCCACTTGGCTCTCCAACGGCGTGGTCGTGCCAAAACCCGCCGGGGGAGGCCGCCTATGCATCGACTACACTGATGTCAACAAGGCATGCCCCAAAGACCCTTATCCCATGCTAAGAATCGACCAGATCGTGGACTCCACGGCAGGCTGCGTCCTCCTCTGCTTCCTCGATGCCTTCTCTGGTTATCACCAGATCAAAATGGCTAAGTAAGACGAGGAGAAGACGGCATTCCTCACCCCTTGTAGTGTATATAGCTATGTATGCAAGCCCTTCGGCCTGAAGAACGCTGGCGCCATCTTCCAGAGGCTCATGAGGATAGCACTTGGCGAGCAAATGGGCAGAAATGCCGAAGCTTACGTCGATGACATCGTCGTCAAGTCTCGAGAGGGAGATACGCTCCTCAGGGACCTTGAAGAGACCTTCGCCAACCTACGCAAGGTGAACATCAAGCTCAACCCGGCCAAGTGCGTCTTCGGAGTACCTTCAGGCCAATTGCTTGGTTTCCTCATGTCCCACCGGGGCATAGAGGCAAACCCTGACAAGATCAAGGCCATACAGGAAATGCAACCTCCACGCCGGCTCAAGGATATGCAACGTCTAGCGGGCTGCATGGCAAGCTTGGGTCGATTCATCTCCAAGTTTGGCGAGAGAGCTCTGCCATTCTTCAAGATCATGAAGAGAACTGGCACCTTCAAGTGGATGCCTGAAGCGGAAAAGGCCTTTGAGGACTTGAAGAAGTACCTGGCAAGCCCACCAGTCATGGTTGACCCAAGGACAGGTGAGCCCTTGAAGCTGTATCTATCAGCCACTCCACAGACCGCCAGCGTTGTCCTGGTGGTAGAAAGGGAAGAGCCTGTCCTCCACAAGAAGAGTGCAACCGCTCCAAAGGAAAAACCGCTTGACGAATAGCTTGACAAAGTCAGAGGCCCCACAAACCCACCGCCAGGACCAGAGCCACAAGCGGAGCCTGCCCCGAGTCAAGCTCCACATGCCGATCTCGCCAGGGGGCCTGAAGAGCCTCCATAGGCCAACCCCCTTGAGCACCCTAAAGAGCCTCCACAGGCCAACCCCCTTGAGGGCCCTGCAGAGCCTCCTCAGGTAGAGTGCGCCAAGGCTAAACTGACAACCCTTTGACGACCATCCTGTCTACTTCGTCAGTATAGTACTGAGCGATGCTCGCGAGCGGTACACAATGCAGCAGCAGCTCCTCATTGCGCTCCTCATCGCCTCAAGAAAGCTGCGACACTACTTCAAGGGGCACCCCATCACGGTGGTTACCTCATTCCCTCTGGAGAAAATCCTGCGCAACCCTAACGCCATAGATCGTGTCGCGGGATGGAACATAGAGCTACAGCCATTCAACTTGGGCTTCAATACCACAAGGGTAATCAAAGGGAGAGGACTGGCAGACTTCATCGCCGAATGGACTGATCCAACCCCTAAAGAGCCTCTAGGAGAAGAGCAAGAGCACTCTTGAGACAAAATGCACAGCTACTGGACCATGAAGTTTGACGGAGCTTTCGCTTGCCGTCATGGCGGGGCCGGCGTGGTCTTGACCTCGCCCAAGGGCGACAAGCTCTACTACACGGTACAACTGTGCTTCGGAATCGACAAGATCTCCAAAATTATTGCTGAGTACGAAGGCCTGCTCGCCGGCCTACGTGCCGCAATCGCTCTGGGCATCAAGCACCTACTCATCAAGGGCGACTCCCAGCTTCTCGTCAACTTCTCCAACAACAGCTACAAGCATAAGGACGACCAGATGGCTGCATACCTTGAAGAGGTCCGTAAGCTTGAGAAGCACTTTAGGGCCATGGAGCTCATGCACACTCCATGGAAGGAAAAATGAAGAGGCCGATGACATTGCCAAGCGCGCATCGAGGAGGCAAGCTCAGCTGCGAGGTGTCTTTGAAGAAAGACTCGTCAAGGCATCCATAAAACAGCCTCAAGAGGCCATGCCCGCGAGCACAGACGAAGCGCTCCCGCCACCACCTACAGCTGGGGCTCCCGATTGCGGGGCCCCTACAGGGGAGAGTCTGTTGCTCACAGCGGCGCATCAAGAAACAGGCTAGATAGATGAGATCAAAGATTACCTCGCCAAAGGGATCCTTCCCGAGGAAGATGTTGAAGCGGAGCAAATCGCCCGCCAGGCAAATCCTACCACATCCTCGAAGGAAATCTCTACCGCAAGCGCCCAAATGGCATCGCACTAAAATGCGTCCCTCCTGAAGTAGGCAAAATGCTGATCAAGGACTTGCACAGCGAGGAGTGCGGCCACCACTCGTGCGCCCGTACCATCGCAGGCAAAATCTTCAGGAGCGGCTTCTACTGGCCTCAAGCACTTCAGGATGCAGCTGACATAGTCCAAGCATGTGAAGCCTGCCAATTCCACGCCAAGAAAATCCATCAGCCCACGCTGGGACTTCAGACCATTCCGATCTCCTGGCCGATCGCGGTCTGGGGGCTGGACATCTTGGGACCATTCCCGACAAGGGATTAACTCGACAAGTCCCACGGTGATGTACCTAGGGTTGTATCGATAGGAAGAATATATGGGTGTTGGCGAATTCGGACGGTTGACAAGCCAATAGTTGCTCGTCGGATTTATATTATCGATCTCACAATATGAATACAGTGATACCCGGCGAGTCGTTGCCTCGCTAGGGTTTCAGGTATAATATTGCACGTGTCCTCTCACCTCCCTCCTGAACCATATATATAGGGATCCAGGTCTCGGGAGTTCGAGTTCGGCAAGGATTACAGCTGTTAGATACCTAAGTCGGCACGAAACCGTCTAACTTGTTCCATACTCCAGCCCGTATAAAGCCCTTCATCTTCTTCTTAATATAGGCCAACGACTGGCCTTGTAGGAAACCAACCTTTAATATAGCCCGCTGGGTGTACTCATCGGGTATAACGACATCAGTAGCCCCCGAATGCCTGTTTGAGTCCGAAGGATCGGATAGGAATTCCACCACTCTATATATCACATGACCATCCTCCTTTGATGTTTACAACATGTTTTTTGAAGATGTGTGGTCATAAATAAGAGCGACTGTCAAACGCAAGATCACCTAAATGCTTAATCCGCCTGTTTAAGGGATGGTATAGTAGGCATGGTTCAGCCGACGGATCGGGGTCAAGTTAATTCGCGACTCGGGCGAAATACCTTACTAACCTACTCAGTCTCAAGTCCCTTGACTCGAAACTGGCCAACCGTTTAAATCCAAACCAAGCCTGTCGGGACTTACTGGTTTGAACCCGGTCAAATATAAGGTACCTTTAGCGCGTCCGCCAGGATTTTGCTTCATGCCTGCTGGCACGGAAATTCAACGAGCCCACATAGCTTGTACGGGTTACCCGGCCTTATTCAGGTCTTACCGTTGAACAATTTGATGCAGGATCGGGGACTAGTCTAGGCTAGAACATCCCGGAATCGCTTCTTATATATATATTTGTTTAACATCGACCGATTCCTGCGATTGTAAGCTTCCTAGCTCCAGTGTTTGCCACTGACTCAACTTTATCCTTCCATTGACGCCGCTCTTTGAGTGGATTTAATTCGTCGACTGACGAAGCTCGTCGGGTGAATTTCATCTTTCGACTAACGCTGATTGCCAAGTGAATTGCATCTTTCGACTGACACTGATCGCCGAGTGAATTTCATCTTTCAATTGACGCTGATCGCCGAGTGAATTTCATCCTTCGACTGATAAGAATAACATCGGGTGCGCGACAGCGCTCCCGATGGGAGTAGCCCCCGAGGTTGAGTGCAATTTCTTGTAATTGTGCTTAATATGAAATTGAAAAACCTGAAACTAACATTATTAATACCATAAACACACTCTCCCGATGGGAGTGCACTTAGCAAATTACTGAGTGCCAACCCATGATATGTACGACCTTAAACTGTGTGACTCTTACTGCACCCGTATTGATGTGAAGATCAATCGTCGACTCCTTACTGACTTGACAAAGTTCACTGCCTTACCACCCTCTATCTGACGGACTGCATACATCTGACGTAACTAGTGACACAAGAAAAGATGCTCAGCACTTTTGATGGGACATGACCTGCCGCCAGGCCCACCTTGTCAGTGTCTGTATCGTTGACCGGCCAGCCCGATTTGACCGCATGACGCGCGCGAGAAACGGAACATGATGATAGCCTCCTTAAAAATCGTGCGTAGTGGGAACCTGCGCGCGCCGCTTTCTCTTCACAAAACGCCGCAGATGCACGACACGCGTCCCATCCTTCTCTCCGACGGCTGAGATGAACCGAACGAAAGTACATAAACCACTGGAAAAAGGCAAATACCTTTCCCTACCCTTTCATTATGCGCCGCCTTCCTTCCTGTTCATGTTCTTCCCCGTGCCCAACGCACACCGCACCGTCGCATTCTTCTCCATCTCTCTGCTGTCCATCCACCTTGCCAAAAATGGCGCCGAAGAAGACTACCTCCAAGACTACCAAAGATGCTAAGGGATCTTGGCGCCCATCCAACTTGTGAGAAGCGCAACTAGACGCCTTGCGCGATGCGGGCATTCTGCCTTCCGACGCGAAGCTGCTCCGGCTTCCCGGCGATGAATCCATCCCCAAACCGCGCAAAGACGAGCACGTCTGCTTCGTCGACTTCCTCAATAGAGGTTTGTCCTTTGCCCTCCACCCTTTTGTGAGGGGCCTCCTATGTGTCTACGGCGTGCAACTGCACGACCTGACACCCAACTCTGTTCTTCACCTGGCGTGCTTCATCACCCTTTGCAAGGCGTTCCTCGGCATTGCCCCCCACTCGGGTCTGTGGAGGAAATGCTTCATCATCAAGCGCCAGCCAACTATCGGACCCGGCAAGATTGGACTCCAGGTGTGTAGCGGCTCCGGCTACTTTGACATTCAGTCGTCCGAGTCCGTGCAGAGCTGACGGAGCCGATGATTGTACATCAAGCACCAGATCTCAGACGACTCGACCACCGGGCTCGCCGAATTCGACCCGAACGCCAACGTCGTCAAGCAAAGGTCTTGGTCTCACAACCTGAGTGAGTCCGAAGCTGCCGAGGCGGAAACTCTGCCACCTAAGGTGGTAGCGCTGCAGTTTGAGGAAGGTCAAGTGCTGACTGGCGTCCACCTGATGACCACCTTCCTCCGCCGCCTGGTGCAACCACTGCAAGGACGCCCGCACGCCATGTGGGACTGCTGAGGCAGTGACGTCACATCCCGAGTGTCCAAGGCTTCTTACGATGCCACCAGACTGCTCTAAGTCATGAAGATCATAACTTCTACCAAGAAACTGAGGTCCCAAGCCCTGGCCTCTCCGATCAAGCCTTTCTCCAAAGAGAACCCCAGGCCAATGGTCCATATCACCTGCTTTGTAACATCCCAACATTTTATAATGTTCAAAAATCACTAAAATTTAAAAAAATTGTTTTGATTAAAATAAAATATTAAAATACATAAGAAAACCAACTATGAAAGACTACAAATATAATGAAAGAGTTAATATTTCAAATATCTCAGTTTATCATTATTTTCAAAAGTTGTTTCAAGTTAAACATTGTATTATTCCTCAATATATAAATTGACAAATGTTTTACAAACTTCAAACCATTTTATTGTAATAAAATAGTGTCTTTATAAGTATTTGATTTCAACCTCATAGCCATAGCTATTCATAAATTAAAATAATATTTACAAGTGTTCTTTTAAACTATTTAAAACATGATCTATTTGCCAAATGGTTTTCATTCTTTTTAACTAAGTTCAAAACATAGTTTTGGAAATTTTAAGTCTATAGTTTATAACTTTAAAAAGTCCATTGATTTAAATTAATGAAATTATCCAAATAAACATTTCATTAGCTTAAAATGATTTTCATTTATTTTAAAAACATGAAATGATTAATATACTCTATATAAGGAATACATTGAATCTAAAATCTTTTTCAAAGTTGTTTTATGAACTTTTCATATGATTTATCTTAATATAAATATAATGGTGCACAAAATATTTTAAATTAAAAATAAATACATTATATTTCCTTTTTCATATAGTGGTGTTATGCCATTTAATATTATACAAAAACCAAAATGTTTTAAAATTGGAAAGTGAATTTAAAAAACTTAAATTCAAAAATAATTGAATGTGGGTATTTTACAAATTTTGTTTAGCCAAAAGAAAATTTAATTAAGCCATAATTTCAAAATTGATATAAAGTGTCAAATTTGTATTTAATCAATATTTCAAAAAATTTATTTTTGAAAATTGTTCAAAACATGCTCACAACTGGTTTAACACAAAGAGCTTGTTTTTACAAATTTTTAGAAATTTATTTGACTTCATTTGGACAATTAAATCAAAAGATATGAATAAAATAGAAAAATCAGAAGAAGAAAAACCACTGATGTTAGCGATGACGTCACGGTCGTCTTCAACCTCCAACGAGAATCTTGGCCGAAAATCCTCTCCCGATTCCGGATCAAATCGAGGGCGAAATCAGCAGGATTGTTTCCTTCGAGCGTTCCTATATGACCCCCTACTCCTCCTCTGTCTTTCCCCTCTCCTCCTTCTCTGTTTTGCGCCTCCAGGCCGCCACAACCGCTCGCGTGAGTTCGCATAAGCCGCCGCCGTTTTCCTTCTGATTCTGGCAAGGTGAGCCACCCTCGCATCCGAGACCACCTCCTTCCCCTCGCCGTCCTCCTGCGCAACCTCCTGACCCTTTCCTCGCTCTCACCTTGCAGCTATCTAGCGGGGTACGGACGAACGGAAGATCGCCGACGTCCTGTACTCCTCCGTCCATGAGTCCGCGCCGCCCGAGTACACGCGCGTGGTCGACGCCGCTGCCATCGCCCTCTCTGTGCCGCGCCGCGCCCGCTCGTCGCCTTTCCGAGACCGGGGAGCCACCGGAGCCCCGAAACGGTCCACGCCCGAGCGTGCGCCGCCGTCATCGCCGTCTCCGGCGACATTTCAGCCGCCACTTCCGGTCGGAGCAAGGTGAGTCGTCCGGTCTCCAATCTACGGTGTAAATTAGATCGGACAAGCAGTAGCCGTAGACCTTTAGATACCGATCCGACGGCTGGAGACAAACGAATTAAGCGAAGGGGTATGGGCTAATAGGATCTTGCCACGTCAGATCCGCGTCAGCAGCACATTCAGCGCCACGTCACATCCAGTCAGCGGCCCAGTCAACAGATCTGGTATTTTTGCAGAAAAGCCCATGTATATTCAAACCTTCATAACTTTTTAACCACTTATCCAAATTTGATAAATTTTATATATTTTGAAAGCCCTTGACATGAAGAATATTTTAGATCTGTTAGAATTCAAATTTAACTTAGTATAAATTATTCAAATTTCAAATGGATGATTTGAGTATATTTGTAATAACTTTAAATCTATAAATCCAAAAATTGCAAATAAAATTGTTTTAGAAACTTTGGAATATTTGTAAAATGATGCCTCTGTTATAAAATAATTTTGAATATTATTTTGATGATTTAATACTTATATGTTTAAATTAAATAGTTTGAATATTTTTGACATAACTATTAATAGAAACATTATTTTTGAGTAAATCCAATTGCTATAAATTTAATTAAATCCCTTCTGTCCATTAACACCATTTATAAGAAAATTGTGTTATGAAATTTTTTTCACATAAAACTTTAATATATATATTTTTCCTTTATTTATATTTTTCAAAAATAGAAATTAATTAAATTGCATCTATAACCTCATGCATATTTATAAAGAAATCACAAAAGTTATTTTGATGCTTTCTTGTGATTAAAAAGTGCATTTCATGCATAAATTATTTTATTAAATAGTTATACTCCTCATAGGAAAACCTCTTCATTATTTTATCTAAGTTAAGATTATTTTCAAACTTAGTATTTTGATAAAAGTGCTATGCACTAGACACTTAGGATTTTCAACATGGAGATAGAAGGCCAATGAAGGACTTAGCCAAAACAAGACTTCAGAAGTATCTTGAAGGAGTAAAAGCACTTAGAAGAAAATCAAGAAGAAGTTCATGAAGACCAACCAGCAATATTTTCTAAGTCTTGCTTCCTCTCTCTCTCTCTCTCTCTCTCTCTCTCTCTCTCTCTTTTCTCCCTTCTTCTCTTAGACCTCTTGAAGACTAAGTTAAATACAAGACCAGCCTCGGTGATACAAGAATCATCAAGTCTGAAGATTTATCATGTCTACAAAAATTCATTCAAAACATAACCAAGGAGAAAGTTACAAGTCTGGAGATGAAGCCTAGAAGACCAACTACATACTTCTTTCTATCTTTTCCCTCTTTCCTAATCTTGTCTTCACCTTAGACTTAAACAATTTTGATCATGATATTATGATCTTTGAAGTTTGTTGGATCCTAGCGGCATAGTGAGATGAAGCGGCCTGGAGACTAACCTTACATGTCCATGTACATGAGACTTATTCCACAACTTAAGTGGCTGGCCGGGTGTCTGTCTCTCTCACTATAGTGAATATCCAGTTTACCAAGAGTTGATAATAACTGTTGATCACCTCGAACAATAGAGTTAGTATTTTCTCTAAGTAGATATGCACACCATGACTAAGTCATTAGAGTGCTTATTCAAGATGATTTATAACAAAGTTATTTTGACCAACTTATGACCTTAGCACTTAGTCCTTTTGGACCAACCTATTTGCCTTGCATTAACTTAGAAGATTTTCATGGCATGAAAAGCATTTCTAGACCTTAGGAATATTTTGCACATCATGCATAAACATATTTTCCTTAGAAGTTTTATAAAACTTGTTTGTTCCTTTTGAAAATGTTTGAATGTGATGTGATGTTGTGTTTTGTGTTGATTGTTGTATTGTTGTTTGTCTATACTATTAGATTGAACGGAGAGCTCCGAGTTACGTTGAAAAGAGTTTGTGAGCAAAGACATCATCCAAAGGCAAGTGGTACACCTCATAAACTTCCTATTATTTTCTATATGCATTACTTAGTGTATTTTTTATATAAGCATGTGTAGGATAGTAATGCTATGCTAAACCTGTGTAGAAATTCCTTATTCCCGTGTCTAGGCTCCTATGCAATACTTAGTAGAATTATTGATGCTATGCAATGGATGAAAAGTTTTACAAAATGTTAAGTGACTACTCAGGGTTGTGCTCATGGTTGTCGTCGCCTAGGATGAATTTCTATTCTACTTAGGGCCGTGAGCATGGTGGTTTTCACTTGAGAGTACACATCCACTAAGTTAATGAATCACCTGGGTGGATTGGTTGAATGGTTTATGTTGAGTGGCTACTCAGGGCTGTGCTTGTGGTGGTCTTTGCCTAAGGTAGTTTCTACTATACTTGGGGCCATGAGCATGGTGGTTTTCACCTGAGAGTGCACTTGTGGATGGCCACCCAGGGAACAAAGGAATCTGAAGAACTCCGAGTGACGATTGCTTCTAGTGCAGCCATTGCCAATGGGCTCTGGCTTGATCAACTATGTTGCGTTGACTCTCTCCGGCCTGACAAGCAGATGTAGAACGTGTTAGGTGGAACGGGTCAAGCCAGAGTGGGAGGGAAAATGCTTCTGAAAGATCTCGTCTCATTCTTCTCCTTTTCCTTATCACTACAAGTGTGTAAAGGATAGTTTGGGTTGAATGGGTATAATGGTGAACGTGCACAACCTCTGCAGAGTGTAAAACTAAGTACTTAGCCATGTCCCCGGTACGGACAATTTGAGCAGCTGATCACGGACGTCAATGGAGGATTCCACCATTCCAACTTCAAAAATTAAAACTTGATGGGTGAACAAGGCTAGAATGAGACAGTGGTTTTCATGCCACGAATGTCTCGAATAGAAGAAAAGTGTTTTCCAAAGAGTTAGGAAAAATTGGCTTTATGCAAAATAGCCTTGAACTCCACCAGCCAAATGTGCATATAGGTTACTAGAGTTATTCCACTAAGTGTCCAACATAGTGTCACCTGTCAGACTCCATTTTTAATGAAATCTGACCCACGTTATTGCAATATTTTTTTATTGCAGATTGATCAGATGACGAGTGAGGTTTCTGTAACAGCCCAACTGTAACTTTCCATATTTGTGTGCAATCATAATGGATATCATGTCATCATTCCATATGTGCTTGCATTTATTTAATTTTGTGCATCAAATTCAAATTACAAATTTAAATCCTTATTTTGAATTCGAATGCTTTCAAAATAAAATCATTTGAAGTTTCCAATTATTTATAAATAATCAAATGAGATATTAATATGACTTATTTGAAACTTGTAAAAATTGTTCAAAAGTTCTTTTATGCCTTTTCTCTTATTTGTTTTACAAATACAAAAAGCAGGATGTTTAAAAAAGGAAAAAATAAGCAAAGGAGAAAAAAATAAGAAAACCTGGCCGAGCTGGGCCACCACGGCCCAACTCAGCCACGGCCGAGCTGGGCCACCACGGCCCAACTCAGCCACGGCCGATCCACCCCAGCCCGCTCCACTCTTCTCCCTCCTCAGTACGGACACAGAGAGGAGCACCTTTCCACGTCGAAGGCCATGGCTGAGCCCCTGCCGAGGTCGCCCCACACCGAGCCCCACTGCCACCTCCTCCCCCCTCTATCTCTTTAAATCGACCGGAGGCGAAACCCTAACCCTAATTTTTCTCCTCTCCCCCGCCGCCGCACGCTCCCCTCGCCCTGTCGTCGCCATGACCGGAGCTCCGTCCTCGACACCGGCGTGAACCCGTGCGCCCCCTGCCTCATCCTCACGCCAGGAGAAGCGCCGTCAAGTCCTGCTTCGTCCTCAATGACGGGAGCCGCGACGGGGCCACCACTCCTTCTTCTTCTTCCACGATGACCGCGCGGACCCGAGCTCCGCCTCGCCTCCCCGAGCACCGTCTACTCGTCTCCGGCCTCCCCAACTCCCCTCCGCTCGCCATCCGCCTCCTGGTGAGCTGCGCCGTCGATTCCCCTTCCTTTCCCCTTCGTTTTTCGCCGCGGCTCGCTGGACTTTCCCATGACGCTGGTGAGCACGCCATGGACAGCACGGGCCCGAGCGTGTCGAGGACGAACACGACTCCTCGCCCCCGTTTTCTCACTTCCGAGCACGGGATTTGAATCCCCACACGCACCGCAACGTGTTGCGCTCGAAAACCGCAGTCACCGCCGTCGAAAAGGTCTCCGGCGTCGATCTGTCGCCGCCGCTGCGCACGGGCTCCTTGTCCGTCAGTTTCGTCAGAGAGCTTTACATCTCACTATCACTGCTTAAAACGAACCCGCACCTAATCCTAACAATATCACACACATAGCCTGCTGGTTTGCGACCGATTCGAACGATCCGCGCGCGCGAGCTAGATTCCCCTCCGGCGCAGTGGAAAAGCGCATTTTTTGCGTCGCCCGCTGACAGATGGCCCCCACGGGTCAGCGATCGTGGGAGACAGAAACACCGCGCGCGCCAGCGGGGCACCCGGACCCACCTGGCAGTCACTGCGTGCGCACCGCGCACGGTGAGAAAACCCCAGGGGCGCTGCGCTTTTGCACCAGAGCCCCTGCTCCTCTGTTTGTTGCACAGAAGTCCTTCCATCACGGATAAGTCCTCGGGTTTTACAGAAACACCCCTACACTTATAAAATGCATAACTTTTAATTTATAACTCCAAATTAAATAAACTTTATATGTTTTTATATCAGAAAAATGCAATAAACATTAATATCACATTCTTATGTCATTTAGCATCATTTATTTTTAAATAGTTAGTTTAAATTAACAAATGCAATTAATTAATTAAATATGGAGTATGAGGGGTAATAATTATATAATACCCTGATTCCATTTAATATGCTCATACCTTTTTATACCATATCTTGCCATGCTAATAAATATTTAATTTGAGTTAAAGATAAATAAATTGCAATTAATTCCTAAATGTGGAATGTGTTGGGAAATTAAGTAATTACTGTCTTTTCCATTTTTAAATTAATTGGATCACCACTTCTGCTATATTAAGTAACATTTAAAATGTTGGCTACACAAATAACTTGCACCCTAATCTTTTGCCAGGATTTCATCCCCGCTTTAATATGACCTAATCATCTCATACCATATCGCATCATCATTTGTTTGCGCATTCCTCTGTATTGATTATTGTTTCCTATTGTCTGTGTTTGGCTCTCTTTGGGTAGACGACGACGTGTCTGCTGCGAGTACCTACGATACTGAGGTTCCAGCTATCGTGCCAGGCTACGAGCTGCCAGGCAAGCTTCTGCTAACCGGTTACACGATTGTCGGGTTTTCATTCCTGCCTTTTGATCTATGCTATCCTAGTTATCGATTCTTGAATTGCGATCCCATCACATGTTTATTCTGCAGCCTATACAACTATATCCCCACAACCCATAACCCCTTGCATATTTATCTGTTGTCCTTTGCGAGTCGTAGTGCATGCTTAGGATTGGTTGAGCGAGTCGTTCCTTTGTCTTTCTCTCATATGCTTAGTATGATATATTTTTCTACTATAATAAACTGCTGTCTTATTTTGGGGTTCTATAATTAAAAGATAAGGCACCAGGCGGAAGGCCTTGCGAGGTGCTTTGTTCTGCTCAGTGTCGACCTAGGAACTGAGATTTTGTCCTCGGATCCAATTTTGAGCGCACTAACCACTTGTGGGTGGCCCAATGGAGCCCCCCTCGACTTTGAACGGATCCGCAGCTCGTCCTTGTGCCGCAAGTAGTTCGGGTTTTCCATTCGCTTATATGCATGTGCATGATGATGATGATCAATGAGAGGTTACTTGATACGGGGGGTCATATAGGGGTGGTGCGCGCGAAGCGGACAGTTCCTACTGTGGTTTGAGCCGCATGGCGCGTGGACACAAACTAATGAGTCCGCAATTGAGATTCGGCCGGACTCCTGACGCGGGTAACAACTCATATGGGTGGCACTTGGACTTGTTGTAGAGAAGGAATGAGTCGTGTTGAGAGGCCCTAACGGGTTGATCATGCGAGTATGGGTACTGTAGTGCACCCCTGCAGGGTATAATCTTATCGATGAGCCGTGTCCACAGTTATGGACGACTTTGGTGATGATGCTGGCTAACAAGATCTAGACAACTTACATCTAATCATTGTTAATTAATGTGACTAGTAATATAGCATTACTTACACCCGAAATGGTAACTAAAATTGTTAACGTGTGAGTATTCCCGGATTGCTTCCTCATACTTGGTTGAGGGGGTTAATTCGAGAATGGGTTATGACTGGTGTCAGTTGTAGGTGGCTACCTAAACGCTCTCTTATCCCTCTCTAATTAGACGGAAGTTTTAGCGTGTCTCTTTAGTTTGCTAGTGCTGCTGCCGCTAAGTACACTTACCCCCATATTTTGGGAATCTTACAGTTTTGTAACCTGTTAGCTTAAGCTTGTTCGATACGCTTCGGTGTATTGACCCGTTCGCGGGCTGTGGTTTTTCTGAAGTTGAGGATCCTTCGCTCGACCAGTTGGGTGGATACTACGTGGAGTTCGACGACGAGAGCTACGACGAGTAGTTAGAGTTCCCCGGGGCTACTTCCTGGTGGACTGCGTGGATGGGCCTTCTTTTTCGTTTCGTCCTTGAGCCCTTTGCTTCTTGTCTGTACTCAGACCGGTTTGTTTCCGCTGCATGATGTAATGTTGGGACATGTGTCCTCTGATTGGTGCCATTTGATATATTTTGCTCAGTGAGAGCTTTTGGATATTATTTCCTTTCTTTGTGTCTTAGGTTTATTCTGTGGTTTCAACTTGTTAAAAATCCGACTCGTATACCATGTGTGTATGGTTGAAGTATACGAGTTGGAAGACTTTTTGGGTTCTTGCGTGCACAATCTGGAAACGTATGTGACGTTGGGGTCGCCAAGAACTGTCGGCTGATGATCCATTCCGAGCATGGCCTGATTGTTTTCCTGGGATTGGTAACCCCAGAATGTTCTTGGTTGTGTGGCCCAACCGATACGTTTCGTTTGTGTAGCTTGAATTCAGGGTCTGACAGTTTCGTTTAAAGGTTTCGAGTCTGCAACCAACATGTTTTCGCCTGTGGCAACATGAAAGTAATGGAGACTCACTGCTATTGTATTTCCGCTGTTTACTCTTTCAGAGCTAGTTTTATGCTATGCAACTTGTATTGAATATTTTGTATGTCTGGATCATCGATGTAATAAAAATGATACTTCGTTGTGATATTACATCGTAAACTGTGTGTGCATTCGAATCGATGCAGGGATTTGCATTCTACACAGGTATCTGCCTTATTTAAAGTGCAGGTACGCTACAGATGGTATCAGAGCACTGTGTTTCCTGTAGGTTCGAAACCCTAGGTTTGGATAGAATAGGATTTGGCCATAGGATTGAAAATCTATTTAATTCAGTTGGCTGAAAATAAGAACTTTTCAAACATCATTCTTGTAACTATCTTAACTATTTCTTTTCTAAGTATCTTCTCTTGTTTTCTTTAGCTGACCGCCTCAATGAATCACTCAAGAAGGGACCAGTGATGACCATGACCTTGGAATGTGAGACAGAGTTTCCAAGAGCACTTAAGGATAACATGAAGAGCTTGGGTTTTGAAGGAGAAGTAGTATACAAAGGTTTTCCTTTCATGGATGAAGGTCAAGAGTATTGGTGGGTGCAAGTCCATCTATACATGAGCAAAGAAGCTGGCCACAAGACTGAGGGTGACTGCATGTTCACCAACCCAATACTTCACACATCATTATTTGATTCAGCAAGAAATGAAACCTGGAGAGCCATCGAGTACCTTGCAGAAAGACTTCGTTTTAGACTTCACAACACCCAGAAGTATCTTGAAGAACTCAAGGAAGTGGAGGAAGAACTCGAGGCACTAAAGAAAAAGATAGATTAGATCACCTATCCCATTAGAATAACGAGAGCCATTGATGTATTGACTTATCAAATTGTGGTATGGCAGTACTACCAAGTTTGTCTTCCCATGACTTTGATGTGTTTTGTTCGATAAACGATTAGTTCGATTTCTCAAAAGAAGTTTGAAATTTCACGTATGTGTTTGCTTGTGTTTGAACCTTGTTGCTTGATGTTTGTTAGATGTTGTTTGTAATGAATTGTAGAATGTTTGAGCACCAACAAAACTTTTCTTTAAGGGTGGTAGCCACCTAGATAATTCAAACCGAACTGCTTAAATCCAGAGATCCCAAACTAACTTTCTTTCTAGACTTCCCAATCAGAAAAACCATCCCCTGCAAGTTTTCAAGTCTCCATGTCAGAAAATTTCATTCTCAAAACCTCTCGAGTTATTAGGATCATTCCAAGCATTTGCTTTTCTTTCTAGCCTCTCCGAATCTCGGGGACGAGATTCCTTTTAAGGGTGGTGTCTGTATGTGAGGACCCCTCGGACAAGTCCGAGATGCCCACGTTATGTAAGAGATCATGATCCCAATGATCAGTGCATCGCAATTACATAACCAACTTAGGTATCAAAGAGTTACATCAATCAAGTCGTACGAATAAAAGTCTTACAACACATAGACGGTCATACGACCAAAGTCAGCAAACCTCGTCACGCAGGACGGAATTAACTACGATAGCGGAAGCTCGTGGCTAGCGACGGCTTTTAACATCTCCGAGCGCAGATTCCCACAAGGGTAGTTGACCGGTGACAGGTAAGTGGCGAAGTCGTCGTCATACACCTCCTCCTCAACGTAAGCCTCCTCATTGAAATCTGGACATTTGAATATCCAGGGACAGAGCAACATGAGTACAATTACGTACTCGCAAGACCACTCTAGGCTTAAATTCTCATGATAATGCAAGAAAAACACATTTCGAGAACTGGGAAGGCTCCTGAATACAACTACAGGGCTTACTTTGGAAAACAATGATTTCAAACATAGAGAATACGACATCTCTATATCTTTGTTGAAGCAAAACATTTAGAGATAGAATTCTCTTCGCTAAAATGCGACATCTCTATATCTTTGTTGAAGAAAAACATTTAGAGATAGAATTATCTTCTCTTAGATATAGCAAGGACATATCCAAGTTCAAAAACTTTATTTTGTAAAACCTTTAAAAACACTAGGATAGGGGTAACCCTTTTCCCTTCCTTGAGGTCGGACTGGTTGCCTCCCCGAGATCAACCATCCTTGCCCAAATTCCGTACCTCCTAGGTACCACTTTATTGCCTCCTCGTTTTCCTTCGAAAACCTTCCTCTTTTGAAACCATAAAACATCCAGCATGCCTAGTGGGACCTTTCCAACCGTCCATGACCGCGGACGCGGCTATTCGAATAGATTTACACTCTGCAGAGGTTGTACACTTTCACCACAAGATTCGGATGGTCTGCCGTGGATCAACCACGGACTGTACAGAGACAGCATGCACACAACAGACGGCCAATCCTAATTTCCACTATGTTGATGCTGGTATAAGGATATCCTCTTCGAGTGGGTTTGTTCTCCCCGGCACCGAGTGAGCCAGCCGTATCTATACGGTTTCCCCTAGCCTCATACCGCCATGACAGGAGACCCACCGTTGCTTCCCGGTGGCACACGAAGTCCACTCTCTGTATGCCCATTCTCTTGTAGCATTCGGTTCCGGGGCCTCGATCCCCATCTAGCCCATTGAGGAAGATTCGAATACCAACACCGACAAGCGGCCGTTAAGCCTCGTACCCATTTTGAGGTAATGTGGTTGCACGGGATAATTGTTCAAGCGGCAGCTATGGTCACACTTTGTTTTTCAAAACACTTTCTTCTCCGACTACTCCCAGCAGCTCGGGTTTTCGCAAACATCTCCGATTGCTCCCAGGATTTCGGGTTTTAATAAAACACTTGCTCGCCGATTGCTCCCAGCAGCTCGGGTTTTCCTCCATAAAACATTTTTATCAAATAGGTCCCCATCCTATAGTTTTGAGGTAAGATAACAGAATATACTATTTGAAAACTTAATCTTCTTTATAGAGCCTTCAATGACAAGACTCATCAAGAAAAACTCTTTTTATAATACCTACAGCTAATCTAGTAGATAACTTTGGCCAAAAAATATTTTGTAAAAATAGTTTTCGGGTGGCAAGGTGCCACAAAGGAAGTAAAACATGCATTATTTTATTCTTGAAAACAAAACAATGCTTGATAAAATAGTGGGATTCATTATAGAGGTGAGGTGGGCTTGCCTTGCTCAAGGTACTGTCCCTGGTCTTGATCTTCAGCATAGTCGTGCTCAGCTACCTCGTACTGCTCGTCCTCGAGTTGCGGTTCTACCGTAACATGAAAAACAAACGAGACTATCGTAAGCCCTAAGATGCGAGTTGATAATAATCTAAAATATCTCAACAAACAACAAGCAACACAAACATAAAACACAACTACTGCACTCAATAGCTATTAGGGGCTGTATACATATTTTAAGCATAACTCTTAGGGTACTGCTCCTAAAATTAAACCCTTCTACCACATTACTCCTAACAAACATGTGGGGCTCTGAAAATTAGCTGAGCATGAAAATTTATCACCATATAAGAATTAAAAATCAGACAAGAGCTACTGATGTCAAACTCAAACAGAAGTTAGGTTCAGTTTTATAGACCTCCTGAATGCATAATTACACTTTTTGGTGAGATATGAGTTTTCTCTTTAAGTGGGGATTTTATTCATCAGATTAGGGTACTCCTAGCTCAAGTTATCCCAGTATTAAAATAAAGTATACTTCTGACCATTATCTAAGTACAGAAAATAATAAGATTTATTTTAGTGTCAAACCAGTGGGGTGAGTTAGATAAAACTTGTGGCCAGTCCACAAAATTATCCCCAACATTTATCTATGGACAGAGGTGGCTCCGCCAATTAAAACTAGACATGTCATAATCTCTGAAATTTCAGAAATGCATTTTAAGAGATTATTTCCCTGTTGTTCAGGGATTTATTCACTAAGAAATAAAAAGTTACTGGAAAAATCTACATTTGTAGTGTATGGTAACTCCAACACATATCTAACACCTCCAATTGGATTTACATCAAAAAGTGTTTATATTGAAGAGTTAAAAATCCCCAAACACCTACTGATGTTATTCTTAGACTAAAAATAACTTTTGCTAGATTATTCTCCTGCATGCAAGATGTACCAATCTACATAGGAATTTTTACAAGCTTTCCAACAGATCCAAGATTGCATGATTTGGATTTATAACACACAAGTTATTAAACAAATGGTGAAATAGGTACTTTTTACTAAATATATTTTACCACAAAACAGAAAACACATTTTGGAACAAGTCCAACGCCACATGGTTAAGAAAACGTGCATGCATGTTACAAAATTAATCTCATCATTTTATCTAATATAGATTTACCACAAAAGATTAAAAGCTAGGCTTAAGATTCTTTAGAGAAATAACAGAAAAGAATTTTTAAAAGGAAAAAGGGTCGGGCGGCCAGATCTGGGCCAAATCGGCCCAGCGACCATGCGGAGCAGCGCGGGAGACCGAGCTGGGCCGGCCCAACCGCGCGAGGCTGCGCGCGCACGACGCGATTCAAACCAGGCCGTAGATCTCTCGATCTACGGCTCACGGTTGTCGTCAACCTCGCGACGCGGCACGGAAAGAAACCAGACACGGGGAAGGGAAATGGTGGCGATGGCGCTCACAAGAGACCGCGCGGGGCCAGGGGAAGGGTGGATATCGACGGAGGGGACGATGGAGAGCTCGACGGTGTCCTCAACTCTCGCATGCAACGTCGGAATCCATGACGACGGCGGCGGCGAGCTTCTCGGGTCGAGGACGAGCGCGGCGGCTACGGACACCTAGAAGAGAAAAGGAGGGCAGGGGGAGTTAGATCTCGACGAGACGCGCTCGAGGTGCCAAAAATGGCAGAGAGAGGTGGAAAGGAACGACGATGAGCACGGCGGGAAGAAATCGGTCTCCGGCGAGGTTTTTCACCTCCAGAGATCGATGCTTCGTTTTTGTCAGCCCCCGAGCACTGGTTGCAACGGGGTAACGAGTCGTTAAGGAACACAAGGCGAAGCCTGAACACATGTTCAAAGAGGAACATTATATTTGTATTGCTGACCAATGTAATTGTTTCCGCCTGGTGCGACATAATATACTAAAAATAACTACTAGAGAGCTACCCTAAAAGAGAACAAACTGCATAACCAAAAACAATGCATAAAACCGGCGCAGGTGCGCCGTGTTCCATGGATAATGGGATGGTTCCCCTGTTTCTGCATGCTTCAGTCGGTAAGCTCCGCCGCCGGCGACCTCTTTAACTGTGAAGGGTCCTTCCCACGGAGACGCGAGCTTGTGAACTTTCTTCTACTTCAGGCGAAGGACCAAGTCGCCCACTGAGAAAGAGTGTGGTCTCAAACGGCGACTGTGAACGTTCCTCAAGCTTTGGTTGTACGTGGCCGTTCTAGCCAAGGAAACATCACGAGCTTCGTCCAGAGTGTCAACGCTGTCCTCGAGTGCGTCATCTGAGTCTTCCTCCTCATATGCCACCACTCGGGGGGCGTCGAATTTTAGGTCGTAAGGCATAACTGCTTCGGCTCCGTGTACCAGAAAGAATTGAGTGAATTGTGTTGACCTGTTAGGAGTTGTTCGCAGAGTCCAGAGTACGGCGGGCAGCTCCTCTGCCCAGGCGCCTGCTGCAAACTAACCCATTGGCCTTTTCAACTTGACAATTTGACTGCAGATGCGCGACATATGCGTATTTGAGCTTGATACCTTGCGAGGTACAGAAGTCCTGGAACTCCTCTGCTTTGAAGTTGGTCCCGTTGTCCGTGATTATACTATTGGGTACTCCGAAGCGGAAGATTATAGACTTGATAAAATTGACGGCGGAAGTTGCTGTGGCATTTGTGACAGGAACTGCTTCGATCCACTTGGTGAACTTGTCGACTGCAACCAGAAGGAAAGTATGACTCCCGTGAGAAGATTTCTTGAGTGGTCCAACCATGTCTAGTCCCCACTGCGCAAAGGGCTAGTCTAGCGGAATGATCTTGAGCTCGGAAGCAGTGGTGTGCGGCCTGGTTGCATACTTCTGGCAGCCGAGACACTTCCGTACCAAGTCCTCTACGTCTCGCATGGCAGTTGGCCAGTAAAAACCTGCCCTTAAGGCCTTTGCAACCGAGACACTTCCGTACCAAGCCCTGCTGCTCGCATGATGCCCACATGTACCGGCGTGGATATCCATGAGGATTGCCCGTCCATCCTCGGGTGCTATACACCGCTGCAGGTTTCCCGATATGCTCCGCTTGTACAACTCCTTGTTAATGATTGTGAATGCCTTGGAGCGCCGAGTGATGCGCTTTGCCTTGACTGGATCACTGGGCAATTCCTGACATGTGATATATGAAAAAAAGGGTCTGGTCCATGACGGCTCGATAAGGAACACTTCGACCAGAGGAGTGGAGGCTAAGAGATTGTCGGGCTGCTGATCAGCCGGTACATTTTTGCCTTGCTTTTGCGGAGTGCTAGTGTCTGTTGTTAACTCGGATGGATCTTTGATTTTTATTGATCTCTCCTTGATTCTTTCTAGAAAAACTCCGGGCGGGACATACTCTATTTTGGACCCGATGTTGGCCAGCATATCTGTTTCCTCGTTGCTTTCCCGACCGACGTGCCTTAGCTCGCACCCGTCAAAGTTGCCCTTCATGAAATTGTACATATCACGATAAGCCTACATGTTATATGCATTTGCATCGCACTCCTTCATTGTTTGCTGCACCACCAGATTTGAGTCACCGTATATCATCAATCGAGTTGCTCCACAAGCTTTGGCCATGCGCATGCCATGCAACATCGCCTCATACTCTGCCTCATTATTCGTGGCTTGCTTAAAATCCATCCGCAATACATATCTCTGTTTGTCTCCTTTGGGTGAGGTTAAGACGACTCCGGCTCCTGCACCCTCGAATCGCTTTGACCCGTCAAAATACATGGTCCAAGAGTTTGAAAAATCAGGAATATGTGGCAACTGAGCCTCTATCCACTCGGTTGTGAAATCTGGCGGAACCTGGGCTTTATGGGTGCCGATATGTGATGTCTCTGGGACCAAGCTCGATACTCCACTTGACGACTCGCCCAACCGCCATGGAGTTGTTGAGAATGTCGGACAATGGGGCGCTGCTCACCACCACTATTGGGTGCTCCGCGAAGTAATGTGCGACTTTGCGACTCGTCATAAACACGCCATACACTAGCTTCTGGTAGTGTGGGTACCGCTCCTTGGCTGGGGAGAGCACCTCACTGAGTTAATATACCGGTCTCTGAACTGGCTACGTCTTTCCTTCCTCTGGCCTCTCGACTACGAGTACAGTGCTGACCACCATGTTGGTGGCGGCTATGTTGAGATACAAAGTTTCCTGCTCTCGGGGCGCCTCGAGTACGGGAGGGTTTGTGAGCATCCGCTTCAACTCCGTGAACGCCGATCACGCCTCTGTTGTCTACTCGAATTTGTCAGCTTTTTTCGTTAACTGGTAGAAAGGCAGGGCCTCCTCACCCATCCGACTGATGAATCTGCTGAGAGCCACAACCCTTCCTGCGAGTCCTTGGACCTCGTGGAGCTTTGTCGGCTCCGGCATTTGCAAGAGATCTTGAATTTTCTCAAGATTGGCCTCGATGCCACTGGCGGACACCAGGTAACCCAATATCTACCCTGATGGCACCCCGGACACGCACTTGGTGGGGTTGAGTTTGATTCTATACTTGTTGAGGGATGCGAAAGTTTCCCTCAGATCATCTATCAGAGTTCTTGTTTCTTTGGACTTGACCACTATGTCGTCAATGTACATTTGAATATTTCTGCCAATCTGACCCCTTAGGCAGTTCTGCATCATCCGCTGGTAAGTTGCCCCAGCATTCTTGAGCCCGAAGGTCATTTTGGTGTAACAGTATACTCCGTGAGGGGTGATAAAAGCTGTCTTTTCTTCGTCCTCCTTCTTCATCTGAATCTGCTGGTTCCCAGAGTAAGCATCGAAAAAAGACAGACGCTCGCACCCTGCCGACGAGTCCACGATCTGATCGACTCGAGGAAGGGGAAATGATCTTTGGGGCAGCACTTGTTGAGCGGCGTGAAGTCGATGCCCATTCGCCCATATTTAACTCCTCTTTTTTGGAACGAGCACTGGGTTTGCAACCCAATCTGACTTTTTCAACTCTCGGATGAACTTGGCGTATAGTAATATGTCGATTTTGGAGCCGACTGCCACACGCTTTGGCTCGGACAACCTTCTCAAGGTTTGTTTGACTGGCTTGGTGCCTGGATAAATTTGTAAGGAATGCTAGGCAAGTTCCCTGGGTACACCTGGCATATCAGTCGGGTGCCAGGCGAAAATTTCCCAGTTGTCACGGAGGAACTTGACAAGCGCGGCTTCCTATGCTTCATCTAGACTGGACGACACGAGTACTATCTTGTCATTGTCCGTCGGGTGAACCCTATGAGCCCTTGTGTCATTTTTAGCGCTGAACGAATTCTCGGGAGCGGGTTTCTTGGCCTCAGGGAACACTGTGCAATCGTTATCCACTGCGATCTCCGCAAGCTGCTCTTGCGCACCGAATGACTCAGATATCCTGCTGAATTCCCTGTCACAGTCGTCAGAACACCGAAAGTCGCCGTGGACTATTCCCGTTGGCCTAGGCAGTTTGAGCATAAGATACGCATAGTGTGGCACTGCCATACACCTGGCGAACGTTGGTCGCCCTAGTATTATGTGGTACTGAGAAGGCCAGTCGACGACCTCGAACTCGACACTTTCCTTTCTGAAGTGGTCCTCGTCACCCAGGACAACCTCAAGCCATAAAGAACCCAGAGGGTACACTGCCTTGCCCGACACTATGCCGTGGAATGTGTTTTCAGACTGTTTTAAATTGTCGAGTGACATATTCATCTTGCGCAAAGTGTCTGCGAAACCGATGTTGATGCCGCTGCCCCCATCCATAAACACTTTGTTTATTATGAACACTCTAATCAAAGCCTGGATGACAAGAGGTGTGTGGCCTGGACAAACAACACGCGGCGGGTGATCCGCCCGAGTGAAGCCGATTGGAGTTTCTGAGCCCTGCAGGTACTCTGGGACTGCTGGTGGAGCTGCGATGGCCAAATGACCTTGGCGACTGATGAGCTTCTGACACCTGTTAGATGGCCGTCCTTTCTGTATCATGTACATTGCCCCCCTGGTTTGCGGGTACTGACCTCGGGGTGCGCCCGAGTTTTCCTGCTGCCGGTTTTCCTGAACTACTCCCGTGATTTGCCCTGCCGGCAGCAAAGGTAAAGCTACGTGCGCGGGCAGAGCCAGATTTGCCACAGCGTAACGCGGTATCTCAGCCTGCATTGCGATGAAGCCGTGGTAGTTTTTTAGTATGTGTGTGGCTCGCAAATTGCCGAAATCATCCTTGAACAAGTGCAGTCTACACGGGTCGTTGAGTTGTTGAGCTGGTGAACGATAGGGCCAATCGAACCGGGCTCCTCTTGGCTTGAAATTACGTCTTCTGTTGGCATCCTCTCGATTTCTGTCGAGAAAGTTCCCGTCCTCTCGCTCTTCGCGCGAGATCTCCCCATGCTGGGTGCCACGATTTGCCCGGTTATCCTGGAACCCCACCGCTACTTGCTCGAATCCATCCATTCCCCCGTATGGCATTGGCATGATTCTTCTGTCGAAACAGCCGCGACGTCCGTTACTGACCTGTTGGCGGTCGGCTTCTGGTGATGGCACTCTGTCGTTCCGTACTGAGTCTTCCCCGTCGGCCCATTTATTGGCTATCTCCATGAGGTGCGCCATTGACTTGGGGTCTTCACGACCTAATGCTTCCTGCAGGTCATTGCACCTGACACCTTGTATAAATGCGAATATGGCGTTGTCCTCGAAAATGTTTGCACCTGAGTTTTTCATGGTAGTCCAGTGTTAAATGTACTCGCGCAGGGTTTCATCAGGCTTTTGCTTGCAAGGCCGGAGCTGCTGGAAAGACGCAGGTCGTCTGAACGTGGAAGAAAAGTTTCTCTTGAAGTCGCTACAAAAGGCTTCCGATGTACCATACGAACTGCGCGGCAGTCCTCCGAGCCAAGCACGGGCTGATCCCGTCAACATTAGCTGGATGTATTGCATGGTAGTCGTGGTATGCCCTCGCTGACACGCTACTGCCGTTTTATAGTCCTCTAACCATGATGACGGATCTTGACTGCCATCATACTTGGGAGTTTCAGAAGTTAATTTGAACCTTCTTGGCATGCGAGTTTCCCGTACCGCCGAAGTGAAGCAAATTGCGCCGCATGGCTCGACATCAGATTTCGAATTTGAACTGCTATGACTGGAACCTGGAATGCGACTATGATGCCTGCGCTGGTGCCGGCGCTTGTTTATTAAACGCTGAGTGATTACATCTCTTGCATTGAATCCCTCCTCTACATAATCATGATCAAAACTAGTGGGCATGTCTATGATGTCGATGCTCCTCTCTAACACGCATGCGCTCTTCTCTCTCGCGGCGACGTCAAGTGGACCGCTCTTCCTCGGTCTCTTCTCTGTCTCGGCTGTTCCGATTCCGTTGCCTGGACCTGCTCTGTTCCAAGTCTTCTCAGTCTCGCTCGTCGCGGTGACGACGCCTAGACCTGCTACCTTCTGGCTCGTCCTGGGCACCTTCCTCTTGTTGCTGATTGCCGCGTCGGGTGTTATCGCCCGGGGCCGACTGATCCACTGGTCTATTGCCGTTTGCACGGGTGCACGTACCAGGAGGATTCTGACCAGGGTTGTTCCTTGGTCGGCTCGTCAGGGTAGCGACTGGTACAAAAGCTGACCCAACATGCCCTAAGGAATCGATCTGAGCTCCATGAAGAGCGTGCCATGGGTCATCCTGCGGAGGCATGGTGGATCTAAGGTAGGTTGCTACAGAAGCTACGGCTTCTGCTGTGGTTTTTGGGATGGGAATACTGGCCTCCGCGATAGTCATAAACTTCTGCCTGACGTATTCAAATTTTGCCTAGCCCCGGATACCCTGGACCTAGTCCTTACATGCTCTGTTGTGTCTGGATCCACACCAGTCGACTGCGAGGAGGAATAAGCCAGTATTCTTGCACTGAGCTGGTCAGCTATAGCCTGCCTCTCGTCGAGGGTGTTCTGCAGCTCAACTAACTCGAGTTTTTTCTTGCGTAGCAGATACTGGTATGCCAATAAATCCTCCCTGGCGGAGTCGACATGTAACAACGCGCCCCTGTTAACAACATCTTCCAACCTGGTGGCCATCTCCTCTGTGATTTCCAGATCCTCACCCGCCATCCGTACTATGATAGGGTACTGGTGCCCTGAGGCGTCGAGTGCTGCGTAGGTGTGGCTCCTGGGGTGGCATCCACCATGCACACTTGAATAACCTGCTGATTGTGCGTGCTGCGCACCCTGCACCTATACTAGCGCTTGCTATCCACAGACGACCCCGCACTGCGATGTATGGACGCGACTTGAGAACTGACGCAGTCAGAGCAATAGCACGCCATGCCTAACTCCTTGACAGAAGCGAACGGGTTTATAATATTCGATGACGACGCGGGCGTGGATTTGGTTGCTGATGATGACGGGGGAATCGAAACTCCCGTGAGTGATGCAAATGCGAGTGACGCAGATGCGATCTTGATTGTTGATTAAGACGCGAGAGTCGAGGATCCCGCGAGTGACGCAGATGCGATCTTGATTGTTGATGAAGACGCGGGAGTCGAGGATCCCGTGAGTGGCGCAGATGCGATCTTGACTGTTGATGAAGACGCGGGAGTCGAGGATCCCGCGAGTGACGCAGATGCGATCTTGCCTGTTGATGAAGACGCGGGAGTCGAGGATCCTGCGAGTGAAGCAGTTGCGATCTTGACGCCCATGTTCGTCGATCGGACTGGGCTCACCACATGCAGAGTTCCCCACTGGTTGACCAGGAAACGGAAGCTGCCAAACGTCAGATCCATACCTGAGTGCACACACGCGAACGCTAATCGCTCCGCAGGCGAGTGCGGGACAAACTCGAAGGTCCCGAGTGCGTATGGCTTCTTCAGATCCAGGAGATCCCTTGATGGCCCTGCTCTTGCTACTGCAGATGGGGCCGCCGACTCCGTTGATCCAATGCCCTTCTTTCCCACAGGCGGCGCCAATTGATGAGGGATTAACTCGACAATTCCCATGGTGATGTACCTAGGGTTGTATCGATAGGAAGAATATATGGGTGTTGGCGAATTCGGACGGCTGACAAGCCAATAGTTGCTCGTCGGATTTATATTATCGATCTCACAATTTGAATATAGGGATACCCGCGGAGTCGTTTCCTCGCTAGGGTTTCAGGTGTAAGATTGCACGTGTCCTCTCACCTCCCTCCTGACCCATATATATAGGGATCCAGGACTAAGGAGTTCGAGTACGGCTAGGATTACAGTTGTTAGATACCTAAGTCGGCATGAAACCGTCTAACTTGTTCCATACTCCAGCCCGTATAAAGCCCTTCGTCTTCTTCTTTATATAGACCAACGACTAGGCCTTGTAGGAAACCAGCCTTTAATATAGCCCGCTGGGTGTACCCATCGGGTATAACCACATCAATTTCAAACAGCGCAAGGGGGCTATCGCTACCTCTTCGTGGCCATCGACAAGTTCACCAACTGGCCCGAGGTGGAGGCGACACACACAATTCCCTCAGGCGCGGCGGTGAAATTCATAAGAGGCCTGGTCTGCCGCTTCGGAGTGCCTAATCGCATCATCACCGATAATGGCTCACAATTCACCAGTGGCATCTTCAGGGCTTACTGCGAAAATATAGGCATCAAGCTCTGCTTCGCCTCGGGAGCTCATCCACAGAGCAATGGCCAGGCTGAGCGAGCAAATGCAGAAGTCCTCAAGGGCCTAAAGACCAGGACCTTCGACATCCTCAAGGGCCATGGCAAAGGGCTGGATCAGCGAGCTCCCTTCGGTGCTCTGGTCCATCCGCACAACGCCAGCCAAGCCTACGGGAGAAACACCGTTCGCCCTCGTCTATGGAGCCGAAGCAGTCCTCCCCATAGAAATAAAGCATGTATCCCCACGGGTTCTTGCCTTTAACGAGGACGAGCAAGAAGATCTCCACAATGACAACCTGCTGCTTCTCGAGGGACTACGCTTGTAGCGCCCCATCTTTTATATGCTAGTCCCTGGATCACTGCCAGCACCACAGTACAAAATATATAGTATCATTGCATAAGTATCATATTACTACAACGAGATCAAAAATAGCTAAGTATAGCTTTATTACAAAGTGCATAGACATGAAGACTAGCAAGAATATTCAGAGTTCACAACAAAAGCAATAGCAAATGAGCCTCATCTTCAAGCATGCGCCACAGGCAGACATGTTGAGTGTAGACTCGAGTCCAATCTCATTCTTCATCAGAATTACCTGCACATTTGATTATGCAGCCCCCTAAGGAGGTCAATACAATTATGTATTGGCAAGTGACTATGGTGGATATAAAATGACAAGTCTAAAATCTATATGCATATTTGGCTTGGTGGGGTTGGAGGCTTTTTGCAGAAAGCAAGTTTTCTCCTATCTTTTGTAAAACACGTTTATTCTCAAAGACTTGGCACCAAGGGATAAAGCCCAAGTGCACAAACAATTCTTTCCTTAGTCAGATTTTACTTTATGAAAACAGTGTTGAGATTCTTCCGCCCATCCTTGTCCAGTTGCTCGAGGTAGTCCATTTCCAGGGACACGGCTAAGTACTCAGATAGTCGACTCTACAGAGGTTGTGCACTTTCACCTTTAGACTCAATTAACCCAAACATCCTATACACGCGGAGTGTATTAAGGAAAGGAGAGAATTGAGACAAGAACTTTTTGTAGAAGAATGCAACCATACTAGCAAGACCCGTTCCACCTACCAACTCTACATCTGCTTGTCAAGCTGACAGGTTGCACCCTCACAACTTAGTTATTCTAGACCGAGCCCATTGTCAAAAGGCTGCACGGGAAGCTTCTAAACTTGGAGGGACTTGGTAATCTCTTCGTTCCTGGGTGGCCGTCCACAAGTGCACTTCTAGGTAACAACCACCATGCTCATGGCCCTAAGTAGAATAGAGATTCATCCTAGGCGACGACAACCACAAGCATAGCCCCAAAAGTCACTCAACATAAACCATAAGAACCAATTCCACCCAGATGTGTTTTTTAGATTTGAAACACTTAGAAACATTTCTATAACATGGTAAACATTTTAATAGCATAGCTAAGCAACTAATAAAAACTTTTCATGGCTGCTTAGGAAAAAGGGTGGCTACACACTACTAGGATATTTGTAAAATACAAACTAACTTAGCGTTATAAAATAAATCAAAATTCCCTATCATGCATACTACTCAAAATATACTACATATGCATATAGAAAATATTGGGTAGAATATGAATGTAACTTGCCTTGGTAACAGGAGGAGCAAGCACAACAAGAATAACAATCACAAGCAAGTCCTTACTCTTCTTCACAATCTAACACAAGCAAATAAAATAAATACCAACACAATATCATCACAACACCAAACATAAATATGTATGCATGAATGATATGCAATGATAATTGCACACACTTATTAATTATTTTTATCCTCTGTTATTAAATGAATGAATTATAATTTCTAGGTATTTCTTATTTTATTTATCAATTAAATAAATTAAAAACATATAGCACAAATTTGAATTCTACATTTACAACGTTTATTGTTTTATGTAATTTTTCAAATAATACCCATGTTAATATTTCTGGACAGAGGGCAATAATACAACACTATAACAATTAAATTTATTAGAAAAGAATTTTTATTATTTACGTTATAGATTTAATAGCCGAAATATTCCTCGAATAATTACACAAATTATAATCGCAGAGCGGAGACTAAACGTGGGCGGCGCGGTTCGCCGGAAAGCTCTCGATTGTGGCGGCGCCATCGCCGGAGTTGTTCTACTGCTAATGGGAAGAAGAACGGAGGGGGGCGCTTGCTCACCGATCGATGCGGACGACGAGGCGATCTCGGTGGCGCGGCAGGGGCTGTCGCGGTGGTGCGCTCCTCCCTCTGTTTGCTCATCGGAGAAGAACGGCGGCGTCGGGTCGTGGACGAATGAGTTGCCCTTATGCACAAGACGAGACAAGGGCAAGCCCGTTAGGTGCGCACGAGAACAGGGAGTCGCAGAGGGGGGTTTGGGAGACGCTCGGGGCGCTGTACTTACCGGGACGAGACGATTAGCGGCGGCGTCAACGGCGGAAATCGGAGCTCGAGTTTAGGCGATTTCGGTGAGTAGTGGTTAGGGTTTTTCTGGGGAAAACGGAGGCGTCGATGCGGAGTATATATACGACACTCCCGGGGAACCAATCGCGAGAAAAACGCGAAGAATTGATCGTGTTTGGATCGGACTCCGCCGGGATTTTTGCGACCGGAGGTTGAAGAATCTGACGGGCTGTCCCCACCCGTCAGCGAGAAGAAGCAGAAGATGGGCTACTCGGGCTGGTTGTTGGGCCGCTTCCTCTCGCGCGCGCGGCAGATAGCGGGGTCCGGCGCGTTTTCTTTTTCTATTTCCTTTACTCGAATTAAAATATGTTTTCACAATTAATTCTCAAATGATTTTTAACTAAGTCAAAACATTTTAGAAAAATTCATAAAAATAGGTTTTGGATAGATTATTAAATTTAGAACCTTTTAGTATTTATCTTGCCCAATATATAATTTGGAAAAATACATTTATTAAAGAAGTTTTAAATGGACCACTTTAGGGAGTTAATAATTATTTAAACTTATAATTACATTTTTATTTAGTACTTATGTGCTGTAATGCTAAGCCTAAATGATGAATAATGCATGGATGCAAAGTTTTTATTTTTTTTGCAAATTTTGGGATGTTACAGACTAACCCCCTTAATAGGAAGCTCTCCCTCGAGCTTCGGAAAGGTCAGCAAATAGGTGTGGATGGTCTTCTCGGAGGTCATAATCTCGTTCCCAGGTGGCTTCTTCCTCGGTGTGATGATTCCACTGAACTTTACAAAACTTGATGGTTTTGGTACGGGTGACTCTTTCTGTTGTCTGTAATACTTTGATGGGCTTCTCTTCATAGGTCAACTCACTCTCCAATTGTACTTCCTCGAGGGGTACAGTATCCTTCAAAGGAACTCCCATCATCTCGGGATGACATTTCTTCAACTGACTGACATGGAACACATTATGCACGGCAGACAGAACTTCTAGCAGTTCTAACTCATATTCCACTTCACCTTTGCGAGAAAGGATTTGAAATGGTCCAATGAATCGAGGTGCTAACTTTCCTTTGATTCCAAACCTTTTCACACCCCGAAGTGGTGACACTCTCAGATAGGTTCTATCACCCACCTCGTAGGTGACTTCTCGACACTTGGAATCTGCATAGCTTTTCTGGCGAGCTGGAGCTGGCTCACACGATGCAGTTGGCTCGCGAGGCGGAGTAGGCGCGCGAGGAGGAGTAGCGTCTCTCCTCCAGAGCCTCCACCACCATTGGCTCAGGAGGCGGCGCAGAGGCCTCCGCTAGAGTCGCAGGCGCCTCCCCTTGAGGCACCTCCTCAGTTGGGCCTGAGGAGGCCGTCTCCACAGGCCTCGTGGCCTCTTCAGCCACGGCCTAAGCCGTGGCTCTCTTCACATCTACTGCCTTGCGAAGCTTACGGCGGTTCGCATGCACAAGATCATTAACAAGAACCAAGAAAACGTCTTCAAGAGAGTATAAAGGGAAAAAGAGCAAGAATCAAGAGACCTAATGCCAGAGACACTTACCCGAACGGCTGAGCGCCGGTGTCGACCCACGCCAAGCCTGGCGAGCGCCAGGAGGGCGTGACCCTGGCACCAGACCCCTCCGGAGGCACCACGGCTTTCCTCTTGGAGGGGACGTTGGACGGCCTCGCCCCAGTCCGGTCCACGGCCGCCTTGGTGCATGGCTCGCGCCGCCCCGTAGTGACCTCCGCGTAAGAGGCCTCCCTCTCCTCGTCCTCCTCCTCCACGAGGCGAGGGCGCCACCACGAAGGCGTCATCATCACCTGACGAGATGTCGTAAATATCGTCAATGAAGGGCCCAGGACTCGAAGAGGACACCCCCTACTATGGCCTCCTCCTCGCCTCGCCCGGCTCCTGAGGCAAAGGGCGAGTCTGCCCCCTCTGCTTCCTGTACCACCGGCACAGGCACCTCCTTCTCCGTCGGGCTTGCCGGGGTAAACAGGGGCATCCCCTCCAAGATGGCCATGTGCTCGGTCATGTTGTATTGGTGGAGAGGACGGGGCGTGATGGGGATCTGGGCCGCGGCAGGCACCACCGGGTTTATGAAGAGCGCAGACAGGACGTTGTCGACGGCGTCCTTGTCATTGTCCTCGCGGTGCGGCCGCATCTTGTCATGAAGTGCGCCTGGAGGGGAGCGATGCGGCGTGTCACGAAGTCCGCTACGATGATTTGCCCCGTGAGGCCCTCCTCACGAAGGAAGCTCAGGCGGCCCATCAAGCTTGCGTTCCGCGCACCGTCAAAGGGCGCCTTGCCCCAATGAGAGTTCTTCACGGGCGGCGCGTCGGGGACCTCGAGGAAGGTGCATGGCTGCTCCACCTCGACGAAAAACCACCGCTGACAGAAGTCCTCCACCTTCTTCTTCACCGAAGTGACGGCCTTGCCGTCGTTCCACGACATGGGTATGTAGACGCTCCCCATGTCGTCCACGATGCGGAACGAGACGCACCCTGAGCGCTCGTTCTTCGTCGTGTTCCGGAGCGCGTAGAAGCACCGGAAGAGCCCCAGCATGGGCTCCAGGGCCAAATACGCCTCGCAGAGGTAGGCGAACACGGCGAGGATGAGGACGGAGTTGGGCTGGAGATGCAGCCGCTGAATTTGGTAGAAGGCCAGCACTGCCTCCAGGAATGGAGAAAATGGCAGCACCAGCCCGGCGGAGACGCAGTGCTGGAAGACCGGGAAAAACCCTTGCGGGCGTTTCCCGTTCGCCGACGGCTTGAACGCTGTAGCACCGTGCTCATTGGTGCGGTCCGCCACCAGATAGCGGACCTTGGAAAGCGCCTTCTCGTTGACGCGCACCCCAAGCAGTGCAGCGCCGTGCGCGACCTCGGCAGGCGCCGCCTGGAAGAGGATCCCACCGCCGCCTTGACCTTTTACTTGGTGGGACTCATCGCCGGAGTTTCGAGGGTCACTGGAGGCAAGAAGAAGCAAGAGCGCTAGAGAGCAGAGGCGGAGGGCTCGAGAATGGCGTCCCATGACGCACGCCCCAGTTCGTGCGCGACCGTTACTCGTCTGAGTGACGCGTGGCTCGGGATGGCCGAGCACTTTGGGCCCACGACACTCCGCCTGCGCACATGGGCTCAATCGCGCCCATCGCGGGCCCGTGGGCTATTGTCGGCCCAGTGGGGATTGGGGTGTGCAGAGCCCACTCCCCCCAGGCTTCGCACGCTGACAGATCAGACGAAACGACTAAGGACCAAGCCACCGCTTGGAGAGACCCTCGAGAGAAAAATCCTCTTGAGGGCCTGAAGAGGAAGCGAAGGCCTGAAGAGGACCTGCGCTTCAAGAGACTCTACCGAGGTCCCACGCGCCTGGAGAGAAGTCAACAGAAATCCCTCCGTAGGCCGCCTCGGGCCTGTGGAGAAGCTTCGCGGCCAAGGAAGTACTTCAGGGCGCACAAGGCCTCTATAGCGGCCGATGAGAGACGCGGGCACTCCCATTGTCATTTTGGTGATAAAGGAGTCAACAAAGTTGCGCCACCTGCGCCAGGACAGCTGGGACTTTACTCTCTGGTGATAAAGCGGTTGGACGACGCAACACTCCAAGAAGATCGTCATCGTGTGCTCCACCACGATCACTGCAACCCCTGCGAGCCGTTCTGCGCGGTCTGCAGCCTTTCGGCCACCGCGCCCAACTTTATCACTGATTGACCGCGTCCATGGAAGATTCAGCATCAGTGGACTCCAACCCCTCCGCACCACTGCCGTGTGGGAGCCTACCTTGGACGCCCTACGCAAGTAAGACGCCCGTGGCGCCTATAAAAGGAGCAAGAGCTCCACCGTAGCAGGAGGTCAGCCAATTTCTTGCTAAGCACTTGTATACCCTAGCCCAGCTAGTAGGATAGCCTTCGGCTGGAGGAGGAATACGACCATTGTTTCCCTCTCCAAGCACGAACTGCCTGTAAAGAGCTTTCGGCAAGCTCAGTTGTACTATAACCTCTCCAGTGCAATACAGACAAGCAGGTGTAGCGGTGTTACCTCCTCCTGAGGGTCATGAACCTGGGTACGGGCCGGTGTCTATCGTTGTCGTGGGTGTTCCTCTCCAGGCCCGGCGAGCACCGTCGCCATGCCTCTCGAGGGTCGTTTGACCTTCGTGTTCAATCCCTCTCCCGATGGTGTGACCACCCCTATTCCGTGGGAGTCACTACCCGACATTTGGCGCGCCAGGTAGGTGATTGAGGCGCGTCAACGACCTTCGAGCCGCCTCCGGGCCATGGCGAACACCCGCGCTACTCGCGCTGCCCGCGCCAACAGACGCGCACCATAAGGAGCTCGCGCCGCGACCGACGTAACGACCGCGCGCGGACGGCAGGGACGCCCCCGCCGTGAGGAGCGCGCCAACTCCGGCCCTCACGTGGAGGAGCGAGAGCACAACTCCGAGCACCAGGAGGACGCGCAGTCGTCGCACCCGACGCAGCGCCCGAGCGGCTCCGCCTAAGGGAGGAAGGACCCCACGCCGCACACCGCCTTGCTCATGGCGCAAGAGCTTCTCTGCTATCAGCCTACCGCTGAGGCCCACGAGCAGTGGCTGGAGCGCCTCAACCACCTCGTCGGCATCGCCACGACTCGCCCCGCTCCGTCGCAGTCTGTCGTGCACCCCTCCCTCGCGGGCATGGCTGAGCCGGACGCGCCTCCGCCTCCACCAGGGCCTGCACGGACTGCGACGTAGAGGGCTGCCTCCCACGCTTCCTCGCCTCACGACTGCCTGATCGTGCAGCGCAGCGCGCCATATGGGCGCGTTGGGATGGAGCTCCAGCGCAACCGCCAGAACCGCCTCGTGGAAGAAATCGGCCAGGCGGGCCAGCAGAAGCGTAGCGCCCTGCAGCACGGGGTCACCACGTACGCCACAGGCTGCATGACGTTCACCCGCTCCCTGCGCCTCGTGGTCTGACCCCCAAAGTTCAGGCCGACTCTCCCCAAGGGCTACGACGGCTCCAGCAACCCCATCGAGTTCATGCAGCTCTAGACCACCTCCATCCAGGCGGCAGGCGGAGACGACAAGGTCATGGCCAACTGGTTCTCTCACGCTCTTCGCGACGCTGCGCTGGTCAGTCTAGAAACTTTGTTTAATCTTGCTTATTTTTCTTATATAGAGTGTTTAAGTATTCAAAATACAATGGTATGTGGTAAAAGGAATGATTAAGGACTTACTATACTCCACACAGTCCCATTGATGGACACCTCCTTCCTCTTCTTAGGGCAACAGTTGGCATAGTGCCCTTTATCATTACACTTGTGACATGTCACGAGACTGATATCATTCTTGTGCGAGCGGATAAGGTATTCCTCACTTATCTTTCCCGGGCACTTATCAGCGTAATGTCCCTTGTCCTTACATTTGTAGCAAATTACGTCTCTTATATTCTTCTTCTTGTTTGGTGTTTCCAGGGCTAAAAGTTCTTCCAACTCTTGTTTGTCATATTCTATCTCTATTGAAGAAGTCCAGTCTCGTTTTTTGTGAAAATTTCTAGATAGGTGATCTCCTTCAGACTTATAGCAACACTTGGAGGTACTTTTGGATGTCTTCGGGTGTGACTTTACTCTTAATTCATTTTCCATCTTGGTAGGAACTACAATCGTCCTTGGACAATGATTTGGTTCAGTGTCCTTACCAATCTTATTCTTTATGCAGTTCGATGAATAATGTCCTTGTTCTTTGCACTTGTAGCAATTGATGTGGCTAAGATCTTTCTTGGATTTAACCTTTTGTTCTTGTTCCTCCAAGGTCGTCATGAGAGACTGTTGCATTCCTTCCTTGGTTTGCTGGATAACTTGTTGCACCAAGGGATAAAGTTGACACTGTATTGGAACATGATTTGTTCCTTCACACAAAAAGCAAGTAACCTGAGTTCTGCGGCATCCGTTAACTACATGTCTTGTATCACCGTGGGGCCACTCATCAGGACATTCTTTGGACGTATGTCCTATCTCTCCACAAGTTTTGCATGCCTTCGGTTTGGTCATAAGACCCTTCTGAAACTCACTATTGTCCTGATCAATCTTAGGCAGGTGGTCAATGATCATATTTTGGTTCAACAAATTCCACAACTGACTCTGGTTCTCTAATATTAGTCGCATTGTTGTGTGCATATCGTTGGTGTTGGTATTGGGGTGAGGCATCTGTTTGGTTTAGAAAATAAATGAGTTGAGTTATAGGTACTATGGAGGAATCCTAATTCAATAAATCAGAACAAGACAACCAATCTCTAACAAAATCAATCAACATGGTTCAAACACAAGCAAAAACATACGTGAAAATTTTGAAACTTCTTTTGAGAAACTGAACTAATCGTTTATCGCACGAAACACACCAACGTCATGGAAAGACAAAATTGATAGTACTGCCATACCACAATTTGATAGGTCAATACATCATCGGATCTCGTTATTCTAATGAATAGGTGGTCTAATCTATCTTTTTCTTGAGTGCCTCAAGTTCCTCTTCTACTTGCTTGAGTTCTTCAAGATGCCTCTAGGTGTTGTGAAGTCTATAACGAAGTCTTTCTGCAAGGTACTCGATGGCTCTCCATGCTGCATTTCTTGCTGAATCAAAGAATGATGTGTGAAGTATTGGGTTGGTGAACATGTAGTCACCCTCAGTCTTGTGGTCAGCTTCTTTGCTGATGTAAAGATGGACTTGTACCCACCAGTACTCTTTGCCTTCATCCATGAAAGGAAAACCTTTGTATACTGCTTCTCCTTCAAAACCCGAGGTCTTCATGTTATCCTTAAGTGCGCTTGGAAACTCTGTCTCACAATCCAAGGTCATGGTCATCACTGGTCCCTTCTTGAGTGATTCAATGAGGGCGGTCATCTAAAACAAGAGAAGATACGTAGAAAGGAAATAGTTAAAATAATTTACAAGAATGATGTTTGAAAAGTTTTTATTTTCAACAAACTAAACGAAATAGATTTTCAATCCAATGGCCAAATCCTATTTCTATCCAAACTTAGGGTTTCGAACCTACATGCAACACAGTGCTCTGATACCATATGTAGCGTACTTGCACTTAAAATATGGCAAGGTACCTGTGTATAGTGCAAATCCCTGGATCGATTCGTTTGCACACACAGTTTACGATGTAATATCACAACAAGGTATCAGTTTTATTACATTGATGATCCAGACTTAGAAAATATTCTTTACAACTTGCATAGCATAAAGCTAGCACTGAAAGAGTAAACATCGGAAATAAAATAGCAGTGAGTCTCCATCATCTTCATGTTGCCATAGGCGAAAACATGTTGGTTGCAGACTCGAAACCTTTAAACGAAACCTCTCTCGTCATCTGAACAATCTACAATAAGAAAAATATTGCAACAACGTGGGTCAGATTCCATTAAAAATGGAGTCTGGCAAGTGACACTATGGTTGACACTTAGTGGAATAACTCTAATAACCTATATGCATATTTGGCTGGTAGAGTTCAAGGCTATTTTGCATAAAGCCAATTTTTTCAAACTCTTTGGAAAACACTTTTCTTCTATTCGAGACATTCGTGGCATAAAATCCACTGTCTCATTCGACCCTTGTTCACCCATCAAGTTTTAAATTTTGAAGTTGGAATGGTGGAATCCTCCGTTGACGTCCTCGTTCAGCTGCTCAAATTGTCTATACCGGGGACACGACTAAGTACTTAGTTCTACACTCTGCAGAGGTTGTGCAGGTTCAGCATTGTACCCATTCATCCCAAGCTATCCTTTACACTCTAGTAGTGATAAGGAAAAGGAGAAGAACAAGACGAGATCTTTCAGAAGCATTTTCCCTCCCACTCTGGCTTCACCCGTTCCACCTAACACCCTCTACATCTGCTTGTCAAGCCGAGGCGAGTCCACGCAACTTAATTGATCAGGCCAGAGCCCATTGGCAATGGCTGCACTGGAAGCAATCTTCACTCGAAGTTCTTCAGATCCCTTTGTTCCCTGGGTGGCCATCCACATATGCACGTACTGCAGAAACCATAGACATGGGCCTGAGTAGCCACTCAACTTTTCCGCCATATACAACCAATCCACCCAGGAGGTTCTTTCTTAACTTAGTAGGATTTAGATTTTCAAAAAACCACATTTGCATAGCATCAATAATTCTACTAAGTATCATATAGGAACCTAGACACAAGAGTAAGGAATTTCTACACAGGTCTAGCATAGCAATACTATCATACACATGCTTATATAAAAATTACACTAAGTAATGCATATAGAAAATAGTAGGAGGCTTATGAGTGTGCCACTTGCCTTTGGATGATGTATTTGCTCACAAACTCTTTTCAACGTAACTCGGGGCTCTCCGTTCAGCCTAAACAATATAGAAAAACCACAATACAACAATCAACATAAAACACAACAACACAATGCATACAAACACATACATAATGAACAAACAAGTTTCATAAACTTCTAAGGAAAATATGTCATGCATGACGTGCAAAATATTTCTAAGGACTAGAGATGCATTTCATGCCATGAAAGTCTTCTAAGTTAATGCGAGGCAAATATGTTGGTCAAATATGACTAAGGACTAAGGTCATAGATTGGATAAAATATTTTGTCATACATCATCTTGAATGAGCACTCTAATGGCTTAGTCATGATGTGCAAAAATACTTAGAGAAAATACTAAGTCTATTCTTCAAGGTGATCCACAATTATTAACAACTCTTTCTAAATTGGATATTCACTATAGTGAGAGACAGACACCCGACCAGCAACTTAAGTTGTGGAACAGGTCTCATGTACGTGGACATGTAAGGTTAGTCTCCAGGCCGCCTCATCTCACTATGCCGCTAGGATCCAACAAACTTCAAGATGGTAATAACATGATTAAAAATTGTTTATGTCTAAAGTGATAGACCATATTAGGAAAGAGGGAAAAGATAGAAAGAAGGATGTGGTTGGTCTTCTAGAAATCTTCTCCTTGCTTCCTTGTAGCTTTCTCTTTGATGTGATGACTTCATTCCAATTTGTAAAGTTGATGGTTCTGAAGACTTGAAGGTGTTGACAACATCCAGGCTGGTCTTGAGTATAACTTAGTCACCATGATCTCTAAGAGAAGAAGGGAGAAAGGAGAGAAGGAAAGCAGGACTTAGAAAATATTGCTGGTTGGCCTTCAGGAACTTCTTCTTGATTTTATTGTAAGTGCTTATACTCCTTGGAGATACTTCTGAAGTCTTGTTTTCTTAGCTAAGTCCTTCATTGGCCTTCTAGCTCCGTGTTGAAAATCCTAAGTGTCTAAGTGCATAACACTTTACCAAAATACTAAGTTGAAAATAATCATAACTTAGTGAAAATAATGAAGAGATTTTACTATGAGTAGTATATCTATATGAGAAAATATGTTATGCATGCAATGCACTTTTTTAATCATAAGAAACATCATACTAATTTTTGTGATATTTATAAAGTATGCATTAGGCTAAAATATAATAAAAAAAGTAAATATAAGATTAAAGTTTTCTCTGATTAAATTTTTATAATTTTTTTTATAAATAGTGTTAATAGACAGAGGGGGTTTAAATAAATTTATAGAAATTGGATTTACTCAAAAATAATCTTTCTATCAAAAGTTATGTCAAAGATAGTCAAACTATTCAAATTAAGGGTATGATTATGAAATCATCAAACTATTCTCAAAAATTATTTTCTAACAGAAGCATATTATAACGCATATTCTAAGGATTCCGAAACAATTTTATTTGCAATTTTTGTAATTATAGATTTAAAGTAATGACAAATATACTCAAATCATCCATTTGAGATTTGAATAATTTAAACTAAGAAAATTTTAATTATAACAGATCTAAAATATTCTATATGTCAAGGGATTTCCAAATATATAAAATTTGTCAAATTTAGATATGTGGTTAAAAAGTTATGAAGGTTTGAATTTACAGGGACTAATCTGTAAAACTACCGATTTAAATTAAATAGGAAGAAAGATTTCTGACGTGGCTGCTGACTGGGCGCTGACTGTGCATGCCACGTAGGCGCTGACATGGTTAAGTGAAACAGATCTGGGACGTTGGATCTGGATCTGATGGTCCAGATCTAATCGTACCCATTCGTTTTAAAGATCTAATCTTGGCCACAAAAACAAGATCGGACGGCTCGCACGCCTGACTATTACCTGGCGGCGCTTCTCGCCGGAGATGGAGCGGATGGCGACGGCGGCGACTCGGGCGCCGACGGAGGAGGTGTTCCGGTCGATCCCGGGCTCGAGGAAGACCACCTCCATATGCAGCCCGACACGACAAAGAGGACGGAGGCGATTGTTGGTGGCGGGGTGCTCCGGTGCTCGTCCTATTCCTCACCGGAGTTGGGGAAGGCGGCGGTTGTTTCGGCCGTGGACGAACGGCTCGATTTGTAGCTGGAAAATTAGGGGAAACAAGTCACGACGATGCGCACGGGGACGGTGAATAGGATGGAAGGAAGGGGAGAGGCCGAGGTCGTCGGAGCTCACCGGATTTGAAGAAACTCGCCAGCGGTAGTGAAGATGTAGCGCCCCATCTTTTATATAAAGATGGAACACCTGTATTATGTGCTAGTCCCTGGATCACTGCTAGCACCACAGTACAAAATATAAAGTATCATTGCATAAGTATTAATTTCTACAACGTGATCCAAAATAATAGCCAAGTATAGCTTTATTACAAATTGCATAGCCATGAAGGCTAGCTAAAGTTCAGAGTTCAGAACGAAAAACGATAACAATGAGCCTCATCTTCAAGAATGCGCCACAGGCATACATGTTGGTTGTAGACTCGAGTCCACTCATTCCTCATCAGAATTACCTGCACATTTGAATATGCAGCCCCCGAAGGAGGTCAATACAATGAAGTATTGGCAAGTGACTATGGTGGATAAAATTATGGCAAGTCTAATTCTATATGCATATTTGGCTTGGTGGAGTTGTAGGCTATTTTGCAGAAAGCCAGTTTTCTCCTATTCCACCCAGAAGTGTATTTTAGATTTTAACACTTAGAAACTTTTCTATAACATGGCAAACATTTTAATAGCATAGCTAAGCAACTAATAAAACTTTTCATGGCTGCTTAGGAGAAATGGTGGCTACACACTATTAGGATATTTGTAAAATACAAACTAACTTAGCATTATAAAATAAATCAAAAATCCCTATCATGCACACTACTCAAAAATATACTACACATGCATATAGAAAATATTGGGTAGAATATGAATGTCACTTGCCTTGGTAACAGGAGGAACAAGCACATCAAGAATAACAATCACAAGCAAGTCCTTCCTCTTCTTCACAATCTTGCACAAGCAATAAAATAAAATAAATACAAAATCATCACAACACCAGACATAAATATGTATGGATGAATGATATGCTATGAAAATATGATTCACTTATTAATAATTTTTATCCTCTTTTATTACATGTATGAGATATAATTTCTAGGAATTTCTTATTTCATTTATCAATTTAATAATTGAAAACAATATAACAAACTTGATTTCTACAATTACAATTTTATTGTTTTATGAAAGTTTTCATTTAAGATATTTATTAATATTGCTAGACAGAGGGAATTAATATGACCCTAAAACAATTTAATTTATTTTCCAAATCATTTTTATTATTTATGTTATTATTTTAATAGCCGAAATGCTCCACTGCTAATTATATAAATTATAATTTGTCAAAAAGGAAAAAAAATGATGTAGAAATAAACTTCATGAGCAGGGCTATCCGTGGATATAAAGTTTATTAAATTTGAACTTGTAGATCAAAAGTTATGAATTTTCTACGTTTTACATATTTTCTGTTTTATTTATAAAAATTCCTGCGAAAAAGAATTAATTCGGGACTACGTGGCGCGATCTTATTGGTCGGTACCGCTTCGACGCGGATCGGCTGCGGGAGCCGTCCGATCTAAATTAAAACGGACGTGCGGGATCTAATCGATCTAGATCCATTGGATCTAGATCCAACGGTCCACGATACGTTGACCAAAAACAGGCGGCACGCTCGCCGGAGCTCACCCGACCGCGGCGGCGCCACGGCCGGCGTTGCTCGTTTCTCGCGTCCTAGGAGGCTACGGGGCGAACGGAGCTTACCGAAGCGTAGCGGACTTCGGGGCGGAGTCGATGGCGCGGTGGTGGTCATCGGCGTGGCCTTCTCCTCCTCGTGCAGCTCGCCGGAGTTGCTTGCGGCGGTGGTCTCCTTTGGGCGTGGATGAATACGTCGTTCGGCTGCAAAATACACCACGGGACGAAGTCAAAAACGTGCGCAACAAGGAGGGGGTCGAGGGGGGCAATACGAGCTCGGGGGGAGGTCGGAGTACCCCGTACGGCTTGCGTTACGGCGGCGGAGATCCGAGGTTGCTCGTGAGCTACCCGGCGGCGGAACTTTTAGGGTTTGGGGTGCGAAGGGTTGCGGCGGAGGTGGGGGTTTATTTAGGGTGGCGCGCGGAGCAGCCTAGCGCTGATTATGCTCGCGAATCACGGCCGGTTTCCGAATTCGTCTCGGCCGCGATCTCCGGCGGGAGGAAGACGAAGCTGACAGGTGGGTCCCACCTGTCAGCGAGAGGAGGGTGGAGATGGGCTGCGCGGACCGGCTTGGGCCGCGTTCGGACGCGCGCGCGCGGTTGATAGCTACGGGCCGGCCCGATTTCCTTTTCCTTTTTAATAAAAATAATATCTTTTTTTTAAATACTGATTTCAAACATGACTTTTAAACCTATTCAAAACATATCAGAAAAATTCATGAAAATATGTTTTGGAAAGGTTATCAAAATTGGAGATTTTTAGTATTATTCTTGCCCATAACAATATTGCTAAAATAATATTTATTAAAAAGGTTTAAATAAACATTTTCTGCAACATATAGATTATTAAATCTTATAACCTAAGGTTTTATTTTATATTTTTGTGGTGTAGTTTTATGTTTATGGATGAATGATGCATGAATGCAAAAGTTTTAAATTTTTGCAAAATTTGGGATGTTACAGAAGACTCCGACGATTTATTTCTCCGGCCTAGTGGTGTAAAGGGGCTTTTTAAAGGGCCGGAGGGGAGAAAAAATTCGCGACGATCTCGCCCGGATTTTTTAAACGAATCAGAGGCGGAAATTTCGGACAGAGGTTGAAGAAGGCTTGACGTCATCGCTGACGTCAGCGGCTTTTTCTTTTTCTGTTTTTTCTATTTAATTCGTATCTTTTGATTTATGTGTCCAAATGAAGTCAAATAAATTTCTAAAAATTTGTAAAAACAATATCTTTGTGTTAAACCAGTTGTGGGCATGTTTTGAACAATTTTCAAAAATAATAATTTTGAAATATTAATTAAATACAAATTTGACACTTTATGTTAAATTTGAAAATATGGTTTAAATAATTTTATTTTTGTCTAAATAAATTTATAAAATTATAATACTATATAAGTTTTGATTTTAAGTTATTTAAACTCATATTCCAATATTAAATCATTTTTAGCTTTAGTAGAATATTAAATAACATATTACAACTCACGTAAAAGAATGAAAATCATTTGCCAAATACACTATGTTTTAAATAGTTTAAAAGAACACTTATAAATATTATTTTAATTTATGAATAGCTATTGCTCAGTGGTTGAAATCAAATAATTAAAAAGAAACTTTTTATTACATGAAAATGGTTTGAAGGTTGGTAAATCTTTTTTTCAAATTATATATTGAGGTTTAAGAAATAAAATGGATAATATAATGTTTAACTTGAAACAACTTTTGAAATAATGATTATTTGAGATATTTGAAATATTAAACTTCTTAAAGATGCTTGAAGTATTTTATAATTGGTCTTCTTATGCATTTTAAATATTTTATTTTAATCAAAACAAAAGATTAAATTTTTCGTGATTTTTAAACATTCCTATTGGGATGTTACATTGCTACTTCGTAAGGGTGCTTTGAGAGCATCAAACGTCGTGTCTTATATAGCATGACAATAATGGTGTCCATCTTGGGTGTCCCGAAAGAGTATGTTGAGACGTAAGGATCAAGAGCGGGATTTGTTCATTCTTGTAATGGAAAGATACTCTGGGCCCACTCGATGAGATTACATATATATAGTTGCGTAGCTTATGACTAGGTCATGGAGATGTAGTATCGCAGAAGAGTTAATAACCTATGTCGGTAACGAGATACAACAGGGCATCTGATGTCTACGATCATATCTCGGACAAGCTAGTATCGCAAAAACAAATGGAATGAATATCATGTTTATGGTTCAACGACGATATTCGTAGAATGCACATGGACCGTCATATGCATCCAGGTATCCCTGGCGGTTATTGGCGAGTAGAGGGTCTCGACCATGTCTGGAGTGTTCTCGAACCGTAGCGTAACAAGAATTAAGGTCTTAACGACACCTGGAGATGGGTCTGGGATATTATAGGATTTTATTGGAGAGAGAGAAATGATTTGGAAAGACTTTCGGTGGTCCGGAAGGAGTTCCGGGAAGGTATGGAATGGTTCCGGGAATGTCCGAAAGATGTTCGGGTGGTCCGTAAAATGTTACGGAGTCACGGGAGATTAAATAATATGCAAATATATTAATTATGAATTAATAGTATTTTATAGTAATTTAATATTAATACTATGGGCCAAGAGAGGCCCATGTGGGGCCGAACCACCAGGAGGGGATGGGGCCCATGCCTTGGTGCGGCTAGGCCATAGCCGTCCGAACCCCCACCCCTCTACTTTGTTTAGTCCCACATGTGGGAGCTAGGGAGTTTGCACACCCCCTCCCCCGTTTATATAGCAAGGCATATTAATTGGATTAATTCATGGAAATACAATTAAATTTGTAGCAGGCCGGCCGAGCTGTTTCTCCGCCCGTTTTGCCTCCTCTCTCCACCAAATCTATATCGTCGGGCGCCGTTGCCCTGCGGCATTACAGTAAAGTTCTACGCCTGCGATCTCAGCTGGATCTGAGTGACCGGGGGTTGTTGTTAAGCTTCGTGTGCCTGTGATTGCTCGGAGGCGCCACATTTGAGGAGCCCGAGCGACGTCGTCTCGCCCACCCAGCAGCTCTGCCGCTGCCCTGCCGCCGGCACAACCCCCCAGCCAGGCGCCACGCCACCTTCCGCCCGACGCCCATCGACGCAGGTCATCATCGACATCGTGGCGTCATTATCTACTTCATCGCGGCATGATCTCCACGACCTCGAGGTCGGCAACGTACGACTTCATCGTCAACGCTTGTGCGGGAGTGTTATCCCCGCTAGCGGTCTACATGGAGGTATGTGACCCGTTCCGCCACCGTTATAGCATGTACTAGATTGATAGATCCTGACTAGTTAGTGCGTTCTTACGCTAGAAAAATTATTGTTTTCTGCACCGAAACCCCTTTAGTACAGTAAGAACTCATGTTGAATGAGGACATCTTTCTTATATTTGCTACCCTCTAGCGTGCAGTTGCGATGCCTTCGGTATTGAGTTGATGAACCAGCCCGGACCAACTTTAAGCGTACGCTTACGCGAGACTGGTTCCACTACTGACATATGACTTGCACCGTATCTGCGGCTGGCGGGTGTCTGTTTCTCTCTCTTTAGTCGGCAAAACATTTTCAATGGAGGGCCAGCAAGGGATGCTTAAACATGCAATTATATGATCGATGTTGTGGTACAAAGTTCGTATGTAGGGAAGCGGTTCTTTTACAAATAAGTCTATAAGCCACGTGAAACTTGCAAAACTAAATAAAGGTAGAGTCGTCTAACTTTGTTTTGCAGAGGCGTTAATTTATGTGACATGGTTACGGTAAGTTTGATATTACTTACTTTATTTTGAGGTCCAGGCGCATGGCGCCATGGAGGTCTAGGCGCATCGACCATGTCACATCGCACTTCATTACTTTATTTTGATATTGTGTTGTCGTGTGTGCATCATGTTGATTGCTTATATGTTAGATATACAACGGTAGCGTCATAAATAGGATGATCCCTAATAATACCAAAATTGTGTTCTCCCTCGTTGCGCACCACCAAGAAAGTTCTACGTTATGAGGCCGGCCGTGACGATCGGGTGTCATACATCTCGTCGTTCGCATACAGTGGGTACAAGCCATGTTTCACGTGCAGGGTCTTCGAGGTTTGATTGGCGAGCCTAGCATATGCAGATATGGCCTCGGAACATGGGAAGATTGAAAGATCGAGCATGAGTCACAGAGTTGTTGTGATCGACATTTTATGTCCACCTTTGAAGCTGTGCTGCCGGCCATGACAATCATGGGTGGTATAGTGGATGGGGGTCGTCTAATCGCTAAGATTATTGTAGGGATAGAATTTTAGTGGAGTGCGTTTAATAATTTGATTATAAACTAAAAGTCACATATGTTATAAACTTTACCTTACCTCTTTTGCGATCATATCTGTAGACGGAACTATACTTCGGTTACTTCCTTAGGAGTTCGGCTCCCAACTCGCAAGCCGATGAGTCCAACTTCATCTTGTGGTACAACAAACTTAGAGAGATTATCATCCACAACGACATCCTATATGTCCTAGAACAAAATTTAGGAGATAGACCATATGATTCTACTAGCAAGGAGGAAGATGATGAGTTCTGTAAGCATCGTGATATTTTCATAGAAGTGGAGGTTGCCACGACCGTATGCCTAACACCTGAGTTGAAAGGGCTGTTTCAACACATGGAGCCATATGTCGTGATTGATGCGATCAAAGAACACTACAAAGATGAATTGAGGCTTGAGCAATTCAGACAGCTTAAAAATTTCGGGACCATTCACATGGAGGAGCATACCTGTCTAGAGACTCATTTGAAGAAGTTGTATGACATCTACTTCAAGCTTACGAATATCTACGATTTCTAGATAGCGAACTCTAGTGCAATAGAGACTGCGCTTATATCTCTGCCTCCTAGCTATGAAGAGCATGTGTGTGAATATGCTATAAAGAGAGACATGATGAGCTTTATGTTATGAAACAAAGAAGTTGTTTTATATTATGAGTAATTTGTATCACATCTCAATTACATTATGCGTATGATATACATTTATAATAGCGGGAATGATAAAATTATGTGTCCAAGAATTGTATGATTTTGTTGCAAGAACAAACACCACTAAATTTGATCATATGAGCAATGTAAGAAATAATAGATACTTTGATCTATTAAAAGGTTACATGTGTCGAATTGGATATTGAAGTGTCAATATGCAAGGAAATTAATTAAAAGTCATGCTAGGTGATTACTAAATTAAATAAGTTGTAAAGTTCATCAATTCGAATTCTTCTATGATTATTAGTGAATACGTGTATTTGCATAATAAATCATGAGTCTGAAAATAATTTGATAAAAGATCAAATGGGGTTTTTCAGAAGAAAGATTAGTGAATATTGTGTTCACAAGATTTGATCAAAGGACAATATTTTTAAATTGTGGTTTCAACACCAAAAGACTTGTGAAAATTTGTTTCACAAAATTATAATATCAGACATAGTTGTATGTGAAGTATTATAATCATACTCTATTTTAGATAAAGTGTGGTCTTTCAGAATCTCTTAATATGTTCGAAACATTATAGTCGATGTCCACTTTAGAAAATAGATGTTTTTCAATGGTAATTCATGCGATCGACAATAGTGTCGTAATATAGATGATTAAACGATTATTCAGAATATACACGAAAAGTTCTTTGTAGAATACTCACATTGGATGAGAGTGTATTCCAAAACCCAACATAAACAAAACTTGTGTTGTTGTCTATGTAATTCCGAGGAAAATGTGATTTCGAATTATGGTTAATGGAATTAAATTAGAAGCTTGAAATAAGGTGTTAGACCTATATTCATAAAAGTAGAACATTGGAATGTGTTTCAAAGGTGTATGTCTACAAATGAAAATTAAATTATAAGAGTGAAGGAGACTTGAAAATTGTGTTCTGCTTGCAATCCTCTTCAAAGAGATCATAGTATTTTCAATAAAAGAAGCTTCTAAATAATGTGTTGTTATAATAATATTTGTTGTCAGGTCACAGTTAATATTAAGTATTTTAGATATTGTTGATAGATCAAGGTACACCTTATGAATACATAGAAAGTTGAGAAAACAACAGAATACAAAAAAAGACTTTTGAGTCTGAAAATCCAAGTTACATTTAAGAATTTAAAACAGTAAATGTTACTATAATTATTATTAGAGGAATAAGATTAATTAATCATCATATAAAGTGTTATATGAGAAATGTAACTATAAGAAAGACATGTAAGCATTTTTTGTCAAGAAAAGTGTCTAGGACAAAATGAAATTTGTTGACTACATAAATGTAGACATTCTTGAAGTCTGTGGGATATGTATTAATAGAATACTACAGTTTGTGTTAAGTTCAAATTGATGAAAGATTAATGATTTTGGTTTGACCAAAATGTCGAAATAAATTGTGTATTTAAGTGGGAGTAAAATTAGTTTACGCAAGTAGAATATGTAAGGGATATATTTTTAAGTGGGAGCTTAGACCCTCATATGTGTAGATGACATATTTTGAGTGGGAGCTCATGTTCTCAAATATGTAGAAGACATGTTTTGAGTGGGAGTCGAATTCATTAGGTGTAAATGACACATTGTGAATTGTACCAGTAAAATTAATTAGAAAGATGAAGTTGTGAAACTATTTAAAAATTAGTGTCTATTTTAGAATATAATGGGAATTTTAAATAGATAGTCGAGTTGTTTTGGATTGATTCTGAAGAGTCAGATAGATTAAAACCAAAGGAATGGTCCTTGGAAATCCAATTAATCATTAAGAGTAATGGTACATGATAAAATGGTTGTATGATATGTTGGTCTATTATGTGATATTAGACATCATACAGGAACCATATTATGTGCTCGATGAAATATGACCCATGTTCTTAGAAGAAGAACAATTATGAAAGTAAATTTGGAATTTACTAGAAGTAGAAATGTATTAGTCATTAGATTGACTTTGGAGTGTCAAGTCTTCTACATAGGTATGAAAGTGTATAGATATCGCGAGATTGTAAAAGTTACAAGGAGTTCTCTATGACTGAGTGTGTTTGCAAAGCAATTGTCTGGTTAACAGAATCAGAGTAAGCGCTGGGAAACAAAAGTCTCACTTGGTTACGGTATTTGAATATATGTTATTAAATAACATGATGATATCAAACAGGTTGATATCAATGAATCACAAAAGAACATACAATTGTGTATTGTACAGATTGTCAGAGTAACACTCTTCCACAAGTGAGCATTATCATATAGCGCTTATTTGATAAGGGGTTAGGATGAAGTAAAATGCAGCTAGTTTATTTGTACACTAGTGCAAGTGGGAGACTGAAGTAGATATGCCCTAGAGGCAAATAAATAAGTAGTATTTATCGCATTATCTCATAAGTTTATAATATGTCTTCGTATTATGCTATAATGTGTTAATCGGAACTATTAATACACGTGCGATACATAGAAAACTAGAGTCCCTAGTGAGCCTCTATATAAACTAGTCCGTTGGGCAACAGTTGATCGAGATTCCCGATCAAGTGCAATAACGTCGGTTGACAATGGGGTCATCTTATTAGTAGAATAAGGTGATGGACATACATAAAGTATTGCAATAAGATCGTATTACGATGTTTGTCATTTGCAATAGATAAGTAATATGATAGCTTATTCCTTATACCATGGGACAGTACTTATTGCTACTTCGTAGGGGTGCTTTGCGAGCATCAAACGTCGTGTCTTATATAGCATGATAATAACGGTGTCCATCTTGGGTGTCCTGAAAGAGTATGTTGAGACGTAAGGATCAAGAGCGGGATTTGTTCATTCTTGTAATGGAAAGATACTCTGGGCCCACTCGGTGAGATTACATCTATATAGCTGCACAGCTGATGACTAGGTCAGGGAGATGTAATGTCGCAGAAGAATTAATAACCTATGTCGGTAACGAGATACAACAGGGCGTTGGATGTCTACGATCATATCACGGACAAGGCAGTATCATAGAAACAAAGGGAATGAATATCATGTTTATGGTTCAACAACGATATTCGTAGAATGCACAGGAACCGTCATATGCATCAAGGTATCCCTGGCGGTCATTGGCGAGCGGAGGGTCTCGACCATGTCTGTAGTGTTCTTGAACAGTAGCGTAACAAGACTTAAGGTCTTAACGACACCTAGAGAAGGTTCTGGAATATTATAGGATTTTATTGGAGAGAGAGAAATTATCCAGAAAGAGTTCTGGTGGTCAGGAAGGAGTTCTGGGAAGGTCTGAAATGGTTCCGGGAATGTCAGAAAGTTGTTCGGGTGGTCCGGAAAATATTTCAGAGTCACGAGAGATTAAATAATAAGCAAATATATTAATTCTGAATTAATAGTATTTTATATTAATAAAAAATAAATAAAAAGGGGAAGCCCACTTAATGGGCCAAGAGAGGCCCATGTGGGTCCGAACCACCATGAGGGGATGGGGCCCATGGCTTGGTGCAGCTAGGCCATAGCCGGCCGAACCTTCCACCCTCTCCTTTGTTTAGTCCCACATGGGGGAGCTAGGGAGTTTGCACACCCCCTCCCCCGTTTATATAGCAAGGCATATTAATATAATTAATTCATGAAAAATACAATAAAATTTGTAGTAGCCGGCCGAGCTATTTCTCCGCCCGTTTTGCCTCCTCTCTCCACCAAAGCTATACCGTCGGGCGCCGTTGCCCAACGGGATTCCAGAAAAGTTCTACCCCTGCGATCTCAGCTGGATCTGAGTGACCGAGTGTTGTTGTTAAGCTTTGTATGCTTGTGATTTCTCGGAGGCGCCACATTTGAGGAGCCTGGACGACGTCGTCTCGCCCACCCAGCAGCCCTGCTGCTGCCCTGCCGCCGGCACACCCCCCAGCCGTCGGCACCACACCACCTTCCGCTCGACGCCCGTTGACGCAGGTCATCTTCAACATTGCAGCGTCATCGTCTACTTCATCGCGACAAGATCTCCGCGACCTCGAGGTCGGCTACGTACGACTTCACCGTCAACGCTTGTGCGGGAGCGTAATCCCCGCTATTGGTCTACATGGAGGTATGTGGCCTGTTCCGCCACCGTTATAGCATATACTAGATAGATAAATCCTGGCTAGTTAGGGCGTTCTTACGCTAGAAAAATTATTGTTTTCTGCACCGGAAAACCTTCAGATGATTAATAATGCTTGTAGAAATTGTTGCTAGTAATGCTTGTACAAAATGTTATGGGCACCTTTACCAAATGCAACCACTGGAAGCAAGTATCGTATGTAGGGGGCTGAAGCAAGAACATACCAGCGCTGTTTTGTTCAACATTACTACTTTTGCATCCAGATCAATGGTTGTCACTGACCTAGTGGTGCAACCTGAAATTCTGGTTGTAATTGCACAAAGGGAAACAAGCAACCAACTAGCAATAGATATGATATACAATTCATTATACAGTTGTTTTGATTGATGGACAATTTATTATACAACTAGCAGGAGGTCTTGCTGCTCGGGTGTGTCCACGACTTTCAGGAGGTCTTGCTTCTCGCTGCCAAGACGAACCTTATATGATGAAATTGCCATTTGTGTTAGATATGCAAATTCCTTCATGCATTCCTTCATGCAAGATGAGCAAATTGAGATGATTGTAAATTTGTTAGATATGCAAGATTTTGTGTTAGATATAAAAATTGAGATGATTGTAAATATGTACAAAAAAGATGATTTTGTGTTACATATGCAAAATTGTAAAATATGATCCATATATTGTTTTGTGTTAGATATACAAGATGCTCACACACTGTTTTTCTTCGCTGCCACCTTGTTGTGCTATATGATCCATACTCATTGCAATTATTGTACTTGTATGTTTTTCAGATGAATAAATGTAAACTTGATTATAATTCCCAAGCTATGGATTGCAGGTACATTTAAGCTATGAAGCACTTGCGAGACGAGCCGATAGAAGAACTACTATTTGAACGAGACGAGGAGATGGAAAACCAAATGGAACAACTAATTTTTAACGATGCCCGAGCTGGAGGAGATGTGAATGATTATGATTTCGAGCAATTTTTGAACGACTATGGTGATGGAATGGAGTCACAAGATGTGGTGATAACAAACTCCAGCGGAGAGGTGTATATGTGTATATAATAGGGCGATATGTTGTTGTTAACTACATGCATTAATTGATTTGTGATGCATTTATTAACGACTCATTTTTCTTTTAGCCATCCGGATCGAGCAAATCTGCCAAAAAAACAGCCACCATGTGCTCCTCGAGGCAAGGCAAAAAAGAATGACGAGCGAGGATCCAAAGTTATCGATTGAGAAAATTTCTGATTCCGGCGAACCGCTCGAACCAAAACAGAACCACATCAAATTTATAAGTCAAGCTGGAGTTATTGTTAGGGACATGATCCCAATCAGCATACGCGAATGGAATAAGCCTACGGCCGCAGATGTGGAGGACCCATGTTATGTCCACCAAGTTCTTAAGGATTTGGTCTATAACACGATCTTAACACATTTCACCCTCCCGCTAGATCTCTCTAAAGTCAAGAAGGACAACCTCAAGAAGTGGATGATAACCCACAAGTATAGGGGATCACAACAATCTTCGAGGGAAGTAAAACCCATATTTATTGATTCAACACAAGGGGAGGTAAAGAATACTTATAAGTCTTAACAGCCGAGTTGTCAATTCAGCTGCACCTGGAAAAGCACTAATAACAGGGGTGATGTGAAAGCAGCAGTAATATGAGAGTAGTAGTAACAGTAACATAGAGACAATGGCACCAGAGAATAGTTGATTTCGTGGAGTTGACTTTAGAGCAATCATGATGACAGAAGGATCGGGGTTCCCTGCTATCTACACTAGTGGTAACTCTCAAAGAACAAGTATCGGGTGAACAAATTACAGTTGGGCAATTGGCAGTATTGAAATAGCATTAAGTAAGAATATCCAGATTATTAATTATATAGGCATGTTTTCCATGTATAGTTGTGCGTGCTCGCAATGAGAAACTTGCATAACATCATTTGTCCTGCCAGCCCGTTTGCAGCGGGGCCTCTAGGGAAACTACTGGCAATTAAGATACTCCTTTTAATAGAGCACCAGAGCAAAGCATTAAAACTTGGTGAAAACATGTGATCCTCACATCATAGCCATTCCCTCCGGTTATCCCAATTGCTGTCACTTTGAGGCCATCGGTTCCGGAGAATGACATGTGCATACAACTTGTAGATACAATCTAAGCAATAAATATAGAGCTCAAATCTAAGATCATGCCACTCGTGCACTAGTGACAAGCATTAAACATAACAAGGTTGGAACAAGAATAACTTCACAAACTTTGATAGGTAGACTCATCATAATGTAACAATTCATCGGATCCCAACAAACACAACACAGATTACATCATATGGATCTCAATCATGTAAGGCAGCTAATGAGAATATTGTATTGAAGTACATGGGAGAGAGAGTACCAACTAGCTACAGCCAAGAACTCGTAGTCCATGGTGGAACTACTCACAAACCATCATGGAGTCGAAGTGGACAAGGTGGAGTCGATGGAGATGGCCCCGGGGGTCAATCCCCGTCCCGGCAGGGTGTCGGAACAGGAACTTCTGACCCCCGAAACTTGTCGGCGATGGCGGCGGCGCTCGGGACCCGTGGAGGAAAATATGGATATCCTCTTAGGGTTTTTGGTCTGGGAGGTATTTATGGGCGAAAGGGCGATGTCGGTGGGCGCCCAAGGGGCCCTCACCACCTCCTGGCGCAGCAGAGGGGGGACCCGCGCCACCAGTTGGTGAGGCCACCTCGTGGCCCCTCTCCGTTTCGTTTTCTGTGTTCTGGAACGTTCCTTTTCCACTCAGGATCTTTTATTTCCAATTCCAAGGATATTTCCTTAAGTACTTTTCTCAAACCAAAAACAGTAGAAAACAAGGAACTGGCATCTTGTTAATAGGTTAGTCCCAGAAAATGCATAAAACTATATAAAATGTATGTAAAACATGTAATAACATGATATAATATAGCATGGAACATAAGAAATTATAGATAGGTTGGATACGTATCAGTGGACTCTTATGAAGATGGCGGAACAATTCTAGAACTCGAAGAAAAAGTTATGAAATCAATATGAAGAAACAAAATAAGAGCCAGATTTCAGTGGAGCACAATGGAAGAATTAGAACTTGAATGGGCGGAGTTTAAGGCGTATAGGGAATCAGCTATAGTTGTGGCCCGATCGAAGATAAATAAGTTGAATGCTTGGATGAAGATACACCACCATAAATTGAGGACAAGTGGCTACAAGAGCGCCATTCCTAAGTGTTTAGCCTATTAACAAAAACTGCTCCGATCAGGGGTCCGTCAAAGGACACTTGACTGGCCCGAGAGGTCAAAATTCTGGTTGTTCACGCATCGTGCATGGGGCAGTGTTGGACCCAGTTACCGGAGATATTGTTGGACAAGGAAAATGGAAGGATAAAATTGACATAGTCAAAAAGAAGCTTGAAGATGCAATTCGCGATGTTAGTGATGGTGTGTTCAAACCCGATAGAGAGGATGACAAGCTGACACGGGCCCTCGGGAATCCTGAACATGTTGGACGAGCTCGAGGCTATCCCGGCGGTACTACGTTTAAGACTGCATGGTCGGATTCGGCTCATACTTATAGAAGCCATAGCAGAAGTAAGAAGAAGGAGGCCGACCGAATATCAGAATTGGAACATGGCCTGAAGGAGACACGGGAGGATTTGAAAGCATTGAAGGAGCAAAGGACGGAACCTCAAGAGCGTCTAAAATTAGATACTCAAGCCGATGCCGCCCCATCTCAGCGTAGAAGCAGCCTTGGTTCCACGCGTCAAGTCGATGGTCCCAACCCTGTGGATGACATCACACAGCCTACAAGTTGTGAGCTACATATAGCAATGAGAACATAACTTTTGGCGGTGGGCCTTGTATTAGTAATTCAACCTGGAGAACTCTACCATTATGGTGAAATTCGAGATGGCTATGCTCGTGTCGGGTTGAATAAAAAATGCCGGGATTTGAAACCTTGGAACTTGAGTTTCCTGGAGGTTACGAGGATAAGACATTGGCAAACGTCAAGCGTGGCTTCGCCCTGTGGCCCAAGAAATACATCGTCTTTCCAGAACCCCTGCCAAGGCCACTGACTCCTCATTCTAGGAGTCCACCTCATTAGCAAAGTCCACTCCTCCTTGAGAGGGACCCTAGACCAAGTCCATCTACACCTCATGAGCAAAGCCCACACCTCTCCGATAGGGACCCCAGCCCGAGTCCATCTCCACCTCATCAGCAAAGCCCACCGCCCCACGAGAGGGTCCCCAGCGCGAGGCCATTTTGGTCTGTGCTAGTCCCCCCGAATGTTTAGTCGCTCTCGAGAAAGCGCCAGTCCGGTTCTCCTGTTAGGAACAAACCTCGAAAGCAGGAAACACCGCCGCCTACTCCAAAGTTACATTGGTAGAGAACCGTTGAGGAAAACAATATCGCCTACAAAGAGCATACGGATGCTTGGCTTGCTGGCGTGAAACAGAAAGCGTTAGAGAAACAATTGCCTCCACCAAAATTTACTGCCGGAATTCCTCAGGAGAAAATTGACCGTTGCATCCATGCCCTATACAACCCGCCACCATTGCCGCAAACAGACTATGTTCGCTCGATTGATAAGTCATATGACGAAGAGATGGAAGATCGATCGATAAAAGGGAAACAAGTTGCCCAACTTGAAGAACAAGATGCACAGTCTCCCCCCCCCCCCCCCCCCCCCCCGCGCTCAATGTGTTGGATGACAAAGTTCTCAAAAACATCAATGTGCGGGAGCTGGTATATTTAGGAGATGATATCCCCTTCGCGGACGTTGTTGCTACTTATGTTCGCTGGGAGAATTTACTCGACGACGACTTTCCCAAAAGAATGCGTCAACTTCAAGCCTGGTACAAGAATGCCGTAAAGGAGGAGAAAGACGCTCTCATGTTGGCAGTTAAGAAAGAGCATTATTTCCAAGAATACTGCATTATCATTTACTTCACCGAATTCTTTCAGTTATACAATCTCCGGGCCCTCGACAAATCTATCATCAGTTCCTATTGTCTGTAAGTGATCTATTTCTGTAATTTTAGTATTTAGCTCAACTTGTTCATTGTGTGTGATAATTCTCTCTATAATATTTTGTGCGCTGTATTACGCAGAATGAAGAATTTGGACTGCAAGACGCAGAAAATCAAGCACAGTGGTGAACGACAGTTGACCACCTAGAGGGGGGGTGAATAGTGTAGCGCCCCATATTTTATATAAAGATGGAACACCTGTTTTAAGTGCTAGTCCCTCGATCACTGCCAGCACCACAGTACAAAATATAAAGTATCATTGCAGAAGTATCATATAAAGACTTCGCACCAAGGGATAAAGCCCAAGTGCACCAACAATTCTTTCCTTAGTCAAATTTTATTTCATAAAAACGGTGTTGAAATTCTTCCATCCATCCTTGTCCAGCTGCTCGAAGTAGTCCATCACCGAGGACACGGCTAAGTACTCAGATTGTCGACTCTGCAGAGGTTGTGCACTTTCACGTTTAGACTAAATTAACCCAAACATCCTATACACGCGGAGTGCATTAAGGAAAGGAGAGAATTGAGACAAGAACTTTCAGAAGAAGAATGCAACCATACTAGCAAGACCCGTTCCACCTACCAACTCTACATCTGCTTGTCAAGCTGACAGGTTGCACTCTCAGAACTTAATTATTCTAGACAGAGCCCATTGTCAAAAGGCTGCACGGGAAGCATCTAAACTTGGAGAGACTTAGTAATCTCTTTGTTCCTGGGTGTCCGTCCACAAGTGCACTTTTGGGTGACAACCACCATACTCATGGCCCTAAGTAGAATAGACATTCATCCTAGGCGACGACAACCACAAGCATAGTCCCAAATAGCCACTCAACATAAACCATTCCAACCAAATCCACCCAGGTGTGCATTTTAAGTTTAACACTTAGAAATATTTCCATATCATAGTATGCAAAAAAAATTATAGCATTGCTAAGCATCTAATAAAACTTTTCATGGCTGCATGGAAAAGGGTGGCTACACACTACTAGGAATTTTGCAAAGTGTAAAACTAACTTAACATAATGAAATATTCCAACAATTCCTACCATGCATACTACTCAAAATATACTACTAATGCATATAGAAAATATTGTGTAGTTTATGAATGTCACTTTCCTTGGTAACAGGAGGAGCAAGCACAACAAGAATAACAATCACAAGCAAGTCCTTCCTCTTCTTCACAATCTAGCACAAGCAATACATAAAATAAACAATACAACACCTTGAACACCACACCAAACATAAACATGTATGCATGCATGATATGCTATGAGTAATATAAGACACCCTTAATAACATTTTATACTTTCTGTTATCGAATGCATTAAATGCAATTTCCAGGAATTTCTTATTTTAATTATCAATTAAATAATTGAAAACAATATAGCAAAAATTAGAATTCTACAACTACAACTTTTATTGCTTTACGAAATTTTTCAAGTAAAACTCATGTTGATCTTTTTTAATACAGGGCAATAATATAACACTAAAATAATTAAATTTATTAGAAAAGCTTTTTTATTATTTAAATTATGAATTTAATAGCCGAAATACTCCTCGGATAAATACACGAATTATAATTTATCAAAACGAAAAACAAATGATGTAGAAATAAACTACACTAGCAGGGCTATCCGTGGATATAAAATTTATCAAATTTGGACTTACACATCAAAAGTTATGAATTTTCTAAGTTTTGCATATTTAATGTTTTATTTATAATATTCGTGCGAAGATGAATAAAGGGAGGGCTACGTGGCGCGATTCTATTGGACAGTACCGTTTCGTCGCGGATCGGCACCGTGGCCGTCCGATATAACTAACAGCGAACACCTCGGATGGATTTGATCTGGATCCGTTGGATCTAGATCCAACGATCCGAAAACAAAGGCCCAAATGCCGGCGGCGCCGTCGCCGGAAAAACACCGACCGCGGCGGAGCCATTGCCGGACTAGCGCATGGAGGGGAGCGGGAGGGGTAGGGCGTTACCGCTCGGTGCAGGAGGACGGGCTGAAGACGATGGCGCGGCGGGGACTACGTAGGCTCCTCCTCCTCTTCTCGGTTCCTCGCCGGAGATGAAGGAGCGAACGGCGGCGTCGGTCGAGGACGAGGGCGACGTTCGGCTGCATGAAAAGATGAGTCTCGACTTCAAGGGGTAGCGCATGATGCTGGGAAGAAAGACTAGAGGGAGAAGGAGGTTCGGGGAGCTCGAACGTGGTCGTGCCGGCGGTTCTCACCAGCAAAAATGGCGGCGGCGAAAACCTTGCTTCCGAGCGGCCTGGGGGCGAATAGGTTAGGGTTTTGGGCGCGGGGAGTGGCGGCGGGGATGGAGGTTTATATGGGGGCGACTAGGGAGCAAATCCCCCAAAGAACGGAGCTAATTTGTCTCCGGAACGGAGATCATCCCGCGCGGATTTCTCGCCCGAGGTTGAAGATCCACCTGACAGGTGGGTCCCACCTGTCAGCGTGAGAGGAGAGGGGGAGAGGGCTTCTGCGCTGTTGCTGGGCCGTTTCCTAGCGCACGCGGTAGATAGGGGGGTTGGCCGACCCGATTCTTCTTTTTCCTATTTTCTTTTTATTTAATTAATTTCTGTTTTCAAAAATGATTTTTAAACTTAAACAAAACATTTCAGAAAAATCATAAAAATATATTTTGGAAAGGTTATTAATATTAGAACTTTTTAGCATTATATTTGCCTATTAAATAATTTGGAAAAATATATTTATTAAAGAAGTTTAAATAAACAACTTTATGGAATTATTAAATTATTTAAACTTATAAGTGAATTTTTATTTAGTACTTATGTGAAGTAAGGTTACGCCTACATGATGAATGAAGTATGAATGCAAAATTTTCAATTTTTGCAAATTTTGGGATGTTACAAATAGGTGGTGACTAATTTTTATGTCTTTTTCAGTTTTAGGCTAGCAGAAAGTAAGTTATCTATATGTTCAACTAGGTGATACAAGTGATATACAACAAAGAAACTAAGCGAGTACAGGAATTGAAGATGCGGTAAAGGAGAGTGGAACAAGACAACCGTAGGAACTCGAAGACGGCGATTTTATCCCGAGTTCCACCACAAAGGTGTACGTCTCGTTGGAGGGGTGTGAGCTACCACAAAGGTGAGAATCCACAAAGGTCTCACCCTATTCTCCTGTGAATTCGACCACAAAGGTGAGAATCCACGTTTCCACTAAGGACTCCTTTAAGGGCAGAGAAGGTCCCGTACAAATTCGTGAGGCACACACCCACAACTGATTTGGGGGCTCTCACAATGACCACAACAGGTCACTTGCACAAAGGAATCCACAAAGGATCAAAACTCACAAGATTGAACCTAGCTATCCCCAAAGGAACCCTAGATCCGTTGCCCCTAAAGATATAGAGGGGGGAAATCAAAATGCTTCGGTGGAGTTGTAGATCGGTGGCTTCTCCCTCAGATCCCCAAGTATCAAAAGATTTGAGTGGCAAGATTGGGAGATCCGGAAGAAACAAGCTTCAACACCAATGGAGGAGAGAGAAAACGAGAAGCTTTATCAGATGGAGGTAGGTGGAGGGGTATTTATACCCCTCCCCAAATTCTGCCCATTGTACAGCCGCCAGCTCAGAGATCTTCGGGCTGAGGTCCGGAGATCTCCGGTCTCCGGAAATGTCCGGCAGAAATTCTAGCTGAGTAGCGCTCGAGGTCAGTGGTGATTGGTCTTCTTGACTTGGTGAAAATCTTCTGTCACTCGGAGATTTCCGGATTGATGCTCGGAAATCTCCTAGAGCATTTCCGGCTAAACTTGAATTGGAGTCAGTGTGCATTTGAGTTCTTGACTTGGTAGAAAATCTTCTGTCACTCGGAGATCTCCGGACTGGAACTCAGAAATCTCCGAGCGCCGGAAATCTCCTAGAGCATTTCTGGCTAAAATCGAATTGGATTCAGTGCGCATTTGATTTCTTGACTTGGTGAAATTCTTGATTGGCTCGGAGATCTCCGGACCGGGGACCAGAAATCTCCGAATTCCGGAAATCTCCTGACTGATTTCTTGATGAAAGACCAAGTGATGCAGTACTGAAAATTAGGCAATATAAGTATTCACTCTTATCAACCAACCTGTACTGGAACCTGCAAACTTGATCACAAACATTAGAACACCTTTTGTGTTGTCATTAGTCACCAAAATATGGGAGTGCAACGAATGCACTTTCAATCTCCCCCTTTTTGGCGACTGATGACAACACGAAAGGAGAACGGATTTGAAAAATATAGACGGAGCTTCCCCTAAGTGGGTGCACTATTTTAGATTGTTTTGGAATACAAAATGCACATTCCTTAGGATCAGCACTCCCCCTAGATTTTACAAACAACACAAGTAGACAAATATAACAATACACAATAGTAGCGAATAACTTGAGCAACATAGATATTACAATAGAGGTTTAAAGGTACTCCTGGCTCACACACATGACGAGATAACACAAACCAATGTGCTCCCAACCCATGCAAATCCCGAGAGTCCTAAAGAGATACTTCGTCCCCTTTGGCATCAAGATACCAAAAAGCGAGGAGTTTCCACTAACGGCGCATGAATCAAGAGTCGGAACCCTGCTCGCCTCATCCTCCTCCTCCTCCTCCTCATCATCATCATCATACTCAAGATCACTGTCCTCTGGCACTTCATCATCCCAATCAAAGGTGAGACCATCGTCATTCCAATCCTTGAATGGAATCACGGGCTTCAAAGGGTGCTTTGGAGCAGGCATCTTCAAATGAGACATAATCTCCTCGTGATGCTTCATAATGCGATGATTTTGAGAGTAGATGGAGTAGTTCTCACTGTGAATGCAACAGTTCATATTCATGATCTTCTCAATTGCCCGTACAACCCATGGACGACTCTTCTTGGCAGCTTTCTTGATGTTTGGATTGGCAGAAACCCGAGATGGACCACCAAAAATCTCATCCTCATTGATATCTTGCATGGAGGCTTGTTGTTGAACAACATGAGCAGATTTCTAGATTAGCAAGGCTGCCTTGTGGGGCTGACAACAAAGAGCTGCATCAAAGTCATCACCATCTTCCTCGGAGAGCTTGTAGAGCCTCTTGATGAGCAACATCACATAGGGAGCATATGGAGGAACTTTCCTCCCAAAAACTTCTAGGTTCATCTCCTGGAAAATGAAGGCCATGACATCCACCTTGTAGGCATCCTGCTCAACCTCATACTCCCCAAGATAGGCCGCATGAGGCTTGGCCATCAAGTTAAGTAGAGCCCCGGCAATATTGTCTGCATTGCTGGCAATGGGAGCAATGGTCCAACGGAACATGCGAAGCAAGATATCATAAGTAGGTAGGAGTCCATACTAAGAGCCAATTTTACCTCCAGGCTGGTATAGATCAGTCATGACATGCTTGTTGTAGGACACGCCATGGAAGTGCATGCGGGCACCAGCTGGAACAGAGAGACCACTAAAAGCACAGCCAAGAATCCGAGCAAACTCACGGGAAGAGGAGGTCAAGCGCTGCCTGCCAGACATCCAAGTCATCCCAATATCCTCAGAAGAGTCAAACACCACAGTAGCATAAAAATGATGGATGAGAGATACATTGTAGCTGCACTCGGTGCTCATCAAATGCTCCAAACCCAGAACGCGGCAGACCTGGACTGCTCCCACAAAATAATCAGCCTTCTTCATTAACTTGTCGAAGTCAATCCACTTCATGGGGCAAATAGTCTTATCAATGGATAACTTCTGATAAACTTCCCTATACAGCCATGCCATCTCGGTGCAGAAAAACTTGGGATCATCAGATTCCATGTTGTAAGATACCTCACTTCGTCACTTGCGAAAACTGCCTTTGTTGAAATCCTCAAGGCAGAGTTCGGGCCTCTTCTTCTTGCTTGGCCTTGTGGCTCTCTTGAGCAGAGCTGCAGACTCAGCTGGGGTGCTATCTTCACTCGAGGACCCGCTGGGAGGGCGAGAATGAACTGGTTTGGCCCTTCCTCGTTGAGCTATTTGCTTGACACTGCCACGAGGGTTGGAACCTGCAAACACACAGCATAGAGAGGATAGAAAGCATATGGGGTAAGCACTCATGTCCGAGAAGGCAAATGGAACGTACTAGAGAAGTTTAAGCAATCAAAGTTTATGTCCTTAGCTGATTTTATTCTGAGTAGGCCGGAGATTTCCGGGTCTGACTCGAAGATCTCCGAGGTCCGGAGATTTCTGGGTCTGACTCGGAGATATCCGGTCTACACGAATTTTGACAGATTGGAACAAAATCTATGAATGAAAAACAGATATGTGCACGTGGAAAATAGAGCATGCCTAGGGAAGCAATTCTACGAGAGGAAACAATCAACAACCTCCTAAATCGGCTAGGTTAAACGAAAACAAGTTTCGTCCTAGATTTGAAATACGAGGAGTTACCGGAAGACATTGCGAAAAGCGTGCGGATGGAAACGAAGCCCTCGACGAGGAGAAGCAGATCCGAGAAGCACGCGAGAATCCCTTGGACGAACCACCCGCAGCAAGGATCACAAGAAAGAGGAGAAATTCGGAGTAGAGAGAGGATTAGGGCACGGGGTGGATGAACTGGCCGAGCCGGCCAGTCCACCCGTGCCCTTATATAGACAGGTCAATTTGAACCGGAGATTTCCGGACTGAGGCTCGGAGATCTCCGGGTGCCGGAAATTTCCGGGGCTATTCCCGAATCAGATTCGCCTGAGGTCAGTGCCGAATCTGATTTGGACTTAGCTCTGGAAATTTTTGCACGTTCGGAGATATCCGGACATCGGACCAAAGATTTCCGGACCCCGGAGATATCCGGCTCTAATTCCGATTCATCTTCGACAGGGTGCAGTGCCAAATTTGAAAAAGGACTTAGGTGGTGAAAAATCGCAGGGGCCGGAGATTTCCGAGTCTCACCCGGAGATTTCCGGACACCGGAAATTTCCGGGACTATTTCCGGTCAATAATCATCACAGGTGAGTGCTGATTTTTGAACAGACTTAGTCTCGAAATTCTCTGGTAGACCGGAGATTTCCGAGTAGGGCCTAGAGATTTCCGTTCAACTCCAAAAACTCAAGGAACAAGAAATCAATAAGAGGACATGAGTGGGGAAAAGCATGTTTAAAGATAGTGAAAGGATTAGGATAGATACTCAAACTGAATAAAGAAGACACACTCAAGTTGCAAGAAACATAAATCAAAAGAGAAGACTAACAAGAGTGTGTTTTCCCAAAAGAACCAAACACAATGCAAGTGAAGATCAAAAATAAAATCAAAAAATATCCAAAAACTTAAAGAAGAGTGTTGGTGGCCGAAGCCACCGTGTATGAGTTGTAGCATGGCACCGCGAAGATATATCTTGGGTCCATAACTACATCTCAACATTTAAGCTCACAAATTAGATTTAATTTGAAGTTTTAGCAACGATACATCACTATATGCATAATAGGGGGAGGAAGAGTCCAATGTATTGGGAAAACACTCCCCCTAAGTCCATGCGTGCCTCTTGTTCTAATAAGGCCTTAAACGTTGGAGAGTGTGCAAGGATTTCAAGCCAAGGCCCGAGAATCTATGATATTTAGCTCAATCCTCAAGTAGCAAAAACGGGCTTCATCAAGGGGCTTCGTGAAGATATCCGCCAATTGATCCCTTGTACCAACATATGATAGATCAATATCTCCTCGTGCCACGTGATCGCGGATGAAATGATGGCGAATCTCAATGTGCTTGGTCGTTGAATGTTGCACCAGATTGTATACAATTTTGATGGCACTCTCATTATCACATAAAGCGGCACTTTGTCCAAGAGGACACCGTAATCCTTTAAAGTTTGCCGCATCCAAAGAAGTTGAGTACACCCGCTTGCGGCGACGACGTACGCGGCTTCCGCCGTGGATAATGAGATGCAATTTTGTTTCTTCGAGGACCAGCTCACCAAAGATCTTCCAAGAAATTGACATGTCCCAGATGTGGACTTCCTATCATCAATGCCGCCCGCCCAATCGGAGTCGTTGTATCCACAAAGAGACATGGTGCCGTCTTTAGGATACCACAACCCAAAACAAGGGGTATGAACCAAATATCTGAAGATTCTCTTCACGGCCATCAAATGACTTTCCTTAGGCGCGGCTTGATAACGAGCACACACTCCAATGCTTAAAACGATATCGGGCCTAGACGCACATAAATAAAGGATAGACCCAATCATAGATCGATAACCCTTTTGGTATACCTCTTTACCGTCGGGGTTGAGTTAGAGGTGGCACTTGGTTTTCATAGGAGTAGGGACACCATTTAGGCGAAGCAATTTAAACTTCTTGATAATATCTTGAATGTACTTGGCTTGACAAATAAAAGTCCCTTCCCTCATTTGCTTGATCTCAAAACCGAGAAAGAACTTGAGTTCACCCATCATGTACATCTCGAACTTGTCGGTCATTAGCTTGGAAAACTCATCACTGAACACACGGTTAGTAGAACCGAAGATAATGTCATCGACATATAATTGACAAATGAAGAGTTCACCATTGACCTTTTTAGTAAAAAGAATGGGATCGATTACCCCAACCTCAAATCCACGGTCTACCAAGAACTCTCTCAAGTGCTCGTACCATGCACGGGGGGCTTTTTTGAGGCCATATAGAGCTTTGTCCAAGACATGGACGTGGTGAAGATGGTTGGGGTTCTCAAAACCCGGGGGTTGTTTAACATACACAAGTTCTTGCAAAGGACCATTAAGAAATGCACTTTTTACGTCCATTTGTTGCAATTTGAAACCATGATGAGATGCATAAGCAATGAGAAAACGTACCGATTCTAGTGTTGCGACCGACGCGAAAGTTTCTCCGAAATCAATGCCTTCGACTTGAGAAAAACCTCGAGCCACCAATCGCGCCTTGTTCCTTACAACGATACCATGTTCATCTTGCTTGTTCTTGAACATCCACTTGGTGCCAATAACGTTGCGGAAATCTTTGGGCTTCTCAACTAGGCGCCATACTTTGTTGCGCTCGAAGTTGTTAAGTTCTTCATGCATAGCCCCTAGCCAATCGGGATCTTCAAGAGCATCGAATACTTTCTTGGGCTCGACCATGGAAATGTGTGCTTGATGCTCACTAAAGTGAGCCAATTGACTTCGTTTAGAGACCTTTGCTCGTATATCACCGATGACCTTGTCGAGAGATAAAGCTCTTAGTTCCAATGACTTTTCAAAGCGAGCTTGACGACGAGTTTCAATTGCCGCCCTTGTTGTGGGGACAATCTCTTGACCATTTTGGTCCTTTGGATCCTCGTCTTTACCTTCTCGAGGGCCTTGATCATCATGAGAAACTTCTTCAAGTGGTGGGGGAGAATGATCTTGCCCTTGAGTAGAACTTGGAGAAGTGGAATCATCTTCGATAATCTTGGTGGGGGGAGGCATGATCTTTTTTTTTTTGATGAATATCTAGTTGAGGCAATATCTTGGTTTTGAAGAAATTGACCCATGTATATCTTGAATAGTCGTCAACAATCATGAGGAAATATTTCTTGCCCCCAAGACTTATATCCGGAATTGGTCCAAATAGATCAACATGAAGGAGCTCCATAATCCAGGACGAAGATATGATGGTCTTGCTTGGGTGAGGAATATCATGCATCTTGCCTTCCACACAAGCTCTACATATTCGATCCCTTGAAAAGAAAAAATGATATTTTAATCCAAGGATGTGGCCACCTTTGTGAAGACTTTGCAAAGTGCGCGTGTTTACGTGGGCTTGCAAGCGATGCCAAAGCCAACCCACGTCGGCTTTTCCGAAGAGAAACATGGCTTGAGTAGTGGTGGCTCCAGAGAAGTCCACCACATAAAGCTAATGCTCCATGTATCCCACGATAGCCACTCTTAGAGACTTGCTCCACAGGAGGACCACAATGTCCTTATCAAAGAAGGGAGAGATTCCCAACTTTGTTAAGGCACGAACCGATAACAAATTATAGCCAAGAGATTCAACAAGCATAACATTGACAAGAGTAATGTCGGGGGCAACTGCCACTTTGCCAAGGCTGGTTACCTTAGACCTTGATAAGTCACCAAACGTCACGGTTACTTGATCTACATTAGGTTTCAACTCCGTGACGAGCTCTTTGCTCCCGGTCATATGACTTGTACATCCACTATCAAGTATCGATTTTGAACCACCGGGAGCAAGGTCCTACAAGAGATCAATTCTTGCATTTAGCAACCCATTGCTTCACAATGGGTGCTTTGTGGTTAGCGACAAGAGACTTAGGAACCCAAATAGCATATGAAATAAAACCATAGTAGGGTCCAATGTAACGAGCACAAACATTCCCATAATAATCGACATATAAAGCATAGTCAGGGTTGTTGTCCCCGGCGTGATCTTTACGAGTAGGCTTGCCCCTTGAGGCATTCCTACTCGCAAGACCGTCCTTGGATTGAATGGAGTTGGCCTTCTTGGCTTGGATGGGGTTGACGCACTTGGGAATACCCTTCTTGGCATTCATCTTCATGGGAGGCACATATCCAAGGCCTTCCTTCCCTTGTCGAGTGTGAGGCTCCATGATGGGAGTCTCAACAACTTGCTTACCCTTGAGGAGGCCTTAGCAATCTCATTCTTCAACCTAGCATTCTGCTTCACAAGATTAGCATTATCACGTGAACAATTAGAGGTAGAAATGCTATGAGAGTCAAGGTTAGTTAGCCGAATTTGGAGTTGAGCATAAGACTCCTTTAAAAGAGCATGTTCACTCTCCAAAGCCTTGTGAGCTATGACGAGTTTCTCCATATCCTTAATGAGTCTAACATGCCCAACCGCAAATTCGTCTTTATCTTGTTGAGCCACCTTGAATTTAGCAAAGTACATATCACGATCCTTAATGAGCTTAGCATGTGAGGAGTTATGAGTTTCCTCAATAGTTTCAAGTTGCTCCTCAAGACGTGCATGAGACTCTTCAACCTCCTCAAGAGAGGACTTTAAATAAGATAGAGAGATAGCGTCTGCTCTTTCGATCTTACCCTTCTCTTCATTGAGATGCTCTAGCTCACCAATACGAGCCATGAGGGCACCAACATGTTTCTTGCTATCACCTTGCAATTTAGTGATAAAATAATCGAAGGCCACAAGCACTTGTTTGATTTGAAGGCTAGAGGCATCATCAAGCTCATTCATTTCATTCATGAGAGAGGAAGAGGATGAAGGTACCTCCGATGCCTTGGCCATAAGACACCTTGAGCTCTTGGTGATGGAGTTCTCATTTGGTGACGTGAATAGAGATGATGAAGAGCTTGTCGTATTTGAAGGAGTTCTTTTCGTTGATGAGGGAGTTCTTGTCGTTGATGAAGGAGCGGAAGGTGTTGATATGGTGGCAAGAGCTGCCACTTCGTTTGGTGTTTCTTCCTCCAACTCTTCATCATCGGTGGGGTACTCCTCTTGAGTCAACAACATGATGCGAGGCTTCTTGTGAAGAGGCCTCTTCTTTCCATAGGCCTTCTTGGGAGGCATCTTGGTTTTGTCCACAAGCTCTTCTCTTTTCTCATAAGGGCAATCGGCGATGAAATGGAACTTGTCTTGACAATTGTAAAATGTCCTTGACTTGGAGGGTGAGACCCTATCGGCTTGAGATGAATTTTATTGTCAACTCGCATCTTGCCTCTTGAAGGGTTGTTCCAAAATGTGCGAGCCGCAAGAGCGAGATGATCATTGTAAGCAATCTTGAGTGCTTCCTCGGACATGGCGGCAAAGCTTCCAAGATCATCATCGTTCTCTTCCTCAACGGTAGCCTTCAAAGCAAGGTTGGTTGTGCCTCTTTGCATTCCAAGAGCTCTTGCCCTTGCGTCTTGAGCATTCTTCGTGGCCACCTTGTACACGGCCATCTCTTGCATTACCTCATTAGATGTCATGCGATGGTAGTTATGTCTTCCTTGAAGACTCTTGACGTCGGTTGGCTCACATGACATCATAGGGCTCACATACTTCCTCTTGATCCATGAATCATCAATATGAGAGGCACCAACTTCTCGAAAGCTTGTGGCTATGGTCACCAATCTTCTATACATCATCTCATGGTCTTCACCTTGAAGCTTGAAGAAGCCCTCGGCTTCATTGCTCAAAGAGTCATAGCGGTTCCTCCTCATGCTATCATTTCCAACGAACAATTTGGATAAAGCATCCCATGTATCCTTGGCGGTGGTGAGGTGTTGGATGAGAGACATGTCCTTGTTCCCAACCGCCTTTTGGATCATGTAGAGAGCGGTGGCATCAAGTTGAGCCTCCACCACTTCTCTTCTTGTTAAGTTGGTCGGATCATGCGGCTTGTATCCAACTTGAATGATGCGCCACAACTCGATCGAAGAGCTGCACACATGAGACTTCATCACATATTGCCATTGAGAGAATGTATAATCATTAAGCAATGGGGGATCACCCCTATGAGAAACTTGCGGATGAGGAATAATGGGATCGGGGGTATGGTATTGGGATGGGGGAGGAGTGGCGTTGTAGGCTTTAGGCACTTCATCTTGGGAAGATGGAGTGTTTTGATGGTTTGAGGAACTACTAACATCGCCCTTCCCATCCAAAGGCAATTGCTTTCCCTTTATCAATTCGGGGTCCACATCGTGAGTAATGCCCGGAAGCACCGGAGGCTTTGAGGGCAATGCAAGAGAGGTTTCCTTAGATGTCTTGAGAGACTCAAGCATATCATGAAACTTCTTGAACTCGGTTTGAATGGACGATGTGAACTTTGTTTCCAAAGAGTTGATATCGGCCATAGTGGCACCTTTCTCTTGCATTGCCGCCAAAGTCGCGTCGTCGGCTTTGGTACCCTCTTTCGGGTCAACTTTCATTGTCCAAGGTTTTGGTCTCAAGTGGTGAAGCTTTTAAGAGACAACCTGGCTCTGATACCAATTGAACGGCAGTTGACCACCTAGAGGGGGGGGGCGTGAATAGGTGGTGACCAATTTGTATATCTTTTTCAGTTTTAGGCTAGCAGAAAGTAAGTTATCTATATGTGCAACTAGGTGATACAAGTGATAGACAACAAAGAAACTAAGCGAGTACAGGAATTGATGATGCGGTAAAGGAGAGTGGAACAAGACAACCGTAGGACCTCGAAGATGTTGATTTTATCCTGAGTTCCACCACAAAGGTGTACGTCTTGTTGGAGAGGTGTGAGCTGCCACAAAGGTTTGCTCAACGCCAAAAAGGCCTCACCCTATTCTCTTGTGAATTCGACCACAAAGGTGGGAATCCACGTTTCCACTAAGGACTCCTTTAAGGGCGGAGAAGGTCCCGTACAAATTCGTGAGGCACAAACCCACAACTGAATTGGGGGCTCTCACAATGACCACAACAGGTCACTTCCACAAAGGAATCCACAAAGGATCAAAACACACAAGATTAAACCTAGCTATCCACAAAGGAACCCTAGATCCATTGCCCCTCAAGATATAGAGGGGGGGAATCAAAACGCTTCGGTGGAGTTAGATCGGTGGCTTCTCCCTCAGATCCCCAAGTATCAAAAGATTTGAGTGTCTAGATTGGGAGATCCGGAAGAAAGAAGCTTCAGCACCAATGGAGGAGAGAGAAAACGAGAAGCTTTATCTGCTGGAGGTAGGTGGAGGGGTATTTATACCCCTCCCGAAATTCTGCCCGTTGTACAGCCGCCAGATCGGAGATCTCCGGGCTGAGGTGCGGAGATCTCTGGTCTCCAGAAATGTCCGGCAGAAATTCCGGCTGAGTAGAGCTTGAGGTCAGTGCTGATTGGTCTTCTTGACTAGGTGAAAATCTTCTGTTACTCGGAGATCTCCGGACTGGCGCTCGGAAATCTCAGAGCGCCGGAAATCTCCTAGAGCATTTCCGGCTAAACTTAAATTGGAGTCAGTGCGCATTTGAGTTCTTGACTTGGTAGAAAATCTTCTGTCACTCGGAGATCTCCGGACTGGAGCTCGGAAATCTCCGAGCGCCGGAAATCTCCTAGATCATTTCTGGCTAAACTCGAATTGGAGTCAGTGCGTATTTGAGTTCTTGACTTGGTGAAATTCTTGATTGGCTCGGAGATCTCCGGACCGGGGACCGAAAATCTCCGAATTTCGGAAATCTCCTGACTGATTTCCTGATGAAAGACCAAGTGATGCAGTACTGAAAATTAGGCAATATAAGTATTCACTCTTATAAACCAACCTGTACTAGAACCTGCAAACTTGATCACAAACATTAGAACACCTTTTGTGTTGTCATTAGTCACCAAAATTTGGGAGTGCAACGAATGCACTTTCAAGTGGGTTCATTGACCCCCATATAATGCATGTGAACGACAGTTGACCACCTAGAGGGGGGTGAATAGGTGGTGACCAATTTTTATGTCTTTTTTAGTTTTAGGCTAGCGGAAAGTAAGTTGTCTATATGTGTACGTGCGACTAGGTGATACAAGTGATAGATAACAAAGAAACTAAGCAAGTACAGGAATTGAAGATGCGGTAAAGGAGAGTGGACTAGACAACAGTAGGAAGTCGAAGACGGCAATTTTATCCCGAGTTCCACCACATAGGTGTACGTCTCGTTGGAGGGGTGTGAGCTACCACAAAGTTTTGCACAACGCCACAAAGGCCTCACCTTATTCTCCTGTGAATTCGACCACAAAGGTGTGAATCCACGTTTCCACTAAGGACTCCTTTAAGGGTGGAGAAGGTCGCGTACAAATTCGTGAGGCACACACCCACAACTGAATTGGGGGCTCTCACAATGACCACAACAGGTCACTTCCATAGAGGAATCCACAAAGGATCAAAACACTCAAGATTGAACCTAGCTATCCACAAAGGAACCCTCGATTCGTTGCCCCTCAAGAAATAGAGGGGGGAAATCAACACGCTTTGGTGGAGTTGTAGATCGGTGGCTTCTCCCTCGGATCCCCAAGTATCAAATTATTTGAGTGGCTAGATTGGGATATCCGGAAGAAACGAGCTTCAGCACCAATGGAGGAGAGACAATCCGGAAGCTTTAAAACTGCTGGAGGTAGGTGGAGCGGTATTTATACCCCTCCCCAAAATCTTCCTGTTGTACAGCCGCCATCTCGGAAATCTCCGAGTTGAGGTCCGCAGATCTCCGGACTCAGGATATTTCCGGTAGGATTTCCGGTTAAGCTGGGCTCGGGGTCAGTGCTGATTGATCTTCTTAGACTTGGCAGAAAATCCTCTGTCACTCGGAGACTCCTGACCGGGGCTCGGAAATCTCCGAGCATCGGAAATCTCCCAAAGCATTTCCGGCTTAGCTTGAGTTGGATTCAGTGCGCTCAAACAATCTGGACTTAGTCGAAAAACTTCTGCCACTCGGAGATCTCCGGATTGGGGCATGAAAATCTCCGAGCACCGGAAATCTCTGGGAGCATTTCCGGCTAAACACGATTTGCAGTCAGTGCACTCTGGAGTTCTTGACTTGGTGAAATTCTTGTTCAGCTCAGAGATCTCCGGACTGGGGACCGGAAATCTCCGGGATGCGGAAATCTCCTGCTGGATTTCCTGGTGAAAAACTAAGTGAGGCAGCACTGAAAACCAGGCAATTTAAGTGTTCACTCTTATCCACCAACATGTACTAGAACCTGCATAGTTCATCACAAACATTAGAACACCTTTTGTGTTGTCATTTGTCACTAATACATGGGAGTGCAAAGAATGCACTTTCAATCTCCCCCTTTTTGGCGAATGAGTACAACACGAAAGGAGAACGGATTTGCAAAATATAGACGGAGATCCCCCTAAGTATGTGCATTATTTTAGGATGTTTCTGAATACAAAATGCACATTCCTTAGCATCAACACTCCCCCTAGATTTTACAAACCACGCAAGAAAAAAATACAAAAATACAAAATAGTAGCACATAACTTGAGCAACATAGTTATTACAATAGGAGGTTCAATGGTACTCATGTCTCACACACATGACGAGATAAAACAACCAATAAGAGGAGGCAGTTAAGACAAAACGAAAGGAAAACAACGAAGTGCTCCCAACCCATGCAAATCCCGTGAGTCCTAATTCGAGATACTTCTCCCCTTTGGCATCAAGATACCAAAAAGGGAGGAGTCTTCACTAACGTCCCATGACTCAAGAGTCGGAACCCTGCTCGGCCTCCTCATCCTCCCCCTCATCATCATCATCATCATCGTCCTTCTCAAGATCACTATCCCAATCAAAGTTGAGGCCATCGGCATTCCAATCCTTGAACGGAATCACGGGCCTCAAAGGATTCTTCGGTGCAGGCATCCTCAAATGAGACATAATTTCCTGTTGGCGCTTCATAATGCGATGATTCTGAGAGTAGATGGAGTAGTTCTCACTGTGTATGCAGCAGTTCATCTGGAGGACCTTCTCAATTTCTCGAACAATCCATGGGTGACTCTTCTTCGCAGCTTTCTTGATGTTGGGATTGGTAGGAACCCGAGATGGACCACAAAAAACACTCGGTGAAATCTTGCATGGAGGCTTGTTGTTGGACAACATGAGCAGATTTCTGGATTAGCAAGGCTGCCCTGTGGGGCTGACAACCAAGATCTTCATCAAAGTCATTACCATCTTGCTCAGAGAGCTTGTAGAGCCTCTTGATGAGCATCATCACATAGGTAGCATAGGGAGGAACTTTCCTCTTGGTTAATCTCTTGGAAAATGAAGTCCGTGACATCCACCTTGTAATCTCCCTTCTCAACCTAATACTCCCCAAGATAGGCCGCATGAGCCTTGGCCTTCAAGTTAACTAGAGCCCCGGCAATATTGTCCGTATTGCCGTGAATGGGGGCAATGGTCCACCGGAACATGCAGAGCAAGATGTCATAAGTGGGTAGGAGTCCATATTGAGAGCCAATTTTACCTCCGGGCTGGTATAGATCAGACATGACATGCTTGTTGTAGGACACACCATGGACGTGCATTCGGGCACACGCTGGTACACAGAGTCCACTGAAAGGGCAGCCAAGAATCCGAGCAAACTCACGGAAAGAGGAGGTCAAGCGCTGCCTGCCAGACATCCAAGTCATCCCAATATCCTCAGAAGAGTCATACACCACAGTAGCATAAAACTGATGGATAAGAGAAACATTATAGCTGCACTCGGTCCTCATCAAGTGCTTCAAACCCAGAACGCGACAGACCTGGACAACTCCCCTAAAATAATCATCCTTCTTCATCAACTTGTCAAAATCAATCCACTTCATGGGGCAAATGGGCTTGCCAATGGAGAACTTCTGATATACTTCCCTATAGAGCCATGCCATCTCGGTGCCGAAGAACTTTGGATCATCAGATTCCACGTTGTAAGATAGCTCACTTCGCCACTTGCGACAACTGTCTTTGTTGAAGTCCTCAATGCGGAGCTCGAGCCTCTTCTTCTTGCTTGTCCTTGTGGCTCTGTTGAGCAGAGCTGCAGACTCGGGGGGGGGGGGGGGTACTATCTTCACTCGAGGACCCGCTGGGAGGGCGAGAATGAACTGGTTTGCCCCTCCCTCGCTGAGCGATTTTCTTGACACGGCCACGAGTATTGGAACCTGCAAACACACAACATAGAGAAGATAGAAAGCATATGGGGTAAGCACTCATGTCCGAGAAGGCAAATAGAAACGTACTAGAGAAGTTAAACAAACAACGTTTCTGTCCTTAGCTGATTTAGTTCTGAACAAGCCTGATTTCCGGGTCTGACTCGGAGATTTACGGGGTTCGGATATTTCCGAGTCATGGTTGGAGATATCCGGTCTGCACGAAATTTGACAGATTTGAACAAAATCTATGAATGAAAAACATATATGTGCACGTGGAAGGTAGAGTATGCCTAAAGAAGCAATTCTACCAAAAGAAACAAATAACAACCTCCTAAATCGGCTAGGTTAAACGGAAACAAGTTTCGTCCTAGATTTGAAATACGAGGAGTTACCGGAAGACATTGCGAAAAGCGAGCGGATGTAATCGAAGCCCTCGACGAGGAGAAGTAGATCCGAGAAGCACGCGAGAATCCCTCGGACAAAACTCCCGCAGCTAAGATCGAATCACGAAGGAGATTTTCGGAGGAAAAGAGGAATAGGGCACGGGGTGGATGAACTGGCCGAACCGGCCAGTCCACCCGTGCCCTTATATAGATTGGGCCATTTGAACCAGAGATTTCCGGACTGATGCTCGGATATCTCCGGGTGCCGGAGATGTCCGGGGCTATTTCCGAATCATTTTCGCCTGAGGTCTGTGCCGAATCTGATTTGGACTTAGCAACGGAAATTTTGGCACACTCGGAGATGTCCGGACATTAGACCGGAGATTTCCGGACCCCGGTGATTTCCGGCTCTAATTCTGATTCAGCTTCGCCTGAGGTCAGTGCCGAAGTCGAAAAGGACTTATGTGCTGAGAAATCGCAGGGGTCAGAGATTTCCGAGTCTCAGCCGGAAATTTCCGGGACTATTTCCGGTCATATATCATCACAGGTCAGTGCTGATTTTTGAACAGACTTAGTGTCAAAAATTTCTGATATACTGGAGATTTCCAAGTATGGCTCGGAGATTTTCGTTCAACTTCAAAACTCTAGGAACAAGAAGAACAACAAGAGGACATGAGTGGGGAAAAGCATGTTTGAAGATAGTAAAGGCATAGGATAGATACACAAACTGAAGAAAGAAGTCACACTCAAGTTGCAAGAAACATAAACCAAAAGAGAAGACCAACAAGAGTGTGTTTTCCCAAAAGAACCAAAGACAATGCAAGTGAAGATCAAAAAATAAAACCAAATAAAATCCAAAAACTTCAAGAAGAAGTGTTGGTGGCCGAAGCCACCGTGTATGAGTTGTAGCATGGCACCGCGAAGATATATCTTGTGTACATAACTACATCTCAACATTGAAGCTCACAAATTAGATTTAATTTGAAGTTTTATCAATGATACATTACTATATGCATAATAGGAGGAGGAAGAATGCAATGTATTAGGAAAACACTCCCCCTAAGTCCATGCGTGCCTCTAGTTCTAATAAAGCCTTAAACGTTCGAGAGTGTGCAAGGATATCACGCCAAGGCCCGAGAATCTATGATACTGAGCTCATTCCTCAAGTAGCAAAAGCGGGCTTCATCAAGGGGCTTCGTGAAGATGTCCGTCAATTGATCCCTTGTACCAACATATGATTGATCAATATCTCCTCGTGCCACATGATCGCGGATGAAATGATGGAGAATCTGAATGTGCTTGATCCTTGAATGATGCACCAGATTGTATGCAATTTTGATGGCACTCTCATTATCACATAAAAGCAGCACTTTGTCCTAGAGGACACCGTAATCCTTTAAAGTTTGCCGCATCCGAAGAAGTTGAGTACACCCGCTTGCGGCGGTGACATACTCGGCTTCCGCCGTGGATAATGAGATGCAATTTTGTTTCTTCGAGGACCAACTCACCAAAGATCTTCCAAGAAATTGACACGTCCCGGATGTAGACTTCCTATTATCAATGTCGCCCGCCCTATCGGAGTCGGTGTATGCACAAAGAGACATGGTGCCATCTTTGGAATACCACAACCCGAAACAAGGGGTATGAACCAAATATCTGAAGATTCTTTTCACGGCCATCAAATGACTTTCCTTAGGCGCGGCTTGATAACGAGCACACACTCCAACGGTTAAAACGATATCGGGCCTAGACGCACATAAGTAAAGAACAGACCCAATCATAGAACGATACTCCTTTTGGTCTACCTTTTTACCGTCGGGGTTGAGCTGGAGGTGGAACTTGGTTTTGTAACAGCCCTTTTGTAACTTTCCAAAAATATTTGCTTGCTTGTGCATTATAATGGATCATCATGTCATCATTCCATGTGTGGTTGCATTTATTTGAATATGTTGCTTCAAATTTCAAATTCCAAACTTAAGTTCTTATTTTGAATTCAAATGCCTTTTCATATAAACTCAAAAAAAGTTTCAAATTGTTTATGAATAATCAAAGCAGTAATTAAAATAACTAATTTGAAACTGTTAAAAATTGTCCAAAGGTTTTTATCTCTCTTCTTCTTCTATATTTTTTTAAATACAAAAACCAGAAAGGTTTTAAAAGAAAAAATAAGGCAACGAGGAGAAAAAAAATAAGAGCCTGTCGAGATGGACCAACTCCTGGCCCATCTTAGCCCACCTCAGCCCCATTGCTAGCCCAAGCCCACTTCCCCATCTCCTTCCCCGTACGGAGACAGAGACGAGGGGGGCACCTTTCTAGCTCGGACATGGCGCTGCCCACTGCCTCCTCGCCCCCACCTGCTCGCCCCCACTCCTCTCCCCCTCTACTTAACCGCGCGGCAGCAAACCCTAGACCTTTCTCCCTCTTTCCCCGCCGCCGCTCACTTCTCCACGCCCCGCTGTCGACATGACCAAGAGCCGCGCGAGCTCACCGCCGGCGTGACCGAGCGCGCTCTGCCTCCTCCTCACGCCAGGAGACGCGCGGCCACCTCCCCTTCTTCCTTCTCCACGCCACGGACACCGGAGCCACCGCTCTGTTCTCTCCTTCCTCGACGACAACGCGGACCCGAGCCCTTCCCCGACACCGACGAGACGCCCTTGGCCTCCCCGCGCCTCCGCATCTCGCCACCGTGCCCGCCTCGTTGAGCCGCAGCCGCTCCTCCTTTTCCCCATACGAATTCGTGCCCGCACGCCTCAATCAGACGACGCCGGAGAAGGACACCGCCACGGCCGCGGCACACCGACGCGCGCGAGCACGAACGAGTGCCTCCGAGCCTCCTCTTATGTGTTCGAGCACGAAAACTGAACGAACCCCTCCTCGGCACACCCGCGCACGCACACGCACGCGAGCGGTGCCGTCCGTTCGAGGTCGCCGGAGTTCTTTTCGCCGCCGGCGTCCTGTGTCGTTAGATCGTCAGAAAAATGACACTTTCAATTTTGTCAGTTACCCCGAGCGTTTTGATCTGTTAAAAAACATTTTTTCCTAACCCTAACAACATCACACTCCTAACCTACTGTCTAATGGAGCCGCGCAGATCCCCGCTCGAGCGCTCGCGAGTTCGAACTCCTCCGGGCGCGAGGAAAAAGCCCCCTTTTTGCTTCGCTGCGCTCGCTGACAGGGCGGGCCCACTGGTCAGTGACCGTGTCGCCTGCAGCGCACAGTCAGCGTGTGGTCAGCGCCCGCGTGGTCGAGGGACCCACCTGACAGCCGCATGAGTGGGATCTGTTTCGGTGAGAAAAGGCCGAGGCGCCTGTAATTTTTGCACCGGAGCCCCCTGGTTCCTAGTTTTGCACAGAGGACCTCTCCTGCTACTTTTCTATCATGGATAAGTCCCTAGGAATTTCAGAAAACACCCCAAGGCTTATAAATGCAATAACTTTAAATCTATAAACTCAAATGAAATAATCTTTATATGTTTTTATATTAGAAAAATGCAATAAACATAATTATAACATTCTTATGTCATTCTTATGCCATGTCTTGCCATGCTAATAAACATTTTAAATTGATTTGTAGATAAATAATTTGCACCACAATTAATAGCCCGGATTTCCATCCCTGCTTTAATGTGACCTAATCATCACATAACATTTGTCACATCAATTGGTTGCGCATTCCATGTATTGATTATTGTTTCCTATTGTATGTGTTTGGCTTTTCTCTGGGTAGACGACGACGTGCCGGCTGCGAGTACCTACGATATTGAGGTTCCAGCTTTCGTGTCAGGCTACGAGCTGCCAGGCAAGCTTCAGCCAACCGGTTACACGACTGTTTGGTTTTGATCCTTGCCTTTTGATCTATGCTATCCTAGTTATCGATTCTTGAACTGCGATCCCATTACATGTTTATCCTACAGCCTATACAGCTATATCCCCACAACCTATACCCCTTGCATGTTTATCTGTTGGCGTTTGCGAGTCGTAGTGCATGCTTAGAGTTGGTTGTGCGAGTCGTCTGTCTGTTCTTTTATCTCATATGCTTAGTATGATAGATTGTTCTACTTTAATAAACTGATGTCTTATGTTGGGGTATTATAATTAAAAGATAAGGCACCAGGCGGAAGGCCTTGCAAGGTGTTTTGTTCTGCTCAGTGTCGACCTAGGAACTGAGATTTTGTCCTCAGATCCAATTTTGAGCGCACTACCCACTTGTGGGTGGCCCAATGGAGCCCCCCTCGACTTTGAACGGATCCTCAGCTCGTCCATGTGCCGCAAGTAGTTTTGATTTTCCATTTGCTCATATGCATGTGCATGATGATGATGTTCGATGAGAGGTTACTGATACGGGGGGTCATATAGGGGTGGTGCGCGCGAAGCGGACAGTTCCTATTGTGGTTTGAGCCGCATGGCGCGCAGGCACAAACTAATGAGTCCGCAATTGAGATTCGGTCGGACTCCTGACGCGGGTAACAACTCATATGGGTGGCACTTGGACTTGCTGTAGTGAAGGAATGAGTCGTGTTGAGAGGCCCTAATGTTTTTGACTGGGTTGGTCATGCGAGTATGGGTACAATAGTGCACCCCTGCAGGGTATAATCTTATCGATGAGCCGTGTCCACGGTTATGGACGACTTGGTGATGATGCTGGCTAACAAGATCTACACAACTTACACCTAATCACTGTTGATTAACTTGATTTGTAATATAGAATTACTTTCACAATAAATGGTAACTAAAACTGATTAATGTGTGAGTTTTCCAAATTGCTTCCTCATACTTGGTTGAGAGGGTTAATTTGAGAATGGGTTATGATTCGTGTTAGTTGTAGATGGCTACCTATGCGCTCTCTTATCCCTCTCTAATTAGACGGAAGTTGTATCGTGTCTCTTTAGATTGCAAGTGCTGCTACCGCTAAGTCCACCTAACCCTATACTTTGGGAATCTTCCAGTTTTGTAACTTGTTAGCTGAAGCTTGTTCGATACGCTTCGGTGTATTGACGCGTTCGCGGGCTGTGGTTTTTTCTGCAGTTGAGGATTCTCCGTACGACCAGGTGGGTGGTTACTTCGTGGAGTTCGACGACGAGATCTGCGACGAGTAGTTAGAGTTCCCCTGGGCTTCTTCCTGGTGGACCGCGTGGATGGGCCTTCTTTTTTCGTTTCGGCGTTGAGCCCTTTGCTTCTTGTCTGTACTCAGACCGGTTTGTTTTCCGCTGTATGATGTAATCTTGGGACATGTGTCCTCTGATTGGTGCCATTCGCTATATTTGCTCAGTGAGAGCGTTGGATATTTCTTTCTTTCTCTGTGTCTTTGGTTGATCCTGTGATCTTCCACTCTGTAAAAAACCGACTCGTATACCATGTGTGTATGATTTTGAAGTATATGAGTTGGTAGGATTTTAGGTTCTTGTATGCACAATCTTAAGACGTATGTGTCGTTGGGGTCGCCAGGAGCTGTCGGCCGATGATCCATTCCGAGCCAGGCCTGCCTGTTTCCTGGGTTGGTATTACCCAGTATGCTCCTCGTTGTGTGGCCCAACCGATACGTTTTGTTTGTGTAGCCTTAATTCAGGGTCTGACTGGTTTGCACAGGAGTAGGCACACCATTTATTCCAAGCAACTTGAACTTCTTGATCATATCTTTAATGTACTTGGCTTGACAAATAAAAGTCCCTTCCCTCAATTGCTTGATCTCAAAACCGAGAAAGAACTTGAGTTCACCCATCATGGACATCTTGAACTTGTCGGTCATTAGCTTGGAAAACTCATCATTGAACACACTGTTAGTAGAACCGAAGATAATGTCATCGACATATAATTGACAAATGAAGAGTTCACCATTGACCTTTTTAGTGAAAAGAGTGGGATCGATTACCCCAACCTCAAATCCACGGTCTACCAAGAACTCTCTCAAGTGCTCGTACCATCCACGGGGGGCTTTTTTAAGGCCATAGAGAGCTTTGTCCAATACATAGACGTGGAGAAGATGGTTGGGGTTCTCAAAACCTGGGCGTTGTTTAACATACACAAGTTCTTGCAAAGGACCATTAAGAAATGCACTTTTTACGTCCATTGTTGCAATTTGAAACCATGATGAGATGCATAAGTAATGAGAAAAGTATCGATTCGAGTCTTGCGACCAACCGCGCCTTGAGAAAAACCTTGAGCCACCAACCGCGCCTTGTTCCTCACAACGATACCATGTTCATCTTGCTTATTCTTGAAGATCCACTTAGTGCCAATAATGTTGCGGCACTCCTTGGGCTTCTCAACTAGGCGCCACACTTTGTTGCGCTAGAAGTTGTTAAGCTCTTCATGCATAGCACCTAGATAATCGGGATCTTCAAGTGCATCGAATACTTTCTTGGGCTCGACCATGGAAATGTGCGCTTGATGCTCACTAAAGTGAGCCAATTGACTTCGTGTGGAGACTCTTGCTCGTATATCGCCGATGACCTTGTCGAGAGATAATGCCCTTAGTTCCAACGAATTTGCAAAGCGAGCTTGACGACGAGTTTCAATTGCCGCCCTTGTTGTGGGGACAATCTCTTGACCATCTTGATCCTTTGAATCCTCGTCTTGACCTTCTTGAGGGCCTTGATCATCATGAGAAGCTTCTTCATGTGGTGGGGAAGGATGATCTTGCCCTTGAGTAGAACTTGGAGAAGTGGAGTTATCTTTGATAATCTTGGTGGGGGAGGCATGATCTTTTTGTTGATGAATATCTTGTTGAGATTCATCATGGGCTTCATCTTGAGAAGTAGAAGCATGCTCTTGTTGAGGAAGATTTTGAGATTGTTCTTGAGGGGATTCATCATTTGCTATGTGCTAGCCACCTTGTGGCTCTTGAGAGGTGAGGTGTCCTTGATAGAAGAGCTTGAGATTTCTTGAACAACTTCTTGATGAACTTCAATGGGGCGAAGAAAGCCAACTCCCATCTTCTTAATGGCATCAAAAGGTTGTTCATCACCTACATCACAAACACCACCTTGCTTCACTTGGGAGCCATCATTTTCATCGAATTCCACACTTCAAGATTCTATGATAATCCGGGAGGATTTATCAAAGACGCTATAAGTGTGGGACTCGCTACAATAACCAACAAATATAACCTCAATTGATTTAGAGTGAAACTTACCCAACCGGACACCCTTGACGAGATAATATCACTTACATCCAAACACTCAGAAATAGCTAATGTTGGGTTTGTTGCCGGTAAGGTTCTCATATGGAGTCCTCTTCAAGCCCTTGCGGAAGTAGAGGCGGTTTGATGAGTGACACGCGGTGGAAATAGCCTCCGCCCAAAAGTTGATGGGAGACTTGAACTCCGCCAACATAGATCTTGCCATGTCGATGAGAGTCCGGCTCTTCCTTTCGGCAATGCCATTTTGTTGAGGAGTGTATGCAGCGGAATATTGGTGACGAATGCCTTCTTCACTAAGAAAGTCGTTAAGGGTGTAGTTCTTGAATTCCAACCCATTGTCACTTCGAACAACCAATATGGGGAGGTCATGTTGGCGTTGAACCTCCTTTGAAAAGTCGATGAAGACTTGTTGAGTCTCATCCTTGGTCTTCAAGAAATAGACCCATGTATACCTTGGATTGTCATCAACAATCACGAGGCAATATTTCTTGCCACCAAGGCTTATCTCCGGAATTGGTCCAAATAGATCAACATGAAGGAGCTCCAAAATCCAGGACAAAGATATGATGGTCTTGCTTGGATGAGGAATATCATGCATCTTGCCTTCCACACAAGCTCTACAAACACGATCCCTTGAAAATAAAACATGATATTTTAGTCCAAGGATGTGGCCACCCTTGTGAATGCTTTACAAAATGTGCATGTTTACGTGGTCTAGTCGGTAATGCCAAAGCCAACCCACGTCGGCTTTTCCGAAAAGACACATGGCTGGAGTAGTGGTGGCTCCGGAGAAGTACACCACATAAAGCTCATGCTCCACGTATCGCTATCAAAGAAGGGAGAGATCCTCAACTTTGTTAAGGCACGAAACGATAACAAATTATAGCCAAGAGATTAAACAAGCATAACATTGACAAGAGTAATGTCGGGGGCAACTACCTACCAAGCCCGGTTACCTTAGACCTTGATAAGTCAACCAACGTGACGGTTACTTGATCTACATTAGGTTTCAACTCCGTGACGAGTTCTTTGCTCCCAGTCATATGACTTGTACATCCACTATCAAGTATCTATTTTGAACCACCAGGAGCAAGGTCCTACAAGAGATCAATTCTTGCATTTAGCAACCCATTGCTTCACAATGGCCTTCTTGGCTTGGACGGGGTTGACGCTCTTGGGACTACCCTTCTTGGTATTCATCTTCATGGGAGGCACATATCCAAGTCCTCCACGATGGGAGTCTCAACAACTTGCTTACCCTTGAGAAGGATGATTTTGGATGTGGAGGCCTTAGCAATATCATTCTTCAACATATCATTCTCACAAGAACAAATAGAGGTAGAGATGCTCTGAGAGTCAAGGTTAGTTAGCCTAGTTTGGAGTTGAGCATGAGACTCCTTTAGAAGAGCATGTTCACTCTCCAAAGCCTTGTGGGCTATGACGAGCTTCTCCATGTCCTCAATGAGTCTAACATGCCCAACCACAAATTTTTCTTTATCTTGTTGAGCCACCTTGAATTTAGCAAAGGACATGTCACGATCTTTAATGAGCCTAGCATGCGAGGGGTTATGAGTTTTCTCAATAGTTTCAAGTTGCTCTTCAAGACGAGCATGAGACTCTTCAACCTCGTCAAGAGAGGATCTCAACAAGGATAGAGAAATAGAGTCCTCCCATTCAATCTTACCTTTCTCTTCATTAAGGTGCTCTAACTCACCAATACGAGCTATAAGAGCACCAACGTGTTTCTTGCTCTCCCCTTGCAAGTTAGTTATGAATGAATCAAAGGCAACGAGCTCTTCCTTTATATGAAGGCTAGAGGCATCATCAATGTCATTCATTTCATTCATGAGAGAGGAAGAGGATGAAGGTACCTCCGATGCCTTGGCCATAAGACATATTGAGCTCTTGGTGATGGAGTTCTCATTTGGCGACGTGAATAGAGATGGTGAGGAGCTTGTCGTAGTTGAAGGAGTTCTTGTTGTTGATGAGGGAGTTCTTGTCGTTGATGAAGGAGCGGTAGGTGTTGATGTGGTGGCAAGAGTCGCCACTTCATTTGGCGTTTCTTCCTCCGACTCTTCAACATTGGTGGGGTACTCCTCTTGGGTCAACAACACGATGCGAGGCTTCTTGTGAGGACGCCCCTTCTTTCCATAGGGCTTCTTGGGAGGCATCTTGGTTTTGTCCTTGAGCACTAGACATCCACCATGCTCTTCTCTTTTCTCATAAGGGCAATCGGCGATGAAATGGAACTTGTCTTGACAATTGTAAAATGTCCTTGACTTGGAGGGTGAGACCCTATCGGCTTGAGATGGATTTTATTGTCAACTCGCATCTTGCCTCTTGAAGGGTTGTTCCAAAAGGTGTTAGCCGCAAGAGCGAGATGATCGTTGTAAGCAATCTTGAGTGCTTCCTCGGACATGGCGGCAAAGCTTCCAATATCATCATCGTTGTCTTACTCAACGGTAGCCTTCAAGGCAAGGTTGGTTGTGCCTTTTTGCATTCCAAGAGCCCTTGCCCTTGCGTCTTGAGCATTCTTTGTGGCCACCTTGAATGCGGCCATCTCTTTCATCACCTCATTAGACGTCATGAGATGGTAGTTGTGTCTTCCTTCAAGACTCTTGACGTCGGTTGGCTCACATGACATCATAGAGCTCACATACTTCCTCTTGATCCATGTATCATCAATATGAGAAGCACCAACTTCTCGAAAGCTTGTGGCTATGGTGACCAATCTTCGATACATCATCTCATGGTCTTCACCATCAATGTTGGGGGGCTGCCCTCGGGGTGGGGCAGACCCCGGTCCAGATCAGCAGCACGGATACAGGAATTGACCTTTGGGGATGAGAAAGGGTTGTCATGTGGTGCGCCGAAGGGGCAACTTGGCCTTTCGACCGTGGTCAGGGCCAAAATGTCTCCTGGAGGACGCAAGGGGACATCGTTGGAAGCTATAAATAGACCCCCGGACCTTGAAGGCAGCATAAGCACCAGCGGAGGGTTCCTCTAAGAACTAGCTTCTCGAAGATGTCTTTGGTGGCAGCCAAAGACATCTTCGGGAGGCTAGGCCTAGAGATACTCCTCCTAAGCCGCAATCCGGATAAGGGGTGGAACTCGGCCGCAACCGGAAGGGTTCTTGGGCTTCTCGGCATGTCGGAGTCCTCCGGTAAGATCCCGGGTAGAGGAGAACCCGGATGGTCCAGGTGGACGTCCCGGGTAAATACTAACCGACTTACCTATCTCGGTCCTGGCAAGTTATCTTTGTTTTGCAGAAAGGACGTGCCGAACTACCCAAAGAGAAGACCGAGATGGGGGCATGTCGGTCGGGAGTCAGTGGTCTGGTGCAGGCTTTCCGCCTGGCATGGGGGGAGTCCCATTCCTCCTGGCATGGAAGTATGGTCACCTCCTGCCTGACACGGAAGCGTGTCAGCCGGTACGATGACGCTACAACAAGATCGGACATGCCTAGCCCGGCAATCCGGAAAAGGCTACTAAGCATGGGCGAAGACATGTCTTGTCTCTGACAAAGGGACAATGATGATCCAGGACGGCGTCTGCAGTCCTTGCCGGAATGATGACGGCAGGTCTATATCGGGTAGCACGGCGGCTAGGTCACCCTAGCTGGTGTCGACATAACCGTTAGCCCTGTCCGCTGGGACCGTGCCGGATTAGGGTTTCCGGCCCTCCCGGCCGGAACTCTAGAAAAGGCGCCGTAACTCTTCCTGTGGAGGGACGACCAACTTGGGAGACAAAACTATAGTCTCATTTACTCTCAAAGCATTTACCTCCTTCCCTTCTCTAGTTCATGTAGTTCATCATCAAAACAGCTCAAGGAGCACGTTGTAGATCTTGTGACACACTTATATTGAGAGGAAAGGCAGGAGTAGGGGTGTTACCTCCTCACGAGGGCCCCGAACCTGGGTACATCGTGTGTGTGACTTTGCCTTCGCGCATTTGTTTGGATTTTGTAGATCTTTGAGTGTGTTCTTCGGTGATCTTGCGTGTTTCGGCATCCCCTGCCGTGCGAGCTCTTTAGCTCGCTAGCCCTCCCCGGATTCACCAGCGTCCATCGGCCCCATACATTAGCCATCCCATGGCATCTGCCGTGATACCACCACGAGAGTTGGCGCCCACCGTGGGGCAGGTAGAGGCGATGGCTGGTGTACACATCCAAACGGGTTCCACGGTTCACTCCGGCATCCGAGTTCTCTCTGGCCTAGTCGTTAGGCTGGGTGAGATGGATTTCGTCAGCGACAATGCCGGTTGCTTCCGGAACAAGCCCTTTCCGGCGAACGGCTACCTCATCGACTACGGTGCCTTCACCACCTACGTCGCCACCGAGATCGTCTGCACCTATCCGGACACTGTCCTGGAGGCTGAGGATCCCCCCTATGATCCACGCCACCCGGGATCAGCGTATCGATCGCCGCGCAGGCTGCGTCACGGTCACGATGGTCGGGGTAACCGAGGTGGTGTTCGAGGATGCTCCGGACGGCGACACCGGTAGTGGCCGAACTCTGTTGGCAAAACCTCCTCAAGAGAGAGGTGCTGCCCGAGATGGCGATCCCCTGCCGTCCGAACCTCGCTGCCGGCCGGATCACCTCTCGGGTCTAGTCGCCAAGCTGATGCTGATGCCCAAGTCACTTCGGCTAATTTGGAAGAGCACTGCAGATTGCTGCATGCTAAGGCGCAAGAGATCGCCGAGATCAGGCGTGAGCTTAGTGATAGTCTCTGTGAGTACAACGCCGCTCACGGGTTCCCTAGGATAGATTCCCGGGACAAGCGCATCGCTGATCTGCGCAAGAAAGGCAGGATGGTGAATGATGCGTTAGCTGGTGGCGCAGCGCCTAGTCATAGCCGATCGGGTAGTCTGATCTCGGCGGAGAAACCGGTGGACAGCTCACCTGCCAAAACTCTTAGGGCCGCTGAGGCAGCCATGGCCGAGTTGGCTGGGCTATCCGGGGAAGCTTTGCGCAAGCAGCAGGAGCGGGTCAACGAGTTAGTCATAGAAGCTAACCGGCAGAATAAGGCTTTTAAGAAGAAGAACTCGGGTGCAGGCTCCCAGGTGTACTCGGCTAGAGCCGAGAGCAACAAATCGGGCGGAGAGGCTTCATCTCCGCATCCGAGCAAAAGCAAGAGCAAAAGCCGGAGTCGAAGCGGAGGTTCCGAGAGAAATAAGCAATTGCAGACATACGATCCGGCCTTTGCTGGAATCCAGCAAGCCGGACAGAACAATCCTGGTCAGGCTCAGGGCAGCCAGGGGGTGGTAACCGGGGTGTAGGAAACAATGTTCCGGCTAGCCGTGGTAATCAACCTCGGAATCCACCACAAAGTGAGGGAAACTGGCAGACAGATGCCGCCTCTGTCCCACAGCAAGCTGTAGTTCCTGTGGTTAACAAGCACGACGATGGCAACTCGAGGTTGCAGCAACTCGGAAACCAGCCTATAGAGAATCCTCTAGGATCTCGGATAGGAACTCGTCAGCTGGATCCAGCTGATGCCAGGTTCAGGCTCGACGGATTCACCAATACGAATTGGTGGAAGAGCAAGGTCCTCCGGGACCTGACTACTTCGGGCCTCGTATCATGCAGGAGCCGGCTGTGTGAAATTTTCAGCTCAACCGGGGTGGAAAGACCTACGACGGCAGCTCGAAGCCGGAGGGTTGGTTTACCGACTATGTAGCTGCAGTAAGCATAGCCGGTGGAAACAGGCGCTGGGCGGTGCGATATTTGCCGCAAATGTTGGAAGGACCTGCCAGAATTTGGCTGAACAACTTGAGAACTGACAGTATAGACTGTTGGTTAGATTTCGAGGAGGCCTTCATCATCAACTTCACCAGCACGTACAAGAGGCCCAACCGACCTCAGCAGCTTACCATCTGCAAGCCGAGGGACAATGAGACTGACCGAGAATACATTACTCGGTGGAGCAATATTCTCAATTCTTGCGAAGGAGTGGTCGAGGCACAGGCCATATCATGGTTTGCGCAAGGATGTCAACATGGCTCCATTATGTGGCAAAAGTTGCAAGGAAAGATGTCGGCAACCTTGCCAGAAACCATGCGCATTGCCGACACCTACACGCTTCGAGACCCCATGCAACCCCTAGTGGATGTCAGAGACTCCAACAGGAGGAATGCGGGGAATCAGCGCTCGGGGCCGAGCAGGAACCATGACCGCCAGGATTTCGGTCAAAAGAGGAACCAGCCCGAGTTCCACTATGCCTCGCAGCATGTCGCAGCGGTAGGCCGAGATCAGGGGGATGCCGGAAATAATCCGCGGCAGAAAGTGTCTGGCCTGACTTGGGGTGAAAGCCAGGAAGTGCAGAAGACTTGGGTGGACCAAAAAAAGCCACTGACGTATGAAGAGATCCTGAACAAGCCATGCTGCTATCATACGTTGGAGTCCAACAAGCCTGCAAATCACTCTACTCGGCAATGTAGCTGGTACCAGCGCACGTTGCAGGAAGGCGGCGCTGGGGCTACTCGACCGAATGCACCGGCATGACGGCCCAACATTCTGAGGCCTCCTCCACCGCTGTCAGGTGCCAATGCAATCCGGGTTAATCAGCCCACCCAGAGACCTCCTCTCCGCCGACCAGTGAATATGGTAAATGTCAGAAATGACAATGGTGCTGGTCCGAGTAACCAATCCGGACACCAGCAGGGCAACTACCGGGAAGCACATCCGAGCTATGTGGTCTTCGTGACCGAGCCTACTGGCCGGAAGAGTGTGCGACAGTGTCGTGGATTGTCACGGCAGATGTTACCCGGAGGTAACTTGAGATGTGGGGCATGGAGGCTTCCGACATCAGGAGCTTGTCTAGCGTGGCGTGGGGAAACAAGGGTGTATCCAGGTTCGGCCCCTCATCGTGAGGTAAAGACCTACTTCCTGCTTCGGCTTTACTGATCAGGGTTTCGGGACTCGGCGCCTTAGTTTCCGGGTCTCGAGATTACAAGGTGTCTCTACTATGACTTCTGTCGATTGAACCCGTCTCTCTAGGAACCAGGTGACCCCCTTATATAGGCGGCGGGTCTCGCTGGAGGTACAAAGCCGGGTCCGGGTTCCTATCATACCCGGACTCTACTCTAAGTCCTCTAAGCTTCTTCTTTCCTTAGCAAGACTTCATTTTGTACTTGGTCTCCAGCCTTCTGGATCCTTCTTGCTTGCGGGCCAAGGCATACGTTGCGCACCGGCTTACGTATCACCCGGCCCATGTGTTTATACTTGATCCGGCCCAGGCTCCTGCCAGGCCGGCTTATCTTCTATGTCGGTGGGCCTACCGGGTTACGATCCCCCCAACAGTAGCCCCCATGATAACTTGGACATCAGACTGGACTTGCTTCACCTTTGCGCTTTGGAGCATGTTTCTCGGGGAAGCCGTCGGTCCTCTTTTCCGGGTTATCTGAAAAACAATAAGTAACTCATTAAGCAAGCAGGCCCTCAGGTTACTTACACAGCCGGCCTGATGCTTGGTCAACGGCTCGTAACCCGGCCACCACTTCCCGGGTTTCACTCTCTTTGCCTTTGACTTTCTCCTTTCTTTTCTCTTGTCTTTCGGTCAACGACATATTTAATGTCTATCTAAGCGCGGGAATCGAGGAGACAATAACCACCTCGGGGAAACAAAGATTCTGTCAGAGAATATCTCGCCTGACAGATTTTGTCCCCGAAGATAATCATTATCTTCTTATCTTTCCACTTTTACCCCTAGGTCAACCTCAAGGCTCTATAAATATGAGGGGCCGCGGTGAGCAGTGGCTCACTCTCCCCCACGCGCGCTCCCTTCATCTTCCTCCTCGAGCTCAACGCCTCGAGCACTTCGCCTACTCGCACTGTTCATCTTCTTCCCGAGCTGTCCGCCCGCATTTTTCTCCTTCCTCCGAGCCAAGCCTCGAGATGTTCGTCTTCGCGCGTCGCTCGGACTCGAAGATCTCGGACAAGAACTCTACCCGCGCATCCGCCCGTGCGCGCGCCAAATCTTGATTCTCCTTGACTGGTAAGCTTTTCTATCTTTCACGCTCTCCAAGCTCTTCGGATGATTACGTGCTCTTCATGCTCTTGATGCGCTCCTCTTTGTTTTTGACTTTCCGGGGGTCCTTAGATCCATTTCGACCCTCGCGGTTCACTGATTTTCTTGTTTTTCTCGGTCCGGTTGAACCATCGTAGATGAACTCGCGTTCTTCACGTTCTTGCACATCTTCTTTTAATCATACTTTCCCAAGATCACTTAGGTCTTGTTCTGGCTCTCCCTATCTTCAACTTCTTGTTTTCCCACTCCTTATTTATGCGTATGAACTGCACTTTCGATCTTTTGATCTCCCTTTTTCCTATTATTTCACGTAATTCCGTAGATCCGTTCTAACTCTTTATCTCTGTAATTTCTTGTTTGCAGATCTCCGGCTTCCAGCAACCACAATGCCGGTTAAGTACTCTTCTCAACGCGGTCCTAAGAAGGTCAAGAGCACACCCGACGCCGGGTCTTCCGGCATAGTCGCCGCCGAGAAGGCGAAGCGCAAAGCCGGGTGTAACTGGGGCATATCCAATTTCAAGGATAGCCGGCTTGAAGAGCTGGTGAAACTCGGCATACTTCCGACTCAGTCGGAGGCCCGCTGGTGTGCCCCGGATGAAGAAGAGACCCTGCCGCAGCCAGGACCCCGCGAAGTAGTTCTCTTTGCCGATCATATCCCCCGGGGTTTCAAGCCCCCGGGTTCCCTTTTCTTCCGCCAGATCCTCGATTACTTTCAAATCCGTCCACAAGACATAGCACCAAACTCGGTGCTAAACATCACTCATTTTGTCGTCCTCTGCGAAGCCTATCTCGGCATCGCTCCCAGTCTTCCTCTTTTTCTTGAATTCTACTACTGCAAGCCCCAACGGGAATACCCGGCGGGGCCCCTTGTCTCCTGTGGTGGCGTAACTATCCAACGCCGCCGCAACATCATCTTTCTGGGTGTTGTTCTTCACTTTCACCCAAAGGACTGGTAGAAGACTTGGTTCTACTGCCAGTCACTCACTCCTGAGGGTGAGCCGGCCCTTCCCGGCTTTCGGGCTGATAGGCTCACCCTCCACGAGAATATGAACTCCTTCGCCTCCCCGGCTGATCGGAGGCTATCAAGCCACTGGTTGGCCGGGTTTGCGCCCTTCTAGCCCACGGTGTGACGGGCTCGGATTTGGTCCGCTGCTGGGTTGGGTGGCGCATCATGCCACTCGGCATCCGGCCGGGTCTCATCTGCCAATACTCCGGGTCTCCGGACGACCCGATGCGCTTCAACCGAAGCGGTCAGTCGGAGGAGGCGTTGGTCCGGGTTATCCGGAAGATCGTCAATGAATCTCCGGATTCTCTGGCGAGTGCCGGCCTTCCTCCCTTCTGCGCCTCCAACCCGCTGAAGCCGGTATTTTTCTGTTTCCTTTGTCTTTTTCTTTATGTTTTGAAGCTTTCTCTTAGTCAATAACTTCAAATTCTTCAGGCGGACGATACTTGGTAGTCCGCCGCTCTACCTTCCTCGCCCGACTCTGCCGATGAGTCGGGTAACGATGTTGAAGAGGTCGGCTCCGAAGCCTGCGTGGAAGAAGAAGCAGAAGGTGAGTTAGACTCCACCACCCGGCTTTTCCTTGACTTAATGGATGCCGACGTTGGGGAAAACCGGTCTCCCTCTATTGATGAGGCCAATATACCAGATACGGTTCTTCCGTCTTCCGACCCGGCCCCGCCGTCTACCAAGAGGAGGCTCTGCTCCGACTCCGCCGAGGTAACTCCATCGTGCTTGGGCTTGTCCTGCTTACATATTCTTGTTCTGGCCTTACTGACTTTGTCTTGTGTTAACAGGAGGAATGGGAAGCTCGTCGCCAAAAGCGCCGTCTTCGATCCTCCGACTATGACGAGCCACTTTTTGAAGGTATTTCCCGTAACCTGACTCCTCGCCGGGTTAAGCCTCCGCAGACACGCCCTTCCGTTCTTTATCATTTAGCCGGGACTGAGCGGCGGTCTCTGTGAGGCCCTAAAATCGGTACTATGTAGATTTAAGCGTTCCCGCCGAAATCCGCATAATAACGATTTTAGGTCGCCCACCAGACATAATGTGCACGTCGAAACATGCGCATTATGTGGGTGGAATTGTGATAACATTACAACAGTTCCGATACATCCACAAATACAACAGAAGATATAATACAACAACGATTCGAACGAGTCAAGATACAAATATACAATACAAAGATACCAATGACAGCGGAAGCAGAATAGTATCCGACTACGGATAAGAAGCAAATTGGACTAAGAGTCCTGAAGATAAGCAATGGCGCCATATCCCTGCCCAGCCAAGCCGGAGGGATTCCCAAGCTAACGTCGTCGGACTTCAAACCTGTTGACTGCACATAAAGCACATCCCAAAAGAGGGTCAGGGCACTCCCTGGCAAGCAAAACCGACTTGCCTACTTTCTACACCATCTCCCAAAATATAGGGGAGGTGGACTTAGCGGCAGCAGCACTAGCAACCTAAAGAGACACGCTACAACTTCCGTCTAATCAGAGAGAGATAAGAGAGCACATAAGATAAACATCTACAACTAACACCAAACATAACCCATTCTCGGATTAACCCCCTCAACCAAATATGAGGAAGCAATTCGGGAAACTCACACATTGAACAGTTTTAGTTATAATTTATGGTGAAAGTAATTCTATATTACTAGTCAATTTAATTAACATTAATTAAGTGTAAGTTGTCTAGATCTTGTTAGTCAGCATCATCACCAAAGTCGTCCATAACCGTGGACACGGCTCATCGATAAGATTATACCCTGCAGGGGTGCACTACTGTACCCATACTCGCATGATCAACCCAAGCAAGCATCAGGGCTTCTCAACACGACTTATTCCTTCACTACAGCAAGTCCAAGTGCCACCCATATGAGTTGTTACCCGCGTCAGGAGTCCGGCCGAATCTCAATTGCGGACTCATTAGTTTGCGACTACGCCACCATGCGGCACAAACCACAGTAGGAATTGTCCGCTTCGTGTCGTACCGCACCTATATGACCCCCCGTATCACATAACCTCTCATCATCATCGTCATCATCATCATCATGCACATGCATATGAGCAAATGGAAAACCCGAACTACTTGCGGCACATGGACAAGCTGTAGATCCGTTCAAAGTCGAGGGGGGCTCCATAGGGCCTCCCACAAGTGGTTAGTGCGCTCAAAATTGGATCCGAGGACAAAATCTCAGTTCCTAGGTCGACACTGAGTAAAACAAAGCACCTCGCAAGGCCTTCCGCCTGGTGCCTTATCTTTTAATTATAATACCCCAATATAAGACAACATTTTATTAAGATAAAAATAATTCTATCATACTAAGCAGATGGAACATAAGACCAACAGACGACTCGCACAATCAACTCTAAGCATGCGCTACGACTCGCAAGGCCAACAGATAAACAAACAACAGGTGATGGGATGTGGGGATAAAGCTGTATGGGTTGCAGGATAAACATGTGATGGGATCGCAATTCAAGAATCAAATGCTAGGGTAGCAGAGATCAACGGCAGGAATGAAAGACAATGTATAGGTAAACAAGCAAACTTTGCTTGCCTGGAATCCCGCATGGAAGCAGATCTTGTCGTTACTCACGCATCTCAACGTCGTATCCGCGAAGAAGCAACAAACACTGGAAAGCGTAACAGATGCATTTTACAACTACGGCAAAAGATCCAGCATGATCATGCGACAGATGAATGACATGGCAAGATGCAATGCGAGATGCACTTAATCCAAATTAAGCGGAACCGGGATTCCGACAATTAATATTTAGGTGCAAGTTATTTATTTACCCACAATAGCATGGCAACACATGGCATGGGTGATCTAATGAAATTAAATGGAATAGGGCATTATATATTTATTACCCCACACATTCCATATTGAATTATTTAGGTGATTTGCTACACCCGCAAACCCAAGAGATGCAACACATGCAATTATGATGTGAAATGCACAAGATAGATGACATTTAATAAAAATAGGTTTAGGGTTAGGGTTTGGGTCCGTACGTTGGATCGGGAGAGATAGGGTTCGAAACCGACGTATTCGGTCCGTAGAGGAAGTAGCCGACGTCGAGGAAGTAGCCGTCGTGGAACCGGGGCATCGTCGTTTGTCGGTGTCGTGGAAGTGGTTGAAGTAGTCGCCCGAGCGGTCGTTGTTCGGAGCACCGGCTTCGGGGTAGGGGGCGCACTTGTCGCATCCAGTCTTCGGGCCACGGCAACGGTTTCAAGTCACGCACGAAGGCGGACACACACATGAGGCGACACGGAAAAACGGTGGAAGACCTCGTCGATGGCCATGAAGATGGACTCCGGGGTCGGCGGCACGAGGGCGCCTCGTGTGTGAATTTCATCGAACACGCGCGGTGCGCCAAGGACGGATGGGGATGGCGTCGAGGCCGGGAAGGAGGCGGTCGGGGACGCGAAGGCGGGCGGTGACGAGCGGTGGCAACGGCGGCGACGGGGCGAGGTCCGCGGCGGATGAGGAAGGAGGCGAGGTCGTGGTGGCGGTGTCGGGCGACGGCGCGGAGTGGGGCGCCGGCTCGGTGCGCAGCTGGGGAGGCGGCGCGGCGTGCAGGAGCGCGCTGCGGGCGGCGCAGGCGGCGCATGCGGCAGGGGACGCGGCGGCGAGGTGGCCGGGCCGGTGGTGGCTCGGGGCGCGTGGCGGAGGAGCTAGGGGGCGCGGCGCGGGATGAGGAGGCGTCGGGCTGGTGCGGCTGGGGGCGGCACGGCGTCGCGGAGAGGCGGAGGCGGCGGCCGAGGGCGCGGTGGCGGCTGGAGGCGCAGGGAGCTCGGGCCGGCGGCGATGAGGCGCGGGTGCGGGCGAGGGGCGCGGCGGCTATGGCATGGAGGCGGCGACGGGCGCGCGCGCGGGGCGAGGAGGCGAGGAGCCGAGGGCCCGGAGCGGCGCTAGGCGTGCGGGGCGACAGCGCTAGGTGCGGGCTCGGGAGGAGCATGGGAGCGGTTGTGCGGGAGGAGCACGTGAGGAAGAAGGAGAGAAAGAAGAAAAAGAAAAAGGAAAAAAAAGAAAAGGAGGGGGAAAAAGAAAAGAAAAAGGGAGTGGAAGGGCTTTTGCAAATTCCCAGAAAAAGGAGGAGGGTGGCTGCAAAATTGTAGGGGGTGGGAAAGAATTTTCTGTGGGGAAACCTAGGGTTTGCTTAGGTGGGCTTGGGCTTTTATTTGTCTCCCTTTATTCTTTTTTGTTTTCTATTTTTAAAGCAAAAACGAAAAGGAATTTGAATACGAAACCTATACAAAATATTTTTAGTTTCAAATAGACAATTTAATAAACTAGGTTTTAACATTTTTAAAAGATTTGAAAATGATACATTTTTAATTAATTTGAAATGCATTTGAATTTAATTGCGGGGATTGATTTTAAATGCAACAAATTAAATTTAATGAGATGCAATGCAATGCCATGTCGATGCAAAAAGAAAAACTCACAAATCAAAAGGGGATAAATCCCGGGGCGTTACAGTCTCTCTCAGTGTCTTCAGATTCGAGCGATGATCTTTTTGGCGGCTTTGCTGTCAATAAGGGGTATGTCGCCTTTCTTTCACCTTTTATGTTTGCTTATTTGTCTTTGTTGTAACCTTCTTCTCGTTGTGCCGAGCTCGCACTGTGCCCACGCCTTCTCCGGCTGTGGATGAGACCGCTGTCACCTCGCCCCTCCGTACTGAAGGAGGCGTCGCTAAGCCGGCGGCTCCTCCGACTTCTCCTCGGACATCTGGCTTGCCGGATGTGGATATCACCGGCTCTGCCAAGGGTGACAAGCCCCTCGACACCCTCATCGCCAAGACCGCTGCGCCGGGTGCCGCCACCTCAAAATCTTCAACCGGCAAGGCCTCCAGGTTCTAGTCCTATAAGGACTTGGACTTGACAGCTCTCTTCGTGGAGCTTCATAGACGCGTTGGGGAGTCGCGTCAAGCAGAGGACAGCGTCTTGGCTGAACTCCAAGAGAAATTTGAGGTACGCATGTATTTCTCTCCTAGTCCCCAAGTGTCGGGTCATCAGCCTACGATGACTCGGGACTTCCAATTTGTCCTGTTTTGATTGATGACGTTCTTTGTTGAGTAGTCCCCAAGAGTCGGAATGACTAGTTGCAGTATTCCGGGTCTTTGTTTGCTCTTTGGTTTCAACTGAGAAGTCCCCAAGAGTCGGGTTATCAGGCTGCGATACTCCGGGTCTTCCTGTTGAACTCTGATTTTGAGCCCACAATTGAGTAGCCCCCAAGTGCCGGGTCTTAGCCTGCGCGACCTGGGGCTTATAACAATTTGGGCTTTCATATTCTTACTCGCCGCATCCTGACCATTTTCTTGTGTTTCTTGTTTCAGGACCAGACCCGCCAGCAGGACCATGCCCTTGACGTTGTCAAGGGAGAGTTGGAGTCAGAAGCCGGCCGCCGTGCCGGCCTTGAGAAGAAGATCGCCGAGCTTGAGAAGAAGATCGGCGAAGTTGCTGAAGAAAACTCCCTCCTCCGTCGAGAGATGGAGGAGCATGAGACCAACTGGACGGAGCAGCGTGACAAGCTGCAAGAGGATCTGAACGCCTCCAACGCCAAGTATACGAAGCTTGTCACGTTTCTTGCTGAGATGACCACCGCGCTTTTTGGTAAGCCGGCTCTATTTTTGACTGTCACTTATCTTATCTTGCTCTTCCGACTTACACTTCTGGCTTTCTTTTTTCAGGGTCTTGGAACCCCATATGCAAGCTTGAGCCGGAGGGGAAGCTCAAGGCCGTCTATACGCTTCTCCAGCAGCTGTATTATGGAGCTGGCAAGGCGTTGATGGACTGTCACAGCTGGGAGAAGCCGCCCACACGGAGCTTCTCACCAAGGGGTGGCCTTGCTAGAGTGACGGGACCAAGGAGGACATCAAGGCCATAGATGTGAAGACCCGGCACCATGCAACAGTGCTGACTAATAACCTCAGTCTTAGCACTTTCCAGGTGGGGTATACGGCTGAGGGAGCTAAGCTTTCTCCCAAAGAGCCGGCTTTGAAGGGGCTTGATCCGAGCTACCGTGCTCCTCTGCCGACTCAGCCGGAGGTGGCTTGTAACGCCCCGGGATTTATCCCCTTTTGTTTTGTGAGTTTTCTTTTTTTGCATCGACATGGCATCGCATCGCATTAATTTAATTTGTTGCATTTAAATTAAATTTCCATAATTAAATTCAAATGCATTTTGAATTAATTAAAAATGTGTTATTTTCAAATCTTTTAAAAATGTTAAAAATTAGTTTATTAAATTGTCATTTTAAAACTAAAAATATTTTGTATAAGATTCGTGTTCAAATTCATTTTCGTTTTTGTTCTAAAAATATAAAACAAAAAGAATAACGGGAGAGAAATAAGGCCCAAAGCCCATCTAACCCCAAACCCTAGGTTTTGCCTCCTGAAAACTTTTCCCACCCCCTGGAATTTTTGCAGCCGCCCCCCTCCACTTTCTCCTTTTTTCTTTTTTCCTTTTTCCCCTCCTTTTTCTTTCTTTTCCTTTTCCTCTTTTCCTTTTTTTTCTCTCTTCTCCTTCTTCCTCCCATCCCGCACGCACCAAATTCCCGAGCCGTGCTCCGCTCGTGCTGGCCCCAGCTCCGGCCGCACGCCAACCCCGCCTCCCCAGCGCCACCGGTCGCCGCCGCGCCCCACGCCACCCCCGGCCTCCTCCGCCGCAGCTCCCGCCGCCGCACGCGCGCGTCCTCCACGTCACCACGCGCCCCGCCGCCAGCTCGCTGCGCGCCGCCGCGCTCCCCACGCCGCCAGCCGACGCGCGCGTCGCCGCGCCCCGAGCTGCTCCCCGCGCCTCCTCCCGTCCGCCGGCCGCGCGCCTCCCCACGGCCGCGACGCGCGCACCTCCGGCCACCGCCCGCGTAGCCGCCTTCGCCCTCACGTCTGCGCCGCCCCCCCCCCCCCCCCCCCCCGCCTCTGAGCCGCCGCCGGACGTTGCTCCCGAGCCCCGCACCCCGGCCTCCTCCCGCCGCCGGTCGCGCCCCCGAGCGCCTCCCGCAGCTCCCGCGCCGCCGCCTACGCCCGCGCCTCGCTGCCGCCGCCCGTGCCCGCGCGCCCACCTGCGCACGTCCGCATCCGCCCGCGCCGCCGCCGCCCACGCAGCGCCCCACGCGTGCACAACATGTTGCCGCTGCCGTGCGTTCTTCTATTTTCCGGTCGCGTGCACGCCGCCGCCGACGCCCGCCAGGTGTTCGACTTTATGTTCGCAAGACCCCGGAGTCCATCTTCATGACCCATCGACGAGGTCTTCCTCCGTCTTTTCCGTGTCGTCTCATGTGTGTGGCCGCCTTCGTGCGTGACTTGAAACCGTTGCCGTGGCCCGAAGACTGGATGTGACAAGTGCGCCACCGACTCCGAAGCCGGTGCTCCGAACAACAACCCCCGGGACGACTACCCGACCACTTCCACAACACCGACAAACGACGATGCCCCGGTTCCGCGACGACTACTTCCACGACAACGACTACTTCCTCTACGGACCGAAGACGTCGGTTTTGAACCCTATCTCTCCCGATCCAACGTGCGAAGCCAAACCCTAACCCTACCTATTTTATTAAATGTCATCTATCTTGTGCATATCGCATCATACTTGCATGTGTTGCATCTCTTGGGTTTGGTGGTGTAGCGATTCACCTAAATAATAATTATGGAATATGTGGGCATTTAATTACTATTGATGCCTATTCCATTTAATTTGATTAGATCATCTTTGCCATGCCTTGCCATCTTAATGGACATTTAATTTGTGGGGTAGATAAATAACTTCAACATTAATATTAATTGTCGGAATCTCGGTTCCGCTTAAGTTGGATTAAGTGCATCTCGCAATGCATCTTGCCATGTCATGCATCTTTCTCTTATGATCATGCTGGATCTTTTGTCGTAGTTGTAAAATGCATATTTACGCTTTCCAGCGTTTGTTGCTTCTTCGCGGATACGACGTTGAGATGTGTGAGCAATGACAAGATCTGCTTCCATGCGGGATTCCAGGCAAGCAAAGTTTGCTTGTTTACCTATACATTGTCTTTCATTCCTGCCGTTGATCTCTGCTACCCTAGTATTCGATTCTTATCGCGATCCCATCACATTTCTATCCTGCAGCCCATACAGCTTTATCCCCACATCCCATCACCTGTTGTTTGTTTATCTGTTGGCCTTGCGAGTCGTAGCGCATGCTTAGAGTTGACTGTGCGAGTCGTCTGTTGGTCTTATGTTTCATCTGCTTAGTATGATAGATTGTTCTACTTTAATAAAATGCTATCTTGTATTGGGGTATTATAATTAAATGATAAGGCACCAGGCGGAAGGCCTTGCGAGGTGTTTTGTTCTGCTCAGTGTCGACCTAGGAACTGAGATTTTGTCCTCGGATCCAATTTTGAGCGCACTAACCACTTGTGGGAGGCCCTATGGAGCCCCCCTCGACTTTGAACGGATCCGCAGCTCGTCCATGTGCCGCAAGTAGTTCGGGTTTTCCATTCGCTCATATGCATGTGCATGATGGTGATGATCGATGAGAGGTTACTTGATACGGGGGGGTCATATAGGGGTGGTGCTCACGTAGCGGACAGTTCCTACTGTGGTTTGAGCCGCATGGTGAGCAGACACAAACTAATGAGTCCGCAATTGAGATTCGGCCGGACTCCTGACGCGGGTAACAACTCATATGGGTGGCACTTGGACTTGTTGTAGTGAAGGAATGAGTCGTGTTGAGAGGCCCTAACGGGTTGATCATGTGAGTATGGGTACTGTAGTGCACCCCTGCAGGGTATAATCTTATCGATGAGCCGTGTCCACGGTTATGGACGACTTTGGTGATGATGCTGGCTAACAAGATCTAGACAACTTGCACCTAATTAATGTTAATTAATTTGACTAGTAATATAGAATTACTTTCACAATAAATTATAATTAAAAGTGTTCAACGTGTGAGTTTCCCGAGTTGCTTCCTCATATTTGGTTGAGGGGGTTAATTCGAGAATGGGTTATGTTTGGTGTTAGCTGTAGATGTTTATCTTATGCGCTCTCTTATCCCTCTCTGATTAGACGGAAGTTGTAGCGTGTCTCTTTAGGTTGCTAGTGCTGCTGCCGCTAAGTCCACCTCCCCTATATTTTGGGAGATGGTGTATAAAGTAGGCAAGTCGGTTTTGCTTGCCAGGGAGTGCCCTGACCCTCTTTTGGGATGTGCTTTATGTGCAGTCAACAGGTTTGAAGTCCGACGACGTTAGCTTGGGAATCCCTCCGGCTTGGCTGGACAGGGATATGCGCCATTGCTTATCTTCAGGACTCTTAGTCCAATTTGCTTCTTATCCGTAGTCGGATACTATTCTGCTTCCGCTGTCATTGGTATCTTTGTATTGTATATTTGTATCTTGACTCGTTCGAATCGTTGTTGTATTATATCTTCTGTTGTATTTGTGGATGTATCGGAACTGTTGTAATGTTATCACAATTCCACCCACATAATGCGCATGTTTCGGCGTGCACATTATGTCTGGTGGGCGACCTAAAATCGTTATTATGCGGATTTCGGCGGGATCGCTTAAATCTACATAGTACCAATTTTAGGGCGTCACATGGCTCCTGAGTCCGAGACATCCAACGCGCCGGCTCCTCCCCGCCCGGCCTCTGGCCCCTTTTCAAGCGTCTTCAAGATTTCCTAGGAGGATGCTGAGGGCTTGGCGAAGAGGAAGTCGAAGAAGAAATCCGCCGCCTCTGGCTCGTCCGGCTTAGCTCCCGAGACCCCAGTTGTGCCTAGTGAATATGGCCCGGCAGTATAAACCGGCTTGTAATATTTTTCACCTTTGCACTTTGTCCGAAACTCGTATTCTTTTGGCTTGCATAGCCTGTAATAGGTTAGCTTTAACTTTATGGAGCTATACCTGTGCTGATGCGCCTTCGTGCGCCTGATACACTTGCTTTAATTTTATACCCGGCCTCAGCCGTATTTTGCGAGCTTGTATTTGGTGTTGATGACCATTTCGGCTTCCTTTGCCTCTGCATAGCCTCTTTTTGACGTCATGTGCAAGAAACTCAGGGTCGATCAGGGTCTGCTAAGTCCTCAGGGGCATCATAGTCAGATTGAAAGCCGGGTTTGTAACATCTGGTCACGGTGGCTTCTTTGCCGGGTTAGAATAACATCGAGCTAGCAGGCAAGTATAACCAAGAAATTGTGGCGTCTATGCCGGGTTTTGAGTTTTCAACTTGCAACTGATAGTTGTCAAGCCCCCAAGACCTTTTTAGGAAATTGTGGCGTCTATGCCGAGTCCTGAGTTTTCAACTTCTAACTTTTAGTAAGTAAGCCCCCAAGACCCTTGAAAGGAGTAAGAATAGAAACTTGGTGGCGTCTATGCCGAGTCTTGAGTTTTCAACTTCTAACTTTTAGTTAGTAAGCCCCCAAGACCCTTAAAAGGAGTAAGAATATAAACTTGGTGGCGTCTATGCCGGGTCTTGAGTTTTCAACTTCTAACTTTTTGTTAGTAAGCCCCCAAGACCCCTTATTGTGTAACATCTGGGCACTTTTGTCAACAAACTCTTTTCTTCAGAGAAGTTTTCTTTATTTAGCACAAGGTATGTACATAGCTAGCAAGCCGCCTCATTAAAAACCTTCCAGTCCCCTTAGGTACCCCGGTAAGGAAAAGAGCACGTCTGAAACCTGCTGCTTTCTCAGTAAAAGATACAAAAATAGGTATGGAGTCCGTCCATCCAGGTTTCCCTTTGCCTATGTGTAGTATGGTCTAAGCTCTGCTATGTTCCACGGCCTATCGTTCTCTGTCATTGGGTACCTTGTGTGATCTGTGTTTGGTCTTGTCGCTGTGTTTTCTTCCCTTAGATCCACCAGATAGTAGGATCCGTTGTGTAGATTTGTGCTTATCACGAAAGGTCCTTCCCATGGGGGAGTGAGCTTATGAAAGCCGACTCTGTTCTGAGCCAATCTAAGGACCAAGTCTCCCTCTTGGAAAGTGCTGGATCTAACCCAGCGGCTGAGATACCGTCTTAAGTCTTGCTGATATATAGCTGATCTTTCCAGGGCTAGCTCTCTTGCTTCTTCCAGTAAATCCACATATGTGAGCCGGGCTTTCTCATTTTCGGTCTCCACGTAATTTGCAACTCTTGGAGAATCATGAATGATGTCGCTGGGTAAGACTGCTTCTGCTCCGTATACCATGAAGAAAGGAGTGAAGTCTGTGGATCTATTTGGGGTTGTGTTGATACTCCAAACGACTGATGGCAGTTCTTCTTCCCAGGCTCCGGCTGCTCTTACAAGCGGAACCCGGAGCCTTGGTTTTATCCCCCTGACGAGCTCCAGGTTTGTTCTTTCAACCTGACCGTTTGACTGAGGATGTGACACTGAAGCCAGATCAAGCCGGATCCCATTGTCTCCGAAGAACTTCTGCATCTCTTCGAGTGAGAAGTTTTTCCCATTGTCTGTGATGATGCTGTGGGGGTACCCGAATCTGAATATGATTCTCTTTAGAAATTTGACTGCTGTAGCTGCTGAGCAGCTGTTGACGGGTTGTACCTCGACCCACTTTGTGAATTTTTTCACTGCTACCAGGAGATGAGTTTTCTTGCCGGGTGACGGCTGGAAGGGTCCAACCATGTCCATACCCCATACTGAAAAGGCCATGTGATTGGTATTGTCCTTAGGTCCTGAGCCGGTACGTGAATCTGCCTAGCATATCTCTAGCATCCATCGCAAACCCGGGCTTTGCTCTCCGCGTCTGCCAAAGCCGGCAGCCAAAAGAAACCGTGTCTATATGCCTTGGCTACCATTGATCTTGTTGATGCGTGGTGTCCACAATCTCCTGAGTGGATCTCCTGTAGGATTTTCCGGCCTTCCTCTGCTGAGACACATCGTAGAAAAACTCCTGAAGTGCTCTTCTTGTGTAACTCGCCGTTGATGATGACGTACGCCTTAGCCCGGCGTACAATTTGTCTTGCAAGAACTTAATTTTTTGGTAGCTCCTCTATGAGTAGATAAGCTAGGTACGGCTTTTTCCATGACGGTGTTTTATGTAAGGCGGCAACCAACTGGGACTCCGGGTCATCAGGGACTGCAAGTTCTTCCTCGGTTGGCAGCTTGACGGATGGGTTATATAACTCGGCCTTGAATGCATTAGGTGGTATCGGGTCTCTCCTGGAGCCGATTCTTGATAGAGCGTCTGCCGCCTCATTCTTTCTTCTATAAATGTGTTCCACTAGATACCCGGAAAAGAACCCGGCTACCCTGTCAACCTCTCTTCCTGTCGCCTCCCTGTTTCTGATTATTTCTGCTAAGGGAGCTGAGCTCACCACTGTTATGGGGTGTTCCTGGAAGTAGTGTGGCATTTTCCATGAAGACTTGAAAGACCAACTTCTACCATTGCGGGTATCTCTGCTTTGACTCGGTTAGGGCCACACTGACGTAGTAGACTGGCCGTTGAACCGGGTATTCCTTACCTTCATCTTTCCTCTCTACGACGACCACGGCGCTGACGGCTCGTGAGTTGGCGGAGACATATAACAACATTGGCTCCTTACTCGTAGGAGCTGCTAGGACAGGTGTTGTGGACAGTGTTATCTTCAAATCTTCAAAGGCATCATCCGCTTCCTGGTCCCATATGAACTTGTCTGATTTCTTCAGTAACTTGTATAATGGGAGTGCTTTCTCTCCCATCCCTGCTATGAACCGGCTTAGGGCTGTGATGCAACCCGTCAATTTCTGGACGTCGTTTACGCACTCCGGTTTCTTGAGGTTCATGATCGCCTTGATTTTCGCCGGGTTTGCCTCAATTCCTCTTTCTGAAACTATGAAGCTGAGTAACATGCCTGCTGGAACCCCGAATACACACTTGGTCGGGTTAAGCTTCATCTGGTACTTGCGGAGATTGGTAAAGGTCTCTCTCAGGTCATCTAGGAGTGACCCGGTTTTCTGAGATTTGATCACGACATCATCAACGTAAGCATAGACGTTGCGGCCAATCTGATCTTCAAAGCACTTCTGGATACATCTCTGGTACGTTGCCCCTGAGTTCTTGAGGCCAAAGGACATTGTTTTGTAGCAAAAAGCTCCAAAGGGTGTGATAAATGACGTCTTCTCTTGGTCTTCTTCTTTGAGCTTGATCTGGTGATACCCGGAATAAGCATCCAGGAAGCACAGTAGTTCGCTGCGGGCTGTGGCATCAATTATATGGTCTATCCGAGGTACCGCAAAATGATCTTTTGGACAGACTTTGTTCAAACTTATGTAATCGACACACATTCTCCACTCTCCGTTCTTTTTTAGCACAAGGACCGGGTTAGCCAGCCACTTCGGGTGATACACTTCCATGATAAAGCCGTCCGCTAGAAAGCGGGCTATCTCTTCTCCAATAACTTTTTTCCTGTCTGCATTGAAACGACGCAGACCTTGCTTTACTGGTTTTGCTGCTGGATCAACATGTAATCTATGCTCGGCGAGTTCACTCGAGACACCCGGCATGTCCGAGGGGGACCATGCAAAGATCTCACGGTGCTCACGGATGAACTCGACGAGCGCGCTTTCCTATTTTGGGTCCATATGAGACCCGATCGAGAACTGCTTGGAGGAATCTCCTTCCACGAAATCGACCATCTTGGTATCCTGGGCTGACTTGATTTTTTTCTTTTCTTCCTCGTGGGACGGCTTATCCAGCACACGTTTGTCAGCCGGGTCTACCTGAGACTTGTAGTATTTCAACTCTTCTTCTGAGCAGGCCTGATATGCTATGATGGCGTCACCCCGGTCACACTCGGTTGCCATGTCTTTGCTTCCATCAATGGTGGTGGTCCCCTGGGGACCCGGTATCTTCAATTTGAGGTAAATGTAACATGGTCTTGCCATGAACTTGGTGTAAGCCGGCCTTCCGAATAAAGCGTGGTACGGGCTTTTTAGGTCGACCACCTCGAATGTCAGGTATTCTGACCTATACTGGGTCTTGCTACTCCGAAAGTTACCTCCTGTCTGATTTTTCCGATTGGGTGAGCCGATTTTCCCAGTACTATTCCATGAAAAATTGTTGATGTTGGCGTTAGCCGGCTTTCAGACAGACCTATCCTTTGGAAAGTATCCACATATAAGATGTTGATGATGCTCCCTCCGTCCATTAGGACCTTGTTCAGACGAAAACTGTCTACTTGTGGCGCCACTACCAAGGCTAGGAGACCCGGGTGTTCTATTCTTTCCGGGTGGTCCTCTCTGCTCTGACCACTTCAGGTACTTTGGTAAGGCTGTTGCTACTGTATTGACCTCTCTGTCTTCCAATTTTTGCTCTCTACTACATGTGTTGGTGGTAAACACATGATATTGGCCTTGACTGTGGAGCTCTTTCGGTGTTTGTTGATAACCTCCGCCTTGATGCTGGCTTGACCCGGCGTTGTTATTTGGCGGTGCTTGAGACCCGGATCATGTACCCTGATTGCCCTGGTTACCGTTGTTGCCGTGATTTCCATGATTACCACTGTTCCCATTACTTCCGTTGAAGTTGCCTTGGTTCTGCTCCAAAGACTGCTCGTGTTTTCTCCATGCCCTCATGTCAGCGCATTGTGCTAACGTGTGACTGGCTGGTTTACCGTTCCTGACATGCCTAGGGCACGGCATGCTATGTATTTCACTGATGTTTGGTCCTCTTGGGGGACCGGCTCTGAAGTTTCCGCCGGGTCTTTGTCCTCTGTAGCCTGAGGCCTGGGTGGTTCCAACAAACTCTGAGTTTCCTCCCTCATAGGGTCTTTTATTGTTTTGATTTCCGTTGTTCTGATTTGGCGCCGGGTTACGCGCTGCGTTGACCCTGTTGCTCTTCTATTGCTCTTCTGTCTCGCCTACTCTTTTGTCTGTCGCTGCATATTTGTAAGCAATTGAGACCACCTCTCCGATAGTGATGTCTTGGCGAGTCGGGTCTTCTCTCATGCGTCCTAGCTTGTGCGTTAAAGAATCGAAGGCACAGTTTTTCTCCATCGTGGTTATTGCCGTGTGAGCTGAAATATTGATTGAGGACTGCAGGATCTCTGTGACGTGCTACCCATTGCCTTGCTGACTCGGTCTTCCCCATGACACACCGATCTAGATCTGCCTCAGTATATTGCTTCTTGCACGTCCCGGCGAAATTTGACATAAATGCCGTCTTGAGTTCCTCCCATGAATGGATGCTATTTGGTGGAAGCCGGTCTAGCCAAATTTTGGGTGCACCTTCCGCCATCATCAGATATAGAAATCTTGCACACAGGTTCGGCGTTGCGTTCTTCATGCCCATGGCCATACTGTATCCGCTCAACCATGTCTCCGGGTTCATGTTCGGCTCATAGTTAACAACCTTACTCGGCTCTTTGAATTTTTCTGGGAACGGTTGTGATCTGATCGCGTCTGACAGAGACTTGGGCCCTGTTAAGTTTACAGACGAGCCTCCTCCGTGACCCGGCGCAGGTGAATTCACGACGGGTCTGGGTTGAACCGTGGCTCCGACTCTCGCTCCGGCTTCAGGTGTGGCTACCACCGCCGCCACGCGTCTTGCTCTTGAATTGTCTACTATGGATTGGGCGGTGGAGACGGCAAGCGCGGCCATCCTTCGTGGTCCATGCACCTGCTGCTGCTGTTGCTGTTGAACTGGTTGCGGGGCTGGCCATTTTTCCGGTCCTAACCTATTTTGAACTGATCTTGCTACGACCGGCTCTAGCTGTCGAGTTCTGGTACGGGTCCTTGCCGGCTCTGAGTTGAAAGCTTGTGAACCTCGTGGGTTGTTGTCATGTTGAACTACAGCCATCCTTAGCAGATCCACGGCCCTCCTTGCCTCTAAGCCCTCCAGTGAATTATCGAAAGGTATCCGCTCTAGGGCGTGTGTCGCTGCAAAAATATTGTCAACTTGGTTATTGTAATGACCCGGGGGAGGATCAAACCTGGGTGGTGGTTGTTGCTCGATGACTGCTGCTCCAGCTTCTGCCAAGTCTCTTGTCGGTGCTCCTGGCAGGACAGCAGCTGGCGTCGGGTGAACTATTGCTACCGGTGCCGCCACGGGCGCCGGGTTTGGTGTTGTCTGGAACTCCAAGGCCAAAGGTGCTATGGTATTTGTCCCAGTCGGGAGGTGGAGCCGGCTTCCGCGCCTTCTGTTCTGGATAGCAGTTTACTTGTCCCTTCTCCTCTGGAAGGTGTTTCTCACTTCCAGCAGATTTTGCTCTTGCTGGATCACGAGCTGCTCCCTTTCTTGAATACGCCGGTTCTCCGCCGCACGCTCTTGGCTCGCCCTTGCCACCGCTTGTCTTAGTTATTCTATCTCTCTCATCATAGCCGTGCTATTGTTTGTTATTTCCCCTTGTGTCGGGCTTGCTGAAGTTCCCGCGAGCGCCTGCTGCTGCTGCGGTGGAGGTCTGACTATCTTTGTCGGACTTGGCGCAAGTATCGGGTTTCCTAGAGGGATTCCCGCAGCTGGTGTCTGTATGTGATCCAATGAACTGAAAGTCGGTAAGATTCCTCCTGCTATGGGATTAGGGGGTGCATAGTTTGCTGCAGGTGGAGCTTGATGTTGATCCCAGTTGTCTCTGTTCTGCCTTGCCAACGCCTCGGCGCTTGTCTCATCACTTATGGAAACCGAAGCTCCGTCAGCCGGGGGTGCCTGGGTTACCACGTGAACCGTCATGTGACGCACGGGTCCTAGCGGCGCCGGGTAATCTTCGTCCACAAACCCGTCTCCGAAACGATCGTCGAACAAGGGTAAGATTGACTCTGTGTCTGTATCCAGATCTGATACATTAACGGGGGTGACGATAGAGTCCTCCCTGACCTGGTTCATCGATTCTCCCTCTTCTAGTGATCCAACTGATTCCTCTCCGTCCGTCTGGGCCATGGTGGTTGACCCGGACTCGGATTCGAACTCCGGCTCGTACTGCTCTGTGTCGGCTCCATTGGACCGGATCACACCTAGGAAAACATCGATCTGTCCAAAGATGAACATAGATCCGGTCTACAAGAAATCCGCCTCTTCTGTCCTGCCGCAGTCGTCCACGATCCGTTCCCCTCCTGGGAGCGTGTGGATCTGGCCGATAGCTAGGTTTTCCATACCTCGCTGCGCTTCTCCTGAAAATTGATACTCTTGGCCGCTGGCCCCACGGTGGGCGCCAGCTGTCGTGGGATTGTCACGGCAGATGTTACCCGGAGGTAACTTGAGATGTGGGGCATGGCGGCTTCCGACATCAGGAGCTGTCTAGCGTGGCGTGGGGAAACAAGGGTTTACCCAGGTTCGGCCTCTCGTCGTGAGGTAAAGACCTACTTCCTGCTTCGGCTTTACTGATTAGGGTTTTGGGACTCGGCGCCTTAGCTTCCCGGTCTCGAGATTACAAGGTGTCTCTACTATGACTTGTGTCGATTGAATCCGTCTCTCTAGGAACCAGGAGACCCCCTTATATAGGCGGCGGGTCTCGCTGGAGGTACAAAGCCGGGTCCGGGTTCCTATCATCCCCGGACTCTACTCTAAGTCCTCTAAGCCTCTTCTTTCCTTAGCAAGACTCCGTTTTGTACTTGGTCTCTAGCCTTCTGGATCCTTCTTGCTTGCGGGCCAAGACATACGTTGCGCACCGGCTTACGTATCACCCGGCCCATATCTTTATGCTTGATCCGGCCCAGGCTCCTGCCAGGCCGGCTTATCTTCTATGTCGGTGGGCCTACCGGGTTACGATCCCCCCAATAGACAGCGTGCTCTGGAGGTAAATGTTATGATCCCGGCGGTACCCAAGTTCCTGCAATGGTCCGAGATGGAGATCGCCTGGAGCCGGAAGGATCATGCTCGGGTTATGCCCAAACCTGGTGGTTATGCTTTGGTGGTAGATCTGACCTTCGTCGGTCCAAGTCTCAACGTCCGTTTCAGTCGGGTCCTGATTGACAATGGCAGTGCCATTAACATCATGTACAAGGATACCATGCTGAAGCAGGGGGTGTCCATGAACACGCTGCTCCCAACCGAGACGACTTTCCATGGCATTGTGCCCGGAGTCCCTACCATGCGCTCATTGGTAGGCCGGCATTGGCCAAGTTCATGATCTCCACTCACATGGGTTACCTGAAGATGAAGATGCCAGGTCCAAATGGAGTGATCACCATCGCGGGAGACCACAAGCGCTCCATGGACTGTGCATCTGCCGGATCATGCTTAGCCGAGTCCCTGGTCATAGTGTAGGAGAAGAAGAGAATCCAGCAAGTGGTTGCACTGGCCAAGACCTCGCAACTCGGCATGCCCGGAATGGTGAACTCGGAGCAGAACGCCTCATTCCAAGCACCAAAGGAGACCAAGAAGGTGGGAGTTGACCCCAGTAACCCGGAGCGTCAGGTGATCATTGGAAGAAACCTGGACAGGAAATAGGAAGGCGAGCTCGTCAACTTCCTCCGTGAGAATCGGGATGCCTTTGCGTGGTCGAGTGACGATCTGCAAGGCATTCCAAGGGAGTTGGCTGAGCACTCCTTATTTGTCAGGCCTGACGCAAAGCCGGTGAAGCAACCGAATAGGCGCCTCTCGGATGAGAGAAGAGCTGCCATCATGGAGCATCTCGCGGTACTTCTGGCCGCCGTGTTCGTAATGGAAGTACTGCATCCGGATTGGATATTGAATCCAGTTCTGGTTGATAAGAAGAAAGATGATCCCCTCCTGCTCAAGGTGTGGCGCATGTGCATCGACTTCACCAACCTCAACAAGGCATGCCCGAAAAATCCGTTTCCCCTCCCCTGGATAGATCAAGTGATCGATTCCACTGCCGGGAGTGAACTTTTGACTTTTTTAGATGCTTATTCTGGTTTCCACCAGATACCTTTGAATCCGGATGATCAATTGAAAACTGCTTTTATTACCCCATATGGGGCTTATTGCTATCATGTCATGACTTTTGGGTTGTGAAATGCTGGTGCTACATACCAAAGATGCATGAAGAAATTCTTACATGACCAGATAGGCCGGAATGCCGAGGTCTATGTCGATGACATAGTCATAAAAAAAAATCCTCTTTGATCAATGATCTGAGGGAAACATTTAAAAACTTAAGAAAATTTCTGATGAGGTTGAACCCGGATAAATGTACATTCGGTGTTCCGGCATGCAAGTTACTTGGTTTTCTCATATCAAGTCGGGGGATTGAGGTCAACCCGGGTAAAATACGTGCAATCGAGAGCATGAAACTACCGGCACGTCTCAAAGATGTGCAAAAGTTTACAGGCTGCTTGGCCTCACTAAGTCGGTTTGTGAGCCGACTAGGGGAGAAAGCCTTGTCCCTATATCAATTGATGAAAAAGAGCAAAATATTTGAATGGACCCCGCAAGCCGATGCGGCATTCAATGATTTAAAGAGGATGCTCTCGACAGCACCTGTGTTGGCATCCCCATTGCCCAAGGAGCCAATGCCGCTCTACATCGCTTCCACTAACCGGGTAGTAAGTGTAGACATCGTGGTGGAAAGAGAAGAAGGGGACAAGCTGATACAGAGACCAGTGTACTATCTGAGCTAGGTGATCTCGACATCTAAACAGAACTACCCGCACTACCAGAAGATGGCATATGGGGTGTACTTGGCAGTTACCAAACTCAAGCACTATTTCCAAGAGCACCCGATCACGGTGGTGTGCGAAGCTCCCCTAGCCGAGATCATCGGCTGTAAGGATGCAAGCGGCCGAGTTGCCAAATCGGCCATCCAGTTGTCTCCGTATGCTCCGGCATACGAGAGACGGGACGCCATTAAGTCGCAAGCACTGCCGGACTTCTTGGTGGACTGGGTCGAGATGCAGTATGAACCTCTGATTCCCGACTACAATTTCTGGAGGATGCATTTCGATGGTTCCAAGGCCAAGATCGGATTGGGTGTCGGGGTCATCCTCACCTCACCAAACAAAGTTGTGCTGAAGTATGTACTGCAATTAATTACCGGGCATCTAACAATGTGGCCGAATACGAAGCCTTGGTTCATGGACTCAATGTCGCCAAGGAAATCGGTATCCGCCGAATGGAATGCTTCGGTGATTCCGACCTCGTGGTGCAGCAGGTGTCGGGAAACTGGGATGCAATTGACGGCAATATGGCCTCATATCGGTTCCATGTGCAGAAAATATCCGGATTTTTCGAAGGCTGCGAGTTCAAGCACATACCAAGAGGGGAAAATGAAGCAGCGGATGTGTTGTCCAAGCAGATGCCATTCCACCCGGCATCGCCCTGGAGCATCTGAGGAAGCCGTCTATCCAGCCCTCACCCGAGTCAGAATCTATCTTCATCCCCAAGGAGCCTGGTTCGGAAGCCATACCTATGGAGGTGGAAGTCGGGAGTAGTGCACTGAACCAGGGGACTGCACCACAGAGCTCGGGGATCGCAAGCGGCATGTCTATGGAAGTGATGTCGGCTGAACCAATGCACATAGACATTCCCATTTTCCCGGTACGACCTGTCATGGGATGGGCACAACCCATGATGGCATACATATCGTATGGCACCCTCCCGGAGAACGAGGTAGAAGCCCGGCAAATACTGCGAAGATCCAAGGCATACACCATTATCAATCAAGAGTTGTATAAAAGAAGTGTCTCCGAGGTGCTCCAGAGATGTGTGGAGCCCGAGGAGGGCCAAGAGATGCTGTTAGAGATACATCAGGGAGAATGTGGACACCATGACTCATCTCGGGCACTGGTGGCAAAGGTATTCCTACATGGGTTCTATTGGCTCACCGCTTTACAACAAGCAGAGGACATTGTCCGAAAATGTGGAGGGTGCCAGAGATTTGCCCACAGGATACATATGCCGGCATCAGCACTCAAAACCATCCCTATCACTTGGCCATTTGCTGTATGGTGCTTGGACATGGTGGGACAGTTTAAACCAGCAAGAGGCAATATGACACACATGCTGGTGACGGTGGACAAGTTTACCAAGTGAATAGAGGTCAAACCAATCCGGAAGTGCGACGGGCACACCTCGGTCCAATTCTTGAAGGACATCATCCTGAGATACGGCTACCCGCACAACATCATCACGGATAACGGTACCAACTTTGCTGTGGGGGAATTTGCTCGATTCTGTGCGGAGAAAAGAATCCGGTTGGATGTAGCATCAGTAGCCCACCCGGAGGCAAACGGGCAAGTCGAGAGAGCAAATGCCTTGGTGTTAGCCGGCATCAAAGCCCTCCTAATTAAGCCACTATTGAGAACTCCGGTATGTTGGATAGAGGAGATACCAGCAGTATTGTGGGATCTCCGGACCACACCAAATAGATCTACCGGGTATATGCCATTCTTCATGGTGTATGGTGCCGAGGCAGTGCTGCCAACCGACATACATGCGCCAAGGGTAGCAATGTTCACCGAGACCGAGGCAAAGGAAGCCCGGGAAGATGATGTTGAGTTGCTCGAGGAGGCAAGGGAATTGGCATTGTCTCGGTCTGCAATTTATCAGCAGAAACTCCGTCGCTATCATAGCCGGAAGGTGCATCCCAGAGTATTCCAGGAAGGGGATCTGGTGCAAAGGCTAATCCAGCGCACAGCCTGTAGCTTACCTGCACTTAGAATAAGGCAGATGCCTGTGTATAGTGCAAATCCCTGGATCAATTCGTTTGCACACACAGTTTACGATGTAATATCACAACAAAGTATAAATTTTATTACATCGATGATCCAGACTTACAAAATATTCAATACAAGTTGCATATCATAAAGCTAGCTTTGGAAGAGTAAACAACGGAAATACAATAGCAGTGAGTCTCCATCACATTCATGTTGCCACAGGCGAAAACATGTTGGTTGTAGACTGAAAACCTTTAAACGAAACCTCACTCGTCATCTGAACAATCTGCAATAAGAAAAATATTGCAACAACGTGGGTCAGATTCCATTAAAATGGAGTCTGGCAAGTGACACTATGGTGGACACTTAGTGGAATAACTCTAATAACCTATATGCTTATTTGGCTGGTGGAGTTCAAGGCTATTTTGCATAAAGCCAATTTTTCCTAACTCTTTGGAAATTACTTTTCTTCTATTCGAGACATTCGTGGCATGAAAAGCACTGTCTCATTCTACCCTGGTTTACCCATCAAGTTTTATTTCTGAAGTTGGAATGGTGGAATCCTCCGTTGACGTCCGTGATCAGCTGCACTAATTGTCCGTACCGGGGACATGGCTAAGTACTTAGTTTTACACTCTGTAGAGGTTGTGCAAGTTCACCATTGTACCCATTCAACCCAAACTATCCTTTACACACTTATAGTGATAAGGAAAAGGAGAAGAATGAAACGAGATCTTTCAGAAGCATTTTCCTTCCCAACTGGCTTGACCCGTTCCACCTAATACCCTCTACATCTGCTTGTCAAGCCGGAGAGAGTCCACACAACATAGTTGATCAAGGCAGAGCCATTTGCAATGGCTGCACTGGAAGCAATCGTCACTCAGAGTTGTTCAGATTCCTCTGTTCCGGGGTGGCCATCCACAAGTGTACGTACTCCAGGAACCATAGACATGGCCTGAGAAGCCACTCAACATAAACCATACAACCTCTTACCACCTAGGTGTTTCATTCTTAACTTAGTAGAATTTAGATTTTCACAAAACAACATTTGCATAACATCAAACAATTCTACTAAGTATTGCATAGGAACCGAGACACAGGAATAGGGGAATCTAAACATGGCTTGCATAGAAATACTATCCTACACATGCTTATTGAAAATACACTAAGTAGTGCATATAGAAAATAGTAGGAAGTTAATGAGGTGTGCCACTTGCCTTTGAATGTTGTCGTTGTTCTCAAACTCTTGTCAACGATACTCGGAACTCTCTGTTCAGTCTAAACAATATAAACAAACAACAATACAACAATCATAAAACAAAACAACACAACACATACAAGCATACATAATGAACAAACAAGTTTCATAAACTTCTAAGGAAAACATGTCATGCATGATATGCAAGTTATTTCTAAGGACTAGAGAAGCATGTCATGATATGAAAATCTTCTAAGTTACTACAAGGCAAATAGGTTGGTCAAAAGTGACTAAGGACTAAGGTCATAGGTTGGACAAAATAGTTTGCTATACCTAATCTTGAATAAGCACTCTAATGGCTTAGCCTTGATGTGCATAAATACTTAGAGAAAATACTATGTCTATTCTTCAAGGTGATCAACAATTATTTTCAACTCTTTGTAAATTGGATATTCACTATAGTGAGAGAGACAGACACCCGGCCAGCCACTTAAATTGTGGAACAGGTTTCATGTACATGGACATGTAAAGTTAGTCTCCAGGCCGCTTCATCTAACTATGCCGCTAGGATCCAACAACTTCAAGATGGTAATAATATAATAAAAAATTGTTTAAGTCCAAAGTGACAGAACAAATTTTAAAAGAGGGAAAAGATAGAAAGAAGGATGTAGAATCTTCTCCTTGCTTCCTTTTCTTCTTGATGTGATGACTTCATTGCAATTTTGTATACTTGATGGCTTTGAAGACTTGATGGTGTGGATAGCCTCCAGGTTGGTCTTGAATATAACTTAGTCATCAAGAGGCCTAAGAGAAGAAGGGAGAAAAGAGAGAGAGGAAGCAAGACTTAGAAAATATTGCTGGTTGGTCTTTAGGAACTTCTTTTTGATTTTCTTCTAAGTGCTTCTACTCCTTGAAGATACTTCTGAAGTCTTGTTTTGGCTAAGTCCTTCATTGGCCTTCTAGCTTCATGTTGAAGATCCTAAGTGTCTAATGCATATCACTTTTACCAAAATACTAAGTTGAAAATAATCCTAACTTAGAGAAAATAAATGAGAAGTTTTCCTATGAAGAGTATAACTATAAAATACAATATTCCATGCATGAAATGCAATCTTAAATCACAAGAAAGCATCATAACAACTTTTGTGATTTTTTTAAACATGCATGAAGTAATAATTGTAATTTAATTCATTTCTATTTTTGCAAAATATAACAAAAGGAATAAATCTAAGATTAAAGTTTTCTGTGATTAAATTTTTATAACAAAATTTTATAAATAGTGTTAATAGATAGAGCGTATTTAAATAAATTTTTATAGCAATTGGATTTATTCAAAAATGATTTTTCTATTAAGAGTTATGTCAAAATTACTCCAACAATTCAAATTAAACATATAACTATGAGATCTTTCAAATACTACTCAAAAATATTTTATAACAGAGGCATCATATTATAAAATTCCAAAGTTTCTATTTTTTTTTTGCAATTTTTGGATTTATAGATTTAAAATTATGACAAATATACTCAAATCCTCCATTTGAAATTTCAATATTTTAAACTAACTCAAATTTGAATTCTAATAGATCTAAAATATTCTACATGTCAAGGGCTTTCCAAATATATAAAAATATTTGAATTTGGATAAACAGAGAAAATATATGGTAAAACTAATGTGTGCAGGGTCTTTTCTGCAAAACTTCCAATTAACTAAATCGAGAAATTCATTTCCCATGTCAGCGCTGACTGGGCTGCTGACTGGATCTGACGTGGCAAGATCCTATTGGTCCATACCCCTTCGCTTTAGTCATTTGTCTCCAACCGTCGGATCGAGATCTAAAGGCCTACGGCTACTGCTAGTCCGATCTAATCTAAACCATAGATTGGAGATCGGACGGCTCACCTCGCTCCGACCGTAAGTGGCGGCGGAATGTCGCCGGAGACGATGGGGATGGCGGCGCCGACGCTCGGACGTGTATGCCAGCGATACTGCGATGTCTCCCCGTCCTCGAGAGGACGATGGGGAGGAGCGGCGTGAGGTGGCGAAGAAGATGGAAATTTCGGCAACCCGGCGTGCGTCCTGGAACGACGGCGAGACGCGCCCGGAGGTGCTCAAACGACGGCGAGCTTCGGTCGTGCATGATGTGCTCCAATCGCTGCACGAAAAATCTAAACTTGGGCTTTAGGAGATGTGCAAGGTAAAAGTAAGAAGGAGGGGAGCGGAGAGGGGGCTCGAGGTGGTCTCCATTCACCGGAATAGTAAGAATACGGTGGCGGATGAATTCCGGCGAGCTTTTCTGGCGACCTGGGGGCAGGATTTGTTAGGGTTTGAGAGGGGAATGAGCGAGGGGGTCGTGGGGTTTAAATAGGGGGCAGAGGGGGAACCAATTCCGCAAGAATCGCTTGGATTGGGGAAAGGAATCGGAGAGAGTTTCGGGCGTGATTTGAGGACAGAGGTTGAAGACGATGACGTCAGCATGACGTCAGCGATTTTTCTTTTTCTTTTTCTGATTTTCCATTTTATTAATAGCTTTTGATTTTAATGTCCAAATGATGTCAAATTAATTTCTATAAATGTAATATCCCAACATTTTGGAATGTTCAAAAATCACTAAAATTTAAAACTTTTGTTTTGATTAAAATAAAATATTAAAATACATAAAAAACTAACTATAAAAGACTTCAACCAATTTGAAAAAGTCTATTATTTCAAAATTTCCATTGTGTCATTATTTTTAAAAGTTATTGTAACGCCCCAAATTTTGGAAGCTACAAAAACATAATTAATAAAGACTCAATTTCTGAGGGAACAAAACCTTTTTGAAATGCATTCTTATGAATATTTTTCACTCTTGTTTCCTTTGTTTGTCTTGTTTTGTTTTGTTTTGTTTTGTTGTGTGTCTATGTTGATGACCCCTCTAGCTAACAACCCTAAAATTCAACCTAGTTATAATTTGACCTCTGATATGAGTGTTATCACAAGTAAAATAGTACATACAATTTCACCCATCGTATTTTGAACAAACTATATTCACCATGATGTTCTAATTTTAGCAACTACCCAAAGAACTTTTAGTTGAGAAAATAAAAGTATTTCCAAAAGCTATATGCTTACAAAACTATATAAGACCCTATAATAATTCCTAATATATTTTGAGCCTAACATGTGGCAAGTGTTTGCAACTCTTATTTCAACGTTCCTAAATTGGTATTTCTTTGGAGACTACTACTAGGAAGTTGTTTAACCCTCTTTCTTCAAAATATTGTCATAATTTTTATTGATCACCACTTCACAAATATAGTTATTGTGTCTTACAAGTGTGGTTAATTATCCTATTAGTCTTGTGAGTTTGATCCTATTTTTCATGTGCTCAATTTGTTGGCTTTGAGTGTGTTATTTTATGTGTGTTCATGTGGTAGTGTATGAGATAACATTTTATTTATATAATTTAATTGAGATCATTCATGCTTTAAATGATGTGCCCTATGATAAAGGGTTTTTAACTCTTTATTATAATGTTGATTTTAGGAGAAACTCAAAGATTATCCTTTTTCAAATAAGAAACAATTATCTTCATTTCCATTAATTTTTAGCATCTCTAGGACATGATAATTAGGGTTTATCAATTTCAATTTGGAAATGCAACTCACCAAACCTCATCCTTATCATCTCTACTATCTACCCATAACCTTATTTAAATTATTCAATAATATTGGATCATTAATTCATGCTTGGTTTAAGTGTACATTATAATATGACCTTATGTCTAGATAGCAACTAGTCATTTTTGTATCTAGTTGTTGTTCAACTATATTTACCTATGCTCTTAAGCCTAATACTGCACCTCTGACCCTTCTAGTGATTCCATGTTGTCTCATACTTTTCTTGCCATGGGATTGACTAATACATCTTAGCAAAGAGACTAATACATCTTAGTCTAATCAGCCCTAACAATCTTCTATATATAAAACTAACACTCCTCTCTCCCTAAACCTTGCCTCATGCGTGCCAACATAATCACACACCCCATGTATACTTTGACCATCGACCCTCCCCTGCCCTGGCTTTAATCTCCTTTCTTTTCTCATTCGGGCATTTCATCGAGCACTTGGTGGGCAAGCAGCCGACCACCACCCTCTCCACCCAATATGTGGCCTCGACCTCCTCTTGACCTCTCCTTGCGCCTGCAGCTCCCCCAGACCCTCTTGAGTGCCCTGACAAGCCCCTGTCCCTCCTCTTTGTCTCTAGCACTTGTCCCGCGTGCCGCCCTAGTCGCCCAATGCCCGCGGACCACCTCCCACGTTCCGACCAAACCACAGAGAGCCCGAGCCCTAGACCTTGCCCGTGGTATCCCCCTTCTCTCCAGACGAACGCCTGACACCGTCCCTCCTGCCCTATCCCTCCCCTTCGACCACGCCACTCATGCCGTGCGCGTCGTCCACCGTAGACCGGGGCTCCGCTCGGATAAGAGTCCCGAGATCCCCATTCCTTCTCCCACCTTGCCCACTCACTCCACCTCTGTCCCCTCTGCCAACCCACGCAACGCCGAGCGATCCCTCTCACGCTGCAACTCGGAATCGCGTACGAAAGCATCGCTCGGGCCATGAACTGCCGTCGAAGAGCGCCTCTGTTTCCTTCATCCCCTACTCCTATTTCTTGCTCTGCCGAGTTCCCCTCCCCTCGGAACACCTCTAAGACATGCCCGTTTCTCTCCAGGTCCACCAGGGCGCCACCACCATCAACGACCCGAGGAACCGAAGCTCAACGTCGACGCGGAAACTGCCCGTGCATGAGAGCTTCTAGACCATCCCCAGCCTTGCCGTGACCTCCTCCGTCGCTCCACACCTCCGCGTCGTCCTCCAAGCCCCTGGGTGAGCCACCCGAGCTCGACCCCTTTTTCTAGGTTTCCCCCTCCGGTCTGAGCGTTGTGAGGAAGAAGATGAGTGAGAGCCGTCCATCTCATGATCTGCGGCCACCGTTTGAAGTTCCTAGATCTAATCTGGGTCGTCCAGATCCGATCCGGTGGTGGCTCATCCTTTCGCCGGTGCGCGCAGTGCAGCGGGCCGGCCCAGCTTGCCCGCTCGGCCCGTGGCCAGATCCGGCCCTTTTTCTCTTTTTCTTTTAAGCAAATTATTCTCGGTTTATTTTTCAAGTGATTTGGTAGCCCAGCTTTAATTCATTTGTGGTAGATCTGAGAATTCAAAAATTGTGAGATAAATTTTGTAGCATAGCTATGAGTTTTCTTAACCATGTGGCACTGGTTTTTGCACCATTTACTTAATAACTTGAGTTTTATAAATCCAAATCTTGCAAACTTTAGTTCCATGGAAAGCCAGTGAGAATATCTACCTATATCTATAAGACTTGCATGCAGGAGATGTATATAACTAAAGTTATATTATGTTTAAGATTGACACCTGTACCACTTTGGTGATTTTTAGTTCATTATTAAAGATACTTTTTGGAGAAAATCCAATTGCATGTGTTAGATATGAGTGGTATACATCATATCCTAGATTGGTAGAATTTTACAGCTTATATTTTGTGCATGGTGGATTATTCTCTTAAACAGTAGGTTTTTGCACTTCAAAAATATTATAACTATTTTATGTGGTTTGCATGTGTCTAGTTCTAATTGTTTGAGCTATATATGTTTGTGCAAATAGTTTAGGAGTTTTTTTTGTGTAGTACATATGCTTTTTTTTATCTTACAAAGTTGGATTTGTCTAAAATAAATCATATCTTGTGTTGCACACTATTAATCGTAAAATGTGTGTGTTCCACTAAAACTGAAATATATGGAGCTAGGAGTGTCCAAATTAAGTGAATCCAATTCCTGCAGAAAAATAAAACCAGTACCTATCCATAGAAATTAACCTTGCATACATGAGGTTCCTAGAACTGAAACTATATTTATTATGGTTTTGAGACCAGTAGCATTTGCATGATTTTTAGCTACTGTTTGATAATAGCTTATTATGCAAATCCAATTTTCACCACTTCATATGTTTGCTAGGTGTACTGTGGTAGAAGGGTTCTACTTTATGAACATTATCTTAGGAGTTATGATGTATCTACCAAAACAACAACATTTGGCTAATAGAAATATTAGCTTTTAATCATCTGTTCTTAGCAAATGTGATTTGTAGAAATATTACAAATCAACTTTTGAAGTTCAGAACCATAACCCAATAATAATGACTTGGTTAAACCACTCTGATAATGTGTGGTGCATTGTTTACTTTTGTTTAGCATTATGCACGTGGTACCCTACTAATAACATCAATTGTGTTTATATGCTTTGCTTGTGGGTATGTTTGTGTGTTATGTTTTATCTCTTTAAACATCATCTTATTTATCCAATAAATGTATTAAGTGAATTCCCTGTTTTACTTGAATTGTCATGTATTGATATGCTTAGTACCTCATAAGTCCAGAAACTTAGGTTATCCTTCAATAGCCTTAATGAATTTCCTAAAAGTATTGTTAGCCCTTTCACTTTTGAGTTTCACATAGTTCATCTTGTTTCCTAGGAGTTGCACTAGTTTCATTTGTGTGTTAGGCAGGTGAATGATTGTTTGGTGTTAAATTTTATCCAGTAGTTCCTTGTGTTTTGTAATGCTTAATATATGGCTTTCTTATTTTAGATTGTTGTGAACACTTGGTTTCCATGTGATTGTTTGTTTACTGGTTGAAGTGACCTTAATTGTGGTGTCCTGTTAAATAGGTCTAGGTCACCATTTTAGCTCTTAGTCATAAACTAGTTTGGATAGTGGTGTTACCATTGTTTGTCGCTTAGTTACTTGATAGTAGATGTTTCTTGAGCTAGTAACATGTTTGCATGTGAGTGTGCTCAATGCTTGTGTTATTATTAATACTTGTTTGTGTGTTAAGATACTTTTGTCTGAAGTATTTCCTAAACTATTAGATACTTTTTTCTGAATTATTTCCTAAACTATTTAGATACTTTTGTCTGAAGTATTTCCTAAACTATTAAGATATTTTTGTCTGAAGTATTTCCTGAAACTAATATAACAACTCTTGTTAAGTGATATAATAACCCTAAATGATGTGTTGTTTTAGTGTTCTGTAGAACTACCTTTTTAATACACAGAGTCGTTGTGTATATTTTCTTAGGAAAATATGTTCTTGTCTTAGCTCTATGAACTTTGTTGAATGTTGTTGTATAGTTATAGGAGTTGTTTGCTTCTGTTTTTATCTCAGTGTCTGGTACAATGCTTGCTGTTTGTTATGACATTGTGGCATTGTCTTGTATTCTGAGTGTTGTTCCTTTTCCTGTTTACGACGTTAGATACGATCGGGAAGGAACGGGAAGTGAGGAATAAACCTGAGGAACATCAAGATCAAGACCAAGGACATATTGCTGAGCCAGGCAAGCCCACCTCACCACTAGAATGAAATCCTATTATTTTATCAAGCATGTTTTGTTTTCAAAATAAAATAATGCATGTTTTACTTCTTTTGTGGCGCCTTGCCACCCGAAAACTATTTTACAAAATATTGTTTGGCCAAAGTTATCTACTAGAATAGCTGTAGGTATTATAAAAAGAGTTTTTACTTGATGAGTCTTGTCATTGAAGGCTCCATCAAGAAGATTAAGTTTTCTAGTAGTATATTCTGTTATCTTACCTCAAAACTATAGGATGGGAACCCGTTTGATAAAACTGTTTTATGGAGGAAAACCTGAGTTGCTGGGAGCAATCAGCAAGAAAGAAATATTTTATGAAAACCCGAGATGCTGAGAGCATTGGGAGATGTTGCGAAAACCCGAGCTGCTGGGAGCAGTCGGAGATGGAGGTTTAATTTCGAAGTCCCTGCTGCCGCCCGAACAATTAACCCGTGCAACCACACTACCTGACATGGGTAGGGCTTAGCCGGAAGCTTGTCTGTTTTAGTGTTGGGGCTCTCATACTTTCTATGAGGGCTGGGCCCTCGAAGTCGGGTTGTCGTCCGGAAGAGACAATACACTGTTGAGGACCAACAGCCGGACGATTACGGTGGGTCTCCTGACGTGGCGGTGTGGCGTCTCGAGGAAAGACCAAGAGGTCTAGTGGAGCACACGGTGCCGAGGAGAACAAACCTACCGGGAGGCCCCGATACTAGGGTAGTCATAGTGAAAAGCTTTGATCGCGTTATCCGGACCCCCGCATGCTGTCGTATGATAGGCCGTGGCAGACACGGCGGAATAACCGATAGGTGTGGGTAAAAGTGTACAACCTCTGCAGAGTGTAAATCTATTCGAATAGCCGCGTCCGCGGTCATGGACGGTTGGAAAGGCCACACTGGGCATCTGGAGAAGGAAGTTGTTTTATAAACGAAAAATGTTTATGTGGAAATCAGGATGTACCTGGGAGGTACGGAATTTGGGTGAGGATGATTGGTCTCGGGGAGACAATCAGTCCAATCTCAAGGAAGGAAAAAGGGGTATCCCCATCCTAGTGTTTTTAAAGGTTTTACAAAAGAAAGTTTTGAACTTGGATATGTCTTTGCTATATCTAAGAGAAGAGAATTCTATCTCTAAATGTTTTTCTTCAACAAAGATATAGAGATGTCGTATTCTCTATGTCTAAAATCATGGTATTCGAAAACTAAGCCCTATAGTCGTATATAGCAGACACCCAGTTTTCGAAAAATGTTTTCTTGCATTATCATGAAAACTTAAGCCTTAGAGGTGGTCTTGCGAGTACATAAATGTACTCATATGGCGGTGTCCCTGGATATTCAAACGTCCAGGTTGAAATGAGGAGATGTACGACAAGAAGGAGGAGTACGCCTACGACTACGCCAACTGAGTGTCCCGCTCAACTACTATGTGGGAATGCGTCATGACGTGACGAGGGTCGACGCTAGCCGAAGCTTCCGCTGAACCTTAGTTAATATTCGTCAAGTGCGAGGATGTTTGCAGACTTGGTCATGAGACCATTATTTATGTTAGTCTTATATTATTCGAGTTGTATGATGTAACTTTGTATACCATGCTGGTTATGTGATCGCGATGCACTGATCATTGGGATCGTGATCTATTTACATAACGTGGGCATCTCTGACGGTTAGTCAGAGGGGTCCTCACAGTTATTTCCAATTAAACCTTAAATTATCCATTGTATTTCAAAAACCTTAATATGTAATTTGACAAATGTTTTATAAAGCACAAACCATTTTATTTTAAGTAAATAGTTTACTTATAAGTAATTGAATTCAACCACTTAGCCTTAGCTATAAATAAATTAAAATAATAATTACAAGTGTTATTTTAAACTATTGAAAACATTGTCTATTTGCCAAAAGATTATGATTCATTTACCTGAGTTCAAAATATAATATGGAAATTATAAGCTTATAGTTTATAATTTTAATAACTTCATATATTTCATAATTAATTAATGGATTATCCAAATAAACATTTCATTAGATTCAATGATTTTCATGTATTTTCAAAACATTAAATGATTTTCTTGAATATATTCAGTATAAACAAAGAATTAAAACTAGAATATTTCCAAAGGTATTTTTATATAGTTTTCAAATTAAGTATCTTAATATAAAATATAATGGTGTACCAATTAATTTGAATTAAAAATGAATACATCACATTTTCTCTTTTCATTACAAATAGTTGTAATATGTCATTTAATAATTCATTAAACACTAAAATTTATTTAATATTGGAATATGAGTTTAAATAACTTAAAGTCAAACATAATTGAATGTAGGTATATCATAGAATTTACTTTAGCCAAAAATAAAATTTATTAAACTCTAGTTTTAAATTTAACATAAAGTGTCAATTTTGTATTTAATCAATCTTCCAAAATTATTAATTTTGAAAAGTATTCAAAAACATACCCACAAATGTTTTAAAGCAAAGATATGATTTTTTTACAAAATTAAAGAAACTAATTTGAGGTTATTTGGATTCATAATTTAAAAGTTATAAAAAAGGATCCAGAAAACAGAAAAGGAAAAGAAGAAAAAAAAAGGGAGAAAGATTAACTGGGCCGAAGCCCATCAGCTTCTCCTCGCGCGCGCGCAGACAGCAGCAGCCAAGCACAAGCCCAGCCCGGCTCCCTCTCCCCCCCCTCCCGCTGACGTGTGGGACCCACACGTCAGGTTCTTCTTCAACGCTCGTCCTAAGACCACGCCCACGACTCACCGGAAACGCCCAAATCCAATCAGATGAATACGGGAGATTAAGACACCTAATTGCTACGCCGTTTCCTCCTACTAATACTTCTCGTGGCCCTCTTCCCTTTGCCCCAAGCCACACCCACCGCGAGCCCCTAGGCTGCCCGCAAACACGCTCGCATCTCCGCCGTCACCGCCGGTGAGGACCTCGCCGTATGCGCAACTCCGGCCACTCCGGACCATCTCACCCCTTCCCTTCGTTTTGTCTAGTTGTTGCGCACCGTTGTGACAAGGTTTAGTAATTTTTCTCGCAACCATTCGTCGCGTTCGTCCTCGCATGACGCTTGCCGCCGCCACGCGCTACTCCGGCGAGCCATCGCGGGAAGCAGAGGACGCTCCGGTCGCCGTCACCTCGCCATCGCCTCCATCTTGATGCCCTGAACCCTCGGGTATGTCCCGTTCATCTCCGTAGATCATAGAACGCCGAGAACGCGCGACGCCGGCAATGGCACGACCACGGTTAGGCCGCCGGTGAGGACCTCGCCGTATGCGCAACTCAGCGCCCACGTGGTCGACATGTCAGCACCACGTCAGCCCCAGCGCGGAAACGAATTTTCTTAAATAAAATAAAATTGGCAGTTTTGAAGAAAAGACCCTGCACATTAGTTTTATCATATCTTTTTCTCTGTTTATCCAAATTCAAATATTTTTATATATTTGGAAAGCTCTTGACATGTAGAATATTTTAGAACTGTTAGAATTCAAATTTGATTTAGTTTAAAATATTCAAATTTCAAATGGTTAAATTGAGTATTTTTGTCATAACTTTAAATCTGTAAATTCAAAAATTGTAAATAAAATTGTTTTAGAAACTTTAGAGTATGTGCTATAATATGCCTATTTTATAAAATAATTTTTAGTATTGTTTTGATGATTTAATAGTTGTATGATTAAATTGAATAGTTTGAGTATTTTCAACATCACTATTAATAAAAATATTATTTTTGATTAAATCAAATTGCTATAAATTTAATTAAATGCCCCCCTGTCTATTAACACTAATTACAAAATTTTGCTATAAAAATTTAATTATAGAAAACTTTAATATTATAATTATTCCTTTTATTATATTTTCCAAAAATAGAAATTAATTCGATTGCATTTATAGCCAAAGGCATACTCTATAAATATCACAAATTTTGTATGATATTTCTTAGGATTTAAAAGTGCATTGCATGCATAACTTATTTTCACATATAGATATATTTCCCATAGGAAATCTCTTCATTATTTTTCTCTAAGTTAGGAATATTTTTCAAACTTAGCATTTTGGTAAAAAGTGCTATGCACTAGACACTTAGGATTTTCAACATGAAGCTAGAAGGCCAATGAAGGACTTAGGCAAAACAAGACTTCAGAAGTATCTTCAAGGAGCAGAAGCACTTAGAAGAAAAATCAAGAAGAAGTTCATGAAGACCAACCAGAAATATTTTCTAAGTCCTGCTTTCTCTCTCTTTCATTTCTTCTTTCTTCTCTTAGACCTTTTGAAGACTCGGTTAAATCCAAGACCAGCCTAAGTGATGCAAAAATCATCAAGTCTGAATATTATTCAAGACATCATCAAGGAGAATATTACAAGTCTGGAGATGAAGTCTGAAAGATCAACAACTCTTATCTCTCTATCCTTTCCCTCTTTCCAAATCTTGTTTTCACTATAGACTTAGCAGTTTTCTCTAAATAATTATACACATCAAGACTAAACCATTTGATAACTTATTCAAGATGAATTACAGCAAAGTTATTTTATCCAACATATGACCATAACCCTTAGACATTTTTTACCAACCTAATTGCCTTGCAAAGATTTTCATGGCATGACATGCACCTCTAGTCCTTAGAAATATGTTGCACATCATGCATGACATATTTCCTTAGAAGTTTGTTTGTTCACTTTGTATGTGCATGTATGTTTGATGTTGTATTGTTTGTTGATTGATGTTTTGTTGTTTGCTTACATTGTTTAGATTGAACGGAGAGCAAACGTTCGTTGTTGAAAAGAGTTCGTGAACAACGACAACATTCAAAGGCAAGTGGCACACCTCATAAACTTCCTATTATTTTCTATATGCATTACTTAGTGTATTTTTATATGCATGAGTAGGATAGTATTGCTATGCTAAACCTGTGTAGAATTCCCTTACTCTTGTGTCTAGGTTCCTATATAATACTTAGTAGATGTATTGATGCTATGCAATTGATAAAAAGTTTTACAAAATGTTAAGTGACTACTCAGGGCTGTGCTCATGGTTGTCGTCGCCTAGGATGAATGTCTATTCTACTTAGGGCCGTGAGCATGGTGATTTTTACCTGAGAATGCACATCCACTAAGTTAATGAAACTCCTGGGTGGATTGGTTGTTAATGGTGGCGAAGTTGAGTGGCTACTCCGGTCCATGTCTATGGTTCCTGGAGTACGTGCACTTGTGGATGGCCACCGAGGGAACAGAGGAATCTGAAGAACTCCGAGTGACGATTGCTTCCAGTGCAGCCATTGCCATATGGGCTCTGGCTTGATCAATTATGTTGCGTGGACTCTCTCCGGCTTGGAGACCCACTGCTATTGTATTTCCGCTGTGTACTTTTTCAATGCTAGCTTTATGCTATGCAACTTGTATCGAATATTTTGTAAGTCTGGATCATCGATGTAATAAAATTGATACTTTGTTGTGATATTACATCGTAAACTGTGTGTGCAAACGAATCGATCCAGGGATTCGCACTATACACAGGTATCTGCCTTATTTAAAGTGCATGTACGCTACAATAAATTTGTAAAATTCATATCTATGCTTTAAAACATTAGTGGGTATGTTTTGAAAACTTTTTAAAATTAATATTTTGAAATATTGGTTTAATACAAATTTGACCCTTAATGTCAAATTTGAAATTATAGCTTAATTAAATTTCCTTTTTACTAAATATTTTTTTTAAAATACCCTTATTCAAATATGTTTAACTTTAAGTTATTTAAACTCATTTTCCAATATTAAATTCATTTTTGGCTTTAGTATAATATTAAATAACATAACTCAACTATTTGAATTGAAGAGGAAATTATAATGTATTTATTTTTAATTCCTATTATTTTGGGCACCATTGGATTTTATATTATTATAAAACATTTGTAACTCCATAAAACAACTTTGTAAAATACCCTAGTTTAATTCATTGCTTATATTGAATATTTTCATGAAATCATTTTATGTATTGCAAATTGATAAAAAAAATTAAGTTTATTGAAATGCCTATTTGGATAATTCATTAATTATAAATCTATGAAGTTTTAAAGTTAAACACTATAGACTTGACATTTACAAAACTATGTTTTGACTTCAGGTAAAAGAATAAAACCATTTTGCAAATCTACCATTTTTAAATAGTAAAAAAAAACACTTGAAAAAATTATTTTAATTTATGAATAGCTACGACTAAGTGGTTGAAATCAAATACTTACAAAGAAACTTTTTATTACATGAAAATGGTTTGAAATTTTGTAAGATATTTGTCAAGTTAGATATTGAGGTTTTAAGAAATACAATGGATAATAAAATGTTTAACTTGAAACCACTTTTGAAAATAATGATAAACTGAGATATTTGAAATATTAAACTCTTTCAATAAGTTTGAAGTCTTTCATAGTTGGTTTTCTTATGCATTTAATGTTTTATTTTAATCAAACAAAAAAAATTAAATCTTAGTGATTTTTAAACATTATAAAATATTGGGATGTTACAGACTACCACCCTTAAAAGGAATCTCGTCCCCGAGATTCGGAGAGGCTAGAAAGACAAATCTTGGGATGATTCTGATAACTCGAGAGGTTTCGAGAAATGTAATTTCTGACATGGAAACTTGAAAACTGGCAGGGGGTGATTTTTCTGATTAGGGAGGCTAGTACGAATGATAGGCTTGGATCTCCGGGTTTAGGCAACTGTGTTGAATTATCTGGGTGGCTACCACCCTTAAAAGAAATATTTGTGGTCAGTCTAGAAACTTGGTCTAATCTTGTTTATTTTTCTGATGTAGAGTGTACTAGTATTTAAAATGCAATGGTATGTGGTGATACGGCAAGATATAGCACTCTCATTTTGCACTTGGTCCTTGGAGAGATTTATCCTTCTTCCACTCAAGGCAGCCACTAACATAGTGCCCTGTTACTTTGCTTCTGCGGCATGTCTCGGGACTGATGATTTTCTTGTGCGAGCGGGTAAGGTAGTTCTCTTTCATCTTTTCTGGGCGCTTATCAACATAATGTCCCCTGTCTTTACATCTGAAGCAAATTACGTTGCTTAAGTTCTTCTTCTTATTAGGTGTTTCAAGGGCTAAAAGTTCTTCCAACTCTTGTTTACCATACGCTATCTCAATTGACGAAGTCCAGTCTCGTTTGATGTGACAATTTCGAGCTAGGTGATCTCCTTCACACTTATAGCAACACTTGGAGGTACGTTTGGATGCCCTCGGAAGTGACCTTACTCTTATTTCATTTTTCTCCTTAGTATGATCCACAATCTCATGTTGATAAAGATTTTGTTCAGTATCCTGACCAATCCTTTTCTCTTTGCAGTCCCATGAATAATGCCCTAGTTCTCCACGGGTAAAACATGTTATATGGCTAGTATATCTTTTGTTTTCCTCCTTGTTTTCTTGGACTTCCACATACTTCATGAGATTTTGTTGCATTCCCTTTTTGGCTTGCTGACTGACTTCTTGCACTACGGGGTAGAGTTGACATTGAGTTGGAACGTGATTTGTTGCTTCACACAAAAAGCAAGTAATCTGACTTGTGGGGCATTCCCTAACTAGATGTCTGGTATGACCATGGGGCCACTCACCAGTGCATTCTTTGGACGTATCTCCTATCTCTCCACAAGTTTTGCATGCCTTCGGTTTGATCATAAGACTCTCTCCAAACTCACTATTGTTTTGATCAATCTTCGGCAGGTGGTCATTGATCAAATTCCACAGCTGACTCTGGTTCTCTAATAGTAGTCGCATTATGGTGTGCCAATCATTGGTGTTGGTATTAGGGTGAGACATATGTTTGGTTTAGAAAATAAGTGAGTTGAATTATAGTTACTATGGACGAATTCTAATTCAATAATTCAGAACAAGGCAACCAATCTCTAACACAAACAATCAATCAAGGTTCAAACACAAGCAAACACATACGTGAAAATTTTCAAACTTATTTTGAGAATTCAAACTACTCGTTTATCGAATGAAACACATCAATGTCATGGGAAGACAAAATTGATAGTACTGCCATACCACAATTTGATAGGTCAGTACATCAATGGTTCTCGTTATTCTAATGGGATAGGTAGTCTAATCTATCTTTATCTTGAGTGCCTCGAGTTCTTCCTCCACTTCCTTGAGTTCTTCAAGATACTTCTGGGTGTTGTGAAGTCTAAAACGAAGTCTTCCTACAAGGTACTCGATGGCTTTCCATGCTGCATTTCTTGTTGAATCAAAGAGAAATGTCTGAAGTATTGGGTTGGTGAACATGCAGTCAACCTCAGTCTTGTGGTCATCTTCTTTGCTCATGTATAGATGGACTTGCACCCACCAGTACTCTTGGCCTTCATCCATGAAAGGAAAACCTTTGTATACTACTTGTCCTTCAAAACCTAAGATCGTCATGTTATCCTTAAGTGCTCTTGGAAACTCTATCTCACATTCCAAGGTCATGGTCATCACTAGTCCCTTCTTGAGTGATTCAATGAGGGCGGTCATCTAAAGAAAACAAGAGAAGAAGCTTAGAAATGAAATAGTTAAGATAGTTACAAGAATGATGTTTGAAAAGTTTTATTTTCAGCAAACATAAGGAAATATATTTTCAATTCTATGGCCAAATCCTTTTTCTATCCAAACCTAGGGTTTCGAGCCTACAGGCAACATAGTGCTCTGATACCATCTGTAGCGTACCTGCACTTAGAATAAGGCAGTTACCTGTGTATAGTGCAAATCCCTGGATCGATTCGTTTGCACACACAGTTTACGATGTAATATCACAACAAAGTATCAATTTTATTACCTCGATGATCCAGACTTACAAAATATTCAATACAAGTAGCATAGCATAAAGCTAGCTTTGGAAGAGTAAACAGCGGAAATACAATAGCAGTGAGTCTCCATCACATTCATGTTGCCACAAGCGAAAACATGTTGGTTGTAGACTCGAAACCTTTAAACAAAACCTCACTCGTCATCTAAACAATCTGCAATAAGAAAAATATTGCAACAACGTGGGTCAGATTCCATTAAAAATGGAGTCTGGCAAGTGACACTATGGTGGACACTTTGTGGAATAACTGTAATAACCTATATGCTTATTTGGCTGGTGGAGTTCAAGGCTATTTTGCATGAAGCCATTTTTTCCTAACTCTTTGGAAATCACTTTTCTTCTATTCGAGACATTCGTGGCATGAAACCACCGTCTCATTCTACCCTGGTTCACCCATCAAGTTTTATTTCTGAAGTTGGAATGGTGGAATCCTCCGTTGACGTCCGTGATCAGCTACTCAAATTGTCCGTACAGGGGACACGGCTAAGTACTTAGTTTTACACTCTGTAGAGATTGTGCATGTTCACCATTGTACCCATTAAACCCAAACTATCCTTTACACACTTATAGTGATAAGGAAAAGGAGAAGAATGAGACGAGATCTTTCAGAAGCATTTTCCCTCCCACCTGGCTTGACCCGTTCCACCTAACACCCTCTACATCTGCTTGTCAAGCCGGAGAGAGTCCATGCAACATACTTGATCAAGCCAGAGCACATTGGCAATGGCTGCACTGGAAGCAATCGTCACTCGGAGTTCTTCAGATTCCTCTGTTCCTGGGTGGCCATTCACAAGTGTACGTACTCCAGGAACCAGAGACATGGCATGAGTAGCCACTCAACATAAACCATGCAACCTCTTACCACCCAGGTGTTTCATTCTTAACTTAGTAGAATTTAGATTTCACAAAACAACATTTGCATAGCATCAAATAATTCTACTAAGTATTGCATAGGAACCTAGACACGGGAATAGGGGAATCTAAACATGGCTTGCATAGCAATACAATCCTACACATGCTTATTGAAAATACACTAAGTAATGCATATATAAAATAGTAGGAAGTTTATGAGGTGTGCCACTTGCCTTTGAATGTTGTCGTTGTTCTCAAACTCTTTTCAACGATACTCGGAACTCTCCGTTCAGTCTAAACAATATAAACAAACAACAATACAACAATCATAAAACAAAACAACACAACACATACAAGCATACATAATGAACAAACAAGTTTCATAAACTTCTAAGGAAAACATGTCATGCATGATATGCAAGTTATTTCTAAGGACTAGAGAAGCATGACATGCTATGAAAATCTTCTAAGTTAATGCAAGGCAAATAGGTTGGTCAAAAGTGACTAAGGACTAAGGTCATAGGTTGGACAAAATAGTTTGCTATACCTCATCTTCAATAAGCACTCTAATGGCTTAGCCTTGATGTGCATAAATACTTAGAGAAAATACTATGTCTATTCTTCAAGGTGATCAACAATTATTATCAACTCTTTGTAAATTGGATATTCACTATAGTGAGAGAGACAAACACCCGGCCAGCCACTTAAATTGTGCAACAAGTCTCATGTACATGGACATGTAAAGTTAGTCTCCAGGCCGCTTCATCTAACTATGCCGCTAGGATCCAACAACTTGAAGATGGTAATAATATAATCAAAAAAAAATTAAGTCTAAAGTGACATAACATATTTGAAAAGAGGGAAAAGATAGAAAGAAGGATGTAGAATCTTCTCCTTGCTTCCTTTTCTTCTTGATGTGATGACTTCATTGCAGTTTTGTAGACTTGATGGCTTTGAAGACTTGATGGTGTGGATAGCCTCCAGGTTGGTCTTGAATATAACTTAGTCATCAAGAGGCCTAAGAGAAGAAGGGAGAAAAGGGAGAGAGAGAGAGGAAGCAAGGCTTAGAAAATAGTGTTGGTTGGTCTTCATGAACTTCTTTTTGATTTTCTTCTAAGTGCTTCTACTCCTTGAAGATACTTCTGAAGTCTTGTTTTGGCTAAGTCCTTCATTGGCTTTCTAGCTACATGTTGAAAATCCTAAGTGTCTAATGCATAGCACTTTTACAAAAATACTAAGTTGAAAATAATCCTAACTTAGAGAAAATAAGTGAGAAGTTTTCCTATGAAGAGTATACCTATAAAATCCAATATTCCATGCATGAAATGCAATTTTAAATCACAAGAAAGCATCATAACAACTTTTGTGATTTTTTTAAACATGCATGAAGTAATAATTGTAATTTAATTAATTTCTATTTTTGCAAAATATAAAAAAACGAATAAATCTAAGATTAAAGTTTTCTATGATTAAATTTTTATTACAATTTTTTTTGAATATTGTTAATAGATAAAGGGGATTTAAATAAATTTTTATAGCAACTGGATTTATTCAAAAATGATTTTTCTATTAAGAGTTATGTCAAAATTACTCCAACAATTCAAATTAAACATATAACTAGGAGAACTTTCAAATACTACTCAAAAATATTTTATAACATAGGAATCATATTACAAATATTCCAAAGTTTCTAAAACTATTTTATTTGCAATTTTGGATATATAGATTTAAAATTATGACAAATATACTCAAATCCTCCATTTGAAATTTGAATATTTTAAACATACTCAAATTTTGAATTCTAACAGATCTAAAATATTCTACATGTCAAGGGCTTTCCAAATATATAAAAATATTTGAATTTGGATAAACATAGAAAAAGATATGATAAAACTAATGTGCAGGGTCTTTTCTACAAAACTGCCAATTAACTAAATCGAGAAATTCATTTTCCATGTCAGCGCTGACTGGGCTGCTGACTGGTTCTGACGTGGCAAGATCCTATTGGCCCATACCCCTTCGCTTAAGTCAGTTATCTCCAACCGTCGGATCGAGATCTAAAGGCCTACGACTACTGCTAGTCCGATCTAATCTACACCATAGATTGGAGATCGGACGGCTCACCTCGCTCCGACCGGAAGTGGCGGCGGAATGTCGCTGGAGACGATGAGGATGGCGGCCCCGACGCTCGGGCGTGTATGTCGGCGATGCTGCGGTGTCTCCCCGTCCTCGAGAGGACGATGGGGAGGAGCGACGTGAGGTCGCGAAGAAGATGGAAGTTTCGGCAACCCCGCGCACATCCTGGAACGATGACGAGACGCGGCCGGAGGTGCTCAAACATCGGCGAGCTTCGGTCGTGCACGATGTGCTCCAATCGCTGCTCGAAAAATTTAAACTCGGGCTTTAGGAGATGCGCAAGGTAAAAGTAAGAAGGAGGGGAGCGGAGAGGGGGCTCGAGGTGGTCTCCATTCACCGGAATAGTAAGAATACGGCGGCGGATGGGGATGCCCTCCGGCGGATGCGGGTTTGAGAGGGGAATGAGGGAGGGGTCGTGGGGTTTAAATAGGGGCAGAGGGGGAACCAATTCCGCAAGAATCGCTCGGATTTTGGAAACGAATCGGAGAGAGTTTCGGGCGGGATTTGAGGACAGAGGTTGAAGACGATGACGTCAGCATGACGTCAGCGATTTTTCTTTTTCTTTTTCTGATTTTCCATTTTATTAATATCTTTTGATTTTAGTGTCCAAATGATGTCAAATTAATTTCTATAAATTTGTAAAATTCATATCTATGCTTTAAAACATTAGTGGGTATGTTTTGAAAACTTTTTAATTAATATTTTTGAAATATTGTTTTAATACAAATTTGACCCTTAACGTCAAATTTGAAATTATAGCTTAATGAAATTTCCTTTTTACTAAATAAAATTTTTAAATACCCTTATTCAAATATGTTTAACTTTAAGTTATTTAAACTCATTTTCCAATATTAAATTCACTTTTGGCTTTAGTATAATATTAAATAACATAACTCAACTATTTGAATTGAAGAGGAAATTATAATGTATTTATTTTTAATTCCTATTATTTTGGGCACCATTGGATTTTATATTATTATAAAACATTTGTAACTCCATAAAACAACTTTGTAAAATACTCTAGTTTAATTCATTGCTTATATTGAATATATTCATGAAATCATTTTATGTATTGCAAATTGATAAAAAAAATTAAGTTTATTGAAATGCCTATTTGGATAATTCATTAATTATAAAATCTATGAAGTTTTAAAGTTAAACACTATAGACTTGACATTTACAAAACTATTTTTTGACTTCAGGTAAAAGAATAAAACCATTTTGCAAATCTACCATTTTTAAATAGTTTAAAAGAACACTTGAAATATTTATTTTAATTTATGAATAGCTATGACTAAGTGGTTGAAATCAAATACTTACAAAAAAACTTTTTATTACATGAAAATGGTTTGAAATTTTGTAAGACATTTGTCAAGTTAGATATTTAGGTTTTAAGAAATACAATGGATAATAAACTGTTTAACTTGAAACCACTTTTGAAAATAATGATAAACTGAGATATTTGAAATATTAAACTTTTTCAATAAGTTTGAAGTCTTTCATAGTTGGTTTTCTTATACATTTAATGTTTTATTTTTACCAAACAAAATGTTTTAAATTTTAGTGATTTTTAAACATTATAAAATGTTGGGATGTTACACAGCCGGAATGCATAAACTTTCACCTCCATGGGAGGGGCCTTTTGTTGTAAGCAGGGCGTTGCAGAATGGGTTATTTATCAGGCTGCCCTCAGTTGTGGCATAGACCTCAGTTTTGCCCTCGGTCGCAAATCATGCTCAGTTTTACCCCTACTCTGTGCACAAGGATTCATTCTGTGACTCCAGCCGTCTCTGTTAGGCGTTAGCCTTTCTGACATGTGGGGCCCAGAAGTCAACCGTTGGCTGTGGGACCCGGAAGAGATTCGAAAGGTGCAAATTCAAATTTTAAGTTTGAAAAACTCAAAAATGTAAAAAAAATCCAAGTGTTGCTAATGAAGTAGGAAACAACTTTGCCAAAACGATTTTCAAAACTCTTATGTCGATTAGCCTGTGTAAAAAAGAAAAATTTCTAGATCAGAAATCTAGATTTAGAACGGTGCAGAACTCGAAAAAAGTAAACTTTCGAATTTAAATGTGAAAAAAAATCTCCAATGTTGCCAATGATATAGGAAACAACTTTGCCAAAGAGATTTTACAAATTATTGTATCGTTCGGCCTGTATAAAAAATACAATTTCTAGATCTGACATCAATCTAGATCAATATCAGTGCATAATTCGAAAAAAAGTCAAATTTCGAATTTAAATATGAAAAAATCTGCGATGATGCCAATGATATAGTAAGCAACCTTGTCAAAGCGATTTTCCATATTATTATGTCGTTTGGCCGGTGTAAAATGAAACAAATCGTAAAACATTGTGCTATACGTGAGTTGATGGGTCGCTGGCTAGCTCGTATACATGACCGCCGAAGTGCTCGATTCACCTGCGTCGGACATGACTTTCCACTCTATCGTGCTTAGGATGAAACGAGCGTCCTAATTTGCAAGGTGTTACGCGAGAGATGGTTTCTCCACGATCACAAGCGGGCAGCACCGTTGGACTATCGTCAAACAGGTTGAGTGCGTGATCTTAGCATGCCAATGTGTAACACCCCAATTCTCTTAGCTTTAGCATTGTGGTGTTATTCTGGATTTTTCACCTCTTGCTGAAAACTTTTGTGTGTAGAAGTTTGAGTAAGGATTTAATTTGTTTGCACATCTTATGTTGTGTGTGCTCCACTAGTGTTCCCTGACATTGAAAACACTAAAGTCACATAACACCAAAATAAAATATCCACTATTATGATCTTCATGGTGGTTAAAACTTAGCCAAACAAGGAGCTATTATTAAGCAAACCCTAAATGTTTTTTGGCATGCATTTGGAACATTTCCATCTATGTCACATATAATTCCATACCTTGTTCTAAATTATCACACAAGAGCTTGTTTGCATATGAATCTCACTAGCTTTTGTAGTCATCAAAATAACATGACCATTTGAGTGATTCTTTTTCCTTCTCACCAAAAGTTTTCTTTTCTTTGGGAGCTAAATAAGATGTTTGATTTGGGCATTTAGAAATTCAGTAGTTTCACTTAATGTGGTGAGTATGGGTAATTAATTTTTTTTTCTTCTTTTGTGGTTAATGTTTGAATTATTCAAACTTAAGGTTTGAATATGTTTGAGGATTTTACTCAAAACTTCTTTTCTCTCTCTCTCTCTCTCATTTCTACTCCACCTGCTGGAAAAAGGAGAGCAGCATGATTACCCCCTGGCCCACCTGTCATGGACTCGGGTCACCTCTCCTCCTCTTTCCTCCTTTCTCTTTTTCTCTCCACCCAACCGAAGCACACTCCCCTCTCTTCTCACTGGCCAGGCAGTCTCCTCCCGACCAGCATCCTCTCTGCCCCTCTCCACCGCCCTAGAGGACCAACCAGAACTCCCCTCCCCCTCCCCAAACCGCTCCTGCCCGTGGGAGTCCAAAAACCGGCCCCTGGTTTTGGAGCCGTGCTCAGCCTCACCCTCCCCCTTAAATCTTTGCCCGAGACTCTCCCTCACCTCCTATGCTCACCCCTACCACCCTCACTGGCGTGGGGCTACCTTTCGGGTAGCCCACGATAAGGATACCTAGGCCGCGCCAAGGACGTGGAAGCCCACAGAAGGCCCACGCGGGGTATCATGTAACCTTGTCCAAGTCGGTTAGAAAGCATAACCTGCCATATCTGTAGTTGCCATCGGCATCAACCACCCGAGACCTGGCTGCCTATAAAGCCAGGAGGGTTGCTCGTCCCAAAGGACACGCTCATAGCCACCGCCACAAACCCTAGCGAGATTGCAATCCTTTGGGACTTGTCGAGATTGCAAATCCTTGCTTGTCAGCCGTCGTGACCACCTGCACTCATCTCTCTCCCCATCAATCAACCCGGGGTGCACAACCCTGGGACTTGTCGAGTTAGCACCTCGTCAATTGGCGCCGTCTGTGGGAACGTCAAACAAGTGCTAGGATCATGGTCGCTCCGGCTCCATCCGCAATGAAGATCGGCGTATCTGCCGTCCGGGAGTCGATCCAATTCGGCTCCTTCGAGTACGTCCTCCACCCGCCGGCCCACCGCTCGGTGTACGACGATCTAGACAAAGGTATACACATGACCTTCGGCTCCATATACTGCTGCATCGATAGTCGTGGTGTACTCAGGTCTACGACTACCGCGCTACGCGCGGCGGCGTCACCCGAATCGGCAACACCCGCGCCCGCCGAACCCGCGAAGATCGCATCTACCGCACCCGCGGAGGCTGCGCCCGCTGAACCCACGAAGATCGCATCTGCCGCACTCACGGAAGTCGCGCCCGCTGCATCCGCGAAGATCGCATCTACATCGACCACATCGACAACTTCGGCAAGGACCGCGCGGATCGGATCTACTACCCCAACTTCGGCCGCGCGGTCGACTAAGTCAAGATCTACCTCGTCTGTCGCACCCGCACGTGCAGCTAGGAGCTCGCGCCCGACATCCGTGTCACGCGCGCCCTCATCTCCGTGGAGGTCCCAAGTCTACCCCAAGCCAATCGCACTCGTCCCGGCGAGCAGGAACACATGGACAATCGCGAGAAGACGCGGACGACATAAGCAGCAGCGGCAGCAACAACTCTCCGACTCAAGTCTACACTAAGCAAGTCTTCATGGCCGGCACAGCACCACATGGCGACGACGAAGAACCCGCATATCCGCTAGAGGTGGACATGCCGGACCAGACTAAACTGGTCATCACGCGGGACATGGCGATCCAAGCCATGAAGCATGTGGACGAGGGCACGTTCCCCCCACCCAACGCACCTCGAGACGACCACGTGGCGGTCCAGTACTTGCTACGCAAGGAAGGCGAACGAATCCGCACCGAAAAAGCCGACCTGCTCAGGCGCAAAAGGGACGCGGATGCATCGAGTGCCAGGCGAGCCGCCCTATCCTTCACATCCTCCACGGAGGTCAACCAAGGAGCGCGGCGAAACAGAGCCCGCGTTCCCCTCATGGCAGAAGCCGATCAAACCAGGCTCACCCGCAAACTCGACTCGTCCTTCGTCACCGAAGATGAGAACGGGATACCCGTACCAAAGACGACAAACGCCGCCCTGATCTCAGTCGAGACATACCTCCGGCTCACGCAGCCACCGGAGGGGGACGCGCGCTCCCTTCTCCACAGGCAGCAAATTGCCTCCATAAGGGCAATCGAAGAAGCACTGGCGGCCAAGGGGCCAAGCAACCGGGCGCACGAACCGACAACCTCGGGCATCCCAGCGGCACAGCGGCAACCAGTCAAGGACCTTCGCGACGTCCTCACGCAGAAGACGGTGGATCGCAACCGCAAGGAGCGCTCGGCTAGTGCGGCAAACACGGACGACCACGCTGACCGCGACTTCGAGCCGTGCGGCGCGGCATGCTTCAGCTACAACATCCGCGACACCCACATGCCTAAGGGCTTCAAGATGACAGCAGGCACACCAAAGTATCACGGGAAGCAAGACCCAAAACTGTGGCTCGAAGACTACCTCATCGCCTGCACTTGCCAAGGCGGGACGTCGACTACGGCAATGCAGTACATCCAGCTCATGCTGACGGACTCGGCACGCGGGTGGCTCACAAGCCAACCCAAAGACTCTTTCCGAACATGGGAAGAATTCCAGGATAACTTCATCTAGAGTTTCTCGGGAACATTCGCAAGGCCAACGACCTACATCGAATTGCAGGCCTGCAAGCAAGGAAAGGATGAGTCGCTCCGCTCCTACATCCAGCGATGGACACTACTCCGCAACACCATGGAACCCGTCTCAGAAGATCGGGTGATGGACGCCTTCATGCACGGCGTCGCTCGCCGCGACCTCCGCGAGGAATTCGGTAGGCTCCAGCCGAAGACCACAATAGAGCTCATGAAGACAGCCAACCAATGGGCCGAAGGAGAGGACTATGTCCGCGAAACCTCACCTAAGAAAGAGGGTGAAACAAGCAACTGGCGTGAGGCACGCCAAAAGAAGAAGCCGCGTTACACCCACGATTCAATCGAGCTAGTAGCGGCAGGCTATGAAACCCCCCGTGAGGACAAACGCGACAATAGTCGACAGTACGACCAGGGTCGACAGTCTAACTCGAGTCAGTATAACCGTGGCAGCAGCAGCATCGGCCACAACGATGGAAGCCAGAAGCGCGAGTGGAAGCGCCTACTGACCCCAGCAGAGGAGCTAATGCAACCCTGTAAGCATCACTCGTTCCGCAACCCGGAAACAGGCAAATGGGGTTCCAGCCACCTGCTGAAGGACTGTCGCAAAGCAAGAAAAATATACCAAGCCATGCAGCAAATCATCGCTCCAGTACAAGCAATACAGGCGGCCCCGCAGCTAGCCATCCATGCAGCACCCGCAAGCTACAACCAGGTGCAGGCGGCAGGAGCATTCCCCCCAGCCGCAGCAACAGCAACAGGGTCAGTCGGCAGCAACCGACACGTACCCACCCGCACGGGGACAGCTGAACATGATCCAGAAGGGACCCCCGTCAAACAGGCGCCAAAAAATCATCACCCGCCAAGTACTTCAGGCCATCCACAGCCCGCGCGCGGTACCAGACTACCTGCGCGGGTCAGGACACCCATCACATTTTCCAGGGCAGATCACCCATCTGAGGTAACCCGACCCGGGCACGCCGCACTCGTGATTGAGGCCCTGATCGGCGACTACAGCTTGAAGAAGGTGTTCCTGGACGGAGGCAGCGGCATCAACATCATATTCGCCGACACCCTGAGAAGAATGAACAGGTCGACAGAGAAATTGCCGGAATCGGAAACCACCTTCCACGGCATAGTACCAGGGCAAGCACTCACGCCCATGGGAACAATCACACTAGACGTAATCCTCGGTACACCCAAGCACTTCAGGAAGGAGTCGATAGACTTTGAAGTCGTCGACAGGAAGTCACAATACCACGCCATCCTCGGGCGCCCAACCTTTGCCAGGTTCATGGCAGTACCCCACTACGCCTACCTGATGATAAAGCTGCCCGGGCCGAAAGGAGTAATCACTGTACGCGGCGACTTCGGGCTCTCCAACAGCTGCGACCGTGAGTTCGCCAAGATTTCTGAGTTCTTCGGAGTCGAAGAGCACTTCAAGGCCATATCAGCCGACAACAACAAGACCGTCTTCCCAGCTCGCAAGAAGCCAGCTAAGGACGCAACATTCAACACGAACGACGACACCGTCACCCACCAAGTCCATCCGACTGACAGCAGAAAGACGGTCAAGGTCTCGTCAAGTCTGACCCCCGCATAGGAAAGCGCGCTCGTCGAGTTCCTACGTGAGAACTGGAAGATCTTTGCATGGCAACCTTCTGACATGCCAGGGATACCCAGGGAACTCGCCGAGCACTCTCTAAAAGTCCACAAGGACGCAAGACCAGTCAAACAATCCATGCGACGCTTCTCAGGACCCAAGCGAGACGCGATCACCATGGAAGTCGACAGACTACTGCACGCCAAGTTCATCCGAGAGATCAAAGACTCGGACTGGGTCGCCAACCCGGTCCTAGTGGAGAAAAAGAAGACGAAGAAACTACGCATGTGCGTTGACTTCACCGCAGTCAACAAATGCTGCCCCAAGGATCACTTCCCGCTCCTGCGGATAGACCAAATCATCGACTCGACAGCAGGATGCGAGCGCCTGTCCTTCCTGGATGCCTACTCAGGTTATCAGCAGATCAGGCTGAAAGTCGAGGACGAAGAGAAGACGGCCTTCATCACACCCGACGGCGTCTATTGCTTCCAGACGATGCCGTTCGGGTTAAAAAACGCAGGTGCCACGTACCAGCGGACAATGCAAGCATGCCTCAAGGAGCTAATCGGGCAGATCGTCCAAGTCTACGTCGATGACATCGTCGTCACAACCCGAAAGGAAGATACCCTAGTCGACGACCTCCGCAAGGTCTTCGCCGCACTCGACGTATACCAGATCAAGCTCAACCCAGAGAAGTGCGTGTTCGGCGTGCCAGCCGGAGAGCTGTTAGGGTACCTCGTATCTGCAAGAGGAATCGAAGCGAACCCCGAGAAGGTGCAGAACATCCTCACCATGCCAGCACCAACCAAACTCCGCGAGGTGCAGCGATTAGCCGGCCGAGTCGCAGCTCTCAGCCGGTTCACAAGTAAGTTGGGAGAGAAAGCCTTACCTTTCTACCAACTGATGAAGAAGACGGACAAGTTCGAGTGGACACAGGAGGCGCAGGACGCATTCGACCATCTCAAGAAAACCCTGACAACCTCTCCAGTCCTCGTGGCACCACTGGAAAACGAGCCGCTATACTTATACGTCTCAGCAACAAACAGGGTGGTGAGCACGGTACTCATAGTCGAAAGGGGAGAAGAAGGGCACAGTCACCCGGTATAGAGGCCCGTCTACTACCTCAGCGAAGTCCTCACATTGTCCAAACAGAACTACCCACATTACCAGAAGCTAGCATACAGAGTCTTCATGACCTCCAGGAAAGTCATCCACTACTTCTCCGAGCACCCGATCACAGTGGTAAGCTCCTCTGGACTAGCAGACATTCTCACAAACCAACGCGCGACAGGACGAGTCGCCAAGTGGGTTGTGGAACTAGGACCATGGGGGCTGAAGTACGCTCACCCGAAGTCAATCAAGGCCCAAGTCCTCCCAGAGTTCACCACCGAGTGGATAGAAGCCCAGCTACCAAATGTCCCCGACTTGTCCAACGCATGGACAATGTATTTTGATGGCTCCAAGAAATTCATGTCAGCCGGGGCAGGAGTTGTGCTCATCTCCCTCAAAGGCGACAAGCTCAAGTACGTCCTGCAGATGGACTTTCCGACGCCGTCCAACAACAAAGCCGAGTACGAGGCCCTGATACACGGCATGCGGATGGCCAAGAACTGCGGCGCCACGCACCTCATGATATACGGCGACTCCTACCTGGTGGTACAGCAAACCATGAAGTCCTGCGACGCCATCGCCGACAACATGATCGCCTACAAAGACCTCTACAATCGGGTTGAAGGCAACTTCGACGGCTGCGAGTTGCGGCACATCGGCCGTGAAAGCAACGAGGAAGCCGACGTCCTCGCTAACATGGGTTCAGAGAGGGTGCCAGTCCCACCCGGCGTCTTCCTCGAGCGCATCACGCAGAGATCCATCAAGGCTCAGAACACAGCAAGTGCTGCAACAACAAAAGGCGACGCTAACCCAACAAGCCAAGACAAGGTCCCCATGGAGGTCATGCTAGTCGAGCTACATGGACAGGACCGTACCTGGCGTACATACTGCATCAGAAGCTGCCAGCTGACCCAGTCGAAGCAAAGCGCATCATCAGGCGCTCCAAAAGTTTCACCGTCATCAACGGAGAACTATACAAAAGAAGCATCTCAGGAATCCTACAAAGGTGCGTAGATCCAGTCGACGGCCAAGCCATCTTACTCGACATCCACGCGGGTATCTGCGGGCATCACACCAGCAGTCGAGCATTGGTGGCCAAAGCACTACGAGCCGGGTTCTACTGGCTGACAGCCATGCAGGACGCCGAGGAGCTAGTAAGGAAAGTCACAGGGTGCCAGGAGTTTGCCAACAAGCCACACGCGCCAGCATCAGAACTTAAGACAATACCATTAGCCTGGCCCTTCGCCCAATGGGGTCTGGACATGGTGGGCCCGTTGAAGAAATCCTCACCCGGAGGTCACACTCACCTCCTGGTTGCAGTCGATAAGTTCACAAAGTGGATCGAAGCCGTGCCCATCACAAGTTCGACTGCTTCCACAGCAGTCAACTTCATCAGGTCAATCATCTTCAGATTTGGAGTACCGAATGGGATCATCACCGACAACGGCTCGAACTTCACAGCCGAAGAATTCAAGGACTTCTGCTCAGAGCAGGGGATCAAGCTCAGCTATGCGTCCGTATGGCACCCGCAATCCAATGGGCAAGTGGAGAAAGCCAATGGCCTCGTCTGCAACGGCATCAAGAAGCGACTGCGCGTGCCATTGAAACGCGCAGCGGGCGCATGGGTGGAAGAACTACCATCGGTCCTTTGGAGTCTACGAACAACGCCAAACAGATCCACCCAATACACTCCATTCTTTATGGTTTATGGTGCAGTAGCGGTTCTCCCCTGCGACATCAAATTCGACGCACCAAGAGTAGTCGCCTACGACGAGTCGGATGCAGAGGAGGCACTCGAAGACAGCATGGATACCCTGGATGAAGCACGCGACATCGCCCTGGCAAGATCAGCCGTGTATCAACAAGACCTGCGCAACTATCACACTCGGAGGCTGCGACCAAGAGCGTTCGTTACAGGCGACCTGGTTCTTCGACTCAAGCAGAAGAAGGTGCACAAGCTCGCTTCCCCGTGGGAGGGCCCGTACATCGTGACAGAAGCAATCGGCAACGGAGCTTACCGCTTGAAAGACTCGAAGACGGGAGCAGACTGCAGCAACCCGTGGAACGTGGCGCAACTCCGCCGGTTCTACGCCTAGTTCAACCCAATCATTGTACAAGATAAATCAGCGCGGCAGGTTTCAGACGCACTCTTTCCCTTACCAGGGTACCTAAGGGGACTGGAAGGGTTTTAACGAGGCGTCCTGTTCGCAAGAATCAATAAAGTGGTTTGAAGAAAATTTGTCTCCTTTACCTTTCATACAGAGGAAGCTAAAATCCTAGGCCGCCGCTCGAACCACTCGGGGGCTGCGCCACACAGGTTGAAAGAAAAGCTTAGGCCGCCACCCGAGCCACTCGGGGGCTGCGCCATACAAGCATAAATCAAAATATCCTAGGCCGCCACCCGACCCACTCGGGGGCTGTGCCATACAGGTCAAGTTCAAAATCCTAGGTCGCCACCCGACATACTCGGGGGCTGCGCCAAGCAGGTAACACTTGTAATCCTAGGCTACCACTCGACCTACTCGGGGGCTACGCCATACAGGCATTCTCAGAAAAATCCTCAGTCGCCACTCGAACTCACTCAGGGGCTGCGCTGTACAGGTCAAGTTCAAAATCCTAGGTCGCCACCCGACATACTCGGGGGCTGCGCCAAACAGGTAACACTTGTAATCCTAGGCCGCCACTCTACCTACTCGGGGGCTGCGCCATACAGGTCTTCGCCAAAATCCTAGGCCACCACTCGAACAACTCGGGGGCTGCGCCATGCAGGTCAAGTTGCAAAAATCCTAAAGTCGCCACATGTTAAAGTCAGAGACTGCGGCATATAGGTCACACTTGGAAAAACCTAGGCCGTCGCCTAACATACTAGACGACTGCGCGAAACAGGTCGAAAATCAAAACAGGCATTCACACTTCCGAGCAATCAGATAAATTCTCATTACTCGCAAGTATTTTTAATTTAGCACATTACAGCTTGCACATGCACATTTGCCCTCTATAAGCTAACCCTGTACATCAGACGACAGCTACTCTAAACTGCAGGCTCAACCTTCGGCGCATCGAGGGGACCTACAAGGCGCTCACTCAGGTCCTGAACCTGCCTGATAATTTGGCGCGCAGCCGCCAAGGTCTCGTCGAAGTCGTCATCGCCAGGCAGGCCATCAAGCACCTTGTCGAGCGGAAGATGCGGCCGATGCATCCGGATGTATGCCAACGCCGCATTCGCCCCAGCCACAAGTTGGGCGTCGACAACCTCCTTCAAGCCTTCACCATCGCGAAACCTCTCCAGCAAGGCGGACAGCCCATTCGGCTGCGCGTTATGCGGGAAGTACACACGATTGATGTGCCAGAGTGTCTTCCGGCAATTCTCCAGAAGAAAAGCAGCACGCCACGTAGGATCAAGCATGGTGGCAAGGGCGCGCCCTCTCGACTTGTTCACCCAGAACTGCCGAGCTTCATAGGAGTCGCCGGACTCCTCTCGGGTAACTCGCTCTTCAACGCGAGCCCGCTCAGCCTCCCAATCCGGGTTCACATCTGCACGCGTAAAACTGCAAGTCAGAACAAGCAAGCTTCAGCAAAGAAAGCAGCCGCCAAAAGGATACCAACCTTCCAGCTGTCGACTGATCAGATCGATCTCCCCAAGCAAAAAATCCTCACGTCGTGAGAACTCTGCGGTAGGATGCGACCTGGAGCGGTGCAGCAGCCGCTCAGTATTCTTCAGGGTCACCTCAAGCTCAACCACCTTGTTCTTCAGGTATGTGATTATCCGCTGATCATTGACACTACGTGGAGGAGCCGGGCCGCCCGACGACGGCGAGCACCCGAAGAAGAAGCCTCGCCACTCGGCTCAGTCGCAGGAGAAGAAGAAGCACCACCGCGCACAACATTCTGCCACGATTACCCAGAGTCAATACAATCATACGACTGCGAAGCACAGTTAAACTCGGCAGAAAGAAAGTCAGTTCTAGGAAAAGCACTATTGAAGGCCAAAACACCTAGCAAGACAATATTCATTACCGAGCAAGAAGTTCAAAATACAGACCGTGGCGACTGCCGAATTCCTAAGGCTATGCCTACTCTAAGGCCACAGACTACGACCGGGAGCGACCCTTCCGAGCGGCAGCCGCCCCAGTTGCCTTAGCAAGGGCCCTCTCGAAGAGTGCCACAACCTGCGCGGCCAGCTGTGAAGCACGCTCCTTCACGCCACTCAGCGACGCGGTTCGGCCATCGGGTTTGCGGGGAAAGCCGCTGACGACCTTCTCAAAGTCACCCGGAACCTGATGCCCTAAGAGGAGCTGGAAGGTGAGCTCGGAGCCGCGTACCGTCTGCGACCGCGTAAAGTCGGTGATGGTGGTCGCGTCCTCAAACGGCGCAGCAAGGGCGTCCACGGCTGCCGGAGGCTGGTCGCCCGGGAAGATACTCTGGTGCACCACAGTGAGGGCTCCAGTCGATTTCTTCAACGCGGCTGCGGACTTCTTCAGCGCGTCGGATGCATAGGCGCAGACCCGGTCGAGGAAGCCGACAGCAGTTGCCATGTCAACCGTGTCACTCGACGCATGTTCCGGAGGAGCCCCACCGCAAGTCTCTACGCAAAGGATTCAAGGTCAGACAACGGAAAAAGATCAAGACACAGTAGGCATTAAGCCAAAACTTACCCCCAAGAACACCGGCGAGTGAGAGAAGACGACCGACTTGAGTCTTTTCCTGGGCGACCCGCGCCAGCTCCCGCTCTCGAGATTCATGCAGGGCCTTCTCAAGCTCAGCAACCCGCCCAGTAGCCTGGCCCAGAGAAGAACGCAGATGGTCCCTCTCCTTCTCCAGGCGAACATAAGCCGCGGCTGCGTCTAGCTGCTGACGGTAGTACGGCTGAAACAAAAGCAAGATGTTAATAAAGTTGCAGGCGACTATGCTAGTCACCCACACCTTCGGGGGCTACTCCCATCGGGAGCGCTGATCGCGCACCCGATGAAAACTCAAGAATACAAGTACATGCTTAAAGGACTTACGTGATCCAGGAGGTCAGGGTCCTCTGAAGCCGAAGGAGGATCGCGGCTCGACGATGCAACGCCAGCAGGCTGAGCACGCGCCTTCTCCACCACCGCCTGAGCCCCCAACTCAGTCGAAGGGGCGGATGTGTGCTCAACGTCCCGAAGGGGGGAGCTAACATCGCCAGAATGATGGCTGTAGCAAAAACGGGCACACTTGTCAACTTAAACGTTGTAGCTACAAAACACAACTCGAAGGAAACAAATCATCAAGAAGCTCACCTGGGGGTCCCAAGGTCGTAACTCTGCAGGGAGGGCGACGCCATCCGTGCAAACGAACGAGGAGCCGCGGAGCTGACTGGAGGAACATTCAGGGGCTCATCCCAGCCACCCGAGGACCACGCACACGACGACGTCGCGACGGCCTCCTCCAGAGTAACGTCGGCATCCTTAGCAGGTGACGACGCACTAGGAGAGTCGCCACAGCTCGGGAGCTTCCGCTTCTTCCGCACGGGTTCCTCCACTTCATCTTCATCCTCCACCTCTTCGTGGGGAGAACGTGCGGAAGGAATCTCTTCATCGTCGTCCTCCTCCTCGACAAACTTCGACTCATCGTCGGGTCCATTCTCGGGAAGAGGAGGAAGGCTGATCAACAAAGACCGACCCTGAAGCAAGTAGACACAAGTCGAATCAGGAAAAAGGTAGACGCAAGTCGAGTCAAGAAAAAAGAAAAACAAGCCAAGACTCACCTCAGGAACGGGGTTCAATGCCCCGTAAGCAGCAACCGGGCACTTGACGTTGCACGTGTCCGCGACTCGGAGGCTGGTGATGGACCTTACTTTGGTTTCCACCTCCTCATCGTCAAGCGGCTCGGTGCTGACGCCCTCGGCGGCCCACATCGGGTGAGGCCGAGCGCTGAGCGGCTGCACCCGAAGACGGAAGAAGGTGGCCATCAGGAAGACGCCACCCGCCTCGCGCCCAAGGGTCTTGGTCAGATCGCGCAGCAGGGCCAGCAGGGGCCGCACAGCCTCCTTCTCCACGGCAGTCAGCGGGTGCGTCCAGGAGACGGTCTTCCGCAGTCCACGTCCGCTGTCGAATGCACCCAGGCCGTCCTGGTTCGACTGGACGTAGAACCATCTCTTGCGCCATCCTTGGACGGAGTCGCACTTCTTCATCTGGAAGTACGCGGTGTCACCGCGCACTTGGATTCCGAAGCCTCCCACGGGGAAGGGCAACCCGCTCCTCCCAACGTTCTTACGAACGAGGAAGAGCGACTTCCACAATGCCCAGTGGGGCGCGACACCCAGAAAGCACTCGCAAAGCACGATGAAGCACGCGATACTCAAGACGCCATTGGGGGTCAGATCATTGATCTGAACCCCACAGGCATACAGGAGACCGCGCACAAAATCGTGCATGGGGAACCCGAAGCCCCGCGGAAGGAAATCCGCAAAGCAAACACGTTCCCCATCGCGGGGAGTGGGGAAAACCTCTTTGCCAGGAGCGCATACCTGGACTTGGTCAGCAGGTGGAAGTAGACCCTGCGCGCGGAAGAGCTCCACCTCGACCTTCTTCACCGACGATCTGTGCTAGTCGCCGTCGGGCTTCTTCATCAGCCCGGCATCGTCGGCGGCGGCGGAGGAGCCAGCGGTGTTCTTCGGCTTGCCCATGGCGCAATGAGGCAGCGCAAGGTGCACAGACAGAAAAGCAAGGAGCTCTGGATGGCGACGAAAATGGTAGAGCGCAGAGGAAAGGGAGGCCAGAACGATTGGAGAAGATGAAGTCCCTCGCATCAAAACGAAGTACTTATGCCTCAAAAAGGTTCATCTCAACCGTCCACAGAACAAGGGCTCCGAGCAGACACATCCGGCCGTACACGTGTCGCGCGAAGAAACCAACCGTCGCCGCCCACTTCGTCCACTATGCACGAAAACCGAGGCGTCATCATCATGCCGCGCAAATCTCGCGCCCACTTCGGAGACGTGACAACTGCTGACCGCGGTCAGCTCTGACAGCGGGGCCCGCCATGTCACGTCCCATTGGGCGCAGAGGCGTGCAATGGATCGTCACCAGTGACGTCATCAAGCCAACGGCTCCAAAAACAACGGAAACAGCTCGACAAAGTGATTCGAGTAGTAAGCTGCTAAGCTGAAACCAACGAAGTAGGATCGACTGATGATCCGAGGACCCGAAGAAATCATTCGGGTAGCAAAGGAAAAAATGAGTAAGCTCGAGCAGCCGAATCCATCAACAAGTATGCCAGTTGGCCGAGTAAAAGCAAACTTCAATATGAAGGCACAGTAATTCGACTGCAAAGGTTACTCCCATCGGGAGCGGCCGGTTCGACTGAAGAAATCGAGTTCAAGCTCAAGATCAAGCAATCCAATGGCGCGTCCAGGAGGAAGAAGTCCTTCGCTCGACTCTACGCTTCGACCAAGCACTCGGGGGCTACTGACGTGGGGCTACCTTTCGGGTAGCCCACGATAAGGATACCTGGGCCGCGCCAAGGACGTGGAAGCTCACAGAAGGCCCACGCGGGGTATCATGTAACCTAGTCCAAGTCGGTTAGAAAGTATAACCTGCCATATCTGTAGTTGCCATCGGCATCAACCACCCGAGACCTGGCTGCCTATAAAGCCAGGAGGGTTGCTCGTCCCAAAGGACACGCTCATAGCCACCGCCACAAACCCTGGCGAGATTGCAATCTCGCCATTGTAATCACAACACGCATCAATAATCAGACAAGCAGGAGTAGGGTGTTATCCTCCGGGAGCCTGAACCTGGGTAAATCCTTGCTTGTCAGCCGTCGTGACCACCTGCACTCATCTCTCTCCCCATCAATCAACCCGGGGTGCACAACCCTGGGACTTGTCGAGTTAGCACCTCGTCACTCACCCAAAGCCACGCCCTCCCTCGAGCTCTGGAGGTGAAAAACCTCGCCGGAGACCGATTTCTTCCCGCCGTGCTCATCGTCGTTCCTTTCCACCTATCTCTGCCATTTTTGGCCCCTCGAGCGCGTCTCGTCGAGATCTAACTCCCCATGCCCTCCTTTTATCTTCTAGGTGTCCGTAGCCGCCGCGCTCGTCCTCGACCCGAGAAGCTCGCCGCCGCCGTCGCCATGGATTCCGACGTTGCATGCGAGAGTTGAGGACACCGTCGAGCTCGCCATCGTCCCCTCCGTCGATCTCCACCCTTCCCATGGCCCCGCGCGGTCTCTGGTGAGCGCCATCGCCGACTTGGCCCAGATCTGCCCGCCCGGCCCTTTTTCCTTTTAAAAATTCTTTTCTGTTATTTCTCCAGAGAATCTTAAGCCTAACTTTAATCTTTTGTGGTAAATCTATATTAGATAAAACGATGAGCTTAATTTTGTAATATGCATGCACGTTTTCTTAACCATGTGGCGTTGGACTTGTTCCTAAATGTGTTTTCTGTTTTGTGGTAAAATAGATTTAGTAAAAAGTACCTATTTCACCATTTGTTTAATAACTTGTGTGTTATAAATCCAAATCATGCAATCTTGGATCTGTTGGAAAGCTTGTAAAAATGCCTATCCAGATTGGTACATCTTGCATGCAGGAGAATAATCTAGCAATCGTTATTTTTAGTCTAAGAATAACATCAGTAGGTGTTTGGGGATTTTTAACTCTTCAATAAAAACACTTTTTGAGGTAAATCCAATTGGAGGTGCTAGATATGTGTTGGAGGTACCATACACTACAAATGTAGATTTTTCCAATAACTTGTTATTTCTTAGTGAATAAATCCATAAACAATAGGGAAATAATCTCTTAAAATGCATTTCTGAAATTTCAGAGATTATGACATGTCTAGTTTTAATTGGTGGAGCCACCTCTGTCCATAGATAAATGTTGGGGATAATTTGGTGGACTAGCCACAAGTTTTATCTAACTCACCCCACTGGTTTGACACTAAAATAAATCTTATTATTTTCTGTACTTAGATAATGGTCAGAAGTATACTTTATTTTAATACTGGGATAACTTGAGCTAGGAGTACCCAAATCTGATGAATAAAATCCCCACTTAAAGAGAAAACTCATATCTCACCAGAAAGTTTAATTATGCATTCAGGAGGTCTATAAAACTGAACCTAACTTCTGTTTGAGTTTGACATCAGTAGCTCTTGTCTGATTTTTAATTCTAATATGGTGATAGATTTTCATGCTCAGCTAATTTTCAGAGCCCCACATGTTTGTTAGGAGTAATGTGGTAGAAGGGTTTAATTTTAGGAGCAGTACCCTAAGAGTTATGCTTAAAATATGTATACAGCCCCTAATAGCTATTGAGTGCAGTAGTTGTGTTTTCTATTTGTGTTGCTTGTTGTTTGTTGAGATATTTTAGATTGTTATCAACTCGCATCTTAGGGCTTACGATAGTCTCGTTTGTTTTTCATGTTACGGTAGAACCGCAACCCGAGGACGAGCAGTACGAGGTAGCTGAGCACGACTACGCTGAAGATCAAGACCAGGTACAGTACCTTGAGCAAGGCAAGCCCACCTCTATAATGAATCCCACTATTTTATCAAGCATTGTTTTGTTTTCAAAAATAAAATAATGCATGTTTTACTTCCTTTGTGGCACCTTGCCACCCGAAAACTATTTTTACAAAATATTGTTTGGCCAAAGTTATCTACTAGATTAGCTGTAGGTATTATAAAAAGAGTTTTTCTTGATGAGTCTTGTCATTGAAGGCTCTTTAAAGAAGATTTAGTTTTCAAATAGTATATTTTGTTATCTTACATCAGAACTATAGGATGGGGACCTATTTGATAAAAATGTTTTATGGAGGAAAACCCGAGCTGCTGGGAGCAATCGGCGAGCAAGTGTTTTATTAAAACCCGAAATGTTGGGAGCAATCGGAGATGTTTGCGAAAACCCGAGCTGCTGGGAGTAGTCGGAGAAGAAAGTGTTTTGAAAAACAAAGTGTGACCCTAGCTGCCGCTTGAACAATTAACCCGTGCAACCACATTACCTCAAAATGGGTACGAGGCTTAACGGAAGCTTGTCGGTGTTGGTATTCGAATCTTCCTCAATGGGCTAGATGGGGTTTGAGGCCCCGGAACCGAATGCTGCAAGACAATGGGCATACAGAGAGTGGACTTCGCGTGCCACCAGGAAGCAATGGTGGGTCTCCTGTCATGGCGGTATGAGGCTAGGGGAAACCGTATAGATACGGCTGGCTCACTCGGTGCCGGGGAGAACAAACCCACTCGAAGAGGATATTCTTATACCAGCATCAACATAGTGAAAATTAGGATTGGCCGTCTGTTGTGTGCATGCTGTCTCTGTACAGTCCGTGGTTGATCCACGGCAGACCATCCGAATCTTGTGGTGAAAGTGTACAACCTCTGCAGAGTGTAAATCTATTCGAATAGCCGCGTCCGCAGTCATGGACGGTTGGAAAGGTCCCACTAGGCATGCTGGATGTTTTATGGTTTCAAAAGAGGAAGGTTTTCGAAGGAAAACGAGGAGGCAATAAAGTGGTACCTGGGAGGTACGGAATTTGGGCAAGGATGGTTGATCTCGGGGAGGCCTTATGTTTTTAAAGGTTTTACAAAAAAAAGGTCCCTATCCTAGTGTTTTTAAAGGTTTTACAAAAAAAAGTTTTTGAACTTGGATATGTCCTTGCTATATCTAAGAAGAGAATTCTATCTCTAAATGTTTTTCTTCAACAAAGATATAGAGATGTCGCATTTTAGCGAAGAGAATTCTATCTCTAAATGTTTTGCTTCAACAAAGATATAGAGATGTCGTATTCTCTATGTTTGAAATCATTGTTTTCCAAAGTAAGCCCTGTAGTTGTATTCAGGAGCCTTCCCAGTTCTCGAAATGTGTTTTTCTTGCATTATCATGAGAATTTAAGCCTAGAGGTGGTCTTGCGAGTACGTAATTGTACTCATGTGGCTCTGTCCCTGGATATTCAAATGTCCAGATTTCAATGAGGAGGCTTACGTCGAGGAGGAGGTGTATGACGACGACTTCGCCACTTAGCTGTCACCGGTCAACTGCACTTGTGGAAATCTGCGCTCGGAGATGTTAAGAGCCGTCGCTAGCCACGAGCTTCCGCTATCGTAGTTAATTCCGTCCTGCGTGACGAGGTTTGCTGACTTTGGTCGTATGACCGTCTATGTGTTGTAAGACTTTTATTCGAACGAATTGAATGATGTAACTCTTTGATACCTAAGTTGGTTATGTGATTGCGATGCACTGATCATTGGGATCGTGATCTCTTACATAGCATCTCGGACTTGTCCGAGGGGTCCTCATAGACTTGGTATCAGAGCCATCGTTGACCTTAGGAGACTTTAGTTAGGTTGGGCGTCGACGTCACGCAAAAATGTTTTTCCTAAATAGCTAGGAGAAAAATACTTAAAAATATGCGGAATATACTGCTACTCCTCCCTCCCCTCTGTTAGTACTCACTGATTAATTTTATACCTGCATTAAATCTTATGATTTTACCTGTTTAAAATTTGGTACATCGTTCACTAATTAAACCTCCATTTAAAATTTTGTGTAGATGAGCGGACAGTTCTCGTCATCGATTCAGTTGGGAGCGGTGCCAGATACCGGAGTTTCGCGTCTGTTCCAGGCAGACCTACTCCAGTTGATCCAGCACCTGAGGCGTCCGCTACCAGAGCTGCTGATTGGACGTTGTCTGCCCATGGTGGGAGATGAGATGTCCTAGACTGTGAGGTGCATCCTTCGAGGACCGTTGGTGCCACCCTTCGCCGAGGAGCTGGTTGAGGATGCCCTTGCATCGACTCATATGGGAGCGTTCATCACCGTGCTGCAGAGAGCTCTCGCCCGCTTGGTGTGTGCTCACAGTTCCGAGTTGGGCGGCACCCGCTTTGAGTTTTACGCTGGCTTGGACGAGCAGAGTAACCCTGTGCCGCCGCGTCCCCATCCCACTTTTGGGAACCACTTGGCCGAGCTGGGACTCCTCGTCGAGTACACCCAGTCCCAGCTAGTCATTAGTCGGTACGAGAGTGACCTTCACCGTCTTAATCATGACGGAGCTGAGGTGCGGATCTCGGCAGCTGAGCTGAGGATAGAGGACTTGAAGACGCAACTCGAGGCATCTCAGGACCAGCTGAAGACCATGGAGCTGAAGCTCAAGACCTCGGAGGAGCGTTTAGTGGAGTCCCAGGCAGAGCTCAAGATAGAGCGCCGTTCCACCTTTGCGCGCCTCCAGACTACTCGCTTCTACAGGTTCCAGCTTGACGGGATGGTTGACATGCTCAGGTCGACCGTTGATGCCCGTGACGAGTGGATCAGCGAGCTGGCGAGTAAGGTGGAGGCTCTGAGCAAGGAGAATGACGATCTTCTGCCTGAGGATGAGGACCCTACATAGGATATGGATATGGAGCCTGTGAGCGAGCAGGACTGCGACGACCTGCGAGGCGAGGACGGTGAGGACTCGGGAGCTGTTATGTCTGAGGACGAGGACCCCGACGAGCCACCCTTCGATAGTGACGCTGTCGTGGACGTGGAGTAGCTAGATGCGTAGTATCTTTTGGGTTAGGACCGAACCATCGCGATAAGTGGATGCGATTGTGTAGTCTAGTTAGCATGTGTGTGTCTGGATGATTGTAAGAACTATGTCAGTCAGTGTTTTGTGGTTGTGCACTATGCGATGATGCTTTTGGAACCTTGCTATGGAAATGGAATCATGTCTTCTTAGGAGTAACACTTTGCTGTCATTTGTATGCTTTGGTGTATGTTTGCTGTACTCTTTTTCGCAATTTATCTTAAAAACTTCTAAGTAGAGAATTTAATAGGTGTTTATTCTGAAATTCAGAATGGCAAGGGATCCACCACCACCCCCACCACCCGAGCCATCTATGGCTCAAGTGCTACGTCTTCTCATGGAGGATCGCGAGGCAGCTCGCACTGAGAGGAATGCCAACCTAGCCACCCTGCAACATCTGGCTCAGATTGCCGTCAACCATAATGGCGGCCAAGGGAATGCGGAGCCCCGCTCCAAGCTTCGTGACTTTCAGAACACCAATCCTCCAGTCTTCTCCAAGAGTGAAGTACCACTGGATGCTGATGATTGGATCCGGACTATTGAGAACAATCTAAGGGTCGCCCAAGTGGGTGACAATGAGAAAGTGGTCTACGCCACTCACTACCTCTCTGGGTCTGACCGAGCATGGTGGGAGGCCATTCGTGCTCTGTTCCCACCGGAGGAAGTTGTGGCTTGGCCAGCATTCAAGACCAAGTTCTTGAAGCGTTATGTGCCATCTGGACTTGTCAGTATCATGCGAGAAAGGTTCCTGCAGCTCAAGCAAGGCAGTTTGTCTGTGGGCGAGTACTTGGAAAAGTTCACATCTCTAGCAAGATATGCACCCGCCGATACCGATACTGAAGAAAAGAAGAAAGAGAGGTTCATGAATGGACTTCATGATGAGATGCAGTGCATTCTGGTGGTGATGCCTTTCACCGACCTGGAGTCCTTGGCGGATGCGGCCATTATGATGGAGCACAAGCGCAAGGCTTCGTTTGACAACCGCAAGCGATGCCAACTGATGCAGCAAGGCAGTAGTAGCAACAGCCCAGCTGGAAGTTATCCCCGCCCGCGCCCTTCACCTCCACCAAGGCCTCCAACATTTGCACCAAGGCCCAGCTACTCTTCTCGCCCGCCTGCACCTCGTCCTGGAGGTAGTTTCAACCCCGGCCTCAACTTTAATAGGCCGCCTGCTCCGAAGCCAACAGGAGGATGTTTCACGTGTGGACAGCCTGGACATTTTTCGCGGGATTGCCCCACTAGACAGCCCGCCGGTGGTCGCCCTAATGTGACCAAGATGAATCAAGGGCCACCCCGTCCAACTGGAGACAAGAACCCGTATCCCAAGAAAGCAGCCCCTGTCACCCGGGGCCATCTGAATCATATCAGCGCAGAAGAAGCCCAAGAGGCACCAGACCTGGTTATGGGTACGTTCCCTGTCAACTCAGTTTCGGCCTCAGTTTTGTTTGATTCGGGAGCTTCCCATTCTTTCGTTATGGAGCCGTTTGTTAGGAAAAGTGGTATGGTTCCAACTATGATGCATCTTCCTATGAGGGTACAAATTCCGGGGGGCACTACCAAGGCCATTTGGTCTTGCAAGGAGACTCCTGTGGAAATTCAAGGAGCCCGATTCCATGCGGATTTGGTGGTATTAGGAAAGCAAGGGATAGAAGTGGTTTTAGGAATGGATTGGATGGCAGTAAATCGAGGGAAAATAGATTGCACTAACAAATCTGTCACACTAACCACCCTGGAAGGAGGGGAGATTACCCACTTCTCAACATACCACTCCACCTCAATTCATTGCCATAAGAGTGTAGCGGGAGCCATTTTGGATGAGGTACCGGTAGTTTGTGACTATCCCGATGTTTTCCCCGAAGAGTTGCCGGGAATGCCACCGGATAGGGATATTGAGTTCATTATTGAGCTGGTACCCGGTACTGGGCCTATCGCTCAGAAACCGTACCGGATGAATCCTGAAGAATTGGAAGAACTAAAGAAACAGTTGGATGACCTACTTAGGAAGGGTATGATACACCCTAGTGCGTCACCCTGGGGGTCACCAATCATCTGCGTGGATAAGAGAGACGGTACCACCCGTTTGTGTGTGGATTACCGTAAGTTAAATGATGTGACTATTAAAAACAAATACCCCCTACCCAAGATTGAAGATCTGTTTGATCAACTCAATGGAGCTCGAGTCTTCTCCAAGATCGATCTCCGCACCGGTTACCATCAGTTGAAAGTCAGAGAATCTAATATCCCTAAGACGGCCTTTGTCACTCGTTACGGATTGTTCGAGTACACAGTGATGTCTTTTGGCCTAACCAATGCTCCAGCCTATTTAATGAATCTCATGAACAAGGTGTTCATGGATTACCTGGATAAATTTGTGGTTGTCTTTATTGACGACATCTTAATTTATTCCAAGTCAGAAGAGGAGCATGAAGAGCATCTGAGGTTGGTTCTCGGTACCCTACGAGAACACCAGTTGTATGCTAAGTTCAGTAAGTGCCAGTTTTGGTTGAAAGAAGTAGGCTTTCTCGGCCACGTTATTTCAGCCGGAGGGATATCTGTAGACCCTACCCACATCAAGTCCATTCTTGAATTCCCAACCCCCACCAACCAAACCGAAGTAAGGTCCATTCTTGGATTAGCCGGTTATTACCGCAAGTTTGTTGAGGGATTCTCAAGCATCGCAAAGCCCCTTACCCAACTATTGAAGAAGGACCAGAAGTTCATTTGGACCGACAAATGTGAAGCCAGCTTCCAGGAGCTTAAAAAGCGCCTTACTACCGCACCTATCTTAACCATGCCAGATGTGACCAAAGATTTTGTGGTATATTGCGATGCCTCCAAACTTGGACTTGGCTGTGTCCTTATGCAAGAGGGCAAGGTAATTTCCTACTCGTCGCGACAACTCCGCAAGCATGAGCAAAATTACCCAACCCATGACCTAGAGCTTGCTGCTATGGTCCATGCACTCAAGACTTGGCGACACTTTCTGATGGGCAACCGTTGCGACATTTACACCGATCACAAGAGTCTGAAGTATATATTCACCAGAGGGACTTGAACATGAGGCAGCGAAGATGGATAGAACTCATCAAAGATTATGACCTGGATATCCATTACCACCCTGGAAAGGCTAACGTTGTGGCTGATGCCCTTAGCCGACAGCCGTGTTCTTTCAACTCCATGATCAGGACTCAACAACCCGAGCTCTAGGAAGAGCTGGATAAAATGGGTATAGAAGTAGTCAGTTATGGAGCCATCGATCAACTTATGTTGCATCCCACTTTATGGGATCAGATCAAGAAAGCACAGAAGGGCCACGAGAGTATCAAAGGCATCAAGAGAAGGTTGGATAAGGAAGAAGTCCCTGGATTCACCATTGATTCTGAAGGTATCCTCTGGTACAAGGGACGTATCTGCGTCCCGTCGGATCCTGAGTTAAAGCAGTTGATTATGAAGGAAGCCCACGAGACTTTGTATTCTATCCACCCCGGTGGAACCAAGATGTACCAGGATTTGAAGCAGAATCTCTGGTGGCACGGCATGAAGCGCGAGATTGCACTGTTCGTCCAGCATTGCGATATCTGCCAAAGGGTCAAAGCAGAGCATCAGCGACCCGCTGGATTACTTCAACCTCTCAAGCTGCCCGAGTGGAAATGGGATGAGATCGGCATGGATTTCATCACTGGATTGCCCCGGTCCAATCGTGGGCCTGATGCCATTTGGGTTATTGTGGATAGACTCACCAAGGTTGCACATTTTCTCCCGGTAAGCACTCGTCATCGAGCTGATCAACTTGCGGATCTCTACATGTCTCGTAGCGTCAGCCTTCATGGAATACCTAAGGCTATCGTGTCTGATCGAGGAACTCAATTCACCTCTCGTTTTTGGACTAAGCTTCAAGAGGAACTCGGAACAAAACTCTTTTTCAGTACTGCATATCACCCGTAGACAGGAGGACAAACGGAAAGGGTCAATCAGATCCTTGAGGATATGCTTAGGTCTTGTGTGTTGGCTTACGGGGCCAAGTGGGAGAGTTGCTTGCCGTTTGCCGAATTTTCGTACAACAACAGCTATCAAGCCAGTCTGAAAATGGCACCATTTGAGGCTTTGTACGGGCGCAGATGCCGTACACCCTTGAACTGGTCGCAAACCGGGGACAGTCAAATTTTTGGAGTTGACACCTTGAGAGAAGCCGAAGAGCAAGTTCAACTCATTCGCGACCGTCTTAAGGCCGCCCAATCAAGACAGAAAAGTTACGCAGATTCTAGGAGGCGTGAACTTAACTTCAAGGAAGGAGATATGGTTTACTTGCGCGTTACACCACTCAAGGGAATGCAGCGTTTCCATGTCAAGGGGAAATTAGCACCAAGGTATATCGGCCCCTTTAAGGTGGTCAGTCGTAGAGGAGAAGTATCCTATCAGCTAGACCTGCCACCCCATCTATCAGGATTCCATGATGTGTTTCATGTATCTGTACTCCGGAAGTGTCTGCAAGTTCCTGGTGATACTCATTCTTATCAAGAGGTAGATCATCGCACCATTGATCTCAACCATGATCTAACCTATCGAGAACGACCACTTCGTGTTCTCGCTGAAGACATCCGTCTAACCAGGAGACGTAAGATCAGGTTCCTGAAGATTCAATGGAGCAACCATTCGGAGGAAGAAGCCACCTGGGAACGTGAAGATTATTTGGAGCGTGAATTTCCGGGTTTTCTTTGTTCTTCAAACCTGGAATCTCGGGGACGAGATTCTCCTAAAGGGGGGAAGGTCTGTAACACCCCAATTCTCTTAGCTTTAGCATTGTGGTGTTATTCTGGATTTTTCACCTCTTGCTGAAAACTTTTGTTTGTAGAAGTTTGAGTAAGGATTTAATTTGTTTGCACATCTTATGTTGTGTGTGCTCCACTAGTGTTCCCTGACATTGAAAACACTAAAGTCACATAACACAAAAATAAAATATCCACTATTATGATCTTCATGGTGGTGAAAACTTAGCCAAACAAGGAGCTATTATTAAGCAAACCTGGTTTTTGGCATGCATTTGGAACATTTCCATCTATGTCACATATAATTCCATACCTTGTTCTAAATTATCACACAAGAGCTTGTTTGCATATGAATCTCACTAGCTTTTGTAGTCATCAAAATAACATGACCATTTGAGTGATTCTTTTTCCTTCTCACCAAAAGTTTTCTTTTCTTTGGGAGCTAAATAAGATGTTTGATTTGGGCATTTAGAAATTCAGTAGTTTCACTTAATGTGGTGAGTATGGGTAATTGATTTTTTTTTCTTCTTTTGTGGTTAATGTTTGAATTATTCAAACTTAAGGTTTGAATATGTTTGAGGATTTTACTCAAACCTTCTTTTCTCTCTCTCTCTCATTTCTACTCCACCTGCTGGAAAAAAGGAGAGCAGCATGATTACCCCCTGGCCCACCTGTCATGGGCTCGGGTCACCTCTCCTCCTCTTTCCTCCTTTGTCTTTTTCTCTCCACCCAACCGAAGCACACTCCCCTCTCTTCTCACTGGCCAGGCAGTCTCCTCCCGACCAGCATCCTCTCTGCCCCTCTCCACCGCCCTAGAGAACCAACCAGAACTCCCCTCCCCCTCCCCAAACCGCTCCTACCCGTGGGAGTCCAAAAACCGGCCCCTGGTTCTGGAGCCGTGCTCAGCCTCGCCCTCCCCCTTAAATCCTTGCCCGAGGCTCTCCCTCACCTCCTCTGCTCACCCCTACCACCCTCACCCAAAGCCACGCCCTCCCTCGAGCTCTGGAGGTGAAAAACCTCGCCGGAGACCGATTTCTTCCCGCCGTGCTCATCGTCGTTCCTTTCCACCTCTCTCTGCCATTTTTGGCCCCTCGAGCGCGTCTCGTCGAGATCTAACTCCCCCTGCCCTCCTTTTCTCTTCTAGGTGTCCGTAGCCGCCGCGCTCGTCCTCGACCCGAGAAGCTCGCCGCCGCCGTCGCCATGGATTCCGACGTTGCATGCGAGAGTTGAGGACACCGTCGAGCTCGCCATCGTCCCCTCCGTCGATCTCCACCCTTCCCATGGCCCCGCGCGGTCTCTGGTGAGCGCCATCGCCACCATTTCCCTCCCCCGCGTCTGGTTTCTTTCCGCGCCGCGTCGCGAGGTTGACGACAACCGTGAGCCGTAGATCGAGAGATCTACGGCCTGGTTTGAATCGCGGCGTGCGCGCGCGGCCTCGCGCGGTTGTGCCGGCCCAGCTCGGTCTCCCGCGCTGCTCCGCGTGGTCGTTGGGCCGATTTGGCCCAGATCTGGCCGCCCGGCCCTTTTTCCTTTTAAAAATTCTTTTCTGTTATTTCTCCAGAGAATATTAAGCCTAGCTTTTAATCTTTTGTGGTAAATCTATATTAGATAAAATGATGAGATTAATTTTGTAACATGCATGCACGTTTTCTTAACCATGTGGCGTTGGATTTGTTCCAAAATGTGTTTTCTGTTTTGTGGTAAAATAGATTTAGTAAAAAGTACCTATTTCACCATTTGTTTAATAACTTGTGTGTTATAAATCCAAATCATGCAATCTTGGATCTGTTAAAAAGATTGTAAAAATGCCTATCCAGATTGGTACATCTTGCATGCAGGAGAATAATCTAGCAAAAGTTATTTTTAGTCTAAGAATAACATCAGTAGGTGTTTGGGGATTTTTAACTCTTCAATAAAAACACTTTTTGAGGTCAATCCAATTGGAGGTGCTAGATATGTGTTGGAGTTACCATACACTACAAATGTAGATTTTTCCAATAACTTTTTATTTCTTAGTGAATAAATCCCTGAACAACAGGGAAATAATCTCTTAAAATGCATTTCTGAAATTTCAGAGATTATGACATGTCTAGTTTTAATTGGTGGAGCCACCTCTGTCCATAGATAAATGTTGGGGATAATTTGGTGGACTAGCCACAAGTTTTATCTAACTCACCCCACTGTTTTGACACTAAAATAAATCTTATTATTTTCTGTACTTAGATAATGGTCAGAAGTATACTTTATTTTAATACTGGGATAACTTGAGCTAGGAGTACCCAAATCTGATGAATAAAATCCCCACTTAAAGAGAAAACTCATATCTCACCAGAAAGTTTAATTATGCATTAAGGAGGTCTATAAAACTGAACCTAACTTCTGTTTGAGTTTGACATCAGTAGCTCTTGTCTGATTTTTAATTCTAATATGGTGATAGATTTTCATGCTCAGCTAATTTTCAGAGCCCCACATGTTTGTTAGGAGTAATGTGGTAGAAGGGTTTAATTTTAGGAGCGGTACCCTAAGAGTTATGCTTAAAATATGTATACAGCCCCTAATAGCTATTGAGTGCAGTAGTTGTGTTTTCTATTTGTGTTGCTTGTTGTTTGTTGAGATATTTTAGATTGTTATCAACTCGCATCTTAGGGCTTACGATAGTCTCGTTTGTTTTTCATGTTACGGTAGAACCGCAACCCGAGGACGAGCAGTACGAGGTAGCTGAGCACGACTACGCTGAAGATCAAGACCAGGTACAGTACCTTGAGCAAGGCAAGCCCACCTCACCTCTATAATGAATCCCACTATTTTAGCAAGCATTGTTTTGTTTTCAAAAATAAAATAATGCATGTTTTACTTCCTTTGTGGCACCTTGCCACCCGAAAACTATTTTTACAAAATATTGTTTGGCCAAAGTTATCTACTAGATTAGCTGTAGGTATTATAAAAAGAGTTTTTCTTGATGAGTCTTGGCATTGAAGGCTCTTTAAAGAAGATTTAGTTTTCAAATAGTATATTTTGTTATCTTACATCAGAACTATAGGATGGGGACCTATTTGATAAAAATGTTTTATGGAGGAAAACCCGAGCTGCTGGGAGCAATCGGCGAGCAAGTGTTTTTTTAAAACCCGAAATGCTGGGAGCAATCGGAGATGTTTGCGAAAACCCGAGCTGCTGGGAGTAGTCTGAGAAGAAAGTGTTTTGAAAAACAAAGTGTGACCCTAGCTGCCGCTTGAACAATTAACCCGTGCAACCACATTACCTCAAAATGGGTACGAGGCTTAACGGAAGCTTGTCGGTGTTGGTATTCGAATCTTCCTCAATGGGCTAGATGGGGTTCGAGGCCCCGGAACCGAATGCTGCAAGAGAATGGGCATACAGAGAGTGGACTTCGTGTGCCACCGGGAAGCAATGGTGGGTCTCCTGTCATGGCGGTATGAGGCTAGGGGAAACCGTATAGATACGGCTGGCTCACTCGGTGCCGGGGAGAACAAACCCACTCAAAGAGGATATTCTTATACCAGCATCAACATAGTGGAAATTAGGATTGGCCGTCTGTTGTGTGCATGCTGTCTCTGTACAGTCCGTGGTTGATCCACGGCAGACCATCCGAATCTTGTGGTGAAAGTGTACAACCTCTGCAGAGTGTAAATCTATTCGAATAGCCGCGTCCGCGGTCATGGACGGTTGGAAAGGTCGCACTAGGCATGCTGGATGTTTTATGGTTTCAAAAGAGGAAGGTTTTCGAAGGAAAACGAGGAGGCAATAAAGTGGTACCTGGGAGGTACGGAATTTGGGCAAGGATGGTTGATCTCGGGGAGGTAACCAGTCCGACCTCAAGGAAGGGAAAAGGGTTACCCCTATCCTAGTGTTTTTAAAGGTTTTACAAAATAAAGTTTTTGAACTTGGATATGTCCATGCTATATCTAAGAGAAGAGAATTCTATCTCTAAATGTTTTTCTTCAACAAAGATATAGAGATATCGCATTTTAGCGAAGATAATTCTATCTCTAAATGTTTTGCTTCAACAAAGATATAGAGATGTCGTATTCTCTATGTTTGAAATCATTGTTTTCCAAAGTAAGCCCTGTAGTTGTATTCAAGAGCCTTCCCAGTTCTCGAAATGTGTTTTTCTTGCATTATCATGAGAATTTAAGCCTAGAGGTGGTCTTGCGATTACGTAATTGTACTCATGTGGCTCTGTTCCTGGATATTCAAATGTCCAGATTTCAATGAGGAGGCTTACGTCGAGGAGGAGGTGTATGACGACGACTTCGCCACTTAGCTGTCACCGGTCAACTGCACTTGTGGAAATCTGCGCTCGGATATGTTAAGAGCCGTCGCTAGCCACGAGCTTCCGCTATCGTAGTTAATTCCGTCCTGCGTGACGAGGTTTGCTGACTTTGGTCGTATGACCGTCTATGTGTTGTAAGACTTTTATTCCTATGACTTGAATGATGTAACTCTTTGATACCTAAGTTGGTTATGTGATTGCGATGCACTGATCATTGGGATCGTGATCTCTTACATAACGTGGGCATCTCGGATTTGTCCGAGGGGTCCTCACACAATGTTGGCATCAGCATGTTCCCACCGATTCCCAACTAATTGAGAAGAAATATTTATATGTTTCTGTATAGAACTGGGATTCCTACAACTTTACAGTTATACGTGTTTGCTAGTTTTGAACTTGCTCTATCGTGTTTTCGTGAAAAACTGATCTAGTCCGACCTTCCAGTCCACTTTATCATGCTCACCGTGAGCCGAGCGTCCTAATTGGTATGTTTTGACGCACGAGAGAGGGCTTCTTTTACTCCCACGAGCGAGTGGAGCCGTCAAACTACTGTCGAACACCTTAAGGGCGTGATCTTGACATGGTTATATCGGCATCAGTATGGCTATTATCGTGTCATAGTTTGTGATAAAGTTCTCATATTCAGCACATATGTGTGCCATGGTATTGGAAATAGCGTCGCCGAAACAATTTCCAAATTCTTTAAACAAATATCATTTTCAACTTTTTAAGTGCTAAAAATGACATTTTTTTGTGAAGCAATGACATAAAATATGGTTTTTTGTCCAATAAAAAAAAGACACCCATTTCATTTTCACAAAGAGTAGTACATATTTGATGGATAATCCTTCAATATGATAATTTTCCTTACTTTCTATCTAAATTCCCCTCTTTAATTGGAGAGCATGGCTGTTCATCAAAAGTGGTCGAATTTTAAAAAACTATCGATGGTTCTATGTTGTAACCACTACTTGTGTACCTTAAAATTATTTTTGTAACAATTTCAGAGCAAACTATCAGGTAGTTGTAGTTCAAATTTGAATTACTTTCGGAAAATTGACATAAAGTCAATTAAAGAGGAAAATTTAGATAGAAAGTAAGGAAAATTCTCATATTTACGGATTATCCAAAAAATATGTACTACTCTTTGTGAAAATTAAATGGGTGTCATTTTGGACCATATTTTATGTACTTGCTTCACAAAAAATGTCATTTTTAGCACCTAAAAATGATAAAGGATATTTCTAAAAAAAAATTGAAAATCGCTTCGGTGACGTTGTTTCCTATACCATGGCACACATATGTGCTGAATATGAGAACTTTATCACAAACTATGACACGATAATGGCCATACATTGGTCATTTGGCTTGAAACTTATATATGTTTGTAGATGATTGACATTTTTGTGAAGTATTGTTTTGAAAAGTTTGTCAGAATTTAAGTTTATCATTTTTCCTACAAACTAGTACACATAAAAGGACTCCATGCCAAAGGGTTTCTTTTTCGAATATTTTTTCACTTTTTCTCATTTCTTTCAAAAAATAGTCAAAATAGAGAGAATTGATATTCATCTAAGGTGGTCGAATTTTCAAAAACTATTGATGGTTCTATGTTATAACCACTACTTGTCTTAAATTATTTTTGTAACAATTTCTCAGCAAACTATCACGTAGTTGTAGTTCAAATTTGAATTACTTTCAGAAAATTGACATAAAGTTAATTAAAGAGGGGAATTTAGATAGAAAGCAAGGAAAATTCTCATATTTAGGGATTATAAAACAAATAGGTACTACTCTTTGTGAAAATTAAATGACCATATTTTATGTACTTGCTTCACAAAAAATGTCATTTTTAGCACCTAAAAAATGAAAAATGATATTTCTAAAAAGAAATTTGAAAATCGCTTCGGTGACGTTGTTTCCCATACCATGACACACATATGTGATGAATATGAGAACTTTATCACAAACTGTGACATGATAATGGCCATACATTGGTCATTTGGCTTGAAACTTATATATGTTTGTAAATGATTGATATTTTTGTGAAGTATTGTTTTAAAAAGTTTGTCAAAATTCAAGTTTATCATTTTTCCTACAAACTAGTACACATAAAAGAACTCCATGCCAAAGTGTTTCTTTTTTTGAGTATTTATTCACTTTTTCTCATTTCTTTCAAAAAATGGTCAAAATAGAGAGCATGAATATTCATCTAAGGTGGTCGAATTTTCAAAAACTATCGATGGTTCTATGTTGTAACCACTACTTGTGTACCTCAATATTATTTTTGTAACAATTTCAGAGCAAACTATCACGTAGTTGTAGTTCAAATTTTAATTACTTTCGGAAAATTGACATAAAGTTAATTAAAGAGGGGAATTTAGATATAAAGCAAGGAAAGTTCTCATATTTAGGTATTAATAAACAAACATGTACTACTCTTTGCGAAAATTAAATGGGTGTCATTTTGGACCATATTTTATGTACTTGCTTCACAAAAATGTCATTTTTAGCACCTAAAAAATGGAAAATGATGTTTCTAAAAAGAATTTTGAAAATCGCTTCGGCGAAGTTGTTTCCCAGACAATGGCACACATATGTGCTGAATATGAGAACTTTATCACAAACTATGACACGATAATGGCCATACTGATACCGACATGACCATGTCAAGATCGCGCCATCAAGGTTAGATCAGTTTTTCACGAAAACACGATAGAGGAAGTTCAAAACTAGCGAATACGTATAACTGGAAAGTTGTGGAAATCTAGCTCTGCACACAAAAATACAAAGATTGCTTCCCAATTAGTTGGGAATCGGTGGGAACATGCTAATGTCAACATTGACATGCTCAGATCGTGCACTCAAGCTGTTCGACGATAGTTCAATGGTGTCGCCCGCTTGTGATCTCTGAGAAACCCTCTCTCTCGCGTAACACTTTGCCCATTAGGACACTCGGTTCATCATGAGCACGACAAAGTGGGAAGTGAGGCCGGGCGAAGGTAAATCGAGCACTGCGGCGTTCACGTATAAGAGCTAGCCAGCGACCCATCAACTCACGCGATCATTTTACACCGGCCAAACGACATAAGAATTAGGAAAATCGCTTTGGCAAAATTCCTTACTATATCATTGGCTCAGATTGATCTCAGATTTTTTTCATATTTAAATTCGAAATTTGACTTTTATCGAATTATGTACTGATATAGATCTAGATTGATGTCAGATATAGAAATTTGTCTTTTTTATACAGGCCAAACGATACAAGAATTTGGAAATTTTCTTTTGCAAAGTTGTTTACTATATCATTGGCAACATCGTAGATTTTTTTCATATTTAAATTCGAAAGTTCACTTTTTCTGAATTCTGCAATATTGTAGATCTAGATATGCGATATAGAAATTTGTCATTTTTACATAGGCCAAACGACACAAGAATTTGGAAAATCGCTTTGGAAAAGTTGTTTACTATATCATTGGCAACATCGGAGATTTTTTTCACATTTAAATTCTAAAGTTGACTTTTTCGAATTCTACAGTGTCGTAGATCTAGATACCAATCTAGAAATTTGTCTTTTTTACACAGGCCAAACGACACAAGAATTTGGAAAATTGCTTTCGCAAAGTTGTTTCCTATATCATTGTCAACATCCGAGATTTTTTCACACTTAAATTTGAAAGTTGATTTTTTTCGAATTCTGCACTGTTCATCTCCGATCTAGATGTCAGATTTAGAAATTTCTTTTTTTTACACAGCCCAAACGACACAAGAATTTGAAAAATCTCTTTGGCAAAGTTGTTTCCTATATCATTAGCAACACCTGGAATTTTTTCACATTTTAAATTTTTTCAAACTTGAAATTCGAATAAATCCGAATTTGAAAGAAGTGCACCAAGTCGGTCTCACCTCTATGTTGCGGACCAACTGTCAGTAACGCCATCAGACGGAACAGACTTCAAACTTGACGTTGAGGGCAAACCTTAGTACATGCGAACAAACTAGGGGCAAAACTGAGGACGATTCGCAACTAGGGGCAAAACTGAGTCCGAGAAGGCTGCTAGGAGCAATCCATTAAATGACCCTTGCAGAATGATTCTTATTACCTTGAAGATGCACAGGTAACTAGAAAAGATGTAATGGACAAAGCTGGTGAGCAAACCAAGCGGCCATGGAATGTAGCCTTGCTCCGTCCCTTTTACACTTAAAGGGCGCAGTGTATGTATCCCGCTCTCTATCAATGAAAAATCGACACCCCGAGATTTTACTCGGGGACTGCCTTGTTCAAATTTATTATTTGTCCTAATTTGCATGTCGGCATCATCGGGGGGAACCCGGGGACTGCCTATTTTTATTTTTACAATGGTCTTATTATTTACCTGTTTTATGCATGTCGGCAACCCAGAGAGGAACTCGGGGACTGCCTTGTACTTATTTTCGTTTGGTATATGCCGGAAATATTCTGAACTTGGTTCCAAGTTGAAGTAATGTATGTCATGTGAAGTAATCTTGTGACTCGACTAACGAACGCCGAAATGGTTGTCAAGAGCAAAGAGAACAAGTATGGGAAACACGAAAACGAACTCGGGGACTCGGGATAGGAATTCGTCCGGCATATACATCTTACTAACCCTCTTTTTTGGTTTTTTACTTTTTTATGTCGGAAATTTGGCAACTAGAACTCGGACATTTACAAGTAATGTATACCGTAAACGGAATTTCGTGACTCGACTGTCGAACAACGGCATGGTAGACAAGAGCAGAAATTGCATAACTACGGTAAACATGAAAATGAACCCCTGGACTCGTGGAAGAATAAACCAACATAACTTGTCATTCGTTAAAGCAAAAGTTGGCAGGCACAGCATTGCGAATTAAAAGTATATTACATCTGCACCCGACATTCCGGTGATTTAATGTTTAAGCGGCTAAGTGTTTTCAGATCGAAGATAACGATATGGCAACAGATGGTCAAGGCGCGATAGGCGAAACCGGCTTCTCGGGTTGATCGGCAGTAGGGGGCACGATGACGGTCTCCTCGGCGCTGGCGGTGGTACTCGGAGCAGGCACACTCGTCTCGGGTTGAGGGACATCGAGCGGCGGAGGATCGGCGGCATCCCGGGCAGCCGTGGTCTCGATGACTGCAGTTATCTCGGCGTCACCAGCCTCCGGTATCTCGACATCCGCATCACCGGCATCCTCCGCCTCGCCATCATCTTCATAATCTGACTGGGAATCAGATGCAATGAAACTCGTGATGACGGAGTCGGGATCAGCCCAGCCTGCGAGGCGATGTGTAGTCTCTTGGCGTAGCCAGATCTTGGCCGGAACGGTGTACCATTCCGAGACGACCCGCAGACTCTTGATTACTTCAAGATCGAGCCCCTCATACCAACTCAGCACATGTTGCAGTGCTTGGTCGGCACCTGCGCGGGCAGCGGACCGTTTCCAGGCACAAAGCCGGTTACCGGCATCCTGGGGCGCGGTGGCTAGCTCGGTAACCGAGGTCTTGCCGGTAGAGCCAGGCCACAGGGCACCATGCGCGTGAACTGCTGCGCTAAGGAGCTCGGTGCCGATCGTCCGGAGAGGGACTATCCGGGCCTTCAGGGCGATGAGGTGATCATCAATGTCCCAGGAGTCCAACACAGGACCCTTCCCGGTCCTCTTCTCCCGGGCGGCAGCAATCGCAAGAGTAGCGGCTTCTCGGGAATGCTCAAAATGTCCTTGAGAAAGGAGAACTGTCACACGGACAAGCTATGAGGCAATATCGGCAAAAGAGGAAGACGAAAAAAGAGAACTCGGTGCACTTACTATTCATATCCCGGTTGAGACCGGTAAGCTCGGTGAGCCAGGCATCCTGCTTCGACCGAAGAAGGGCCACCTCGGTCTCGGCAGCACGCGCGCGAGCCTCAGATTGATGCAAAGTCTCCTTCTGCTTCTTGGTGGCGTCCAAAAAACGCGTCTTCAAATCCGCGGCGGCTGACTTGGCCTTCTCCAGCTCCGTACTCAGCCGCGTGATCTCGGACTGCGCAACGGTTAAAGCGGACTTTTGGTCCGCCGAGATCTGGCGCACAGTGTCCCGCTCCTCCCGGAGTCGCTCCTCCGACCTCTTGGATTGACGTAAGTCGGCAAGAAGCCGGTGGAAGATGTTGCTACGTTTTTTGCTGCAATCCTGTAGTAGTGTTTATCCGGTGTCAATATCGGGGATGTCAATGGAGCAGGAAATAACAGGAAAATTCTTCAAGATCCACGCTTATGAACCAACTACTAGCTAGAGTTTTGGTACACAAGCGAGGATCTCGGGGACTGGGAATCAAAAGTTTATTTTCAAAGATTTGAGCCTAGTGATCTGCTACTCGGTGGAGTCTAGAGAACTAAGCAACAATCTCGAGGACTGGGGGTGATAGAAGATAGAAAACTTACATCAACAACCCGGGTAACGTCTAGAACGGCCACCTGAGGGCATGCAGGGCTTGCGCGCTGCGGCTCGGGCCGGCAGCGTGTAAGTCTCCTGCGACCTCGGAGGCGTCAGCAGCAATCCAGGCCAGGTTGTAGTCGTCAACCGCGCATAAGCCGGTGACGGTGGACGCGCTCGCCGCTCCAATCTCCCGAGATCCTGAGGACACAAATGTGCTTACGGATGCTCGCAGAGCCTGCAAAGCAGCCGTGGGGATGTCGGCAGGAGGTGGTGGTAGCCCGGAATACTTACCCGGGGCGGAGGAATTCTTGGTCAGAACCAAGTTTGGGCTGAAGACCTCGGAGGAGCGTTGTTCTTCGCAGGGGCAATCTTCTGGCCAGAGGCCTGACTGCGATGTTTCCCGGCTTGCAGATCGGGTTGCCGAGTAGGCTGGGATGTGGACTGCTTCGGCGGCGGGGTTTTACGTGGAGCTAGCCGAGTAGAGGCGCGCGGCACAACCTGCCGCTAAGGACTCGGCACATCTGCGTCAGGATGAGGAGACACCACCCGGCGCGGGGTATCCGGAAGAACGATGTATTTGGTGGCTGTAGTTGGCCGAGCAGGGAACTCGGTCACCACGGGGTGGCCACCCGGAGTCCCAGTGCTCGTAGCGGCACGAGGAGTAGGGACGTCGGCCAGGATGGGGCCGAAGTCAGGCTGACCGGCATCCTGGGCTCGACGCCGAGGTGGTGAAGGGGCAGCCCGGGTCGGACTAGGAGACCTGGACCCCGGGGGACGGGAACCAGCGGACGGTGGAACATCGAGCGCCGCTCTGCAATAAAAAGGCATGTTAGAAAGGATCTCGGGGAGGACCAGGAAAGAACAACTCGATGGAAGAATAGCATACTTGAAGGACACGGTGGGAGGACCTCTCCTCCGTCGAGGGGGCTTGTCGCCTGGATGCTTGGTGGTCTTGCTCTTCTTTGCAGCGGCACCCGAGCCACCGGCGTGTGCAGTCTTGGATTTCACGCGCTTGTGGGTCTCGGCGCCCTTCGTCACGACCGCAGGTCCCGGAACCACTGGCAGGGTGTAGTTGAGAGGACGGGCGTCAATTACATCGAGTATTTGACATTCATCATCATCTTCGTCAGATTCGACTTGGATAGCCTCTTGAGCTGAAGGCTTACCCGGAGCGGCAGCGCGGGCTGGATGAATCGAAAGGTGGTCCTCGCCATCGGGGTCCTCCTCCGGCATCTTCTCGGGCACCGGGAAGTCATCCGCGAACTTGCCCCCGGCATGCATCGCGTCCTCTTCTATCTGCCGCTCAAACAGCTGCAACAAGAAAAGGACATCAGTACATAACAGAGATGTCGGTTTCCTGCAGAAGTCGGCTAAATACGGAAGTCGGCGAAAAGCAAGCGCAAGCACCTCCTCCAGTGGTTTTCTGCGGGTGGCAGCACATAGTCTCCACTTCCAATCCTCCGGCATCTTCGTTCGAGCGATAGCTCGAACTCGGCGCCAAACCGCAGCCTTGTCCAGTGGGAAGATACTGGTCCGGGTGGGGTCGTATAACCCACTTATGAAGCACATCTTGTGTACTCGGGTTTGGAGAGGGCAAACTCGGCGGATAATGAAGCTGCGTAGGAGGTCATCGGATGTCAAGTCATCCAGAAGAACTTCTCAGACATCGTGCATGCTTTCGACCTCCTTGGAGTCTAGGAGCTTGTTCCAGAGTTCGTAGTCGGTGGGAGGACCCATGACGAATTTCGGCAGATTGAGGAAGTCTGGCGAGGAAGAACTTGGTTCATCTCCTGCAGCGGTCGGGTTCCGCACGTAGAAGAAGCTCCGTTGCCACTTCCGGCAGGATTCCAATCCCTAGACCTTGGGGAATCCGGACTCACTTAGGGGAATGATGGTCGCCGCCCCACAATCGACGAGGTCCTTGACCTTCTTGTCCGGGTTGGGGATGACTAGAACAAGGAAGTATTTCACCCAGAGTTCCACGAACGGCCAGACGGCGAGATACCCTTCCGCGTACGTGGCAAAGCAGGAGAGCATCATGATGGCGTTGGCAGGGACATGATGTGGTTGGAGGTCGTAGGTGTCGAGGAAGTCGCGGAAGAATGGACTAGCCGGGTGTCAGACCCTGAATTCAAGCTACACAAACGAAACGTATCGGTTGGGCCACACAACCAAGAACATACTGGGGTTACCAATCCCAGGAAACAATCAGGCCATGCTCGGACTGGATCATCGGCCGACAGTTCTTGGCGACCCCAACGTCACATACATTTCCAGATTGTGCACGCAAGAACCCGAAAAGTCTTCCAACTTGTATACTTCAACCATACACACAGGGTATACGAGTCGGATTTTTAACAAGTTGAAACCACAGAATAAACCTAAGACACAAAGAAAGGAAATAATATCCAAAAGCTCTCACTGAGCAAAATATATCAAATGGCACCAATCAGAGGACACATGTCCCAACATTACATCATGCAACGGAAACAAACCGGTCTGAGTACGGACAAGAAGCAAAGGGCTCAAGGCCGAAACGGAAAAGAAGGCCCATCCACGCAGTCCACCAGGAAGTAGCCCAGGGGAACTCTAACTACTCGTCGTAGCTCTCGTCGTCGAACTCCACGTAGTATCCACCCAACTGGTCGAGTGAAGAATCCTCAACTGCAGAAAAACCACAGCCCGCGAACGGGTCAATACACCGAAGCGTATTGAACAAGCTTAAGCTAACAGGTTACAAAACTGTAAGATTCCCAAAATATGGGGGTAAGTGTACTTAGCGGCAGCAGCACTAGCAACCTAAAGAGACACGCTAAAACTTCCGTCTAATTAGAGAGGGATAAGAGAGCGTTTAAGTAGCCACCTACAACTAACACCAGTCATAACCCATTCTCGAATTAACCCCCTCAACCAAGTATGAGGAAGCAATCCGGTAATACTCACACGTTAACAATTTTAGTTACCATTTAGGGTGTAAGTAATTCTATAGTTACTAGTCAAATTAATTAACAATGATTAGGTGTAAGTTGTCTAGATCTTGTTAGCCAGCATCATCACCAAAGTCGTCCATAACCGTGGACACGGCTCATCGATAAGATTATACCCTGCAGGGGTGCACTACAGTACCCATACTCGCATGATCAACCCATTAGGGTCTCTCAACACGACTCATTCCTTCACTACAGCAAGTCCAAGTGCCACCCATATGAGTTGTTACCCGCGTCAGGAGTCCGGCCGACTCTCAATTGCGGACTCATTAGTTTGTGCCTACGCGCCATGCGGCTCAAACCACAGTAGGAACTGTCCGCTACGCGCGCACCACCCCTATATGACCCCCCGTATCACATAGCCTCTCATCATCATCATCATCATCATCATCATGCACATGCATATGAGCGAATGGAAAACCCGAACTACTTGCGGCACATGGACGAGCTGAGGATCCGTTCATAGTCGAGGGGGGCTCCATTGGGCCTCCCACTAGTGGTTAGTGCGCTCAAAATTGGATCCGAGGACAAAATCTCAGTTCCTAGGTCGACACTGAGCAGAACAAAGCACCTCGCAAGGCCTTCCGCCTGGTGCCTTATCTTTTAATTATAGAACCCCAAAATAAGACAGCACTTTATTATAGTAGAACAATATATCATACTAAGCATATGAGATAAAGACAAAGGAACGACTCGCTCAACCAATCCTAAGCATGCACTACGACTCGCAAAGGCCAACAGATAAACATGCAAGGGGTTATGGGTTGTGGGGATATAGCTGTATAGGCTGCAGGAAAAACATGTGATGGGATCGCAATTCAAGAATCGATAACTAGGATAGCATAGATCAAAAAGGGAAGAATGAAAACCCGACAATTGTGTAACCGGTCAGCAGAAGCTTGCCTGGCAGCTCGTGGCCTAGCACGATAGCTGGAACCTCAGTATCGTAGGTACTCGCAGCAGGCACCGCGCCGTCTACCCAAAGAGAGCCAAACACAGACAATAGGAAACAATAATCAATTCAGAGAAATGCGCAAACAAATGATGGTGCAATATGGTATGAGATGATTAGGTCATATTAAAGCGTGGATGGAATCTCGGCAAAAGATTAGGGTGCAAGTTATTTGTGTACCCCACAATTTAAATGTTACTTAATATAGTAGAAGTGGTGATCAAATTAATTTATAAGGAAATAGGCATTAATTAATTAATTGCTCAACGCATTCCATATTTAGTATTTAATTGCAGATTATTTAACTTCAACTCAAATTAAATATTTATTAGCATGGCAAGGAATGGTATAAAAGAAATTAGCATATTAAATGGAATTAGGGCATTCTATATTTAGTACCCCACACATTTCATATTTACTTAATTAATTGCATTTGTTAAATTAAACTAAGCATTTAAAATAAATGATGCAAAATGACATAAGAATGTGATATTAATGTTTATTGCATTTTTCTGATATGAAAACATATAAAGTTTATTTAGTTTGGAGTCATATATTAAAAGTTATTGCAAAAGGAAGTGTAGGGTTGTTTCTATAAAACCCGAGGACTTATCCGTGATGGGAAAAACATAGTGAAGGACTTCTGTGCAAAAAACAGGGTTCCAGGGGCTCCGGTGCAAATAGCAGGCGCAGGGGGTTCTCCCTAAACTTTTCTCACCCAAAACGGCACCCACGCTGAGGCTGCCAGACGGGGCCATGTGCCACGCAGGCGGGTGCACGCGGCGCTGGCCTCCGCGGTCGCTGACCCGCGGGGCCCGCGTGTCAGTGGGTGCGAGGGAAAATAAAAAGGGGGCTTCCTTTTCCACTGCCCGCGGGAGGAATCGAACGCGCGACGCGCGCTTCGCATGGATCGCTCGGTTAGCCAGTAGATTAGGTAGGTGATCTTGTTAGATCTAGGTTAGGTTAGTTTTTAGCTAATTAAAAGGTTAGCTGTTAACTGTTACTGACAAAACTGACGGAGCAGGGACAGAGAGCGGGCAGCAGGGACAAGGCGGAGAAAGGGATCGACGCCGGTGACCAGTCCCGGGCGGCGCGGTTTCGTTTGGGGGTGGGAGGTGTTCATGCGTGTCCGAGGCTCCATTTCCTGCTCTCGGTTCGAAGAAAAAGGCACTGCTTCGTCGGTTTGGTGCTCGGCTCGTCGTGTCCGCTCCGGCCATGGCGGAACTCGTCCGGCGCCGGCCAAATACACGACGCACCAGAGGTAATCGGAGGGGGAGTCGAGGGGAAACGACGGCGTAGCTCACCGGGAGGCTTATGGCGAGCAGAGGATGTGCGGGGAGACCGGTGGCGAGAAGACGGTGCGGGGACAAGCTCGGGTCCGCGCGGTCGTCGGGGAAGAAGAGGATGGTGCGGTGGAAAAAGGTCTCGCGCTTGACGTCGAGGCAGCAGGGAGAGACGCGGACGCGCTGCTGGCGCGACGGCGACGGAGGAGGTGGTCGGGGTCACCGGGAGTGCGAGCTCCTCACTTCGGCGTACATGGCGACGACGGAGCGGGTAGGAGCGAGCGGCGGTGGGGGAGAGGAGAAGATTAGGGTTAGGGTTTGCTCCGGGGCGGCTAAATAGGAGAGGAGCGTAGGTGGGGGCGCCGGTGGGGGCTAGAGGGCAGCGGCACATCGCCATAGCCAGCGTGGAAAGCGAGCTCTGCTTGCTCGTCCGTACAAAGAAGGAGGCCAGAGCAGGCCGAGCTGGGTTGAGTTGGGCCGTGGTGGCCCAGCTCGGCTAGGAACTTATTTTTTCTCCTATTTGCTTATTTTCCTTTTTTTTAAAACATTCTGCCTTTTGTATTTGTAAAACAAATAAGAGAAGAGACAAAAAAAATAACTTTTGAACAATTTTTACAAGTTTCAAATTAGTCATATTAATATCTTATTTGATTATTTATAAATAATTGGAAACTTCAAATGATTTTATTTTGAAAGCATTTGAATTCAAAATAAGAATTTAAATTTGTAATTTGAATTTGAAGCACAAAATTTAAATAAATGCAAGCACATATGGAATGATGACATGATATCCATTTTTATTGCACACAAAAAGGAAAGTTACAAACGGGCTGTTACAACACTCCCCCCCTCAAAGGAATCACGCCCCGAGATTCTTCATGGAGCAACAAAGAGGTTGGGGTACTCGGCACGGAGATGGTCTTCACGTTCCCATGTAGCTTCCTTGTCAGAATGATGAGACCATTGAACCTTGTAGAACTTGACAGTGTTGTTACGGGTGCGACGTTCAGCTTCGTCAAGAATGCGAATCGGTTGTTCCACATAAGAGAGATCTTCTCGAAGTTCAATTGATCCATGATCAACTGCACGACCTGGATCTTGGAAGCACTTCTTGAGTTGTGACACGTGGAAGACATCGTGCACTTTGGAGAGGTTTGGAGGAAGTTCCAAACGGTAAGCCAATTCACCACGCCTTGAAAGAACGTTGAAAGGCCCAACATAACGCGGAGCGAGTTTGCCTTTGATGCCAAAGCGTTGCGTGCCTCTCAGAGGAGTGACACGAAGGTAAGCTTGATCACCAGGTGCATAGACCATGTCCCTGTGCTTGCTATCATAATAGCTTTTCTGCCGAGACTGGGCAATCTTCAGATTGTCACGAATGATGCGAACTTTTTCCTCCGCCTCCTGGATAATATCCGGCCCAAAGAATGGACGTTCACCAGCTTGAGACCAATTAAGAGGAGTTCTGCATTTGCGGCCATAGAGAGCTTCAAAGGGAGCCATGCCTAGGCTGGCTTGGAAGCTGTTGTTGTAGGAAAACTCAGCATACGGAAGGCAATCCTCCCATTTCATGCCAAAGGAGATAACACAAGCTCTGAGCATATCTTCCAGAATCTGGTTTACTCTTTCAACCTGTCCACTTGTCTGCGGATGGTAAGCTGTGCTGAACAGAAGTTTAGTACCCAAGGCTTTCTGAAAGCTATCCCAAAATCGAGAAGTGAAGATACTTCCACGATCTGAGCTTATTGCCAAAGGGACACAATGTAAAGGAACCAGTCTTGTCATATAGAGTTCTGCCAACTGACTAGCTGATACTGTCTCTTTGACTGGAAAGAAGTGAGCCACTTTGGAGAGACGATCAATGACAACAAAGATTGCATCGTTGCCTTTCTTGGACTTTGGAAACCCAGTAACGAAGTCCATTTCGATCTTGTCCCATTTCCACTCAGGTATTTGCAGTGGTTGAAGAAGTCCACGTGGTCTCTGATGAACTGCCTTGACACGACAGCAAACATCACAATGAGACACATAGCGAGCAATTTCACGCTTCATCCTGGTCCACCAATAGATTGACTTGAGATCCTGGTACATCTTTGTGCTGCCAGGGGGAATAGAAAGCGGAGTATCATGAGCCTCCTTGAGAATGAGTTCTCTTAAGCTGTCAAGTTTGGGCACTACAATGCATTCTTCAAACAGCAAGGTACCCTTGTCATCGATAGAGAAACTCTTGTACTTATCCTTGCCAATGTTGTCTTTGATATTCTTGACACCCGAATCACGCAACTGTGCGGCACGGATCTTATCCTCGAGTGTAGGAGTGGCAATCAAGTTTGCAAGATAACCAGAGGGAACCACTTGAAGATTGAGTTTCTTGAATCCTTCATGAATAGGAGGTTGGATGTCCTCAACCATGAGGTTGTTGCAATAGGACTTGCGACTGAGAGCATCAGCCATTACATTAGCTTTGCCTGGAGTGCAAGAGATGGTAAGATCGTAATCTGAGAGTTTCTCAAGCCACCTTGTTTGCCTGAGGTTCAAGTCTGGTTGAGTGAAGAGATATTTGAGACTCTTGTGATCAGTGAAGATCTCACAGCTGTGCCCCAACAAATAAGGTCTCCAAGCCTTGAGGGCATACATGATTGCTGCAAGTTCAAGATCATGTGTAGGATAGTTGAGCTCATGAGGCTGCAACTGGCGAGATGCATAAGCCACAACTTTGCGTTCTTCCATGAGGACTGCGCCTAGTCCTTGAAGAGATGCATCGCAGAATATTTGGAAAGGTTTGGAAGTGTCTGGGCCAACTAGAACAAGAGTATAAGTGAGTTTAGCTTTCAAGAGATTGAAACTCTCATCACACTTTGGAGTCCAAAGAAACTTTTTATCCTTCCTTGTAAGATCAGTGAGAGGCTTAGCGATTTTGGAGAAGTTCTCAACAAATCGACGGCAATAGCTAGCCATGCCAAGGAAACTCCTGACTTGTTTCACCGATGTAGGAGGCAACCATTCAACAATGGCCTTCACTTTTTTTGGATCCACAGAAATGCCTTCAGAAGAGATGACATGACCAAGGTAGGATACTTTAGGGAGCCAGAATTCACACTTGGAGAACTTGGCGTAGAGACGGCGTTCTCGGAGTTTCAACAAGATAAGACGAAGATGTTCTCCGTGTTCTTCCTCGGTTTTGGAATAGATAAGAATGTCATCGAGATAGACTACCACGAACTTATCGACGTATTCCATGAAAACGAAGTTCATGAGACGTGAGAAAGTCGCCGGAGCATTTGTGAGACCGAAAGACATGACAGTGTATTCGTAGAGACCATAACGAGTGGTGAAAGCTGTCTTTGGAATATCTTCTTTGCGGATCTTGATCTGGTGATAACCTGACCTCAAATCCAACTTGGAGAAAACCTTAGCACCAGCCAGTTGATCGAACAGATCGTTGATGCGAGGGAGAGGATACTTGTTCTTGATGGTTTTCTTGTTCAGAGGACGGTAGTCAACAACCAGTCGCTCAGTTGTGTCCCTCTTTTTGACAAACAGAGTAGGACAACCCCAAGGAGAAGTACAAGGTTGAATATGACCTTTCCTTTCCAACTCCTCTAGCTGTCTCTTAAGTTCAGCCAGTTCTTTGGGGCCCATCTTGTAAGTACGTTTGGATATGGGAGCAGTGCCTGGTTCTAGTTCAATAACGAACTCAACGGCTCTGTCAGGTGGCATACCTGGTAGTTCTTCAGGAAAGACGTCAGGAAAGTCTCGGACCACCGGAATAGCTTCTATGGAAGGAAGAGGATCAACATTGAGAGCGAAAAGCTGAGCTGAAGAGGTTTGTTTTGGAGAATAGACTATTTGTCCAGAAGGATGAGAAAGAGTTACAGTCTTTGTGGAACAGTCTATCTTAGCTTGATTGGCCTTCAACCAATCCATGCCCAGAATGACATCAATATCAGAATTGCCTAGAATTATTAGAGATGCCAAGAAGATATGGCCTCCAATTTGGATTTCATTGTCGTGGCTTATCTTGGAAGAAGTCATTTCCATGCCGGGAGAAGTAACCGCGATGTTTTTGGGGAGAGGATCGAGAATTAGCCCATGTAAATCCACAAAGCTAACTGATACGAAAGAATGAGATGCTCCTGTATCAAACAACACTCTAGAAGAGATAGAGTTGACGGGAAGTGTACCAAGAACAACTTCTGGAGCTTCTTCTGCTTCCTCAGCCCTGATGTGGTTCACCCGCGCAGCACGTGCCGGAGGCCTGGTGTTGGGGACGAAAGGCCTAGTCGGGGCAGGTGCGCGGACCATCGCCTGAGTTGGAGCAGGGCGAGGTGGTGGAGGAAGTGTACGGGTCTCCGGGCAGTTGTTGGAGTAGTGGCCCGGTTTCCTGCACTGGTAGCAGGTCACGTTGGGGCGAGCGCCCGTTGGCCTTGGCGGTCCTCCGAAACCCCTCATAGCAAGAGCCGGGTTTGGTGGGCGAGGCGCGAGTCCTGGAGGTCCTGGCACGTAGGTAGCTCGTGAGAAGGCGCTGTTAGGCACCCAGAGCCGACGCTTCTGAGCAGGAGCGGTGGCGATTGACGATGAAGAAGGGTTGCTCTCACGAGAGTGCTTGCGCGACTCCTCGAAGACCTTGCGCCCATGCTCCTCATTGAGCGCGATGTTGACGAGGTCCTCGAAGTTGTCGGCCTTGACGAGGTTCAGCTTGTACTTGAGCGCGGGGTTGAAACCCTTGCGGAACTTGGCCATCTTCTTGACCTCAGTGTTCACCTCATCTCCAGCGTAACGAGCAAGGCGATTAAACTCGCCATTGTACTCCATCACGTCCATCTTGCCTTGCGTCAGCGAGTTAAACTGCTCGCGCATCCTGTCCATGAGACCTTCTGGGATGTGGTGGCACAGGAAGGCTGCCTTGAAATCCCCCCAAGTGGTAACCACCCCGGGAGCTCTCACAGCCTGGAAGTTTTCCCGCCATGAGGCAGACTTGCCCCTAAGCAGGTAGGACACATAAGGCACCTTGTCGTGCTCAGCCACGTGGGCGATAGCAAGGGTCCTTTCCATCTCGCAAAGCCAATCATCAGCTTCCAGCGGCTCAGTGGGGGAAGCGAAGTTCCTTGGGCCCAGACCGAGGAAGTCCTTGACGGTCACACGTGCATTGCCTTCATTGCCATGCCCGTGGTTGTTCTGGTAGGCTTGGTTCTCGGCCATTTGAGCCAGAACTTGGGTCATGTGACCAAGCAACTCAGTGATTGGAGGCTGTTGTGGTGCGTCTTCCGCATTGCAGTTGTTCCTGGTGTTCGTCATCCTGGAGACATTGGATATTAGAACATCGACAAGATACACAAAGCCAGGGAAAACTTGGAAAGTCGAATTCTTGCTCAGAAAAACAGTTGCAAACTGTAGGATAACAAGGATAAGCTTCTCATAACAAAGGTTCATAACCATACACTTAGTTAGCCATCAGTACAACCACCAAGGTTTCAGTACTACAAGGACAGCTACTAGTAAAAGTTAACCATCCGTACAACCAACACGGTTTCGGTACAAAGGATAGCTACTACAATATAGGAAAATATACAACTCGAAGACTAGCTCTCGCTTCCCTCAGAAGACGAAACTAGGTGGCTGCGATGGGTGTAGCGACGATCGCAGTACACGTGGTACTCTCGCACAATGCGTCGAAACTGAACGGAGTAGGCATCTGGCGTCTGTTTCCCGTACAGTAGTGGTCCAACGTGGTCTGGATCAGTAGTGATCAGAGGACCACGCTCTGGAGTGTATCCACCCACAACAGACAGACGACTCGGAAAAGCGAGCTGGAACCTCGGGAAAACGTCTGGTGTGATGTTCCTCCTGTCGTACTATCCAAGGTGAGAGAGTGCCCGGTGCAGCTGCTGACGGACCGCTGCTAGCTCCAAGCGTAGAGTCCCAGCAACTGAGTCTGAAGACTGGCCAAACTGAGCGGTCTTGTCCAGAACCTCGAGCTCGTACTGAGAGTCCGTGTAGGGGTTGTATGGAACGTAGCAGAACGGATGGTTGTTGAAGAAGTAGTAGTCCCTGTGCAGAGCCAGAGCTGCATCGTAAGCTGCTAAGTGTACTGCCATGTCCACAGTGGAAGCCTCAACAACGTGCTTGTGCACAGTATCACCATCATCTCCCCTGATCCAAACAGCAGCTCTGTAGAAGGTCTGTCCGTAATCTCTGGGGATCTCGGACACCTGGTACTCCGGGAGGTAGCTGAAACCGACATAGTCAACCATGCTTCTGAGAAGCTTCGGGTAACCGGTAGTCTGCACACAGTGGGTCTTACGCACCACCTGGGCGTGCGCCATCTACATAGCAGTTTGAAGTAGAAGTTAGCCTCCGGAAACAAAAAGGATTGATTGCACAGAACGAATTGTACAATGACAAGGAGATGAAAACCAGAGAAAGGTAGAACAACAACTGATTGATTCGAGATTGAAACTGAACATAGCCGAAGAAGTTGATAACTAGCAAAACGACCAAAGTAACCTTCACACCTGCAACTATGGTACTACGGAAACCCCGAACCCGTGATGTCCTAAATTTTAAAATTAAGGTGAGAAGGAAATTATCGTAACACTTCCTTACCAGAAGAACAGGGAGGGTGGGTGGGGAAAGAAGTAAAAGAACAGAATTCCTACTCTCACGTTTAAGAATTTCCTGATAACTACAAAATATTTTTCTAGACTCAAACAACGACCAGTAGAAGGGAACCTGAGGGCGTTTAAGCTCTGATACCAACTGTCAGACCCTGAATTCAAGCTACACAAACGAAACGTATCGGTTGGGCCACACAACCAAGAACATACTGGGGTTACCAATCCTAGGAAAAAATCAGGCCATGCTCGGAATGGATCATCAGCCGACAGTTCTTGGCGACCCCAACGTCACATACGTTTCCAGATTGTGCACGCAAGAACCCAAAAAGTCTTCCAACTCGTATACTTCAACCATACACACAGGGTATACGAGTCGGAGTTTTAACAAGTTGAAACCACAGAATAAACCTAAGACACAAAGAAAGGAAATAATATCCAAAAGCTCTCACTGAGCAAAATATATCAAATGGCACCAATCAGAGGACACATGTCCCAACATTACATCATGCAGCGGAAACAAACCGGTCTGAGTACAGACAAGAAGCAAAGGGCTCAAGGCCGAAACGGAAAAGAAGGCCCATCCACGCCGTCCACCAGGAAGTAGCCCAGGGGAACTCTAACTACTCGTCGTAGCTCTCGTCGTCGAACTCCACGTAGTATCCACCCAACTGGTCGAGTGAAGAATCCTCAACTGCAGAAGAACCACGGCCCGCGAACGGGTCAATACACCGAAGCGTATTGAACAAGCTTAAGCTAACAGGTTACAAAACTGTAAGATTCCCAAAATATGGGGGTAAGTGTACTTAGCGGCAGCAGCACTAGCAACCTAAAGAGACACGCTAAAACTTCCGTCTAATTAGAGAGGGATAAGAGAGCGGTTAAGTAGCCACCTACAACTAACACCAGTCATAACCCATTCTCGAATTAAACCCCTCAACCAAGTATGAGGAAGCAATCCGGGAATACTCACACGTTAACAATTTTAGTTACCATTTAGGGTGTAAGTAATTCTATAGTTACTAGTCAAATTAATTAACAATGATTAGGTGTAAGTTGTCTAGATCTTGTTAGCCAGCATCAACACCAAAGTCGTCCATAACCGTGGACACGGCTCATCGATAAGATTATACCCTGCAGGGGTGCACTACAGTACCCATACTCGCATGATCAACCCATTAGGGTCTCTCAACACGACTCATTCCTTCACTACAGCAAGTCCAAGTGCCACCCATATGAGTTGTTACCCGCGTCAGGAGTCCGACCGAATCTCAATTGCGGACTCATTAGTTTGTGCCTACGCGCCATGCGGCTCAAACCACAGTAGGAACTGTCCGCTACGCGCGCACCACCCTTATATGACCCCCCGTATCACATAGCCTCTCATCATCATCATCATCATCATGCACATGCATATGAGAGAATGGAAAACCCGAACTACTTGCGGCACATGGACGAGCTGAGGATCCGTTCAAAGTCGAGGGGGGCTCCATTGGGCCTCCCACAAGTGGTTAGTGCGCTCAAAATTGGATCCGGGGTAAAAATCTCAGTTCCTAGGTCGACACTGAGCAGAACAAAGCACCTTGCAAGGCCTTCCGCCTGGTGCCTTATCTTTTAATTATAGAACCCCAAAATAAGACAGCAGTTTATTATAGTAGAACAATATATCATACTAAGCATATGAGATAAAGACAAAGGAACGACTCGCTCAACCAATCCTAAGCATGCACTACGACTCGCAAAGGCCAACAGATAAACATGCAAGGGGTTATGAGTTGTGGGGATATAGCTGTATAGGCTGCAGGAAAAACATGTGATGGGATCACAATTCAAGAATCGATAACTAGGATAGCATAGATCAAAAAGGCAAGAATGAAAACCTGACAATTGTGTAACCGGTTAGCAGAAGCTTGCCTGGCAGCTCGTGGCCTGGCACGATAGCTGGAACCTCAGTATCGTAGGTACTCGCAGCAGGCACGTCGTCGTCTACCCAAAGAGAGCCAAACACAGACAATAGGAAACAATAATCAATACAGAGAAATGCGCAAACAAATGATGGTGCAATATGGTATGAGATGATTAGGTCATATTAAAGCGGGGATGGAATACCGGCAAAAGATTAGGGTGCAAGTTATTTGTGTAGCCCACAATTTAAATGTTACTCAATATAGTAGAAGTGGTGATCAAATTAATTTATAAGGAAATAGGCATTAATTAATTAATTGCTCAACGCATTCCATATTTAGTATTTAATTGCAGATTATTTAACTTCAACTCAAATTAAATATTTATTAGCATGGCAAGGAATGGTATAAAAGAAATTAGCATATTAAATGGAATTAGGGCATTCTATATTTAGTACCCCACACATTTCATATTTACTTAATTAATTGCATTTGTTAAATTAAACTAAGCATTTAAAATAAATGATGCAAAATGACATAAGAATGTGATATTAATGTTTATTGCATTTTTCTGATATGAAAACATATAAAGTTTATTTAGTTTGGAGTCATATATTAAAAGTTATTGCAAAAGGAAGTGTAGGGTTGTTTCTGTAAAACCCGAGGACTTATCCGTGATGGGAAAAACATATGGAAGGACTTCTGTGCAAAAAACAGGGTTCCAGGGGCTCCGGTGCAAATAGCAGGCGCAGGGGGTTCTCCCTAAAATTTTCTCACCCAAAACGGCACCCACGCTGAGGCTGCCAGACGGGCCCATGTGCCACGCAGGCGGGTGCACGCGGCGCTGGCCTCCGCGGTCGCTGACCCGCGGGGCCCGCGTTTCAGTGGGTGCGAGGGAAAATAAGAAGGGAGCTTCCTTTTCCACTGCCCGCGGGAGGAATCGAACGCGCGATGCGCGCTTCGCATGGATCGCTCGGTTAGCCAGTAGATTAGGTAGGTGATCTTTTTAGATCTAGGTTAGGTTAGTTTTTAGCTAATTAAAAGGTTAGCTGTTAACTGTTACTGACGAAACTGACTTAGCAGGGACAGAGAGCGGGCAGCAGGGACAAGGCGGCGAAAGGGATCGACGCCGGTGACCAGTCCCGGGCGGCGCGGTTTCGTTTGGGGGTGGGAGGTGTTCGTGCGTGTCCGAGGTTCCATTTCCTGCTCTCAGTTTGGTGCTCGGCTCGTCGTGTCCGCTCCGGCCATGGCGGAACTCGTCCGGCGCCGGCCAAATACACGACGCACAAGAGGAAATCGGAGGGGGAGTCGAGGGGAAACGACGGCGCAGCTCACCGGGAGGCTTATGGCGAGCAGAGGAGGTGCGGGGAGACCGGTGGCGAGAAGACGGTGCGGGGACGAGCTCGGGTCCGCGCGGTCGTCGGGGAAGAAGAGGACGGTGCGGTGGAAAAAGGTCTCGCGCTTGACGTCGAGGCAGCAGGGAGAGATGCGGACGCGCTGCTGGCGCGACGGCGACGGAGGAGGTGGTCGGGGTCACCGGGAGTGCGATTTCCTCACCTCGGCGGACATGGAGACGGCGGAGCGGGTAGGAGCGAGCGGTGGCGGGGGAGAGGAGAAGATTAGGGTTAGGGTTTGCTCCGGGGCGGCAAAATAGGAGAGGAGCGTAGGTGGGGGCGCCGGTGGGGGCTAGAGGGAAGCGGCACATCGCCATAGCCAGCGTGGAAAGCGAGCTCTGCTTGCTCGTCCGTACGAAGAAGGAGGCCAGAGCAGGCGAGCTGGGTTGAGTTGGGCCGTGGTGGCCCAGCTCGGCCAGGAACTTATTTTTTCTCCTATTTGCTTATTTTCCTTTTTTTTTTAAACATTCTGCCTTTTGTATTTGTAAAACAAATAAGAGAAGAGACAAAAAAAAATAACTTTTGAACAATTTTTACAAGTTTCAAATTAGTCATATTAATATCTTATTTGATTATTTATAAATAATTGGAAACTTCAAATGATTTTACTTTGAAAGCATTTGAATTCAAAATAAGAATTTAAATTTGTAATTTGAATTTGAAGCACAAAATTTAAATAAATGCAAGCACATATGGAATGATGACATGATATCCATTTTTATTGCACACAAATAGGAAAGTTACAAACGGGCTGTTACACCGGGAGCCCGAACCCACGCTCGAAATGCGTGACAAATACTACACGTTCACCGGGTTGGGGTTCCGGCTCAACTTCGCCCGTCGGAAGTCGGCTTTCCACTTGCGGTGGAATCCAGTGCGTCCGGTATAACCAGTCGAGATCTCCTTGATGGGTCTCGGATCCGTCCCAGCATCCTCTAATACTCTCGTCACCCATCTCGGAGGGCCCGAAGGGCATATCAGAGCTAGTCTGCAGACGGAAGTTCCAGTTAGTCGGTTAGCATGTCGGTAATGGAAGACCCCGGGTTAGAAACTGCTACCATTAACCGACATCCTAACAAGTGGATCTACCACAGCAAAACAAATGAACTTTAATAGAAGCAAAAAGGCTGGTTCAAGGCATAGTACTTGGGCAGGGTGGTTGAATGCAAAAGCAGAGCAAGCATAGTCATCTACGGCGCACAGCTACGACAAACCATACTCAAGGTACTAAGATAAAGATCTACCGAGCTAAATTGGTGCGTGATTCGTGGAGGTTTGAAAAGATTCAGGGACGAACGCGAAACGTCGCCGCCTTGGAGAAGTCTATCGGAGGGTATGGAAGCACTCACCGGAAGGGAAGAAGGTACCGAGGGGCGGGATTGTCGCGGCCCAATGACGGAGACAGAGAGCTCCGGCTGACGTGGGGCTACCTTTCGGCTATCCCACGACGAGGCTACCTGGGCCGCGCCAAGCTGGAGAAGGCCCACAGAAGGCCCACTCGGGGTACCGTGTAACCTAGTCCAAATCGGTTAGGTCCCATAACTTACCATATTTGTGATTACCATCGATACCGACCACCCGAGACCTGGCTACCTATAAAGCCAGGAGGGTTGCTCGTCCCAGAGGACACGTCGAGAGCCACCACCACAAACCCTAGCGAGATCGTAATCTCGCCGCCATTGTTATCACAACTCGCCATCAATAACAGACAAGCAGGAGTAGGGTGTTATCCTCCAGGAGCCTGAACCTGGGTAAAATCTCCGCTTGTCAGCCGTCGTGATCACCAACGCTCTTCTCTCTCCCCGTCAATCAACCCAGGGTGCACAACCCTGGGACTCGTCGAGTTACACCCTCGTCAATTGGCGCCGTCTGTGGGAAAGATAACAAGCGTTGGAATCATGGTCGCGCCGGCTCCATCCGCAATGAAGATCTAGGTCTGCATCACCCGGGAGCCCATCCGCTTCGGCTCCTTCGAGTACACCTATCACCCGCCGGCCCACCGCTCGGTGTACGCCGATATGCGTAAAGGTATACATATCACCTTTGGCTCCATATACTGTTTCGTCGACAGTCGTGGCATATTCAGGTCTGCAACAACCGTGCCACGCGCGGCGGCGGCACCCACATCGGTCACCCGCGCACCACCGTCGACGTCACCCGCCGCGGGAGCCGCACCTGCCACACCTACGAAGATCGTACCTGCATCGACTACATCGGCGACCTCGGCAACGGCCGCGCAGATCGAGTCTACTCCAACCATCTCGGTCGCACGGCCGACAAGGTCAAGGTCTACCTCAACTTCGACTGTACCCGCACATGCGACCAAGGGCGTGCCGTCGACTGCCGCGTCGCACGCATCTTCGTGGGACCATCAAGTCTAAACCGAGCCAATCGCACTCGCCCCTGCGACTGCGAAATCTCCGTCCGCGACCACGGTGGCGATCCTGCTAAAACGCAACGGCGACTGTGTTGCCCACCACGTAGCAGAAATTTTCGATCCCGAGCAAGATTCAGATCAAGGAAGTAGCAGCGGTAGCGTAAACACTCCTACCCAGGTTTACCCCCAGCAAGTCTTTATGGCCGACACACAGCCCCCAGAAGGCAACGAGGAACCCGCATATTGTGACGCCCTAAAATCGGTACTATGTAGATTTAAGCGTTCCCGCCGAAATCCGCATAATAACGATTTTAGGTCGCCCACCAGACATAATGTGCACGCCGAAACATGCGCATTATGTGGGTGGAATTGTGATAACATTACAACAGTTCTGATACATCCACAAATACAACAGAAGATAAATTACAACAACGACTCGAATGAGTCAAGATACAAATGATACAATACAAAGATTCAAATGACAGCGGAAGCAAAATAGTATCCGACTACAGATAAGATGCAAATTGGACTAAGAGTCCTGAAGATAAGCAATGGTGCCATATCCCTGCCCAGCCAAGCCGGAGGGATTCCCAAGCTAACGTCGTCGGACTTCAAACCTGTTTGACTGCACATAAAGCACATCCCAGAAGAGGGTCAGGGCACTCCCTGGCAAGCAAAACCCGACTTGCCTACTTTCTACACCATCTCCCAAAATATAGGGGAGGTGGACTTAGCGGCAGCAGCACTAGCAACCTAAAGAGACACGCTACAACTTCCGTCTAAACAGAGAGGGATAAGAGAGCGCATAAAGTAAACAACTACAACTAACACCAATCATAACCCCTTCTCGAATTAACCCCCTCAACCAAGTATGAGGAAGCAATTCCGGAAACTCACACATTGAACAGTTTTAATTATAATTTATTGTGAAAATCATTCTATATTACTAGTCCAATTAATTAACATTAATTAGGTGCAAGTTGTCTAGATCTTGTTAGCCAACATCATCACCAAAGTCGTCCATAACCGTGGACACGGCTCATCGATAAGATTATACCCTGCAGGGGTGCACTACTGTACCCATACTCGCATGATCAACCCAAGCAAGCATCAGGGCTTCTCAACACGACTTATTCCTTCACTACAGCAAGTCCAAGTGCCACCCATATGAGTGGTTACCCGCGTCAGGAGTCCGGCCGAATCTCAATTGCGGACTCATTAGTTTGCGACTACGCCACCATGCGTCTCAAACCACAGTAGGAACTGTCCGCTTCGTGTCGTACCACACCTATATGACCCCCCGTATCACATACCCTCTCATCATCATCATCATCATCATGCACATGCATATGAGCAAATGAAAAACCCGAACTACTTGCGGCACATGGACAAGTTGTAGATCCGTTCAAAGTCGAGGGGGCTCCATAGGGCCTCCCACAAGTGGTTAGTGCGCTCAAAATTGGATCCGAGGACAAAATCTCAGTTCCTAGGTCGACACTGAGCAGAACAAAGCACCTCGCAAGGCCTTCCGCCTGGTGCCTTATCTTTTAATTATATTACCCATATAAGACAACATTTTATTAAGGTAGAATAATCTATCATACTAAGCAGATGAAACATAAGACCAACAGACGACTCGCACAAACAACTCTAAGCATGCGCTACGACTCGCAAGGCCAACAGATAAACATGCAACGGGTATTAGGTTGTGGGGACAAAGCTGTATGGGCTGCAGGATAAACATGTGATGGGATCGCAGTTCAAGAATCGATAACTAGGGTAGCAGAGATCAACGGCAGGAATGAAAGACAATGTATAGGTAAACAAGCAAACTTTGCTTGCCTGGAATCCCGCATGGAAGTAGATCTTGTCGTTACTCACACATCTCAACGTCGTATCCGCGAAGAAGCAACAAACACTGGAAGCGCAAAAGATGCCTTTTACAACTACGGCAAAAGATCCAGCATGATCATATGAGAATGATGCATGACATGGCAAGATGCAATACATTGCAGGTAATCCAAATTAAGCGGGAAAGCAACCCCGACAATTAATATTTAGGTGCAAGTTATTTATTTACAAGCAATATTAAATGTTGGTTAACATGGCAACACATGGCATTGGTGATGTAATTAAATTAAATGGAATAGGGCATTATATATTTATTACCCCACACATTCCATAATTATTATTTAGGTGAAATGCTACACCCGCAAACCCAAGAGATGCAACACATGTAATTATGATGCGAAATGCACAAGATAGATGACATTTTATAAAAGAGGCATAGGGTTAGGGTTTGGGTTCGCACGTTGGATCTGGAGAGATAGGGTTCGAAACCGACGTCTTCGGTGCGTAGAGGAAGTAGTCGTTGTCGGGGAAGTAGTCGTCGCGGAACCGGGGCATCGTCGTTTGTCGGTGTCGTGGAAGTGGGCGGGGAAGTTGTACTCGGTCATCCCCGTTGACGGGCGCGGGAACGTAGGAGCACGGCAACGGACACCGGAACGAGAAACACGCGGGCGGGCACCGCAACACGGATACGGGAACGCGGCACCGGAGGAGGACGACCACGCGCACGTAGCAACACCTCGAAGGGTGGACAACTCGGACAAAAATTGCGACGAAGTTCTTGCGGGCATTTCACCGAACACCTTGTGAGCGCCGGATGCGGGGACGCCACCGGACGGAGAAACTGGCGGATGGAAGGAGCGGAGGCGCGGAGCGGAACGCACAGCGGCGGTGACATGGAGGGCACGCGCGGGGGCGCTGCGGCGGCGTGGGGCCGAGGGGGCGCGTGGGGAGCGCGCGCGCTTGGCGGGAGGATGCGAGCGGGCGGCGGCTGCGGCGACGCGAAGGAGGCGGCGGCAACTAGGCGGCGTGCGCTTACGCGGGGCAGCGGCAGGAGCGGGTGGCGCACTGCAGCGTCGCGTGGGCCGCGGCAGGGGCGGCGAGGCGCCGGCGGAGCAAGCGGAGCAGGCGGAGCGCGGGCGCGCGAGCTGCCGGTGGCGGCGGGAGGCGGCCGAGCGTGCGGCCGGGTGGCTGGGGGACGCGGCCGCGCGGCGGGCAGGCGGCGGGGCGCGCAGCGGCGGCGGCCGGCGACCGGCGGCGGGGAGAGGCGCGGGCGCGAGGCGGCTGGGCCGGAGCAGGGAGCCGGGGCGCGGCGCACGGGGCGGCGCAGGGGCGGGAGCACGCCGGGGCCGGTGCAGAGAGGCGACGGGGTGCTCGGGAGAGGACGCAGCGGCGACGGCCGCGGCGCGGTGGGTAGGGCGACGCGCGGGCGTGGCGCGGGCCGGAGGCGGCGGCGGGTGCGCGGAAGCGGCGAGGGAGGCGGGCCGGCGAGCGGCGGGCGCGGGGCGAGCAGGGCGGCAGCGGCAACGGGGCGAGGCGACGGGCGGCGGGGACGGCGCGGCGCGCTCGGGGGCGTGGCGGCCGGCGCGACGGCGGTTGACGCCGGCGTCGGGGGCGCACAGCGTGGGGTGGGGCGAGCGGGAGCTCGGGCCGGAAGGATTTCTTCCGTGCGGTTCGAGCGGCTCGGGAAGAAGAAAGGAGAAGGAAGAGAAAGAAAAAAAAGAAAAGAAGGAAAAGAAAAAAAGGGAGGGGGGAAAAGAGGAAAAAGAAAAAGGAGAAAGAGGAGGGGGGCGGCTGCAAAGTTGCAGGGGGGTGGGAAGAAATTTCTGGGGGGGAAAACCTAGGGTTTGGCTTAGGTGGGCTTTGGGCCTTATTTCTCTCCACTTATTATTTTCTGTTTTATATTTTTAAAACAAAATAGAAAAGGAATTTCAACACGAAACCTTTACAAAATATTTTTAGTTTTCAATAGACAATTTAATAAACTAATTTTTAACATTTGCCAAAGATTTGAAATAACACATTTTTAATTAATTTGAAAAGAATTTGAATTTAATTATGGAAATTAAATTTAAATGCAACAATTAAATTAATGCGATGCGATGCCATGTCGATGCAAAAAGAAAACTCACAAATCAAAAGGGGATAAATCCCGGGGCGTTACAATCGACACCACTAACAAGGGATCGCGTCCCGAGATCCACGCCGAGACCACAAGAAGAGAGGGGTAACTATCGAGTCTTCACGCTCCGGGATGAACTTCTCGACACCACTAACAAGGGACTGTTGCTCCACCTTGAAATTCTCGACACCACTAACAAGGGATTGTTGCTCACGACGAAGACGACTCCGAAAGATCGAACCTAATAGGGTAAAAGGCAAGAAATCGTCCACCCACACGTAGGATCCTAAACTCTGAATGTTGGATAAGAGAAGAGACTCAAAACAAGTAAGGTAAGAGGAGAAATAGAATTGAGGTAAGGAGTAAAAAGAAACCTATTGAGATAATTATCAAAAATAATTTAAGTCAAAAATAGTTTTCGACACTCTAGAAACAACGACCGTTAGCGAGGTTATCCTGCAGGCTTTTGCGGACCCGCTGCTTCGATAACCATTCGTATCGAAACAACAAGGAGATCGAAACCAAGGCTCTGATACCACTTTGTGACGCACTAAAATCGGTACTATGTACATTTAAGCGTTCCCGCCGAAATCCGCATAATAACGATTTTAGGTCGCCCACCAGACATAATGTGCACGCCGAAACATGCGCATTATGTGGGTGGAATTGTGATAACATTACAACAGTTCCGATACATCCACAAATACAACAGAAGATAAATTACAACAACGACTCGAACGAGTCAAGATACAAATGATACAATACAAAGATTCAAATGACAGTGGAAGCAAAATAGTATCCGACTACGGATAAGATGCAAATTGGACTAAGAGTCCTGAAGATAAGCAATGGCGCCATATCCCTGCCCAGCCAAGCCGGAGGGATTCCCAAGCTAATGTCGTCGGACTTCAAACCTGTTTGACTGCACATAAAGCACATCCCAAAAGAGGGTCAGGGCACTCCCTGGCAAGCAAAACCCGACTTGCCTACTTTCTACACCATCTCCCAAAATATAGGGGAGGTGGACTTAGCGGCAGCAGCACTAGCAAGCTAAAGAGACACGCTACAACTTCCGTCTAAACAGAGAGGGATAAGAGAGCGCATAAAGTAAACAACTACAACTAACACCAATCATAACCCCTTCTCGAATTAACCCCCTCAACCAAGTATGAGGAAGCAATTCGTGAAACTCACACATTGAACAGTTTTAATTATAATTTATTGTGAAAATAATTCTATATTACTAGTCAAATTAATTAACATTAATTAGGTGCAAGTTGTCTAGATCTTGTTAGCCAGCATCATCATCAAAGTCGTCCATAACCGTGGACACGGCTCATCGATAAGATTATACCCTGCAGGGGTGCACTACTGTACCCATACTCGCATGATCAACCCAAGCAAGCATCAGGGCTTCTCAACACGACTTATTCCTTCACTACAGCAAGTCCAAGTGCCACCCATATGAGTTGTTACCCGCGTCAGGAGTCCGGCCGAATCTCAATTGCGGACTCATTAGTTTGCGACTACGCCACCATGCGGCTCAAACCACAGTAGGAACTGTCTGCTTCGTGTCGTACCGCACCTATATGACCCCCCGTATCACATACCCTCTCATCATCATCATCATCATCATCATCATGCACATGCATATGAGCAAATGAAAAACCCGAACTACTTGCGGCACATGGACAAGCTGTAGATCCGTTCAAAGTCGAGGGGGGCTCCATAGGGCCTCCCACAAGTGGTTAGTGCGCTCAAAATTGGATCCGAGGACAAAATCTCAGTTCCTAGGTCGACACTGAGCAGAACAAAGCACCTCGCAAGGCCTTCCGCCTGGTGCCTTATCTTTTAATTATATTACCCATATAAGACAACATTTTATTAAGGTAGAATAATCTATCATACTAAGCAGATGAAACATAAGACCAACAGACGACTCGCACAAACAACTCTAAGCATGCGCTACGACTCGCAAGGCCAACAGATAAACATGCAACGGGTATTAGGTTGTGGGGACAAAGCTGTATGGGCTGCAGGATAAACATGTGATGGGATCGCAGTTCAAGAATCGATAACTAGGGTAGCAGAGATCAACGGCAGGAATGAAAGACAATGTATAGGTAAACAAGCAAACTTTGCTTGCCTGGAATCCCGCATGGAAGTAGATCTTGTCGTTACTCACACATCTCAACGTCGTATCCGCGAAGAAGCAACAAACACTGGAAGCGCAAAAGATGCCTTTTACAACTACGGCAAAAGATCCAGCATGATCATATGAGAATGATGCATGACATGGCAAGATGCAATACATTGCAGGTAATCCAAATTAAGCGGGAAAGCAACCTCGGCAATTAATATTTAGGTGCAAGTTATTTATTTACCAGCAATATTAAATGTTGGTTAACATGGCAACACATGGCATTGGTGATGTAATTAAATTAAATGGAATAGGGCATTATATATTTATTACCCCACACATTCCATAATTATTATTTAGGTGAAATGCTACACCCGCAAACCCAAGAGATGCAACACATGTAATTATGATGCGAAATGCACAAGATAGATGACATTTTATAAAAGAGGCATAGGGTTAGGGTTTGGGTTCGCACGTTGGATCTGGAGAGATAGGGTTCGAAACCGACGTCTTCGGTGCGTAGAGGAAGTAGTCGTCGTCGGGGAAGTAGTCGTCGCGGAACCGGGGCATCGTCGTTTGTCGGTGTCGTGGAAGTGGGCGGGGAAGTTGTACTCGGTCATCCCCGTTGACGGGCGCGGGAACGTAGGAGCACGGCAACGGACACCGGAACGAGAAACACGCGGGCGGGCACCGCAACCCGGACACGGGAACGCGGCACCGGAGGAGGACGACCACGCGCACGTAGCAACACCTCGAAGGGTGGACAACTCGGACAAAAATTGCGACGAAGTTCTTGCGGGCATTTCACCGAACACCTTGTGAGCGCCGGATGCGGGGACGCCACCGGACGGAGAAACTGGCGGATGGAAGGAGCGGAGGCGCGGAGCGGAACGCACGGCGGCGGCGACATGGAGGGCACGCGCGGGGGCGCTGCGGCGGCGTGGGGCCGAGGGGGCGCGTGGGGAGCGCGCGCGCTTGGCGGGAGGATGCGAGCGGGCGGCGGCTGCGGCGACGCGAAGGAGGCGGCGGCAACTAGGCGGCGTGCGCTTACGCGGGGCAGCGGCAGGAGCGGGTGGCGCACTGCAGCGTCGCACGGGCCGCGGCAGGGGCGGCGAGGCGCCGGCGGAGCAGGCGGAGCGCGGGCGCGCGAGCTGCTGGTGGCGGCGGGAGGCGGCCGAGCGTGCGGCCGGGTGGCTGGGGGACGTGGCCGCGCGGCGGGCAGGCGGCGGGGCGCGCAGCGGCGGCGGCCGGCGACCGGCGGCGGGGAGAGGCGCGGGCGCGAGGCGGCTGGGCCGGAGCAGGGAGCCGGGGCGCGGCGCACGGGGCGGCGCAGGGGCGGGAGCACGCCGGGGCCGGTGCAGAGAGGCGACGGGGTGCTCGGGCGAGGACGCAGCGGCGACGGCCGCGGCGCGGTGGGTAGGGCGACACGCGGGCGTGGCGCGGGCCTGAGGCGGCGGCGGGTGCGCGGAAGCGGCGAGGGAGGCGGGCCGGCGAGCGGCGGGCGCGGGGCGAGCAGGGCGGCAGCCGCAACGGGGCGAGGCGACGGGCGGCGGGGACGGCGCGGCGCGCTCGGGGGCGCGGCGGCCGGCGGGACGGCGGTGGACGCCGGCGTCGGGGGCGCACAGCGTGTGGTGGGGCGAGCGGGAGCTCGGGCCGGAAGGATTTCTTCCGTGCGGTTCGAGCGGCTCGGGAAGAAGAAAGGAGAAGGAAGAGAAAGAAAAAAAAAGAAAAGAAGGAAAAGAAAAAAAAGGAGGGGGCGGCTGCAAAGTTGCAGGGGGGTGGGAAGATCTTTCTGGGGTGAAAAACCTAGGGTTTGGCTTAGGTGGGCTTTGGGCCTTATTTCTCTCCACTTATTATTTTCTGTTTTATATTTTTAAAACAAAATAGAAAAGGAATTTCAACACGAAACCTTTACAAAATATTTTTAGTTTTCAATAGAAAATTTAATAAACTAATTTTTAACATTTGCCAAAGATTTGAAATAACACATTTTTAATTAATTTGAAAAGCTTTTGAATTTAATTACGGAAATTAAATTTAAATGCAACACTTAAATTAATGCGATGCGATGCCATGTCGATGCAAAAAGAAAACTCACAAATCAAAAGGGGATAAATCCCGGGGCGTTACACATATCCACTGGAGGTGTTCATGCCTGACAAGACACGACTCACCATCACGCGTGACATGGGGATCAGGGCCCTGAAGCATGTCGATGATGGTACTTTCCCTGCACCCGACGCCATCGCCGACAACATGATCGCCTACAGAGACCTGTACAACCAGCTAGAGGGCACCTTCGACGGCTGCAAGCTACGACACGTTGGACGCGACAGCAACGAGGAAGCCGACATCCTCGCCAACATGGGATCAGATAGGGTACCGGTACCACCCGGCGTTTTTCTCGAGCGCATCACGCAAAGGTCCATCAAGACTCGACCCGCAGCAAAACCTTCCACACTGGCAACAAGCACCGCGAACCCGCCAAGCCAAGAAAAGGAGCCGATGGAAGTCATGCTGGTCGAAGCTACCTGGATAGGGCCGTACCTGACATACATACTGCACCAGAGGCTGCCAACAGATCTAGTCGAAGCAAAGCGCATCATCAGGCGCTCCAAAGGTTTTACCATCATCAGCGGAGAACTCTACAAAAGAAGCATCTCAGGAATCATACAAAGGTGCATAGATCCAGTCGACGGCCAAGCTCTCCTGCTCGACATCCACGCGGGTATCTGCGGGCATCACGCCAGCAGTCGAGCGTTGGTGGCCAAAGCGCTGCGAGCCGGGTTCTACTGGCCAACAGCTATGCAAGACGCAGAAGATCTAGTAAAGAAATGCCCCGGGTGCCAGGAGTTCGCCAACAAGCCACACGCACCGGCGTCCAAATTGAAGACAATACCGCTAGCTTGGCCCTTCGCCCAATGGGGACTAACATGGTGGGCCCGCTGAAGAAATCCTCACCCGGAGGACACACTCACCTCCTGGTTGCAGTCGATAAGTTCACCAAGTGGATTGAGGCCGCGCCCATCCCAAGTTCGACTGCATCATCAGCGGTCAACTTCATCAGGTCCATCATCTTCCGATTTGGAGTGCCGAACGGGATCATCACGGACAACGGCTCAAACTTCACAGCCGAGGAATTCAAAGACTTCTGCTTAGAACAAGGAATCAAGCTAAACTATGCGTCTGTTTCGCACCCGCAATCTAATGGGAAAGTCGAGAAAGCCAACGGCCTAGTCTGCAACGGCATCAAGAAGCGCATGCGGGTACCTCTGAGACGCGCAGGAGGCGCATGGGTGGAAGAACTACCATCAGTCCCATGGAGCTTGCGACCACGCCTAACAGATCCACCCAGTACACTCAATTCTTCATGGTGTACGGTGCAGAAGCAGTGCTACCCTGCGACATCAAGTTTGACGCACCACGGTTGGTCGCCTACGACGAGTCAGATGCAGAAGAGGCACTCGAAGACAGCATGGACATATTGGACGAAGCACTAGATATCGCCCTGGCGCGATCAGCCGTATACCAGCAAGACCTGCGCAACTACCAAGGACGGAGGTTACAACCAAGAGCTTTCGTCGCAGGCGACCTGGTCCTCCGCCTCAAACAGAAGAAAGTGCACAAGCTCGCCTCCCCATGGGAAGGTCCATACATTGTGACAGAGGCAATTGGCAACGGAGCTTATAACCTAAAGGGCTCGAAGACAGGAGCAGTCTGCAGCAACCCATGGAACGTCGCACAACTCCGGCGGTTCTATGCTTAGTCGACTCAACCATTGTACCAAGGATAGCATGTCAACGCGACAGGTTTCAGACGCACTCTTTCCCTTACCAGGGTACCTAAGGGGACTGGAAGGGTTTTAATGAGGCGGCATGTTCGCTACAATCAATAAAGTGATTTGAAGAAAATGCTGTCCACCTTACCCTCTCAGTCAAGGCAAACAAATATCCTAGGCCGTCACTCGAAGCACTCGGGGGCTGCGCCACACAGGTTGAAAGAAAAGCCTAGGCCGCTACTCGAACCACTCGGGGGCTGCGCCATACAGGCACAACTCGCAAAATCCTAGTCCTCTACTCGATCCACTCGGGAGTTGCGCCACACAGGTCAAGTCAGAAATCCTAGGTCGCCACGCGACGCACTCGGGGGCTGCACCTCACAGGTCACGCTTGAAAATCCTAGGCCGCTACTCGAACCGCTCGGGGGCTGCGCCGCACAGGCACAACTCAGAAAATCCTAGGCCTCTACCCGACCTACTCGGGAGTTGCGCCGCATAGGTCAAGTCAAAAATCCTAGGTCGCCACCCGGCGCACTCGGGGGCTGCACCTCACAGGTCACACTTGAAAATCCCTAGGCCGCCACTCGAACTACTCGGGGGCTGCGCCATACAGGCTCCGCTGAAAAAATCCTAGGCCGCCACCCGGGCTGCTCGGGGGCTGCACCATACAGGTCAAGTCCTAAATCCTAAGTCGCCACCCGATACACTCGGAGACTGCGATATACAGGTCTCACTTGAAAAATCCTAGGACGCCACTTGGTTCACCCGAAGGCTGTGCCACACAGGTTGACAACGCAGACTTAGGATGTCACCCAAGGTACTCGGGGGCTGCGCCACACAAGTCAAAGCCGAAGCAAATACTCGCACAGTAATGCAAAGAATTTCACTCATTACTCGAGAACTCCTTTAACCTCATACATTGTTACTTACATTGGCATATTCTCCACCTATACCTAACCCTGTACAGAAGAAGAAGGCTACTCTTAATCTGAAGGCTCGCCCTTCGGCGCGTCGAGTGGGCGTACAAGGCGCTCACTCGGCTTCTGCACCTGCTCGATCATCAGGCGCGCAGCCGCCAAGGTATCGGCGTAGTCGGCGTCACCAGGCAGTCCACCCATCAACCTCTCCAGCGGAAGGTTCGGCCGGTGCAGCCGGACGTACGCCAGCGCCACATTTGCCCCGGCAACGAGCTGGGCATGGACGATCTCCTTCAGCGTATCACCCTCGCGGAACCTCTCCAGCAAGGCGGCCAGCCCGTGCGGCTGCCCATTGTGCGGGAAGTACACACGATAGATGTGCCAGAGGGTCTTCCGGCAATTCTCCAGAAGAAAGGCCGCGCGCCAAGTCCAATCAAGCATAAGAGCAAGAGTACGCCCTCTCGACTTATTCACCCAGAATTGGCGAGCTTCGTAGGAGTCGCCAGATGCCTCCCGGGTAACACGCTCCTCAACGCGATCCCGCTCGGCCTGCCAATCCGGGTTCACATCTGCATACACAAGCTAGAAGTCGGAACAAGCAAGTTTTAACAAAGAAATCATCCGCAAAGGATACCAACCTTGAAGCTGTCGACTGATCAGATCGATCTCCCCGAGCAAAAAATCCTCACGCTGAGAGAACTCTGCAGTAGGATGCGACCGGGAGCGATGCAGCAACAACTCGGTATTCTTCAGAGTCGCCTCAAGCTCAGCCACCTTATTCTTCAAGTACGTGATTATCCGCTGGTCGTTCGTGCTTCGTGGAGGAGCTGGCGTCGCTCGACGACGGCGAGCACCCGAAGAAGATCCCTCGCCACTAGGCCCAGCCGCAGAAGCAGAAGAAGTGCCGCCGCGCACGTTAGTCTGCCATGAGTTCGCAGAGTCAATACAGATATGCGACTGCTCAGCACAAACAAATATAGTGGGAAGAGATCCTCAATTTCGGCACAAAAAATATTGTTCAAGGCCAGAAGACCAGACAAAATATCAGTCATTACAAGCAAAAGTTATAAGTACAGGCCACCGCGACTGCCAAATCCCTACACCACAACTACTCCAACGCAGCAGACTCTGACCGGGAGCGGGTCTTCCGGGCAGCAGCCGCCTCAGTTGCCTTGGCAAGCGCCCTCTCAAAGGTAGCCACAAGCTTCACAGCTAGCTGTGTAGCCTGCACCTTCACTCCGCTCAGGGACGCGGTCCGGCCATCAGGCCTCCGAGGGAAGCCGCTGACGACCTTTTCGAAATAACCCGGAATCTGGTGGCCTAGAAGGAGCTGGAAGGTGAGCTCGGAGCCGCGTACCGTCTGCGTCCGAGTGAAGTCGGCGAGGGTGGTCGCGCCATCTTGAAACGGAGCGGAGGGCATCCACGGCAGTCGGCGGCGGTTGTAACGCCCCGGGATTTATCCCCAATTAGATTTTTGTTGTTTCTGTTTTGTGCATCATCATGTCATCATTTCATCATGCATTGGTCACTTCATTTAATTTATGGCATTTAAATTTAAACTCCACTTAATTTCTTTTTCTCACAATTAAATTCAAATGCTTTTGAAATTAATTAAAATGTGTATTTCAAATATTTTTCAAATATTATAAAAACTAATTTATTAAATTGCCTATCTAAAATAAAGACTATTTTATAAAGCTTCTTTATATAAATTATTTTTCTATCTTGTTTTATAATACAAAAACAGAAAAGGATTTAAAAGAGGGATAACATTTTTCAGAAAAGAAAAACCTTACCTGGGCCTGAAGCCCACTTACCTCCAGCCTCCCTCTCCTTGGCCCAGCCCAGCACGTCCCTGTCGTCTTCCCCGTACAACTTTACACCGAGGCAGAGACGCCGGCCATGGTCACTGCCTCTTGCCCCCACACGCTGCTCCCTGCCTCTCCCCTTTAAGCACCGCACGCCACAGCCGCAGCAAAACCCTAGAGCCTTTCCTCCCCTCTCCTCCCATCCGCCGCCGCCACTCTCCCTTCCGATCCCCTCTCTGTTTTTCTTCCCCGATCAACTTCACCGGAGCAACCTCACCGGCCCCCTGCCACTCCGGTGCCGTCGAAGGCGAGAGGAGGAGCCCCGAAGCACTTCCTCCCCGTCGGCATCGTCTACGCGCCAGGAATCGTGCCGGGAGTCCCCGCCCTCGACGCCCTCGTCCACATCGTCTCTGACGCCGGCGGAGCACGCCGCTACAATTCCTCCTCTCCGTCGACCACGCGCTCGCCACCGGCCTCCCCTCGGTGAGACACACACCCCCTGCTAGTTGCCACCTTCAACTCGTCCTCCGTCGCCGTGGTCAGTCCTCGCGGGAGCAAACAGCGGGCTTGGTCGCGCCACCACCGCCGTCGAGCACGAACTCGAAGGTCCCCGTGCCTCCCCTCCACACCTAGGCACAAAAATCGAACCGCCCGGTCCTCGGCAACTCACGCACGCACTCGAACGCAGCGGCGCCGCCCGACAAAGGTCGCCAGCGTCCTGTTTCGCCGCCGCCGGGCGCACTGCTCTCCAGTGTTCAGTTCGTCAGTGTCGTCCTCGCCTTCAGTTTCGTCAGAGAATTGCTTCTCGTTTCAGTACAAAGAAAGTACGTGCTCTGTCTGTCAACAACACTTCCCCGATCCCCGTGGCTAGCGCAGCCAACCATCCCGCGCGCTGGAGACCCGAGTTCAATTCCTCCCCGGCCGCGTTGGAATAAAAAGGCCACTTTTTTTCCAGCCTCTCACTGACAGGCCTGGCCCACCGGTCAGCGACCGCTCGGGCCAGCTCAGCGAGCCCACGCCCGCGTGTCACCTGGGCCCGCCTGGCAGTCTCTCGGGCTAGCTCGGGCTCGGTTAGAAAACACCAGTAGCTGTTCTGCGCCAGGAATCTTACACCGAGCACCCTCTCCTTTTGGGTTTAGTGCTTTAGCCCCTCACAGTAACTTTTCCATCACAGACAAGCCCCTGACTTTTGCAGAAAACACCCTAACCTTCAATTGCTAATAACTTTTATTATATAACTCCAAATTTAATAATCTTTATATGTTTTTATATCAGAAAAATGCAAGGAATATTAATATGCCATTTGGATGCCATTTTGCATCTTTTACTTTAATTACTTAGTATAATTATTAGATGCAACTAAATAATTAAATATGGAAGGTGTTGGGCATTTATTTAATTAATGCCCTATTCCATTTAATTTAATTAGATCACCCATGCCATGTATTACCATGTTAACCAACATTTAATATTGTTGAGTAAATAAATAACTTGCACCTTAATATTAATTGTCGGGAATGTTTTCCCGCTTAATTTGGGTTAGTTGTTTTTGTATTGCATCTTACCATGTCATGCATCATTATCACATGATCATGCTGGATCTTTTGCCGTAGTTGTAAAATGCATCTTTTGCGCTTTCAGTGTTTGTTGCTTCTTCGCGGATACGACGTTGAGATGTGTGAGCAACGACAAGATCTGCTTCCATGCGGGATTCCAGGCAAGCAAAAATTTTCTTGTTTACCTATACATTATCTTTCATTCCTGTCGTTGATCTCTGCTACCCTAGGTATCGATTCTTGAACTGCGATCCCATCACATGTTTATCCTGCAGCCCATACAGCTTTATCCCCACAACCTAATACCTGTTGTTTGTTTATCTGTTGGCCTTGCGAGTCGTAGCGCATGCTTAGAGTTGTTTGTGCGAGTCGTCTGTTGGTCTTATGTTTCATCTGCTTAGTATGATAGATTATTTTACCTTAATAAAATGTTGTCTTATATATGGGTATTATAATTAAAAGATAAGGCACCAGGCGGAAGGCCTTGCGAGGTGCTTTGTTCTGCTCAGTGTCGACCTAGGAACTGAGATTTTGTCCTCGGATCCAATTTTGAGCGCACTAACCACTTGTGGGAGGCCCAATGGAGCCCCCCTCGACTTTGAACGGATCTACAGCTTGTCCATGTGCCGCAACTAGTTCGGGTTTTCCATTTGCTCATATGCATGTGCATGATGATGATGATGATGAGAGGGTATGTGATACGGGGGGTCATATAGGTGTGGTGCGCGCGAAGCGGACAGTTCCTACTGTGGTTTGATCCGCATGGCGCGTGGACACAAACTAATGAGTCCGCAACTGAGATTCGGCCGGACTCTTGACGAGGGTAACAACTCATATGGGTGGCACTTGGACTTGCTGTAGTGAAGGAATGAGTCGTGTTGAGAAGCCCTGATGCTTGCTTGGGTTGATCATGCGAGTATGGGTACAGTAGTGCACCCCTACAGGGTTTAATCTTATCGATGAGCCGTGTCCACGGTTATGGACGACTTTGGTGATGATGCTGGCTAACAAGATCTAGACAACTTGCACCTAATTAATGTTAATTAAATTGACGTGTAATATATAATTACTTTCACAATAAATTATAATTAAAAACTGTTCAACGTGTCAGTTTCCCGAATTGCTTCCTCATATTTGGTTGAGGGGGTTAATTCGAGAATGGGTTATGTTTGGTGTTAGCTGTAGATGTTTATCTTATGCGCTCTCTTATCCCTCTCTGATTAGACGGAAGTTGTACCGTGTCTCTTTAGGTTGCTAGTGCTGCTGCCGCTAAGTCCACCTCCCCTATATTTTGGGAGATGGTGTAGAAAGTAGGCAAGTCGGTTTTGCTTGCCAGGGAGTGCCCTGGCCCTCTTTTGGGATGTGCTTTATGTGCAGTCAACAGGTTTGAAGTCCGACGACGTTAGCTTGGGAATCTCTCCGTCTTGGCTGGGCAGGGATATGGCGCCATCGCTTATCTTCAGGACTCTTAGTCCAATTTGCATCTTATCCGTAGCCGGATACTATTTTTGCTTCCGCTGTCATTTGAATCTTTGTATTGTAATATTTGTTTCTTGACTCGTTTGAGTCGTTGTTGTAATTTATCTTCTGTTGTATTTGTGGATGTATCGGAACTGTTGTAATGTTATCACAATTCCACCCACATAATGCGCATGTTTCGGCGTGCACATTATGTCTGGTGGGCGACCTCAAATCGTTATTATGCGGATTTCGGCGGGATCGCTTAAATCTACATAGTACCGATTTTAGGGCGTCACAGCGGGTCGCTCAGGAAGATGCTCCGGTGCACCGTCGTAAGCGCCATGTCGACTTCTGCTGCGTGGCCGTCGATTTCTTCAGCGCATCAGATGCATACGCGCAGACACGGTCGAGGAAGCCGACAACAGTCGCCAAATCAGCGGTGTCACTCGACGAGCCTTCCGGAGGAGCTTCTCCGCAGGTCTCTGCACAAAGAATCCAACGTTAGACAAAGGCAAAGCAAAGACACAGTAGGCGTCAAGCCGAAACTCACCTCCAAGAGCACCGGCGAGTGAGAGGAGGCGGTCGACTTGAGTTTTCCCCTGGGTGGCCCGCACTCGCTCGTGCTCCTGGGACTCGTGCAGGGCTTTCTCAAGCTCAGCCTGAGCCTGGAGCTTCAGCTCCAACTCAGCAACCCGCCTAGTAGCTTGGTCCAGAGAAACACGCAGATGGTCCCTCTCCTTCTCCAGGCGAACATAAGCCGCGGCTGCGTCAAGCTGCTGGCGGTAGTACGGCTGAAACACAAGCAAGATATTAATAAAGTTGCGGGCGACTATACTAGTCACCCACACCTTCGGGGGCTACTCCCATCGGGAGCGCTGATCGCGCACCCGATGAAATTGCAAGACTACAAGTACAAGCATAAAGGATTTACGTGGTCCAGGAGGTCGACATCTTCGGAAGCCGAAGGAGGAGCATGGCTCGACGACGCGAGGACAGCAGGCTGTGCGCGCTTCTCGATCGCCACTCGAGTCACCAACTCCATCGACGGGGCGGATGTGTGCTCCACTTCATGACGAGGGGAGCTGGCATCGCCGAAACGACGGCTGAAATAAAAACAATACGAGGATCAACTCGAAGACTGGAACTACAAATTGCAATTAGGAAAAACGAGACAGAAAGGAACTCACCTGATGGTTTCGAATTCGTCGTCGCTCCCTAGGGAGAGAGATGGCATCCGAGCGAACGCATGCGGTGGCGCGGAGCTAACTGGAGGAGCGGCCAGAGGCTCGTTCCAGTCGCCTGGAGACCACACACCCGAAGACGTCGCGACGGCTTCCTCTAGATCAGCATCCGCACCCCTCGTGGGCGACGAACCAGTCGCAGAGTCACCGCCACTTCGGCGCCTTTGCCTCTTCGGTGCGGGTCCCTCTTGGTCGTCATCGTCCTCCACCTCTTCGTGAGGAGAAGTAGCGGACGGAAGGTCGTCGTCGTTGTCGGGGGGCTGCCCCCCGGGTAGGGGCAGATCCCGGAATAATTCAGTAAGGTGCCAACAGTACTTGACCTTTGGCGAGAGCAAGGGACACCTCCTGGTGTGCTGAAAGGGCAACTTGACCCTTGAGCGCTGGTAGAGTGCAAAGTGCCTCCTGGCAGGCGCAGGGGTCAGCTCTAGCAACTATAAATAGACACCCCCGGCCTTCACAATGGCAGCACAAGCATCTGCGGGTGGTTCCTCTAAGAACTAGCTTCTCGAAGATGTCTTTGCTGATAGGCTAAGACATCTTCGGGAGGCTAGGCCTAGAGATACTCATCCTGAGACGAGCTCGGGCGCCTCCGGAAAGGATCTCGGGTCTCGGGCTCCGAGGAGACTGCCGGAAGGAGGTGTACTCGGTTTTACCGGATAGATGGTCCGGGTAAGTGCTAACCGGAGTGTATGTCTCGGTCTTGATCTTATGTAGGAGAGGCTCACAGTGGCAAGCGAGGAGGTAGCCGGCATGAGGGATCCCGGTAGGCCGTCAACGGTCTATAGCAGGCTTTCCCGTCTGTTGCGGGGGAAGTACCATTCCGCCTGACACGGAAGCATGGTCACCTCCCGCCTGACACGGAAGCATGGTCACCTCCCGCCTGACACGGGAGCGCATCAGCCGGTACGACAACGGTACGACAAGACCTGACATGCCTAGCCCGGCAATCCGGAAAAGGCTATCCGGGATGGGCCAAGACATGTCTTGTCTCTGGCAGGGGGACAACGATGGTTCAGGACGGCGCCTGCTGTCCTTATCGAGATGATGACGAAGGGGCTATGCCGGATAGCGTGGCAACTAGGTCGCACTAGCTGGTGAAGACATGCCGGTTAGGCCTGTCCGGTGGGGCCAAGTCGATTTAGGGTTTCCGTCCCTCCTGGCTGGAACTCTATAAAAGGCGCCATAACTGCTTCTGTGAAAAAAGGACCAACTTGGGAGCCAAAGCGATAGTTGCATTTACTCCTAGAGCATTTACTCCCTCATACCTTGAGTTCATCTAGTTCTTCGTGTTCTTCCCTTTGAGAGAGCTAGCAGCAAGTTGTAGCCCTTGTACCACACTTATATAGAGAGGAAAGGCAGGAGTAGGGGTGTTACCTCCTCACGAGGGCCCTGAACCTGGGTATATCGTGTGTGTGTGTTGTGTGCCTTCGTGCATTTTCTCTTGTTTGTTAGATCTTCCCTGTGACGCCCGAAAATAGGTACTATGTAGATTTAAGCGCTCCCGCCGAAATCCGCATAATAACGATTTTAGGTCGCCCACCAGACATAATGTGCACGTCGAAACATGCGCATTATGTGGGTGGAATTTTGATAACATTACAACAGTTTCGATACATCCACAAATACAACATAAGATATAATTACAACAACGACTCGAACGAGTCAAGATACAAATGATACAATACAAAGATACAAAGGACAGCGGAAGCAAAATAGTATCCGACTACGGATAAGATGCAAATTGGACTAAGAGTCCTGAAGATAAGCAATGGCGCCATATCCCTGCCCAGCCAAGCCGGAGGGATTCCCAAGCTAACGTCGTCAGACCTTCAAACCTGTTGACTACACATAAAGCACAACCCAAAAGAGGGTCAGGGCACTCCCTGGCAAGCAAAACCGACTTGCCTACTTTCTACACCATCTCCCAAAATATAGGGGAGGTGGACTTAGCGGCAGCAGCACTAGCAACCTAAAGAGACACGCTACAACTTCCGTCTAATTAGAGAGGGATAAGAGAGCGCATAAGATAAACATCTACAACTAACACCAAACATAACCCATTCTCGGATTACCCCCCTCAACCAAGTATGAGGAAGCAATTCGGGAAAACTCACACATTGAACAATTTTAGTTACAAGTTATTGTGAAAGTAATTCTATATTACTAGTCAGGTTAATTAACAATGATTAGGTGTAAGTTGTCTATGATCTTGTTAGCCAGCATCATCACCAAGTCGTTCATAACCGTGGACACGGCTCATCGATAAGATTATACCCTGCAGGGGTGCACTACTGGACCCGTACTCGTTCGATCAACCCCAAAAGCAAAGCCAGAAGCTAGGGCATCTCAACACGGCAAATCTCTTCTCTACAACCCATCCAGGGAACCGCATGATTGTGTGCACGGCTAATCAGGTCCAGTGCCCGCGGGATACGACCTTCATAGCACTCTAAGAACGTGCCACCCTATATGAGAATCGACTACTCCATCATCATGAGATCGTTAGGTAACCATATGCATGCATCAAATGGAAAGCCCGAACTACTTGCGGCGCCCTGGATAAGAAGCGGATTAGATCGAAGCCGCGGGGGGCTCCATAGGGCCTACCACAAGCGGTTAGTGCGCTCAAAATTGGATCCGAGGACAAGAACTGAGCTCCTAGGTCGACACTTAGCAGAACAAAGCACCTCGCAAGGCCTTCCGCCGGTGCCTTATCTTTTAATTATAATACCCCAATATAAGACAACATTTTATTAAGGTAGAATAACCTATCATGCTAAGCAGGTGAAAAAAAATAAGACATACAGACGACTCGCACAAACAACTCTAAGCATGCGCTACGACTCGCAAGGCCAACAGATAAACATGCAACAGGTATTAGGATGTGGGGATAAAGCTGTATGGGCTGCAGGATAAACATGTGATGGGATCGCGATAAAGAATCGAATACTAGGGTAGCAGAGATCAACGGCAGGAATGAAAGGCAATGTATAGGTAAACAAGCAAACTTTGCTTGCCTGGAATCCCGCATGGAAGCAGATCTTGTCGTTGCTCACACATCTCAACGTCGTATCCGCGAAGAAGCAACAAACACTGGAAAGCGTAAAAGATGCATTTTACAACTACGACAAAGATCCAGCATGATCATGCGAGAATGATGCATGACATGGCAATATGCATTGCGAGATGCACTTAATCCGAATTAAGCGGAACCGGGATTCCGACAATTAATATTTAGGTGCAAGTTATTTATCTACCCATCAAATTAAATGCTGATTAGCATGGCAAGACATGGCATGGGTGATACAACCAAATTAAATGGAATAGGGCATTATATATTTATTACCCCACACATTCCATATTGAATTATTTAGGTGATTTGCTACACCCGGAAACCCAAGAGATGCAACAAATGCAATTATGATGCGATATGCACAAGATAGATGACATTTAATAAAATAGGTATAGGGTTAGGGTTTGGGTTCGCACGTTGGATCGGGAGAGATAGGGTCCGAAACCAAAGTCTTCGGTCCGTAGAAGAAGTAGTCGTCGTCGTGGAAGTAGTTGTCGCAGAACCGGGGCATCGTCGTTTGTCGGTGTCGTGGAAGTGGTCGGGTAGTCGGGGCACGTAGGAGCACGGCAATCGGACACCGGAAAGAAAGCGCGCACGGGCGGGCGCCGAAACACGAACATGGGCAGTCGTGGCAACGCGGCACCGAAAGGAGCACTCGCACGTAGCACCACCACGAAGGGTGGACAACTCGGACAAAAGTGGCGACGAAGTTCTTGCGGACATTTTGTCGAACACCTGGCGCGCGGCGGACGCGGGGGACACCGGACGGAGATGACGTGCACAACGCCGGAAGAAGCAGCGGGGATGGCGACGCGGCGCGGCGAAACGCACGGCGGCGGCGAGCGCACGGGGACACGGGGCGTCGGGTGGAGGTGAGCGAGTGGAGGCGCGCGGGGCGGAACGCACGGCGGCGGCGAGCGCACGGGGATGCGGGGCGGAGGTGCGTGACGGGGAGCGGGCGGCTGCGGGCGTGGTGGCTGCGGCGGCGCGGAGGAGGCGGCGGCCGCGAGCGGAGCAGGGGGCGCGCGGGAAGCGCCGGCGGTGGAGGAGGACGCGCGGGCGGCGGCGGCGGAGCTGGCAAGCGGCGGCCGGAGCAGAGGAGCGCGGCGGCGCGTCGAGGGGCGGAGCAGGGAGGCGGTCGGGCGCGGGCGTCGGACGGCGGCGCGGGAGGCGGCCGGCGGCGGCGTGCTAGCGCTGGCAGGGGCGCGGCGGCGCGAGGCGCTGCGGCCGGAGGCGGGAGCTGGCCGGCTCGGGAGGAGGAGAGGTGCGGGGGCGCGGAGGCGGCGCGCGGGCGGCTGCGCGCGGCCGGCGACACGCGGCCGGAGGCGGCGGCGGCGGGCCGGTGGGCGCTGTGCGGCTCGGGAGGAGCTCGGGGAGCACGGGATGGAGAGCGCGCGCGGCGGCAGCGAAGGCGCGGCGGCCGGCGCGGCTCGGGGCAGGGGGAGGGCGCGGCGGGGACGGCGGCCGGCGGGGAGCCGGGCCGGCGAGCTCGGCTGGTGCGGGAGGATTTCTCCCGTGCGTGGCTAGCTCGGGAAGGAAGGAGAAGAGAAGAAAGAAAAAAAAGAAAAAAGGAGAGAAAAGAAAAGAAAGAAAAGGAAAGAAAAGAAAAGGAAGGGGGAAAAAAGAAAAAGAAGAGGTGGGAGGACTTTTGTGAAAGTCCAGAAAAAAGGAGGAGGGTGGCTGCAAATTTTCAGGGGGTGGGAAGAAATTTTTCCAGGGTGAAACCCTAGGGTTTGGCTTAGGTGGGCTTTGGGCCTTATTTCTCTCCCGTTTAACTTTTCGGTTTTATATTTTTAAAACAAAATAGAAAAATGAATTTGAACACGAAACCTTTACAAAATATTTTTAGTTTTTGAAGGACAATTTAATAAACTAGTTTTTAACATTTTAAAAAGATTTAAAAATAACACATTTTTAATTAATTTGAAATGCATTCGAATTTAATTGTGGAAATTTAATTTAAATGCAAAAAATTAAATTAATGCGACGCAATGCGATGCCATGTCGATGCAAAAAGAAAACTCACCAAATTAAAAGGGGATAAATCCCGGGGCGTTACATTCCCTCTCGCACTTTGATCTTGTTTCTCGTTCTTGGGAGATCTCGGTTACACCGGGATCCTCCTCGCGTGGGCTATTCAGCTCGCAATCCCTCCCCGGATCCACCAACGTCTATCGGCCCCAGACTTTAGCCATCCTATGACATCTGCCGTGACACCACCACGACAGTTGGCGCCCACCGTGGGTCAGACAGAGGCGTTGGCTGGTGTACACATCCGGACGGGCTCCCCCGTTCATTTCGACATTCGGGTTCTCTCTGGCCTGGTCGTAAGGCTAGGGGAGATGGATTTCGTCAGCGACAACGCAGGATGCTTCCGGAACATACCTTTTCCGGTGAACGGATGTCTCATTGACTTTGGTGGTTTCACCACCTACGTCGCCACCGAGGTCGTCTGTACCTACCCGGACGTGATCATGGAAGCTGAGGACCCTCCCATGCTCTGCGCTGCTCGGGGTCTGCGTGCCGGTCGCCCCCCGAGTTCCGTCGCGGTGATGATGCTCGGGGCAACCGAGGAGGAGTACCAGGACGCTGATGGCGATACCGGGAGCGGCCACATCCGTTTGGCCAAACCTCCTCAGGAAAGAGGTGCGGCCCGAGATGGCGATCCACAACCGTCCCAGCCACGACGTCGCCCGGATCCCCTCTCGGGTCTGGTGGCCAAGTTGGCTGTACCTGTAGCTGCTGAGGCGGATACCCAGGCCACTTCGGCTGAGTTGGAGGAGCAGCGGAGGTTGCTACTCGCTGAAGCACAGGAGATCACCGAGATCCGACGCGAACTCAATGCCAGTCTCCGGGAGTACAATGCAGCTCACGGATTCCTTAAGATCGACTCCCGGGACAAGCGCATCGTAGAGCTGCGCAAGAAAGGAAGAATGGTGAATGACGAGCTGGCAGGTGGAGCCACCACTAGTCAGACGGGAAGCCGGATCTCAGCAGGGAAGCCGGTGTACAATTCACCGGCGAAAACGCTTAGGGCTGCCGAGGCCGCCATGGCAGAGTTGGTAGGGTTATCCGGTGAGGCCTTACGCAAGCAGCAGGAGCGAGTAAACGAGGATGTAATCGAGGCCAACCGTCAGAATCAGGCATTCAAGAAGAAGAACCCCGGAGCAGGATCCCAAGTGCACTCAGCTAGACCCAATAGCCAGAAATCGGACGGGGAGGCCTCTTCCCCGCATCCGAGCAGGAGCAAGAGCAAAAGCAAGAGCCGGAGCCGGAGTCGAGGTTCCGGGAAGAACAAGCAGCTACAGACCTATGATCCGGCCTTCGCCGGTATCCAGCAAGCTGGGCAACGTAACTCGGGGCAGGCGGGAAGTACCCGTGAGGACGGTAACCGGGGTGTAGGAAACAATAACCCGGTCGGCCGTGGTAATCCACCCCGGAACCCTTCTTATGTTCAGGGAAACCCCCAAAGGGAGGTCGCCTCTGTTCCACAGCAGGTTGTGATCCCGGCACAGAACAGGCTAAATGATGGCAACTCGAGTCTGCAGCAGCTTGGATATCAACCAGACGAGAACCCTTTGGGATCTCGGATAGGGACCAGACAACTGAATCCGGCAGATGCTAGATTCCGGCTCGATCGGATTCACCAATCCGAGCTAGTGGAAGAGCAAGGGCCTCCAGGACCTGCCTGCTTTGGACCCCGGATCATGCGAGAACCACCAGTTCGGAATTTTCAGCTCAACAGGGGTGCCAAGACCTATGACGGCAGCAAGAAGCCGGAGGACTGGCTAACCGACTATGTAACTGCAGTAAGCATAGCCGGTGGAAACAGACGATGGGCGGTACGATACGAACCGCAGATGTTGGAAGGACCTGCCCGAATTTGGTTGAACAACCTGAGAACTGGCAGCATAGACTGCTGGTTAGACTTTGAGAAGGCATTCATCAGCAACTTCACCAGCACGTACAAAAGGCCAAACAGGCCTCACCAGCTCGCCATCTGTAGGCAAAGGAGTAACGAGACTGACCGGGAATATCTTACCCGGTGGAGCAATATTCGCAATTCTTGCGAAGGAGTGGTAGAGGCGCAGGCCATCTCCTGGTTTGCACAAGGATGCCGGCATGGCTCAATGCTGTGGCAGGAGTTGCAGAGAAAGATGCCAACGACCTTTGCCGAAACCATGCGCATCGCCGATACCTACACGCTTGGAGATCCCATGCAACCCCTAGTGGATGTCGGTGACTCCAACAGGAGGAATGCGGGACCTCAGCGTTCGGGACCGAGCAGGAGCCATGATCGACAAGATTTTGGCCAGAAAAAGAATCACACCGAATACCACCATGCCGCACAGCACGTCGCAGCGGTGACCCGGGAGCCAGAGGATGCCGGCAACAGCCAGCGTCAAAAGACAAGTGGCCCGACTTGGGGTCAGAGTCAGGAGGTGCAAAAGACCTGGGTGGAACAAAAGAAGCCCCTGACATATGAGGAGATGCTGAACAAGCCATGCTGCTACCATACTCTGGAGGCCAACAAGCCAGGAAACCACTCTACTCGGCAATGCAGTTGGTACCAGCGCACATTGCAGGAAGGCAGCTCGGGAGCTGTTCGGCCGAGTGCTCCGGCATCTCGACCCAACATTCCGAGACCCCCTCCTCCGATATCGGGAGCCAACGCTATCCGAATCAACCCGCCTCCGCGAGGACCCCCACCTCGGCCAGTGAAAACGGTGCACACCCGGAACGACAACGGTGCAGGCCCCAGTAACCAAGCCGGACAGCAGCAGGGCAACTACCGGGAGTCACATCAAAGTTATGTTGTCTTCGTGACCGAACCCACTGACCGGAGAAGTGTGCGGTAGCGTGCCTTGGAGGTGAATGTCGTGATCCCAGCAGTGCCCAAGTTTTTGCACTGATCCGAGATGGAGATCACATGGAACCGGAAGGATCACCCCAGGGTTATGCCCAAGCCGGGAGCGTATGCCTTGGTGGTGGACCCAACCTTTGTCGGACCCAGCCTCAATGTCCGCTTCAGCCGAGTTCTGATTGACAATGGCAGTTCCATTAACATCATGTACAAGGACACGATGCTGAAGCTGGGGGTGTCCATGAACACCTTGCTGCCTACCGAGACGACCTTCCACGGCATTGTGCCCGGAGTCTCTTGCTCACCCATGGGAAAAATCTGGGTTGAAGTGCTATTCGGAACTCGGGAGAACTGCCGAACCGAGAGCTTGGAGTTCGAAGTCGTGGACCTCGAGATCCCGTATCACGCGCTGATCGGCAGGCCGGCCCTGGCCAAGTTCATGATCTCAACTCACATGGGCTACCTGAAGATGAAGATGCCGGGACCTAACGGCGTGATCACCATCTCGGGAGACCACAAGCGCTCCATGGAGTGTGCCTCGGCGGGGTCATGCTTAGCTGAATCCCTGGTGATTGCAGAAGAAAAGAAGAGGATCTAGCAGGTGGTGGCAATGGCCAAGACCTCCCTACTCGGAATGCCCGGGATGGTGAACCCGGAGCAGGGTGCGTCATTTCAGCCCCCCTAAGAGACCAAGAAGGTGGGTGTGGACCCCAGCAACCCGGAGCGCCAAGTTATCATTGGCAGCAACCTGGACAGCAAATAGGAAGGCGAGCTCGTCGACTTCCTCCGTGAGAATCGGGATGCCTTTGCGTGGTCGAGTGAAGATCTGCAAGGTGTCCCGAGGGAGTTGGCTGAGCACTCTCTATTTGTTCGACCGGATGCGAAGCCGGTGAAGCAACCAACTAGGCGCCTCTCGGATGAAAGAAGAGCCGCCGTCATGGAGCATCTGGCTATACTGCTGGACGCGGGATTCATAATGGAGGTGCTGCACCCAGATTGGATATCGAATCCGGTCTTGGTAGAGAAGAAGAAGGATGATCCCCTCCTGCTTAAGGTGTGGCGCATGTGCATCGACTTCACCAACCTCAATAAGGCATGCCCGAAGGACCCCTTTCCACTGCCCCGGATAGATCAAGTGATAGATTCCACTGCCGGGAGTGAGCTTTTGACATTTTTAGATGCATATTCTGGTTTTCACCAGATACCTTTGAATCCGGATGGTCAATTGAAAACTGCTTTTATTACCCCTTATGGGGCTTATTGCTATCGTGTCATGACTTTCGGTTTGAGGAATGCTGGTGCTACATACCAGAGGTGCATGCAGAAATGTTTGCATGACCAAATAGGCCGGAATGCCGAGGTCTATGTCGATGACATAGTCATAAAAACAAAAGAAAAAGCCTCACTAATAGATGATCTGAGGGAAACATTCAAGAACTTAAGAAGGTTCCGGATGAAATTGAACCCGGATAAATGCACATTTGGTGTTCCGGCGGGGAAGTTACTCGGTTTCCTCATCTCAAGCCGGGGAATCGAGGTCAACCCGGGTAAAATTCGTGCTATCGAGAGCATGAAATTGCCCGTGCGTCTCAAGGATGTGCAGAAATTCACTGGGTGTCTTGCATCCCTGAGTCGGTTTGTCAGTCGACTTGGGGAGAAGGCCTTGCCCTTGTACCAATTGATGAAGAAAAGCAAAACATTTGTTTGGACCCCGCAGGCTGACGTGGCGTTCAACGATTTGAAGAGGATGCTCTCAACAGCACCCGTGTTGGCATCACCGTTACCCAAGGAACCGATGCTGCTATACATCGCTGCAACCAAACAGAACTACCCACACTATACCCGGGTAGTCAGTGTGGCAATGGTGGTAGAAAGGGAAGAAGGGGGCAATCTGATACAAAGGACGGTGTATTACCTCAGTGAGGTGATCTCAGAATCCAAACAGAACTACCCACACTACCAGAAAATGGCGTATGGGGTGTACATGGCAGTAACCAAACTAAAGCACTACTTTTAGGAACACCCGATCACAGTGGTATGCGAAGCTCCTCTGGCCGAGATCATCGGTTGCAAGGAAGCTAGCGGCCGGGTAGCCAAATGGGCCATCCAGTTGTCTCCATACGCTCCGGCGTATGAGAGACGAGATGCCATCAAGTCGTAGGCGCTGTCGGACTTTATGGTAGACTGGGCCGAGATGCAGTATGAACCTCCGATGCCGGATTACAATTTCTGGAGGATGCATTTCGATGGCTCAAAGGCTAAGATCGGATTGGGTGCCGGAGTGGTCCTCACTTCCCCGAAACAGGATGTACTGAAGTATGTTTTGCAAATCCATTTTCGGGCATCTAACAATGTCGCGGAATATAAGGCCTTGGTTCATGGACTGAACGTCGCCAAGGAGATCGGCATCCGCCGGATAGAGTGTTTCGGTGACTCCGACCTCGTATTACAGCAAGTGTCGGGGAATTGGGATGCCCTTGATGCAAACATGGCCTTATACAGGTTTCATGTGCAGAAAATATCCGGTTTTTTCGAAGGATGCGAGTTCAAGCACATACCCAGAGGAGAAAACGAGGCAGCAGACGTCTTGTCCAAGCTAGGATCATCTCGGGATGCCATCCCACCCGGGATAGCTCTGGAGCACTTGAGGAAACCATCTATTCAACCCTCACCCGAGTCGGATTCTATCTTCATCCCCAAGGAGCCTGGTTCAGATGCCGTACCCATGGAAGTAGATGTCGGGAGCATAACATCGAACCCGGGGACGGCGGTACAATGCTCAGAGAGGCACAGAAAAATGATGATGGAGTTGATGTCGGCATAGCCAATGGACATAGACGTTCCCGTGTTCCTGGCTCGACCGGTCCCGGGATGGGCACAACCCATTATGGCTTATATGTTGGAAGGAATCCTCTCGGAGAATGAAGTGGAAGCCCGGCAGATAATGCGAAGGTCAAAAGCATACACCGTCATCAATCAAGAGTTGTACAAGAGGAGTGTCACTGAGGTACTACAGAGGTGTGTAGAACAGGCAGAAGGACAAGAGATGCTCCTGGAGATACATCAGGGGGAGTGTGGGCATCATGCATCATCCCGCGCCCTAGTGGCGAAAGTGTTCCGGCATGGGTTCTACTGGCCCACTGCATTACAGCAAGCAGAAGATATTGTCCGGAAGTGTGGAGGATGCCAGAGGTTTGCTCACCGGACACATATGTCGGCGTCAGCACTGAAGACCATCCCTATCACTTGGCCATTCGCAGTATGGTGTTTGGATATGGTCGGGCAGTTCAAGCCGGCAAGAGGCAATATGACACATATACTGGTTATGGTGGACAAGTTCACCACGTGGGTAGAGGTCAAGCCAATCCGGAAGTGTGATGGACACACCGCTGTGCAATTTCCTGAAAGACATCATCTTGAGATACGGGTACCCGCACAGCATTATCACGGATAATGGCACCAACTTTGTTGTGGGGGAATTCGCTCGATTTTGTGCTGAGAAGGGAATCCGGCTGGATGTAGCATCAGTCACACACCCGGAAGCAAACGGGCAAGTCGAAAGGGTAAATGCCTTGGTCTTAGCCGACATCAAAGCTCGCTTGATCGAGCCACTGGTGAGAACTCCGGGATGCTGGATGGAGGAGTTGTCGGCGGTTTTGTGGGGTCTCCGGACTACACCGAATAGATCTACTGGGTACACACCATTTTTCATGGTATACGGTGCCGAGGCAGTACTCCCGACCGACATACAATATGATTCCCCGAGAGTGACAATGTTCACCGAGACCGAGGCAAAGGAGGCCCGAGAAGATGATGTTGATTTACTCGAAGAGGCAAGAGAATTGGCATTATCTCGGTCTGCAATTTATCAACAAAATCTCCGTCGCTATCATAGCCGGAAAGTGCACCCGAGGGTGTTCCGAGAAGGGGATCTTGTGCTGAGGCTCATCCAACGCACGGCCGGAATGCATAATTATCACCTCCATGGAAGGGACCTTTTGTCATAAGCAGGGCATTGCACAATGACTCTTATTACCTTGTAGATGCACAGGAGGCTAGGAAAGGTGTAATGGACAAATCCGGTGAGGAAACCAAGCGTCCATGGAATGTAGCACTGCTTCGCCCCTTTTACACATAAAGGGCTCAGTGTATGTTGAATCTCAGTTTTCAGTATTAATGAAAGTAAGGCACCCCGGGAGGAACCCGGGGACTGCCTGGTTAGGTGCCTATTTTTGTTTCTATTTTCTCAAGTTAATTTGTTGTTTTATACCGGCATCTCGGGAAGGAACCCGGGGACTGCCGGGTAACTGTCTTCTGTATTATTTGTACGCCGGGAAAGTTCCGAGTTCGATTCTCAAAGTCAGAGTAATGTATGTCATGTGAAATCATCTTGTGACTCGACTGACGCACGCCGAAATGGTAGTCAAGAGCAAAGAGTGTAAAATGTGGGGAACACGAAAATGGTCTCGGGGACTCGGAGAAGGAACTTATCCGGCATACCTGTTTTTTGCTAACCCAATTATTTTTTATGTCGGGAATTTGGTTAGCCGGAACTCGGATTGTCTTAAGTAATGTATGCCGTATGTGGAGTTTTGTGACTCGACTGTTGAACGCCGAAATGGTAGACAAGAGCAGAAATTACCTAAGTACGGTAAACATGAAAAACAACTCGGGAGCTAGTAACGGAATAAATTGGCATAACTTATTCGAACAGATAATTCGGTACGAAAAGAAGATATTAAATAGTGTATGTTACATCTTGCACCCGGCATTCCGGGGATTTAACGAATCTACTCTTAAGTCTTTCTAAGTGATAGGAGAAGCCGGCTTCTCGGCGGAGACGTCGGCATAAGCAGCGACGTCGGGAGCAGCAGCGGGAGCAGCAGTAGGAGCAGCAGTGGCTTCAGTTTCAGCGGCGGTACTCGGGGCGTCGGGGCGCACCTCGGCCTGAGAGGCCTCGGGTGTCGGAGAAGTAGCAACATCCCGGGGCGCCACGGTCTCGGTGACAGCACCGGAGGCAGCATCATCCTCTTCCGGTATCTCGTCATCCGCATCGCCGGTCGCGCCGGTTTCTTCATCGTCCTCATAGTCGGATTCGGAGTCAGAAGGAATGACGCTAGCGGTGAAGGCGCGGATGCTGGACCACGAGGCGATGCGGTGCGCCACCTCTTGTCGCCGCTGGACCTTAGCCGGATCGCTCAGCCACGGCGAGATCGTCCGCAGGCGCTGGATCGCGTCCAGGTCAAGACCTTCGTACCAGCTAAGTACTTGGGTCAAGACCTGGTCGGCACCAGCCCGCGCACCGGAGCGCTTCCAAGCGTGGATGCGCCTCCCGGCACACCGGAGTGCGCTCGCGAGTTCGGAGACCGAGAGCGTCGCGCGGATACTCGGCCACAACGCGCCGTGGACGTGGATCGTAGCACTGAGCAGCTCCGTCCCGATCGACCGGAGAGGCACTATCCGGGCCTTCAGGGCGGTGAGGTGGTCCTCAATATCCCAGGCATTCGAGACAGCACCCTTCCCGGCACACTTCTCCCGAGCAGCCGCAACGGCAAGGACAGCAGCCTCCCGGGAGTGCTCGAATTCCCCTTTAAAAAGAAGAGCTGTCAAGCGACTAGAGCATAATAAGAACTACAACAAAAGAACAGAGAGCAAGGAAAGCATGGGGGATGTCGGTCCACTTACTGTTAAGGTCCCGGTTCAGTACGGTTAGCTCGGAGAGCCAACTATCAGACCGTGACCGGAGAAGAGCCAGCCCGGTCTCCGCGAGATGTGCGCGCTCCTCGGACTGATCCAAGGTTTCCCTTTGTTTCTTCGTCGCCTCAACAAAGCGCGTCTTCATCTCGGTCGCGGCAGCCTTGGCCTTTTCAAGCTCGCCGTTGAGTCGCGCGATCTCGGCTTGCGCAGTAGCGAGTGCGGCCTTTTGATATGTCGAGATCTTGCGCGCAGCATCCCGCTCCTCCCGGAGGCGCCCCTCGCACTTCTTGGACTGACCGAGGTCAGCAAGAACGCGGTTGAAGATGCTGCAGCGTTTCTTGCTGCACTCCTGAAATCAAAACAAAAAAGGATGAGATCAATCCGGGAGAAGATGTAAGGAAATCGGGAGATTCCGATATCAGTAGCAAGTAATGGCTAACCGGTTGGGAGGATCTCGGGGACTCGGTGTCCGAATCCAAAAAAAATCTAAGATTGGAGTCTAGTGGTCTGCTATTCGGTGGAATCTAGAGCACTAAGCACCAATCTCGGGGACTAGTGGTGATGGAGCAAATTTTGAAACAAGTTACCCGGTGGGGAGGATCTCGGGGACTCGGTGCCCGAGTCCTGAAATTTTCTCTAAGATTGGAGCCTAGTGGTCTGCTATTCGGTGGAATCTAGAGCACTAAGCACCAATCTTGGGGACTAGTGGTGATGGAGCAAATTTTGAAACAATCTAGCCGGTTGGGAGGATCTCGGGGACTCGGTGTCCGAGTCCTGAAGGTTTTCTCTAAGATTGGAGCCTAGTGATCTGCTATTCGGTGGAATCTAGAGCACTAAGCACCAATCTCGGGGACTAGTGGGGAAGGAACATATGTTTATTGGAAAAAGAAAGGAAACAAGCTTACCTCGGTCACCCGAGTAACATCCAGCGCGGCCACCTGGAGAGCGTGCAAGGCTTGAGCGTTGCGGCTTGGGCCTGCAGCGTGCAAGTCTCCCACGGTCTCGGAGGCGTCGGCGGCAAGCCAGGCCTGGTTGTATTCATCAACAACGCGTATGCCAGAGCCGCCGGGCGCGCGAATAGCAGCAACGTCCCGAGATCCTGGAGGCACAAAGGAGCTTACGGTTGCTCGCAACATCCGCAGGGCGACAGTAGGGATCTCGGCAGGAGGCGGTGGTAACGGTGAAAACTTACCCGTGCGCAGCGCCAAGTCTTGGGCCGAGGATGGCGGAGCAGCAGTAGGTTCGGCAGAAGTTGTTTTCTGCCCGGCAACCTTGCCGCGCGACTTCGCAGCAAGTTGATCGGCTGGCCGGGAGGAAACTGCGGGCCGGTTCTCCGGCGCAGTCTTGTTCGCGGCTTGCCGGGAGGGACCGCTGGGCACGAGCTGCCGGGGAGGTCTTAGGATCTCTGCCTCAAGCCCGGGCACCCGGCGCAGACTCTCCGGAAGAAGAATGTCTCCCGAGGTGGTCGTGGCCTGCACTGGGATCTCTTCGATCACCGGGCATGCATCCGGATTCGCAGCGGTAGCCCGTGCGATACCGGAGGCAGCAGGTTCGCTTCCTCGAGTAGAAGGGCGAGGTGGAGAAGAGGCAGCCCGAGCCGGGCTGGGAGTCCGAGTTCCGGGAGGAGGAGGAATAGCAGGTGACGGGAGGTCGAATGCGTCCCTGAAAGAAAATATCTCAGTAATAATTTATGGAGAGGGAAAAATAACGTAGCATAAGGCAAGGAGAGTGTACCCGGAATCCACAGTGGGAGGACCCCTCTGCCGGCGCCGAGGAGGCTTCTCAGCCGTTTGTTTATTCGGCTTGCTCCTCTTGGGGGGTTTGCCGGAGTTATCGGCAGCCTCGGTGTCGGAAGCCGCGCGTTTCCGGCTCTCGGCGCGTTTGGTCCCGGCCGTCGGCTTCGGAACCACTGCTGAGGCCCAGTTGAGAGGGAGAGCGTCAATCACATCGATAATTTGGCAGTCAAGCTCATCCTCATCATCCGAAGAAATGGAAACTGCCTCTGAGGTTGAAGGGTTACCCGGGGCGGCAGCTTTCACCAAAGGAACGGCGAGGTGCTCCTCACCATCGGGATCTTCCCTCGGCATCTCTTCCGGTGTTGGGAAGTTCGGCGCGAAATTCCCGTTGGCGTGGATAGCGTCTTCCTCGATTTGCCGCTCGAATAACTGCGCAAATAATTCACCACATGATACCCATGTCGTTTTCCAACAGAACCCGGGTGCGAATGCAAGTTTACAAAAGGCAGACAGGAGCACCTGCTTCAGGGGCTTTTTCCGGGATCCCCCGATGGCACCCCAGGAATAATCATCCGTCATCTTCGTCCGAGCAATGGCTCGAACGCGGCGGACGACCGCAGCATGGTCTAACCCAAAAATACCGGTCCGGGTAGGGTCTAGGTTCCCGGCCATGTGGCACATCTTGTGTACTCGGGTCTGGAGGAGGCAGACGCGGCGAATGATGAAGCAGCGCAAGAGATCATCGGCGGTCATCGTGTCGGTCAGCATGTTTAGGACGTCGTGCATGCACTTGACCTCTTCGGTGTCGGGGAATCGTTTCCAGAGGTTGAATTTGCGAGGAGGACCAATGATAAACTCCGGCAGGTTGATGAAGTCCGGATTCGAGGATCCCGGAGCATCTTCCGAGCTCGCCCGGTTCTTCACATAGAAGAAGCTGCGCTGCCACTTCCGGCAGGACTCTAGTCCCTTGACTATTGGGAATCCGGAGTCAGCACGGGGGATGACGGTGGCAGCTCCGCAGTCGACCAAGTCTTTGATTTTCTGATCCGGATTGGGGATGACTTGGCGACGAAGGATGAAGTACCTGGCTCAGAGGTCCAGGAATGGCCATACACCGAGATATGCTTTCGAGTAGGTGGTGAAGACCGAAAGCATCATGATGGCGTTGGCTGGGAGATGATGGGGTTGGAGACTGTAGGTGTCGAGGAAGTCGCGGAAGAAGGGGCTAGCCGGAAGCCCAAACCCGCGCTCGAAATGCGTAAGGAATACAACGTATTCCCCGGGTTGGGGTTCCGGTTGAACCTCGTCCTCCGGAAGACGGCTCTCAACTTCTGGCGGTATCCGGTGAGTCCGGTACAGCCAGTCCAGGTCTGACTGTTTGGTCTCGGATCCATCCCAGCACCCCCGGATACTTTCTTCACCCATGCCGGAGGAGTCCGCAGAGGTATCCGGGCTACTCTGCAGGCGCAGTGGCGGTTAGTCGGGGTTAGTCTATCGGGAGCTAAGATGCCGGATCGCAAACTCCTAAACACAACCGAGTTCAGCACGAATAAGATCTACCGTGTGCTGGTAAATCGAAACAAAAGTGAGGAAAATAGGCTCGGGCTAAACTCGAACAGTACGCAATGCGAGGGAAAGATCTAACCCTATCGCAACGGTGCATCTCCGCCGCGCACCCTGTGCGCGCCGCTCGAGTTGTGCTCGCCGGCGGCGGCGCAACCGCGCGTGTGTTAGGGCACGGCCGAAGGCGAGGTATCATCCTACCAAAGAAAATCATCGGGTCGGAGAGAGCAACTCATCGGAGGAGAGGAGGTCGAGGACGCGCAAGAGGAACGGCGGCGTTCGGGCTCCGGCTCCGGCGAACAGCGAGGGCGGCGAAGTTCGGGCGACGGACACGGCTGCGACGGTGTGCTCGAGACGACGGTGGCGGAGAAGAGAAGAAGACGAAGAAGAATAAGAGGAGACCGTTCCGGTCCCCTATTTATGGGGGGATTCTGGAGCGGTTTAGAGTTTTCCCGCCCACGATCTCCACGATCGTGGGTGGGATCTAGTTTGTGCAGCACGGCACGTGGCGCTAGCCGGAGCGCCCGAACCGGCCACACCGAGGGCCACACGGCCCCAACGGTTGGGCTTCGGATCGGCTGCGGATCCCGGCGCGCGAACCCAAGCGACAGCGTGCTCGGACAGAGGCACTCGAGTGCATTTCTGGTCGGACGGGACGTCGGATGGGACCCAGCTCGAGATCTCGAGTTCGATACGGAGCCAACGGTCAAGATTCATTGAGACTGCATTATCCGGTTGCAGGCTTCGTCTCCCGGTTAAAACAGTCTCGATAAGAAGATCTCGGGAAGAATCGATCTCGGCAAATAAACGAAGGGTGATGTCATGTGTTCTCGGAAAATAGTTGTTATTTAAAGCTGATCCCGCACATCATCCGAGGTCGCTGTGCAGCACCAGCTTCGGGGACTAGTGTCGGGGGGCTGCCCCCCGGGTAGGGGCAGATCCCGGAATAATTCAGTAAGGTGCCAACAGTACTTGACCTTTGGCGAGAGCAAGGGACACCTCCTGGTGTGCTGAAAGGGCAACTTGACCCTTGAGCGCTGGTAGAGTGCAAAGTGCCTCCTGGCAGGCGCAGGGGTCAGCTCTAGCAACTATAAATAGACACCCCCGGCCTTCACAATGGCAGCACAAGCATCTGCGGGTGGTTCCTCTAAGAACTAGCTTCTCGAAGATGTCTTTGCTGATAGGCTAAGACATCTTCGGGAGGCTAGTCCTAGAGATACTCATCCTGAGACGAGCTCGGGCGCCTCCGGAAAGGATCTCGGGTCTCGGGCTCCGAGGAGACTCCCGGAAGGAGGTGTACTCGGTTTTACCGGATAGATGGTCCGGGTAAGTGCTAACCGGAGTGTATGTCTCGGTCTTGATCTTATGTAGGAGAGGCTCACAGTGGCAAGCGAGGAGGTAGCCGGCATGAGGGATCCCGGTAGGCCGTCAACGGTCTATAGCAGGCTTTCCCGTCTGTTGCGGGGGGAAGTACCATACCGCCTGACACGGAAGCATGGTCACCTCCCGCCTGACACGGAAGCATGGTTACCTCCCGCCTGACACGGGAGCGCATCAGCCGGTACGACAACGGTACGACAAGACCTGACATGCCAAGCCCGGCAATCCGGAAAAGGCTATCCGGGATGGGCCAAGACATGTCTTGTCTCTTGCAGGGGGACAACGATGGTTCAGGACGGCGCCTGCTGTCCTTATCGAGATGATGACGAAGGGGCTATGCCGGATAGCGCGGCAACTAGGTCGCACTAGCTGGTGACGACATGCCGGTTAGGCCTGTCCGGTGGGGCCAAGTCGATTTAGGGTTTCCGGCCCTATTGGCTGGAACTCTATAAAAGGCGCCATAACTGCTTCTGTGAAAAAAGGACCAACTTGGGAGCCAAAGCGATAGTTGCATTTACTCCTAGAGCATTTACTCCCTCAATCCTTGAGTTCATCTAGTTCTTCGTGTTCTTCCCTTCGAGAGAGCTAGCAGCAAGTTGTAGCCCTTGTACCACACTTATATAGAGAGGAAAGGCAGGAGTAGGGGTGTTACCTCCTCACGAGGGCCCTGAACCTGGGTATATCGTGTGTGTGTTGTGTGCCTTCGTGCATTTGCTCTTGTTTGTTAGATCTTCCCTCTCGCACTTTCATCTTGTTTCTCGTTCTTGGGAGATCTCGGTTACACCGGGATCCTCCTCGCATGGGCTATTCAGCTCGCTATCCCTCCCCGGATCCACCAACGTCTATCGGCCCCACACTTTAGCCATCCTATGGCATCTGCCGTGACACCACCACGACAGTCGTCACCCTCCTCCTCCACAACCTTCAACTGGTCGTCGGCGCCGTTTTCAGGAAGAGGAGGAAGACTGACCAACAAAGATCGACCCTGAAACAAGTAGACGCAAGTCGAATAAAGAAGCAGGAAATGAAGAGACAAAGCAACGAAGCGAACAAGTTGAAAACTTACCTCGGGAACAGGGTTCGCGACTCCGTACGCAGCGACTGGACATTTGACGTTGCAGAGGTCCGTGGCTCGGAGGTTGGTGATGCCCCTCACCTTGGTTTCCACCTCCTCCTCGTCGAGTGGCTGGTCGCCGGCGCCATCGACCGCCCACATCGGGTGAGGCCGAGCATCGAGTGGTTGAACGTGAAGCCGGAAGAAGGTGGCCATCAGGAAGACGCCACCCGTCTCGTGCCCCAGGGTCTTGGTGAGGTTGTGCAGAAGGCTCAGCAGCGGCCTTGCGGACTCCTTCTCCTCCTCGGCGAGCGGGTGCGACCAGGCGCGAGTCTTCAGCAGCCTACATGCGCCGTCGAATGGCGCCAGGCTGTCCTGGTTCCACTGGATGTAGAACCACTTCTTCCGCCACCCCTGGACGGAGTCAGACTTCTTCATCGGAAAGTACGCGGTGTCACCGCGCACCTGGATTCCGAAGCCGCCCACGGGGTATGTCAACCCGCTCTTCCCGACGTTCTTGCGAACGAGGAAGAGCGACTTCCATAGCGCCCAGTGGGGTGCGATGCCCAGAAAGCACTCGCAGAGCACGATAAAGCTCGCGATGCTCAAGACGCCATTGGGAGTCAGATCGTGGATCTGAACCCCATAGGAAGAGAGGAGACCGCGAACAAAATCATGGAGAGGGAACCCGAAGCCCCGCGGAAGGAAATCCACGAAGCATACGCGTTCCCCCTCACGGGGTGCGGGGTACACCTCTTTGCTGGAGCGCGTACCTGGGCCTGGTCCGATGATGGCACGAGGCCCTGCGCGCGGAGGAGCTCAAGCTCGGCCTTCTTCACCGACGACCTTTGCCAGTCTGCGTCGGGCTTCTTCATCAGCCCGGCTTCTGCGGCGATGGCGGAGGTGCCAGCGTTGGCCTTCGGCTTACCCATGGCTCCGGTGGACAGCAGCAGGTGGGAGCAAGAAACGCACAGAGCTCGGATGGCGGCGAGAATGGTAGGGAGCAGAGGAAAGGAGGCGCAGACGATTGGAGAAGATGATGCCCTTGCGCTACAGCGCAGTACTTATGCCTCAAATAAAATCATCTCCGCCGTCCACAGAGCAACGGTTCTGAGCAGCTACATCCAGCCGTCCACGTGTCGCATGGAGAAACCAACCGTCGCCGCCCACTTCGTCCACTACGCACGAGAATCAAGGCGTCATCATCGTGCCGCGAAAATTTCGCGCCCAGTTTGGAAACGTGACAACTGCTGACCGTGGTCAGCTCTGCCAGTGGGCCCCGCTACGTCACGTCCCATCGGCGCAGAGGCGTGGAATGGAGCGTCATCAGTGACGTCATCAAGCCAACGGCTCCGAACAAGTGAAACAACACGACAACTCGACTGAGCGATTCGAGTAGTAAGCTTCACGGCTGAAAACAACCAAGTAGGAAAGACTGATGATCCGAGAACCCGAAATAATCATTCGGGTGGCAGAGAAAATCGAGTAAGCTCAAACAGCCGAATCCATTTGGAAGTAAGCCCACAGGTCGAATAGAAGAAAGCTTCACACGAAGGCCAAGGAGAAGTAATTCGACTGCAAAAGATTACTCCCATCGGGAGTGTCTTGTTCGAATGAAGAAAACAAGTGCAAACTAAAGAACAAGCAATCCGGCGGCGCGCCCAGGAGGAAGAAGTCCTTTGCCCGACTCTGCGATTCGGCAAGCACTCGGGGGCTACTGACGTGGGGCTACCTTTCGGCTATCCCACGATGAGGCTACCTGGGCCGCGCCAAGCTGGAGAAGGCCCACTCGGGGTACTGTGTAACCTAGTCCAAATCGGTTAGGTCCCGTAACTTGCCATATCTGTGATTACAATCGATACCGACCACCCGAGACCTGGCTACCTATAAAGCCAGGAGGGTTGCTCGTCCCAGAGGACACGCCGAGAGCCACCACCACAAACCCTAGCGAGATCGCAATCTCGCCGCCATTGTAATCGCAACTCGCCATCAATTACAGACAAGCAGGAGTAGGGTGTTATCCTCCAGGAGCCTGAACCTGGGTAAAATCCCCGCTTGTCAGCCGTCGTGATCACCAACGCTCTTCTCACTCCCCCTCAATCAACCCGGGGTGCACAACCCTGGGACTTGTCGAGTTACACCCTCGTCACTGGCGGCGTGCTCTGGCGGCGGTGCTCACGGCTCAGGCGCGACGGCGACATAGCGTTTAGGGCGAGTGCGGGAAGAAGTGGAGGAATGGGGAAGAAGAGGAGACAATCGCCCCGCTCCCCAATTTATGGGGAGCTCCGGAGCGGTTTCCGAGTTTCCCGCCCACGATCTCCCAAATCGTGGGTGCGATTAGAGTGTGCCGTATCCGACACGTGGCGTCACCCGGAGCAATCCCCTGGGCCACATCAGAGACCACACGAACCCAACGGTTGGCCTGCGGATCGGGTGCGGATCCCAGCGCGTGAACCCGAGCGGCGCGCCATTAAGTCAAAAAACACTCGAGCGCTTCTCTGCCTTGACAAGACCCCAGGTGGGACCCCCGTGCAGACGTGGCATGTCCGGCACGAGAAGCGGAATGCGTGTCGCCGTGCCGACATCCGGGTAGAAACCCAGAGATGCTAAGTCTCATTCCCCGGGATAGGTCATCTGGGCCGGAGGGACCTCAGGAGATGGATGTCGGTGAAAAGCATCCCGGACACAGGAACAAGGGTTGTTTTCCGCTTCTTGATTGAGTTTCTTCTTGAACCTGATACCGCACATCGTCTTAAGTCGCTGCACAGTACCAGCTTCGGGGACTAGTGTCGGGGGGCTGCCCTCGGGGTGGGCCAGACCCCAGTCAAGATCAGCAGCATGGCTACAGGAATTGACCTTTGGGGATGACCAAGGGATGTCCTGTGGTGCGCCGAAGGGGCAACTTGGCCTTTCGACCGTGGTCAGGGCCAAAATGTCTCCTGGAGGACGCAAGGGGGCATCGCTGGAAGCTATAAATAGACTCCTGACCTCCAAGGCAGCATAAGCACCAGCGGAGGGTTCCTCTAAGAACTAGCTTCTCGAAGATGTCTTTGGTGGCAGCCTAAGACATCTTCGGGAGGCTAGGCCTAGAGATACTCCTCCTAAGCGGTGGAACTCGGCCGCAACCGGAAGGGCTCTTGGGTTTCTCGGTATGTCGGAGTCCTCCGGTAAGATCCCGGGTAGAGGAGAACCCGGATGGTCCGGGTGGACGTTCCGGGTAAATACTAATCGACTTACCTATCTCGGTCCTGGCAAGTTATCTTTTTTGTGCAGAAAGGACGTGCCGAACTACCCAAAGAGAAGACCGAGATGGGGGCATGTCGGTCGGGAGTCAGAGGTCTGGTGCAGACTTTCCGCCTGGCATGGGGGGAAGTCCCATTCCTCCTAGCACGGAAGTATGGTCACCTCCCGCCTGACACGGAAGCGTGTCAGCTGGTACGATGACGCTACGACAAGATCTGACATGCCTAGCCCGGCAATCTGGAAAAGGCTACTAAGCATGGGCGAAGACATTTCTTGTCTCTGACAAGGGCACAATGATGATCCAGGACGGCGCCTGCAGTCCTTGCCGGAATGATGACAGCAGGGCTATACCGGGTAGCACGGCGGCTAGGTCACACTAGCTGGTGTCGACATAACCGTTAGCCCTATCCGGTGGGACCGTGCCGGATTAGGGTTTCCGGCCCTCCCGTCCGGAACTCTATAAAAGGTGCCATAACTCCTCTTGTGGAGGGACGACCAACTTTGGAGCCAAAACTATTGTCTCATTTACTCTCAAAGCATTTACCTCCTTCCCTTCTCTAGTTCATCTAGTTCATCATCAAAACAGCTCGAGGAGCACGTTCTAGATCTTGTGACACACTTATATTGAGAGGAAAGGCAGAAGTAGGGGTGTTACATCCTCACGAGGGACCCGAACCTGGGTACATCGTGTGTGTGACTTTGCCTTCGCGCATTTGTTTGGATTTTGTAGATATTTGAGTGTGTTCTTCGGTGTTCTTGCGTGTTTCGGCATCCCCTACCGTGCGAGCTCTTTAGCTCGCTAGCCCTCCCCGGATCCACCAGCGTCCATCAGCCCCACACATTAGCCATTCCATGGCATCTGCCGTGATACCACCACGACAATCAAGCTTGTAAAAACCCTCGGCTTCATTGCTCAAAGAGTCATAGCGGTTCCTCCTCATGTTATCATTTCCAACAAACAACTCGGATAGAGCAACCCATGTCTCCTTGGTGGTGGTGAGGTGTTGGATGAGAGACATGTCCTTGTTCCCAACCGCCTTTTGGATCATGTAGAGAGCGGTGGCATCAAGTTGAGCTTCCACCAATTCTCTTCTTGTCAAGTTGGTCGGATCATGCGGCTTGTATCCAACTTGAATGATGCGCCACAACTCGATTGAAGAACTGCACACATGAGATTTCATCACATATTGCCATTGAGAGAATGTGTAATCTTTAAGCAATGGGGGATCATCCCTATAAGAAACTTGCGGATGAGGAATGATGGGATCGGGGGTATGGTATTGGGATGGGGGAGGAGTGGCGTTGTAGCCTTTAGGCACTTCATCGTGGGAAGATGGAGTGCTTTGATGGTTTGCGGAACTACTAGCATCACCCTTCCCATCCAAAGGCAATTGCTTTCCCTTTATCAATTCGAGGTCCACATCATGAGTAATGCCCGGAAGCACCGGAGGCTTTGAGGGCAATGCAAGAGAGGTTTCCTTGGATGTCTTGAGAGCCTCAAGCATATCATGAAACTTCTTGAACTCGGTTTGTATGGACGATGTCAACTTTATTTCCAAAGAGTTGATATCGGCCATAGTGGCACCTTACTCTTGCATTGCCGCCAAAGTCGCGGCGTCGTTTCGGTAACCTCTTTCGGGTCAACTTGCATTGTCCAAGGTTGGTCTCAAGCGGTGAAGCTTTTAAGAGACAACCTGGCTCTGATACAAATTGAACCACAGTTGACCACCTAGAGGGGGAGGGGGGTGAATAGGTGGTGACCAATTTTTATGTCTCTTTCAGTTTTAGGCTAGCGGAAAGTAAGTTGTCTATATGTGCGACTAGGTGATACAAGTCATAGACAACAAAGAAACTAAACAAGTACATGAATTGAAGATGCGGTGAAGGAGAGTGGAACAAGACAACCGTAGGAACTCGAAGACGGCGATTTTATCCCGAGTTCCACCACATAGGTGTACGTCTCGTTGGAGGGGTGTGAGCTACCACAAAGGTTTTCTCAACGCCACAAAGGCCTCACCTTATTCTCCTGTGAATTCGACCACAAAGGTGCGAATCCACGTTTCCACTACGGACTCCTTAAAGGGCGGAGAAGGTCGCGTACAAATTCGTGAGGCACACACCCACAACTGAATTGGGGGCTCTCACAATGACCACAACAGGTCAATTCCACAGAGGAATCCACAAAGGATCAAAACACTCAAGATTGAACCTAGCTATCCACAAAGGAACCCTCGATTCGTTGCCCGTCAAGAAATAGAGGGGGGAAATCAACACGCTTTGGTGGAGTCGTAGATCGGTGGCTTCTCCCTCGGATCCCCAAGTATCAAATTATTTGAGTGGCTAGATTGGGATATCCGGAAGAAACGAGCTTCAGCACCAATGGAGGAGAGACAATCTGGAAGCTTTAAAACTGCTGGAGGTAGGTGGAGGGGTATTTATACCCCTCCCCAAAATCTGCCCGTTGTACAGCCGCCAGCTCGGAAATCTTCGGGTTGAGGTCCGGAGATCTCTGGACTCAGAATATTTTCGGTAATTTCCGGTTAAGCTGGGCTCGGGGTCAGTGTTGATTGATCTTCTTAGACTTGGCAGAAAATCCTCTGTCACTCAGAGATCTCCGAATTGGGGCTCAGAAATCTCCGAGCGTCGGAAATCTCCCAGAACATTTCTGGCTTAGCTTGAGTTGGAGCCAGTGCGCTCAAACACTGGACTTAGTCGAAAAACTTCTGTCACTCGGAGATCTCTGGATTGGGGCACGGAAATCTCTGAGCACCGGAAATCTCTGTGAGCATTTTCGGCTAAACACGATTTGTAGTCAATGCGCTCTGGAGTTCTTGACTTGGTGAAATTCTTGTTCAGCTCGGAGATCTCCGGACTGGGTACCGAAAATCTTCGGGATCCAGAAATCTCCTGCTGGATTTCCTCGTGAAAAACCAAGTGAGGCAGTACTGAAAACCAGGCAATTTAAGTGTTCACTCTTATCCAGCAACCTGTACTAGAACCTGCATAGTTCATCACAAACATTAGAACACCTTGTGTGTTGTCATTAGTCACCAAAATATGGGAGTGCAAAGAATGCACTTTCAGCATGAAGATAACATAATTGATCTAAATCTTAATAAGGATACACCGGCGAATTTGCTAATATTTTTCAAGCAACAAGCTTACAACAAATATATATTATGGCCTTACAACTTCAAGTGAGTGTTATTGCTTATTACACATTCTTTTTTTCTCACCCGGTGTTATGTTTAATTGATGAGTTACGCATGACTATGTATAAACGTGCGCAGGTACCACTACATTCTTATCGTTATTAAGTTGCGGAAAGGACAAATTGTTATCCTTGACTCGTTAAGAAGATGCCCTAAAGAATACAAGGAATGTTTTGATTTGGTGACAAGCTACTTTCATTTCTTATCTTCATTTACTAATATCAAAGAATTTACGACTCATTCATTCATTTTCTTGTCATGCAGCGTTTAGAAAATGTTCATCGCGAAAGATCCGACCAGTGGATGGACAAAGAAACTGCTATGGCGTAGTAACCAAGTAAGTGGTACTATAACGAGTCCCATGCACCATTATCATACTTTATTATTATTTGATTAAATTATATTCTTCTATACACTTGGCTTAAACAGCCAATATGGACTGATCTATGTGAATTCTACGTTTGCGAGTACATGCACACTGTGGTCAACGAGAGTTTGACGAGCAAAAAAAGCCATGAAGTAAAAGTTCTATTCACAACATTATTTTTATACCATCAATCGTGATGAGTTTTATTCATGTCGTATCTCATGTATTCATTGTGATATCATTATTTTATAGTTGGCAAGTAAGTGCAACGAGTTACCAATAAAGACCAGCTTTAGAGCAATTACAGAGGAGTTGGCGGGATTTTACCTCGACCATGTCATACCGGACAACGGAGAGTACCACCATTTTGACTAGTATGCGCACATGTAATAGTGATCTCCATGTAACAAAGTACCTCTAAGTATCTGGAACCGGGAAACATGATCTTCATGTACCACGTACTTAATTGTGTATGTGTTATCAACATGATTTTCATGTAATTGTATATATGCATGATGCAACTTCATCTAGCTTCGTATAACAATTTATACGTGTTTTTCGCGCATAGACGTGGTACCATCCGAAACCCCTACCCGACGCATCGACGTGGTACCATCCAAAACCCCCTACCATGACACATCGACGTGGTACCATCCGAAATCCTACCCTGAAAACGGGTCGAAATGAAAAAAAAGAAACAAAACCCTAAAATTTGGTGGAAAATAAAATAAAAAAGCAAAACGCTCACTAACTGGGACTAAAGGGTTTGACCCCGCGCGCCCTACCGCGTCCACGTGCAGAGCTCTAATTGGGAGGCGGGGGGGCTCCGGTCCCGATTTGTAGTGAGCCGAGACCAAGGGAGCGAGGCTCTAGTCCCGCTTTATTAGCCCCAGTTGCTACACCGGGACTACAAGCACTCTAGAACCGGGACTAGAGTCCCGGTTTTCACTAGTGTTACAATTTGTCTAGGTGATAAGTTGATGGCTAGTGTATGGGAGAAATCGTCGCAGAATGTCTAGAAATAAATATTATTTGATGCAGCTTCTCCTTTTCTTTACTTCCCTATCACTGATGGTAGGCTGCTCTGGTAGCACCGTAGCAGCCAAGTAAAAGCATGATGGCTGCTGGAGATCATAGCGATCGGTTTAAAACCTGCTTTGGACGGGCGTACAAATCCTGGATAGAGTTAAATTAGATAAACTAGATAAACTAAAAGGATACGGTGCGTGTTGCCATGTCTGGAGTTTACCATATGTATATAACTCCATGCATGCAAGTAACTCAACTCATCATATGTAAACATAATTTTCTACTTACATGGTCGGCGAATATATTTTGGTCGACACAAACCAAAATCCATTTTACACAAACCCTTAGAGCTAAGCAAAATTACTTAAGAGAGATGGCTTGATAATAAACTTATGTCACCACAAGAGCATCAATCATGTGACATGTATACAATACACGTGCACACAAGATCATTCATGTACTAAAATGTCGCTTCATATATGATTATGCATGAAAATGTCGTTTCATACAGGTGATTGAGCCGTTAATGTACTAAAACCGATTTATTAAAGGACTTAGTTTTATGAATTTGAATGGCCTTCCCAAAAGTGAGGAGAGGAGGATAATTGCTTTGATGGACATCTACCAAGCTTTGAAACAACAAAAAGTTATAGATTGAGAATTAGCAAAACAACTAAGAAATAGACCGATGTGTGTTAAAAATTAAAAAGCTCAGAATGATGGGACTAAACTATGTAGTGATTTGTCAGAACACTCTGCATCATTAGAAAGCAAGATAAGTTACTTAACTCCAGTACTTTTTTTGCGGGTATACTTAACTCCACTACTTAATTTGCTGCAACAACTAACAACCATATAGAAAATAGATGTGCTCCAAACCTGAAGTGTACTCTTAACAGTGCAAACACTAGTCCTATTCATAAATTTAGATCGGTTGTCACTTGCAGTATTTGATTCAGGAAAAACGACCCGAACAACTCTTTAAGTCAATTCTTCTGACAGTCAGAAGTTGATAAACAAAGCTGCATATTGCTTGTATCAGTTATTATGAGAAAAAACAATGGTGAATCACAATTTTCACCCACTCATAGGCCACATCTGATGCCTAAAAATATGATTTAAAATAATATAGTATCAAATATTCTTCATACATGATAATTTTAACGATGGATATAAACACTAAAGATTAATTCCATATAGAAACATGGCACACTCATCACCATGATGTTATGACAAAACATGGATATCTCATTATTTTGCTATTTATTGAGATGTTTGTTCGAGCAACAGTCATGCAATAAGACTGGGCTCCTGCATATAAAATATCATGTGTGAATTGGCATAGGACTGAGATGAGACCGGAACCAACAGTAGTATAGATGGTTATTTTACAGGTCCAATACCATGAAAGCTTAATCTAACCATGGAAGCAAGGAAAATGTGCATTTTTTTAATGTTGTAATAAATGACATCTAAAAAATAGCCTATTGGATAATCTATGTTATCGTCTAAAATAACGAACCCATATGGTGCACCGTAAGATTTACAATTTGACCGTAGCCGTATACCCATCTACAAGACAACCACAATGCAAAGAGAGTCCTACGCAACAACTCAACTATACCCAGCAACATCTGTGTATGCATAATAGTTCCATATACAAATATATACTCATGAACTATGTGTAGCTACTAACTTAATCGTCCACCATGTCTGCTAGCTACTGAATACAAATGAACCAGCCGGCGAACTCCACTACAGAACTATGTCATAACTCACAAGTATCACGTAAGCATCAGTCAGAAAATAATATCAATGGTAATGTTTTTGGCTTAGCATGCTGCAGTTTTTTGTGCCAAGAATAAAGTTGGAAGGTGTTACAGGATTTGTTTTGGATTACGGAATCAACTGGAGGTGGATCTTCTCTGTATAATTGTCTCTTTCATTGGTTGTTTTTTATGTTGTTCCCATTCCCTGAAGCCCTCTGAAATCTTAATATATACTTCATACCCCCATTGAAGTACACAAATTAAGTTGAAACGTGGAATCAATAAGAGGGAATAAGTACCCAAAAATGAATGGATCCAGCAGGTGCACTCATACTAATTTATCTCCATACTATAAATATAATAAACCTGATTTCAGAAGTAAACAAAATTGTGCAATGATTACTTTCCTAAAATGACAGCCCTGAGAAAAATGTACAATCAAGTATCAGTGGATGGTCTGCTTACCTGAGAGGCCACCATCGGTGAAAGCTCCGACGCCAAAAAACCGAAACGCGTGCAGCCATGGTTGTACCAGCGCAAGCTTGGAGTGGCTGCGAGAGAGATTTCGGGCAGGTTCCTGTTACCATCCGCCGGAGTCTTTGTGTAGGGGCGCCACAATGGGATAGCTTGTGGGCATTCGACACCACACCCTCAATATGGTATACCAGATTACCTCAATAAAGTATACCAGATGCCAGACTAACATGATGGCTTGTGTAGCATATGAAACATCCTTTCTGCACCTAAATATACATAAACGAACGTCGGTTTCACCACCAAATTTGAATTGAAAATATATTCTATAAACGGATTCAAATATTTATGTAATCTTAATTAGCACCATCTTATCAGGATAGTCAGATCTTCATCTCTAGCAGAGTTGTATGGCTCTTTTAACAGTTACGGTTAAGAGGAGAAGAAGACATAAATTTTACAAAAAAGGATTTCCTTTGCCATAAAACGAGTGAAGTAATCAAGAGTAGAAATACAGCAAGAGAACCATTGCACTTTTTTATCTCGGGAAAACCTTCACAAGTGTAGTATAAGTTTCACCTCCTGGTCTTATATCCTGAGAAAGAACATGCCTTTCGTTAGAGATACTCCAAAGAAAGTTAAACCATGGCATCCAAACATAAATCCATAAAAATCAGTATTCTCGTACATGAGAAGGTACTTACACTGCCCTTGATATGCTCCAAAACAACCAGTGCCTACAAATTCCTTCCAAAAGTACTATAAGCATTTGCTAACAAATTCAGCATATTAGATTCGGCTCAATATTCCTTCTGCCTCCATCAATTGAAGAACACTTAGCCATACGTATATGATGCTCACAATCTGAAAAGGACATATAGACATTCATAGTCTTAAGACCAACTAAGATTCTCCTTAAGTAGAAGGCGACTAAACTAAATTCAAGTACAGTTTCAATCCAATATACAGTAGAAATAGCACAATAAGCTGAATGCACACTCTGGGATGGTCCTGGGACAGCGAAAGTGCTCAACCAGATGTTAACATAATTCATGTGAATCAGCTTGCTGGTCTTTGTAGGTAACACAAAATGCAGAAATAAATTTCAGAATCTCAAATGCTAAAGTGGCTAACGAATACTGATCTTAATAGAACCAACCAACTAAGCTTCTTCTGAAGGAAAAAACACAACTAAAACGTCAGATACATTTGAAGATCTATATACCGTCCATAAACCTAGAGTAGCACGTAATGGCAATTTTTTTACCACTTGCACTAGAGCAAAACAGGCCACTGGTCTCGGTCCGGGAGGGCTTTTTGTCCCGGTCACGCGACCGGGACAGCGTGTTCGGGACAAATAGCCTCCCCAATTTGTCCCGGGCAGGCCACGGCCCGGGACCAATAAGGGGGTCACGTGGCTAAACCAGACAGCCTCTGACAGTCACTCATTTGTCCCGGTTCGTAATACGAACCGGGACAGTATATATGTTTTTTTTTGTTTCTTTTATTTTGTTTCCTGTTTTCTATTTTTGTTTCAGTTTTCTATTTATGTTACTGATTCTTTTGTGTTTGTGTTTTTTCATTTATGTTTCATTTCAAACAAGATCGAGTTGCATATTATACGTTACTATGTAATATATATCATGAATACACGATTTTTTCCTCGGGATATAGTCATGAATACTACTAGTACACGAGTTCTCCCAAACAAATATTTACAACCGGAAGATCATGTCTAAATATTTACAAACAGAGATCATTACATGACAGAGAAGCATTAGACCCTATTTTTTCCTCGGGATGGTCTTTTTTGGCGGCCGGATTATACTGCATTCTGCGCCTGGCTTTATGACATAGTCAAGCAGAAAGCCCGCAATTTCCTCCGCAACTGGTAGTAGGCGGTCTTTGCATCAAGCCTGTTCCGGATCGTGTCAAACTAAAAAGGAGAGATCAACACCAATATATCAACCATTATGAAAATAATTCAATTTGAAAAGTGAACAAGTTTGAATGAATTGTTAACGTACCCTATTCCAGTCTGCACCCTCATTGAAGTGAATTCGGATGAACTCGCAGACATAGAATCCACACAAATTGGTGCCTTGTTGCTGCTTCGCGCACTTTATGATAGAATAAGATAAGAAATTAATAAAAAATAATAAAAAATATTGAAAAAATGGTATTGTGAGACTGAAATTAAGAATATGCATACGTGGAACCTAGCTAGTACGTCTTACCTCTCGCCATTTAAAAGTGAGGTTCTTAGCTATACCGACTTCCTTGTGGAAACCGGTGAACTTGTCCCAAACCCTGAAGTTTACGGTATGGAAATTTAGTAAAGAAGTTAACTAATTACTATATATTATTAGAAAAGACGAGGTCGATTGTGATAATGAACGAAATTACCTCTGGAGCATCTGTTTCGTGTCGTCGAACTTTTCTTCAGGTTTCGATAATGGGTCGAAGACATCAACGATTGCCTTTTCAACATCAATCTCAAATAATACCCAGTGAAATCTGCCATATGTTTATATTTGTTAATAACTAAATCATCAATTACATATACTTAATTAACATCGAGTATGTATAAGAAAGTAAACAACTCACTCGAAGTTGAACGGGAAAATTATGGTGCTTTTGTAATGTTGCGCCATCGAAGTTGGTGCAACCTAGCTGGTAGAGTGCGCACCATTGCAGGGTCGACAAGATCTTCTCCTCTCACATATGTCCGCACCACCTCATGTATGGTGACACTCTCGCCAGATTGCATTGCCTTAAGCTCTGCCAGAGTTATACCCATATCTCTAGCTTGCTGCGAAAGTACATCATCGACCGGGTTCCGGTTGTAAGGCTCCAATATGAGTGGAGGGGCCGATTGTCCCGCCTGCATTCCGAGCTGTGGAACATCTCTCTTCTGGGTGGCAGCAGATTTTTGTTCTTCCCGCACTCTCCTAGATGTACGCACCAGAACGCGTGTGTAGTCATCGTCCATATTTAGTTCATATTGCGACGGATGCGTAAGAAATTCTATGGCCCACAGTATCGCATCCGAAGAATAAACCGGAACAGGCAAAGGCATCTTTTTTGCCTTCTTTCTCTGGGAAGCCTGGATCTCCTCGACCCATGTATCGACATCTTCGCGAGAGTTCACAAAGCGAGACTTCCCCGTTTCGCTTTTCTGGGTACTAGTCGACGCAGCGGTGCACTTCCGCTTCTTTTGCGGAGGCGATGGAGTCCGTTGACGCGGCGGAGTACGCTCACGCGACGGCGGAGATGGACTAGCGCCTTGGTTGTCATTGTGGGGGGTGTCTGGACTAGCGCATTGGTTGTCGTTGTTGTAGTTATGTGGACTGGCATGTGGACTGGGAGGGCGATTTTGCTGCATGTGTGGAAAACGATGTATTCCTTTTTCCATAAGCAGCTACTCTTGAGGGCAAATCTCAACTCAACCTCGTCTTCACCCGTAGGGAAGTCCAGCTTAATTCCCTCATATGTCTTGATAACCTCATCAACCCCGACAACAGCATAGCCATCTGGAATAGGGCGGCAATGGTAAGTTCCATTTGGGCTAGGCGGTAGGGCAAAGCCGTGCGCCACCTTCACGGTTATGTTCAAGCATGGCACATGTAGGTCGCAAAGTTCCCACTGCACTATATTATCCACGGGGTGAAGAGGACCCGGCATATTATTGTGGCGATCGAGATCCGTCGAAGCCACGCTGCTTCTCCGCAATGATTTTGGATCAGGAGAAGGATCTTCGGGCGTCTCAGTTTCGCAGGGCATCCGTCGAGTCTGCGCTGCCTTCAGCTCTGCTATCTCCTTCTCATGCTGTAGTAATTTATTTTCCATCAACTAGGCCCGGTCGGCATGCTCTTTCTTCTTTCTCGATCGGCTTCTGTAAGTGCCAACATCTTTGGGAAACCCAAGTATCCACGGTACGGAGCCGACTGTTCCTCTTGTTCGTCCACTGTGTTCAGAATTCTTAAGGGCTCGCGATAGCTCGTCCTTCTCTCTGTTAGCGTGGAACCTGCCTTCTGTGACCTCCTTCCATACCTCTCTGAGAGCTTCAATAGGGTCAGGTCCGTGCTCCTTGGTAAAAAGACAGTCACCTGTTTCAGGGTCTAACTTTCCACCATGCCCATAGAACCAAGCCTTAAGCCGGTCTGGCCAGTCAAATGTCTCGATCTGTATACCTTTAGCCAAAAACTCTTCCTCCATTTTCAGAAACTTAGGCAGGGCCATCAGGTAGCCACCTGACCCCATGTTATGGTGATATATCTTTTTGTCTGCATTTTTCTTATTTCTCGCTGAGATTTTCTTAGCGGCTTCCGATTGCTTGTACGCCTTAAATTCGGGCCACTCATCTTTTATCTTTTCATAGACTCCGACAAATTCTGGAGTCTTACCTTCTTTTATGAACTTGTTTAGCCTTTTCTTCCAGCTGCGGAACAATTCACCCATCTCAATATTAGTCCAGGCCTTGCATCGATTCTCTATAACCGGCTCCTCTACATCCTCCTCTTCCGGTAAAGTGAAATTCTGCATGAGCTCGTCCCAAAGGAGTTGTTTGTCTGCATTGGACACATAAATAACCCCCTCTTTTGGCACCTTTGGCTTATACCATTCTTGAGCCCTGATGGAGAGTCTGTCCCGAACGATGACTCCGCACTGAGCTACAAATTTCCTTGCGTGGTTAGCGGGAGCAATCGGTTTGCCTTTTTCATTAATTGCGTCGATGTGGTACTTCTGTTTCCCTTGGAGCTTTTTGGTCCCGGTTCGTGGCCCGCCTCGTTTCACAGCTGCTTTTTTGCTTGGTCCCGGTTCATGGCCCGCCGACGGCTAAACACAAGAAAAAGTGATAGTTAATATATGTATACACACAAATCTATTCAACGGAGACAAAAACCTGAGGGCATATATCTACCTCGGCGGCCGACTTTCCAACAGTAGAGTCGGTGAACTGTCGGTGAGCTGAACTGTCGGTGACCTCTATTCCGTCTGAATGCCCCTCCAGTCCATCACCGGACTCGTTCAGAAATTGCCCGGTGAAATCGTCTAAGTGTTCCTCTTCTTGTTCATGGTTTCTACCGGGGTCCAATTCATCACCTTCGCGAATGATGCCGAACATGTCCTCTTCTTGTTGAAGGTTTCTACGGGTGTCCATAGTTTCTGCAAGAGATTTCAATCCATTTAAATAATTTTAATAACTCAACATCTAAATAACTTTACCGATATGTCATACACCTAAATGGGCAATTTTGCATTTTATGAATATTTCAAAATACTAATTTTACACTAGTTCAACAAAATAATATCACATTTGTATTTGCAACGATATTCCAACAATTTTTTTGTTTATTCAAACTTACTCAAACACACAAAATAATGACACAACAACATGTATTTTATTTTTATGAACATTTTGATAAAAAGTTTGTATTTTTCTGATTTAAAGTAATTTAATTATGATTTTCTATAATTTAACATAGCTTCTGAAAATGATGACGTCATGCTGACGTCATCAATGGTGAACCGAATCCACAGTAGAGGAGGTGACGCACGCGGTGGCGGCAGATTGCGGACCGGTGGCGTCGTGAGAGAGGGAGGAGGAATCACCCTCGGCAATGGCTCGGCGGAGCTCCGGTAAGGGCGAGGAAGAACGGCGGGACGGCGAGGGCGGCAGCTCCGGTCTCCGGACTCACCCGTGGAAGGACGGAGGCTCTGGGACGGCGAGGGCGCAGCAGTGCGCAGCGGCGTCGGGATGGCCGGAGTCGCGGGGAGGGATGACCGGAGGCGCGGGGACGGCGAGGAAGGAGGCGGCGGCGCTAGCTCGAGGGGAATTTTGGCAGCCTGACGGCGTCTTACTGATTTTGCTCCGGGTTGAGCCACCACCCGTGGCTAAGTGTTGCTTATATAGAAACACTCAACTGTCCCGGGTGTTGGCTCAGCCCGGGACAGATAGCACTCAACTGTCCCGGGTGGTGGCTGCACCCGGGACAGATAGCACCCCATATGTCCCGGGTGGTGGCTCAGCCCGGGATAGATAGCACCCCATCTGTCCCGGGCTGAGCCACCACCCGGGATAGATGAGGTTTTTTCTTTTTCTTTTTCTTTTCCTTTTTCTTTTCTTTTTCTGTTTTCTGTTTTTGTTTTAAATAACTTTGGAATTTGGAAAAACTTTCAATATGAAAAGTGTTTGAATTTGACTAACTAATACAAAAACATTTTCTCTTTTCTATAACCATTATTTTAATAAGTTTAAAACTATTTTGAATGTGAATTTGTATAACTTTTGCAAACTTTGGAATTTGAAAAAACTTTCAATATGAAAAGTGTTTGAAATTGACTAACTAATACGAAAACATTTTCTCTTTTCTATAACCATTATTTTAATAAGTTTAAAACTATTTTGAATGTGAATTTGTATAACTTTTGCAAACTTTGGAATTTGAAAAAACTTTCAATATGAAAAGTGTTTGAAATTGACTAACTAATACAAAAACATTTTCTCTTTTCTATAAACATTATTTTAATAAGTTTAAAACTATTTTGAATGTGAATTTGTATAACTTTTACAAACTTTCGAATTCTGAGTTGTTCGATCAACACTTTAACTTCCAAACCGGGACTAAAGAAGCACACAGATCGTGTGTTTCTTTCAAGCACTTGTTAGCCGTTTGATCAGGTGTGTGTTTCTTTTGATTGCTTCTGAGCTGTTCGATTAACGCTTTCAGTTTCAAACCGGGACTAAAGAAGCACACGGATCGTGTGTTTCTTTGAAACACTTTTTAGCCGTTGGATCAGGGGTGTGCTTCTTTTGAGCACTTGAGAGCTGTTGGATCAACACTATTAGTACCACTGGTTGAGCCCGTGACCCTATATATAGCCCCCTCTCGGACGAGGCGAGCACTCAGTGTTTCCTCCTTCTAGTGCCTAGCCGGGTGGTGTGTGGTATACAAATCACTCGGATTCCCTGCATACGCCCCACGGTGCATTTCATATGCAGGCACTCAGGAGCCACCATGGGGCTGTATGCAGGTGAAATCGTGTGTTTGGTTCTATCAAAATAATAGTTCAATTCATCTACCGAGGAATATATACAAATTACTCGGATTCCCTGCATACGCCCCACGGTGCATTTGATATGCAGGCACTCATCAAGAGCCACTGTGGGGCTGTATGCAGGTGAAATCGTGTGTTTTGTTCTATCAACGCCGACGGATCCATTTGATATGCAGGTAAAAATGGAGCATCTTCTTCATATAAAAAGTTTAATATATTAATTATTACATATCGCACCAACATCTCCATCACACAACACCGCCAGTTCTTCTACGTCGGAACCATGGAGCATCTTCTTCAATCAACTTGATGATTGGGTCAATGTTCACTACGAAAGGAGGAATTTCATCAAAATTATTATAATCATCTGACATGTCTGTCTTGTCCTCCACTCCCACGATGTTTCTTTTTCCTGAAAGAACTATGTGACGCCTCGGCTCCTCCACTCCCAGGATGTTTCTTTTTTTGGGTCTGCTAGACATGTCTTTCACATAGAAAACCTGAGCCACATCATTGGCTAGCATGAATGGTTCGTCTCTGTACGCAAGATTGTTTAGATCCACTGTTGTCATTCCGTACATCTTGTCTACCTCAACCCTGCCTTTCAGATTGACCCATTTGCACCGAAACAAAGGGATCTTAAAAGAAGGTCCATAGTCAAGTTCACATATCTACTCTATGCAACCATAATATGTGTTCTTCTGCCCATTGTTGTTTGTTGCATCAATGCGAACACCACTGTTTTGGTTCGTGCTCTTTTTATCTTGGACACTCGTGTAAAATGTATTTCCATTTATCTCGTACCCTTGGAAAGTACATATAGTTGTAGATGGTGCCCTGACCAACAAGTGTAACTGTTCATCAACCTTGTCTTTATTTTCAAGATGTGCTCGCAACCAACCGCCGAACGTGGCCATGTGTGTACGTACAATCCATTTGTCAGACTTCCCCGCGTGTAGAGAGCGTACAAAATTCTTGTGTTCATCGATATACGGGGCCACCAAGGTAGAACTTTGTAGAACTGTATAGTGTGCTTCAGTGAAAGAATGTCCATCCATACAATTTTTTTTCTTTCCTAGTGTGCCTTTTCCACTAAGTCTACCCTCATGTCGTGATTGTGGAACACCTATCGTCTTAAGGTCATGAATAAAGTCAACACAGAACTCAATGACCTCCTCGTTACCGTAGCCGTTGGACATGCTTCCTTCTGGCCTAGCACGGTTATGCACATATTTCTTTAAGACTGCCATGAACCTCTCAAATGGGAACATATTGTGCAGAAATACAGGACCGAGAACTTGAATCTCTTCGACAAGGTGAACCAGGAGATGCGTCATAACATCGAAGAAGGATGGAGGGAACACCAACTCAAAACTGACAAGACACTGGACCACATCATTTTGCAACCCTGGTAGAATCGCCGGATCGATTACCTTTTGAGATATTGCATTGAGGAATGCACAAAGCTTCACAATGGGTACTCGAAGATTTTCCGGTAGTAGCCCCCTCAGTGCAATCGGAAGCAATTGCGTCATAATCACGTGGCAATCATGAGACTTTAGGTTCTGAAATTTTTGGAGTCTCACATTTACTATCCTCTTTATATTCGACGAGAACCCAGCCGTGACCTTGATACTGCTCAGGCATTCAAAGAATATTACTTTCTCTTGTTTGGTAAGAGCGTAGCTGGCAGGACCTTCGTAGTGTTCGGGACTTAGGCCGTCTCGTTCTTTCACACGTTTCTGGTCCTCCCGTGCTTCCTCTGTATCTTTTTTCTTCCCGTACACGCCCAAGTAGCCTAGCAGGTTGACGCAAACATTCTTCGTCACGTGCATCACGTCGATAGCAGATCTAACCTCTAGGACCTTCCAATATGGTAGCTCCCAAAATATAGATTTTTTCTTCCACATGGGTGCGTGCCCGTTAGCGTCTTTCGGAACCTGTTGTCCTCCAGGACCCTTTCGAAAGATTACTTTTAGATCCTTGACCATATCAAATATTTCTTCACCAGTACGGTTGACAGGCCTCCTACTGTGATCAGCCTCACCTTTAAAATGCTTGCCTTTCTTCCTTGCGGTATGCCTGATCGGAAGAAATCGACGATGCCCCAGATACACACACTTCTTACATTTATCCAAATATAAACATTCAGTCTCACCCAAACAGTGTGTGCATGCATTGTACCCCTTGGTCGACTGCCCTGAGAGGTTAGAAAGAGCAGGCTAATCGTTAATTGTTACAAAAAGCAGAACTCGTAGGTCAAATTCCTCATGTTTGTGCTCATCCCACACCCGTACACCTTCTTCCCGCCACAACTGTAAAAGTTCTTCAAATAATGGCCTGAGGTACACATCAAGGTCGTCGCCGGGTTGCTTCGGGCCTTGGATGAGCAATGGCATCATAATGAACTTTCGCTTCATGCACAACCAAGGAGGAAGGTTATAAATACATAGAGTCACAGGCCATGTGCTATGACTACTGCTCTGCTCCCCAAACGGATTGAAACCGTCTGTACTTAGACCAAACCTTAAGTTCCTTGCGTCATCTTCAAATTCCGGGAACTCTCTCTCAATTTTTCTCCACTACGACCCATCAGCGGGGTGTCTACACATCGCGTCTTTCTTACGGTCCTCTTTGTGCCATCGCAACAACTTGGCATGCTCTTTATTCGCGAACAGGCGTTTCAACCGTGGTATTATAGGAGCATACCACATCACCTTGGCAGGAACCCTCTTCCGGGGACGCTCACCCTCAACTTCACCAGGGTCATCTCGTCTGATCTTATACCGCAATGTAGTGCATACTGGACATGCATCCAAATTCTCATACTCACCGCGGTAGAGGATGCAGTCATTAGGGCAGGCATGTATTTTATGCACGTCTAATCCTAGAGGGCACACAACCTTCTTTGCTTCGTACGTGCTGTCGGGCAACTCGTTGACCTTTAGAAGCATCTTCCTAATTATCTGCAGCAACTTTCCAAATCCCTTGTCAGTCACACCACACTCTGCCTTCCACTGCAGTAATTCCAGTGTGGTACCCAGCTTTTTCTGACCATCTTCGCAATTTGGATACAACAATTTCTTGTGATCCTCTAACATCTGGTCGAACTTCAACCTCTCCTTTTCAGTTCTGCACTCTCTCTTTGCATCAGCAATGGCCCTACCAAGATCGTCAGTGGGCTCATCTGGTGCCTCTTCAGCTTCAGCTTCCCCCGTTGCAGAATCTCCGTACTCCGGGAACATAGGATAGTTGTCATCATCTTCCTCTTCTTCATTGTCTTCCATCATAACACCTTTCTCTCCGTGCTTCGTCCAACAATTATAGCTGGGCATGAAACCATGCCGAAAAAGATGACTTTGAAGGGTTCTCACGTTTGGGTGATCTGTCTTATTCTGACAGTTGACACATGGATAACACATGAAACCATTGGTACTGTGGGCCTGGGCTTTCTCTAGAAATTTCCTCAAACCTGTCATGTACTCGGCAGTGCGTCGGTCACCATACATCCATTGTCGGTCCATCTGCATTATATAATGAACTACATCAATAACCTTTACAGAACATCGACAAATAAACACTGAACATGCAGGGTATCAATTAATTACAAATGAAATGAGAGAAAAATTAACCTTGATCGAAAAGAAGAATAAACTTCTTTAAGTGTACATCAAATCATTTCGTGAACTCTCTCGGGCATTTCATCAAACACCTTGCATGCATACAAAAAAAACAGACTAGCACACACCCCCTCCTTCCATTTCAAAAAAAAAATGCCTCCAATGGTTTTGGGAGGGGGCTGCTGATCAGTATATATAAGCACCCCCCCATTTGTCCCGGTTTCAGTCACAAACCGGGACAACAAGGAGGCCATTTGTCCCGGTTTGTGACTGAAACCGGGACAGATGGAGGTTTTTTCATTTTTTTTATTTTCTTTTTCTGTTTTCTGTTTTAAATAACTTTTGCAAAATTTGGATTTTGGAAAAACTATGAATATGAAAAATGTTTGAATTTGACTAACTAATACAAAACCATTTTCTGTTCTCTGTTTTAAATAACTTTTGCAAACTTTGAAATTTGAAAACACTTTTGCAAACTTTAGATATATTTCAGTCAATACAAGAGAACACGCGCACACAGAATTTTTGCGTAACGGAATACATAGATAGTCTACTCATCAACGACATTAAGATGATCATACTCCGTATTAGAGCCGCGTAGACTATCCCACTTCCGTGCAATCTCGAAGCCAAGGCGAGCGTCTAAAGCAGCATATACGACTTGATCGTAGCTCAATGGAACGTTGCCCCATCCGAAAATTAGGTCTTCTTCTAACGTGTCTTCCTTGTCATCGTCTGTGTTCTTCTTCTTCTTGTATTTCTTCTTCTTCTCAAGATTTGTCCCAATGACAGCATTAGAGAGAGCATATAGACTAGGAGTAATATTGCCGGTAGGGTTTCGGCGATCCCTCTGCAGGTCGACCGCGGACCGAATAATAATTCCGTAGTAGGCTAGCATCTTCATGTCATTATGGATTGCCACGCCGTAGAATTTGATTGTCTCATCACCTAAGAAATCCACGAGGACCTGTGGCACCCGATCAGCTTTGCAAATTTGGAAGACAAGAGTCTCGGTCGCCACCGAGAATTGAAGGACGGCGGCGCACTGCGGAGTATCCTTCCGTCGAGGGTCGGTGAACTCGCAATCGAGTCCAACGGATTTGATCGGAGCGGCGTCGAGGAAGTAGTTCTTCACGTCGCGGATCCACTTCTCCACGCGCCATGCACGAAGGGTAACCCAGACCTTGAACCGCATGCCTTCCTTCTTGTAGTAGTACAACTCGGACCGAGGTGGACGCGCAAGTGTCTCCATAGGACCGGAGAAAAGAGAGAAGAGATGGTGTGTGAAGGAGCCGGAGAGATGGTGTGTGGAGGAGTCGTACTGTGCAGTGCATTTTATAGCGCCGGAGAGGAAGATGAATCGCCGGCGGAGAGCAGAGGAATTAATCGCCGGAGGGCAGAGGAATCGCCGGCGGCACCGTATTTCCGCTCGTCTTCCGTGCGCGTCGAAAAAACGCGGCGATGGCTCGGCTTCCGCGCGCGCGTAACTGAAACCATGACATTTGTCCCGGTTCATGACTGGAACCGGGACAAGTGGGTGTCGCCTGAAGCGCTCGGCGGGTGCTACCTCATTTGTCCCGGTTCGTGGCTGGAACCGGGACAAATGGGTGTCGCCTGGAGCGCTCGGCGGGTTTAATGCCCCATCTGTCCCGGTTTGCAGTACGACCGGGACAAATGGGGTTTTGGAGTTTGGTCCTTTAGCCTGTTTTCTACTAGTGTTGCCGTGAGGCAAACACCGGTCCTAAATTTATTAAAACCCAAAAAGAAATATGTACAGAGAATAGAGAGAAAATCTACCTATACAAGGCTTAAATAACAAATCCAAACCTTTAGCTTGTCAGCTATCGAGCTATTGAATTCAGGCTAATGTAAAGTAAAACTATGAACAATGTTGCCACACCAGGCAGTAAAAGAAGGCCAAACGTAAATTCAGATACTGGCGAGCTAGTGCATCTCTTTTGATGTGGCGTTCACATGGCAGAACCGCACATCACTCAAACCACTGGCAAATGACAATGAACGAATAAATGTGGCACATGTTCATATCCATACCTAGGTGGTCGCGGAGAGTCAGGATCTCTGGTTCTTGCGTAGCAGCGGAGGGTGAGGGTCTGATTGTCACCGATGTCGCGCAGGAACTCACTGCACTTGGTGGCGGCATGGTCAAGCTTGGTTTCCTTGATATGCGTCGTTGGAATGTTTCCTATGTTGATGGATATGAGTTTGCAAAGAAAATATGAACTTATCTATTGCAATTTTGTGACGCAGAATTAGATAAACAAAAGAAATCAATAGAGGAAGAGGATTCATAGGAAGTGGGGATCAGAGAGGCTCCCGGCTACCGTAGATGGAGAGGACGGCACCGCAGTACAGATTCGGGCGATTGGCGCTGGAGGAGCTGAAGCCGCGCCGCCAGCACAGCAGCTCGGACGAGCTAGGAGAGGCGGCGGTGGGCGAGCTAGAAGACGAGGGGCGGCGACAGACGAGCTGGGAGGACATTGTCAGGATGATGTTCTGAAAACCATCTTCAGTTACCTGTTCATCATCCGGCAATTGCTTCTACGGCTCAGATGAAGCCTGGGCGTCTCGCTTCGCTCGACGGTCTGGATCCATTCGAGTAGAATTACCTATTGGTGCTATACTTGAATTCTACTCTGCTTCCTTCAAGGACAGAGATGTAATAACGCTTGGCTTGCTCTTCGATATAAAGAGCAAGAGTGGGAGGTTGGGAGGACCAAGCAACTGTAAACCCTACTTTTGTTTTATCCTTAATTCCCGTACTTTCCAGTTCTTAGTCATAGATCTGAGCATCGGCTCCTTTTCCTCTCTTTTCTCCCCGATGCTCACTGTTGGGATCATCATGTCCTAACATCGTGGTATCAGAGCGGTCTAGTTCGCCACCGATTTCCCTCCCCTCCCATCTCAACGCAACCACCTTCGTCTATACACAAATTCTTCCGCAGCCAAGTCTTAAGGTTGCTAGATCATCCCGATCTAGTGGTAAAATCCCTTCATCATGCCTACAGCCAGGCGTTCCAGGTCGAAATCGCGGGATGGAACCGCAGCAGCAGATGGGCTGACCGGGAACATCCGCGGCAAATGGTCGTGCTATTTCGAAGGTTGCATCTGAGGACGCGGACCTCGATCCAGATCTACTTCAGGCGCAACTACCTCACGAAATCGTCACCATCGGTAGGCGACTGGATCAGCAACAGGCAGATTCAACAGCGGCTATGTCGGAACTTCGAGGTGAGATATCTAAGCTAGCTGAACTGGTTACTGCTATGAGTATCAGTATCTTGCACCAGAGGCCTTCTGATTCGCAGGAACAGGTGGGTTCCACTGATATGGGTCAGAATCGCTTCATGCTCACACCACCGCCGGGCCAAAACACCCACCTTTCTCCCATTCCAGAAGGCATAACACCTTCTAGCATCACTACCGTTCGACAAACACCTCCATACCCACCTCACTTCGGCAACCTCACCCCAGACCAACTACCAGTACCACCCTCGCCCCAACACCCACAAAATGCTCGACAAAAGGTCCAGTCGAAGAACACCTATCAACCTACTTACACATCAGCGACAACTACCACTCCACAACATCAAACAGTCCAATATACTTCACCATCCACCCAGCAACAATATTACAGCCAGCCTACTGAGACAAACAACAACACCCAAACACACTTTGTCCAGCCAAACACTTACTACCAACCCACTTCAAATTACCAATCCTACTACCATCCTCCTATAACATACACATATCCCTACCCATACCCACACCCACAGTACCAAATGCCTGTTACCCAACAGATGCAACCTTTACTAAGGCCACCCCAAACTCCACAACCAAATCAACCTCCTTTGCCACAAGAAACACAACGCCAACAAAACCACAACTCTCAAGCGCCACACATACGAACCCCACACGTCGAGTTACCTCAGTTCAATGGCACTTCTCGTCGTTCGTGGATTCTGGAATGTGAAGACATATTCAGACTGGTGGCAATCCCTGATGATCAACAAGTTAGATGGGGTCTTGCACACATTCGAGGTCAAGCAAAGACATGGTTGAGCAGTGCGGGCTGAACCTTGCTACCATACCATGGGCTGAGTTATGCAGAGTGTTGATCGAGCGTTTTCCTGACTCCCATGCCACAGATCCAATGGACCAACTGCAACATCTGAAACAAGCCAATACGGTCGACAACTATATCAATGCTTATGAAGACTCGATGTAGTCAATGAAAAGAGAACGTCCTTACTTGCATTCTGACTTCTTTGTTGATCGTTTCATCAGTGGATTGAAAGAGAACATCAAGTACACAATTCAATGCCAGAAACCAGCAACCTTGTTGTCAGCTTATTGGTATTCCCGACAGTATGAGAAGTCATATTTGTCCAACAGCAGAAGAGTCACAGCACCAAGCCCTGCAAACAATATCCCAAACAGAAATGTACCGGTTCGAGAGATTAGACCTCGACCACCAAATGACCGAGTGCGTGAACCTCGCAAATGCTGGTATTGCCCCGAGCAATGGACATTGGGACACAAGTGTCAATCCATGCAGCGTCAACTGAATGCAATTTACATGCAGGGTCACTCAGATGAGGACAGTGGGGAAGAAGTTGAAATACCAGCTGTCCAACAGGGGGATTGCCATCAAACTGATGGGATTCCACCAACTGAAGCAGTTCCACCAGAGAAGCCCATGCATATATCAGCAGCAGCATATACTGGAGCTCTCAGCGAATCCACTATTTCTATGAAGTTGTCCTTCAAAGGAAAGCTAGCAGTGGCTCTTGCGGATACAGGCAGTACAAACACCTTTATGGACAGAAACTTTGCTATTAAGCACAATATAAAGCTCTCTCCTGCTCCACCAAAGTTAGTAACAGTAGCTGGAGGGGGTGAGCTCACATCTGAAGCTCTTGCTGGTCAATGCACTTTTACAATACAAGGACAAAAATTCTGTACTGATTTTAGGATTTTGGAGCTGCAGGGCTTTGAAGTAATATTGGGAGTAAATTGGTTTAAGCAATACAATCCAGTCACCTTTGACTTCATTGGAAGAACCCTAACAATGGACATTACTGGACAACCTCATACATTTGTCGATCATCTCATGCCAACAGACAACATACTTATATCCGCAGAAGAATGTGCTCAGCTAATGGAACAAGGAGCTACTGGTTATGCCCTTTACAACACTGAAGACAGTACAACTATGGAAACTCATGAAGATACACCACCCCTGCAAGATTTATTGGCAGAACTGTTGCAGCAATTCCAGGATGTATTCCAGGAACCAGTGGGGTTGCCTCCTCACAGGGCATCAGACCATAGGATCCCTTTGTTACCAGGAGCCAAACAACCCAATATTAGACCATACAGAATGTCTCCCAAGCAAAAGGACACAGTTGAAAGCCTGATTAAGCAATTGCTCAAAAACAAAGAGATAAGAGCTAGCTCTAGTCCTTTTTCCTCCCCAGTAATCTTAGTCAAGAAAAAGGATAAGTCTTGGCGCCTCTGTGTGGATTATCGAAACTTAAATGATCTCACAGTTAAAAACAGGTTCCCCATACATGTAATTGAAGATCTGTTGGATGAATTATATGGAGCCACCATTTTCTCCAAATTGGACTTGCGTTCAGGTTATCACCAGATCCGAATGCAACAAGAGGATGTACATAAAACTGCGTTCTCGACGCATTTGGGCCATTATGAATACTTGGTCATGCCTTTTGGCCTCAGCAATGCACCAGCAACATTCCAGGAACTGATGAATTCAATATTCTCCAAGTTCCTCCGACAATTTGTGCTTGTTTTCTTCGACTGTATCTTGATATACAGCAAAAATCTCGAAGAACATGCATTTAATTTGCAGTTGGTGCTGAAAACCTTCAGAGAACACAACCTGAAAGCAAAAATGACTAAATGTATATTTGGGCAAGCACAGGTTGAATACTTGGGCCATATCATATCAGGTAATGGTGTCTCCACAGACCCAGCTAAGCTGCTAGCGATTACCAAATGGCCAGTACCAACTTCTGTCACCAAACTCAGAGGAATTCTCGGGTTAACTGGATATTATCGCAGGTTCATTGAAAATTATTCTCTAATATGCCAACCCTTGTATCTGGCCCTGCAGAAGGACAATTTTCAGTGGGGTGAAGCTCAGCAAAAGGCTTTTGACACATTGAAGACAGTGATGTCCACTCCTCCAATGCTAGCTTTGCCCGACTTTTCAAATGCTTTTATCCTGGAAACGGATGCCTGCCAAAATGGGTTAGGAGCTGTCCTAATGCAACATCACAGACCAATTGCATTCTTGAGTAACTGTCTGGGAGTTAGAGCCCAAGCTCTATCCATTTATGAAAAAGAAGGTATGGCCATACTACTGGCTTTAAAGCAGTGGAGGCACTACTTTTTGGGCAACCATGTGAAAATCAAGACCGACCAACAGGCACTGAAATATTTGGGCAGCCAACGCTTATTGGAAGGAATCCAACATAAGTTGATGTTAAAATTGTTGGAATTTGATTACTCTATCGAATACAAGAAGGGTAAGGAGAATGTAGCAGCTGATGATTTGTCCAAACAGTTCGTTGATAAGGATAATTGCTCTGCAACATCCACTGCAGTCCCAGCTTGGATGGAGGAAGTGTTATCTTCTTACAAACAAGACAACCAATGCACAAAGCTCTTACAGGAACTGGCGATAGATCAAACGAGTCATCCTCAGTACACACTACAGTCTGGGATACTCAGATATAAAGGAAGGATTGTTGTGGGTGAAACAACAGATCTAAGAGTTAAACTCTTCCACAGTTTTCACTCTTCTGCCATAGGTGGTCATTCTGGAATCAGGGTTACTATACACAGACTGAAAAGTCTATTCTATTGGCCCAAACTGAAAGACTTCATAACTACCAAAATCTCTGAGTGTCCTGTTTGTCAAAACAGCAAGACAGAGAAAATTAAATATCCAGGTTTGCTCAATCCTCTACCTGTCCCAGAAAGGAAATGGACAGATATCAGCATAGACTTTGTCGAGGGATTGCCAAAATCCAGAGGGAAGGATGTAATTCTGGTGGTAGTCGACAGACTGACGAAGTATGCGCATTTCATAGGGACAGAATTTTTACTAGTGCACTGTGGAAAGAAATATTTGCATCACTGCAAACTAAACTGAATTTCAGCTCAGCACACCACCCAGAGTCGGATGGACAAACCGAGAGAGTAAACCAGTGTCTCGAGCAGTACTTGCGTTGCATGAGCTTTCAGGAACCAAAAAAGTGGGTCGATTGGCTACCAGCAGCTGAGCTATGGTACAACACTTCGTATCACACAGCTATTAAGATGTCGCCATTCGAAGCACTATATGAATACCCACCTCCTCTACCGACTCAAGTGCCAATTCCATATGACAACACCTTGGCTGATCAGATTCCTGTTCCACAAACAGAACATATGTTGAAGACTTTACACAACAACCTCTCGCAGGCACAGAATCACATGAAGATATTCGCTGATCTGAATAGGACTGAGAGAACATTCGCTGGGGGAGATATGGTGTACCTGAAGATGCAACCTTATCGTGAAACTGCTCTCGGGTTACGCAATTCTCTGAAGCTTACATCAAAGTGGTATGGTCCATTTCAAGTGATGAAAAGAGTTGGCCAAGTTGCTTATGAAATACAGTTGCCTCAAGGTACGCAAATACATAACGTGTTCCATGTTAATCAACTAAAAAGCATCTAGGACCTGCCGCAGTACCAAATGCAACTCTTCCCTTGCTAACTCCTGATGGTAAGGTTAAGATTGCACCAAGAGCTGTCTTACAGCGCCGCCAGGTACCAAGAAGTGCAGGCACGTACGACATTGCAGTCCCACAGTGGCTCGTCCACTGGGAAAACATGGCACCTGATGAGGCGACATGGGAAGATGCATCCTTCATCACTGCAACATTCCCGGATTTCAATCCCTGATGTATTGTCTCGAGGGGGAGGTACTGTCAGGATCATGTTCTGAAAACCATCTTCAGTTACCTGTTCATCATCCGGCAATTGCTTCTACGGCTCAGATGAAGCCTGGGCGTCTCGCTTCGCTCGACGGTCTCGACCCATTCGAGTAGACTTACCTATTTGGTGCTATACTTGAATTCTACTCTGCTTCCTTCAAGGACAGAAATGTAATAACGCTTGGCTTGCTCTTCGATATAAAGAGCAAGAGTGGGAGGTTGGGAGAACCAAGCAACTGTAAACCCTACTTTCGTTTTATCCTTAATTCACGTACTTTCCAGTTCTTAGTCATAGATCTGAGCATCGGCTCCTTTTCCTCTCTTTTCTCCCCGATGCTCACTGTTGGGATCATCATGTCCTAACAGAGATTCGGGCGACTGGCGCTGGGGAAGCTGAAGACACACCGCCAAACGAGCTAGGAGAGGCGGCAGCGGCCGGCGAGCTAGAGGAGTAGCGGCGGCGGCGTACGAGCTAGGGGAGCGGCGGCGGGCGAGCTAGAGGAGGAGGGGTTGCGACGGTAGGGGCTGGAGGAGATGAGAGCAGGCTAGGGTTTCACCGTGCTGGTTTTGTTGTTGTTTATATACATGAACCGACTCGTGTAAGCGCATGGACTGTTTTGCAAAATAGTCACGGGACCGTCGGATCGAGAAGGGACGGTGCGGAACGAAAACGCTGAAGCAGACCGCAAAAGGAAAAAAAGATAGGTGGATGATTCGCGGGACCATAGCCGCAAATGAACCAGAGCGTAGCGATCCTAGCTCGCGGAGTATTGTTAAGGGATAACATGTACATAGATGATCGAATATTTTTTTAATGAAGAATATCATGATTAGATGGCTATTCTGCTATGTTCAGCGAGCTCCCGGGGGCTGCTCAATCGTGAGACCGGACCTCCCATTCTTATTGACGAAGTCAAGACAACCCACTCTCTTTGCCGCTTTTTCATCGTTTTCGACAACTTTTTTTTTGAAAAGGGAAAGGCCCAAAAGGGCCTGGATACTGCATTAAACATCCAACAGTGTCATACAACTTATAGAAAGGACCTCTAGACATCCTGGAATACAAACCAGCTCCTCCACTTTTACAAAATACACCTTAGACAAAGAAAGGGGAACACCATCAGGTCCACCTTCTTCTTCGTCTGCACTACCGGACGGAGAGACAGCGACGACCCCCCACACAGGAACCGGGGACGCAACCTCTTGGTGCGAGATGGGAGAGATGCGCCATCGTCAGAACTCTAGAGGGCCTCCACCATAGGAGGTTGAAGAACGCCTGTCGCCATGCCAGCAACAAGGCTTGGAGCTGCTGCCCTTCAGCAAATTGAGTCGGCGGCCGGAAACTAGCCGTCAAGATTCTTCTCCAGATTGCAGTATCAACGAACTCCCGACCCCCTCCGCAGCAAATGCTCTCCGCAACAATCAATCCCGTCTACTCGCCACCACGGCCGGCCAGAGGGGAGAGTTGAGCAGAAGAACATCCAACACAGAGAAGGCATATGTGGCGCTTATTGAACAAAACCTCCACCAAACACCTCGCACCAAACCTCCACCATGGAGGCTTACCAGAGATGCAGAGTAGATCCTTCGCAGCACCACGCCATGTCGCTGGAATAGACGAGCCCGGGACGGGGAAGACGGCCTTATTGTCAGAGATGCTCCGTCTCAGCTCCGCCGCTTGCAGTTGCTCGCGCCACCCGAACAGAACAACAACGAACACCAAGACGAAGGTGCGCCAGATCCGGTGATGGAAACCGGCGACCTACTCCAATACGCCACCTGGGACAACGACGAAGAAAACCTAATCCTAAACCTATCTACACAGATCCGGCCTCCCCTAATCCATCCCCACCGAACGGCGTAGCCGCCGTGGAGAGGAAGAGGGAGAGCCGGCGCACTGGAGTCGACTCTCAAGGAGGAGAGGGAGGGAGGAGGAGAGGGAAGAAGAGAGTCCCAGTGTTGTCACTGTAGTTCCCGTCATCGATACCTTGACATCGCTCTTTCTGCGTGCTAAGGGAAGCAGTGTTCTCCATCACCTTTCAAACCGTCACAATGCCTCTTTCATGTTGCTCTCCACGGATGAAAATGTCATAATTTGTTCTACAATAGAGCCGGAATTCACACCGATGTCAAGACTCTATTGGAAATTTTGCTTTTTGTCTTCTAACTCACTTCGTGAAATGTTCGATCACGTCAATCAAATGCTCGCCGAACGACATCGAAGCGGTCACGACATCCCTCGCCTTCCAGGTCTAGGATTTCCTGATAACATACCTTGAATTCACCCTGAACATTGCACAAGGCATATACGTCCCCCTCTTTGATTATCTAGTCGATTGCATTGCCAATCAACTTCCCACGTCAAATGCTCACTTAATGATAGGTGAAATGCGCCCTATTTCCTCTGTTTAGTGTTGAAACAGGCAGCGGGAAGAGGTGGAGGAGACAGGACAACTTTGTTCTATTGGATATAAACATAGGCTACAACTTAGAGAGGAATGAAAAAGGGATATATTTATCTGGGATGGATCACCTTCCTCGGGGACATACGAAGTTATTAAGAGTTGCAATCGTTAACAAGGTCCATTTCCTTAAGCATGTTATAACAGTGTTATTCACTCATGTAAGGATTTTGAAGTAGGTCTACGAAGGACATAGTGACATGTTTGGAGGAGTAACTACTATTAATACTCCTTATGTTAGCTGTAGAGATAGTTTCGAGAACTTGAGTAGGAAAATTTAGTGTCATCTTGTTTGTTGGAGGGTTCAGTTGGTGGTAAGTTGCCAGGGCATCTATAGTCGCCCCCCAGGAGGCCTTTTTAGCGTTGGCGGTAACAAAAACCGTTGTTTTTCTACCACTCCCCCCCCCCTAGGGTTCGGTCCCTCAACACAGGCGCCTCTCCTCTCTCTCTCGCCTCTTCTCTCTCGCCTCTTCTCTCTCTCGCCTCTCCTCTTCTCGCAAGCACCGATGGCCTACGACGCCGCCTCCGCCTACGGATGGGTCCGCCGCCACCTCCGCAAGCAGGATGCGTGGGCGCTGTACCAGGCGGGCTACCTGTGCACGCCGGTCATGCGCGTCCCCGGCGCTACCAACACTCAGGGGGGCGTGGCAGCTGAGCTTTGCCGGCGCCACCGTACCTCCTGTCCACGCTGGCATCAAACTCGACCACGCCATCACCGAGGTCCGCGATGGACTGACAACGGAGCAGGCCGCGCAGCCGCGCTTAAGGGCGGAAGGCACCGACGCCTTCTAGGCGGCCTACTTCCAACGTCGCCACGACGAGGACGTCAACGACCATGGCAGCAACGGCCCGGTCGAGGGCCGGTGCAACTCGCTGGGGCGCAAGCGCTGGTGGGGCGGCGAGAACCGCACCCTACAGTGGGTGTTGGACTACATCGCTGCCGGCGACCAGCCCCGGCTAACAATGCCATCGCGGCCCACTCGCGGAGCATCGCCTCTGCCTCAGCCCCGTCCTACTCGTCAACCTCCTCCGGCGTGTGTGGGGCGGCGCCTCAAGGTACACGTAGTGCTCCTCCCTCCCTCACGCCTCCCACCTTGAACTCAGGGCGACTTGCCCCAATGCGCAGCGGCGCCCTGCGCATCGTCGCGCCACAGCGAGCTGCGTCCCCTCCGACGTTCCGACACATTGTCAAGCCGAGGACGGAGCCAAAGCAGGAGCTGGCGAAAGTGGAGGAGGCGGAAGACGAATGGCATGGGCTGAAGGAGGTAGAGCAGGCCTCTGATGCACACGGTGGTGTTGTTTGGAAACCCCAAGAGAAAGGTATGAAGTAGTGCAGCAGCAAATTTCACTCAGTTATGAAACCAAGGTTATCAATCCAGTTGGAGACTAGAATACCCACGAGGTTGTTGGCGGCGCCGTTTACGATTACCAACGTGGAGCCTGCACACAACATAGTCAATATACTTTGCCCCAACTTAACAATGAGGGTGTCAATCTCACTGGCTTGCTATAAAAAAGGGTTAAACGTATGTGTGGAAGAATGATGTTTGTGTCGGAGAGTGACCCCCACAGAATAAGGATAGTCACACCCTGAAGAGATGTTCGGGAGAGGGATTGAACACGGAGGTCAAGCGACCCTCGGGAGGCACGATGATGGTGCTCGCCGGGCCTGGAGAGGAACACCCACGACAGAGATGGACACCGGGCCGTACCCAGGTACACGGCCCTCAGGAGGAGGTAATACCGCTACTCCTGTTGGTCTGTATTGCACTGCAGAGGTTACACTACAACTGAGCTTGCCGAGGGCTCTCTTGAGTCAGTTTGTGCTTGGAGAGGGACACAATGGTCGTCTTCCTCCTCAAGCCAAAGGCTATCCTACTAGCTGGACTTGGGTTTACAAGTGTTTAGCAAGCAATTGGCCGACCCCTTGCTACGGTGGAGCTCTTCCTCCATTTATAGGCGCCACGGGCGTCTTCCTTGCACAAGGCGCCCAAGGTGGGCTCCCACACGGCAGTTGCGAGGAGGAGTTGGAGTCCACCGTTGCTGAATCCTCCATGGAGGCGGTCCATCGGCGATTAAGTTGGGCGCGGTGGCCGACAGGCTGCAGACCGCGCAAAACAGCTCGCGTCACTCTGCGGCCGATGCAGAGGCCATGTGCGCCCTGCATCACTTCCTTGGCCACGAAGCTTCTCCACAGGGTCGTGGCGGCCTGCGGAGGAATTCCTGTTGACTTCTCTCTAGGCGAGAGGAGCCTCGGGAGAGTCCCTTAAAGCGCAGGTCCTCTTCAGGCCTTCGCTTCCTCTTCTGGCCCTCAAGTGGAGTTGCCTCTCGAGGGTCTCTCCAAGCCGTGCCTTGGTCCTTAGTCGTTTCTTCTGATCTGCCAGCGTGCGAGGCCTATGGAGAGTGGGCTCTGCACACCCCAGTCCTCACTGGGCCGACAGTAGCCCCCGGGCCCGCGATGGGCGCGATTGAGCCCATGGGCGCAGTCGGAGCATCGTGGGCCCAAAGTGTCCGGCCGGCCCGAGCCACACGTCGCTCAGACAAGTAACGGCCGCGCACGATCGGGGGCGCGCATAGTGGGGGGTCCCACCACGCCCCGGTAACTGCTCCTTGGAGAGACATAAAGCCTGGGCGCTGGAGCAGGGAGCCATTACTGTTTCCATTCCTTCTCGCATAAGCCTCCGCCATTCTCGAGCTCTCCGCTTCTGCTCTCCAGTGCTCCTGCATCCTTTCGCCTTTAGCAACCCACCAAACTCCGGCGATGAGTCCCGCCAAGAACAAGGGAAAGGCTGCCACGGGATCCTCTTCTCAGGCGGCGACAACCGAGGTTGCGCACGGCGCTGCGCTGATCGGGGTGCGCTTCAACGACAAGGCACTCTCCAAGGTCCGCTATCTGGTGGCGGACCGAACCAACGAGCGTGGCGCTACCGCGCTCAAGCCGGCTGCGCACAAGAAACGCCCGCGAGAGTTTTTCCCGGTATTCCAGCACTGCGTCTCCGCCGGGCTGGGGCCGCCATTCTCTCCATTCCTGGAGGCGGTGTTGGCCTTCTACCAGATTCACCTGCTGCATCTCCACCCCAACTCCATCCTCATCCTCGCCATGTTCTCCTACCTCTATGAGGCGTACTTGGGCCTGGAGCCTATGGTGGGGCTCTTCCGGTGCTTCTACTCGCTCCAGAACACGGCGAAGAACGGGCGCTCGGGGTGCGTCTCGTTCCGCATCGTGGACGGCATGGGGAGCGTATACATCCCCATGTCGTGGAACGACGTCAAGGCCGTCACTTCGGTGACGAAGAAGTTGGATGACTTCCACCGGCGGTGGTTCTTTGTTGGGGTGGAGCAGCCCTGCACCTTCCTCGAGGTCCTTGACGCGCCGCCCGTGAAGAACTCCCACTAGGGCAAGGCGTCCATCGACAGCGCGCGGAACGCAAGCTTGATGGGCCGCATGAGCTTCCTTCACGAGGAGCGCCTCACGGGGCAAATCATCATCGCGGACTTCGTGACGCGCCGCATTGCTCCCCTCCAGGCGCATTCGGTGCCCATGTGGATGTACGCAGGGCCTAAGACAAGATGAGGCTCCACCATGAGGACAGCGACAAGGACGCCGTCGACAACATCCTGTCCACGCTCTTCATCAACCCGGTGTTCCTGCCATAGACCAGCTCCCCATCACGCTCTGGCCGCTCCACCAGTACAATATGACCGAGCGCACCCCGGTAGGCCTGGCGGGGAAGGAGGTGCCTGTGCCGGTGATGCAGGAAGCGAAGGGAGCAGACTCGCCCTATGCCTCGGTGGCAGGACGAAGCGACGAGGAGGCCAGAGCAGGGGAGGTGTCCTCTTCGACGCCCGGGCCCTTCACTAACGAGATTTGCGACATCTCGTCAGGTGATGATGACCATGTCGAAGCATGGGGACAACCCATTAGTGGCAGAGACTCTCTACGGCCTGAGGTGGCTCGTTACATGGAGAGCTCGGAGGGTTGACCCTTGAGAGAAGCCTTTGGAGCTTGGAGGTTTAAGCCGTGAGCTTTTAACCTCTAGAGACAAAAAATGCTTGCAGGTTGAGCCGTAAGCTGCCTCTTCCACCAGATGTCTTGGCGTGACAATGATCACGGGCGTGACAATGATCACGTTTGCTTTTTATCCTTCTGGAGACAAAAAATGCTTGGAGGTCTAGCCGTAGGCTGCCTCTTCCGCCAGATGTCTTGGCGTGACAATGATCATGGGCGTGACAATGATCACGGGTAGAACTTGTGCAGGTGCATGATGCTCCACAGGTTCTTGACAGGGATGCCGTCTTGAGTTTCGAGGTGAGCTGCGCCAGGCCTGGCGATGCTGGTGACCCTGTAGGGGCCTTCCCACATAGGTGAAAGCTTGTGGAGGCCTTCCCTGGAGAGGATTCGCCTGAGGACGAGATCGCCTGTCTCCAACGTGCCTGAGCGCACATTGCGGCTGTGGTAGCGTAGCAGGTCCTGCTGGTATTTTGCCGCCCGGAGGGTGGCACGGTGGCGTAGTCCCTCTAGAAGCAGCAGGTCGTCGTTGTGGAGATCTTCTTTCTCGTCCTCGTTAAAGGCAAGGACCCGTGGGGATCCATGCTTTATTTTGTGTGGGGAGGACTGCTTCGGCTCAGTAGACGAGGGCGAACGGTGTTTCTCCCGTAGGCTTGGGTGGCGTTGTGCGGATGGACCAGAGCACCAACGGGAGCTCGCTGATCCAGCCCTTGCCGTGGCCTTTGAGGATGTCGAAGGTCCTGGTCTTTAGGCCCTTGAGGACTTCTGCATTTGCTCGCTCAACCTGACCATTGCTCTATGGATAAGCGACCGAGGTGAAGCAGAGCTTGATCCCCATCTTTTCGCAGTAATCTCTGAAGATGCCACTGGTGAATTGCGAGCCATTGTCGGTGATGATGCGGTTAGGCACTCTGAACCGACAGACCAGGCCTCCGATAAATTTCACCGCCACGCATGCTGGATTGTGCGCGTCGCCTCCACCTCGGGCCACTTGGTGAACTTGTCGATGGCCACGAAGAGGTAGCGATAGCCCCCTTGCGATGTTGGGAATGGTCCCAAGATGTCCAGCCCCCAGACCACGAACGGCCAGGAGAGCGAAATGGTCTGAAGTCCCAGCGCGGGCTGATGGATTTGCTTGGCGTGGAATTGGCAAGCTTCGCATGCTTGGACGATGTCTACTGCATCCTGAAGTGCTTGAGGCTAGTAGAAGCCACTCCTGAAGACTTTTCCTACGAGGGTGCGGGTGCACCAGTGGTGGCCGCACTCCCCGCTGTGTATGTCCTTAATCAGCATTTTGCTTTCTTCAGGAGGAACGCACTTGAGCGCGATGCCATTTGGGCGCTTGTAGTAGAGATTTCCTTCGAGGATGTGGTAGGATTTTGCCTGGCGGACGGTCCGCTCCGCTTCAACATCTTCCTCGGGAAGGATCCCTTTGGCAAGGTAATCTTTGATCTCGTCTATCCAGCTTGTTTCTTGATGCGCCGCTGTGAGCAACAGACGCTCCCCTGTAGGGGGCCCGCAATCGGGAGCCCCAGCTGTAGGTGGTGGCGGGAGCGCTTCGTCTGTGCTTGCGGGCATGGCCTCTTAAGGTTGTTTTATTGATGCCTTGACGAGTCTTTCTTCAAAGACGCCTGGCAGCCGAGCTTGCCTCCTTGATGCGCGCTTGGCGATGTCATCGGCCTCTTGATTTTCCTTCCTTGGGATGTGCATGAGCTCCATGCCCCTGAAGTGCTTCTCAAGCCTGCGGACCTCTTCAAGGTATGCGGCCATGTGGTCGTCCTTAGACTTGTAGCTCTTGTTGGAGAAGTTGACTAGCAGCTGGGAGTCGCCCTTGATGAGTACGTGCTTGATGCCCAGGGCGATGGCGGCACGTAGGCCGGCAAGCAAGCCTTCGTACTAAGCAATGTTATTGGAGATCTTGTCGATTCCGAAGCACAACTGGACCACGTAATAGAGCTTGTCGCCCTTTGGCGAGATTAGGACAACTCCAGCCTTGCCATGGCGGCAAGCGAAAGCTCCATCGAACTTCATGGTCCAGTGGCTGGGCATTTTGTCCCAGAGGGCTCTAGTTCTTCTTCTAGGGGCTCTTCAGGGGTTGGATCAGTCCATTCGGCGACAAAGTCTGCCAGCGCTCTCCCTTTGAATACTCTTGTGGTATCGAAGCGCAAGTTGAATGGATGTAGCTCTATGTTCCATCCCGCGACACGATCTGTGGTGTTAGGGTTGCACAGGATTTGCTCCAGAGGGAATGAGGTGACCACCGTGATGGAGTGTCCCTGGAAGTAGTGCCGCAGCTTTCTTGAGGCGTTGAGGAGGGCAATGAGGAGCTTCTGCTGCATTGTGTACCACAAGCGAGCATCCCGTAGTACTGTACTGATGAAGTAGACAGGATGCTCGACAATGGTTGTCAGTTTAGGCGCAGCGCCGTCTGCCTCGAGAGACTCTACAGGGCCCTCGAGGGGACTGGCCTATGGAGGCTCTTCAGGTTCCTTGACGAGATCAGCATGTGGAGGTTGCTTTGAGGCAGGCTCCGCTTGTGGCTTAGGGCCTGGCGTTGGGCGGTGGGGCCTGCTCCTTTGTCGAGCTCTTCGTCGGGCGGTTTTGGCTCTGGAGTGGTTGCACTCTTCTTGTGGAGGATTGGCTCTTCCCTTTCTACCACTAGGACGGCACTGGCGGTCTGCGGAGTGGCTGATAGATACAGCTTCAGGTGCTCGCCTGTCCTTGGGGCAACCATGACTGGTGGGCTGGCCAGGTACGTCTTCAAGTCCTGAAATGCTTTTTCCGCTTCAGGTGTCCACTTGAAGGTGCCAATTCTCTTCATGATCTTGAAGAATGGCAGAGCTCTCTCGCCGAACTTGGAGATGAATCGACCCAAGCTGGCCATGCAGCCTGCTAGACGTTCCATATCCTTGATCCGGCGTGGAGGTTGCATTTCCTCTGTGGCCTTGATCTTGTCAGGGTTTGCCTCTATGCCCCGGTGGGACATGAGGAAACCAAGCAATTTGCCTGAAGGCACTCCAAAGACGCACTTGGCGGGGTTGAGCTTGATGTTCACCTTGTGCAGGCTGGCGAAGGTCTCTTCATGGTTGAGGAGAGTATCTCCCTCTCGAGACTTGACAACAATGTCATCGACGTAAGCCTCGGCATTTCTGCCCATTTGGTCGCCAAGTGCTATCCTCATGAGCCTCTGGAAGGTGGAGCCAGCGTATTTCAGGCCGAAGGGCATGCAGACATAGCAATATACACCACAAAAGGTGAGGAATGCTGTCTCCTCCTCGTCTTCCTTAGCCATTTTGATCTGGTGATAACCCGAGAAGGCATCAAGGAAGCAGAGGAGGTTGCAGCCTGGCGTGGAGTCCACGATCTGGTCGATTTTTGGCATGGGATAAGGGTCCTTGGGATGTGCATGAGCTCCATGCCCCTGAAGTGCTTCTCAAGCCTGCGGACCTCTTCAAGGTATGCGTCCATGTGGTCGTCCTTAGACTTGTAGCTCTTGTTGGAGAAGTTGACTAGCAGCTGGGAGTCGCCCTTGATGAGTACGTGCTTGATGCCCAGGGCGATGGCGGCAGGTAGGCCGGCGAGCAAGCCTTCGTATTCAGCAATGTTATTGGAGATCTTGTCGATTCCTAAGCACAACTAGACCACGTAATAAAGCTTGTCGCCCTTTGGCGAGATTAGGACAACTCCAGCCCCGCCATGGCGTCAAGCGAAAGCTCCATCGAACTTCATGGTCCAGTGGCTGGGCATTTTGTCCCAGAGGGCTCTAGTTCTTCTTCTAGGGGCTCTTCAGGGGTTGGATCCGTCCATTCGGCGACAAAGTCTGCCAGCGCTCTCCCTTTGAATACTCTTGTGGTATCGAAGCGCAAGTTGAATGGATGTAGCTCTATGTTCCATCCCGCGACACGATCTGTGGTGTTAGGGTTGCACAGGATTTGCTCCAGAGGGAATGAGGTGACCACCGTGATGGAGTGTCCCTGGAAGTAGTGCCGCAGCTTTCTTGAGGCGTTGAGGAGGGCAATGAGGAGCTTCTGCTGCATTGTGTACCACAAGCGAGCATCCCGTAGTACTGTACTGACGAAGTAGACAGGATGCTCGACAATGGTTGTCAGTTTAGGCGCAGCGCCGTCTGCCTGGAGAGACTCTACAGGGCCCTCGAGGGGACTGGCCTATGGAGGCTCTTCAGGTTCCTTGACGAGATCAGCATGTGGAGGTTGCTTTGAGGCAGGCTCCGCTTGTGGCTTAGGGCCTGGCGTTGGGCGGTGGGGCCTGCTCCTTTGTCGAGCTCTTCGTCAGGCGGTTTTGGCTCTGGAGTGGTTGCACTCTTCTTGTGGAGGATTGGCTCTTCCCTTTCTACCACTAGGACGGCACTGGCGGTCTGCGGAGTGGCTGATAGATACAGCTTCAGGTGCTCGCCTGTCCTTGGGGCAACCATGACTGGTGGGCTGGCCAGGTACGTCTTCAAGTCCTGAAATGCTTTTTCCGCTTCAGGTGTCCACTTGAAGGTGCCAATTCTCTTCATGATCTTGAAGAATGGCAGAGCTCTCTCGCCGAACTTGGAGATGAATCGACCCAAGCTGGCCATGCAGCCTGCTAGACGTTCCATATCCTTGATCCGGCGTGGAGGTTGCACTTCCTCTGTGGCCTTGATCTTGTCAGGGTTTGCCTCTATGCCCCGGTGGGACATGAGGAAACCAAGCAATTTGCCTGAAGGCACTCCAAAGACGCACTTGGCGGGGTTGAGCTTGATGTTCACCTTGTGCAGGCTGGCGAAGGTCTCTTCATGGTCCCTGAGGAGAGTATCTCCCTCTCGAGACTTGGCAACAATGTCATCGACGTAAGCCTCGGCATTTCTGCCCATTTGGTCGCCAAGTGCTATCCTCATGAGCCTCTGGAAGGTGGAGCCAGCGTATTTCAGGCCGAAGGGCATGCAGACATAGCAATATACACCACAAAAGGTGAGGAATGCTGTCTCCTCCTCGTCTTCCTTAGCCATTTTGATCTGGTGATAACCCGAGAAGGCATCAAGGAAGCAGAGGAGGTTGCAGCCTGGAGTGGAGTCCACGATCTGGTCGATTTTTGGCATGGGATAAGGGTCCTTGGGATGTGCATGAGCTCCATGCCCCTGAAGTGCTTCTCAAGCCTGCGGACCTCTTCAAGGTATGCGTCCATGTGGTCGTCCTTAGACTTGTAGCTCTTGTTGGAGAAGTTGACTAGCAGCTGGGAGTCGCCCTTGATGAGTACGTGCTTGATGCCCAGGGCGATGGCGGCACGTAGGCCGGCGAGCAAGCCTTCGTATTCAGCAATGTTATTGGAGATCTTGTCGATTCCCAAGCACAACTAGACCACGTAATAAAGCTTGTCGCCCTTTGGCGAGATTAGGACAACTCCAGCCCCGCCATGGCGTCAAGCGAAAGCTCCATCGAACTTCATGGTCCAGTGGCTGGGCATTTTGTCCCAGAGGGCTCTGGTTCTTCTCCTAGGGGCTCTTCAGGGGTTGGATCCGTCCATTCGGCGACAAAGTCTGCCAGCGCTCTCCCTTTGAATACTCTTGTGGTATCGAAGCGCAAGTTGAATGGATGTAGCTCTATGTTCCATCCCGTGACACGATCTGTGGTGTTAGGGTTGCACAGGATTTGCTCCAGAGGGAATGAGGTGACCACCGTGATGGAGTGTCCCTGGAAGTAGTGCCGCAGCTTTCTTGAGGCGATGAGGAGGGCAATGAGGAGCTTCTGCTGCATTGTGTACCACTCGCGAGCATCCTGTAGTACTGTACTGACGAAGTAGACAGGATGTTCGACAAGGTTTGTCAGTTTAGGCGCAGTGCCGTCTGCTTGGAGAGACTCTAGAGGGCCCTCGAGGGGACTGGCCTATGGAGGCTCTTCAGGTTCCTTGACGAGATCAGCATGTGGAGGTTGCTTTGAGGCAGGCTCCGCTTGTGGCTTAGGGCCTGGCGTTGGGTCGGTGGGGCATGCTCCTTTGTCGAGCTCTTCGTCAGGCGGTTTTGGCTTTGGAGTGGTTGCAGTCTTCTTGTGGAGGATTGGCTCTTCCCTTTCTACCACCAGGACGGCACTGGCGGTCTGTGGAGTGGCTGATAGATACAGCTTCAGGTGCTCGTCTGTCCTTGGGGCAACCATGACTGGTGGGCTGGCTAGGTACTTCTTCAAGTCCTCAAAGGCTTTTTCCGCTTCAGGCGTCCACTTGAAGGTGCCAGTTCTCTTCATGATCTTGAAGAATGGCAGAGCTCTCTCGCCGAACTTGGAGATGAATCGACCCAAGCTGGCCATGCAGCCTGCTAGACGTTCCATATCCTTGATCCAGCGTGGAGGTTGCATTTCCTCTGTGGCCTTGATCTTGTCAGGGTTTGCCTCTATGCCCCGGTGGGACACGAGGAAACCAAGCAATTTGCCTGAAGGCACTCCGAAGACGCACTTGGCGGGGTTGAGCTTGATGTTCACCTTCCGCAGGCTGGCGAAGGTCTCTTCATGGTCCCTGAGGAGAGTATCTCCCTCTCGAGACTTGACAACGATGTCATCGACGTAAGCCTCGGCATTTCTGCCCATTTGGTCGCCAAGTGCTATCCTCATGAGCCTCTGGAAGGTGGAGCCAGCGTATTTCAGGCCGAAGGGCATGCAGACATAGCAATATGCACCACAAGAGGTGAGGAATGTTGTCTTCTCCTCGTCTTCCTTAGCCATTTTGATCTGGTGTTAACCCGAGAAGGCATCGAGGAAGCAGAGGAGGTCGCAGCCTGCCGTGGAGTCCACGATCTAGTCGATTTTTGGCATGGGATAAGGGTCCTTGGGGCAGGCCTTGTTGACATCAGTGTAGTCGATGTAGAGACGGCCTCCTTCGGCGAGCTTTGGGACGACCACGCCGTTGGAGAGCCATGTGGGGTGCGCGACTTCGCGAACGACATTTGCCGCTTTTAGCTTCTCGACCTCTTTGACGATGAACGCTTGCTTCTCGGGGGCTTGCTTTCTTGCTTTTTGCTTGACGGGGCGTGCATTTGGACACACGGCTAAGTGGTGCTCAATCACCTATCTCGGTACACCGGACATATCTGATGGAGTCCATGCGAACATGTTAGAGTTTGCCCGGAGGAAGGCGACGAGCGCACTTTCCTATTTGGGAGGCAGAGCAGCGCCTATGGTGATGCTAGCCCTCAAGCCTTCAGCACCCGAGTTGCTGGACCTTAGAGAGACCTTCTTGGTGGCGGCTGGTTCCTGAGAAAACATTTGCTTCTTCTTCTTGGGTCTCTCGAGAGGCTCCATGTCCTCGTCAGCAGGGAACTCCATGGCGGCTGCCTTGTAGGCTGTCTCGACAGCGCGCGTAGCATCCAGGACATGTCCACGTATGGTGATGGTGCTAGCGCTCCCGGGAATCTTGACCATGTTGTAGGCATGATGCGTGACGGCCATGAATTTCGCGAGGGCGGGGAAGCCGAGGATGGCGTTGTACGGCACACTGATGTGCGCAACGTCGAAGTCGATGTGCTCAGTGCGGTAGTTTTCCTCGCTGCCGTAGGTGACGGCAAGCCTAACCTGCCCTAGAGGCTAGATCGAGCCGCTGGTCACTCCCGTGAAGGGCCTAGAGGGCATGATCCGCTCGTAGGGCACTTGAAGCGCTTTGAACGTCTCGATTGAGATGACATTCAGACCTGCCCCTCCATCGATGAGTGTCTTGGAGACATCGATGTTGTCGATGGTGGGGCTGCAGACCAGCGGGAGGGTTCCAACAGTCTTGGTGGACTTGGGGTGGTCCTGAGCGTCGAAGGCGATGGTGTACGTCGACTATTTGAGGGGCCTCGAGGTCTCGAGGCTAGGGAGGGCGGCGTTGAGCTCGCGAGCGAACTGCTTGAACTGATTGTTCGATTTGGGCACCTGTGCCCCACCAAGGATGCAGGCAATGGCGCCTCTCGGAGCTTGGTAGTCCCCATCATCCTCGTCCGGGAGGTTGCCGTTCTTCTCCGCAGCGTTGGTGTGATTGCCTGATGCCTCTTGGTAGCCGCCCTTGCGCGCGCTTCCCTGGTAGACACGGCCTCGGCCGCGGCTGCCGCTGCCCTCTGCTTGTTCGCGCTCCTTGCTCAGCCTCTTGAGGTCAAAGCAGGTCTCTGTAGAGTGACCGCGCCTGTTGTGGTAGATGCAGAATTGGCGATGGTCGTCTTTTCTCTCCCTAGGCTCGGGGGAGTCCCTGCGGGTGCCTTTGGCGTCAAGCTCTGCCGCAAGGACCGCGGTGGCCTTGCGCTTGGACTCCTCCTTCTTCTTCTGGCTCCTGGACCACTCAGCGTGGTCGTCCCCTCGCGAGGACATCTTGACGAACAGGAGTCCCTCTTCCGCCTTGGCGCGTTTGTCGGCCAAGTCAAAGAGCTTCACCACAGAGGTGAGCTTGTCGTGGATACCCAATTTCTCGAGCATCCTACTGTTTGTGATGCCCCCGCGGAAGGCGGCGATGACTTGGGTGTCAGGGATGTTCGGGATCTTGGTGCGCACTTGGCTGAAGCGCTGGATGTACTTGCGGAGGGTTTCATCCTTCTTATGCACCACAGCGCGCAGGTCGTTGTGGGTGAGCGCGTGCTCGTACGTCCCCTTGAAGTTGGAGACGAACTGCTTGCAGAGCTCCTCCCAAGAGTTCACAGAGTCCTCAGGGAGGTTCAGGAGCCACGACTGCGCAGAGTCACAAAGCGCGTGGGAGAACCAGTTGGCCATGACCTTTTCGTCTCCGCCTGCCACCTGGATGGAGGTGGTGTAGAGCTGCAGGAACTCGATGGGGTTGCTGGAGCCGTCGTAGCCCTTGGGGAGAGTCGACCTGAACTTTGGGGGCCATACTACGCGGCGCAGGGAGCGGGTAAACGCCATGCAACCTGTGGCGTATGTGGCGACCCCGTGCTGCAGCGCGCTGCGGTTCTGCTGGCCCGCCTGGCCGATTTCTTCCACGAGGCTGTTCTGGCGGTTGCGCTGGAGCTCCATGCCCACTCGTGCGTCCGGCGCGGTGCGCTGCACGATCAGGCAGTCGTAAGGCGAGGACGCGTGGGAGACAACCCTCTGCGTCGCAGCCGGTGCAGGCCCTGGTGGAGGCGGAGGAGCGTCAGGCGCTGCAGTGCCCACGAGGGAGGGGTGCATGACGGACTGCGACGGAGCGGGTCGTGTCGTGGTGATGCCGACGAGGTGGTTGAGGCGCTCCAGCCACTGCTCGTGAGCCTCAACGGTATGCTGATAGCAAAAAAGGTCTTGCGCCATGAGCAGGGCGGTGTGCGGCGCGGGGTCCGTCCTCCCTGGGCCGGAGCCATTCGGGAGCTGCGTCGGGTGCGACGACTGCGCGTCCTCCTGATGCTCAGAGTTGTGCTCGGGCTCCTCCACATGAGGGCCAGAGTTGGCGCGCTCCTCGCGGCGGGGACGTCCCCGCCGTCCGCGCGCGCCCGTGGCACCGGGCGCGGCGCGAGTAGCGCGGGTGTTTGCCATGGCTAGGAGGCGGCTCGAAGGTCCCTACCTGGCGCGCCAAATGTCGGAGAGTGACTCCCACGGAACAGGGATAGTCACACCCTGAAGAGAAGTTCGGGAGAGGGATTGAACACGAAGGTCAAGCGACCCTCGAGAGGCACGACGACGGTGCTCGCCGGGCCTGGAGAGGAACACCCATGACAAAGATGGACACCGGCCCGTACCCAGGTTCACGGGCCTCTGGAGGAGGTAACACCGCTACTCCTGCTGGTTTGTATTGCACTGTAGAGGTTACAGTACAACTGAGCTTGCCGAGGGCTCTCTTGAGGCAGTTCGTGCTTGGAGAGGGACGCAATGGTCGTCTTCCTCCTCAAGCCGAAGGCTATCCTACTAGCTGGACTAGGGTTTACAAATGTTTAGCAAGCAATTGGCCGACCCCTTGCTACGGTGGAGCTCTTCCTCCTTTTATAGGCGCCACGGCTGTCTTCCTTGCACAAGGTGCCCAAGGTGGGCTCCCACACGGCAGTGGCGAGGAGGAGTTGGAGTCCACCGTTGCTGAATCCTCCATGGACTCGGTCCATTGGCGATAAAGTTGGGCGCGGTGGCCGACAGGGTGCGGACCGCGTAGAACGGCTCACAGGGGTTGCAGTGATCGTGGTGGAGCCCACGATGACGATCTTCTTGGAGCGTTGCGCCGTCGATCCACTTTATCACCAGAGAGGAAAATCCCAGTTGTCCTGACGCAGGGGACGCAACTTTGTTGACTCCTTTATCACCATAATGTCAATTGGAGTGCTCGCGTCACTCTGCGGCCGATGCAGAGGCCATGTGCGCCTGCAGCACTTCCTTGGCCGTGAAGCTTCTCCACAGGGCCGTGGCGGCCTGCGGAGGAATTCCTGTTGACTTCTCTCCAGGCGGGAGGAGCCTCAGGAGCTTCCTCTTCAGGCCCTCAAGTGGAGTTGCCTCTCGAGGGTCTCTCCAAGCGGTGGCTTGGTCCTTAGTCGTTTCGTCTGATCTGGCAGCGTGCGAGGCCTGTGGAGAGTGGGCTCTGCACACCCCATTCCTCACTAGGCCACAGTTTTTTTGCAGAGAATGAAAGTAACATGTTTGCAGTGGGTTGTATTATCACTTTAAAAAAAGGACCGGGGTCCATAATTCACAAGTGGTGTCTATCCATAAATAATATTAACATTAATGCGGGTAAACAAATTACAGCTAGGTAATTGATAGAATTAAGAATTTCATAACAATGCATATACTAATGTCATGATGTCTAGTGTGAGATTCATTTGGGCATTACAACAATATACATAGACCGTTCCAACCGCATCTATGACTAATAATCCACCTTCCGGTTAGCGTCCGCACCCCTTTCAGTATTAAGTTGCAAGCAACATATTATCGTCTTAAGCAATGTACAGTAAGTAACATCATACTTAGACAAAGTACTACTCTTTTATCCCTAGTAGCAACAGTACATCTATAACCTTAGAGCTTTATATCACTACCCTAGATTAAATAGAGACATGAACCTACTATCGAGCATAAAAACCCCCTCTTGGAGTCACAAGCATCTACTTGGCCAGAGCATCTACTAGCATTGGAGAGCATGCAAGATCATAAGTAGCACACACATAATATATTATGAAACAAATGACTTAGTAATCAATATTCATCAGATCCCAGCAAACACAACATGAAGTATTACATAACGATGATCTTGATCATGATAGGAAGCTCACGAGATCTAAACATGATTTGTGGTAGTTGATTTTTAAGCCAGTAGATCTTGTGAAGACATTTAGAATAACTTTTAAGCCTTCAATCTGTGCAGTCTCAGCTGGCATAATCAACAAGGTGTCGTTTTCATATTGCAACACAGGGTAACTTTGCCCAAAGGAATTATCAAGGGGCAATGAAATGATCCTTTCTTGGCAAGCGTAATTAATAACAACTTGTTGTAACTCAGCTGTGGCAACGAAAAACTAAAGGCGAAAGCGGATCTCCTTGCCTTACACCTCTTCTGCATTTAATGTTATTACCAGGAACTCCATTGAGTATAACAGACGTATTGGCAGTATATAAAATATTTCTAATCCATGAAAGATAATTCTCACCATAGCCCATGTGATTTAGCATAGCAAGTATGGCACTGTACTCAACCATGTCAAAAGCTTTTTCAAAATATAATTTGATGATCACAATATACTTTTTTTATTTGTGACAAAGGTGTAGGTATTCAGGCCAGACAGTCTTGGATAGTTCTCGATTTAATAAATCCATACTGATTTTTATGCAGTATAGAAATAATAATCATGTGAATCTTGTTGGCAATAATCTTAGTGATAACTTTCAGACCCATACTGACCAGAGAAATAGGTCTAAAATCTGATGGCTTGATTGGACAACTCATTTTTGGGATTAAAGCAATAAAGGCTGTGTTGATGCTAGTTAAATCCAGATTTCCATCAAAGAAACTATGACACAGACTGTAGAATTGAGGCTTAATAATATCCCGGAATTTTTTCATGAACAGACCATTAAAGCCATCAGGGCCTGGTGACTTGTCAACTGGCATGTGCTTTATTATATCATCAATTTCCTCATTTGTAACTTCAACTTCCAGGCCACTCAGATCTTTTGGCTTGATCAAGGCATCTAGATCAAGAGCCATCTTCAAGTTTTCTGTTTTTCCAATCCTATTATTGAGGGAATTCCAGAAGATTGCCGCCTTCTGTGCATGTTCAGTGACTAATTGTCCATCTTCTGTAGCACGGCAATATTATTGCATCTATAATTCCTGGTAGCAACTGCATGGAAGAACTTGGTGTTCTCATCTCCCAATTTAGCCCATCTAATGCATTTTATCTTCCTCCAATAAATTCTTTTGTCTTCTAGCATTTTGGTAGTATACTTTTTAAGGCTTTTCTGAAATAAAACCGCAGCTTTTGAACTCACAAGTAAAAAGATTCCAAATAAAAATATGATGTTACAAGGCACAATAAAAATCACTCCAAGAGGTGTTGTGGCAAATGAACAAGTCACTGTTAGGGACCCGGCTGTTGCGCATACCACAAAGTCATTACGGTTGCTTTTAGCATGTAGAAGTCATATATAATTATGCTATCAACTGGATATTTAAGTGTGATACAACGTCAAGTTTTCTAGACCAACCATTAGTCATTCCACTTTTCTAAACCATCATGTTTACCATTAAGAAAATTAATATCTCAAAACAACATAAATCATTCAAATGACACAATTCAATGATCTACACGATTAAGTATCAGTTAGTTATATACATTTAGCTTTTTCTGGTCTTAACCAAACACCAATACTCTTATTTAAAAGATAAACTCTCCAAGTAATTAAACAATAAGATATGAGAGTATAACATAAGAAAACTAACAGCTCTAGCAAGAGATGCATGAAAAACAAGAGCTAGAAATCATAGCAGTAGCTAGAGAAGAATACTAACCAAATATAAGTGAAGAATACGAGTATTTATAAGAAAAAGCGAAGTGTGTCTCTCTCCCATAAAGGAATGCTAGGATCCATTTTATTCAGAGAATAAAAATAACAAAAACATACATACGCTACAAGTAAAGCACATAAGATGTGGCGGAATTAAAATAGAGTTTCACTAGAAAGGACCAGATAGTTTGTTGATGAAGAAGGGGATGCCTTGGGCATCCCCAAGTTTTGACGCTTGAGTCTTATTGAAATATATTGGGGGTGACCCACCGGGGCATCCCCAAGATTTTTCTCTTCTATCTTCTTGATCATATCTTATCATTCTTCTCTCTTGATCCTTGAAAACTTCCTCCACACCGAACTTAGAGTAAACTTCATTAGAGGGTTAGTGCATAATAAAAAATTCTGATTTTATGTAGGAACACAATTGCTACTGGAAATTAGCTACAACTACTGATACTTTATGGAACAAAAAGATCCAATAAAAATAGAAAAAGAGTATTGCAAAATAAACGGAAGAAACTGTCAAAAAACAGAACGGTCCGGAAAGATGATTTTTTTCGAGGAAATTAACTTGCTCAGATCAGAAAACTCAAAACTAATGAAAGTTGCATAAATATATATATCTGAGGATTACGCACAAAAAATCCCGGGTCATTTAATTTTCTGTGGATTCTTACGAATTTAAACGATGGACAGCAGAAAACGGTTCCTGCACATGAATCCAAATTGGCGTTGAGCTCGCGAGCGAACTGCTTGAACTGATTGTTCGATTTGGGCACCTGTGCCCCACCGAGGATGCAGGCAATGGCGCCTCTCGGAGCTTGGTAGTCCCCATCATCCTAGTCCGGGAGGTTGCCGTTCTTCTCCGCAGCGTTGGCGTGATTGCCTGATGGCTTCTGGTAGCCGCCCTTGCGCGCGCTTCCCTGTTAGACACGGCCACGGCCGCGGCTGCCGCTGACCTCTGCTTGTTCGCGCTCCTTGCTTCGCCTCTTGAGGTCAAAGCAGGTCTGTGTAGAGTGACCCCGCCTGTTGTGGTAGATGCAGAATTGGCGATGGTCGTCTTTTCTCTCCCCAGGCTCGGGGGAGTCCCTGCGGGTGCCTTTGGCGTCAGGCTCTGCCGCGAGGACCGTGGTGGCCTTGCGCTTGGACTCCTCCTTCTTCTTCTGGCTCCTGGATCACTCAGCGTGGTCGTCCCCTCGCGAGGACATCTTGACGAACAGAAGTCCCTCTTCTGCCTTGGCGCATTTGTCAGCCAAGTCAAAGAGCTTCACCACAGAGGTGAGCTTGTCGTGGATACCCAATTTCTCGAGCATCCTACTGTTTTTGATGCCCTCGCGGAAGGCGGTGATGACTTGGGTGTCAGGGATGTTTGGGATCTTGTTGCGCACTTGGCTGAAGCGCTGGATGTACTTGCGGAGGGTTTCATCCTTCTTATGCAGCACAGCGCGCAGGTCGTTGTGGGTGAGCGCGCGCTCGTACGTCCCCTTGAAGTTGGAGACGAACTGCTTGCAAAGCTCCTCCCAAGAGTTCACAGAGTCCTCATAGAGGTTCAAGAGCCACGACTGCGCAGAGTCGAAAAGCGCGTGGGAGAACCAGTTGGCCATGACCTTTTCGTCTCCGCCTGCCGCCTGGATGGAAGTGGTGTAGAGCTGTAGGAACTCGATGGGGTTGCTTGAGCCGTCGTAGCCCTTGGAGAGAGCCGACCTGTACTTTGGGGGCCAGACCACACGGCGCAGGGAGCGGGTAAACGCCATGCAACCTGTTGCGTACGTGGCGACCCCATGCTGCAGCGCGCTGCGGTTCTGCTGGCCCGCCTGGCCGATTTCTTCCACGAGGCGGTTCTGGCGGTTGCGCTGGAGCTCCATGCCCACTCGTGCGTCCGGGGCGGTGCGCTGCACGATCAGGCAGTCGTGAGGCGAGGACGCGTGGAAGACAGCCCTCTGCGTCGTAGCCGGTGCAGGCCCTGGTGGAGGCGGAGGAGCGTCAGGCGCTGCCGTGCCCACGAGGGAGGGGTGCATGACGGACAACGACGAAGCGGGTCGTGTCGTGGCGATGCCGACGAGGTGGTTGAGGCGCTCCAGCCACTGCTCGTGAGACTCAGCGGTATGCTGATAGCGAAGAAGGTCTTGCGTTATGAGCAGGGCGGTATGCGGCGCGGGGTCCGTCCTCCCTGGGCCGGAGCCGTTTGGGAGCTGCGTCGGGTGCGACGACTGCGCGTCTGACGAGAGTATATCTCGACAAGTCCCAGGGTTGCGCACCCCGGGTTGATTGAAGGGGAGAGAGAGGAGCGTTGGTGATCACGACGGCTGACAAGCAAGGTTTTACCCAGGTTCAGGCTCCCGGAGGATAACACCCTACTCCTGCTTGTCTGTTATTGATGGCGAGTTGCGGTTACAATGGCGGCGAGATTGCGATCTCAATAGGGTTTGTGGCGGTGGCTGTTGGCGTGTCCTCTAGGACGAGCAACCCTCCTGGCTTTATAGGTAGCCAGGTCTCGGGTGGTCGGTATCGACAGCAATTACATATATGGAAGGTTATGAGACCTAACCGACTTGGACTAGGATACATGGTACCCCGAGTGGGCCTTCTGTGGGCCTCCCCGTGCTTGGCGCGGCCCAGGTAGCCTCATCGTGGGCTAGTCGAAAGGTAGCCCCACGTCAGTAGCCCCCGAGTGCTTGGTCGAAGCGTAGCGTCGGGCAAAGGACTTATTCCTCCTGGACGCGCCATTGGATTGCTTGATCTTGAGTTTGTACTCGTTTTCTTCAGTCGAAGAGGACACTCCCGATGGGAGTAATATCTTCAGTCGAATTTCTTTGTCTTGATCTTCCTGTGAAGCCTGCTTCTATTCGGCCTGTTGGCGTACATGTAGATTTGATTCGGCTGCTCGAGCTTACTCGAATTTGTTTGCCACCCGAATGGATGTTTCGGGTTCTCAGACTAGCATACTGTCTTACTGAGTTGTTTCAGCTTTGAAGCTTACTACTCGAATCTTGCGTTCGAGTGTAACATCCCAACATTTTTTTTTAATGTTTGAATATCACTAAAATTAAAAACTTTTGTTTTGATTAAAATAAAATATTAAAATACATAAGAAAACCAACTACAAAAGACTTTAAACATGATAAAAAGGTTTAATATTTCAAATATCTCAGTTTATCAAATTTTCAAAACTTGTTTCAAGTTAAACATTTTTATTATTACATTGTATTTTCTTAAGCCTAATTATATAAATTGATAAATGTGTTACAAACTTTCAAACCACTTTATTCTAATAAAATAGTTTACTTATAAGTAATTGATCTCTACCACTTAGCCATATCTATTCATAAATTCAAGACTATTGAAATGGTATAATTACCAAATAGTTTTCACTCATTTAACTAAGTTCAAAATATAGTTTGGAAATTATAAGACTATAGTTTATAACTTTAAAACTTCATAAATTAAAATTAATGAATTATCCAAATAAACATTTCATTTGCTTAAAAGAATTTCATTTATTTTCAAAGCATGAAATGATTAATATATTCTAAATAAGAAATGAATTAATATAAAAATCTTTTCCAAAGTTGTTATGAAGTTTCAATTGAATTATCTTAAATTTAAAATGTAATGGTGCACAAATTATTTTGAATTAAAATGAATACATTATTTCCCCTTTTTACTTTCATATAGTATGTGTTATATTATTTAGTATTATACTAAAGCCTAAAATGAATTTAGTATTTGAAAATGAGTTTAAATGACTTAAATTCAAACAATATCAGAATGTGAGTATTTCATAAAATTTAGTTAGCCAAAAGAAATATTAATTAAGCTATATTTTAAAATTGACATTAAGTGTCAAATTTGTATTAAGCCAATATTTCAAAATTATTAATTTTAAAAAAAATTCAAAACATGCCCACTAATGTTTTAAAGCATAGATATGAATTTTAAAAATTTATAGAAATTTGTTTCACTCCATTTGCAGTTTTAAATCAAAAGTTATAAAAGAAATAAATAAATCAGAAAAGGAAAAGAATAATAAAAAAGGAAAGGCTAACTGGGCCGAAGCCCAGCTTCTTCTCTCGCGCGCGCAGATTGCAGCAAGCCCACTAGAGCCTGCACCTCTCTCACCCACTGACCGGTGGACCCCACCGCCCAGGTCGTCTTCAACCTCACCCCCAAATCCCGCCCCCGAGTCAAGAAACGGCCGGCGATTACCTCGCTTAAATGTGGGCGATTTAAGACGCAAATCAACCGCACCCCCAGCTCCTTATCATCCCCTACTCCTCCGCTCGGTTTTCCCTCGTCCCCAGCTCAAAACCGTGCCTCGAGGCTGCCACAAATCCTCGCCGGAGCTCCATCGCCGCCGCCGGCAATTTCTTTAAACTCCGGTCGGCTCTGTCAACCCCCGACCCCGAGACTCCGTCCATCTCTACCCCTGGTCAATGCGCCCCTCCTCACGCCCTCCTTCGTTCTCGTTTTGCAGTCAGGAGATCACAGCGAGCTCGACTCGGAGTCTCGAAACGGTCCACGACCGAGCCGCGGTCCGCGGTGAACGTCACAGTCACCTCCGCGCGTCCGGGGAAGCACCGGAGCCTCGAAACGGTCCACGACCGAGCCGCCGCCACCGTCTGCCCCGTCTCCGGCGACCTCCCAGCGCCGCCACGGTGAGCCCCTCTCCTGGATCGTCTGATCTGTATTGTACGCGTAGGATTAGATCTTCAAAAACTGAACCGGTATTTAGATCATGACCGTTAGATCTGGATCTGACGATCCACATCCAATGACTTAACCACGTCAGCAGCCCAGTCAGCGTCCAGTCAGCTGCCACGTGGAAAATGATTTTCTTATTTAAATTTAATTCGCAGTTTTGCAGAAAAGCCCCTGTCACATAGATCTGTCATAACTTTTTAACCACTTATCCAAATTCAAATATTTGTACATATTTGGAAAGCTCTTGACATGTAGAATATTTTGGATCGGCCAAAATTCAAATTTGACTTAGTATAAAATATTCAAATTTCAAATGGTGAATTTGAGTATATTTGTAATAACTTTAAATCTATAAATCCAAAAATTGCAAATAAAATTGTTTTAGAAACTTTGGAATATACATAAATGGATGCCTCTGTTATAAATTAATTTTGAATATTATTTTAAACGATTTCATAGTTGTGTGTTCAATTTGAATAGTTTGACTATTTTTGACATAACTTTTAATAGAAACATTATTTTTAATTAAATCCAATTGCAATAAATTTAATTAAATGCTCTCTGTTGAATTAAACACTATTTATAAAATTTTGTTGTAAAAAAAATATAATCATTGAAAACTTTAATCTTATAATTATTCCTTTTATTATATTTTCCAAAAATAGAAATTAATTAAATTGCAATTTATAAATTCATGCTCATTTATAAATATCACAAAGATTAGTATTATGTTTCTTGTGATTTAAAATTTCATTTCATGCATAGCATATTTTACTTTGTAGTTATATTTCGCATAAGAAAACTCCTCCCCCATTTTCTCTAAGGTAGGATTATTTTCAAACTTAGTATTTTGGTGAAGTGTTATACACTTAGACACTTAGGATATTTCAACCTGGAGCTAGAAGGCCAATGAAGAACTTAGCCAAAAACAAGACTTCAGAAGTATCTTCAAGGAGTAGAAGCACTTAGAAGAAAAGTGAGAAGAAGTTCAAGAAGGCCGACCCCCTTTTTATTCTCTAAGTCTTTCTGTCTGGCTTTTCTTCTTCTCTGAGAACTCATGATGACTAAGTTAAAGACCAGCCTCGAGGACACAAGAATCATCAAGTCTGAAGATTCATCAAGACTACCAAGAATTCAATCAAGACATCACCAAGGAGAATATTACAAGTCTGGAGATGAAGCCTGGAGGACAACTACATCTTTCTTTCTATCTTTTTCCTCTTTCCTAATCTTGTCTTGACTTAAACCATTTTTGATCATGATATTATCATCTTGAAGTTGTTGGATTCTAGCGGCATAGTGAGATGAAGCGGCCTGGAAAACAAACCTTACATGTCCACGTACATGAGACCTGTTCCACAATTTAAGTGGCCGGCCGGGTGTCTGTCTCTCTCACTATAGTGAATGTCCAATTTACAAAGAGTTGATAATAATTGTTGATCACCTCGAAGAATAGAGCTAGTATTTTCTCTAAGTATTTTCCACATCAGAACTAAGCCATTAGAGTGCTTATTCAAGAATGATATAAAACAAAATGTTTTATTCAACTTATGACTTTAGTCCTTAGTCATTTTGACCAACCCATTTCCTTGCATTAACTTAAAGAATGTTCATGGCATGACATGCATTTCTAGTCCTTAGAAATAAATTGCATATCATACATGACATGCTTTCCTTAGAAGTTTTACAAAACTTGTTTGTTCACTATGAATTGTGCATGTTTGTTTGTTGATTGTTGTTTTGTTGTTTGCTTATATTGTTTAGATTGAACGAAGAGCAAACTATCGTTGTTGAATAGAGTTTGTGAACAACGACAACATTCAAAGGCAAGTGGCACACCCGCATAAAAGTCCTATTATTTCTATGCATGAGTAGAGTATTTTCTATAAGCATGTGTAGGATAGCATTGCTATGCAAGCCATGATAGATCTCTTTATTCCTGTGTCTAGGTTCCTACGAAATTACTTAGTAGAATAGTGATGCTATGCAAAAACTATTTTGATGAAAAGATAAGTATACTAAGTTTTAATCAAACACCTGGGTGGAAATTGGTTGCTTGGCTGTATGAGTTGAGTGTTGTTCCCAGGGGTGTTACCTGTGGAATATTCACTTGTGGAAGGACACCCAGGAGCAAAGGAATCTGAAGAACTCCAAGTGAAGATTGCTTCTCGTGCAGCCATTGCCAATATGGGCTCTGGCTTGATCAACTAAGCTGCGTGGACTCTCCCCGGCCTGACAGGTGGTGGTAGAGGATTTGTAGGTGGAGCGCGTCAGGCCAGAGTGGGAGGGAAAATGCTTCTGAAAGATCTCGTCTCATTCTTTCCTTTCCTTATCACAAATGGTGTGTAAAGGGTAATTTGGGTGGAATGGGTACAATGGTGAACGTGCACAACCTCTGCAGAGTTAAAATCTAAGTACTTAGCCGTGTCCCCGGAAATGGACAATTGAGTAGCTGAACGAGGATGTCAACGGAGGATTCCACCATTCCAACTTATAAATTAAAAACTTGATGGGTGAACAAGGGAAGAATGAGACAGTGGATTTCATGCCACGGATGTCTCGAATAGAAGAAAAGTGTTTTCAAAAAGGTTAGGGAAAAACTTGTTTTCTGCAAAATAGCCTTGAGCTCCACCAGCCAAATAAGCATATAGGCTTTAGAGTTACTCCATTAAGTGTCCACCATAGTGTCACTTGCCAGACTCCATTTTTAATGGAATCTGACCCACGTTGTTGCAATATTTTTCTTATTGCAGATTGATCAGATGACGAGAGAGGTTTCGTTTATAGGTTTCGAGTCTACAACCAACATGTTTTCGCGTGTGGCAACATGAAGTTGTTGGAGACCCACTGTTATTGTATTTCCGCTGTGTACTTTTTCAATGCTAGCTTTATGCTATGCAACTTGTATCGAATATTTTGTAATTCTGGATCATCGATGTAATAAAATTGACTCTTTGTTGTGATATTACATCGCAAACTGTGTGTGCAAATGAATCGATCCAGGGATTTGCACTATACACAGGTATCTGCCTTATTTAAAGTGCAGGTATGCTACAGATGGTATCAGAGCACTGTGTTGCCTGTAGGTTCGAAACCCTAGGTTTGGATAGAAATAGGTTTGACCATAGGATTGAAAATCTATTTTTCTTCACTTTTTTAAAAAACAAATCTTTTCACTCTGTCTTCCTCGTATTCTCATCTACTATCAACCTTCTGAAAATACCTTATCTTACTCTAGATGACCATGCTCTTATAGTCTAAGTCTGATTCTGCTGCTTCATATGGAAAAGCTACGATTCAACATGAAGTTCTACGTGCATGGAAGACCACTGAAGAACCAAGATTCGACCAACACCTCGAAGATATCCATAAAAGTTGAACAAGAACTTGAAGCACTTGCGAAGGAGGTAGATTTGACCACCACTCAAATAGAACAACGATATCGTGTTAGTGTATTGGTCATACCAACTTTGGTTGTGTGACAATACTAGATTGTTTGCTTTGTGTTAGCACCTCGTTGCTTGATGTTTGTTAGATATTGTTTGTAATTATTTGTCTTGATCTTCTTGTATAAGTTAGAATGTTGACTATCAACAAAACTTTTCTTTTAAGGGTGGTAGCCACCCAGTTAAAGTGAACCCCGTTTCTTAAACCCAGAGATCCCAAACTATCTGTCTTTCGAGCCTCCCCAAATCAGAAAAATCATCCTCTACAAGTTTTCAAGTTTCCATGTCAAAAATTACATTTCCCAAAACCTCTCGAGCTATCAAAATCATTTCAAGTAGTTGCTTTTCTTTCTAGCTTCTCCGAATCTCGGGGACGAGATTCCTTTAAGGGTGGTAGTCTGTAACATCCCAACATTTTTTTTAATGTTTGAATATCACTAAAATTTAAAACTTTTGTTTTGATTAAAATAAAATATTAAAATACATAAGAAAACCAACTACAAAAGACTTTAAACATGATAAAAAGGTTTAATATTTCAAATATCTCAGTTTATCAAATTTTCAAAACTTGTTTCAAGTTAAACATTTTTATTATTCCATTGTATTTTCTTAAGCCTAATTATATAAATTGATAAATGTGTTACAAACTTTCAAACCACTTTATTCTAATAAAATAGTTTACTTATAAGTAATTGATCTCTACCACTTAGCCATATCTATTCATAAATTCAAGACTATTGAAATGGTATAATTACCAAATAGTTTTCACTCATTTAACTAAGTTCAAAATATAGTTTGGAAATTATAAGACTATAGTTTATAACTTTAAAACTTCATAAATTAAAATTAATGAATTATCCAAATAAACATTTCATTTGCTTAAAAGAATTTCTTTTATTTTCAAAGCATGAAATGATTAATATATTCTAAATAAGAAATGAATTAATATAAAAATCTTTTCCAAAGTTGTTATGAAGTTTCAATTGAATTATCTTAAATATAAAATGTAATGGTGCACAAATTATTTTGAATTAAAATGAATACATTATTTCCCCTTTTTACTTTCATATAGTATGTGTTATATTATTTAGTATTATACTAAAGCCTAAAATGAATTTAGTATTTGAAAATGAGTTTAAATGACTTAAATTCAAACAATATCAGAATGTGAGTATTTCATAAAATTTAGTTAGCCAAAAGAAATATTAATTAAGCTATATTTTAAAATTGACATTAAGTGTCAAATTTGTATTAAGCCAATATTTCAAAATTATTAATTTTAAAAAAAATTCAAAACATGCCCAGTAATGTTTTAAAGCATAGATATGAATTTTAAGAATTTATAGAAATTTGTTTCACTCCATTTGCAGTTTTAAATCAAAAGTTATAAAAGAAATAAATAAATCAGAAAAGGAAAAGAATAAAAAAAAAGGAAAGGCTAACTGGGCCGAAGCCCAGCTTCTTCTCTCGCGCGCGCAGATTGCAGCAAGCCCACTAGAGCCCGCACCTCTCTCACCCACTGACCGGTGGACCCCACCGCCCAGGTCGTCTTCAACCTCGCCCCCAAATCCCGCCCCCGAGTCAAGAAACGGCCGGCGATTACCTCGCTTAAATTTGGGCGATTTAAGACGCAAATCAACCGCACCCCCAGCTCCTTATCATCCCCTACTCCTCCGCTCGGTTTTCCCTCGTCCCCAGCTCAAAACCGTGCCTCGAGGCTGCCACAAATCCTCGCCGGAGCTCCATCGCCGCCGCCGGCAATTTCTTTAAACTCCGGTCGGCTCTGTCAACCCCCGACCCCGAGACTCCGTCCATCTCTACCCCTGGTCAATGCGCCCCTCCTCACGCCCTCCTTCGTTCTCGTTTTGCAGTCAGGAGATCACAGCGAGCTCGACTCGGAGTCACCGACGCCGTCGCGATTCCGTCCTTGCCCAGCCGCTACCCGAGCACGCGCGAGACGCCAGGATCACCTCCATCGTCTTCGTCGGTCCGCGGTGAACGTCACGGTCACCTCCGCGCGTCCGGGGAAGCACCGGAGCCTCGAAACGTTCCACGACCGAGCCGCCGCCACCGTCTGCCCCGTCTCCGACGACCTCCCAGCGCCGCCACGGTGAGCCCCTCTCCTGGACCGTCTGATCTGTATTGTACGCGTAGGATTAGATCTTCAAAAACTGAACCGGTATTTAGATCATGACCGTCAGATCTGGATCTGACGATCCACATCCAATGACTTAACCACGTCAGCAGCCCAGTCAGCATCCCAGTCAGCGTCCAGTCAGCTGCCACGTGGAAAATGATTTTCTTATTTAAATTTAATTCGCAGTTTTGCAGAAAAGCCCCTGTCACTTAGATCTGTCATAACTTTTTAACCACTTATCCAAATTCAAATATTTGTACATATTTGGAAAGCTCTTGACATGTAGAATATTTTGGATCGGCCAAAATTCAAATTTGACTTAGTATAAAATATTCAAATTTCAAATGGTGAATTTGAGTATATTTGTAATAACTTTAAATCTATAAATCCAGAAATTGCAAATAAAATTGTTTTAGAAACTTTGGAATATACATAAATGGATGCCTCTGTTATAAATTAATTTTGAATATTATTTTAAACGATTTCATAGTTGTGTGTTCAATTTGAATAGTTTGACTATTTTTGACATAACTTTTAATAGAAACATTATTTTTAATTAAATCCAATTGCAATAAATTTAATTAAATGCTCTCTGTTGAATTAAACACTATTTATAAAATTTTGTTGTAAAAAAATATAATCATTGAAAACTTTAATCTTATAATTATTCCTTTTATTATATTTTCCAAAAATAGAAATTAATTAAATTGCAATTTATAAATTCATGCTCATTTATAAATATCACAAAGATTAGTATTATGTTTCTTGTGATTTAAAATTTCATTTCATGCATAGCATATTTTACTTTGTAGTTATATTTCGCATAAGAAAACTCCTCCCCCATTTTCTCTAAGGTAGGATTATTTTCAAACTTAGTATTTTGGTGAAGTGTTATACACTTAGACACTTAGGATTTTTCAACCTGGAGCTAGAAGGCCAATGAAGAACTTAGCCGAAAACAAGACTTCAGAAGTATCTTCAAGGAGTAGAAGCACTTAGAAGAAAAGTGAGAAGAAGTTCAAGAAGGCCGACCCCCTTTTTATTCTCTAAGTCTTTATGTCTGGCTTTTCTTCTTCTCTGAGAACTCATGATGACTAAGTTAAAGACCAACCTCGAGGACACAAGAATCATCAAGTCTGAAGATTCATCAAGACTACCAAGAATTCAATCAAGACATCACCAAGGAGAATATTACAAGTCTGGAGATGAAGCCTGGAGGACAACTACATCTTTCTTTCTATCTTTTTCCTCTTTCCTAATCTTGTCTTGACTTAAACCATTTTTGATCATGATATTATCATCTTGAAGTTTTTGGATTCTAGCGGCATAGTGAGATGAAGCGGCCTGGAAAACAAACCTTACATGTCCACGTACATGAGACCTGTTCCACAATTTAAGTGGCCGGCCGGGTGTCTGTCTCTCTCACTATAGTGAATATCCAATTTACAGAGAGTTGATAATAATTGTTGATCACCTCGAAGAATAGAGCTAGTATTTTCTCTAAGTATTTTCCACATCAGAACTAAGCCATTAGAGTGCTTATTCAAGAATGATATAAAACAAAATATTTTATTCAACTTATGACTTTAGTCCTTAGTCATTTTGACCAACCCATTTCCTTGCATTAACTTAAAGAATGTTCATGGCATGACATGCATTTCTAGTCCTTAGAAATAAATTGCATATCATACATGACATGCTTTCCTTAGAAGTTTTACAAAACTTGTTTGTTCACTATGAATTGTGCATGTTTGTTTGTTGATTGTTGTTTTGTTGTTTGCTTATATTGTTTAGATTGAACGAAGAGCAAACGATCGTTGTTGAATAGAGTTTGTGAACAACGACAACATTCAAAGGCAAGTGGCACACCCCCATAAAAGTCCTATTATTTCTATGCATGAGTAGAGTATTTTCTATAAGCATGTGTAGGATAGCATTGCTATGCAAGCCATGATAGATCTCTTTATTCCTGTGTCTAGGTTCTTATGAAATTACTTAGTAGAATAGTGATGCTATGCAAAAACTATTTTGATGAAAAGATAAGTATACTAAGTTTTAATCAAATACCTGGGTGGAAATTGGTTGCTTGGCTGTATGAGTTGAGTGTTGTTCCCAGGGGTGTTACCTGTGGAATATTCACTTGTGGAAGGACACCCAGGAGCAAAGGAATCTGAAGAACTCCAAGTGAAGATTTCTTCTCGTGCAGCCATTGCCAATATGGGCTCTGGCTTGATCAACTAAGCTGCGTGGACTCTCCCCGGCCTGACAGGTGGTGGTAGAGGATTTGTAGGTGGAGCGCGTCAGGCCAGAGTGGGAGGGAAAATGCTTCTGAAAGATCTCGTCTCATTCTTTCCTTTCCTTATCACAAATGGTATGTAAAGGGTAATTTGGGTGGAATGGGTACAATGGTGAACGTGCACAACCTCTGCAGAGTTAAAATCTAAGTATTTAGCCGTGTCCCCGGAAATGGACAATTGAGCAGCTGAACGAGGATGTCAACGGAGGATTCCACCATTCCAACTTATAAATTAAAAACTTGATGGGTGAACAAGGGAAGAATGAGACAGTGGATTTCATGCCACGGATGTCTCGAATAGAAGAAAAGTGTTTTCAAAAAGGTTAGGGAAAAACTTGCTTTCTGCAAAATAGCCTTGAGCTCCACCAGCCAAATAAGCATATAGGCTTTAGAGTTACTCCATTAAGTGTCCACCATAGTGTCACTTGCCAGACTCCATTTTTAATGGAATCTGACCCACGTTGTTGCAATATTTTTCTTATTGAAGATTGATCAGATGACGAGTGAGGTTTCGTTTATAGGTTTCGAGTCTACAACCAACATGTTTTCGCCTGTGGGAACATGAAGTTGTTGGAGACCCACTGCTATTGATTTCCGCTGTGTACTTTTTCAATGCTAGCTTTATGCTATGCAACTTGAATCGAATATTTTGTAATTCTGGATCATCGATGTAATAAAATTGACTCTTTGTTGTGATATTACATCGTAAACTGTGTGTGCAAATGAATCGATCCAGGGATTTGCACTATACACAGGTATCTGCCTTATTTAAAGTGCAGGTACGCTACATCGAGTTATCGAGCTGTTTCACTTGCTTGGAGCCGTTGGCTTGATGGCGTCACTGCTGACGTTTCCTTGCACGCCTCTGCGCCCGATGGGACGTGACGTGGCGGGGCCCACTGGCAGAGCTGACCACGGTCAGCAGTTGTCACGTCTCCGAACTGGGCACGAAATTTTCGCGCACGATGATGACGCCTCGATTCTCGTGCGTAGTGGAGGAAGTGGGCGGCGACGGTTGGTCTCTTTGCTTGACACATGGACGGCAGGATGGAGATGCTTGGAACCGTTTCGTGACGGACGGCTGAGGTGGATTTCGTCGAGGCATAAGTACTGCGCCACGGCGCGAGGGCATCATCTTCTGCAATCGTCAGCGCCTCCTTTCCCCTGCCTTCTGCCATTCTCGCCCTCATCCGAGCTATGTGCTATTTGTCCTCGCACCTTGCGCTGCCCTACGGAGCCATGGGCAAATCGAAGGCCGCCGCTGTCACCTCCGCCGCCGCCGACGAAGCCGGGCTGATGAAGAAGCCTGACGGCGACTGGCAAAGGTCGTCTGTGAAGAAGACGGAGTTCGAACTCCTCCGCGCGCAAGGCCTCCTGCCCCCTTCTGACCAAGTCCAGGTACGCGCTCCTGGCAAGGAAGTCTACCCCACACCCCGCGAGGGGGAACACGTGTGCTTCGTGGATTACCTTCCGCGGGGCTTCGGGTTCCCCTTGCATGATTTTGTGTGCCGTCTCTTGCACGCCTATGTGGTTCAGATCCATGATCTGACCCCCAATGGCGTCTTGAGCATCGCGGGCTTTATTGTGCTCTGCGAGTGCTTCCTGGGGGTTGCACCCCACTGGGCGCTATGGAAGTCGCTCTTCCTCGTTCGCAAGAACGTCGGGAAGAGCGGGTTACCATTCCCCGTGGGCGGCTTCAGAATCCAAGTGCGCGGTGATACCGCTTACTTTCAGATGAAGAAGTCGGACTCCGTCCAGGGGTGGCGCAAGAAATGGTTCTACGTCCAGTCGAACCAGGACGGCCTGGCGGCATTCGATAGCGGGCGCGGGTTGTGGAAGACTCATGCATGGTCGCACCCGCTGGCCGTGGAGGAGAAGGAAGCCGCGAGGCCGCTGCTGGGCCTGCTACGCAACCTCACCAAGACCCTGGGGCGTGAGACGGGTGGCGTCTTCCTGATGGCCACCTTCTTCCGTCTTCGGGTGCAGCCGCTTGGCGCTTGGCCCCACCCGATATGGACCGTCGAGGGCGTCAGCAACGAGCCACTTGACGGCGACGAACCCTGTTCCCGAGGTAATGTTCTTGACTTGTTCTCTTCGTTTCTTCTTTTCTTGATATCTTGCTTCTTAATTCGACTTGCGTCTACTTGTTTCAGGATCGATCTCTGATGGTCAGCCTTCCTCCTCTCCCTGAAAACGGACCCGACGACGAGTCGAAGGTTGTGGAGGAGGATGACGAAGACGACGACGAGCTCCCGTCCGCTGTCTCTCACAATGACGAGGTGGAGGATGATGTCGACGAGGAAGAACCCGCACGGAAGAGGCAGAAGCGTCGGAGTGGCGGTGACTCTGCGACTGCTTCATCGCCCGCTAGGGGTGCGGATGCTGATCCAGAGGAGGCCGTCACGACGTCGTCGGGTGTGCGGTCTCCGGGCGGTTGGAGTGAGCCGGTAGCTGCTCCCCCGGTCACCTCCGCGCCACCACGCGCGTTTGCGCGGCTGGCGTCTGTCTCCTTGGAGAGCGACAATGAGTTCGAAACCACCAGGTTAGTATCTTGTTGGCTTCGAGTTGTCTTTTGTAGTTCCATTCTTTTAGTTGGTCATTGTACTGTTTTGCTTCAGCCTTCGTTCTGGCGATGTCAACTCCCCTCATCGTGAAGTGGAGCACACGTCCGCCCCGTCGACCGAGCTGGTGACTCGGGTGGCGGTCGAGGAGCGCACACAACCTGCTGTCATCGCGTCGTCAAGTCGCGCTCCTCCGTCGTCTTCCGAAGATGTCGACCTCCTGGACCACGTAAGTCCTTTGTACTTGAGCTTGTAGTACTGCAGTTTCATCGGGTGCGCGATCAGCGCTCCCGATGGGAGTAGTGCCCGAAGGTGTGGGTGACTAGTATAGTCGCCCGCAACTTTATTAATTTCTTGCCTGTGTTTCAGCCGTACTACCGCCAGCAGCTTGATGCAGCAGCGGCTTACGTTCGCCTGGAGAAGGAGACGGTCCAGCTTCGTGCTTATCTGGACCAGGCTGATAGGCGGGTTGCTGAGCTGGAGTTGAAGATTCAGGCTCAGGCTGAGCTTGAGAAAGCTCTCCACGAGTCCCAGGAGCGGGAGCGGGTGCGGGTCGTCCAAGAGAAGACTCAAGTCGACCGTCTCCTCTCACTCGCCGGTGTTCTTGGGGGTAAGTTTCGGCTTGACGCCTACTGTTTCTTTTACTTTTCCTTTGTCTGACATTAGATCTGTTATTTAGATGACTGCGGCGGAGCTCCTCCGGAGGGCTCGTCGAGTGACACCGTTGACTTGGCGACTGCTGTCGGCTTCCTCGACCGCGTCTGCGCGTATTCGTCCGATGCGCTGAGGAAGTCGGCGGCTGCGCTGCAGCAGTCGACTGGTGCGCTTACGACGGTGCACCGGAGCATCTTCCCGAGTGATGCGCCGCCGACTGCCGTCGACGCTCTTGCCGCTCCGTTTAAGGACGACGCGACCACCCTCACGGACTTCACCCGGACCCAGAAGGTACGCGGCTCCGAGCTCACCTTCCAGCTCCTTCTAGGTCACCAGATTCAGGGCGATTTCGAGAAGGTCGTCAGCGGCTTCCCTCGGAGGGCTGATGGCCGGACCGCGTCCCTGGGCGGACTGAAGGCGCAGGCTAAGCAGCTAGTTGTGAAGCTTGTGGCTACCTTTGAGAGGGCGCTCGCCAAGGCGACTGAGGCGGCTGCTTCCCGGAAGACCCGCTCCCGGTCGGAGTCTGCTGCCCCGGAGTAGTAGTGGTGTAGGGATTCGGCAGTCGCCGTGGCCTGTACTTATAGTCTTTTGCTTATAATCGACTGATATTTTCTTTGGTCTTCTGACCTTGAACAGTATTGTGTGCTGAAATTGAGTATGTCTTCAACAATATTTGCTTGTGCTGAGCGGTCGCGCATCTGTATTGACTCTGTGAACTCATGGCAGACTGACGTGCGCGGCGGCATTTCCTCTGCGTCTGCAGCTGGGCCGAGTGGCGAGGGATATTCTTCGGGTGCTCGCCGTCGTCGGGCGACGCAAGCTCCTCCGCTAAGCGCGAACGACCAGCGGATCATCACATACTTGAAGAATAAGGTGGCTGAGCTTGAGGCGAACTTGAAGAATACCGAGCTGTGACGCCCGAAAATCGATACTATGTAGATTTAAGCGATCTCGCCAAAAATCCGCATAATAACGATTTTTTGTCGCCCACCAGACATAATGTGCATGCCGAAACATGCGCATTATGTGGGTGGAATTGTGATAGCATTACAACAGTTCCGATACATCCACAAATACAATAGAAGATATAATTACAACAACGACTCGAACGAGTCAAGATACAAATGTTACAATACAAAGATACAAATGACAGCGGAAGCAAAATAGTATCCGACTACGGATAAGAAGCAAATTGGACTAAGAGTCCTGAAGATAAGCAATGGCGCCATATCCCTGCCCAGCCAAGCCGGAGGGATTCCCAAGCTAACGTCGTCTGACTTCAAACCTGTTGACTGCACATAAAGCATAACCCAAAAGAGGGTCAGGGCACTCCCTGGCAAGCAAAACCGACTTGCCTACTTTCTACACCATCTCCCAAAATATAGGGGAGGTGGACTTTGCGGCAGCAGCACTAGCAACCTAAAGAGACACGCTACAACTTCCTTCTAATCAGAGAGGGATAAGAGAGCGCATAAGATAACCAACTACTACTAACACCAAACATAACCCATTCTCGGATTAACCCCCTCAACCAAGTATGAGGAAGGAATTCGGGAAACTCACACGTCGAACAGTTTTTAGTTACCATTTATTGTGAAAGTAATTCTATATTACTAGTCAAAATAATTAACAATGATTAGGTGTAAGTTGTCTAGATCTCATTAGTCGGCAACGCACCAAGTTGTCCATAACCGCGGACGCGGCTCATCGATAAGATTATACCCTGCAGGGGTGCACTATTGGACCCATACTCGCATGATCAACCCAGTCAAAAACATTAGGGCCTTTCAACCCAACTCTTTTCCTTCACCGCAACAAGTCTAGGAGCCACGGGAGCTATGCTGGTCCCGGCCAAAAGGGTGCGGACTCCCGCAGGACACACCCCTCCGCACCAACAGGCCGCGCCCTATATGCATGTAACAAGGCACACCGCCAAAGTAAAATACTACACTAGTATCATCAATGCATATGAGACAAATGGAAAACCCGAACTAGATGTGGCTCCCGGACAATTTGAAGTTCCAGTCAAAGTCGAGCGGGGCTCCATAGGGCCTCCCACAAGTGGTTAGTGCGCTCAGTCTTGGATTAGGGGAGCAAGATCTCAGTTCCTAGGTCGACACTTAGCAGAAAAAATCACCTCGCAAGGCCTTCCGCCGGTGCCTTATCTTTTAATTATATTACTCCAATATGATATAACATTTTATTAAGGTAGAATAATCTATCAAGCTAAGCATATGAAATAAAAGACCAACTGACGACTCGCACAACCAATTCTAAGCATGCACTACGACTCGCAAGGCTAACAAATAAACATACAACAGGTGATGGGATGTGGGGATAAAGCTGTATCGGTTGCAGGATAACATGTGAGGGGATCGCGATAAAGAATCGAATACTAGGGTAGCAGAGATCAACGGAAGGAATGAAAGACAATGTATAGGTAAACAAGCAAACTTTGCTTGCCTGGAAATCCCGCATGGAAGCAGATCTTGTCGTTGCTCACACATCTCATCGTCTTATCCGCGAAGAAGCAACAAACACTGGAAGCGCAAAAGATGCATTTTACAACTACGGCAAAAGATCCAGCATGATCATATGAGAATGATGCATGACATGGCAAGACGCAATACAAAAGCAATTAATCCAAATTAAGCGGGAAGACAATCCTGACAATTAATATTTAGGTGCAAGTTATTTATTTACCATCAATATTAAATGTTGGTTAATATGGTAACACATGGCATGAGTGATCTAATTAAATTAAATTGAATAGGGCATTAATTAAATAAAGCCCAACACAATCCATGTTTAATTATTTAGTTGCAATTAACAAATTACACTTAGTAAATAAAATAACAGATGCAAAAATACATACAAATGGCATATTAATATTCATTGCATTTTTATGATATAAAAACATATAAAGATTATTTATTTGGAGTTATAGAATTAAAGTTATTGCATTTATAAGTCCAGGGGTGTTTCTGCAAATTCCAGGGACCTGTCCGTGAAGGAAACTGTGATGGGAGGGTTTTATCACAAAACCAGGGAACCTAGGGGGCTCTCCGCAAAGATCCATCCGGATCTGGATCGGGAAAGTTTTGTTACCGCGCCTGGTGCTGACCCGAGACACTAACGTGCGGGACCCAGCGCCATGCTGGCGTGATGTGCGCGGGTGTGTGCAGTGCGGGCTCCCACGGTCACTGACCAGCGGGGCCCGCCTGTCAGTGGGCGAAACAAAATAGAGAAAAAGGGGCTTATTTCTCACAGCGCGCCGGGAGGGATCGAACTCGCGACTCGCGGGCAGGGAGAGATTCGGTGCCGCTAGCCACTGGGCCGTTCGGATGATGTTGATAGACTGAGCACAAGTTACTTTTTAACACGAACACGGAACACAAATCTCTGACGAAACTGAATCTCAAAGTTCAGTCTTCGCAGAACACGAACACGGTGACGACCTGCACGACTCCGGCGATCGGAACGGAAGGCTAGCTGGGGGGAAAGGGGAAAAGGAAAGGAAGCTCACTGGGAGGGGGCTCGGGGAGTCGTTCGTGCTCGACCTGGGTCGGAGGCGACGAATTTGCGGCGGCGGCGACGGCGATGTCGAGGACGACGGGGACGAGTCCGACGGCCCCTAGCAGCTACAGGCCCAACTCCTTCGGGGAAGAGGACGGTGGCGACGGGGCGAGGCTTCTGGGCTCCTCTGATGGGCTTCGACGGCACCGGGGCGGCGGCGCAACGGCGTGGTCTCCGGCGAGCTCTCGGTGGAGAAGATAAAATAGAGGGGAACGGAGGGGGAGAAGAAAAGGATGCGGCGGCGCGGCTGCGAGGGAGAGGAGGGTGGCGGCTAGGGTTTTGGAGGAGGGTCGGGGCAGGCTAAGTAGAGGGGAGGAGTGGGTGAGGAGAGCACGTGGTGGGCACCATGGCCACGGTGGAAAGCACCGGCTCTCCTCTGATCGTACGGAGGAAGAAAGCGACTAGGGGAGATGGACTGGGCCAAAGGAGAGGAGATGGGCCAGGTAAGTGGGACTTCGGCCCAGGTAAGATTTTTCTTTCTGAAATTTTTATTTCTCTTTTAGTTCTTTTTCTGTTTTTGTATTTCTAAAACAAACTAGAAAAGAATTTTGAATAAAGAATCTTTACAAAATAGTTTTTGTTTAAAATAGGCAATTTAATAAACTAGTTTTTATAATATTTGCAAAAGATTTAAAATACACATTTTAATTAATTTGAAAAGCATTTCAATTTAATTGTGGAAATTTAATTTAAATGCAACAAATTAAATTTAATGCGATGCAATGCGATGCCATGTTGATGCAAAAAGAAAACTCACAAAACTAAAAGGGGATAAATCCCGGAACGTTACAATCGACACCACTAACAAGGGATCGCGTCCCGCGATCCACGCCGAGACCACAAGAAGAGAGGGGTAACTATCGAGTCTTCACGCTCCGGGATGAACTTCTCGACACCACTACCAAGGGATTGTTGCTCCACCTTGAAATTCTCGACACCACTAACGAGGGATTGTTGCTCACGACGAAGACGACTCCGAAAGATCGAACCTAATAGGATAAAAGGCAAGAAAACGTCCACCCACACGTAGGATCCTAAAACTTTGAAAGTTTGGATAAGAGAAGAGACTCCAAAACAAATAAGATAAGAGGAGAAATAGAATTGAGGTAAGGAGTAAATAGAAACCTATTGAGATATTTTTCAAAATAATTTAAGTCAAATAGTTTTCGACACTCTAGAAACAGCGACCGTTAGCGAGGTTATCCTACAGGCTTTTGTGGACACGCTGCTTCGATAACCATTCGTATCGAAACAACAAGGAGATCGAAACCAAGGCTCTGATACCACTTTGTGACGCCCGAAAATCGATACTATGTAGATTTAAGCGATCTCGCCAAAAATCCGCATAATAACGATTTTTGGTCGCCCACCAGACATAATGTGCATGCCGAAACATGCGCATTATGTGGGTGGAATTGTGATAGCATTACAACAGTTCCGATACATCCACAAATACAACATAAGATATAATTACAACAACGACTCGAACGAGTCAAGATACAAATGTTACAATACAAAGATACAAATGACAGCGGAAGCAAAATAGTATCCGACTACGGATAAGAAGCAAATTGGACTAAGAGTCCTGAAGATAAGCAATGGCGCCATATCCCTGCCCAGCCAAGCCGGAGGGATTCCCAAGCTAACATCGTCTGACTTCAAACCTGTTGACTGCACATAAAGCATAACCCAAAAGAGGGCCAGGGCACTCCCTGGCAAGCAAAACCGACTTGCCTACTTTCTACACCATCTCCCAAAATATAGGGGAGGTGGACTTAGCGGCAGCAGCACTAGCAACCTAAAGAGACACGCTACAACTTCCGTCTAATCAGAGAGGGATAAGAGAGCGCATAAGATAACCAACTACTACTAACACCAAACATAACCCATTCTCGGATTAACCCCCTCAACCAAGTATGAGGAAGCAATTCGGGAAACTCACACGTCGAACAGTTTTTAGTTACCATTTATTGTGAAAGTAATTCTATATTACTAGTCAAAATAATTAACAATGATTAGGTGTAAGTTCTCTAGATCTCATTAGTCGGCAACGCACCAAGTTGTCCATAACCGCGGACGCGGCTCATCGATAAGATTATACCCTGCAGGGGTGCACTACTGGACCCATACTCGCATGATCAACCCAGTCAAAAACATTAGGGCCTTTCAACCCAACTCTTTTCCTTCACCGCAACAAGTCTAGGAGCCACGGGAGCTATGCTGGTCCCGGCCAAAAGGGTGCGGACTCCCGCATGACACACCCCTCCGCACCAACAGGCCGCGCCCTATATGCATGTAACAAGGCACACCGTCAAAGTAAAATACTACACTAGTATCATCAATGCATATGAGACAAATGGAAAACCCGAACTAGGTGTGGCTCCCGGACAAGTTGAAGTTCCAGTCAAAGTCGAGACGGGCTCCATAGGGCCTCCCACAAGTGGTTAGTGCGCTCAGTCTTGGATTAGGGGAGCAAGATCTCAGTTCCTAGGTCGACACTTAGCTGAACAAATCACCTCGCAAGGCCTTCCGCCGGTGCCTTATCTTTTAATTATATTACCCCAATATGATATAACATTTTATTAAGGTAGAATAATCTATCAAGCTAAGCATATGAAATAAAAGACCAACTGACGACTCGCACAACCAATTCTAAGCATGCACTACGACTCGCAAGGCTAACAAATAAACATACAACAGGTGATGGGATGTGGGGATAAAGCTGTATCGGCTGCAGGATAACATGTGATGGGATCGCGATAAAGAATCGAATACTAGGGTAGCAGAGATCAACGGCAGGAATGAAAGACAATGTATAGGTAAACAAGCAAACTTTGCTTGCCTGGAAATCCCGCATGGAAGCAGATCTTGTCGTTGCTCACACATCTCATCGTCTTATCCGCGAAGAAGCAACAAACACTGGAAGCGCAAAAGATGCATTTTACAACTACGGCAAAAGATCCAGCATGATCATATGAGAATGATGCATGACATGGCAAGACACAATACAAAAGCAATTAATCCAAATTAAGCGGGAAGACAATCCCGACAATTAATATTTAGGTGCAAGTTATTTATTTACCATCAATATTAAATGTTGGTTAATATGGTAACACATGGCATGAGTGATCTAATTAAATTAAATGGAATAGGGCATTAATTAAATAAAGCCCAACACAATCCATGTTTAATTATTTAGTTGCAATTAACAAATTACACTAAGTAAATAAAATAACAGATGCAAAAAGACATACAAATGGCATATTAATATTCATTGCATTTTTCTGATATAAAAACATATAAAGATTATTTTATTTGGAGTTATAGAATTAAAGTTATTGCATTTATAAGTCCAGGGGTGTTTCTGCAAATTCTAGGGAACTGTCCGTGAAGGAAACTGTGATGGGAGGGTTTTATCACGAAACCAGAGAACCTAGGGGGCTCTCCGCAAAGATCCATCCGGATCTAGATCGGGAAAGTTTTGTTACCGCGCCTGGTGCTGACCCGAGACACTGACGTGCGGGACCCAGCGCCATGCTGGCGTGATGTGCGCGGGTGTGTGCAGTGCGGGCTCCCGCGGTCACTGACCAGCGGGGCCCGCCTGTCAGTGGGAGAAACAAAATAGAGAAAAAGGGGCTTATTTCTCACAGCGCGGCGGGAGGGATCAAACTCGCGACTCGCGAGCAGGGAGAGATTCGGTGCCGCTAGCCACTGGGCCGTTCGGATGATGTTGATAGACTGAGCACAAGTTACTTTTTAACACGAACACGGAACACAAATCTCTGACGAAACTGAATCTCAAAGTTCAGTCTTCGCAGAACACGAACACGGTGACGACCTGCACGACTCCGGCGATCGGAACGGAAGGCTAGCTGGGGGGAAAGGGGAAAAGGAAAGGAAGCTCACTGGGAGGGGGCTCGGGGAGTCGTTCGTGCTCGACCTGGGTCGGAGGCGACGAATTTGCGGCGGCGGCGACGGCGATGTCGAGGACGACGGGGACGAGTCCGACGGCCCCTAGCAGCTACAGGCCCAACTCCTTCGGGGAAGAGGACGGTGGCGACGCGACGAGGCTTCTGGGCTCCTCTGATGGGCTTCGAGGGCACCGGGGCGGCGGCGCAACAGCGTGGTCTCCGGCGAGCTCTCGGTGGAGAAGATAAAATAGAGGGGAACGGAGGGGGAGAAGAAAAGGATGCAGCGGCGCGGCTGCGAGGGAGAGGAGGGTGGCGGCTGGGGTTTTGGAGGAGGGTCGGGGCAGGCTAAGTAGAGGGGAGGAGTGGGTGAGGAGAGCACGTGGTGGGCACCATGGCCACGGTGGAAAGCACCGGCTCTCCTCTGATCGTACGGAGGAAGAAAGCGACTAGGGGAGATGGACTGGGCCAAAGGAGAGGAGATGGGCCAGGTAAGTGGGACTTCGGCCCAGGTAAGATTTTTCTTTCTGAAATTTTTATTTCTCTTTTAGTTCTTTTTCTGTTTTTGTATTTCTAAAACAAACTAGAAAAGAATTTTGAATAAAGAATCTTTACAAAATAGTTTTTGTTTAAAATAGGCAATTTAATAAACTAGTTTTTATAATATCTGCAAAAGATTTAAAATACACATTTTAATTAATTTGAAAAGCATTTCAGTTTAATTGTGGAAATTTAATTTAAATGCAACAAATTAAATTTAATGCGATGCAATGCGATGCCATGTTGATGCAAAAAGAAAACTCACAAAACTAAAAGGGGATAAATCCCGGGGCGTTACAGAGCTGCTGTTGCATCGGTCCCGGTCGCATCCTACCGCAGGGTTCTCCCAGCATGAAGATTCTCTGATCGGGGAGATCGATCTGATCAGTCGACAACTTCAAGGTTGGTATCCTCCGTGGCTGCTTTTCCTTGTTAAAACTTGCTGGTTCTGACTTCTAGCTTGTGTATGCAGATGTGAACCCGGATTGGGAGGCTGAGCGGGATCGCGTTGAAGAGCGTGTTACCCGGGAGGCGTCTGGCGACTCCTACGAAGCTCGCCAATTCTGGGTGAACAAGTCGAGAGGGCGCATCCTTGCTCTTATGCTTGACCGAACTTGGCGTGCGGCTTTCCTTCTGGAGAATTGCCGGAAGACCCTTTGGCACATCCATCGTGTTTACTTCCCCCACAATGGGCAGCCGCATGGGCTGGCCACCTTGCTGGAGAGGTTCCGTGATGGTGATGCGCTGAAGGAGATCGTCCATGCTCAGATTGTCGCGGGGCGAATGCGGCTCTGGCGTACGTCCGGCTGCATCGGCCGAACCTTCCGTTGGAGAGGCTGATGGGTGGACTGCCTGGCGACGCCGAGTACGCTGATACCCTGGCGGCTGCGCACCAGATGATCGAGCAGGTGCAGAAGCATAGTGAGCGCCTCGTAGGCCCACTCGGTGCGCCAAAGGGCGAGCCTGCAGACTAAGAATAGCTTTCTTCTGCTGTACAGGGTTAGTTATAGGTGGCGAATATGCCAATGTAAATGACAGTATATGAAGTTAAAAGAGTTCTCGGGTGTCGAGTGAAATTGTTTGCATTACTGTGCGAGTATTTGCTTCGGCTCTGACTTTTGTGGCGCAGCCCCCGAGTAACTTCGGTGACAGCCTAAGCCTGCGTTGTGAACTTGTGTGGCGTCCTAGAATTTTTCAAGTGAAACCTGTATACCGCGGCTTCCGATTGTGTCGGCTGGCGATTTAGGGTATCGGACTTTGACCTGTATGGCGTAGCCCCCGAGCAGCTCGGGTGGCGGCCTAGGATTTTTCAGTGAAGCCTGCATGGCGCAGCCCCCGAGTAGTTCGAGTGGCGGCCTAGGGATTTTTCAAGTGTGACCTGTGAGGTGCAGCCCCCGAGTGCGTCGGGTGGCGACCTAGGATTTTTGACTTGACCTGTGCGGCGCAACTCCCGAGTAAGTCGGGTAGAGGCCTAGGATTTTTGAGTTGCACCTGTGCGGCGCATCCCCCGATTGGTTCGAGTGGCGGCCTAGGCTTTTTCAAGTGTGACCTGTGAGGTGCAGCCCCCTAGTGCGTCGGGTGGCGACCTAGGATTTCTAACTTGACCTGTGCGGCGCAACTCCCGAGTAGATCGAGTAGAGTCCTATGATTCTGCGAGTTGTGCCTGTATGGCGCAGCCCCCGAGTGATTCGAGTGGCGGCCTAGGCTTTTTCAAGTGTGACCTATGAGGTGCAGCCCCCGAGTGTGTCGGGTGGCGACCTAGGATTTCTGACTTGACCTGTGCGGCGCAACTCCCGAGTAGATCGAGTAGAGGCCTAGGATTTTGCGAGTTGTGCCTGTATGGCGCAGCCCCCGAGTGATTCGAGTAGCGGCCTAGGCTTTTCTTTCAACCTGTGTGGCGCAGCCCCCGAGTGATTCGAGTGACGGCCTAGGATTTTTGTTTGCCTTGACTGAGACATTGTTGCAAACAGGCCGCCTCGTTAAAACCCTTCCAGTCCCCTGAGGTACCCATGTAAGGGAAAGAGTGCGTCTGAAACCTGTCGCGTTGACATGCTATCCTTGTTTACAATGGTTGGGTCGACTAAGCATAGAACCGCCGGAGTTGTGCGACGTTCCACGGGTGTTGGGGATATATCAACAAGGGGTATCTCCAACATGGATCAATCCGGCTAGTCCAGGGTGGCCCAAGGGTGGTAAGGCTGAAGCCTGTCGGGCGGCCCAAATAGCTGACGTACAAGGAAGTAGGCGGACGGTCCAAGGAAGGCGGAAGGCCGAAGCCCATCAAGCCACCAAGCCCAAGACGGAAGGCGGCAACTAAGCCGGCTAGGTCTAGGACTCTGATTACTTGCCGAACAAGTACTTGCCTTGTATCCTGGGGTTTGGCCGCCAATATAAGCCGGCCACCAGGAAGCCTTTAGGGCACGCTCCAATACGCATCATACACATTGTAACATGTTCACGGCTATTGCCTCATAGTGAATTATAACAGCACGTAGGATCTGACCACCGTTGCGGGATCTGAAGCTGGGTAAACTCGCCGTGTTCAATCCCGTCCTCGACGACACCAACATTCTTCCGCACAATCCATACGTAGGCTAGAGGACCCCCGTCTGCTATAAATTATGCCGATACCACGACAGTTGGCGCCCACCATTGGGCATAGGGTTCCTGGCGTCACGTTCCAGGCGGGAACACTTGGCGGCGCGGGCAAGCAGATCACCGTCGGCCGCATCACAAGGTATGGCGGCCACATCTACGTCAACTCGGATAAGTCCTAGCTCCCGGCGGACGACTACCTTATCGGATGCGCAATCGTACCGATCGGAGGGATCGACGTCTTCATCGGGTACACGCCAGAGGCGTACGGCCTACCGCGCTTCTACAACCCCACCCACCAACCCTTCGACCAAGCAGTCGACCAACAAGATGGATCTGAATCCGCCTTCTCCCAGGAGTCGGCCGAATCTGATTTCCACTTCGTCGGAGTTGCCGGACTGGGATCCGACTCCCAGCCGAAAAACAACGATCCTGAGTCAATCCTCCCTGCTCTCCAGGAGGATGCGATGTTAGATGCCGGATCCAGATCTACCGTTCAAGTCAACGTAGACTCTGACTCTGATGATGATGCTAGTCTCTTCGAGGAGAAGATCAAAAGTCGCTTTTCCAGTGATAATCCGGCTCCTTCAGAGGGCACAGCGGATACTGACATGCCTGACAAGCTGGCTATGATTGTTGTCGTCGGTCATGAGTCAACCCCAGTTACTTCTGAAACACAAAACAAGCCGGTGGAAGATGCCGGTGACACCACTGCCGGTCAACTCATTGAAAGTTCCGACAAGGTGCGCGCAAAGAAGAAAACATGCCTCGAGAAAGGCGGCAGCAGCAAACCCACGGATTTGCTCTCCGTCATCAAGGAAGTAGACGAAATCATGAACACTCCGGTGAATAAAGACACCCCACTCGATGAAGTGGAAGAGCTTAGGATTAACATGCTTAAGCACTCTGACTTCCTGCGAAAAAGAGAGGAGCACGTTGAGAGCCTTGCAAAGAAGATCGAGAAAGAACAGGAGAAGATGTCGGCTAAAACAAGCCGGCAGCTCTTCGAGTAAAAAAGGTCATCAAAAAACCGCCGTGACAAGGAGCCGCCAACGCGTGCAACAACAGCGGCTCAAGATCTCGGGTTCGACTGGCGCACGGCACCACAGCGCGTGGACAGAAGGGGAGATGTCGTCTTCTGCACCCCCATCCTTAACGCCGCCGCCGCGCTAGACACCTTAGACGACAAAACTTACACGGCGGAGGAAAAGATGGCCAATGCAAGACACTTCGTGAGCAAGGCCCTCAAACAACAAGCTCGCGCTGACTCCTACGGCCACATGGCGGATGCTCGCGGGGGGAGACCTAGAGTCCAAGTCAGGAAAGTGCAAAGCCGCACCTGGCGCAGACCCCGAAGGTCCGTCCGGCTCCAGTAGCCATGGCAACGCCACCTCCAAAGAAGACGCCAACGCCAAAACCAAGGCGGGACGAGAATTCAAGGACAGGAAGCAGAGGAGACCTGCCACCTCCAACCCAGCCAAGACGCGACATTGGAGGTAGCCGGGGCAATGGACTGCCGCCTAGGAAGGATGCCGGTAACGACCCTCCCAGGAGAGGTCGAAGTCGGTCTCCGCAGCGTAGCACCAGCAGCAATAGGAAGGAGGCGGCAGAAGGGCCCAGGCGCAGAATAAGCCGGGCAGCGCAGGACGAGCCAGACGCAAATAGAGGCGCTCAACAGCTCGATCAAAAAGACGCGCGGCACCGCCTACAAGACATAGCAAGAGGAAAGGAGCCGCTATATTCTGGTCCAAAGTGCTTTGGCGACGCCATCCGCAGAGAGACGTTCCCTAAGGACATGATATCAGTGTAAAAAAATTGTCATAGGTACAACGGCCTCGTTAAGCCGGATTCATGGCTAGCCGACTATGCCATGGCCATAGAAATTGCCGGCGGAAGCAGTTATATTGCCGTCCGTTACCTACCTCTCATGGATCGACAAGCTTCCAGAAAAGTCTATCCATAGCTGGTACGACATGGAAAAGGTTTTCTCCCAGCACTTCCAAGAAACATACAAGCGTCCAAATACCTACACGGATTTACAGCGATGTATTCAAAATCCAGACGAAACCATGACAGACTTTGTCAGCCGTTGGATCTCCGAAAAGGCCAACTGTCATGGTGTTTCGGACGCACAGGCTATCCATGCCTTCTACACGGGCCTGCAGAAGAAGTCCTTGCTCCGTCATCGGCTCGTCCGCGAGCAAATCACGGACCTTGGCGAGATGCTCAACCTAGCCGTCCAATAAGCGGCAGCGGATGACGACGCCCGCGACGATGATCCAGACGTCAGCATCGTGCCAAAACGAAGCAAAAAACGCAAGCAGGCGGCAGATGACAAAGCCGGACCTTCCAACGAGGTAGCTGTCGTATTCCAAGGGAATGCCGGCAAAAAGAAGTGGAAGAATAAGAAGGATAATCGTGACGCCGGCTCAGGGCCTAAGGCAGCGCGTATCACTTACGAACAGGCAAAACTTCTGCCATGCCCTATCCACGCCTCACTTGGCAAGGTCAACCTATATGCACAGCGAGTGTCGTTTCATGGACGACTTCAAAAAGGACCCCACAGTTGGCTGGAAGTCAAAGAAGTACGACAAGAAAGACAACAAGGACGACGAGGATGACGACGACATGTCTATCTCAAGCGAAGATGACGCGGCCGCCAAGAAAAAGAAACCATATCCGAAGGTCAAAGAATCTCTCGTGTGCTTTGTCGGCACACCTTCGGCTAAGGCGGATAAGGCGGAGATGCGCGAACTCAACGCGACAATGCCGGACGTCCCTCCGTATTTGAACTGGTCCGAGGCGGCGATCACCTGGGACCGGTCCGACCACCCTGATCACGTTCCTCACCCAGGCAAGTACGCCCTTGTCGTCGATCCCATTGTCGACAACTTCAGGCTCACAAAGGTACTCATGTTTGGCGGCAGCAGCCTCAACATCTTGTACTACGACACACTAAGCCGTATGAACCTGTCAGAGGATCAGGTTGACCATAGCAACCTCACTTTTCACGGCATAGTACCCGGGAGGCAAGCAAAGTCAATGGGGAGCATTAGGCTGAAGGTAACTTTTGGACCAAAGGAGAACTAACGCTCAGAGTTCCTCCGGTTCGAAGTTGTCCCCTTCAAAAGCGCCTATCATGCAATCTTCGGACGACTGGCTTTCGCCAAGTTCATGGCAAGGCCGTGCTACATATACAGAAGCTCAAGATGCCGGGAGAAAACGGAACCATCACGATTTCCGACAACTTCAAGAAAGCCAAGGAGTGTGAGCGTGGCATGGCCGCCTTCGAAAAAGCCGTCATCCACAAGGAAGAACTCGCACTACTTGAGGCGGACCCAGACAACTCCACGCCCATGCCAAAGATTGATGTCAAGAAGACCTTTGAAGCTTCAGAAGACACCAAAAAGGCAGACCTCATCCCAGGCGACAAGTCTAAGCAAGTCGTCATCGGCTCCAACCTTGACAGCAAATAGGAAGGCGCGCTCGTCGAGTTCCTCCGTGAGAATTGTGACATCTTTACATGGTCGCCTTCCGACATGCCTGTTGTACCGAGGGAACTTGCCGAGCACTCACTCAATGTCATAAAAGGATCCAAGCCGGTGAAGAAAGAAACAAGACGCTTTGGAGATGAGAGACGCAAGGCTATAGGAAAGGAGATAAATAGGCTGAAGGCCGCCAATTTCATAAAAGAAGTTGTGCACACTGATTGGGTGGAAAATCCTGTACTTGTTCCAAAGAAGAATAAAGAGCTGAGGATGTGTATTGACTATACCGGTGTTAACAAGTGATGCCCAAAGGATCCCTTTGCGTTGCCTAGAATTGACCAAGTCGTAGACTCCACAGCAGGCTCCGAGCTGCTTTGTTTTTTGGACGCTACTCAGGATACCATCAAATCAAGATGAGAGAGTCGGATCAGCTAAAAACATCTTTCACCACTCCGTACAGGACTTTCTGCTACATCACGATGCCTTTTGGCCTGAAAAATGCAGGGGCAACATACCAGCGCTGTATGCAGAATTGCCTGCACGAACAGATCGGCCGCGATGTTCACGTCTACGTAGACGACATCGCGGTGATGTCGAAAAAGAAGGCAGATCTCCTAGAGGATCTGGAAGAAACTTTTCAGAATCTCCGGAGGTACCAGATGAAACTCAATCCCGCCAAGTGTGTTTTCGGCGTTCCAGCCGGCAAGCTGATCGGGTTTATCGTCTCAGAACGAGGGATTGAGGTTAATCCGGAGAAGATCAAGGCCATCCAAAACATATCCAGACCTACTTGTCTGAAGGACGTGCAACGCCTAGCCGGATCGGCAGCGGCCGTCAGTCGTTTCATAAGCCGCCTAGGGGAAAAGGCAATGCCTCTCTACCGGCTATTGAAGAAATCCGACAACTTTGAGTGGACAGCAGAGGCAGATGCCGCCTTACAGCAACTTAAGGAGGCCCTCATATCCGCTCCAATATTGGCAGCACCTCGATCGCAGGAACCAATGCTGCTCTACATCGCGGCAACGGGAGCAGTTGTCAGCGTTGTCTTGGCTGTGGAAAGAAAAGAGAACGAAGCCGCGACGTCTGAGCAATGACCAGTTTACTTCATCAGTGAAGTCTTCTCCGCCTCCAAGCAGAGGTAACCACATTACCAAAAGCTGGCTTATGGTGCTTTCTTCACCGCCAGAAAGCTTAGCCATTATTTCCAGGAGCACACGGTGACAGTAGTCAGCAAGGCACCGTTGGGAGACATAATCAACAATGCAGAGGCAACAGGTCGAGTTGCCAAATGGGGCATCGAACTTGCCGCCTTTGATAGTCTACAAACCACGGACCGCCATTAAGTCTCAAGCATTGGCAGACTTTGTTGCCGACTGGACAGAAGCCATGGAGGAAACGATACTCCCCGAGTCAGAATATTGGGTAATGCACTTTGACGGATCAAAGATGCTGAAAGGCTCGGGGGCTAGAGTCGTTCTACGCACACCCAAAGGCGACAAGCTCAGCTACGTGTTGCAAATTCATTTTACAGCAACCAATAACGTCGCAGAGTATGAAGCTTTGCTTCATGGGTTGCACGTGGCAAACGACCTCGGCGTCAAGAGAATCCTATGTTATGGTGACTCAGATTTGGTCGCACAACAAGTAAGCGGAACATGGGACGCGAAAAGCGCAACAATGGTGGCATACAGGGCCAAAGTTGATGAATTCGCCAAAAACTTCGCGGGCAATGAAGTCCGGCATGTTCCAAGAGCCGAGAATGAGGCGGCAGACACACTTGCCAGACTAGGGTCAGAATGCAAAAAGGTACCAAAGGATATTTTCCTGGACCATTTGCACATGCCGTCCATTAAGGGCGCTGACTTGTTGGACCCCAATGCAGAAGAACCAGTAGAAGCGGCAAGTCTCGCTGTCTACTCGATACAGCCGGATTGGACTGTCCCATACCTCGATTTTCTAATCGACAGCAAGTTGCCAGAGAACGATGAGGTGCTAAAAAGGCAGATCATAAGGCGATCCAAGGCATTCACAATAATAAAAGGCGAGCTATATAAGCGAAGCACGTGTGGTATCTATGAATGGTGCATACAGCCAGAAGAAGGCCAGGAAATTCTGAAAGACATACATGTTGGTACCTGCCGGCATCACGCTTCCGCAAGGGCAATCGTGTCCAAAGCTTTCCGCCAAGGCTTCTACTGGCTTACCGCCAAAGAAGACACTGAGAACATCGTCAAAACATGCAAAGGCTGCCAATTGTACGCCCGCCAAACTCACATGCCGACACAAGAGCTTAGGACAATTCCAATCACCTGGCTGTTCGCGGTCTGGGGCTTAGACATGGTTGGTCCCTTCAATAAGGCACGTGGTGGGTATACCCACCTATTGGTCGCTGTCGACAAGTTCACCAAATGGGTCGAAGCCAAGCCGATCAGCAAATTTGACGCGCGAACAGCCACCAATTTTCTCTGGGGAATTATCTCCCGGTTTGGAGCTCCACACAGCATTATCACTGATAATGGTAGCAACCTGTCTCAAGGCGACATAGAAGAATACTGCGGCGATCTAGGTATCCGGCTTGATTTTGCATCCGTGTCACACTCACAATCTCATAGACAAGTAGAGCGTACAAACGGCCTAGTCCTCTCAGGACTTAAGCCTCGTCTCGAAGCTCCGTTACATAGGGCAGCCGGCGCTTGAGCAGAAGAGCTACAATCCGTACTCTGGAGTTTGCGCACAATGCCAAACAGATCTACCGGCTACACTCCTTTCTTCTTAGTGTATGGCGCGGAGGCGGTGCTACCTACCGACATGAAATACGATTCCCCAAGAGTTCAAGCCTACATCGAGCAAGACGTAGAAGGTGCAGGACAGGATAGCCTAGACCTGCTAGACGAAGAAAGAGACGTTGCTTTACATCGCTCCGCCTTGTACCAGCAACAACTCCGTCGCTATCATAGCCGGAGAGTGCGGAAGCGAAGCTTCAGAACAGGTGACCTGGTTCTCCGCCTAATTTAAGACAGAAAAGGCTTGCACAAGTTATCCCCGCCATGGGAAGGACCGTTTATAGTCACAAAGGCGTTGCTCAATGGTTCCTACTACCTAGCCGACATCCGCGACGTAGAGGAAAAGAAAAGGCGCAAGAAGGCGACAGGAAGAAGGGGAACCAAGCGCAAAAGACGAATTGACGATCCATTCGAACAAACAAGACGGCCTTGGAACATTGAGCAGCTACGTCCTTTTTACACTTAGCAATTTATTATTGTAATAAGTTATATATGATTATGAAATAAAAGTCTATGGTTCCTCATCTGTGTTGAGAAGCATGCCATCTTTTGTCTTTTCTTACAGTCATATACCACCTATGTATCTAAGTTACCTTTTTTCTAGCTCCGTGCAAAGGTTCAAACTGGTAGATGCTTGCAGCTTTTGAGCCAACCCACAGCAAAAAATCAACGTTTTTGCGCCGCCTAATTCCTTTACCACTGATTACTTATATGTGGTTCGCCTAGTAGTATGTCCTTGGCACCAACATGTCGACTTTGGTTTCTGATCCTAAACACATGGTTTAGCCCTGGTTGTTTCAGCTAAAGTTTTCGGCTGAGGTTCACCAACATACAAACAGTCAAGCATATAAGTCAGGGTAAAATAAAGGCGGGCCATATAAAATAAGGCAAAATAAAACTTGTCGGCTAGCTTCCCGCCTAGCAGAACATCTCCAAATATATAAACAAATATTACAAGTTGAGTTTTACTGTTTCAGGGGTAGGAAAGGGCTGACAATTATGTCGGAAGGGAGACAAGAAAAGGAAACTACAGCTCGGGGAGGTCCCTACATCAGGCTTGGGGGCTGACAACTTCAGCCCCAGAACTGTCACTCCCCTCCGCCTCGGCCGTACCGGCAGCTCCAACTTCTCCAGCGGCAGGCACAGGATGGCGCCGGTAGAATATCGAAGTGTCAACCATGTCGGCAACACGCGTGGCGTAGCCGGCCACGCTGTTCAGCACAGCGGCCGGATCGACCTCGCTGCCGTCTTCATAGGCAGACGACATGCCTTCGGTGACAATTTCTATCTCCGCCTCGGGGTAGTGCGCCATGAAGAGTCCCAGCGCAGTCTTGGCACCACCCCGCGCCGCCGATTTCAGCGAGCTCTTGTGAAGCTTCGTAGCTTGCTCCAACATATTGGGCACATCGCTGAATTCGGACGGCTCCTGGCTGCCGGAAGAGATGAAGAACTTCGCGGCAAACCGCTTGGACGCCGCCAATGTCTTGATGATCAGCTCACCCAGACGCGCAAGGCGATCTAGGCGGGGGCTGACATCCTTGTCGTCGCCTAAACCGGCAGGAACTGTATCAAAAACAGAAGCGTCAGTTTGGTCTAGGCTAAGCAAAATGACGAAAGCAAATGAGGAGTGAGAAATTACCAAGGGCCGAGTTATGGAAGGCGGACAGCTCAATCAAATGAACTGCCACCGCGTCCTCAGCAGTTTGGGCGCGAGAAGTCTGCTTGGATATCTCCTCGGCAGCCGCTTTCTCCACCTCCGCCAACCTCTTTCGCAGGCTATCCAGCTCCCCAGTAAGCTGGCTAGATTCCTGCGCAAATTTGAGCTGCTGGGCCTCCATCTCCTTCTGGTGCTTCTCCTTCATTACCAAGTTGGCGGCCGCCAAATCGGAAGCTTCATTCATAATAGCTAGCATGTCAGTGGACGCCTTCAGTATATCCTGGGCGTGATCAAGCAGTTCTACAATATGGATTCACTAGCTAAAAAATTGGCGGCAGCACAAATTGGAAGATGACGAAAAGGCAGAAGGAATAAGTCCACCTTCGTCTTTTTTTCGGGCCGCCTCCAATTCGGCAATCCGCCGGTCCTTGGCCTCGCAATCCTTCTTCAGGTCGCGGCACCGCTGGTTTATCTCAAATCGAGAGGAGATAAGCTCAACGTTGGCAGACAGGAGGCCCTGCAGGCAAAGACAAAGGCATATAGCATATCGTCAAAAAACCACTAAGCCGGCAGTCAATGTATTCGACTTGTGCTCGGGGGGGGGGGGGGGGGGGGGAGACTATGTATATGCCACAAAGTTAGAAAAACTTACAGACATGTCGCCCTCCAAGTCGGCAAATGCCTGGGAGGCAAAGTTGGCAAAAGCCAGGGTAGACTCCTTGGCCGCTTTAAAAGTGGACCAAGGGTCCCTGACTCGGCCGCCTCCCGCAGCAAGGGCTGCCCTCTGCGTCCCGCCGGCAACCACCTCCAGCTGCTCCTCCCTGGCGGCACAAGATTGGATGGCTTCATTGGCCGTAGCCTCATCCGTTAGAAGGGGAGTACTGGTGGCGCGGCCCGCGGAGGAAGTCGCTGGCGGCGGACCGGAAGGCGGAGCCTGGGGCTGGCGGTGAGCATCGCTCATAAAGCCGCCGGCCTAGGGCTGGGGAGTTGGCGGCATGGTAGCGGGCGAGCTGCCTTGGGGCCGCTTGCCCTTGGAAAGAAGTCTGGTCGGCAACCTGGAAGTTGCCACCCGCTCCCTGTCAATAAAGCAAGCACAGTCAGATGAATGCCGGTAATAGAGGAATTCGACAACCATATAAGGCGGAAATGAGTACCTTCAGGGGATGTTAATCCCCGCGTTCTCGTCGAGATCGACGAGCACCGGCATTGTAGCCGATGCGGTCCGTTTCTTCCTCTCGGCATTGACCGTAGAGGAAGCAGCGTCGGACGCCTTGTGCTTCTTGGTTTTCCCGGCTTCCGACTCGTAGAAGTCGGGAGCCAGGTCATCCTCCCTCAGGGTAGAGAGCTGAGAAAAAAGGCAAGTGTTAATAGGGCTCTAGTTAGCCGGCAAAAGCTGTCAAAGAAGGGCAACGAGCAGGACATTTTACCTCAAGGGGAGGGTTGTCGTGGGTGTGCATGGGCACGCCTTCCGCCGCCTTCACCAGCCCCGCTTTGACAAGGCTGCGAAGTCGTAACGCCAGGTCGGCGGCCGGTAACCCCTCTTCGCTTACGCGAAGAGAGGCTGTGGCAGTAGGCGAATACTGACACATTTCGTGCGGGCTGTACCGCAGGGGTAGTATCTGCCGGCTAAGCCAGCAGATGACGGTGTCCACCCCATCCAGCAAGGGACGAGACATCGTGCGGGTGAGGAACACGATCTGCCTTTGAATAAGGCGGAGCTCCTCCGTCAGCTTGGGCACCGCCTCGTCCCAGCATGGTCTGGGCATAGGCGGCGCGTTGACAAAGTCCGGGACGCCAACTTGGCGCCCCGGTGCTGCCATGTCTTGGCAGTAGAAGAAGGTGGACGTCCAGCCCTTGACGTACTCGAGGTATGGTATCTTGGGATACCATTGGCGTGCTTGGCGGCAGTTGAAAGTGACACTGCCGCAGGTTGCCAGTCCGCCGTCCGGCACAGTCTGACGCCGGCAATGAAATCAGTATCTGAAGAAGTCTAAACTAGGCCTAATACCTAGATAGCCCTCGAACAGAGCAGTGAAGCCGGCTAAGACTAGAATGTTGTTGGGCGCTATGTTATGGGGCTGGAGCCCATAGTGATCTAACACCTCGCTAAAGAAGGCGGAAGGCGGTAGCGCCATACCCCTAACTAGGTGGGAGGTGAGGATTACCCGTTCCCTGGCTTTCGGAGCCGGGATGACGTCTCCTAAGGCGGATCTCCATTGGCAGTCCTCCCGAGTGGGGAGGTAGCCGACGGCCTCCAGGTCTTGGAGTGCGTCTTCATCGACTATGGAGGGAAGCCAGTAGCGTGACCCGAGGTCAGCCGCTTCCTCCTTCTCGTCGACGGGAGCGCCTCTCTCCGCCGTCATCGCGGCGGAAGATGGATGAGCCGAGGAGACCGCCGCCGGCGCGCGCGCGGTGGGAGTCTGAGAGGCGACGGTGGCGACATTGCCCGTCGCCGCCGCCGTGGGGCGTGATGTCGCGCCGCCCATCGCTGCCGGACCGCCAGATGCCGCGGAAGGGATGTCCTTGCTGGTGGACATCGCCGTGTGCGAAGGTCGTCGGAGGAGAACGCTCGCCGGAGTTCGCTCGGAGCAAGAACCGGGAAAGTGGGAGAGCAAGGGGCCGAGGAGACCAAGGGCAGGGGTGCAAAAATGAACCGTTCGGTTCCCTATTTATAGGTCCGGGCGTTGCTTCCTGTGCAAACGACGTTTTTAGTCGGACACGTGTCCAGCATCCGCTACGGCGCATGATCGCACGATCTCCACGCGTCCTCTTTTCCCGCGATTTGTGATCATGGCGAGATTCTTGCTTAGGCCGGTTTCAAACTGCCGTGAGCCGGCTAGCGATGTCCATCAAGAAATACGCTCGGTGAAATTGCGAATTAGCCGTCTTTTCCCATGTTGGCTAAAGGCGGCCGTGTGTCAATATCGGGACACACGTGCCCCGTTGATTTTCAGAATGGTTCAAGTCATGCAGCCACCAACATTGACGAATGAAGAATCAAGAAGAAGCCGGCGCCTTGAGAACTCCAACCTTTCTGGGGGCTAATGTTGGGGATATATCAACTAGGGGTATCTCCAACATGGATCAATCCGGCTAGTCCAGGGTGGCCCAAGGGTGGTAAGGCTGAAGGCTGCCGGGCGGCCCAGATAGCTGACGTACAAGGAATTAGGCGGACGGTCCAAGGAAGGCGGAAGGCCAAAGCCCATCAAGCCACCAAGCCCAAGACGGAAGGCGGCAACTAAGCCGGCTAGGTCTAGGACTCTGATTACTTGTCGGACAAGTACTTGCCTTGTATCCTGGGGTTTGGCCGCCTATATAAGCCGGCCACCAGGAAGCCTTTAGGGCACGCTCCAATACGCATCATACACATTGTAACCTGTTCACGGCTATTGCCTCATAGTGAATTATAGCAGCACGTAGGATCTCGCCACCGCTGCGGGATCTGAAGCTGAGTAAACTCACCGTGTTCAATCCCGTCCTCGACGACACCAACCTTCTTCCCCACAATCCATACGTAGGCTAGAGGACCCCCATCTCCTATCAATTAAGCCGATAACACGACAACGGGTTGCTGTAGGCTGCTCCTGTCTTCGAGTCCTTTAGGCGTTATGCTCCGTTGCCAATTGCCTCGGTCACAATGTATGGACCCTCCCACGGGGAGGCGAGCTGGTGCACTTTCTTCTGTTTGAGGCGAAGGACCAGGTCACCTGCGACGAAAGCTCTTGGTCGCAATCTCCGTCCGTGATAGTTGCGCAGGTCTTGCTAGTAAACGGCTGATCACGCCAGGGCGATGTCGCGTGCTTCGTCCAATATATCCATGCTGTCTTCGAGTGCCTCTTCTGCATCTGACTCGTCGTATGCGACCACCCGTGGTGCGTCAAATTTGATGTCGCAGGGTAGGACTGCCTCTGCACCGTACACCATAAAGAATGGCGTGTACTGGGTGGATCTGTTAAGCGTGGTCCGCAGACTCCAGAGGACTGACGGCAGTTCTTTGACCCATGCGCCCGCTGCGCGTCTGAGTGGCACATGCAGTCGTTTCTTGATGCCGCTGCAGACGAGACCGTTGGCCTTCTCCACCTGTCCATTGGATTGCGGATGCGAGACAGACGCATAGTTGAGCTTGATACTTTGATCTGAGCAGAAGTATTTGAATTCTTCGGCTGTGAAGTTCGAGCCGTTGTTTGTGATGATCCCGTTCGGAACTCCAAATCTGAAGATGATGGACCTGATGAAGTAGACAGCTGATGATGCAGTCGAACTTGTGATGGGTGCGGCCTCAATCCACTTGGTGAACTTATCGACTGCGACCAGGAGGTGAGTGTGCCCTCCGGGTGAGGATTTCTTCAGCGGGCCTACCATGTCCAGTCCCCATTGGGCAAAGGGCCAGGCTAGCGGTATTGTCTTCAACTCGGAGACCAGCGCCTGCGGCCTGTTGGCGAACTCCTGGCACCCGGTACATTTCTTTACTAGATCTTCTGCGTCTTTCATAGCTGTTAGACAGTAGAACCCGACGCGTAATGCTTTGACTACCAGTGCTCGACTGCTGGCGTGATGCCTGCATATGCCCGCGTGGATGTCAAGTAGGATGGCTTGGCCGTCGCCTGGATCTATGCACCTTTGCAGGATCCCTGAGATGCTTCTCTTGTAGAGTTCTCCGTTGATGACGGTAAAACTTTTGGAGCGCCTGATGATGCGCTTTGCTTCGACTGGGTCTGCTGGCAGTTTCTGGTGCAGTATGTATGCAAGGTATGGCCCTGTCCAGGTAGCTTCGACTAACATCACTTCCATGGGCTCCTTTGCTTGGCTGGGCGGGTTCGTGGTGCTTGTTGCCGGTGTGGAGGGTTTTGCTGCGGGTCGAGTTTTGATGGACCTTTGCATGATGCGCTCGAGGAAGACGCCAGGTGGTACTGGTACCCTATCTGATCCCATGTTGGCGAGAATGTCGGCTTCCTCGTTGTTGTCGCGGCCGATGTGTCGTAGCTCGCAGCCGTCGAAAGCGCCCTCTAGCTGGTTGTACAGGTCTCTGTAGGCGATCATGTTGTCGGCGATGGCGTCGCATTACTTCATGGTTTGCCGCACAACCAGGTAGGAGTCACCGTAGATCATAAGGTGTGTGGCGCCGCAGTTCTTGGCCATCCGCATGCCGTGGATCAGGGCCTCGTATTCGGCTTCATTGTTGGAGGGTGTTGGGAAATCCATCTGCAGAACATATTTCAATTTGTCACCTTTGGGGGAGATGAGTACAACTCCTGCCCCAGCCGCCATGAATTTCATGGAGCCGTCGAAGTACACGGTCCATGCATTGGATAAGTCGGGGATGTTTGGTAGCTGGGCTTCTATCCACTCGGTAGTGAATTCCGGGAGGACTTGGGCCTTGATAGACTTCGGGTGAGCATATTTCAGCCCCCAGGCTCCTAGTTCGACAACCCACTTGGCGACTCGTCCTGTCGCGCACTGATTGGTGAGGATGTCCGCTAGGCCGGAGGAGCTTCCACCGTGATCGGGTGCTCGGAGAAGTAGGGGACAACTTTCCGTGAAGTAATGAAGACCCCGTACGCCAGCTTCTGGTAGTGCGGGTAGTTTTGCTTGGATAGTGTTAGAACTTCGCTGAGGTAGTAAACTGGCCTCTGGACAGGATGAGTGTGTCCTTCTTCTTCTCGCTCAACCACGAGTACCGTGCTCACCACCCTGTTTGTCGCTGAGACGTACAGGTATAGCGGCTCGTTCTCCAGTGGTGCCACCAGGATTGTGGAAGTCGTCAGGGTCTTTTTGAGATGGTCGAACGCCTCTTGCACCTCTTGTGTCCACTCGAATTTGTCCGTCTTCTTCATCAGTTGGTAGAAGGGTAGGGCCTTCTCGCCCACCTTACTTATGAACCGGCTGAGAGCTGCGACTCGGCCGGCTAATCGTTGTACTTCCCTGAGTTTGGTGGGTGCTGGCATCGTGAGTATGTTCAGCACCTTCTCAGGATTTGCTTCGATTCCTCTTGCGGAGACAAGGTAGCCCAGCAATTCTCCGGCTGGCACACCGAATACGCACTTCTCTGGGTTGAGCTTGATCTGATATGTGTCGAGTGCTGCGAAGACCTTGCGAAGGTCGTCGACTAGGGTGCCTTCTTTTCGGGTCGTGACAACGATGTCATCGACGTAGACTTGGACAATTTGCCCGATAAGTCCTTTAAGGCATGCCTGCATGGTGCGCTGATATGTGGCGCCCGCGTTCTTCAACCCGAAAGGCATCGTCTGGTAGCAAAAGACGCCGTCCGGTGTGATGAATGTTGTATTCTCTTCGTCTTCGACTTTCAGCCTGATCTGCTGGTGACCTGAGTAGGCGTCCAGGAAAGATAGGCGCTCGCAGCCTGCTGTCGAGTCGACGATCTGGTCTATCCGCGGGAGCGGGAAGTGATCCTTTGGACAACATTTGTTGACTGCTGTGAAGTCTACACACATGCGCAGTTTCTTCGTCTTCTTCTTTTCTACCAGGACGGGGTTGGCGACCCAGTCCGAGTCCTTGATTTCTCGGATGAACTTGGCGTGCAGCTGCCGGTCGATTTCTGCGGTGATTGCGTCCCGTTTGGGACCTGAAAAGCGTCGCATTGCTTGTTTGACTGGTCTTGCATCTTTGCGGACCTTTAGAGAGTGCTCGGCGAGTTCCCTGGGTATTCCTGGCATGTCAGAAGGTTGCCATGCAAAGATCTTCCAGTTCTCACGTAGGAACTCGACGAGCGCGCTTTCCTATGCAGGGGTCAAGCTTGAAGATACTTTGACCGTCTTGCTGCTGTCAGTCGGATGGACTTGGTGGGTGACGATGTCGTCGTTTGTGTTGAAGGCGGCGTCCTTGGCTGGCTTCTTGCGAGGTGGAAAGATGGTCTTGTCGTTGTCGGCTGATATGGCCTTGAAGTGCTCTTCGACTCCGAAGAACTCAGAGATCCTGCTGAATTCTCGGTCGCAGCTGTTGGAGCGGTCGAAGTCGCCGCGTACAGTGATTACTCCTTTGGGTCCGGGCAACTTGATCATCAGGTAGGCATAATGAGGTATGGCCATGAACCTGGCAAAAGTTGGGCGTCCGAGTATGGCGTGGTACTGCGATTTCCAGTCGACAACTTCAAAATCGATTGACTCCTTCCTGTAGTGCTCGGGTGTGCCGAGGATGACGTCGAGTGTGATTTTTCCCATGGGCGTGATTGCTTGCCCTGATACTATGCCGTGGAAGGTGGTCTCCGACTCTGGCAACTTTTCTGTCGACTTGTTCATTCTTCTCAGGGTGTCGGCGAATATGATGTTGATGCCGCTGCCTCCGTCCATGAATACTTTCTTCAGGCTGTAGTCTCCAATTAGGGCTTCGATAACTAGAGCAGCGTGACCGGGTCACGGCACCTCCGACGGGTGGTCTGCCCTGGAGAATGTGATTGGTGTCTCTGACCCTCTTAGGTATTCCGGTACTGCGCGCGTGCTGTTGGTAGCCGGGAGTACCTGGCGGGTGATGAGATTCTGGACCCTGTTCGAAGGACGTCCTTTTTGAATCATGTTGATCTGTCCTCGCGCAGTCGGATATGGTTCGTGCGCCACCATCTGGGTGTCATGGTGCGGCTGTTGCTGGGGGAAGGTTCCAGCCGCTTGTGTTGTGTTGTTGTTTGCGGGTGCTGCCTGAATAGCGAGTTGTGGAGTCGTCGTCAATGCTTGCACGGGAGTAATGACCTGCTGTTTGTGGAGAAGGGCGCGTGGATCTCCCTCCGGCGGCTGCGTGAGCCGGAGGTATGTCTCGACTGACATGATGGCGACGTTCGCGGTCTTGGGGACAGGTATCCCGTTCTCGTCCTCGGTGATGAAGGATGAGTCGAGGTTGCGGGTGACCCTTGTTCGATCAGCGTCTGTCATGTGGGGGACACGAGCTCTGTGTCGCCGTCCCCCTTGGTTAACTTCCGTTGAGGAAGTGAACGAGATGGTGGCCCGTCTGGCACTCGATGCATCCACGTCCCTTTTGCGCCTGAGCAGTTCGACCTTTTCAGCGCGAAGTCGCTCGCCTTCCTTGCGTAGCAAGTACTGAACCACCAGGTGGTCTTCTCTGGGAGCGTCGGGTGCAGGGAAGGTGTCGTCGTCGACATGCTTCAGGGCCCTGATTCCCATGTCTCGCGTGATGGTGAGTCGTGTCTGTTCAGGCATGACCACCTCCAGTGGGTATGCGGGTTCCTCGTTGCCTTCTGGAGGCTCGGTGTTGGCCATGAAGACTTGCTGGGGGTAAACTTTGGTAGGAGTGTTTACGCTGCCGCTGCTGCTTCCTTGATCCGAGTCTTGCTCGGGATCAAAAATTGCTGCTACGTGGGCAGCGTAGTCGCCGTTGCGTCTTCGGAGGATCATCACCGTAGTCGCGGATGGAGGTTTCACAGTCACAGGGGCGAGTGCGATTGGCCTGGGGTAGACTTGATGATCCCACGAGGGTGAGTGCGATGCGGCAGTCGACGGTACGCCCTTGGTCGCACGCACTGGTGCAGTCGTATTTGAGGTAGATTCCGACCTTGTCGACCGTGCGATCGAGATGGTCGTAGTAGACTCGATCTGCGCGGCCGTCGCTGAGATTGACGATGTGGTCGATGCAGGTACGATCTTCGTAGGTGCGGCAGGCGCGGCTTCCGCGGCGGGTGACGTCGACCACGCGGGTGACAGATGCGGGTGCCATGGCCAAGCGCGGTGCGTTTGTCGCAGACCTGAACATGCCACGACTGTCGACGAAACAGTATATGGAGCCGAAGGTGATATGTATACCTTTGCGCAGATTGGCGTACACCGAGCGATGGGCCGGCAGGTGGAGGGCATACTCGAAGGAGCCAAAGCGGATGGGCTCCCGAGTGACGTCGATCTCGATCTTCATTGCGGATGGAGCCGGTGCGACCATGATTCCAACGCTTGATATCTTTCCCACAGACGGCGCCAATTGACGAGAGTGTAGCTCGACAAGTCCCAGGGTTGCGCACCCCGGGTTGATTGAAGGGGAGAGAGAGGAGCGTTGGTGATCATGACGGCTGACAAGCAAGGTTTTACCCAGGTTATGGCTCCCGGAGGATAACACCCTACTCATGCTTGTCTGTTATTGATGGCGAGTTGCGGTTACAATGGCGGCGAGATTGCGATCTCGCTAGGGTTTGTGGGGTGGCTGTTGGCGTGTCCTCTAGGACGAGCAACCCTCCTGGCTTTATAGGTAGCCAGGTCTCGGGTGGTCGGTATCGACAGCAATTACAGATATGGAAGGTTATGAGACCTAACCGACTTGGACTAGGATAGATGGTACCCCGAGTGGGCCTCCCCGTGCTTGGCGCGGACAAGGTAGCCTCAACGTGGGCTAGTTGAAAGGTAGCCCCACGTCAGCGTCCTCCTGATGCTCAGAGTTGTGCTCGGGCTCCTCCACATGAGGGCCGGAGTTGGCGTGCTCCTCGCGACGGGGACGTCCCCTCCGTCCGCGCGCGCCCGTGGCACCGGGCGCGGCACGAGCTCCTTCTGGCGCGCGTCTGTTGGCGCGCGCGGCACGAGTAGCGCGGGTGTTTGCCATGGCGTGGAGGCGGCTCGAAGGTCCCTACCTGGCGTGCCAAATGTCGGAGAGTGACTCCCACGGAACAGGGATAGTCACACCCTGAAGAGAAGTTCGGGAGAGGGATTGAACTTAGAGGTCAAGCGACCCTCAAGAGGCACGACGACGGTGCTCGCCGGGCCTGGAGAGGAACACCCATGACAGAGATGGACACCGGCCCGTACCCAGGTTCACGGGCCTCAGGAGGAGGTAACACCGCTACTCCTGCTGGTTTGTATTGCACTGCAGAGGTTACAGTACAACTGAGCTTGCCGAGGGCTCTCTTGAGGCAGTTCGTGCTTGGAGAGGGACGCAATGGTCGTCTTCCTCCTCAAGCAGAAGGCTATCCTACTAGCTGGACTAGGGTTTACAAATGTTTAGCAAGCAATTTGCCGACCCCTTGCTACGGTGGAGCTCTTCCTCCTTTTATAGGCGCCACGGGTGTCTTCCTTGCACAGGGCGCCCAAGGTGGGCTCCCACACGGCAGTGGCGAGGAGCAGTTGGAGTCCACCGTTGCTGAATCCTCCATGAACGCGGTCCATTGGCGATAAAGTTGGGCGCGGTGGCCGACAGGGTGCAGACCGCGTAGAACGGCTCGAAGGGGTTGCAGTGATCGTGGTGGAGCCCACGTTGACGATCTTCTTGGAGTGTTGCGCCGTCCATCCACTTTATCGCCAGAGAGAAAAATCCCAGCTGTACTGGCGCAGGGGACGCAACTTTGTTGACTCCTTTATCACCAGAATGGCAATTGGAGTGCTCGCGTCACTCTGCGGCCGATGCAGAGGCCATGTGCGCCTGCCGCACTTCCTTGGCCATGAAGCTTCTCCACAGGGCCGTGGCGGCCTGCGGAGGAATTCCTGTTGACTTCTCTCTAGGCGGGAGGAGCCTCGGGAGAATCCCTTGAAGCGCAGGTCCTCTCTAGGCCTTCGCTTCCTCTTCAGGCCCTCAAGTGGAGTTGCCTCTCGAGGGTCTCTCCAAGCGGTGGCTTGGTCCTTAGTCGTTTTGTCTGATCTGCCAGCGTGCGAGGCCTGTGGAGAGTGGGCTCTACACACCCCATTCCTCACTAGGCCGACAGTTTTTTTGCAGAGAATGAAAGTAACATGTTTGCAGTGGGTTGTATTATCACTTTAAAAAAAGGACCGGGGTCCATAATTCACTAGTGGTGTCTCTCCATAAATAATATTAACATTTATGCGGGTAAACAAATTACAGCTAGGTAATTGATAGAATTAAGAAGTGCGTAACAATGCATATAATAATGTCATGATGTCTAGTGTGAGATTCATTTGGGCATTACAACAATATACATAGACCGTTCCAACCGCTTCTATGACTAATAATCCACCTTCCGGTTAGCGTCCACACCCCTTTCAGTATTAAGTTGCAAGCAACAGATTATCGTCTTAAGCAATGTACAGTAAGTAACATCATACTTAGACAAAGTACTACTGTTTTATCCCTAGTAGCAACAGTACATCTACAACCTAAGAGATTTATATGACTACCCTAGATTAAATAGAGACATGAACCTACTATCGAGCATAAAAACCCCCTCTTGGAGTCACAAGCATCTACTTGGCCAGAGCATCTACTAGCAATGGAGAGCATGCAGGATCATAAGTAGCACACACATAATATATTATGAAGAAAATGACTTAGTAATCAATATTCACCAGATCCCAGCAAACACAACATGAAGTATTACATAACGATGATCTTGATCATGATAGGAAGCTCACAAGATCTAAACATGATTTGTGGTAGTTGATTTTTAAGCCAGTAGATGTTGTGAAGGCATTTAGAATAACTTTTAAGCCTTCAATCTGTGCAGTCTCAGCTGACATAATCAATAAGGTGTCGTTTTCATATTGCAACACGGGGTAACTTTGCCCAAAGGAATTATCAAGGGGCAATCAAATGATCTTTTCTTGGCAAGTGTAATTAATAACAACTTGTTGTAACTCAGCTGTGGCAACAAAAAACTAAAGGCGAAAGCGGATCTCCTTGCCTTACACCTCTTCTGCATTTAATGTTATTACCAGGAACTCCATTGAGTATAACAGATGTATTGGCAGTATATAAAATACTTCTAATCCATGAAAGATATTTCTCACCAAAGCCCATGTGCTTTAGCATAGCAAGTATGGCACTGTACTCAACCATGTCAAAAGCTTTTTCAAAATCTAATTTGATGATCACAATATACTTTTTGTATTTGTGACAAAGGTGTAGGTATTCAGGCGAGACAGTCTTGGATAGTTCTCAATTTAATAAATCCATACTGATTTTTATGCAGTATAGAAATAATACTCATGTGAATCTTGTTGACAATAATCTTAGTGATAACTTTCAGACCCATACTGACCAGAGAAATAGGTCTAAAATCTTATGGCATGATTGGACAACTCATTTTTGGGATTAAAGCAATAAAGGCTGTGTTGATGCTAGTTAAATCCAGATTTCCATCAAAGAAACTATGACACAGACTGTAGAATTGAGGCTTAATAATATCCCAGAATTTTTTCATGAACAGACCATTAAAGCCATCAGGGCCTGGTGACTTGTGAACTGCCATGTGCTTTATTATATCATCAATTTCCTCATTTGTAACTTCAACTTCCAGGTCACTCAGATCTTTTGGCTTGATCAAGGCATTTAGATCAAGAGCCATCTGCAAGTTTTCTGTTTTTCCAATCCTATTATTGAGGGAATTCCAGAAGATTGCCGCCTTCTGTGCATGTTCGGTGACTAATTGTCCATCTTCTATAGCACGGCAATATTATTGCATCTATAATTCCTGGTAGCAACTGCATGGAAGAACTTGGTGTTCTCATCTCCCAATTTATCCCATCTAGTGCATTTTATCTTCCTCCAATAAATTCTTTTGTCTTCTAGCATTTTGGTAGTATACTTTTTAAGGCTTTTCTGAAATAAAACCGCAGCTTTAGAACTCACAAGTAAAAAGATTCCAAATAAAAATATGATGTTTCAAGGCACAATGAAAATCACTCCAAGAGGTGTTGTGGCACATGAACAAGTCACTGTTGGGTACCCAGCTGTAGCGCATACCACAAAGTCATTACGGTTGCTTTTAGCATGTAGAAGTCATATATCATTATGCTATCAACTGGATATTTAAGTGTGGCACAACGTCAAGTTTTCTAGACCAAACATTAATCATTCCACTTTTCTAAACCATCATGTTTACCAATAAGAAAATTAATATCTCAAAACAACATCAATTATTCAAATGACACAATTCAATGATCTACACGATTATGTATCAGTTAGTTATATACATTTAGCTTTTTCTGGTCTTAACCAAACACCAATACTCTTATTTAAAAGATAAACTCTCTAAGTAATTAAACAATAAGATATGAGAGTATAACATAAGAAAACTAACGGCTCTAGCAAGAGATGCATGAAAAACAAGAGCTAGAAATCATAGCAGTAGCTAGAGAAGAATACTAACCAAATATAAGTGAAGAATACGAGTATTTATAAGAAAAAGTGAAGCGTGTCTCTCTCCCACAATGGAATGCTAGGATCCATTTTATTCAGAGAATAAAAATAACAAAAACAATCATACGCTACAAGTAAAGCACATAAGATGTGGCGGAATTAAAATATAGTTTCACTAGAAAGGACCAGATAGTTTGTTGATGAAGAAGGGGATGCCTTGGGCATCCCCAAGTTTTGACGCTTGAGTCTTCTTGAAATATGTTGGGGGTGACCCACCGGGGCATCCCCAAGATTTGTCTCTTCTATCTTCTTGATCACATCTTATCATTCTTCTCTCTTGATCCTTGAAAACTTCCTCCACACCAAACTTAGAGTAAACTTCATTAGAGGGTTAGTGCATAATCAAAAATTCTCATATTATGTAGGAACACAATTGCTACTGGAAATTAGCTACAACTACTGGTACTTTATGGAACAAAAAGATCCAATAAAAATAGAAAAAGAGCATTGCAAAATAAACGGAAGAAACTTTCAAAAACAGAACAGCCGGGAAGACGAATTTTTTTGAGGAAATTAACTTGCTCAGATCAGAAAACTCAAAACTAATGAAAGTTGCATAAATATATATATCTGAGGATTACGCACAAAAAATCCCAGGTCATTTAATTTTCTGTGGATTCTTACGAATTTAAACGGTGGACAGCAGAAAACGGTTCCTGCACATGAATCCAAATTGTCGCGGGGCTGCCCCCGGGGTAGGGGAGAACCCGGTACAGATCAGCAGTACGGCTACAGGAGTTGACCTTTGGGAGTTGCTAAGAGTTGTCTTTTGGTGTGCCAAAGGGGCAACTTGGCCTTTGGGTGGTTGTTAGGGCCACAGTGCCTCTTGGGGGGCGCAAGGGGCATCTGTGGAGACTATAAATAGACCCCCAGACCCCCAGAGCAGCACACGCACCAACAGAGAGTTCCTCTAATAACTAGTTTCTCGAAGATGTCTTTGGTGAGAACCTAAGACGTCTTCGGGAAACTAGGCCTCAAAGTAATTCTCTTGAGCAGCTACCCGGAGTCTCGAGGGAACCCTGTGTGGGTCCGAAGGGCTATTCGGCGCGGTGGTCTGTCGGGATTGTCCGGCATGGTACCCGGTAAAGGAGATCCCGGGTCGCCCGGATAGGCATCTTGGTATAAGTCTAACCGGCTAACCTACCTTGGTTCTGGTTAGTTGTATTCGATGTGCAGGAAAGCTCTATGGAGGTGCCGGAGTGAGAAACCGACATGGTGCATGTCGGGCAGGAGTCAAGTAGCAGGTACAGGCTTTCCGCCTGACACGGGGAGATCATATCCCTCCTGACACGGAAGCATAGTCACCTCCCGCCTTGCACGGGAGCATGTCAGCCGGTACGATGACGCTACGACAAGAACGAACTTGCCTGGTCCGGCAATCTAGAAAAGGCTACTAGGCATGGGCGAAGACATGTCTTGTCTCTGACAAGGGGACAATGCTGATTCAGGACGGCGCCTGCAGTCCTTGCCGAGATGATAACGGCAGGGCTATGCCGGATAGCTCGGCGGGTAGGTCACACTAGCCAGTGTCGACATAACCGTTGGCCTGACCGATGGGCCCAACCCGGATTAGGGTTTCCGGTCCTCCCGACCGGAACTCTATAAAAGGCGCCATAACTCCTCCTGTGGGGGGACGACCAACTTGTATGCCAAAACTATAGTCTCATTTACTCCTAGAGCATTTACTCCATCTCTCTCTCTAGTTCATCTAGTTCATCACCGAAACAGCTCAAGGAGCGAAGTGTAGATCTTGGGACATACCTATATTGAGAGGAAGGGCAGGAGTAGGGGTGTTACCTCCTCACGAGGGCCCCGAACCTGGGTATATCGTGCATGCTTTTCTGCCTTCGTGCATTTGCTTGTGGTTACAGATCTTGGAGCATGTCTTTCGGTGTTCTTGGATGTTCGTTAGATCCCTTTTTGTTCTCCTTCCCGACTTAGCCATTCTCGTGTGTGTTTCAGAGTTCCTTCTCGTGTGAGCTTCTCAGCTCGCTAGCCCTCCCCGGATCCACCAGCGTCCATCGGTCCCACACATTAGCCATCCCATGGCATCTGCCATGATACCACCACGACAGTTGGCGCCCACCGTGGGGCAGACAGAGGCGCTGGCTGGTGTAGACATCCGGACGGGTTCCATCATACGCTCCGGCATCAGAGTTCTCACCGGCCTTGTCGTCAGGCTTGGCGAGATGGAGTTCGTCAGCGACAACGCCGACTGCTTCCGGAACATGCCCTTCCCGGTGAACGGCTGCCTCATAGACTTTGGTGTCTTCACCACCTACGTCGCCACCGAAATCGTCTGTGACTACCCAGACGTCGTCCAGGAGGCTGAGGATCCCTCCATGGTCTGCGCCGCCCGGGATCAGCGTAGCGATCGTCCCGCGAGCTGTGTCGCGATCATAATGGTCGGGGCGACCGAGGAGGTGTTCGAGGATGCTCCCGACAGCGACGCCAGCGGTGGCCGACCTCGGTTGGTGAAACCTCCTCAGGAGCGGGGTGCTGCCCGGGATGGTGATCCCCAGCCTTCCCAGATTCGTCGCAGGCCGGATCCCCTCTCGGGTCTGGTCGCCAAGTTGGTTGTCCCTCTGGTAGCCGATGTTGACGCCCAAGTCACCACTGCTGACCTGGAAGAGCATCACAAATTCTTGCATGCGGAGGCACAAGAGATCGCCGAAATTCGGTGCGAGCTTAGTGCTAGTCTCCGTGAGTACAATATGGCTCACGGGTTCCCTAGGATAGATTCCCGGGATAAACGCATCGCCGATCTGCGCAAGAAAGGCAGGATGGTGAACGATGAGTTTGCTGGTGGTGTAGCACCTAGCCATAGCAAAGCGGCTAGTCTGATCTATGCAGAAAAGCCGGTATACAGCTCACCTGCCAAAACACTTAGGGCTGCAGAGGCAGCTATGGCAGAGTTGGTTGGGCTATCCGGGGAGGCCCTGTGGAAGCAGCAGGAGCGGGTCAACGAGTTAGTCGTTGAGGCTAACCGACAGAACAAGGCCTTTAAGAAGAAGAACCCGGGAGCAGGATCCTAGGTGCACTCGGCTAGGGCCGAGAGCAACAGGTCGGGAGGAGAGGCTTCCTCTCCTCATCCGAGTAGGAGCAAGAGCCGAAGTCGAAGCCGCGGCTCCGAGAAAAACAAGCAACTACAGACGTACGACCCGGCTTTTGCCGGAATTTAGCAAGCCGGATAGAACAATCCCGGTCAGGATCAGAGTAGCCATGGTGGTGGTCACCGGGGTGTAGGAAATAACGGCCCGGCTAGCCGTGGTAATCCACCTCGGAATCCACCGCAGAATCAAGGAAACCGGCAAAGGGATTCCGCCTCTGTGCCACAAGCTGCAGTTACTGTTGCTAACATGCACGACGATGGCAACTCGAGCTTGCAGCAGCTCGGATACCAGCCTAACGAGAATCCTCTAGGATCCCGGATAGGAACTCGGCAGCTAGATCGATCTGCTGCCAGGTTCAGGCTCGACCAGATCCACTAGTCGAGTATGTAGAAGAGCAAGGCCCTCCTGGACCTGCCTTCTTCGGACCTCGGATCATGCGGGAGCCGGCTATGCGGAATTTTAAGCTCAACCGGGGAGCCAAGACCTATGACGGCAGCTCGAAGCCGGAGGATTGGTTGACCGACTATGTAACTGCAGTAAGCATAGCCGGAGGAAACATGCGCTGGTCGGTACGATATGTGTCGCAAATGTTGGAAGGACCTGACAGGATCTGGCTGAACAACTTTAGGACTGACAGCATAGACTGTTGGTTAGATTCCGAGGAGGCCTTTATCAGCAACTTTACCATCACCTACAAGAGGCCCAACCGACCTCAACAGCTTGCCATTTGCAAGCAGAGGGACAATGAAACTCGAGAGTACCTTACTCGGTGGAGCAACAGCAACTCTTGCGAAGGAGTTGTTGAGGCACATGCCATATCATGGTTTGCGCAGGGATGCCGGCATGGCTCCATGTTGTGGCAGAAATTGCAGAGGAAGATGCAGGCTACCCTTGCCGAGACCATGCGCATTGCCGACACCTACATGCTCGGTGACCCCATGCAACCTCTGGTGGATGTCGGAGACTCCAATAGGAGGAATTCGGGGAACCAACGCTCGGGGCCGAGCAGGAACCATGACCGCCAGGATTTCGGTCAGAAGAGAAACCAGCCCGACTTCCATTATGCCTCACAGCATGTTGCGGCTGTGGGCCGAGATCAAGGGGATGGCGGCAATAATCAGCGGCAGAAAGTAGCTGGCCCGTCTTGGGGTCAAAGCCAAGAGGTGCAGAAAACTTGGGTGGACCAGAAGAAGACACTGACGTATGAGGAGATGCTGAACAAGCCATGTTGCTATCATACTCTGGAATCCAACAAGCATGCGAATCACTCTACCCGGTAGTGCAGCTGGTACCAGCGCACATTGCAGGAAGGTAGTGCTGGAGCTACTCGGCCAAATGCACCGACGGCACGGCCGAACATTCTGAGACCTCCTCCACCATTGTCCAGAGCTAATGCCATCCGGGTCACTCAGCCCAATCAGAGACCTCCTCTCCCACGACCAGTGAACGTGGTTAATGTCCGAAGTGACAATGGTGCTGGTCCGAGTAACCAATCCGGACATCAGCAGGGCAACTACCGGGAGGCTCATCAGAGCTACGTAGTCTTCATGACCGAGCCCACTGACCGGAAGAGCGTGCGACAACGTGCTATGGAGGTAAATTATGTGATCTCGGCGGTGCCAAAATTCCTGAACTGGTCCGAGATGGAGATCACCTGGAGCCGGAAGGATCATCCCTGGGTTATGCCCAAGCCAGGTGGTTATGCTATAGTGGTAGATCCGACCTTCGTTCGACCAAGCCTCAACATCCGCTTCAGCCGGGTTCTGATTGACAATGGCAGTGCCATTAACATCATGTACAAGGATACCATGTTGAAGCTGGGGGTGTCCATGAACACGCTGCTCCAAACCGAGACGACTTTCCATGGCATTGTGCCAGGAGTCTCTTGTTCGCCCATGGGCAAAATTTGGGTTGAAGTGATGTTTGGAACCCGGGAGAACTGCCGGACTGAGAGCTTGGAGTTCGAGGTCGTGGATCTCGAAAGCCCCTACCATGCACTGATCGGCAGGCCGGCATTAGCCAAGTTCATGATCTCCACTCACATGGGCTACCTGAAGATGAAGATGCCGTGGCCAAATGGAGTGATCACCATCTCGGGAGACCACAAGCGCTCCTATGACTTTGCATCTACTGGCTCATCTCTAGCCGAGTCTCTGGTCATAGCCGAGGAGAAGAAGAGGATCCAGCAGGTGGTGGCGCTGGCCAAGACATCTCAACTTGGCATGCCCGGGATGGTGAACCCGGAGCAGAATGCTTCATTCCAGGCGCCAAGGGAGACCAAGAAGGTGGGTGTCGACCCCAGCAACCCGGAGCGCCAAGTTATCATTGGCAGCAACCTGGACAACAAATAGGAAGGCGAGCTCGTCCACTTCCTCCGTGAGAATCGGGACGCCTTTGCGTGGCCGAGTGACGATCTACAAGGTGTTCCCAGGGAGTTGGCCGAGCACTCATTATTCGTCAGGGCTGACGCAAAGCCGGTGAAGCAACCGACTAGGCGCCTCTCGGACGAGAGAAGAGCTGCCATCATGGAGCATCTTGCAGTACTTCTGGCTGCCGGGTTCGTGATGGAAGTGCTACATCTGGATTGGATATCGAATCCAGTCCTTGTTGAGAAGAAGAAAGATGATCCCCTCCCGCTCAAGGTGTGGCGCATGTGCATCGACTTTACCAACCTCAACAAGGCCTGCCCGAAAGATCCGTTCCCACTCCCCTGGATAGATCAAGTGAACGATTCCACTGCCGGGTGTGAGCTTTTGACTTTTTTAGATGCTTATTCTGGTTTCCACCAGATACCTTTGAACCCGGATGATCAATTGAAAACTGCATTTATTACCCCATATGGGGCTTATTACTATCGTGTCATGACCTTTGGCTTGAGAAATGCTGGTGCTACCTACCAGAGATGCATGCAGAAATGTTTACATTACCAGATAGGCTGGAATGCCGAGGTCTATGTCGATGACATAGTCATAAAAACAAAAGAAAAATCTTCTCTGATCGATGATATGAGGGAAACATTCAAAAACTTAAGAAATTTCCGGATGAGATTGAACCCGGATAAATGTACATTCGGTGTCCCGGCAGGCAAGTTACTCGGTTTCCTGATTTCAAGTCGGGGAATTGAGGTCAATCCGAGTAAGATACGTGCGATAGAGAGCATGAAACTACCGACACGTCTCAAAGATGTGCAGAAGTTCACTGGTTGCTTGGCATCCCTAAGTCGATTTGTAAGCCGGCTAGGGGAGAAAGCCTTGCCCTTGTATCAGTTGATGAAAAAGAACAAAACTTTGGTATGGACCCCGCAAGCTGATGCGACGTTCAATGATTTAAAGAGGATGTTGTCAACAACACCAGTGTTGGCATCCCCATTGCCCAAGGAACCTATGCTGCTCTACATAGCTGTCACTAACCGAGTAGTAAGTGTGGCCATAGTGGTGGAAAGAGAAGAAGGGGACAAGTTGATACAGAGGCAGTGTATTACTTGAGCGAGGTGATCTTGACCTCCAAGCAGAAGTACCCGTATTACCGGAAGATGACATATGGGGTGTACTTGGCAGTTACCAAGCTCAAGCATTATTTCCAAGAACACCCGATTACGGTAGTATGCGAAGCTCCTCTGGCCGAGATCATCGGCTGTAAGGATGCAAGCGGCCGAGTTGCCAAATGGGCCATCCAGTTGTCTCCGTATGCTCCGGCATACGAGAGATGCGAAGCCATTAAGTCGCAGACGCTACCGGACTTCTTGATGGACTGGGCCGAGATGCAGTATGAACCTCCACTTCCCGACTTCAATTTTTGGAAGATGCATTTCGATGGTTCCAAGGCCAAGATTGGGTTGGGTGCCGGGGTGGTCCTCACCTCGCCAAACAAGATTTCCTAAAATATGTGCTGCAGATTCACTTCCGGGCATCCAACAATGTGGCCGAATACGAAGCACTGGTGCATGGGCTCAATGTCACCAAGGAGATCGGTATCTGCCGGATAGAATGCTTTGGTGATTCCGACCTGGTGGTGCAGCAAGTGTCGGGAAACTGGGATGCGATTGACGCCAACATGGCCTCATATCGGTTCCATGTGCAAAAAATATCCGGATTTTTTGAAGGTTGCGAGTTCAAGCACATACCAAGAGGGGAAAATGAAGCAGTGGATGTGTTATCCAAGCTGGGGTCATCTCGGGATGCCATTCCACCCGGCATCGCTCTGGAGCATCTGAGGAAGCCATCTATTCAGCCCTCACCCGAGTCGGAATCCATCTTCATCCCCAAGGAACCTGGATCGGAAGCCGTGCCTTTGGAGGTGGAAGTCGGCCTCTGCATCGATTGATGCATACAGCCTTTATTAATTTATTTCAGATCCAGTATTACAAATTTTTGGGTCACACAAGGTCGAAACATGAATCAACCATCTAAAGAGAAAAGACAACAAGAAATGACGCTTTGTCAACATGTTAATCTAAGATCAAAACGCCAGCTGCACCGGATATATAACTCTTGTGCCACCAAAAGAAGCCGGCTGCACCCAAAATCCAGAGCGGCTCGCTTGTCCATTGGTTGTAGGTAAGACCACATACGGATCCAATGGATAGCCATCGGTACCACCTGCATAAATGAAGAATTTTGTGCCTTGTTAAAAATAACATCATTGCATACATTCCAAATGGCCCATAGTAAAGCACATACACCCACTTGGATTTGTGCTTTGTCTCTCTTATCCACTCCCCTTAACCAGTTTCCAAACAGGTTATTCATATTTCTTGGGGGACTGATGTTAAACGCCATGGAAACAATTCGCCAAACCATCTTAGCTAGTGGACATGTTATAAACAAATGTTGTATCGTTTCCTTTTGATCACAAAAACAACATTTTGTACACCCATTCCAATCCCGCTTAGCTAAATTATGTTTTGTAAGAATCTCTTTCCAATGCAAGAACCAGATAAAAATCTTTATTTTTAGTGGTACTTTCATTTTCCAAATATATTTGCGCAGGTATTTAGTATGATCAATTAGATAATCTAAATACAATGATTTAACAGTAAATTTTCCTGTTGTGGTAAGAACCCACTTGAACTTATCAGGCCCATTAGTTAGGTGAACATCCATAAGCCCGCTAACAAGGTGCAACCATCTATCCCACCTGTTACCGGTTAAAGCTCTCCTGAAACCTAAGTTAGGAGGAGGGCCTTGAGCCAACACATCTGCAACCAAAACATTTTTGTTTTGAGTAATGCTATACAGGGAAGGATATTGACGAGATAGGGGCTTGTCCCCAAGCCACGTGTCCTCCCAGAAACGGGTACTTTCCCCATTCCCAATAGCAAACGACCCACAATCAAAAAAAGTCCTTTTTGACTTTCATGAGTCCTTGCAGATTCACTTCCGGGCATCCAACAATGTGGCCGAATACGAAGCACTGGTGCATGGGCTCAATGTCACCAAGGAGATCGGTATCCGCCGGATAGACTGCTTTGGTGATTCCGACCTGGTGGTGCAGCAAGTGTCGGGAAACTGGGATGCGATTGACGCCAACATGGCCTCATATCGGTTCCATGTGCAAAAAATATCCGGATTTTTTGAAGGTTGCGAGTTCAAGCACATACCAAGAGGGAAAATGAAGCAGTGGATGTGTTATCCAAGCTGGGGTCATCTCGGGATGCCATTCCACCTGGTATCGCTCTGGAGCATCTGAGGAAGCCATCTATTCAGCCCTCACCCGAGTCGGAATCCATCTTCATCCCCAAGGAACCTGGATCGGAAGCCGTGCCTATGGAGGTGGAAGTCGGGAGTACTTCAATGAACCCGGGGACTGCACCGCAGAACTCGGGGATTCGGCATGGCATGAATGCAGAGGTGATGTCGGCTGAGCCGATGGATATAGATGCTCCCGCGTTCCCAATGCGACCTGTCTCGGCTTGGGCGCAGCCCATCATGGCATACATATCGGATGGCTGTAACGCCCCGGGATTTATCCCCTTTTTTATTTGTGAGTTTCTTTTAGCATCGCATTGCATCGCATTAATTTAATTGTTGCATTTAAATTTAATTTCCACAATTAAATTCAAATGCATTTTAAATTAATTAAAATTGTGTTTTTCAAATCTTTTGCAAATGTTAAAAACTAGTTTATTAAATTGTCCTTTGAAAACTAAAAATATTTTTGTAAAGGTTTCGTGTTCAAATTCGTTTTCTATTTTGTTTTAAAAATATAAAACCGAAAAGTTAAACGGGAGAGGAATAAAGCCCAAGCCCATCTACCCCCAAACCCTAGGGTTTCCCCCTGGAAACTTCTTTCCCACCCCCTGCCTTTTTGCAGCCACCCTCCTTTATTTTTCTGGAAATTTGTAAAGTCCTCCCACCTCTTTATTTCCTTTTCCCCACCTCCTTTTCTTTTCTTTCTCTTTTTTTTTATTTCTTTTTCTTTTCCTTTCTCCTCTTCTCCTTCCCGAGCGCATCCCGCACGGGAGAAAACCTCCAGGGCCCGAGCCGAGCTTCTTCCCCAGCGCCGCGCTCACCCCACCCCTGCCACCGGCCCGAGCGCCCCGGCCGCTCCCCGCGCCCGGCCCCGCCTTCAGCCGCGCCGCCGCGCTCGCCACTCGCCGCCCCGCCTCCGCCGCCCGCGCCATGGCCGCGCGCGCCTCCCCGCGTCGCCCGCGCTTGCCCGAGCACCGGACGGCCCGAGCTCGCCGCTCCCAGCTCCTCCCTCCGCTGCCTCCGGCCACCAGCCCACCTGCGCGTCTCCCCGGGCCGCCGCGCCGCCACCGCTTCCCGCCGCCAGCCGCCGCGCCCTCGCCTTCCGTGCCGCGCCAGCACGCCTCCGGCCGCCGCCGCCTTCTCCGCCGGCCGCGAGCCGCCTCTACGCCGCCGCGCAACCACGCCCCGCGCCGGCCCCCTCCCGCGCGCCTCCTCCGGCGCCTCGCCCCGGCCCGAGCTCCCCAGCGCCACGCCGCCCCCGGCCGCCGCGCCCTGCGCTCGTCGCCGCACGCCGCGTCCCCAGCTCGAGCGTCCGTCGCCCCGCGCCTCCGGCCCGGCCACCCTCGCCTCCACGCCCGCCGTCCCTGCGCCGCCGCGCCGCCGGCCGCCCTTCTCCACCCGAGTTCCCCGCGCGCCGCCACCCCCGCACGGCCACGCCGCCGCCGCGCGCGCGCGCCGCACGTGCATCCGTCGGCGCCGTGCTCCGGCCCTGCCGTCGCCGCGCCGCCCGCTCCCTGCCTCCACGCCTCGTCGCCCCTGCTCCTACCCGCCGCCGCGCGCCTTCTTCGCCACCCGCGCGCGCCACGCTCCACTTCTGCCACGCGCGTCCGCGCCGCCGTTGCCTCCTCTTCACGACCGCGTGCACGCCGCCGCCACCGCCCGCAAGGTGTTCGATATAATTCCCGCAAGACCCCGGCGTCGCCACTTTTTGGGTCCGAGTTGTCCACCCTTCGAGGTGTTGCCGAATGCGCGTGCGCGTGCCTCTTTCGGTGATGCGTTGCCGTGACCGCCCGTGTTCGTGTCGCGGTGCCCGCCCGTGCGCGCTTTTCCTTCCGGTGTCCATTTGCCGTGTTGTACGTACGACTACTTCCCCGACCACTTCCACGACACCGACAAACGACGATGCCCCGGTTCCGCAACGACTACTTCCTCTACGGATCGAAGACTTCGGTTTCGAACCCTATCTCTCCCGATCCAACGTGCGAACCCAAACCCTAACCCTAAACCTATTTTTATTAAATGTCATCTATCTTGTGCGTATCGCATCATAATTGCATGTGTTGCATCTCTTGGGTTTGCGGGTGTAGTAAATCACCTAAATAATAATTATGGAATGTGTGGGGTAATAAATATATAATGCCCTATTCCATTTAATTTAATTAGATCACCCATGCCATGTGTTGCCATGCTAAACAACATTTAATATTGTGGGTAAATAAATAACTTGCAGCTAAATATTAATTGTCGGAATCCCGGTTCCGCTTAATTTGGATTAAGTGCATCTCGTAATGCATCTCGCCATGCCATGCATCATTCTCACATGATCATGCTGGATCTTTGCCGTAGTTATAAAATGCATCTTTTACGCTTTCCAGTGTTTGTTGCTTCTTCGCGGATAAGACGTTGAGATGTGTGAGCAACGACAAGATCTGCTTCCATGCGGGATTCCAGGCAAGCAAAGTTTGCTTGTTTACCTATACATTGTCTTTCATTCCTGCCGTTGATCTCTGCTACCTTAGTATTCGATTCTTTATCGCGGTCCCATCACATGTTTATCCTGCAGCCCATAAAGCTTTATCCCCACATCCCATCACCTGTTGTTTGTTTATCTGTTGGCCTTGCGAGTCGTAGCGCATGCTTAGAGTTGATTGTGCGAGTCGTCTGTTGGTCTTATGTTTCATCTGCTTAGTATGATCGATTATTCTACCTTAATAAAATGTTGTCTTATATTGGGGTATTGTAATTAAAAGATAAGGCACCAGGCGGAAGGCCTTGCGAGGTGCTTTGTTCTGCTCAGTGTCGACCTAGGAACTGAGATTTTGTCCTCGGATCCAATTTTGAGCGCACTAACCACTTGTGGGAGGCCCAATGGAGCCCCCCTCGACTTTGAACGGATCTATAGCTTGTCCATGTGCCGCAAGTAGTTCGGGTTTTCCATTTGCTCATATGCATGTGCATGATGATGATGATGATGAGAGGGTATGTGATACGGGGGGTCATATAGGTGCGGTACGACACGAAGCGGACAGTTCCTACTATGGTTTGAGCCGCATGGTGGCGTAGTCGCAAACTAATGAGTCCGCAATTGAGATTCGGCCGGACTCCTGACGCGGGTAACAACTCATATGGGTGGCACTTGGACTTGCTGTAGTGAAGGAATAAGTCGTGTTGAGAAGCCCTGATGCTTGCTTGGGTTGATCATGCGAGTATGGGTACAGTAGTGCACCCCTGCAGGGTATAATCTTATCGATGAGCCGTGTCCACGGTTATGGACGATTTTGGTGATGATGCTGGCTAACAAGATCTAGACAACTTGCACCTAATTAATGTTAATTAATTTGATTAGTAACATAGAATTACTTTCACAATATATTATAAATAAAAACTGTTCAATGTGTGAGTTTCCCGAATTGCTTCCTCATATTTGGTTGAGGGGGTTAATTCGAGAATGGGTTATGTTTGGTGTTAGTTGTAGATGTTTATCTTATGCGCTCTCTTATCTCTCTCTGATTAGACGGAAGTTGTAGCGTGTCTCTTTAGGTTGCTAGTGTTGCTGCCGCTAAGTCCACCTCCCCTATATTTTGGGAGATGGTGTAGAAAGTAGGCAAGTCGGTTTTGCTTGCCAGGGAGTGCCCTGACCCTCTTTTGGGATGTGCTTTACGTGCAGTCAACAGGTTTGAAGTCCGACGACGTTAGCTTGGGAATCCCTCCGGCTTGTTGGGCAGGGATATGGCGCCATCGCTTATCTTCAGGACTCTTAGTCCAATTTGCATCTTATCCGTAGTCGGATACTATTTTGCTTCCGCTGTCATTTGTATCTTTGTATTGTCTCATTTGTATCTTGACTCGTTCGAGTCGTTGTTGTAATTTATCTTCTGTTGTATTTGTGGATGTATCAGAACGGTTGTAATGTTATCACAATTCCACCCACATAATGCGCATGTTTCGGCGTGCACATTATGTCTGGTGGGCGACCTAAAATCGTTATTATGCGGATTTCGGCGGGAACGCTTAAATCTACATAGTACCGATTTTAGGGCGTCACAATGGCACCCTTCCGGAGAACGAGGTAGAAGCCCGGCAAATATTACGAAGATCCAAGGCCTACACCATCATCAATCAAGAGTTGTACAAAAGAAGTGTCACCGAGGTTCTTCAGAGGTGCGTGGAGCCAGAAGAAGGGCAAGAGATGCTGCTGGAGATACACCAGGGAGAATGTGGGCACCATGCCTCATCACGGGCACTGGTTGCAAAAGCATTCCGGCATGGGTTATATTGGCTCACAGCTCTACAACAAGCAGAAGACATTGTCCGGAAGTGTGGAGGATGCCAAAGATTTGCGCACAAGATATATATGCCAGCATCGGCACTGAAAACCATCCCTATCACTTGGCCATTTGCTGTATGGTGCTTATACATGGTGGGGAAATTTAAACTGGCAAGAGGCAACATGACACACATGCTGGTGATGGTGGACAACTTCACCAAGTGGATAGAAGTCAAGCCGATCCGGAAGTGCGATGGGCACACCTCGGTCCAATTCTTGAAGGATATCATCCTGAGATATGGCTACCCTCACAACATCATCACGGACAATGGCACCAACTTCGCTGTGGGGGAATTTGCTCGGTTCTGTGCGGAGAAAAGAATCCGGTTGGACGTGGCCTCGGTAGCCCACCCGGAAGCAAATGGGCAACTCGAGAGAGTAAATTCCTTGGTATTAGTCGGCATCAAGGCTTGCTTGATCGAGCCGTTGTTGAGAACTCCGGGATGTTGGATAGAGGAGATACCGACAGTACGGTGGGGTCTCCAGACCACACCTAATAGATCCGGGTATACGCCATTCTTCATTGTGTATGGTGCTGAAGCAGTGCTTCCAACCAACATCCAGTATGACGCACCAAGAGTTACAATGTTCACCGAGACCGAGGCAAAAGAAGCCCGGGAGAACGATGTTGACTTGCTCCAGGAGGCAAGAGAATTGGGATTGTCTCGGTCCACAATTTATCAGCAGAACCTCCACCGCTATCATAGCCCGAAGGTGCATCCCCGAGTATTTTGGAAGGGAGATCTGGTGCTAAGGCTGATACAGCGCACCGCCGGAATGCATAAGCTTGCATCTCCTTGGGAGGGGCCTTTCGTTGTAAGAAAAGCATTGCACAACGATTCTTATTACCTTGTAGATGCACAGGAAGCTAGAAAAGGTGTAATGGACAAAGCCGGTGAGGAAACCAAACGGCCATGGAATGTAGCCTTGCTCTGTCCCTTTACACATAAAGGGCGCAGTGTATGTATATCGGTCTCATCAATGAAATGTCGGCACCCCGAGAAGTTACTCGGGGACTACCTCGCTCAAATTGGTTGTTTGTCCAAAACTGCATGTCGGTGTCCTCGGGAAAACCCGGGGACTACCACTTTTCGTTTTCAGCATTACCTTATTAGTTACTTATTATATGCATGTCGGCAATCCAGAGAGGAACTCGGGGACTGCCTCGTATTTATTTTTAGCATATGCCGTGAACATTCCGAACTCGGTTTCAAAGTTTAAGTAATGTATGCCATGTGAAATAATCTTGTGACTCGAATGACGAACGCCGAAATGGTAGTCAAGAGCAAAGAGTGTCAAATATGGTGAACAAGAAAACAGTCTCGGGGACTTCATTCAGGAGTCTTTTCGGCATATGCATTTTGCTAACCCGGTTTTTATTTATACTTCTTATGTCGGAAAATTTCCAACTAGAACTCGGATATTTGTAAGTAGTGTATACCACGGACGGGATTTCGTGACTCGACTGTCGAACGCCGATATGATAGACAAGAGCAGAAATCACCTAACGCTGCTAAACATGAAAATGAACCCCGGGACTCCTGGCAAAATAAACCAACATAACGGGTCGTTCGTTAAAGAGAAAGTTAACTGACATAGCATACGACTTAAATGTATATTACATCTGCACCCGGCATCCCGGGGATTTAATGTTTAAACGGCTAAGTGTTTTCAGGCAAAGCATAAAAGGTGTGTCGGGCTAGACCCGAGACGATTAAGGCACAACGGGAGAGGCTGGCTTCTCAGTTTGATCAGCGGCAGGTGGCTCGGTGACGATCTCCTAAGCAGCAGCGGCGGTACTCGGCACAGAGATAACCGGCTCGGTTAATGGGATCTCGGGCGGCGGGAGGTCGGCGGCGTCTTGGTCGATGACGATTTCGGTGGCCACGCTTGCCTCGCCTACTTCCTCCTCGGCACCGGCATCCGGCGTCTCGACGTCCGCGCCCCCGGCATCCTCCGGCCCGACGTCATCACCATAGTCCGACTAGAGTCAGATTCAATGAGGCTTGTGACGAACGAGTCGGGATCGGCCCATCTCGCGAGGCGGTGCGCGACCTCCTGACGCTGCCGGATCCTGGCCGGATCTATGTACCACTCCGAGATGGTGCGCAACCTCTAGATCACCTCAAGGTCGAGCTTCTCGTACCAGCTCAGGACATGCTGCAAGACTTGGTCGGCGCCGGCACGAGCGGCTGACCGTTTCCAAGCATCAAGCCGATTTCCAGCATCCTGGAGGGCAGCAGCCAACTCGGTGACAGAGAGCGTGCAAGTAGTGCCTGGCCACAACGCACCATGTGCGTGAACCGCTGCACTAAGGAGTCCGGTGCCGATAGTCCAGAGTGGAACTATCCGGGCCTTCAGGGCAATGAGATAATCATCGATATCCCATGCATCCGAGGCCGGACCCTTCCCGGCCCTCTTATCCCGTGCGGCAGTGATCGCGAGGCTGGCGGCTTCCCGGGAATGCTCGAAGTGTCCTTGAGAGAGAAGAACTGTCACACGGACAAGACATGATGCAATGTCGGAAATATAAGAAGACGGAGAAAGAGAACTCAGAATACTCACTGTTCATGTCCCGGTTAAGACCGGTCAGCTCGGTAAGCCAGGCGTCTTGCTTCGATCGAAGAAGGGCCACTTCAGTCTCAGCAGCGTGGGCGTGCTCCTCGGACTGGTCCAAGGTCTGCTTCTAGTTTCTTTGTGGCATCCAAGAAGCGCGTCGTCAAGTCCGCAGAAGTAGTCCAGGCCTTCTCCAGCTCGGCGCTCAGCCGCGCGACCTCGGACTGCGCGTCGGTCAACGCAGCCTTTTGGTCCACCGAGATCTTGCGCGTAACATCTCGCTCCTCCCGGGGCCGCTCCTCCGATTTCTTGGCCTGACCGAAGTCGGCGAGGAGGGTGTGGAAGATGCTTCTGCGCCTCTTGCCGCAGTCCTAGGAATAGAGTATACCCGACATCAGTCGCGGGGACTTCGGTTAGTCAAGAGGTAAATACACAAGCTTCAGAATCCACACTTGAGAGCCAGCTACTCGGTGGAGTTTTGGTACTCAATGGAGGATCTCGGGGACTGGAGATTAAAGTTTTTCAAGATCCACGCTTGAGAACCAGCTACTCGGTGGAGTTTTGGTACTCAAGGGATGATCTCGGGGACTGGAGATTAAAGTTTTTCAAGATCCACACTTGAAGACCAGCTACTCGGTGGAGTTTTGGTACCCAAGGGAGGATCTCAGGGACTGGAAAGTATTTTTTTTTCAGATTAGCACTTAGAGATCTGCTACTCGGTCAAGTCTAGATGTCTGAGCACCAATCTCGGGGACTAGGGATAGTGGAAGATAGAAGACATACATCCACTACGCGGGTAGCGTCCAAGACGGTCACCTGAAGGGCGTGCAGGGCTTGCGCGCTGCGGCTTGGGCCAGCAGCATGCAAGTCTCCCGCGATCTCGGAGGCGTCGGTGGCGATCTAGGCCAGGTTGTATTCGTCAACAGTCCGTAAGCCAGTGACGGTGGGCGCGCTCAGTGCTCCAGCATCACGAGATCCTTAAAGCACAAGTCCGCTTACCGAGTCTCACAGAGCTTGCAGGGCAACAGTGGGGATGTCGACAGGAGGCGGGGGTAGGCCGGAGTGCTTACCTGGAGCGGAGGAACCCTTGGTCAAAGTCAGGTCCTGGGCCGAAGATCTTGGCGGAGCATTGGGCTTAGCAGGCGCACTCTTCTAGCCAGAAGACTGGCTGCGCTGCTTCCCGGTTTGCAGCTCCGGCTGCCGGGTTGGCTTGGACGATGGCTGCTTTGCCTGCGACGACTTTCGCGGGCCGAGCCGAGAGGCCCCCCGGGGCACGACTTGGCGCTTGGGGTTCAAGATGTCCACTTCAAGGTCAGGAGACACCGGCCGGTGTGGCGAGTCTGGAAGGACGGTCCTCTTGGGGGCTGAGCTTTGCGTGGCCGAGATTACGGTGGCCGCATGCTGGCCACCAGAGGTCCTGGTGCCCGTAACAGCGCCCCAGATGGAAGTGACGGGCACATCGGCCACAACGGGGCCAGAACTCGGTTGGGCGGCATCCTCCACTCGGCGATATGGCGGGGAAGGCGCAGCCCGAGTTGGGCTGGGAGACCTAGAGCCCGGGGGACGGGAACCGACAGATTCTGGGATATCAAGCGCCGCCCTACTTAGTCAGAAAGCAAGTCAGAAGAGATCTCGGACAAGGTCCGGATAGACCAACTCGGTTGAAGAGTAACTTACCCGGTGGCCACAGTCGGAGGACCTCTCCTCTGCCGGGGGGGGGGGGCTTGTCGCCGCGCGCTTGGTGGTCTTGGTCCTCTTAGTAGCCGCGCCCGAGCTACCGGCATGTGCGGTCTCGGACACGGCGCGCTTCGTGGCGGCAGTAGGCCCCGGAACCACTGGCAGGGCGTAGTTGAGAGGACGCGCGTCAATTACATCAAGTATTTGACAATCGTCGTCATCATCCTCGTCAGATTCAACTCGGATAGCATCTGGAGCTGAAGGCTTACCCGGACCGGCACCACGGGCAAGGGGGATAGAGACATGATCCTTGCTGTCGGGATCCTCCGAAGGCATTTCCGGAGGTGTCGGGAAGTCAGACGCAAACTTGTCCCCGGCGTGCACCCCGTCCTCTTCAATTTTCTGTTCGAACAGCTGCAATAAGAAAAGGAAATCAGCAAATAGCAAGGTTGTCGATGGAATACAGCAGCCGGCGTAGCGCGGATGTCGGTAAAGGCATGCGCGCGCACCTCGTCCAACCACTTTTTCCGGGTGGACGGGGCCAATCCCCACTTCCAGTTCTCTGTCATCTTTGTCCGAGCGATAGCTCGCACACGGCGGTAAACTCCGGGTTTGTCCAACCCGAAGATGCTTGTCCGGGTTGGGTCGTACAACCCGCTCATGAAGCACATCTTGTCCACCCGGGTCTGAAGGGGGCAAACCCGACGGATGATAAAGGTGCGCAGGAGATCATCTGTCGTGAGATCTTCCGCGAGGACGGTCAAGACGTCGTGCATATTATCAACTCCTCGGATTCCGGAAGTTGGCTCCAGAGCTCGAAGTTGGTTGGGGGGCCCATGACGAACTCCGGGAGGTTGAGGAAGTCCGGGGCGGAGAAACTCGATTCATCTTCTGAAGCGACCGGATTCCGCACGTAGAAGAAGCTCCGCTGCCACTTCCGGCAAGACTCCAATCCCTGGATCTTGGGGAATCCGGAGTCGGCACGGGGAATGATGGTCGCCGCTCCGCAGGCGACGAGGTCCTTGACCTTCTGGTCAGGGTTGGGGATGACTTGTCGGCGAAGGAGGAAGTACTTGTCCCACAGATCCACAAAGGGCCAAATGCTAAGATACCCCTCCGCGTAAGAGGCAAAACAAGAAAGCGTCATGATGGCGTTGGCAGGAAGATGGTGTTGTTGGAGACTATATGTGTCCAGAAAATCACGGAAGAAGGGGCTAGCCGGAAGGCCGAACCCGCGCTCGAAGTGTGTAGCGAACACTACTCGTTCGCCGGGTTGGGGTTCCGTCTCGACTTCGCCGGTTGGAAGTCGGCTCTCCACTTGGGGCGAAATCCGGTGCGTCCGGTACAGCCAATCGAGGTCCCACTGGCTGGCCTCGGAACCGTCCCAGCATCCTCTATCGCTCTCGTCGCCCATCTCGGCGGCTTCGGACGTCATGTCGGAGCTAGTCTGCAGTCGGAGTGGCTAGTTAGTCGGGTTAGGATGTCGGTAATGAAGGAACTCGGACGAGAAACTACTTCTACTGGCCGACATCCTACCGAATAGATCTACCAGAGCAAAACAAATAGAAGTTAATGGAAGAAAATATCTAGGTTCGAGGCCGTTCCAAAGCGATTGAGCACGGGCAAAGGCAGTACATACAGAGACATGTGCAAAGCAGTTCTATTCGCTAGCCAACTACAGCAACAACGGCGCAATACGAACTATGCAAGATCGGTCGAGCAGTCCCGTGATGAACTCGTGGAGGTTCGGGACAAACTCTCGAAGAACACAAACGGTCACGGCCGTGGGGGAACCTACCGGAGGAGATCGAATGACTCACCGGAGAAGAGGAAGGTGACGAGGCACGAGAGTGGCGCGGACCAATGGCGAAGACGATGCGCACGGTCGACGGAGTTCGGCGCTCGGGCGTTGCACGGCGGAGACATCGGAGCGCTCGGAACAAGTGCCACGAAGGAGGGCGATGTTGGGAAGAAGGGGAGGTGACCCCTCCGTTCCCCCTATTTATGGGGAACCGCGGGGGCGGTTTCCAAAAATCCCACCCACTATCTCCCGAATCGTGGGTGGGATCGCGGTGCGCCAGGTCATGCACGTGGCAACACCCGAGGGTGCGCAATGGGCCACACCGGAGGCCACAGGACGCCAACGGTTGGCGTGCAGATCCGGTGTGTGCCCTGGCGCGCGAACCCGAGCGGTGTGCAGATAAGTCAAGGGCACTCGAGTGCTACCCTGACCTGACAAGACCTCGAGTAAAGATACAAAGGAATTGCTACAGAGGTAAGCAAACTCCTTGACACAATAAAATAAAATAACAGAAATAAAAAGTGGGTTGTCTCCCATGATTAAGCGCTTTTCTTTAACGCCTTTCAGCTAGGCACAGAATGCAAAACACAAGTATTATCCAAAGATGAAGCATCAACATCAATAATTTGATCCAAGGCATGGATGGTTGTCATAGGTGTTTTAGGTATCCATGAAGGTGTCCTATTATGCAAACAATTAGGCATATTGGGAGGTTTTGGTTTGGGAATATAAATGAACTTTTGCTCCTTTCCTACAAAGGCCTTATCTTTCTTGGTTTTAATAGAGGAAAAAGTTGAACTTAAAGTTTCCATAGACTCTTCTAATTTGTCAATTCTATGATTATGAGTATCAAGGGTGTTGCTAGTTTCTAAAGCAATAATTCTTCCATTAATGTCCTCTATTGATTCATTACCCTTGCTAGCATTATCAAGAAAAAAATTCTCCATATAATCCAACGTTTTAATAATATCTTCCAAAGTGATCTCGGTTTTAACTTCTTTAGTAGGGGTGGTGATCCTACCAAACTCTCAATTACGGTGCAGGCTTCAAAAGCAGGAGAACCAAGAGAGTTACCCCCCCCCCCCCCCCCGTAAGAGTGTCAAGAACATACCTATACCAACTTGAAATACCAACATAAAAATTTCTAAGAAGGATAAAGGTAAAGTGCTTTTTAGTACATTTTTTGTGAGCATCATTTATCCTATGCCAACCATCTTTTAAACTTTCTCCTCCTTGTTTAAACAAACAAACTTCAACTTCAGGACTATCCATTTTCAGAAAATTTTAATGAAACAGAAATAACAAAAGATAAAAACCGATAAAAAATAACAATGCAAGTAACTAATTTTTTGTATTTTTGATATTTAGAAAACACAACAATAATTAAAATACACTAAGCAAGAGAATAAAAAAGACTAGAAGTGAGAGACTCCCCTTGTGGAAGAACTCTTATCTCCCCAGCAATGGTGCCAGAAATTAGCTTGATGCACACGGTGGTGTTGTTATCAAACCCAAAGAGGAAGGAATGAAGTAGTGCAGCAGCAAATTTCTCTTAGTTATGAAACCAAGGTTATCAATCTAGTAGGAGACTAGAATTCCCTCGAGGTTTTTGGCGGCGCCGTTTACGATTACCAACGTGGAGCCTGCACACAACACAAGCAAAATACTTTGCCCTAACTTAACAGTGAGGGTGTCAATCTCACTGGCTTGCTCTAACAAAGGGTTAAACGTATGTGTGAAAGAATGATGTTTGTTTGCAGAGAATGAAAGTAACAAGTTTGCAGTAGGTTGTATTATCAGTTTAAAGAAAAGGACCGGCGTCCACAGTTCACCAGTGGTGTCTCTCCATAAATAATAATAACATTCATGCAGGTAAACAAATTACAGCTGGGCAATTGATAGAATAAAGAAGTGCATAACAATACATATAGTAATGTCATGATGTTTAGTGTGAGATTCGGTTGGGCATTACAACAATATACATAGACCGTTCCAACCGCATCTATGACTAATAATCCACCTTCCGGATAGCGTCCGCACCCCTTTCAGTATTAAGTTGGAAGCAACAGATTATCGCCTTAAGCAATGTATGTAAAGTAAGTAAGTAACATCATCCTTAGACAAAGTACTATTGTTTTATCCCTAGTAGCAACCTTAGAGCTTTCTGTCACTACCCCCTCTTGGAGTCACAAATATCTACTTGGCTAGAACATCTACTACCAACGGAGAGCATGCAAGATCATAAATAGCACACACATAATATATTATGAAGAAAATGACTTAGTACTCAATATTTATCGATCCCAGCAAACAAACAATTAAGTATTACATAACGATGATCTTGATCATGATAGGCAGCTTACAAGATCTAAACATAATAGCACAAGAGGAGAAGACATCCATCTAGCTACTGCTATGGACCCGTAGACCGAGGTTGAAATACTCACGCATCAGTCCGGAGGCGGGCATGGTAATGTAGAGCCCTCTGGTGATGATTCCCCTTCCCGGCAGGGTGACGGGGAGAGCTTATGATCTCTCCCAAAGTTGGGTTGACGAAGTCGACGGCTCGGGAGTCAGTGGAGGAATATTTTCTTGGCAATGATCTTAGGTTTCCGAGGGGTATAACTAGGTGAAAAGGCAAAGACGGTGGAGGGCCGAGGGGCCCACACCATGTCCTCGCACGGCCAGGCTTGGTGCCACGCCTGGACCAGGTGAGGTCACCTCGGTCTCCGTCTTCGTGTCTCCTTTGCATTTCTGGAACGTGTCGTAAAAAATAGGAGATTTGAAAAAGAAATCGTCCAATTCCGAGAATATTTCCTTAAGTGGTTTTCTGAAACGAAAACAGCAGAAAACAGGAACTGACACTATGGCATCTTGTTAATAGGTTAGTCATAGAAAATGCATAAAACCATATAAAATGCATATAAAACATGTAATAATTGGTATAATATAAGCGTGGAACATAAGAAATTATAGATACGTTGGAGACGTATTACCCTCTTTCACACAGTGCATCCAACGGAGGACAGATTCACCGAGGAATAGAGCCACAGCGAGTTCACGGCGCAGGAAATGGAGCTGTAGCGCCAGCTCCTCGCCGAGGCGGAACAGAGGCGCGTAGAGGAGCGCCAGCAAGCTGCCAATGCGGGCCGCCGCCGCCGCGTTCCTCCTCCGGTGGTGCGGGAGATCCCATACTACATCCTCAACGACACCAACAGCGAGGACGATGACGCGCACAGGCGGACTTTGCTCCATAGCAAGCTGATCGCTCCCAGCCGCGATGACGGCGAAGGCACCAGCAAGGCGCCCGACCGTGATGATGGCTCGGACGACGATGACGACTACAGCCAGGCGATCCGCAATAGTCTAGGCCTAGAGTAGATCGCCGGTGTAATAAATTGCAATGCAACGGCTAGTCTGCGCCAAAATCGGAATGAAAATTGTCTTTGCTCTTTGTTTGCCCGCCGTTTTTTTAAATTTTCTGGGCCAAGGACTTGGGCCGGGGAATGACTGGAAAATGCGCCCCCAGGTTCCAGATTAGCGCCGTTTGGCGCCACGGCGGCCCCATAACAGCGGCGTATTGGGCCCTGGGGGACGAGACGACTGGAGATGCCCTCATCTATAACTTTCCCCTTCTCCCTTCCCTTCTTGTCCTTGTCTGACCCTTCATCAAGTCGTTTTTTACATCCTGAAATGTTTGTTTTATTCTATGTTGATATTCTCCTATCTAATTATCTTTTTTATTTTTTGAAAAGGGAGAACCCGGCCTCTGCATTGATTGATGCATACAGCCTTTGTTAATTTATTTCGGATCCAGTATTACAAATTTATGGGTCACACAAGGTCGAAACATGAATCAACCATCTAAAGAGAAAAGACAACAAGAAATGACGCTTTGTCAACATGTTAATCTAAGATCAAAACGCCAGCTGCACCGGATATATAACTCCTGTGCCACCAAAAGAAGCCGGCTGCACCCAAAATCCAGAGCGGCTCGCTTGTCCATTGGTTGTAGGTAAGACCACATACGGATCCAATGGTTAGCCATCGGTACCACCTGCATAAATGAAGAATTTTGTGCCTTGTTAAAAATAACATCATTGCGTACATTCCAAATGGCCCATAGTAAAGCACATACACCCACTCGGATTTGTGCTTTGTCTCTCTTATCCACTTCCCTTAACCAGTTTCCAAACAGGTTATTCATATTTCTCGGGGGACTGATGTTAAACGCCATGGAAACAATTCGCCAAACCATCTTAGCTAGTGGACATGTTATAAACAAATGTTGTATCGTTTCCTTTTGATCACAAAAACAACATTTTGTACACCCATTCCAATCCCGCTTAGCTAAATTATCTTTTGTAAGAATCTCTTTCCGGTGCAAGAACCAGATAAAAATCTTTTCTTTAGGGGTACTTTCATTTTCCATATATATTTGCGAAGGAATTTAGTATGATCACTTAGATAATCTAAATACAATGATTTAACAGTAAATTTTCTTGTTGTGGTAAGACCCCACTTGAACTTATCAGGCCCATTAGTTAGGTGAACATCCATAAGCCGGCTAACAAGGTGCAACCATCTATCCCACCTGTTACCGGTTAAAGCTCTCCTGAAACCTAAGTTAGGAGGAGGGCCTTGAGCCAACACATCTGCTACCAAAACATTTTTGTTTTGAGTAATGCTATACAGGGAAGGATATTGACGAGATAGGGGCTTGTCCCCAAGTCACGTGTCCTCCCAGAAACGGGTACTTTCCCCATTCCCAATAGCAAACGACCCACGATCAAAAAAAGTCCTTTTTGACTTTCATGAGTCCTTTCCAAAACGGGGAGTCAAGCGGTCGAACATTAACTTGGGATAACGTTTTAGAATGTAAGTATTTATTATGTGTAAGCTCATGCCACACCCCATCCTCTGAAAGGAGTTTAAAGAGCCATTTGCATAACAAACTTCTATTCTTAGATTCTAGAACCTCAATCCCTAGGCCACCCTGGTCTTTTGGCCGGCAAATAATGTTCCATTTAGATAGTCTATACTTCCTCTTATGTCCATCACTTTGCCAAAAGAATCTCGATCTAAAGAAATCCATTCTTTTCCGTACCCCTGTAGGTACTTCAAAAAATGAGAGCATAAACATGGGTAAACTGGTTAAAACCGCATTAATAAAAATGAGCCTGTCTCCATATGACAACAGTTTCCCAGCCCAACTAGCAAGTTTCTTTTCAAAACTATCTTCCACCATTTTCCATTCCCCATTTTTCAGCTTTCTGAAATGTATAGGGATGCCCAAATATTTAAAGTGAAATGATCCAGATTCACAACCAAAAAGAAGTTTATACTGATCTACCTCCTCTTTTGCTTTGCCAAAACAAAACAACTCACTCTTATGATAGTTTATTTTCAGTCCTGATAAGTGTTCGAACATACATAAGATCAGTTTCATATTTAAAGCTTTTGCTAAATCATGAGACATGAAGAGAATTGTGGCATCTGCATACTGAAGTATTGACACCCCACCCTCTACTAGATGAGGAATCAGACCTTCAACTTGGTCATCTTCTTTTGCTCGTGCAATTAAGATGGCTAGCATATCGGCGACAATATTAAATAACAACGGTGATAGCGGATCACCTTGTCGCAAACCTTTTTGTGTTTGAAAACAATGTCCTAAATCATCATTCACCTTTATACCCACACTACCACGACTCACAAAATCTTTGACCCACTGACACCATTAGGGATCAAAACCCTTCATGCGTAACACTTGTTGTAAGAAAGGCCATTGAACTTTATCATAGGCTTTTTCAAAATCGATTTTCAAAAGCACACCATCCATTTTCTTCCTATGAAGTTCATGGATAGTTTCATGAAGGATTAAAACCCCCTCGAGAATATGCCTCCCTGGCATAAAAGCTGTTTGAGTTGGACGAATCACCTTCTGAGCCACAGCCGTAACCCTATTGGTTGCCACTTTGGTAAAATTTTTGAAGCTAACATTAAGTAAACAAATAGGCCGATACTGTTGTATCTGAATAGCATTCTCTTTTTTCGGAAGCAAAATAATTGTTCCAAAATTTAACTGGAATAGAGGTAGCTCCCCTTTTTGGAAGCTTTCAAATAACCTCATAAGAGAAATCTGAGCAACATCCGAAGTTACTGTTTCAACCAGGGAAAAGTTGTTTTGTGCCGATTCCCCAAACAATCTTTTGTAGAAGTCGGAAATGTAATTCTTAATATTTTCATGTCCTGTTATAATGCCTTCCTCTTGCTCAAGCTGAAAGATCTTTTTCCTTCTATGCTTGCCATTAGCAATTAGGTGGAAATATTTAGTATTGTTTCCCCCCTCCTGGACTTGTTTTATTTTTGCTCTTTGTGCCCATTTAGATTCCTCATCACGTCTCATACTAGCCACCTTACAAGTAGCCTCTTTCATTTCGTCCCTCTCGGCCTCATTAAGTGGTGTTGTTTCAGCCTTCAAATCTAAATTCTCTATGATACTAAGTAGCCTTGATTTTTCTTTTTTATACACACTACTCTGATCTTTGGCCCACCCTCGTAAAAAAGAACGGAGATGGCGTATCTTATTCTGCCATACCTCCATTGGGGTAGTACCAAAAGAGATAGATGACCATTCTCTAGCTATCATCGCGCCGAAACCTTCTTTTCGTAACCACGACAGCTCAAACGAAAAATGTGCTTTATTACCCAGATAGGCTTGTTCCCCTGAGTCAAGAAGCAACGGTGTGTGATCCGACCCCGCTCTCGTGAGAGCACTCACAGACACCAATGGGAATTTTTGTTCCCAAGATACACTTGCCAACACCCTATCCAACTTCTCATAAGTCGGATTAGGTCTGCGACTAGCCCAAGTATATTGCCTTCCAGAAAGCTCTAACTCTCTAAGTTCCAAACTTTCAATAATTGCATTAAAAATAAAAGGCCATCTTGCATTAAAATTTTCATTATTCTTCTCGCATTGTCTCCGAATGATGTTAAAATCGCCTCCCACTAATAGTGGCAATTGTTCATTCTCACAAATACGCACCAACTCAGCTAAGAACTCCTCCTTTTGGCCATCCTGAGCTGCACCATAAACCACCACCAGAGACCATTCAAAATTGTCATTTTTGGATAAGAGCTGAATCTTAACACACCTCTCACCTGGTTCCACATTCTTAATGGCTTTAGCGTTCGCTCGAAACCCCACAAGTATGCCTCTCGACCGTCCTTGTGGCGGTAGAAATACCCAAGCAAAATCAACTCCTCCCGCAAGATTATTCAAGAAGGGGTTTGTAAAATTGTCTCTGCCCGTCTCGATTATTGCAAAAAAATCTAATCTTTGTTCTCTAATAGTCTCCAAAACCACCGAATGTTTTGCCGTATCCCTAAACCCACCACTATTCCAAAAGCAACCTTTCATGTGTTCTTTTTCCTGCAAATAAGCTTAATCCTAATACTACGACGAACAATAGAGTGTTCCGACTTTTTCTGAGACACTTGCCGTTTTTTTGTGAATTCGTGGAGGTAAAAGTCCTTTTGACCTTCGGAACCTTTTTGTTCCTCCTCCTCTAAATCAAGGCTTAAGCCTATGGCCTTGTTTAGCACCATACAGTTAGAGTTATCCGCTTCAAGTTCCTGTTTATCGTTGTTCTTTTTAAAAGAGATTAAAGTGCGCTCGAGGTCTAAATCTTTAATATCCGATATTGAATTTAAAACTTGACAAGAAGACGTTCCTAATGAAATTCCTAATTTTGCCGCTCTATCAATAACCACATCATCCGAAATAGAAGCAATCGAAAATTTAGACGCAAGATTATTACCTGAGCCTAGGAGATCATCACATTGTTGAGCCCTCTTCTGAGCCCTCTCCAATGCCGTGTCATCCGCATCCTTCTGAGCGCTGACTCAGGCACTTGCTCGGGCAGCGACCGCACTCGTTGCAGGAATGCCGCCGAAGGCGATGACCTCCTCACGCGAGTACCGCCCACCAAGGAACACTCCTGTCCCGCATGGTGGCGAGACTGGGCTCCTACGACATGCACTCCCTCCTGGTGTGCATGGCAAGACAGAAGATGAAAGAACCCCCTCCCCCGCCGACACGGGAGGGGACGTAGATATTCCTGCACACGGCGACTCCGTCAATTTGGCCGACCCACACGAACGTGGCGAACAAGGAGGAGTCACTCGCAACCCACCAACTCCAGAACGCAACACTTTGTCATCAAATGGACTATTAACAAGTCCCAAGCCCTTCTGTCCCTTGTAAACTTCATCCGCTGCCTCTGAAAACTGTCCAGCGAGGTCGATAGTCGCATCTGGTGCAGCGAAACGACGGGTTGGAAAATCATCACTCTCTAGGATGGCCAACCGTGGAGGTGCCGAAACAGCCAAAGGAGAGGGGAGGCTCTCTTCCTCCTCCTCAACTCGGTCAGCCCAAGATCTTCTAGGCAACGAAACCCCCCTAAGCGCAGCGAAGTTCACTGTACCGAACTGAATATTTGGTGTGTCCTCTCTATGTAACACAGCCGAAGTGAGCCCCTTCTCCCCCGATCCGTTTTGAGCTGAACCAGGAAGTACATCAACATTTTCTTTTGTTTTAGACGGTGGAAGCTTATCTTCCATTGATGACAGATCATCAGTGTCCTCTTTCTTCTTTTTACCATCTCCCTCCGAATCATCTACTTGATCAACCTCGTCCATAGCAGCATCAACTATTTCCTCTCCTTCGACCTCAAACCTCAGCATATATCCAACCCCATCATAAGTGTGATCAACCTTCCTGGGAATAGCTGAGGGTTCTGCACAAGCTACCTTCATACGAACCAAACCATTGTCCCTAGTGAATAACATGTCCACCTCTTTTGTTTTCCCAATCAAAGAACCAACAGCGAAAAGAGCGAGATAATCTCTCCGAAGCTCCTCAGTACACCCTCTCACTCTCACCCATAAATCGACAAGATCATATGTCTGTACATCATCATCCACCCAGTCCTCGAAGTGCATACTAACTTTTCATGTCCTCCACCTGGATCATACCAATTTTTCGAAGTCTTGTGAAATCCATCTTTGTAGGATAAACCACTCGAAAGGAGTCTGGAGAGGAAGGTGAGACATCCCACTCATGATCTCCTTGAACCAACCATTCCAACTCATGTACTACATCTTGAGCAGTCAGAACACCACCCGAGATTCTGATACGGCCTACCTTTCCACTGGTGTTCAGGAGGCGCATACCTTCAGATTTTGGTGTATCAAAGAAAAGAAGACTGTCATTAGCTAAGCCATACATCACCGCAACCGGCTTAGGTGCAGCAAGCAAGGTGCATTCAGTGGACACGTGAGTTGCTCTCTGACAATACAAACACAGCTCAATCGTACAGTCCACTGCATAATGTCCAGTTTGAATGCATCTAAAGCACAAGACCTTAGTATCTTTTTTCTTTGTTGATTTAACCACACCATTGTTAACAGCATCAGCTCCAATCTGCTTGTCAACCGGAGCATCAACTACAGCCACCGTTCCAGCTCCGGGTAGCACTTCCACATGCGGTAACGGAGCATTAGTCGCTGGAACAACAATCGGAATGGCAGCCACGGCATTCTGCATCTGCTGCTGAACCCCCGCCGCCACCGGTCCCTCTTGAACAAAAGTTATCCTAGCCGCCCGACCGCCTCCATATCGTCCATGCACATTACGTCCTCCACGACCACGGCCACCAAACTGCTGCCGATGAACCCTCGGACCGGCACCGCCATTAACCCCTCCATACCCATGACCATGTTGTTGATCAGATTCATGATAGCCTTCCTCAAAACTTCCAAAATTACCATTGAACACCGCAGCATCTGTATTCTGATTCGAACCCCTTGCTGGTTCGTCCCAGTTACGTCCCTCATGCCATTGTTGTCCATGACTAGCGCCGCCTTGTGCCGCACCATGACCCCAGCCAAAACCCCTCCCCTCCATCTGATTAGCGAACCCACCATGGCCTGCTTGTCGATTACCCGCGTTAGCGTTGAAGTACTGACCCCCTGCAGCGCCTCCACGGCCATGCGCAAACCCGGACGGGCCTCCCCGCTCAAAAGCACCAGCCCTACCATTGTTTTGCTGCTGACCTTCGAAAGCACACCGCTCGTTGAAAGGCTGACCACCCCGTGTGAACCCCCGGCCATTGCCATGCATGAACTGAGCACCTTGATTATGGCCATTGAAGCCACCGCCACGACCATACTGGCCTCCGCCGCGAGCTTCCATGGTCTCGCTCGACACGGACAGAGTAGATGGAAAAGAGCGTAGCGAATCCTGAGAGCGCCGCTAGACTTTCCCTAAAACCCTATGTAGCGACCCAGCAGTCGATCGGATGGAGCATCGTAAGGTGAGCGGACCCTTTTGGTCCACCGCACCAGACCTGCTAGGATTCTGAGTCGACCCAGCCATGTGCCCGGTACGGCCCATCTCCTCCTGGTTTGAAATTTTTTGAATTCCTCTTTTGCGATCACGATCCGAAAAAGTAGGCTCCGCCGCAGCCCAGCTCGTCTGCGAACCAGCTGAGAACTTCCCAGCCCTGCGTTCACGGCTACTCCTTCCTCGGACACCCCTAGCCTGGCGTCGTTGGACAAGAGTCCAATCCTTGGCGTCAAAACCGTCCTCGAAAAAGCTTGATGGCGACAGCACCGGAATCCGGAGCGCACTCCTCAGACGCCGGTGAAAGGTCGTCGGACCTGCACAAGGAACAAACGTCGGGGAACAGAACAGATCATTGTACCTTTGAGCATGACGCTTGGTTTCCTTATTAGATCGACGAGTTGACACCGCCAAAGTACACGCTCGCGGCGACGGTGTACGACAGATAACCTCGAAACCGCGCTCCGAGCATCTGGCGGACGCTGACGACTCTTCTGACGCCAGCGTTATCGCCCATCGTCGGAATCACCTCCCAGCAGCGCCCAGAACCGACCCCCCGGCGGATCGGCGGCGAGGGCAGAGCTGGTCGCCCTATCGCCCATCCTTGGAGACGTCCTATCTAATTCTCTACCTTTTGCATCTCCATATTTCTCCTTTTCCTTTAGGCGGAGGACTTTGAAAATCATATTTACAGTTTCAAAAATATAAGCATGTGAAATGTTTGACCCTCCTCATTCCTATCCTTGTCTTACCCTTCATCAAGTCTTTTTCTGCATCCTGAAATGTTTGTTTCATTCTGTGTTGATACTCTGCTACCTAATGCTCGCCCTTTTGCCTCTACCATATCGCTCCCTTTTGGATAGGCGAAGGACTTAGAGAATCGAATTTATAGTTTCAAAAATCTGAGCATAGCTAATGCAATATCCTACAAACATAGAAAATCGTAAGGCAAACTACACCATTGACTCAGATTTTTTTCAACCCTTTTATAAACCCAAAAATTTAATTTTCGATTTTTTAAGAGTGACAGTATAATTAGACCTCGGGAGACAAAAGTTTCACCTCCTAGCTGAGCCACTGAACCTAGAATCATACATCCAGCAGGATATAAACCAACAAAAGAGACAACGACGAGTACAAATAAGTTTGCTATATATTCCGCCCCATTTGTACTCTCTCGACAAATATCAGTTCTTGGACTGTCATGGCCCCACAGCCGTCGCATGGATAAGATCGACACTAATCTACTAGTACAAAAAGGCACAGTAGAGCAGAAACATTCGTCGTGACCCCCCCATTTCTAAAAACCGCGATCCAGCATCCAGAGTAGTCTCAGCAGAACCCAACACTACATCACAGATATCATACGTCCTGGTGCACACGCGCGAGCAAGCACAGGTCACAGGATCGGACCGGAGATGATCCTCGTGGCGGTCATGGCGGAGCTGCTGGAGGAATACACGGCGGCGGTGGCGCGCGCCATGGAGCGGCTGCTGTCAGCGGCGCCACGCATCTTGCCGCGCCGCGTACGGTTCATCGTCCTCCAAAGCCTCCCTTTCGCCTCGCGGCCGCAGCCCGTGCCGCCGCCGCCGTACGATATCCCCGTCCTGCTCGCCCGCTGATTGAGTGATTGTAGCTTAGCTCAGAATCTGAACTGAGGTAAAGCTTCCTGCTTGTACATACTCTTGTTGCTGGCTCAATAACTCCCGCTAGCACTAGTCATGATGTTTGCCCTTTTTTCTTTACTTTTGGTTTGTGTACTCCCTTGTAGCTGCTTACTTACTCTTGACTACTAGAGGACTCGTTGCGCGAGTGCTCAACTGTCGGATGTAAAGACTATATTATTGTCGTGTGCTTTCTTGGATATGCATAGAGGATTGGTTATATATGCAAACCATCATACCAATCAGATGTGCCACTGACGCAATTGTCCAAAGCGAGGTTTTAGGGTTTTTGCAGGAGTCAACGGAAGAGTTTGCATGCAGGGTTGAGAAGGCATGAACGGTAATGGTAATGTTTCACTTGAAGACAACCGCACCCAAAGTTGGGAGTCACGAACCATATTAGTACCATATGCTCTTTGTTTCGCTGATGTAGGATGAGCTATATTTTACTCAAGCAAGCAAGGAATAATTACCCGTTACACCATTTGCCGAAAATACGACGTGATCACACATCAGGTGTTACTAGATCTGCATGTGGTGGATGGGGGAGGCGACACGTTGGTGAACAACGCCGCAGTTCCACCGGCGCCCCTCTCTGGTTGTTTCTAGGATCTTGAAGTGGAGCTGCCGCCGCCGCCTGCAGCTACGTGCGGAGGTCGCCGTCGGAAAACGCTTGCGCCTCTGGCTTGGCGTGCTGGTTGCACTGTCTCTCGCTTTTCGTGCCTCGGAGGTCTAGTGGCCATCCCTTCCGGTGACGATGACGGTTTCGAGGAGCACATCGCGGTTCGGGTTGCTCTATAATCGTTGGACGAGTCGAGGCCGCCTCGAGCTATGCAGCCATCCATCCTTCCTCCTCGTTCCGACGTGGAGATCGGTCAAGAGTTTTGGGAGGATGCCGGTTTCCCGATGACGGCTAGCCGGTCTTGGGAGGCAAGGTCTCCGGCGACCTCAGGTGAGCGTGCTAATGGTGTTGATTTGTGCAGGAATTCGGCATTGGAGTCATCTAATTCAGGTGAGCATGCTAGCGGTGGCGTCTCTTCGTCCGCCAGGATTCGCCTGAAGAAGTCGCCGCAGAGGATGGGCCCATGGCGCGGGCCTCTCCTTCCGAAGCGCAGTTCGCCGTCGCCGGTCCTTGGCGTCTTCCTCAACAGGGCCAGAGAGGCGAAGGCTGCTTCGCCGACTGTGGAGAAGACAGTGACACCGGCGGCCGGGATCTCAGCGAGATTGCCGGCCGATCCACTATCTACGCAAACATCGGAGGAGGAAACTGTTCAATTTTCAAACCGCATGCAGAGCGGGGCCCGCTACCTGTCAGCGAAACGTGGACGTCCCAGCCCCTCGGAACATCTCCGTCGTAGGTTTGGAAGCTTCAGGTCTCGTACATGTCCGCCGCCTCCACGTTCTGCATCGCCAACCCAACTCCCAGCACTGTCGCTTCCTCCCGTGACATCGACTCCGTCTCCTTCGTCACGCGCCATAGATCTCCGCTGCTCCCCGAGCTAGCCCTCCCTGCCGCATCTCCCTTGGCTGGATCGTTCCTTCGCAGTGGTAGCGGCCGGCCCTCCTTCCTCGACTCGCTCCATGCCGGTGCTCCACCGCTGCGGCCCCAGCCGGGAACGGCTCCGAGGAGTGGCGCGCCGCGGCCTGCTCCCCAGCCTGCACTGCCGCCGCGCCATCTGATGCCCGCCATGGTGCCCTGATGACCCACAAGTATAGGGGTTGTATCGCAGTACTTTCGATAAATAAGAGTGTCGAACCCAACGAGGAGTAGAAGGTGTTGACAAGTGGTTTTGATAAAAATTTCACTCTAAACAGCAGCAGACAAGTTTTCAGCAGACTTTGATATGACAGGTAAGTAAAGTGCGAATAAATAGAGTGCGGCAATTATAATTGCAGCGAGTGGCCCTATCCTTTTCAGAGCAAAGGACAAGCCGGTTTGTTTACTTATGATGACCAAACGTTCTTAAGGACACACAGGAATTCTGTGTAGTGCTTTCGCTTCATATTGATGATTAATCTTTAGTGTTTGGATAAGTGTCGTGTGGGTGAACCTATGCTAATGCACCGCCCTTTCTAGGACTAATACATACTTATGATTATACCCCCTGCAAGTACCCGCAAATACAAGAAACTAATTAAGATAAATCTAATCATAGCTTTAAACTCTGTAATCTTGTGATCCCTCGTGCATCGGAATGAAACCACTAGAAGAATGACACCACAACTTAAATATCAAAACATTAAATATTACTCAACATAGTTCAGTACTAACATCTAGACTTCTCCCATGTCCTTAAGAACACAACAAACTACTCACAACACATCATATGGTACATGATCAGAGATGATATAATGATGGATAACAATCTGAACTAAACCCTAATTCAACGGTTCCACCCAATAGCATTGATGCACACAGTGGGTGTGTTGTTGGGAGACCTCAAGAGGAAGGTATGAAATAGTGCAGCATCAAATTTCCCTCAGATATGAAATCAAGGTTATCGAACCAGTAGGAGATGAGAATTTTCCCGAGGTATCAACGACCACAGAAAAGAGCTTGACGTAGTTGACGTGGAGCCTGCACACAAACAATCAAGATACTTTGCCCCAAATTAACAGTGAGGTTGTTAATCTCACCGGCTTGCTGTAACAAAGGATTAAACGTATGTGTGGAAGAAAGATGTATGTTTACAGAAATTAACAGGTTTATAGTTGTGCTTTTATCAGATTAAAAAGAACGACCGGGTGATGTCTACGCACACTTCTATTCTTCTATACAGTGTTAGGCCGTCAAGTGCATAGGTTTGTAGAACAACAACAAGTTTTCCTTAAGTGGATCACCTAAGGTATATCAAACTCAGGGAGGTAGAGGTCAAAGATTTTCCACTCAAGCAACCCTACAATTAAGATACGAGAAGTCTCTTGTCTCCCCAAAACACCCAATACACTTGTCAGATGTATAGGTGCACTAGTTATGCGAAGAGATAGTGAAATACAAGTAATATGGATGATTATAAGAAGTAATTGCAATCTGTAATAAAAATGGCAGCAAGCAAAAATGTAGGAGAACTTGTTGGACATGGTGTTTTAATGCTTAGAACAAGGCCTAGGGATCCTATTTTCACGTGTGGACATTCTCAACAATGACATCAAAGTTAAATAAATAAACACTACTCTCAAACACTCTCATGTTAAATAACAAACATCATTCATTGTGTAGGGCTACCAGAGCAACCTCAAAGTCAGAGTAAACAAACACCAACAATGTCATAAAGGGAATCACACACGTTGCACACACTGACACCGTTACACAAATGAATAACCCCGAAGTTCCTATTAAAGTAACCTCTAGAGTGTGTAATAGATAAAGAGTAGCATCAAATATTCAATTATATTACAAAGCTCATGATCACATAAAAGATCAAATCATGGGAAAAAGAGATAAACCACATGGCTACTGTATATCCCGCAGCCCCGGGGGTGAACTACTCACTCCTCATCATAGGAGTCAGCAACTGCGATGGAGATGGCGGTGGAGTCGATGGAGATGTCTCCGGGGGCAATTCCACGTCCCGGCAGGGTACCGGAACAGAGACTTCTGTCCCCGAATCTTGTCTTCGATGGCGGCGGCGCTCGGGACCTGTGGAGGAAATAATGAACATCGTACGTGCGTTTTTAGATCACGAGGTATTTATGGGCGAAAGGGCGATGTCGGTGGGCGCCCGAGGGAGCCACACCACCTCCTGGCGCGGCCAGGAAGGGAGCCGCGCCACATGGTGATGTGGCCGCCTCGTGGCCCCTCTCCGTCTCGTCTTCGGTGTTCTGGAACGTTCCTTTTCCAAAATAATTTCAGCATCTTTTATTTCCAATTCCGTAAATATTTCCTTAAGTACTTTTCCTTAAACCAAAAACAGCAGAAAACAATGAACTGGCACTTTGGCATCTTGTTAATAGTTTAGTCCCAGAAAATACTTAAACTATATAAAATGCATATAAAACATGTAATAACATGATATAACATAGCATGGAACATAAGAAATTATAGATACGTTGGAGACGTATCACCAGGGTCCACAGTTCACTAGTGGTGTCTGTCCATAAATAATAATAACATTCAATGGTAAACAAACTACAGCTGGCCAATTGTAGAATAATGATGAGCAAACCAATGCATATACTAATGTCATGATGTCTAGTGTGAGATTCATTCGGGCATTACAACAATATACATAGACCGTTCCAACCGCATCTATGACTGATAATCCACCTTCCGGTTAGCGTCCGCACGCCATTCAGTATTAAGTTGCATGCAACAGATTATGGCCTTAAGCACTGTGTGTAAAGTAAGTAAGTAACATCATCCTAAGACAAAGTACTACTGTTTTATCCGTAGTAGCAACGGTACATCTACAACCTTAGATCTTTCTGTCACTGCCCCAGATTTAATAGAGACAAGAACCTACCATCGAGCATAAATAGCCCCTCTTGGAGTTACAAGCATCTACTTGGCCAAAGCACACACGAGTAACGGAGAACATGCAATATCATTAAATAGCACACACATGATATATTATGAAGCAATAACTTTAGTACTCAATATTCATCGGATTCCAGCAAACAAAACATGGAGAATTACATAAAGATGATCTTGATCATGATAGGCAGCTCACAAGATCTAAACATGATAACACAAGAGGAGAAGACAACCATCTAGCTACTAGTATGGACCCGTAGTCCAAGGGTTGACTACTCACACATTATTCTGGAGGCGGTCATGGCGTAGAGGCCTCCGGGGACGATTCCCACTCCCGGCAAGGTGTCGGGGAGCAGTTCTGATCTCTCCCGAATTGGTGTTGATGACGGCGGCGGCTCGAGACCTGTGGAGGAAATAATGAGCACCGTATGATTTTTTAGGTTTTGGGGGGTACTTATAGGCGAAAGGGCAAGGTCGGTAGGCGGCCGAGGCCGCTTCACCACCTGCTCACGCGGGCCCAGGCCTGGCCGCGCCACGAGGTGGTGACGGCCCCTCGGTCGTCCACTTGGTCAAGTCTTCGGTCTTCTGGAACGTTTCTTTTCCAAAAATAATTGCAGGATCTTTTATTTCCAATTCCGAGAATATTTCCTTAAGTACTTTTCTGAAACCAAAAACAACAGAAAACAGGGAACTTGCACTTTGGCATCTTGTTAATACATTAGTCCAAGAAAATGCATAAAACTATATATAATGCATATAAAACATCTAATAACATGATATATCATAGCTTGGAGCATAATAAGTTATAGATACATTGGAGACGTATCAACATCCCCAAGCTTAGTTATACTCCTCCTGAGTAGGCAAGAACGATAAAAGAAGAATAATTTCTGAAGTGATATGCTTAAACACAATCTTGATCACGTAATAATGTAAGGCATGTATACTGAGATCAAATAAATAAGGGTTGTAGTTTATATTGATATCAAATGAGTAATAAATAAACAAGTAGGTAAAGCAAGCAATTTTTTTAATGATATAGTACTAGATAGCAATCAACTTTGCAATGTAGATATTAAATATGATTTAAGCTTCAAGCACAACAATATAATCATCTAATGCTTCCAACAAACATGAAAACTTAATGAAAGGATCAAGTCAAGCAATATCAATATGCACATAGAAGATCAATACTTTATTTTTTCAAAAGAAGCAAGCAAGCGTTCAACGTTGGTTCCTCGCACCAGGAGGTTATGGCTAAGAGAATGTTAACGGAGTTTTGGAAGGCCAACGGAAGAAAGGCTCACAAAGCTGCAAGTGATCATTAGACAAGAGAAAGTCTTACAATCGAAACTATGCAAGGAGTAGTGATTGCCACACAACGGATGCACTTGGAGTTATAAGTATATGAAAGCTCTCCAATGAAACTAGTGGGGGTGCATCCGACTTGCTTGCTCACGAAGACCAAGAGCACTTTTGAGGAGGCTCATCATTGGAATATACAAGCCAAGTTCTATAGTGTAAAGTTCCCCACATAGTTATGCAACTAAGACATGAAAACTCTCTCATATGGAGTAAGGGTGCTAAACATGAGCACAAATGATGATCATAAATGATATGGTGTTATAACATAAGCACAAGTGTGTGATAAAGAATAGTAATGCTGCCCCCTTTTTTATTTCTTTCTTTTTTTTCCCCTTTCTTCTATTTTTTTCTTTTTATGTTTCTCTTTTCGATGGCCTCCATGGCTCTTTTTACTTTTAGGGGCAAGCATCCTAATATGATACATGATGTATGACAACACATTAATGATGATAAGACAACATACTGATGATATAAGTAACTAATATGAATGAGACATAAAATGCATATGTCAACGGTGCCTCTGCCAGTGTAGGAGGTTATGCAATGATCTAGTGTAACATGGGTAAGACCACACATCATCTTTATAGAAGCACGCAAAGCAATATATAAGTAATGAACAAGTCATGTAATGTAAGATGGATTTTGCATGACAATATATCTCGGAACAACTATGGAAATGCTATAGTAGGTAGGTATGGTGGATGTTTTGAGGAAGATATTTGGCTTATGTGTAGGAGAACAATTTAAAGATCTCCCACGAGTTTGGATGTACCCGCAAAAAATGCACCAACTCTCAATGTGTGAAAGGGATATGCAAAGTACCGAAGAGGCTTGCAATATGGTGGTGGAAGTGCCATGAAAACCTCAGTTTTAGAACTCACGAGTAAAAAGATTCTAAATAAAAACATGATCATTCAAGGCAAAATGAAAATTACTCCTAGAGTGATCGTGGCGAATGACAAAGTCACCGTTGGCTTCCCCGACCGTATTGCATAACATAAAGTCATTACGGTTGCTTTCGGCAAATAGATGTCATATACCATTATGCCATCAACTAGAAATTTAAGTGTGGCACTGTTTTCAAGTTTTTCTAGACCAACCATTAATCATTCCAATTTACTAGACCATCATGTTTACCATTAAGCAAATTAATATCTTAAAAGAATATCAATGATTCAAGTGACACAATTTAATGATCTACAAGATTATGTATCATTTAATTATACCAACTACCACATTTAGAATTTTCTGTTCTCAACCAAACACCAAACAACTTAATTAAAAGATAAAATCTCCAAGTAATTAAACAATGAGATATGAGGGTATAATATAACAAAGCTAACAGCTCTAACAAGAGATGCATGAAAAACAAGAGCTAGAGAGCAAACGATAACAAAAGAAGATTACTCAACGAACGTAAGTGAATAATACGAGTGTTCATAAGAAAAAGCGGAGCGTGTCTCTCTCCCACACAAAGGAATGCCAGGATCCATTTTATTAAGAGAATGAAAATAACAAAAACAAAAATAAAAACAAACAGACGCTTCAAGAAAAGCACATAAGATGTGACGGAATTAAAATATAGTTTCACTAAAAAGGATCTGATAGTTTGTTGATGAAGAAGGGGATGCCTTGGGCATCCCCATGCTTGGACGCTTGAGTCGTCTGGAAATATATTGGGGGTGAACCACCGGGGCATCCCCAAGCTTTGGTGTTACTATCCTCTTGATCGCATTATATCATCCTTCTCTCTTGATCCTTGAAAACTTCCTCCACACCAAACTTAGAGTAACTTCATTAGAGTGTTAGTGCACAAAAAAACTATGATATTATGTAGGAACAAAATTGCTACCAATTCTACTGGACATTAGCTACAGCCACTAATAATTAATAGAATAAAAAGATCCAATCAAAATAGCAAAAGAGGCATTGCAAAATAAATGACAGAATCTGTCAAAAACAGAACAATCCGTAAAGATGAATTTTTTCGAGGCAATTAACTTACTAGGATCAGAAAACTCAAAAATAATGAAAGTTGCGTATAATCTGAGGATTATGCGGGCAGATTTGTCCGAAAGTTCCAATGAAGAGTTATGAATTTAACGGTGAACTGCAGAAATCTGTTTATGCACAGGAATTTAAATTTAGCATCAACTTTCAACTAGAGTCTTAACTTGACACAACATTGCAATAAAATAAAGATACAAAGAAATTGCTACAGAGGTAGGACAAGTCCTTGACACAAGAAAAATAAAATAACAGGAAATAAAAGTGTGTTGTCTCCCATAAGCGCTTTTGTTTAACGCCTTTGAGCTAGTCACAAAGAATAAAACTCAAGTATTATCAAGAGATGAATTATCGACACGATAATTTGAACGAACAATAAAATCAAAAGTTAGCTTTATTCTTTTCCTAGGGAAGTGTTCTATACTTTTCTTGAGTGGCAATTGGTACTTGATGGTACCTTCTTTCATATTAATAATAGCACCCACAGTTCTAAAAAAGGGCCTTCCCAACACGATTGGACAAGATGGATTGAATTCAATCTCCAAGACAATAAAATCAACGGGGACCAGGTTATTATTTACCATAATAATAATATAATTGATCCTCCCCAAAGGTTTCTTCAAAGCATTATCAGCAAGAAAAACACCCAAACAGCAATGTTCCAATGGTGGGAAATCAAGCATATCAGAGAGCTTTTTAGGCATAACAGAAATACTTGCACCAAGGTCACACAAAGCATTGCAATAAAATTTATCTACTTTCATTTTAATGATGGGCTCCCAACCATCTTTTAACTTCTTAGGGATAGAAGATTCAAGTTTTAATTTATCTTCCCTAGCTTTAATGAGAGCATTTGTAATATGAGTAGTAAAAGATAAATTAAGAGAGCTAGCATTAGGACTAGTGGCCAACTTTTGCAAGAACTTAATAACTTCAGATATATTACAATTATCAAAATCAAAATTATTATCATCAAAGCAAACCGAACCACTTTCTCCCATGTTCTTAAAAATTTCAGCAGTTTTATCAACTCTAGTTTCAGCAGTTTTGGGCAATTTTAAATTTTTGGAGGGAGTAGAGGAGTCATTTCCTACACCAACTATGTTACCATTGATAATAGGAGGCTTACTAACAAGTGAAACACCATTATTTTCAGAGGTAGTAACAGTAAAATCTTTAACAATATTAGCCTCTTTATCTAGTTCTTTCTGTCTTCCCATCTAGTACGTAATAGGGCCATCATCCTACCATTTTCATTAATTTGAATTTGTATGGCATTAATTTTAGCAAAAAGGATTACTCTCTTTAGTTTTAGTAGGCATAACTTTAGATTTTAAGAGATCAACATCAAGGACAAGACTATCAACTTTAGAAGCAAGTATATCAATGTTTCCAAGCTTTTCCTCAACAGTTTTATTAAACAAAGTTTGTGTAATGATAAAATCTTTTAACATAGTTTTAAGTTCAGGGGTGGTAGTCCTATTATTGTTATAAGAACTACCATAAGAGTTACCATTATTATTCAAAGGATATGGCTTATAGTTGTTATTACCATAGTTTTTCCTATGGGCATTGTTGTTGAAATTGTTACTTTTAATGAAATTCACATCAACATGATCTTCTTGTGCAACTAAAGAAGCGAAGGGAACATTATTTGGATCAACATGGGATTTACCACTAGCAAGCATAGACATAATAATATAAATCTTTTCACTCACCGAGGAGGTTTCTTCAACATAATTTACCTTCTTACCTTGAGGTGTCCTCTCCGTATGCCATTCAGAATGATTCACCATCATATCATCCAACAGTTTTGTTGCAACCTTCATGTCTATGCACGCTTTTATTCTTGTAGACAGTGTTGGGCCTCCAAGAGCAGAGGTTTGTAGAACAACAGCAAGTTTCCCTTAAGTGAATCCGAAGGTATATCAAACTCAGGGAGGTAGAGGTCAAAGATATTCTTCTCAAGCAACCCTGCAATTAAGATACGAGAAGTCTATTGTGTCCCCAACACAAGTAATACACTTGTCATATGCATAGGTGCACTAGTTATGCGAAAAGATAGTGAAATACAAGTAATATGGATGATTATAAGTAGTAATTGCAATCTGTAATAAAAATGGCAGCAAGCAAACATGTAGCAGAACTTGTTGGAAACGGTGTTTTAATGCTTAGAAAAAAGGACTAGGGATCCTACTTTCACCAGTGGACATTCTCAACAATGACATCAAAGTTAAATAAATAAACACTACTATGAAACACTCTCATGTTGGATAACAAATAACATTCATTGTTGTAGGGCTACAAGAGCACTCTCAAAGTCAGAGTAAACTATCACCAACAACTTCATAAAGGCAATCACACATGTGCACACACTGTCACCATTACACACGTGAATAACCCCGGAGTTCATATTAAAGTAAACTCTAGAGTGCATAATAGATAATGAGTAGCATCACATATTCAACTAGATTACAAAGCTCATGATCACATAATAGATCACATCATGGGAGAGAGAGATTGACCACATGGCTACCGTAGATCCCGCAGCCCCGAGGGAGAACTACTCACTCCTCATCATGGAAGTCAGCAACGGCGATGGAGATGGTGGTGGAGTCGATGGAGATGGCTCCGGGGGAAATTCCCTGTCCCGGCAGGGTGCCGGAACAGAGACTTCTGTCCCCCGAATCTCGTCTTGGATGGCGGCGGCGCTTAGGAACCGTGGAGGAAAATATGAACATTGTGCGATTGTTTTTAGGTCATGGGTATTTATAGGCGAACGGGCGATGTGGGTGGGTGCCCGAGGGTCCCAGACCACCTCCTAGCGCGACCAGCATGGGAACCGGGCCACGGGGTGGTGTGGCCGCCTCGTGGCTCTTCCCCGTCTTGTCTTCGGTGTTCTGGAACGTTCTTTTTCCAAAAATAAATCCAGGATCTTTTATTTCCAATTCCGAGTATATTTCCTTAAGTATTTTTCTGAAACAAAAAACAACAGAAAACAGGGAACTGGCACTTTGGCATCTTTTTAATAGGTTAGTCCCTAAAAATGCATAAAACTATATAAAATGCATATAAAATATGTAATAAGATGATATAAATAGCATGGAACATAAGAAATTATGGATACGTTGGAGACGTATGAACACCCCCAAGCTTAGTTCTACTCGTCCCGAGTAGGCAAGAACGATAAAAGAAGAATAATTTTGGAAGTGACATGCTTAAACACAATCTTGATCATGTAATAATGTAAATCATGTAAACTAAGATCAAATGAATAAGGCATGTAGTTTATATTGATATCAAATGAGTAATAAATAAATAACTAGGTGAAGCAAGCAAAGCTTTCAATGATATAGTACTAGATAGCAATCAACTGTGTAAAGTAGATATTTGATGTGTATGCACGATTCTATTCTTTTAGACAGTGTTGGCCCTCCAAGAGCAGAGGTCTTTAGGACAGCAGCAAGTTTCCCTTAAGTGAATCACCCAAGATATATCGAACTCAGGGAGGTAGAGGTCAAAGATATACCTCTCAGGCAACCCTGCAATTAAGATACGAGAAGTCTCTTGTGTCCCCAACACAAGTAATACACTTGTCATATGTATTGGTGTCCCCAACACAAGTACTTAGTTTTACACTCTACAGAGGTTGTGCATGTTCACTATTGTACCCAATTAACCCAAACTATCCTTTAGACACTTATAGTGAATAGGAAAAGGAGAAGAATGAGACGAGATCTTTCAGAAGCATTTTCCCTCCCACTCTGGCTTGACCTGTTCCACCTAACACCCTATACATCTGCTTGCAAGCCGGAGAGAGTCCATGCAACATAATTGACCAAGCCAGAGCCCATTGGCAATGGCTGCACTGGAAGCAATCGTCACTCGGAGTTCTTCAGATTCCTTTGTTCCTGGGTGGCCGTTCACAAGTGCACGTACTCCAGGAAGCATAGACATGGGCCTGAGTAGCCACTCAACTCGACTCCATACAACCTTTTACCACCCATGTGTTTCATTCTTAACTTATTAGAATTTAGATTTTCACAAAACAACATTTGCATAGCATCAATAATTCTACTAAGTATTGGATAGGAGCCTAAACACAGGAATAAGGAATTTCTACACAGGTTTAGCATAGCAATACTGTAACATCCCAACATTTTGGAATGTTCAAAAATCACTAAAATTTAAAACTTTTGTTTTGATTAAAATAAAAGATTAAAATGCATAAGAAAACTAACTATAAAAGATTTCAACCAATTTGACAAGGTCTATTATTTCAAAATTCCCAATGTGTCATTATTTTCAAAAGTAGTTTCAAGTCAAACAAATTTATTATGCATTGTATTTTCTTAAGCCTCATTATATAAATTGACAAATGTTTTATAAACTTCAAACCATTTTATTTTAATAAAATAGTTTACCTATAAATAATTGATCCCAACCACTTAGCCATATCTAATCATAAATTCAAGACTATTTAAAAATGGTATATTTTTTCCACATGGTTTTCATTCATTTAACTAAATTCAAATTATAGTTTTTGAAATTATAAGTTTATGATTCATAACTTTTAAACTTCATATGTTTTATAATTAATGAATTATCAGAATAAACATTTCATTAGCTTAAATGATTTTTCATTTATTTTCAAAACATGAAATGATTTTCATCAATATATATGCTATATAAGAAAAGAATTAAATCTAATTTTTTTTCCAAAGTTGTTATGAAGTTTTCAAATGAATAAGCATAACATGAAACATAATGGTGTACAAAACATTTATAATTAAAAATGGATTTCATTATATTTCCCATTTACTTCAAATTAGTTATATTTAGTTCTTTAATATTATGCCAAAATAAAGATGGATGATTTCAGCAAAACAAGTTTAAATAACTTAAATTCAAACATAATTTAATAAGGGTATTTCATATAATTATTTTAGCCAAAATTAAAATTAATTAAACCCTAGTTTTAAATTAAACATAAAGTGTCAATTTTACATTTAATCAATATTTCGAAATTATCATTTTGAAAAGTGTTCAAAACACTCCCACAACTGGTGTAATAGAAAGAAAATAATTTTCCAAATTTTTAGAAATTGATTTGACTTCATTTGGAGTTATAAATCAAAAGTTATTAAGAAAATAGAAAATCAGAAAGGAAAAAGAAAATCCCTGACAGTGGGACCCGGCTGTCAGGCGAGGGTCGTCTTCAACCTCTCACCGGATTTTTCTCCGGAATCAACTCCGATTTCCTTCCAAAATCCAAGCGATTCTTGCGGAATTGGTTCCCTCCTCCGCCCCCATATAAACCCCCGTGAACCCCTCTCTCGAACCCCCAACGAACCCTAGCCCGAGAGCCCCCAGGCTGCTCGGATCCGTGCCCCCAGGTTGCTCGGATTCGTGCCGCCATTGTCGCCATAGCGGCCGGCAAAAAAACTTCGGTTCCGGTGAATCTCGGAAACCCTGAGCTCTCTCTCTTGCCCCATCTCCTTTCTTATGTCCGTGTGCATCTGTGTGATTTTTCCTGTGATTTTTAACGCGCCAGATTGACGAGCTCGTGGTCGACCGAAGTCCGCCGCCGCCCCGTGAACTCCGGCGAAGGATCCCGGCTGAACCGGACTCCTCCCCTCCGTTCTGAGGCCACCAACTTCCTCGCCTCGACCCCACGGTCCTCTAGGTACGCGCTATGCACCCCATCACCTCCTCCTCCGTCGCGGACATCCACGCGCCTCCACGGGTAATGCTCGCCGGAGCAACTCCGGCCGTAGCGCCGCCACTCTCAGGTCAACCCTCTCCTAGCCGTTCGATCTGCAACCAACGCACACGATTAGATCTTTTAAAACGAAGAGGTACGGCTAGATCTAAGCCCTTAGATCTAGATCCAACGGCCCAGATCAATTCACTTAAACACGTCAGCGTCCAGTCAGCAGTCCCAGTCAGCGCCACGTCAGATCCAATCCGATCGCGCCACGTGTCTCTGGATTTCTGTTTTATTTTCCCGAATAAAATTAAATAGCAATTTTACAGAAAAGCCCCTATAGTTCAAACCTTCATAACTTTTTAACCACAACTCCAAATTTAATAATTTTTATATAATTGGAAAGCCCTTGACATGTAGAATATTTTAGAACTGCCAAAATTCAAATTTGACTTAGTTTAAAATATTAAAATTTCAAATGGTGAATTCGAGTATTTTTGTCGTAACTTTAAATCTGTAAATTTGAAAATTGCAAATAAAATTGTTTTAGAGGCTCTGGAATATTTGTAAGTTAATGCCACTGCTATAAAATAATTTTGAGTAATATTGGAATGAAATCATAGTTATATACTTAATTTGAATAGTTTGAGTATTTTCAACATAACTATTAATAAAAATATAATTTTTGATTAAAGTAAATTGCTATAAATTTAATTAAAATACCCATGTCTATTAACACTATTTATTAAATTATATTATAAAATTTTAATCATAGAAAACTTTAATCTTATAATTATTCCTTTTATTATAGTTTCCAAAATAGAAATTAATTAAATTGCATTTATAAATTCATGCATATTTATAAAGAAATCACAAAAGTTATTTTGATGTTTCTTGTGATTTAAAATTTCATTTCATTCATAGCATATTTTATTTTGTAGATATAATTCTCATAGGAAAACCCCTCTTCATTAGTTCCTCTAAGTTAGGATTATTTTCAACTTAGCATTTTGGTAAAGTGTTATACACTTAGACACTTAGGATTTTCAAGATGGAGCTAGAAGGCCATTGAAGGACTTAGCCAAAACAACACTTCAGAAGTATCTTCAAGGAGTAGAAGCACTTAGAAGAAAAGCAAGAAGAAGTTCAAGAAGACCAACCTTCTTTATTCTCTAAGTCTTTCTTGCTCTCTCTCTTTTCTTCCTTCTTATCTGAAACTTCATGAAGACTAAGTTAATTCCAAGAACAACCTAGGTGATATAAGAATCATCAAGTCTGAAGATTTATCAAGTCTACAAAAATTCATTCAAGACATCACCAAGGGGAAAGCTACAAGTCTGGAGATGAAGCCTGAAAGACTAACTACATCTTTCTTTCTTTCTTTTCCCTCTTTCCTAAATCTTGTCTTTTAGACTTAAACAAATTTTGATCATGATGTTATCATCTTTGAAGTTTGTTGGATCCTAGCGGCATAGTGAGATGAAGCGGCCTGGAGACAAACCTTACATGTCCACGTACATGAGACCTGTTCCACAATTTAACTGGCTGGCCGGGTGTCTGTCTCTCTCACTATAATGAATGTCCAATTTACAAAGAGTTGATAATAATTGTTGATCATCTTGAAGAAATGACTTAGTATTTCCTCTAAATATTTCTACACATCAAGACTAAGCCATTAGAGGGCTTATTCAAGATGATATAAAACAAAATATTTTATTCAACTTATGACTATAGTCCTTAGTCATTTTGACCAATCTAATTGCATTGCATTAACTTAAAAGAATTTCATGGCATGCCATGCATCTCTAGTCCTTAGAAATAATTAGCATATCATGCATGACATGTTTTCCTTAGAAGTTTTACAAAACTTGTTTGTTCACTAGATATGAGCATGTATGTTTGATGATTGCTGTTTGTTGATTGTTGTATTGTTATTTACTTATATTGTTTAGATTAAACGGAGAGCAAACGTTCGTTGTTGAAAAGAGTTTGTGAACATTCAAAGGCAAGTGGCACACCTCATAAACTTCCTATTATTTCTATATGCATGACTTAGTGTATTTTTATATGCATGTGTAGGATAGTATTGCTATGCTAAACCTGTGTAGAATTCCCTATTCCTGTGTCTAGGTTCCTATGCAATACTTAGTAGAATTATTGATGCTATGCAAATGTTGTTTTATGAAAATCTAAATTCTTCTAAGTTAAGAATGAAACACCTGGGTGGTAAGTGGTTGTATGGTTTATGTTGAGTGGCTACTCAGGTCCATGTCTATGGTTCCTGGAGTATGTACACTTGTGAATGGCCACCCAGGAACAGAGGAATCTGAAGAACTCCGAGTGACGATTGCTTCCAGTGCAGCCATTGCCATATGGGCTCTGGCTTGATCAATTATGTTGTGTGGACTCTCTCCGGCTTGACAAGCAGATGTAGGGGGATGTTAGGTGGAACGGGTCAAGCCAGAGTGGGAGGGAAAATGCTTCTGAAAGATCTTGTCTCATTCTTCTCCTTTCCTTATCACAAATGGTGTGTAAAGGATGATTTGGGTTGAATGGGTACAATGGTGAACGTGCACAACCTCTGCAGAGTGTAAAACTAAGTACTTAGCCGTGTCCCCGGTACGGACAATTTGAGCAGCTGATCACGGACGTCAACGGAGGATTCCATCATTCCAACTTCAGAAATAAAACTTGATGGGTGAACAAGGGAAGATGAGATTTATGGTTTTCATGTCATACTCGTCTTGATTTCAAGAAAAGTGTTTTCAAAAGAGTAGGAAAAATTGGCTTTATGCAAATTAGCCTTGAGCTCCACCACCCAAATATGCATATAGGCTTTAGAGTTATTCCATTAAGTGTCCACCATAGTGTCACTTGCCAGACTCCATTTTTAATGGAATCTGAACCACTCTGTTGCAAAATTTTATTTGTTACAGGATATTCAAATGACGAGTGAGGTTTCGTTAAGGGATTTTGAGTCTGCAACCAACATGTTTTCGCCTGTGGCAACATGAAGTTGTTGGAGACCCACTGCTATTGTATTTCCGCTGTTTACTCTTTCGAAGCTAGCTTTATGCTATGCAACTTGTATTGAATATTTTGTAAGTCTGGATCATCGATGTAATAAAATTGATACTTTGTTGTGATATTACATCGTAAACTGTGTGTGCAAACGAATCGATCCAGGGATTTGCACTATACACAGGTATCTGCCTTATTAAAAGTGCAGGTACGCTACAAATACTATCCTACACATGCTTATAAAAAATACACTAAGTAATGCATATAGAAAATAGTAGGAAGTTTATGAGGTGTGCCACTTGCCTTTGAATGATGTCTTTGCTCACAAACTCTTTTCAACGTTACTTGGGACTCTCCGTTCAGTCTAAACAATATAAACAAACAACAATACAACAATCATAAAACACAACACATAAAAGAATACACACACATACATAATGAACAAACAAGTTTTATAAAACTTCTAAGGATGTATGTCATGCATGATGTGTAAAATATTTCTAAGGACTAGAAATGGTTTTCATGCCATGAAATCTTTTAAGTTAATGCAAGGCAAAAATGTGGGTCAAAATGACTAAGGACTAAGGTCATAAGTTGGATAAAATACTTTGCTATAATTCATATTGAATAAGCACTCAAATGGCTTAGCCATGATGTGCAAAATACTTAGAGAAAACACTAAGTCTAATTTTCAAGGTGATCGATAATTATTAACAACTCTTTGTAAATTGGATATTCACTATAGTGAGAGAGACAGACACCCGACCAGCCACCTAAGTTGTGGAACAAGTCTCATGTACGGGGACATGTAAGGTTAGTCTCCAGGGCGCTTCATCTCACTATGCCGCTAGGATCCAACAAACTTCAAGATGGTAATAACATGATCAAAAATTGTTTATGTCTAAAGTGAAAGACAAGATTAGGAAAGAGGGAAAAGATAGAAAGAAAGAAGTAGTTGGTCTTGCAGGCTTCATCTCCAGACTTGCAACTTTCTCCTTGGTGATGTCTTGATAGAAATTTTGGTAGACTTGATAAATCTTCAGACTTGATGATTCTTGTATCACCGAGGCTGGTCTTGTATTAACTTAGTCATCATGAAGTCTAAGAGATGAAGGGTGAAAATATAGAGAGGAAGCAAGAGGTAGAAAAATATTGCTGGTTGGTCTTCATGAACTTCTTCTTGATTTTCTTCTAATTGCTTCTACTCCTTGAAGATACTTCTAAAGTCTTGTTTTGGCTAAGTCATTCAATGGCCTTCTAGCTCCATGTTGAAAATTCTAAGTGTCTAAGTGCATAGCACTTTATCTAAATACTAAGTTGAAAATAGTCCTAACTTAGAGAAAATGACGGAGGAGTCTTCCTATGAGGAGTATAAATATATAATTAAATATGTTATGCATGCAATACACTTTTTAATCATAAGAAACATCATACTCAATTTTGTGATATTTATAAAGTATGCATCAGGCTATAAATGCAATTTAATTAATTTCTATTTTGCAAAATATATATAAAGGAATAAATATAAGATTAAAGTTTTTGGTGATTAAATTTTTATAACAATTTTTTTTAAATAGTGTTAATAGATAGAGGGGATTTAAATAACTTTATAGCAATTGGATTTATTCAAAATTAATGTTTCTATCAAATGTTATATCAAAATTACTCAAACTATTCAAATAAAAGATATAACTATTAAATCATCAAAATAATACTCAAAAATATTTTATAACAGAGGCAGCATATTACAAATATTCCAAAATTTCTTAAACAATTTTATTTACCATTTTTGGATTTAAAGATTTAAAAATATGGCAAAAATACACAAATCCACCATTTGAAATTTAAATAATTTAAACTAAGTCAAATTTCAAATCTACAGGGTCAAAAATATTCTACTTGTCAAGGGCTTTCCAAAAATATAAAATTTTTCAAATTTGGAGTTGTGGTTAAAAAGTTATGAGAGTTTGAATTTACAGGGGCTAATCTGTAAAATTGCTGATTTAATTTAATTAGGAAAACCATTTCTGACGTGGACGCTGACTGGATCCGACGTGTCGTCCACGTGGGTGCTGACTGGACCGCTGACTGGATTAAGTCAAACAGATCTGGATCGTCAGATCTAGATCTCACGGACGACAGCGAATCGTACCGGTTCATTAAAGCCTTCTAATCGTGGCCACTGAGATCAGATCGGACGGCCAGGAGGAGATGACCATACCGTGGCGGCGCTCCGGTGGCCGGCGAGGAAGGAGACGGTGGCGGTGACTCGGGCGCGGACGGGGACGGTGCTCCGGTGGTCGAATCGGCTCGGGGAAGTGACGAGGGGGCGCGGCGCGGCACGACAAGGAGGACGGTGGCGACGACGACTACTCGGGCGGCCTGGAGTGGCATGGAGGCGCGGGCGGAGCCACGGCTACTCCGGCGAGCTCGGTCTTGCACGGTTTTGTCGACTGGCTGTGGGGAAAAACGAAACAAGAGGTCATACAGATGCGCACGAGGATGGCTAGGATAGAGGAGAGGACCGGGGGCTCGGGGGAGGTCTCGCCGTGACGGGATCGTGAGAAACGCGGCGGCGGAGGAGGTGAACTCCGGCGAGCTTTTTCGGTAGACTGGGGGCGCAATAAGCTAGGGTTTGAGAGGGGAAACGAAGAGGAGATCATGGGGTATTTATAGGACCGAACATGGAAACAAATTTGTGAAGTTTACGCTCGGATTTTGAGAAGGGATCGAATGCGCGATTTTCGGCCGGAGGAAGACGACGATGACGTCAGCAATGACGTCATCCAGGTAATTTCTTTTTCTTTTCTTTTTCTGTTTTTCTATTTAATTCATATCTTTTGATTTAAGTGACCAATTGAAGTCAACTAAATTTCTAGAAATTTGTAATATTCATATCTATGTTTTAAAACATTAGTGGACATGTTTTGGAAACTCTTTAAAATTAATAATTTAGAAATATTTGTTTAATACAAAATTGATACTTAATATCAATTTTGAAATTATAACTTAATGAAATTTTCTTTTTGCTAAATAAAATTTGTAAAATACCCACATTGAAATATGTTTGAAATCAAGTTATTAAAACTCATTTTGCTGTAATCATTAATCTTTATTTTGGCATAAGAGTAGAATAATAGAATATATATATTTTTAAAGTAATAGAAAATATAATGGATTAAATTTAATTCAATTTTATTTTGTGCACCCTTATAATTTATATTAAGATAATTCATTTGAAAACTTCATAAACAACTTTGGAAATGATTTTAGGTTTAATTCATTTCTTATGTAGAATATATTCGTCATTTTATGTTTTGAAATTAATGAAAGTAATTTAAGTTAATGCAATGCTTAATTGGAAACACTTTTTATTTCAATAAAATGGTCTGAAAGTTTGTTACACATTTGTCAAATTAGATGTTGAGGTTTTAAGAAATACAATGGATAATAAAATGTTTAACTTGAAACAACTTTTGAAAATAATGTTAAACTAAGATATTTGAAATATTAAACCCTTTCAATATGTTTGTAGTCTTTTATAGTTGGTTTTCTTATGTATTTAATATTTTATTTTAATCAAAACAATAGTTTTAAAATTTAGTGATTTTTGAACATTATAAAATGTTGGGATGTTACAGAAAACCACAACCCGCGAACAGGTCAATACACCAGAGCGTATCGAACAAGCTAAAGCTAACAAGTTACAATACTGAAAGACTCCCAAAGTGTGGGGTAAGCTGGACTTAGCGGCAGCAACACTAGCAACTAGGGGTGTAAACGGATAGGATAATTTCCGCACCATATCTGATTCCGAAACCGTTTTCAACAATCCATATCCGGTTTTAAGGAATCCGCCGGATAAGGATATCCGATTCCGAAGTTGACACCCGGATGTGGTATAGGACATGGTATGTAAAATAGCATAAAATATGGATTATCCGAAATTTAAATAGGATTATCCGATGGTTTGAATCCGAATAATCCGATTTTCTACCGAATTGTCTAGTCTAATATAGCATAATTTGAAACTAGTAAGTTGTCGAATTTGTTAGTCGAACAACATCTCACTTAAATAGTCATTGTAAAGACTATAAATTACAAGTTGGTTAGTTATTAACTTATCAAACAATTATTTTTGTATGTATGGTTTGAAAATTTAATTGTACACGTGTCTATCCGATTAATTTTGTTACCGGTCCGAATCCGCTCCGTTTCCGCCTCCGAATCCGCCAACACGGATATCCGCATCCGAATCCGCATCCGGTCATTATCCGATCCGCTCCGAATCCGATGAAAAATTATGGTATAGGATATGGTAAAGGCAAAATCCAATCCGATCCGATCCGTTTACACCCCTACTAGCAACCTAATAGAGACACGCTACAACTTCCGTCTAATTAGAGAGGGATAAGAGAGCGCATAAGTAACCATCTTCAACTAACACCAATCATAACCCATTCTCGGATTAACCCCCTCAACCAAGTAAGAGGAAGCAATTCGGGAATACTCACATGTTAATAGTTTTAGTTACCTGTTATTGTGAAAGTAATTCTTTATTACTAGTCAAATTAATTAACTATGATAAGGTGTAAGTTGTCTATGATCTTATTAGCTAGCATCATCACCAAGTCGTCCATAACCGTGGACACGGCTCATCTATAAGATTATACCCTGCAGGGGTGCACTACTGTACCCATACTCGCATGATCAACCTAGTAAAAAACATTAGGGCGTCTCAACATGACTCATTCCTTCACTACATCAAGTCCAAGTGCCACCCATATGAGTTGTTACCCGCGTCAGGAGTCCGACCGAATCTCAATTGCGGCGTCATTAGTTTGTGTCCACGCGCCATGCGGCTCAAACCACAGTAGGAACTGTCCACTTCGCGCGCACCACCCCAATATGACCCCCCGCGTCATGTAACCTCTCATCAATCATCATCATCATGCACATGCATATGAGCAAATGGAAAACCCAAACTACTTGCGGCACATGGACAAGCTAAAGATCCGTTCAAAGTCGAGGGGGGGGCTCCATTGGGCCACCCACAAGTGGTTAGTGCGCTCAAAATTGGTTCCGAGGACAAGAACTGAGTTCCTAGGACGACACTTAGTAGAACACAACACCTCGCAAGGCCTTCTGCAGGTGCCTTATCATTTAATTATAACACCCCACATAAGATAGCATTTATTAAAGTAGAACAATCTATCATACTAAGCATGTGGAATAAAAGACAGATGAACGACTGGCACAACCAACTCTAAGCATGCACTACGACTCGCAAAAGCCAACATATAAACATGCAAGGGGTTATAGGTTGTGGGGATAAATCTGTATAAGCTGCAGGATAAACACGTGATGGGATCGCAATTCAAGAATCGTATACTAGGGTAGCAGAGATCAACGACAAGTGTGAAAACCAAACAGCCTGTAACAGGTTAACAATATCTTGCCTGGCAGCTCGTGGCCCGACACAAAAGCTGGAACCTCAGGGACGAAAGTACCGGCAGCAGACACGTCGTCGTCTATCCAGAGAAGAGCAAAACACAGACAATAGGAAACATAATCAATACATGGAAATGCGCAAACAATTGATGTGGCAATATGGTATGCGATGATTATGTCACATTAAAGCGGGGATGAAATCCCGGCAATAAATTATGGTGCAAATTATTTATCTACACTTCAAATTAAATGTTCAATATCATGGCAAGAAATGGCATAGATGATATGATCAAATTAAATGGAATTAGGGCATTATATATTTATTACCCCACACATTCCATATTTAATTATTTAGTTGCATTTGTTAAATTAAACTAAGCAATAAAATTAAATGATTTTAAATGGCATAATAATGTCATATTAATGTTCATTGCATTTTTCTGATTTTAAAACATAATAAAATTATTTTATTTGGAGTTATAGATAAAAAGTTATTGCATTTTTAGTGTTAGGGGCGTTTCTATAATTTTCCAGGGACTTATCGGTGATGGAAACGTAACAGTGAAGGTTCTCTATGCAAAACAGGAAATTAGGGGGCTCGTTGTAAAATCCCAGCGCCCTGGTCTTTTCTCACCGCACTATGCTATACCCGGGGAGGCTGACGAGTGGGGCCAACACCACGGTGGCGCTAACCGGGCTGGGAGGTCGCTGCGCTGGCGCCCAGTGTCGCTGACAGGTGGGGCCACGCTGTCAGTGGCGCAACAAATCGCATAAAAGGTTGGCTTTTAATCCATAGAGCCAGGGATCGAACGCAGGAGCACGGGCGAGCACGGATTGGTGGTGCTGACCAGTGTGGGTGCGTGCATGTTAGTGTTAGGTCTAGGTTAGAATTAGTTTTAACACGTTAAACGTCCTCTGTTTCGATCTCTGACGAAACTGACGGAGACGAGTGACAGAGGGCACAGCGGCGGGGAATCGGCGCCGGCGGCGACCAAACTGGGGCGGCGCCGCTGCGTGCGTGTGTGCCGTTGGTGCGGGAAACCGTTTTCATTCTCGGACACAAAGGGGAAGGCACGAGGTGCCCGAGTTCGTGCTCGACACGCTCGGGTCCGTGCGGTGCGGCGCGGAGTTCGTCTAGCGCCGGAGAAATACGCCGTTCAGAGGCGAAGAAGGAGGGGGAAATCGAGGGGAAAAGAGGCGGCTCACCGAGGCAAAGCCGCTGGCGAACAGAGGGAGGTTGAGGAGACGGCATCGGGGACGGAGGCTCGGATCCGCGGCAGCGTCGGGGAAGAAGGGGAAGCAGAGCTCCGGTCGCAGCTCCCGGGATGTCGAGGACGAAGCAGAGGAAGAGGATGGCACGGCGCGGCTGGTGGCGAAGCAGCAGGGGAAGAGGAGCGCAGTCATGCCGTCGGTGAGCTCGACCGGGCCTCGGTCATGGCGACGGCGTGCGCGTGTAGGAGCGAGCGGCGGTGGGGACGGGAGAAATTTAGGGTTCGTGCGGCGCGCTGCTAAATAGGAGGAGAGGAGTGGGGCAGGGTGTGTGGGGCGAGATGGCAGCGGGACATCGCCATTGCCATGGTGGAAAGGGAGTTCGCTCCTTTGTCCGTACGGGGAAGACGACATCAGCGAAGGTGGGCTGGGCCAACAGTTGGGCTGAGGTGGGCTGAGTTCGGCCCAGCTCGGCCAGGTGAGCTCTATTCTCTGGGTTTTCCTCTCTTTCTTTCTATTGTCTTTGTTCTTTTCTGGTTTTGTATTTTTAAAACAAAATAGAAAAGAAACATGAGAAAAACTTTTGGACAATTTTAATAGTTTCAAAATAGACCAATTAATTTATTGGTATGATTATTTGTAAAGATTTGAAACCTCACTTTTGAATTTATTTGAAAAATATTTGATTTTAATTATGGAATTTCAATTTGAAAGCAACTTATTTAATTAAATGCAAACATAAATGGAATGATGCCATGCTGAAACACTTTATTGCACAACCAAGCATATATTTTAGGAAAGTTACATTTGGGATGTTACAACACTCCCCCCTCAAAGGAATCACGCCCCGAGATTCTTCATGGAGCAACGAAGAGGTCGAGATACTCGGCACGGAGGTGGTCTTGGCGTTCCCATGTAGCTTCCTTGCCAGAATGATAAGACCATTGGACCTTGTAGAACTTGAGACTATTTTTACGGGTGCGACGTTCAGCTTCGTCAAGAATGCGAATCGGTTACTCCACATAAGAGAGATCTTCTCAAAGTTCAGTTGATCCATGATCAACAGCACGCCCTGGATCTTGGAAGCACTTCTTGAATTGTGACACGTGGAAGACATCGTGCACTTTGGAGAGATTTGGAGAAGTTCCAGACGGTAAGCCAATTCACCACGCCTTGAAAGAACGTTGAAAGGCCCAACATAATGCGGCGCAAGTTTGCCTTTGATGCCAAAGCGTTGCGTGCCTCTCAGAGGAGTGACACGAAGGTAAGATTGATCACCAGGTGCATAGACCATGTCCCTTTGCTTGCTATCATAATAGCTTTTCTGACGAGACTGGGCAATCTTCAGATTGTCACGAATGATGCGAACCTTTTCTTCAACCTCCTGGATAATGTCAGGGCCAAATAATTGACGTTCACCAGCTTGAGACCAATTCAGAGGAGTTCTGCATTTGTGCCCATAGAGAGCTTCGAAGGGAGCCATGCCTATACTTGCTTGGAAGCTGTTGTTGTAGAAGAACTCAGCATACAGAAGGCAATCCTCCCATTTCATGCCAAAGGAGATAACACAAGCTCTGAGCATGTCCTCCAGAATTTGATTCACCCTTTCAACCTGTCCACTTGTCTACAGATGGTAAGCGGTGTTGAACAGAAGTTTTGTACCCAAGGCTTTCTGAAAGCTATCCCAAAATCGCGAAGTGAAGATACTTCCACGATCTGAGCTTATTGCCAAAGGAACACCATGTAAAGGAACCAGCCTTGTCATATAGAGTTCTGCCAACTGACTAGCTGAGACTTGATCTTTGACTGGGAATAAGTGAGCCACTTTGGAGAGACGATCAATGACAACAAAGATTGCATTGTTGCCTTTCTTGGACTTTGGAATCCCAGTAAGGAAGTCCATCTCGATCTTGTCCCATTTCCACTCAGGAATTTGCAGTGGTTGAAGAAGTCCAGGTGGTCTCTGATGAACTGCCTTGACATGACATCAAACATCACACTGAGACACATAGCGAGAAATTTCACGCTTCATCCTGGTCCACCAATAGATTGACTTTAGATCCTCGTACATCTTTGTGCTGCTAGGGTGGATAGAAAGCGGAGTATCATGAGCCTCCTTGAGAATGAGCTCTCTTAAGCTGTCAAGCTTGGGCACTACAATGTGTCCTTCAAAGAGCATGGTACCTTTGTCATCGAGAGAGAAACTCTTGTACTTATCCTTGCCGATGTTGGCTTTGATATTCTTGATACCAAAATCGTGCAACTGTGCGGCACGGATTTTATCCTCAAGTGTAGGAGTGGCAACCAAGTTTCCAAGATAACCAGAAGGAACCACTTGAAGATTGAGCTTCTTGAATTCTTCGTGAAGAGGAGGTTGGATGTCCTCAACCATGAGGTTGTTGCAATAGGACTGGCGGCTAAGAGCATCAGCCATTACATTAGCTTTACCTGGAGTGTAAGAGATGGTGAGATCGTAATCTGAGAGTTTCTCAAGCACCTTGTTTGCCTGAGGTTCAAATCTGGTTGAGTGAACAGATATTTGAGACTCTTGTGGTCGGTGAAGATCTCACAGTTGTGTCCCAACAAATAAGGTCTCCAAGCCTTGAGGACATACATGATTGTTGCACTTTCAAGATCATGTGTAGGATAGTTGAGCTCATGAGGCTGCAATTGACGATATGCATAAGCCACAACTTTGCGTTCTTGCATGAGGATTGCGCCTAGTCTTTGAAGAGATGCATCACAGAAGATTTGGAAAGGTTTGGAAGTGTCTGGGCCAACTAGAATAGGAGTAGAAGTGAGTTTAGCTTTCAAGAGATTGAAGCTCTCATCACACTTTGGAGTCCAAATAAACTTTCAATCCTTCCTAGTAAGATCATTGAGAGGCTTAGCGATTTTGGAGAAGTTCTCAACAAATCGACGACAATAGCTAGCCATGCCAAGGAAGCTCTTGACTTGTTTCACCGTTGTAGGAGGCAACCATTCAACAATGGACTTCACTTTTTCTGGATCAACAGAAATGCCTTCAAAAGAGATGACGTGACCAAGGTAGGATACTTTAGGAAGCCAGAATTCACACTTGGAGAACTTGGCGTAGAGACGATGTTCTCAGAGTTTCAACAAGATAAGGCGTAGATGTTCTCCGTGTTCTTCTTCAGGTTTGGAATAGATAAGAATGTCATCGAGATAGACTACCACGAACTTATCGAGGTATTCCATGAAAACGAAGTTCATGAGACGTGAGAAAGTCGCCGGAGCATTTATGAGACCGAAGGACATGACAGTGTACTCATAGAGACCATAACATGTGGTGAAAGCTGTCTTTGAAATGTCTTCTTTGCGGATCTTGATCTGCAGATAACCTGACCTCATGTCCAACTTGGAGAAACCTTAGCATCAGCGAGTTGATCGAACAGGTCATTGATGCGAGGAAGGGGATACTTGTTCTTGATGGTTTTCTTGTTCAGAGGACGGTAGTCGACAACCAGTCGCTCAGTCGTGTCCCTCTTTTTGACAAACAGAGTAGGACAACCCCAAGTAGAAGTACTAAGTTGGATGTGACCTTTACTTTCCAACTCTTCTAGATATCTCTTAAGTTCCGCTAGTTCTTTGGGGCCCATCTTGTAAGGACGTTTGGAGATAGGAGCAGTGCCTGGTTCTAGTTCAGTAACGAACTCCACAGCTCTGCCAGGTGGCATACCTGGAATTCTTCAGGAAAATCTCGGACCACCGGAATAGCTTCTATGGCAGGAAGAGGATCAACATTGAGAGCGAAAAGCTGAGCTGAAGAGGTTTTGTTTGGAGAATAGACTATCTGTCCAGAAGGATGAGAAAGAGTTACAGTCTTTGTGGAACAGTCTATCTTAGCTTGATTGGCCTTCAACCAATCCATGCCTAGAATGACATCAATATCCGAATTGCCAAGAATTATTAGAGATGCCAAGAACATGTGGCCTCCAATTTGGATTTCATTGTCGTGTCTTATCTTTGAAGAGGTCATTTGCATGCCGGGAGAAGTAACCATGATGTTTTTGGTTAGAGGATCGAGAATTAGCCCATGTAAATCCGCAAAGCTAACTGATACGAAAGAATGAGATGCTCCTGTATCGAACAACACCCTAGAAGAGATAGAGTTAACGTGTAGTGTACCAAGAACAACTTCTGGAGCTTCTTCTGCTTCCTCAGCCCTGATGTGGTTCACCCGCGCAGCATGTGCCGGAGGCCTGTTGTTGGGGACGAAAGGCCTAGTCGGGGCAGGTGCGCGGACCATCGCGTGAGTTGTAGCAGGGCGAGGTAGTGGTGGAGGAAGACGGGTCTCCGGGACGTTGTTGGAGTGGCCCGGTTACACGCACTTGTAGCAGGTCACGTTGAGGCGAGCACCCGTTGGCCATGGCGGTCCTCCGAAACCCCTCGTAGCAAGAGCCGGGTTCGGTGGGCGAGGCGCGAGTCCTGGAGGTCCTGGGACGTAGGTAGCTCGTGCGAAGGCGCTGTTAGGCACCCAGATCCGACGCTTCTGAGTAGGAGCGGCGGCGATTGAGGATGAAGAAGAGTTGCTCTCACGAGAGTGCTTGCACGACTCCTCGAAGATCTTGCGCCCATGCTCCTCATTGAGCGCGATGTTGACGAGGTCCTCGAAGTTATCAGCCTTGACGAGGTTCAGCTTGTACTTGAGCGCGGGGTTGAAACCTTTGCGGAACTTGGCCATCTTCTTGACCTCAGTGTTCACCTCATCTCCAGCGTAACGAGCAACGCGATTGAACTCACCGTTGTACTCCATCACGTCCATCTTTACTTGCGTCAGCGAGTTAAACTGCTCGCGCATCCTATCCATGAGACCTTCTGGGATGTGGTGGCGCAGGAAGGCTGTCTTGAAATCCCCCCAAGTGGTAACCACCCCGGGAGCTCTCATTGACTAGAAGTTCTCCCACCATGAGGCAGACTTGCCCCTAAGAAGGTAGGACACTAAGGCACCTTGTCTTGCTCAGCCACGTGGGCGATAGCAAGGGTCCTTTCCATCTCGCGAAGCCAATCATCAGCTTCCAGCGGCTCAGTGGGTGAGGCAAAGTTCTGTGGGCTCAGACAGAGGAATTCCTTGATGGTCACACGTGCATTGCCTTCATTGCGATGCCCCTGGTTGTTCTGGTAAGCTTGATGCTCAGCCATTTGAGCCAGGACTTGGTTAAAGGATTGGTATGACACCTAGAGGGGGGGGGGGTGTTGTAACGCCCCGGGATTTATCCCCTTTAGATTTGTGAGTTTTCTTTTTTGCATCGACATGGCATCGCATCGCATTAATTTAATTTGTTGCATTTAAATTAAATTTCCATAATTAAATTCAAATGCATTTCCAATTAATTAAAAATGTGTTATTTTCAAATCTTTTAAAAATGTTAAAAATTAGTTTATTAAATTGTCTATCCAACACTAAAAATAATTTGTAAAGGTTTCGTATTCAAATTCCTTTTCGTTTTTGTTTTAAAAATATATAACAGAAAATAATAAAAAGGGAGAGAAATAAAAAAAAGCCCAAGCCCATCTAACCCCAAACCCTAGGTTTTGTCCCCTGAAAACTGTTCCCACCCCCTGAAATTTTTGCAGCCACCCCCTCCCCTTTTTCTCTTTTTTCTTTTTCCCTTTCTTTTCTCTCCTTCCTTCTTCTTCTTTTCTTTTTTCTCCTCTTTTCCTTCCTTTCCTCTTCCCGCACGAGCCCGCACGGGAGGAACTGCCCGCACCAGCCCGAGCTCGAGCGCTCGAGCCAACGCCCCCAGCGCTCCGGCCCGCGCCCCGTGCCTCCCCGCCGCCGGCCGGCCGCGCCGCCGCGCCCGTCGCCCTCGCCTCCCGCGTGCCTCCCCTGCCGCCGCCTCCAGCGCCGGGCCCGCGCCACCGCGCACCCGGGCACCACGCCTTGCTCCACCACGGCCACAACCGCCACCTCCGCCGCGCGCCCTGCACCTCTGGCCGCGCCCCCGAGCTGCGCCGTCCTCCTCCTCCCAAAGCCTCCCCGTCCTCGAGCGCCCATCCGCCTCCCGGGCGTGTTCCCCCGCGCCCCTGCTCCTCTGGCCTGCACGCGCGCCGCGCCTCCGCCCTGCGCACCCGCCGCCGTGCGCCGCCGCGCCGGCCTGCTCCTCCACGCGCCGCAGCTCCGTCGTCGCCTTTCCGCCCGTGCCCGTGCGCCCCGACGCCGTGCGCCGCCCACCGCACGCACGAGCCACCGCGTGCCTCCGGCCCGTGCTCCCCGGCTGCCGCGCGCGCCTCCGCGCCACGCCCCACGCCAGCGTATCGCGCGCCTCTACCCGCGCCGCTCCGCACCGCCGTGCGTTCTTCTATTTCCGGTCGCGTGCACGCCGGAGCCCGCCAGGTGTTCGACAAAATGTCCGCAAGAACTTCGTCGCCACTTTTGTCCGAGTTGTCCACCCTTCGTGGTGTTGCTACGTGCGAGTGCTCCTTTCGGTGCCGCGTTGCCGCGTCTGCCCACGTTCGTGTTTTGGCGCCCGCCCGTGCGCGCTTTCTTTCCGGTGTCCGATTGCCGTGCTCCTACGTGCCCGCGCCCGTCAACGAGGATAACCGAGTACGACTACCCGACCACTTCCACGACACCGACAAACGACGATGCTCCGGTTCCGCGACGACTACTTCCACGACGACGACTACTTCCTCTACGGACCGAAGACGTCGGTTTCAGACCCTATCTCCCCTGATCCAACGTGCGAACCCAAACCCTAACCCTATACATATTTTATTAAATGACATCTATCTTGTGCATTTCGCATCATAATTGCATTTGTTGCATCTCTTGGGTTTGCGGGTGTAGCAAATCACCTAAATAATTCAATATGGAATGTGTGGGGTAATAAATATATAATGCCCTATTCCATTTAAATTAATTAGATCACCCATGCCATGTGTTGCCATGCTAACCAACGTTTAATATTGCTGGTAAATAAATAAGTTGAACATAAATATTAATTGTCGGAATCCCGGTTCTGCTTAGATTAAGTGCATCTCGCAATGCATCTTGCCATCTCATGCATCATTCTTCCATGATCATGTTGGATCTTTGCCGTTGTTATTAAATGCATCTTTACGCTTTCCAGTTTTTGTTGCTTCTTCACGGATAAGACGTTGAGATGTGTGAGCAACGACAAGATCTGCTTCCATGCGGGATTCCAGGCAAGCAAAGTTTGCTTGTTTACCTATACATTGTCTTTCATTCCTGCCGTTGATCTCTGCTACCCTAGTATTCGATTCTTATCGCGATTCCATCACATGTTTATCCTGCAGCCTATACAGCTTTATCCCCACAACCTAATACTTGTTGCATGTTTATCTGTTGGCCTTGCGAGTCGTAGCGCATGCTTAGAGTTGTTTGTGCGAGTCGTCTGTTGGTCCTATGTTTCATCTGCTTAGTATGATAGATTATTCTACCTTAATAAAAATGCTGTCTTATATTGGGGTATTAAAATTAAAAGATAAGGCACCAGGCAAAAGGTCTTGCGAGGTGCTTTGTTCTGCTCAGTGTCGACCTAGGAACTGAGATTTTGTCCTCGGATCCAATTTTGAGCGCACTAACCACTTGTGGGTGGCCCTATGGAGCCCCCCTCGACTTTGAACGGATCTTCAGCTTGTCCATGTGCCGCAAGTAGTTTGGGTTTTCCATTTGCTCATATGCATGTGCATGATGATGATGACGATGATGATGAGAGGTTATGTGATACGGGGGGTCATATAGGTGCGGTACGAAATGAAGCGGACAGTTCCTACTGTGGTTTGAGCCGCATGGTGGCGTAGTCGCAAACTAATTAGTCCGCAATTGAGATTCGGCCGGACTCCTGACGCGGGTAACAACTCATATGGGTGGCACTTGGACTTGCTGTAGTGAAGGAATAAGTCGTGTTGAGAACCCCTGATGCTTGCTTGGGTTGATCATGCGAGTATGGGTACAGTAGTGCACCCTTGCAGGGTATAATCTTATCGATGAGCCGTGTCCACGGTTATGGACGACTTTGGTGATGATGCTGGCTAACAAGATCTAGACAACTTACACCTAATTAATGTTAATTAAATTGACTAGTAATATAGAATTACTTTCACCATAAATTATAACTAAAACTGTTCAATGTGTGAGTTTCCCGAATTGCTTCCTCATACTTGGTTGAGGGTGTTAATTCGAGAATGGGTTATGATTGGTGTTAGTTGTAGTTTTTTACTTTATGCGCTCTCTTATCCCTCTCTAATTAGACGGAAGTTGTAGCGTGTCTCTTTAGGTTGCTAGTGCTGCTGCCGCTAAGTCCACCTTCCCTATATTTTGGGAGATGGTGTAGAAAGTAGGCAAGTCGGTTTTGCTTGCCAGGGAGTGCCCTGACCCTCTTTTGGGATGTGCTTTATGTGCAGTCAACAGGTTTGAAGTCAGACGACATTAGCTTGGGTATCCCTCCGGCTTGGCTGGACAGGGATATGGCGCCATTGCTTATCTTCAGGACTCTTAGTCCAATCTGCATCTTATCCGTAGTCGGATACTATTTTGCTTCCGCTGTCATTTGAATCTTTGTATTGTCTCATTTGTATCTTGACTCGTTTGAGTTGTTGTTGTAATTTATCCTCTGTTGTATTTGTGGATGTATCGGAACTGTTGTAATGTTATCACAATTCCACCCACATAATGCGCATGTTTCGGCGTGCACATTATGTCTGGTGGGCGACCTAAAATCGTTATTATGCCGATTTCGGCGGGATCGCTTAAATCTACATAGTACCGATTTAGGGCGTCACAGGGGTGAATAGGTGCTAATTAAAATTTAAGTTCTTTTTCAAATTAAGCTTGACACAAAAAGTTAAATTCTCTACATATGCAACTATGGTGAATTTACCTATAAGACAAGCTAGCAACTAAGCAAGATATAATAAAGGCGATAAATAAGGATAGAAGTAACCGAAGTGAAACCACGAGACGACAAGAATGTATTCCCGAGTTCCTCCCTTAAATGGGAGTACGTCTCGTTGGAGAGGTGTGAACCAACACAATGTTTCAACGGCAACAAAGGCCTCACCCAAATCTCCGGTGAACCGCACCACATAGGTTTGGTCCACTTTCCACTATCAGAATCCTTCGAGGCGGAATCCGGAGCCTTTACAACAACGATTCGGGGCACGACCCACAAAGAGCTTGGGGGCTCCCGAACAGCTACAATCTGTCACAAAGACAAGAAGGTAAGTACAACAATGGGCTAGGTTTTCCTAGTGGAAACCTTAGCAAGTGTTCCCTCAAGTGAATGAGGGGGAAATGAAGAACGGTGTAACATCCCAACATTTTATAATGTTCAAAAATCACTAAAATTTAAAACTTTTGTTTTTGATTAAAATAAAATATTAAAATGCATAAGAAAACCAATTATAAAAGACTTCAAACATATTGAAAGAGTTTAATATTTCAAATATCTCACTATTATTATTTTCAAAACTTGTTTCAAGTTAAACAATTTATTACCATTGTATTTCTTAAAACCTCAATATATAAATGGGCAACTGCTTTACAAACTTCAAACCATTTTATTGTAATAAAATAGTTTCTTTATAAATATTTAATTTCAACCACTTAGTCATAACTTTTCATAAAGTAAAATAATATTTACAAGTGTTCTTTTAAACTATTTAAAACATGATCTTTTTGCCAAATTGTTTTCATTCTTGTAACTAAGTTCAAAACATAGTTTTAGAAATTACAAATATATAGTTTATAACTTTAAAACTTCATAAATTAAAATTTATGAATTATCCAAATAAACATTTCATTTGCTTAAATTAATTTCATTTATTTTCAAAGCATGAAATGATTAATATATTCTAAATAAGGAATAAATTAAAACTAAATCTTTTCCAAAGTTGTTATGAAGTTCCAATTTAATTATCTTAATATAAAATATAATGATGCACAAAATAAAAATTGAATTAAAATTGAATCCAATATATTTCTTATTACTTTAAAAATATTTATATTATATTATTTTACAATTATACCCAAATAGAACTGAATGGTTATTGAAAATGAATTTAAATGACTTAAATTCAAACATATTTGAATATGGGTATTTTACAAATTGAATTAAACCAATATTTCAAAATAATTAATTTTAAAAAGTTTTCAAGCCAGGTGAGCTCTATTCTCTGGGTTTTCCTCTCTTTCTTTCTATTGTCTTTGTTCTTTTCTGGTTTTGTATTTTTAAAACAAAATAGAAAAGAAACATGAGAAAAACTTTTGGACAATTTTAATAGTTTCAAAATAGACCAATTAATTTATTGGTATGATTATTTGTAAAGATTTGAAACCTCACTATTGAATTTATTTGAAAAACATTTGATTTTAATTATGGAATTTCAATTTGAAAGCAACTTATTTAATTAAATGCAAACATAAATGGAATGATGCCATGATGAAACACTTTATTGCACAACCAAGCATACATTTTAGGAAAGTTACATTTGGGATGTTACAACACTCCCCCCTCAAAGGAATCACGCCCCGAGATTCTTCATGGAGCAACGAAGAGGTCGGGATACTCGGCACGGAGGTGGTCTTGGCGTTCCCATGTAGCTTCCTTGTCAGAATGATAAGACCATTGGACCTTGTAGAACTTGAGACTATTGTTACGGGTGCGACGTTCAGCTTCGTCAAGAATGCGAATCAGTTACTCCACATAAGAGAGATCTTCTCAAAGTTCATTTGATCCATGATCAACAGCACGTCCTGGATCTTGGAAGCACTTCTTGAATTGTGACACATGGAAGACATCGTGCACTTTGGAGAGTTTTGGAGAAGTTCCAGACGGTAAGACAATTGACCACGCCTTGAAAGAACGTTGAAAGGCCCAACATAATGCGGCGCAAGTTTGCCTTTGATGGCAAAGCGTTGCGTGCCTCTCAGAGGAGTGACACGAAGGTAAGCTTGATCACCAGGTGCATAGACCATGTCCCTTTGCTTGCTATCATAATAGCTTTTCTGACGAGACTGGGCAATCTTCAGATTGTCACGAATGATGCGAACCTTTTCTTCAACCTCCTGGATAATGTCAGGGCCAAATAATTGACGTTCACCAGCTTGAGACCAATTCAGAGGAGTTCTGCATTTGTGCCCATAGAGAGCTTCGAAGGGAGCCATGCCTATACTTGCTTGGAAGCTGTTGTTGTAGAAGAACTCAGCATACAGAAGGCAATCCTCCCATTTCATGCCAAAGGAGATAACACAAGCTCTGAGCATGTCCTCCAGAATTTGATTCACCCTTTCAACCTGTCCACTTGTCTACAGATGGTAAGCGGTGTTGAACAGAAGTTTTGTACCCAAGGCTTTCTGAAAGCTATCCCAAAATCGCGAAGTGAAGATACTTCCACGATCTGAGCTTATTGCCAAAGGAACACCATGTAAAGGAACCAGCCTTGTCATATAGAGTTCTGCCAACTGACTAGCTGAGACTGTATCTTTGACTGGGAATAAGTGAGCCACTTTGGAGAGACGATCAATGACAACAAAGATTGCATTGTTGCCTTTCTTGGACTTTGGAATCCCAGTAAGGAAGTCCATCTCGATCTTGTCCCATTTCCACTCAGGAATTTGCAGTGGTTGAAGAAGTCCAGGTGGTCTCTGATGAACTGCCTTGACATGACATCAAACATCACACTGAGACACATAGCGAGAAATTTCACGCTTCATCCTGGTCCACCAATAGATTGACTTTAGATCCTCGTACATCTTTGTGCTGCTAGGGTGGATAGAAAGCGGAGTATCATGAGCCTCCTTGAGAATGAGCTCTCTTAAGCTGTCAAGCTTGGGCACTACAATGTGTCCTTCAAAGAGCATGGTACCTTTGTCATCGAGAGAGAAACTCTTGTACTTATCCTTGCCGATGTTGGCTTTGATATTCTTGACACCAAAATCGCGCAACTGTGCGGCACGGATTTTATCCTCAAGTGTAGGAGTGGCAACCAAGTTTCCATGATAACCAGAAGGAACCACTTGAAGATTGAGCTTCTTGAATTCTTCGTGAAGAGGAGGTTGGATGTCCTCAACCATGAGGTTGTTGCAATAGGACTGGCGGCTAAGAGCATCAGCCATTACATTAGCTTTACCTGGAGTGTAAGAGATGGTGAGATCGTAATCTGAGAGTTTCTCAAGCACCTTGTTTGCCTGAGGTTCAAATCTGGTTGAGTGAACAGATATTTGAGACTCTTGTGGTCGGTGAAGATCTCACAGTTGTGTCCCAACAAATAAGGTCTCCAAGCCTTGAGGACATACATGATTGTTGCACTTTCAAGATCATGTGTAGGATAGTTGAGCTCATGAGGCTGCAATTGACGATATGCATAAGCCACAACTTTGCGTTCTTGCATGAGGATTGCGCCTAGTCTTTGAAGAGATGCATCACAGAAGATTTGGAAAGGTTTGGAAGTGTCTGGGCCAACTAGAATAGGAGTAGAAGTGAGTTTAGCTTTCAAGAGATTGAAGCTCTCATCACACTTTGGAGTCCAAATAAACTTTCAATCCTTCCTAGTAAGATCATTGAGAGGCTTAGCGATTTTGGAGAAGTTCTCAACAAATCGACGACAATAGCTAGCCATGTCAAGGAAGCTCTTGACTTGTTTCACCGTTGTAGGAGGCAACCATTCAACAATGGACTTCACTTTTTCTGGATCAACAGAAATGCCTTCAAAAGAGATGACGTGACCAAGGTAGGATACTTTAGGAAGCCAGAATTCACACTTGGAGAACTTGGCGTAGAGACGATGTTCTCAGAGTTTCAACAAGAAAAGGCGTAGATGTTCTCCGTGTTCTTCTTCAGGTTTGGAATAGATAAGAATGTCATCGAGATAGACTACCACGAACTTATCGAGGTATTCCATGAAAACGAAGTTCATGAGACGTGAGAAAGTCGCCGGAGCATTTGTGAGACCGAAGGACATGACAGTGTACTCATAGAGACCATAACATGTGGTGAAAGCTGTCTTTGAAATGTCTTCTTTGCGGATCTTGATCTGCAGATAACCTGACCTCATGTCCAACTTGGAGAAAACCTTAGCATCAGCGAGTTGATCGAACAGGTCATTGATGCGAGGAAGGGGATACTTGTTCTTGATGGTTTTCTTGTTCAGAGGACGGTAGTCGACAACCAGTCGCTCAGTCGTGTCCCTCTTTTTGACAAACAGAGTAGGACAACCCCAAGTAGAAGTACTAAGTTGGATGTGACCTTTACTTTCCAACTCTTCTAGATATCTCTTAAGTTCCGCTAGTTCTTTGGGGCCCATCTTGTAAGGACGTTTGGAGATAGGAGCAGTGCCTGGTTCTAGTTCAGTAACGAACTCCACAGCTCTGCCAGGTGGCATACCTGGAATTCTTCAGGAAAATCTCGGACCACCGGAATAGCTTCTATGGCAGGAAGAGGATCAACATTGAGAGCGAAAAGCTGAGCTGAAGAGGTTTTGTTTGGAGAATAGACTATCTGTCCAGAAGGATGAGAAAGAGTTACAGTCTTTGTGGAACAGTCTATCTTAGCTTGATTGGCCTTCAACCAATCCATGCCTAGAATGACATCAATATCCGAATTGCCAAGAATTATTAGAGATGCCAAGAACATGTGGCCTCCAATTTGGATTTCATTGTCGTGTCTTATCTTTGAAGAAGTCATTTGCATGCCGGGAGAAGTAACCATGATGTTTTTGGTTAGAGGATCGAGAATTAGCCCATGTAAATCCGCAAAGCTAACTGATACGAAAGAATGAGATGCTCCTGTATCGAACAACACCCTAGAAGAGATAGAGTTAACGTGTAGTGTACCAAGAACAACTTCTGGAGCTTCTTCTGCTTCCTCAGCCCTGATGTGGTTCACCCGCGCAGCATGTGCCGGAGGCCTGTTGTTGGGGACGAAAGGCCTAGTCGGGGCAGGTGCGCGGACCATCGCGTGAGTTGTAGCAGGGCGAGGTAGTGGTGGAGGAAGACGGGTCTCCGGGAAGTTGTTGGAGTGGCCCGGTTACACGCACTTGTAGCAGGTCACGTTGAGGCGAGCACCCGTTGGCCATGGCGGTCCTCCGAAACCCCTCGTAGCAAGAGCCGGGTTCGGTGGGCGAGGCGCGAGTCCTGGAGGTCTTGGGACGTAGGTAGCTCGTGCGAAGGCGCTGTTAGGCACCCAGATCCGACGCTTCTGAGTAGGAGCGGCGGCGATTGAGGATGAAGAAGAGTTGCTCTCACGAGAGTGCTTGCACGACTCCTCGAAGATCTTGCGCCCATGCTCCTCATTGAGCGCGATGTTGACGAGGTCCTCGAAGTTATCAGCCTTGACGAGGTTCAGCTTGTACTTGAGCGCGGGGTTGAAACCTTTGCGGAACTTGGCCATCTTCTTGACCTCAGTGTTCACCTCATCTCCAGCGTAACGAGCAACGCGATTGAACTCACCGTTGTACTCCATCACGTCCATCTTTACTTGCGTCAGCGAGTTAAACTACTCGCGCATCCTATCCATGAGACCTTCTGGGATGTGGTGGCGCAGGAAGGCTGTCTTGAAATCCCCCCAAGTGGTAACCACCCCGGGAGCTCTCATTGACCGGAAGTTCTCCCACCATGAGGCAGACTTGCCCCTAAGAAGGTAGGACACTAAGGCACCTTGTCTTGCTCAGCCACGTGGGCGATAGCAAGGGTCCTTTCCATCTCGCGAAGCCAATCATCAGCTTCCAGCGGCTCAGTGGGTGAGGCAAAGTTCTGTGGGCTCAGACAGAGGAATTCCTTGTTGGTCACACGTGCATTGCCTTCATTGCGATGCCCCTGGTTGTTCTGGTAAGCTTGATGCTCAGCCATTTGAGCCAGGACTTGGTTAAAGGATTGGTATGACACCTAGAGGGGGGGGGGGGGGGGGTGTTGTAACGCCCCGGGATTTATCCCCTTTAGATTTGTGAGTTTTCTTTTTTGCATCGACATGGCATCGCATCGCATTAATTTAATTTGTTGCATTTAAATTAAATTTCCATAATTAAATTCAAATGCATTTCCAATTAATTAAAAATGTGTTATTTTCAAATCTTTTAAAAATGTTAAAAATTAGTTTATTAAATTGTCTATCCAACACTAAAAATAATTTGTAAAGGTTTCGTATTCAAATTCCTTTTCGTTTTTGTTTTAAAAATATATAACAGAAAATAATAAAAAGGGAGAGAAATAAAAAAAAGCCCAAGCCCATCTAACCCCAAACCCTAGGTTTTGTCCCCTGAAAACTGTTCCCACCCCCTGAAATTTTTGCAGCCACCCCCTCCCCTTTTTCTCTTTTTTCTTTTTCCCTTTTTTTTCTCTCCTTCCTTCTTCTTCTTTTCTTTTTTCTCCTCTTTTCCTTCCTTTCCTCTTCCCGCACGAGCCCGCACGGGAGGAACTGCCCGCACCAGCCCGAGCTCAAGCGCTCGAGCCAACGCCCCCAGCGCTCCGGCCCGCGCCCCGTGCCTCCCCGCCGCCGGCCGGCCGCGCCGCCGCGCCCGTCGCCCTCGCCTCCCGCGTGCCTCCCCTGCCGCCGCCTCCAGCGCCGGGCCCGCGCCACCGCGCACCCGGGCACCACGCCGTGCTCCACCACGGCCGCAACCGCCACCTCCGCCGCGCGCCCTGCACCTCTGGCCGCGCCCCCGAGCTGCGCCGTCCTCCTCCTCCCAAAGCCTCCCCGTCCTCGAGCGCCCATCCGCCTCCCGGGCGTGTTCCCCCGCGCCCCTGCTCCTCTGGCCTGCACGCGCGCCGCGCCTCCGCGCTGCGTACCCGCCGCCGTGCGCCGCCGCGCCGGCCTGCTCCTCCACGCGCCGCAGCTCCGTCGCCGCCTTTCCGCCCGTGCCCGTGCGCCCCGACGTCGTGCGCCGCCTACCGCACGCACGAGCCACCGCGTGCCTCCGCCCCGTGCTCCCCGGCTGCCGCGCGCGCCTCTGCGCCACGTCCCACGCCAGCGTATCGCGCGGCTCCACCCGCGCCGCTCCGCACCGCCGTGCGTTCTTCTATTTCCGGTCGCGTGCACGCCGCCGCCCGCTAGGTGTTCGACAAAATGTCCGCAAGAACTTCGTCGCCACTTTTGTCCGAGTTGTCCACCCTTCGTGGTGTTGCTACGTGCGAGTGCTCCTTTCGGTGCCGCGTTGCCGCGTCTGCCCACGTTCGTGTTTCGGCGCCCGCCCGTGCGCGCTTTCTTTCCGGTGTCCAATTGCCGTGCTCCTACGTGCCCGCGCCCGTCAACGAGGATAACCGAGTACGACTACCCGACCACTTCCACGACACCGACAAACGACGATGCCCCGATTCCGCGACGACTACTTCCACGACGACGACTACTTCCTCTACGGACCGAAGACGTCGGTTTCAGACCCTATCTCCCCTGATCCAACGTGCGAACCCAAACCCTAACCCTATACCTATTTTATTAAATGACATCTATCTTGTGCATTTCGCATCATAATTGCATTTGTTGCATCTCTTGGGTTTGCGGGTGTAGCAAATCACCTAAATAATTCAATATGGAATGTGTGGGGTAATAAATATATAATGCCCTATTCCATTTAAATTAATTAGATCACCCATGCCATGTGTTGCCATGCTAACCAACGTTTAATATTGCTGGTAAATAAATAAGTTGAACATAAATATTAATTGTCGGAATCCCGGTTCTGCTTAATTTGGATTAAGTGCATCTCGCAATGCATCTTGCCATCTCATGCATCATTCTTCCATGATCATGCTGGATCTTTGCCGTAGTTATTAAATGCATCTTTACGCTTTCCAGTTTTTGTTGCTTCTTCACGGATAAGACGTTGAGATGTGTGAGCAACGACAAGATCTGCTTCCATGCGGGATTCCAGGCAAGCAAAGTTTGCTTGTTTACCTATACATTGTCTTTCATTCCTGCCGTTGATCTCTGCTACCCTAGTATTCGATTCTTATCGCGATTCCATCACATGTTTATCCTGCAGCCTATACAGCTTTATCCCCACAACCTAATACTTGTTGCATGTTTATCTGTTGGCCTTGCGAGTCGTAGCGCATGCTTAGAGTTGTTTGTGTGAGTCGACTGTTGGTTCTATGTTTCATCTGCTTAGTATGATAGATTATTCAACCTTAATAAAAATGTTGTCTTATATTGGGGTATTAAAATTAAAAGATAAGGCACCAGGCGAAAGGCCTTGCGAGGTGCTTTGTTCTGCTCATTGTCGACCTAGGAACTGAGATTTTGTCCTCGGATCCAATTTTGAGCGCACTAACCACTTGTGGGTGGCCCTATGGAGCCCCCCTCGACTTTGAACGGATCTTCAGCTTGTCCATGTGCCGCAAGTAGTTTGGGTTTTCTATTTGCTCATATGCATGTGCATGATGATGATGACGATGATGATGAGAGGTTATGTGATACGGGGGGTCATATAGGTGCGGTACGAATTGAAGCGGACAGTTCCTACTGTGGTTTGAGCCGCATGGTGGCGTAGTCGCAAACTAATTAGTCCGCAATTGAGATTCGGCCGGACTCCTGACGCGGGTAACAACTCATATGGGTGGCACTTGGACTTGCTGTAGTGAAGGAATAAGTCGTGTTGAGAACCCCTGATGCTTTCTTGGGTTGATCATGCGAGTATGGGTATAGTAGTGCACCCTTGCAGGGTATAATCTTATCGATGAGCCGTGTCCACGGTTATGGACGACTTTGGTGATGATGCTGGCTAACAAGATCTAGACAACTTACACCTAATTAATGTTAAGTAAATTGACTAGTAATATAGAATTACTTTCACCATAAATTATAACTAAAACTATTCAATGTGTGAGTTTCCCGAATTGCTTCCTCATACTTGGTTGAGGGTGTTAATTCGAGAATGGGTTATGATTGGTGTTAGTTGTAGTTTTTTACTTTATGCGCTCTCTTATCCCTCTCTAATTAGACGGAAGTTGTAGCGTGTCTCTTTAAGTTGCTAGTGCTGCTGCCGCTAAGTCCACCTTCCCTATATTTTGGGAGATGGTGTAGAAAGTAGGCAAGTCGGTTTTGCTTGCCAGGGAGTGCCCTGACCCTCTTTTGGGATGTGCTTTATGTGCAGTCAACAGGTTTGAAGTCAGACGACATTAGCTTGGGTATCCCTCCGGCTTGGCTGGGCAGGGACATGGCGCCATTGCTTATCTTCAGGACTCTTTGTCCAATCTGCATCTTATCCGTAGTCGGATACTATTTTGCTTCCGCTGTCATTTGAATCTTTGTATTGTCTCATTTGTATCTTGACTCGTTTGAGTTGTTGTTGTAATTTATCCTCTGTTGTATTTGTGGATGTATCGGAACTGTTGTAATGTTATCACAATTCCACCCACATAATGCCCATGTTTCGGCGTGCACATTATGTCTGGTGGGCGACCTAAAATCGTTATTATGCCGATTTCGGCGGGATCGCTTAAATCTACATAGTACCGATTTTAGGGCGTCACAGGGGTGAATAGGTGCTAATTCAAATTTATGTTCTTTTTCAAATTAAGCTTGACACAAAAAGGTAAATTCTCTAGATATGCAACTATGGTGAATTTACCTATAAGACAAGCTAGCAACTAAGCAAGATATAATAAAGGCGATAAATAAGGATAGAAGTAACCGAAGTGAAACCACGAGACGACAAGAATGTATTCCCGAGTTCCTGCCTTAAATGGGAGTACGTCTCGTTGGAGAGGTGTGAACCAACACAATGGTTCAACGGTCACAAAGGCCTCACCCAAATCTCCGGTGAACCGCACCACAAAGGTTTGGTCCACTTTCCACTATCAGAATCCTTCGAGGCGGAATCCGGAGCCTTTACAACAACGATTCGGGGCACGACCCACAAAGAGCTTGGGGGCTCCCGAACAGCTACAATCTGTCACAAAGACAAGAAGGTAAGTACAACAATGGGCTAGGTTTTCCTAGTGGAAACCCTAGCAAGTGTTCCCTCAAGTGAATGAGGGGGAAATGAAGAACGGTGTAACATCCCAACATTTTATAATGTTCAAAAATCACTAAAATTTAAAACTTTTGTTTTTGATTAAAATAAAATATTAAAATGCATAAGAAAACCAATTATAAAAGACTTCAAACATATTGAAAGAGTTTAATATTTCAAATATCTCACTATTATTATTTTCAAAACTTGTTTCAAGTTAAACAATTTATTACCATTGTATTTCTTAAAACCTCAATATATAAATGGGCAACTGCTTTACAAACTTCAAACCATTTTATTGTAATAAAATATTTTCTTTATAAATATTTAATTTCAACCACTTAGTCATAACTTTTCATAAAGTAAAATAATATTTACAAGTGTTCTTTTAAACTATTTAAAACATGATCTTTTTGCCAAATTGTTTTCATTCTTGTAACTAAGTTCAAAACATAGTTTTAGAAATTACATATATATAGTTTATAACTTTAAAACTTCATAAATTAAAATTTATGAATTATCCAAATAAACATTTCATTTGCTTAAATTAATTTCATTTATTTTCAAAGCATGAAATGATTAATATATTCTAAATAAGGAATAAATTAAAACTAAATCTTTTCCAAAGTTGTTATGAAGTTCCAATTTAATTATCTTAATATAAAATATAATGATGCACAAAATAAAAATTGAATTAAAATTGAATCCAATATATTTCCTATTACTTTAAAAATATTTATATTCTATTATTTTACAATTATACCCAAATAGAACTGAATGGTTATTGAAAATGAATTTAAATGACTTAAATTCAAACATATTTGAATATGGGTATTTTACAAATTGAATTAAACCAATATTTCAAAATAATTAATTTTAAAAAGTTTTCAAAACATGCCCACTAATGTTTTAAAACATAGAAATGAATATTACAAATTTTTAGAAATCTATTTGACTCCATTTGGGTGTTTTAATCAAAAGTTATAAAAGAAATCAGAAATCAGAAAAAAGGAAAAAGAAAATCCCCTCTGAAGTCATCGGTGACGTCACCCTTCTTCCTCCTCCGGCCGAAAATCGCGCCTCGAATTCCTCTCCCAAATCTGGCGAGATTGTCGCGCTCTGTTTCCTCCGTTCGGTCCTACAAATACCCCACCTCCCCGCCTCCATTTCCCCTCTCATCCCTATTCGATTGACGCCACCAGGCCGTCCCAATCGCTCGCCGGAGACGCTCAGTCGCCGCCGTGATTTGCTCCGATTTCGACGCAACCAAAGGTCACCGCCTATCCCGCGCTTCCCCTGCTTGCCAACTTCTCTCCCCCACCTATCCCGCGCTTCCCCTGCTGATTTGAGAAAATTTTCTGCAGCCAAAGTTCGCGTCCGTGCTCGAATCGAGTCACCGGAGCCGCCGCACCTTCATGCGCTCCTCCACGGCGTTCCAGGACGAGGAGCATCCGGCCGTCGCCACCATTCTCCTCACCTTGAAGCTCCGAGTCCGTAGCCGCCCTCCGCGTGTCCGGGGAGGCACCACAACGCCGGCGCTGCCCACGCCCGACGCCAGCGCCACCGTCTCCTTCGCCTTCGGTCACCGGCGCCGCCACGACCTCATCCACCCGTCGTAAGCCGTCCGATCTCTTTTTAACGGCTGCGATTAGATCTTGCTAGCAAAGGGGTACTGCCAGATCTGGACCATCAGATCCAGATCCAACAGCCCAGATCCAATAACTTATCCACGTCGGATCCCAGTCAGCAGCCAAGTCAGCGCACAGTCAGCGCCCAGTCAGCGCTGACGTGTAAAATCATTTTCGCGATTTAATTAATTAGCAGTTTTGTAGAAAAGCCCCTGTCTATTCAAACTATCATATGTTTTTCTCTGTTTATCCAAATTCAAATATTTTTATATATTTGGAAAGCCCTCGACATGTAGAATATTAAAATTTGACTTAGTTTAAAATATTCAAATTTCAAATGGAAGATTTAAGTATATTTGTCATAACTTTAAATCTATAATTCCAAAAATTGCAAATAAAAATGTTTTAGAAACTTTAGAATATTTGTAAATTGATGACACTGCTATAAAATAATTTTGAGTAATATTTGAATGAAATCATAGTTATATATTTAATTTGAATAGTTTGAGTATTTTCAACATAACTATTAATAGAAATATTATTTTTGATTAAATCAAATTGCTATAAATTTAATTAAATGCTCCCTGTCTATTAACACTATTTATAAAATTTTATTATAAAAAATGAATCATAGAAAACTTTAATCTTATAATTATTCCTTTTATTATATTTTCCAAAAATAGAAATTAATTAAATTGCATTTATAGCCAAATGCATAGTTTATAAATATCACAAATTTTGTATGATATTTCTTAGGATTTAAAAAGTGCATTGCATGCATAACTTATTTTCACATATAGATATATTTCCCATAGGAAATCTCTTCATTAGTTTTCTTTAAGTTAGGAATATTTCCAAACTTAGTCTTTTGGTAAAAGTGCTATGCACTAGACACTTATTATTTTCAACATGGAGCTAGAAGGCCATTGAAGCACTTAGCCAAAACAAGACTTCAGAAGTATCTTCAAGGAGTAGAAGCACTTAGAAGAAAAGCAAGAAGAAGTTCAAGAAGACCAACCTCCTTTACTCTCTAAGTCTTTCTTGCTCTCTCTCTTCTCTTCCTTCATATCTGAGACTTCATGAAGACTAAGTTAATTCCAAGACCAGCCTCGGTAATATAAGAATCATCAAGTCTGAAGATTATCAAGTCTACAAAATTCATTCAAGACATCACCAAGATGAAAGCTACAAGTCTGGAGATGAAGCCTGGAAGACTAACTACATCTTTCTTTCTTTCTTTTCCCTCTTTCCTAATCTTGTCTTTTAGACTTAAACAAATTTTGATCATGATGTTATCATCCTTGAAGTTTGTTGGATCCTAGCGGCATAGTGAGATGAAGCGGCCTGGAGACAAACCTTACATGTCCACGTACATGAGACCTGTTCCACAATTTAAGTGGTTGGCCAGGTGTCTGTCTCTCTCTCTATAGTGAATGTCCAATTTACAAAGAGTTGATAATAACTGTTGATCATCTTGAATAAATGACTTAGTATTTTCTCTAAATATTTATACACGTCAAGACTAAGCCATTAGAGAGCTTGTTCAAGATAATATAAAAAAAAAAATTTTATTCAACTTATGACTTTAGTCCTTAGTCATTTTGACCAACCTAATTGCATTGCATTAACTTAAAAGAATTTCATGGCATGACATGCATCTCTAGTCCTTAGAAATAATTTGCATAACATACATAACATGTTTTCCTTAGAAGTTTTATGAAAATTATTTGTTCACTATGTATGTGCATGTATGATTGATGATTGTTGTTTGTTGATTGCTGTATTGTTGTTCGCTTATATTGTTTAGATTGAACGGAGAGCAAACGTTTGTTGTTGAAAAGAGTTTGTGAACAACGACAACATTCAAAGGCAAGTGGCACACCTCATAAACTTCCTACTATTTTCTATATGCATTACTTAGTGTATTTTTATATAAGCATATGTAGGATAGTATTCTATGCTAAACCTGTGTAGAATTCCTTATTCCTGTGTCTAGGTTCCTATGCAATACTTAGTAGAATTATTGATGCTATGCAAATGATGTTTTGTGAAAATCTAAATTCTACTAAGTTAAGAATGAAACACCTGGGTGGTAAAAGGTTTTATGGTGGCGAAGTTGAGTGGCTACTCAGGCCCATGTCTACGGTTCCTGGAGTACGTGCGCTTGTGAACGGCCACCCAGGAACAGAGGAATCTGAAGAACTCCGAGTGACGATTGCTTCCAGTGCAACCATTGCCATATGGGCTCTGGCTTGATCAATTATGTTGCGTGGACTCTCTCCGGCTTGACAAGCAGATGTAGTGGGATGTTAGGTGGAACGGGTCAAGCCAGAGTGGGAGGGAAAATGCTTCTGAAAGATCTCGTCTCATTCTTCTCCTTTCCTTATCACAAATGGTGTGTAAAGGATAATTTGGGTTGAATGGGTACAATGGTGAACGTGCACAACCTCTGCAGAGTGTAAAATTAAATACTAAGCCATGTTCCCGGTACGGACAAATTGAGCAGCTGATCACGGACGTCAACGGCGGATTCCACCATTCCAACTTCAGAAATAAATCTTGATGGGTGAACAAGGGAAAATGAGATTTATGGTTTTTATGCCATACTTGTCTTGAATTGAAGAAAGTGTTTTCCAAAGAGATAGGAAAAATTGGCTTTATGCAAAATAGCCTTGAACTCCACCAGCCAAATATGCATATAGGCTTTAGAGTTATTTCATTAAGTGTCCACCATTGTGTCACTTGCCAGACTCCATTTTTTATGGAATCTGACCCACTCTGTTGCAAAATTTTATTTGTTACAGGTTATTCAAATGACGAGTGAGGTTTCGCTAAGCGATTTCGAGCCTACAACCAACATGTTTTCGCCTGTGGCAACATGAAGTTGTTGGAGACCCACTGCTATTGTATTTCCGCTGTGTACTTTTTCAATGCTAGCTTTATGCTATGCAACTTGTATCGAATATTTTGTAAGTCTGGATCATCGATGTAATAAAATTGATACTTTGTTGTGATATTACATCGTAAACTGTGTGTGCAAACGAATCGATCCAGGGATTTGCACTATACACAGGTATCTGCCTTATATTATAAGTGCAGGTACGCTACAAACGGCTCGGTGAAGATGTAGATCGGGGCCTTCTCCTTCAATCCTCCAAAGATCAATGAGTTTGGCTGGGGGGATTTGGAGATCTAGTGATTCTTGGCTTGCAACAATGGAGTTCCTCTTTTTCTTGGTCAAGCTGACTAGCTGGAAGAAGGAGGAGGGGTATTTATACACCTCCAAAGATGTAGACGTTGCAGCCATTCATCAGGCCGGAAACTCCGGTCCTAATGGCCGGAAACTCCGGCCAGGGGCGGAAACTCCGGCCACTGGAGACCGGAAACTCTGGGCCCCACCAGGGGCTGAACACCGGTTTCTCCAAACTGGGCTTGGACATCGTCGATGTCCCTGCGCCCGGAAAGTTTGGCCAGGGGCGGAAACTCCGGTCCTCAGGACCGGAAACTCCGCCCCCCACCAGGGGCTGAGCACCAGTTTCTCCAAACTTGGCTTGGACATCTTCGAGGTGCCTGAGGACGGAAACTTTGGCTAGGGGCGGAAAGTACGGTCCTCAGGACCGGAAACTCCGCCCCCCACCATGGGCTGAGCACTACTTCGGCAACAGAGGCTTTGGGAAAGATTCCGGTCCTCAGGGACCGGAAACTCCAGGTAGGGGCGGAAACTCCGGCCCCTGAGGCCGGAAACTCCGCCCCCCACCAGGGGCTAAAATGTTCCTAAATTATCCTGCATCACTTAACACCAACTTAATACATCCACATGTTGTTAACTAACACACAAAACACATAGATCATAGAAATGTCCTTTCACTTGGGTCATCTACCCAAGCAACTCAGTGATCGGTGGCGGCTCATTGCCTTCCGCATTGCGGTTGTTCCTGGTGTTCGTCATCCTGTAGACATTGGATATTAGAACAACAACAAGATACGTAAAGCCAGGGTAAAAACTTGGAAAGTAGAATTCTTGCTCAGAATACAGCTACAAACTGTAGGATAACAAGGATAAGCTTCTCATAGAAAGGATCACAACATTACACATAGTTAGCCATCTGTACAACCACCAAGGTTTCAGTACAACAAGGATAGCTACTAGTACATAGTTAACCATCCGTACAACCAACACAGTTTCAGTACAACAAGGACAACTACTATAATAAAGGAAGAGATACATCATGAAGACTAGCTCGCACTTCCCTCGGAAGCCGAATCTCTGTAGTGACGGTGGGTGTAACGGCGATCAAAGTACGCGTGGTAGTTCGGCACAACAGGAAGTATCTCGCAGCATTAGGCATCTGGCGTCTGTCTCCCGTACAGCAGTGGTCCAATGTGGTCTGGAGAAGTAGTGAGCATAGGACCACGCTCTGGAGTGTGTCCGCTCACAACAGACAGGCGACTCGGTGGTGGAAGTTGGAACCTCGGGTACGCGTCCTGTGTGACGTTCCCCTTGTCCGACTGACCGAGGTGTGAGAGTGCCCGCTGAAGCTGCTTACGAACTGCTGCTAGCTCCAAGCGTAGAGCTCTAGCAACTGAGTCCAAAGACTGGCCAAACTGAGCGGCCCTGTCAAGAGCATCAGTCTCGTACTGAGAGTCTGTGTAGGTGAAGTATGGAACGTAGCAGAACAGAGGGTAGTTGAAATAGTAGTAGTCCCTGCTCAGAGTCACAGCTGCGCCATAAGCTGCCAAGTGTACTGCCATGTCCACACTGGAAGCTGCAGCCTCGTACTTGTGCACAATACCACCATCATCTTCCATGATCCGAATGATAGCTCTGTAGAAGGTATGTCCGAAATCCAACGGGATCTCAAACACCTAGTACTTTGGCAGCCAGCGAACCCGAGATAGTTAACCATGCCTCTGAGAAGCCTCGGGAAACCGATAGTCCGCTCGAACTGCGTCATACGTACCACCTAGTAGTGTGCCATCTACATAGCAGTTTATGGTAGAAGTTAGCCGCCGGAAACAAAAGGATTGATTGCACAGAACAGATTGTACAATGACAAAGAGATGATTAAAGTGAAAGGTAGAACAACAACTGATTGATTCAAGAATGCAACTGAACATAGCCGAAGAGGTTGATAACTGCCAAAACGAAAAAACAACCTTCAAACAACTGCAACTATGGTACTACGGAAACCCATAACACGTGATGTCCTAATTTGAAATTAGAGATGAGAAGGGAAAGACATCATAACACTTCTTTACCAGAAAAACAGGGAGGGTGGGTGGGGAAAGGAATAAAAGAACAGAATTCCTACTCTAACGTTTAAGATATTCCTGATAGCTACAAATTATTTTTCTAGACTCAAACAACGACCAATAGAAGGGAACCTGAGGGCGTTAGGCTCTGATACCAACTGTCAGACCCTGGATTCAGACGTCACAAACAAGACGTACCGGTTGGGCCACACAACTAGGAGCATACTAGGTATTACCAATCCCAGGAAACAGGCAGACCTGTCTCAGAATGGATCATCGGCCGACAGCTCCTAGCGATACTACCGTCACGTTCGTCTCACGATTGCGCACCCAAGAAATCCAAAATCCTACCAACTCGTATACTTCAAATTTACATACACTGTATTCGAATCAGTTTGGAAACAGAATGGAAATCACAGGATAAACCTAAGATACAAATAAAGGTAATAAGTATCCAACGCTCTCACTGAGCAAATATAGCGAATATCACCAAGCAGAGGACACATGTCCCAACATTACATCATGCAGCGGAAAACATGTCGGTCTGAGTACAGACAAGAAGCAAAGGGCACAAGGCCGAAACGAAAAGAGAAGGCCCATCCACGCGGTCCACCAGGAAGAAGCACAGGGGAACTCTAACTACTTGTCGTAGATCTCGTCGTCGAACTCCACGTAGTAGCCACCCACCTGGTCGTACGAAGTCTCCTCAACTGTAGAGAAAACCACAGCCCGCGAACGGGTCAATACACCAAAGCGTATCGAACAAGCTAAAGCTAACAAGTTACAATACTAAAAGCCTCCCAAAGTATGGGGTTAGGTGGACTTCGCGGCAACAACACTAGCAACCTAATAGAGACACGCTACAACTTTCGTCTAATTAGAGAGGGATAAGAGAGCACATAAGTAACCATCTACAACTAACACCAATTATAACCCATTCTCGGATCAACCCCCTCAACCAAGTATGAGGAAGCAATTCGGGAATACTTACACAATAACTGTTTTAGTTACCAGTTATTGTGAAAGTAATTCTATATTACTAGTCAAATTAATTAACAATGATTAGGTGTAAGTTGTCTATGATCTTATTAGCCAACATCATCACCAAGTCGTCCATAACCGTGGACACGGCTCATCGATAAGATTATACCCTGCAGGGGTGCACTACTGTACCCATACTCGCATGATCAACCCAGTCAAAAACATTAGGACGTCTGTAACATCCCAATTTTGCAAAAATCTAAAACTTTGCATTCATGCATCATTCATCATTTAAGCATAACATTTTTATTCCATAAGTACAAAATTTAATGTCAATTAAGAGTTTTAAATAATTTATATTTCCATTAAGTGTTTATTTAAACTTCTTTAATAATATAAATTTTCCCAATTTATCTAATGGGCAAGAATAGTACTAAAAAGTTCTAAATTTAATAATCTTTCTAAAACTTATTTTTATGAATTTTTCTAAAGTATTTTGGCTGAGTTTAGAAAATCATTTTGAATAAAGCAGAAATTAATTTGAGAAAAGAAAAGAGAAAAGGAAACGGGCCAGCCTCCCTAACTACCGCGCGCGCGCTTCGGCCCAGCAACGGCCCGGTGGCCCGCGCTCCCTCCCCCTCTCGTTGACAGGTGGGACCCACCTGTCAGGAGAGTCTTCCACCTCCGGACGTGAATCCCGCGCGGATTCCTCTCCGTTTCCGATCCGATTTCGACTCCAAAAATCGTGGAATTTGTTTCCTCATGCGCCCCCATATAATCCCCACCCCTGCCGCTTCTCCCCGCGCCCAAACCCTAGCCTTTTTCGCCTCCAGGACGCTCGGAAGAAGATTTCCGCCGCCGCCGTCTCCGCCGGTATTTTTCTTCAATTCAGCGTCGTCCTTGACTCTGAAATCCTCTTTCTCCTCTAGTCTTTCTTCTTTCGCTAATGCGCACCTCCGTGACATCGTGTACGCCCGTTTTCCGCAGCCGAACGTCGCCTCCGTCCTCAACCGCAGGTCTCCGCCGCCGCCTCCGTCTCCGACGAGGAAAGGAGAAGATTTCCGACGCTGCTGCCGCGCCACCGACATCGCCTCCTCCTCCGCTTCGTTTTGGTAAGACCTGCTCCTCCCGGGGCTCCGTATAAACGCCGGGAACGTCAAAGCAGACGCGCCGCTGCTGCGGGCGCCGTCACCGGCGAGCGCTCCGGCGACCCGCGCGCCGCTCGGTTCGACCGTGCGTTCTAAGCCGTTGGATCTAGATCGAAACGTTTCCGCGCGTCCAATTTTGTTTAGATCGGACGGCTCACCTCCGCGATCCGCATGAACCGTTTTCGTCCAATAGGATCGCGCTACGTAGCCCCATATTATTTCTTTTTCTCTGGAATTTTATAAATAAAACAGAAAACGTGCAAAATTTAGAAAATTCATAACTTTTGATCCATAAGTTCACATTTGATAAATTTTGTATCCACGGATAGCCCTGTTAATGTAGATTATTTCTACCTCATTTGTTTTTTTCCTTTTGATAAATTATATTTCATGAAATTATCCGTGGGGTATTACGGCTATTAAATCCATAACTCAAATAATAAAAATGTTTTTCAAATAAACATAATTGTTTTAGATTTAGGCTATTGCCCTCTGTCCAGAAATATTAATATGTGTCTTATTTGAAAATTTCATAAGACAATAAAAGTTGTAATTATAGAATTCAAATTTTGTTATATTGTTTAATTAATTGATAAGTAAAATAATAAACTCCTAGAATTGCATCTCATGCATTTAATAACAGAAGATATAAATAATAGATAAGAGTGTCTAGTTATACTCATGGCACATCATGCATGCATACATTTTTATGTTTGGTATTGTATGATATTGTGGGGGTATTTATTTTTGTGTATTGCTTGTGCTAGATTGTGAAGGGGAGGAAGGACTTGCGTGTGATTGCTATTCTTGTTGTTCTTGCTCCTCCTGCTACCAAGGCAAGTGACTTCATAAAACACCTACTATTTTATTCTATTGCATACCTAGTGTTTTAAGCAGTATTTGCAAAAGTAGTATGCATGATAGGTTTTTGGGAGATTGTAGTATGCTATGTAAACCTGTTAGGTTACCCCTTAGAAATTCCAGTTAGACCCCTATTATAATTTAGTGGAAGTACCTGCTGAAAAAATGATTGTTTTATGGTTGATGTGATAAATGAAAATTTCCACTAAATTAATTTAACGCCTGGGTGGATTGAGTCGATCGAGGAGGGTTCAAGTTGAGTGGCTTCTCAGGGCCAAGTCTCATGGTCGTCTTCACCCAATATAGTTTTCACTTACTTGGGGCCATGATTTGCGGTGTTAAGCTGAGTTGCTCACTTGTGGTAGGCCACCCAGGGCTATGAGATTTAAGTTTACATTGAGTCTAGTTGCTTATCGTGCAACCATTGGTCAATATGGGCTCTGTCTTGATGGAGTAAGTTGATGTGGACCTGGGTCAAGAGATTGATGGTGGTAGAGTTGATAGGTTGGTGGTAATCTCTTAGTATGATCATGGGAAAGCAACTTCTGAAAAGTCTCGTCTTGATCTTCTCCTTTTCCTTCTCACTAAAGGAGTGTAGAGGATAGTTTGGGTTGATTGAGTCTAATGGTGAAAGTGCACACACTCTCGAGAGTTAAAACCTAAGATCTTAGCCGTGTCCCCGACATCGGACAATCTGAGTAACTACACAGGGCTGTCTTCTGAAAATCTCTTCATCCCAATTTCTTAATTAAATCTTGATGGGTGAACATGGGTAGGAGACATGGATTTGTCTCGATTTTGTCTATAAAGAGAAGATATTGTTTCAAAAAGTTGTTTACCAAAAGTAGGAGAAAACTTGCTTTGCACAATAGCCTTGAGCTCCACCAGCCAAATAAGCATATAAATATAGCTTAGTAGAATATTAGAAATTCAAGTCACTTGTCATCACAATTCAATTGTGCTGACCCTTTATAGCTGGGCTGCAACTAAACCTTGCAGATTGTTCGAATGAAGAGTAAGGGGGTTGTCTTCGAGCTACAACCAACATGTTTGCCAGTGGCTTCATGGAGATGATGTAGCTCCATGCTATCTTTAGAATTGCGTATGAACTCTGAAATAAAGTGTGAACTATTTATTTCAGCTAGCATTTCAGCTAAGCTGAGTTGTAAGGATTTTCTTTTTTGGATCATTCGTCTCGTTTGTAATAAATTATGACATTGTACTGTGATATTACATCTTATTGAAAAATGCGAGACTTATGTGATCCAAGTCTTCCGCACTATTCATATGTGCCATTGCTCTTTTGAGCAAGGGCTCTACAGATGGTATCAGAGCAGGAATGTTGCCTGTAGGCTCGAAACCCCTAGGATTGGATACAAACCCAAAAAGAAAATATTCCTATTTCAATAAAAATTTGAATTTGAAAAACCTTTTAGACTCTCCTTTCTTATAATATTTTCCTGGTCTTGTACATTCTTATCTTTTCTTTCATCTCATTAGTTCTTACCTCTTCAAAAGAAAATTATGTAGATGAAAGACTTCACTCGTGAGATATCCCCGCAGAAAGGTGACCAATACTACTTTAGTGACCAACTCCTTGATATTTCCAAGACCTTGAGGTTGATGCCGCCAGTCTTCAGTGGCAAAGAAATTTTGTATGAAGATTATCCTGAAGGTCGCTGGAAGATCGAGGCAGAAGTTCTCCCTCGTCCTGATCCTCCTGGATCGCAGCCGATTTGTTTCCGGTCTAGATACCCCAACTGGAAGAATGGAGTGGAGATGGCAATGCTGGAAACCTTGTCCCGCATCATTGAGCAGTTCTATGACGAGATCAAGCCCAACTCTGTCTTTCGTCACTTTGCCAGGAGGGATAGCATCGGACAACCCGTTCAACCCCCACTTAGGGGTCTAAATGAGAAGCATCATGGAGATCACGGAGCTCATTGCCATAATCTGGATATACTTCTGGGACAAGAGATTTTCTACATGGCTGATCTAAGGCGCGTTCACCGTCACATTAAATAAAGCTTAGAGGAAGGGAAGGATATCCTTCATGAAGAAAATCAACTGCTGACTAAGGAGAACAAGAAGCTTGAAAACAAGATTGAACTCCAAGACGATAGGATCGCGCAAAAGGATGCCCACATTTTGGCCTTGCAGGCGCAGTGTGCTCATTCTTGTGAGCAACTAAGCCAAATGGAACTCCAGGCAAGGAACAACACCCCCCCTGACGTCCCAGAGTCCCTATTGATAACCTATCCCGATATGGACACTCCCAAGGAAGCCACGAGTGGCAAGAAGCGCAAGTGTGGGAACACCTACAATTACATAAAGAGTTTCAAATTTTGAATAGAGAGACCACCATTTACCCTTATCTTACGAGTATTCTTCCCCCTCTCATCGAAGTTGTATTGACCTACCAAATTGTGGTGAGGCAGTACGTTGAAACCATGTTCTATCTTGGTATTCAAATATTTAATTTTCGAATTTATAAAATATTTCGAGTGTGTTTATTGGTTGCTGATTGTTGTGTTTCTGTTATGTGTAAGGTTGTGCTTGGGTAGATTTCCCCTGTAGTCTCTTTCTATCTATACTTACCTATACTCAAACCATACAGATGCCTCCGCGCCGTGATCCTGACAACAACAACGCCAACGAAATGATGCAACAAATGATGGCAGCTCAGACACAGTTGATGACCATGATGGCTCAGTTCATGGCAAATCAGAACAATCCACCACAACCCCCACCACCGCCGCCACCACCACCCCCACCCCAAGTTGATCGTCTTGCTAGATTCTTGAGGCTCAGACCCAACAAATTCTCCACAGCTACAGAACCTATCATAGCCGATGATTGGCTACGCTCTGTGAACAAGGATCTAGTTACTTGCGAGTGTACTGAAATGGAGAAAATAAGGTTCACTTCTCATCTACTGGAGGGGCCAGCGGCACAGTGGTGGGAAACATATCAGATCACTCACCCACTTGATGGACTTACTTGGGAAGCCTTTAAAGAAGGTTTCCGTAATTCTCACATCTCAACTGGGATCATGAATCTGAAAAGGGATGAGTTTCGTACCCTGAGACAGGGGAATCGTGCGCCGAGGGAGTACATGGAGGACTTCAATTCCCTCTCACGCTATGCCCCAGAGGATGTATACACCGATGCAAAGAGGAAGTATATGTTTCTGAATGGACTCAATGGTGAGCTGAAGATACCATTGTCTGTGGCTTATGCTCCCAATTATCAGGATCTTCTTGATCAGGCCATTACTCTGGACAGCAACATCAAGAAGGAGGAGAATAGGAAAAGGAAGTTCAGCGCCAATAAGTACAACACTAATCTGATGCAGAAGAAACCTTTCGTCCCAGAAAACAGCGGAAGCCACAGCAGTCACAAGAATGGAAATGGCCACAACCATAGCGGTCATATCCATAAAGTAGGAAATTCTGGATACAGAGGAAATGGGCAGGGTGGTAATGGACACAATCACCCATTCAATGGGAACAATAGTGGAAAAGAGCAACACCGCCACAACAATGAACCGAAACGAGATATTAGTCAAGTGACTTGCTACAAGTGCGGGAACAAGGGACACTACTCCACATACTGTCCAGAGAAGAAGAAGGCACCGGAAGATTCAAAGTCAAATCTGTTACAAAAGGCACAAGTGAATCACCTTGATGTGGAAGAAGTGCAGAATGAACCAGATGCAGTGATCGGTACGTTCCTACTACATACCTTTCCAGCATTAGTCTTGTTCTATACGGGGGCATCTCACTCATTCATCTCAAGGGCATTTGTTAATAAACACAAACTGTCTACTACAAGCCTGCTAAATCCGGTTAGGGTGAGTTCCCCAGGGGGGAATGCTTGCACAAACCGATTGTCAAAACTTGAGGTTAGAAATTGGTAAACACTCGTTTCCGGTAAACCTGATAATATTAGAGACCCAAGGTCTGGATGTTATACTCGGTATGGATTGGTTGGCCAAGTTTGAAGGAGGATTGAATTGTGCGAATAGATCCATTACACTCACCACTCCCGAGAAGAAGAAGATTAGATACAAATCAAAATTTGAACTTAAGAAAGTTAAGTTAAATTCTCTTAAGGGGGTTAGTCTGGGAGACGTTTGTGTGGTAAGGGATTACCCTGATGTTTTCGCCGAAGAACTACCGGGAATGCCACCCGATAGAGATGTTGAATTTCTTATAGATTTGGTTCCCGGAATGGGACCCATAGCTAAGAGACCATACCCAATGGACGTAGCTGAATTGAAAGAACTCAAGAAGCAGTTAGAGGATCAACTGCAGAAAGGATTCATCCGCCCAAGTTCTTCACCTTGGGGAGCACCCATTCTGTTTGTAGAGAAAAAGGATAGTACTCAAAGGCTAGTCACGGATTATCGAGCAATCAACGAGGTGACAATCAAGAACAAGTACCCTCTACCAAAAATTAATGAGCTTCTTGACCAGCTAGAGGGTGCTTCTGTATTCTCTAAGATCGATTTGCGATCAGGATACTTTCAAATGAAAGTAAGAGAACTAGATATCCCAAAGACCGCCTTCACTACCAGATATGGATTATATGAGTACACCGTAATGCCGTTTGGTTTAACCAATGCACCTGCGTACTTCATGAACATGATGAACAAAGTGTTTATGGACTCTCTGGATAAGTTTGTTGTGGTGTTCATTGATGACATCCTGATTTACTCCAAAAGTCAGGAGGAACATGAGGAACACTTACACCAGATATTACAGAGACTTAGAGAGCATAAACTGTATGCCAAATTCAGCAAGTGTGAATTCTGGCAAGAAGAAGTGGGTTTTCTAGGACACGTTGTATCAAAGAATGGAAAAGCAGTAGACCCAGAAAAGGTGTCGGCAGTAACTAAGTGGGAGGTACCCAAGAATGTGGCAGACATTCGTAGTTTCCTTGGACTTGCAGGCTATTATAGAAGGTTTATTGAGAACTTCTCCAAACTTGCCAAACCACTGACCTCACTACTGAAGAAGGAAGTCAAATTTAAGTGGACTGAAGAATGTGAAATAAGTTTCCAAGAGCTAAAGAAACGGCTGGTGTCAGCACCTGTTTTATGTTTGCCAGATATAGAAAAGGAATTTCAAGTGTATTGTGATGCCTCGCATCATGGACTGGGAAGTGTCCTGATGCAAGAAGGGAAAGTGGTCTCCTATGCTTCTAGACAGCTTAAGAAACATGAAGTAAACTATCCCACCCACGATCTGGAGCTAGCATCGGTAGTGCATGCTCTAAAGACGTGGAGACCATACTTGTTGGGAAAGCGTTGTGAGGTATTCACAGATCATAAGAGTCTGAAATACATTTTCACCCAGAAGGAATTGAATATGAGGCAAAGGAGATGGCTGGAACTGATTAAGGACTATGACATGAGTTTACAATACCATCCGGGAAAGGCTAATGTGGTAGCAGACGCCTTGAGTCGTAAGGTCCATGTGAATGGGCTGACAGCGGGAGACTTGCCCGAGGATTTAAGTAAGGCATTTAAGGACCTCAGATTAGAGGTAGTACCCGAAGGATTCCTAGCAACACTGGACGTGCAACCATTACTGATGGATAAGATTCCGGAAGCTCAGAAGGGAGACAAAGTAATGGAGGAAATCAAGGTCAACCTGAGCGAAGGAAAGGCCAAGGCTTTTCGGGAAGATGAACAAGGCACCATGTGGTTTGAGAAACGCATCTGCGTACCGCAAGATGATGATCTTAGAAAATTGATTCTGCAAGAAGCGCATAACTCGGCTTACTCCATACACCCAGGAAACACCAAAATGTATATGGACGTGAAGGAAAGATTTTGGTGGAATAACCTGAAGAGAGACATCGCAGAATGTATAGCTAAGTGCGATGTATGTAGTCGAGTGAAGGCTGAACATCAGAAGCCAGCGGGTTTGTTGCAACCTTTACCTGTACCGGAATGGAAATGGGAACATATAGGAATGGATTTCATTACAGGATTACCGCGTACTAGATCGAGGTATGATTCGATTTGGGTAATAGTGGATCCATTGACAAAAGTGGCCCATTTTGTGCCAGTAAAGACTACCTACTCAAGTGCTAAGTTGGCAGAGATATACATGAGGAGGATAGTGTGTTTGCATGGTATTCCCCAGAGGATTGTGTCTGACAGAGGTACCCAGTTTACCTCGCATTTCTGGAAACAGCTACATGAATCGTTGGGTACGAGATTACAGTTCAGTACAACATTTCATCCCCAAACGGATGGACAGACGGAAAGAGTAAACCAGATTTTAGAAGATATGTTGAGGGCATGTGCACTTGACTACAAGTCTAGTTGGGATCATAATTTGCCATACGCTGAATTTTCCTATAACAACAACTACCAAGCCAGCATCGAGATGTCGCCATTTGAGGCACTCTATGGTAGAAAATGCACCACACCACTACTTTGGAGCGGTGTTGGAGAGCGTTGTTTATTCGGACCTGATATAATCCAGGAAGCCGAAGAGAAGGTTCGAATGATCAAGGACAGATTGAAGATCGCGCAGTCCAGACAGATAAGCTATGCAGATTCAAAAAGGAGAGAGATCACATATGAGATAGGTGACAATGCATATTTGCGAGTGTAACCGATGCTTGGTGTGAAGAGGTTCGGGATCAAGGGTAAACTTGCTCCTCGATTCATCGAGCCCTTTAAAATCCTTTCTCGCAAAGGAGAAGTGGCGTATGAGCTAGAATTGTCGGAAGTTCTGTCAGCAGTGCACAATGTATTCCATGTGAGCCAGTTGACAGAAACTCCGCCACGAGATACAATGTCACTAGAAGAGGTCCAGTTGGAAAGTGACCTGACGTATGAAGAGAAACCGATCAAAATCTTGGAGACAGTAGAAAGAGTTACACGAACCTAGACTATCAAATTTTGTAAGGTCCAGAAGCAACTTGGGAACGGGAGGATGATCTTCGAGAAGAACACCCACATCTTTTTACAGACCTATCCGAATCTCGAGGGCGAGATTCATCTTAAGGGGGTTAGGTTTGTAACATCCCATTTTGCAAAAATCTAAAACTTTGCATTCATGCATCATTCATCATTTAAGCATAACATTTTTATTACATAAGTACAAAATTTAATGTCAGTTAAGAGTTTTAAATAATTTATATTTCCATTAAGTGTTTATTTAAACTTCTTTAATAATATAAATTTTCCCAATTTATCTAATGGGCAAGAATAGTACTAAAAAGTTCTAAATTTAATAATTTTTCTAAAACTTATTTTTATGATTTTTCTAAATTATTTTGGCTGAGTTTAGAAAATCATTTTGAATAAAACATAAATTAATTTGAGAAAAGAAAAGAGAAAAGGAAACGAGCCGGCCTCCCTAACTACCGCGCGCGCGCTTCGGCCTAGCAACGGCCCGGTGGCCCGCGCTCCCTCTCCCTCTCGCTGACAGGTGGGACCCACCTATCAGGAGAGTCTTCCACCTCCGGACGTGAATCCCGCGCGGATTCCTCTCCGTTTCTGATCCGATTTTGACTCCAAAAATCGTGGAATTTGTTTCCTTATGCGCCCCCATATAATCCCCACCCCTGCCGCTTCTCCCCGCGCCCAAACCCTAGCCTTTTTCGCCTCCAGGCCGCTCAGAAGAAGATTTCCGCCGCCGCCGTCGCCGCCGGTATTTTTCTTCAACTCCGGCGCCGTCCTTGCTTCCGAACTCCTCTTTCTCCTCTAGTCTTTCTTCTTTCGCTAATGCGCACCTCCGTGACATCGTGTACGCCCGTTTTCCGCAGCCGAATGTCGCCTCCGTCCTCAACCGAAGGTCTCCGCCGCCGCCTCCGTCTCCGTCGAGGAAAGGAGAAGATTTCCGACGCCGCCACCGCGCCACCGACATCGACTCCTCCTCCGCTTCGTTTTGGTAAGACCCGCTCCTCCCAGGGCTCCGTATAAACGTCGGGAACGTCAAAGCCGACGCGCCGCCGCCGCGGGCGCCGTCGCCAGCGAGCGCTCCGGCGACCCACGCGCCGCTCGGTTCGACCGTGCGTTCTTAGCCGTTGGATCTAGATCCAATGGATCTGGATCTAGATCGAAACGTTTCCGCGCGTCCGATTTTATTTAGATCGGACGGCTCAGTCCGCCATCCGCGCGAACCGTTTTCGTCCAATAGGATCGCGCCACGTAGCCCCATATTATTTCTTTTTCTCTGGAATTTTATAAACAAAACAGAAAACGTGTAAAACATAGAAAATTCATAACTTTTGATCTATAAGTTCAAATTTGATAAATTTTATATCCACGGATAGCCCTGCTAATGTAGATTATTTCTACATCATTTGTTTTTCCTTATGATAAATTATATTTAAATAAATTATCCGAGGGGTATTTCGGCTATTAAATACATAACTCAAATAATAAAAATGTTTTTCAAATAAACTTAATTCTTTTAGAGTTAGGCTATTGCCCTCTGTCCAGAAATATTAATATGTGTCTTATTTGAAAATTTTCATAAGACAATAAAAGTTGTAATTATAGAATTCAAGTTTTGTTATGTTGTTTCTATTAATTAATTGATAAGTAAAATAATAAACTCCTAGAATTGCATCTCATGCATTTAATGACAGAAGATATAAATAATTGATAAGAGTGTCTAGTTATACTCATGGCACATCATGCATGCATACATTTTTAGGTTTGGTATTGTGTGATATTGTGGGGGTATTTATTTTTGTGTATTGCTTGTGCTAGATTGTGAAGGAGAGGAAGGACTTGCGTGTGATTGCTATTCTTGTTGTGCTTGCTCCTCCTGCTACCAAGGCAAGTGACTTCATAAAACACCTACTATTTTATTCTATTGCATACCTAGTGTTTTAAGCAGTATTTGCAAAAGTAGTATGCATGATAGGTTTTTGGGAGATTGTAGTATGCTATGCAAACCTGTTAGGTTACCCCTTAGAAATTCCAGTTAGACCCCTATTATAATTTAGTGGAAGTACCTGCTGCAAAAATGATTGTTTTATGGTTTATGTGATAAATGAAAATTTCCACTAAATTAATTTAACGCCTGGGTGGATTGAGTCGATCGAGGAGGTTTCAAGTTGAGTGGCTTCTCAGGGCCAAGTCTCATGGTCGTCTATGCCCAAGATAGTTTTCACTTACTTGGGGCCATGATATGCGGTGTTAACCTGAGTTGCTCACTTGTGGTAGGCCACCCAGGGCTATGAGATTTAAGTTTACACTGAGTCTAGTTGCTTATCGTGCAACCATTGGTCAATATGGGCTCTGTCTTGATGGAGTAAGTTGATGTGGACCTGGGTCAAGAGATTTGTAACATCCCAACATTTTATAATGTTTAAGAATCACAAAAATTTAAAACTTTGTTTTTGATTAAATAAAACATTAAAATGCATAAGAAAACCAACTATAAAAGATTTCAACCATATTGAAAGGGTTTAATATTTCAAATATCTCAGTTTAACATAATGTTCAAAAGTTGTTTCTAGTTAAACATTACATTTCTTATTGTATATCAAAAACCCTTATATGTAAATACTTCAAACCATTTCATTTTAATAAAATAGTTTCCTTATAAGAAACTAATTTCAACCACTTAGTCATATCTATTCATAAATTCAAAACTATTTAAAGTGGTATAATTGCCAAATATTTTTCATTCATCTGACTAAATTCAAGTTATAGCTTTGGAAATTATAATCTTATAATTCATTACTATAAAACTCCATAGATTATATAATTATTGAATTATCCAAATAATCATTCCATTAGCTTAAATGATCTTCATGTATTTTCAAAACATGAAATGTTTTTCCTGAATATATTCAGTATAAACAATGAATTAAAACTAGAATATTTCCAAAGGTATTTATTATAGTTTTCAAGTGAATTATCTTAATACAAAATATAATGGTGCACCAATTATTTGACTTAAAAATGAATTCATTATATTTCCCTTTTCCATTTTCAAATGGATGTGTTATGTCATTTAATTATTGTACTGAAGCCAAAATGTTTTAATGTTGGAAAATGAGTTTAATGAACTTACTTTCAAATTTATATAAGTATTGTATTATTATAAAATTTTATTTGGCCAGCACGAAATTAAATTAGACTTAAATTTAAAATTTGACATTAAGCATCAAATTTGTATTAAAGCAATAATTCAAAATTATTAAATTTGAAAGTGTTCAAAACATAACCATAAGTATTCTAAATGATAGATATTGTTTTTACAAAAATTTAGAAACTAAATTGAGTTGATTTGGATATATACTTTAAAAGTTATTTAAAAATCCATAAAACAGAAAAGGAAAAGAATAAAACAAAAGGAAAAACTAACTGGGCCGAAGCCCAGCTTCTATCGCGCGCGAGCGACGCGTAACCGCCCAACGCCCAGCCCGTTCCCCTCTTTCTCTCACTGACGTGTGGGGCCGACACGTCAGGTCGTCTTCAACCCCGCGCCAAAGATCACGCACCGACAGTTTCGGGCGAGATTTTCTCGTCGTGATTCCGCGCGATTAAGGGGCTTAATGGGCACCCCGACCCTGCCCTATAAAACCCCAGCGCCTCCGCCACCTTTTGCCCCAAACCCTAGACCCTAAGACGCCGCCAGGCCGCCGGAAAAGCTCGCCGGAGCTCCATTGGTACCGCCTCCATTTTTCGTTGTTCCCCGGTGAGGTGAGCCTTCCCCGATGCCCCTGACCCTCTTCCCCCTTCCCCGCGTCTGTGCGCATCCTCTGAACCCCTTGTCTCGATTTATTTCGCAGCCGAACGGAGCACCTCGTGCTCGACCGAAGCTCGCCGGCGCCGAAGCACTTCGGCCACACCCCCACGCCCCTCCGAGACGCACGCGAAGCCGCCACCGAGCCCATCGAGATCGCCGCGACGCGCCGCACCCGAGGGCATCATCCGCGCGTCCGAGGAACTGCCGGAGCACCGTTCACGTCTGCGTCCGAGCCGCCGCCGCCGTCTCCTTCGTCTCCGGCGACCGGAGCGCCGCCACCTTTTGGTCAATCGCTGTAAGCCGTCCGATCTGTAATGTACGCGTAGGATTAGATCCTTTAATCGAATCGGTACGGTCTGTTCAGATCCGTCAGATCTGGATCCAACGGCCCAGATCTGATCACTTATCCAAGTCGGATCCCAGTCAGCGGCCACGTCAGCGCACAGTCAGCGCCAACGTGGATTTTCTTTTTCTAATTAAATTAAAAATGGCAGTTTTGCAGAAAAGCCCCTATATATTCAAACTATCATATCATTTTCTCTGTTTATCCAAATTCAAATATTTTTATATATTTGGAAAGCTCTTGACCTGTAGAATATTTTGGATCTGCCAAAATTCAAATTTGACTTAGTATAAAATATTCAAATTTCAAATGGTGGATTTGAGTATTTTTGGCATAACTTCAAATCTATTAATCCAAAAATTGCAAATAAAATTGTTTTAGAAACTTTTGAATATTTGTAAATTGATGCCGCTGCTATAAAATATTTTGAGTGATATTTGAATGAATTCATAGTTATATATTGAATAGTTTGAGTATTTTCAACATAACTATTAATAGAAATATTAATTTTGATTAAATCAAATTGCTATAAATTTAATTAAATGCTCCCTGTCTATTAACACTATTTATAAAATTATGTTATAAAAATATTAATCATAGAAAACTTTAATCTTATAATTATTCCTTTTATTACATTTTCCAAAAATAGAAATTAATTAAATTGCATTTATAGCCAAATGCATACTTTATAAATATCACAAATTTTGTATGATATTTCTTAGGATTTAAAAGTGCATTGCATGCATGACTTATTTTCACATATAGATATATTTCCCATAGGAGATCTCTTCATTATTTTCTCTAAGTTAGGAATATTTCCAAACTTAGTATTTTGATAAAAGTACTATGGATTAGACATTTAGGATTTTCAACATGGAGCTAGAAGACCAATGAAGGACTTAGCCAAAACAAGACTTCATAAGAATCTCCAAGGAGTGGAAGAACTTAGAAGAAAGATCAAGAAGAAGTTCATGAAGACCAACCAGGAATATTTTCTAAGTCTTTCTCCCTCTTTCTTTCTTTTCTCCCTCCTTCTTCTGTTAGACTTCATGATGACTAAGTAAATCCAAGACCAGCCTCGAGGATACAAGAACCACCAAGTCTGAAGATTTATCACGTCTATCAAAACTTCAATCAAGACATCATCAAGGAGAATATTACAAGTCTGGAGATGAAGCCTGGAGGACAACTACATCTTTCTTCTATCTTTTTCCTCTTTTCTAATCTTGTCTTTCACATTTGACATAAACAATTTTTGATCATGATATTATCGTCTTTAAGTTTGTTGGATCCTAGCGGAATAGTGAGATGAAGCGGCCTGGAAACAAACCTTACATGTCCACGTACATGAGACATGTTCCACAATTTAAGTGGCTGGTCGGGTGTCTGTCTCTCTCACTATAGTGAATTTCTAATTTACAAAAAGTTGATAATAATTGTTGATCATCTTGAAGAAATGACTTAGTATTTACTCTAAATATTTCTACACATCAAGACTAAACCATTAGAGGGCTTATTCAAGATGATATAAAACAAAATATTTTATTCAACTTATGACCTTAGTCCTTAGTCATTTTTGACCAACACATTCCTTGCATTAACTTAAAAGATTTTCATGCATGACATGTTTTCCTTAGAAGTTTACAAAACTTGTTTGTTCACTAGATATGAGCATGTAGGTTTGATGATTGATGTTTGTTGATTGTTGTATTGTTGTTTGCTTATATGGTTTAGATTAAACGGAGAGCAAACGTTCGTTGTTGAAAAGATTTTGTGAACAACGACAACATTCAAAGGCAAGAGGCACACCTCATAAACTTCCTATTATTTCTATATGCATTACTTAGTGTATTTTTATATGCATGTGTAGGATATTATTGCTATGCTAAACCTGTGTAGAATTCTCTGACTCCTGTGTCTAGGTTCCTATATAATACTTAGTAGATATATTGATGCTATGCAATGATGAAAAGTTTTGCAAAATGTAAGTGACTACTCAGGGCTGTGCTCATGGTTGTCGTCGCCTAGGATGAATGTATATTCTACTTAGGGCCGTGAGCATGGTGATTTTCACCTGAGAGTGCACATCCACTAAGTTAATGAATCTCCTGGGTGGATTGGTTGTATGGTGGCGAAGTTGAGTGGCTACTCGGGTCCATGTCTATGGTTCCTGGAGTATGTGCACTTGTGGATGGCCACCCAGGGAATAGAAGAATCTGAAGAACTCCGAGTGACGATTGCTTCCAGTGCAGCCATTGCCATATGGGCTCTGGCTTGATCAATTATGTTGCGTGGACTCTCTCCGGCTTGACAAGCAGATGTAGGGGGATGTTAGGTGGAACGGGTCAAGCCAGAGTGGGAGAAAAAATGCTTCTGAAAGATATCGTCTCACTCTTCTCCTTTCCTTATCACAAATGGTGTGTAAAGGATAATCTGGGTTGAATGGGTACAATGGTGAACGTGCACAACCTCTGCAGAGTGTAAAACTAAGTACTTAGCCGTGTCCCCGGTACGGACAATTTGAGCAGCTGATCACGGACGTCAACGGAGGATTCCATCATTCCAATTTCAGTAATTAAACTTGATGGGTGAACAAGGGAAGATGAGATTTATGGTTTTCATGCCATACTCGTCTTGATTTCAAGAAAAGTGTTTTCAAAAGAGTAGGAAAAATTGGCTTTATGCAAATTAGCCTTGAACTACACCAGCCAAATATGCATATAGGCTATAGAGTTATTCCATTAAGTGTCCACCATAGTGTCACTTGCCAGACTCCATTTTTAATGGACTCTGACCCACGTTGTTGCAATATTTTTCATATTGCAGATTGTTCAGATGACGAGTGAGGTTTCGTTTATAGGTTTCGAGTCTACAACCAACATGTTTTCGCCTGTGGCAACATGAAGTAGTTGGAGACCCACTGCTATTGTATTTCCGCTGTGTACTTTTTCAATGCTAGCTTTATGCTATGCAACTTGTATCGAATATTTTGTAATTCTGGATCATCGATGTAATAAAATTGACGCTTTGTTGTGATATTACATCGTAAACTGTGTGTGCAAATGAATCGATCCATTGATTTGCACTATACACAGGTATCTGCCTTATTTAAAGTGCAGGTACGCTACAAGATTGATGGTGGTAGAGTTGATAGGATGGTGGTAAACTCTTAGTATGATCTTGGGAAAGCAATTTCTGAAAAGTCTCGTCTTGATCTTCTCCTTTTCCTTCTCACTAAAGGAGTGTAGAGGATAGTTTGGGTTGATTGAGTCTAATGGTGAAAGTGCACACACTCTCGAGAGTTAAAACCTAAGATCTTAGCCGTGTCCCCGGCATCGGAAAGTCTGAGTAACTACACAAGGCTGTCTTCTGAAAATCTCTTCATCCCAATTTCTTAATTAAATCTTGATGGGTGAACATGGGTAGGAGATATGGATTTGTCTCGAGTTTGTCTATAAAGAGAAGATATTGTTTCAAAAAGTTGTTTACCAAAAGTAGGAGAAAACTTGCTTTGCACAATAGCCTTGAGCTCCACCAGCCAAATAAGCATATAAATATAGCTTAGTAGAATATTAGAAATTAAAGTCACTTGTCACCACAATTCAATTGTGCTGACCCTTTATAGCTGGGCTGCAACTAAACCTTGCAGATTGTTCGAATGAGGAGTAAGGGGGTTGTCTTCGAGCTACAACCAACATGTTTGCCAGTGGCTTCATGGAGATGATGTAGCTCCATGCTATCTTTAGAATTGCGTATTAACTCTGAAATAAAGTGTGAACTATTTATTTCAGCTAGCATTTCAGCTAAGCTGAGTTGTAAGGATTATTTGTTTTTGGATCATTCGTCTCGTTTGTTATAAATTATGACATTGTACTGTGATATTACATCTTATTGAAAAATGCGAGACTTATGTGATCCAAGTCTTCCGCACTATTCATATGTGCCATTGCTCTTTTGAGCAAGGGCTCTACAACGTCTCAACACGACTCATTCCTTCACTACAGCAAGTCCAAGTGCCACCCATATGAGTTGTTACCTGCATTAGGAGTCCGACCGAATCTCAATTGTGGACTCATTAGTTTGTGTCCACGCGCTATGCGTCTCAAACCACAGTAGGAAATGTCCGCTTCACGCGCACCACCCCTATATGACACCCCGTATCATGTAACCTCTCATCAATCATCATCATCATGCACATGCATATGAGCAAATGGAAAACCCGAACTACTTGCGGCACATGGACAAGCTGAAGATCCATTGAAAGTCGAGGGGGGGCTCCATTGGGCCACCCACAAGTGGTTAGTGCGCTCAAAATTGGTTCCGAGGACAAGAACCGAGTTCCTAGGAGGACATTTAGCAGAACAAAGCACCTCACAAGGCTTTCCGCCGGTGCCTTATCATTTAATTATAATACCCCACATAAGATATCATTTATTAAAGTAGAAGAATCTATCATACTAGGCATGTGGAATAAAATACATACGAACGACTCGCACAACCAACTCTAAGCATGCGCTACGACTCGCAAAGGCCAACAGATAAACATTCAAGGGGTTATAGGTTGTGGCGATAAATCTGTATAGGCTGCAGCATAAGTATGTGATGGGATCACAATTCAAGAATCGTATACTAGGGTAGCAGAGATCGACGACAAGTATGAAAACCAAACAGCCTGTAATAGGTTATCAATGGCTTGCCTGGCAGCTCGTGGCCCGGCACAAAAGCTGGAACCTCAGGGACGAAAGTACCGGCAGCAGACACGTCGTCGTCTACCCAGAGAAGAGCAAAACACAGACAATAGGAAACATTATCAATACATGGAAATGCGCAAACAATTAATGTGGCAATATGGTATGCGATGATTAGGTCACATTAAAGCGGGGATGAAACCCGGCAATTAATTATGGTGCAAATTATTTATCTACACTTCAAATTAAATGTTCATTAACATGGCAAGACATGGCATAGATGATATGATCAAATTAAATGGAATCAGGGCATTATATATTTATTACCCCACACATTCCATATTTAATTATTTAGTTGCATTTGTTAAATTAAAATAAGAAATAAAATTAAATGATGCTAAATGGCATAATAATGTCATATTAATTTTCATTGCATTTTTCTGATATTAAAACATATAAAGATTATTTTATTTGGAGTTAAATATTAAAACTAATTGCATTTTTAGTGTTAGGGGTGTTTTTGTAATTGTCTAGGGACTTTCGGTGATGGAAACGTAACAGTGAAGGTTCTCTGTGCAAAACAGGAATTTAGGGGGGCTCGATGTAAAATTCCAGCGCCCTGGTCTTTTCTCACCGCACTATGCTATACTCTGGGAGGCTGACGAGTGGGGCCAACACCACGGCGGCGCTGACCGGGCAGGGTGGTCGCTGCGCTGGCGCCCAGTGTCGTTGACAGGTGGGGTCGCGCTATCAATGGCGCAACAAATCGCAAAAAGGGTTGACTTTTAATCCACAGAGCCAGGGAACGAACCTAGGAGGACGGGCGAGCACGGATCAGTGGTGCTCACCAGTGGGGTGCATGCGTGTTAGTGTTAGGTCTAGGTTAGAATTAGTTTTATCACGTTAAACGTCCTCTGTTTCGATCTCTGGCGAAACTAACGGAGACGAGCGACAGAGGGCACGGCGGCGGGGAAACGGCGCCGGCGGCGACCAAACTGGGGCAGCGCCGCTGCGTGCGTGTGTGCCGTGGGTGCGGGAAACCGTTTTCATTCTCGGACACGAAAGGGAAGGCACGAGGTGCCCGAGTTCGTGCTCGACACACTCGGGTCCGTGCGGTGCGACGCGGAGTTCGTCCGGCGCCGGAGAAATACGTCGTTCGGAGGCGAAGAAGGAGGGGGAAAGCGAGGGGAAAAGAGGCGGCTCACCGAGGCAAAGCCGGTGGGGAACGGAGGGAGGTTGGGGAGGCGGAAGTGGAGGAGACATTGTCGGGACGGAGGCTCGGATCCGTGGCGGTGTCGGGGAAGAAGGGGAAGCAGAGCTCTGGTCGCGGCTCCCGGGACGTCGAGGACGAAGAGGAGGAAGAGGACGGCGCCGCGCGGCTGGTGGCGAGGCAGCAGGGGAAGAGGAGCGCGGTCACGTCGGCGTTGAGCTCGACCGGGCCTCGGTCATGGCGACGACATGCGCGTATAGGACCAAGCGGCGGCGGGAACGGGAGAAATTTAGGGTTAGGGTTCGTGCGGCGCGCTGCTAAATAGGAGGAGAGGAGTGGGGCAGCGTGTGGGGGCGAGAGGGCAGCAGGACATCGCCATTGCCACGGTGGAAAGGGAGCTCGCTCCTTCGTCTGTAAAGGGAAGACGACATCAACGAAGGTGGGCTGGGCCAGCAGTTTGGCTGAGGTGGGCCGAGTTCGGCCCAGCTCGGCCAGGTGAGCTCTATTCTCTGTTTTTCCTCTTTTTCTTTTTCTTTTTTTTATTCTTTTCTGGTTTTGTATTTTTAAAAACAAAATAGAAAAAAAACATGATAAAATTTTGTGAACAAATTTAATTGTTTCAAAATAGACCAATTAATTTATTGGTATGATTATTTGTAAAGATTTGAAACCTCACTTTTTAATTTATTTGAAAAACATTTGAATTTAATTATGGAGTTTTTATTTGAAAGCAACTTATTTAATTAAATGCAAACACAAATGGAATGATGCCATGTTGAAGCACTTTATTGCACAACCAAGCATACATTTTAGGAAAGTTACATTTGGGATGTTACAAAAGATAACCCTCTTAGACAACCCTGCAATTAAGATACGAGAAGTCTCTTGTGTCACCCAACACACCCAATACACTTGTCAGATGTATAGGTGCACTAGTTATGCGAAGAGATAGTGAAATCTCTACTATATAATATGCCTTGGGGACTCCCGTCGTACGTCGCGGCAGTTTTTCATTTTAGTCCTTGAAGTTTATAGAAATTAACCCGCACTACCGCATCTTAAGTACAAGATCTTTGCATTTTAGTCCAAACCGAAGCACCGCACCGCCCTAATCCCCTCGCTCTGAGCGGCGGCGATTCGATGAGAGACACGCCGCCGTCGCTGTGCGCCGCCACCTGATCCACCCCTCTCCGCGCCGCGCCGCCGCCCCCTCTCCTCCGTTCCCGCCGCTCCGCCTCCTCCTCCTCCGTATCAGCGGCGCGGGCCACCGGGGCACCGTCCGTCTCCGACTACCTCGTCCTCCGCATCGCCGAGCAGCTGGAGGACTCGGCGCGCGCCTCCCTGCTCCGCTCCGCCTCCGCGCTCTCCCTCCTCTCCAGTCTCCACGCCCTGGCCCTCCCGCCGCCCCTACTACTTCGCCTGGTGCCATAGCTTCTGTGAGCAACGGAGCAACAGAGGTGCGTGCCCACGGCCAGCAGTGCAAGTGCCCTGTTCTCCCTCCGCCGACGAAAAATGTTGGCGGCGGCTCGCCGTCATGCCGCCTCTCCGCGCAGCCCAAACCCACCGCACCACAGCCGCCAGTCAACAAGGGCGCGGGGGCGTGGGTCGCGGGGTCGCGCTCTCGCTGCTGGGGCTCACCAACGCCGTTGCCAGCAGCGCCGTCAGCGAGCTCGCCATCTTCCTCTTCTTCTCCAGGTTCCACTCCTCCTCCTAATCCCCCCCCCCCCCCGCGCCTTCCATCACTCGTGTACTCCTCTGTAACTTCTCCAGCTGTCAGGATTCCACGGACGATGATGTCGGCGAATGATCCGCTGGAGTCGGTGAGGAGGAAAGCCGAGAAGGCGTTCAAGGTGCTCTCCAAGAGGAGCACGCACGGCTCCAGCAAGACGCCCGGGGAGAGCTCCAGCGTGGCGAAGACACTTCAGGGCACGACGAGCTTCAGGTTTCATTAGAGGCAGATTGAAACGGCCTACTCCGTTATTCAAGTATGTTTCACTGCTGATTGAACAAACAAATGCCATAAAAAACATGCATAGTGTTTGATTTGGTAAATTAGTCTCGCAAGCTTTTAGCATCATTTAGTTTCGAGCAAATGCAAGGGTTCTGATTGTTATTGTATATAGTTTGTTCGGTGTAAAATAAATTGGGAAGTGCCCTTCCAAAGGATAACTAAAATTACCTTTTGTCTGATTAGTGGTACTAGCAGAAGCTTGAGTAGAAATTCCATGTAATGTAGTTCCTGAATTTGATGCTGCTCCTACTGATTGTTTCAAAGAGCCAAATGTGGGCTCCTTGGATATCACTTTATCAGACTCCATAGGATTCACATTACTATTTGTATCAACACCGGAGACTGAGATTGTTTTGTCATCCAAAGCACCAGTAGAAATGGCAGAGGTCGATGAAGCATAGTATCCAGAAGATTCAGCTGCTACACCGGCGGCGGCCATAACGACTGAAGGATAGCTATCGTAAGAACCTGGTACTGGTGGAATAGATGTGGCATCAACAGGAAATAGATAAGCCACTTGCAGACACCGGTGCATAGTAAGAATGCTGCTGCGACTGAAGAATGTGAGACTCACTCACATGCATACAGTAGTTGACATTTTCTGTACCAGCAGCAGAGGGTAGTACTCATTCCTGGAAGCATATAACCCAAGTTTGCTTGATTTACGTGTGACTGAGGAAGTGTATTAGCTGAGCGTATGACACAACAGGTTATTCAGGTTTGGGAGGACGTGATGGAGCTGGGTCATTCTCTGGTGGTGGAAGTGGGATCCATTCCTCTTCTGGTGGAGCAGCTCGGTCTGCTTCTCCAGCTTGGTGAGGCATGGGAAGGTAACATTACAGTATTTTGTTCTCCTCCAACGAGCTAGCTAACAACCTCTCTTCTTTACCTGAAGAAGTAAATCCTAATTGGTGATAACTTGGCGGAACAACAAGGGTAGGAAGCAGTGAAGCAGAGGGACATGTCACTTCAGGCTATGCTTGACAGATTATTGGAGGCGTCCACAATCAAGAAGTTCATAAAATGCCAGGTGTGAGTGAAACTGAACGTTCATGTAAAACTGATACGAAATCTAGCCAACTTTACACATATGCGTATTATTCTCTTTTTGAATTGTAGCGTGATGCATGGAGTCCATCAATCGATTCTCCTTTGCAGCAAGCTTTGCATCTAGCTGCAGATCCTTGCCTCCATCGCCTGAAAAAGGAGCGTCTGTCTCCTGCACTTTCCCGGTGTCGGGGCACCAGCGAGACGGGCTTCTCAAGTTCAAGGTTGTTCGCGTAGGAGGTGTGTGCTGTTGGCATCGTAACTTTTGTGTTCAACTTCTTGCATTCCTTATAGAGCTGAATTGGATTAGACGTCTTATTTATCCTAGGATTTATCAAAATAATTGTTGAATGTATTGCCGGCTTAGCCTTATTTGTTTTGAAAGACCAAAACAAACTAGCTCAGATATTACAAGTGGAAAGGACATAATTGAAATCAATCTCCCAGCAGTTATCACCTACACCTATCAACTTTGGCAAGTGTAAGGTCACTAGACCGTAGAGTTACATAGCTAAGTTCTAATATTTGCTCACACATTGTGGCTTGAATTCCCGGTCGTCGACATGGATGAATCTGTGTAATCCGAGGTGAGTTTCTGTGCGAGAAGACAAATATAAATATTTTGTATTACTCCGATTTGAAGTGAGTTAATTTGGGAGTGGAACACCGATATTTAGCTAGCTCACAAAGCTTGGATTCGTTAATTGGTTTCCATTCTTTTTGAGACGATTGACCAATTATTAAGCTAGCTCACATTTGCTTTTCTCATGTCTGAGGCAAACGACCTACGAACCTGAGAATATTCAGAGAATTATGAGATAGTTATGTTGTCTATCAAGGAACGGGTAATAAATTATTATTACTAAAAAATCCCGTTTCAGCACACTGGGACATATTGATATCTTTCAATGGGAGATCATCTTTGAGAATTGCCAAGCAGGTTATGCAACTCGATATTTTGTCAAATTTTGGATGGCGCTGACATTTTCTTAAAAAAGTTAGTTTCCTCCCCGTTGCAACGCACGGGCATTTTGCTAGTACAAGTAATATGGATGATTCTAAGTAGTAGTTGCAATCTGTAATAAAAATGGCAGCAAGCAAACATGTAGCAGAACTTGTTGAAAACGGTTTTAAATGCTTAGAAACAAGGCCTAGGGATCCTACTTTCACCAGTGGACATTCTCAACAATGACATCAAAGTTAAGTAAATAAACACTACTCTCAAACACTCATGTTGGATAACAAAAACCATCCATTGTGTAGTGCTACAAGAGTAACCTCAAAGTCGGAGTAAACCAACACCAACAATGTCAGAAAGGGAATCACACACGGTGCACAAACTGTCACCATTACACACTTGAGTAACCCCGGAGTTCATATTAAAATAACATCTAGAGTACATAATAGATAAAGAGTAGCATCACATGTTCAACTAGATTACAAAGCTCATGATCACATGCAAGATCACATTATACGAGAGAGAGATAAACCACATGGCTATCGTAGATCCCACAGACTCGGGGGAGAACTAATCACGCATGGTCATGGTAATGAGGAGCTTGATGGAGAGGTGCAGACCAGAGTGGGGACGGCGGCCCTTGCCAGCCACGGCGCGATGAGGGGCGGCGGCCCTTCGCCGCCACGGGCACCCTTGGTGATGGGGATGGTGTTGAGGAGGTTTTCCTCCCCAAGACGGCTGCCTGGGAGGAGGAAAATTTGTGATTTTGGGGGGTTTTTCACGACCTAGGGTTCCTTCTCTTACATGGACTCTTGGATTTCCGTCAGCCCCAAGGGGCTCACGAAAACAGGCATATCTGGAGCATTCGGAGTCGGATTGGGATGTTTTCGGGCTTAAAATTTGCGCATGGAAATATGTGAAAACTCTCTATTTTTTTTTATTTGACGTTGTCTTCGGTGGTCAAACTGACGATCTCTATAAAAAGTTCTCAGACAGATTTCAAGAATGTCCCAATTCGAGTGCAACAAGGTTTCCTCTTGTATTCTTAATAATTTCTACACATCAAAGAGTAAAACAAGAGTAGGTTAGTACAAATAAATCATAATCTTATTATAAAAAAGGGCTAAAAGTATAAAATGGCATGAAACAATCAAAAATTATAGATACGTTTTGGACGTATCAACATCCCCAAGCTTAATTCCTGCTCGTCCTCGAGTAGGTAAATAATAGCAGAATAATTTTTGATTGTAAATGCCGTGACCCAATATTGATCATATAATAATGTAAGGCATGTAAATTGAGATCAAATGAATGAGTGGTGTAGTTTATATTGATATTAAATGAGTAATAAATTAACAAGTAGGTGAAGCAAGCAAAAATTTCAATGATATAGTACTAGATAGCAATCAACTTTGCAAAGTAGATATTAAATATGATTTAATCTTCAAGCACAACAATATAATCATCTAATGCTTTCAACAAACATGAAAAATTAATGTAAGGATCAAGTCAACAAATTAATATGCACGTAGGAGATCAATACTTTATTTGTTCAAAAGAAACAAGGAAGCGTTCAACGTTGGTTCCTGGCACCAGGATGTCATGGCTAAGAGAATGTTAACGGAGGTTTGGAAGGTCAACGGAAGAAAGGCTCACAAAGCTGCAAGTGATCATTAGACAAGAGAAAGTCTTACAATCGAAGCTATGCAAGGTGTAGTGATTGCTACACAACAGATGCACATAGAGCTATATGAAAGCTCTCCAATGGAACTAGTGGGGTGCATCCAACTTGCTTGCTCACGAAGACCTAGATCATTTTTAGGAGGCTCGTCATTGGAATATACAAGCCAAGTTCTATAGTGTAAAGTTCTCCACATAGTTATGCAACTAAGACATGAAAACTCTATCATATGGAGTACAAGTGCTAAAATGAGCACTAATGATGATCATAAACTATATGGTGATATAACATGAGCACAAGTGTGTGATAAAGAATAGCAATGTTGCCCCTTTTTTCTTTCTTTCTTTTTTTTATTTATTTTTTTTATTTTTCTGTTTCTCTTTTTGATGGCCTCCATGGCTCTTTTCACTTTTAGGGGCAAGCATCCTAATATGATATATGATATATGACAACTCACTAATGATGATATGACAACATACTGATGATATAAGTAACTAATATGAATGTGACATAATATGCATATGACAACGGTGCCTCTGCCACTGTAGCAGGTTATGCAATGATCTAGCGTAACATGGGTAAAACCACACATCAACTTTATAGATTGACGCAAAGCAATATATAAGTAATTAATGACAACAAGTCATGTAATGTAAGATGGATGTTGCATGGCAATATATTTCGGAACAACTATGAAAATGTTGTAGTCGGTAGGTATGGTGGATGTTTTGAGAAAGATATTTGGCTTATGTGTAGGAGAACAAGATGAAGATCTCCCACGAGTTTGGATGTACCCACGAAAAATGCAGCAACTCTCAATGTGAGAAAGGGCAATGCAAAGTACCGAAGAGGCTAGCAATATGGTGGTGGAAGTGCCATGGAAACCGCAGTTTTAGAACTCACAAGTAAAAAGATTCCAAATAAATGTTTTGATCTTACAAGGAAAAATGAAAATTACTCCAAAAGGGATCGTGGCGAATGACAAAGTCACCGTTGCTTCCCCGACCGTAGCGCATAACATAAAGTCATTACGGTTGCCTTAGGCAAATAGAAATCATATAACATTATGCAATTAACTGGAAATTTAAGTGTTGCACAGCTTCAAGTTTTTCTAGACCAACTATTAATCATTCCACTTTTCTAAACCATAATGTTTACCATTAAGAAAATTAATATCTCAAAACAACATCAATGATTCAAGTGACACAATTTAATGATCTACAAGATTATGTATCATTTGGTTATACCATCTACCATATTTAGCATTTTCTGTTCTCAACCAAACACCAATCAACTTATTTAAAAGATGAACTCTTGAAGTAATTAAACAATGAGATGTGAGAGTATGATATAACAAAGCTAACAGCTCTAGCAAGAGATGCATTAAAAACAAGAACTAGAAAGCAAACAATAACTACAGAAGAATATTCAACGAATATAAGCGAAGAATACGAGTATTCATAAGAAAAAGCAGAGCGTGTCTCTCTCCCACACAAAAGAATTCTTGGATCCATTTTATTCAGAGAATGGAAATAACAAAAACAAAAACAAACAGACGCTTCAAGCAAGCATATAAGATGTGACGGAATTAAAATATAGTTTCACTAGAAAGGACCTGATAGTTTGTTGATGAAGAAGGGGATGCCTTGGGCATCCCCAAGCTTTGACGCTTGAGTCTTCTTGAAATATGTTGTGTGAACCACCGGGGCATCCTCAAGATTTAGCATTACTATCCTCTTGATCACATTATATCATCCTTCTCTCTTGATCCTTGAAAACTTTCTGCACACCAAACTTAGAGTAAACTTCATTAGAGGGTTAGTACCAAAAATTATGATATTCTGTAGGAATACAATTGCTACCAATGCTACTGGACATTAGATACATCAACTGATACTTAGTAGGATAAAAAGATCCAATCAAAATAGCAAAATAGGTATTGCAAAATAAATGACAAAATCTGTAAAAAACAGAATAGTATGTAAAGATGAATTTTTTCGAGGCACTTAACTTTCTCAGATCAGAAGACTCAAAACTAATAAAATTTGCCTATACATCTAAGGATTATGTAGAAAAAGGGCAGATTTTTCTGACGTTCCAGTGAAGAGTTATAAATTTAACGGTGAACAGCAGAAATCTGTTTATGCGCAGGATTTGAAATTTAGCATCAACTTTCAACTAGAGCCTTAACTTGACACAACATTGAAATAAAATAAAGATATAAAGGAATTTCTACAGAGGTAAGACAAGTCCTTGACGCAAGAAAAAGAAAACAAAATAACAGGAAATAAAATTGGGTTGTCTCCCATAAGCGCTTTTGTTTAACGCCTTTGAGCTAGGCACAAAGATTCATATGATGCTCTCATAAAAATGATAGTTGAAAAACATAGGAGAGCATCAAGAGTTAAACATCAAACACATTTAAGTCTAACCCACTTCCTATGAAAATCGTCTTGTGATAGAATAAATTATTGAAACATAAAGCAACTATCACACAAAGATGAAACAAATGAAACTTCAAAGCTTCCAACATAAAGAGAGGTGTTTTAGTAACTTGAAAGCTTTTACAACCGTGTTTTCCTCTATCATAATAACTTTAAGTAGCACCATTGATGAAATCCACAAATAACCATCACATGAAACATTCTTATCATGATCCATATGCATAAAAGTATCATTATCTCCCTCATAAGAACAGTTCTTCTCATTAATAACAAGGGGAGTAGGATCATCAATAAGAACTTGAACATGATAGACAAGTTGTACATTAAAAGGATTGGTTTGAGTGATTCCTCTATAATTATGACAAGTTTCAAAAGGGTAATTGTAATTATAACCCATGTCATAGTATTATTTATAATTATCAAAGACCGGAGGCATAGTATCATCATAAGCAATAGAATAGTTATCCTCTAAAGCGTGTTTATTTGCAAACATGTCATCATTTTTAATAGAAGGGGATGTATCAAATTTATAATCATTAATAGCAAAAGGATTTTCAAACACCTCATCCCCGACCTCAGAGCTCTTTATATCATCATGGCAAGGAACATGCATAGTATTAATAGTGCAGGAATTATTAACATCATAATTTTCAGAATTATTATCCCAAAAATCTTCAATATCAAAATAAGTGTGCTTATCCCAATCATGATCACTAATATAAATAACATGCATAGGTACATCATCAAGTTCAGAGTCATCAAATTCAGAATTATAAGTATAAACTGTAACAGGAGCAACAATTTTGGGGAAAGATACCGTTTTCTCTCTACTTTTACTCCTCTTCTTCTTGCTCTTTCCCTCTTTCTTCTTCTTTTCCTCTTTAGGAGGGAGAGGCTTAAAAGGAAGCTTGTCCATATAATCTGGTTTAGTATTAGAAACAATGGAAGAAACTTGGGAGGATTCCTCTCTTTCATTAATAAGATGAAAACACATATTAGTCCAATCATACTTTGGTAAAGTATCATCTTTTATAATATTTTGTATGTAGGTGTTAGCATGGAAATTATTAACACAATAGAGATAAAATGCAGACAACAAATCATTCATATCAATATTACTCATATTTAACAAAGAAGTTTTTCTTGATATCTCTTCACACCCCAAAAATAATGTAAGTTCATCATGTTGATTAGGGGTGATCATATCATTAAAATCTCCTGCAATATCTTTATGAGAACCTGAGCATTGAAATCCGAAATGGCCCTCTTCATAGCAAAGTTCGCAAATAAAAGGATAGGTGGCACAAATCGTTTTACCAAGATCACTTAAAACTTTATACCAACCTCTACTATTTTCATTCCTATGATGGTCATCTTAAATTTGATTAATTCCACAAGGTCTATGTATTTCAAAAAAATTAACATGCTTATAGGAAATAGTATTATCAGAAGTTTGAGCATGTTTATTGCAATCGTTAACAACAATTTCATTTTCCATACAAGTGTCTTTAAGAGGTTCATGATACACGTCCAAATTTTCTTTAGGAACATTAATATGAGAAGCAAAGGTTCTAAAATAATCAACAATAATATGAGAATCAAGACCATATTTAGCACTAAGCTCTTGAAAACAAGTAGTTTCAACACAAGACTTAATGCAATCAGATTCATAGTTCATACCTGATTCTTTACCTTTGTCATTCTCCCAATCTTTAGCATTGTTTCGAATTGTTTCAAGGAGATCCCATCTAGCTTCAACCTTCTTACCTGTGAAAGAGCCCTCCGAACAAGCGTCTAGATAATCCTTGCAATGTCCTACAAGTCATGCATAAAAATTATTAATAATTATATTATCAGAAAGCTCATGGTGAGGACATTTGAGTATTAATGTTTTCAGCCTTCCCTAGGCTTGAGCAATGCTTTCTCCTTCAAGAGGCAAGAAATTATATATAGAATTACGATCTTTGTGAATCTCACTTGGAGGATAAAATTTAAAATAAAATAGAGATACAACCTCCTGCCATTCAAGAGAGTGTTGATTCTTCAACAATTTATACCAACTCGCAGATCTTCCACCAAGTGATATAGAAAATAATTTCTTCTTAATTTTGTCCATTGAAATACCTGGACACTTGAACAACTCGCATAATTCATGTAAAATAAGCAAATGATCACCAGCATGGACAGTTCCATCCCCTACATAGCGGTTATTCATAACATGTTCAATAATTTTTATAGGTATTTTAAATGACACTATTTCTTCAGGTGGCTTAAGAATATCACAAGCATCATAAGAATTATCGCATATTGGAGGCACAACATTATCAAGGCAAAATAATTCCTCCAAAGCTGAGGAGCAAAAAAGATTATTTTTGTTTAAACTAGCTCCCCCAAGGTTAGGTTTTTCTAGAGCCGTAGCAATAATAGTATCCAAAGAATTTATACTAATACAATTACGACCACTATTATGCAAAAAAACTTCCATAGGTTTTTTAATTTTCTCCTAAAAAGTATCATGTCCTAATGCAATATAAATTTCATAAAGATCTCTAATTTTGTTCTTGTTTTCCATTATCTTAACTAGTGAAAATAAAAACATGAAACAAAAAGTAATAACTACGGAATCTAAAGGAGATACATTCAAGCGCCCACCTCCTCGGCAACGACACCATAAAAAAGCTTCATGTCTACGCACGCTTCTATTCTTGTAGACAGTGTTGGACCTCCAAGAGCAGAGTTTTGTAGTACAGCAGGAAGTTTCCCTTAAGTGAATCACCCAAGTTATATCGAACTCAGGGAGTTAGATAACCCTCTCGAACAACCCTGAAATTAAGATACGAGAAGTCTCTTGTGTCCCCAACACACCCAATACACTTATCATATGTATAGGTGCACTAGTTATGTAAAGAGATAGTGAAATACAAGTAATATGGATGATTATAAGTAGTAATTGCAATCTATAATAAAAATGGCATCAAACAAACATGTAGCAGAACTTGTTGGAAACGGTATTTTAATGCTTAGAAACAAGGCCTAGGGATCCTACTTTCACCTGTGGACATTCTCAACAATGACATCAAAATTAAATAAATAAATAGTACTCTCAAACACTCTCATTTGGATAACAAACACCATCCATTGTGTAGGGCTACAAGAGCACCCTCAAAGTCGGAGTAAACCAACATCAACACTGTCATAAAGGGAATCACACACGGTGCACAGACTGTCACCATTACACACGTGAATAACTCCGGAGTTTGTATTAAATTAACCTCTAGAATACATAATAGATAAAGAGTAGCATCACATAATCAACTAGATTATAAATCTCATGATCACATGCAAGATCACATCATGGGAGAGAGAGATAAACCACATAGCTATCGTAGATCCAGCAGGCTCGGAGTAGAACTACTGATGCATGGTCATGGTGATGAGGAGCTTGATGGAGAGGTGCAGCCCAGAGTGGAGACGGCGGCCCTTGGCAGCCACGGCGCGATGAGGGGTGGCGGTGGCACTTCGCGGCCACGGCCACACTTGGTGATGGGGATGGTGTTGAGGAGGTTATCCTCCCCAAGACGGCTGCCTGGGAGGAGGAAAATTCGTGGTTTTGGGGGGTTTTGACGACATAGTGTTCCTTCCCTTATATGGACTCTCAGATTTCCGTCAGCCCCTCTTGGGCCTCACAAAAATTGGCATATCTGGAGCATTCGGAGTCGGATTGGGCTGTTTTTGGGCTTAGAATTTTGCGCATGGAAATTTGTGACAACTATCTATTTTTTTAATTTTTATTTGAGGTTGTCTTCGGTGGTCAAACTGATGATCTATATAAAAAATTCTCAGACAGATTTCAGGAAAGTCCCAATTTGAGGTCAACAAGGTTTCCTCTTGTATTATTGATAATTTATACACAACAAAGAGTAAAACAAGAACATTGTGCACTTTTAAAACTATTAGTATATTATTCCAAATAAATCATAAGATAAGCTTAATATAAAAAGTGCTAAAAGTATAAAATGGCATGAAACAATAAAAAAATATAGATACTTTTTGTACGTATCAATATTCAAGATTATTTAAATTTCAAGCACAACAATATAATCATCTAATGCATCCAACAAATATGAAAACTTAATGAAAGGATCAAGTAAAGCAATATCAATATGCACGTAGAAGATCAATACATTATTGTTTCAAAACAAACAAGCAAGCGTTCAACGTTGGTTCCAGGCACCAGGATGTTATGGCTAAGAGAATGTTAACGGAGGTTTGGAAGGCCAACGGAAGAAAGGCTCACAAAGCTGTAGATGATCATAGACAAGACAAAGTCTTACAATCGAATCTATGCAAGGATTAGTGATTTTCACACAACGGATGCACAATGAGATATAAGTATATGAAACCTCTCCAATGGAACTAGTTGGGGTGCATCCAACATTCTTGCTCATGAAGATCTAGAAAACTTTTGAGGAGGCTCATCATTGGAATATACAAGCCAAGTTCTATAGTGTAAAGCTCACCACATAGTTATGCATCTAAGACATGAAAACTCTCTCTTATGGAGTACAAGTGCTAAACATGAGCACAAATGATGATCATAAATGATATGGTGCTATAACATGAGCACAAGTGTGTGATAAAGAACTGTAATGCTTCCCCCTTTTTTATTTTTATTTTCATTCTTTTTTTCTATTTTTTCTCTTTTTCATTTTCTCTTTTCGATGTCCTCCATGGCTCTTTTCCCTTTTGGGCAAGAATCCTAATATGATATATGATATATGACAACACACTAATGATGATATGACAACATACTGATGATACAAGTAACAACTATGGAAATGTTGTAGTAGGTAGGTATGGTGGATGTTTTGAGGAAGATATTTGGCTTATCTGTAGGAGAACAATATCTCCCACGAGTTTGGATGTACCCGCAAAAAATGCACCAACTCTCAAGGTGAGAAAGGGAAATGCAAAGTACCGAAGAGGCTACAATATTGTAGTGGAAGTGCCATAAAAACCGCACTTTTAGAACTCACAAGTAAAAAGATTCTAAATAAAAATATGATCATACAAGGCATAATGAAAATTACTCCGAGAGGGATCGTGGCGAATGACAAAGTCACCATTGGCTTCGCCACCGTAGCGCATAACAGAAAGTCATTACGTTTGCCTGAGGCAAATAGAAGTCATATACCATTATGCAATCAACTGGAAATTTAAGTGTGGCACAGTTTCATGTTTTTTCTAGACCATCATGTTTACCATTAAGCAAATTAATATCTCAAAACAGCATCAATGATTAAAGTGACACAATTTAATGATGTACAAGATTATGTATCATTGAATTATACCATCTACCACATTTAGCATTTTTTGTTCTCAACCAAACACCAATCAACTTATTTAAAAGATAAACTCTCCAAGTAATTAAACAATGAGATATGAGAGTATGGTATAACAAAGCTAACAACTCTCGCACTAGATGCATGAAACAAGAGCCAGAGAGCAAACAATAACATGAAAAGAATACTCAAAGAATATAAATGAAGAATACGAGTATTCATAAGAAAAAGCGGAGCGTGTCTCTCTCCGTCGGCCCAGTGACGACCAGGGTGTGCAGAGCCCACTCTCCACAGGCCTCGCACGCGACAGATTCATCGAAACGACTAAGGGCCAAGCCACTGCTTGGAGAGTCCCTCGTGAGGCAACTCCTCTTGAGGGACTGAAGAGGAAGCGAGGGCCTGAAGAGGACTCTGCGCTTCAAGAGACTCCTCAAGGCTCTACTCGCGTGGAGAGAAGTCAACAGAAACCTCTCCACAGGCCACCTCGGCCCTGTGGAGACACTTCGCGGCTAAGCAACGGATGCAGGGCGCACATGGCCTCTGCAGCCGCCACAGAGTGACGCGAGCATCACAGTTGCCATTCTGGTGATAAAGGAGTCAACAAAGCAGCGCCGCCCGTGCTAGGACAGCCAGGACTTTCCTCTTTAGTGATAAATCGGCTGGACGGTGCAACGCTCCAAGAAGATCGTCACCGTGGGGTTCGCCACGACCTCTGCAACGCCTGCGAGCCATTCTGCGCAGTCTGGAGCTTGTCGGCCACTGCTGCTAACTTCAGCACGGATGGACCGTGTCCATGGACATTTCTGTGGCTGTGGACTCCTTCTCCTTCGCACCACTGCCCTATGGGAACCCACCCTCTACGTACAGCGCAAGGATGAGGCCCGAGGCGCCTATAGAAGGAGCAGGAGCAACACCGTAGCGGGGGATCGGGAAATCGCATTCTGAACCCTTGGAACCCTAGCCAAGTGTGTAGGATAGCGAACTGCTCGAGGAGGAAGAAGACCATAGCTTTTCTTCTTCAAACACCAAACTGCCTCAATAGAGCCCTCGGCAAGCTCATTGTACTGTAGCCTGCGCAGTGCAATACAGACAAGCAGGAGTAGCGGTGTTACCTCCTCCTGAGGCCCGTGAACCTGGGTACGGGCTGGTGTTTATCTCTGTCGTGTTATCCCTCACCAAGCTCGGCGAGCACCGTATCTGTGGCTGGCAGGTGTTTGTTTCTCTCTCTTCAGTCGGCAAAGCATTTTCAATGGAGGGCCCGAAAGGGACGATTAAACATGCAATTATGCGATCGACGTTGTGGTACAAAGTTCGTAGGTAGGGAAGCGGTTCTCTTACGAATAAGCCTATATGCCACGTAAAATTTGCAAAACTAAATAAAGGTAGAGGCGTCTAACTTTGTTTTGCAGAGGCGTTATTTTATGTGACATGGTTACGGTAAGTTTGATATTACTCGTACTGTCGAAGGAAATGGAGGGCTCCGTAGACTCGGAGCCATGCAGGGGCGCCGGGGGCCAGCCACATGGCGGCATGGAGGTCCAGGCGCATTGACCATGTCACATCACACTTCATTGCATCATTTGATTGTGCGTTGTTGTGTGTGCATCCTATTGATTGCTTATATGTTAGATATACAACGGTAGCATCATAAATAGGATGATCCATAAAAAGTACCAAAATTGTGTTCACCCTCGTTGCGCACCACCAAAAAAGTTCTATGTTGTGAGGCAGGCCGTGACGATCGGGTGTCGGACATATCGTCGCTCACATACAGTGGGTGTAAGACATGTTGCACGCGCAGGGTCTTAGAGGTTTGATTGGCGAGCCTAGCATATACAGATATGGCCTCGGAACACGGGAAGATCGAAAGATCGAGCATGAGTCACAGAGTTGTTGTGATCGACATTTTATGTCCACCTTTGAAGTTGTGCTGCCGGCCGTGATGATCGGGCGTGGTATGGTAGATGGGGGTCGTGTAATCGCTATTATTAGTTTAGGGATAATAATTTTAGTGGAGTGTGTTTGATAATATGATTATAAACTAAAACTCACATATATTAAAAATTTACCTTACCCCTTTTGCGATCACATCTGTAGACTACGCAACTATACTTCGTTTATTTCCTCAAGAGCCCGGATTCTACCTTAGAAGACGACGGGTACAACTTCATCAGCTGGTACATTGGATTTATAAACATGCTCGAACACAACAACATCATGTATGTCCTCGATGAAGCATTAGGAGAAAGGCTAAGAGATTCTGCAAGCGAGGAGGAGGAAGATGATTTTCGTAGGCGTCGAGAAATATTCATAGAAGTGGAGATCACCATGACCGTATGCCTAGCACCTGAGTTGAAAGAGTTGTTTCGACACAAGGAGCCATATGTCATGATTGATGCGATAAAGAAGCACTTCAAAGATGAATTGAGGCGTGAGCAATTCAGGCAGCTTAGAATGTTCCAGACCATTCACATGGAGGAGCATACCTGTCTGAAGACTCATTTGAAGAGATTGTATGACATCTACTTCCAGGTGACAAATATCTACGATTACTGGATGGCGGATTCCTGCGCCATTCAGACTGTCCTGATATCTCTGCCTCCAAGCTATTAGAAGAATGTGCGTGAGTACATTTTGAAGGCCGACAATATGAACTTCTACAAGTTCGTGTCCGAATTCAAATCTCTGAAAGTTGATTCCATCGAAGGAGAAATCTTCGATGCTACAAGTATATATTTGATATATACAGAATTATGAATGAATTCGCCTCTTGATATATGATAAAGTATTTGATACTTGTTCTGTTTGTGAAACAGGTCCTGATTATCACATATATGCGGCGACTTTTGATGTGACATGGCGCTAAAGATGGTGATCAAGGAAGTTGATGGCCATTGGTGTTCACGTCCTCAAGGTGTCATAGTTATCATTAAGAGTTTTTTATAAGATCTTTTTGTAATAGTGAGAAAGTGTGTTTAGTGTCTTGATTGTTACAAGACAAAGTTATTTATGTAATAAGACAAGTTCAGTTGTTTTATGTTATGGAACAAGTCAGTTGTTTTATATTATGAATAAAGATTTCACATCTCAATTACATCACTTGTATGATAACTGTCATAATAGTAGGAATGATAAAAAAATAGTGTGTCCAAAGAATAAAAGTTTTGTTACTAGAACAAACACCATCGAATTTAGTCATAAACGCAATGAAAGAAGTAATGGATATTTTCGATCTATTTAAGTATTTCAAGTGCCGAATCGATTACGTTTAAAATGTAGTATTGAAGTGTTAATACGAAAGGAAATAAATTAAGAGTCCTTTTGAATGATTATTAATTTAATTAAATGGTGTATTTTTACTTGATCCGAATTCTTCTATCATTATTGGTGAATAAGTGTATTTGCATAATAAATCATAAGTCTGAAATTAATTTGATAAGAGATCAAATGGGGTTTTTCAAAAGAAAGATTAGTGAATATTGTATTCGCAAGATTCGATCAAAGGACAATATTTTGAATTATGGTTTCAACACAAAAGACTTGTGGAAGTTAGTTTCACAATATTATAATATCATATATGGTGATATGTGAAGTATTGTAATCATTCTCTATTTTAGATAAAGTGTGGTCTTTCATAATATGTCTTAGAATCTCTTAATATGTTTGAAACATTAGAGTCGATGTCCACTTTAGAAAATAGATATTTTTCTCAACGACAATTCATGTGATTGACAATAGTGACTCTCAACGACAATTCAGAATATACATGAATAGTTCTTTATAGATTGCTCACATTGGATGAGAGTGTATTACAAAACCCAATAGAAACAAAACTTGTGTTGTTGTTTATGTAATTCCGAGGAAGATATGATTTTTCGAATTATGGTTAATGGAATATAATTAGAAGCTTGAAATAATGTGTCAGACCTATATTCATAAAAGTATAATATTGGAATGTGTTCCAAAAGGTATATGTCTACAAATGAAAATTTGGTAATTAAGAGTGAAGGAGACTAGAAAATTGTTTTCTGCTTGCAATCCTCTTCGTAAAGATCATAATATTTTCATGAGAGAAGCTTCTAAATAAAGCTGTTATATTAAGTCACAGCATAATATTAAGTGTTTCAGATCTTGTTGACAGAGCAAGGTGCACCTTATGAATACAAAAAAAGTTGAGAAAATATAAGAATACGAACAAAGGCTTTTCAGCCTGAAAATCCAAGTTGCATTGAAAGGATTAAAACAGTAAATGTTGCTATAATTCCTTTTGGATAAATACGATTTCTTGATCATCATATAAAGTGTTATATGAGAAATGTAACTATAAGAAAGTCGTGAAAGCATATTTTGTCAAGAAAAGTGTCTTGGACAAGATCAAATTTGTTGACTACATTTATGTAGATATGCTTGAAGTCTGTGTGATTTGTATTAATGTAATATTGTAGTTTGTATTGAATTCGAATTGATAAGAGATCAATGATTTTGGTTTGACCAAAATGTCGAGATAAATTGTGAATTAAGTGGGAGTCAAAGTTAGTTTACTCAGGTGGAATATGTAAAGGACATATTTTAGAGTGGGAGCTTAGACCCTCAAATATGTAGATGACATGTTTTTGACTGTGAGTATGTGTTCTCAAATGTGTGGAGACATATTTTGAGTGGGAGCCGAATTCGTCTTGTGTAAATGACACATTGTGAATTGTACCAGTAGAATTAATTAGAAAGATGAAGTTGTGAAACTATTTGAAAGTTAGTGTCTATTTGGAATAGAACAGTAATTTTAAATAGTTAGTCGAGTTGTTTTGGATTATATCTGAAGAGTCAGAATAGATTAAAACCAAAGTATGGTCCTTGGAAATCCAATTAATCATTAAGAATAATGATACATGGTAATAGTGGTTGTATGACATGTTGGTCTATTATGTGATATGAAACATCATACAGAAACCATATTATCTGCTCGATGAAATATGACCGATGTTCTTTGAAGAAGAACCGTTGTAAAAGTAAATTTAGAATTTACTGGAAGTAGAAGTGTATTAGTTTTTAGATTGACACTGGTATGTCAAGTTTTCTAGATAGGTGTGAAAGTATATATAGATATCGCGAGGTTCTAATTGTTACAAGGAGCTCTCTATGACTGAGTGTGTTTTCAAGACAATTATCTGGTTAACAGAATCAGAGTAAGCGCTGGGAAACATAAGTCTCACTTAGTTACGGTATTTGTATATATGTTATTAGATAACATGTTGATATCAAACAAGTTGATATCAATGGATCACAAAAGAGCGCACAATTATGTATTCTACAGATTGTCAGAGTAACACTCTTCCACAAGCAAGCATTATCATATAACGCTTATTTGATAAGGGGTTTTTGATGAAGAAAAATGCAGCTAGTTTATTTGTACTCTAGTGCAAGTGGGAGACTGAAGGAGATATGCCCTAGAGGCAAATAAATAAATAGTATTTATTGCATTATCTCATAAGTTTATAATAGGTTTGTGTATTATGATGTAACTGTATTAATCGGAATTATTAATACACGTGTGATACATTGACAACCAGAGTCCCTAGTAAGCCTCTATATAAACTAGTCCATTGGGCAACAGTTGATCGAGATTCCCGATCAAGGACAATGATGGACATACGCAAAGTATTGCAATAAGATCGTATTACGATGTTTGTCATTTGCAATAGATGATTAATATAATAGCTTATTCCTAAGACCGTGAGACCGTACTTATTGCTACTCCGTAGGGGTGCTTTGAGAGCATCAAACGTTGTGTCTTATATAGCATGACAATAACGGTGTCCATCTTGGGTATCCTGAAAGAGTATGTTGAGACGTAAGGATCAAGAGCGGAATTTTTTTATTCTTGTAATCGAAAGATACTCTGGGCCCACTCAGTGAGATTGCATCTATATAGCTGCGCAGCTTATGACTAGGTCATGGAGATGTAATATCACAGACGAGTTAATAACCTTGTCGGTAACGAGATACAACAAGGACATCGGATGTCTATGATCATATCTCGGACAAGGTAGTATCGTAGAAACAAAGGGAATGAATATCATGTTTATGGTTCAACGACGATATTCGTAGAATGCGCAGGGGCCGTCATATGCATCCAGGTATCCCAGGCGGTCATTGGTGAGCGGAGTGTCTCGACCATGTCTGGAGTGTTCTCGAACCGTAGAGTAACAAACTTAAGGTCTTGACGACACCTAGAGAAGGTTCTGGAATATTATAGGATTTTATTGGAGAGAGAGAAATGATCCGGAAAGAGTTTAGGTGGTCCGAAAGGAGTTTCAGGGAGGTCTGGAATGGTTCCAGGAATGTCCGAAAGTTGTTCGGGTGCTCCTGAAAATGTTTCGAGGTCACTTGATATTAAATGGTATTCAAATATATTAATTATGAATTAATTATATTTTATATCAATTAAATTATTAAATAATAAAGGAAAAAGGGGCAGCCCACCTACATGGGCCCTAAGAGGGCCCAAGAGGGGGAGCGGCACTACCAAGGAGGAAGGGGGCTTGGGCCCCTAGTCCAATTCGGACTAGGTGTGCCGGACGAACCCCCCTCCCTTCCTTTTTCCTTTAGTCCCACATGGGGGAGGCAAGGTGTTTGCACACCCCGTCCCCCTTGATATAGCAAGTCATATTAATTGGATTAATAACAGAAAAATAGAATTAATTGTATAGCAGGCCGGCCGAGTTGCTTCTCCGCCGTTTTGCCCCCTCTCTCCACCAAAGCTATACCGCCGGGCACCGTTGCCCTGCGGGATTCCAGAAAAGTTCTAACACTGTGATTTCAGCTGGATCTGAATAACCAAGGGTTGTTGTTAAGCTCTGTATGTTTGCGAGTGCTCGGAGGCGCCACATTTGAGGAGCCTAGGCGACGTGGTCTCGCCCACCCAGTAGCCCTGCCGCTGCCCTATCGCCGACGCCACCCCCCCCCCCCCCAAGTCGCCGGCGCCACCCCATCTTCCGCCCGACGCCCGTCGACGCAGGTCTTCGTCGACACCCCGGCGTCATCGTCTACATCGTCGCGGCAAGTTCTCCGCGACCTCGAGGTCGGCTACGTACGACTTCATCGTCAACGCTTGTGCGGGAGCCTAATCCCCGCTATCGGTCTACATGGAGGTAATGTAACCCGTTCATCCACCGTTATCACATGTACTAGATAGATAGATCCTGGCTAGTTAGGGTGTTCATACGCTAGAATTTTTTTTGTTTTCTGCACCGGAACCCCTTCAACGGGATCTATGCTGGTCCCGGCCAAAAGGGTGTAGATTCCCGCAGGACACACCCCTCCGCACCAACAGGCCACTCCCTATATGCACGTAACAAGGCACACCGCCAAAGTAAAATACTACACTAGTATCGATGCATATGAGACAAATGCAAAAACCCGAACAAGGTGCGGCTCCTGGACAAGTTGAAGTTCCAGTCAAAGTCGAGGGGGGCTCCATTGGGCCACCCACAAGTGTCTAGTGCGTCAAAGTTTGATCCGAGGACAAAATCTCAGTTCCAAGGTCGACACTTAGCAGAACAAAGCACCTCGCAAGGCCTTCTGCCGTTGCCTTATCTTTTAATTATAATACTCCAATATAAGACAACATTTTATTAAGGTAGAATAATACATCATGCTAAGCATATGAAATAATAGACCAACAAACGACTCGCACAACCAACTCTAAGCATGCGCTACGGCTCGCAAGGCCAATAGATAAACATGCAACAAGTATTAGATTGTGGGGATAAAGCTGTATGGGCTGCAGGATAACATGTGATGGGATCGCGATAAAGATTCGAATACTAGGGTAGCAGAGGTCAACGACAGGAATGAAAGACAATGTATAGGTAAACAAGCATGACATGATCATACGAGAATGATGCATGACATGGCAAGATGCAATACAAGATACACTTAATCCAAATTAAGCGGGAACCGGGATCCCGATAATTAATATTTAGATTCAAGTTATTTATCTACCCAACAATGTTAAATGTTCATTAACATGGAAAAATAATGCATAGGTGATCTACACAAGATTAAATGGAATAGGGCAATTATAATTAATTAAATACCACTAAGCAGATGGCGCCTCCCCCCTCCCCCTCCCCTGGCGACTCCCATGGCACCTCCATGGCAATCTAGGATTCCTGCCCCCTCCAACCTCATCGCCGGTGTTCACTCCGACACCGACGCAACCCCAAAACCTCTCTAGTCTAATGGACGCTCTTTTGCACTGGGATTTCTCGCCGGGATTGGCCGTGGCAAAACAGGTGCGTCTCCAATTTAGTTCTATTGTCCACTTCTCATCCACCGTTGGGTCTCGGGAATTCTTTCTGGTGTTGGCCTTCTCCTCGGCTTGTTTCCCTCTCTCTGAGTAATCTGTGGGCTTGACTTTTGAAAGCTGCATTGGTGGGAGTTCAGCGGGTTTTAGGGTTTACCAACTCAGTGATCATTGTTTTCGGTTTTCGGTGAACTCGGCACAAGTTGGGCATTTCATATATGGACTTCGTGATCGTGTTTGGCCAGATTTTTTCTGTCATTTCTCTCTATTTCGAGGTATTTCACTATCCAAGTTGGGTTTCATTCATCAGCCAATTTGGAGTTCTTCGAAACAAATTTTAGAGGTGGCTCAGCGTAGCCACATGAATTGGCGTCCTAATCTGGATTTCTTGAAATCAAGTGCTTCTGGTCCCCAAGATCCATCCTCCAAGACTGAACTTGCAAAAATTGGGCTCTATGATTCTAATTCAAATCCGAGAATTAAATTCGGGTCCTGGAATCATGGTACAACTGTTGACAATTCTGATAAATCTACCATTATCTCGGGCATTAAATTTGGCAATTTTATTGAGCCTATCCCTTTGGATAAACCTGGTCCGTCAAAGCTTATTTTTGCAAATGATAATTTCTTTGCTAATTGTTGTAAATATCTGCCGGAAGTACGTTGGAGCATGTTCTAGATCTGAGGCAGACAAAGTATGCGGATATGCCAGTTAAAGAGGCAACTGATCTTACAATCCCTATTTTGCCGCCTAGTAATATCATTTTAAAAGTTTTGGCCGCTGCGGTCGGTGTAGCCTTTCTGACCATCTCCAAGACTCTTGCCCGGGCGTTTGTCGCGGTTGTCAGGTTTTGGGCCGTAAGTGTCCAGCCTGTCTTAAGAATTCAAAAAGAATTGTTGGGCCAGTCAGCGAAATGTGAATGGAGGCCCAAGAAGCAGCAACATCATTACCAAATCCTCTACGCCGTAATATCTGGGTGCCTAAACTGAATAAGGAAAATAAGGATCTCCTCCAAAATAACAAAGCCTCCCCCGTCGCCTCGACTCCACCGCTTCTCCCCCAAGGTACAGTGTCGTTGTCACCTCCACCGCCAATGACGAACTTCCCAGCCAATCTGCTTTCGTTCTTGCCTGATGGAATGACGATAGAGCAAGGCCCTGCTGATCGCCTCGTCCGATGTCGCCTGGTTGTCGAAGCCGCGCCGCCTCTCCACCACGACAATGTCGTCTTCACTGAGACGAACCACTTCGTCCCCATCCAAATGCGGGGCCAGATGCGGCAGGCTATCAGAGGTACTCTTAATGTGTCTAGGAATGTTGTTAGGCACTTTGAAGATCACCCCTTTGGTATTGGTAGCTTCACCTTTGCCGATACCCTCACTGCGGATAGTTATAAGACTCACTTTTGAGCTTACAGAGGAGACTACGGCTACGTTTGTTAGGCATGATGCTGCAAAGAACATGCGATTGACATCATTCGGTAGGGAAACCTGGATTCTCTTTTTAGGTTTTCCTCTAGATTATCAGACTCATCATTATATCAATAAGGAAGTAGAAGACTTTGGGTTATTATCTATCTGGCATCGCCCAAAAGAAAACAATCATTTTGTACTTGCTAAGGTTTTGCTGGTTGATCCAAAGTTTGTGCTAAAGAGCCTGGAGGTAACTCAGCTTGGTGGAGCCAGGATGAGCTGGTCTGTTCCAGTTTATATGCTGAGGAGCAATGACTGGAATGCACACCTGCCGACAGTTCCTATTGCTACTGAACATCATTTGCCTGCTAATGGAATTCAACACCTCCTGCATGGTCCTTAGGTTACTGCAGATCAGATATACCAACACCAACTGAATGCCTGGATACAGCAGAATCAGCAGCAACAAAATCAACAGCAACACTACCAGCAGGGACAACACAACCATAACATAAATGAGATGCAACATGCTCACATGTCTGCTGCAACAAATGTGGAAATTGTTGCTGAAAACCTTCCTCTGGTCAATTATCAATCTATTTTGGCAGAACAAGGAGTCTCCTTCTCAGCTGGGGTCCCACCACCAAGAAACAACACCACAAACAGCCCTATGCAAGCATATCATGATGCTGTAATGGACTCTGAGTCTTCTTCTGCTGACGAGAAGATTGTGCTTAACTATGCTTTCATAAGCCCACAGGAATTCAACGCTGCTAATGATTCAGTATTTGCTAGCATGTACTCCAGTGTGTTATTTCCCTCTCTTAAACTGGACAACAACTTCTTCTTCAACACCAAGCTCACTCTTAGCAAGTCTGTGTGTTATGACTTAATTGGGGAAGCATTTGAGCTTTGGATTAACAGAACACAGAAGAAGCATAGTGTTACTATTGAAGAATTACCCATGGCTGTAGATGTAGAAGCTGGCACAGAAACTATTGCTGAAGTGTCAACTACACTAGATTCCCTGAAAGTGGTTAAGCAGATTAAAAAAGAGAGAGGCACTTCCTGTTACCACGATGGTGAGAAGAAGCACTCGTTCAACCAGGTACAATGGTTTCAAGCCAGATGTTGTATCTTATGCCAAGAAGAAGAAATCCAAAGTGAAAGACTGAAAGATGCCAGGTGTGATGCTCAGCTTCAATGATGAACCTGCCAGGAAGTCAATCCTGCCTCCAACTTCTCTTGCAACTATCCAAGCCATTGGTGTTAACCTTTGAGGTATTGCTCCAGGGGTGCTATCTTCAGAGAAGCTCCTGTAGGAGAACAACCAAGAGGAGTCAGGGATTTAATTGCTAAACTTCTTATCATTACTATTGGCTTTGTGCTGGAATATTAGGGGGCTAAACTCTAAAGCTAAACAACTTGCACTATCTAATGCTATTGATCTGAGTGGGTGTGCAATCATTTGTCTTCAAGAAACAAAAATGGAGCATATTGATATATCCTTTATTAAGTCTTGTTGTCCTAAACGTTTTGATGATTTGTTTATGTGCCTTCATGTGGTGCTTTTGGTGGGATTATTATTATTTGGAATAACTCATTGTTTTCTGGAATGGCAATGCAGTGTGAGCAGTTTGTTCTGTCAGTTCACTTCACCTCAACGATGTCCGCGCATTCCTGGACTCTAGTTAATATCTATGGGCCTTGTACTGGTAATTTAAGGGATTCTTTTGTGGACTGGTTATTTAAATTAAATATTCCATCTGATGAAGACTGGTTAATTCTGGGGGATTTAACTTCATTAGATCGCCAGCTAATCGGAACAGGCCTGGTGGTAATGTCAATGACATGTTAACCTTTAATGAATTCATTAGGGAACATAACTTAATGGAGTTGCCCATTAAAGGAAGGAAATACACTTGGAGCAACATGCAGGAACGACCACTCTTGGAACAGTTAGACTGGTTCTTTACAAGTTTGCATTGGACAACCATGAATCCTGCCACTTTTGTTGAGCCTCAAGGAAAACCTATTTCGGATCACACCCCTGGTGTTGCAGAAATTAAGACCAAGATACCAGCGAGTAAAATCTTTCGTTTCGAAAACTACTGGATTGCACACCGAGGGTTTATGGAGATAGTACAACAGAGTTGGCAGAAAAGTACGCACAAAAAAAATAGTGCTGCAAATTTAAATGCAAAAATGAAAAGGCTGAGATATGATATCAAGAAGTGGAGTAAAGGAATTTACAAGCTTGCTATTTGTATTGCCAATTCAAATAAAGCATTGCTGGAGCTTGATAATTTGGAAGATGCCAGGACACTCTCCACACCTGAGACCAACTTCAGGAAAATTGTAAAAAAACACTTGTTATTTTACTTGGAATATCAAAAGCAGTATTGGAAAAAGAGATGCACAGTAAGATGGTCAAAATTTGGAGATGAAAACTCTAAATTCTTTCAAGCCTTTGCAACTGAAAGATACAAGAAAAATTATATTGCCAGCTTGGTTAACTGAGATGGTATTGTGGTATCTAATCATGAAGCAAAAGAAAAGTTGATATTTGATGCCTCTAAAGAAAAATTGGGTTCTTGTTCTAATCCACCAATTCTCTTTGACCTGGGTACACTCATTGAGCCAGTGGTTGGACTTAATGATTTGTCAGCACCATTCACTATAGAAGAAATTGATCAAGTACTATTAACAATGCCATGTGACAAGGCTCCTGGGCCTGATGGGTTAATGGACAATTTCTCAAGAGTTTTGGGCACATTATTAAGCAAGATGTTTACCAAATTTGCTTTGATTTTTATAAAGGAGACCGAAACCTTTAAAGCATCAATATGGGCCACATCACACTTATTCCCATGAGTGCTTCTCCTAAAGGAATTAATGATTTCAAGCCGATAACTCTATTGAATTGTCGCCTCAAGCTTATAACAAAACTGCTGGCCAACCGTCTAGAAAAGGTAGTTCTGAAATTAGTACATAAAAATCAATATGGCTTTCTCAAAGGAAGAACAATTCATGAATGTTTAGCATGGGCATTTGAATTCCTGCATCAATGTGAAAAATCTGGACATGAAATCATTTTTCTTAAATTGGATTTTGCAAAGGCTTTTGATACTATTGATCATGAGGCAATGATAAAAATAATGAAGCAAATGGGGTTTGTTGACAAGTGGCTTACCTGGATCAAACTGATATTTGGATCAGGCAAATCTTCTGTGTTATTAAATGGAGTGCATGGTCGACAATTCTTCTGCAAAAGAGGGGTTCGTCTGGGAGATCCTCTTTCTCCTCTCATATTTGTCCTTGCAGTAGATCTTCTCCAGAGTGCAATTAAAAAGGCCTTCAGAGATAATATCCTACATGCCCCCTTTTCACCAGATTTCTCTATGGACTTTCCAGTGGTTCAGTATGTAGATGACACTCTGATTATAATGAAAGCCTTTAGTACCCAAGTGGCTGAAATGCAAGATATTCTTAATAAATATGCTACCTCAACTAGGCTACATATAAATTACACAAAATCATTCTTGATACCCATTAACATTGCTAATGAAAGGGCACTTTCAATTGTTGAAATTTTGGGATGTATAGTTGGTACAATGCCATTCACCTATCTAGGGTTACCTCTGGGTACCACCAATCCAACAGTTCAAGAGATGATGCCACTGGTTGATAGAGTGGAAAGAAAGATGTCAGCAAACTTCATGATGATGGCCTCCAGTGGAAGAGTTACTGTGATAAATTCCTTGCTGGCCTCAATTGCTATGTTTTCCATGTGCTCTTTGGAAATCCCACCAAAAATACTAGAACACCTGGAAAAATAAGAAAGCACTGCTTATGGGATAAAAAAACAGAACAAGGGGTCAAGACAAATTACCTGGTTGCTTGGGACAGAGTTTGTATGCCTAAAAAGAAAGGACGTCTGGGAGTCTTAAACCTAAAAATCCAAAATGAAGCTTTACTACTGAAATTCCTGGATAAGTTTTATAATAAGGCACACACACCTTGGGTCACCTTACTTTGGAATGCCTATTATAATGAAAAACTTCCACATGCACTTGACTCCTGTGGATCATTCTGGTGGAAAAGTGTACTGAAATTATGTCCTATCTTTAGAGGAATTACTACTTGTTCGGTGGGAAATGGTAATTATGTTCTTATGTGGAAAGATGTTTGGCTAGACCAAACTTCTCGTGACCAATATATCCTCGGGCATTTTCTTTCTGCAAAGATGAAGACATCTTAGTGAGGCATTTCTTGGGAGCTACGACTCTTTCCCATAACTTTAACCTGCCTATGTTACCTGAAGCAATGGACGAAGTAAGAAACTTGCAACACGATTCATCTAATCTGACACTACTGGATACTGACAAAGACAAGTGGTGCTATCCCTCGGGACAAATGTACACATCAAGCAAATATTATCAATACTGTTTTAGAGATGTCACCCCTCATTCAGCTTTTCAATGGATCTGGAAATCAAAATGTACCCCTCATTCTTTTGCTGGCTATTATTCGCAGACATGCTGAACACAAGGAATCTGTTAAACAGAAACCATTTTAACTTGCAAGGTAATATATACAGTCCAATGTGTACTGATATGAAAGAAGAAATAGTAGAACACCTGTTCTTTGAGTGCTCATTTGTAAAGAAATTGCTGGTCAACACTACAAATCAAATGGGATTCTCATTTAAGTCGTCTTGATCTGGTCTCTTCTGCCAAAAAGAATTATAAGAAACCTTTGTTTGTGGAAACATTCATGTTGGGAGCTTGGAGTATTTGGAAGGAAAGGAATGACTTGGTTTTCAATGGAATAATTCCAGATATCCTATGCTGGAAGCGAAGATTCTCTTCAGGTTTTGCTCTTTTGGTTCATTGGACCAAGATAGATTTGCACAAATTCATTGTAAATTTCTCTAATAATCTATAGTTTACATTTTCAGTAGCTTCAGTTTTTAGGTTGGCTCCTCAGCCACCTTCAGTTGTAATTATGTAAAGACCTTTATTCTGATCTATATAAAGTTGGGAGGGGTGAGGCAGTAGGGGGAATCCCTTACTGTCATAAAGTTTCAAAAAAAAAAAAATTAAATACCCAACACATTCCATATTTAATTACTTAGGTGCAAGTAACAAACTACACTTAGTGATTAAAATAAAAGATGCAACATGGCATAAGAATGACATAATGTTGTTCATTGCATTTTTATGATCAAAATAGATATAAATTTTGTATTCAATGGAATTGTAAAACAAAAGATATAGATTATACAATATATAACATATTTTGGCAAAAGATAAAAAGACAGAAGATAAAAAGGTATATTTACTGGCATGATAGAATTCGAACTTGGTTCACTGGTGGAACAAGAGTAGCGTAGCCACTAGGCTAGGCTCGAGTTGATGACAGCACAACAGCCGGTCGGAATAAGAGCTCTGTCTCTGGTGTTAACTCAATCAAAAACACAGCCGATCGGGATAACAGTGTCAACTGAATCAAAACAGAGGGAAAAAAAGATGATTTTGCATCTAGGGGATTCAAACCAAGGTTCGCATGGAGGAGAGACAGGAGCACATCCACTAAGGCTGGTTCGTTATTGGTGACAGATACCGAACTGGACACAATATGAACAGACAGAGGACGCCGGATCTGAACAAAAAGGATAAACATTGCGTCGAATAAGGATGTGTTTGGTTGGGGGACTCGCGTCGAGTCGAGTCGAGTACCGGTTCGCCCTGTGTTTGGTTCGCGAGCGGGTAGGGGGTGGAGCGGCCACGGAGAGAATATACCCAAAATATGTTGGGTCGGGCGAATCGGTATTATCGGTGGAGTCACCCGGCTCCGTGAGTGGAGTCGCTCACCCCCGCACCCACCTCTCGCCCGCACCCACCTCTCGCTCCCGCACGCTCCCCTCCCAGATCTGCGCCGCCGGAGGCTTCCCTCCCAAGATCCGCGGCGGCGGCGACCTGTGAGCGGCGGCAAGGGAGATCGGCACCGTTTGCCCCGAGATCCACGCGCCACCCTCCCGCTCCTTCACCGTCGCGCCCTCTGCCTCACGCGGGCGAGCTCCCCCAGCCCGCCTCCTCGCTTTGTCGCCTAGGTGAAGGATATCCGTCGCCCCACACCCCAGCTCCCCCAGTGACGAGGATCTCCGCCGCCCCACACCGCCGTCATCCCCCGCACTGCCTTCGACGACCTACATCAGGTACAGAAGTGCAAACGAATCTGTTACTGCATTCTGCATCTGTTTTAGGCTGCTACTCCATATGTTTTTTAAGGATGTGTTATTGCTTGCTGAAAATAAATTTGCATCTGGCTTTAGATGGGAAATCAAACGAATATGTTAATTTGGGCTGCTACTGCATATGTTTGGATGGTCATGGCTGTGGTTCTTGTTGAGTCTAGAAAAAAAAGAAGAAGAGCACGACCACCCATTTGCTATGCACCAATTGCTGAGAGAGATAGGATGCGTATGGAGTATTTGAATAACAAAATCTGGAGGGATGAGACTACTTGCACAAATATGCTTAGGCTTGGTAAAGGAGCATTTTTTCGGTTGGAACGCCATTTGCTTCAAGATACTATACACTTGTCTGTTGAGGAGCAAGTTGCAATGTTCCTCAACACAATTGGCCACAATCTGAGAACTAGGTTAGTTGCGACCAATTTTGATAGGTCTACTGAAACTACAAGCAGATATTTCAACTTAGTATTGCATGCTATTGGTGAGTTGCGAGATGAATACATCAAGCCACCTTCCCTGGATATTGCACCTCAAATTGCAGGCAACCATCGATGGGATCCATATTTTAAGGTAAGATGGGTACGCAATAGATGTGGGATTTTAGAACCTCTAGAATATTACTAGGTTGCTAACTGTGTGTAATGATGATGAATTAGGATTGCATTGGAGCAACTGATGGTACCCACGTGAGATGTTCTGTGCCTAAGGCCATGGAGCCAGCTTTTTGTGGTAGAAAGTCTTTCACTTCACAAAATGTTTTGGCTGCGGTAGATTTGATGGGAGGTTCACATATGTGCTGGCTGGTTGGGAGGGCACGGCTCATGATGCAACAGTGTTAAAAGATGCATTAGAAAGACCTAATGGCCTACGTGTACCAACAGGTAAAACTAATAAAATTGAGTCAATTTGCTATGTAGATGACAAACAAGTACCTAGCTAATTAATGATATGTTGTAGGTAAATATTACCTAGTTGACGCTGGCTATGGGGCTAAGCCTGGATTCCTGCCTCCCTTTCGTAATACAAGATACCATTTAAACGAATGGGGGCACCATCCAGTTGAAAATGCTGAGGAATTGTATAACCTTAGGCACTCGTCACTTCGCATAAGGGTTAAGTGTGCATTTGGTTCGCTGAAGAGGAGATTCAAAGTCCTTGATGAGGCCAAGCCGTTTCACCCATACCCTACGCAAGTTGACATTGTTCAAGCATGCTGCATTATACATAATTGGATGTTGACTGATGGGGCTGATGATATCTTTATGGAAGCACAAAATGATCCACCTGAAGCCCCAGCCCCAACGTATGTTCTACATGGTACAACTACACGAGCCCAAGCTAGAGAACGTCAAGCCACCGTCAATCTTATGAATAATATAACCAATGCAATGTGGAAAGGCCGTGCACAATACCTTGCCAATCAAGATGCTTAGTCCATTTTCTGTAACATTTAGATTATTTCTGTAATGTTTTGAACTATTTATGTAATGTTCCTATGAAAAATCTTTGTAATATTTCTAACAATCTATGTAAAGTGTTTAGGGAATGGCTACGGATGCAACAGGTGAGGCGCCTGTAGGTTCGGAGGGTCGTACAGTGATGTGCTGGACTACTTCCATGTCAACTTTCATGTTGAAGCACCTATGTGCAATTGTGGAAGGTGGTGCAAGGACATCTACAGGATTTAAGATGATGCACTACAATGCTTGTGCAAGGGCATTGAATGAACACTATCGCCAATCCTTGACTGGACCACAGATAAGCAACCATTATAGAACTATTAAGAAGAAGTTTGGCATGATCCAAAAAATCAAAGAGACAGTGAGTGGTGCACAGTGGGATGAGGAAACATCCACCATAACGCTAGAGCATGAGATGGCTATAAGCTATATTCTGGTACGTTCATTCTTTCATAATATTAGTTGTATAGTTGCTGAAATTGTTGTTTACTTGCTGAAATTCACGAAATTACTTGCTGAAATAGTTGTGTACTTGCTGAAATTGTTGTTTACTTGTTAATTTCAGAAGCACAAAGCTGCAGCTGAGTTCATCAACAAATCAATAGAGAACTATCGAGAGATGCAGATCATATATGGTGACCGTTTGGCAACTGGGAAGTATGCTAAAGGGTCAGAAGAACCTATTGGGACTACTACAACATCAATGGACTGTGATGAGGATGATGAAGCTGTACTTGCACACTCCAACAATGAAGGGACCTCTGCCACAAAGCCAGTGAAGAAGCACAAGAAGGATCCTAATGAAGAAGAAGGCCTCGTTTCCATTCTTGGTCGTGTAGGATCTGAGCTTGCGGCTGCCATCATCACAGCCGGTGAGAAACCTGCCCCTCAGCCACCTCTTGATGAAATTCCTTATGAACTATATGATACTTTGTTGGGTATGGAAGGCTTTAGCGAGGCTCAAATTTCTCACTATTTTGCTTTTCTGGTTGAGAATCCTAAAAGTGCCAAAGCTTTCATGAAGATGGGGGACACAGGTCAGCAGACTTGGATGGCTAAGTACATCAACAAAGAGTGAAAAGATTAGATAAGGTCGAGTGATGTTATGTGTGTCGAACCTTCTATGTGTATGATCTTATGTGTGTCCGAACCTTCTATGTATGTGATCTTACGTGTGTCCGAACCTTATATTTGTCGAACGAATATGTGTGTTAAACCTTCTATGTGTGTGAGCTTATGTGTGTCAAAAAATTCGTTTTTCTGAGTCTTTATTGCTGAAATAGTTGTATACTTGCTGAATTTATTACAAATGGGTTTGATTATATCTTATCAAAAATTTGAAATAACAAGGAAACTGTTTTCTCACTTTTTATGGTTTGCTCAATCAACCAAACACGAGAGTGGTTTGTTCCACCCACTCCCACTCAGGAAACCAAACACGAAACTCGGTTCGCTCCAACCAGACAACCAAACACTCGGACGAATGGGGTGGCCCGGCAAAATATGGTTCGCCCCAACCCATGCAGTCTGAACCCCCAACCAAACACATCCTAAGTGAGCGCACGGGAATTCGATATCGGCATCCGGCCGTGGCGACGAGAGGATCTTGCCGCTGGAACATGATGGCTTTCGTGATGATATACGTGACGAACATTTTTAGACGAATCAATACAGCGATGCGAACTAAACTTCCGACTTTCAGACATCGTGACGACGATGGCGACGGACCGCTGCAGGGACGGTGGTGCTGCTCGATGGCATGCACCTAGAGCACATGGGGAAGGGGGGAGGGGCTGAGGAGCTCACGGGGAGGTTGCTGCAGTAGTGGATCGCGTTGGGGAAGATGGATGAGAGGTCGGGAAGCAGGCAGCGTGTGCAGCAACTTCCTCGCATACAACATAGAGGATGACGGTCCTGGCGGCGCTCTGAGCCGGCTCCTGCTCCGATTCTTCAGCGCAGACGATGCGGGAATTCTGGCGGCTCCATTCCCATGCTTACCTCGGCGAGCGACGCTTCGTGGAGGCAGGGCAACGAGCTCCCTAGTGCCGGCCATGGATGGAGCTCTTTGGTGGGGAAAAATCAGAGAAAAGGAACGGGAGAAGGAGAGGGAGGCGGCGACGTGGAGGGAGAGGGAGGCTAGGGTTTCTGGGGGCCGTGAGGGGAGGCCTTAAGGAGGGGGGAGCAGGTGGAGGTGGGGGAAAAGAAGGTCACATTAATCTCCTGACTGCTAGTACGGAGAAGAAAGGTGAGGGAGAAATGGGCTGGGCCAAAAGACATGGGCCAGGAGAAGGCTTCGACCCTGGTAAGGTTTTTTCCTCTCCCTGTTATTTCTTTTCTTTTTTATTCTTTTCTGTTTTTGTGTTTTGAGATAAAATAGAAAAGAAAATAGATAGAAACTTTTAGCAAATAATTATAGTTTCAAAATAGACAAATTGATTCACTAGTTGAATATTTGAAAAATATTTGAAATAACACATTTAAATTTATTTAATTGCATTTCAATTTAAAAGTGTGTGGTTTAAATTTAAATGAAAGAATATAAATAAATTAGGTGACAAATGCAATGACATGTTGATGCAAAATAAAAACACAACAAATTATCATTTAGGAAAACCCGGGGCGTTACAATCGACACCACTAACAAGGGATCGCGTCCCGCGATCCACACCGAGACCAGAAAAAGAGAGGGGTAACTAACGAGACTTCGTGCTCCATGATAAACTTCTCGACACCACAAACAAGGGATTGTTGTGCCACCTTGAAATTCTTGAAACCACTAACAATAAGAGTGGCTCCGTCGAAGTTGCTTCCAAAAGATCGAACCTAATAGGTTTAAGGCAAGAGATCGTCCACCCACACGTAGGGACCTAAACTTTGAAAGTTGGACAAGAGAAGAGACTCCAAAACAAATAAGACAAGAGGAGAAATGGAATAGAGGTAAGGAATAAAAGAAACCTATTAACATGTTTTCAAAATAATTTTAGTCAAATAGTTTTGACACTCTTTTGGGTCGGGCGAAACAACGACCATTAGCGAGGTTATCCTACACGCTTTTGCGGACCCGCTGCTTCGATAACTAATCGTATCGAAACAACAAGAAGATCGAAATCTGAGAGTTTCTCAAGCCACCTTGTTTGCCTGAGGTTCAAATCTGGTTGAGTGAACAGATATTTGAGACTCTTGTGGTCGGTGAAGATCTCACAGCTGTGCCCCAACAAATAAGGTCTCCACACCTTTAGGGCATACATGATTGCTGCAAGTTCAAGATCATGTGTAGGATAGCTGAGCTCATGAGACTGCAACTGACGAGATGCATAAGCCACAACTTTGCGTTCTTGCATGAGGATTGCGCCTAGTCTTTGAAGAGATGCATCACATAAGATTTGGAAGTGTCTGGGCCAACTAGAATAGGAGTAGAAGTGAGTTTAGCTTTCAAGAGATTGAAGCTCTCATCACACTTTGGAGTCCAAATAAACTTTCAATCCTTCCTAGTAAGATCGGTGAGAGGCTTAGCGATTTTGGAGAAGTTCTCAAAAAATTGACGACAATAGCTAGCCATGCCAAGGAAGCTCTTGACTTGTTTCACCGTTGTAGGAGGCAACCATTCAACAATGGCCTTCACATTTTCTGGATCAACTGAAATGCCTTCAGAGGAGATGACATGACCAAGGTAGAATACTTTAGGAAGCCAAAATTCACACTTGGAGAACTTGGCGTAGAGGCGATGTTCTCGGAGTTTCAACAAGATAAGATGTAGATGTTCTCCGTGTTCTTCCTCGGTTTTGGAATAGATAAGAATGTCATCGAGATAGACTACCACAAACTTGTCGAGGTATTCCATGAAAACGAAGTTCATGAGACGTGAGAAAGTCGCTGTAGCATTTGTGAGACCAAAGGACATGACAATGTAGTCATAGAGACCATAACGAGCGGTGAAAGTTGTCTTTGGAATGTCTTCTTTGCGGATCTTGATCTGGTGATAATCTGACCTCAAATCCAACTTGGAGAAAACCTTAGCACCAATGAGTTGATCGAACAGGTCATTGATGCGAGGAAGGGGATACTTGTTCTTGATGGTTTTCTTGTTCAGAGGACGGTAGTCAACAACCAGTCGCTCAGTCGTGTCCCTCTTTTTGACAAACAAAGTAGGACAACACATAGGAGAAGTACTAGGTTGGATGTGACCTTTGCTTTCCAAATCTTTGAGCTGCCTCAACTCTTCGAGCAGGGGAAGCGTAGTGGGCCCATAACCCACAGGTCCTAGGATCAAAACCTGGCTCTGATACCACTTTGTGACGCCCCAAAATCTGTACTACGTAGATTTAAGCACTCCCGCCGAAATCCGCATAATAACGATTTTAGGTCGCCCACCAGACATAATGTGCACGCCGAAACATGCGCATTATGTGGGTGGAATTGTGATAACATTACAACAGTTCCGATATATCCACAAATACAACAAAAGATATAAATATACAACAACGACTCGAACGAGTCAAGATACAAATGATACAATACAAAGATTCAAATGACAGCGGAAGCAAAATAGTATCCGACTACGGATAAGATACAGATTGGACTAAGAGTCCTGAAGATAAGCGATGGCGCCATATCCCTGCCCAGCCAAGTCGGAGGGATTCCCAAGCTAACGTCGTCAGACTTCAAACCTGTTAACTGCACATAAAGCACAACCCAAAAAAGGGTCAGGGCACTCCCTGGCAAGCAAAACCAACATGTCTACTTTCTACACCATCTCCCAAAACATGGGGTAGGTGGACTTAGCGGCAGCAGCACTAGCAACCTAAAGAGACACGCTACAACTTCCATCTAATTAGAGAGGGATAAGAGAGCGCGTAAGTAACCAACTACTACTAACACCAATCATACTCGGATTAACCCCCTCAACCAAGTATGAGGAAGCAATTCGGGAAACTCACACATTGAACAGTTTTAGTTACCAATTATGGTGAAAGTAATTATATATTACTAGTCAAGTTAATTAACAATGATTAGGTGTAAGTTGTCTAGATCTTGTTAGCCAGCATCATCACCAAGTCGTCCATAAACGTGGACACGTCTCATCGATAAGATTATACCCTTTAGGGGTGCACTACTGGACCCATACTCGCTGGATCAACCCAGACAAAAACATTAGGGCCTCTCAACACGATCATTCCTACACCGCAAGAAGTCCAAGGAGCCACGGGAGCTATGCTGGTCCCGGCCAAAAGGGTGCGGATTCCCGCAGGACACACCCCTCCGCACCAACAGGCCCCGCCCTATATGCATGTAACAAGGCACACCGCTAAAGTAAAATACTAGACTAGTATCGATGCATATGAGACAGATGGAAAACCCGAACTAGGTGCGGTTCCCGGACAAGTTGAAGTTCCAGTCAAAGTCGAACGGGGCTCCATTGGGCCACCCACAAGTGGTTAGTGCACTCAAACTTGGATCCGAGGACAAAATCTCAGTTCCTAGGTCGACACTTAGCAGAACAAAGCACCTCGCAAGGCCTTCCGCCGGTGCCTTATCTTTTAATTATAATACCCCAATATAAGACACCATTTTATTAAGGTATAATAATACATCATGCTAAGCATATAAATAATAGACCAACAGACGACTCACATAACCAACTCTAAGTATGCGCTACGACTCGCAAGGCCAACAGATAAACATGCATCATGTATTAGGTTGTGGGGATAAAGCTGTATGGGCTGCAGGATAACATGTGATGGGATCGCGATAAAGAATCTAATACTAGGGTAGCAGAGATCAACGACAGGAATGAAAGACAATGTATAGGTAAACAAGCAAACTTTGCTTGCCTGGAATCCCGCATGGAAGCAGATCTTGTCGTTGCTCACACATCTGAACGTCGTATCCACGAAGAAGCAACAAACACTGGAAAGTGTAAAAGATGCATCTTATAACTATGGCAAAAGATCCAGCATGATCTTATGAGAATGATGCATGACATGGTAAGATGCAATACGAGATCCACTTAATCTAAATTAAGCGGGAACCGGGATCCCAATAATTAATATTTAGATTCAAGTTATTTATCTACCCAACAATGATAAATGTTCATTAACCTGGAAAAATATGGCATAGGTGATCTACACAAGATTAAATGGAATATAGCAATTACAATTAATTAAATACCCAACTCATTCCATATTTAATTTCTTAGGGGCAACTAAAAAATTAAACTTAGTGATTAAATAAAATATGCAACATGGCATAAGAATGGCATAATGTTGTTCATTGCATTTTTATGATCAAAATAGATATAAAGTTTGTATTCATTGGAATTGTAAAACAAAATATATAGATTATACAATATATATAACATATTTTGGCAAAATATAAAAAGACAGAAGATAAAAGGGATGTTTACTAGTCTGGTCGGATTCATACTTGGTTCTTTGGTGGAACAAGAGTAGCGTAGGCATTGGGCTAGGCTCGAGTTGATGACAGCTCAACAGCCGGTCGGAATAAGAGCTCTGTCTCTGGTGTTAACTGAATAAAAAAACAGCCGGTCTGGATAACAGTGTCAACTGAATCAAAACAGAGGAAAAAAAGATGATTTTGCATCTAGGGGATTCCAACCAAGGGCCGCATGGAGGAGAGACAGGAGCACATCCACTAAGGCTGGTTCGGTATTGGGGACAGATACTCAACTGGACACAATATGAACGGACAGAGGACGCCGAATCTGAACAAAAAGGAAAAAAATTGTGTGGAATAAGTAAGCGCACGGGGAATTCGATCTCGGCATCCGGCCGTGGTAACGAGAGGATCTTGCCGCTGGACAATGATGGCCTTCGTGATGATCTACGCGACGGATATTTTTAGACGAATAAATACAGCGATGCGAACTGAACTTCAGACTTTCCGACATCGGGACGATGATGTCAACGGGCCACGGCAGGGACGGTGGTGTTGCTCGATGGCGTGCACCCAGAGCACATGCTGCAGTAGTGGATCGCGCTGGGGAAGACAGATGAGAGGTCGGGAAGCATGCAGCGTGTGCAGCAACTTCCTCGCATACAACGTAGAGGATTACGGTCCGGGCGACGCTCCGGGCCGACTCCTGCTCCTATTCTTCAACGCAGACGACACAGGAGTTCTGGCGGCTCCATTCCCGTGCTCACCTCGGCAAGCGACGCTTCGTGGAGGCAGGGCAACGAGCTCCTTAGTGCCGGCCATGGATGGAGCTCTTCGATGGGGGAGGAATCAGAGAAAAGGAACGGGAGAAGGAGAGGGAGGCGGCGGCGCAGAGGGAGAGGGGAAAGAGGGGGCGGCTAGGGTTTCAGGGGGATGTGGGGGGAGGCCTTAAGGAGGGGGAGCAAGTGGAGGTGGGGTCTCCATGGCAGTGGGGGAAAAGAAGGTCACGTTCGTCTCCTGACTGCTCGTACGGAGAAGAAAGGTGATGGAGAAATGGGCTGGGCCAGGAGAAGGCTTCGATCCTGGTAAGGTTTTATTCTCTCCCTGTTATTTCTTTTCTTTTTTTATTGTTTTCTGTTTTTGTGTTTCGAGACAAAATATAAAAGAAAATAGATAGAAACTTTTAGCAAATAATTATAGTTTCAAAATAGACAAATTGATTCACTAGTTGAATATTTGAAAAAGATTTGAAATAACACAATTAAATTTATTTGATTGCATTTAAATTTATAAGTGTCTGGTTTAAATTTAAATGCAACAATATAAATAAATGAGGTTACAAATGCAATGACATGTTGATGCAAAAGAAAAACACAAAAAATTCTAATTTGGGAAAACCCGGGGCGTTACATCATGCCTACAACATGGTCAAGATCCCGGCATCGCTGGCACCATCTCCATCCACGGCCACGTCCTGGACGCCACACGCGCTGTCGAGACAACCTACAAGGCAGTCGCCATGGCCTTTCCGGCTGCAGAGAACATGGAGCCTCTCGAGAGGCCCAGGAAGAAGAACCAGCTTCTCTCTCAGGAGCCAGCTTCCACGAAGAAGTTCTCCCTGAGCACCAGCGGCTCGGGGGCTGAGGGCTTGGGGGCTAGCATCACCATTGGCGCTGCTCTGCCTCCCAAATAGGAAGGCGCACTCGTCGCCTTCCTCTAGGCAAACTCTGACATGTTCGCGTGGACTCCGTAAGACATGTCCGGTGTACCAAGGGAGGTGATCGAGCACCACTTAGCCGTGTGTCCAAACGCATGCCCCGTCAAGCAAAAGGCAAGGAAGCAAGCCCCCGAGAAGCAACCATTCATCGTCGAAGAGGTCGAGAAGCTAAAAGCGCCAACTGTTGTCCGCGAAGTCGCGGACCCCACTTGGCTCTCCAATGGCGTGGTTGTCCCAAAGCCCCCCGGAGGAGGCCACCTCTGCATCGACTACACTGATGTCAACAAGGCCTGCCCCAAGGACCCATACCCCATGCCAAGGATCGACCAGATCGTGGACTCCACGGCAGGCTGCGACCTCCTCTGCTTCCTCGATGCTCTCTCTGGTTATCACCAGATTGAGATGGCTAAGGAGGACGAGAAAAAGACGGCATTCCTCACCCCTTGTGGTGTGTATTGTTATATCTGCATTCATTTCAGCCTGAAAAACGCTGGCGCCAACTTCCAGAGGCTCATGAGGATAGCCCTTGGCGAGCAAATGGGCAGAAATGAAGAGGCCTACCTCGACGACATCGTCGTCAAGTCTCGAGAAGGAGATACTATCCTCGGGGACCTTGAAGAGACCTTCGCCAGCCTGCGCAAGGTGAACATCAAGCTCAACCCCGCCAGGTGCGTCTTCGGAGTGCCCTCAGGAAAATTGCTTGGTTTCCTCGTGTCCCACCATGGCATAGAGGTAAATCCTGACAAGATCAAGGCTGCAGCCTCCTCGCCGGCTTAAGGATATAAAACGCCTAGCAGGCTGCATGGCCAGCTTGGGCCACTTCATCTCCAAGTTCGGCGAGAGAGCCCTACCCTTCTTCAAGATCATGAAGAGATATGGCACCTTCAAGTGGACGGCTGAAGCGGAAAAAGCTTTCGAAGACTTGAAGAGGTACTTGGCCAGCCCACCAGTCATGGTTGCCCCGATGACATGCGAACATCTGAAGCTGTATCTATCAGCCACTCCACATACCGTGAGCGTCGTCCTGGTGGTAGAAAGAGAAGAGCCAGTCCTCCACAAGAAGAGTGCAACCACTCCAAAGCCAAAACTACCTGACGAAGAGCTCAACAAAGGGACAGACTCCACAAACCCACCGCCAGGACCAGAGCCACAAGCTGAGTCTGCCCCAAGCACTGAGCTCGCCAAGCTGCCTGAAGAGTCTCCACAGGGTGATCTCGTCAAGGGGCCTGAAGAGCCTCCACAGGCCGATCCCCTTAAGGGTCCTGAAGAGCCTCCTCAGGCAAACAGCGCTGCGCCTAAACTGACAACCCTTGTCGAGCACCCCGTCTACTTCGTCAGTACAGTACTACGGGATGCTCGGGAACAGTACACAATGCAGCAGAAGCTCCTCATTGCGCTCCTCATCGCCTCAAGGAAGCTGCGACACTACTTCCAGGACCACTCCATCACAGTGGTCACCTCATTCCCCTAGAGCAGATCCTGGGCAACCCTAACGCCACAACTCGCGTCGCGGGATGGAACATAGAGCTACAACCATTCAACTTGCGCTTCGATACCACAAGGGTCATCAAAGGAAGAGCGATGACAGACTTTGTCGCCGAATGGACTGACCCAACCCCTGAAGAGCCTCTAGGAGAAGAGCCAGAACCCTCTGGAGAGAAGATGCCCAGCCACTGGACACGGAAGTTCGACGGAGCCTTCGCATACCGTAATGGTGGGGCTGGCTTCTTCCTGTTCTCGCCCAAGGGTGACAAGCTCTACTATGCAGTCCAACTATGCTTCATGATCGACAAGATCTCCAACAACATTGCTGAGTACGAGGGCTTCCTCGCCGGCCTACGGGCCGCCATCGCTCTTGGGTCAAGCACCTGCTCATCAAGGGCGACTCCCACCTGCTCGTCAACTTCTCCAACAAAAGCTACAAGCCTAAGGACGATTACATGGCCGCATACCTTCAAGAGGTCCACAAGCTTGAGAAGCACTTCAGGGGCATGGAGCTCATGCACATCCTGAGGAAGGAAAACCAAGAGGCAGATGACATCGCCAAGCGCGCATCAAGAAGGCAAGCTCAGAAGGCAGGCGTCTTTGAAGAGAGACTCGTCAAGGCATCCATAAAACAGGCTCAAGAGGCCATAGTCGCAAGCACAGAAGAAGCGCTCCCACCACCGCCTACAACTGGGGCTCCTGACTGCGGCCGCCAGACAGGGGAGCGCCTGTTACTCACAGTGGTGCATCAAGAAATAGGCTGGATCGACGAGGTCAAGGACTACCTCGCCAAGAGAATCCTCCCCGAGGAAGATGTGGAAGAAGAGTGAATCTCTCGCCAGGAAAAATCCTACTACATCCTCGAGGGAGTCTCTACCGCAGGCGCCCAAATGGCATCGCGCTCAAATGTGTCCCTCCCAAAGAAGGAAAAAAGGTTGATCAAGGGCATCCACAGCGTGGAATGCGGCCACCATTCGTGCGCCCGCACCCTCGCAGGCAAAGACTTCAGGAGTGTCTTCTACTGGCCGCAAGCACTGCAAGATGCAGTTGACATCGTTCAAGCATGCGAAGCCTGCCAATTCCACGCCAAGCAAATCCATCAGCCCACGTTGGGACTTCAAACCACCCCGCGCTCCTGGCCGTTCTTGGCCTGGGGGCTGGACATCTTGGGACCATTCCCAACAGCGCGAGAGGGCTACCGCTACCTCTTCGTGGCCATTGACAAGTTCACCAAGTGACCCGAGGTTGAGGCGACTCGCACCGTCCCATCAAGCGCGGCGGTGAAATTCATCAGATGCCTGGTCTGCCGCTAAGGAGTGCCTAATCGCATAATCACCGACAATGTCTCACAATTCACAAGCGGCATCTTCAGGGCTTACTGCGAGAAACTGGGCATCAAGCTCTGCTTCGCCTCGGTAGCTCACCCGCAGAGCAATGACGAGGCCGAGCGCGCAAACGCAAAATTCCTCAAGGGCTTAAAGACCAGGACCTTCAACATCCTCAAGGGCCACGGCAAGGGCTGGATCGGCGAGCTCCCTTCGGTGCTCTGGTCCATCCGCACCACGCCGACCAAGCCAACGGGGGAGACACCGTTTGCCCTCGTCTATGGACCGAAGCAATCCTCCCCACAGAAATTAAGCATGGATCCCCACGGGTCCTTGCCATCAATGAGGACGAGCAAGAGGACCTCCACAATGACGACCTAATGCTCCTCGAGGGTCTGCACCGCCATGTGCGCCGCCATGCTGCCCTCCGGGCGGCAAAGGACTAGCAAGACCTGCGACGCTAGCACAGCCGCCATGTGCGCTCGCGCACCCTGGAGGCAGGCGATCTCGTTCTCAGGAGGATCCTCTCCAGGGAAGGCCTCCACAAGCTGTCAGCAATGTGGGAAGGCCCATACAGGGACATCCACATCGCCAGGCCTGGCGCGGCTCGCCTCGAGACTCAAGACGGCATCCCCGTAAAAAACCCGTGGAACATCATGCACTTACGCAAGTTCTACCCGTGATCATTATCACACCCGTGATCATTGTCACGTAAAGACATCTGGCTGAAGAGGCAGCTTACGGCTCCACCTCCAAGCATTTTTTATCTCTAGAGGAAAAGCTCACGGCTTCACCTTCAAGCTCCAAAGGTTTTTCTCGAGGGTCATCCCTCCGAGCTCTTCTTGTAACGAGCCACCGCAGACCGCAGGGAGTCTCTGCCACTAATGGGTGGTCCCCATGCCTCGACATGGATAAATACATTAACTTGGCAACTCCTAGCATAATGAGATAATTCGTTCCTAAGTGAACTTTGCGCTACACGCTAGTATGTAATATTTTTGTGGTGTGTTTATTCCCGCATTATTGTTTTTCAATGTGCGCCTATATCTTTCCCCATGCGCACCTCGCGAGAGGGGGCTGAGTACGGTGCCAGTGCCTCAAGTGACACACCAGTAGCACTGCAAAACTCAAGGATCCGAGCTCTGGCTAAAGGGCAAGCTTCCATAAACACGCCATCGCTCCAAAGGACCTTGGTACTTTCTCTCCTCGCGAGGAACGCCCGAGGAGACCTATAAGCGCGCATGAGTTCCTGTCGGCCCAGTGGGAACTGGGGTATCAAGAGCCCACTCCCCCCAGGCCTCGCACGCGGGCCAGTCAGACGAAACGGCTAAGGACCAGGCGTCACCGCCTGGCAAGACCCTCGAGAGGCGATTCCTCTCGAGGGCCTGAAGAAGAAACGAGGGCCTCAAGGGACCCCTCGCCTCAAGGGATTCCTCCCCCCCCCCCCCCCCCGAGGAACCAACCCGCCTGAGGGGAGTCCAACAGGAATCTCCCCTCAGGCCTGAAGGGAAACGTCGCGGCCAAGGAAGCACGGCAGAGCGCACGTGACCTTTGCCACGCTCGTGCAGTGACGCACGCACCCCATGTCGCTGTCCTTGGCGATAAAGTGGTCAACAAAGCTGCTCCGCCTGCTGCGCAGCTGTGAGGACCTTCTACTCTCACGATAAAGCAGGTGGACGGCGCAACCCTCCAACGGAGATCGTCATCGCGGGCTCCACCTCAGAGACTGCCCGCTTTGCTGATAGTACCGCGCGGTCGGCCGCCTATCGGCCATGGTGCCACCTTTATCAACAATGAACCGAGTCCATGGACGAATGGAGCGCGGTGGACTCGTGCTCCGCCCTGCCGCTGGCATGTAGGAGCCACCTTGAAGGCCAAGCCGAAGGAGAAGGCCCGAGGCGCCTATAAAAGAGAGAAGACATCCATCGTAGCAAGGGTCGGCCCGTTGCGTGCAAAACACCCTTGTAAACCCTAGCAACGATGGTTAGGTTAGCCTCTGGCCGGAGGAGAAAGAAGATCATCGCTTCCCTCCCCAGGCAAGAACTGCCTCAAGGGGGCTTCCGGCAAGCTCAATTGTACTGTAACCTGCCACATATAATACAGACAGGCAGGAGTAGCGGTCTTACCTCCTCACGAGGGTCGTGAACCTGGGTAAAGGACGGTTTCTTCCTTGGTCGGGTGTGCGACTTCTTCGGGTCCGGCGAGCAACGTCGCGGAGCCACTTGAGGGTTTAGACCTCCGCGTTCAATCCCCTTTCGAACTACACTTCAGAAAGTGACTACCCCCGATTCCTGGGAGTCATAACCCGACATTTGGCGCGCCAGGTAGGGGGTTGAGGCGCGCCAACAACCTTCGAGTTCGTCTCCGCGCCATGGTGAACACGCGCGCCACCCACGTCGCCCGAGTCAACCAATGTGCGCCCGCGGGAGCACACGCGCCCCCAATTGCCGCGACCACCGGCGCACGGCGGGGCCGACCCCGCCACGAGGAGCATGTCCCTTCTGGCTCTCACGCGGAGGCACCGGAGCACGACGCCGAGCAATAGGAGGACGCGCAGTCGTCGCACCCGACGCAGCGCCCGAGCGGCTCGGGCCCGGGGAGAACAGACCCTGCGCCCCACACCGCGCTGCTCATGGCGCAGGAGCTGGTCCGCTACCAGCCCACCGCTGAGGCCCACGAGCAGTGGCTCCAACGGCTCAACCACCTCGTCGGCACCTCCATGACGCGCCCCGCTCCGTTGCAGTCCAACATGCACCCCTCTCTCGCGGGCACGGTCGCAACAAATGCGCCTCCGCCACCTCCGGGGCCTGCACCGGCTGCGGCACAAAGGGCTGCTTCGCACGCATCCTCGCCACACGACTGCTTAATCGTGCAGCGCACCGCGCCCGACGCTCGTGTGGGGATGGAGCTCCAGCGAGACCGTCAGAACAGGCTCGTGGAGGAGCTCGGCCAGGCGGGACAGCAGAACCACGGCGTGCTTCAGCACGGGGTCGCTACGTACACCTCTGGCTGCATGGCGTTCACTCGCTCTCTGCGTCGCGTGGTCTGGCCGCAGAAGTTCAGGCCGGCTCTTCCCAAGGGCTACGACGGCTACAGCAACCCCGTCGAGTTCCTGCAGCTCTACACCACCTCCATCCAAGCTACGGGGGGAGACGACAAGGTCATGGCCAACTGGTTCGCCCACGCGCTACGCGACTCTGTGCTGTCGTGGCTCCTGAACCTCCCGGAGAACTCTGTGAACTCCTGGGAGGAGCTCTGCAAGCAGTTCGTCTCCAACTTCAAGGGACGTACGAGCGCGCCCTCACCCACAATGATCTGCGCGCTGTGGTGCAGAGGAAGGATGAAACGCTCCGCAAGTATATCCAGCGCTTCAGCCAAGTGCGCAACAAGATCCCGAACATCCCCGACACTCAAGTCATCGCCGCTTTCCGCGAGGGCGTCACAAACAGCAGGATGCTCGAGAAACTGGGCATCCACGACAAGCTCACCTCTGTGGTCAAGCTGTTCGACATGGCGGACAAGTGCACCAATGTAACAGCCCGTTTGTAACTTTCCAATTTTGTGTGCAATAAAATGGATATTCATGTCATCATTCCATATGTGGTTGCATTCATTTAATTATGTTGCTTCAAATTCAATTTGCAAATTTAAATTATTATTTTTGAATTCAAATGCTTTCAAATAAATTCTTTTCAAGTTTCAAATTATTTATAAATAATCAACCTAGATCTTAATATGACTACTTTGAAACTATTAAAAATTGTTCCAAAGTTCTTTTATGCCTTTTCTCTTATTTGTTTTACAAATACAAAAATAAGAATGTTTCAAAAGGAAAAAAAATATAAGGAAAAAAAAGCCGGCCCATCTCAGCCCGACAAGCCCGCATCTCCCCTTCGTCCTCGTACGGACAGAGGAGCGTCCTCCCCTTTCCAGCGTGGAGGAGCTGTGGAGCTCGCTGCCATGTCGCCCCCACAGCTCGCCACCTTCCCTCTCTCTCCCCTCTCTTTAAATCGCCCGGAGCCGCAACCCTAACCCTAACTCTTCTCCTCCCCCCCGCCGCTGCTTGCTCCCTAGCTCCCGCCGTCGCCATGGGACCCGAAGGCCTCTGTTCGTCGCCGGCGTGACCCCGGCCATCTTCTCCGTCCTCGTCGTGCCAGGAACTGCACCACTTCTCCCTCTGCTTCCATGACAGCTCCACGTCTGCTGATTCTCCTTCCTCTTCTTCGTCGAACGCGCGGACCCGAGCACTTCTCCGGCACCGACGCGCCATCTCCGGCCTCCCCAAGCCGTCCTCCGCTCGCCGCCAGAAGCCTCGGTGAGCACCTTTGGTTTCCCCTCCTCTTCCCCTTCAAACCGTCCTCGTTCGCTGCTGTCTCCCCGGCATCGGAGCTGCGCAGCCACGGCCGGAGCGGACACGACCGCACCGAGCACAAAGACGACGATTCCAGTTCCTTTTTCTTCGATCCGAGAGCAGAAATGGAAACCCTGGAGACGCACGAACACCTCCCACCCCCAAACGAAACCGCGCGCCCGGGATTGGTCACCGGCGTCGATCCCTTTCGCCGCCGAGTCCCTGCTGCCCGCTCTCTGTCCCTGCTCCGTCAGTTTTGTCAGTAACAGTTAACGCTAACCTAGCTAAAAACCTAAACTAACCTAGATCTAACAAGATCACTACCCTAACCTACTGGCTAATCGCACCGTCCGTCCGCACCGTGAGTCGCGAGTTCGAATCCTCCTCCCGCGGGCAGTGGAAAAGGAGCCCTTTTTTTGCCTCGTGTCACTCGCTGACAGGGCGGGCCCATTGGTCAGTGACCGTGGCGCCCGCAGCGCGTGGTCAGCGCCCGCGTGGCCCAGGGACCCACCTGACAGCCTCATGGGTGGGATCTGCGCACGGTGAGAAAATTCCTGGGCGCAGTTTCTTTGCACCGAAGCCCCTAGGTTTCTGTTTTCGCACCTGGGACCTCCCATGCTAGTGTTCTATAACGGACAAGTCCCTGGGAGTTTTCAGAGACACCCCTACACCTAAGAATGCAATAACTTTTAATTTATAAATCCAAATTAAATAAACTTTATATGTTTTTATATCAGAAAAATGCAATAAACATTATTATAACATTCTTATGTCATTTTGCATCATTTATTTTAAATGCTTAGTTTAATTTAACCAATGCACTTAAATAATTAAATATGGGATATGTGGGGTAGTAAATATATAATGCCATAATTCCATTTAATATGCTCATATCTTTTATACCATTTCTTGCCATGCTAATAAATATTTAATTTGAGTTGAAGTTAAATAATGTGCAATTAAATACTAAATATGGAATGTGTTAAGCAATTAATTAATTAATGCCTATTCCATTTAAATTAATTAGATCACCACATCTGCTTTATATTAAGTAACATTTAAATGGTTGGCTACACAAATCACTTGCACCCTAATCTTCCGCCGGGATGTCATCCCCGCTTTAATATGACCTAATCATCTCATACCATATTGCACCATCATTTGCTTGCGCATTTCTCTGTATTGATTATTGTTTCCTATTGTCTCTGTTTGGCTCTCTTTGGGTAGACGACGACGTGTCTGCTGCGAGTACCTACGATACTGAGGTTCCAGCTTTTGTGCCAGGCCACGAGCTGCCAGGCAAGCTTCTGCTAACCGGTTACACGATTGTTTGATTTTCATTCTTGCCTTTTGATCTATGCTATTCTAGTTATCGATTCTTGAATTGCTATCCCATCACATGTTTATCCTGCAGCCTATACAGCTATATCCCCACAACCCATAACCCGTTGCATGTTTATCTGTTGGCCTTTGCGAGTCGTAGTGCATGCTTAGGATTGGTTGAGCTAGTCGTTCCTTTGTCTTTATTTCATATGCTTAGTATGATATATTGTTCTACTATAATAAACTGATGTCTTATTTTGGGGTTCCATAATTAATAGATAAGGCACCAGGCGGAAGGCCTTGCAAGGTGCTTTGTTCTGCTCAGTGTCGACCTAGGAACTGAGATTTTGTCCTCGGATCCAATTTTGAGCGCACTAACCACTTGTGGTTGGCCCAATGGATCCCCCCTCGACTTTGAACGGACCCTCAGCTCGTCCATGTGCCGCAAGTAGTTCGGGTTTTCCATTCGCTCATATGCATGTGCATGATGATGATGTTCGATGAGAGGTTACTTGATACGGGGGGTCATACAGGGGTGGTACGTCGCGTAGCGGACAGTTCGTACTGTGGTTTGAGCCGCATGGTGGCGTAGTTACAAACTAATGAGTCCGCAATTGAGATTCGGCCGGACTCCTGACGCGGGTAACAACTCATATGGGTGGCACTTGGACTTGCTGTAGTGAAGGAATGAGTCCTGTTGAGAGGCCCTAATGTTTTTGACTGGGTTGATCATGCGAGTATGGGTACTGTAGTGCACCCCTGTAGGGTATAATCTTATCGATGAGCCGGGTCCACGGTTATTGACGACTTTGGTGATGATGCTGGCTAATAAGATCTAGACAACTTACAACTAATCATTGTTAATTAATGTGACTAGTAATATAGAATTATTTACACCATAAACAGTAACTAAAATTGTTTACGTGTGAGTATTCCCAGATTGCTTCCTCATACTTGGTTGAGGGGGGTTAATTTGAGAATGGGTTATGACTGCTGTTAGTTGTAGTTGGCTACTCAAACGCTCTCTTATCTCTCTCTAATTAGACGGAAGTCTTAGCGCGTCTCTTTAGGTTGCTAGTGCTGCTGCCGCTAAGTACACTTATTCCCATACTTTGGGAATCTTACAGTTTTGTAACCTGTTAGCTTAAGCTTGTTTGATACGCTTCGGTGTATTGACCCATTCGCGGGTTGTGGTTTTTCTGTAGTTGAGGATACTTCGCTCGACCAGGTGGGTCGATACTACGTGGAGTTCGACGACGAGATCTACGACGAGTAGTTAGAGTTCCCCTGGGCTTCTTCCTGGTGGACCGCGTGGATGGGCCTTCTTTTCCGTTTCGGCTTTGAGCCCTTTGCTTCTTGTCTGTACTCCGACCGGTTTGTTTCCGCTGCATGATGTAATGTTGGGACATGTGTCCTCTGATTGGTGCCATTAGCTATATTTTGCTCAGTGAGAGCTTTTGGATATTATATCCTTTCTTTGTGTCTGAGGTTTATTATGTGGTTTCAACTTGTTAAAAATCCGATTCGTATACCATGTGTGTATGTTTGAAGTATATGAGTTGGAAGACTTTTTGGGTTCTTGCGTGCACAATCTGGAAACGTATGTGACGTTGAGGTCGCCAAGAGCTGTCGGCCGATGATCCATTCCGAGCCTGGCCTGCTTGTTTCCTGGGATTGGTAACCCCAGTATGTTCTTGGTTGTGTGGCCCAACCGATACGTTTCGTTTGTGTAGCTTGAATTCAGGGTCTGACAGTTGGTATCAGAGCTTAAACGCACCTTCTGGAGCGAGGAAAATTACCGCACCGAGCACATAAACTTCGATGTCGCGCACATCGGCCTGCCGTACAACGCCATCCTTGGCTACCCCGCGCTCGCGAAGTTCATGGCCGTCACGCGCCATGCGTACAACATGGTCAAGATCCCCGGCAGCGCCGGCACGATCACCATAAGTCGGCATGTCCTGGACGCTACGCGCGCTGTTGAGATGGCCTACAAGACCGCCGCCATGGCCTTCCCCGCAGACGAGGACCAAGAGCCTCTTGAGAGGCCCAAGAAGAAGAAGCAGTTGTTCTCCCAGGAGGCAGCTGCTACCAAGAAGATCTCTCTGAGCCCAGGGAGCTCTGGGGCTGAAGGTTTGGGGGCTAGCGTCACCATTGGCGCCGCGCTGCCTCCAAAATAGGAAAGCGCGCTCGTCTCCTTCCTCCAGGCAAACTCTGACATGTTCGCATGGACACCGTCAGATATGTCTGGTGTACCGAGGGAGGTGATCGAGCACCACTTGGCCGTGTGCCCAAACGCGCGCCCCGTCAAGCAAAAAGCAAGAAAGCAAGCCCCCGAGAAGCAAGCATTCATCGTCAAGGAGGTCGAGAAGCTTAAAGCGGCAAAAGTCGTTCGCGAAGTCACGCACCCCACTTAGCTCTCCAACGGCGTGGTAGTCCCAAAACCCGCCGGCGGAGGCCGCCTTTGCATCGACTACACTGATGTAAACAAGGCCTGCCCCAAAGACCCTTATCCCATGCCCAGAATCGACCAGATCGTGGACTCCACGCCAGGCTGCGACCTCCACTGTTTTCTCGATGCTTTCTCTGGTTATCACCAGATTAAGATGGCTAAAGAGGATGAGGAGAATACGTCTTTCCTCACCCCATGCGGCGTGTATTGCTACGTCTGCATGCCCTTCGACCTAAAAAATGTCGGAGCCACTATCCAGAGGTTAATGAGGATAGCCCTTGGCGGGCAAATGGGGCGAAACGTTGAAGCATATGTCGATGACATCGTCGTGAAGTCGCGAGAAGGAAATACTCTTCTCGGAGACCTTGAAGAAACCTTCGCCAGCCTGCGCAAGGTGAACATCAAGCTCAACCCCGCCTAGTGCGTCTTTGGAGTACCTTCAGGCAAATTGCTGGGGTTCCTCGTGTCTCATCGGTGCATAGAGGCGAACCCAGACAAAATCAAGGCCATAGAAGGCATGCGACCTCCACGCTGGCTCAAGGACATGCAACGCCTGGCAGGATGCATGGCCAGCTTGGGTCGATTCATCTCCAAGTTCGGCGAAAGGGCCCTACCTTTTTCAAGATCATGAAAAGAATGGGCACTTTCAAGTGGAACCCTAGAGTTGAAAAAGCATTTGAGGACTTGAAGAAGTACTTGGCCAGCCCACCTGTAATGGTCGCCCCAAGGCTTGGCGAGCACCTGAAGCTGTACTTGTCAGCTACTCCACAAACAGCCATTGATGTCCTTGTGGTGGAAAGAGAGGAGCCTGTACTTCACAAGAAGAGTGCAACCACTCCAAAGAGAAAGCCTCCTGATAAAGAGCTCGACGAAAGGGCAGTCCTCACAAAGCCACCCCCAGGCCCAAAGCCTCAAGAGGGGACCGCCCCGAGTCAACCGCTGCAAGAGGTTCATGCCGAAGGGACTGAGGAGCCTCAAGAGGCTAACACACTTGAGGCCCAGGAGGAGCGATGCGAGGCCAAGTCCCTCGAGGCCACGTCCCTCGAGGCCACGTCCCTCAAGGCCACGTCCCTCGAGGCAAAGTCCCTCGAGGCCACGTCCCTCGAGGCCACGTCCCTCGAGGCAAAGCCCCTCGAGGTCGAGTCCTTCGACACTAAGTCCCGCGAGGCCAACACCCTCGAGGCCCAGGACAAGCCCCTTGAAGCCAACCCCATCGAGGGCCAATTTGGGCCACCTCAGGCGAAAGACGCCAAGGAAACAGGAACTACTCTCGTCGAGCATCCAGTTTACTTCGTCAGCACAGTACTACGTGATGCTCGCAAGCGGAACCCGATGCAGCAGAAGCTTCTCCTCGCACTTCTCATCGCCTCAAGAAAGCTGCGACACTACTTCTAGGGGCACCCCATCACGGTGGTAACCTCTTTCCCCCTGGAGCAAATTCTGCGCAACCCAAATGCAACAGAGCGTGTCGCAGGATGGAACATCGAGCTACATCCATTCAATTTGCGCTTCGATACCACAAGGCTAATCAAAGGAAGAGCGCTGCCAGACTTCGTCGCCGAATGGACTGATCCAACCCCTAAAGAGCCCTGGAAGAAGAGCACGAGTCCTCTGGAGCCGCAATGCCCAGCTACTGGACCATGAAGTTCGACGGAGCTTTCGCTTGTCGCCGCGGTGGGGCAGGCGTAGTCCTGACCTCACCCAAAGGCGACAAGTTGTATTACGCAGTCCGGCTGTGCTTCGGAATCGACAAGATATCCAACAACATCACCGAGTATGAAGTGCTGCTTGCTGGCCTACGCGCCGCAATCGCCCTAGGCGTCAAGCATATACTCATCAAGGGCGACTCCCAGCTGCTCGTCAACTTCTCCAACAAAAGCTACAAGCCTAAGGACGACCACATGGCCGCATACCTTGAAGAGGTCCATAGGCTGGAGATGAACTTCAGGGGAATGGAGCTCATGCATATCCCAAGAAAGGAAAATCAAGAGGCTGATGACATCGCCAAGCGTGCATCAAAGCGGCAGGCTCAGCCGCCAGGTGTCTTTGAAGAGATCTCGTCAAGGCATACATAAAGCAGCCCCTAGAGGCCCTGCCCGCAAGCACAGACAAAGCGCTCCCGCCACCACCTGCAAGCGGAGCTCCAGGCTGCGGGCCCCATAGGGGAGCGTCTGTTGCTCACAACGGTACACCAAGAGGCAGGATGGAATGACGAGATCAAAGACTACCTCCACAAAGGGATCCTTCCTGAGGTAGAAGATGAAGCGGAGCGAATTGCCCGCCAAGCAAAATCATACCAAATCCTCGAAGGAATTCTCTACCGCAAGCGCCCAAACGGCATCGCGCTCAAGTGCGTCCCTCCAGAAGAAGAAAACTGCTCATTAAGGACATCCACATCGGGGAATGCGGCCACCATTCGTGCGCCCGCACCCTCGCTGGAAAAGTCTTCAGGAGCGGATTCTACTGGCGTCAAGCGCTTCAAGATGCAACGGACATCATTCAAGCTTGTGAAGCCTGCCAATTCCACGCCAAGCAAATCCACCAACCAACGCTGGGGCTACAAACCATTCCGCTTCGTGGCCGTTTGTGGTCTGGGGGCTGGACATCTTGGGACATTTCCCAACGGTGCAAGGTGGATATCGCTACCTCTTCGTGGTCATTGGCAAGTTCACAAAATGGCCTGAAGTGGTGGCGACGCGCACAATCACAGCAGGCGCGGCGGTGAAATTCATCAGAGGCCTGGTCTGCCGCTTCAGAGTGCCTAACCGCATCATCACCTACAATGGCTCGCAATTCACAAGTGGCATCTTCAGAGCCTACTGCCAGAAAATGGGCATCAAGCTCTGCTTTGCCTCAGTCGCCCATCCACAAAGCAATGGACAGGCCGAGCGCGCAAACGCAGAGGTCCTCAAAGGCTTAAAGACCAGGACCTTCGATATCCTCAAGGGCCACCGCAATGGCTGGATCAATGAGCTACCCTCGATGCTCTGGTCCATCCGTACCATGCCACCCAAGCCCACCGCGGAAACGTTGTTCGCACTCGTCTATGGAGCTGAAGCAGTCCTCCCCGCAGAGAAAAAGCATGGATCCCCACGGGTCCTTGCCTTTAATGAGGACCAGCAAGAGGACCTCCACAACGACGACCTGCTTCTCCTTGAAGGGCTAAGACGCCGCGCCGCCCTCCGGTCGGCCAAGTACCAGCAGTCCCTGAGGCGCTACCACAGCGCAATGTGCGCTCGCGCACCCTGGAGGCAGGCGATCTCGTCCTCAGGCGAATCCTCTCCAGGGAAGGCCTCCACAGGCTGTCCCGCGATGTGGGAAGGTCCCTACAGGGTCACCCACATCGCCAGGCCTGGCGCGGCTCGCCTCGAGACGCAAGACGGCGTCCCCTTCAAGAATCCATGGAACATCAAGCATCTGCGCAAGTTCTACCCGTGATCATTATCACGTCAGGGAATTTAGCGAAAGAGGCAGCCCACGGCTCAACCTCCAAGCACCTTTTTGTCCCTCAAGGTTAAAAGCTCAAGGCTTAAACATCACAAACTTTCGTATCCGCAAGGAACAAGTTAAAAAAGTGATTATTGTCACGCCCGTGATCATTGTCACGTCGAGACGTCAAGCGGACGAGGCAGCCTACGGCTCAACCTCCAAGCATTTTTCATCTCTAGAGGTTAAAACGCCAAAAGGCTTAAACCTCCAAAAACATAGCTTTGTCTCCTAAAGGAACAAATGCAACCGTGGTCATTGTCACGCCCGTGATCATTGTCACGTCGAGACGTGAAGCGGACGAGGCAGCCTACGGCTCAACCTCCAAGCATTTTTCGTCTCTAGAGGTTAAAACGCCAAAAGGCTTAAACCTCCAAAAACATAGCTTTGTCTCCTAAAGGAACAAATGCAACCGTGGTCATTGCCACACCCGTGATCATTGTCACGTCGAGAAGACAAGCGGAAGAGGCAGCCTACGGCTCAACCTCCAAGCATTGTCGTCTCTAGAGTTTAAAACGCCAAAAGGCTTAAACCTCAAACACATGCTTTGTCTCCTAATGGAACAAACGCAACTGTTGTCATTGCCACGCACGTGATCATTGTCACGACGAGACTCCTTGCGGACGAGGCAGCCTACGGCTCAACCTCCAAGCATTCTTGTCTCTGGAGGTTAAAACGCCAACGGCTTAAACCTCCAAAGCCCCAAAGGCTTCACTCGAGGGAAAACCCTCCGATCTCTCAATTAAAACGAGCCACCTCAGACCGTTGAGAGTCTCTGCCACCAACAGGTGGTCCCCATGCCTCGACATGGTCAGAGCATTCACTTGGCAATCCCAAGCATAATGACTCAATCTCGTTCCTAACTGAACTTAGCGCTTCGGCGCCGCTTAAAAAATGCTTTTTGTGGGGTTTTTATTTACGCATTACTATTGTTGAAGTGTGCGCTTATATCTCTCCATATGCGTACCTCGCGAGCGGGTGCTGAGTACGGTGCCAGTGCCTCAAATGACACACCAGCAGCACTGCAAAATCCAAGAGTCTGAGCTCTGTCTGGAGGGCAAGATCCCACAAACACGCCATCTCTACAGAGGACCTTGGTACTTACTCTCCTCGCAAGGAACGCCTGAGGGGACCTATAAGCGCGCACGAGTCCCTTGAACCGTGTTTCAGCGTTTGGGTTCGCCCCTCTAATACCTGTAGGGAAGAATTCACCCGCGAGCCCGAAGGGGCATCCGTGAGCGACCCCTCAAGTGGGCAACCTCGCCAGGCGAAAAGCCTCCCCAGGAGCGACCCCTCAAGTGGGCAAACTCGCCAGGCGAAAAGCCTCCCCAGGAGCGACCCCTCAAGTGGGCAATCTCGCCAGGCGAAAAGCCTCCCCAGGAGCGACCCCTCAAGTGGGCAACCTCGCCAGGCGAAAAGCCTTCACAGAGCGAAAACCTCGAGAAGCTAAGTCTCGCACCCACGCTTTAAGAGCGTTTTTCTCTCCCTAGCGCGCGTCTTTGCCCCTCGAGCGACTTCGCTTTCCCTTACGCTTCATGGACTACTAGCACGTCTAAGGGGGGGCACTTGAGCATCGCGACTCAAGGCTCTTACCTCTCCTAGGCCTAAACTCCCCCCCGGCCTTGCGGAGTCATTGCTCCCGCATACCGAGGTGGCGGAGTCATGGCACGAAGAGATGGGACGTAACAACGCAGAGAACAAATAGACATGAAGATGAGTTCAAAGAGACCTCACGAGGGGCAGACAAGCTCGCATTAAAACAACAGTTAAAAGTATATTACAAGCCAAAAGTCTCAAGATGTCTAAAGCACATAGCTGGTGCAGATACAAGCGCTCGCAGGCGCAGTCAAGAAAGGCTCAGGGGGATGCAGCATCGCTTTGGGCCTCCTCCTCCCTGAAGTCCGGCGCAACCTCCACGCGCCTGAAGCGGCTGCAGAAGGCATCCACCTGCTCGCGGAGGGAAGACGAGACGCGCTGAGCGCCCTCGCCGGGAGCAACTTCGGTCACCAAGCGGAGGTCGAAGTCCGGCAGAAGGAGCTTGATGTTGGTGAAGATACGATCAACAGCCACCCCCAAGAGCTGCATGCTCTCGTCTTCGATCACCGCGCGAAGCTCGGCAGCGGGGCCCTACAGCGCCGCGAAGAGCTGGTCAAAATAGGCCAGGAACGCGGCGACGTCGTCGTGGCTTCCGGTCCCAGGACACGGCGCGTCTGCGCCGAGCCGCGTCGCAAGCTCGCCACTGCGCGCGCCAACTTTTCAAACAGGCGGTCACACTGCATCGCGGGCGCACTGGACGAAGGGCCAGCGCCGTGAGTCGCCACGTCGCGAGCCTCCTCCGCTCGGCGCCAACAGGCCTTGGCGCGCTTGAAGCGGCGTGCCAGCTTGGAGTTGGCCTTCTCGAGCTCAGCGAGCCCCTAAGCGTCCGTAGCATACTCGGCTTTGAGGCGGTCCTCCCGTTTCCGCAGCCGAGCACGATACTTCTGAAGAAGGGACCGACGGAGATGTCTCTCGTGCTCCGTGAGGGCCCTCTGCGCCGCTCTCGTCCTCTTGGCGAAGCGCCGCTCCAAGCGCTCGTCAGAGCGCTTCTGAGCAGCGACGTGCTCGTCGAACCTCGAGATCGCCCGGGCCAAGGCTCCCTCGCGCGCTTCGAGGGCCTCACGCTGGGCAGCCAAGTCCTTCTCCGTCTGGAGACACTGCTCCTCGCGCCGCTGCAGCTCACTCCCCCTGAGGGCCAGCTGCCGATCGCGCTCGGCCAAGCACTTGCGGTCCTCCTCCAGAGCGGCCTGCGCGGCCTGGTGGGCAGAAAGTAGCTGGGAGTCCAACCGGCCCAGCTCGCAGCGCTTCTGCGCCAGCGAGCCCTCCATCGCCTCACGGTCGGTTGTGGCCCCTCGCAGGAGCTCCGCAGCGGTGTCGCGCTATGCCTGGAGGGGCTCAAGTAGCTCCGCGGCATCACGAATGGCTCCGTCACGGTTTTCCTTGGCAAAGCTGATGGCCTCTTCGCGAGCTGGGCCACCTCGCGACGCCCCTTCGCAATATTATAGTGGTCTAACCACCCCTTTGCAATATTAATGACGAGCAGATGTAGCATGCAAGTCATGGGTTACTTAATTAGTATGGAAGATAACAAACCCAACCATTATTTCCTCATGAGCCAGTGAACATTGACATAAATCAGGGATAATTTTGAATAAAGATAGCACAAGAAGTATTTACTTGGAGTGGCGCAAAATACCACATAGTAGGTAGTATGGTGGACACGAGTGGCAAGGGTTTTGGTTTATGGTTTGGGTGTATGAGAAGCATTCCCTCCCGGTACAGGTCTTTGGCTAGCAAGGTTGGGTAGCAAGAATAAGAGTTGATGGATACAAACAAACATACATGTAGTAAAGACAATCATGCAATTCTTACTTGAAGGCACACACAATTTTAAGATGTGAATAGTAAGCTTGTCATCGACAAGTGAGAAAGATCAATGAATGCTACATTCTACATGTAATTCTTTTTCCACTTAAGTCACATAGTATTGTAGCTATTGACCAATGCTAAGTTTGCCAAAGCGAAAAGATTTACTATATGTTCCCAAAGTGATTACTAAATGACAAGATAAACCATACATGATAAAAGTTGCAAACTAAAATAAGGTGTGCAGAAAATAAATCATAACACTTCTCATTAATATTCCATAACGGCAACTCACACCAAGGGATACATAGATAACCAACTAAAAGAGAGATACTTCCACATTGAAAACCATCATATAAGATAACTTCCCTACTCATGATATGACACTACTAAAAAGGTAAGAGATGAAAGATAATTGTTATACCGCGGCACTCCCCCCAAGCTTGGAACAAGCTAAGGGAGATGCCAATACTGTTGATGAATAACTCCTTCGGTGGTGACGGAGATGAGTCCTCTTGATCCAGCTTCCAAGGTAATGGTTCTCCATCAAAAAACGATGCCTGGGTCTCGAGGATCCTGAAACTCGCAGTAGCGCTAATGCGTTTAAACCTGGTTTCATACTCACAGTTATGGTTCTGAATTTCATAGAGTTGCGCCTGAAGAGTGTTGGTGGTCTTGTGGAGTGAGAGGATGTCCTCCCAGAGCTTCGAAGTCTCTTCTTTGTGCTTGGCCATAAGTTCAGAACGGATCCGTTGAACAATGTCCACCTCACGCTCCGCCATCTCGTTGTACTTCAAAACCTCTTGCTCCAGACTCTTCATCCTATCCTCCATGCTTCCTTCTCCTTGGGGGCCTTGAACATCTTCAACTTGTACCTTCCCTTGCTTGAGAGACAACTCTTTGGGATGCATCTTCAAATCGTTCATGTACGGGTTGACGACGTTCGTAAAGAAAAGTTCCTTGGAGGGCTCGGATGAAGACATGATGGCTCTAGATCCATGACTTAAATATGGCAGAAACAACTCGAAACAAGAACACGTTGAAAACACGATATACGGACCTCAGGGGCTTCGGGTAAATATATAGCAAAAATTTACGAAATATAAGGAAGGCAACAGGGCGAAACCGAGTAGGAGAGGAGCTCCGAGGGCTCCCCACCTGGTGCTCGCGCGGCCAGGAAGGGGCCCGCGCCACCACCAGGTGTGGGCGCCTCGGACTTCGTGTCCAGCTCGTTTCGTCTCATAATTTTCCATATTTTCCAAAAATAAATAATAGGTAGCTCAAAATTAAGTTAGCAAACTTTTTCTTACCGAAACTGTACCTTTTCGAAATCAGGTTTTGCAGGTTCAGAAATATTTTCCTTAATATATTCTTCCGGAGTGATTGCTTGAATAATATCAACATCTTCATTACAAGAATCTCCCGAATATAATGCTTGAATCTTTGTCCATTTACCACTTGTGTGGAGTCATCCTTGAGCGAATCAATTTTTATCGCACCCGAACGAAACACCTCCACAATGACATATGGTCCTTCTCACTTGGAGAGTAATTTTCCTGCAAAGAATCTAAGACGAGAGCTATACAATAGAACTTTCTCACCAACATAAAACTCTCTCTGAAGGATTCTCTTATAATGCTATCTCTTAACTTTTTCTTTAAAGAGTTTAGCATTTTCATAAACGACACTTCTGCATTCATCTAGAGAACTCAAATTAAGTAATCTCTTCTCACCAGCAAGTTTAAAATCTCTATTTAGTTCTCTCACTTCCCAATAATGTGAGGACCCCTCTGACTGCCCGTCAGAGTTGCCCACGTTATGTAAACAGATCACGATGCCAATTATCAGTGCATCGCGATCACATAACCAACATGGTATACAAAGTTACAGCATACAACTCGAATAGAATAAGACTTACATAAATACTGGTCACATGACCAAGTATGCAAACATCGTCGCACATGACGAAAATGAACTAAGGTACAGCGGAAGATTTCGACTAGCGTCGGCCCGCGTCACGTCTTGACGCATTCCCACAGAGCAGTTGAGCGGGACACTCAGTTGGCGTAGTCGCTTACATACTCCTCCTTGTTGCCGTACATCTCCCAATTGCAACCTGGACGTTTGAATATCCAGGGACATAGCCATATGAGTACATTTACGTACTCGCAAGATCACCTCTAGGGCTAAGTTTTTATGGTAATGCAAGTAAAGTATTTTCGAAAACTATGATAGCTCCTATATACGAGTATAGGGCTTATTTTCGAATACCATGATTTTCGGACATAGAGAATACGGCATCTCTATATCTTTGTTGAAGAAAACATTTAGAGATAGAATTCTCATCTCTTAGATATAGCAAGGACATATACAAGTTTGAAAACCTTATTTTGGAAAAACTTTGTCGAAACACTAGGATAGGGGTAACCCTTTTTCCTGACTCGAGATCGGACTAGTTGTCTCCCCGAGACCAACCATCCTCACCCGAATTCCGTACCTCCCAGGTACCACTTTGTTGCCTTCTTGTTCCTTCGATAACATTTCTCTTTGGCAACCATAAAAACAGCCAGTGTGCCTAGTGGGACCTTTCCAACCGTCGATGACCGCAGACGCGACTATTCGAATAGATTGACACTCTGCAGAGGTTGTACACTTTACCTACACCTATCTGTCATTCCGCCGTGTCTACCACGGCCCGTCATACGACAGCATGCGGGGGTCCGGATAACACGATCAAATCTTTCCACTATGACCACCCTAGTATCGGGGCCTCCCGGTAGGTTTGTTCTCCTCGGCACCGTGTGCTCCACTAGACCTCTTGGTCTTTCCTCGGGAGCCACAACGCCACGTCAGGAGACCCGCCGTAATCGTCCGGCTGTTGGTCCTCAACAGTGTATTGTCTCTTTCGGACGACAACCCGGCTTCGAGGTTCCAGCCCCCATAGAAAGTATGAGAGCCCCAACACTAAAACAGACAAGCTTCCGACTAAGCCCTACCCATGTCAGTAGTGTGGTTGCACGGGTTAATTGTTCAAGCGGCAGCTAGGTTCACACTTTGTTTTTCAAAACACTTCCTCATCCGACTACTCCCAGCAGCTCGGGCTTTCGCAAACACCTCCGATTGCTCCCAGCAACTCGGGTTTTAATAAAACACTTGTTCGCCGATTGCTCCCAGCAACTCGGGTTTTCCTCCGTAAAACAATTTTATCAAATAGGTCCCCCTCCTATAGTTTTGAGGTAAGACAACAGAATATACTACTAGAAAACTTTATCTTTTTGATGAAGCCCTCAACAACAAGGCTCACCAAATAACCTCTTTTTGTATCACCTATAATATTCTAGTAGATAACTTTGGCCAAACAATATTTTGTAAAATAGTTTTCGGGTGGCAAGGTGCCACAAAAGAAGTAAAACATGCATTATTTTATTTTAAAACAAAACATGCTTGATAAAATAATAGGATTCATTGTAGTGGTGAGGTGGGCTTGCCTGGCTCAGCAATATGTCCTTGGTCTTGATATTGATGTTCCTCAGGTTCCTTCCTCACTTCTAGTTCCTTCCCGATTGTATCTAACGTCGTAAACAGGAAAATGAAACATACTCAGAATACAAGGCAGAGCTACAAGGACATACTAAACAACAAGCATTGCACAAGACACTGAGCTAACAATCAAAAACAAACAACTCCTTTAGCTAAACAACAATAACAACAAAGTCCATAGAGCTAAGACAAACAACAAATTCTCCTAAGAAAATATATACAACAACCCTGAGTATTAAAAGGGTAGTTCTACAAAACACTAAAACAACACATCACTTAGGGTTATTATATCATTTAACAAGAGTTGTTATAATAGCTGCAGTAAACACTTCAGACAAAAGTATCTTAGTAGTTCAGGAAATACTTCAGACAAAAGTATCTTAATAGTTCCGGAAATACTTCAGACAAAAGTATCTTAATAGTTCCGGAAATACTTCAGACAAAAGTATCTTAATACACAAGCAAGTGTTAACATTAACACTAGCATTGAGCACACTCACAAGCAAACATGTTACTAGCTCAAGAAACACCTACTTTTAAGTACCTAAGCGACAAACAATAGTAACATCACTGTCCAAACAAGTTTATGACTAAGAGCTATAAAGGTGCATTAAGCCTATTTAATAAGACACTGCAATTCATACCACTTCAACAATTAAACCAAACAATCACACAGTAAACAAGTGTTGACAGCATATCTTGAAGAGAACAAACCATACAACAATCATTACAAAGCACAAACAATTACTGTATAGCATTTAACACCAAACAATAATTCACATGCATGACACACAAATGAAATTAGTGCAACTCCTAGGAAACAAGATGAACTATGTGAAACTCAAAAGTGAAGGGACAAGCAATACTTTCAGGAAATTTATTAAGGCTATTAAAGGATAACCTGAGCTTCTGGACTTATGAGTTACTAAGCACATCAACACATAACAATTCAAGTAAAACAGGGAATTAACTTATTACATTTATTGGATAAATAAGATGATGTTTAAAGAGATAAAACATAACACACAAACATACCCACAAGCAAAGCATATAAACACAATTGATGTTATTATTAGGGTACAACGTGAATAATACTAAACATAAGTAAACAATGCACCACACATTATAAAAGTGGTTTAATCAATTAATTATTATTGAGTTAAGGTTCTGGTTTTCAAAAGATGATTAGTAATATTTCTACAATTCATATTTGCTAAGAACAGATGATTAAAAAAACTAATACTTCTATTAGCCAAATATTGTTGTTTTGGTAGATAAATCATAACTCCTAAGATCATGTTCATAAAGTAGAATCCTTCTACCACAGTACACCTAGTAACCATATGAAGTGGCGAAAATTGGATTTGCATCAAAATCTATTACTAAACAGAAGCTAAAACTCATGCAAATGCCACTGGTCTCAAAACCATAATGAATATAGCTTCGGTTTTAGGAATCTCCTGCATGCAAGGTTAATTGCTATGGATAGGTATTGACTTAATACTTCTCTAGAAACTGGATTCACTTAATTTGGACACTCATAGCTCCATATATTTCAGTTTTAGTGGAACCCACACATTTTACCAATAATAGTGTGCAGCACAAGATATGATTTATTTTTCGACAAATCCAACTTTGCATGATAAAGAAAATGCATAGGTACCACACAAAAATAATATTACACCATTTGCATAAACATATAAAGCACAAACAAGTCAAACTAGATACATGCAAATAACAGAAAATAATGATATCCATTTTAAAGTGTAATAACCTACTGTTTTAGAAACTAATCTACCAAGAGCAAAATATGAGAGTTAAAATTCTACCAAGCTAGATATGATAGCTACTACTCATATCTAACACATGCAATTGGATTTGCTCAAAAATTTATTTTTAATAATGAACTAAAAATCCCCAAAGTGGTACTGGTGTCAAACTTAAACATGATATAACTTTAGTTATAAACATCTCCTGCATGCACGGCTTATAGATCTGGATAGGTATTCTCCTAAGCTTTTTCAGAGAGCTCAAGTTATAAACATCTCCTGCATGCACGGCTTATAGATCTGGGTAGGTATTCTCTGAAGATTTTTACAAGATTGGACATAGAGAACACATACAAACATATTTTTGAGAAAGGCCTGTGCCAAATGGTCAAGAAAACACATAGCTATGCTACAAAATTTATTTCACAATTTTTGCATGCACAGATCTAGCAGAAATTAATTAAAGCTGCACTACAAGATTAACAGGGAAATAACAGGAAATATGGATCTAAAAAAAAACAAGAGGCGGGCCGGATCTGCCAGGAGATGGGCCGCCAGAGGCAGGCCGGCCCAGTGCGCTGCACGCCCAGGCCAAGAGGCACGCCGCCACCGGATCTAGATCGGGTGGCTGAGATTAGATCGCCAGGGTTCAAACGTCGATCGTCGATTTGGAAATCGACGGCTCGTGGCCGTCTTCTTCCTCGCGACACACGTGGCAGGGACGGAAACCTAGGGGGAAGAGGATGTGCGCGCGGGTCTCACCTAGCGCATGCTCTGGACGAAGGCGAGGTCGGATGCGGATGCAGAGGGCCGGGGAAGGCGAGGGATGGACGCAGTTCAAGTCGGCGATGCTCTAGAAGGTGAGTATGCCGAGGGTGTCCACGACGGCCACGGCGAGGTCCAGACATCTTCGGTGCTTCCTGAAACGAACGTAGATGTCTTAGAGGAAAGCTGGGGAGGAGGAGTACTCGATGGTACAGAGGGGGAGGCGAGAGAGGGGAAGCAATGGTGGCATTCATGCTCGGAAGCCATGAACCCGAGCGAGGTTTCCTGCACGATTCCGAGAAGAAGAGAGGGAGAGCTCGCACGGTCTCGCAAGAGGTGAGGGAGTGGAGAGAGGGGAGCACAATGGGCAAAGAGAGGGAGTGAATGGGAGGCTCGGCTTGTGAGACTAGGAGGGTGGCCGTTTTCATGGCATTCGGGCACAGAGAGGAAAGAAGGAGAGGGCTCGGGCAGGGATTGGCGAGGTAGGGCGGTGTGCAATGATGCTCTTCTGCGCCACACCTTCTTGGACGCTAGCTGGTGGCGTCGAGCTGTTGGAGGGAGGAAGTAGAGAGGTGAGAGGTTTTCAGCCCGCTACGTGCTCGACAGAACGTCCGAGAGAAAAAGGACAAATAATTTGGGGTTAGGGTTTGGACCATGCCGCGGGTAAGAATTTTTCCAGAGGTGTGGAGGTGCAAGGAACATTCTAAAACACAAGATGGGCAATGGGAGAGGGTTGGTTTAGGTGAATAATTTTTTTGGATACTTAGCTTATGTAACTAAGCATGGATGGATCAGTCCACTCTTTGCATAAGATATTTTAAAACAAGATGACTAGGTTAGAGGGGATATAGGTTTAGTATTTAGTTTAAAAGTATAGGTCAAAGGAGTTCAATAACAACTATATGCAAAAATGGCAAGTTGCTATGTTATAAAAGAGATATGGTCATCTTAAGATTATGCACTCAACTCCATTAATAATTAGTGACCAAAAGATTTTGTTTATTGTCAAGAGGAATAAAAGTGGGAAGTAGGGATGGTGATGATAAAGTCAGGTGTAACATCCCAATTTTGCGAAAATTTAAAACTTTGCATTCATGCATCATTCATTATTTAGTCATAACAATTTATTACATAAGTACAATTTTTATTTGTAATTAAGAGTTTAAATAATTTATAATTCCATAAAGAGTTTATTTAAACCTCCTAAATAATTATAATTTTCATAATTTATCTAATAGGCAAGAATAATGCTAAAAGGTTCTAAATTTAATAATCTTTCAAAAAAATATTTTTATGAATTTTTCTAAAGTATTTTGGCTGAGTATAAAAATCATTTTGAGTAAATAGTGAAAACAGAAATTATTTAGAGAAAAGAAAAGAACAAAAAAAGAAACAGACCGTCCTCCATATCTACCGCGCGCACGTTAGATAGCAGCCCATCGGCCCGCTCCAGCGCGCGCCTCGCTCCTCTCTCGCTGACAGGTGGGCCCCACCTGTCAGCCGTTGTAGGGTACCTGCACTTTAAATAAGGCAGATAGCTGTGTATAGTGCAAATCCCTGGATCGATTAATTTGCACACACAGTTTACGATGTAATATCACAACAAAGCGTCAATTTTATTACATCGATGATCCAGAATTACAAAATTTTCGATACAAGTTGCATAGCATAAAGCTAGCATTGAAAAGTACACAGCGGAAATACAATAGCAGTGAGTCTCTATAACTTCCATGCTGCCACAGGCGAAAACATGTTGGTTGTAGACTCGAAACGTTTAAACGAAACCTCACTCGTCATCTGGTCAAATCTGCAATAAGAAAAATATTGCAACAACGTGGGTCAGATTCCATTAAAAATGAAGTCTGGCAAGTGACACTATGGTGGACACTTAATGGAATAACTCTAAAGCCTATATGCATATTTGGCTGGTGGAGTTCAAGGCTAATTTGCATAAAGCCAATTTTTCCTACTCTTTGGAAAACACTTTTCTTGAAACCTAGACGAGTATGGCATGAAAACCATAAATCTCATCTTCCCTTGTTCACCCATCAAGTTTTATTTCTGAAGTTGGAATGATGGAATCCTCCGTTGACGTCTGTGATCAGCTGCTCAAATTGTCCGTGCCGGGGACACGGCTAAGTACTAGTTTTACACTCTGCAGAGGTTGTGCACTTTCACCATTGTACCCATTCAACCCAAATTATCCTTTACACACCATTTGTGACAAGGAAAGGAGAGAATGAGACGAGATCTTTCAGAAGCATTTTCCCTCCAACTCTGGCTTGACCCGTTCCACCTAACATCCCCCTACATCTGCTTGTCAAGCGGGAGAGAGTCCACGCAACGTAATTGATCAAGCCAGAGCCCATATGGCAATGGCTGCACTGGAAGCAATCGTCACTCGGAGTTCTTCAGATTCCTCTGATCCTGGGTGGCCATTCACAAGTGTACATACTCCAGGAACCATAGACATGGACCCGAGTAGCCACTCAACATAAACCATACAACCACTTACCACCCAGGTGTTTCATTCTTAACTTAGTAGAATTTAGATTTTGACAAAACAACATTTGCATAGCATCAATAATTCTACTAAGTATTGCATAGGAACCTAGACACAGGAATAAGGAATTCTACACAGGTTTAGCATAGCCATTCTATCCTACACATGCATATAAAATACACTAAGTAATGCATATATAAATAATAGGAAGTTTATGAGGTGTGCCACTTGCCTTTGAATGTTGTCGTTGTTCACAACTCTTTTCAACGATACTCGGGACTCTCCGTTCAATCTAACAGTATAGACAAGCAACAAAACAACAATCAACAGCAAGCACAACTCCACAATGCATACAAACACATACTAGACGAATAAATAAGTTTTATAAAACTTTCTAAGGAAAATATGTTTATGCACGATGTGCAAAATATTCCTAAGGGCTAGAAATGCTTTTTCATGCCATGAAAATCTTTTTAGTTAATGCAATGCAATTAGGTTGGTCCAAAAGGACTAAGGGCTAAGGTCATGAGTTGAATAAAATATTTTGTTTTATATCATCTTGAATAAGCCCTCTAATGGCTTAGTCTTGATGTGTAGAAATATTTAGAGTAAATACTAAGTCATTTGTTCAAGATGATCAACAATTATTATCAACTCTTTGTAAATTGGATATTCACTAAAGTGAGAGAGACAGACACCCGGCCAGCCACTTAAATCGTGGAACAGGTCTCATGTACGTGGACATGTAAGGTTTGTTTCCAGGCCGCTTCATCCCACTATGTCGCTAGGATCCAACAACTTCAAGATGATAAAATCATGATCAAAATTTGTTTAAGTCAAATGTGAAAGACAAGATTAGAAAAGAGGGACAAGATAGAAGAAAGATGTAGTTGTCCTCCAGGCTTCATCTCCAGACTTGTATTATTCTCCTTGATGATGTCTTGGTTGAAGTTTTGATAGACTTGATAAATCTTCAGACTTGGTAGTTCTTGTATCCTCGAGGCTGGTCTTGGATTTACTTAGTCATCATGAAGTCTAACAGAAGAAGGAGGGAGAAAGAAGAAAGAGGGAGAAAGACTTAGAAAATATTTCTGGTTGGTCTTCATGCACTTCTTCTTGATCTTTCTTCTAAGTGCTTCCACTCCTTGGAGATTCTTCTGGAGTCTTGTTTCTCTAAGTCCTTCATTGGTCTTCCAGCTCCATGTTGAAAATTACTAAGTGTCTAAGTGTAGCACTTCACAAAAATGCTAAGTTGAAATTATTTCTAACTTAGACAAAACTAATGAAGAGGGGTTTTCCTATGAGAATTATATCTACAAAATAAATATGCTATGCATGAAATGAAATTTTAAATCACAAGAAACATCAAAATAACTTTTGTGATTTCTTTATAAATATGCATGAATTTATAAATGCAATTTAATTAATTTCTATTTTTGGAAAATATAATAAAAGGAATAATTATAATATTAAAGTTTTCTATGATTAAAATAATATAATTTTATAAATAGTGTTAATAGAAGGGGCATTTTAATTAAATTTATAGCAATTTACTTTAATCAAAATTAATATTTTTATTAATAGTTATGTTGAAAATACTCAAACTATTCAAATTAAATATATAACTATGTATTCATTCAAAAATTACTCAAAAATATTTTATAGCAGTGGCATCAATTTACAAATATTCCAAAGTTTCTAAAACAATTTTATTTGCAACTTTTGAATTTATAGATTTAAAGTTATGACCAAAAATACCCAAATTCACCATTAGAAATTTGAATATTTTAAACTAAGTCAAATTTGAATTTTGGCAGATCCAAAATATTCTACATGTCGAGGGCTTTCCAAAAATATAAAGTTTGTTAAATTTGGATAAGTGGTTTAAAAGTTATGACAGATCTAAGTGGCAGGGGCTTTTCTGCAAAACTGCCATTTAATTTTATTCGGAAAAAATAAAATAGAAAAGGCTGGCTGACGTGGCATGCTCTGATTGGCTCGGATCTAGGGTTAACATGGACCGTAGGATTTTATGAAGATCGGACGGATCGGATCTGAAGATACCTTTTCGAGGCGATCTGATCTGGGCCATTGATCGGAGATCGAACGGTCTCGGTCGCTTTGGCCAGGACGTGGCGGCGCTGGGGTGGCCGGAGACGGGACCGACGGCGGCGGTGGTCGGTCGTGGACGCCGGCGACGCTGCGTGGGCTCCCCGAGTGCGCGGACGACGGGCCAGGGCGCGGCGCAACACGGCGAATCTTATGGTGGTGGTGGCGACGCGGGATTCATCCAAGCGCGACGTGGAGGAGCGGTTGAGGCGGCTCGGGCGTCGGCGGACTTCCGTCGAGCTCGTCCTCGACGTTCTTCTGCAGGAAATAAGGTAGGAGGGGGTTCAAGAGTTGCGCAAGAGCACGGGGAAGGGAGAGGAGAGGTTCTCGGGCTCGGGGTTACATTTACCTCGCCGGAAACGATGGAGAGAGGCGGCGGCGGCAGTGCGGCTCCGGCGAGCTATTGCAGCGGCCTGGCGGCGTGTTTTCGAGAGGGGGAAGAGGGTAAAGGTGCGGCAGGGCCTGGGGTTTATATGGGGGGGAAAGGAGATCAAATCCCGCAAAGGACGCCGCGAATTGAGCTCGGATCGGTGGAGGGATCGGAGGCGAAATTTTCGGACGGAGGTTGAAGATGGAGTGATGTCAGCAGTGACGTCATCAATTTTCCTTTTTCTGATTTCTCCAATTTAATTCATAACTTTTGATTTAAATGTCCAAATGAGGTCAAACAAATTTCTAAAATTTTGTAAAATTATTATCTTTCTGGTAAACCAATTGTGGGCATGTTTTGAATATTTTTGAAAAATAATATTTTGAAATATTGATTAAATACAAATTTGACACTTAAAGTCAAATTAGAAATTATATCTTAATTAAATTTTCTTTTGACTAAATAAAATTTGTAAAATACCCATATTCAAAATATGTTTGAATTTAAGTTATTTAAACTTATTTTGCTGAAATCATTCGTCTTTAATTTGGCATAATATTAAAGAACAACATATAACTAATTAGAAGGAAATGGGAAATATAATGAATTCCATTTTTAATTCTAAATGTTTTGTACTCCATTATGTTTTATATTGTGCTTATTCATTTGAAAAAAAAACTTCATATCAACTTTGGAAAAGATTTTTGTTTTAATCCATTTCTTATTTAGAATATATTAATCATTTCATGCTTTAAATATAAATGAATTTCATTTAAGCAAATGAAGAGTTTATTTGGATAATTCATAAATTTTAATTTATGATGTTTTAAAGTTATAAACTATAGGCTTAAGAAAATTACAATGGAATAATAATTTTTTTAACTTGAAACAAGTTTTGAAAATAATGTTAAACTGAGATATTTGAAATATTAAACTCTTTAATATGTTTGAAGTCTTTTATAGTTGGTTTTCTTATGCATTTAATATTTTATTTTTAATAAAAAGAAAAGTTTTAAATTTTAGTGATTTTTGAACATTATAAAATGTTGGGATGTTACAGACTACCACCCTTAAAAGGAATCTCGTCCCCAAGATTCGGAGAGGCTAGAAAGACAATGCAAATGCTTGAATGATTATGATAACTCGAGATGTTTTGAGAAATGAAATTTCTGACATGGAAACTTGAAAACTTGGCAGCGAATGTTTTTTTTTTTGATTAGGAGGATAGAGAGATAGTTTGAGATCTCGGGGTTTAAGCGACTGGGTTTGAATTATCTAGGTGGCTACCACCCTTAAAAGAAATTTTTGTGGTCAGTCTAGAAACTTTGTTTAATCTTGTTTATTTCTCTGATGTAAAGCGTACAAGTATTCAAAATACAATGGCATGTGGTGGATACAGAAAGTTTTTAGCACTCACGTTTTCCACTCGGCCCTTGGAGAGATTTATTCTTCTTCCACTCAGGGCAGCCACTGACATAGTGTCCTGTTGCTCCGCATCTGCGACATATCACGGGACTGATGATTTTCTTGTGTGAGCGTGTAAGGCATTTCTCCTTCATCTTTTCTGGGCACTTATCAGCATAATGTCCCTTCCCCTTACATTTGAAGCAAATTACGTCGCTTAAGTTCTTCTTCTTCTTCTTAGGTGTTTCCAGGGCTAAAAGTTCTTCCAAATCTTGTTTGCCATATTCTATCTCAATAAAAGAAGTCCACTCTCGTTTGATGTGACAACTTCGAGCCAGGTGATCTCCTTTACACTTATAGCAACACTTAAAGTCAAATTAGAAATTATATCTTAATTAAATTTTCTTTTGACTAAATAAAATTTGTAAAATACCCATATTCAAAATATGTTTGAATTTAAGTTATTTAAACTTATTTTGCTGAAATCATTCGTCTTTAATTTGGCATAATATTAAAGAACAACATATAACTAATTAGAAGGAAATGGGAAATATAATGAATTCCATTTTTAATTCTAAATGTTTTGTACTCCATTATGTTTTATATTGTGCTTATTCATTTGAAAAAAAAACTTCATATCAACTTTGGAAAAGATTTTTGTTTTAATCCATTTCTTATTTAGAATATATTAATCATTTCATGCTTTAAATATAAATGAAATTCATTTAAGCAAATGAAGAGTTTATTTGGATAATTCTTAAATTTTAATTTATGAAGTTTTAAAGTTATAAACTATAGGCTTAAGAAAATTACAATGGAATAATAATTTTTTTAACTTGAAACAAGTTTTGAAAATAATGTTAAACTGAGATATTTGAAATATTAAACTCTTTAATATGTTTGAAGTCTTTTATAGTTGGTTTTCTTATGCATATAATATTTTATTTTTAATAAAAAGAAAAGTTTTAAATTTTAGTGATTTTTGAAAATTATAAAATGTTGGGATGTTACAGACTACCACCCTTAAAAGGAATCTCGTCCCCGAGATTCGGAGAGGCTAGAAAGACAAAGCAAATGCTTGAATGATTATGATAACTCGAGATGTTTTGAGAAATGAAATTTCTGACATGGAAACTTGAAAACTTGGCAGCGAATGGTTTTTTTTTTTGATTAGGAGGATAGAGAGATAGTTTGAGATCTCGGGGTTTAAGCGACTGGGTTTGAATTATCTAGGTGGCTACCACCCTTAAAAGAAATTTTTGTGGTCAGTCTAGAAACTTTGTTTAATCTTGTTTATTTCTCTGATGTAAAGCTTACAAGTATTCAAAATACAATGGCATGTGGTGGATACAGAAAGTTTTAGCACTCACGTTTTCCACTCGGTCCTTGGAGAGATTTATTCTTCTTCCACTCAGGGCAGCCACTGACATAGTGTCCTGTTGCTTCGCATCTGCGACATATCACGGGACTGATGATTTTCTTGTGTGAGCGTGTAAGGCATTTCTCCTTCATCTTTTCTGGGCACTTATCAGCATAATGTCCCTTGCCCTTACATTTGAAGCAAATTACATCGCTTCAGTTTTTCTTCTTCTTCTTAGGTGTTTCCAGGGCTAAAAGTTCTTCCAAATCTTGTTTGCCATATTCTATCTCAATTAAAGAAGTCCACTCTCGTTTGATGTGACAACTTCGAGCCAGGTGATCTCCTTTACACTTATAGCAACACTTGGAGTTACTTTTGGATATCATCGGGTGTGACTTTACTCCCACTTCATTATCCCTCTGGGCAGGAGCTTCAATCGTCCTTGGACCATGGTTTGGTTCAGTGTCCCTACCACTCTTCTCATTTATGCAGTTCAATGAATAATGTCCTTGTTTCTCCAGGGTCTTCATGAGAGACTGTTGCATTCCTACCTTGGTTTGCTGGATAGCTTGTTGTACCAAGGGATATAGTTGACACCGTATTGGGATATGATTTGTTCCTTCACACAGGACGCAAGTAACCTGACTTGTGAGGCATCCTTTAACTGGACGTATGGTATGACCATGGGGCCATTCATCAGGACATTCTTTGGACGTATGTCCTATCTCTCCACAAGTTTTGCATGCCTTTAGTTTGGTCATGAGGTTCTCTTCAAAATCACTATGGTTCTGATCAATCTTAGGCAGGTGGTCATTGATCAACTTCCACAGCTGACTCTGGTTCTCTAATAGTAGTCGCATAGTTGTATGCAAATCGCCGGTGTTGGTATTGGGGTGAGACATCTGTTTGGTTTAGAAAGCAATGAGTTGAATTATTCGTACTTATGGAGGAATCCTAGTTCAATAAAACAAAACAAGGCAACCAATCTATAACAAAATCAATCAACATCTAACAAACATCAAGCAACAAGGTTCAAACACAAGCACACACATACGTGAAAATTTTCAAAACTTCTTTTGAAAAACCGAACTAATTGTTTATCGAACGAAACACACCAATGTCATGGAAAGACAAAATTGATAGTACTGCCATACCACAATTTGATAGGTCAATACATCATCGGATCTCGTTATTCTAATGGGTAGGTGGTCTAATCTGTCTTTTTCTTGAGTGCCTCGAGTTCTTCCTCAACTTCCTTGAGTTCTTCAAGATACTTTTGGGTGTTGTGAAGTCTAAAATGAAGTCTTTCTGCAAGGTACTCGATGGCTCTCCATGCTGCATTTCTTGCTGAATCAAAGAATGATGTGTGTAGTATTGGGTTCGTGAACATGCAGTCACCCTCAGTCTTGTGGTCAGCTTCTTTGCTCATGTATAGATGGACTTGCACCCACCAATACTCTTGACCTTCATCCATGAAAGGGAAACCTTTGTATACTACTTCTCCTTCAAAACCTAAACTCCTCATGTTATCCTTAAGTTCTCTTGGAAACTCAGTCTCGCATTCCAAGGTCATGGTCATCACTGGTCCTTTCTTGAGTGCTTCAATGAGGACGGTCATCTAAAGAAAACAGAGAAGAAACTTAGAAATGAAATAGATAAGATTTTTACAAGAATGATGTTTGAAAAATTCTTATTTTCAGAAAAATAAATGAAATAGATTTTCAATCCTATGGCCAAATCCTATTTCTATCCAAACCTAGGGTTTCGAACCTACATGCAACACAGTGCTCTGATACCATCTGTAGCGTACCTGCACTTTAAATAAGGCAGATACCTGTGTATAGTGCAAATCATTTGTCTTCGATTCATTTGCACACACAGTTTACGATGTAATATCACAACAAAGCGTCAATTTTATTACATCGATGATCCAGAATTACAAAATTTTCGATACAAGTTGCATAGCATAAAGCTAGCATTGAAATGTACACAGCGGAAATACAATAGCAGTGAGTCTCTATAACTTTCATGCTGCCACAGGCGAAAACATGTTGGTTGTAGACTCGAAACCTTTAAACGAAACCTCACTCGTCATCTGATCAAATCTGCAATAAGAAAAATATTGCAACAACGTGGGTCAGATTCCATTAAAAATGGAGTCTGGCAAGTGACACTATGGTGGACACTTAATGGAATAACTCTAAAGCCTATATGCATATTTGGCTGGTGGAGTTAAAGGCTAATTTGCATAAAGACAATGTTTCCTACTCTTTTGAAAACACTTTTCTTGAAACCTAGACGAGTATGGCATGAAAACCATAAATCTCATCTTCCCTTGTTCACCCATCAAGTTTTATTTCTGAAGTTGGAATGATGGAATCCTCCGTTGACGTCCGTGATCATCTGCTCAAACTATCTGTACCGGGGACACGGCTAAGTACTTAGTTTTACACTCTGCAGAGGTTGTGCACTTTCACCATTGTACCCATTCAACCCAAATTATCCTTTACACACCATTTGTGATAAGGAAAGGAGAGAATGAGACGAGATCTTTCAGAAGCATTTTCCCTCCCACTCTGGCTTGACCCGTTCCACCTAACATCCCCCTACATCTCCTTGTCAAGCCGGAGAGAGTCCACGCAACGTAATTGATCAAGCTAGAGCCCATATGGCAATGGCTGCACTGGAAGAAATCGTCACTCGGAGTTCTTCAGATTCCTCTGTTCCTGGGTGGCCATTCACAAGTGTACATACTCCAGGAACCATAGACATGGACCCGAGTAGCCACTCAACATAAACCATACAACCACTTACCACCCAGGTGTTTCATTCTTAAGTTAGTAGAATTTAGATTTTCACAAAACAACATTTGCATAGCATCAATAGTTCTACTAAGTATTGCATATGAACCTAGACACAGGAATAAGGAATTCTACACAGGTTTAGCATAGCCATTCTATCCTACACATGCATATAAAATACACTAAGTAATGCATATAGAAATAATAGGAAGTTTATGAGGTGTGCCACTTGCCTTTGAATGTTGTCGTTGTTCACAACTCTTTTCAACGATACTCGGGACTCTCCGTTCAATCTAACAGTATAGACAAGCAACAAAACAACAATCAACAGCAAGCACAACTCCACAATGCATACAAACACATACTAAACGAATAAATAAGTTTTATAAAACTTTCTAAGGAAAATATGTTTATGCACGATGTGCAAAATATTCCTAAGGGCTAGAAATGCTTTTTCATGCCATGAAAATCTTTTAAGTTAATGCAATGCAATTAGGTTGGTCCAAAAGGACTAAGGGCTAAGATCATGAGTTGAATAAAATATTTTGTTTTATATCATCTTGAATAAGCCCTCTAATGGCTTAGTCTTGATGTGTAGAAATATTTAGAGTAAATACTAAGTCATTTGTTCAAGATGATCAACATTTATTATCAACTCTTTGTAAATTGGATATTCACTAAAGTGAGAGAGACAGACACCCGGCCAGCCACTTAAATCGTGGAACATGTCTCATGTACGTGGACATGTAAGGTTTGTTTCCAGGCCGCTTCATCCCACTATGCCGCTAGGATCCAACAACTTCAAGATGATAACATCATGATCAAAATTTGTTTAAGTCAAATGTGAAAGACAAGATTAGAAAAGAGGGAAAAGATAGAAGAAAGATGTAGTTGTCCTCCAGGCTTCATCTCCAGACTTGTATTTATTCTCCTTGATGATGTCTTGGTTGAAGTTTTGATAGACTTGATAAATCTTCAGACTTGGTGGTTCTTGTATCCTCGAGGCTGGTCTTGGATTTCTTAGTTGTCATGAAGTCTAACAGAAGAAGGAGGGAGAAAGAAGAAAGAGGGAGAAAGACTTAGAAAATATTTCTGGTTGGTCTTCATGCACTTCTTCTTGATCTTTCTTCTAAGTGCTTCCACTCCTTGGAGATTCTTCTAGAGTCTTGTTTCGCTAAGTCCTTCATTGGTCTTCCAGCTCCATGTTGAAAATTACTAAGTGTCTAAGTGTAGCACTTCACAAAAATGCTAAGTTGAAACTATTTCTAACTTAGAGAAAACTAATGAAGAGGGGTTTTCCTATGAGAATTATATCTACAAAATAAATATGCTATGCATGAAATGAAATTTTAAATCACAAGAAACATCAAAATAACTTTTGTGATTTCTTTATAAATATGCATGAATTTATAAATGCAATTTAATTAATTTCTATTTTTGGAAAATATAATAAAAGGAATAATTATAATATTAAAGTTTTCTATGATTAAAATAATATAATTTTATAAATAGTGTTAATAGACAGGGGCATCTTCATTAAATTTATAGCAATTTACTTTAATCAAAATTAATATTTTTATTAATAGTTATGTTGAAAATACTCAAACTATTCAAATTAAATATATAACTATGAATTCATTCAAAAATTACTCAAAAATATTTTATAGCAGTGGCATCAATTTACAAATATTCCAAAGTTTCTAAAACAATTTTATTTGCAATTTTTGAATTTATAGATTTAAAGTTATGACCAAAAATACCCAAATTCACCATTTGAAATTTGAATATTTTAAACTAAGTCAAATTTGAATTTTGGCAGATCCAAAATATTCTACATGTCGAGGGCTTTCCAAAAATATAAAGTTTGTTAAATTTGGATAAGTGGTTTAAAAGTTATGACAGATCTAAGTGGCAGGGGCTTTTCTGCAAAACTGCCATTTAATTTTATTCGGAAAAAATAAAATAGAAAAGGCTGGCTGACGTGGCATGCTCTGATTGGCTCGGATCTAGGGTTAACATGGACCGTAGGATTTTATGAAGATCGGACGGATCGGATCTGAAGATACCTTTTCGAGGCGATCTGATCTGGGCCATTGATCGGAGATCGAACGGTCTCGGTCGCTTTGGCCAGGACGTGGCGGCGCTGGGGTGGCCGGAGACGGGACCGACGGCGGCGGTGGCCGGTCGTGGACGCCGGCGACGCTGCGTGGGCTCCCCGAGTGCGCGGACGACGGGCCAGGGCGCGGCGCAACACGGCGAATCTTATGGTGGTGGTGGCGACGTGGGATTCATCCAAGCGCGACGTGGAGGAGCGGTTGAGGCGGCTCGGGCGTCGGCGGACTTCCGTCGAGCTCGTCCTCGACGTTCTTCTGCAGGAAATAAGGTAGGAGGGGGTTCAAGAGTTGCGCAAGAGCACGGGGAAGGGAGAGGAGAGGTTCTCGGGCTCGGGGTTACATTTACCTCGCCGGAAACGATGGAGAGAGGCGGCGGCGGCAGTGCGGCTCCGGCGAGCTATTGCAGCGGCCTGGCGGCGTGTTTTCGAGAGGGGGAAGAGGGTAAAGGTGCGGCAGGGCCTGGGGTTTATATGGGGGGGAAAGGAGATCAAATCCCGCAAAGGACGCCGCGAATTTGAGCTCGGATCGGTGGAGGGATCGGAGGCGAAATTTTCGGACGGAGGTTGAAGATGGAGTGATGTCAGCAGTGACGTCATCAATTTTCCTTTTTCTGATTTCTCCAATTTAATTCATAACTTTTGATTTAAATGTCCAAATGAGGTCAAACAAATTTCTAAAATTTTGTAAAATTATTATCTTTCTGTTAAACCAATTGTGGGCATGTTTTGAATATTTTTGAAAAATAATATTTTGAAATATTGATTAAATACAAATTTGACACTTAAAGTCAAATTAGAAATTATATCTTAATTAAATTTTCTTTTGACTAAATAAAATTTGTAAAATACCCATATTCAAAATATGTTTGAATTTAAGTTATTTAAACTTATTTTGCTGAAATCATTCGTCTTTAATTTGGCATAATATTAAAGAACAACATATAACTAATTAGAAGGAAATGGGAAATATAATGAATTCCATTTTTAATTCTAAATGTTTTGTACTCCATTATGTTTTATATTGTGCTTATTCATTTGAAAAAAAAACTTCATATCAACTTTGGAAAAGATTTTTGTTTTAATCCATTTCTTATTTAGAATATATTAATCATTTCATGCTTTAAATATAAATGAATTTCATTTAAGCAAATGAAGAGTTTATTTGGATAATTCATAAATTTTAATTTATGATGTTTTAAAGTTATAAACTATAGGCTTAAGAAAATTACAATGGAATAATAATTTTTTTAACTTGAAACAAGTTTTGAAAATAATGTTAAACTGAGATATTTGAAATATTACACTCTTTAATATGTTTGAAGTCTTTTATAGTTGGTTTTCTTATGCATTTAATATTTTATTTTTAATAAAAAGAAAAGTTTTAAATTTTAGTGATTTTTGAACATTATAAAATGTTGGGATGTTACAGACTACCACCCTTAAAAGGAATCTCGTCCCCAAGATTCGGAGAGGCTAGAAAGACAATGCAAATGCTTGAATGATTATGATAACTCGAGATGTTTTGAGAAATGAAATTTCTGACATGGAAACTTGAAAACTTGGCAGCGAATGTTTTTTTTTTTGATTAGGAGGATAGAGAGATAGTTTGAGATCTCGGGGTTTAAGCGACTGGGTTTGAATTATCTAGGTGGCTACCACCCTTAAAAGAAATTTTTGTGGTCAATCTAGAAACTTTGTTTAATCTTGTTTATTTCTCTGATGTAAAGCGTACAAGTATTCAAAATACAATGGCATGTGGTGGATACAGAAAGTTTTTAGCACTCACGTTTTCCACTCGGCCCTTGGAGAGATTTATTCTTCTTCCACTCAGGGCAGCCACTGACATAGTGTCCTGTTGCTCCGCATCTGCGACATATCACGGGACTGATGATTTTCTTGTGTGAGCGTGTAAGGCATTTCTCCTTCATCTTTTCTGGGCACTTATCAGCATAATGTCCCTTTCCCTTACATTTGAAGCAAATTACGTCGCTTAAGTTCTTCTTCTTCTTCTTAGGTGTTTCCAGGGCTAAAAGTTCTTCCAAATCTTGTTTGCCATATTCTATCTCAATAAAAGAAGTCCACTCTCGTTTGATGTGACAACTTCGAGCCAGGTGATCTCCTTTACACTTATAGCAACACTTGGAGTTACTTTTGGATATCATCGGGTGTGACTTTACTCCCACTTCATTATCCCTCTGGACAGGAGCTTCAATCGTCCTTGGACCATGGTTTGGTTTAGTGTCCCTACCACTCTTCTCATTTATGCAGTTCGATGAATAATGTCCTTGTTTCTCCAGGGTCTTCATGAGAGACTGTTGCCTTCCTACCTTGGTTTGCTGGATAGCTTGTTGTACCAAGGGATATAGTTGACACCGTATTGGGACATGATTTGTTCCTTCACACAGGAAGCAAGTAACCTGTCTTGTGAGGCATCCTTTAACTGGACGTATGGTATGACCATGGGGCCATTCATCAGGACATTCTTTGGACGTATGACCTATCTGTCCACAAGTTTTGCATGCCTTTAGTTTGGTCATGAGGTTCTCTTCAAAATCACTATGGTTTTGATCAATCTTAGGCAGGTGGTCATTGATCAACTTCCACAGTTGACTCTGGTTCTCTAATAGTAGTCGCATAGTTGTATGCAAATCGCTGGTGTTGGTATTGGGGTGAGACATCTGTTTGGTTTAGAAAGCAATGAGTTGAATTATTCGTACTTATGGAGGAATCCTAGTTCAATAAAACAAAAGAAGGCGAACAATCTATAACAAAATCAATCAACATCTAACAAACATCAAGCAACAAGGTTCAAACACAAGCAAACACATACGTGAAAATTTTCAAAACTTCTTTTGAAAAACCGAACTAATTGTTTATCGAACGAAATACACCAATGTCATGGAAAGACAAAATTGATAGTACTTCCATACCACAATTTGATAGGTCAATACATCATAGGATCTCGTTATTCTAATGGGTAGGTGGTCTAATCTGTCTTTTTCTTGAGTGCCTCGAGTTCTTCCTCAACTTCCTTGAGTTCTTCAAGATACTTCTGGGTGTTGTGAAGTCTAAAATGAAGTCTTTCTGCAAGGTACTCGATGGCTCTCCATGCTGCATTTCTTGCTGAATCAAAGAATGATGTGTGTAGTATTGGGTTCGTGAACATGCAGTCACCCTCAGTCTTGTGGTCAGCTTCTTTGCTCATGTATAGATGGACTTGCACCCACCAATACTCTTGACCTTCATCCATGAAAGGGAAACCTTTGTATACTACTTCTCCTTCAAAACCTAAACTCCTCATGCTATTCTTAAGTTCTCTTGGAAACTCAGTCTCGCATTCCAAGGTCATGGTCATCACTGGTCCTTTCTTGAGTGCTTCAATGAGGACGGTCATCTAAAGAAAACAGAGAAGAAACTTAGAAATGAAATAGATAAGATTGTTACAAGAATGATGTTTGAAAAATTCTTATTTTCAGCAAAATAAATGAAATAGATTTTCAATCCTATGGCCAAATCCTATTTCTATCCAAACCTAGGGTTTCGAACCTACATGCAACACAGTGCTCTGATACCATCTGTAGCGTACCTGCACTTTAAACAAGGCAGATACATGTGTATAGTGCAAATCCCTGGATCGATTCATTTGCACACACAGTTTACGATGTAATATCACAACAAAGCGTCAATTTTATTACATCGATGATCCAGAATTACAAAATTTTCGATACAAGTTGCATAGCATAAAGCTAGCATTGAAATGTACACAGCGGAAATACAATAGCAGTGAGTCTCTATAACTTTCATGCTGCCACAGGCGAAAACATGTTGGTTGTAGACTCGAAACCTTTAAATGAAACCTCACTCGTCATCTGATCAAATCTGCAATAAGAAAAATATTGCAACAACGTGGGTCAGATTCCATTAAAAATGGAGTCTGGCAAGTGACACTATGGTGGACACTTAATGGAATAACTCTAAAGCCTATATGCATATTTGGCTGGTGGAGTTCAAGGCTAATTTCCATAAAGCCAATTTTTCCTACTCTTTTGAAAACACTTTTCTTGAAACCTAGACGAGTATGGCATGAAAACCATAAATCTCATCTTCCCTTGTTCACCCATCAAGTTTTATTTCTGAAGTTGGAATGATGGAATCCTCCGTTGACGTCCGTGATCAGCTACTCAAACTGTCCGTACCAGGGACACGGCTAAGTACTTAGTTTTACACTCTGCAGAGGTTGTGCACTTTCACCATTGTACCCATTCAACCCAAATTATCCTTTACACACCATTTGTGATAAGGAAAGGAGAGAATGAGACGAGATCTTTCAGAACCATTTTCCCTCCCACTCTGGCTTGACCCGTTCCACCTAACATCCCCCTACATCTGCTTGTCAAGCCGGAGAGAGTCCACACAACGTAATTGATCAAGCCAGAGCCCATATGGCAATGGCTGCACTGGAAGCAATCGTCACTCGGAGTTCTTCAGATTCCTCTGTTCTTGGGTGGCCATTCACAAGTGTACATACTCCAGGAACCATAGACATGGACCCGAGTAGCCACTCAACATAAACCATACAACCACTTACCACCCAGGTGTTTCATTCTTAACTTAGTAGAATTTAGATTTTCACAAAACAACATTTGCATAGCATCAATAATTCTACTAAGTATTGCATAGGAACCTAGACACATGAATAAAAAATTCTACACAGGTTTAGCATAGCCATTCTATCCTACACATGCATATAAAATACACTAAGTAATGCATATAGAAATAATAGGAAGTTTATGAGTTGTGCCACTTGCCTTTGAATGTTGTCATTGTTCACAACTCTTTTCAACGATACTCGGGACTCTCCGTTCAATCTAACAGTATAGACAAGCAACAAAACAACAATCAACAGCAAGCACAACTCCACAATGCATACAAACACATACTAGATGAATAAATAAGTTTTATAAAACTTTCTAAGGAAAATATGTTTATGCACGATGTGCAAAATATTCCTAAGGGCTAGAAATGCTTTTTCATGCCATGAAAATCTTTTTAGTTAATGCAATGCAATTAGGTTGGTCCAAAAGGACTAAGGGATAAGGTCATGAGTTGAATAAAATATTTTGTTTTATATCATCTTGAATAAGCCCTCTAATGGCTTAGTCTTGATGTGGAGAAATATTTAGAGTAATACTAAGTCATTTGTTCAAGATGATCAACAATTATTATCAACTCTTTGTAAATTGGATATTCACTAAAGTGAGAGAGACAGACACCCGGCCAGCCACTTAAATCGTGGAACAGGTCTCATGTACGTGGACATGTAAGGTTTGTTTCCAGGCCGCTTCATCCCACTATGTCGCTAGGATCCAACAACTTCAAGATGATAACATCATGATCAAAATTTGTTTAAGTCAAATGTGAAAGACAAGATTAGAAAAGAGGGAAAAGATAGAAGAAAGATGTAGTTGTCCTCCAGGCTTCATCTCCAGACTTGTATTATTCTCCTTGATGATGTCTTGGTTGAAGTTTTGATAGACTTGATAAATCTTCAGACTTGGTGGTTCTTGTATCCTCGAGGCTGGTCTTGGATTTACTTAGTCATCATGAAGTCTAACAGAAGAAGGAGGGAGAAAGAAGAAAGAGGGAGAAAGACTTAGAAAATATTTCTGGTTGGTCTTCATACACTTCTTCTTGATCTTTCTTCTAAGTACTTCCACTCCTTGGAGATTCTTCTGGAGTCTTGTTTCGCTAAGTCCTTCATTGGTCTTCCAGCTCCATGTTGAAAATTACTAAGTGTCTAAGTGTAGCACTTCACAAAAATGCTAAGTTGAAATTATTTCTAACTTAGAGAAAACTAATGAAGAGGGGTTTTCCTATGAGAATTATATCTACAAAATAAATATGCTATGCATGAAATGAAATTTTAAATCACAAGAAACATCAAAATAACTTTTGTGATTTCTTTATAAATATGCATGAATTTATAAATGCAATTTAATTAATTTCTATTTTTGGAAAATATAATAAAAGGAATAATTATAATATTAAAGTTTTCTATGATTAAAATAATATAATTTTATAAATAGTGTTAATAGACAGGGGCATCTTAATTAAATTTATAGCAATTTACTTTAATCAAAATTAATATTTCTATTAATAGTTATGTTGAAAATACTCAAACTATTCAAATTAAATATATAACTATGAATTCATTCAAAAATTACTCAAAAATATTTTATAGCAGTGGCATCAATTTACAAATATTCCAAAGTTTCTAAAACAATTTTATTTGCAATTTTTGAATTTATAGATTTAAAGTTATGACCAAAAATACCCAAATTCACCATTTGAAATTTGAATATTTTAAACTAAGTCAAATTTGAATTTTGGCAGATCCAAAATATTCTACATGTCGAGGGCTTTCCAAAAATATAAAGTTTGTTAAATTTGGATAAGTGGTTTAAAAGTTATGACAGATCTAAGTGGCAGGGGCTTTTCTGCAAAACTGCCATTTAATTTTATTCGGAAAAAATAAAATAGAAAAGGCTGGCTGACGTGGCATGCTCTGATTGGCTCGGATCTAGGGTTAACATGGACCGTAGGATTTTATGAAGATCGGACGGATCGGATCTGAAGATACCTTTTCGAGGCGACCTGATCTTGGCCGTTGATCGGAGATCGAACGGTCTCGGTCGCTTTGGCCAGGAGGTGGCGGCGCTGGGGTGGCCGGAGACGGGACCGACGGCGACGGTGGCCGGTCGTGGATGCCGGCGATGCTGCGTGGGCTCCCCGAGTGCGCGGACGACGGGCCCGGGCGCGGCGCAACACGGCGGATCTTATGGTGGTGGTGGCGACGCGGGATTCATCCAAGCGCGACGTGGAGGAGCGGTTGAGGCGGCTCGGGCGTCGGCGGACTTCCGTCGAGCTCGTCCCGACGTTCTTCTGCAGGAAATAAGGTAGGAGGGGGTTCAAGAGTTGCGCAAGAGCACGGGGAAGGGAGAGGAGAGGTTCTCCGGCTCGGGGTTACATTTAACTCGCCGGAAACGATGGAGAGAGGCGGCGGCGGCAGTGCGGCTCCGGCGAGCTATTGCAGCGGCCTGGCAGCGTGTTTTCGAGAGAGGGAAGAGGGTAAAGGTGCGGCAGGGCCTGGGGTTTATATGGGGGGAAAGGGAGATCAAATCCCGCAAAGGACGCCGCGAATTTGAGCTCGGATCGGTGGAGGGATCGGAGGCGAAATTTTCGGACGGAGGTTGAAGATGGAGTGATGTCAGCAGTGACATCATCAATTTTCCTTTTTCTGATTTCTCCAATTTAATTCATAACTTTTGATTTAAATGTCCAAATGAGGTCAAACAAATTTCTAAAATTTTGTAAAATTATTATCTTTCTGTTAAACCAATTGTGGGCATGTTTTGAATATTTTTGAAAAATAATATTTTTAAATATTGATTAAATACAAATTTGACACTTAAAGTCAAATTAGAAATTATATCTTAATTAAATTTTCTTTTGACTAAATAAAATTTGTAAAATACCCATATTCAAAATATGTTTGAATTCAAGTTATTTAAACTTATTTTGCTGAAATCATTCATCTTTAATTTGGCATAATATTAAAGAACAACATATAACTAATTAGAAGGAAATGGGAAATATAATGAATTCCATTTTTAATTCTAAATGTTTTGTACACCATTATGTTTTATATTGTGCTTATTCATTTGAAAAAAAACTTCATATCAACTTTGGAAAAGATTTTTGTTTTAATCCATTTCTTATTTAGAAAATATTAATCATTTCATGCTTTAAATATAAATGAAATTCATTTAAGCAAATGAAGAGTTTATTTGGATAATTCATAAATTTTAATTTATGAATTTTTAAAGTTATAAACTATAGGCTTAAGAAAATTACAATGGAATAATAAAAAATTTAACTTGAAACAAGTTTTGAAAATAATGTTAAACTGAGATATTTGAAATATTAGATAATTTTTATTTTCTACCACCCTTAAAAGGAACCACCATACCGAAGAAGAAGCAACTTGGGAACGGGAGGATGATCTTCGGGAAATACACCCACATCTTTTTGAAGGCCAAACCGAATCTCGAGGACGAGATTCATCTTAAGGGGGTTAGGTTTGTAACATCCCAATTTTGCTAAAATACTTTGCATTCATGCATCATTCATCATTTAGTCATAACAATTTATTACATAAGTACAATATTTATTTGCAATTAAGAGTTAAATAATTTATAATTCCATAAAGAGTTTATTTAAACCTCCTAAATAATTATAATTTTCATAATTTATCTAAAAGGCAAGAATAATGCTAAAGGTTCTAAATTTAATAATCTTTCAAAAACACATTTTTATGAATTTTTCTAAAGTATTTTGGCTGAGTATAAAAATCATTTTGAGTAAATAGTGAAAACATAAATTATTTAGAGAAAAGAAAAGAATAAAAAAGAAACGGGCCGTCCTCCCTATCTACCGCGCGCGTTAGATAGAAGCCCATCGGCCCGCTCCAGCGCGCGCCTCGCTCCTCTCTCGCTGACAGGTGGGCCCCACCTGTCAGCCATCTTCCACCTCCGTCCGGAGATCACGCCGGAGATGGAGACCGAGTCCTAGCCGTTTCCGGCCGTTTCCCGCCGCGTCTAGCGCCCCTGCCCCCTCCTATTTATACTCCTCGAGGCCACCTCCATAACCCCCCCCCCCCCCCAAAACCCTAGCCTCCTTCGCCTCCAGGCCGCTCGGATTTCCGAGCTCCGCTGCCGCCATTTCCGACGGTGAGTTTTAGCAACTCCGGCGGCATCCGCTGCCCCCGAGCCTTTCTTCCCCTCTGGTTATGTTTACTATAACCGTGCGCATCTTCGTGACTTCGTGATTGGTCTCCTACCGCAGCTGAACGTCGTCCCCATCCGCGAACCCCGCCGCCGGCCGCAAGCACCAACTCCGGCGAGAATTTCCCGGGGAACGGCGACGCTCCGAAGAACCACGCTTCGCCACCGACCCCGCCTCGTCGTCCTCTACGTAATGGTAAGACTCGTTCGTCCCCTAGACCTCTAGGACTCGAACGCGCACGACGCCGGCCGTGGCGCCGCCGCGGTCGGAGGACCTCCGGCGAATTCGCGCCGAGGCTCTGGTTGCGAACCGTTGGATCTAGATCCGTTTAATCCCGAGTGCCCGTTTTTATGTAGATCGGACGGCCGTGCTGCCGATCCGCGTCGAAGCGGTACCGTCCAATAGGATCGTGCCACGTAGCCCTCTTATTTTCTTTTTCGCAGGAATTTTATAAATAAAACAGAAATTATGCAAAACTTAGAAAATTCATAACTTTTGTTCTGTAAATCCAAATTCAATGATTTTTATATCCACGGATAGCCCTGCTAATGTAGTTTATTTCCAGGTCATTTGTTTTTACTTTTGACAAATAATAATACATAAGATCATCCGAGGAGTAATTCGGCTATTTAATCCATAACTGAAATAATAAAAATGTTTTACAAATAAACACAATTGTTTTAGGTTTAGGTTATTAACCTCTGCCCAGGAATATTAATATGTGTCTTATTTAAAAACTTTAGTAGAACAATGAAAGTTGTAATTATAGAATCTAAAATTTTCTATATTGTTTTCAATTATTCAATCGTTAAGTGAAATAAGAATTCCCTAGAATTTGCATCCCATGCATTTAATAACAGAAGATATAATTTATTGAAAAGTGTGCCTAATTATACACATGGCATCTCATACATGCATACATCTTTTGGATTGATGTTGTGGGATATCGTGTGGATATTTATTTGTATGTATTGCTTGTGGTAGATTGTGAAGGAGAGGAAGGACCTGCTTGTGATTGCTATTCTTGTTGTGCCTGCCCCTCCTGTTGCCAAGGCAAGTGACTTCATAAAACACCTACTATTTTATTCTATTGCATATGTAGTGTTTTCAAACAGTATTTGCAAAAGTAGTATGCATGATAGGTATTGGGAGATTGTAGTATGCTATGCAAACCTTTTAGGTTCCCCTTAGAAATTCAAGATTAGACCCCTATTATATTTTAGTGGAAGCACCTGCTGCAAAAATGATTGTTTTATGGTTGATGTGATAAATGAAAATTTCCACCAAATTAATTTAACGCCTGGGTGGATTGGGTCGATCGAGGAGGTTTCAAGTTGAGTGGCTTCTCAGGGCCAAGTTTCATGGTTGTCTTCGCCCAGGATAGTTTCTACTTACTTGGGGCCATGATATGCGGTGTTAACCTGAGTTGCTCACTTGTGGTAGGCCACCCAGGGCTATGAGATTTAAGTTTACACTGAGTCTAGTTGCTTATCGTGCAACCATTGGTCAATATGGGCTCTGTCTTGATGGAGTAAGTTGTTGTGGACCTGGGTCAAGAGATTGATGGTGGTAGAGTTGATAGGATGGTGGTAATCTCTTAGTATGATCATGGGAAAGCAACTTCTGAAAAGTCTCGTCTTGATCTTCTCCTTTTCCTTCTCACTAAAGGAGTGTAGAGGATAGTTTGGGTTGATTGAGTCTAATGGTGAAAGTGCACACCCTCTCGAGAGTTAAAACCTAAGATCTTAGCCGTGTCCCCGGCGTCGGACAATTTGAGTACCTACACAAGGCTGTGTTCTGAAAATCTCCTCATCTCAAATTTCTTAATAAAACTTTGTTGGGTGAACATGGGTAGGAGGCATGGACTTGTCTCGAGATTGTCTCTGAAGGAGAAGATATTGATTTAAGAAAATTGTTTATCAAAAGTAGGAGAAAATTTTCTTTGCGCAATAGCCTTGAGCTCCACCATCCAAAATAAGCATATAGTTATAGCTTAATAGAACATTAGGAATTAAAGTCACTTGCCACCACAATTCAATTGTGCTGACCCTTTATAGCTGGGCTGCAACTAAACCTTGCGGAATGTCCGAATGAGGAGTAAGGGGGTCGTCTTCGAGCTACAACCAACATGATTTGTCAGTGGCTTCATGGAGAAGATGTAGCTCCATGCTACCTTTAGTATTGCGTTTGAACTCTGAAATAAAGTGTGAACTATTTATTCAGCTAGCATTTCCGCTATGCTAAGTTGTAAGGATATTTGTTTTTGGATCATTCGTCTCGTTCTGTAATAAATTATGACATTGTACTTTGATATTACATCTTATTGGAGAATGTGAGACTTATGTGATCCAAGTCTTTGCATTATTCATATGTGCCATTGCTTTCGTAAGCATGGGCACTACAGATGGTATCAGAGCACGAATGTTGCCTGTAGGCTCGAAACCCCTAGGATTGGATACAAACCCTAAAATAAATATTTTTTTATTAATAAATTCGAAATACCAGACTTCTTTTCTTATAATATGTTCCTTACCTTCTACATTCTTATTTTTGTTTCATCTCCTTAATTCTTATCCCTTCAAAATTCTTGTAGATGAAGAACTTCACTCGATAGTTATCCCCGCAGAAAGGAGACCAGTACTACTTTAGTGACCAGCTCCTCAGTATTTCCAAAAACCTGAGGTTGACGCCGCCAGTCTTCAGGTGCAAAGAAATTATGTCAGAAGATTACCCTGAAGGACGCTGGAAGATTGAGGCAGAAGTTCTCCCTCGTCTTGATCCCCCTGGATCGCAGCTGATCCGTTTCTGATCTAGATACCCCAACTGGAAGAATGGAGTGGAGATGGCGATGTTGGAGACCTTGTCTCGCATCATTGAGCAGTTCTATGACGAGATCAAGCCCAACTCCGTCTTTCGACACTTTGCCAGGAGGGATAGCATTGGACAACCCGTTCAACCCTCACTTAGGGGTATGAACGAGAAGCATCATGGAGACCTTGGAGCTCATTGCCATAACTTGGATATACTTCTGGGACAAGAGATCTTCTACATGGCAGATTTAAGGCGCGTCCACCGTCACGTTAAGGAAAGTTTAGAGGAATAGAAGGATATTCTTCGTGTAGAAATTCAGCTGCTAACTAAGGAGAACAAGGAGCTTGAAAACAAGATTTATCTGCAAGATGATAGGATTGCGCAGAAGGATGCCCACATTTTGGCATTGCAGGCTCAGTGTGCTCATTTGTGTGAACAACTAAGCCAAATGGAACTTCAGGCAAAGAAGAATCACCCCCCTGACGCCCCAGAGCCCCTAGTGATAACCTATCCCGATGAGGACACTCCCAAGGAAGCCACAGGTGTCAAGAAGCGCAAGTGTGGGAACACCCGCAAATACATAAGGAGTTTCAAATTTTGATTAGAGAGACCCCCAGTTATCCTTACCTTACGAGTATTTCTCCTTATCTCATCGAAGTTGTATTGACCCACCAATTTGTGGTGAGGCAGTACCTTGAAAACCATGTCCTAGCTTGGTATTCAAGTCTCTAAAATATCGAATTTATAAAATACTTCGGGTGTGTCTATTTGATTGTTGTTTGATATGTTTCTGTAAAGTGTGTTGAGGTGCATGGGTAGATTTTCCTTTGTAGTCTCTTTCTATCCCTACTTACCTATGCTCACACCATACAGATGCCTCCACGTCGTGATCCTGACAACAACAATGCCAACGAAATGATGCAACAAATGATGGCAGCCCAGACACATTTGATGACCATGATGGCTCAGTTCATGGCAAACCAAAACAATCCACCACCCCCACCACCGCCGCCACCACCACCCACACCCCAAGTTGACCGCCTTGCTAGATTCTTGAGGCTCAGACCCAACAAATTCTCCACAGCTACTGAACCAATCGTAGCCGATGATTGGCTACGCTCTGTGAACAAGGATCTAGTTACTTGCGAGTGTACGGAATTGGAGAAAATAAGGTTCACTTCCCATCTACTGGAGGGGCCAGCGGCACAGTGGTGGGAAACATATCAGATCACTCACCCAATTGAAGGACTTACCTGGGAAATCTTTAAAGAAGGTTTCCGTAATGCTCACATCTCAACTGGGATCATGAATCTGAAAAGGGATGAGTTTCGTACCCTGAGACAGGGAAATCGTGCACTGAGGGAGTACATGGAGGACTTCAATTCCCTCTCCCGCTATGCCCCAGAAGATGTAGACACCGACGCAAAGAGGAAGTATAAGTTTCTGAATGGACTCAATGGTGAGCTGAAAATACCATTGTCTGTGGCCTATGCTCCCAATTATCAGGATCTTCTTGATCAGGCCATTACCCTGGACAGCAACATGAAGAAGGAGGAGAATAGGAAAAGGAAGTTCAGCGCCAATAAGTACAACACTAATCTGATGCAGAAGAAACCATACGTTCCAGAGAACAGTGGGAGTCACCACAGTCACAAGAGTGGAAGTGCCCACAATCATAATGGTCATATCCATAAAGTAGGAAATTCCGCATACAGAGGAAATGGACAGGGTGGTAGTGGACACAACCACCCGTTCAATGGGAACAATAGTGGAAAAGAGCAACACTGCCATTACAATGAACCTAAAAGAGATATTAGTCAAGTGACTTGGTACAAGTGTGGGAACAAGGGACATTACTCAACAGACTGTCCAGAGAAGAAGAAGGCGCCGGAAGCATCAAAGCCTAATCCTTTCCAGAAGGCACAGGTGAATCATCTTGATGTGGAAGAAGTGCAGAATGAACCAGATGCAGTGATTGGTACGTTCCTTCTACATACCTTTCCAGCATTAGTCTTGTTCGATACTCGAGCATCCCACTCATTCATCTCAAGAGCATTTGTTAATAAAAACAAACTGACTACTACAAGCCTGCTAAATCCGGTTAGGGTGAGTTCCCCAGGGGGGGGGGGGGGGAATGCTCGCACAAACCGATTGTCAAAACTTGAGTTTAGAAATTGGTAAACACTCCTTTCCGGTAAACCTGATAATATTAGAGACCCAGTGTCTGGATATCATACTCGGTATGGATTGGTTGGCCAAGTTTGAAGGAGTATTGGATTGTGTGAATAGATCCATTACACTCACCACTCCCGAGAAGAAGAAGATCAGATACAAATCCAAATTTGAATTTATGAAAGTTAAGCTAAATTCTCTTAAGGGGGTTAGCCTGGGAGACGTTCGTGTGGTAAGAGATTACCCTGATGTTTTCCCCGAAGAACTACCGGGAATCCCACCCGATAGGGATGTTGAATTTCTTATAGATTTGGTTCCCGGAACGGGACCCATAGCCAAGAGACCATATCCAATGGCAGTAGCTGAATTGAAAGAACTCAAGAAGCAGTTAGAGGAGCAACTGCAGAAAGGATTCATCCGCCCAAGTTCATCACCTTGGGGAGCACCCATTCTGTTTGTAGAGAAAAAGGATAGTACTCAAAGGCTAGTCACGGATTATCGAGCAATCAACGAGGTGACGATCAAGAACAAGTACCCGCTACCGAAAATTAATGAGCTTTTCGACCAGCTAGAGGGTGCTTCGGTATTCTCTAAGATCGATTTGCGATCAGGATACTTTCAAATGAAAGTAAGAGAACTAGATATACCAAAAACTGCCTTCACTACCAGATATGGATTATATGAGTACACCGTAATGCCGTTTGGTTTAACCAATGCACCAGCATACTTCATGAACATGATGAACATAGTGTTTATGGACTTTCTGGATAAATTTGTTGTGGTGTTCATTGATGACATCCTGATTTACTCCAAAAGTCAGGAGGAACATGAAGAACACTTACACATGATATTACAGAGACTTAGAGAACATAAGCTGTATGCCAAATTTAGCAAGTGTGAATTCTGGCTAGAAGGAGTTGGTTTTCTAGGACACGTTGTGTCGAAAAATGGAATAGCAGTAGACCCAGAAAAGGTGTCAGCTGTGACAAAATGGGAAGTACCCAAGAATGTGGCGGACATCCGTAGTTTCCTTGGACTGGCAGGTTATTATAGAAGATTTATTGAGAACTTCTCCAAACTTGCCAAACCATTGACTTCACTACTGAAGAAGGAAGTCAAATTCAAGTGGATTGGAGAATGTGAAATAAGTTTCCAAGAACTAAATAAACGGCTGGTGTCAGAACCTGTTTTATGTTTGCCAGATATAAAGAAGGAATTCCAAGTATATTGTGATGCCTCACACCATGGACTAGGAAGTGTCCTAATGCAAGAAGGGAAAGTGGTTTCATATGCTTCTAGACAGCTTAAGAAACATGAGGTCAACTATCCCACCCACGATCTGGAGTTAGCATCAGTAGTGCATGCTCTAAAGACGTGGAGACCCTATCTATTGGGAAAGCGTTGTGAGGTATTCACAGATCACAAGAGCCTGAAATATATTTTCACCCAGAAGGAATTGAATATGAGGCAAAGAAGATGGCTGGAACTTATTAAGGACTATGATATGAGTTTGCAATATCACCCAGGAAAAGCTAATGTGGTGGCAGACGCTTTGAGCCGTAAGGTCCATGTAAATGGACTGACAGCGGGAGAATTGCCCGAGGATTTAAGTAGAGCATTTAAGGACCTCAGATTAGAGGTAGTACCCGAAGGATTCCTCGCAACACTGGACGTACAACCTTTGTTGATGGATAAGATTCGGGAAGGTCAGAAGGGAGACAAAGTAATGGATGAAATCAAGGTCAACCTGAGCGAAGGGAAGGCCAAGGGTTTTAGGAAGGATGAACAAGGCACCTTGTGGTTTGAGAAACGCATCTGCGTGCCGCAAGATGAGGATCTTAGAAAATTGATTCTGCAAGAAGCACATAACTCGCCTTATTCCATACACCCGGGAAACACCAAGATGTACATGGATGTAAAGGAAAGATTTTGGTGGAATAACCTGAAGAGAGACATCGCGGAATATATAGCTAAGTGCGATGTATGTAGTCGAGTAAAGGCGGAACATCAGAAGCCAGCAGGATTGTTGCAACCTTTACCTATACCGGATTGGAAATGGGAAAAGATAGGTATGGATTTCATTACTGGGTTACCGCGTACCAGATCGGGATATGATTCGATCTGGGTAATAGTGGATCGTTTGACAAAGGTGGCCCATTTTGTGCCAGTAAAGACTACCTACTCAAGTGCTAGGTTGGCAGAGATTTACATGAGGAGAATAGTATGCTTGCATGGTATTCCCCAGAGGATTGTGTCTGACAGAGGTACCCAGTTTACCTCGCATTTCTGGAAACAACTACATGAATCGTTGGGTACGAGATTAGAGTTCAGTACAACATTTCATCCCCAAACGGATGGACAGACGGAAAGAGTAAACCAAATTCTAGAAGATATGCTGAGGGCATGTGCCTTGGACTACAAGTCTAGTTGGGATGATAATTTGCCGTACGCAGAATTTTCCTATAACAACAGCTACCAAGCAAGCATAGAGATGTCGCCGTTTGAGGCACTCTATGGTAGGAAATGCACTACACCACTACTTTGGAGCGGTGTTGGAGAGCGTAGTTTATTCGGACCTGATATAATCCAGGAAGCCGTAGAGGAGGTTCGAATGATCAAGGACAGATTGAAGATGTAACATCCCAACATTTTATAATATTCAAAAATCACTAAAATTTAAAACTTTTCTTTTTATTAAAATAAAATAGTAAATGTATAAGGAAACCAACTATGAAAGACTTCAAAATTGATTTTAATAATTCAAATGTCACAGTTGAAACATTTTATTATCCACTGTATTTCAAAAACCTAAAAGTGTAGTTGACAAATATTTTACAAACTACAATCCATTTTATTTTAAGTAAATAGTTACATATAAGAAATTGATTCCAATCACATAGCCATAGCTATTCATAAATTAAAATAATATTTATAAGTGATCTTTTTAAACTATTTAAAACATGGATTATCCAAATAAACATTTCATTAACTTAAAATGAATTCCATTTATTTTCAACACCTAAAATGATTTTCATGAATAAGTATTCCATATAAGAAAAGAATTAAATCAAAATTCCTTTCCAAGGTTGTTTATGAAGTTCAAATGATTATCTTAATATAAAACATAATGTTACTTTTGAAAGAGGATTCAAGCATTGCATTCATGCATAAACACCATGTCATCTTGTGGCTTAAATAAAATAAGAGTTTGAAATTTAATATTTAATGATATGTTTGTTTTGGAGATTATTCCATAAAACATGTTAAATTGTATCTTTCAAAATATTCCAATTTATTAATTTTTATTTTGGGCAAGAATACTACCAAAAGGTTCTAAATTAAATTAGCATTCCAAAACATATTTTTATGAATTTTTCTGAAAAGGTTTGGTTAAGTTTAAAAATCAATTATGAATTAAAAGTTTGAAAACAGAAAATGTTTTGTCAAAAAAAAAAAGGACAGCTCGAGCCATTGGGCCGAAGCCCATCTCCTGTCTGCCGCGCGCGCAGCCGCCCGAAGCCCAGCAGCGGCCCATCTTCTTCCTCCTCCCACTGACGCGCGGGACCCACGCGTCATCCCTCTCCTTCCATATCTCAACGAACAGAGCGGAGGAGTTCGATCTGGATACGATGGAATACGCCGCGATTATCGCAGGGAGAAGTTCTCCTGATGCCCCCCATATAAACCCACCTCCGCCGTTTCCCCCGCACCCAAAAACCCTAGCTTCATCGCCCAAAGGCTGCTCAGATCGAACCGCCACCGTCCGCCATTGCCGCCACGGAGTTCTTCCGATTACGGTAGTTACCGACCACCTCGAGCTCTCCCCCCTCGCTCTTTCTCTTTATTTTTCTTGCGCGCATCTTCCTGACTTGGTCCCGTATTTGTTGGTGCACCAGAACGAGCGATTCATCCCCGGCCGAAGTTCACCGCCGCCATCTTCGTCTCCGACGAGCCACGGGAGGCGAACCGAGAAGCTCCGACCACCCCTACTTCGCCACTGGACCCGCCGCGACTCCCTCTCCACTTCGGTACACTCGCCTGTCCCTGCCCGTCCTAAAATCGTCTAGAACGACCGTAGCCGACGCGTCGCCGCCGTCGATCGAGGTCGCCGGAGCAACTCCGGTGGAAAACCGCCGCCGGATTTGGTCCTTTAGATCTGGACCGTCAGATCTCGATCTGACGGCCACTGTCTTATGATTTTACCGAACCGGTACCAACGAATCAGAACGTGCCACGTCAACGCCTCGTCAGCGCCTCGTCAGCGTCCGCGTCAGCGCCAGCGTGTAAATCAATTTTCTATTTTAATTTAATTGGAAAAATTGCAGATTAATCCCTGTAATTAAAACATCTACAAATTTTTAACCACAACTCCAAATTTAATAATTTTTATATATTTGGAAAGCTCTCGACATGTAGAATATTTTGGATCTGACAAAATTCAAATTTGACTTAGTATAAAATATTCAAATTTCAAATGGTGAATTTGAGTGTATTCGTAATAACTTCAAATCTATAAATTCAAAAATTGCAAATAAATGTGTTTTAGAAACTTTAGAATATTTGTAAATTAATGCCACTGCTATAAAAGATTTTTGAGTAATTTTTTGAATGATTTCATAGTTGTGTGTTCAATTTGAATAAGTTTGACTATTTTGTTTAAATAACTTAAACATTATTTTTGATTAAATCCAATTGCAATAGATTTAATTAAATGCTCTCTGTCTATTAACACTAAGTATAAAATTTTGTTATAAAAATTTAGTCATAGGAAACTTTAATCTTATAATTATTCCTTTTATTATATTTTTCCAAAATTAGAAATTTATTTAAATTGCATTTATAAATTCATGCATATTTATAAAGAAATCACAAAGGTTATTTTGATGTTTCTTGTGATTAAAATTTCATTTCGTTCATAGCATATTTTATATTGTAGATATATTCTCATAGGAAAACCCCTCTTCATTAGTGTTCTCTAAGTTAGGATCGTTTCAACTTAGCATTTTTGTGAAGTGCTATACACTTAGACACTTAGTAATTTTCAAGATGGAGCTGGAAGACCAATGAAAGACTTAGCCAAAAACAAGACTTCAGAAGTATCTTCAAGGAGAAGAAGCACTTAGAAGAAAATCAAGAAGAAGTTCATGAAGGACTTAGAAGAAAACAGACTCTGGAAGCATCCTCAAGATGTCAAGCACTTAGAAGAAAAGTGAGAAGAAGTTCAAGAAGGCCAACCCCCTTTTATTCTCTAAGTCTCTCTCTCTGTCTTTTCTTTTCTTCTGAGACTTCATGAAGACTAAGTAAATCCAAGACCAGCCTCGAGGATACAAGAACCACCAAGTCTGAAGATCAAAACTTCAATCAAGACATCATCAAGGAGAATATTGCAAGTCTGGAGATGAAGCCTGGAGGAGAACTACATCTTTCTTTCTATCTTTCCCCTCTTTCCTAATCTTGTCTTTTAGACTTAAACAAATTTTGATCATGATGTTATCATCTTGAAGTTGTTGGATCCTAGCAGCATAGTGGGATGTAGCGGCCTGGAAACAAACCTTACATGTCCACGTACATGAGACCTGTTCCACAATTTAAGTGGCTGGCCGGGTGTCTGTCTCTCTCACTATAGTGAATGTTTAATTTACAAAGAGTTGATAATAATTGTTGATCATCGTGAACAAATGACTTAGTATTTTTCTCTAAGTATTTTACACATCAAGACTAAGCCTTTAGAGTGCTTATTCAAGATGATATAAAACAAAATATTTTATTCAACTTATGACCTTAGCCCTTAGTCCTTTTGGACCAACCTATTTGCCTTGCATTAACTTAAAAGATTTTCATGACATGAAAAAGTATTTCTAGCCCTTAGGAATATTTTGCACATCATGCATAAACATATTTTCCTTAGAAAGTTTTATAAAACTTATTTATTCATTGTGCTTGCTGTTGATTGTTGTATTGTTGCTTGTCTATACTGTTAGATTGAACGGAGAGTCCCAAGTATCGTTGAAAAGAGTTGTGAACAACGACAACATTCAAAGGCAAGTGGCACACCTCATAAACTTCCTATTTTTAAATGCATTACTTAGTGTATTTTTATATGCATGTGTTGCTATGCTAAACCTGTGTAGAACTCCTTAATCCTGTGTCTAGGTTCCTATATCATACTTAGCAAAGATATTGATGCTATGCAATGAATGAGAAGTTTTACAAAATGATAAGTGACTACTCAGGGCTGTGCTCATGGTTGTCGTCGCCTAGGATGAATTTCTATTCTACTTAGGGCCGTGATCATGGTGACTTTTACCTGAGAGTGCACATCCACAAAGTTAATGAAACACCTGGGTGGTAAGTGGTTGCATGGGTTATGTTGAGTGGCTACTCAGGTCCATGTCTATGGTTCCTGGAGTATGTACACTTGTGAATGGCCACCCAGGAACAGAGGAATCTGAAGAACTCCGAGTGACGATTGCTTCCAGTGCAGCCATTGCCATATGGGCTCTGGCTTGATCAATTATGTTGTGTGGACTCTCTCCGGCTTGACAAGCAGATGTAGGGGGATGTTAGGTGGAACGGGTCAAGCCAGGTGGGAGGGAAAATGCTTCTGAAAGATCTCGTCTCATTCTCTCCTTTCCTTATCACAAATGGTGTGTAAAGGATACCTTGGGTTGAATGGGTACAATGGTGAAAGTGCACAACCTCTGCAGAGTGTAAAACTAAGTACTTAGCCGTGTCCTCGGTTACGGACAATTTTGAGCAGCTGATCAAGGACGTCAACGGAGGATTCCATCATTCCAACTTCAGAAATAAAACTTGATGGGTGAACAAGGGAAGATGAGATTTATGGTTTTCATGCCATACTCGTCTTGATTTCAAGAAAAGTGTTTTCCCAAAAGATAGGAAAAATTGGCTTTATGCAAAATAGCCTTGAACTCCACCAGCCAAATATGCATATAGGCTTTAGAGTTATTTCCTTAAGTGTCCACCATAGTGTCACTTGCCAGACTCCATTTTTAATGGAATCTGACCCACGTTGTTGCAATATTTTTCTTATTGCAGATGTGATCAGATGACGAGTGAGGTTTCGTTAAAGGTTTCGAGTCTTCAACCAACATGTTTTCGCCTGTGGCAGCATGAAAGTTATAGAGGCTCACTGCTATTGTATTTCCGCTGTGTACTTTTCAAAGCTAGCTTTATGCTATGCAATTTGTAAAGAATATTTTGTAATTCTGGATCATCGATGTAATAAAATTGACGCTTTGTTGTGATATTACATCGTAAACTGTGTGTGCAAATGAATTGATCCAGGGATTTGCACTATACGCAGGTATCTGCCTTATTTAAAGTGCAGGTACGCTACAGAAGATAGCGCAGTCCAGACAGAAAAGCTATGCAGATTCAAAAAGGAGAGAGATCACGTATGAGATAGGTGACAGGGCATATTTGCGAGTGTCACCAATGCGTGGTGTGAAGAGGTTCGGGATCAAGGGTAAACTTGCACCTCGATTCATCGGCCCCTTTTAGATTCTTTCCCGCAAGGGAGAAGTAGCATATGAGCTAGAATTGCCGGAAGTTCTGTCAGCAGTTCACAATGTCTTCCACGTGAGCCAATTGAAGAAGTGTCACCCAGAGATGACAGAAACCCCACTACGGGATACAGTGCCATTAGAAGAAATTCAATTGGAAAGTGACCTGACGTATGAAGAGAAGCCAATAAAAATCTTGGAGATGGCAGAAAGGATCACACGAACCAAGACTATCAAATTTTGTAAGGTCCAGTGGAACCACCATACCGAAGAAGAAGCAACTTGGGAACGGGAGGATGATCTTCGGGAAGAGCACCCACATCTTTTTGAAGGCCAAACCGAATCTCGAGGACGAGATTCATCTTAAGGGGGTTAGGTTTGTGACATCCCAATTTTTCTAAAATTTAAAACTTTGCATTCATGCATCATTCATCATTTAGTCATAACAATTTATTACATAAGTACAATTTTTATTTGCAATTAAGAGTTTAAATAATTTATAATTCCATAAAGAGTTTATTTAAACCTCCTGAATAATTATAATTTTCATAATTTATCTAATAGGCAAGAATAATGCTAAAAGGTTCTAAATTTAATAATCTTTCAAAAACATATTTTTATGAATTTTTCTAAAGTATTTTGGCTGAGTATAAAAATCATTTTGAGTAAATAGTGAAAACATAAATTATTTAGAGAAAAGAAAAGAAAAAAAAAGAAACGGGCCGTCCTCCCTATCTACCGCGCGTGCGTTAGATAGCAGCCCATCGGCCCGCTCCAGCGGGCGCCTCGCTCATCTCTCGCTGACAGGTGGGCCCCACCTGTCAGCCGTCTTCCACCTCCGTCCGGAGATCACGCCGGAGATGGAGACCGAGTCCGAGCCGTTTCCGGCCGTTTCCCGCCGCATCTAGCGCCCCTGCCCCCTCCTATTTATACTCCTCGAGGCCGCCTCCGAAACGTCCCCCCAAAACCCTAGCCTCCTTCGCCTCCAGGCCGCTCGGATTTCCGAGCTCCGCCGCCGCCATTTCCGACGGTGAGTTTTAGCAACTCCGGCGGCATCCGCTGCCCCCGAGCCTTTCTTGCCCTCTGGTTCTGTTTACTATAACCGTGCGCATCTTCGTGACTTCGTGGTTGGTCTCCTACCGCAGCTGAACGTCGTCCCCATCCGCGAACCCCGCCGCCGGCCGCAAGCAGCAACTCCGGCGAGAATTTCCCGGGGAACGGCGACGCTCCGAAGAACCACACTTCGCCACCGACCCCGCCTCGTCGTCCTCTACGTAACGGTAAGACTCGTTCGTCCCCTAGACCTCTAGGACTCGAACGTGCACGATGCCGGCCGTGGCGCCGCCGCGGTCGGAGGACCTCCGGCGAACTCGCGCCGCCCGCGCCGAGGCTCTGGTTGCGAACCGTTGGATCTAGATCCAACGGATCTAGATTTGTTTAATCCCGAGCGCCCGTTTTTATGTAGATCGGACGTCCGCGCTGCCGATCCGCGTCGAAGCGGTACCGTCCAATAGGATCGTGCCACGTAGCCCTCTTATTTTCTTTTTCGCAGGAATTTTATAAATAAAACAGAAATTATGCAAAACTTAGAAAATTCATAACTTTTGTTCTGTAAATCCAAATTCAATGATTTTTATATCCACGGATAGCCCTGCTAATGTAGTTTATTTCCAGATCATTTGTTTTTACATTTGATAAATAATAATCCATAACAAATAAACACAATTGTTTTAGGTTTAGGTTATTAACCTCTGCCCAGGAATATTAATATGTGTCTTATTTAAAAACTTTAGTAGAACAATAAAAGTTGTAATTATAGAATCTAAAATTTGCTATATTCTTTTCAATTATTCAATCGTTAAGTGAAATAAGAATTCCCTAGAATTTGCATCCCATGCATTTAATAACAGAAGATATAATTTTTTGAGAAGTGTGCCTAATTATACACATGGCATCTCATACATGCATACATCTTTTGGATTGATGTTGTGGGATATCGTGTGGATATTTATTTGTATGTATTGCTTGTGCTAGATTGTGAAGGAGAGGAAGGACCTGCTTGTGATTGCTATTCTTGTTGTGCCTGCCCCTCCTGCTGCCAAGGCAAGTGACTTCATAAAACACCTACTATTTTATTCTATTGCATATCTAGGGTTTTCAAACAGTATTTGCAAAAGTAGTATGCATGATAGGTATTGGGAGATTGTAGTATGCTATGCAAACCTTTTAGGTTCCCCTTAGAAATTCCAGATTAGACCCCTATTATATTTTAGTGGAAGCACCTGCTGCAAAAATGATGGTTTTATGGTTGATGTGATAAATGAAAATTTCCACTAAATTAATTTAACGCCTGGGTGGATTGGGTCGATCGAGGAGGTTTCAAGTTGAGTGGCTTCTCAGGGCCAAGTTTCATGGTTGTCTTCGCACAGGATAGTTTCTACTTACTTGGGGCCATGATATGCGGTGTTAACCTGAGCGGCTCACTTGTGGTAGGCCACCCAGGGCTATGAGATTTAAGTTTACACTGAGTCTAGTTGCTTATCGTGCAACCATTGGTCAATATGGGCTCTGTCTTGATGGAGTAAGTTGTTGTGGACCTGGGTCAAGAGATTGATGGTGGTAGAGTTGATAGGATGGTGGTAATCTCTTAGTATGATCATGGGAAAGCATCTTCTGAAAAGTCTCGTCTTGATCTTCTCCTTTTCCTTCTCATTAAAGGAGTGTAGAGGATAGTTTGGGTTGATTGAGTCTAATGGTGAAAGTGCACACCCTCTCGAGAGTTAAAACCTAAGATCTTAGCCGTGTCCCCGGCATCGGACAATTTGAGTAACTACACAAGGCTGTGTTCTGAAAATCTCCTCATCTCAAATTTCTTAATAAAACTTTGTTGGGTGAACATGGGTAGGAGACATGGACTTGTCTCGAGATTGTCTCTGAAGGAGAAGATATTGATTTAAGAAAATTGTTTATCAAAAGTAGGAGAAATTTGCTTTGCGCAATAGCCTTGAGCTCCACCAGCCAAAATAAGCATATAGTTATAGCTTAATAGAACATTAGGAATGAAAGTCACTTGCCACCACAATTCAATTGTGCTGACCCTTTATAGCTGGGCTGCAACTAAACCTTGCAGAATGTCCGAATGAGGAGTAAGGGGGTCGTCTTCGAGCTACAACCAACATGATTTGCCAGTGGCTTCATGGAGAAGATGTAGCTCCATGCTACCTTTAGTATTGCGTTTGAACTCTGAAATAAAGTGTGAACTATTTATTCAGCTAGTATTTCCGCTATGCTAAGTTGTAAAGATATTTTTTTTTGGATCATTCGTCTCGTTCTGTAATAAATTATGACATTGTACTGTGATATTACATCTTATTGGAGAATGTGAGACTTATGCGATCCAAGTCTTTGCATTATTCATATGTGCCATTGCTTTCGTAAGCATGGGCACTACATCAGGTGAGATGCATTTCCAAATTTTAATGAATAAACACTAATTGGCTTGCTCTAGAAAAGCTATAAATTAACATGAGTGAAGATAGATCTTCTACCATTTTGAAATAGAAGTTTAGGAAACACCAAACAACCTTAAAAAAAAGGTTACACCTTACATTCATGCAAGACAAATAAATCAAACACTTATATCCCCATTTAAACTATAACATTAAATGTGAACTTATTAAACACCACATGAACTCTCATAAAATAAAAAACTCATGGGAAAAAATTTAAGCACATAACATATAGGTCAACCACACATACAAATAGATGAACACTCACACAATTGGATCACTAACCATACTTTTAATAGAAATCAAAAATATTGGTGAGGAGGTGATCGACAAAATCAAGAAAGGGTATTTTTGGTGAGAATATAATTAAACAAACATTTTTGGAAATGATTTTCCAAGACCAATAGAAATGGGGTTCTGAAAAGAGAGTTGCTAATATTAGCTACATATAAAACTCAAAATATATTAGGACTTGTCATATAGTCCTTTATAGTTTGCAAACATATTAACATCCAATATGATTTAGGACTTATTATATGGTCCTATATAGTTTTGTAATCATATAGCTTTTGGAAATACTTTTATTTTCCCAAACAAATTGTCTTTGGGTAATTGCTCAAATCATGGTAAAAAGAGTTTATTAAGAATAAATTTTGGAGAAGATACATGGACAATTTTATTAGACATATCATTGCTATCAGAGGCCATATTATAACTGGTTCGAGTCTTAAGGTTGCTATTTAGAAGTCAACAACATAAACAACAACACACAAGATGACACACAGAGCATACCAGGGGAAACACATCCATTAACAGAACATTTCAAACAGTTTTTGTTAGCTCAGAATTTTGGGTTCTTTATACTTAAGTTTTTGCTGCTTCCAAAATTTGGGGCGTTACAAATAAGCTTTGTGTTCTAATTCTAAAGGCAGGTGACAAGCTTTTCCATAAACCATTTTATAAGGAGACATAAGCAAAGGATTTTTATAATCAGTTCTATAAGCCCACAATGCATCATTTAATTTACTAGCCCGATTCTTCCTCGTTCTATTAACAGTCTTTGCAAGATAGATTTAATTTCTCTATTTGATAGTTCTCCTTGCCCACTAGTTTGAGGATGATAAGCTGAAGCAATTCTATGATTAACACCATATTTTAGCAAGATCTTTTCTAAAACCACCATGAATAAAATGAGAACCTCCATCAGTCATAAGATATCTAGGAACACCAAGCCTAGGGAAAATAATATCTTGAAGCATTTTTAATGATGTTTCACCATCAGCACTTTTAGTAGGAATAGCTTCTACCCATTTAGTAACATAATCAACAGCAACAAGTATATGAGTATTACCTTCCGAAGAAGGGAAAGGACCCATAAAGTCAAATCCCCAACAATCAAATGATTCAATAACAAGAGAATAATTAATAGGCATTTCATTACATCTAGAGATATTAACAACTCGTTGACATTCATCACAAGATAAAATAAACTTTATTGCATCTTTAAAGAGAGTAGGCCAATAAAAACCTGACTGTAAAACCTTTCGTGCGGTTCTATCTCCAGCCTGATGTCCTCCATAAGCACTACTATAGTTTTTTGTTCATACTCCGGAACACATCTTCGCATAATACCATCAACTCCTTCTTTATATAGGTGTGGTTCATCCCAAGAATAATGCCTCAAGTCATAAAAGAATTTTCTTCTTTGTTGAGCTGAAAAGGTTGGAGGCAAATACTTCGAAATAATAAAGTTAGTATAATCTGCATACTAAGGACTATCACGCGAACTCACCCTTATTGCAGACAATTGATCATTTGGAAAACTATCATTAACATGTATAGGATCATAAGCAATGTTTTCCACTCTAAACAAATTATCAGCAACAGGATTTTTAGCACCTTTCCTATCTACAATATGCAAGTCGAATTCTTGTAAAAGCAATACCCATCTAATAAGCCTGCGATTTGCATCTTTCTTTACCATAAGGTATCTAATTGCAACATGATCAGTATGAATAATAACTTAAGAGTCAACAATGTATTGTCTAAATTTATCACAAGTAAAGACAACAGCTAGGTATTTGTTTTTTAGCTGTAGCATAATTCTTTTGAGCAGAATCAAGAGTTTTACTAGCATAATGAATAACATTTAACTTCTTATCTATTCTTTGTCCAAGAACAACACCAACAGCAAAATCACTAGCATCACACATAATTTCAAATGGTAAATTCCAATCAGCTGGTTGCACAATAGGAGTGGTTATTAAAGCTTTCGTAAGAGTCTCAAAAGCTTCCTTACAATCATCATCAAAAACAAATGGTATATCTTTTTGCAAGAGATTAGTACGAGTCTTTGATACCTTAGCAAAGTCTTTGATAATCCTTCTACAGAAACCAGCATGGCCAATAATACTACGAATACCTTTAACATCTTTGGGGCAAGGCATTTTCTCAATTGCCTCCACTTTAGCTCTATCAACCTCAATACCTCTTTCGGAAATTTTATGTACAAGAACAATCCCTTCATTAACCATAAAGTGGCATTTCTCCATATTAAGAACAAGGTTAGTTTTTTCACATCTTTGCAAAACTTTATCAAGATTGTGCAAGCAATTATCAAAGGATGTGCCATAGACAGAGAAATCATCCATGAACACCTCCACAATTTCCTCACAAAAAACCATGAAAGATAGCACACATACATCTTTGAAAAGTAGCCAAAAGGCATACGTCTATAAGCATAAGTACCATAGGGTCAAGTAAATGTGGTTTTATCTTGATCTTGAGTTTTAACAGCAATTTGAGAGAAACCAGAATTACCATCAAGAAAGCAAAAATGACTTTTATTGGCTAATCTCTCCAACATTTGATCAATAAAGGGCAATGGATAATGATCTTTCTTAGTAACTTTATTAACCTTTCTAAAATAAATGCACATTCTATAACCAACAACTACTCTTTGAGGAATAACCTCATCATGATCATTAGGTACAACAATAATTCCACCTTTCTTAGGGACAAAGTGCACATGACTAACCCATCTACTATCAGCATAAATCATACCAGCGTCAAGAAGTTTTAATACCTCATTTCTTACCACTTCCTTCATCTTGGGTATTAAATGGCGCTGAATTTCAAAAACTAGCTTTGCATCGGGCTCCATATTAATAGAATGCTGACATATGGTAGGAGAAATCCCTTTCAGATCATCCAAACTATAACCCATAGTTCCACGGTGTTTCTTCAATATTTCCAACAATCTTTCTTCTTCTTTACCTGAAAGGTTAGCACTAAAAAAACATGATATATTTTCTTATCATCGATATGAGCATACTTAAGATTATTAGGCAAAGGTTTTAAATCAAAGACATGATCCTCTTTTGGTGGAAGTGTTTTACCCAAGTCGTACACTTTTAAATTATGTTTATGAATAGGTTGACAAAGGAATATGTCCTCAAGTTCATTCCTTTCTTCCATAAAAGTTTCACTCTCATGGTCTTCCATAAATTGCAGAATATAATTAGTAGGCGCAAGAGCAATAGAAGCAAGTTGTTCTATTCTAAAATCCTCATTAGGCAATTCGGTTTCATAAGGAGTTTTAGCAAATTTCAAAAAATTGAATTCATACGAATCACCAGCAAATTTAGTAAGGATTTTCTCTTTCCTACAATCTATAACAGCGCCACATGTATTTAGAAAAGGTCTACCAAAAATAATAGGACAAGTCTTACTAGCAGCAGAACCAAGTACAAGAAAATCAGCGGGATATTTAGTCTTACCACATAGAACTTCAACATCTCTAACAGTACCAATGGGAGAGATAGAGTCTCTATTAGCAAGTTGAATAAACACATCAATATCTTCAAGTTCATTAGGACCAATTTCATGCATAATTTTTTGTAAAGCTCATAAGGAATAACACTTGAACTTGCACCAATATCACATAAACAATAATAGCAATGATCACCAATTTTAACAGATAACACAGGAACACTAGCCTTTCTTGGCTTTGCAGGATGAGAGACAACATTAGAAGCATCATCACAAAATATAATATACTCTTCTCCCACATTTTCAGAAACATGTTCTTTAACTATAGCCACAGAAGGTTCAACTTTAATTTCTTCATCAGGTTCTTCAGCTTTCTTATCGCTTTTATTAACCACACTAGCCATAATAGAATGTTCTTTCACTTTAACAGGAAAATGAATTTTATCAATATAAGGCTCAGGAATGATATGATCAACAATATTAACTTCAATGCTTTTAGCTAAAGGAGCAATAGATTTATCTTTATAAGGTTCATGATATTTTTCAAACCCCTTCTTTGGCAAACCGAAATGGATAGCAAAGGATTTATAATATTTGCAACAACTTGAGAGTCCAGACCATAAACATTATTAATATTTCAAAATGCATCAGTATTCATGAAAGTCTTAATGCATTCAAAGTCATATTTTATACCTGACTCCCTACCTTTGTCGTTCTCTCATGCTTCAGTATTTTATTCAATACGGTCAAGAAGATCCCATTTAAACTCCTTCTTACTACGAGTGAATGATCCAGCACAGGAAGTATCGAATAATGTTTTATCTTCAAAGGAGAGTCTTGCATAGAAGTTATTAACAATAATATAACCAGGAAGATCATGAATGGGACATTTGAGCATTAATGCCTTCAATCTCCCCCATGCCTGGGCAATACTATCTCCATCATGAGGCCAGAAATTATATATAGAATTTTGATCTTGGTGAATTTCACTTGGAGGATAAAATTTAGAATAAAAGAGAGGTACAATTTCCTCCCATCCAAGAGAATCCCCGCTCTTCAACAGCTTATACCAATGTGCAGCTCTCCCACCAAGTGATATGAGAATATTTTCTTTCTGACTTCGTCCATTGTAATACCTGCACACTTGAACAACTCGCATAATTCATGTATATACAGTAAATGTTCACCGGGGTGGACAGTTCCATCCCCAACATAGCGGTTATTCATAACACGGTCAATAACTTTCATAGTTATTTTAAATGGCACAATATCATCAAGTGGCGCCTCAGTTTCTACCTCAGCTGTGGTAGAAGGCTTCCCAAACAGGAAAGCAACATTTCTTCTCTCCATTATTAAGCAAATAAGGAGACAGAAATAAAAACAACACTTACAATTGAAGTTTTCCTTACCAATTCCTCTTACCAATAGCGCTTCACTCCCCGGCAACGACGCCAGAAAATAGTCTTGATGACCCACAAGTATATATAAGAGTGTCGAACCCAACGAGAAGCAGAAGGTGTTGACAAGTGGTTTTGCTGAGGATTTCACTATAAACACTAACAGACATGTTTTCAGCAGACTTTGATTTGACAGGTAAATAAAGTGCAAGTACATAGAGCGCGGCAATTATAATTGCACCAAGTGGCCCAATCCTTTTGAGAGCAAAGGACACTCCGGTTTACTTACTTATGATGACCAAACGTTCTTGAGGACACACGGGAATTCTGTCAAGTGCGTTCGCTTCATATTGATGATTAATCTTTAGTGTTTGGATAAGTGTCGTGTGGGTGAACCTATGCTAATGCACCGCCCTTCCTAGGACTAATACATACTTATGATTATACCCCTTGCATGCATCCGCAAATACAATAAAGTAATTAAGATAAATCTAACCATAGCTTTAAACTCTGAGATCGTGTGATCCCTCGTGCATCGGAATATCAACAGGGGTTTAGGTTTCTGTCACTCCGTCAACCCCACAAATGATAATCAAGTACACGATGCATTCCCCTAGGCCCATAAAGCTGAAGTGTCATGTAGTCGACGTTCACATGACCCCACTAGAAGAATGACACCACAACTTAAATATCAAAATATTAAATATTTCTCAACTGAGTTCACTACTAACATCTAGACTTCTCCCATGTCCTCAAGAACACAACGAACTACTCACAACACATCATATGGTACATGATCAGAGATGATATAATGATGGATAACAATCTGAACATAAACCCTAATTCAACAGTTCCACCCAATAGCATCAATAACAAGAGTAATCAACACCAGGAGAGTTTCCCCTATAAAATACACAGGGTTTAGCCCTAGATGTTACGGCGGGAACAGAGTGGACGGATGGAGATGACGACGTCTGCGGTGGAGATGGGGGTGTTGTCGATGGTGATGGAGTGCAGCTCGATGACGGTGACAATGGTGACGATTTCTGTAGTGTACCTGCACTTAAAATATGGCAAGGTACCTGTGTATAGTGCAAATCCCTGGATCGATTCGTTTGCACACACAATTTACGATGTAATATCACAACAAAGTATCAATTTTATTACATCGATGATCGAGACTTAGAAAATATTTGATACAACTTGCATAGCATAAAGCTAGCATTGAAAAGAGTAAACAGCGGAAATAACATAGCAGTGAGTCTCCATCATCTTCATGTTGCCACAGGTGAAAACATGTTGGTTGCAGACTCGAAACCCTTAAACGGATCCTCACTCGTCTTCTGAACAATATGCAATAAGATAATATTGAAACAACGTGGGTCAGAATGATTTTAAAAATGGAACTGGCAAGTAACACTATGGTGGACACTTAGAGGAATAACTATATAACCTATATGCTTATTTGGCTGGTGGAGTTCAAGGCTATTTGGCAGAAAGCAAGTTTTTCCCTAACACTTTGAAACAACTTTACCTAGTTGAGACAAATATGGTATGAAATCCATAGACTCAATCTACCCATGTTCACCCCTCAAGTTTTAATTTAGAAGTTGAAATGGTGGAATCCTCTGTTGATGTCCTCGTTCAGCTGCTCAAATTGTCCGTACCGGGGACACGGCTAAGTACTTAGATTTTAACTCTGCAGAGGTTGTGCATATTCACCATTGTACCCATTCAACCCAAATATCCTATACACTCTGGAAGTGTTAATGAAAAGGAGAAGAATGAGACGAGATCTTTCAAAAGCATTTTCCCTCCCATTACCGGCCTGACGCATTCCACCTACATTTCTCTACCACCACATGTCAAGCCAGGGCGAGTCCACACAACATAATTGATCAAGCCAGAGCCCATATTGGCAATGGCTGCACATGAAGCAATCGTCACTCGGCCGTCCACAAGTGTAATTCTACAGGTATGCCCCTGGGAACCCACTCAACATAAACCATACAAAACCACTTTCCACCAAGGTGTTTCATTCTTAACTTAGTAGAATTTAACATTTCATCAAAATTAGTTCTGCATAGCATCGTAATTGTACTAAGGGTTGCATCGGAACCTAGACACATGAGTAAGGAATTTCTACACCGGTCTAACATAGCATTACTACTTAGTCCTACACATGCTTAGTAAAATAGACTACTCATGCAAAGAAAAATACTAGGACTTTTATGAGGTGTGGCACTTGGCTGAAGAATGTTGTCGTTTCTCACAAACTCTTTTCAATTAAACTCAGAGCTCTCCGTTCAATCTAAACATAGAAATTATACAACAATAAACAAATCACACAAGGCATACAAAAGCAAAACTACAAACCAAAGTCTTGACAAAAATAAGTGTTCAAGGAATATCACATAATTCAATATGCAGAAAGAACTTATGTGATATTCAATAGGATTTAATGGGCTGATCTTTAATTCAAAATTCATCACACATGATATGGGTCAAGGTGTTTAACACAAATTAAATTGAATGGTTTTAAAGGCTTTTAACACAACTTAATTACCATTAACATTGTAATATAAATGTTTTGCATGAAATGAACTTAAAACACAATTAAAACTATCATGCTAACTTTTAGGATTTTTATATAGTATGGATGATGCCAAATTGCAATTTTAATTAATTTTTATTGTACCAAGACATGATAAAAAAGGGAAAACATAAGTTTTAAGTTTTTTTTGTAATAAAACTTTTATGCACTAAGATTGAAATGAGTGCTACTAGACAGGGGGCATTTAAACAATATTTTATCAATTTGATTCTCTCAAAAATAATTATTCTATCTAAAGTTATGTCAAAATTCTCAAATTAAACCTATAATTGTTAAAACTTGAAAATAATGCTCAAAAATTATTATTTTTAGAGAGGCATAATATTACACATATTCTAAGGTTTCTTAAACAATTTTATTTACAAATTTTAGACTTATAGATTTAAAGATATGCTAAAATTACTCAAATTACACATTTTGAAATTGAATAATTTGAGTTATCTAAAATCATAAAAATAACAATGTCAAAAGATTCTACAAGTCAATGGCTTTTCAATGATATAAAATTTGTCTAATTTGGATTTGTGGTTTAAAACTTATAACCATTCTAGTGTCATGGCACTAGTGGAAATTGGGGCTCTAGTCCCGGTTCCAGAGGGCCTGTAGTCCCGGTGTAGCAACCGGGACTACCAAGGCGGGACTAGAGCCCCCCCCCTTTCGTCCCGGCTCAGCACAAACCGGGACCGGAGCCCACCCCCCACCAATTAGAACAAGGCACGTGGAGGGGGCAGGGGCGCGCAAGGGCGAACCCTTTAGTCCCGGTTCGTGTTACGAACCGGGACTAGGGTTTTTTTTTTTTTTAGATTTCAGGGTTTTGTTTTTATTTTATTTTCAGTGCTTTGTTTTTTTTTTCGACCGGTTTTCTGGGTAGGGGTTTCGGATGGTACCATGTCGATGCGGTAGGGGTTTCGGATGCTACAGCTTCGATGGGCGAAAAACACGTATAAATTATTATACGGACCTAGATGAAGTTGCATCATGCATATATACAATTACATGAAGATCATGTGTTCATAACACATACACATTTAAGTACGCGTGGTACATGAATATCACGTTTCCCGGTTCCAGAGACTTAGAAATATTTTGTTACATGGAGATCACTATATATTACATGTCCGCACTAGTCAACATAGTGGTACTCTCCGGTCTACGGTATGACATCGGTGAGGTAAAATCCCGTCAACTCCTCTACAATTGCCCTGAAGCGGGTCTTTATTGGTAGCTCGTTGCGCTTTCTTGCCAACTCTAAAAAAATGATATCACAATGAATACATGAGATATGAAATGAATAAAACTCATCACGATTGATGATACAAAAATAATGTTGTGACTAGAGCTTTACGTACTTTGATACTTCTTTTGCTCTTCAAACTCTCGTTGACCACAACGCAACAACTTGGCATGCTCTCTATTGCTGAACAAACGTTTCAACCGTGGTATTATAGGAGCATACCACATCACCTTTGCAGGAATCCTCTTCCTGGGGCGCGGCTCGCCCTCAACATCACCAGGGTCATCTCGCCCGATCTTATACCGCAAAGCACCGCATACAGGACATGCATTCAATTTTTCGTGCTCACCGCGGTAGAGGATGCAGTCATTAATGCAAGCGTGTATCTTATGCACCTCTAATCCTAGAGGGCATACCACCTTCTTTGCTTCATACGTACTAGACGGCAATTCGTTATCCTTTGGAAGCATCTTCTTAACTATTTTTAACAAATTTTGAAATCCCTTGTCAGAACTACCATTCTCTGCCTTCCATTGCAACAATTCAAGTGTGGTACCTAGCTTTTTCTGGTCATTTTGACAAGTTGGGTACAACAATTTGGCGTGATCAGCTAACATACGCTCCAACTTCAACCTTTCGTTTTCACTTCCACAGTCCATTTGTGCATCACGAATGGCCCGACGAAGATCATCGTCGGGCTCATCAATAATGGGATCTTCTTCAGTTTCGTCTTCTCCCATTGTAGTATCACTGAACCAAGGATACTTGTCATTATCCTCCTCTTCTTCATTTTCTTCCATGATAACCCCTGTTTCTCCGTGCTTGGTCCAACAATAATAACCAGGCATAAAACCATTATGCAAGAGGTGTGAGTGAATGATTTTTGAGGTAGAGTGATCACTCATATTCTTGAAGGCACTACATGGACAACGAATAAAACCGTTCTTCGGCTTGTTTGCCTCAGCCATATGGAGAAAATTATGCATGCCATCAATGAACTCAGGACAACATCGGTCACCGTACATCCATTGTCGGTTCATCTGTATTAAATAAAAGTATATCGAACCCCATTATTACACTACTGTCATAAATAATATGTAAGAGCAAATTAATTAATACAATGTCATCCATTAAAATAAGAGTAGAGTATTGACAAGCGGTAATACATAGTTCTCATAAAACATACATTAACTGAAACAAATATAAAAATTATCTAAAGAATTTAAATCCAACAACAAATGCGATCAAAATCGCAACTAAGGTAAATACTGAACCCACAGCATAATGATACCAAGCCTCCCGATTAATGGCATATTTTCTAATCCTTTTTATCTTCAAGCGCATTGCATCCATCTTGATCTCGTTACCATCGACCACGTCGGCAAGTTTGAGCTCTAATTTCATCTTATCTTCTAAGCATTGAAGATAAAGAGCTTCACTTCTTTTCAATTTTGCTTTCAAATCATTGTTTTCTTTATCCAAAAACTCGACAATAGGGTCAGGTTCAATTTCTGGTTCAACTACCTCCTAGATAAAAATAATTCTATGTCAAGTTGGTCGCCATAATTGTCAGAAACATAGAATGAAATAAATAGTTTTGAAAATATAACACATCCGAATCATAGACCGGACGAGGACCGACGGGGACAGATATCAGAACCATGACACTATACATATAATACAAGTTAGAAAATTATACAAGTAGTAACTATGCATCTAAATCATAAAATCTATGTTTTTAAAATAAAATAAAATAAAATATAGAGGCTCACCGAGGTGGTGACGGGATGGCGCGGGCGATCGACGTCGATAAGGCTCCTCACCACACTAAAACACATAAATCATTATTTTAGTTTGGGAACAAATTGCACATATACACAAATGAGATCATAACTTAGGCACTACATCGAACACCTTGCTTGCACAAAAAATTTGAAATGAGCAAAATGAGCTAAATAAGCAATGCCGGAAAGAGGATGAAGAGGCTAACCGTGGGGTGGCTTCAATCTTGCCAAATGGTGAATTTTCTTTGAGAAAATGGAGATGAAATGGAGAGGAAATGGAGTTGAAAATGGTGAGCTCGGGTTGAGCTGAGAAAATGGTGAGCTCGGGTAGGAAGAAGGTGGCATTATAGCCGAATTATTAGTCCCGGTTCATAACACGAACCGGGACTAAAGGTTGCTGGCGCTGGGCCCCGCGCCTGCCACCGCATGTGGAGACCCTTTGGTCCCGGTTCGTGGCAAGAACCGGGACTAAAGGTCCCGAAAAAATTACACCTCGGAGCTTCCACCCCTTTAGTCCCGGTCCAAATTTAATTTGGTACTAAAGGGGTGAACCTAAGCTCCATTTTCCACTAGTGTGGGCTTTTCTGTAAAAAGTCATTTAAATACTTTTCGGATAATAAAACAGAAAATAGGCAGGGTGACATGGCAGCTCCCGAATGGTTGGACTCAGCTCGCTAGGCTAGGCTTGAGCTTTGGCTCGGCTTAAGTCGAGGCACAGCTCGGCTCGGCTCTATTCTATCCGGATTGGAAGGGCTAGATCTAAAGTACCGATTCAAAGTACAGGGTTCTAATCACGGCCGAAGATTGAAGATCGAACGACTCACCTCGCACTGGCCAGTAAGTGGCGGCGAAACCTCGCCGGAGATGATGAAGACGGTGGCGCTGGCGCGGGTGGTTGTCGGGGAAGTTCCTTTGGTGGTCCCCTCACATCGGGAAGGAGACAGCGGCGTGCATCTCGACACGGAAGAGGCACAAAACGTGTTGGCGTTGACCAGCGCGTCCCGGAGCGCCGTAGGGAAGCGGTCGGAGGCGCTCGGGCGCCGGCGAGCTTCGTACGTGGACCGATCGCTCGTTTTGGTGCCACCCCGATCTCGCGGAGGGCGGCAGGAGGTGCGCAACAATACGGGGAGGAGGATAAAGAAGGTCTCTGTAACATCCCTAAATTTTGATATCTTTGAAAAAAAATTGAAAAACATGCATACAATCCTCATCAGCATGACATGGTTGCATTTTAAATCCCTTGTTGATTTCCATTTTAATTCATAATTAGGATTATTTATAAAATGTCTTATAGGTGTCATATACAATATTTTGATTTTTCTTTTGCTTCTAAAGTCTCCAAATATTATTAAAAAGTTCAATTTTGGATAAGCTTTCCAAAACATATTTTTCCAAATTTTTCTGAAAAGTTTTGAATCAAATTATATTTTTAAATTGAATTCTGTATTTTCCAATTATAATCCGAGCCGGCCCAGCCCCTTTACTTCCGCGCGAGGCGATACGAAGCAACCCATCGCCAGCCCAACAACAGCCCGAGCACCCGCACCCCTCTCCTCTCTCTAACGCGCGGACCCCACCTGTCGGGGCCTTCTTCCCCAACTGATTGGGCGCCCACGACGTCGTGACCGTGCCCACGAATTGGAGCACGAACGCACGCCCCCGGCCACCCCAGCCTAGCCCGAGACCCCCAACTAAATAGGGCACCCCGGGCTCTCCATTTTTCCCTACTCGTGCCCCAAATACGCTGCTAGGCTGCTCGAATCTGAGCTCGCCGCTCCTCCATTGCCGCCGGCGAAGACCTATGTTCCCGGTGAGCTCCGTCCACCCCTTCCCTCTAGTCTGTCGCCGGAGCTTCCCTTCACACCCGCACACCTGCTTGACATTGTATTGTGTCCATAGGAGCACGGATGCGACGAGACCGTCTTCGACCCGAAGCTCGGCGTCGCTGCTTCAACTCCGGCGAGGAAAATACGGCGAGCCAGAGCATCCCTGGCTTCTTTGACAACTCCATAGGATCCGCCTCGTCCTCCTCTGTATCAAGGTATCAACGCCTTAGCCCATCCCCTTCGTTTCGCCCGAGGACGTGCTCGCCGGCGATGGCACCACCGCGGCCGGAGTTGTTCCGGTGAGCCGCGCCGCTCGCATTAGGTCTCCCAAGCCAGGACCATTAGATCACGATCTAACGGCTCCGTTTAATTTCATTTTCGAACCGGTACGGTCGAATCCAGTGCGTCCATGTTAGTGAGATCGGACGGCTGTAATTAATCGCATTATCTGAAAATTTATTAAATAGACAGAAATCAAACCAAACTTCCCTAACTCATAACTTTCAAACCCCAACTGCAAATTTAACAAAATTTATGTCCCTGGAAAGCTCTTGTCATGTAGTTTAGTGTTGCATCATTGGTTTTCCATTTTTCATCTATTAAAATTTCTTAATATGCAGAGTGGCATTTCGGCATTATAATCCATACCTTGTTTTCTAAAAATATTTTTAAAGTGAAACCTTCTGATAAATGTTGCTAAACTGTACCCTCTGTCCAGAAGAAGTAAAACATAATTTTTGTGAATAATTATTTACACAAGAGAAATTGTTTTGTGTAAAACTTATTTAAATCAAATGATTTTCAAATACAAAATTCATCTAAAATTTGACTCATGCCATCCTACATTTATTTAGCAAACATAAAACTATTAAAGTGTTCTTCACTTTTAATAATGTGTTTGTCATCCATAATTGCATAACATTATTTTTGATTTGTGCATATGATTGTGATGTTGACTGAGTGATATTTATTTGTTAGATTGTCTGGTGTGCCATTCTTGTTGTTGTGATAATTCAGCTTACTCTCGTGGTTGACAAGGCAAGTTCAATTTGATCATTTTCAAATAATATTCATGCGTAGTTAAATGTTATGGTGCTATGGTTGAATAGGATAAGCTATCACGTCCATTGATGAAAAAAACCAGATAGGATAGCCACATGATTTACTTGGCTCGAAATCTTTGTTGCTATCATGATGTTGTTTGAGTAGCTTTGCTAGCTAGATATGCTTAGGAACACCACCACTTCGTCCTTAGAAACGATCTGACCACCACAGAGTCAAGTTGTGTCAATTCAAACGATGTGGATCACCATGGAGTCACGGGTCGTCCTCACAAACAGCGATGAGCACCACGGAGCCACGGTGTCTCTAAACGATCTGACCACCACGGAGTCAAGGTGAGTCAACTGAAACGACGTGGATCACCACGGAGTCACGGTGCGTCCTCACAAACGGCGATGAGAACCTCGGAGACACGGTGTCTCTAAACGATCTGGCCACTCTGGAGTCATGGTGTGTCTTTGAAACGACGTGGATCACCATGGAGTCATGGTGCGTCCTCACAAACGGCGATGAGCACCACAGAGCCACGGTGTCTCTAAACGATCTGGCCACCCCGGAGTCATGGTGTGTCATTTGAAACGACATGGATTAACACGGAGTCACGGAATGGAGTCACGGTGCATCCTCCCAAGAGATGATGAGTACCACAAGGTTATGGAGTTTGACAACGGCATGGTTCTCCTGGATATATGGTGTATTATTAGAAATGGATTGGAAATTGGAGTGAAGGAGTACTCGAAGATATCTTTCCGAAAAGAGTAGAAACCCCACGGGAACATTTTGTCCTCGAAAGGAGTGGAAACAACTCGGAGTTTGATTACGTTATGACATTAAATAAATTGCATAGAACAAATGAAATTGTTTAAAATATTCTTAGTGAATCTTGTCACCACAATTCAATTGTGCTGACCAAATGAATCTGGGCTGTAACTCACCGTTGCAGGTCCATCTGATAAGGCGTAAGGATTGATAGGGTCGCGAGTCTCCAACCAACATGCCTTGCCTGTGGCACATGATGAAGATGGAGCTCACTTTATCCATTTGCTTTCCGTTGTGTGTTTATTTCTGTTTGAGCTAGCCATGGGCTATGCACCTTCTACTGAACCCTTTTATTTCTGGATCATCGTGTAATAAATATTGATGCAATGTTATGGTATTTCATCTTAAACTGTGTGTGCTAGCAAGTCGATCTAAGGACTAGCACTATACACAGGAGGTCGCTTCCTTATAATAAGGAGGGTCTTGAAGTCTCAGGCTCGATTGCCTCCTCCAGTCGCCAGAATCGAAGAAACTCGGCCGCGGCCAAAGCAACTCCGCCGAGAAAATTTGTGGGCCTGGGAGAATTTTGGAGAGGGCTTTTAGGGGGGAAATGAGTAGGGATCCAAGGGCTTCAAATAGCAGCACACAGTGCATAAAATGGTGGAGTAAAACTCCCACATCAAAACGATTGAATCGGCCGTTTCGAGCGTTCACGGGCGTTAAGCGAGGTTGAAGATGACCATGACGTCATTGTTGACGTCAGCTATTTTTCTTTTTCTTTTTTTGATTTTTCTTATTTATTTCATGTCTTTTGTTTTAAGTGTCCAATTGAAGCAAAATAAATTTCAAAAAATTTGTAAAAACAATTATATCTGTGTTAAACCAATTGTGGACATGTTTTGAACACTTTTAAAAATTCCAAATTTTGAAATATTGCTTAAATAGGAATTTGACACTTTATGTCAAGTTTGTAAATGTGGTCTAAAAATAATTTATTTTTGGCTAAATAAAATTTATAAAAAATACAACCCTTATGTAAGTTTGAAATTAAGTTAATTAAACTCATTTTACAAAATTGAATCAATTTTGGCTTTAGTACAATATTAAATAACATAACACAACTATTTTAAATGAAGAGGGAAATATAACGTATACATTTTTAATTCAAAATACTTTATGCACCATTAAGTTTTTATATTATGATAAATCATTTCAAAACTCAATTAACTACCTTTGGAAAATATTCTAGATTTATTTCACTTCTTATATTGAATGTATTCATGAAAATCATTTTATGTTTTACAAATTTATGAAAATAATTTAAGTTATTGAAATGCCTATTTGGATAAATCATTAATTTTAAAATTTTAATTTTTAAAGATATAAACTATAGACTTATAATTTCCAAAAGTATGTTTTGAACTCAGGTAAAAGAATGAAAACCATTTGGCAAATATACCATGTTTTAAATAGTTTAAAAGAACATTTGTAAATATTATTTTAATTTATGAATAGCTATGGCTAAGTGGTTGAAATCAAATACTTATAAAGAAACTTTTTATCACAAGAAAATGTTAGAATGTTTGTAAGTCATTTGTCAAATTACGTATTTAGGTTTTAAGAATACAATGGATAGTAAAATGTTTAACTTGAAACAAGTTTTAAAATAGTGATTACTTGAGATATTTCTAATAATAAACAATTTGGAAGATGCTATGAAGTCTTTCATGGTTGGTTTTCTTATGCTTATAATATTTTATTGTAATATAAAAAAAGTTTAAAATGTTAGTGATTTTTAAACATTTCAAAATATTGTGATGTTATAGACTACCACCCTTAAAAGGAATCTCGTCCCCGAGATTCGGAGAGGCTAAAAAAAATCAAATGCTTGGAATGATTCTGATAACTCGAGAGGGGGAGTAATCCAGCTGTTGACACGGAAACTGCAAACCAGTTGAGAATTATTATGAATATTTGGGGAGGTTTAGGAAGAAATATAGGCTTGGATCTCTGATTTTAGGCAACGAGATTTGAATTATCTGGGTGGGCTACCACCCTTAAAAGAAAAGTTTTGTTGGTAGTCAAACATTCTAACTGATACAAGAGTGACTCCCACGGAACAGGGATAGTCACACCCTGAAGAGTAGTTCGAAAGGTGATTGAACACGGGTGGCCAGACAACACTCGAGAGGCTCCACGACGGTGCTCACCGAGCTTGGAGAGGGACAACACGACAGAGATAAAACACCAGCCCGTACCCAGGTTCACGGCCCTCAGGAGGAGGTAACACCGCTACTCCTGCTTGTCTGTATTGCACTGCGAAGGTTACAACACAACGAGCTTGTCGATGGCTCTCTTGAGTCAGTTTGGTGCTTGAAGAGGGAATCTAAGGTCTTCTTCCTCCTCGAGCAGTTGGCTATCTTACCCGCTTGGCTAGGGTTTTGCTACGGTGGTGCTCCTGCTCCTTATATAGGCGCCCCGGGCCTCGTCCTTGCACTTTATGCAGAGGATGGGTTCCCACATGGCAGTGGAACGAATGACTGGAGTTCACCGCCGCAAAATTGTCCATGGACACGGTCCATCCATGCTAAAGCTAGCAGCAGTGGCGGACAACCTGCAGTCAGCGCAAAACGGCCAGCAGGCGATGAGGGGGTCGTGGCGGATCCCACGATGACAATCTTATTGGAACGTTGCGCCGTCCAGCGATAAACGGCTTTATCACCAAAGAGGAAAATCCGGTTTTCCAACTCTGGGGGCGCTGCTTTATTGACTCCTTTAATCACCAGAACGGCAACTGATGTGCTCGCGTCATTGTCTGCAGCCGCGTGCGTCACTCTGTGCCTACTACAGAGGCCATGTGCGCCCTGAAGCTATGGCTTAGCCGCGAAGTACCTCCATAGGACCTCGGGAGCCTTGTGGAGGGCTTTGTGTTGACCCCGCTTTAGGCAGGTGAAGCCTTGCAGAGTCTCTCGAAGCGAAGGAGTCCTCTTCAGGCCCTCGCTTCCTCTCTAGGACCTCGGGAGGAGTTGCCTCTCGAGGGTCCCCTCAAACGGTAGCTTGGTCCTTCGTCGTTTTCGTCGAGTCTGTCGAGTCTGTCGCGTGTGAGGGCTATGGAGAGTGGGCTCTGCACACCCTGGTCCTCACTGGGCCGACAGTAGCCCCCGGGCCCTAGATAGGCATGGCTGATCCCATGGGCGTAGCCGAATCATCATGGGCCCAAAGTGTCCAGCCGGACCGAGACACGCGTCGCACGGTTGAGTAACCGCAGCGCACGATCTGGGGTGTGCGTCGTGGGGGGTCCCACTACGCCCCGATAACTGCTCCTGATGAGACAAAAAGCCTGCACGTTGCGGCGAGGAGCCGTTACCTATCCCATTATTCACATACAAGCCTCCTGCTCTCGAACTCTGCGCCTGTGCTCTCTGGCACGCTCATCTCCTTCGTCCACCAACCTTTCTCGCCTCCGTCCTCGACCCCCTCCGGCGATGAGTCCAGCCAAGGGCAAGGGCAAGGCGGCAATGTCAACGTCTTTGCAGGCGGTGGCCGCCGCGCCCGCGTACGACGAGGCGCTGATTGGGGCATGAACCCAGGATGCCACGCTGGACAGGATCCGCTACCTGGTCGCGGGGCGGACCAATGAGCACGGCGCCACTATGCTCCGGACCGCGGAGCTCGAGGAGCGCCCGCAAGGGTTTTTCCCCATCTTCATACACTGCGTCGCCGCAGGACTGGTGCCGTCGTACTCGCCGTTCTTGGAGGCGTTGCTGGCGTTCTACCAAATCCAGCTCCTGCATCTCCACCGGAACTCCATCCTCATCCTCTCCATCTTCGCCTACCTCCACGAGGCCTACCTGGGCGTGGCGCCCTCGGTGGCTCTCTTCATGTGCTTCTACACGCTTCGGAGCACGACGAGCAACGAGAGCTCGGGGTGCGTCTCCTTCCGCATCATGGACGACATGGGGAGCATTTACATCCACATGTCGTGGAATGGGGACCACCCCGTCCTGTCGGTGACAAAGAAGGTGGACGACTTCCGCAAGAAGTGGTTCTACGTTGGCGTGGAGTCGCCGTGCGCCTTTCTCGACATCCCTGACGCCCCGCCCGTGAAGAACTCGAAATGGGGCAAGGGCTTCTTCAGCGGAGCGAATAATGCAGTCCTGCTGGGGCGCATGAGCTATCTCCGAGAGGAGGGCCTCACGGGGCAGATCATTGTGGCCGACTTCCTGACTCGCCGCATCGCTCTTTTTCAGGCTCGCAACATGCCGATGTGGATGTACTCAGGCCCCCAGGACCCAATGTGGCTCAACCCCGACGACAACGACAAGGAGGCCGTCAACGGCGTCCTGTCTATCCTCTTCATCAACCCGGAGGTGCCAGCCATTGATGATCTCCCGCTCACGCTACGGCCTCTGCACCAGCTCAACCGGACTGAACGCATAGCCATTCTAGATGGAATGCCTGCCTTCACCCCGACAGGCCTGGCGGGGGACAAGGTGGAGATACCGGTGCCGGTGCCACAGGAGGAGGGGGCCGTAGAGTCGCCCTCTGCTTCGGTAGCTGGCAAGGCGAGGAGCAGGCCGTGGCGAATCCCTCCGCAGTGGAGGCGTCCTCTTCAAGGGTCGGGCCCTTTACGGACGATGTCTGCGAGATTTCGTCAGGCGATGATGATGCCTTCGTGCTGACGCCTTCTCGCCCCATGGAGTACGAGGAGGAGGAGGACGACGAGGCCGCTGACGAAGAGGCCGCGTCGGGGTAACGAGAGCCCTGGTCCAAGGCTGCCGTTGACAGGCCTGGGGTGAGGCCGTCAGACGTCCCCTCCAAGAGGAAGGCTGAGGCGCCTCCGGAGGGCTCTAGCGCCAAGGCCAAGCCCTCCCGGCGCTCGCCAGGCTTGGCGTGGGTCGACACCGGCGCCAAGCAGCTTGGGTATGTATTTTCAACTTTCATTTGCTTGATTCTTGGTCTTTCTTCTCTTCAACCATCCTGAAGATCTTTCTCTGGTGCTTTCCTGTGACCTTGTGCCTGCGAAGCACCGCAAGCTTTGCAAGGCATCCGAAGTGAAGAGAGCCACGGTTGAGGCCATGGCTAAGGAGGCCGCGAGGCCTGTGGGGACGGGCTCCACATGCCGGACCGAAGAAGTGCCTCAAGCGGAGGCCACTGCGCCGCCTCCCGAGCAGGTGCTGCCCGAGACGCAGGAGGAGCGGGTGCCTTCGTCTTCTCACGCCCCTACTCCACCCCGTGCGACTACGCCCCCGCGCGAGTCTACTCCGCCACGCGTGGCTACTCCTTCTGCGCAGACGGAGGCCGAGGCTGCCCAGGGCCAGCCTTGCGCGGGTGAGCCTGAGGGTGGAGCCCCTTCTTCGTCTCCGCCCCGTACCGCTGCAGGGAACGAGCAGCAGGAGATGGTGCGCCAGGGTGGCGAGGGCGGCGAGGCATACCCGGGTGCCAAGGAGGACGACGCGCTGCCTAGCTCCCAGGACCGCCCTGAGGTCCCATCCTCCAGACTCAACGTTGGAGCAGGGTCCTCCTCCTGTCGCGATCTTGCCCTCGGCGGCTGGGACTTGAGCAAAGGGCATCGCGACAAGGCCAAGAAGCAGGAGGACCGCTTCAAGGCCAAAAGCGCCAATGACGCCAAGCGGATTGCGGAGCTTGAGAAGGCCAACGCCGAGCTAGAGGCCCGCGTCTAGCACGCCAAGGAGGCATGTCACCAAGCGGAGCAATATTGCAAGGCGGCCGTCCACGACCTGGACTCCCTTGTCAAGGACATGGAGGACATCAACCAGAAGGTGGGCCCTGCGGTTGAGAGGGTGGTGGAGGTTGCTGACACCGGTCATGCGGCCCAGGTGTTGACGAAGTAGCGGGAGAGCATGTTCCAGACCCTGGTGGCTAGGGGCACTGAGCTTGCCTCCAAACTTGGCGCGGAGGCGCCGCACACCGCAGCCCGAGGCCGTGTGGACGCTGCCATGTACCTGGTCTATTTCGACCAACTCTTTGCAGCGCTCGTGGGCCCTGCAGCGGAGCTCCGCGAGGTGATTGAGACGGAGAGGCGCCAGCTCCTAGCGGTGGTCGTCGACCGGCTCTTCACCAACCTCCGGCTCCTCACGCCCGGCTTCGACCTCTCGAAGGTGACTCAGCCTCTCGAGGGGAAGGAGGTGTGGCGGGTCTCCAACTCTCTCCGTGACCAGGTGGAGGCCTTCTTCAACCGCTTCAAGCACACCGAGCCGGCAGCTGAGAGTGGCGAGGAAGCTGGCTCCACCGAGGCTGGCGAGGAGAGGGCCACGGAGGCGGGCGATGGCGCAGACTCTGCCTGAGCTTGATCTGCTACGCGTTTGAAGTGCTTGTATGCAAACAAATTTTTTTAGATAGTCTGCACCTTGGCTTGTAATATACTCTTTAAGTACTTTTAATTTTAGCTCGTGTGCCCCTCGACAGGCCCTTTATCTTATTTTCATATCTATGTTTGCTCTACGTCATTAGGACACGTCTCTTCGCGCTATGACTCCGCCACTGCGGTATGCTAAAGCAATGACTCAACAAGGCCGGAGGGAATTTAAGGCTTGGAGAGGTAAGAGCCCTGGGTCGCGATGCTCAAGTGCCCCCTTTGACGTACAAGTAGTCCATGAAATGTAAGGGAAAATGAATCGCTCGAGGGACAAACGTGTGCTTGAGGTGGGGAAAGAACTCGTGAGGCATGAGTGCGGAACTTAGCTTCTCGAGGCTCTTTGCCCTGTAGAGGTGTTTTCCTGGCGAGGAGGTTGGCTCCAAGGGTTTTGTCCTTTTGCCTCCTCAGGCTTGAAGAGATGCTTGTTCCCCGTGGAAGTTAGAGAGGCAAACCGAAACACTTGTACATGGTAGTGGGAACTCATGCGCGCTTATAGTTCTCCTCAGGCGTTCCTCGCGAGGAGAGTAAGTACCAAGGTCCTTTGGAGAGATGGCGTGTTTGTGGGAGCTTGCCCTTTAGCCAGAGCTCGGATCCTTGGTTTTTGCAGTGCTGCTGGTGTGTCATTTGAGGCACTGGCACCGTACTCAGCCCCCTCTCGCGAGGTGCGCATGGGGAAAGATATAAGCGCACATTGAAAAACAATAATGCGGAAATAAAACTCACCACCAAAATATTATATAGCAGCACCGCAACGTGTCGTGGTGGTGTCACGGCAGATGCCATATGATGGCTAAAGTGTGGGGCCGATGGACGCTGGTGCATCCGGGGAGGGCTAGCGAACTAAAGAGCTCGCACAAAGGAGGATGCCGGAACAACCGGGATCTCCGAAGAACACGAAACACAACCGAAGGGAACGAGTGAAGATCTACTAAACACAAACAACTGCACGAAGGCAGAGAACACACACACACGATGTACCCAGGTTCGGGGCCCTCGTGGGGAGGTAACACCCCTACTCCTGCCTTTCCTCTCAATATAAGTGTGGAATAAGATCTACAACATGCTCTTGGAGCTCTTTCGGTGATGAACACGAAGAACACGAGGAACTAGAGAGAGGGAGGAGTAAATGCACTGGGAGTGAATGAGACTATAGTTTTGGCCTCCAAGTTGGTCTCTCTTCCACAAGAGCAGTTATGGCGCCTTTTATAGATTTCCGGCCGGGAGGGCGGGAAACCCTAATCCGGGATGGCCCCACCAGACAGGCCTAACGGGTATGTCGACACCGGCTAGTGCGACTTAGCCGCCGATCTATCCGTCATAGCCCTGCCGTCATCATTTCGGCAGGGACAGCAGGCGCCGTCCTGGAACATCATTGTCCCTCTGTCAGAGACAAGACATGTCTTCGCCCACCCCGAGTAGCCTTTTCCGGATTGCCGGGCTAGGCATGTCCGATCTTGTCGTACCGGCTGACACGCTCCCGTGCCAGGCGGGAGGTGACCGTGCTTCCGTGTCAGGCGGGAGGTGTAACACCCCAAATTTTGGAAGCAACAAAAACTTAATTAATAAAGACCCAAATTTCTGAGGGAACAAAAAAACTTTCTGAAATGTTTTGTTGATGGATGCGCTTTCCCTTGTATGATCTGTTTGTCGAGTTGTGTTTTGGTTTTTGTGTTGATGACTTCTAAATAACAACATATTAAAACTTAAGTTATAGTATGACTTCTGAAATCTAGGATTATGGCAAGTAAAACAATACATATATCTTCTTCTATCTTGTTCTTAACAAACTATAGTCATCATGAGGTCTTGATTTTAACAGTTACCCAAAGGCAGTTTAATTGAGAAGATAAAAGTATTTCCAAAACTACATGTATGCAAAACTATAGAGGACCATATAATAAGCCTTAAATTATATTGGACGTTAATATGATGCAAGCATTACCAACTCTCTTTTCCAAAACACCAATTTAATTAGCCTCTGGAAATCAATGCTCAGCTTGTTAGAGTAATTCTATTTATACCAAGATCCATGTCTGGATCATTATGATCACCACCTCACCTTATACTGGTTTAATTATATTCCTACCAAAAATACTCTGTTTCGATTCTGCTGATCACCTCCTCACAAATATTTTTGATCTATATTAAAAGTATGGCTATTGATCCAATTGTGTGGTTGGCCATTAGGTTATGTGCTTAAATTTTTTCCCATAAGTGTGTTATTTTATGTGTGCTCATGTGGTGTTGAATGTGACAAAATTTGATTTATATAAGTTAATTGGGATCTAAATGTTTGTTGTTCTTATATTGCATAAGTTTAAGGTGTTACCTCGTGTAATATTGTTTGGTGGTGTTTTTCTCAAAAATTCTATTTTATAAAAGTTTAAAAATCTATCTCCACTCCTGTTCATTTTTAGCATTTCTAGAGTTTGAACATTAGGGTCGATTCTATTTACAATGGGAATGCAACTCACTTAATTTAATCCTCACCAACTCTACTATCCACTTGTATCATTCTTTATATTTTACAAAAATGTTTAATCAATATTTCTTGATTGTTTTGAGTACTACATTATAAGGTGACCATGAGTGCTCTATTAGTTACCCCTTTTCTCATTTTCTTATGTAGTGGTTTATTGACCCTTTTTCACTAACTTCTAAACCTAATGTTGCACTTATACTCCCCCCTAACCAAAACAACTTGTTTTATATTTTTCTTGTCAAAGTGTTGACTAATCCATCATTGTTTAGTGGCTTAATTAAATCAGCCCGAAAATATTCGAAATCCTAAACCTCCACTCCCCTCCTCCCAAACCCTGATCTTAGACTTGCTTTGGATCCTCACACACCCCTGCACCCCTTAGCCTCAGCCCTGGCCAGTTCTTGCCTCATTTCTCATTTTCTTTACTCACTTGAGCTTTTCGTCAGACACCTGGCAGGCAGGAGACACCACCTCCATTATTTCACCTCCCTCCATCAACTTGGAGACAGTGGCTAGCTTCCAAAGCTTGCAACAGTACCAGCTGACGCTCCTCCACCGCCCCTGTCGCCCAATCCCCTGCCAGTGCTCTCTCTCTTCCTCTGTCCATTCCCGAGCACCCGAGCGCGCAACCCTCTTCTCTTATTGCAACTGAGGCTCCCTCGGCCTCCGTTACCTTGCCCTTTGCCTTCCCCTGCACTCTCTCACCCACCCCCAGCAAGATCTCCCGAGCTCTTGCTCTTCCCTGCTCAGGATCCTTGAAGAACCGAGACCCGGCGCCGTGGGCTTCCGAGGAAGAGCGCCACTGCTACCGACCCCCTCTTCTCGCCATTTTTCCTCCATCGCACTCTCCTCTGTTCAAGCTACCTCTGAGACACGCTCATTTGATTTCAGGAATTTGGGAGCCACCGAGGCCACGACGTGCCCAACGCGGCCGACCTCAGCGTCGCCGTCAAACCGGTGCACTCAGAGCGGATTAGAGACCATCCTCAGGCACCCCTCGAGCTCCGCATCCACCCCCACCCCTCCTAGTAGTCCGGCGTGTGCCCTAGGTGAGCAGCTCGAGCTCGCGTCCTTCTCTAGGGTTTCTACTCCGTGTCCCTGGTCGGGAGGAGGAAGACGACCTACAGCCGTCGGATTCGCGATCGACGATCCTCTTTGAATCCCTCCGTTTCTTTTTCTAGCCGTCGGATCTGAAATCCAAGGTGACTCACCCCTTCGCCAGCGCGCGCGCCGCCGTGGGCCGGCCCATCTCGCGCGGCGGGGCCTGTTTCAAATCCGGCCCTTCTGCTCTTTTTCTTTTAAGCAAATTATTCTCTGTTTATTTTTCCAGTGATTTGGTATCCCAGATTTAATTCATTTGTGGAAATTTTGTGCATGCAAAATATTTGAAATAAATCTTGTTGGATTGCTGTGTGTTTTCTTGACCATGTGGCACTGGCCGTTCTCAAAAATATATTTTGGATGTTGCACCATTTACTTAATAACTTGAGTTTTATAAATCCAAATATTGCAAACTTTAGTTCTATGGAATGCCAGTGAGAATACCTACCTAGATCTATAAGCCTTGCATGCAAGAGATGTTTATAACTAAAGTTATATCATGTTTAAGATTGACACCAGTACCACTTTGGTGATTTTTAGTTCATTATTAAAAATACATTTTTGAGAAAATCCAATTGCATGTGTTAGATTTGAGTAGTAGCTATCATATCCTATCTTGGTAGAATTTTACAGCTTATATTTTGTGTATGGTGGATTATTTTCTTAAACAGTAGGTTTTTGCACTTCAAAAATAATATATCTTATTTTCTGTTATTTGCATGTATCTAGTTTTACTTGTTTGTGCTTTATATGTTTGTACAAATAGTTTAGGAGTATTTTTGTGGAGTAGCTTTGTGTTTTCTTTAACATGCATCCCTGGATTGGTATAAAAAGAATCTATACATTATTAGGTACACTATTATTACTAAAACATGTTTGTTTCACTAAAACTGAAATATATGGAGCTAAGAGTGTCCAAATTAAGTGAATCCAATTTCTAAAGAAAGATAAAACCAGTACCTATCCATAGAAATTTGTGTTGCATCTAAGAGATACTTAAAACTGAAACTACAGTCTTTTTGGTTTGAGACCAGTAGCATTTGCATCATTTTTAGATACTTTTTTGTAATAGCTTATGATGCAAATCCAATTTTCACCACTTCATATGGTTGCTAGGTGTACTGTGGTAGAAGGGTTCTACTATATGAACATTATCTTAGGAGTTATGATGTATCTACCAAAACAACAACATTTGGCTAATAGAAGTATTAGCTTTTAATCATCTGTTCTTAGCAAATGTGATTTGTAGAAATATTACTAATCAACTTTTGAAGTTCAGAACCATAACCCAATAATAATGACTTGGTTAAACCACTTTGATAATGTGTGGTGCATTGTTTACTTTTGTTTAGCATTATTCACGTGGTACCCTACTAATAACATCAATTGTGTTTATATGCTTTGCTTGTGGGTATGTTTGTGTGTTATGTTTCATCTCTTTAAACATCATATTATTTATCCAATAAATGTAATAAGTTAATTCCCTGTTTTACATGAATTGTTATGTGTTGATGTGCTTAGTAACTCATAAGTCCTGAAAACTTAGGTTATCCTTTAATAATTTTAATAAATTTCCTAAAAGTATTGTTAGCCCATTCACTTCTGAGTTTCACATAGTTCATCTTGCTTCATAGGAGTTGCACTAGTTTCGTTTGTGTGCTGTGCATGTGAATGATTGTTTGGTGTTAAATTTTATCCAGTAGTTCCTTGTGTTTTGTAATGCTTAATATATGACTTTCTTCTTTTAGATTGTTGTCAACACCTGGTTGCCATGTGATTGTTTGTTTATTGGTCGAAGTGACCTTAATTGTGGCGTCCTGTTAAATAGGCCTAGTGCACCATTTTAGCTCTAAGTCATAAACTAGTTGGGATAGAGGTGTTACCAGTGTTTGTCGCTTAGTTACTTGATAGTAGGTGTTTCTTGAGCTAGTAACATGTTTGCATGTGAGTATGCTCAATGCTAGTGTTAACATTAATACTTGCTTGTGTGTTAAGATACTTTTGTCTGAAGTATTTCCTAAATTATTAAGATACTTTTGTCTGAAGTATTTCCTGAACTACTAAGATACTTTTGTCTGAAGTATTTTCTGAAAGTAATATAACAACTCTTATTAAATAACATAATAACACTAAGTAACGTGTTGTTAGAGTGTTCTGAAGAACTACCTTATTAATACTCAGAGTTGTTATGTATATTTTCTTAGGAGAATCTATTGTTGTCTTAAGCTCTATGGACTTTGTTGAAGTTGTTGTATAGCTAAAGGAGTTGTTTGTTTATGTTTGTATCTCAGTGTCTTGTACAATACTTGCTGTTTGTTATGACCTTGTGGCTTTGTCTTGTATTCTGAGTGATGTTCATTTTCCCGCATATGACGTTAGATACGATCGGGAAGGAACGGGAAGTGAGGAATGAACCTGAAGAACGTCAAGACCAAGACCAAGGACATATTGCTGAGTCAGGCAAGCCCACCTCACCACTATAATGAATCCTATTATTTTTATCAAGCATGTTTTGTTTTCAAAATAAAATAATGCATGTCTAATTTGTTTTGTGGTACCTTGCCACCCAAAAACTTCTTTTACAAAATATTGCTTGGCCAAAGCTATCTGCTAGAATACTGTAGGTGTTACAAAAAGAGTTTTACTTGATGAGCCTTGTTGTTGAAGGCTCCATCAAAAAGATTAAGTTTTCTTGTAGTCTACCTTCATCTACTTACCTCAAAACTATAGGATGGGAACCTATTTGATAAAACTGTTTATGGAGGAAAACCCGAGTTGCTGGGAGCAATCGGAGAGCAAGTGTTTTATTAAAACCCGAGTTGCTAGGAGCAATCGGAGAGCAAGTGTGTTATTAAAACCCGAGTTGCTGGGAGCAATCGGAGATGTTTGCGAAAACCCGAGCTGCTGGGAGTAGTCGGAGGATTGGAGTTGTTTTTGAAAAACAAAGTACTGCCCTAGCAGCCGCTCGAACAATTAACCCGTGCAACCACACTACCTGACATGGGTAGGGCTTAGCCGGAAGCTTGTCTGTTTTAGTGTTGGGGCTCTCATACTTTCTATGGGGGCTGGGCCCTCGAAGCCGGGTTGTCGTCCGGAAGAGACAATACACTGTTGTGGATCAGCAGCCAGACGATTACGGTGGGTCTCCTGACGTGGCGGTGTGGCGTCCCGAGGAAAGACCAAGAGGTCTAGTGGAGCACACGGTGCCGAGGAGAACAAACCTACCAGGAGGCCCCGATACTAGGGTGGTCATAGTGGAAAGTTTTGATCGTGTTATCCGGACCCCCGCATGCGATCGTATGACGGGCCGTGGCAGACACGGCGGAAGGACCGATTGGTGTGGGTAAAGTGTGCAACCTCTGCAGAGTGTAAATCTATTCGAATAGCCGCGTCCGCGGTCATGGACGGTTGGAAAGGCCACTGATCTAGGCGTATGGGCATTTTGGTTCTTAAAAACAGGAAAGAAAAGGTTTTCCGGGGGAAAACAAGGAGGCATAAAGTGGTACCTGGGAGGTACGGAATTTGGGTGAGGATGATTGGTCTCGGGGAGACAATCAGTCCGATCTCAAGGAAGGAAAAAGGGGTATCCCCATCCTAGTGCTTTTAAAGGTTTTACAAAAGAAAGTTTTGAACTTGGATATGTCCTTTCTATATCTAAGAGAAGAGAATTCTATCTCTAAATGTATTTCTTCAACAAAGATACAGAGATGGCGTATTCTCTATGTCTAAAATCATGGTATTCGAAAACTAAGCCCTATAGTCGTATATAGCAGTTATCCCAGTTTTCGAAAAGTGTTTTCTTGCATTATCATGAAAACTTAAGCCTAGAGGTGGTCTTGCGAGTACGTAAATATACTCATATGGCTGTGTCCCTGGATATTCAAACGTCCAGGTTGAAATGAGGAGATGTACAACAAGAAGGAGGAGTACGCCGTCGACTACGCCAACTGAGTGTCCCGCTCAACTGCTCTGTGGGAATGCGTCAGGACGTGACGAGGGTCGACGCTAGCCAAAGCTTCCGCTGAACCTTAGTTAATATTCGTCAAGTGTGACGATGTTTGCAGACTTGGTCATGAGACCATTATTTATGTAAGTCTTATACTATTCGAGTTGTATGATGTAACTTTGTATACCATGTTGGTTATGTGATCGCGATGCACTGATCATTGGGATCGTGATCATTTTACATAACATGGGCATCTTTGACGGTTAGTCAGAGGGGTCCTCGCAGACTTGGTATCAGAGCCATCGTTGACCTTAGGAGACCTTTGTTAGCATGGTCGTTAGCTTAGGAAGGAAATGTTTTGCTAAAACCTATTTCGACAAGAATATATTTTCTTCTAGGTAAACCAAATATGGCTTCCACTCCTCATCTATTCTCCAAAATATCTTGACCTCACATCTCTATTTTTTTTTTCAAAAGACTTTTCTCTACTATCTTGTCTCTATTCAAAAACTTGTATAGACTTGACGATGAGCCCAAATGAGACCTAAGTAACCAGTACCGAGAAGGCGAAGTTTAGCCTCAATACTTCAGCATACGACATCAAGGTGGTCGTCAAGTGAAGAAACAAACTACAAAGCAACCCTTGCTTGCCAAAGCAGTGTCACTGTAAATACTTCAACCCCAACAATGGTACACTAGTTGCAACCTCGACAGTCTCAAGTTTTCCAGCAGAAGCCCCATCTGAAATAGTGAAGACTCCAACAAGTTAGAATTACCAAGACCCATAGGACCTCTAGGATATGACCCTTGGTTGGATTCTCCAACTAACGCGATTGTTGAGTGCCTTTTTTGTTCTATAGGTGTCTTGTGTGCTCTTTTGCTGGTATGCTTGTTGCGTGTGTGTGCCTTGTTTCTTTGCTTGTTGTTGGTATGTGGTTCTCTGGTATGCTTCACAAGCACGTCTTGAAGGCAATACAGATTAGGCACATACTTTGAATTCGTTTAAACCTCTTGATTTCTCTACACAAAAACCTTTCTGACCTTTTTTTCATAGATGGACCCTAATGCACATATAAACTTGTCCTCGAAAACTTCCTAAAATGATTTTCCTTCTAATCTAAACTTTAACACATAAGAGTTATGAACTACAGATGATACCGAAACCCCCAAAGAAGGCCCATCCCCGTAATGTGGTGAGCCTTTCCTAGTTAAATAAATCATTTGAATTACAAGTATACCATCACAAACTTAACGTATCTAACTTTTGGGTAACATCTAACACCAATGACTTGTTACTAACCAACCTCTTCAAGACCTACAAACCAATATCAGAAGAGAAGTATCTACGGAAGTCCCTTTTGCAGATGGCAGCACGGGGGACTCAGATAACGCCAAAACCCTATACTTTTTGAAGACTTTGTGAACACCTAAAACGGTGACGCGCAAAGAAGATCGACGTCAGCAACAACGACGACAACCAGCACTGAAGATCATCTACCTGAAGATGTATCTCTAAGCTAGAGTCATCAATTCCATCCGTGCACCAACTTAATTAACTCAACTGACCCTGACTTGAGTATTATGGAAAGAAATGATTTTTAGGCTAACTTAGATCCTACTGACCTCTGGAGACTGGTGTGAAGCATCACGAAGTCCAAGAACCAAGAAGTCTTCATCAACATTTTTCGCCCGCTGAACTAAATGTGGACAGAAAAGGAGACACCATAGCCAGCAAGACGCCAATAAGGGCGAGAAGACTGAAGATTGTTGCACTTGGCAACACCTTGCATCAAGCAAGATTAGATGTCTTTAGTATGTCTTAGCACCCTTTGACTTTTTGATGAAAAGAAAGAGAGTCAGGTCTACAAAACCTGACGCCCTGTGAGGTTTGAAAAACTGGTTTCACGTGTCTAACTGCTAAAACCTCGAGACGACAATATCGATACGAGTATCTACATCAGCCCCAAGCACCGAGGAGCTACGACCAAGATAAAGACCATTGTGTTACCCAAGACCCACAACACCTTTTAGTCGGCGACAACTTATACTACTAATTTTAACCCTTCATGTGTGCCCCTTTTTAAGGGGGGAAGACACATGCTAGTTTTATTAGAGAGTTGTGATAAATGGTTCTTTGCACCCCCAACCCTAGAGTTTTTGAAGTCGGCTTAACAAGAACCCTACATCAGCAACAACCATCATGTCAACCCCTTCAACAAAGACCGCAGGTTTTCCGGAGGATACCAGGCGTCTCATCAACTTCAGTCAAGAATTAACCACCCCAGAAGATGAAGAATCATCAGATCCTCTTTTCTTGCACGCTCTTAATACACACTTAGGAATCTCGGGACGAGATTCTTATAAGGGGGGAAGGTCTGTAACACCCCAAATTTTGGAAGCAACAAAAACTTAATTAATAAAGACCCAAATTTCTGAGGGACCAAAACAACTTTCTGAAATGTTTTGTTAATGGATGTGCTTTCCCTTGTATGCTCTGTTTGTCGAGTTGTGTTTTGGTGTTTGTGTTGATGACTTCTAAACAACAACCTATTAAAACTTAAGTTATAGCATGACTTCTGAAATCCAGGATTATGACAAGTAAAACAATACATATATCTTCTTCTATCTTGTTCTTAACAAACTATAGTCATCATGAGGTCTTGATTTTAACAGTTACCCAAAGGCAGTTTAATTGAGAAGATAAAAGTATTTCCAAAACTACATGTTTGCAAAACTATAGAGGACCATATAATAAGTCTTAAATTATATTGGATGTTAATATGATGCAAGCATTACCAACTCTCTTTTCCAAAACACCAATTTAATTAGCCTCTGGAAATCAATGCTCAGCTTGTTAGAGTAATTCTATTTATACCAAGATCCATGTCCGGATCATTATGATCACCACCTCATCTTATACTGGTTTAATTATATTCCTACCAAAAATACCCTGTTTTGATTATGTTGATCACCTCCTCACAAATATTTTTGATCTATATTAAAAGTATGGCTATCGATCCAATTGTGTGGTTGGCCATTAGGTTATGTGCTTAAATTGTTTCCCATAAGTGTGTTATTTTATGTGTGCTCATGTGGTGTTGAATAAGACAAAATTCGATTTTTATAAGTTAATTCGGATCTAAATGTTTGTTGTTCTTATATTGCATAAGTTTAAGGTGTTACCTCGTGTAATATTGTTTGGTGGTGTTTTTCTAAAAAATTATATTTTATAGAAGTTTAAAAATCTATCTCCACTCCTGTTCGTTTTTAGCATATCTAGAGTTTGAACATTAGGGTCGATTCTATTTACAATGGGAATGCAACTCACTTAATTTAATCCTCACCAACTCTACTATCCACTTGTATCATTCTTTATATTTTACAAAAATGTTTAATCACTATTTCTTGATTGTTTTGAGTACTACATTATAAGGTGACCATGAGTGCTCTATTAGTTACCCCTTTTCTCATTTTCTTATGTAGTGGTTTATTGACCCTTTTTCACTAACTTCTAAACCTAATGTTGCACTTATAACTTGTTTTATATTTTTCTTGTCAAAGTGTTGACAAATCCATCATGGTTTAGTGGCTTAATTAAATCAGCCCGAAAATATTCGAAATCCTAAACATCCACTCCCCTCCTCCCAAACCCTGATCTTAGACTTGCTTTGGATCCTCACACACCCCTGCACCCCTTGGCCTCAGCCCTGGCCAGCCCTTGCCTCATTTCTCATTTTCTTTACTCACTTGAGCTTTTCGTCAAACACCTGGCAGGCAGGAGACACCACCTCCATTATTTCACCTCCCTCCATCAACTTGGAGACAGTGGCTAGCATCCAAAGCTTGCAACAGTAACAGCTGACGCTCCTCCACCGCCCCTGTCGCCCAATCCCCTGCCAGTGCTCTCTCTCTTCCTCTGTCCATTCCCGAGCACCCGAACGCGCCACCCTCTTCTCTTATTGCAACTGAGGCTCCCTCGGCCACCGTTACCTTGCCCTTTGCCTTCCCCTGCACTCTCTAACCCACCCCCAGCAGGATCTTCCGAGCTCTTGCTCTTCCCTGCTCCGGATCCTTGAAGAACCAAGACCCGGCGCCGTGCGTTTCCGAGGAATAGCGCCACTGCTACCGACCCCCTCTTCTCGCCATTTTTCCTCCATCGCACTCTCCTCTGTTCAAGCTACCTCTGAGACACGCTCATTTGATTTCAGGAATTCGGGAGCCACCAAGGCCACGACGAGCCCGACGCGGCCGACCTCAGCGTCGCCGTCAAACCGGTGCACTCCGAGCGGATTCGAGAGCATCCTCAGGCACCCCTCGAGCTCCGCATCCACCCCCACCTCTCCTAGTAGTCCGGCGTGCGCCCTAGGTGAGCAGCTCGAGCTCGCGTCCTTCTCTAGGGTTTCTGCTCTGTGTCCCTGGTCGGGAGGAGGAAGAAGACCTGCAACCGTCGGATTCGCGATCGACGATGCTCTTTGAATCCCTCTGTTTCTTTTTCTAGCCGTCGGATCTGAAATCCACGGTGACTCACCCCTTCGCCAGCGCGCGCGCCGCCGTGGGCCGGCCCATCTCGCGCGGCGGTGCCTGTTTCAGATCCGGCCCTTCTGCTCTTTTTCTTTTAAGCAAATTATTCTCTGTTTATTTTTCCAGTGATTTGGTATACCAGATTTAATTCATTTGTGGAAATTTTGTGCATGCAAAATATTTGAAATAAATTTTGTTCGATTGCTGTGTGTTTTCTTGACCATGTGGCACTGGCCGTTCTCAAAAATATATTTTGGATTTTGCACCATTTACTTAATAACTTGAGTTTTATAAATCCAAATCTTGCAAACTTTAGTTCTATGGAAAGCCAGTGAGAATACCTACCTAGATCTATAAGCCTTGCATGGAGGAGATGTTTATAACTAAAGTTCTATCATGTTTAAGATTGACACCAGTACCACTTTGGTGATTTTTAGTTCATTATTAAAAATACATTTTTGAGCAAATCCAATTGCATGTGTTAGATTTGAGTAGTAGCTATAATATCCTATCTTGGTAGAATTTTACAGCTTATATTTTGTGTATGGTGGATTATTTTCTTAAACAGTAGGTTTTTGCACTTCAAAAATAATATATCTTATTTTCTGTTATTTGCATGTATCTAGTTTTACTTGTTTGTGCTTTATATGTTTGTACAAATAGTTTAGGAGTATTTTTGTGGAGTAGCTTTGTGTTTTCTTTAACATGCATCCCTGGATTGGTATAAAAAGAATCTATACATTATTAGGTACACTATTATTACTAAAACATGTTTGTTTCACTAAAACTGAAATATATGGAGCTAAGAGTGTCCAAATTAAGTGAATCCAATTTCTAAAGAAAGATAAAACCAGTACCTATCCATAGAAATTTGTGTTGCATCTAAGAGATACTTAAAACTGAAACTACAGTCTTTTTGGTTTGAGACCAGTAGCATTTGCATCATTTTTAGCTACTTTTTTGTAATAGCTTATGATGCAAATCCAATTTTCACCACTTCATATGGTTGCTAAGTGTACTGTGGTAGAAGGGTTCTACTTTATGAACATTATCTTAGGAGTTATGATGTATCAACCAAAACAACAACATTTGGCTAATAGAAGTATTAACTTTTAATCATCTGTTCTTAGCAAATGTGATTTGTAGAAATATTACTAATCAACTTTTGAAGTTCAGAACCATAACCCAATAATAATGACTTAGTTAAACCACTTTGATAATGTGTGGTGCATTATTTACTTTTGTTTAGCATTATTCACGTGGTACCCTACTAATAACATCAATTGTGTTTATATTCTTTGCTTGTGGGTATGTTTGTGTGTTATGTTTCATCTCTTTAAACATCATCTTATTTATCCAATAAATGTAATAAGTTAATTCCCTGTTTTACTTGAATTGTTATGTGTTGATGTGCTTAGTAACTCATAAGTCCTGAAAACTTAGGTTATCCTTTAATAATTTTAATAAATTTCCTAAAAGTATTTGTCGGGGGGCTGCCCCCCGGGTAGGGGCAGATCCCGGTATAATTCGGTAAGGTGCCAACAATACTTGACCTTTGGCGAGAGCAAGGGGCACCTCCTGGTGTGCTGAAAGGGCAACTTGACCCTTGAACACTGGTAGAGGGCAAAGTGCCTCCTGGCAGGCGTAAGGGTCAGCTCTGGCAGCTATAAATAGACACCTCCGGCCTTCACAATCGCAGCACAGGCATAAGCGGGTGGTTCCTCTAGGAACTAGCTTCTCGAAGATGTCTTTGCTGATAGACTAAGACATCTTCGGGAGGCTAGGCCTAGAGATACTCATCCTGAGACGAGCTCGGACGCATCCGGAAAGGGTCCCGGATCTCGGAGTCCGAGGAGACTCCCGGAAGGAGGTGTACTCGGCTTTACCGAATAGGTTGTTCGGATGGGTACTAACCGGAGTATGTGTCTCGGTCTTGATCTTATGCAGAAGAGGCTCACAGTGGCAAGCCAGGAGGTACCCGGCATGGGGGATCCCGGTAGGCCGTCAACGGTCTATAGCATGTTTTCCCGTTTATTGCGGGGGGAAGTACCATTCCGCCTGACACGGAAGCATGGTCACCTCCCGCCTGACACGGGAGCACGTCAGCCGGTACGACCAGGGTACGACAAGACCTGACATACCTAGCCCGGCAATCCGGAAAAGGCTATCCGGGATGGGCCAAGACATGTCCTGTCTCTGACAGGGGGACAATGATGGCGCAGGACGGCGCCTGCCGTCCTTATCGAGATGATGATGAGGGGGCTACACCGGATAGCCCGGCGACTAGGTCGCACTAGCCGGTGACGGCATGCCGGCTAGGTCTGTCCGGTGGGGCCAAGCCGATTTAGGGTTTCCGGCCCTCCTGGCCGGAGCTCTATAAAAGGCGCCATAACTGCTCCTGAGAGGGAGAGACCAACTTCAGAGCCAAAGCTATAGACACATTTACTCAGAGAGCATTCACTCCTTCTCACCTTGAGTTCATCTAGTTCTTTGTACTCCTCCATTTGAGAGATCTAGCAGCAAGTTGTAGCTCTTGTAACACAAACATATAGAGAGGAAAGGCAGGAGTAGGGGTGTTACCTCCTCACGAGGGCCCTGAACCTGGGTATATCGTGTGTGTGTTGTGTTCCTTCGTGCACTTGTTCGTGTTTGTTAGATCTTCCCCCTCGCGCTTTGTTCTTATTTCTTGTTCCTGGGAGATCTCGGTTTTACCGGGATCCTCCCCGTGTGAGCTCTTCAGCTCGCTATCCCTCCCCGGATCCACCAACGTCCATCGGCCCCACACATTAGCCATCCTATGGCATCTGCCGTGACACCACCACGACAGTTGGCGCCCACCGTGGGGCAGACAGAGGCGTTGGCTGGTGTACACATCCGGACGGGCTCCCCTGTTCACTTCGAGGTTCGGGTTCTCTCTGGCCTGGTCGTAAGGCTAGGGGAGATGGACTTCGTCTGCGACAACGCAGGGTGCTTCCGGAACAGACCGTTTCCGGTGAACGGATGTCTCATTGACTTTGGTGGTTTCACCACCTATGTCGCCACAGAGGTTGTCTGTAGCTACCCGGACGTGGTCCTGGAAGCTGAGGACCCTCCCATGCTTTGCGCTGCTCGGGGTCTGCGTGCCGGTCGCCCCCCGAGTTCCGTCGCGGTGATGATGGTCGGGGCAACCGAGGAGGAGTACCAGGACGCTGACGGCGATACCGGGAGCGGCCACCCCCGTTTAGCCAAACCCCCGCAGGAAAGACCTGCGGCCCGAGATGGCAATCCACAACCGTCCCAGCCGCGGCGCCGCCCGGATCCCCTCTCGGGGCTGGTGGCCAAGTTGACTGTACCGGTGGCTGCCGAAGCGGATACCCAGGCCACTTCGCCTGAGTTGGAGGAGCAGCGGAGGTTGCTACTCGCCGAAGCGCAGGAGATCGCCGAGATCCGTCGCGAGCTCAATGCTAGCCTCCGGGAGTACAATGCAGCTCACGGATTCCTTAAGATAGACTCCCGGGACAAGCGCATTGCGGATCTGCGGAAGAAAGGAAGAATGATGAATGAGGAGCTGGCTGGTGGAGCCACCACCAGTCACACAGGAAGTCGGATTTCAGCAGGGAAGCCGGTGTACAGCTCACCGGCGAAAACTCTTAGGGCCGCCGAAGCCGCCATGGCCGAATTGGTAGGGTTATCCGGTGAGGCCCTGCGCAAGCAGCAGGAGCGGGTAAACGAGTTGGTGATTGAGGCCAACCGTCAGAATCAGGCCTTCAAGAAGAAGAACCCCGGAGCAGGGTCCCAGGTGCACTCAGCCAGACCCAATAGCCAGAAGTCGGACGGGGAGGCCTCTTCCCCGCATCCGAGCAGAAGCAAGAGCAAAAGCAAGAGTCGGAGCCGGAGTCGAGGTTCTGGGAAGAACAAGGAGCTACAGACATATGACCCGGCCTTTGCCGGTATCCAGCAAGCCGGGCAGGCCGGACAGCGTAACTCGGGGCAGGCGGGAAGTACCCGTGGGGATGGTAACCTGGGTGTAGGAAACAATAACCCGGTTGGCCGTGGTAATCCACCCCGGAATCCTCCTCACGTTCAGGGAAGCCCACAGAGGGAGGTCGCCTCTGTTCCCCAGCAGGCCGTGATCCCTGTGCAGGACAGGCTCAATGATGGCAACTCGAGGCTGCAGCAGCTCGGGTATCAGCCGGACGAGAACCCTTTGGGATCTCGGATAGGAGCCAGGCAGCTGAACCCGGCAGACGCCAGATTCCGGCTCGACCGGATTCACCAATCCGAGTTGGTGGAAGAGCAAGGACCTCCAGGACCTGCCTGCTTCGGACCTCGGATCATGCGGGAACCACCTGTTCGGAACTTTCAGCTCAACAGGGGTGCCAAGACCTATGACGGCAGCAAGAAGCCGGAGGACTGGCTAACCGACTATGTAACTGCAGTAAGCATAGCCGGTGGAAACAGACGATGGGCGGTACGTTATGTGTCGCAGATGTTGGAAGGACCAGCCCGGATCTGGTTGAACAACTTGAGAACGGGCAGCATAGACTGCTGGTTAGACTTTGAGGAAGCATTCATCAGTAACTTCACCAGCACGTACAAAAGGCCCAACAGGCCTCAGCAGCTCGCCATCTGTAGGCAAAGGAGCAACGAGACCGACCGGGAGTACCTTACCCGGTGGAGCAATATTCGCAACTCTTGCGAAGGAGTGGTAGAGGCACAGGCCATCTCCTGGTTTGCACAAGGCTGCCGGCATGGCTCAATGTTGTGGCAGAAGTTGCAAAGAAAGATGCCAATGACCTTGGCAGAGACCATGCGCATCGCCGATACCTACACGCTTGGAGATCCCATGCAACCCCTGGTGGATGTCGGTGACTCCAACAGGAGGAATGCGGGACCTCAGCGTTCAGGACCGAGCAGGAGCCATGATCGCCAGGAGTTCGGCCACAAGAGGAATCAGCCCGAGTACCACCATGCCGCACAGCACGTCGCAGCAGTGACCCGGGAGCAGGAGGATGCCGGCAACAGCCAGCGTCAAAAGACAAGTGGCCCGGCTTGGGGTCAGAGTCAGGAGGTGCAAAAGACCTGGGTGGAGCAAAAGAAGCCCCTGACATATGAAGAGATGCTGAACAAGCCATGCTGCTACCATACTCTGGAGGCCAACAAGCCCGCAAACCAGTCTACTCGGCAGTGCAGTTGGTATCAGCGCACGTTGCAGGAAGGCAGCTCGGGAGCTATTCGGCAGGGTGCTCCGGCATCTCGGCCCAATATCGCGAGACCCCCTCCTCCGACATCGGGGGCCAACGCTGTTCGACTTCCCCCTCCTCCGAGAGGACCCCCACCTCGCCCGGTGAATGTGGTGCACACCCGGAACGACAACGGTAACCAAGGCTGACAGCAGCAGAGTAACTACCGGGAGGCACATCAGAGCTATGTGGTCTTCGTGACCGAACCCACGGACCGAAAGAGTGTGCGGCAGCGTGCCCTAGAGGTGAATGCTGTGATCCCGGCGGTGCCCAAATTCTTGCACTGGTCCGAGATGGAGATCGCATGGAGCCGGAAGGATCACCCCCGAGTTATGCCTAAGCCGGGAGCGTATGCCTTGGTGGTGGACCCAACTTTTGTCGGACCCAACCTCAACGTCCGCTTCAGCCGGGTTCTTATTGACAATGGCAGTGCCATTAACATCATGTACAAGGACACGATGCTGAAGCTAGGAGTATCCATGAACACCCTGCTGCCTACCGAGACAACCTTCCACGGCATTGTGCCCGGAGTCTCTTGCTCGCCCATGGGAAAGATCTGGGTGGAGGTGCTATTCGGAACTCGGGAGAACTGCCGAACCGAGAGCTTGGAGTTCGAGGTCGTGGACCTCGAGAGCCCGTATCACGCACTGATCGGCAGACCGGCCCTCGCCAAGTTCATGATCTCGACTCACGTGGGCTACCTCAAGATGAAGATGCCGGGACCTAACGGTGTAATCACCATCTCGGGAGGCCACAAGCGCTCCATGGAATGTGCCTCGGCGGGGTCGTGCTTGGCTGAGTCTCTGGTGATCGCGGAAGAAAAGAAGAGGATCCAGCAGGTGGTGGCAATGGCCAAGACCTCACAACTCGGAATGCCCGGGATGGTGAACCCGGAGCAGGGTGCGTCATTTCAGCCCCCCAAGGAGACCAAGAAGGTGTGTGTGGATCCCACCAACCCGGAGCGCCAAGTTATCATCGGCAGCAACCTAGACAGCAAATAGGAAGGCGAGCTCGTCGACTTCCTCCGTGAGAATCGGGATGCTTTTGTGTGGTCGAGTGACGATCTGCAAGGCGTCCCGAGGGAGTTGGCTGAGCACTCTCTATTTGTTAGACCGGATGCGAAGCCGGTGAAGCAACCGACTAGGCGCCTCTCGGATGAAAGAAGAGCCGCGGTCATGGAGCATCTGGCTATACTGCTGGCCGCTGGATTCATAATGGAGGTGCTGCACCCGGATTGTTTATCGAATCCGGTCCTGGTGGAGAAGAAGAAGGATGATCCCCTCCTGCTTAAGGTGTGGCGCATGTGCATCGACTTCACCAATCTCAACAAAGCATGCCCGAAGGACCCATTTCCACTGCCCCGGATAGATCAAGTGATAGACTCCACTGCCGGGAGTGAGCTTTTGACTTTTTTAGATGCATATTCTGGTTTTCACCAGATACCTTTGAATCCGGATGATCAATTGAAAACTGCTTTCATTACCCCTTATGGGGCTTATTGCTATCGTGTCATGACTTTCGGTTTGAGGAATGCTGGTGCTACATACCAGAGATGCATGCAGAAATGTTTGCATGACCAGATTGGCCGAAATGCCGAGGTCTATGTCGATGACATAGTCATAAAAACAAAAGAAAAAGCCTCACTAATAGATGATCTGAGGGAAACATTTAAGAACTTAAGAAGGTTCCGGATGAAATTGAACCCGGATAAATGCACATTTGGTGTTCCGGCAGGGAAATTACTCGGTTTCCTCATCTCAAGCCGGGGAATCGAGGTCAACCCGGGTAAAATTCGTGCTATCGAGAGCATGAAATTTCCCGTGCGTCTCAAGGATGTGCAGAAGTTTACCGGGTGTCTTGCATCCCTAATTCGGTTTGTGAGCCGACTTGGGGAGAAGGCCTTGCCTCTGTACCAGCTGATGAAGAAGAGCAAAACATTCGTTTGGACCCCGCAGGCTGACGCGGCGTTCAACGATTTGAAGAGAATGCTCTCAACAGCACCTGTGTTGGCATCCCCGTTACCCAAGGAACCTATGCTGTTGTATATTGCCGCAACCAACCGAGTAGTCAGTGTGGCAATGGTTGTAGAAAGGGAAGAAGGGGGCAAGCTGATACAGAGGCCGGTGTATTACCTCGGTGAGGTGATCTCGGAATCCAAGCAAAACTACCCGCACTACCAGATGATGGCGTATGGGGTGTACATGGCAGTGACAAAGCTCAAGCACTACTTTCAGGAACACCCGATCACAGTGGTATGCGAAACTCCTCTGGCCGAGATCATCGGTTACAAGGACGCTAGCGGCCGGGTAGCCAAATGGGCCATCCAGTTGTCTCCATACGATCCGGTGTACGAGAGACGAAATGCCATGAAGTCGCAGGCGCTGCCGGACTTTTTGGTGGACTGGGCCGAGATGCAGTATGAACCTCCGATGCCGGATTACAATTTCTGGAGGATGCATTTCGATGGCTCAAAGGCTAAGATCGGATTGGGTGCAGGATTGGTCCTCACTTCCCCAAAACAAGATGTACTGAAGTATGTGCTGCAAATTCATTTTCGGGCATCCAACAATGTCGCAGAATATGAGGCCTTGGTTCATGGACTGAACGTCGCAAAGGAGATCGGCATCCGCCGGATAGAGTGTTTCGGTGACTCCGACCTCGTAATACAACAGGTGTCGGGGAATTGGGAGACCCTTGATGCAAACATGGCCTTATACAGGTTTCATGTGCAGAAAATATCCGGATTTTTTGAAGGATGCGAGTTCAAGCATATACCCAGAGGAGAAAATGAAGCAGCGGATGTCTTGTCCAAGCTAGGGTCATCTCGGAATGCCATCCCACCCGGGATAGCCCTGGAGCATTTGAGGAAGCCATCTATTCAACCATCACCCGAGTCAGATTCTATCTTCATCCCCAAGGAGCCTGGTTCAGATGCAGTACCCATGGAAGTAGATGTCGGGAGCATAACATCGAACCCGGGGACTGCGTCCCAGTGCTCAGAGAGGCAAAGAAGAATCATGATAGAGGTGATGTCGGCAGAGCCAATGGACATAGACGCTCCCATGTTCCCGGTTAGACCTATCCCGGGATGGGCACAACCCATTATGGCTTATATCTTGGAAGGAACCATCCCGGATAATGAAGTGGAAGCCCGGCAGATAATACGAAGGTCAAAAGCATACACTGTCATCAATCAAGAACTGTACAAAAGGAGTGTCACTGAGGTACTCCAGAGGTGTGTAGAACCGCCAGAAGGACAGGAGATGCTCCTGGAAATACATCATGGGGAGTGTGGACATCATGCATCCTCCCGGGCCCTGGTGGCGAAAGTGTTTCGGCATGGGTTCTACTGGCCCACTGCGCTGCAGCAAGCAGAAGATATTGTCCGAAAGTGTGGAGGATGCCAGAGATTTGCTCACCGGATACACATGCCGGCGTCAGCACTGAAAACAATCCCCATCACTTGGCCATTCGCAGTGTGGTGTTTGGATATGGTCGGTCAGTTCAAGCCGGCGAGAGGCAATATGACACATATACTGGTGTTGGTGGACAAGTTCACCAAGTGGATAGAAGTTAAGCCAATCCGGAAGTGTGATGGACACACCGCTGTGCAATTCCTGAAAGACATCATCTTGAGATACGGATACCCGCACAGCATTATCACGGATAATGGCACCAATTTTGCTGTGGGGGAATTCGCTCGGTTTTGTGCTGAGAAGGGAATCCGGCTGGATGTAGCATTAGTCGCACACCCGGAAGCAAATGGGCAAGTCGAGAGAGCAAATGCCTTAGTCTTAGCCGGTATCAAAGCTCGTTTGATCGAACCATTGTTGAGAACTCCGGGATGCTGGATAGAGGAGTTACCGGCGGTGTTATGGGGTCTCCGGACTACACCGAATAGATCTACCGGCTACACGCCATTCTTCATGGTATACGGTGCTGAGGCAGTACTCCCGACCGACATATAGTATGACTCCCCGAGAGTGACAATGTTCACCGAGACCGAGGCAAAGGAAGCCCGAGAAGATGATGTAGATTTACTCGAAGAGGCAAGAGAATTGGCACTATCTCGGTCTGCAATTTATCAACAGAATCTCCGTCGCTATCATAGCCGGAAAGTACACCCGAGGGTGTTCCGAGAGGGGGATCTGGTGCTGAGGCTCATCCAACGCACGGCCGGAATGCATAAATTATCACCTCCATGGGAGAGACCTTTTGTGATAAGCAGAGCATTGCACAATGATTCTTATTACCTTGTAGATGCACAGGAGGCTAGGAAAGGTGTAATGGACAAATCCGGTGAGTAAACCAAGCGTCCATGGAATGTAGCTCTACTTCGCCCCTTTTACACGTAAAGGGCTCAGTGTATGTTGTGTCTCAGTTTTTTCATATTAATGAAAGTAAGGTACCCCGGGAGGAACCCGGGGACTGCCTGGTTATGTGCATGTCTTGTTGTTATTTTTGTCAAGTTCATTTACTGTTTTTCACCGGCATCTCGGGAAGGAACCCGGGGACTGCCGGATAACTGTTCTATATGTTATTTTGTATGCCGGGAAAGTTCCGAGTTCGATTCTCAGAGTCGAAGTAATGTATGTCATGTGAAATCATCTTGTGACTCGACTGACGCACGCCGAAATGGTAGTCAAGAGCAAAGAGAGGGAAGGTGGGAAACACGAAAACGTTCTCGGGGACTCAGAGCAGGAACTTATCCGGCATACTTATTTTTTACTAACTCAGTTATTTTTTATGTCGGGAATTCGGTTAGACGGAACTCGAATTGTTCTAAGTAATGTATGCCGTATGTGGAGTTTTGTGACTCGATTGTCGAACGCCGAAATGGTAGACAAGAGCAGAAATTACCTAAGTACGGTAAACTTGAAAGGCAAGTCGGGAACTCAAAACAGAATAAATTGACATAAGTTACTCGGATAAATAGTTCAGTACGAAATGAAAACAATATAAGTGTATATTACATATTGTACCCGGCATCCCGGGGATTTGACGAGTCTACTCTTAAAGTATTTCAAGGGATAGGAGATGTCGGCTTCTCGACGGGAACATCGGCCGGAGCAACGACCTCGGGGGCAGCAGGGGCGGCAGGGGCAGCAGTCTCGGCGGCATCAGCGGGAGCAGCTCTCTCGGGAGACGCAGCAGGAGCAGCTTCGGCTTCAATTCCGGCAGCAGTACTCGGGGCGTCGGGGTGCACCTCGGTCTCGGAGACATCCCGGGGAAGCACGCTCTCGGGCGCGGCACCGGAGGCAGCATCATCTTCTTCCGGGGCCTCGTCTTCCGCGTCGCCGGTCGCGCTGGTTTCTTCGTCATCCTCGTAATCAGATTCCGAGTCGGAAGGAAGGACGCTGGCGGTGAAGGCACGGATGCTTGACCTCGAGGCGATGCGGTGCGCCACCTCCTTTCACCGCTGGATCTTAGCCGGATCACTCAGCCACGGCGAGATCGTCCGCAGGCGCTGGATCGCCTCCAGATCAAGACCTTCGTACCAGCTAAGTACTTGGGTCAAGACCTGGTCGGCACCAGCCCGCTCACCGGAACGCTTCCACGCGTGAATGCGCCTCCCGGCACAACGCAGTGCGCTCGCGAGTTCGGGAACCGAGAGCGTCGCGCGGATGCTCGGCCACAGTGCGCCGTGGACGTGGACCGCAGCGCTGAGCAGCTCCGTCCCAATAGACCGAAGGGGCACTATCCGGGCCTTCAGGGCAGTGAGGTGATCCTCGATGTCCCAGGCTTCCGAGACAGGGCCCTTCCCGGCGCGCTTCTCTCGGGCGGCAGCAACGGCGAGAACAGCAGCCTCCCGGGAGTGCTCAAATTCCCCTTTAAAAAGAAGAACAGTCAAACAGCTAGGTCATAAGAAAAGCAACAGCAAAGAAAGGAAGCAACAAGGGAAGAAGGATGTCGGTCCACTTACTGTTCAGATCCCGGTTCAAGACAGTGAGCTCGGAGAGCCAAGTATCAGACCGTGACCGGAGGAGAGCCAGCTCGGTCTCGGCAATATGCGCGCGCTCCTCGGACTGGTCCAAGGTTTCTTTCTGCTTCTTGGTCGCCTCAATGAAGCGCGTCTTCATCTCGGTCGCAGCAGCCTTGACCTTTTCGAGCTCGCCGTTGAGTCGCGCGATCTCGGCTTGCGCAGTGGCAAGTGCGGCCTTCTAGTCTACTAATACCTTGCGCGCGGCGTCTCGCTCCTCCCGGAGGCGTCCTTCGGATTTCTTGGACTGACCGAGGTCAGCAAGAACTCGGTTGAAGATGCTGCAGCGTTTCTTGCTGCACTCCTGAAGTCAAGACAAAGAAGAAGGAATCAGCCGGGGAAAAATGTAAGGAAAGCGGGAAAGTCCGGGATCTCTAACACATAACAGGCTACCCGGTTGGGAGGATCTCGGGGACTCGGTATCCGAGTCCTGAAATTTTCTCTAAGATAGGAGCCTAGTGATCTGCTATTCGGTGGAATATAGAGCACTAAGCACCAATCTCGGGGACTAGTGGTTATGAAGCAAATTTTGAAGCAAGCTAGCCGGTTGGGAGGATCTCGGGGACTTGGTGTCCGAGTCCTGAAATTTTTCTCTAAGATTGGAACCTAGTGATCTGCTATTCGGTGGAATCTAGAACACTAAGCACCAATCTCGGGGACTAGTGGTGGTGGAACGAACAAATGTTTTTTGGTGAAAGAAATAGAACAAGCTTACCTCGGTCACCCGAGTAACATCCAGCGCGGCCACCTGGAGAGCGTGCAGAGCTTGGGTGTTGCGGCTTGGGCCTGCAGCGTGCAAGTCTCCCGCGGTCTCGGAGGCGTCGGCGGCAAGCCAGGCCTGGTTGTATTCGTCAACAACCTGTATGCCGGAGCCGCCGGGCGCGCGGGTAGCAGCAAGATCCCGGGACCCTGAAGGCACAAAGGAGCTAACGGTTGCTCGCAACATCCGCAAGGCAGCAGTAGGGATCTCGGCGGGAGGCGGTGGTAACGATGAAAACGTACCCGTGCGCAGCACCAAGGCCTGGGCCGAGGATGTCGGAGCAGCTGCGGGCTTGGCAGAAGTCGTTTTCTGCCCAGCAACCTTGGGGCGCGACTTCCCGGCAGGTGGATCAGCTGGCCGGGAGGAGACTGCGGGCCTTTTCTCCGGGGCAGCCTTGTCCGAAGCTTGCCGGGAGGGACCGCTTGGCACGGACTGCCGGGGAGGGCTCAAGATCTCCGCTTCAAGCCCGGGCACCCGGCGCGGACTTTCCGGAAGGAGAATATCTCCCGATGTCGTCGTGGCTTGCGCCGGGATCTCATCGGTCACCGGGCAAACATCCGGAGTCACAACGGATGCCGGTGCGGCACCGGAGGCGGCAGCTTCGCTTCCCCGAGTAGAGGGGCGAGGAGGGGAAGGCGAAGCCCGGGCAGGACTGGGAGTCCGAGTTCCGGGAGGAGGAGGAATAGCAGGTGAGGGGAGGTCGAGTGCGTCCCTGAAAGAAAATATCTCAGTAATAATTTATGGAGAAGGCAAAGTCATGTGGCATAAGGCAAGGAGAATATACCCGGAGTCCACAGTGGGAGGGCCCCTTTGCCGGCGAGGCTTCGGGGCCGTTTGTTTATTCGGCTTGCTCCTCTTGGGGGGGTTGCCGGAGTTGTCGGCAGCCTCGGTTTCGGAAGCCGCGCGCTTCCGGCTCTCGGCACGTTTGGTTCCGGCAGTCGGCTTCGGAACCACTGCTGAGGCCCAATTGAGAGGGAGAGCGTCAATAACATCGAGAATCTGGCAGTCAATCTCATCCTCATCATCCGAAGAAATAGAAACTGTCTCTGAGGTTGAAGGGTTACCCGGAGCTGCAGCCTTGAACAGAGGAATGGCGAGATGGTCCTCGCTGTCGGGGTCCTTTCTCGGCATCTTATCCGGCACCGGGATATTCGGCACGAAATTCCCGTTGGCGTGGACTGCGTCCTCCTCGGCTTGCCGCTCGAATAACTGCGCAAACAGGTCATCACATGATTTCCAAGTAAACGCATGTACGAAGGCAAATGCGCGAAAGACTCACAGGAGCACCTGTTTTAACGGTTTTTTCCGGGATCCCCCAATGACACCCCAGGAGTAATCATCCGTCATCTTCGTCCGAGCAATGGCTCGAACGCGTCGGACGACCGCAGCGTGGTCTAACCCGAAAATACTGGTCCTAGTGGGGTCATAGCTCCCATCCATATGGCACATCTTGTGCACTCGGTTTTGCAGAGGGCACACGCGGCGAATAATGAAGCAGCGAAGGAGCGTCGCCGGTCATTTTCTTGTTCAGCGCCAGGAGCACGTCATGCATCCAATTGACCTCTTCGGTATCCGGTAGTCGTTTCCAGAGGTTGAAGCTGAGAGGAGGGCCATTGAAAAACTCCGGCAGATTTATGAGATCCGGATTCGAGGATCCCGGACCATCTCCCGAATGCTCCCGGTTATTCACGTAGAAGAAGCTGCGCTGCCACTTCCGGCAGGATTCTAGTCCCTTGACTATAGGGAATCCGGAGTCAGCACGAGGGATGATGGTGGCCGCTCCGCAATCGACCAAGTCCTTTACTTTCTGATCCGGGTTGGGAATGACTTGGCGGCGAAGGATGAAATACTTGGCCCAAAGATCCAGAAAGGGCCACACGCCGAGATAGGCTTCCGCATAAGTGGTGAAGACCGAGAGCATCATAATGGCGTTGGCTGGAAGGTGATGCGGTTGGAGGCTGTAGGTGTCGAGGAAGTCGCAGAAGAGGGGCTAGCCGGAAGCCCAAACCCATGCTCGAAGTGCGTAAGGAATACAACCTCGCCCTCCGGGAGACGGCTCTCGACTTCTGGCGGAATCCGATGAGTTCGATACAGCCAGTCCAGATCCCATTGTTTGGTCTCGGATCCGTCCCAGCACCCCCGGATACTTTCTTCGCCCATGTCGGAGAAGTCTGCAGGGGTATTCGGGCTACTCTGCAGGCGCAGCGGCGGTTAGTCGGAGTTAGTCTACCGGGAACTAGGATGCCGGATCACAAACTGCTAAACACTACCGGGTTCCTGGGAAACAAGATCTACCGTGTGCTAAATAATCAAAACAAAAGGGAGGAAAAAAGGTGCGGGCTAAACTCAAACGAAGCAAAGTGCGAGCGGAAAAACTACATCCTACCGTAACGGTGCGCCACCGCCGTGCGCCTCGCGCGCGCCGCTCAAGTCATGCTCACCGGCGGCGGCTCAACCGCGCATATGATAGGGCACGACCGGTGGCGAGTGGTTATTTTTCTAAAGGGGATCATCGAGACGGAAGTGCGACTCACCGGAGAAGAGGAGGCCGGTGGCGCGCGAGACGAACGACGGCGTTCGGGCTCCGGAGAACGACGAGGGCGGCGGCGCTCGGACGACGAAGGCAGCGGCGGCGATGTGCTCGAGACAAGGATGAAGGAGAAGCAAGGAAGAAGAAGGGGAGGAGACCGTTCCGGTCCCCTATTTATGGGGGGGGATTCCGGAGCGGTTTCCAATTTTCCCGCCCACGATCTCCACGATCGTGGGTGGGATCTAGTTTGCGCATCAAGCCACGTGGCGCTACCCGGAGCGTCCGATCCGGCCACACCGAGGGCCACACGGCCCCAACGGTTGGACTCCGGATCGGCTGCGGCTCCCGGCGCGGGAACCCAAGCGACAGCGTGCTCGGGCAGGAGCACTCGAGTGCATTTCTGCTCAGACGGGACGTCGGGTGGGCCCCAGCTCACAATCTCGAATTCATCAGGAAGCCAACGGTCGAGATTCACTGAGGCTGTGTTATCCGGTTGCAGGCTTCGCCTCCCGGTAAAAATAGTCTCGGTAAGAAGATCTCGGGAAGAACCGACTTCGGCAGATAGGGAAAGGCTGGTGTCATGTGTTCTCGGAAGATAGTTGTTGTTTAAAGCTGATCCCGCACATCATCCGAGGTCGCCGTGCAGCACCAGCTTCGGGGACTAGTGTCGGGGGGCTGCCCCCCGGGTAGGGGCAGATCCCGGTATAATTCGGTAAGGTGCCAACAATACTTGACCTTTGGCGAGAGCAAGGGGCCCCTCCTGGTGTGCTGAAAGGGCAACTTGTCCCTCGAACACTGGAAGAGGGCAAAGTGCCTCCTGGCAGGCGCAAGGGTCAGCTCTGGCAGCTATAAATAGACACCCCCGGCCTTCACAATCGCAGCACAGGAATAAGCGGGTGGTTCCTCTAGGAACTAGCTTCTCGAAGATGTCTTTGCTGATAGACTAAGACATCTTCGGGAGGCTAGGCCTAGAGATACTCATCCTGAGACGAGCTCGGACGCATCCGGAAAGGGTCCCGGATCTCGGAGTCCGAGGAGACTCCCGGAAGGAGGTGTACTCGGCATTACCGAATAGGTTGTCCGGATGGGTACTAACCGGAGTATATGTCTCGGTCTTGATCTTATGCAGAAGAGGCTCACAGTGGCAAGCGAGGAGGTACCCGGCACGGGGGATCCCGGTAGGCCGTCAACGGTCTATAGCAGGTTTTCCCGTTTATTGCGGGGGGAAGTACCATTCCGCCTGACACGGAAGCATGGTCACCTCCCGCCTGACACGGAAGCATGGTCACCTCCCGCCTGACACGGGAGCGCGTCAGCCGGTACGACCAGGGTACGACAAGACCTGACTTACCTAGCCCGGCAATCCGGAAAAGGCTATCCGGGATGGGCCAAGACATGTCCTGTCTCTGACAGGGGGACAATGATGGTGCAGGACGGCGCCTGCCGTCCTTATCGAGATGATGACGAGGGGGCTACACCGGATAGCCCGGCGACTAGGTCGCACTAGCCGGTGACGGCATGCCGGCTAGGTCTGTCCGGTGGGGCCAAGCCGATTTAGGGTTTCCGGCCCTCCTGGCCGGAGCTCTATAAAAGGCGCCATAACTGCTCCTGAGAGGGAGAGACCAACTTCAGAGCCAAAGCTATAGACACATTTACTCAGAGAGCATTCACTCCTTCTCACCTTGAGTTCATCTAGTTCTTTGTACTCCTCCCTTTGAGAGATCTAGCAGCAAGTTGTAGCTCTTGTAACACAAACATATAGAGAGGAAAGGCAGGAGTAGGGGTGTTACCTCCTCACGAGGGCCCTGAACCTAGGTATATCGTGTGTGTGTTGTGTGCCTTCGTGCACTTGTTCGTGTTTGTTAGATCTTCCCCCTCGCGCTTAGTTCTTATTTATTGTTCCTGGGAGATCTCGGTTTTACCGGGATCCTCCCCGTGTGAGCTCTTCAGCTCGCTATCCCTCCCCGGATCCACCAACGTCCATCGGCCCCACACATTAGCCATCCTATGGCATCTGCCGTGACACCACCACGACAGTATTGTTAGCCCATTCACTTTTGAGTTTCACATAGTTCATCTTCCTTCATAGGAGTTGCACTAGTTTCGTTTGTGTGCTGTGCATGTGAATGATTGTTTGGTGTTAAATTTTATCCAGTAGTTCCTTGTGTTTTGTAATGCTTAATATATGACTTTCTTATTTTAGATTGTTGTCAACACTTGGTTGCCATGTGATTGTTTGTTTATTGATCGAAGTGACCTTAATTGTGGCGTCCTGTTAAATAGGCCTAGTGCACCATTTTAGCTCTTAGTCATAAACTAGTTTGGATAGTGGTGTTACCAGTGTTTGTCGCTTAGTTACTTGATAGTAGGTGTTTCTTGAGCTAGTAACATGTTTGCATATGAGTGTGCTCAATGCTAGTGTTAATATTAATACTTGCCTGTGTGTTAAGATACTTTTGTCTGAAGTATTTCCTAAACTATTAAGATACTTTTGTCTGAAGTATTTCCTGAACTACTAAGATACTTTTGTCTGAAGTATTTCCTGAAAGTAATATAACAACTCTTATTAAATAATATAATAACCCTAAGTAACGTGTTGTTAGAGTGTTCTGAAGAACTACCTTATTAATACTCAGAGTTGTTATGTATATTTTCTTAGGAGAATCTATTGTTGTCTTAAGCTCTATGGACTTTGTTGAAGTTGTTGTATAGCTAAAGGAGTTGTTTGTTTATGTTTGTATCTCAGTGTCTTGTACAATACTTGCTGTTTGTTATGTCCTTGTGGCTTTGTCTTGTATTCTGAGTGATGTTCATTTTCCTGCATATGACGTTAGATATGATCGGGAAGGAACGGGAAGTGAGGAATGAACCTGAAGAACGTCAAGACCACCTCACCACTATAATAAATCCTATTATTTTTATCAAGCATGTTTTGTTTTCAAAATAAAATAATGCATGTCTAATTTCTTTTGTGGTACCTTGCCACCCAAAAACTACTTTTTCAAAATATTGTTTGGCCAAAGCTATCTGGTAGAATACTGTAGGTGTTACAAAAAGAGTTTTACTTGATGAGCCTTGTTGTTGAAGGCTCCATCAAAAGGATTAAGTTTTCTTGTAGTCTACCTTCATCTACTTACCTCAAAACTATAGGATGGGAACCTATTTGATAAAACTGTTTACGGAGGAAAACCCGAGTTGCTGGGAGCAATCGGAGAGCAAGTGTTTTATTAAAACCGAGTTGCTGGGAGCAATCGGAGATGTTTGCGAAAACCCGAGCTGCTGGGAGTAGTCGGAGGATTGGAGTTGTTTTTGAAAAACAAAGTACTGCCCTAGCAGCCGCTCGAACAATTAACCCGTGCAACCACACTACCTGACATGGGTAGGGCTTAGACGGAAGCTTGTCTGTTTTAGTGTTGGGTCTCTCATACTTTCTATGGGGGCTGGGCCCTCGAAGCCGGGTTGTCGTCCGGAAGAGACAATACACTGCTGTGGATCAGCAGCTGGACGATTACGGTGGGTCTCCTGACGTGGCGGTGTGGCGTCCCGAGGAAAGACCAAGAGGTCTAGTGGAGCACACGGTGCCGAGGAGAACAAACCTACCGGGAGGCCCCGATACTAGGGTGGTCATAGTGGAAAGTTTTGATCGTGTTATCCGGACCCCCGCATGCTGTCATATGACGGGCCGTGGCAGACACGGCGGAAGGACCGATTGGTGTGGGTAAAGTGTGCAACCTCTGCAGAGTGTAAATCTATTCGAATAGCCGCGTCCGCGGTCATGGACGGTTGGAAAGGCCACTGATCTAGGCGTATGGGCATTTCGGTTCTTAAAAACAGGAAAGAAAAGGTTTTCCGGGGGAAAACAAGGAGGCATAAAGTGGTACCTGGGAGGTACGGAATTTGGGTGAGGATGATTGGTCTCGGGGAGACAATCAGTTCGATCTCAAGGAAGGAAAAAGGGGTATCCCCATCCTAGTGCTTTTAAAGGTTTTACAAAAGAAAGTTTTGAACTTGGATATGTCCTTGCTATATCTAAGAGAAGAGAATTCTATCTCTAAATGTATTTCTTCAACAAAGATATAGAGATGTCGTATTCTCTATGTCTAAAATCATGGTATTCGAAAACTAAGCCCTATAGTCGTATATAGCAGCTATCCCAGTTTTCGAAAAGTGTTTTCTTGCATTATCATGAAAACTTAAGACTAGAGGTGGTCTTGCGAGTACGTAAATGTACTCATATGGCTGTGTCCCTGGATATTCAAACGTCCAGGTTGAAATGACGAGATGTACGACAAGAAGGAGGAGTACGCCGTCGACTACGCCAACTGAGTGTCCCGCTCAACTGCTCTGTGGGAATGCGTCAGGACGTGACGAGGGTCGACGCTAGCCAAAGCTTCCGCTGAACCTTAGTTAATATTCGTCAAGTGTGACGATGTTTGCAGACTTGGTCATGAGACCATTATTTATGTAAGTCTTATACTATTCGAGTTATATGATGTAACTTTGTATACCATGTTGGTTATGTGATCGCGATGCACTGGTCATTGGGATCGTGATCTGTTTACATAACATGGGCATCTCTGACGGTTAGTCAGAGGGGTCCTCACAGGAGGTGACCATGCTTCCGTGTCAGGGCGGATGGTACTTCCCCCCGTGTCAGGCGGGAAAGCCTGCTCCATACCTTTGACGTCCCACCGACATCTCCCATGCCGGCTATCCCCTTGTTCTATCCTGCAAGCTTTCCCTGCACACATAAGACAATCGGCCAGTACTGAAATAGGTGCGCCGGTTAGTATCTATCCGGGTAGCCTATCCGGATCCGTCGGGTTCTTCTTCATCCGGGGATCATATCCGGTTCATCCGAATACCCCTCAATCCGGGATCCTTCCCGTGGCAGACCGTGGGATCCGAGATCCTTCCCGGTTGCCCCCGAGTTCCGTCCCTGCTCCGGATTACATATTAGGATGAGCAGCTCTAGGCCTAGCCTCCCTAAGATGTCTTGGGCTGTCAACAAAGACATCTTCGAGAAGCTAGTTCTTAGAGGAACCATCCGCTTGTGCTTATGCTGTGCTGCAGGCCTGAGGGGCTATTTATAGTTTCCAGGGATGACCCTTGCGCCCGCCAGGAGACACCTTGCACTCCACCAGCTCCGAAAGGTCAAATTACCCTTTCAGTGTACTAAAGGGTGGCCCTTGCACTCTCCAAAGGTCAAACACTGTTGCCATACTGCAGATTTGTGCCGGGATCTTCCCTACCCGGGGGGCAGCCCCCCGACACTAGTCCCCGAAGCTGGTGCTGTGCAGCGACCCAAGACGATGTGCGGGATCAGCTTTAAGAAGAAAGAAGAACACTCACGCAAGCCAGGATCAATTTTTCAGTTTTGGTACCGAGATGTATTTCACCGACATCCCTATTCGGAGGTCGCGCTCGTGCAATTGAGATAGCACCCTTAGCAGGTCACCCGGATAAGGTCGTGCCGGTCTGCACTTCACCTTCCGTGTCAGGGAAGATTCCGGTTTTTGGGGGGAGGATCCCACCCGAGGTCTCGTCAATGCGGAGAAGCACTTGAGTGCTTTTGACTTAGCACGTCGCCGCTCGGGTTCACGCGCCGGGAGACGCAGCCGATCTGAAGTCCAACCGTTGGGGCTCTGTGGCCCGCGGTGTGGCTGGATCGGGCGCTCCGGAAGACGCCACGTGCCGCGCGGCACAAAACCGATCCACCCACGATTTGGGAGATCGTGGTAGTCAAGAGAAGAGAGCATAAAATGTGGGAAACACGAAAACGAACTCGGGGACTCACACATTAGCCATCCTATGGCCCCACACTTTAGCCATCCTATGGCATCTGCCGTGACATCACCACGACACAACGCATAGTTCACTTAGGAACGAAATGTCTCATTATGCTTTGAGTTGCCATGTTAATTTATTATCCATGTCGAGGGCATGGGGACCACCCATTAGTGGCAAAGACTCTCTACGGCCTGCGGTGGCTTGTTACAAGGAGAGCTCGAAGGGATGACCCTCGAGAGAAGCCTTTCGAGCTTGGAGGTGAAGCCGTGAGCTTTTCCTCTAGAGACAAAATATGCTTGAAGGTGGAGCCGTAAGCTGCCTCTTCAGCCAGATATCTTGATGTGACGATGATCACGGGCGTGACGATGATCACGGTTAGAACTTGCGTAGGTGCATGATGTTCCAGGGGTTTTTGACGGGGATGCCGTCTTCAGTCTCGAGGCGAGCCGCACCAGGCCTGGCGATATGGGTGACCCTGTAAGGGCCTTCCCACATTGGTGACAGATTGTAGAGGCCTTCCCTAGAGAGGATTCACCTGAGTCCGAGATCGCCTGCCTCCAGGTTGCGCGATCGCACATGGCGGCTGTGGTAGTGTCGCAGGTCCTGCTGGTACTTTGCCGCCCGGAGGGCGGCACAGCGACGTAGTCCCTCAAGAAGTAACATGTCGTCGTTGTGGAGGTCCTCTTGCCCGTCCTCATTGAAGGCAAGGACCCGTGGGGATCCATGCTTTATTTCTGTGGGGAGGACTGCTTCAGCTCCATAGACGAGGGCAAGGTGTTTCCCCCGTGGGCTCGGCTCCATAGACGAGGGCACCGAAGGGAGCTCGCCGATCTAGCCCTTGGCGTGGCCCTTGAGGATATTGAAGGTCCTGGTCTTTAAGCCCTTGAGGACTTCTGCGTTTGCTCTTGACGATGTCATCTGCCTCTTGATTTTCCTTCCTTGGGATATGCATGACCTCCATGCCCCTGAAGTGCTTCTCAAGCTTGCAGACCTCTTCAAGGTATGCGGCCATGTGGTCGTCCTTAGGCTTGTAGCTCTTATTAGAGAAGTTAACGAGCAGCTGGGAGTCGCCCTTGATGAGCAGGTGCTTGATGCCTAGAGCGATGGCAGGCCGTAGGCCGACGAGAGAGCCCTCGTACTCAGCGAGGTTGTTGGAGATCTTGTCGATTACGAACCACAACTGGACCGCATAGTAGAGTTTGTCACCCTTGGGTGAGATCAGGACGATGCCAGCCCCACCATTACGGCAGGCAAAGACTCCGTCGAACTTCATGGTCCAGTGGCTCTGGTTCTTCTCCTAGAGGTTCTTTGGGCGGTTGGGTCAGTCCATTCGGAGACAAAGTCTGCCAACTCTTCCTTTGATGACCCTTGTGGTATCGAAGTGCAAGTTGAATGGATGTAGCTCTATTTTCCATCCCGCGACACGATCTGTGGCATTAGGGTTGCACATGATCTGCTCCAGGGGAAATGAGGTGACCACCGTTATGGAGTGTCCCTGGAAGTAGTGTCGCAACTACCTTGAGGCATGAGGGGCGCAATGAGGAGCTTCGGCTGCATTGTGTACTGTTCCCGAGCATCGCACAGTACTGTACTGACGAAGTACACGGGGTGCTCGACAAGGTTTGTCAGTTTAGACGCAGCGTTATCTGCCTGAGGAGGCTCTTCAGGACCCTTGAGGGAATCGGCCTGTGGAGGCTCTTCAGGCCTCTTGGCGAGATCAGCCTGTGGAGGCTCTTCAGGCCCGTTGGCGAGATCAGCCTGTGGAGGCTCTTCAGGCGCCTTGGCGAGATCAGCCTACGGAGGTGCCTTGACAGGGGTGCTTGGGGCAGACTCAGCTTGTGGCTCTTGGCTTGGCGGTGGGTTTATGGAGTATGTCCCTTCGTCGAGCTCTTCGTCAGGCGGCTTTGACTTTGGAGTGGTTGCACTCTTCTTGTGGAGGAATGGCTCTTCTCTTTCAACCACCAGGACGGCGCTGGCGGTCTCTGGAGTGGCTGATAGATACAGCTTCAGATGTTCGCCTGTTCTTGGGGCAACCATGACTGGTGGGCTGGCCAAGTAACTCTTCAAGTCCTCAAAGGCTTTCTCCGCTTCAGGCTTCCACTTGAAGGTGTCAGATCTCTTCATGATCTTGAAGAAGGGCAGGGCTCTCTCGCCGTACTTGGAGATGAAGTGGCCCAAGCTGGCCATGCGGCCGGCTAGGCGTTGCATGTCCTTGAGCCGACGAGGACGCTGCATTTCCTCTATGGCCTTGATCTTGTCAGGGTTGGCCTCTATGCCATAGTGGGACATGAGGAAACCGAGAAATTTGCCTAATCGCACTCCGAAGACGCACTTGGCGGGGTTGAGCTTGATGTTCACCATGCGCAGGTTGGCAAAGGTCTCTTCAAGGTCCCTCAGGAGAGTATCTCCCTCTCGAGACTTGACGACGATGTCGTCAACATAATCCTCTGCATTTCTGCCCATTTGTTCGCCAAGGGCTATCCTCATGAGCCTCTGGAAGGTGGCTCGAGCGTTCTTCAAGCCGAAGGGCATGCAGACATAGCAGTTGATGCACACGGTGGGTGTGTTGCTGGGAGACCCCAAGAGGAAGGCGTGAAGTAGTGCAGCAACAAGTTTCCCTCAGTTTGAAACCAAGGTTATCGAACCAGTAGGAGATGAAGGATTCCCTTGAGGTGTCAAGGCGCCAGAAAAATGCTTCCTGGTGGTTGACGTGGAGCCTGCACACAAACAATCAAGATACTTTCCCCCAACTTAACAGTGAGGTTGTCAATCTCACTGGTTTGCTGTAACAAAGGATTAAACGTATGTGTGGAAGAAAGAGTGATGTTTGCAAAAAGTAACATGTTTGCAGTTGTGGTTTTATCAGATTAATGAGAAGGAGCGGGGTCCATAGTACACTAGTGGTGTCTCTCCATAAATAATAATAACATTCATCCATGCGTGATAAACAAATTACAGCAAGGCAATTGACAGAATAATGATGAGCAACCCAATGCATATACTAATGATATGGTGTCTAGTGTGAGGTTCATTCGGGCATTACAACAATATACATAGACCGTTCCAACCGCATCTATGACTAATAATCCACCTTCCGGTTAGCGTCCGCACCCCTTTCAGTATTAAGTTGCATGCAGCAGATTATCGCCGTAAGCACTGTGTGTAAAGTAAGTAAGTAACATCATCCTTAGACAAAGTACTACTGTTTTATCCCTAGTAGCAACAGCACATCTACAACCTTAGAGCTTTCTGTCACTGCCCTAGATTAAATAGAGACATAAACCTACTATCGAGCATAAATACCCCCTCTTGGAGTTACAAGCATCTACTTGGCCAGAGCATACACAAGTAACGGAGAGCATGCAGGATCATTAAATAGCACACACATGATATATTAAGAAGCAATAACTTTAGTACTCAATATTCATCGGATCCAAGCAAACACAACATGGAGAATTACATAAAGATGATCTTGATCATGATAAGCAGCTCGCAAGATCTAAACATGATAGCACAAGAGGAGAAGACAACCATCTAGCTACTGCTATGGACCCGTAGTCCAAGGTAGACTTCTCACGCATCAATCCGGAGGCGGTCATGGCGACGTAGAAGCCTCTGGGGACGATTTCCACTCCCGGCAGGATGCTGGGGAGCAGTTCTGATCTCTCCCGAAGTGGTGACGGCGACGGCGGCGGGTCGGGACCCGTGAAGGAAAAAGTGATTAACCGTCTAGGTCGGTGGGCGCCCGAGGGCGTCACACCACCTCCCGGCACGGCAAGCTTGGGAGCCGTGCCAGCAGGCGATGTGGGCCCCTCGGGGCCCGTGTTTGTCTCGTCTTCGATTCTTCTGGTCGCAAATATTCCAAAAAATAAATACTGGTTGGCTCGTTTCCAATTTGGCGGATATTTCCTTAGGAGCTTTTCTGAAACCAAAAACAGCAGACAACAGGGAACTGGCACTGTGGCATCTTGTTAATAGGTTAGTCCCAAAAAACGCATAAAACTATATAAAATGCATACAAAACATGTAATGACGTGATATAACATAGTATGGAACATAATAAATTATAGATACGTTGGAGACGTATCAAGCATCAATAAAAAGATTAATCAACACCGGGAGAATTTCCCCTATCAAATACACAAGGTTTAGCCCTAGATGTTAAAGCGGGAACAGAGTGGACGGATGGAGATGACGGCGTCGGTGGTGGAGATGGTGGTGTTGGCGATGGTGATGCAGTGCAGCTCAATGACCTATCAGCAGTACACACCACAAGGGGTGAGGAATGCCATCTTCTCCTCGTCCTCCTTAGCCATCTTGATCTGGTGGTAACCAGAGAAGGCATCGAGGAAGCAGAGGAGGTCGCAGCCTGCCGTGGAGTCCCCGATCTGGTCAATCCTTGGCCAGGGGTATGGGTCCTTGAGGCATGTTTTGTTGACATCAGTGTAGTCGATGCAGAGGCGGCCTCCTCTGGCGGGCTTTGGGACAACCACGTCGTTGGAGAGCCAAGTGGGGTGCGTGACTTCGCGGACAACATTTGCCGCTTTGAGCTTCTTGACCACTTTGACGATGAATGATTGCTTCTCGGGCGCCTGCTTTCTTGCCTTTTGCTTGATGGGGCATGCGTTTGGACACACGGCTAAGTGGTGCTCGATCACCTCCCTCGGTATGCCGGACATGTCTGACGGAGTGCACGCGAACATGTCAGACTTTTCCCGGAGGAAGGCGACGAGCGCGCTTTTCTATTTTGGAGGCAGAGCAGCGCCAATAGTGACGCCAGCCCCCGAGCCCTCAGCCCTCGAGCCGCTGGCGCTCAGGGAGACCTTCTTCGTGGAAACTGGCTCCTGAGAGAATAGCTGCTTCTTCTTCTTGGGCCTCTCGAGAGGCTCCTTGTCCTCTTCAGCCAGAAATGCCATGGCGGCTGCCTTGTAGGCTGTCTAGACAGCACGCGTGGCGTCCAGGACGTGGCCGTGGATGGAGATGGTGCCAGCGCTGCCGAGGATTTTGACCATATTGTAGGCATGATGTGTGATGGCCATGAACCTCGCGAGGGCAGGGTAGCCGAGGATGGCGTTGTACGGCATGCCGATGTGCCCAACACCAAAGTCGATGAGCTCGGTGCGGTAGTTCTTCTGCGTGCCAAAGGTGACAGCGAGTCGGACCTGTCCCAGAGGCTCGATGGAGCCGCTGGTGACTCCCGCGAAGGGCCTGGAGGGCATGAGCCACTCGTAGGGCACTTGAAGAGTCTCGAAGGTCTTGATGGAGATGACGTTCAGGCCTGCACCTTCATCGATGAAAGTCTTGGAGACGGCGATGTTGTTGATGGTGGGGGAGCAGACCAGCGGGAGGGTTCCAACAATCTTCGTGGACTTGGGGTGGTCTTGGGCGTCAAAAGAGATGGTGTACTGCGACCACCTGAGGGGCCAGGAGGTCTCGACGCTGTGGAGCGCGGTATTGAGCTCGCAGGCGAACTGCTTGAACTGGTTGTTCGACTTGGGTATCTGAGCCTCGCCGAGGATGCAGGCCATAGCTCCACTCGGTGCCTGGTAGCCCACATCTTCCTCGTCAGGGTTGTTGTTGTTCTTCTCGGGAGCGTTGGCTTGAGTGCCTGGTGACTCTTGGTAGCCGCCCTTGCGTCCCTCATCTTGCTCGCACTCCTTGCTTAGCCTCTTGAGGTCGAAACAGGTCTCCGTGGACCGGCCGCGCCTGTTGTGGTAGACGCAGAACGGACAGTTGTCCTCCTTCTTCTCGCCAGGCTCGGGGGAGTCCCTGCGGCAGCCCTTGGCATCGGGCTCTTCCGCGAGGACCGCGGTGGCCTTGCGCTTGGGCTTCTCCTTCTTATGTGGCTCTTGGACCCCTCGCCAGGGTCGTATCCCAGCGAGCTCATCTTGACGAAGAAGATTCCCTCTTCAGCCTTGGCACACTTGTCCGCCAGATCGAACAACTTAACCTCAGAGGTGAGCTTGTCGTGGATGCCCAACTTCTCGAGCATCCTACGGTTCGTGACGCCCTCGCGGAAGGCAGCGATGACCTGGGTGTCAAGGATGTTTGGAATCTTGTTCCGCACCTGGCTGAAGCGCTAGATGTACTTGCGGACGGTCTCATCCTTCTTCTGCACCACAACGCCCATGCCGTTGTGGGAGTACGCTCGTACGTGCCCTTGAAGTTGGCGACGAACTGCTTGTAGAGCTCTTCCAATGAGCCCACAGAGTTCTCCGGGAGGTTCAGGAGCCACGACAGCACGGAGTCGCGCAGCGCGTGGGAGAACCAGTTGGCCATGACTTTGTCGTCTCCTCCTGCAGCTTGGATGGAGGTGGTGTAGAGCTGCAGAAACTCGACGGTTGTTGGAGCCGTAATAGCCCTTGGGGAGGGCTGGCTGAACTTCTGAGGCCAGACCACGCGGCGCAGGGAGCGGGTGAACGCCATGCAACCCGTGGTGTACGTGGCGACCCCGTTCTGCAGAGCCACGCAGTTTTGCTGGCCTGCCTGGCCAATCTACTCCACGAGGCGGTTCTGGTGGTCTCGCTGGCGCTCCATCCCCACGAGCACGTCCGGCGCGGTGCGCTGCACGATTTGGCAGTCATGCGGCGAGGATGCGTGCGAGGTAGCTCTTTGTGTCGCGGCCGGAGCGGGTCCCAAAGGTGGCGGAGGTGCGTTAGGCGCAGCTGTGCTCGCGAGGGAGTGGTGCTCAATCGACCGTGACGGAGCGGGGCGAGTTGTGGCGATGCCGGCAAGGTGGTTGAGGCGTTCCAGCCACTACTCGTGAGCCTCTGGAGTAGGGCGGTAGCGGAGAAGTTCTTGCACCATGAGCTGAGCTGTGTGCGAACCGGGCTCCGCGCATCCTTGAGAGGAGGCGCTCGGGAGCTGCGTCCTATGCGAGGACTCCGCATCAGCGCGGTGCTCGGGGTGCTCGTCCTAGTCGTGCTCGGGCTTGCTCTCAGGCTCCTCCACATGTGGGCCGGTGTTGGCGTGCTCCTCACGGCGGGGGCGACCACGAGTGGCGGTGGCGCCAAGTGCGGTTTAGTTCCTTCGGGTAAGCGCCTACTGGCGCGGGTGGCGCGAGTGTCTGTCATGTCGCGGAAGCGGCTCGAAGGTCGTTGACGCGTCTCAATCCCCTACCTGGCGCGCCAATTATCGGAGAGTGACTCTCACGGAACAGGGATAGTCACACCCTGAAGAGTAGTTCGAAAGGGGATTGAACACGGAGGTCAGACAACCATCGAGAGGCTCGACAATGGTGCTCGCCGAGCTTGCAGAGGGACAGCACGACAGAGATGAAACGCCAGCCCGTACCCAGGTTCACGGCCCTCGGGAGGAGGTAACACCGCTACTCCTGCTTGTCTGTATTGCACTGCGAAGGTTACAGTACAACGAGCTTGTCGAGGGCTTTCTTGAGGCAGTTTGGTGCTTGAAGAGGGAAGCTATGGTCTTCTTCCTCCTCGAGCAGCTGGCTATCCTACCCGCTTGGCTAGGGTTCCAAGATTTCAGAATGCGATCCTTTTCTACGGTGGTGCTCCTGCTCCTTTTGTTGGCGCCCCGAGCCTCATTCTTGCACTTTATGCATAGGATGGGTTCCAACATGGCAGTGGCGCGAAGGAGTGGAGTTCACCGCCGTAGAATTGTCCATGGACACGGTCCGTCCGTGCTAAATCTAGTAGCGGTGGCCGACAACCTGCAGTCCGCGCAGAACGGCCAGCAGGCGATGCGGGGGTCGTGGCGGAGCCCACGATGACGATCTTCTTGGAGCGTTGCGCCGTCCAACGGCTTAATCACCAAAGAGGAAAGTCCTGCTGTCCAGCTCGGGCGGCACTGCTTTATTGACTCCTTTAATCACCAGAACGGCAACTGCTGCGCTCGCGTCGTTGTCTGCAGACGCGCGCGTCACTCTGCGGCTGCTGCAGAGGCCATGTGCGCCCTGCAGCTATTGCTTAGCCGCGAAGTACCTCCACAAGACCTTGGGAGCCTTGTGGAGGGCTTTGTGTTGACCCCGCTTCAGGCAGGTGAAGCCTTGCAGAGACTCTTGAAGCGAAGGAGTCCTCTTCAGGCCCTCGCTACCTCTTCAGGCCCTCGAGAGGATTTGCCTCTCGAGGGTCCCCTCAAGCGGTAGCTTGGTCCTTAGTCGTTTTCGTCGAGTCTGTCGCGTGCGAGGGCTATGGAGAGTGGGCTCTACACACCCTGGTCCTCACTGGGCCGATACAATATTATCGAACAATCTAGTATCATCACAGAACATAAGTCGGTATGAACAATACACTAACACGATATCATTGTTCTATTTAAGTGGTGGTCTAATCTATCTCTTTGAGTGCTTCAAGTCCTTCTTCAACTTTCTTCAAAATCTTCTAAGTGTATGAGCTCTGAATCTGGATTCTTCATTCATCCTCCATGCATGTAGAACTTGATGTTGAATCGTAGCTTTTCCATATGAAGTAGCAAAACAAAATTTAAGGGCATGGTTATCTAGAATAAGAGAAGATAATTTCAGAAGTTCATAGTAGATGAGAGTAGAAGAAGGATAAATTGAAAAGTTTTGTTTTTAGAAGACATAATAAAAATAGTTTTTTCCTATGGTCAAACTTATTTCTATCCAAATCTAGGGTTTCGAACCTATAGGCAACACAGTGCTCTGATACCATCTGTAGCGTACCTGCACTTAAAATATAGCAAGGTACCTGTTTATAGTGCAAATCCCTGGATCGATTTTTTGCACACATAGTTTACGATGTAATATCACAACAAAATATCAATTTTATTACACCGACGATCCAGACTTAGAAAATATTCGATACAACTAGCATAGCATAAAGCTAGCATTAAAAAGAGTAAACATCGGAAATAACATAGCAGTGAGTCTCCATTATCTTCATGTTGCCACAGGCGAAAACATGTTGGTTGCAGATTCGAAACCCTTAAACGAATCCTCACTCGTCTTTTGAATAGTCTGCAATAAGAAAAATATTGCGACAACGTGGGTCAGAGCCATTTTAAAAATTGAACTGGCAAGTGACACTATGGTGGACACTTAGAAGAATAACTCTATAACCTATATGCTTAATTGGCTGGTGGAGCTCAAAGCTATTTTGCAGAAAGCAAGTTTTTCCCTAACACTTTGAAACAACTTTACCTAGTTGAGACAAATATGGTTTGAAAGTCATAGTCTTCATCTACCCTTGTTCACCCCTTAAGTTCTAATTTAGAAGTTGGAATGGTGGACTCCTCCGTTGACGTCCTCGTTCAGCTACTCAAATTGTCCGTACCGGGGACACGGCTAAGTACTTAGATTTTAACTCAACAGAGTTTGTGCACGTTCACCATTGTACCCATTGAACCAAAACTATCCTATACACTCTGGTAGTGTTAAGGAAAAGGAGAAGAATGAAACGAGATCTTTTAGAAGCATTTTACCTCCCATTGCCGGCCTGACACGTTCCACCTACATTCCTCTTCCACCACCTGTCAAGCCAGGTCGAGTCCACACAACTTAATTGATCAAGCCAGAGCCCATATTGGCAATGGCTGCACGGGAAGCAATTGTCATTCGGAGTTCTTCAGATTCCTCTGTTCCAGGGTGGTCGTCCACAAGTGCAATTCCACAAGTATGCCCCTGGGAACCCAATCAACATAAACCATAGAAAACCACTTTCCACCCAGGTGTTTCATTCTTAACTTAGTAGAATTTAACATTTCATCAAAATTAGTTTTGCATAGCATCATAATTCTACTAAGTGTTGCATAGGAACCTAGACACATGAGTAAGGAATTTCTACACAGGTCTAGCATAGCATTACTACTAAGTCCTACACATGCTTAGGAAAATAGACTACTCATGCATGAAAAAATACTAGTACTTTTTCGAGGTGTGCCACTTACCTGAAGAATGTTGTCGTTTCTCACAAACTCTTTTCAAGTAAACTCGGAGCTCTCCGTTCAATCTAAACATAGAAATTATACAACAATAAACAAATCACACAAGGCATACAAAAGCAAAACTACAAACCAATGTCTTGACAAAAATAAGTGGTAAAGGAATATCACATAATTCAATATGCAAAAGGAATTTCTGTGATATTAAATAGGATTTAATGGGCTGGTCTATAATTCAAAATTCATCACACATTAAATGGGTCAAGGTATTCAACACAAATTAAATTGAATGGTTTTAAAGTGTTTTAACACAACTTAATTACCATTAACAATGGAATATAAATGTTTTTGCATGAAATGTAATTAAAACACAATTAAAACTATCATGCTAAGTTTTAGGATTTTTATATAGTATGGATGATGCCAAATTGCAATTTTAATTAATTTTTATTATACCAAGACATGATAAAAAGGGAAAACATAAGTTTTAAGTTATTTTTGTGATAAAACTTTTATGAACTAAGATTGAAATTAGTGCTACTAGACAGGGGGCATTTAAACAAATTTTTATCAATTTGATTCACTAAAAAACAATTATTCTATCTAAAGTTATGTCAAAATACTCAAATTAAACCTATGATTGTTAAAACTTCAAAATAATGCTAAAAAATTATTGTTTTAATAGAGGCATAATATTACACATATTATAAGGTTTCTTAAACAATTTTATTTACAAATTTTGGACTTATAGATTTTAAGATATGCTAATTACTCAAATTACACATTTTGAAATTGAATAATTTAAACTATCTCAAAACATAAAAATAACAGAGCCAAAAGATTCTACAAGTCAAGGGCTTTTCAATGATATAAAATTTGTCTAAGTTGGATTTGTGGTTAAAAACTTATAACCATTATAGTTGCATGGGCTTTTCTGTAAAAAAGTCATTTAAATACTTTTCGGATAATAAAACAGAAAATACGCAGGGTGACATGGCAGCTCCCGATTGGTTGGACTCAGCTCGGCTATGCTAGACTTGAGCTTTGGCTCAGCTTAAATCGAGCCACAACTCAGCTCGGCTGTATTCTATCCGGATCGTCAGATCCAGATTGGAAGGGCTAGATCTAAAGTTCCGATTCGAAATACAGGGTTCTAATCACGGTAGAAGATTGCAGATCTGGCCATAAAGTGGTGGCGGAACCTCGCTGGAGAAGATGAAGATGGTGGCGCCGGCGTGGGTGGTAGACGGGGAGGCTCCTTCGGTGGTCCCCTCACATTGGGAAGGAGACAACGTCGTGCATATCGACATGGCAGAGGCACGGGACGTGTTGGCATTCACAAGCGCATCCCAGAGCGCCGTAGGGAAGCGGCCGGAGACGCTCGAGCGCCGGCGAGCTTCGGACATGGACCGATCGCTCGTTTCGGTGCCACCCCGGGCTCGCGGAGGGCGACAGGAGGTGCGAAGTACGGGGTAGAGGATAAAGAAGGTATCAGGCGCAATTGCCTCCTCCAGTCGCCGGAATCGAATAAACTCGGCCGCAGCCAAAGCAACTCCGGCGGGGAAATGCGCGGACCTGGAAGCATTTTGGAGACGGCTTTTAGGGGGGAAATGAGGTGGGATCCAAGGGCTTCAAATAGCAGCAAACGGTGCATCAAATGGTGGAGTAAAACTCCCACAATCAAAATGATTGAATCGGCCGTTTCGAGCATTCACGGGCGTTATTGCGAGGTTGAAGACGACCATGACGTCATCGCTGACGTCATCAATTTTTCTTTTTCTGATTTTTCTTATTTATTTCATATCTTTTGTTTCAAGTGTCCAATTGAAGCAAAATAGATTTCTAAATTTTTTAAAAACAATAACTTTGTGTTAGTCCAGTTGTGGGCATGTTTTGAACACTTTTAAAAATTCCAAATTTTGAAATATTGCTTAAATAGAAATTTGGCACTTGATGTCAAGTTTGTAAATATGGGCTAAGTTTTTTTATTTTTGGCTAAATGAAATTTATAAAAGAAATAAACTGTAACATCCCAACATTTTATAATGTTCAGAAATCACTAAAATTTAAAACTTTTGTTTTGATTAAAATAAAATATTAAAATGCATAAGAAAACCAACTATTAAAAATTTCAAACATATTCAAAGAGTTTATTATTTCAAATATCTCAGTTTAACATTATTTTCAAAAGTTATTTCTAGTTAAAAATTACATTTCTTATAGTATTTCCAAAACCTTAATATGTAAATTTGACAATTGTTTTATAAACTTCAAACCATTTCATTTTAATAAAATAGTTTCCTTATAAGAAAGTAATTTCAACCACTTAGCCATATCTATTCATAAATTCAAGACTATTTAAAATGGTATATTTGCCAAATGGTTTTCATTCATTTAACTAAATTCAAGTTATAGTTTTGAAAATTATAAGTTTACAATTCATAACTTTAAAACTTCGTAGATTATATAATTAATGAATTATCAAAATAATCATTTCATTAGCTTAAATGATTTTCATTTATTTACAGAACATAAAATGATCTTCATGAATATATATTTTATATAAATGAAATAAATCTAAAATCTTTTCCAAAGTTTTTATGAAGTTTTCAAATGAATTATCTTGATATAAAATATAATGGGGCACAAAATAATTTGAATTAAAAATGATTACATTACACTTTCTCCTTCATTACAAATAGTTGTGATATGTTATTTAATAATCTATTAAAGCTAAAATTTATTTAATATTGGAATATGAGTTTAAATATCTTAAATTCAAACATATTTGAATGTGGTTAATTTCATAAATTTTATTGACCTAAAATGAATTTATTAACTTACTAATTTCAAAGTTGACCTAAATGGACAAATTTGCATTTTATGAATAATTCAAAATTATTAATTTTTAAAAGTTTTCAAAACATACCCACTAATGTTTTTATGCATAGATAAGAATTTTACAAATTTATAGAAATTAATTTGACATCATTTGGACACTAAAATCAAAAGATATTAATAAAATGAAAAATCAGAAAAAGAAAAAGAAAAATTGCTGACGTCATGCTGACGTCAGCCCGTCTTCAACCTCTGCTCGAGAAATCCGCCTCCGATCCCTCTCCCAAATCCGGCGAGATTAGCGCGATTTGGTTTCCCCCGTTCTGCCTATAAAACCCGCAGCGCCTCCGCCACCTTTTCCCCCGAAGAACCCTAGCCTGAGCGCCCCCAGGCTGTCCAAAATCGCCGCCACCGTTCGTCCATTACCTAGATGTCATAGAACGTTTGTTGCCAACGCGCCGCCACTGCGTGCATCGTCTCCGGCGAGGTCTCCGGTGACCTAGCGCCGCCACTCTCTGGTCATGGCCCCAGAACCGTCTGATCTGAAGTCGACGCACGGGATTAGATTCATTAAACGAACCGGTAGAGACAGATCTGGACCACCGGATCTAGATCTGACGGCCCAGATCCATTGACTTATCCACGTCAGCGCTGACTCAGCATGTTTAGTCAGCAGCCACGTCAGATCCAGTCAGCGCCCAGTCAACCGATCTGGCACTTTTGCAGAAAAGCCCCTGCATCTTCAAACCTTCATAACTTTTTAACCACAACTCCAAATTTGACATTTTTGGAAAGCACTTGACATGTAGAATATTTTAGATCTGTTAAATTTCCAATTTTACTTAGTTTAAAAATATTCAAATTTCAAATGGTGAATTTGAGTATTTTTGTCATAACTTAAATCTGTAAATTCAAAAATTGCAAATAAAATTGTTTTAGAGATTTTGGAATATTTCTAAAATGATGCCTCTGTTATAAAATAATTTTGAGTAGTATTTGAATGATTTGATAGTTATATATTTAATTTGAATAGTTTCACTATTTTTGACATACCTATTAATAGAAATATTATTTTTGATTCAATAAAATTGCTATAAATTTAATTAAATGCCCCCAGTATATTAACACTATTTATAAAATTTTGTTAAAAAAATTTAATCACATAAAACTTTAATTTTATATTTATTCCTTTATTTATATTTTGTAAAAATAGAAAGTAATTAAATTGCATTTATAGCCTAATGCATACTTCATAAATATCATAAAAAATGGAATGATGTTTCTTGTGATAAAAAATTGCATTTCATGTATAACATATTTTATTCCTCGTAGGAAAACTCCTCCATTATTTTTCTCTAAGATAGGACTATTTTCAAACTTAGTATTTTGGTAAAAGTGCTATGCACTAGACACTTATGATTTTCAACATGGAGCTAGAAGACCAATGAAGGACTTAGCCAAACAAGACTTCAGAAGTACCTTCAAGGAGCAGAAGCACTTAGAAGAATCAAGAAGAAGTTCATGAAGAACAACCAGAAATATTTTCTAAGTCTTGCTCCCTCTCTCTTTCATTTCTCCTTTCTTCTCTTAGACCTCTTGAAGACTAAGTTAAATCCAAGACCAGCCTAGGTGATACAAAAATCATCAAGTCTGAAGATTATTCAAGTCTACCAAGAATTCAATCAAGACATTATCCAGAAGAAAGTTACAAGTCTGGAAATGAAGCCCGGAAGACCAACTACATCTTTCTTTCTATCTTTTCCCTCTTTCCTAATCTTGTCTTTCACTTTAGACTTAAACAATTTTTGATCATGATATTATCATCTTGAAGTGTGTTGGATCCTAGTATCCAATTTACGAAGAGTTGTTAATAATTGTTGATCACCTTGAAGAATAGACTTAGTATTTTCTCTAAGTAGATATGCACATCATGACTAAGTCATTAGAGTGTTTATTCAAGATAAATTATAACAAAGGTATTTTATCCAACTTCTAACCTTAGTCCTTAGGCATTTTGACCAACACATTTCCTTGCATTAACTTAAAATATTGTTCATGGCATGACATGCATTTCTAGTCCTTAGAAATAATTTGCATATCATGCATGTCATGTTTTCCTTAGAAGTTTAAGAAACTTGTTTGTTTGTATGTGTTGTGTTGTTTTGTTTTATGATTGTTGTATTGTTGTTTGTTTTTTATTGTTTAGACTGAACGGAGAGACCCGAGTTCGTTGTGAGTAAAGATTTCATTCAAAGGCAAGTGGCACACCTCATAAACTTCCTATAATTTTATATATGCATTACTTAGTGTATTTTTATATAAGCATGTGTAGGATAGTATTGCTATGCTAAACCTGTGTAGAAATTTCTTATTCCTGAGTCTAGGCTCCTATGCAATACTTAGTAGAATTATTGATGCCATGCAATGGATGAAAAGTTTTACAAAATATTAAGTGACTACTCAGGGCTGTGCTCATGGTTGTCGTCGCCTAGGATGAATGTCTATTCTACTTAGGGACGTGAGCATGGAGATTTTCACCTGAGACTGTACATCCACTAAGTTAATGAACCACCTGGGTGGTAAGTGGTTGTATGGTTTATGTTGAGTGGCTACTCAGGTCCATGTCTATGGTTCCTGGAGTATGTACACTTGAGAATGGCCACCCAGGAACAGAGGAATCTGAAGAACTCCGAGTGACGATTGCTTTCAGTGCAGCCATTGCCATATGGGCTCTGGCTTGATCAATTATGTTGCGTGGAATCTCTCCGGCTTGACAAGCAGATGTAGGGGATGTTAGGTGGAACGGGTCAAGCCAGAGTGGGATGGAAAATGCTTCTGAAAGATCTCGTCTCATTCTTCTCCTTTTCCTTATCACTATAAGTGTGTAAAGGATAGTTTGGGTTGAATGGGTACAATGGTGAACATGCACAACATCTGCAGAGTGTAAAACTAAGTACCTAGCCGTGTCCCCGGTACGGACAATTTGAGCAGCTAATCACGGACGTCAACGGAGGAGTCCACCGTTCCAACTTCAAAAATTAAAACTTGATGGGTGAACAAGGGAAGAATGAGACTGTGGTTTTCATGCCACGAATGTCTCGAATAGAAGAAAAGTGTTTCCAAAGAGTTAGGAAAAATTGGCTTTATGCAAAATAGCCTTGAACTCCACCAGCCAAATATGCATATAGGTTATTAGAGTTATTCCTCTAAGTGTCCACCATAGTGTCACTTGCCAGACTCCATTTTTAATTGAATCTGACCCACGTTGTTGCAATATTTTTCTATTGCAGATTGATCAGATGACGAGTGAGGTTTCGTTTAAAGGTTTCGAGTCTACAACCAACATGTTTTTCTCCTGTGGCAACATGAATGTGCTGGAGAGTCACTGCTATTGTATTTCCGCTGTTTACTCTTTCGAAGCTAACTTTATGCTATGCAACTTGTAATAAATATTTTGTAAGTCTGGATCATCGATGTAATAAAATTGATACTTTGTTGTGATATTACATCGTAAACTGTGTGTGCAAACGAATCGATCCAAGGATTTGCACTATACACAGGTATCTGCCTTATTTAAATTGCAGGTACGCTACAGATGGTATCAAAGCACTGTGTTGCCTGTAGGTTCGAAACCCTAGGTTTGGATAGAAATAGGATTTGGCCATAGGATTGAAAATCTATTTCATTCAGTTTGCTAAAAGTAAGAACTTTTTAAACATCATTCTTGTAATTATCTTAACTATTTCATTTCTTAGTTTCTTCTCTTGTTTTCTTAGATGACCGCACTCACTGAATCACTTAAGAAGGGACCAGTGATAACCATGACCTTGGAATGTGAGACTGAGTTTCCAAGAGCACTTAAGGATAACATGAAGAGCTTAGGTTTTGAAGGAGAAGTAGTATACAAAGGTTTTCTTTTCATGGATGAAGGCCAAGAGTACTAGTGGGTGTAAGTCCATCTATACAGGAGCAAAGAAGCTGACCCCAAGACTGAGGGTGACTGCATGTTTACCAACCCAATACTTCATACCTCATTCTTTGATTCAGCAAGAAATGAAGCATGGGGAGCCATCGAGTACCTTGCAGAAAGACTTCATTTTAGACTTCACAACACCCAGAAGTATCTTGAAGAACTAAAGGAAGTTGAGGAAGAACTCGAGGCACACAAAAAAAGAGATTAGACCACCTACCCCTTAGAATAACGAGATCCGATGATGTATTGACCTATCAAGTTGTGGTATGGCAGTACTATCAAATTTGTCTTTCCATGACGTTGGTGTATTTTCGTTCGATAAACAATTAGTTTGATTTCTCAAAATAAGTTTGAAACTTTTCATGTATGTGTTTGCTTATGTTTGAACCATGTTGATTGATTATGTTAGAAATTGGTTGCCTTGTTCTGATTTATTGAATTAGGACTTCTCCATAGTACATATAATTCAACTCAGTTATTTTCTATAACAAACAGATGTCTCACCCCAATATCAACAACAATGAATTGCACACAACAATGCGACTACTATTAGAGAACCAGAGTCAGCTGTGGAATTTGGTCAATGACCAACTGCCTAAGATTGATCAAAACCATAGTGATTTGGAAGAGGATCTTATGACCAAACCAACGTCATGAAAAAATTGTGGAGAGATAGGACATACGTCCAAAGAATGTTCTGATGAGTGGCCCCGTGGTCATACCAGACATCTAGTTAAAGGATGCCCCACAAGTCAGGTTACTTGCTTCTTGTGTGAAGGAACAAATCATGTCCCAATACAGTGTCAACTTTATCCCTTGATGCAACAAGTTATCCAGCAAACCAAGGAAGGAATGCAACGGTCTCTCATGAAGACCCTGGAAGAACAAGAACAAAAGGTTAAACCCAAGAAAGATCTTAGCCACATAAGTTGCTACAAGTGCAAAGACAAGGGACATTACGCTGATAAGTGCCCTGAGTGGAAGAAGGATAAATCTCTCCAAGGACCGAGTGGAAAACGTGAGTGCTAAAACTTTCTGTAACCACCACATGCCATTATATTTTGAATACTTGTACGCTCTACATCAGAGAAATAAACAAGATTAAACAAAGTTTCTAGACTGACCACAAAAATTCCTTTTAAGGGTGGTAGCCACCCAGATTGATTTAAACCCCGTTACCTTACCCGGGAGATCCCAAACCGTCTTTCTTCTAGCCTCCCAAATTAGAAAAATCCTTTCCTGCCAATTTTTAAGTTTCCATGTCAGAAATTTCATTTCTCAAAACATATCGAATTATCAGAATCATTCCAAGCTTTTGCTTTACCTTCTAGCTTCTCCGAATCTCGAGGACGAGATTCCTTTTAAGGGTGGTAGTCTGTAACATCCCAACATTTTATAATGTTCAAAAATCACTAAAATTTAAAACTTTTGTTTTGATTAAAATAAAATATTAAAATGCATAAGAAAACCAACTATTAAAAATTTCAAACATATTCAAAGAGTTTAATATTTCAAATATCTCAGTTTAGCATTATTTTCAAAAGTTATTTCTAGATAAACATTACATTTCTTATTGTATTTCAAAAACCTTAATATGTAAATTTGAGAATTGATTTATAAACTTCAAACCATTTCATTTTAATAAAATAGTTTCCTTATAAGGAAGTAATTTCAACCACTTAGCCATATCTATTCATAAATTCAAAACTATTTAAAATGGTATATTTGCCAAATGGTTTTCATTCATTTAACTAAATTCAAGTTATAGTTTTGGAAATTATAAGTTTACAATTCATAACTTTAAAACTTCATAGATTATATAATTAATGAATTATCCAAATAATCATTTCATTAGCTTAAATGATTTTGATTTATTTACAAAACAAAAAATGATCTTCATGAATATATATTCTATATAAATGAAATAAATCTAAAATCTTTTCCAAAGTTGTTATGAAGTTTTCAAATGAATTATCTTAATATAAAATATAATGGGGCACGAAATAATTTGAATTAAAAATGATTACATTACATTTTCTCTTTCATTACGAATAGTTGTGATATGTTATTTAATAATCTATTAAAGATAAAATTTATTTAATATTGCAATATGAGTTTAAATATCTTAAATTCAAACATATTTGAATGTGGGTAATTTCATAAATTTTATTGACCTAAAATGAATTTATTAAATTACTAATTTCAAAGTTGACCGAAATGGACAAATTTGCATATTATGAATAATTCAAAATTATTAATTTTTAAAAGTTTTCAAAACATACCCACTAATGTTTTAAAGCATAGATAAGAATTTAACAATTTTATAGAAATTAATTTGACATCATTTGGATACTAAAATCAAAAGATATTAATAAAATGAAAAATCTGAAAAAGAAAAAGAAAAATTGCTGACGTCATGCTGACGTCAGCCCGTCTTCAACCTCTGCCCAAGAAATCCGCCTCCGATCCCTCTCCCAAATCCGGCGAGATTAGCGCGATTTGGTTTCCCCCGTTCTGCCTATAAAACCCCCAGCGCCTCCGCCACCTTTTCCCCCGAAGAACCCTAGCCCGAGCGCCCCCAGGCTGTCCAAAATCGCCGCCGTCGTTCGTCCATTATCGCCGGCGAAATTCTCCAACTCCGGCGAGTACAGGACCTCCTGAGCTCTCTCCTTTCTCCCTTGCTCTTTATTTTTACCGTGTGCATCTTTCTCACTTGGTCAGGTTTCCTCTCGCGCACCAGAACACCGTTCTCGTCATCAACAGGAGCTCGCCGCCGCCATCCTCTACTCCGACGAGACACTGGCAACAGACGAGGGCGCCTCGAAGACCACTGCCTCGCCATCTAGACCGCCACGGCCTCCTCTTCATTTTGGTATGATCCGCTCCCTCCTGTACCCCCTGGATGTTGTAGAACGTTTGTTGCCGACGCGCCGCCACCGGGTGCATCGTCTCCGGCGAAGTCTCCGGTGACCTAGCGCCGCCAGTCTCTGGTCATGGCCCCAGAACCGTCCGATCTGAAATCTACGCACGGGATTAGAATCATTAAACAAACCGGTACAGACAGATCTGGACCGCCAGATCCAGATCTGACGGCCCAGATCCATTGACTTATCCACGTCAGCGCTGACTCGGCGTGCTTAGTCAGCAGCCACGTCAGATCCAGTCAGCGCCCAGTCAACCGATCTGGCACTTTTGTAGAAAAGCCCATGCATATTCAAATCTTCATAACTTTTTAACCACAACTCCAAATTTGATAAATTTTATATTTTTGGAAGCCCTTGACATGTAGAATATTTTGGATCCGTTAAATTTCAAATTTGACTTAGTTTAAAAATAATCTAATTTCAAATGGTGAATTTGAGTATTTTTGTCATAACTTTAAATCTGTAAATTCAAAATTGCAAATAAAATTGTTTTAGAGACTTTGGAATATTTTTAAAATGGTGCCACTGTTATAAAATAATTTTGAGTAGTATTTGAATGATTTGATAGTTATATATTTAATTTGAACAGTTTGACTATTTTTGACATAACTATTAATAGAAACATTATTTTTGATTAAATCAAATTGCTATAAATTTAATTAAATGCCCCCAGTCTATTAACACTATTTATAAAATTTTGTTATAAAAATTTAATCACATAAAACTTTAATTTTATATTTATTCCTTTATTTATATTTTGTAAAAATAGAAATTAATTAAATTGCATTTATAGCCTAATGCATACTTCATAAATATCATAAAAATTGGAATGATGTTTCTTGTGATAAAAAATTGCATTTCATGCATAACATATTTTATTCCTCATATGAAAACTCCTCCATTATTTTTCTCTAAGATAGGATTATTTTCAAACTTAGTATTTTGGTAAAAGTGCTATGCACTAGACACTTAGGAACAACATGGAGCTAGAAGACCAATGAAGGACTTAGCCAAGCAAGACTTCAGAAGTACCTTCAAGGAGCAGAAGCACTTAGAAGAAAAATCAAGAAGAAGTTCATGAAGACCAACCAGAAATATTTTCTAAGTCTTGCTCCCTCTCTCTTTCATTTCTCCTTTCTTCTCTTAGACCTCTTGAAGACTAAGTTAAATCCTAGAACAGCCTAGGTGATACAAAAATCATCAAGTCTGAAGATTATTCAAGTCTACCAAGAATTCAATCAAGACATCATCCAGAAGAAAGTTACAAGTCTCGAAATGAAGCCTGGAAGACCAACTACATCTTTCTTTCTATGTTTTCCCTCTTTCCTAATCTTGTCTTTCACTTTAGACTTAAACAATTTTTGACCATGATATTATCATCTGAAGTTTGTTGGATCCTAGTATCCAATTTACGAAGAGTTGTTAGTAATTGTTGATCACCTTGAAGAATAGACTTAGTATTTTCTCTAAGTAGATATGCACATCATGACTAAGTCATTAGAGTGCTTATTCAAGATAAATTATAACAAAGGTATTTTATCCAACTTCTAACCTTAGTCCTTAGTCATTTTGACCAACATATTTCTAACTTAAAAGATTTTTCATGGCATGACATGCATTTCTAGTCCTTAGAAATAATTTGCATATCATGCATGTCATGTTTTCCTTAGAAGTTTAAGAAACTTGTTTGTTTGTATGTGTTGTGTTGTTTTGTTTTATGATTGTTGTATTGTTGTTTGTTTTTTATTGTTTTGACTGAACGGAGAGACCCGAGTTCGTTGTGAGTAAAGACTTCATTCAAAGGCAAGTGGCACACCTCATAAACTTCCTATTATTTAATATATGCATTACTTAGTGTATTTTTATATAAGCATGTGTAGGATAGTATTGCTATGCTAAACCTGTGTAGAAATTCCTTATTCCTGAGTCTAGGCTCCTATGCAATACTTAGTAGAATTATTGATGCCATGCAATGGATGAAAAGTTCTACAAAATATTAAGTGACTACTCAGGGTTGTGCTCATAGTTGTCGTCGCCTAGGATGAATGTCTATTCTACTTAGGGCCGTGAGCATGGTGATTTTCACCTAAGAGTGTACATCCACTAAGTTAATGAACCACTTGGGTGGTAAGTGTTTGTATGGTTTATGTTGAGTGGCTACTCAGGTCCATGTCTATGGTTCCTGAAGTATGTACACTTGAGAATGGCCACCCAGGAACAGAGGAATCTGAAGAAGTGACGATTGCTTCGAGTGCAGCCATTGCCATATGGGGTCTGGCTTGATCAATTATGTTGTGTGGACTCTCTCCGGCTTGACAAGCAGATGCAGGGGATGTTAGGTGGAACGGGTCAAGCCAGAGTGGGAGGGAAAATGCTTCTGAAAGATCTCGTCTCATTCTTCTCCTTTTCCTTATCAAGGTGCCGTCCAGGAGTATCTACCAACATTAGGCTGTCGAAACACAACATCACGGGGAACCAGAGTGTTGGCTTGGAAGGTGGCATACAGTAGAGTTCTACACTTCTGAACATCCCTGTGCTGCCAATAATGAAATTCTCTGAAAGTGTTAACTGCCTCTCTGATACATTCAGTATTAAGAAATTCCTTTGGGATACCGATGAACATGAACCAGCCGTTGCGAGAACCATGGTGAGCTTTGAAATTAACACCCGCATTATGATCCACAAAGTGCAGCGAAAGATTACCCATAAAAGGCCAAGGGGCGTGACTAATCATAGCAGTCTTAGCAACTGGGTTCCTCAATTGAAAAGCACTCACCCCAAAAATCCAAGGCAGATGGTTTGCTACGTCTAGATCCAAGTTGTACAGGAAATCACAGACAAGGTGTATTACCTGGAACCAATGAAAAAAATAGCGCGCTACAGAATATAGCGTGGCCCTTTTCAAAATGCTACAAACGTTATAGCGTGCTATTTTTTAAATAGCATTTGACAAAAAAAACTTTAATATATAGTCTGAATAAGTGAATATTATGGATTTCTTCAACATAAATAATCAGCAATACTTGCAGAACCTGTCCACTTAACCATATCCATGGCATAAACGTAAAATAGGAGATACATATCCTTGAACAAAATAACAAGGTTTAAAACAGAACCGCTTGCAGTGTACACTATTAATCAGAATTATTGGCCTCATCTTCTTCCTCACTAGACGAACAACCAGATTGCACACCATTATCATTACCGAAGACAGGAAACATCTTCTTCCTAGGAACTCTCTTTCCTTTTGATGTTGATACTTCAACGTGTATATCATCAGGTTCATAGGAGGTTTGGAGCCTGGGAGCTCTTCCTAGGAAGTAGGAACTCTATATCCTTATGATGTTCTTCCTACGAGCTTGGGAGCTGAACTTTTGTAGTTTTGTTACGTGTTTGGTCCGATGGGAGCTGGGCTTTTGTTTGGGCCAATGGGCTCCAGACCCAGTTTTCCAGTTTTTTTGTAGCGTGCTATACGCTATAATATTTAGCGTGGTATAGCGCGTTATAGTGCATATATAGCGTGTGTAGCGTCGTAGCGAGCATTTTAGACTAAATATAGCGTTGCCTCCTCAGAAACACTATAACGCGCTATTAACGCCGATATAGCGCGCTGTTTTTTTCATTGCCTGGAAAAACTCATGTTCCTCCGGTGCAGGTTTCACCACAACATCATCCAAGACTCATGGGAATCAACCATTGGCGCCGACGGAGTGACAAAGGTGCGGGGAGACGGAATTCTCCACCGTCAATGACGTCAAAACCAGTAGGTATCCAGGGTGCCGGATCAAATTCGAAAGTCGCCATTGGGTGGCGGCTAGGGCTTGGGGGAGTTTCAGGTAGGGAGTAGGTATCCTTGTCTGGGGTTGTGGTGAACGAGGAGTCCAAAGAGGTAGTTCTATCTACGGGGCAGCTGGATGCGCGTAACAAAACCGAGTCAGTCTCCTTGCGTTTCGGTACCCACTTCCATAAATTCAGATGTTTCTTATTTAAGCATTCCTTAACAATATGATAGTATCAGAAGTAGGAACGGCAACGAATCTCGTTGGTGCAAGTTGCTGCCGTGTGGCTCAAACCTAGGCAGTGGCGGCAATCGCGTAAAATCGGCCTAGCGGAGGAGGAAGCCAGCCCATCATGCAGAGGAGGAGGATCAGATTCCAAAAGCAAAGGCCCAATAAACTCCATAAGATTTGAAACCGTAACTGGCGCGGGAGAATCGGATCGCATCCCGTGATCAGGGGAAAAATGTTGCAAAACAGACATACCAAAAGAACCAAATTGAATATGAGGAAATTCCTGCGGCAGAGGCTGTGTCACCGGCGGTGAGGTCATGGACGGAACCGGCTGAGGCTGAGACTGTATCACCAGCAACAGTAGGAGCAACACGGTGACGAAAAAACTGAGAACGCTGCCTGCCAACCAGAGATCGTTGGCGGTCGGCCAGAATCCATTCCTCCGCACAATCACGGTTCCATAGAAGCAATTCACGTTGCCAATTCGGCCCCCCAAAGCCCGAAAGGTGATAGTAACATTTGAAATGAGGGCATGCATAAAACTTGCGAGCGAGTAACGTAAAACCAACCTTCTGGGAGGAAACGGTGAAGGAGAACACTCGATCATTGAGAACAGAAACCTTCTGATCATTGCAATAACCTCCTGTGGTAGCCTCAAGGGCGAGAGACGCCGAGTCTTCATCCAATCGGAAAGAATCCCGCCCAAAAGACACCACCATGGTGAAATGACCAGATCTTGAGGAGGGGTCTACCGTGGAGTTAAAGGTGCGCCGGAGCTTCTTGGCGAAAGCCTGGCCCGGGGAGAAGTCCAACCCTAGGGAGATTGCCGCATGGACCACCATGAGAAGAGGTTGTGGGTGATTGCTACAAGGTGGGGAAGAGATTGGTTGGAGTGGAAATGGGGTTGGGTGGCCGGAGATGGGAGGCAGCCGGCGGGGGGGTCACGACGAGGTGGGAGGGGTGGGGAGCGTCATTCATATGAATGATTTCCACCTTTTATGGTTGGTTTTCTTATGCTTTTTATATTTTATTTTAATCTAAAACAAAAGTTTACATTTTTAGTGATTTTTAAACATTCCAAAATATTGGGATGTTACAATTTCCCCCCTCCGAGAGGGAATTTCCCCGGCGGCAACACAACCTGCCGGAGAGCTTTTCTCTCTCCGTCTTCTCCGCCTCGTGGTGGCGGCGAAGAGGATTTCTGAACACCGAAGGGGTATTAGGTATTCGGGGGCTTCAAGTACGCGAAAGGGCACGCCAGGTGGTGGGCCAGGGTCGCCCCACCCCTTGCTCGTGCGGCCAGCATCCCTGCCGTGCCAAGAGGTGGTGGGGGCCCCTGGGCCCCGTCACAGGCCCCCTTTTGGCCTCCTTCGTGATCTAGTGAGATAATAACTCCCAGGTATATCTTTTGGTTTTCTCAAGTTCGCAAATATTGTATCTCAATGACGCTGTTTCCACCAGAATTCAGACTCCGGAGTTCCATCTTCCAATGATCATCAATCATGCAAAATAGAGGAAATAACATAAGTATCATCTCCAAATATGAAATATATTAATGAATAGCAGTAAATTATAGAAAATAGTAATGCAAAAGCGCCTCCCCCCCCTGGCGACTCCCATGGCACGTCCATGGCGATCTAGGATTCCCGCCCCCTCCAACCTCATTTCCGGTGTTCACTCCGACACCGGCGCACACCCAAAACCTCTCTGGTCTAATGGACGCTCTTTTGCACTGGGATTTCTCGCCGGGATTTGCCGTGGCAAAACAGGTGTGTCTCCAATTTAGTTATGCTGTCCACTTCTCATCCACCGCTGGGTCTCGGGAATTCTTTCTGGTGGTGTCCTACTCCTCGGCTTCTTTCCCTCTCTCTGAGGAATCTGTGGGTTTGGCTTTAAAATGCTGCATTGGTGGGAGTTCAGCGGGTTTTAGGGTTTACCAACTAATTGATCATCGTTTTCGGTTTTCGGTGAACTCGACACAAGTTGGCCATTTCATATATGGACTTCGTGATCGTGATTGGCCAGATTTTGTCTGTCATTTCTCTCTATTTCAAGGTATTTCACCATCGAAGTCGGGTTTCATTCATCAGCCAATTTGGAGTTCTTCGAAACAAATTTTAGAGGTGGCTCAGCGTAGCCACATGAATTGGCGTCCTAATCTGGATTTATAATAATCAATTGCTTCTGGTTCCCAAGATCCATCCTCCAAGACTGAACTTGCAAAATTTGGGCTCTATGATTCCAATTCAAATCCGAGCATTAAATTCGGGTCCTGGAATCATGGTACGACTGTTGGCAATTCTTGTATATCTACCATTATCTCGGGCATTAAATTTGGCAGTTTTATTGAGCCTATCCTTTTGGATAAACCGGGTCCGCCAAAGCTTATTTTTGCAAATAATAATTTCTATGCTAATTATTGTAAAAACCTGCCGGAAGTTACGTTGGAGCATATTCTAGATCTGAGGCAGGCGAAGTATGCAGATATGCATGTTAAATAGGCAACTGATCTTACAATCCCTATTTTGCCGCCTAGTAATATCATTTTATAAGTGTTGGGCCGCTGCGGTCGGTGTAGCCTTTCTGACCATCTCCAAGACTATTGCCCCGGCGTTTGTCGTGGTTGTCAGGCTCTGGGCCGTAAGTGTCCAGCATGTCTTCGGAATTCCAAAAAAAATTGTTGGGTCAGTCAGCGAAATGGGAATGGAGGCCCAAGAAGCAGCAGCATCACTTACCAAATCCTCTACGCCGTAATATCTGGGTGCCTAAAATGAATAAGGAAAATAAGGATCTCCTCCAAAATAACAAACCCTCCCCCGTCACCTCGACTCCACCGCTTCTCCCCCAAGCTACAGTGTTGCCGTCACCTCCACCGCCAATGGCGAACTTCCCAGCCAATATGCTTGCGTTCTTGCCTGATGGAATGACGATAGAGCAAGGCCCTGCTGATCGCCTAGTCCGAGCTCGCCTGGTTGTCGAAGCTGGGCCGCCTCTCCGCCACGACAATGTCGTCATCGCCGAGACGAACCACTTCGTCCCCATCCAAATGCGGGGCCAGATGCGGCAGTCTATCAGAGGTACTCTTAATGAATCTGGATATGTTGTTAGGCACTTTGAAGATCACCCCTTTGGTATTGGTAGCTTCACCTTTGTCGATACCCTCACTGCGGATACAGTTATCAGACTCACTTTTGAGCTTACAGAGGAGACTACGGTTACGTTTGTTAGGCATGATGCAGCAAAGAACATGCGATTGGCAGCATTTAGTAGGGAAACCTGGATTCTCTTTTTAGGTTTTCCACTAGATTATCAGACTCATCATTATATCAATAAGGCAGTAGAAGACCTGGGTTATTATCTGTCTGGCATCGCCCAAGAGAAAACAATCAGTTTGTACTTGCTAAGGTTTGGCTTGTTGATCCAAAGTTTGTGCCAAAGAGCCTAGTGGTAACTCCGCTTGGTGGAGCCAGGATGAGCTGGCCTGTTCCGGTTTATATGCTGAGGAGCACTGACTGGAATGCACACATGCCGGCAGTTCCTATTGCTACTGAAGACCCTTTGTAATGGAATTCCACACCCTCTGCATGGTCCTGAGGTTCCTGCAGATCAGATCTACCAACACCAACTGAATGCCTGGATACAGCAGAATCAGCAGCAACAAAATCAACATCAACACAACCAGCAGGGACAACACAACCATAACATAAATGAGATGCAACATGCTCAGATGCCTTCTGCAACAAATGTGGAAATTGTTGCTGAAAACCTTCCTCTAGTCATTTATCAATCTATTTTGGTAGAACAAGGAGTCTCCTTCTCAGCTGGAGTCCCACCACCAAGAAACAACAACACAGACAGCCCTATGCTAGCCTATCATGATGCTGTAATGGACTCCGAGGCTTCTTCTGCCGACGAGGAGATTGTGGTTAACTATGCTTTTATAAGCCCACATGAATTCAACGCTGCTAATGATTCATTATTTGCTAGCATGTACTCCAATGTGGTATTTCCCTCTCTTAAACATGACAACAACTTCTTCTTCGACACCAAGCTCACTCTTAGCAAGTCTGTGTGTTATGAACAAATTGGGGAAGCATTTGAGCTTTGGATTAACAAAACACAGAAGAAGCATAGTGTTACTATTGAGGAATTACACATGGCTGTAGATGTAGAAGCTGGCACATATACTATTGTTGAAGTGTCAACTACACCAGATTCCCTGAAAGTGGTTAAGAAGATTAAAAAAGAGAGAGGCACCTCCTGTTACCACGATGGTGAGAACAAGCACTCGTTCAACCAGGTACAATTATTTCAAGCCAGATGATGTATCTGATGCCAAGAAGAAGAAATCCAAAGTGAAAGACAGAAAGATGCCAGGTGTGATGCTCAGCTTCAGTGATGAACCTGCCAGGAAGTCAGTCCTGACTCCAAGTGCTCTTGCAACTATCCAAGTCGTTTGTGTTAACCTTTGTGGTATTGCTCCAGGGGTGCTATCTTCAGAGAAGCTCCTGCAGGAGAACAACCAGGAGGAGTCAGGGATTTAATTGTTAAACTTCTTATCATTACTTTTGGCTTATAATAATGAATCTTTTAAAGCACCGGTTGGTTTTGTGCTGGAATATTAGGGGGATAAACTCTAAAGCTAAACAACTTGCACTATCTAATGATATTGATCTGAGTGGGTGTGCAATTATCTGTCTTCAAGAAACAAAAATGGAGCATATTGATATATCCTTTATTAAGTCTTGTTGTCCTAAACGTTTTGATGACTTTGTTTATGTGCCTTCATGTGGTGCTTCTGGTGGGATTATTATTATTTGGAATAGCTCATTGTTTTCTAGAATGGCAATGCACTGTGAGCAGTTTGCTATGTCAGTTCACTTCACCTCAACGATGTCGGCGCAATCTTGGACTCTAGTTAATATCTATGGGCCTTGTACTGGTATTTTAAGGGATTCTTTTGTCGAATGGTTATTTAAATAAAATATTCCATCTGATATATCCTGCCACTTTTGTTGAGCCTCAAGGAAAACCTATTTCTGATCACACCCCTTGTGTTGTAGATATCAGGACCAACATACCAGCGAGTAAAGTCTTTCGTTTCGAAACTACTGGATTGCACACCCTGGATTTATGGAGATGGTACAACAGAGTTGGCAGAAAAGTACTCACACACAAAATAGTGCTACAAATTTAAATGCAAAAATGAAAAGGCTGAGATATGATATCAAGAAATGGAGTAAAGGAATTTCCAAGCTTGCTCTTTGTATTGCCAATTCAAATAAAGCATTGCTGGAGCTGGATAATTTGGAAGATGCCAGGACACTCTCCACACCTGAGACAATTTCAGGAAAATTCTAGAAAAAAACTTGTTATATTTATTGGAATATCAAAAGCATTATTGGAAAAAGAGATGCACAGTAAGATGGACAAAATTTGGAGATGAAAACTCTAAATTATTTCAAGCCTTTGCAACTGAAAGATACAAGAAAAATTATATTGCCAGCTTGGTTAACTCAGATGGTATTGTGGTATCTAATCATGAAGCAAAAGAAAAGGTGATATTTGATGCCTATAAAGAAAGATTGGGTTCTTGTTCTAATCCAGCAATGCTTTTTGACCTAGGTACATTCATTGAGCCAGTTGTTGGACTTAACGATTTGTCGGCACCATTCACTACAGATGAAATTTATCAAGTAGTATTAAAAATGCCATGTGACATGGCTCCTAGGCCTGATGGGTTTAATGGACAATTTCTCAAGAGTTGTTGGCACATTATTAAGCAAGATGTCTACCAAACTTCCTTTGATTTTTATAAAGGAGACCTACACCTTGAAAGAATCAATATGGGCGACATCACACTTACTCCCAAGAGTGCTTCTACAGAAGGAATTAATGATTTCAGGCCGATAACTCAGTTGAATTGTTGCCTCAAGCTTATAGCAAAACTGTTGGCCAACCGTCTACAAATAGGTAGTTCTGAAATTAGTACATAAAAATCAATATGGCTTTCTCAAAGGAAGAACAATTCAAGACTGTTTAGCATGGGTATTTGAATTCCTGCATCAGTGTGAAAAATCTGGACATGAAATCATTTTGCTTAAATTAGATTTTGCAAAGGCTTTTGATACTATTGATCATGAGGCAATGATAGAAATAATGAAAAAATGGGGTTTGATGACAAGTGGCTTACCTGGATCAAAGTGATATTTCGATCAGACAAATCTTCTGTGTTATTAAATGGAGTGCCTGGTCGACAATTCTTCTGCAAAAGAGGCGTTCAGAGATCCTCTTTCTGCTCTCATATTTGTCCTTGCAGCAGATCTTCTTCAGAGTGCAATTAACAAGGCGTTCAGAGATAATATCCTGCAGGCCCCCTTTTCACCAGATTTTGGTATGGACTTTCCAGTGGTTCAGTATGCAGATGATACTCTGATTATAATGAAATCATGTAGTACCCAAGTGGCTGAAATGCAAGATATTCTTAATACATATGCTACCTCAACAGGGCTACATATAAATTACACAAAATCATTCTTGATACCCATTAACATTGCTAATGAAAGGCACTTTCAATTGCTGAAATTTTGGGATGTATAGTTGGTACAATGCCATTCACCTATCTGGGTACCACCAAACCAACAGTTCAAGAGATGATGCCACTGGTTGATAGAGTGGAAAAAAGATGTCAGCGAACTTCATGATGATGGCCTACAGTGGAAGAGTTACTATGATAAATTCCTTGCTGACTTCAATTGCTACGTTTTCCATGTGCTCTTTGGAAATCCCACCAAAAATACTAGAACAACAGGAAAAAATAAGAAAGCACTTCTTATGGGATAAAAAAACAGAACAAGGGTCAAGAAAAATTACCTGGTTGCTTGGGACAGAGTTTGTATGCCTAAAAAGAAAGGAAGTCTGGGAGTCTTAAACTTGAAAATCCAAAATGAAGCTTTACTCCTGAAATTCCTGGAAAAGTTTTGTAATAAGGCACACACACCTTGGGTCACCTTACTTTGGAATGCCTATTCAATGAAAAAGTTCCACATGCACTTGACTCATGTGGATCATTTTGGTGGAAAAGTGTACCAAAATTATGTCCTATCTTTAGAGGCATTACTACTTGTTCGGTGGGAAATGGTAATTCTGTTCTTATGTGGAAATATGTTTGGCTAGACCAAACTGCTTGTGACAAATATCCTCGGGCATTTTCTTTCTTCAAATATGAAGACATCTCAGTGAGGCATTTCTTGGGAGTTACGATTCTTTCCCATAACTTGAACCTGCCTCTGTCACCTGAAGCAATGGAGGAAGTAAAAAACTTGCAACACGATTCATCTAATCTGGCACTACTAGATACTGGCAAAGACAAGTGGCGCTATCCCTGGGGACAAATGTACACATCAAGAAAATATTATCAATACTGTTTTAGAGATGTCACCCCTCATGCAGCTTTTCAATGGTTCTGGAGATCAAAATGTACCCCCAAGATAAATTTCTTTTGCTGGCTATTATTTGCAGACAGGTAATATATACTATCCAATGTAATATTTTAAACAGAAAACATTTTAACTTGCAAGGTAATATATACTGTCCAATGTGTACTGATGTAACATCCTAATTTTCAGGAAAAATTAAACTTTGCATTCATGCATCATCATCATTTAAACCTTTCATTTGAATCACATATGATTTAAATTAAATTACGTTTATATGTTTAAATTGATTATAAGTCCACAAAATTGTTATTTGAATTTATAATAATATTTCTTTAATGTATTTTTACTTTAGACAAAAATACAACCAAAAGGTTCTGTTTTTAATAAGCTTTTCACATTATATTTTTATGAATTTTTCTGAGAAGTTTAGATATAGTTTTCAAATTGTTTTGTATTTCAAAAGATTTAAAACAGAAAATGATTTATATAAAAAAATGGAGACGGGCCATCTTTCCCAGCCAGTGGGCCAAAGCCCAATACCTATCTACCACGCGCGCATCGTTTCCAGCCCGCCAGCAGCCCACTTGATCAATTATTTTGCGTGGACTCTCTCCGGCTTGACAAGCAGATGTAGGGGATGTTAGGTGGAACGGGTCAAGCCAGAGTGGGATGGAAAATGCTTCTGAAAGATCTCGTCTCATTCTTCTCCTTTTCCTTATCACTATAAGTGTGTAAAGGATAGTTTGGGTTGAATGGGTACAATGGTGAACGTGCACAACCTCTGCAGAGTGTAAAACTAAGTACCTAGCCGTGTCCCCGGTACGGACAATTTTAGCAGCTGATCACGGATGTCAACGGAGGAGTCCACCGTTCCAACTTCAAAAATTAAAACTTGATGGGTGAACAAGGGAAGAATGAGACTGTGGTTTTCATGCCACGAATGTCTCGAATAGAAGAAAAGTGTTTCCAAAGAGTTAGGAAAAATTGGCTTTATGCAAAATAGCCTTGAACTCCACCAGCCAAATATGCATATAGGTTATTAGAGTTATTCCTCTAAGTGTCCACCATAGTGTCACTTGCCAGACTCCATTTTTAATGGAATCTGACCCACGTTGTTGCAATATTTTTCTATTGCAGATTGATCAGATGACGAGTGAGGTTTCGTTTAAAGGTTTCGAGTCTACAACCAACATGTTTTTCGCCTGTGGAAACATGAATGTGTTGGAGAGTCACTGCTATTGTATTTCCGCTGTTTACTCTTTCGAAGCTAACTTTATGCTATGCAACTTGTAATAAATATTTTGTAAGTCTGGATCATCGATGTAATAAAATTGATACTTTGTTGTGATATTATATCGTAAACTGTGTGTGCAAACGAATCGATCCAGGGATTTGCACTATACACAGGTATCTGCCTTATTTAAATTGCAGGTACGCTACAGATGGTATCAAAGCACTGTGTTGCCTGTAGGTTCGAAACCCTAGGTTTGGATAGAAATAGGATTTGGCCATAGGATTGAAAATCTATTTCATTCAGTTTGCTAAAAGTAAGAACTTTTTAAACATCATTCTTTTAATTATCTTAACTATTTCATTTCTTAGTTTCTTCTCTTGTTTTCTTAGATGACCGCCCTCACTGAATCACTTAAGAAGGGACCAGTGATGACCATGACCTTGGAATGTGAGACTGAGTTTCCAAGAGCACTTAAGGATAACATGAAGAGCTTAGGTTTTGAAGGAGAAGTAGTATACAAAGGTTTTCTTTTCATGGATGAAGGCCAAGCGTACTAGTGGGTGTAAGTCCATCTATACAGGAGCAAAGAAGCTGACCACAAGACTGAGGGTGACTGCATGTTTACCAACCCAGTACTTGCAGAAAGACTTCATTTTAGACTTCACAACACCCAGAAGTATCTTGAAGAACTAAAGGAAGTTGAGGAAGAACTCGAGGCACACAAAAAAAGAGATTAGACCACCTACCCCTTAGAATAACGAGATCCGATGATGTATTGACCTATCAAATTGTGGTATGGCAGTACTATCAAATTTGTCTTTCCATGACGTTGGTGTATTTTCGTTCGATAAACAATTAGTTTGATTTCTCAAAATAAGTTTGAAACTTTTCATGTATGTGTTTGCTTATGTTTGAACCATGTTGATTGATTATGTTAGAAATTGGTTGCCTTGTTCTGATTTATTGAATTAGGACTTCTCCATAGTACATATAATTCAACTCAGTTATTTTCTAAAACAAACAGATGTCTCACCCCAATATCAACAACAATGAATTGCACACAACAATGCGACTATTATTAGAGAACCAGAGTCAGCTGTGGAATTTGGTCAATGACCAACTGCCTAAGATTGATCAAAACCATAGTGATTTGGAAGAGGATCTTATGACCAAACCAAAGGCATGCAAAATTTGTGGAGAGATAGGACATACGTCCAAAGAATGTTCTGATGAGTGGCCCCGTGGTCATACCAGACATCTAGTTAAAGGATGCCCCACAAGTCAGGTTACTTGCTGCTTGTGTGAAGGAACAAATCATGTCCCAATACAGTGTCAAATTTATCCCTTGATGCAACAAGTTATCCAGCAAACCAAGGAAGGAATGCAACGGTCTCTCATGAAGACCCTGGAAGAACAAGAACAAAAGGTTAAACCCAAGAAAGATCTTAGCCACATAAGTTGCTACAAGTGCAAAGACAAGGGACATTACGCTGATAAGTGCCCTGAGTGGAAGAAGGATAAATCTCTCCAAGGACCGAGTGGAAAACGTGAGTGCTAAAACTTTCTGTAACCACCACATGCCATTATATTTTGAATACTTGTACGCTCTACATCAGAGAAATAAACAAGATTAAAGAAAGTTTCTAGACTGACCACAAAAATTCCTTTTAAGGGTGGTAGCCACCCAGATTGATTTAAACCCCGTTACCTTAACCGGGAGATCCCAAACCGTCTTTCTTCTAGCCTCCCCAATTAGAAAAATCCTTTCCTGCCAATTTTTAAGTTTCCATGTCAGAAATTTCATTTCTCAAAACATATCGAATTATCAGAATCATTCCAAGCTTTTGCTTTACCTTCTAGCTTCTCCGAATCTCGAGGACGAGATTCCTTTTAAGGGTGGTAGTCTGTAACATCCCAACATTTTATAATGTTCAAAAATCACTAAAATTTAAAACTTTTGTTTTGATTAAAATAAAATAAAACCAACTATTAAAAATTTCAAACATATTCAAAGAGTTTAATATTTCAAATATCTCAGTTTAGCATTATTTTCAAAAGTTATTTCTAGTTAAACATTACATTTCTTATTGTATTTCAAAAACCTTAATATGTAAATTTGAGAATTGTTTTATAAACTTCAAACCATTTCATTTTAATAAAATAGTTTCCTTATAAGGAAGTAATTTCAACCACTTAGCCATATCTATTCATAAATTCAAGACTATTTAAAATGGTATATTTGCCAAATGGTTTTCATTCTTTTAACTAAATTCAAGTTATAGTTTTGGAAATTATAAGTTTACAATTCATAACTTTAAAACTTCATAGATTATATAATTAATGAATTATCCAAATAATCATTTCATTAGCTTAAATGATTTTGATTTATTTACAAAACAAAAAATGATCTTCATGAATATATATTCTATATAAATGAAATAAATCTAAAATCTTTTCCAAAGTTGTTATGAAGTTTTCAAATGAATTATCTTAATATAAAATATAATGGGGCACAAAATAATTTGAATTAAAAATGATTACATTACATTTTCTCTTTCATTATGAATAGTTGTGATATGTTATTTAATAATCTATTAAAGATAAAATTTATTTAATATTGCAATATGAGTTTAAATATCTTAAATTAAAACATATTTGAATGTGGGTAATTTCATAAATTTTATTGACAAAAAATGAATTTATTAAATTACTAATTTCAAAGTTGACCGAAATGGACAAATTTGCATATTATGAATAATTCAAAATTATTAATTTTTAAAAGTTTTCAAAACATACCCACTAATGTTTTAAAGCATAGATAAGAATTTAACAATTTTATAGAAATTAATTTGACATCATTTGGATACTAAAATCAAAAGATATTAATAAAATGAAAAATCTGAAAAAGAAAAAGAAAAATTGCTGACGTCATGCTGACGTCAGCCCGTCTTCAACCTCTGCCCAAGAAATCCGCCTCCGATCCCTCTCCCAAATCCGGCGAGATTAGCGCGATTTGGTTTCCCCCGTTCTGCCTATAAAACCCCCAGCGCCTCCGCCACCTTTTCCCCCGAAGAACCCTAGCCCGAGCGCCCCCAGGCTGTCCAAAATCGCCGCCGCCGTTCGTCCATTATCGCCGGCGAAATTCTCCAACTCCGGCGAGTACAGGACCTCCTGAGCTCTCTCCTTTCTCCCTTGCTCTTTATTTTTACCGTGTGCATCTTTCTCACTTGGTCAGGTTTCCTCTCGCGCACCAGAACACCGTTCTCGTCATCAACAGGAGCTCGCCGCCGCCATCCTCTACTCCGACGAGACACTGGCAACAGACGAGGGCGCCTCGAAGACCACTGCCTCGCCATCTAGACCGCCACGGCCTCCTCTTCATTTTGGTATGATCCGCTCCCTCCTGTACCCCCTGGATGTTGTAGAACGTTTGTTGCCGACGCGCCGCCGCGTGCATCGTCTCCGGCGAGGTCTCCGGTTACCTAGCGCCGCCAGTCTCTGATCATGGCCCCAGAACCGTCCGACCTGAAATCTACGCACGGGATTAGATTCATTAAACAAACCGGTACAGACAGATCTGGACCGCCAGATCCAGATCTGACGGCCCAGATCCATTGACTTATCCACGTCAGCGCTAAACCGGCATGCTTAGTCAGCAGCCACGTCAGATCCAGTCAGCGCCCAGTCAACCGACCTGGCACTTTTGTAGAAAAGCCCATGCATATTCAAATCTTCATAACTTTTTAACCACAACTCCAAATTTGATAAATTTTATATTTTTGGAAGCCCTTGACATGTAGAATATTTTAGATCCGTTAAATTTCAAATTTGACTTAGTTTAAAAATAATCTAATTTCAAATGGTGAATTTGAGTATTTTTGTCATAACTTTAAATCTGTAAATTCAAAATTGCAAATAAAATTGTTTTAGAGACTTTGGAATATTTTTAAAATGGTGCCACTGTTATAAAATAATTTTGAGTAGTATTTGAATGATTTGATAGTTATATATTTAATTTGAACAGTTTGACTATTTTTGACATAACTATTAATAGAAACATTATTTTTGATTAAATCAAATTGCTATAAATTTAATTAAATGCCCCCAGTCTATTAACACTATTTATAAAATTTTGTTATAAAAATTTAATCACATAAAACTTTAATTTTATATTTATTCCTTTATTTATATTTTGTAAAAATAGAAATTAATTAAATTGCATTTATAGCCTAATGCATACTTCATAAATATCATAAAAATTGGAATGATGTTTCTTGTGATAAAAAATTGCATTTCATGCATAACATATTTTATTCCTCATATGAAAACTCCTCCATTATTTTTCTCTAAGATAGGATTATTTTCAAACTTAGTATTTTGGTAAAAGTGCTATGCACTAGACACTTAGGAACAACATGGAGCTAGAAGACCAATGAAGGACTTAGCCAAGCAAGACTTCAGAAGTACCTTCAAGGAGCAGAAGCACTTAGAAGAAAAATCAAGAAGAAGTTCATGAAGACCAACCAGAAATATTTTCTAAGTCTTGCTCCCTCTCTCTTTCATTTCTCCTTTCTTCTCTTAGACCTCTTGAAGACTAAGTTAAATCCTAGAACAGCCTAGGTGATACAAAAATCATCAAGTCTGAAGATTATTCAAGTCTACCAAGAATTCAATCAAGACATCATCCAGAAGAAAGTTACAAGTCTCGAAATGAAGCCTGGAAGACCAACTACATCTTTCTTTCTATGTTTTCCCTCTTTCCTAATCTTGTCTTTCACTTTAGACTTAAACAATTTTTGATCATGATATTATCATCTGAAGTTTGTTGGATCCTAGTATCCAATTTACGAAGAGTTGTTAGTAATTGTTGATCACCTTGAAGAATAGACTTAGTATTTTCTCTAAGTAGATATGCACATCATGACTAAGTCATTAGAGTGCTTATTCATGATAAATTATAACAAAGGTATTTTATCCAACTTCTAACCTTAGTCCTTAGTCATTTTGACCAACATATTTCTAACTTAAAAGATTTTTCATGGCATGACATGCATTTCTAGTCCTTAGAAATAATTTGCATATCATGCATGTCATGTTTTCCTTAGAAGTTTAAGAAACTTGTTTGTTTGTATGTGTTGTGTTGTTTTGTTTTATGATTGTTGTATTGTTGTTTGTTTTTTATTGTTTAGACTGAACGGAGAGACCCGAGTTCGTTGTGAGTAAAGACTTCATTCAAAGGCAAGTGGCACACCTCATAAACTTCCTATTATTTAATATATGCATTACTTAGTGTATTTTTATATAAGCATGTGTAGGATAGTATTGCTATGCTAAACCTGTGTAGAAATTCCTTATTCCTGAGTCTAGGCTCCTATGCAATACTTAGTAGAATTATTGATGCCATGCAATGGATGAAAAGTTTTACAAAATATTAAGTGACTACTCAGGGTTGTGCTCATAGTTGTCGTCGCCTAGGATGAATGTCTATTCTACTTAGGGCCGTGAGAATGGTGATTTTCACCTGAGAGTGTACATCCACTAAGTTAATGAACCACTTGGGTGGTAAGTGTTTGTATGGTTTATGTTGAGTGGCTACACAGGTCCATGTCTATGGTTCCAAAAGTATGTACACTTGAGAATGGCCACCCAGGAACAGAGGAATGTGAAGAAGTGACGATTGCTTCCAGTGCAGCCATTGCCATATGGGGTCTGGCTTGGTCAATTATGTTGTGTGGACTCTCTCCGGCTTGACAAGCAGATGTAGGGGATGTTAGGTGGGAGGGAAAATGCTTCTTAAAGATCTCGTCTCATTCTTCTCCTTTTCCTTATCACTATAAGTGTGTAAAGGATAGTTTGGGTTGAATGGGTACAATGGTGAACATGCACAACCTCTGCAGAGTGTAAGACTAAGTACTTATCCGTGTCCCCGGTACGGACAATTTGAGCAGTTGATCACGGACGTCAACGGTGGATTCCACCATTCCAACTTCAAAAATTAAAACTTGATGGGTGAACAAGGGAAGAATGAGACAGTGATTTTCATGCCATGAATGTCTCGAATAGAAGAAAAGTGTTTTCCAAAGAGTTAGGAAAAATTGGCTTTATGCAAAATAGCCTTGAACTCCACCAGCCAAATATGCATATAGGTTATTAGAGTTATTCCTCTAAGTGACCACCATAGTGTCACTTGCCAGACTCCATTTTTAATGGAATCTGACCCACGTGGTTGCAATATTTTTCTTATTGCAGATTGATCAGATGACGAGTGAGGTTTTGTTTAAAGGTTTCGAGTCTACAACCAACATGTTTTTCCCCTGTGGCAACATGAATGTGCTGGAGACTCACAGCTATTGTATTTCCGCTGTTTACTCTTTCAAAGCTAGATTTATGCTATGCAACTTGTAATGAATATTTTGTAAGTCTGGATCATCGATGTAATAAAATTGATACTTTGTTGTGATATTACATCGTAAACTGTGTGTGCAAACGAATCGATCTAGGGATTTGCACTATAGACAGGTATCTGCCTTATTTAAAGTGTAGGTACGCTACATAAACCCTTATGTGAGTTTGAAATTAAGTTAATTAAACTTATTTTCCAATATTGAATCAATTTTGGGTTTAGGACAATATTAAATAACATAACACAACTATTTGAAATGAAGAGGGAAATATAACGTATTCATTTTTTATTCAAAATACTTTATGCACCATTAAGTTTTTATATTATGATAAATAATTTAAAAACTACATTAACTACCTTTGGAAAATATTATAGATTTATTTCACTTCTTATATTGAATGTATTCATGAAAATCATTTTATGTTTTACAAATTGATGAAAATAATTTAAGTTATTGAAATGGCTATTTGGATAAATCATTAATTATAAAATATTTTAAATTTTAAAGATATAAACTATAGACTTGTAATTTCCAAAACTATGTTTTGAACTAAGGTAAAAGAATGAAAACCATTTGGGAAACATACCATGTTTTAAATAGTTTCAAAGAACATTTGTAAATATTATTTTAATTGATGAATATCTATGGTTAAGTGGTTGAAATCAAATACTTATAAAGAAACTTTTTATTACAACAAAATGGTTTGAAAGTTCGTAAATCATTTGTCAAATTACGTATTGATGTTTAAGAAATACAATGGATAGTAAAATGTTTAACTTGAAACAAGTTTTAAAAATAGTGATTACTTGAGATATTTCTAATAATAAACAATTTGGAAGATGCTATGAAGTCTTTTATGGTGTTTTTTTTGAAACCTAGGGACTATAAGGGAAGACCTCCACAAGATTTTATTGAAAGTAAAAGACAAAGTTATTTAAAAGGTGTTACAATAAGCTTTACATAAGGTTTTCAATCCATATTGACAAATCCTTGGTATCAACAGCCTTGACTCTATGAACATGCAGGCTGAGATCATTCACAAATCCCCGCTTCCAGGCTCTCAAACTTGGTAATATGTGCTGGAAAATGGCACCATTTCTTTGTTTCCAAATGTGCTAGGCCGCAATAAGGCCAACCTCAGTGAAAAATGGTTTATCAAAATCCTTCCCGGCCCGAGAGAAAACAAGCTCAAAGGAGACAGCTGATTGCCATGTGATTTGAAGATAGTTCCATATCCGAAGACTAAATGTGCAGTGGAAAAATAAGTGAGTCCAGTCCTCTAAGCAGTGGGAAACAAATAGAACGCAGTCATCATTGTCAGTAACATTGAAGTGCTGCCGCTTGAGCATGTCCTTGGTGTTAAGTCTATCACTAAACATTAGCTAGGCAAAAACCTGAATCCATAAAATAACTTTACTTTGCCAGATCCAATAGTAAATTTTGCTTGCCTTTATGTGCTTGAAACAATGATGATAATATTTACAGGATGTATACTTGCCATCTTTCCATATTGTGTTCCATCTGTCTTTGCTAGTAATATCCAAAGGGATGGTACCTAACATTTGTTGTACCTGGTTAAACTCATCAAAAGCTTGTTTCGACAAAGGAAGGTGAAATAGTTGTGTTCGGTTAGTAGATTGTATAAACTCCTGTACTGAAAGATTATTGTCCAAGGCATAGGAATGTAATCGGGGAAAAGAAGCTTGCAGAGGTTGGCCATGCCATCCATCGGTCCAGAAAAGGGTAGTGTCACCCGAGATCACTCTCACTGTTGTAATTTCTCTGTACTTATCGATCAGCTTAAAAACATCCCGCCACCAAAAAGAACCACAAAGGTTGGTTGCATGAGGAACTCCATTTGGATAATATCTCCAGACCAATTGAACCCAAGGGAGATTTTATTTATTGTAAAAGTTGTGCAAGGGCTTCAGCGGCAACCCCTCATTTAACTTTTGGAAATCAATAATGCCCAAACCACCACTGCTCTTTGGTTTACATATCATCTCCCAGGAGGCGAGAGATTTCCTTTTTTATCAACGTCATTCTTTATCCAAAGGCATTGCCTCAGGATTCTATTGATTTGTTTGATAATGCTCTGTGGAAAATATAGTGAGCAGTGGAAGAAAATAGGCATTGAACTGAGGCATGACCTAATGAGCTGTAGTCTTCCTCCATATGCAAGAAAGATAGAGCAGGTAGAGAGTTTTCTTTGTAACCTGTCCACGACTGGGGTAAAATCAGTGAGTCTTGGTCGAGTTGTTCCCATGGGTAATCCGAAATAAGTGAAGGGAAAAGTTTCAACTAAACACCCAAAGTTATCAGCCAAGACCTTGACCTCTACATCTGAAATATTAATGGGTAGCATGCAGGATTTATGGTAGTTCACTACTAGACCAGTTGATTTACTGAAATAATGAAGGGCTTGTTTAAGCATGTCCAACTGTGCAGGGTCAGCCTCAAGGATGAGAAGCGTGTCATCGGCATATTGTATGGTAGGGAAATCAGCATCACCAACTTCCACTGGTAGGTTCAGAAGTCCATTCTGTAATAGGTCATTTATCACTGACTACAAAAGGTCACCTCCAAGTACCTAGAGCAATGGTGAGAGAGGGTATCCTTGTCGAACACCATGTCGGCACTTAAAATTCTTCCCTGGAACCCCATTGAGTAACACCAAAGAAGTGCCAGTTTCGAGGGCTTCCTTTACCCATTTAATGAATTGTTCAGGAAAACCCTTATGTCTTAAAATCATGTCAATAGCGTCATGTTCAATAGTGTCGAAAGCTTTCTCAAAATCAAGTTTCAGAATGGTAATAAGCTTCTTAGAGAGCTTTAAAATGTGGAGATACTCAAATGACCAAGCAATGCAGTCATGGATAGTCCTTTTCTTTATAAATCCATATTGGTTTTTATGAATACAACCCATAATTGTTTCCTTAACTGATCATCAATCATTTTTGTCAGAAATTTCAAACAACATCTGGTGAGAGAGATCGGCCTATAGTCATTTATTTGTTCCGGAGAGGCTTTCTTTGGCACAAGAGTAATGAAAGAGGAGTTGATATTGTCCACGCTAACCGTGCCATTATGAAAATCATTCACCAATGAGTAGAAGTCTTGTTTAATGATTGACGAACATTTTTTGATGAACATGCCATTAAAACCATCCGGCCCCAGAGCCTTGTCCATGGGCATATGTTTAACACAGCTATCAATTTTCTCAGTCGAGAAAGGGGCAACAAGAGAATACAGTCCATCGACCACCGGAAGAATTTGATCAAGGTTAAATCGCATGTCAATGCCTCATTTTCTACCCATTCGTTGCTTCTAGCAATTCCAGGCCACAACATCCATTGCCTCATGATCATGAACAGTGTGCCCATCCGGCAGTTTGAGACTACAAATAGAGTTGATACGGTACCTCTCGGTTGCCATGGCGTTGAAGTACTTAGTATTTTCTTCTCCCATCTTAATCCATCTCAAAGTACATCTCTTCTGCCAATATTGGAATTGGGCTTTGAGGAGAGGCTCATAATATTTCTTAACAATTGTTCGCAAGTTCTTTTCGGGTATCGACAGTTGTCGTTCATCTTCAAACTAATCAAAGAAAAGGATCACAATATTACATTTCCTAATGGCTTCCTATAATCTGTATAGGACAACTTCCATTTCTTAAGCGCATAGCGGACTGATTTTATTTTTTCCATTAGCTGGGCTGCACTAGATCTTGAGCTGACAGGTTTTTGCCAGGCAGTTTTAACACAATCAAAGAAACCCAACTGCTCAATCCAAAAAAATTCAAAACGGATTAAGTTTGCTTTAGGAATTACTGTATCAATCAAGACCAAGAGGGGAACATGGTCAGACGTGGGCTCAGCCAGGGGGTGTACCATAGTATAGGAGAGGGTCCTGCTGCATATTTGACCATGTGTACGATCGTCCTTTAAGTGGTAGCTCAAGGAGGCCAAGATGATCAATTAATTCATTGAAGAGAAACATATCATTGAGATCCCCGCCTGGCCTATTTATGTTATCTTGTGATCGGATAAAGTTGAAATCTCCCATAAAAATCCAAAGTTCATCATCTGGAATGGTAAGGTTATAAAGCCACTTAACAAAAGAATCACGGTCCTCTCCAGCACAAGGACCATAAACAACCACGAGCGTCCAACTCTGACCAGTATGAGCAGAAGAGAAGGAGATGATCATGCCAAAACTTTTAGTCTACAACAACGTGCTTTGAAATATAATCGAATTCCAGACCACTAAAATTCCTCTAGATGCTCCTCTTGATGGAGAAAAAGCAAAGTTATCAGATTGACGTGGGCAACATGCTTTAATGAATTTTCGGTCGAAAGACTAATTCTTTGTTTCCTGGATGCAGGCAACAACACAATTGCTTTCTACTATTTTATCTCTCATTGCTAATTGTTTCTCCTCAGCATTCAGAACACGAATGTTCCAACACCGAATTTTCCAAATCAAGTAATTAATATTAAAATCCATGGGAAACTATTAATAAAGTGCAGGTATGACTGACATAATCAACCAATAGAAACGTCCACAAAACATGTCTATAGTAATGTTCAACACAAGCACCAGAAACAAAGTTGAAAAGTAAAGGATAACTGATGTGGTTTGGAGCACATACACTCCATGCAGTGCTGGGTTGCCGAGACCGGAGCAGCATTAAGCTTCTCCGCAGTCAGATTTTCTGGAGTGATGCCGAGCAGGGTGCCAATCTTCTGTCGATCTGCAACCTGGATCAGGGGAGTGACATGACCGTCCGCTGGATCCTGTATTGTTGGGGCAGCCTGAATCTTCCTTGATTTCTTCCTAGGAGTTGCCTTGGCACCATGGACTACAGGCGGCTTAAAGCTAGTGCTCTTGGCTTGGCTATGAGTGCATGGACGAATACCTTCTACCACCTGATGTGGTTGTTTCCTGGGTCCACCTCTTGGTTTCTTGGTGACCAAGGCAGGGGCATTATAACTCCGAGTAGCAGTGTTCATGTCCAACGTATCGTCAATGTCAGTAGCATCTTGATGTTTCTTAGGCAAAACATTACGCTGAGTTGATCCTGGGGTCTCCAAACTAGGAGAGAAATAGAAAGGAAAATCGAAAGCGGCAGTCCAGGAGCGCTTGTTCAATGTAACATCTAGCACATATGAATCATCCATCCCATCAGCAGAGTGCAGCCCAACAGATCGAGGCCCATCAGAAATTAGCCCAGTAGAGGGAGGTCCATTATCCGAAGGCAGCAACATTGCAGTGTCATCCAAACCAGAGTGTTGTGCAACATGAGCTGGCTGCAATATATCCATAGCACTCACAGCAACAATTGTTCCAAGAGCTTCAATAAAAGGCACAATTGCAAAAAGATTTTCGTTTGTTTCAAGCAAAGGGTGGAGAGTAGCTTGGTTAATTTCAGCTGGAAGGGCCACATTCTCCAGCTCACCAAGAACAACAAGTGTTAGAAGTTGAGTTTCAATTGCAGGTGTAACAGCAGGAGCAGCTGAAGGTTCCTCCATCTGGATCTCTTCATCCACAGGTTCTTCTTCTATCACTGGATCCCCTTCAAATTCTGAAACGACTGAGAAGATACCCGAATTCTGTCCAACTGAGACTTCATCGTGTTGTTCAGGCTGTGGCTGAGGCTGTGGCTATGGGGGAGGATTATGCAGATGTTGATCAATCACAAAAGGGGGTGGTGGAGGCATGTTCCAACCCCTCTGTATACTCAGGGTTAACAAAATTGTTCAAAATAGGAGCTAGATTCCCGGGCAGAGGGTGCGGGTTACCATCAATGGGCATTGAGTCTTCATCCTCAGGGTGCACGTCGGCAAAGTCAGAATTTAGGATGTAACAGGGTGTCGTCCAGGAGTGAACTGTGCCAGAGTATCTACCAACATTAGGCTGTCGAAACACAACATCACGGGGAACCAGAGTGTTGGCTTGGAAGGTGGCATACACTAGAGTTCTACACTTCTGAACATCCCTGTGCTGCCAATAATGAAATTCTCTGAAAGTGTTAACTGCCTCTCTGATACATTCAGTATTAAGAAATTCCTTTGGGATACCGATGAACATCAACCAGCCGTTGCGAGAACCATGGTGAGCTTTGAAATTAACACCCGCATTATGATCCACAAAGTGCACCGAAAGATTACCCATAAAAGGCCAAGGGGGGTGACTAATCATAGCAGTCTTAGCAACTGGGTTCCTCAATTGAAAAGCACCCACCACAAAAAACCAAGGCAGATGGTTTGCTACGTCTAGATCCAAGTTGTACAGGAAATCACAGACAAGGTGTATTACCTGGAACCAATGAAAAAAATAGCGCGCTACAGAATATAGCGTGGCCCTTTTCAAAATGCTACAAACGTTATAGCGTGCTATTTTTTAAATAGCATTTGACAAAAAAAGCTGTAATATATAGTCTGAATAAGTGAATATTATGGATTTCTTCAACATAAATAATCAACAATACTTGCAGAACCTGTCCACTTAACCATATCCATGACATAAACGTAAAATAGGAGATACATATCCTTGAACAAAATAACAAGGTTTAAAACAGAACCGCTTGCAGTGTACACTATTAATCAGAATTATTGGCCTCATCTTCTTCCTCACTAGACGAACAACCAGATTGCACACCATTATCATTACCGAAGAAAGGAAACATCTTCTTCCTAGGAACTCTCTTTCCTTTTGATGTTGATACTTCAACGTGTATATCATCAGGTTCATAGGAGGTTTGGAGCCTGGGAGCTCTTCCTAGGAAGTAGGAACTCTATATCCTTATGATGTTCTTCCTAGGAGCTTGGGAGCTGAACTTTTGTAGTTTTGTTACGTGTTTGGTCCGATGGGAGCTGGGCTTTTGTTTGGGCCAATGGGCTCCAGACCCAGTTTTCCAGTTTTTTTGTAGCGTGCTATACGCTATATTATTTAGCGTGGTGTAGCGCGTTATAGTGCATATATAGCGTGTGTAGCCCCGTAGCGAGCATTTTAGGCTAAATATAGCGTAGCCTCCTCAGAAACACTATAACGCGCTATAAACGCCGATATAGCACGCTGTTTTTTTCATTGCCTGGAAAAACTCATGTTCCTCCGGCGCAGGTTTCACCACAACATCATGCAAGACTCATGGGAATCAACCATTGGCGCCGACGGAGTGACAAAGGTGCGGGGAGACGGAATTCTCCACCGTCAATGACGTCAAAACCAGTAGGTATCCAGGGTGCCGGATCAAATTCGAAAGTCGCCATTGTGTGGCGGCTAGGGCTTGGGGGAGTTTCAGGTAGGGAGTAGGTATCCTTGTCTGTGGTTGTGGTGAACGAGGAGTCCAAAGAGGTAGTTCTATCTACGGGGCAGCTGGATGCGTGTAACAAAACCGAGTCAGTCTCCTTGCGTTTCGGTACCCACTTCCATAAATTCAGATGTTTCTTATTTAAGCATTCCTTAACAATATGACAGTATCGGAAGTAGGAACGGCAACGAATCTCGTTGGTGCAAGTTGCTGCCGTGTGGCTCAAACTTAGGCAGTGGCGGCAATCGCGTAAAATCGGCCTAGCGGAGGAGGAAGCCAGCCCATCATGCAGAGGAGGAGGATCAGATTCCAAAAGCAAAGGCCCAATAAACTCCATAAGATTTGAAACCGTAACTGGCGCGGGAGAATCGGATCGCATCCCGTGATCAGGGGAAAAATGTTGCAAAACAGACATACCAAAAGAACCAAATTGAATCTGAGGAAATTCCTGCGGCAGAGGCTGTGTCACCAGCGGTGAGGTCATGGACGGAACCGGCTGAGGCTGAGACTGTATCACCAGCAACAGTAGGAGCAACACGGTGACGAAAAAACTGAGAACGCTGCCTGCCAACCAGAGATCATTGGCGGTCGGCCAGAATCCATTCCTCCGCACAATCATGGTTCCATAGAAGCAATTCACGTTGCCAATTCGGCCCCCCAAAGCCCCAAAGGTGATAGTAACATTTGAAATGAGGGCATGCATAAAACTTGCGAGCGAGTAACGTAAAACCAACCTTCTGGGAGGAAACGGTGAAGGAGAACACTCGATCATTGAGAACAGAAACCTTCTGATCATTGCAATAACCTCATGTGGTAGCCTCAAGGGCGAGAGACGCCGAGTCTTCATCCAACCGGAAGGAATCCCGCCCAAAAGACATCACCATGGTGAAATGACCAGATCTTGAGGAGGGGTCTACCGTGGAGTTAAAGGTGGCGAAAGCCTGGCCCGGGGAGAAGTCCAACCCTAGGGAAATTGCCGCATGGACCACCATGAGAAGAGGTTGTGGGTGATTGCTACAAGGTGGGGAAGAGATTGGTTGGAGTGGAAATGGGGTTGGGTGGCCGGAGATGGGAGGCAGCCGGCGGGGGGGTCACGACGAGGTGGGAGGGGTGGGGAGCGTCATTCATATGAATGATTTCCACCTTTTATGGTTGGTTTTCTTATGCTTTTAATATTTTATTTTAATCTAAAACAAAAGTTTACATTTTTAGTGATTTTTAAACATTCCAAAATACTGGGAAGTTACAATTTCCCCCCTCCGAGAGGGAATTTCCCTGGCGGCAACACAACCTGCCGGAGAGCTTTTCTCTCTCCGTCTTCTCCGCCTCGTGGTGGCGGCGAAGAGGATTTCTGAACACCGTAGGGGTATTAGGTATTCGGGGGCTTCAAGTACGCGAAAGGGCACGCCAGGTGGTGGGCCAGGGTGGCCCCACCCCTTGCTCGTGCGGCCAGCATCCCTGCCGTGCCAAGAGGTGGTGGGGGCCCCTGGGCCCCGTCCCAGGCCCCCTTTTGGCCTTCTTCGTGATCTGGTGAGATAATAACTCCCAGGTATTTCTTTTGGTTTTCTCAAGTTTGCAAATATTGTATCTCAATGACGCTGTTTCCACCAGAATTCAGACTCCGGAGTTCCATCTTCCAATGATCATCAATCATGTAAAATAGATGAAATAACATAAGTATCATCTCCAAATATGAAATATATTAATGAATAGCAGTAAATTATAGAAAATAGTAATGCAAAAGCGCCTCCCCCCCTGGCGACTCCCATGGCACGTCCATGGCGATCTAGGATTCCCGCCCCCTCCAACCTCATCGCCGGTGTTCACTCCGACAGCGGGGCACACCCAAAACCTCTCTGGTCTAATGGACGCTCTTTTGCACTGGGATTTCTCGCCGGGATTTGCCGTGGCAAAACAGGTGCGTCTCCAATTTAGTTATACTGTCCACTTCTCATCCACCGCTGGGTCTCGGGAATTCTTTCTGGTGGTGTCCTACTCCTCGGCTTCTTTCCCTCTCTCTGAGGAATCTGTGGGTTTGGCTTTAAAATGCTGCATTGGTGGGAGTTCAGCGGGTTATAGGGTTTACCAACTAATTGATCATCGTTTTCGGTTTTCGGTGAACTCGACACAAGTTGGGCATTTCATATATGGACTTCGTGATCGTGATTGGCCAGATTTTGTCTGTTATTTCTCTCTATTTCAAGGTATTTCACCATCGAAGTCGGGTTTCATTCATCAGCCAATTTGGAGTTCTTCCTAACAAATTTTAGAGGTGGCTCAGCGTGGCCACATGAATTGGCGTCCTAATCTGGATTTATAATAATCAATTGCTTCTGGTTCCCAAGATCCATCCTCCAAGACTGAACTTGCAAAATTTGGGCTCCTGCAGATCAGATCTACCAACACCAACTGAATGCCTGGATACAGCAGAATCAGCAGCAACAAAATCAACAGCAACACAACCAGCAAGGACAACACAACCATAACATAAATGAGATGCAACATGCTCAGATGCCTGCTGCAACAAATGTGGAAATTGTTGCTGAAAACCTTCCTCTAGTCATTTATCAATCTATTTTGGTAGAACAAGGAGTCTCCTTCTCAGCTGGAGTCCCACCACCAAGAAACAACAACACAGACAGCCCTATGCAAGCCTATCATGATGCTATAATGGACTCTGAGGCTTCTTCTGCCGACGAGGAGATTGTGGTTAACTATGCTTTCATAAGCCCACAGGAATTCAACGCTGCTAATGATTCATTATTTGCTAGCATGTACTCCAATGTGGTATTTCCCTCTCTTAAACATGACAACAACTTCTTCTTCGACACCAAGCTCACTCTTAGCAAGTCTGTGTGTTATGAACTAATTGGGGAAGCATTTGAGCTTTGGATTAACAGAACACAGAAGAAGCATAGTGTTACTATTGAGGAATTACACATGGCTGTAGATGTAGAAGCTGGCACATATACTATTGTTGAAGTGTCAACTACACCAGATTCCCTGAAAGTGGTTAAGAAGATTAAAAAAGAGAGAGGCACCTCCTGTTACCACGATGGTGAGAAGAAGCACTCGTTCAACCAGGTACAATTGTTTCAAGCCAGATGATGTATCTGATGCCAAGAAGAAGAAATCCAAAGTGAAAGACAGAAAGATGCCAGGTGTGATGCTCAGCTTCAATGATGAACCTGCCAGGAAGTCAGTCCTGACTCCAAGTGCTCTTGCAACTATCCAAGCCGTTGGTGTTAACCTTTGTGGTATTGCTCCAGGGGTGCTATCTTCAGAGAAGCTCCTGCAGGAGAACAACCAGGAGAAGTCAGGGATTTAATTGTTAAACTTCTTATCATTACTTTTGGCTTCTAATAATGAATCTTTTAAAGCACCGGTTGGTTTTGTGCTGGAATATTAGGGGGGTAAACTCTAAAGCTAAACAACTTGCACTATCTAATGATATTGATCTGAGTGGGTGTGCAATTATTTGTCTTCAAGAAACAAAAATGGAGCATATTGATATATCCTTTATTAAGTCTTGTTGTCCTAAACGTTTTGATGACTTTGTTTATGTGCCTTCATGTGGTGCTTCTGGTGGGATTATTATTATTTGGAATAGCTCATTGTTTTCTAGAATGGCAATGCACTGTGAGCAGTTTGCTCTGTCAGTTCACTTCACCTCAACGATGTCGGCGCAGTCCTGGACTCTAGTTAATATCTATGGGCCTTGTACTGGTATTTTAAGGGATTCTTTTGTCGAATGGTTATTTAAATTAAATATTCCATCTGATGTATCCTGCCACTTTTGTTGAGCCTCAAGGAAAACCTATTTCTGATCACACCCCTTGTGTTGTAGATATCAGGACCAACATACCAGCGAGTAAAGTCTTTCGTTTCGAAACTACTGGATTGCACACCCAGGGTTTATGGAGATGGTACAACAGAGTTGGCAGAAAAGTACTCACAAACAAAATAGTGCTACAAATTTAAATGCAAAAATGAAAAGGCTGAGATATGATATCAACAAATGGAGTAAAGGAATTTCCAAGCTTGCTCTTTGTATTGCCAATTCAAATAAAGCATTGCTGGAGCTGGATAATTTGAAGATGCCAGGACACTCTCCACACCTGAGACAATTTCAGGAAAATTCTAGAAAAAAACTTGTTATATTTATTGGAATATCAAAAGCATTATTGGAAAAAGAGATGCACAGTAAGATGGACAAAATTTGGAGATGAAAACTCTAAATTATTTCAAGCCTTTGCAACTGAAAGATACAAGAAAAATTATATTGCCAGCTTGGTTAACTCAGATGGTATTGTGGTATCTAATCATGAAGCAAAAGAAAAGGTGATATTTGATGCCTATAAAGAAAGATTGGGTTCTTGTTCTAATCCAACAATGCTTTTTGACCTAGGTACACTCATTGAGCCAGTTGTTGGACTTAACGATTTGTCGGCACCATTCACTACAGATGAAATTTATCAAGTAGTATTAAAAATGCCATGTGACATGGCTCCTAGGCCTGATGGGTTTAATGGACAATTTCTCAAGAGTTGTTGGCACATTATTAAGCAAGATGTCTACCAAACTTCCTTTGATTTTTATAAAGGAGACCTACACCTTGAAAGAATCAATATGGGCGACATCACACTTACTCCCAAGAGTGCTTCTACAGAAGGAATTAATGATTTCAGGCCGATTACTCAATTGAATTGTTGCCTCAAGCTTATAGCAAAACTGCTGGCCAACCGTCTACAAATAGGTAGTTCTGAAATTAGTACATAAAAATCAATATGGCTTTCTCAAAGGAAGAACAATTCAAGACTGTTTAGCATGGGTATTTGAATTCCTGCATCAGTGTGAAAAATCTGGACCTGAAATCATTTTGCTTAAATTAGATTTTGCAAAGGCTTTTGATACTATTGATCATGAGGCAATGATAAAAATAATGAAAAAATGGGGTTTGATGATAAGTGGCTTACCTGGATCAAAGTGATATTTCGATCAGACAAATCTTCTGTGTTATTAAATGGAGTGCCTGGTCGACAGTTCTTCTGCAAAAGAGGCGTTCAGAGATCCTCTTTCTACTCTCATATTTGTCCTTGCAGCAGATCTTCTTCAGAGTGCAATTAACAAGGCGTTCAGAGATAATATCCTGCAGGCCCCGTTTTCACCAGATTTTGGTATGGACTTTCCAGTGGTTCAATATGCAGATGATACTCTGATTATAATGAAATCATGTAGTACCCAAGTGGCTGAAATGCAAGATATTCTTAATAAATATGCTACCTCAACAGGGCTACATATAAATTACACAAAATCATTCTTGATACCCATTAACATTGCTAATGAAAGGGCACTTTCAATTGCTGAAATTTTGGGATGTATAGTTGGTACAATGCCATTCACCTATCTGGGTACCACCAAACCAACAGTTCAAGAGATGATGCCACTGGTTGATAGAGTGGAAAAAAGATGTCAGCAAACTTCATGATGATGGCCTACAGTGGAAGAGTTACTATGAAAAATTCCTAGCTGACTTCAATTGCTACGTTTTCCATGGGCTCTTTGGAAATCCCACCAAAAATACTAGAACAACAGGAAAAAATAAGAAAGCACTTCTTATGGGATAAAAAAACAGAACAAGGGTCAAGAAAAATTACCTGGTTGCTTGGGACAGAGTTTGTATGCCTAAAAAGAAAGGAGGTCTGGGAGTCTTAAACCTGAAAATCCAAAATGAAGCTTTACTGCTGAAATTCCTGGAAAAGTTTCGTAATAAGGCACACACACCTTGGGTCACCTTACTTTGGAATGCCTATTATAATGAAAAAGTTCCACATGCACTTGACTCATGTGGATCATTTTGGTGGAAAAGTGTACCGAAATTATGTCCTATCTTTAGAGGCATTACTACTTGTTCGGTGGGAAATGGTAATTCTGTTCTTATGTGGAAAGATGTTTGGCTAGACCAAACTGCTTGTGACAAATATCCTCGGGCATTTTCTTTCTTAAAATATGAAGACATCTCAGTGAGGCATTTCTTGGGAGCTACGATTCATTCCCATAACTTGAACCTGCCTCTGTCACCTGAAGCAATGGAGGAAGTAAAAAACTTGCAACACGATTCATCTAATCTGGCACTACTAGATACTGGCAAAGACAAGTGGCGCTATCCCTGGGGACAAATGTACACATCAAGAAAATATTATCAATACTGTTTTAGAGATGTCACCCCTCATGCAGCTTTTCAATGGATCTGGAGATCAAAATGTACCCCCAAGATAAATTTCTTTTGCTGGCTATTATTTGCAGACAGGTAATATATACTGTCCAATGTAATATTTTAAACAGAAAACATTTTAACTTCCAAGGTAATATATACTGTCCAATGTGTACTGATGTAACATCCTAATTTTCAGAAAAAATTAAACCTTGCATTCATGCATCATCATCATTTAAACCTTTCATTTGAATCACATATGATTTAAATTAAATTACTTTTATATGTTTAAATTGATTATAAGTCCACAAAATTGTTATTTGAATTTATAATAATATTTCTTTTAATGTATTTTTACTTTAGACAAAAATACTACCAAAAGGTTCTGGTTTTAATAAGCTTTTCAAATTATATTTTTATGAATTTTTCTGAGAAGTTTAGATATAGTTTTCAAATTGTTTTGTATTTCAAAAGATTTAAAACAGAAAATGATTTATATAAAAAAATGGAGACGGGCCATCTTTCCCAGCCAGTGGGCCAAAGCCCAATACCTATCTACCGCGCGCGCATCGTTTCGAGCCCGCCAGCAGCCCACTCCCGCCCGCGCGCCTCTCTCTCTCTGGCAGGTGGACCTCACCTGTCATCCCCGTCGCGGCAACTCCTTCTTCACCAAATCACACCCACGACCGAGCCGAGAAACGGCTGAATCAATTCATTGATTCCCGGCGATTAACTCCCCCTCTTACTACGTCGTTCCTTCCTATAAGACCCCCTCGATCCCCTCTCTCATTTGCCCCAAACACCATCTCCCGAGAGCCACCAGGCCATCCGCAAACTTCCCCGGAGCTCCGCCGTTGCCGCCGGCGAGTTCTGCAAACTCCGGTGAGCTGCGTCTTCCTCGAGCCCTCTCTTCTCTCCCACTCGGTTTATTTTGTCATTGCGGATCTTCGTGACAAAGTTTCGTCTTTTTATACGCAGCCAAACCTCGCATCCATGCACCACCGACGAGGACCGCCGCCTTGCGCATCTCCAGGGAGCGATTACGAGAAGAGGAGGACGCTCTGGTCGTCTCCACCGCGCCACCAACCTTGCCGCGACCTTCTCTTCGTCAGGGTATGCCTCGCTAGCCTCTTAGGGAAGTAGAACGTCGGGAACGTGAACGCCGGCGATGGCGCCGCCGTGTTCTTCGGTCACCGGAGTTCTTCCGGCCGCCCGCGCCGCTCGTTTTAGACCCTTTAGGTCTCGGCCGTTAGATCTAGATCCTACGGTCGCCTTTTATTTTCTTTTTATTTCGAACCGGTACGCTGAGTCAGCGCCACATCGGAGTCACGCCGGATAAAGAAATTCGGCAATTTTTCTAAATTGATTTAATTAGCAGTTTTGCAGAAAACACCCTGCATATTGTTTTTATCATTACTTTTTATCTGTTTAGCTAAATTCAAATATTTTTATATATTTGGAATCCTTAGAACCAGTAGAATGTTTTTGCTTCATTAGTTTTCTGTTTAGACACATTCAAAAATTTCAAATATTCATGTGAGTAGTTTAAGTGTTTTTGACATAACTTTAGTAAGAATTTTTTTTTTTAGTAAATCAAATTGCTAAAAATTTGTTTAGATACCCTCTGTCCAATAGCCCTTTTTACAAATTATGGTTATGAAATTTTATTACAGTAAACTAAAATTCTTGACTTACCCTTTTTATTCAAGTCTAAATAATTGAAAACAAATTAAGATTTCATCATGCATACTTCATAAAAATTCTAAGCGATAAATATTAGTTTCTTGAAATTACATTATTGCATCTCATGCATAAAATATTTTTGTATGGTTATGTTGCTTGTGTGTTTATGTGTGGCATTTTATTTGGTTGGAATATTCGAAGGGAAACAAGGGTCTTTGCAACTGTAACTGCTGCACTCCCGATTGCCAAGGCAAGTGGCACACCTCATAAAAGTCCTAGTATTTTTCTATTCATGAGTAGATTATTGCTATGCAAGCCACGTTTAGACTTCCTTAATCCTGTGTCTATGTTCCTATGCAACACTTAGTAGAATTATGATGCTATGCAAAACTATTTTTGATGAAATGTTAAATTCAACTAAGTTAAGAATGAAACACCTGGGTGGAAAGTGGTTTTGTATGGTTTATGTTGAGTGGGTTCCCAGGGGTTTACCTGTGGAATTACACTTGTGGATGGCGACCCAGGAACAGAGGAATCTGAAGAACTCCAAGTGACGATTGCTTCTCGTGCAGCCATTGCCAATATGGGCTCTGGCTTGATCAACTAAGCTGCGTGGACTCGCCCCGGCCTGACAGGTGGTGGTAGAGGATTTGTAGGTGGAGCGCGTCAGGCCGTTATGGGGAGGGAAAATGCTTCTGAAATATCTCGTCTCATTCTTCTCCTTTTGCTTAACACTCCCAGAGTGTATAGGATAGTTTGGGTTGAATGGGTACAATGGTGGACGTGCACAATCTCTGCAGAGTTTAAAAATCTAAGTACTTAGCCGTGTCCCCGGTACAGACAAGTTGAGCAGCTGAACGAGGACGTCAACGGAGGATTCCACCATTTCAAGTTTTAAATTAAAACTTGAAGGGAGAACAAGGATAGAATGAGACTATGGATTTCATACCATATTTGTCTCCACTAGGTAAAGTTGTTTCAAAGAGTTAGGGGAAAACTTGCTTTCTGCAAAATAGCCTTGAGCTCCACCAGCCAAATAAGCATATAGGTTATAGAGTTATTCCTTTAAGTGTCCACCATAGTGTCACTTGCCAGTTCCATTTTTAAATGGTTTTGACCCACGTTGTTGCAATATTTTTCTTATTACAGACTGTTCTGATGATGAGTGAAATTTTTGCTAAGGGTTTCGAGTCTTCAACCAACATGCTCGCCCGTGGCACATGCTGATGGGACTCCATGAAGAATAATTTTCCGCTGTTACTCTGTTCACTGCTAGCTTTTCGCTATGCAAGTTGTAATGAATATTTTCTAAGTTTGGATCAGCGTTGTAATAAATTGATACTTTGTTGTGATATTACATCGTAAACTTTATGTGCAAACGAATCTATCCAGGGATTTGCACTATACACAGGTACCTGCCATATTTTAAGTGCAGGTACACTACAGATGGTATTAGAGCACTGTGTTGCCTGTAGGTTTGAGCCCTTAGGATTGGATAAACCCTTTCGATCATTGTATTATCTCCTTGAGTATTTTGGATCCTAGCGGCATAGTGAGATGAAGCGGACTGGAGACTAACCTTACATGTCCACGTACATGAGACTTGTTCCACAATCATAAGTGGCTGGCCGGGTATCTGTCTCTCTCACTATAGTGAATATCCAATTTACAAAGAGTTGTTAGTATTTGTTGATCACCTTAAGATTTTTGACTTAGTAATTTCCAAAATAATAATGCACATCATGACTAGTACTTCTTTACCTTATGCATTTCCTGTTTTAATTCTTCTCCTTTCTACCTAAAGGATGACGAGCTTCCACTTCACCACCGCGGAGGACTTTGAGAACACCCGTTTTGGCTGCTACCTCCTCGACATCGTCGAAAAGATAGGGTTACCGCTACCTAAGATCAAGGGCTTCATCCTGAAGAAATTTAACACAGAGGGTTGTTGGGGAATAAAAGCAACTCAGCCAGGACGTGGAGAAGAGCCACCGTTAGAGATTAAAATTGTTAGTGACTCCAAGGATAAAGGACTCAATCTAGTCATGCAAGACCTGATTGGGCGCCTCTGCGGACGCTACAACACAGAGTTGAGGGGCCACTACTCCGTTTTCTTTGGAAGGAGAAATGAGGATGGAGAACCTAACCTTTTCGAGGTCGGAGATAGAGGCAAAGCAAATCCCCTTAGTCTTTATTTCTAGGAGTTGGAAATCCTTGTCACAGAGCTTTATGAGGATAGGCGCACTGAACTCCTGAAGAACGATGAGCTATGTGCCTTACTCAAAGAGAACGAGGAGAAGGTGAAGGCTCAAGAGGAAGTGACTAAGGCCCAACAAGAGAGGTTTGCCGCACAAGAGGAGAGGTACAAAAGACATGAGAAAAGGGTTCAAGAGAAGAACAAGACTATCAGAGAATAGAAGGGAGAACTCGAGAGCAATGAAGTCGAGTTTGAGGCTGATAGTGACTTGATCAAACGGCTTCGTACTGAGAAGAAGGAGCTGCAAGAAAAGAACTCTGCCCTGGAGAAAGAAGTGAAGGAACTCAAGGAGGTACTCGACAATGAAGGAATCGAGATTCAGGAAATTGAAGAAGAAGAGGATGACATGGTCGAGTAGTTAGTTAGTGAGACTACCATTTACCTTACACCTCATCGTTATCTTTAGTCTTGTATTGACCTACCAACTTGTGGTAAGGCAGTACTTTCCCTTGTATCCTCAGAACCTCGCAAGTTTATTTTCCAAATTTTTATATCATTTTTAATCCAAAGGTTTTGTTTTGTGTGTTGGTTGTTTTTTTTATAAGTCGTTTGTTTGTTGGAGTAATTTTTTTAGTCCTCTCCATCTAAACTCATCTATGCTAAAAACCACAGATGCCTCCCCGCCGTGCGCCCGATAAGAACCACAACAACAACAATGATGCTATACAACAGTTGAAGTCCGCTCAAGCTCAGCTAATGACTATGATGACCCAGTTCATTGCGGCAACCAACAACAATAACAACAACAACAATAACCACAACCCGCCACCGCCACCACCTCCCCAAGTGGATAGACTTACCAGATTTCTGAGGCTCCAGCCTAACAAGTTCTCGAATGCAACTGAGCCAATTGTGGCAGATGACTGGCTGCACTCAGTGGACAGAGATTTAGTGACCTGTGAATGTACCAATACTGAAAAGCTGAGATTTACTACTCATCTGCTGGAGGGACCAACAATTCAGTGGTGGGAAACTTATCAGATCACTCACCCGCTGGAAACCCTAACTTGGGAAAACTTCAAGGAAAGTTTTCGTAATGCCCATATCTCTTCGGGCATTATGAACTTGAAGCAGGAAGAATTTAGAAACCCGAGGCAAGGAAATAGGAGCCTTAAGGAGTACATGGATGACTTCCATGCCCTGTCTCGATATGCTCCTGAAGACATCAACACTGAGGCTAAGAGGAAGGCAAAATTCCTAAATGGGCTGAGTGACGAACTAAAGATTCCTCTAACAGTAGCATATGCCCCAAATTATCAAACCCTCCTAGATCAGGCTATCATACTGGAGGATAACATCAAGAAGGCTGAAAGCAGGAAGAGAAAGCTGAATAGTCACAAACAGCATTCTGAACCTTCATTCCAAAGGCACTTTCCTCAAGATACAAACCATAGTCATAAGCATGGGAACTATCCTAGTGGAGGAAGCAACCACAAACATCATGGTCACAACCATGGTGGAGGTTTCAAAGGAAACAATGCAGGTCACAAAGGGAATGGACATGTTGGGCCTAACCATAACAATGGAAAACATCGCCCAAACCCTGAGTTCAAGAAAGATATTAGCCAAGTGCTATGCTATAAGTGCAATAACAAGGGTCATTATGCCAATGATTGCCCAGAAAGGAAAGCCACAGAAGCTGCCAAGCCCAATCCTTTTCAGAAGGGACACGTGAACCACATGAACGTGGAAGAAGTGTACAATGAACCTGATGATGTCATTGGTACGTTCTTGCTCAATTCATGTCCAGCATTAGTTCTATTTGATACGGGAGCATCGCATTCATTCATTTCAAGGGCTTTTGTAAACAAACATGGGTTAGTTGTTGAGAACATAGGAAGCCCTATTAGAGTAAGCTCTCCTGGCGGAGAAATGTTAGTAACCTCAGGTTGAAGATAGATGAGACTGAAGATTGGGAAGCATCTGTTTCCTACGGACTTGATCATCCTAGAAACACAAGGTTTGGATGTTATCATACGAATGGATTGGATGTCCCGTTTTGAAGGAATCATAGACTGCGCAAATAGAACCATCACTCTCACCACTCTAGAAGGATTTAAAATCAAGTTCAGATCAAAGTTTGAGCTAAAGAAGGTTAGGCTTAATTATCTTAAGGGGGTTATCCTCGGTGATGTTCTTATAGTCAAGGAATAACCTGATGTGTTTCCGGAAGAACTACCGGGAATGCCACCCGATAGAGATGTAGAGTTTCTCATTGAACTGAAGCCGGGTACAGGACCAATTGCTAAAAGACCCTACCCGATGGCAACTGATGAACTGAAAGAACTCAAGAAGCAACTGGAAGAGTTTATGCAGAAAGTTTTATCCGTCCAAGTTCATTACCATGGGGAGCCCCAATCCTTTTCGTCAAGAAGAAGGATAGTACATAGAGATTAGTCACTGATTACCGTGACATAAATGAGCATACAATCAAGAACAAGTATCCGCTATCCAAAATCAATGAGCTCTTCGATCAATTAGAAGGGGCTGTTGTGTTTTCCAAGATCGATCTCAGATCAGGGTACTTTCAGATGAAAGTTAGAGAGATGGATATACCCAAGACTGCCTTTGTTACAAGGTATGGTTCGTATGAGTACACAGTAATGCCTTTTGGGTTAACCAATGCTCTAGGATATTTCATGAATATTGTAAAAAAGGTATTTATGGATTTTCTAGAAAAGTTTGTCGTTGTCTTCATCGATGACATCTTAGTCTACTCCAAAAGTCACAAAGAACATGAAGAACATTTACGCCTGGTGTTGCAAAGTCTCTGAGAGCATAAGTTATATGCTAAATTCAACAAGTGTGAATTTTGGTTAGAACAAGTAGGATTCATAGGACACCTGGTGTCTAAAGATGGAATAGCAGTGGATCCTGAAAAACTTGCTGCTGTGACAAATTGGGAATCACCCAAAAATGTGGGAGAAATCCGTAGTTTTCTAGGACTGGCAGGATACTACCGGAGATTCATTGAAAATTTCTCCAAGATTGCCAAGGCCTTGACCGAATTACTGAATAAGGGAAAGAAGTTTGAGTGGACAGAACCTTGTGAGACCAGTTTTCAAGAATTAAAAAAACGCTTAGTGTCTGAACCAGTCTTATGCCTACCAGATCTAGAGAAAGATTTCCAAGTCTATTGCGACGCTTCATATCGTGGTCTAGGAAGCGTATTGATGCAAGAAGGCAAAGTAGTGTCTTATGCCTCAAGGCAACTCAAAAATCATGAAGTAAACTACCCCACTCATGATAAAGAGTTAGCTTCTGTAGTACATGCCCTGAAATATGGAGACCTTATTTATGTGGAAAGCGATGTGATGTATTCACAGGTCATAAAAGTCTCAAGTACTTCTTTACTCAGAAGGAATTCAACATGCGACAAAGGAGATGGTTAGAATTGATCAAGGACTAGGATTTAAGTCTACAGTACCACCCAGGGAAAGCCAATGTAGTGACTGATGCATTGAGCCGTAAGACTTATGTAAACGGATTGACGGCAGGAGAATTGCCTGAAGATCTATGTAAAGGATTTAAGGACCTTCGATTGGAAGTGGTACCTGAAGGATTCGTTGCATCCTTGGAAGTTCAACCTCTTCTGTTTAACACAATCAAGGAAGCTCAGATAGAGGATAAAGCAATAAAAGAAATCAAGAAGAACCTAAGTGAAGGCAAGGCCAGAGACTTTAGAGAAGATGAAGAAGGAACTGTATGGTATACAGAACGCATATGTGTTCCGTATAATACTGATCTTAGGAAGTTAATACTTCAAGAAGCTCATGACTCACCTTATTCCATACATCCGGGTAACACCAAGATGTATATGGATGTAAAGGAGAGGTATCGGTGGATCAATTTGAAGAGAGATATTGCTGAATACATTGCAAAGTGTGATGTCTGCAGTCGTGTGAAAGCAGAACACCAAAATCCAGCGGGATTGCTGCAACCCTTACCAGTACCATATTGGAAATGGGAACAGATTGGTATGGATTTCATCACTGGTCTGCCCAGGACTAAATCAGGGTATGTTTCTATTTGGTTTGTAGTCGATCGTCTAACGAAGGTAGCTCACTTTATACCCGTGTAGACTACTTACACTAGTGCCAAACTATCTGACATCTATATGAAGAGGATTGTGTGTCTACATGGTGTTCCCAAGAAAATTGTGTCTGATAGGGGTACTCAGTTTACCTCTCATTTCTGGAATCAATTACATGAATCATTGGGAACCAGATTAGAGTTTAGCATAGCATTCCACCCGCAGACGGATGGACAGACAGAAAGAGTAAACCAAATCCTAGAAGATATGCTAAGAGCATGCGCTCTAGATTATAAGTCTAGTTGGGATGATAATCTCCCTTATGATGAGTTCTCTTACAACAACAGCTATCAAGCAAGCATAGAGATGTCGCCATTTGAAGCCCTGTATGGAAGGAAGTGCACTACACCACTACGATGGAGTGGCGTAGGAGAACGTAGTTTGTTCGGACCAGACATAATCAAGGAGGCTGAGGAAAAAGTTAGACTGATTAAGGACCGTTTAAAGATAGCACAATCCAGACAGAAGAGTTATGCAGACTCCAAAAGAAGGGAAGTCACTTATGAATTAGGCGATCAAGCCTATCTCAGAGTTTCACCTATGCGTGGAGTAAAAAGATTTGCGATCAAAGGAAAATTGGCACCTAGATTTATTGGACCGTTCAAGGTATTATCCCGCAAAGGAGAGGTAGCCTATGAATTGGAACTTCCGGAAGCACTTTCCGCAGTTCATAATGTATTCCATGTCAGCCAGCTGAATAAATGTCACCCAGATATGGCAGAGACACTGCTAAGAGATACTGTGCCACTAGAGGAAGTACAACTAGAAAGTGATCTCACTTATGAAGAAAAACCCATAAAGATTTTGGAGACAACAGAGCGTGTCACCCGAACCAAGACCATCAAATTATGTAAAGTACAGTGGAATCACCATTCAGAGGAAGAAGCAACTTGGGAAAGAGAAGATGATCTGAAAGAAGACCACCCTCACCTATTTGCTAGCCAATCCAAATCTCGAGGGCGAGATTCATCTTAAGGGGCGTAGGTTTGTAACATCCCAATTTTCAGAAAAACTTAAAACCTTGCATTCATGCATCATCATCATTTAAACTTGTCATTTAAATCACATATGATTTAAATTAAATTACTTTTATATGTTTAAATTGATTTTAAGTCCACAAATTGTTATTTGAATTTATAATAATATTCATTTTTATTGTATTTCTACTTTAGAAAAAAATACTACCAGAAGGTTCTGTTTTTAATAAGATTTTCAAATTATATTTTTATGAATTTTTCTGAGAAGTTTTGATATAGTTTTGAAATTGTTTTGTATTTCAAAAGATTTAAAAAAGAAAATGATTTATATAAAAAAATGGAGACGGGCCATCTTTCCCAGCCAGTGGGCTGAAGCCCAATACCTATCTACCCCGCGCGCGTCGTTTCCAGCCCGCCGGCAGCCCACTCTCGCCCGCGCGCCTCTCTCTCTCTCTGGCAGGTGGACCCCACGTGTCATCCCCGTCGTGGCAACTCCTTCTTCCCCAAATCACGCCCACAACCGAGCTGAGAAAGGGCCGAATAAATTCATTGATTCCCGAGGATTTACTCCCCCTCTTACTACGTCGTTCCCTCCTATAAGACCCCCTCGATCCCCTCTCTCATTTGCCCCAAACATCATCTCCCGAGAGCCACCAGGCCATCCGCAAACTTCCCCGGAGCTCCGCCGTTGCCGCCGGCGAGTTCTGGAAACTCCGGTGAGCTGCGTCTTCCTCGAGCCCTCTCTTCTCTCCCACTCGGTTTCTTTTGTCATTGCAGATCTTCGTGACAAAGTTTCGTGTTTTTATACGCAGCCAAACCTCGCATCCGTGCACCACCGACGAGGACCACCGCCGTGCGCATCTCCGGCGAGCGATTACGAGAAGAGGACGCTCTGGTCATCTCCACCGCGCCACCAACCTCGCCGCGACCTTCTCTTCGTCAGGGTATGCCTCGCTAGCCTCTTAGGGAAGTAGAACGTCGGGAACGTGAACGCCGGCGATGGCGCCGCCGTGTTCTTCGGTCACCGGAGTTCTTCCGGCCGCCCGCGCTGCTCGTTTTAGACCCTTTAGATCTCGGGCGTTAGATCTAGATCCTACGATCGCTTTTTATTTTCTCTTTATTTCGAATCTGTACGCTGAGTCAGCGCCGCATCAGCGCCACGTCAGCGCCACATCAGCGCCACGTCGTATAAAGAAATTCGGCGATTTTCCTAAATTTATTTAATTGGCAATTTTGCAGAAAACACCGTGCATATTGTTTTTATCATTACATTTTATCTGTTTAGCCAAAATTCAAATATTTTTATATATTTGGAATCCTTAGAACCAGTAGAATCTTTTGGCTTCATTAGTTTTCTGTTTAGACACATTCAGAAATTTCAAATATTCATGTGAGTAGTTTAAGTGTCTTTTACATAACTTTAGTTAGAAAAATTATTTTTGAGTAAATCAAATTGCTAAAAATTTGTTTAGATACCCTCTGTCTAATAGCCCTTTTTACAAATTTTGGTTATGAAATTTTATTACAGTAAACTAAAATTCTTGAGTTATTCTCTTTATTCAAGTCTAAATAATTGAAAACAAATTAAGATTTGATCATGCATACTTCTTAAAAATTCTAAGAGATAAATATTAGTTTCTTGAAATTATATTATTGCATCTCAAGGATAACATATTTTTGTATCGTTATGTTTCTTGTGTGTTTATGTGTGGCATTTTATTTGGTTAGACTATTCGGAGGGAAACAAGGGTCTTTCCAACTGTAACTGCTGCACTCCCGGTTGCCAAGGCAAGTGGCACACCTCATAAAAGTCCTAGTATTTTTTCTATGCATGAGTAGATTATTTTCTATAAGCATGTGTAGGATAGTATTGCTATGCAAGCCATGCTTAGACTTCCTTACTCTTGTGTCTAGGTTCCTATGCAACACTTAGTAGAATTATGATGCTATGCAAAACTATTTTTGATGAAATGTTAAATTCTACTAAGTTAAGAATGAAACACCTCGGTGGAAAGTGGTTTTGTATGGTTTATTTTGAGTGGGTTCCCAGGGGTTTACCTGTGGAATTACACTTGTGGACGGCCACCCAGGAATAGAGGAATCTTAAGAACTCCAAGTTCGATTGCTTCTCGTGCAGCCATTGCCAATATGGGCTCTGGCTTGATCAACTAAGCTGCGTGGACTCTCCCCGGCCTGATAGGTGGTGGTAGAGGATTTGTAGGTGGAGCGCGTCAGGCCGTTATGGGGAGGGAAAATGCTTGTGAAAGATCTCTTCTCCTTTTCCTTAACACTCCTAGAGTGTATAGGATAGTTTGGGTTGAATGGGTAGAATGGTGAACGTGCACAATCTCTGCAGATTTTAAAAATCTAAGTACTTAGCCGTGTCCCCGGTATGGACAAGTTGAGCAGCTGAACGAGGACGTCAACGGAGGATTCCACCATTCCAACTTTTAAATTAAAACTTGAAGGGAGAACAAGGGTAGAATGAGACTATGTCTTTCATACCATATTTGTCTCCACTAGGTAAAGTTGTTTCAAAGAGTTAGGAAAAAACTTGCTTTCTGCAAAATATCCTTGAGCTCCACCAGCCAAATAAGCATATAGGTATAGAGTTTGAGTGGTACTCACAACCCCTCATGGCCGCTCTGGAGGCATTTTACTTGTCACCAGGACTGATACCATGGAAGTGTTGTATGTTACGGATGGTGATTTTCATGTTAAAATGCACATCCATAACAAATCAAACAACTTCATTTGGAGTCTTGTTGCCGTGTATGGGCCTGCCCAAGAAGTAGCGAACACCTCCTTTCTGTGTGAAATGGTCAACTTGTCCAAATATAATCCATATCAAGTTATCATTGGAGGGAATTTCAATTTGCTACGCTTTTCATTTGAGAAAACTAGAGGGCGGTTTGACAACCGTTGGCCTCTCCTGTTCAATGCAGTCATTGACAGCTTGAACTTACGAGAGATCACAATGGTGGGAAGACAGTTCACTTGGGCTAATTATCTTCTAGAACCTACATACGAGAAGCTAGACCGTGTACTGATGGAGACGGAACTAGAACTTCTAGACCACGGTACAAACCACGTTTCAAGTACGAACTTGGGTGGTTACATCGAGAGGGTTTCAATGAGATGGTTAAATGAATTTGGGAAAGACCGGTTGCGGGTGATTCGCCTATTCAACGGTGGAACAACAAAATTTGTGCTCTTCGCAAGAATCTTGGTTGTTGGGCACGCCATACGATGGGTTTACTTAAAACAGAGATGGCACGAATTTCCTCGATCATTGATGCTCTTAAAGCATTTGCAGAAGTTCGCTTACTGTCCACGGAAGAGATTGAGCTAAAGAGCCAATCCAATGCAAAGATAACAACAATGCTGCGGGAGGAGGAATTAAAATGGTATCAGCGTTCCAAAGCACAATTTATCCTAGAAGGGGACTCGAACACACGCTACATCCATAGTATTGCCAATGGCAGACACAGGAGAACGCGTATTCATTCCCTAGTACAGGATGAAGGAACGATTGAGGGCATGAACAACTAAACATCACAAATTATTACAAGGGCATGTTCGGGGCCCTAGAGGAAGGAAACTTCTCTTTGGATGAGCCTCGAACAGAGGATATACCTCAGGTTTCAGATGCGGAAAATGCCCTCCTAACTAATCCCTACTCCGAGGACGAAGTGAGAAAGGCGGTTTTCCAAATGAAACATATTTCATCTCCTGGACCTGATGGTTTCCCGGCCGAGTTCTATCAGAACTTCTGGGACATTATCAAGTCTGGTCAAAGGCAACTGTTCGCTTGTCTACATGTTGGACAACTAGAGTTGTTTCGGCTCAATTTTGGCGAGTTAATTTTATTACCTAAGGTTAACGAGTTAGAAAGGATTCAACAATTTAGACCGATATGCCTCCTTAACGTTAGTTTTAAAATATTCACCAAAGTAGATGCTATTCGAGCAAGCAGTGTGGCAGATCATGTGGTTTGCCCGTCTCAGACAACCTTTATGCAAGGGCGTAACATCCTAGATGGAGTTGCGATTCTACATGAAACTGTCTACAAGCTACATAGGTAAAAGCTGAATGGGGTAATCCTTAAAATTGACTTTGAGAAAGCTTATGATAAGGTCAAATGGGACTTTCTCCAGCAGACCCTTAGGATAAAAGGCTTCTCTCAGGAGTGGTGTGTGTTAATAGATAGCTTTATTTCACGTGGAAGTGTTGCCATTAAGGTCAATGAGGACACTGGTAAATACTTCCAAACGAAAAAAGGACTTCGACAGGGTGACCCATATCGCCAATACTATTTAATATAGTGGCGGATACGTTAGCCATCTTGATTGAACGCGCAAAATTTGAGGGCCAATTTGAAGGAGTGATTCAACATCTTGTCGATGGTGGTTTATCGATTCTTCAATATGCCGATGATACAATCCTTTTAATGGAACACGATATTGATAAGGCTCGTAACTTAAAACTGACTAGATGAATGCCCGTGCGGGTGTACGGACTTCTTAAGTTTTTTTAATATTGTCAAGATAACCATATGACATTACAAAAAAAGGAAAGATTCTTTAAATGTAATTTGATAGTACTATAGCTATATATATTAAATACTTTCTACTCCCGGGTGTAACTACACCCACGTCTCAGATACCACCGTACGGAGGTATTTTTCATGCATTATCGGTTGGAGTATGTTCATATACTATATCTAAGATACCCAAAACAAGTTTCATAAAAAAAATACAATTGTCATAATATTTAACAATTTATACTTGAAATACGAAGTATGTAGAAATTTTTTACATGCGACTTAAAAGGAAGTATCTACAATACTAAAATAGCATATGTACTCCTGACACCATATATCAGTGAAAATGGCCGTGTACTGCTACATACTTCTAAGTTTTCTTTATATCATAAAGATAGCCACATGACATTGCAAAAAATGTAACTTGATTGTTGTATATATAATACAACAACATATGTATCGAAAAAGTAATTTAACAATCATTTCTCATTGACTAAGATTACATTTTGCTGCTATCCTAAAAACGATGTCAGGTACCCTGCTCTGATATTACTAGGCCCTTTACACTTCACCATTCCTTAGTCATGTTACTCATTTATGTCGTCGTCCATTTAGTCAGATTAGCCAATTGATCTAGAGGAGGCTCCATATGACTGTCTTCACCTTGTCTTTGACACGTACCAAAGCAATCGGTGCGTTTCCCTCTCCTATAAAACCTTGACTACCGAGAACAAAGAAAATAAATATCTTCTCCTCATTAATATCATGCACATCAATTTATATTTTTCCCATTTTTAAGTTGAAAAATTAAAGAATAAATTTAGGTGAAGATAATGTCTAACTCTAATAGTTTGCAAAATGTCAATGTAAAGTTCGTATTATCTTACGCTAAACAAAAAGTGAATCCGACATAAATATTAAGTTTTTAATCCAGCCATGTCATTTTTTTCTAGAATAAAATTTTGTAGATTATACTACTATCTAAATCTAGGATGCTTTGAAACCAAATACTGCATATTTTGAACTTTAAAACAATGAGCTCCCTAGAGCTCGGCCTTTAAAACACACGGCCACACTTAGCGTGTTGAAAACTTGAAGTCCTAATTCTTGCTTTTACATTTAGGAGTATCAAACTAAACGACTCTAACTCCTTTAAAATGGATACAAGAAAACACTCGCTGTCATGGCAAATAATTGTGCAGCTAGCAACAGTCATGTTACAAAGGCCTATTTTTAGTCAAAGAATCAAAGTTATTTTATTGAAAACATAAGATGCACTTACCTTTATGACTTAATAAATTTGGGCAATGAATAAATTTAGAAGGCATCCATTTCAGTACCTTGACACCATGACAACCGGTGGCATGCCATAACATCGGTAGAAATTGAAATGATTACCTGGTAAGATCATAATGCTTTGTATGGAAATTTCAGGACAAAATGGAACAAAACGAAAATTTCACGGATACTAATTTCAGGTCAACTTGTGAAAACTTGTAACGCCAATACACCACCCCCAATATTTAGGAACAACCACTATATAAGGAAGAGATTTCTGAAAAAGTATGCCTTCAGGCTTGTAAATATATTGTCAGGCTTCATTAGAATACATTCAAGAGAACTTCTGAGTGAAACTTTGGATGAACACCTAATCGCATATTTTCAGAACTCGTGTAGCATGAATCTCAATCAAAATGTAAATTAAAATGTGATTAGGGTCAAACAAGAAAATCTGTCCATGAAGAGAAGAAGTTGGGAGGGAAGCTTGGTGTAGGTGTCGAGGAGGTACCAGCAGTGTTGCACCAAGACATAAACAATAGTTCAACAAGGTAATCACATAAGCTAAGTATTGATATTCTCACAGTTCTCCTACAAATGCACATGAATTCCTGATTCATGATTCCCAACCCTCCCCTAGCCTATCTGAACCATAACTACAACATATTCCTGACCAATTTAAACTCATCCCAACCAAATTGGTTACATGAAGGATGCACTAGAGCAAAACAGGACACTGGTCCCGGGCCGGGAGGGGGCTGCTGATCAGTATATATAGGCACCCTCCATTTGTCCCGGTTTCAGTCACAAACCGGGACAACTAGGAGGCCCATTTGTCCCGGTTTGTGACTGAAACCGGGACAGATGGAGGTTTTTTCATTTTTTTTTTCTTTTTCTATTTTCTGTTTTAAATAACTTTTGCAAACTTTGGATTTTGGAAAAACTATGAATATGAAAAATGTTTGAATTTGACTAACTAATACAAAACCATTTTCTGTTCTCTGTTTTAAATAACTTTTGCAAACTTTGAAATTTGAAAACACTTTTGCAAACTTTAGATATATTTCGGTCAATACAAGAGAACACGCGCACGCAGAATTTTTGCGTAACGGAATACATAGATAGTGTACTCATCAACGACATTAAGATAAACAAGAAGAAGAAGAACACGGACGACGACAAGGAATCCATAGTCTACGCGGCTATAATACGGAGTATGATCATCTTAATGTCGTTGATGAGTAGACTATCTATGTATTCCGTTACGCAAAAATTCTGTGTGCGCGTGTTCTCTTGTATTGACCGAAATATATCTAAAGTTTGCAAAAGTGTTTTCAAATTCCAAAGTTTGCAAAAGTTATTTAAAACAGAGAACAGAAAATGGTTTTGTATTAGTTAGTCAAATTCAAACATTTTTCATATTCATAGTTTTTCCAAAATCCAAATTTTGCAAAAGTTATTTAAAACAGAAAACAGAAAAAGAAAATAAAAAAAATGAAAAAACCTCCATCTGTCCCGGTTTCAGTCACAAACCGGGACAAATGGCCTCCTTGTTGTCCCGGTTTGTGACTGAAACCGGGACAAATGGGGGGGTGCTTATATATACTGATCAGCAGCCCCCTCCCAAAACCATTGGAGGCATTTTTTTTTTGAAATGGAAGGAGGGGGTGTGTGCTAGTCTGTTTTTTTTTGTATGCATGCAAGGTGTTTGATGAAATGCCCGAGAGAGTTCACGAAATGATTTGATGTACACTTAAAGAAGTTTATTCTTCTTTTCGATCAAGGTTAATTTTTCTCTCATTTCATTTTTAATTAATTGATACCGTGCATGTTCAGTGTTTTGTCGATGTTCTGTAATGGTTATTGATGTAGTTCATTATATAATGCAGATGGACCGACAATGGATGTATGGTGACCGACGCACTGCCGAGTACATGACAGGTTTGAGGAAATTTCTAGAGAAAGCCCAGGCCCACAGTACAAATGGTTTCATGTGTTGTCCATGTGTCAACTGTCAGAATAAGACATATCACCCAAACGTGAGAACCCTTCAAAGTCATCTTATTCGGCATGGTTTCATGCCCAGCTATAATTGTTGGACGAAGCACGGAGAAAAAGGTGTTATGATGGAAGACAATGAAGAAGAGGAAGATGATGACAACTATCCTATGTTCCCGGAGTACGGAGATTCTGCAACGGGGGAAGCTGAAGCTGAAGAGGCACCAGATGAGCCCACTGACGATCTTGGTAGGGCCATTGCTGATGCAAAGAGAGAGTGCGGAACTGAAAAGGAGAGGTTGAAGTTCGACCAGATGTTAGAGGATCACAAGAAATCGTTGTATCCAAGTTGCGAAGATGGTCAGAAAAAGCTGGGTACCACACTGAATTACTGCAGTGGAAGGCAGAGTGTGGTGTGACTGACAAGGGATTTGGAAAGTTGCTGCAGATATTTAGGAAGATGCTTCCAAAGGTCAACGAGTTGCCCGACAGCACGTACGAAGCAAAGAATGTTGTGTGCCCTCTAGGATTAGACGTGCATAAGATACATGCCTGCCCTAATGATTGCATCCTCTACCGCGGTGAGTATGAGAATTTGGATGCATGTCCAGTATGCACTGCATTGCGGTATAAGATCAGACGAGATGACCCTGGTGAAGTTGAGGGTGAGCGTCCACGGAAGAGGGTTCCTGCCAAGGTGATGTGGTATGCTCCTATAATACCACGGTTGAAACGCCTGTTCGCGAATAAAGAGCATGTCAAGTTGTTGCGATGGCACAAAGAGGACCGTAAGAAAGACGCGATGTGTAGACACCCCGCTGACGGGTCGCAGTGGAGAAAAATTGAGAGAGAGTTCCCGGAATTTGAAGATGACACAAGGAACTTAAGGTTTGGTCTAAGTACAGACGGTTTAAATCCATTTGGGGAGCAGAGCAGCAGTCATAGCACATGGCCTGTGACTCTATGTATTTATAACCTTCCTCCTTGGTTGTGCATGAAGCGAAAGTTCATTATGATGCCATTGCTCATCCAAGGCCCGAAGCAACCCGGCGACGACCTTGATGTGTACCTCAGGCCATTATTTGAAGAACTTTTACAGTTGTGGCGGGAAGAAGGTGTACGGGTGTGGGATGAGCACAAACATGAGGAATTTGACCTACGAGCTCTGCTTTTTGTAACAATTAACGATTGGCCTGCTCTTGCTAACCTCTCAGGGCAGTCGACCAAGGGGTACAATGCATGCACACACTGTTTGGGTGAGACTGAATGTTTATATTTGGATAAATGTAAGAAGTGTGTGTATCTGGGGCATCGTCGATTTCTTACGATCAGGCATACCGCAAGGAAGAAAGGCAAGCATTTTAAAGGTGAGGCTGATCACAGTAGGAGGCCTGTCAACCGTACTGGTGAAGAAATATTTGATATGGTCAAAGATCTAAAAGTAATCTTTGGAAAGGGTCCTGGAGGACAACAGGTTCCGAAAGACGCTAACGGGCACGCACCCATGTGGAAGAAAAAATCTATATTTTGGGAGCTACCATATTGGAAGTTCCTAGAGGTTAGATCTGCTATCGACGTGATGCACGTGACGAAGAATGTTTGCGTGAACCTGCTAGGCTACTTGGGCGTGTACGGGAAGAAAAAAGGTACAGAGGAAGCACGGGAGGACCAGAAACGTGTGAAAGAACGAGACGGCCTAAGTCCCGAACACTACGAAGGTCCTGCCAGCTACGCTCTTACCAAACAAGAGAAAGTAATATTCTTTGAATGCCTGAGCAGTATCAAGGTCACGGCTGGGTTCTCGTCGAATATAAAGAGGATAGTAAATGTGAGACTCCAAAAATTCAGAACCTAAAGTCTGATGATTGCCACGTGATTATGACGCAATTGCTTCCGATTGCACTGAGGGGGCTACTACCGGAAAATGTTCGAGTACCCATTGTGAAGCTTTGTGCATTCCTCAATGCAATATCTCAAAAGGTAATCGATCCGGCGATTCTACCAGGGTTGCAAAATGATGTGGTCCAGTGTCTTGTCAGTTTTGAGTTGGTGTTCCCTCCATCCTTCTTCGATGTTATGACGCATCTCCTGGTTCACCTAGTCGAAGAGATTCAAGTTCTCGGTCCTGTATTTCTGCACAATATGTTCCCATTTGAGAGGTTCATGGCAGTCTTAAAGAAATATGTGCATAACCGTGCTAGGCCAGAAGGAAGCATCTCCAACGGCTACGGTAACGAGGAGGTCATTGAGTTCTGTGTTGACTTTATTCATGACCTTAAGACGATAGGTGTTCCACAATCACGACATGAGGGTAGACTTAGTGGAAAAGGCACACTAGGAAACAAAACTAAAATTTGTATGGATGGACATTCTTTCACTGAAGCACACTATACAGTTCTACAAAGTTCTACCTTGGTGGCCCCGTATATCGATGAACACAAGAATTTTGTACGCTCTCTACACGCGGGGAAGTCTGACAACTGGATTGTACGTACACACATGGCCACGTTCGGCGGTTGGTTGCGAGCACATCTTGAAAATAAAGACAAGGTTGATGAACAGTTACACTTGTTGGCCAGGGCACCATCTACAACTCTATGTACTTTCCAAGGGTACGAGATAAATGGAAATACATTTTACACGAGTGTCCAAGATAAAAAGAGCACGAACCAAAACAGTGGTGTTCGCATTGATGCAACAAACAACAATGGGCAGAAGAACACATATTATGGTTGCATAGAGGAGATATGGGAACTTGACTATGGACCTTCTTTTAAGATCCCTTTGTTTCGGTGCAAATGGGTCAATCTGAAAGGCGGGGTTGAGGTAGACAAGATGTACGGAATGACAACAGTGGATCTAAACAATCTTGCGTACAGAGACGAACCATTCGTGCTAGCCAATGATGTGGCTCAGGTTTTCTATGTGAAAGACATGTCTAGCAGACCCAAAAAAAGAAACATCCTGAGAGTGGAGGAGGCGAGGCGTCACATAGTTCTATCAGGAAAAAGAAACATCGTGGGAGTGGAGGACAAGACAGACATGTCAGATGATTATAATAATTTTGATGAAATTCCGCCTTTCGTAGTGAACATTGACCCAATCATCAAGTTGATTGAAGAAGATGCTCCATGGTTCCGACGCAAAAGAACTGGCGGTGTTGTGTGATGGAGATGTAGGTGCGATATGTAATAATTAATATATTAAACTTTTGATATGAAGAAGATGCTCCATTTTTACCTGCATATCAAATGGATCCGTCGGCGTTGATAGAACAAAACACACGATTTCACCTGCATACAGCCCCACAGTGGCTCTTGATGAGTGCCTGCATATCAAATGCACCGTGGGGCGTATGCAGGGAATCCGAGTAATTTGTATATATTCCTCTGTAGATGAATTGAACTATTCTTTTTATAGAACAAAACACACGATTTCACCTGCATACAGCCCCACGGTGGCTCCTGAGTGCCTGCATATCAAATGCACCGTGGGGCGTATGCAGGGAATCCGAGTGATTTGTATACCACACACCACCCGGCTAGGAATTAGAAGGAGAAAACACTGAGTGCTCGCCTCGTCCGAGAGGGGGCTATATATAGGGTCACGGGCTCAACCAGTGGTACTGATAGTGTTGATCCAACAGCTCTCAAGTGCTCAAAAGAAGCACACCCCTGATCCAACGGCTAACAAGTGTTTCAAAGAAACACACGATCTGTGTGCTTCTTTAGTCCCGGTTTGAAACTGAAAGCGTTAATCGAACAGCTCAGAAGCAATCAAAAGAAACACACACCTGATCAAACGGCTTACAAGTGCTTGAAAGAAACACACGATCCGTGTGCTTCTTTAGTCCCGGTTTGGAAGTTAAAGTGTTGATCGAACAGCTCAGAATTCCAAAGTTTGCAAAAGTTATACAAATTCACATTCAAAATAGTTTTAAACTAATTTAAATAATGGTTATAGAAAAGAGAAAATGTTTTTGTATTAGTAAGTCAAATTCAAACACTTTTCATATTGAAAGTTTTTTCAAATTCCAAAGTTTGCAAAATTTATACAAATTCACATTCAAAATAGTTTTAAACTAATTTAAATAATGGTTATAGAAAAGAGAAAATGTTTTTGTATTAGTTAGTCAAATTCAAACACTTCTCATATTGAAAGTTTTTTCAAATTCCAAAGTTTGCAAAAGTTATACAAATTCACATTCAAAATAGTTTTAAACTAATTAAAATAATGGTTATAGAAAAGAGAAAATGTTTTTGTATTAGTTAGTCAAATTCAAACACTTTTCATATTGAAAGTTTTTTCAAATTCCAAAGTTTGCAATAGGTATACAAATTCACATTCAAAATAGTTTTAAACTTATTAAAATAATGGTTATAGAAAAGAGAAAATGTTTTTGTATTAGTTAGTCAAATTCAAACACTTTTCATATTGAAAGTTTTTTCAAATTCCAAATTTATTTAAAACAGAAAACAGAAAACAGAAAAAGAAAAGAAAAAGAAAAAACCCCATCTATCCCGGGTGGTGGCTCAGCCCGGGACAAATAGGGGTGCTATCTGTCCCGGGTGCAGCCACGGCCTGGGACAGATGACCCCTATTTGTCCCGGGCTGAGCCACCACCCGGGACAAATGGGTGGGGCTATATAAGCCACACTTAGCCACGGGTGGTGGCTCAACCCGGAGCCCGAACCTAATCCTAGCGTTACGCTGCCGAAATTTTCCGTCGCGCCGCCGCCGCGAGCGCCTCTGTCGATCCCCGTCGCCAGCGACCTCCGGCGATCCCCGTGCCTCCGTCCTCCGTCTTCCCCGCGCCTCTGTCAATCCCCGCGCCTCTGCGATCCCCGTCGCGCGCACGGCCGAGCCTCCGTCCTCCCCGCGCCGGCCGCTTCCATCCCCGCCGCCTCCGTCGATCCCCGCGCCTCCGGCCATCCCCGTAGCCTCCCCGCGCCTCCGGCCATCCCCGCCGCCTCCGAGGTATAGCTCTACGCGCCTCCGGCCATCCCCATCCCCGCGCCTCCGGCCATCCCCATCCCCGTAGCCTCCATTGATGACTCCACGATGACTCCACGATGACGTCATCGTCCCATTTTCTTTTTAGTTCATTAGCAATATGCAATATGATACTCAATATTGTAATGTTTTACAGATGTTGTTGTGCCATTAATTTGTGTGTTTGAATAAGTTTGAATAAACAAAAAAATTGTTGGAATATCGTTGCAAATGCAAATGTGATATTATTTTGTGTGTCATGACAAAATTTGTTGAATTCAAACACTTTTCCAACATTGAAGCAAATGTTTTGAATTTTCATAGCTCAACACTTGGTCATTGAAAAAAAAAATCATAGAAAATTGTTAGGTCATTAGCAATTGATGTTTAGTTGTTGAAGTAGTGTAATGTGTTGAATTATTGTAATGTGTTGAAATATTGTAATGTGTTGATACAGGTTCTCTGATTTAACACATTACTATTGCAAATGTAAATGGATTGAAATCCCTTGCAGAAACTATGGACACCGGTAGAAACCTTGAACAAGAAGAGGACATGTTCGGCATCATCCGCGAAAGTGATGGATTGGACCAACAAGAAGAGGAACACTTAGACGATTTCACCGGGCAATTTCTGAACGAGTCCGGTGATGGACTGGAGGGGCATTCAGACGGAATAGACGTCACCGACAGTTCACCGACTCTACTGTTGGAAAGTCGGCCGCCGAGGTAGATATATGCCCTCAGGTTTTTGTCTCTGTTGAAAAGATTTGTGTGTATACATATATTAACTATCACTTTTTCTTGTTTTTAGCCGTCGGCGGGCCATGAACCGGGACCAAGCAAAAAAGCAGCGGTGAAACGAGGCGGGCCACGAACCGGGAACAAAAAGCTCCAAGGGAAACAGAAGTACCACATCGAGGAGATAAATGAAAAAGGAAAACCGATTGCTCCCGCTAACCACGCAAGGAAATTTGTAGCTCAGTGCGGAGTCATCGTTCGGGACAGACTCTCCATCAGGGCTCAAGAATGGTATAAGCCAAAGGTGCCAAAAGAGGGGGTTATTTATGTAAGGGATGAAGACAAACAACTCCTTTGGGACGAGCTCATGCAGAATTTCACTTTACCGGAAGAGGAGGATGTAGAGAAGCCGGTTATAGAGAATCGATGCAAGGCCTGGACTTATATTGAGATGGGTGAATTGTTCCGCAGCTGGAAGAAAAGGCTAAACAGGTTCATAACTGAAGGTAAGACTCCAGAATTTGTCGGAGTCTATGAAAAGATAAAAGATGAGTGGCCCGAATTTAAGGCGTACAAGCAATCGGAAGCCGCTAAGAAAATCTCAGCGAGAAATAAGAAAAATGCAGAGAAAAAGATATATCACCATAACATGGGGTCAGTGGCTACCTGACGGCCATGCCTAAGTGGACGAAAATGGAGGATGAGTTTTTGGCTAAAGGTATAGACATCGAGACATTTGGCTGGCCAGACCGGCTTAAGGCTTGGTTCTATGGGCATGGCGGAAAGTTAGACCCTGAAACAGGTGACTGTCTTTTTACCACGGAGCACGGAGCTGACCCTATTAAAGCTCTCAAAGAGGTATGGAAGGAGGTCACAAAAGGCAGGTTCCACCCTAACAGAGAGAAGGACGAGCTATCGCGAGCCCTTGGGAATCCTGAACAAAGTGGACGAACACGATGAACCGTCGGCTCCGTACCGTGGATAATTGGGTTTCCCAAAGATGTTGGCACTTACAGAAGCCGATCGAGAAAGAAGAAAGAGATTGCCGACCGGGCCCAGTGGATGGAAAATAAATTACTACAGCATGAGAAGGAGATAGCAGAGCTGAAGGCAGCGCAGACTCGACGGATGCCCTGCGAATCTGAGACGCCCGAAGATCCTTCTCCTGATCCAAAATCAATGCGGAGAAGCAGCGTGGCTTCGACGAAGCTCGATCGCCACAATGATATGCCGGGTCCTCGTCACCCCGTGGATAATATCGTGCAGCGGGAACTTTGCGACCTACATGTGCCATGCTTGAACATAACCGTGAAGGTGGCGCACGGCTTTGCCCTACCGCCTAGACCAAATGGAACTTACCATTGTCGCCCTATTCCAGATGGCTATGCTGTTGTCGGGGTTGATGAGGTTATCAAGACATATGAGGGAATTAAGCTGGACTTCCCTACGGGTGAAGACGAGGTTGAGTTGAGATTTGCCCTCAAGAGTACCTGCTTATGAAAAAAAGAATACATCGTGTTCCCACACATGCAGCAAAATCGCCCTCCCAGTCCACAAGCCAGTCCACATAACTACAACAACGACAACCAATGCGCTTGTCCAGACACCCCCCACAACGACAACCAAGGCGCTAGTCCATCTCCGCTGTCGCGTGAGCGTACTCCGCCGCGTCAACGGACTCCATCGCCTCCGCAAAATAAGCGGAAGTGCACCGCTGCGTCGACTAGTACTCAAAAAAGCGAAACGGGGAAGTCTCGCTTTGTGAACTCTCGCGAAGATGTCGATACATGGGTCGAGGAGATCCAGGCTTCCCAGAGAAAGAAGGCAAGAAATATGTCTTTGCCTGTTCCGGTTTATTCTTCGGATGCGATAAGGTGGGCCATAGAATTTCTTACGCATCCGTCGCAATATGAACTAAATATGGACGATGACTACACACGCGTTCTGGTGCGTACATCTAGGAGAGTGCGGGAAGAACAAAAATCTGCTGCCACCCAGAAGAGAGATGTTCCATAGCTCGGAATGCAGGCGGGACAATCGGCCCCTCCACTCATATTGGCGCCTTACAACCGGAACCCGGTCGATGATGTACTTTCGCAGCAAGCTAGAGATATGGGTATAACTCTGGCAGAGTTTAAGGCATTGCAATCTGGCGAGAGTGTCACCATACATGAGGTAGTGCGGACATATGTGAGAGGAGAAGATCTTGTCGACCCTGCAATGGTGCGCACTCTACTAGCTAAGTTGCACCAACTGAATGCATGGTACATGCGTACCACGAAAAGTCAAGACGGAGACTGGCTCTATGGGAAAATTCCAAAGGATTTTTTTGGCCCAGGTGATGATGAGGTTCAAATTGAGTATTGCGAATTATGGCAGTTATTCAATTTTGACGCGCTCGACAAATCTATCATCAGTGCCTTTTTCATGTAAGTAATTAAATTATATATATATGTCAGTAATTCTCTAGCTCTACTTATTTTTCATCGCTTGTAATTATCCTTATCACTATATTACTTTTGTACTCTATTATGCAGGCTGAAAATTATACAATCTCGAAAGCTGGGGCTCAATCACAAGATTGGATTCATTGACCCTAATCGAGTTCATCATCATGGTTTGTTACATTACCCAGATCAAACGGAGGAGCTTTTGCTTACTTATTTGATGGCGCAACATTACAAAAGCACCATAATTTTCCCGTTCAACTTCGAGTGAGTTGTTTACTTTCTTATACATACTCAATGTTAATTAAGTATATGTAATTGATGATTTAGTTATTAAGAAATATAAACATATGGCAAATTTCACTGGGTATTATTTGAGATTGATGTTGAAAAGGCAATCGTTGATGTCTTGTACCCATTATCGAAACCTGAAGAAAAGTTCGACGACACGAAACAGATGCTCCAGAGGTAATTTCGTTCATTATCACAATCGACCTCGTCTTTTCTAATAATATATAGTAATTAGTTAACTTCTTTACTAATTTTCCATACCGTAAAGTTCAGGGTTTGGGACAAGTTCACCGGTTTCCACAAGGAAGTCGGTATAGCTAAGAACCTCACTTTTAAATGGCGAGAGCTAAGACGTACTAGCTAGGTTCCACGTATGCATATTCTTAATTTCAGTCTCACAATACCATTTTTTCAATATTTTTGATTATTTTTTATTGATTTCTTATCTTATTCTATCATAAAGTGCGCGAAGCAGCAACACGGCACCAATTTGTGTGGATTCTATGTCTGCGAGTTCATCCGAATTCACTTCAATGAGGGTGCAGACTGGAATAGGGTACGTTAACAATTCATTCAAACTTGTTCACTTTTCAAATTGAATTATTTTCATAATGGTTGATATATTGGTGTTGATCTATCCTTTTTAGTTTGAGACGATCCGGAACAGGCTTGATGCAAAAGACCGCCTACTACCAATTGCGGAGGAAATTGCCGGCTTTCTGCTTGACTATGTCATAAAGCCAGGCGCAGAATGCAGTATAATCCGGTCGCCAAAAAAGACCATCCCGAGGAAAAAATAGGGTCTAATGCTTCTCTGTCATGTAATGATCTCTGTTTGTAAATATTTAGACATGATCTTCGGGTTGTAAATATGTGTTTGGGAGAACTCGTGTACTAGTAGTATTCATGACTATATCCCGAGGAAAAAATCGTGTATTCATGGTATATATTACATAGTAACGTATAATATGCAACTCGATCTTGTTTGAAATGAAACATAAATGAAAAAACACAAACACAAAAGAATCAGTAACATAAATAGAAAACAAAAATAGAAAACAGGAAACAAAATAAAAAAACAAAAAAAAACATATATACTGTCCCGGCTCGTATTACGAACCGGGACAAATGAGTGGCTGCCAGAGGCTGTCTGGTTTGGCCACGTGACCCCCCTACTGGTCCCGGGCCGTGGCGTGCCCGGGACAAATAGGGGAGGCTATTTGTCCCGAACTCGCTGTCCCGGGCGCGTGACCGGGACAAAAAGCCCTCCCGGGCCGAAACCAGTGGCCTGTTTTGCTCTAGTGGGCCGTGGTCTGTGTAATGAGAGTAATCCGCTTCACAAACATTTTGTACAACAACATTTGTCAATGGAAAAGCTGGACAGGTAGCTGCGTACTCACCTTAATCAGCGGGATTGGTTCAGATGTTGGCTTGTTGCTTGTGATACATGACGACGACGAGTCACACCACGTCCACGGTCGAGGCGTACCCACCACAACATGCGCCTTCATGTTGTTGCTCAAAGTTTCGATTCTTCATCAATGAAAATAAATAAAATAAGATGCAGGCAATAACATTTGAAGGACAAACATCTTCGAAGGGACATAGTTCAGAAGAATGTACAAATGTGTCAAGTAGTTAACTGAAGAAAGCTAATTCAGGTCATGATGATGGGCATCAACATAAGCATTTGATAAAAACGTCTCAACTTTGTTATGCATCTCAATCTACCAGGGCCACTGAGAAGAAACACTCAAATCGAAAGTGCTAGTTATTCATTGTGTGGCTTATGATGTAGGCTCTAGCTAGCAGTTATTCAATATCAGAACACACCTTTGATTTTGTAGAAAGAAGACTGCTTTTCATGAGCGCAATGGGATCTGATGAGATCTTAAAAACAAAAAGGAGGATATTTCTAAGAAAGGTACAATAAGAAAAAATAGTAAGAGATGCATGACTGTATAAAAAATCTATTTAATTACCAATGTTGGAGCTCCCATTTAACAGTGTAAGGCTTGTGCTGGGAGTCTAAATGTGACGTCGGGCACAACACCATAATGAACACAAGCACACCAAAGAGAGCTACCCCAATTTTGAAAATTTTCCATGACAAATCCGAAACAAGCAGGTTAGGGAGGAGGGGAAAAGAAAGAGAGCAGGCTGCTCACTTATTCGTCCAGGCCATCCCCATCGTCCCACTGTGCGTCACCATCCGCGCTCACGCCCAGATGTGCTGCCAGTACAAAGCAACGGAGGTCGTATATAGCTGCATGTTGGAGAAGAACAACAGTCGAGGAAGGGGTCGATTTTAATGGCGATGTCGATCTAAACCTCCTTGTCGACCTCGTCGCGTGCGGATGGAGGTGTCAGCAACGGACAAAACGAGAGGGGGAAAGGAGCTACACCGGCGAGCGGCGACGCTGGTGTGGCGGCTGGCGGGCGAATCTAGCGGCAGCGCAGCGGCTTGGTATAGGGAGAGGAAGAGGAAGAGAGATCGAGAGGGAGGGTTGAGAGGCGTCGGCCCAGACTCGAGAGGTGGATAGAGGGATCCAGGGAGGGGTGAGGCTACGGGGTGGGTCGTTCCATCGGTGATGGTGATGGTCTCCCAGGTCCTGAATCGATGTTGAGGGGTGTGCCGTTCTTCTCGACTGTCGGCCCAATGAGGACTGGGGTGTGCAGAGCCCACTCAACCCAGGCCTCGCACGCTGGCAGATCAGACGAAACGACTAAGGACCAAGCCACTGCTTGGAGAGAACCTCGAGAGGCAACTCCTCTTGAGGGCTTGAAGAGGAAGCGAAGGGCTGAAGAGGACCTGCGCTTCAAGAGACTATCCCGAGGCTCCACCCGCTTGGAGAGAAGTCAATAGGAATTCCTCCGAGGGCCGCCTCGGCTCTGTGGAGAAGCTTCACGGCCAAGGAAGTGCTGCAGGGCGCACATGGCCTCTGCAGCGGCCGCAGAGTGACACGAGAACTCCTATTGCCATTCTGGTGATAAAGGAGTCAACAAAGTTGTGCCGCCTGCGCCAGGACAGCTGAAACTTTCCTCTCTCGTGATAAAGCAGCTGCACGGCGTAACGCTCCAAGAAGATCGTCATCGTGGGCTCCACCACGATCACTGCAACCCCTGCGAGCCGTTCTACACGGTCTGCAGCATGTCGGCCACCGCGCCCAACTTCATCGCCAATGGACCGCGTCCATGGAGGATTCAACGGCGGTGGACTCCAACTCCTCCGCGCCACTGCCGTGTGGGAGCCCACCTTGGACGTCCGGTGTAAGGAAGACGCCCGCAACGCCTATAAAAGGAGCCAGAGCTCCACCGTAGCAGGAGGTCGGCGAATTTCTTGCAAAACACTTGTAAACCCTAGCCCAGCTAGTAGGATAGCCTTCGGCTTGAGGAGGAAGACGACCATTGCGTCCCTCTCCAAGCACGAACTGCCTCAAGAGAGCCCTCGGCAAGCTCAGTTGAACTGTAACCTATGCAGTGCAATACAGACAAGCAGGAGTAGAGATGTTACCTCCTCCCGAGCGCCGTGAACCTGGGTACGGGCCGGTGTCCATATCTGTCATGGGTGTTCCTCTCCAGGACCGGCGAGCACCGTCGTCGTGCCTCTCAAGGGTCGCTTGACCTCCGTGTTCAATCCCTCGCCCGAACTTCTCTTCAGGGTGTGACTACCCCTGTTCCGTGGGAGTCACTCTCCGACATTTGGCGCACCAGGTAGGGGATTGAGGAGCGTCAACGACCTTCGAGCCGCCTCCGCGCCATGGCGAACACCCGCGCTACTCGCGCCGCCCGCGCCAACAGACGCACGCCAGAAGGAGCTCGCGTCGTGCCAGGCGACACGGCCGCGCGCGGACGGCGGGGACGTCCCCGCCGTGAGGAGCGCGCCAACTCCGGCCCCCATGTGGATGAGCCCAAGCACGACGCCGAGCACGAGGAGCACGCGTAGTCCTCACACCCGACGCAACGCCCGAGCGGCTCCGCCCAAAGAAGGACGGACCCCGCACCGCACACCGCCCTGCTCATGGCGCAAGAACTTCTCCGGTATCGTCCTACCGCTGAGGCTCACGAGCAGTGGCTGGAGCGTCTCAACCACCTCGTCAGCATCGCCACGACTCGCCCCGCTCCGTCACCGTCCGTCGTGCACCACTCCGTCGCGGGCACGGCTGCACCTGACGCGCCTCCGCCTCCACCAGGGCCTGCACCGGCTGCGATGCAGAGGGCTTCCTCCCACGCGTCCTCGCCTCACGACTGCCTGATCGTGCAGGCACCACGGCAGACGCGCGCGTGGGGATGGAGCTCCAGCGTAACCGCCAGAACCGCCTCGTGGAGGAAATTGGCCAGGCCGGCCAGCAGAACCGCAGCGCGCTGCAGCACGGGGTCGCCACGTACGCCACCGGCTGCATAGCATTCACCCGCTCCCTGCGCCGCGTAGTCAGGCTTCCAAAGTTCAGGCCGGCTCTCCCCAAGGGATACGACGGCTCCAGCAACCCCATCGAGTTCCTACAGCTCTACACCACCTCCATCCAGGTGGCAGACGGGGACGACAAGGTCATGGCCAACTGGTTCTCCCACGCGCTTCGCGACTCTGCACTGTCGTGGCCCCTCAACCTCGCTGAGCACTCTGTGAACGCTTGGGAGGAGCTCTGCAAGCAGTTCGTCTCCAAGTTCAAGGGGGCGTACGAGCGCGCGCTCACCCATAACGACCTGCGCGCTGTGGTGCAGAAGAAGGATGAAACCCTCCGCAAGTACATCCAAGTCTTCAGCCAAGTACGCAACAAGATCCCGAACATCCCTGACACCCAAGTCATCGCCGCCTTCCGCGAGGGCGTCACGAACAGCGAGATGGTCGAGAAATTGGGTATCCACGACAAGCTCACCTCTGTGGTGAAGTTGTTCGACTTGGGTGACAAGTGCGCCAAGGCTGAAGAGGGACTCCTCTTCGTCAACATGTCCTCCCGAGGGGACGACCACGCTGATGGGTCCAGGAGCCAGAAGAAGAAGGAGGAGCCCAAGCGCAAGGCCAGTGCGGTCCTCGCGGCAGAGCCTGACGCCAAGGGCACCCGCAGGGACTCCCCCGAGCCTGGGGAGAGAAAGGACGACCATCACCCATTCTACATATACCACAACAGGCGTGACCACTCTACGGAGACCTGCTTCGACCTCAAGAGGCTGAGCAAGGAGCGCGAACAAGAAGAGGGCAGTGGCAGCCGAGGCCGTGGCTTCTGTGGAAGCGGGCGCAAGGGTGGCTACCAGGAGCCATCAGGCAATCAGGCCAACGCAGCGGAGAAGAACGGCAACCTCCCCGACGAGGAAGATGGGAGCTGCCAAGCTCCTAGAGGCGCCATTGCCTGCATCCTCGGTGGGTCACAGGCGCCCAAATCGAACAATCAGTCCAAGCAGTTCGCTCGCGAGCTCAACGCCGCCCTCCCCAGCCTCGAGACCTCCAGGCCCCTTAAATGGTCGCAGTACACCATCGCCTTCGACGCTCAGGACCACCCCAAGTCCACCAAGACTGTTGGAACCCTCCCACTAGTCTCCAGCCCCACCATCGACAACATCTCTATCTCAAAGACACTCATCGATCGAGGGGCAGGCCTGAATGTCATCTCAATCGAGACGTTCGAAGCGCTTAAAGTGCCCGACGAGCGGCGCATGCCCTCTAGGCCCTTCACGGGAGTCACCAGCGGCTCGATCGAGCCTCTGGGGCAGGTCAGGCTTGCCGTCACCTTCGGCAGCAAGGAAAACTACCGCACTGAGCACATCGACTTCGACGTTGCGCACATCGGTCTGCCATACAACGCCATCCTCGGCTACCCTGCCCTCGCGAAATTCATGGCCATCACGCATCATGCATACAACATGGTCAAGATTCCCGGCAACACTGGCACCGTCACCATCTGTGGGCATGTCCTAGATACTACACGCTTTTGAAACAACCTGTAAGGACCCCTGTGACTACTAGCCAGAGATGCCCACGTTATGTAAATAGATCACGATCTCAATGATCTTTGCATCCCGATCACATAACCAACATGGTATACAAAGTTACATCATACAACTCGAACAGTACAAGACTTACATACACACTGGTCACATGACCAAGTCTACAAACATCGTCGCGCTAGACGAATATTAACTAAGGTTCAGCGGAAGATTCGGCTAGCGTCGGACCTCGTCACATTGTAACGCCCCGGGATTTTATCCCCTTTAAGTTTTGTGAGTTTTCTTTTTTGCATCGACATAGCATCGCATTGCATCGCATTAATTTAATTTGTTGCATTTAAATTAAATTTCCACAATTAAATTCAAATGCATTTCAAATTAATTAAAAATGTGTTATTTTCAAATCTTTTAAAAATGTAAAAAATTAGTTTATTAAATTGTCTATTCAAAACTAAAAATATTTTGTATAGTTTTCGTATTTAAATTCCCTGTGTATTTTGTTTTAAAAATATATAACAGCAAAGTTTAAAATGGAGAGAAATAAAGCCCAAGCCCATCTAACCAAACCCTAGGGTTTCCCTGGAAAAATCTTTTCCCACCACCTGCAATTTTGCAGCCGCCCCCCTCCACTTCCCCTTTTTTCCCTTTTCTCTTTTTCCCCTCCTTTCTCTTTTCTTTTCCTTTTTCTTTTTCTTTCCTTTTCTTTTCCTTCCTTTCCTCTTCTTTTCTATCCTTCTTCCCTCCCGCATCGAGCCCGCACGAGAGAATCCTCCAGCGCCCGAGCTCCTCCCGCACGTCACCGCAGCGTGCCCCCGTGCCTCCCCACCCCGGACGCCTCCTGCCCGGCCGTCGCGCGGCCACGCCGTGCCGCGCGTGCGCCCCTCGCGTTCCCCGCCGCCGGCCCGCCGCGCGCCGCCAGCGCCGCCTCGCATCGCCCTGCTGCGCCGCCCTGGCCCGCAGCGCCTCCGGCCGCCGCGCCTCCCGCAGCTCCCCCCGCGCCTCCTCCAGCCGTTCTCCCGCCGTCTCCCCGTCGGCCGCCGCGCCGCGCCAGCCCGGCCTGCTCCGGCTCCGCCTCCGCCGCGCGCCCTGCACCTCCGGCCGCGCCCCGAGCTGCGCCGTCCTCCTCCTCCCAAAGCCTCCCCGTCCCCGAGCGCCCATCCGCCTCCCGCGCGTGCTCCCCCGCGCCCCTGCACCTCCGGCCTGCACGCGCGCCGCGCCTAAGCCCTGTGCACCCGCCGCCGTGCGCCGCCACGCCGGCCTGCTCCTCCACGCGCCGCAGCTCCGTCGCCGCCTTTCCGCCCGTGCCCGTGCGCCCCGACGCCGTGCGCCGCCTACCGCAAGCACGAGCCACCGCGTGCCTCCGCCCCGTGCTCCCCGGCTGCCTCGCGCGCCTCCGCGCCGCTTCCCTAGCCACCGTGTCGCGCGCCTCCGCCCGCCGCTCCACGCCGCCGTGCGTTCTTCTATTTTTGGTCGCGTGCACCTTTCTTTTTGCCACTTTTGTCCGCTCCACCCTAAACCCTAAATGTCCGCAAGAACTTCGTCGCCACTTTTGTCCGAGTTGTCCACCCTTCGTGGTGTTGCTACGTGCGAGTGCTCCTTTCGGTGCCGCATTGCTGCGTCTGCCCATGTTCGTGTTTCGGCGCCCGCCCGTGCGCGCTTTCTTTCCGGCGTCCGATTGCCGTGCTCCTACGTACCACGACTACTTCTCCGACCACTTCTACGACCCCGACAAGCGACGATGTCCCGGTTCCGCGACGGCTACTTCCTCGACGTCGACTACTTCCGACGCTCGCTGTCCCTACTTCTCCACAGCCGGCCGCCGCCTCCCACGCGCGTCCCAACCTCCACGTTGCCGCCCGCTGTTTTCCCTAGCACGCCACCTCGTGCCTCCGCCCCGTGCTCCCCGGCTGCCGCGCGCGGCTCCGCGCCGCCGTGCGTTCTACTATTTTCCGGTCGCGTGCACGCCGCCGCCAACGCCCGCAAGGTGTTCGACAAAATTTCCGCAAGACCCCGTCGTCACATTTTTGTGTCCGAGTTGTCCACCCTTCGTGGTGTTGCTACGTGCACCGCGCGTGCCTCTTCCGGTGCCCGTTGCCGTGCTCCAACGTGCCCGCGCCTGTCAACGGTGGTGACCGAGTACGACTACTTCCCGCCCACTTCCACGACACTGACAAACGACGATGCCCCGGTTCCACGACGGCTACTTCCCCGAAGTCGACTACTTCCTCTACGAACCGAAGACGTCGGTTTCGATCCCTAGTTCACCCGATCCGACGTATGGACCCAAACCCTAACCCTATACCTATTTTATAAAATGCATCTAGCTTGTGCATATCGCATCATAAATTGCATGTGTTGCATCTCTTGGGTTTGCGGGTGTAGCAAATCACCTAAATAATTCAATATGGAATGTGTGGGGTAATAAATATATATTGCCCTATTCCATTTAATTTGGTTATATCACCCATGCCATGTCTTGCCATGCTAATCAACATTTAATTCGATGGGTAGACAAATAACCTGCACCTAAATATTAAATTGTCGGAATCCCGGTTCCGCTTAATTCGGATTAAGTGCATCTCGCAATGCATATTGCCATGTCATGCATCATTCTCGCATGATCATGCTGGATCTTTGCCGTAGTTGTAAAATGCATCTTTTACGCTTCCCAGTGTTTGTTGCTTCTTCGCGGATAAGACGTTGAGATGTGTGAGCAACGACAAGATCTGCTTCCATGCGGGATTCCAGGCAAGCAAAGTTTGCTTGTTTACCTATACATTGTCTTTCATTCCTGCCGTTGATCTCTGCTACCCTAGTTATCGATTCTTGAACTGCGATCCCATCACATGTTTATCCTGCAGCCCATACAGCTTTATCCCCACAACCTAATACCTGTTGCATGTTTATCTGTTGGCCTTGCGAGTCGTAGCGCATGCTTAGAGTTGTTTGTGCGAGTCGTCTGTTGGTCTTATGTTTCATCTGCTTAGTATGATATATTATTCTACCTTAATAAAATGTTGTATTATATTGGGGTATTATAATTAAAAGATAAGGCACCAGGCGGAAGGCCTTGCGAGGTGTTTTGTTCTGCTCAGTGTCGACCTAGGAACTGAGATTTTTTCCTCGGATCCAATTTTGAGCGCACTAACCACTTGTGGGAGGCCCTATGGATCCCCCCTCGACTTTGAACGGATCTACAGCTTGTCCATGTGCCGCAACTAGTTCGGGTTTTCCATTTGCTCATATGCATGTGCATGATGATGATGATGATGAGAGGGTATGTGATACGGGGGGTCATATAGGGCTGGTGCGTACGTAGCGGACAGTTCCTACTGTGGTTTGAGCCGCATGGTGCGTAGGCACAAACTAATGAGTCTGCAAATGAGATTCGGCCGGACTGCTGACGCGGGTAACAACTCATATGGGTGGCACCTGGACTTGCTGTAGTGAAGGAATAAGTCGTGTTGAGAAGCCCTGATGCTTGCTTGGGTTGATCATGCGAGTATGGGTACAGTAGTGCACCCCTGCAGGGTATAATCTTATCGATGAGCCGTGCCACGGTTATGGACGACTTTGGTGATGATGCTGGCTAACAAGATCTAGACAACTTGCACCTAATTAATGATTAATTAATTTGACTAGTAATATATAATTACTATCACAATAACTGGTAACTAAAAACTGTTCAATGTGTGAGTTTCCCGAATTGCTTCCTCATACTTGGTTGAGGGGGTTAATTCGAGAAGGGGTTGTGATTGGTGTTAGTTGTAGATGTTTACTTTATGCGCTCTCTTATCCCTCTCTGATTAGACGGAAGTTGTAGTGTGTCTCTTTAGGTTGCTAGTGCTGCTGCCGCTAAGTCCACTTCCCCTATATTTTGGGAGATGGTGTAGAAAGTAGGCAAGTCGGTTTTGCTTGCCAGGGAGTGCCCTGACCCTCTTTTGGGATGTGCTTTATGTGCAGTCAACATGTTTGAAGTCTCACGACGTTAGCTTGGGAATCCCTCCGGCTTGGCTGGGCAGGGATATGGCGCCATTGCTTATCTTCAGGACTCTTAGTCCAATTTGCATCTTATCCGTAGCCGGATACTATTTTTGCTTCCGCTGTCATTTGAATATGTGTATTGTATCATTTGTATCTTGACTCGTTCGAGTCGTTGTTGTAATTTATCTTCTGTTGTATTTGTGGATGTATCGGAACTGTTGTAATGTTATCACAATTCCACCCACATAATGCGCATGTTTCGGCGTGCACATTATGTCTGGTGGGCGACCTAAAATCGTTATTATGCGGATTTCGGCGGGAACGCTTAAATCTACATAGTACCGATTTTAGGGCGTCACAAAGTGGTATCAGAGCCTTGGTTTCGATCTCCTTGTTGTTTCGATACGAATGGTTATCGAAGCAGCGGGTCCGCAAAAACCTGTAGGATAACCTCGCTAACGGTCGATGTTTGTAGAGTCTCTAAACTATTTGACTAAAATTATTTTGAAAAGATCTCAATAGGTTTCTTTTTACTACTTACCACTATTCTATTTCTCCTCTTACCTTATTTGATTTGGAGTCTCTTCTCTTATCCAACTTTCAAAGTTTAGGATCCTACGTGTGGGTGGACGATTTCTTGCCTTTTACCCTTTTAGGTTCGATATTTCGGAGTCGTCTTCGTCGTGAGCAACAACCCCTTGTTAGTGGTGTCGACAATTTCAATGTGGAGCAACAATCACTTGTTAGTGGTGCCGAGAAGTTTCATCCCGGAGCGTGAAGACTCGATAGTTACCCCTCTCTTCTTGTGGTCTCGGCGTGTATCGCGGGACGCGATCCCTTGTTAGTGGTGTCGATTGTAACGCCCCGGGATTTATCCCCTTTTTGTTTTGTGAGTTTTCTTTTTGCATCGACATGGCATCGCATCGCATTAATTTAATTTGTTGCATTTAAATTAAATTTCCATATTTAAATTCAAATGCATTTCAAATAATTAAAAATGTGTTGTTTTCAAATCTTTTAAAAATGTTAAAAATTAGTTTATTAAATTGTCATTTTAAAACTAAAAATATTTTGTATAAGATTCGTGTTCAAATTTATTTTTGATTTTGCTCTAAAAATATAAAACGAAAAAGAATAACTGGAGAGAAATAAGGCCCAAAGCCCACCTAAGCCAAAACCTAGGTTTTTCCCCCCAGAAATTTCTTCCCACCCCCTGGAAATTTTGCAGCCGCCCCCCTCCACTATTTTCTTTTTCCTTTTTCCACTTTCCCCCTCCTTTTTCTTTCTTTTCCTTTATCTTTTTCCTCTTTTCCTTTTTTTTCTCTCTTCTCCTTCCTTCCTCCTTCCTCCTCCCGCACCAAACCACCCCGAGCCCGATACTCCCGAGCCCCGTGCTCCCCGAGCGCCGCTGCCTCCGGCCACCAGCCCACCATGCCGCCTCTCCCCCGCCGTCGGGCCGGCCGCGCCCCTGCGCCACCCCCAGCCGCGCCGGCCCCTGCGCCCTTCTCCGCGCCCGCGCCCTTCGGCCACCACACGCCGTCGCGGCCTGCACCGCAGCCAGCGCTGCGCCGCGCCTCCGGCCCGTCTCCCTCACCTCCGCCAGCCTCTGCACCGCCGCGCTACCTTCCCGCGCGCAGCGCGCCGCCGCGCCCCCTGCTCCGGCCACCTGCCGCCGCCCCGGCCACCTCCAGCGCCGCCGCCCGGCCACCTTCCGCGCCCGCGCCACCAGCCGTATCCGCGTCGGCCGTGCCCCGCCGCCAGCTCCCCTGCGCCCGGCCGCGCGCCCTCTGGCCGCCTGTGCGCGCTGCGCCGCCGCCGCCGGCTGCTCCCCGCCGCGCGCGCCCTCTCCACGGCCGCCCGACGCCTCCCCTGCTCCGGCCCCTCACGCCCGCGCTCCCCCGGCCCCAGCCGCCTCCGGCCGGCGCTCTGCTCGCCGCCGCCGCGTGCCCTTGCTCGCGCCGCCTCCGACGCTCGCTGTCCCTACTTCTCCACAGCCGGCCGCCGCCTCCCACGCTCATCCCAACCTCCACGTTGCCGCCCGCTGTTTTCCCTAGCACGCCACCGCGTGCCTCCGCCCCGTGCTCCCCGGCTGCCGTGCGCGCCTCCGCGCCGCGTCCCACGCCACCGTGTCGCGCGCCTCCTCCCGCGCCGCTCTGCGCCGCCGTGCGTTCTACTATTTTCCGGTCGCGTGCACGCCGCCGCCGACGCCCGCAAGGTGTTCGACAAAATTTCCGCAAGACCCCGTCGTCACATTTTTTTGTCCGAGTTGTCCACCCTTCGTGGTGTTGCTACGTGCACCGCGCGTGCCTCTTCCGGTGCCCGTTGCCGTGCTCCTACGTGCCCGCGCCTGTCAACGGTGGTGACCGAGTACGACTACTTCCCGCCCACTTCCACGACACCGACAAACGACGATGCCCCGGTTCCACGACGGCTACTTCCCCAAAGTCGACTACTTCCTCTATGGACCGAAGACGTCGGTTTCAAACCCTAGTTCACCCGATCCGACGTATGGACCCAAACCCTAACCCTATACCTATTTTATAAAATGCATCTATCTTGTGCATATCGCATCATAAATTGCATGTGTTGCATCTCTTGGGTTTGCGGGTGTAGCAAATCACCTAAATAATTCAATATGGAATGTGTGGGGTAATAAATATATATTGCCCTATTCCATTTAATTTGGTTATATCACCCATGCCATGTCTTGCCATGCTAATCAACATTTAATTCGATGGGTAGACAAATAACCTGCACCTAAATATTAAATTGTCGGAATCCCGGTTCCGCTTAATTCGGATTAAGTGCATCTCGCAATGCATATTGCCATGTCATGTATCATTCTCGCATGATCATGCTGGATCTTTGCCGTAGTTGTAAAATGCATCTTTTACGCTTCCCAGTGTTTGTTGCTTCTTCGCGGATAAAACGTTGAGATGTGTGAGCAACGACAAGATCTGCTTCCATGCGGGATTCCAGGCAAGCCAAGTTTGCTTGTTTACCTATACATTGTCTTTCATTCCTACCGTTGATCTCTGCTACCATAGTTATCGATTCTTGAACTGCGATCCCATCACATGTTTATCCTGCAGCCCATACAGCTTTATCCCCACAACCTAATACATGTTTCATGTTTATCTGTTGGCATTGCGAGTCGTAGCGCATGCTTAGAGTTGTTTGTGCGAGTCGTCTGTTGGTCTTATGTTTCATCTGCTTAGTATGATATATTATTCTACCTTAATAAAATGTTGTATTATATTGGGGTATTATAATTAAAAGATAAGGCACCAGGCGGAAGGCCTTGCGAGGTGTTTTGTTCTGCTCAGTGTCGACCTAGGAACTGAGATTTTGTCCTCGGATCCAATTTTGAGCGCACTAACCACTTGTGGGAGGCCCTATGGAGCCCATACAGCTTGTCCATGTGCCGCAACTAGTTCGGGTTTTCCATTTGCTCATATGAATGTGCACGATGATGATGATGATGAGAGGGTATGTGATACGGGGGGTCATATAGGGGTGGTGCGTACGTAGCGGACAGTTCCTACTGTGGTTTGAGCCGCATAGTGCGTAGGCACAAACTAATGAGTCCGCAATTGAGATTCGGCCGGACTCCTGACGCGGGTAACAACTCATATGGGTGGCACCTGGACTTGCGTAGTGAAGGAATAAGTCGTGTTGAGAAGCCCTGATGCTTGCTTGGGTTGATCATGCGAGTATGGGTAAAGTAGTGCACCCCTGCAGGGTATAATCTTATCGATGAGCCGTGTCCACGGTTATGGACGACTTTGTTGATGATGCTGGCTAACAAGATCTAGACAACTTGCACCTAATTAATGATTAATTAATTTGACTAGTAATATAGAATTATTTTCACAATAAATTATAATTAAAACTGTTCAATGTGTGAGTTTCCCGAATTGCTTCCTCATACTTGGTTGAGGGGGTTAATTCGAGAAGGGGTTGTGATTGGTGTTAGTTGTAGATGTTTACTTTATGCGCTCTCTTATCCCTCTCTGATTAGACGGAAGTTGTAGCGTGTCTCTTTAGGTTGCTAGTGCTGCTGCCGCTAAGTCCACTTCCCCTATATTTTGGGAGATGGTGTAGAAAGTAGGCAAGTCGGTTTTGCTTGCCAGGGAGTGCCCTGGCCCTCTTTTGGGATGTGCTTTATGTGCAGTCAACAGGTTTGAAGTCTGACGACGTTAGCTTGGGAATCCCTCCGGCTTGGCTGGGCAGGGATATGGCGCCATTGCTTATCTTCAGGACTCTTAGTCCAATTTGCATCTTATCCGTAGTCGGATACTATTTTTGCTTCCGCTGTCATTTGAATCTGTGTATTGTATCATTTGTATCTTGACTCGTTCGAGTCGTTGTTGTAATTTATCTTCTGTTGTATTTGTGGATGTATCGGAACTGTTGTAATGTTATCACAATTCCACCCACATAATGCGCATGTTTTGGCGTGCACATTATGTCTGGTGGGCGGCCTAAAATCGTTATTATGCGGATTTCGGCGGGAACGCTTAAATCTACATAGTACCGATTTTAGGGCGTCACAAGATGCAAATTGGACTAAGAGTTCTGAAGATAAGCAATGGCGCCATATCCCTGCCCAGCCAAGCCGGAGGGATTCCCAAGCTAACGTCGTCGGACTTCAAACCTGTTGACTGCACATAAAGCACATCCCAAAAGAGGGTTAGGGCACTCCGTGGCAAGCAAAACCGACTTGCCTACTTTCTACACCATCTCCCAAAATATGGGTAGGTGGACTTAGCGGCAGCAGCACTAGCAACCTAAAGAGACACGCTACAACTTCCGTCTAATCAGAGAGGGATAAGAGAGCGCATAAGATAAACATCTACCACTAATACCAAACATAACCCATTCTCGAATTAACCCCCTCAACCAAATATGAGGAAGCAATTCGGGAAACTCACACATTGAACAATTTTAATTATAATTTATTGTGAAAATAATTCTATATTACTAGTCAAATTAATTAACATTAATTAGGTGCAAGTTGTCTAGATCTTGTTAGCCAGCATCATCACCAAAGTCGTCCATAACCGTGGACACGGATCATCGATAAGATTATACCCTGCAGTGGTGCACTACAGTACCCATACTCGCATGATCAACCCAAGCAAGCATCAGGGCTTCTCAACACGACTTATTCCTTCACTACAGCAATTCCAAGTGCCACCCATATGAGTTGTTACCCGCGTCAGGAGTCCGGCCGAATCTCAATTGCGGACTCATTAGTTTGCGACTACGCCACCATGCGGCTCAAACCACAGTAGGAACTATCTGCTTCGTGTCGTACCGCACCTATATGACCCCCCGTATCACATAATCTCTCATCATCATCATCATCATCATGCACATGCATATGAGCAAATGGAAAACCCGAACTACTTGCGGCACATGGACAAGCTGTAGATCCGTTCAAAGTCGAGGGGGGCTCCATAGGGCCTCCCACAAGTGGTTAGTGCGCTCAAAATTGGATCCGATGACAAAATCTCAGTTCCTAGGTCGACACTGAGCAGAACAAAGCACCTCGCAAGGCCTTCCGCCTAGTGCCTTATCTTTTAATTATAATACCCCAACTTAATACAACATTTTATTAAGGTAGAATAATCTATCATACTAAGCAGATGAAACAAAAGACCAACAGACGACTCGAACAATCAACTCTAAGCATGCACTACGACTCGCAAGGCCAACAGATAAACAAACAACATGTGATGGGATGTGGGGATAAAGCTGTATGGGCTGCAGGATAAACATGTGATGGGATCACGATAAGAATCGAATACTAAGGTAGCAGAGATCAACGGCAGGAATGAAAGACAATGTATAGTTAAACAAGCAAACTTTGCTTGCCTGGAATCCCGCATGGAAGCAGATCTTGTCGTTGCTCACACATCTCAACGTTGTATCCGCGAAGAAGAAACAAACACTGGAAAGCGTAAAAGATGCATTTTACCACTACGGCAAAAGATCCAGCATGCTCATGCGACAGATGAATGACATGGCAAGATGCATTGTGAGATGCACTTAATCCGAATTAAGCGGAACCGGGATTCCGACAATTAATATTTAGGTGAAGTTATTTATTTACCAGCAATATTAAATGTTGGTTAGCATGGCAACACATGGCATGGGTGATCTAATTAAGTTAAATGGAATAGGGCATTATATATTTATTACCCCACACATTCCATATTGAATTATGTAGGTGAATTGTTATACCACCAAACCCAAGAGATGCAACACATGCAATTATGATGCGATATGCACAAGATAGATGACATTTTATAAAATAGGTATAGGGTTAGGGTTTGGGGTTCGCACGTTGGATCGGGAGAGATAGGGTTCGAAACCGACGTCTTCGGTCCGTAGAGGAAGTAGCCGACGTCGAGGAAGTAGCCGTCGCGGAACCGGGGCATCGTCGTTTGTCTGTGTCGTGGAAGTGGTCGAAGTAGTCGCCCGAGCGGTCGTTGTTCGGAGCACCGGCTTCGGGGTAGGGGGCGCACTTATCGCATCCAGTCTTCGGGCCACGGGAACGGTTTCAAGTCACGCACGAAGGCGGACACACACATGAGGCGACACGGAATAACGGTGGAAGACCTCGTCGATGGCCATGAAGATGGACTCTGTGGTCGGCGGCACGAGGGCGCCTCGTGTGGGAATTTCATCGAACATGCGCGGTGCGCCAAGGACGGATGGGGATGGCGTCGAGGCCGGGAAGGAGGCGGTCGGGGACGCGAAGGCGGGCGGTGACGAGCGGTGGCCACGGTGGCGACGGGGCGAGGTCCACGGCGGATGAGGAAGGAGGCGAGGTCGTGGTGGCGGCGCCGGGCGACGGCGCGGCGTGGGAGGGGGCGGCTCGGTGCGCAGCCGGGGAGGCGGCGCGGCGTGCAGGAGCGCGCCGCGGGCGGCGCAGGCGGCGCATGCGGCGCATGCGTCGCATGCGGCAGGGAACGCGGCGGCGCGGCCGGAGGCGGGGCCGGGCGCGGGGAGCGGCCGGGCCGGTGCGGCGGCTCGGGACGCGGGAGGAGCTGCGCGGAGAGGCGCTGCCGGCGGGGAGCGGCGCTGGGGCGCGCGAGCGGGAGGCAGTGGGCGTGCTCGGGCCGGCCTTGCTCGGGCTGATGCGGGCGGCGCGGAAGGAGGAAGACCAGGGCGTGCGGGGAGTTTCTCCCGTGCGGCTCGTGAGGAAGAGGAGAAAAGGAAGGAAGGGAAAGAAAGAAAGAAAAAAAAAGAAAAGGAAAGAAAGAAAAAGAAAAGGAAGGAAAGAAGAAGAGAAGGAGGGGGGAAAAAGAGAAAAGGAAATAGGAAAAAGATGGAGGGGGCGGCTGCAAAAATTTCAGGGGGTGGGAAAAGTTTTGAGGGACAAAACCTAGTGTTTGGGGTTAGATGGGCTTGGGCTTTATTTTTCTCCCTTTTAAACTTTTATGTTTTATATTTTTAAAACAAAATACAAAGGGAATTTAAATACGAAAACTATACAAAATATTTTCAGTTTTGAATAGACAATTTAATAAACTAGTTTTTAACATTTTTAAAAGATTTGAAAATAACACATTTTTAATTAATTTGAAATGCATTTGAATTTAATTATGGAAATTTAATTTCAATGCAACAAATTAAATTAATGCGATGCGATGCGATGCCATGTCGATGCCAAAGAAAACTCACAAAAACTAAAAGGGGATAAATCCCGGGGCGTTACAATCGACACCACTAACAAGGGATCGCGTCCCGCGATCCACGATTGTAACGCCCAAGCCCATCTTGTCTATGCAAAACTAAAAATATTTTGTAAAGGTTTCGTGTTCAAATTCGTTTTCTATTTTGTTTTAAAAATATAAAACCGAAAAGAATAAAAGGGAGACAAATTAAAGCCCAAGCCCATCTAACCCAAACCATAGGTTTTGTCCCCTGAAAACTTTTCCCACCCCCTGGAATTTTTGCAGCCACCCTCCTCCTTTTCTTGGTTTTTGCAAAGTAGTCTTTCCACCCCTTCTTTTCCTTTCTTCCCCCTCCTTTTTCTTTTCTTCTTTTTCTTTTCTTCTTTTCTTCCTTTTTCTCTCTCCTTCTTCCTTCCTCCCGCATCCTCCCGCACGGGAGAAAACGCTCCCGAGCCGTGCTCACGAGCTCCCCGGCCCCTGCGCCTGCGCCGCCACGCCCGCCACCGCGTGCGCGCCCCGCGCGCCGACCGCCTCTCCCGCGTGCGCCGCAGCTCGCCAGCCCGCCTCCCCGCCGCCCCAGCGCGCGCGCCTCCCCGGCTTGCTCCACGCCGCACCGGCCCGCCGTCAGCTCGCCGCGCCGCCTCTCTCCTCCGGCCGCGCGCGCCTACTGCCGCGCCGCTGCCTGCCGCCGCCGCGCCTGCCTCGCCGCCCTCTGCACCTCCTCCGCCGCGTGCCCCCGAGCATCCTCCTCCCGGCCGCCTCCGGCCCTGCGCCTCCGGTTGTGCGCCCGCCGCTGCGCTGTGCCCCGCCTCCCCTGCTCCGGCCACCCTCCACCGCCGCGCCGAGCCCGTGCTCCTCCCCTTGCTCCGGCCGGCCGAGCTCCGATCCGCGCCGCGCGCCCTCCGGCCGCCGCCCGCGACGCCTCTCCCCGCCACGCACCGCCGCCCGTGAGCGCCCTGCCGCCGCCACGCCCCGCGCAACCCCGCAGCAGCGCGCCATGCGCAATCAGCGCGTCGTCCGCCGCCCTCGCCGCACCGTCCGCTGCTCTGCCCGCGTGCGCGCCCCGCCGTGCGCATCCGCCCCGCGCCGCCGCCTTCCGCACGCACGTGTCGCCGCTGCCTCCTCTTCCGGCCGCGTGCACGTTGTCTCCGTCTGGTGGCGTCCCCACGTCCGCCGCCCGCAATGTGCTTGGTGAAATGCCCGCAAGACCCCGGCGTCGCCAATTTTGTCCGAGTTGTCCACCCTTCGAGGTGTTGCTACATGCGCGTGAGCGTGCCTCTTCCGGTGCCGCGTTGCCCGTGACCGCCCGTGTCCGTGTCGCGGTGCCCGCCCGTGCGCTTTCCTTCCGGTGTCCGTTGCCGTGCTCCTACGTGCCCGCGCCCGTCAACGGTGATGACTGACTTCGACTACTTCCCCGACCACTTCCACGACACCGACAAACGACGATGCCCCGGTTCCGCGACGACTACTTCCACAACGTCGACTACTTCCTCTATGGACCGAAGACGTCGGTTTTGAACCCTATCTCTCCCTATCCGACGTACGGACCCAAACCCTAACCCTAAACCTATTTTTATTAAATGTCATCTATCTTGTGCATTTCGCATCATAATTGCCTGTGTTGCATCTCTTGGGTTTGCGGGTGTAGCAAATCACCTAAATAATTCAATATGGAATGTGTGGGGTAATAAATATATAATACCCTATTCCATTTAATTTAATTAGATCACCCATGCCATGTGTTGCCATGCTAACCAACATTTAATATTGTGGGAATCCCGTTCCGCTTAATTTGGATTAAGTGCATCTCAAATTGCATCTCGCCATGCCATGCATCATTCTCATATGATCATGCTGGATCTTTTGCCGTAGTTGTAAAATGCATCTTTTACGCTTTCCAGTGTTTGTTGCTTCTTCGCGGATACGACGTTGAGATGTGTGAGCAACGACAAGATCTGCTTCCATGCGGGATTCCAGGCAAGCAAAGTTTGCTTGTTTACCTATACATTGTGTTTCATTCCTGCCGTTGATCTCTGCTACCCTAGTATTCGATTCTTATCGCGATCCCATCACATGTTTATCCTGCAGCCCATACAGCTTTATCCCCACATCCTAATACCTGTTGCATGTTTATCTGCTGGCCTTGCGAGTCGTAGCGCATGCTTAGAGTTGTTTGTGCGAGTCGTCTGTATGTCTTATTTTATTTCACCTGCTTAGCATGATAGATTATTCTACCTTAGTAAAAATGTTGTCTTATATTGGGGTATTATAATTATAATATAAGGCACCGGTGGAAGGCCTTGCGAGGTGTTTTGTTCTGCTAAGTGTCGACCTAGGAACTGAGATTTTGTCCTCGGATCCAATTTTGAGCGCACTAACCACTTGTGGGAGGCCCAATGGAGCCCCCCTCGACTTTGACTGGAACTTCGACTTGTCCGGGAGCTGCACCTAGTTCGGTTTTTCCATTTGTCTCATATGCATCGATACTAGTGTAGTATTTTTACTTTGGCGGTGTGCCTTGTTACATGCATAAAGGGCGCGGCCTGTTGGTGCGGAGGGGTGTGTCCTGCGGGAATCCGCACCCTTTTGGCCGGGACCAGCATAGCTCCCGTGGCTCCTGGACTTGTTGCGGTGAAGGAAAAGAGTTGGGTTGAAAGGCCCTAATGTTTTTGACTGGGTTGATCATGCGAGTATGGGTCCAGTAGTGCACCCCTGCAGGGTATAATCTTATCGATGAGCCGTGTCCACGGTTATGGACGTTTTGGTGATGATGTTGGCTAACAAGATCTAGACAACTTACACCTAATCATTGTTAATTAACCTGACTAGTAATATAGAATTACTTTCACAATAAATGGTAATTAAAATTGTTCAATGTGTGAGTTTCCCGAATTGCTTCATCATATTTGTTAGTAGTAGCTGTTTACTTATGCGCTCTCTTATCCCTCTCTAATTAGACGGAAGTTGTAGCGTGTCTCTTTAGGTTGCTAGTGCTGCTGCCGCTAAGTCCACCTCGCCTATATTTTGGGAGATGGTGTAGAAAGTAGGCAAGTCAGTTTTGCTTGCCAGGGAGTGCCCTGACCCTCTTTTGGGTTATGCTTTAAGTGCAGTCAACAGGTTGAAGTGAGACGACGTTAGCTTGGGAATCCCTCTGGCTTGGCTGGGCAGGGATATCGCGCCATAGCTTATCTTCAGGACTCTTGGTCCAATTTGCTTCTTATCCGTAGTCGGATACTATTTTTGCTTCCGCTGTCATTTGTATCTTTGTATTGTAACATCTGTAACTTGACTCGTTCGAGTTGTTGTATTTATATCTTATGTTGTATTTGTGGATGTATCAGAACTGTTGTAATGTTATCATAATTCCACCCACATAATGCGCATGTTTCGGCGTTCACATTATGTCTGGTGGGCGACCTAAAATCATTATTATGCGGATTTCGGCGGGAGCGCTTAAATCTACATAGTACCAATTTTCGGGCGTCACAAAGTGGTATCAGAGCCTTGGTTTCGATCTCCTTGTTGTTTCGATATGAATGGTTATCGAAGCAGCGGGTCCGCAAATGCCTGTAGGATAACCTCGCTAACGGTCGTTGTTTCTAGAGTGTCGAAACTATTTGACTTAAATTATTTTGAAAAAATATCTCAATAGGTTTCTTTTTATTCCTTACCTATATTCTATTTCTCCTCTTATCCTATTTGTTTTGGAGTCTCTTCTCTTAACCAACTTTCAAAGTTTTAGGATCCTACGTGTGGGTGGACGATCTCTTGCCTTTTACCCTATTAGGTTCGATCTTTCGGAGTCGTCTTCGTCGTGAGCAACAATCCCTTGTTAGTGGTGTCGAGAATTTCAAGGTGGAGCAACAATCCTTTGTTAGTGGTGTCGAGAAGTTCATCCCGGAGCGTGAAGACTCGATAGTTACCCCTCTCTTCTTTTGGTCTCGGCGTGGATCGCGGGACGCGATCCCTTGTTAGTGGTGTCGATTGTAACGCCCCGGGATTTATCCCCTTTTGATTTGTGAGTTTTTCTTTTTGCATCGACATGGCATCGCATTGCATCTCATTAATTTAATTTGTTGCATTTAAATTAATTTTCCACAATTAAATTCAAATGCATTTCAAATTAATTAAAAATGTGTTATTTTCAAATCTTTTAAAAATGTTAAAAACTAGTTTATTAAATTGTCTATGCAAAACTAAAAATATTTTGTAAAGGTTTCGTGTTCAAATTCGTTTTCTATTTTGTTTTAAAAATATAAAACCGAAAAGAATAAAAGGGAGACAAATTAAAGCCCAAGCCATCCTAACCCAAACCCTAGGTTTTGTCCCCTGAAAACTTTTCCCACCCCCTGGAATTTTTGCAGCCATCCTCCTCCTTTTCTTGGTTTTTGCAAAGTAGTCTTTCCACCCCTTCTTTTCCTTTCTTCCCCCTCCTTTTTCTTTTCTTTTCTTTTAATCTTTTTCTTTTTATTTTCTTCTTTTCTTCCTTTTTCTCTCTCCTTCTTCCTTCCTCCCGCATCCTCCCGCACGGGAGAAAACGCTCCCGAGCCGTGCTCACGAGCTCCCCGGCCCCTGCGCCTACGCCGCCACGCCCGCCACCGCGCGCGCGCCCCGCGCGCCGACCGCCTCTCCCGCGTGCGCAGCCGCTCGCCGGCCCGCCTCCCCGCCGCCCCAGCACGCGCGCCTCCCCGGCTTGCTCCACGCCGCACCGTCCCGCCGCCAGCTCGCCACACCGATCCTGACGCATTCCCACAGAGCTGTTGAGCGGGATGCTCAGTTGGCGTAGTCGTCGGTGTACTCCTCCTTCTTGACGTACATCTCCTTATTGGAACCTGGACGTTTGAATATTCAGGGGCATAGCCATATGAGTACATTTACGTACTTACAAGATCCACCTCTAGGGTTCAACTTTCAGGGAGATGCAAGTAAAACATTTTTGAAAACTAGGATAGCTCCGATATGCAATTATAGGGCTTAATTTTCGAACACCATGGTTTCAGACATAGAGAATATGACATCTCTATATCTTTGTTGAAGAAAAAAATTTAGAGATAGAATTCTCTTCGCTTAGATATAGCAAGGACATATCTAAGTTCAAAACATTGTTTTGTAAAAGTTTACCAAAACACTAGGATAGAGGTAACCCTTTTTCCTGACTTGAGATCGGACTGGTTGTCTCCCCGAGATCAACTATCCTCACTCAAATTCCATACCTCGCAGGTACCACTTTGTTGCCTCCTTGTTTCCTTCGAAAACATTTCCCTAGTGAAACCATAAAACAGCCAGCATGCCTAGTGTGACCTTTCCAACCGTCCATGACCACGGGCGCGGCTATTAGAATAGATTTACACTGCAGAGGTTGCACACTTTACCCACACCTATCGGTCATTCCGCCGTGTCTGCCACGGCCCGTCATACGACAGCCTGCGGGGGTCCGGATAACACGATCAAAGCTTTTCACTATGTCCACCCTAGCATTGGGGCCTCCCGGTAGGTTTGTTCTCCTCGGCACCGTGGGCTCCACTAGACCTCTTGGTCTTTCCTCGGGACGCCACACCGCCACGTCAGGAGACCTGCCGTAATTGTGCGGTGCGATCAACACATGTGTATTGCCTCATCCAGACGACAACCCGGCTTCGAGGGCCTAGCCCCCATAGAGAGTATGCGAGCCCCAATACTAAAACAGACAAGTTTTCGGCTAAGCCCTACCCATGTCAGGTAGTGTGGTTGCACGGGTTAATTGTTCGGGCGGCAGCTAGGGTCACACTTTGTTTTTCAAAACACTTTCTCCTCCGACTACTCCCAGTAGCTCGGGTTTTCACAAACATCTCCGATTGCTCCCAGCAACTCGGGTTTTAATAAAACACTTGCTCGCCGATTGCTCTCAGCAACACGGGTTTTTCTCCGGAAGACATTTTGATCAAAACAGGCCCCCATACTATAGTTTTGAGGTAAGGGAATAGAAGTATACTACTAGAAATCTTAATCTTCTTGATGGAGCCTTCAACAGCAAGGTTCATCAAGTAAAACTTATTTTTTAACACCTAATAAATAACCTAGTAGACAACTTTGGCCAAACAATACTTTGAAAAATAGTTTTCGGGTGGCAAGGTGCCACAAAAAGAGGTAAAACATGCATTATTTTATTTTGAGAACAAAACATGCTTGATAAAAATAATAGGATTCATTCTAGTGGTGAGGTGGCTTGCCTGGCTCAGCAATATGTCCTTGGTCTTGATCTTGATGTTCCTCAGGTTCACTCCTTACTTCCAGTTTCCTTCACGATCGCATCTAACATTGTAAATAGGAAAACGAACATCACTCAGAATACGCGACAAAACCACAAGGACATAACAAACAGCAAGCATTGCATAAGACACTAAGCTACAAACATAAGCAAGCATTTCACTTATTAAACAGTAACAAGCAACCAATCCATATAGCTTCCACAAACAACAAACATACCTATGCGAATATACACAACAACTCTAATTGTTAAAAAGGTAATTTTAACAGAGCACTAGAGCAACACTTCACTGAGGGTTATTATATCATTTAACAAAGGATGCTATTCTAGGCCAAGAAATACTCCATACAAAAGTATCTTAGTAGTTCAGGAAATACTTCAGACAAAAGTATATTAATTGTTTAGGAAATACTTCAAACAAAAGTATATTAATTTCTTAGGAAATACTTCAGACAAAAGTATCTTAACACACAAGCAAGTATTAAAACTAACACTAGCATTGAGCACACTCACATGCAAACATGTTACTAGCTCAAGAAACACCTACTACTCAAGTAACAAAGCGACAAACAATGGTAACACCACTATCCAAACAAGTTTATGACTAAGAGCTAAAATGGTGCACTAGGCTTATTTAACAGGACACCACAATTAAGGTCACTTCAACCAATAAACAAACAATCACATGGTAACCAAGTGTTGACAACAATCTAAAATAAGAAAGTCATACGTTAAGCATTGCAAAACACAAGGAACTACTGGATAAAATTTAACACCAAACAATCATTCACAAGCTTAACACACGAATGAAATTAGTGCAACTCCTAGGAAACAAGATGAACTATGTGAAACTCAAAAGTGAATAGGCTAACAATACTTTTAGGAAATTCATTAAGGTTATTAAAGGATAACCTAAGTTTCTGGACTTATGAGTTACTAAGCACATCAACACATAACAATTGAGGTAAAACAGGAAGTTATCTCATTACATTTATTAGATAAATAAGACGATGTCTAAAAAGATAAAACATAACACACAAACATACCCACAAGCAAAGCATATAAACACAATTGATGTTATTATTAGGGTACAACGTGAATAATGCTAAACATAAGTAAACAATGCACCACATCTATAAAAGTGTTTTAACCAAATTATTATGGTTCGGTTAAGGTTCTGGCTTTCAAAAGTTGACTAGTAATATTTCCACAATTCACATTTGCTAAGAACAGATGATTAAAAGCTAATACTGTTATTTGCCAAATGTTGCTGTTTTGGGAGGTGAATCATAACTCCTGAGATAATGTTCAGAACATTAAATCCTTCGACCATAGTACTCCTAGTAACTATAGGAAACTATGAAAATTAGATTTTGCCTTCAAAGCTACTGTTAAACAGAAACTAAAAACCACACAAATGCTACTGATTTCAAAATCTAAATGTTTATAGTTTAAGTTTTAAGTATCTCTTAGATGCAAAACAAATTTATATGTATAGGTACTGGTTCTATCTTTCTGTAGAAATTGGATTCACTTAATTTGGACACTCCTAACTCCATATATTTCAGTTTTAGTGGAACACACACATTTTACGATTAATAATGTGCAGCACAAGATATGATTTATTTTTAGACAAAACCAACTCTGCATGATAAATAAAATGCATAGGTACCATACAAAAATACTCCTAAAGAAATTGCATAAACATATAAAGCACAAACAATTAAAACTAAATACATGGAAATAACAGAAAATAAGAATATCCATTTTAAAGTGTAATAACCTACTGTTTTAGAACATAATCTATCATGAGCAAAATATAAGATGTAAAATTAGACCAATCTAGGATATGCTAGCTACTACTCATATCCATCACATGCAATTGGATTTGCTAAAAAAATGTATTTTTATTAATGAATTAAAAATCATCAAATTGCTACTTATGTCATTCTCAAACTTAATAGAACTTTAGTTATAGGCATCTCCTGCATGAAAGGGTTACAAATATAAGGTATTCTCACTTGCTTTCCACTGAACTAAAGTTTGAAATATTTAGATCTATAGAACTCAAGTTATAAACTAAATACTGAAAAAGAACATTTTACAAGATTAACTCTAGATCACACATGCAAACACATTTTTGAGAAAGGCCAGTGCCACATGGTCAAGAAAACACTCAGAAATCCAACAAAATTTATTTCAAATATTTTGCATGCACAAATATTCCACAAATGAATTAAAGCTGAGCTAGTAATTCTCCGGAAATTAACAGGGAAATTATTTTATAAGAAAAATCGAGCAGGCGGGCTGGATCTGTCGATGCGCCTTGCCGGGCGAGCTGGGCCGGCCCACGCCGTTGCGCGCGCTGGCGAATGGGCACGCAGGAGTCCGATCGAAATCGTAGGGTTAGGATTAGAAGGGTTCAAACCGGGCCGTAGATCGAACGATCGACGGGCATCACGTCGTCTTCTTTGCTGCGACGCCGCGCCGGAGAACCAGAGAGGGAGAGAAGGAGGCGCAGACGGAGAGCTCACCTAGGGCTTGCAACGGGCACTGGCGAGCTAGGGGGAGGATGCGGAGGGCCGGGGAAGACGAGGGGTGGTCGCAGTTCCTGACGGAGATCCGCACGGAGGCGTGAACGTCGAGGACGTCCGCGGTGGGTACGGGCGTGTTGGTGCTGCCCGGTGTGCCTGCAAGCACACGGTGTTTCCTAAGAGGTTGCCCGCGAAAAGAGGAACGAGGAGGTGCAAGAAAAAGGAGCAGAGGGAGTCGGAGATGGAGGCGGGCTTGCTCGGAGCTTCTCGACTCGAGTGATGATTCCATCACGATTTCACGCAGAGGGAGGCGAAATCTTGCAAGGAGTCGCTCAGGGTGGGAGAGGGGATGGAGGGGATCCAGAATGGCAAGTTCTAAGGGGGTGCGGAGCGTTGTGGCCTCATATTAACGAGGTGGCCGGTCCACGGTCCTCCAAGAGCACAAACACGAGGGAAGAGACATGGCTCGGGATAGGAGGAGAGGGGCGGTGGAGGAGAGTCTCAGAGTGCAGCTTCTGGTTTTTGGAGGCTAGCAATTGGCTCAGGTTGTTGGAGGAGGTGAGATAATAGCTTTGCTCTCTCCTGCATGAAAGGTGCTCGACAGAAGGTCCAGAAGAACATGACAAAAGATTTGGGGCTAGGGTTTGACAGGGGGTGAGGCCAAGGGGTCCAGGGGTGTGTGGGTATCCAATGCTAGTCGAAGAGCAGGGTTTGGGAGGAGGGGAGTGGAGGTTTTAAATATTGATGCTATTAGAGCTGATTTTGAGTAAGCAACATTGCTAGGATGAAATAGTCATTCCATTTCCTAGAAAATTTGGAGACAAGAGGGAACGATTAGTATGGATATAGGTGCAGGTTTTTGTTTAAGACTTCTGTTCAAAAGTTTTAAACAATGACTAGCCATGAAAACAACAAAAAGGCTAACTAGTAAAACTCATATGGTCACCTTAAAAAACAACATTAAAAACAAGCAAGGATTGGTGATCAATTTTTTTTTGTAAATTGTCAAGAATGGTAAAGTGTGGAAGTAGAGGTGGTGAGGATGATGTTAGGTGAGCTGCATTGCCAATTTGAATAAAATAAACCTTAATTATCATGTGCTGGAAAGGCTAAAAATTAACAGGGGTTAAGATAGCCTTTCATCGGTATATAATTTAATTGTTTAATAATATTTTAAACCAAGCATATTAATAAGAGAGTTTACAAGCATGCAAAACCATCAAACAATTATATTACTCCAACTCCACAATAAACATTCACTTAATACAAACATAACCATATGACACTCATAGAGTAACACACTTAAATCATACAAATTAAGCACTTGTCAAATAGATAAAACACACCTACAATTGGATAAACAACCACACTTTAAGATAAAACCAAAATATTTGGGAGGTGGTGATTAATACAATAAAGACAAGATTTTGGAGAAAGGTGATTTAAACCACACTTTGGGAATTGATTTTCCAAAGACTAATAAAATTGGAGTTTTTAAAAGAGGGTTGGTATTACTAACAACATATTAAACTTCAAATATTTTAGGACTTATGTTATGGTCCTTTATAACTTTGCAAAGATATGACCTTTTTGAAGATACTTTTATTTTCTGAAATAAAAGGTCTTTGGGTAGCGGCTGATTTCAGAACATCATGGTAAAATACAGTTTTGTTAAACAAAAGATAGCAGAAGATATATGGACTGTTTTATTTATCAAAACATTGTTATCAGATGTCATATTATAACTAGGTTGAGTTTTAGGGTTGATAGCTAGAAAGGTTATCAACACAGACACAAAACACAATATGAACAATAGCGCAATCAGAGGGTAAACACATCCATTAACAAGGCATTTCAAAAAGTTTTTGTTGCCTCAGAATTTGGGATCTTTTATAATTAAGTTTTCGTTGCTTCCAAAATTTGGGGTGTTACACAGCCTACAAGGCAGCCGCCATGGAGTTCCCTGCTGACGAGGACATGGAACCTCTCGAGAGTCCCAAGAAGAAGAAGCAGATGTTCTCTCAGGAGCCAGCCGCCACCAAGAAGGTCTCTCTAAGCTCCAGCAGCTCGGGGGATGAAGGCTCGGGGGCTAGCGTCACCATTGGCGCTGCTCTGCCTCCCAAATAGGAAAGCACGCTCCGGGCAAACTCTGACATGTTCGCATGAAATCTGTCAGTTATGTCCGGTGTACCGAGGGAGGTGATCGAGCACCACTTAGCCGTGTGTCCAAACACACGCCTCGTCAAGAAAAAAGCAAGAAAGCAAGCCCCCGAGAAGCAAGCATCCATCGTCAAGGAAGTCGAGAAGCTAAAAGAGGCAAAGGTCATCCGCGAAGTCGCACACCCCACTTGGCTCTCCAAAGGAGTGGTCGTCCCAAAGCCCGCCGGAGGAGGCTGCCTCTGCATCGACTACACTGATGTCAACAAGGCCTGCCCCAAGGACCCTTATCCCATGCCAAGAATCGACCAGATCGTGGACTCCACCGCAGGCTGCGACCTCCTCTGCTTCCTCGATGCCTTCTCTGGCTATCACCAGATCAAAATGGCTAAGAAAGACGAGGAGAAGTCAACATTCCTCACCCCTTGCGGTGTATCTTGCTATGTCTGCATGCCCTTCGGCCTGAAAAACGCTAGCGCCACCTTCCAGAGGATCGTGAGGATAGTACTTGGCGAGCAAATGGGCAGAAATGCCGAGGCTTACGTCGATGACATCATCGTCAAGTCTTGAGAGGGAGATACTCTCCTCAGGTACCTTGAAGAGACCTTCGTCAGCTTGCGCAAGGTGAACATGAAGCTCAACCCCGCCAAGTGTGTATTCTAAGTGCCTTCAGACAAATTGCTTGGTTTCTTCGTGTCCCACCGGGGCATAGAGCCTTTGAGGACTTGAAGAAGTACCTGGCCAGCCCACCAGTCATGGTTGCCCCAAGGACAGGCGAGCACCTGAAGCTGTATATATCATCCACTCCACAGACCGCCAGCGCTGTCCTGTTGGTAGAAAGAGAAGAGCCAGTCCTCCACAAGAAGAGTGTAACCACTCCAAAGCCAAACCGCCTGACGAAGAGCTCGGCAGAGGGGCGGGCGCCACCGACCCACCGCCAGGCCCAGAGCCACAAGCGGAGCCTGCCTCAAAGCAACCTCCACAGGTTGATCTCACCAAGGAACCTGAAGAGCCTCCACAGGCCAGCCCCCTCGACGGCCCTGTAGAGTCTCTCCAGGCAGACGGCACTGCGCCTAAACTGACAACCCTTGTCGAACATCCTGTCTACTTCGTCAGTATGGTACTGCGGGATGCTTGCAAGCGGTACACAATGCAGCAGAAGCTCCGTATTGCGCTCCTCATCACCTCAAGAAAGCTGCGACACTACTTCCAGGGGCAACCCATCACGGTGGTCACCTCATTCCCTCTGGAGCAAATATTGCGCAACCCTAACCCTACAGATCGTGTCGCGGAATGGAACATAGAGCTACAGCCATTCAACTTGCGCTTCGATACCACAAGGGTAATCAAAGGAAGAGCGCTGGCAGACTTTGTCGCCGAATGCACTGATCCAACCCCTGAAGAGCCCCTAGGAGAAGAACCAGAGCCCTCTGGAGACAAAATGCCTAGCCATTGGACCATGAAGTTCGATGGAGCTTTCGCTTGGCGCCATGGTGGGGCTGGCGTTGGCCTAATATCGTCAAAGGGCGACAAGCTCTATTACGGGTCCAGTTGTGCTTCGGAATCGACAAGATCTCCAATAACATTGCTGAGTACAAAGGCTTGCTCGCCGGCATACGTGCCACCATAGCTCTAGGCATCAAACACCTACTCATCAAGGGCGACTCCCAGCTGCTCGTCAACTTCTCCAACAAGAGCTACAAGCCTAAGGACGACCATATGGCCGCATACCTTGAAGAAGTCCGCAGGCCTGAAAAGCACTTCAGGGGCATGGAGCTCATCCACATCCCAAGGAAGGAAAATCAAGAGGCCAATGACATCGCCAAGCGCGCATCAAGGAGGCAAGCTCAGCTGCCAGGCTTATTTGGAGAAAGACTCGTCAAGCCATCTAGAAAACAGCCTCAAGAGGCCATGCCCGCAAGCACAGACGAACCGCTTCTGCCACCACCTACAACTGGGGCTCCCGATTGCGGGCCCCCTACAGGGGAGCGTCTATTGCTCACAGCGGCGCGTCAAGAAACAGGCTGGATAGACAAGATCAAAGATTACCTCGCCAAAGGGATCCTTCCCGAGGAAGTTGTTGAAGCGGAGCGAATCGCCCGCCAGGAAAAATCCTACCATATCCTCGAAGAAAATCTCTACCGCAAACGCCCAAATGGCATCGCGCTCAAATGCGTCCCTCCCGAAGAAGGCAAAATGCTGATCAAGGACATCCACAGCGGGGAGTGCGACCACCACTCCTGCGCCTCAAGCACTTGAGGATGTAGTTGACATCGTTCAAGCATGCGAAGCTTGCCAATTCCACGCCAAGCAAATCCATCAGCCCACGCATGGACTTTTGACCATTCCGCTCTCCTTGCCGTTCGCGGTTTGGGGGCTGGACATCTTTGGACCATTCCCAACAGCGCAAGGGGGCTATCGCTACCTCTTCATGGCCATCGACAAGTTCACCAAGTGGCCCGGGGTGGGGGCGACGCGCAGAACCCTAGCAGGCGCGGCGGTGAAATTTATCAAACGTCTGGTCTGCCGCTTCGGAGTGCCTAACCGCATCATCACCGACACGCAATTCACCAGTGGCATCTTCAGGGCTTACTGCGAAAAGATGGGCATCAAGCTATGCTTCGCCTCGGTCGCCCATCCACAGAGCAATGGCCAGGTTGAGCGAACAAATGCAGAAGTCCTCAAGGGCCTAAAGACCAGGACCTTCGACATCCTCAAGGGCCACGGCAAGGGCTTGATTAGCGAGCTCTGGTCCATCCGCACAACGCCACCCAAACCTACGGGAGAAACACCGTTCACCCTCGTCTACGGAGCCGAAGCAGTCCTCACCACCGAGATAAAGCATGGATCCCCACGGGTCCTTGCCTTTAACGAGGACGAGCAAGAAGATCTCCACAACGACGACCTGCTGCTTCTCGAGGGACTACGCCGCCGTGCCGCCCTCCGGGCGGCAAAATACAAGCAGGACCTGCGACGCTACCACAACCACAATGTGCGCTCGCACACGCTGGTGACAGGCGATCTCGTCCTCAGGCGAATCCTCTTCATGGAAGGCCTCCACAAGCTGTCACCTATGTGGGAAGGCCCCTACAAGGTCACCCATATCGCCAGGCCTGGCGTGGCTCGCTTCGAAACTCAAGACGGCAACCCTGTCAAGAACTCGTGGAGCATCATGCACCTGCACAAGTTCTACCCGTGATCATTGTCACGCCCATGATCATTATCACGCCAAGACATCTGGCGGAAGAGGCAGCCTACGGCTCAACCTCCAAGCATTTTTTGTCTCCAGAAGGATAAAAAGCAAACATGATCATTGTCATGCCCGTGTTCATTGTCACATAAAGACATCTGGCGGAAGACGCAGCTTATGGCTCAACCTCCAAGCATTTTTTGTCTCTAGAGGTTAAAAGTTCACGGCTTAAACCTCCAAGCTCCAAAGGCTTCTCTCGAGGGTCAACCCTCCGAGCTCTACATGTAACGAGCCACCTCAGACCGTAGAGAGTCTCTGCCCCTAATGGGTGGTCCCCATGCCTCGACATTGTCAAAACATTAACTTGCCAACTCCAAGCGTAATGAGACAATTTCGTTCCTAGTGAACATTGCGCCAAGGCGCCGCTGTGTAATATTTTATGGTGAGTTTTATTTCCGCATTACTTATGAAATGTGCGCTTATATCTCTCCACATGCGCACCTCGCGAGCGGGGGCTGAGTACGGTGCCAGTGCCTCAAATGACACACCAGCAGCACTTCAAAACCCAAGGATCCAAGCTCTAGCTGGAGGGAAAGCTCCCACAAACACGCCATCTCTACAAAGGACCTTTGTACTTACTCTCCTCGCAAGGAACGCCTAAGGGGACCTATAAGTGCGCACGAGCCCCCAGAGCCGTGTACATGCGTTTGGGTTCGCCCCTACAAACCTGAGGAGGCAGCAGGGAAAAACCCTAGAGAGGACCTCCTCGCCAGGCGAAAACCTAGAGAGGACCTCCTTGAGAGACTTTTTGCTCCGCGAGCGAACGTTTGTCCCTCTAGCGATTTCATGTTCCCTTGAACTTGATGGACTACTCGTACGTCTAAGGGGGGCACCTGAGCATCGTGACTCATGGCTCTTACCTCTCCTAGGCTTAAATTCCCCCGGGCCTTGTTGAGTCATTGATCTAGCATACCGAAGTGGCAGAGTAAGGCAAGAAGAGACGGGTCCTAACGACGCAGAGAACCAATAGACATGAAGATAAGACAAAAGGGACCTCTCGAGGGGTACACAACCTAAAAGCAAATGGCAAATGAGAATATATTACATGCCCAAAGTTGCATAGTGTCAAAGCATGAAATTGTTTCAGATACAAGCGCACGCAGGCGCAATGACCAAAGCTCAGGCAGAATCAGCGCCGTCCTACACGTCCTCCGCAGCACCCTCCTCCGTCTCGGCAGACGCGGCCTCCTCCTCGTTCTCCTCTGCAGGGACCTCTGCGTGCTTGAAGCGGCTGCAGAAGGCATCGACCTGCTCGTGGAGGGAGTTGGAAACTCACCACACGTACTCGCCCTAACGAGCATCGGTCAAAGTGGAGAGATCGAAGCCTTGCGTGAGGAGCCGAAGGTTGGTGAAGAGGCGGTCCACAACCACGCCCAGGAGTTGGCGGCTCTCGAACTCGATCACCTCGCGGAGATCAGCGACGGGGCGCTCGAGCGTAGTGAAGAGCTGGTCGAAGTAGACTTTGTACATGGCTGCATCACCGCGGCCTCAGACCTTGGCGTGCGGCACCTCCACGCCCAGCTGGGCTGCGAGCTCGTTGACCCTGGCCACCAGCACCTGGCACATGCGCTCCCGCTGCTTCGTGAGCCTGCTCCACCGTATGAGCCACCTGTTCCTCCACGTCCTTGACAAGGGCGTTGAGGTCCTGGACGGCTGTCATGCGACCGTCCTCCACGAGACCATGAGATTACTTGGTGCCTTGGAGGCGGCCCACAAGCTTGGAGTTGGCCTTCTCGAGCTCTTTGATCCGCCGGGAGTCACCAGCGTGCTTGGCCTTGAAGCGGTCCTCCTGCTTCTTGGCCTTGTCACGGTACGCCAGGGCAGTACTCTCCCTGTATGCCTTCTTGCACACAACGAGGGCATCATCCGCCTCCTTCTTCTTCTCGGCGTACCTCCGCTCGAAGCGCTCCAGGGCTAACTTCTGGGCAATGACGTTCTCATCATATTTTTGGAGTGCCTCAAGATCTTCGCGCTGGGTGGCGATCTCACCCTGTGCCTGAAGCCGCTGCTCGTCGCGCAGCTGCACGTCTTTCTCCCTGGATCTTAACTACTGCTCGCGGTCCGCGAGGCTCTTGCGGTCCTCCTCTAGGGTCTCCTACGTGGCTTGATGGGCGGAGAGTAGCTGGGTCTCCAGCTGGCCCAACTCGCGACGTTTCTGTGCCAGCGAGCCCTCCATGGCTGCGCGCTCGGCCGTTGCCGCGGCCAGGACCTCGGCTACGGCGTCACGCTCCTCCTGGAGGGGCGCAAGGAGCTCGGTGGCGTCACGAATGGCCCCATCGCGGACCTCCTTGGCAAAGCGAGTGGCCTCCTCGCGCGCGGCCTGCACCGCCTGGTCCTCCTGGCGATGAGCCTCGACCGCCGCGTGGAAGGACGCCCACGCCTCTGTAAGTTCTTCACGCTGCTGGGCGATCTGCACTTCCTCGAGGGCGAGGTGCGCCTCCAATCCCTCTAGGGAGTCACTCACTAGGCGGAAGGCGACCTCGCGGTGCCCATCGCTCCAGTCCCATCCACTGAGGACCAGGTCTCGGCTTGTGGAGGGCCCAGCCCCGGCGTCAAGGCCTGAGAACCTCGCACCGGAGCGCGGTTGGGGGCTAGGCTGCAGTCCGTCCCCGACAGCGCCAAAAACATCCTCGCCGCCCGCGCCAGCCTGGCGCTCGTCCTCTACAACAGAGCGGGGCGGAGACGGAGGAGATCCTCCTGCGGATTCGCCAGCGACTTGTGCCTCCTGGCCCGTCTCTGCCTCTGGCTGCACAGGAGGCGTGGGCGCACGCGGCGGAGTAACCACGCGGGCTGGAGTTGGCTCACACGGTGGTGAAATCACGTGAGGCGGAGTAGGAGCGTGAGGAGGGGTAGCGACCCTCTCCTCCGGAACCTCCACCACCATTGGCGCAGGAGGTGGCGCAGAGGCCTCTGGGCGAGGTGCGGCCTCCTCCGCCTGTGGCGCTGCAGCCTCCGACTGAGGCACAGACGCCTCCGCCCGAGGCACAGACGCCTCCTCTTGAGGCACATCCTCAGTTGGGCCTTTGGAGGAACAAACCTCAGTTGGGCCCTTGGTGCAACAAGCTAACCAGCAAACCAAGGAAGGAATGCAATAGTCTCTCATGAAGACCCTGGAGGAACAAGGACAAAAGCTTAAATCCAAGAAAACTCTTAGCCACATAAGTTGCTACAAGTGCAAAGAAAAGGGACACTATGTCAGTGGCTGCCCTGAGTGGAAGAAGGATAAATATCTCCAAGAACCGAGTGGAAAACGTGAGTGCTAAAACTTTCCGTATCCACCACATGCCATTGTATTTTGAATACTTGTACGCTCAACATCAGGGAACTAAACAAGATCAAACAAAGTTTCTAGACTGACCACAAAAAAATGTTTTAAGGGTGGTAGCCATCCAGTTAAATTAATCTCTGATGCATAAACTCGGAGATCTTTAGTTCGCTAGCCCTCCCCGGATCCACCAGCGTCCATCAGCCCCACACTTTAGCCATCCTATGGCATCTGCCGTGACACCACCGGGGAGACCATCGACGCATCCGGGAACCACCATCGCGACGGCGCCGTCCACGACCGAGCCACCGCCGCCGTCGGACACGTCTGTGGTGACCACCCCGCGCCGCCACGGTGAGCCTCTTCTCCTGAGCCGTACGATTAAGATCCAGCGGCCACGATTAGAACTTTAACACGAACCAGTATGATTTGATCTGGACCGCCAGATCCAGATCTGACGGCCCCGATCTATCCACTTATCCACGTCAGCCGCACAGTCAGCGCCCAGTCAGCTGCCACGTGGAAAATGAATTTCTTATTTAGATTTAATTGGCAGTTTTGCAGAAAAGCCCTGCCACTTAGATCTGTCATAACTTTTAAACCACTTATCCAAATTTAACAAACTTTATATTTTTGGAAAGCCCTCGACATGTAGAATATATTGGATCTGCCAAATTTTACTAAGTTTGACTAAGTTTAAAATATTCAAATATTTAAAATATTCAAATTTGACTAAGTTTAAAATATTCAAATTTCAAATGGAAGATTTGAGTATATTTGTCATTACTTTAAATCTATAATCCCAAAAATTGCAAATAATATTGTTTTATAAACTTTAGAATATTTGTAGTGTGATGCCTCTGTTATAAAATATTTTTGAGTAATATTTGAATGAATTCATAGTTATATATTTAAATTAAATTGTTTGAATGAATTCTCAGGCTCGATTGCCTCCTCCAGTCGCCAGAATCGAAGAAACTCGGTCGCGGCCAAAGCAACTCCGGCGAGAAAATTTGTGGGCCTGGGAGCATTTTGGAGAGGGCAGCAAACGGTGCATAAAATGGTGTAGTAAAACTCCCACAATCAAAACGATTGAATCGGCCGTTTCGAGCGTTCACGGGCGTTAATGCGAGGTTCAAGATGACCATGACGTCATCATTGACGTCAGCTATTTTTCTTTTTCTTTTTTTGATTTTTCTTATTTATTTCATGTCTTCTGTTTTAAGTGTCCAATTGAAGCAACACAAATTTCTAAAAATTTGTAAAAACAATTATATTTGTGTTAAACCAATTGTGGACATGTTTTGAACACTTTTAAAAATTCCAAATTTTGAAATATTGCTTAAATAGAAATTTGACACTTTATGTCAAGTTTGTAAATGTGGGCCAAAAAAATTATTTTTGGCTAAATAAAATTTATAAAAAAATACAACCCTTATGTAAGTTGGAAATTAAGTTAATTATACTCATTTTACAAAATTGAATCAATTTTGGCTTTAGTACAATATTAAATAACATATCACAACTATTTGAAATGAAGAGGGAAATATAACGTATTCATTTTTAATTCAAAATACTTTATGCACCATTAAGTTTTTATATTATGGTAAATTATTTAAAAACTCAATTAACTACCTTTGGAAAATATTCTAGATTTATTTCAATTCTTATATTGAATGTATTCATGAAAATCATTTTATGTTTCACAAATTGATGAAAATAATTTAAGTTATTGAAATGCCTATTTGGATAAATCATTAATTATAAAATATTTTAATTTTTAAAGATATAAACTATAGACTTGTAATTTCCAAAAGTATGTTTAGAACTCAAGTAAAAGAATGAAAACCATTTGGCAAATATACCATGTTTTAAGTTATGGCTAAGTTTTTGAAATCAAATACTTATAAAGAAACTTTTTATCACAAGAAAATGGTTTGAAACTTTGTAAGTCATTTGTCAAATTACGTATTTAGGTTTTAAGAAATACAATGGATAGTAAAATGTTTAACTTGAAACAAGTTTTAAAAATAGTGATTACTTGAGATATTTCTAATAATAAACAATTTGGAAGATGCTATGAAGTCTTTCATGGTTGGTTTTCTTATGCTTTTAATATTTTATTTTAATATAAAACAAAAGTTTAAAATTTTAGTGATTTTTAAACATTCCAAAAAATTGTGATGTTATAGACTACCACCCTTAAAAGGAATCTCGTCCCCGAGATTCGGAGAGGCTAAAAAAAAGCAAATGCTTGGAATGATTCTGATAACTCGAGAGGGGGAGTAATCTAGCAGTTGACACGGAAACTGCAAACCAGTTGAGAATGATTATGAATATTTGGGGAGGTTTAGGAAGAAATATAGGCTTGGATCTCCGAGTTTAGGCAACGAGATTTGAATTATCTGGGTGGGCTACCACCCTTAAAAGAAAAGTTTTGTTGGTAGTCAAACATTCTAACTAATACAAGAGTGACTCCCACGGAACAGGGATAGTCACACCCTGAAGTGTAGTTCAAAAGGTGATTGAACACGGAGGTCAGACAACCCTCGAGAGGCTCCACGACGGTGCTCACCGAGCTTGGAGAGGGACACCACGCCAGAGATAAAACACCAGCCCGTACCCAGGTTCACGGCCCTCAGGAGGAGGTAACACCGCTACTCCCGCTTGTCTGTATTGCACTGCGAAGGTTACAGTACAACGAGCTTGCCGAGGGCTCTCTTGAGTCAGTTTGGTGCTTGAAGAGGGAATCTAAGGTCTTCTTCCTCCTCGAGCAGTTGGCTATCCTACCCGCTTGGCTAGGGTTTTGCTACGATGGTGCTCCTGCTCCTTATATAGGCGCCTCGGGCCTCGTCCTTGCACTTTATGCAGAGGATGGGTTCCCACATGGCAGTGGCACGAATGACTAGAGTTCACCGCCGCAGAATTGTCCATGGACACGGTCCATCCGTGCTAAAGCTAGCAGTGGTGGCGGACAACCTGCAGTCCGCATAGAACGGCCAGCAGGCGATGAGGGGGTCGTGGCGGATCCCACGATGATAATCTTCTTGGAGCGTTGCGCCGTCCAGCGATAAATGGCTTTATCACCAAAGAGTAAAATCTTGTTGTCCAACTCTGGCGGCGCTGCTTTATTGACTCCTTTAATCACCAGAACGGCAACTGATGTGCTCGCGCCGTTGCCTGCAGCCGCGCGCGTCACTCTTTGCCTACTACAGAGGCCATGTGCGCCCTGAAGCGATTGCTTAGCCGCGAAGTACCTCCATAGGACCTCGGGAGCCTTGTGGAGGGCTTTGTGTTGACCCCGCCTTTGGCAGGTGAAGCCTTGCAGAGTCTCTCGAAGCGAAGGAGTCCTCTTCAGGCCCTCGCTTCCTCTCTAGGACCTCGGGAGGAGTTGCCTCTCGAGGGTCCCCTCAAACGGTAGCTTGGTCCTTAGTCGTTTTCGTCAAGTCTGTCGAGTGTGTCGCGTGTGAGGGCTGTGGAGAGTGGGCTCTGCACACCCTGGTCCTCACTGGGCCGACAGTAGCCCCCGGTCCCTAGATAGGCATGGCTGAGCCCATGGGCACAGCCGAATCAACGTGGGCCCAAAGTGTCCAGCCGGACCGAGACACGCGTCGCACGGTTGAGTAACCGCAGCGCACGATCTGGGGCGTGCGTCGTGGGGGGTCCCACAACGCCCCGATAACTGCTCCTGATGAGACAAAAAGCCTGCACGCCGTGGTGAGGAGCCGTTACTGCTCCCATTCTTCACACACAAGCCTCCTGCTCTCGAGCTCTTCGCCTGTGCTCTCTGGCGCGCTCATCTCCTTCGTCCACCAACCTTTCTCGACTCCGTCCTCAACCCCCTCCAACGATGAGTCCAGCCAAGGGCAAGGGCAAGGCGGCAATGTCAACGTCTTTGCAGGCGGTGGCCGCCGCGCCCGCGTACGACGAGGCGCTGATTGGGGCATGAACCCAGGATGCCACGCTGGAAAGGATCCGCTACCTGGTCGCTGGGCGGACCAATGAGCATGGCGCCACTGTGCTCCGGACCGCGGAGCTCGAGGAGCGCCTGCAAGGGTTTTTCCCCATCTTCATACACTGCGTCGCCGCAAGGCTGGTGCCGTCGTACTTGCCGTTCTTGGAGGCGTTGCTGACGTTCTACCAAATCCAGCTCCTGCATCTCCACCGGAACTCCATCCTCATCCTCTTCAACTTCGCCTACCTCCGCGAGGCCTACCTGGGCGTGGCACCCTCGGTGGCTCTCTTCATGTGCTTCTACACGCTCCGGAGCACGACGGGCAACGAGAGCTCGGGGTGCGTCTCCTTCCGCATCATGGACGACATGGGGAGCATCTACATCCCCATGTCGTGCAATGGGGACCACCCCGTCATGTCGATGAAGAAGAAGGTGGACGACTTCGACAAGAAGTGGTTCTACGTTGGCGTGGAGTCGTCGTGCGCCTTTCTCGACATCCCTGACGCCCCGCCCGTGAAGAACTCGAACTGGGGCAAGGTTTTCTTCAGCGGCGCGAACAATGCAGCCCTGCTGGGGCGCATGAGCTATCTCCGAGAGGAGGGCCTCACGGGGCATATCATTGTGGCCGACTTTGTGACTCGCCGCATCGCTCCTTTTCAGGCTCACAACAGGCCGATGTGGATATACTCAGGCCCCCAGGACCCGATGCGGCTCCTCCCTGACGAGAACGACAAGGAGGCCGTCGACGGCGTCCTGTCTATCCTCTTCATCAACCCGGAGGTGCCAGCCATGGATGATCTCCCGCTCACGCTACGGCCTCTGCACCAGCTCAACAGGACTGAACGCATAGCCATTCTGGATGGAATGCCTGCCTTCACCCCGACAGGCCTAGCGGGGGACAAGGTGGAGATACCCGTGCCGGTGCCGCACGAGGAGGGGGCCGTAGAGTCGCCCTCTACTTCGGGAGCTGGGCAAGGCGAGGAGTAGGCCGTGGCGAATCCCTCCGCAGTGGAGGCGTCCACTTCAAGGGTCGAGCCCTTTACGGACGAGGTCTGCGAGATTTCGTCAGGCGATGATGATGCCTTCGTGCTGACACCTTCTCGCCCCATGGAGTAGGAGGAGGACGACGATGACGAGGCTGCTGACGAAGAGGCCGCGTCGGGGTAACGAGAGCCCTTGTCAAAGGCTGCCGTTGACAGGCCTGGGGCGAGGCCGTCAGACGTCCCCTCCAAGAGGAAGGCTGAGGCGCCTCCTGAGGGCTCATGCGCCAAGGCCAAGCCCTCCCGGCGCTCGGCAGGCTTGGCGTGGGTCGACACCGGCGCCAAGCAGCTTGGGTACGTATTTTCAACTTTCATTTGCTTGATTCTTGGTCTTTCTTCTCTTCAACCATCCTGAAAATCTTTCTTTGGTGCTTGCATGTGACCTTGTGCCTGCGAAGCACCGCAAGCTTTGCAAGGCATCCGAAGTGAAGAGAGCCACGGTTGAGGCCATGGCTAAGGAGGCCGCGAGGCCTGTGGAGACGGGCTCCACAGGCCCGACCGAAGAAGTTCCTCAAGCGGAGGCCACTGCGCTGCCTCCCGAGCAGGTGGTGCCCGAGACGCAGGAGGAGCGGGTGCCTTCGTCTTCTCACGCCCCTACTCCACCCCGCGCGACTACGCCCCCGCGCGAGTCTACTCCGCCACGTGTGGCTACTCCTTCCGCGCAGACGGAGGCCGAGGCGGCCTAGGGCCAGCCTTGCGCGGGTGAGCCTGAGGGTGGAGCCCCTTCTTCGTCTCCGCCGCGCACCGCTGCAGGGAACGAGCAGCAGGAGATGGTGCACCAGGGTGGCGATGGCGGCGAGGCAGACCCGGGTGCCAAGGAGGACGACGCGCTGCCTAGCCCCAGGACCGCCCTGAGGTCCCATCCTCCAGACTCAACGTTGGAGCAGGGTCCTCCTCCTGTCGTGATCTTGCCCTTGGCGGCTGGGACTTGAGGAAAGGGCATCGCGACAAGGCCAGGAAGCAGGAGGACTGCTTCAAGGCCAAAAGCGCCGATGAAGCCAAGCAGATTGCGGAGCTTGAGAAGGCCAACGCCGAGCTAGAGGCCCGCGACCAGCGCGCAAAGGAGGCATGTCGCCAAGCGGAGCAAGATTCTAAGGCGGCCGTCCACGACCTGGACTCCCTTGTCAAGGACATGGAGGACATCAAACAGAAGGTGGGCCCTGCGGTTGAGAGGGTGGTGGAGGTTGCTGACACCGCTCATGCGGCCTAGGTGTTGACGAAGCAGCAGGAGCGCATGTTCCAGACCCTGGTGGATAGGGGCACTGAGCTTGCCTCCAAGTTTGGCGCGGAGGCGCCGCACGCCGCAGACCGAGGCCGTGGGGACGCTGCCATGTACCTGGTCTATTTCGACTAGCTCTTTGCGGCGCTCGTGGGCCCTGCAGCGGAGCTCCGCGAGGTTATTGAGACGGAGAGGCGCCAGCTCCTAGCGGTGGTCGTCGACCGGCTCTTCACCAACCTCCGGCTCCTCACGACCGGCTTCGACCTCTCAAAGGTGACTGAGCCTCTCGAGGGGGGGGAGCTGTGGTGGGTCTCCAACTCTCTCCGCGACCAGGTGGAGGCCTTCTTCAACCGCTTCAAGCGCACCGAGGCGGCAACTGAGAGTGGCGAGGAAGCTGGATCCACCGAGGCTGGCGAGGAGAGGGCCACGGAGGCGGGTGATGGCACAGACTCTGCCTGAGCTTGATCTGCTACACGTTTGAAGTGCTTGTATGCAAAAAAAAAATTGTTTAGATAGTCTGCAACTTGGCTTGTAATATACTCTTTAAGTACTTTTAATTTTAGCTCGTGTGCCCCTCGAGAGGCCCTTTATCTTATTTTCATATCTATGTTTGCTCTGCGTCGTTAGGACCTGTCTCTTCGCGCTATGACTACGCCACTGCGGTATGCTAGAGCAATGACTCAACAAGGCTGTGGGGAGTTTAAGGCATGGAGAGGTAAGAGCCCTGGGTCGCGATGCTCAAGTGCCCTCTTTGACGTACAAGTAGTCCATGAAATGTAAGGGAAAATGAATCGCTCGAGAAACAAACGTGTGCTTGAGGTGGGGAAAGAACTCGTGAAGCATGAGTGCGGAACTTAGCTTCTCTAGGCTCTTTGCCCTGTAGAGGTGTTTTCCTGGCGAGGAGGTTGTCTCCAAGGGTTTTGGCCTTTTGCCTCCTCAGGCTTGAAGGGATGCTTGTTCCCCGTGGAAGTTAGAGAGGCAAACCGAAACACTTGTACATGGTAGTGGGAACTCATGCGCTCTTATAGTTCTCCTTAGGCGTTCCTCACGAGGAGAGTAAGTACCAAAGTCCTTTGGAGAGATGGCATGTTTGTGGGAGCTTGCCCTTTAGCCAGAGCTCGGATCCTTGGTTTTTGCATTGCTGCTAGTGTGTCATTGGATGCACTGGCACCGTACTCAGCCCCCTCTCCCGAGGTGCGCATGGGAAAAGATATAAGCGCACATTGAAAAACAATAATGCGGAAATAAAACTCACCACCAAAATATTATATAGCGGCACCGCAACGCATAGTTCACTTAGGAACGAAATGTCTCATTATGCTTTGAGTTGCCAAGTTAATTTCTTATCCATGTCGGGGGCATGGGGACCACCCATTAGTGGCAAAGACTCTCTACGGCCTGCGGTGGCTTGTTACAAGGAGAGCTCGAAAGGATGACCCTCGAGAGAAGCCTTTCGAGCTTGGAGGTGAAGCCGTAAGCTATTCCTCTAGAGATAAAAAATGCTTGGAGGTGGAGCCGTAAGCTGCCTCTTCAGCCAGATGTTTTGATGTCACGATGATCACGGGCGTGACGATGATCACGGTTAGAACTTGCATAGGTGCATGATGTTCCACGGGTTTTTGACGGGGATGCCATCTTGAGTCTCGAGGCGAGCCACGCCAGGCCAGGCGATGTGGGTGACCCTGTAGGGGCCTTCCCACATTGGTGACAGCTTGTAGAAGCCTTCCCTAGAGAGGATTCACCTGAGTCCGAGATTGCCTGCCTCCAGGTTGCGCGATCGCACATGGCGATTGTGGTAGCGTCGCAGGTCCTGCTGGTACTTTGCCGCCCGGAGGGCGGCACAACGATGTAGTCCCTCGAGAAGAAGCATGTCGTCGTTGTGGAGGTCCTCTTGCTCGTCCTCATTGAAGGCAAGGACCCGTGGGGATCCATGCTTTATTTATGTGGGGAGGACTGCTTCAGCTCCATAGACGAGGGCAAGGTGTTTCCCCCGTGGGCTCGGCTCCATAGACGAGGGCACCGAAGGGAGCTCGCCGATCTAGCCCTTGGCGTGGCCCTAGAGGATGTTGAAGGTTCTGGTCTTTAAGCCCTTGAGGACTTCTGCGTTTGGTCGCTCGGCTTGGGCATTGCTCTCCGGGTGAGCCACCGAGGCAAAGCAGAGCTTGATGCCCAGTTTCTCGCAGTAAGCCCTGAAGATGCCGCTTGTGAATTGCGAGCCGTTGTTGGTGATTATGCGGTTAGGTACCCCGAAGCGGCAGACCAGGCCTCTGATGAATTTCACCGCTGCGCCTGCTGGAATTGTGCGTGTCGCCTCGACCTCGGGCCACTTGGTGAACTTGTCGATGGCCACGATAAGGTAGCGATAGCCTCCGTGAGAGTTGGGAAATGGGCCCAAGATGTCAAGCCCCCAGACCGCGAACGGCCAGGAGAGCGGGATGGTCAGCAGGCCTCGCACGTTTGGACGATGTCGACTGCATCTTGAAGTGCTTGTGGCTAGTAGAAGCCGCTCCTGAAGACTTTGCCTGCGAGGGTGCGGGCGCACGAATGGTGGACGCATTCTCCGCTGTGGATATCCTCGATCAACCTTTTTCCTTGTTCAGGAGGGAGGCATTTGAGCGCGATGCCATTTGGGCGCTTCCGGTAGAGATCTCCCTCGAGGATGTAGTAGGATTTTGCCTGGCGAGCGATTAGCTCTGCTTCGACATCTTCCTTGGGGAGGATTCCCTTGGCGAGGTAGTCCTTGAGCTCGTCGATCCAGCCTATTTCGTGATGCACCACTGTGAGCAACAGGCGCTCCCCTGTCTGGGGGCCGTAGTCGAGAGCCCAATTTGTAGGCGGTGGTGGGAGCGATTCGTCCATGCTTATGGCTATGGCCTCTTGAGGCTGCTTTATGGATGCCTTGATGAGTCTTTCTTCAAATACGCCTGGCTGCTGACCTTGCCTTCTTGATGAGCGCTTGGCGATTACATCTGCCTCTTGATTTTCCTTCCTTGGGATGTGCATGACCTCCATGCCCCTGAAGTGCTTCTCAAGCTTGCGGACCACTTCAAGGTATGCGGCCATGTGGTCGTCCTTAGGCTTGTAGCTCTTATTAGAGAAGTTAATGAGCATCTAGGAGTCGCCCTTGATGAGTAGGTGCTTGATGCCTAGAGCGATGGCAGGCCGTAGGCCGGCGAGAGAGCCCTCGTACTCAGCGATGTTGTTGGAGATCTTGTCGATTACGAAGCACAACTGGACCGCATAGTAGAGTTTGTCACCCTTGGGCGAGATTAGGACGATGCCAGCCCCACCATTACGGCAGGCAAAGACTCCTTCGAACTTCATGGTCCAGTGGCTTGGCATCTTTTCTCCAGAGGGCTCTGGTTCTTCTCCTAGAAGTTCTTTGGGGGGTTGGGTCAGTCCATTCGGCGACAAAGTCTGCCAACGCTCTTCCTTTGATGCCCTTGTGGTATCGAAGTGCAAGTTGAATGGATGTAGGTCTATTTTCCATCCCGCGACACGATCTGTGGCGTTAGGGTTGCGCAGGATCTGCTCCAGGGGAAATGAGGTGACCACCGTTATGGAGTGTCCCTGGAAGTAGTGTCGCAACTACCTTGAGGCGATGAGGAGCGCAATGAGGAGCTTCGGCTGCATTGTGTACTGTTCCCGAGCATCGCACAGTACTGTACTGACGAAGTACGCGGGGTGCTCGACAAGGTTTGTCAGTTTAGACGCAGCGTTATCTGCTTGAGGAGGCTCTTCAGGACCCTTGAGGGAATCGGCCTGTGGAGGCTCTTCAGGCCTCTTGGCGAGATCAGCCTCTGGAGGCTCTTCAGGCCCGTTGGCGAGATCAGCCTGTGGAGGCTCTTCAGGCGCCTTGGCGAGATCAGCCTGTGGAGGTGCCTTGGCAGGGGTGCTTGGGGCAGACTCAACTTGTGGCTCTGGGCCTGGCGGTGGGTTTATGGAGTATGTCCCTTTGTCGAGCTCTTCGTCAGGCGGCTTTGACTTTGGAGTGGTTGCACTCTTCTTGTGGAGGACTGGCTCTTCTCTTTCTACCACCAGGACGGCGTTGGCGGTCTCTGGAGTGGCTGATAGATACAGCTTTAGATGTTTCCCTGCTCTTGGGGCAACCATGACTGGTGGGCTGGCCAAGTAACTCTTCAAGTCCTCAAAGGCTATCTCTGCTTCAGGCTTCCACTTGAAGGTGTCAGATCTTGAAGAAAGGCAGGGCTCTCTCGCCGAACTTGGAGATGAAGCGGCCCAAGCTGGCCATGCGGCTTGCCAGGCGTTGCATTTCCTTGAGCCGACGAGGAGGCTGCATTTCCTCTATGGCCTTGATCTTGTCAGGGTTTTCCTCTATGCCATAGTGGGACACGAGGAAACCGAGCAATTTGCCTAATCGCACTCCGAAGACGCACTTGGCGGGGTTGAGCTTGATGTTCACCATGCGCAGGCTGGCGAAGGTCTCTTCAAGGTCCCTGAGGAGAGTATCTCCCTCTCGAGACTTGACGACGATGTCGAGAACATAATCCTCTGCATTTCTGCCCATTTGTTCGCCAAGGGCTATCCTCATGAGCCTCTGGAAGGTGGCTCGAGCGTTCTTCAGGCCGAAGGGCATGCAGACATAGCAGTTGATGCACACGGTGGGTGTGTTGTTGGGAGACCCCAAGAAGAAGGTGTGAAGTAGTGCAGCAGCAAGTTTCCCTCAGTTTGAAACCAAGGTTATCGAACCAGTATGAGATGAAGGATTCCCTTGAGGTGTCAAGGCGCCAGAATAATGCTTCCTGGTGGTTGACGTGGAGCCTGCACACAAACAATCAAGATACTTTGCCCCAACTTAACAGTGAGGTTGTCAATCTCACTGGTTTGCTGTAACAAAGGATTAAACGTATGTGTGGAAGAAAGAGTGATGTTTGCAAAAAGTAACATGTTTGCAGTTGTGGTTTTATCAGAATAATGAGAAGGAGCGGGGTCCACAGTAGACTAGTGGTGTCTCTCCATAAATAATAATAACATTCATCCATGCGTGATAAACAAATTACAACAAGGCAAATGACAGAATAATGATGAGCAACCCAATGCATATACTAATGATATGGTGGCTAGTGTGAGGTTCATTCGGGCATTACAACAATATACATAGACCGTTCCAACCGCATCTATGACTAATAATCCACCTTTCGGTTAGCGTATGCACCCCTTTCAGTATTAAGTTGCATGCAGCAGATTATCGCCTTAAGCACTGTGTGTAAAGTAAGTAAGTAACATCATCCTTAGACAAAGTACTACTGTTTTATCCCTAGTAGCAACAACACACCTACAACCTTAGATCTGTCTGTCACTGCCCTAGATTAAATAGAGACATGAACCTACTATCGAGCATAAATACCCCCTCTTGGAGTTACAAGCATCTACTTGGCCAGAGCATACACAAGTAACGGAGAGCACGCAAGATCATTAAATAGCACACACATGATATATTATGAAGCAATAACTTTAGTACTCAATATTCATCGGATCCCAGCAAACACAACATGGAGAATTACATAAAGATGATCTTGATCATGATAAGCAGCTCGCAAGATCTAAACATGATAGCACAAGAGGAGAAGAAAACCATCTAGCTACTGCTATGGACCCGTAGTCCAAGGTAGACTTCTCACGCATCAATCCAGAGGCGGTCATGGCGACGTAGAAGCCTCCGGGGACGATTCCCACTCCCGGCAGGGTGCCGGGGAGCAGTTCTGATCTCTCCCGAAGTGGTGACGGCGACGGCGGCGGGTTGGGACCCGTGGAGGAATAAGTGATTAACCGTGTGGAGTTTTTAGGCCAGGGGGGTTTATATGGGCGAAACACTTAGGTTGGTGGGCGCCCCGAGGGCGCCACACCACCTCCCGGCACGGCAAGCTTGGGAGCCGCGCCAATGTGGGCCCCTCGGGGCCCGTGTTTGTCTCGTCTTCGATTCTTCTGGTCGCAAATATTCCAAAAAATAAATACTGGTTTGCTCGTTTCCAATTTGGTGGATATTTCCTTAAGAGCTTTTCTGAAACCAAAAACAGCAGACAACAGGGAACGGGCACTGTGGTATCTTGTTTATAGGTTAGTCCCAAAAAATGCATAAAACTATATAAAATACATACAAAACATGTAATGACATGATATAACATAGCATGGAACATAATAAATTATAGAAGCATCAATAACAAGAGTAATCAACACCGGGAGAATTTCCCCTATCAAATACACAAGGTTTAACCATAGATGTTATAGCGGGAACAGAGTGGACGGATGGAGATGACGGCGTCGGTGGTGGAGATGGTGGTGTTGGCGATGGTGATGGAGTGCAGCTCAATGACGTATCAGCAGTACACACCACAAGTGGTGAGGAATGCCGTCTTCTCCTCGTCCTCCTTAGCCATCTTGATCTGGTGGTAACCAGAGAAGGCATCGAGGAAGCAGAGGAGGTCGCAGCCTGCCGTGGAGTCCCCGATCTGGTCGATCCTGGCCAGGGGTATGGGTCCTTGAGGCATGTTTTGTTGACATCAGTGTAGTCGATGCAGAGGCGGCCTCCTCTGGCGGGAATTGGGACAACCACGCCGTTGGAGAGCCAAGTGGGGTGCGTGACTTCGCGGACAACATTTGCCGCTTTGAGCTTCTTGACCTCTTTGACGATGAATGCTTGCTTCTCGGGGGCCTGCTTTCTTGCCTTTTGCTTGATGGGGCGTGCGTTTGGACACACGGCTAAGTGGTGCTCGATCACCTCCCTCGGTATGCCGGACATGTCTGACGGAGTGCACGCGAACATGTCAGACTTTTCCCGGAGGAAGGCGACGAGCGCGCTTTTCTATTTTGGAGGCAGAGCAAGGCCAATGGTGACGCCAGCCCCCGAGCTCTCAGCCCTCGAGCCGCTGGCGCACAGGGAGACCTTCTTCGTGGAAACTGGCTTCTGAGAGAATAGCTGCTTCTTCTTCTTGGGCCTCTCGAGAGGCTCCTTGTCCTCTTCAGCCGGAATGCCATGGCCGCTGCCTTGTAGGTTGTCTTGATAGCACGCGTGGCGTCCAGGACGTGGCCGTGGATGGAGATGGTGCCAGCGCTGCCGAGTATCTTGACCATGTTGTAGGAATGATGTGTGATGGCCATGAACCTCGCGAGGGCGGGGTAGCCGAGGATGGCGTTGTACGGCATGCCGATGTGCGCAACACCGAAGTCGATGAGCTTGGTGCGGTAGTTCTTCTGCGTGCCAAAGGTGACAGCGAGTCGGACCTTCCCTAGAGGCTCGCTGGAGCCACTGGTGACTCCCGCGAAGGGCCTGGAGGGCATGAGCCACTCGTAGGGCACTTGAAGCGTCTCGAAGGTCTCGATGGAGATGACGTTCAGGCCTGCACCTCCATCGATGAACGTCTTGGAGACGGCTATGTTGTTGATGGAGGGAGAGCAGACCAGCGGGAGCGTTCCAACGGTCTTCGTGGACTTGGGGTGGTCTTGGGCGTCAAAAGAGATGGTGTACTGTGACCACCTGAGGGGCCAGGAGGTCTCGACGCTGTGGAGCGCGGTATTGAGCTCGCAGGCGAACTACTTGAACTGGTTGTTCGACTTGGGCGCCCGAGCTCCGCCGAGGATGCAGGCCATAGCTCCACTCGCTGCCTGGTAGCCACCATCTTCCTCGTCAGAGAGGTTGCTGTTCTTCTCGGGAGTGTTGGCCTGAGTGCCTGGTGACTTTTGGTAGCCGCCCTTGTGTCCCTCAGCTTGCTCGCGCTCCTTGCTTAGCCTCTTGAGGTCGAAATAGGTCTCCGTGGACTGGCCGCGCCTGTTGTGGTAGACGCAGAACGGACAGTTGTCCTCCTTCTTCTCGCCAGGCTCGGGGGAGTCCCTGCGGCAGCCCTTGGCATCGGGCTCTGCCGCGAGGACCGCGGTGGCCTTGCGCTTGGGCTTCTCCTTCTTATGTGGCTCTTGGACCCCTCGCCAGGGTCGTCTCCCGGCGAGCTCATCTTGACGAAGAGGAGTCCCTCTTCAGCCTTGGCACACTTGTCCGCCAGATCGAACAGCTTAACCACAGAGGTGAGCTTGTCTTGGATGCCTAGCTTCTCGAGCATCCTATGGTTCGTGACGCCCTCGCGGAAGGCAGCGATGACCTGGGTGTTAAGGATGTTTGGAATCTTGTTCCGCACCTGGCTGAAGCGCTAGATGTACTTGCGGAGGGTCTCATCCTTCTTCTGCACCACAACGTGCATGTCGTTGTGGGTGACTACGCTCGTACGTGCCCTTGAAGTTGGCGACGAACTGCTTGTAGAGCTCTTCCCATGAGCCCACGGAGTTCTCCGGGAGGTTCAGGAGCCACGACAGCGCGGAGTCGCGCAGCGCGTGGGAGAACCAGTTGGCCATGACTTTGTCGTCTCCTCATGCAGCTTGGATGGAGGTGGTGTAGAGCTGCAGAAACTCGACGGGTTGTTGGAGCCGTAATAGCCCTTTGGGAGGGCTGACTGAACTTCTGAGGCCAGACAACGCGACGCAGGGAGAGGGTGAACGCCATGCAGCCCGTGGTGTACGTGGCGACCCTGTTCTGCAGAGCCACGCAGTTTTGCTGGCCTGCCTGGCCAATCTACTCCACGAGGCGGTTCTGGTGGTCTCGCTGGCGCTCCATCCCCACGCGCGCGTCCGGGGCGGTGCGGTGCACGATTTGGCAGTCACACGGCGAGAATGCGTGTGAGGTAGCCCTTTGTGTCGCGGCCGGAGCGGGTCCCAAAGGTGGCGGAGGTGCGTTAGGCGCAGCTGTGCTCGCGAGGTAGTGGTGCACAATCGACCGTGACGGAGCGGGGCGAGTTGTGGCGATGCCGGCGAGGTGGTTGAGGCGTTCCAGCCACTACTCGTGAGCCTCTGGAGTAGGGCGGTAGCGGAGAAGTTCTTGCGCCATGAGCTGAGCCGTGTGCGAACTGGGCTTCACGCATCTTTGAGAGGAGGCGCTCGGGTGCTGCGTCCTATGCAGGGACTCCGCATTAGCGCGGTGTTCGGGGTGCTCCTCCCATTCGTGCTCGGGCTCGCTCTCAGGCTCCTCCACATGTGGGCCGGTGTTGGCGTGCTCCTCACGGCGGGGGCGACCACGAGTGGTGGTGGCGCCAAGCGCGGTTTAGTTCATTCGGGTGCGCGCCTACTGGCGCGGGTGGCGCGAGTGTCTGTCATGTCGCGGAAGCGGCTCGAAGCTCGTTGACGCGCCTCAATCCCCTACCTGACGCGCCAATTATCGGAGAGTGACCCTCACGGAACAGGGATAGTCACACCCTGAAGAGTAGTTCGAAAGGGGATTGAACACGCAGGTCAGACAACCCTCGAGAGGCTCGACGATGGTGCTCGCCGAGCTTGGAGAGGGACATCACGACAAAGATGAAACGCCAGCCCGTACTTCACGACCCTCGGGAGGAGGTAACTCCGCTACTCCTGCTTGTCTGTATTACACTGCGAAGGTTACAGTACAACGAGCTTGCCGAGGGCTCTCTTGAGGCAGTTTGGTGCTTGAAGAGGGAAGCTATGGTCTTCTTCCTCCTCGAGCAGTTGGCTATCCTACCCACTTGGCTAGGGTTCCAAGAGTTCAGAATGCGATCCTTTGCTACGGTGGTGCTCCTGCTCCTTTTGTAGGCCCCCCGAGCCTCATCCGTGCACTTTATGCAGAGGATGGGTTCCCACATGGCAGTGGCGCGAAGGAGTGGAGTTCACCGTCGTAGAATTGTCCATGGACACGGTCCATCCGTGCTAAATCTAGTAGCGGTGGCCGACAACCTGCAGTCCGCGCAGAACGGCCAGCAGGCGATGCGGGGGTCGTGGCGGAGCCAACGATGACAATCTTCTTGGAGCGTTGCGCCGTCCAACGACTTAATCACCAAAGAGGAAAGTGCTGCTGTCCAGCTCGGGCGGCACTGCTTTATTGACTTCTTTAATCACCAGAACGGCAACTGTTGCGCTTGTGTCGTTGTCTGCAGATGCGCGCGTCACTATGCGGCTGCTGCAGAGGCCATATGCGCCCTGCAGCTATTGCTTAGCCGCGAAGTACCTCCACAAGACCTTGGGAGCCTTGTGGAGGGCTTTGTGTTGACCCCGCTTCAGGCAGGTGAAGCCTTGTAGAGTCTCTTGAAGCGAAGGAGTCCTCTTCAGGCCCTCGCTTCCTCTTCAGGCCCTCGAGAGGATTTGCCTCTCGAGGGTCCCCTCAAGCGGTAGCTTGGTCCTTAGTCGTTTTCGTCGAGTCTGTCGCGTGCGAGGGCTATGTAGAGTGGGATCTACACACCCTGGTCCTCACTGGGCCGATAAAATATTAGCGAACAATCTAGTATCATCACAGAACATAAGTCGGTATGATCCATACACTAACACGATATCGTTGTTCTATTTAAGTGGTGGTCTAATCTATCTCTTTGAGTGCTTCAAGTCCTTCAACTTTCTTCAAAATCTTCTAAGTGTATGAGCTATGAATCTGGATTCTTCATTCATCCTCCATGCATGTAGAACTTCATGTTGAATCGTAGCTTTTCCATATGAAGTAGCAAAACAGAATTTAAGGACATGGTCATCTAGAATAAGAGAAGATAATTTCAGAAGTTCATAGTTGATGAGAGTACAAGAAGGATAAATTTAAAAGTTTCATTTTTAGAAGACATAATAAAAATATATTTTTCCTATGGTCAAACCTATTTCTATCCAAATCTAGGGTTTCGAACCTACAGGCAACACAATGCTCTGATACCATCTGTAGCGTACCTGCACGTAAAATATGGCAAGGTACCTGTGTATAGTGCAAATCCCTGGATCGATTCTTTGCACACATAGTTTACGATGTAATATCACAACAAAGTATCAAATTTATTACACCGATGATCCAGACTTAGAAAATATTCGATACAACTTGCATAGCATAAAGCTAGCATTGAAAAGAGTAAACAGCGAAAATAACATAGCAGTGAGTTTCCATTATCTTCATGTTGCCACAGGCAAAAACATGTTGGTTGCAGATTCGAAACCCTTAAACGAATCCTCACTCGTCTTCTGAATAGTCTGCAATAAGAAAAATATTGCAACAACGTGGGTCAGAACCATTTTAAAAATGGAACTGGCAAGTGACACTATGGTGGACACTTAGAAGAATAACTCTATAACCTATATGCTTAATTGGCTGGTGGAGCTCAAAGCTATTTTACAGAAAGCAAGTTTTTCCCTAACACTTTGAAACAACTTTACCTAGTTGAGACAAATATGGTTTGAAAGTCATAGTCTTCATCTACACTTGTTCACCCCTTAAGTTTTAATTTAGAAGTTGGAATGGTGGACTCCTCCGTTGACGTCCTCGTTCAGCTGCTCAAATTGTTCGTACTGGGGACACGGCTAAGTACTTAGATTTAACTCTACAAAGTTTGTGCACGTTCACCATTGTACCCATTCAACCCAAACTTTCCTATACACTCTGGTAGTGTTAAGGAAAAGGAGAAGAATGAGACGAGATCTTTTAGAAGCATTTTACCTCCCATTGCCGGCCTGACACGTTCCACCTACATTCCTCTACCACCACCTGTCAAGCCAGGGCGAGTCCACAAACTTAATTGATCAAGCCAGAGCCCATATTGGCAATGGCTGCACGGGAAGCAATTGTCACTTGGAGTTCTTCAGATTCCTCTGTTCCAGGGTGGTCGTCCACAAGTGCAGTTCCACAGGTATGCCCCTGGGAACCCACTCAACATAAACCATAGAAAACCACTTTCCACCCAGGTGTTTCATTCTTAACTTAGTAGAATTTAACATTTCATCAAAATAAGTTTTGCATAGCATCATAATTCTACTAAGTGTTGCATAGGAACCTAGACACATGAGTAAGGAATTTCTACACAGGTCTAGCATAGCATTACTACTAAGTCCTACACATGCTTAGGAAAATAGACTGCTCATGCATAATAAAATACTAGTACTTTTTCGAGGTGTGCCACTTATCTGAAGAATGTTGTCGTTTCTCACAAACTCTTTTCAAGTAAACTCGGAGCTCTCCGTTCAATCTAAACATAGAAATTATACAAGAATAAACAAATCACACAAGGCATACAAAAGCAAAACTACAAACCAAAGTCTTGACAAAAATAAGTGGTAAAGGAATATCACATAATTCAATATGCAAAAAGAATTTATGTGATATCAAATAGGATTTAATGGGCTCGTCTATAATTCAAAATTCATCACACATTAAATGGGTAAAGGTATTTAACACAAATTAAATTAAATGGTTTTAAAGTGTTTTAACACAACTTAATTACCATTAACAATGCAATATAAATGTTTTGCATTAAATTTAATTAAAACACAATTAAAACTATCATGCTAAGTTTTAGGATTTTTATATAGTATGGATGATGCCAAATTGCAATTTTAATTAATATTTATTATACCAAGACCTGATAAAAAGGTGAAACATAAGTTTTAAGTTCTTTTTGTAATAAAACTTTTATGAACTAAGATTGAAATTAGTGCTACTAGACAGGGGCATTTAAACACATTTTTATCAATTTGATTCACTAAAAAAATATTATTCTATCTAAAGTTATGTCAAAATAATCAATTATTTTTTGAAGCGCAAAACAGTAGGGTGGTTGACCTGGATGTTTGTTTCCAGGATTTTGTTTGTGGGCAATTCCGAGAGCTAAAATATGATGAATGGATACCCTTCCTTGTAAACGAGGAGGACAAAAGCAAACCAGATCCTTTGCACCCATATCTTCAAGACTTAGAAACTCACCTCTGGCAGCTACAAGAGGATAGACGTGAAGAGCTGCTGAAGAATGATGAAATAATGGCCCAAGTCAAGGAGACTCAAAAGAAGATTGACGCCCAAGAAGAAGTGGCCAACGCTCAAGAGGAGAAATTCAGGGCTCAAGAGAAGAAGTTCCAAAATCAAGAGAAGAGAGTTAGGGACTAGAACAAGGAGATAAAGGACTTGAAGGGTGAAATTCAGAGCAACGACATTGAGCTCGAGGCTGATCGTGATCTAATAGAGACTTTGCACCGTGAGAAGAGAATGCTACATGAGAAGAATGAAGCCCTAGAGAAGTAAGTCATAGAGACTTTGCGCCGTGAGAAGGCAATGCTACAGGAGAAGAATGAAGCCTTAGAGAAGGAAGTGAGCGAGTATAAGGAGATCCTCATGAAGGAAGGCATCACCATCGAGGAAGTCGAACAAGATGAAGGAGATGTCATGGACGAAAATTAGACTTAGTAGTTGGACCACCATGTTTTATTTCTTGTTTACCTCGTCGTTTTTAAAACATTGATCTCCAACTTGTGGTATGACAATGTTACAATGTTTAGTTTACAAACTTTGTCGTTTTATTTAATCTACCAACAATGCCTTATTTTCCGAGTTGCTAAGAACGAAATTTTTAAGTTGTTTATTGATTGTTGATTGCTTGACTTGATTGTTTTGTGCATGGGTAGAATTTTCCTTCTTTTAGTTCTACCTCTCTTTTACTCATCCATGCTAAAAACCCCACAAATGCCTCCACGTCGTGATCCCGACAACAACGATGCTATGCAGCAGCTGATGGCCGCTCAAGCTCAGTTGATGACTATGATGACTCAGTTCATTGTAGCAACCAACAACAACAACCCGCCACCTCCACCACCACCCCAAGTGGACGGACTTGCTAGATTCCTAAGGCTTAGGCCCAATAAGTTATCTTCTTCTACTGAACCTATAGTGGCTGATGACTGGCTCCGCTCAGTCAACAAGGACTTAGTGACTTGTGAGTGTTCTGAGGTAGAGAATGTGAGGTTCACCGCACACCTACTGGAAGGATCCCCTGCACTTTGGTGGGAGACTTATCAAGTGACTCATCCTCTAGAGGGCATGACTTGGGATGCTTTCAAGGAGGGTTTTTGCAATGCTCACATTTCCTCTGGCATAATGAATCTGAAGAAGGAAGAATTTCGCAGCTTGAGACATGGAGGTAGAACTCTGAAGGAGTATATGGATGACTTTTGCCCACTATCAAGGTATGCACCAGAAGACATTGACACTGATGCTAAGAGGAAAGAAAAATTCCTTAATGGACTTAAGGGATTACTGAAGATATCCTTGTCTGTAGCCTATGCTCCTAACTATGAAGCTCTTTTGGATCAAGCAATCACTTTGGACAACAACATAAGAAAGGAAGAGAACAGGAAGAGGAAATTAAGTGCAAGTAAGGTTCATTCTGAGGGAACACACAAGAGGCACCACATCTCTGAAGGCAGTGGGCATAAACCATGGAATCACTCCAACAACGTTAGTGGCCAAAAGTATCATAGTCATAACCATAATGGAGGATACAAAGGAAACAATGGAGGATACAAAGGAAATAACGGAGGATTCGAAGGGAAACCATCACCATGGCCATAATCATGGAAATGGTCATCACCGTCCTAACTATAAAGGGAAGAAAGACTTGTCTGAGGTGACTTTCTTCAAGTGCAAGAAGACGGAGCATTATGCAACTGACTGCCCAGAGAGGAAGGCTGATGAAAATTCCAAGCTCAATCCCTTCTAGAAGGGACAAGTGAACGACATCAATGTGGAAGAAGTACATGATGAACCTGATGCTGTGATTGGTACGTTCTTACTCAATTCTTTTCCAGCATTAGTCTTATTTGATACTGGAGCATCACATTCATTCATATCAAGAGCTTTTGTAAACAAACATGGGCTATCTGAGGAAAGCATAGGATAACCTATTAGAGCGAGTTCACCTGGAGGAGAAATGATAGTAAATTATGGATGTAGACAGTTAGACTTAAAGATTGGAAAGTACCTTTTTCCAACATACTTAGTCATCATAGAAACCAAGGTTAGAACAAGTCGGATTTCTGGGCCATGTGGTATCCAAGGAGGGTATAGCAGTGGATCCTGAAAAAGTTTCAGCTGTAACCAATTGGGAGCCACCAAAGAATGTGGGAGAATTACATAGTTTTCTTGGTCTAGCAGGATACTTCCGAAGATTCATTGAAAACTTTTCCAAAATTGCCAAGGCCTTGACAGAATTGTTGAAGGAGAAGAAGTTTGAGTGGACTGAGGCCTGTGAAGCCAGTTTTTAGGAATTGAAGAAACGTCTAGTTTTAGCCCCAGTTTTATGCTTACCTTATTTAGAGAAGGAATTCCAAGTGTACTGTGATGCTTCACGCCAAGGTCTTGGAAGTGTATTGATGCAGGAAGGCAGAGTGGCATCCTATGCCTCCAGATAGCTCAAGAAACATTAAGCAAATTATCCTACCCATGATCTCGAGTAAGCCTCAGTAGAACATGCTGTGAAGACATGGAGATACTATCTGACGGGGGGAAGATGTGAAGTATTCACTGACCACAAAAGTTTAAAGTATATTTTCACTCAGAAGGAATTGAACATAAGGCAAAGAAGATGGTTGGCACTTATCAAAGATTATGATCTAAGTCTACAATATCATCCGGGAATGGCTAATGTAGTAGCAGATGCCCTGAGCCGTAAGGTGCATGTGAATGGCCTCGCGGCAGGAGAAATACCCGAGGATTTATGCAAGGCATTCAAGGACCTCAGATTGGAAGTAGTATCAGAAGGTTTTGTGGCGTCATTAGTAGTACAACCAACTCTGATGGACAAGATACGCGAAACTCAGAAGGGAGACAAGGATATAGACGAAATCAAAGTCAATCCGAGAGTAGGAAAAGCTAAGGGATTCCACGAAGATGAGCAAGGAACCTTGTGGTTCGAAAAATCTGTGTGTGTGGCCAATGACCCTGATCTTCGGAAGTTAATTCTGCAAGAATCCCATGAGACACCTTATTCCATTCATCCAGGAAATACCAAGATGTATATGGATGTGAAGGATGGGGGAACATTCTGAAGAGGGAAATAGCATAATATATCGCAAAGTGTGATTTATGAAGTCGAGTAAAAGCAGAACATCAAAAGCCAGCAGGACTTCTACAACCTCTGAAAGTGCCGGACTGGAATTGGGATTCTATTGGAATGGATTTCATCACAGGATTACCATGGACCAAATCGGCGTATGATTCTATTTGTGTATTGTTTGTCGTCAAACAAAAATAGCTCACTTTATACCCGTGAAGACCACTTATACCAGTGCTAAGTTAGCTGATATTTACATGAAGGGAATTGTGTGCCTTCATGGCGTTCCTTAGAGTATCGTGTCCGATAGAGGAACCCAGTTCATGTTGCATTTCTGGAATCAGTTGCATGAATCACTAGGAACCAGATTGGAATTCAGTACGGCTTTTCATCCGCAAACAGATGGTCAGACTCAGAGAGTTAATCAGATTCAACAAGGTATGTTAAGAGCTTGTGCACTCGATTATGGATCTAGATGGGATGATAATCTACCTTACGTTGAGTTCTCCTAGAAAAACAGTTACCAAGCCAGCATTGAGATGGCACCGTTTGAAGCTTTATATGGAAAGAAATGCACTACCCCATTGATGTGGAGTGGTGTAGGGGAACGGAGTTTCTTTGGACCTGACATAATCCAGGATGTTGAAGAGAAGGTGTAACATCCCTATATTTTGAAATGTTTAAAAATCACTAAAATTTGAAACTTTTGAAAACATTTAAGTATTTTGCTTTGGAAAAGAGAATTAAGCATTGCATACATGCATCTCATCATTCATCATCTTATTAAATCCCAAAGGGTTTAAATTAAAAATCCATTATATTTCATATTGTTCTAAAAATATTTATATTCTATTATTCTAGTACTATGCCAAATAAAGGTGAATGATTTCAGTAAAATAAGTTTAAATAATTTAAATTCAAACATATTTGAATGTGAGTAATTTCATAAATTTTATTTAACTCCAAATAAATTATTAAATCCCTAATTTCAAAGTTAACCTAAAATAGGTAAAATTGTATTTTATGAATATCTCAAAATAATTATTTTTCAAAAAGTTTCAAAACATGCCCACTAATGGTTTAAAGCATAGATATGAATTTTAGAAATTTTTAGAAATTTATTTGACTTCATTTGGACACTTAAAACAAAAGATATGAAATAAATAAGAAAAAAAAAGAAAAAGAAAAAAATTCCTGACGTCAGCGATGACGTCAGCTCGTCTTCAATCTCGCACAATTCGCGCGGTTAAGACACGGATTCACCGCCCCAACCACGCCTTATAAACCCCCTCGCAGCCCTCTCTATTTCCCCTCTCGTTCCTCTCGAAAACACGCCCCCAGGCCGCCTCGAAAGCTCGCCGGAGTTCATCCGCATCCGCCTCCGTATTTCACAAAATCCGGCGAGGTGATAAACCTCCCGCGTCCCCAAAACTCACCCGACCTTTCCCCGTGTCCTTGCGCACCTATTCATGCCCTCGGGCTATTTTTCTGTACAAAGAAACGAGCAAACGAGTTGACCCGAGGACACCGGCACCGCCGCATCCTCTCCTCCGTGTCCGCCCGCTCCCGGAGAATTTGCTCGACGTCGTCGCCACCATCCTCTTCGCCATGCTGCGTCGCGCCCGGAGCTGCCCTCCGCGCATCCGGGGAGTCACCGGAGCGACCGGACCGTCCTTGCCGAGCGCAGCGCCGCCGTCGTCCTCGTCTCCGGCGACCGGAGCGACGCCACCCTTTGGTTAACCAAAGTGAGCCCTCTGATCTCCTTTCAACAGCCGAGATTAGATTTTTAAATCGAACCGGTACCTTTCAATTAGATCCGTTAGATCTAAATCCTACGGCCTAGATCCATTGACTTAACCACGTCAGCGGCACAGTTAGCGCCCAGTCAGCTGCCACGTCAGAAAATGAATTTCTCGATTTAATTCAATTTGGCACTTTTGTAGAAAAGCCCCTGCATATTCAAACCTTTATAACTTTTTACTCACACATCCAAATTCAAATATTTTTATATATTTGGAAAGCCCTTGACATGTAGAATTATTTAGATCTGTTAAATTTAAAATTTGACTTAGTATAAATTATTAAAATTTCAAATGGATGATTTGTGTATATTTGTAATAACTTTAAATCTATAAATCCAAAAATTGCAAATAAAATTGTTTTAGAAACTTTCAATATGTGTTATAATATGCCTTTGTTATAAATAATTTTGAGTATTAGTTTTGATAATTTAATACTTGTATGTTTAAATTTAAATAGTTTGAATAATTTTGATATAACTCTTGATAGAAAAATCATTTTTGAATAAATCCAATTGCTATAAATTTAATTAAATCCCTTCTATCTATTAACACCATTTATAAGAAAATTGTGCTATGAAAATTAATTCACATAAAACTTTAATGTATATGTTTTCCTTTTATTATGTTTTGCAAAAACAGAAATTAATTAAATTGTATTTATAGCCTCATGCATACTTTATGAATATCACAAAAGTTAGTATGATCATTTTTATGATTAACAAGTGCATTTCATGCACAACATATTTTATTATGTAGCTATACTTCTCATAGGAAGTTCTCTCTTAGTTTTCTCTAAGTATGTTGTTCAGATTTGTTTTCAAAAGTGTTTTCAAAAGTTGTACTTAGACACTTAGGATTTTCAACATGGAGCTAGAAGACCAATGAAGGACTTAGCCAAAACAAGACTCCAGAAGAATCTCCAAGAAGTAGAAGCACTTAGAAGAAAAATCAAGAGGAAGTCCAATAAGACCAACCCCCTGTATTCTCTAAGTCTTTCTTTCTCTTTTTTCTTTTCTTATCTCTAAGACATGATGACTAAGTTAAACCCAAGACCAACCTCGATGATACAAGATTCATCAAGTCTACCAGGAATTCAATCAAGACATCACTAAAGAGAATACTACAAGTCTGGAGATGAAGCCTGCAAGATAACCTACATCATTTTCTTCTATCTTTCCTAAAATTGAATTAAACAATTTTTGATCATGTTATTACCATCTTGAAGTTCGTTGGATCCTAGCGGCATAGTGAGATGAAGCGGCCTGGAGACTAACCTTACATGTCCACGTACATGAGACCTGTTCCACAACTTAAGTGGCTGGCCGGGTGTCTGTCTCTCTCACTATAGTGAATATCCAAATTACAAAGAGTTGATAATAATTGTCGATCAGCTTGAAGAATAGACTTAGTATTTTCTCTAAGTATTTTGCACATCATGCATAACATATTTTTGTATTGTTATTTTGTTCGTATGTTTATGTGTGTTTTGTTTGATGTGTTAGAAATTTCGGAGGGAAACGACAACAGTTTTTGTTGCTATTCTTCTTGTTGCCAAGGCAAGTGGCACACCCCATAAACTTCCTAATATTTTTCTATGCATGAGTAGAGTATTTTTCTATAAGCATATGTAGGATAGTATTGCTATGCAAGACATGTTTAGAATTCCCTATTCCATTGTGTCTAGGTACCTATGATTTGACTTAGTACAATTTTGATGCTATGCAAATGGATGAAAGGTTTTACAAAATGTTAAGTGGCTACTCAGGACAATGTCTATGAGGGTTTTCACCTGAGATAGTCTCTACTATACTTAGGATCATAGTATGTGGGGGTTTTCACCTGGGAGTGCACATCCACTAAGTTAATGAATCATCTGGGTGGATTGGTTGTTTGGTTTATGTTGAGTGGCTACTCAGGACCATGTCCATGAGGGTTTTCACCTAAGATAGTTTCTACTATACTTAGGATCATGAACGTGGGGATTCTCACGTGAGAGCACACTTGTGGAAGGCCACCCAGGAACAAAGGGATGCGAGGAATAAATGGAGAAGATTGTGAAGAATTCAAGGAGAAGTATTCCAAGTAAAGACTACAGCTGATCAAGGAACATGGAGGAATCCCAACATTCTAATTTCTTAATAAAATTTTGAGAAAGAACAGTGGACTACTCAGGACCATGTTCATGGGGGTTTTCACCTAAGATAGTTTCCACTATACTTAGGACCATTGAATGTGGGGGTTTTCACCTGAGGGTACACTTAAGGACGTGATATCTTTTGGCTCACCTGGGTTAACCAGTGTTGCCAATTATGATCTTAATAAGTTTGTTTTACAAAGAGTTAGGCAAAACTGGCATTATGCAAAATAGCCTTGAACTCCACCAGAAAAATATGCATACTGGTTATAGAGTTATTTCCATTAAGTGTTCACCATAGTGTCACTTGCCAGATCCATTTCTAATGGAATCTGACCCACTCTATTGCAAATTATTATTTGTTTCCGAATTATCTGACGAAGAGTAAGGATTACGTTTGGGTTTCGAGTCTGCACCAACATGTTTTCGCCTGTGGCGTATCATGAAGATGGAGGCTCGTTGAAGATTTATTTCCGCTGCTTTATTGTTTTGAGCTAGCTTTAAGCTATGCAAAGATGTATCAAACTATTTATTTTACCAAGTCTGGATTATTCGTGTAATATTAATACAATTCATCTTAAACTGTGTGTGCAAATGAATCGATCCAGGGGTTTGCACTATACACAGGTACCTGCCATATTTTTAAGTGCAGGTACGCTACAGAAGGTCAGACTGATCAAAGATAGATTGAAGATAGCACAGTCACGACAGAAAACCTATGCTGATTCCAAACATAGAGAAATCATCTACGAGGTGGGTGATAGAGCCTATCTTAGAGTGTCACCACTTCGGGGTGTAAAAAGGTTTGGAATCAAAGGAAAGTTAGCACCACGATTCACTGGACCATTCAAAATTCTTTCTCGCAAAGCTTAAGTGGCATATGAGTTAGAACTGCCAGAAATTCTGTCTGTGGTCCATAATGTGTTCCATGTCAGCCAGTCGAAGAAATGTCACCCCGAGATGATGGGAACTCCATTGAAGGATATTCTACCCCTCGAGGAAGTACAATTGTACAGTGATCTAACCTATGAAAAGAAAAGAGTCACCCGTACCAAAACCATCAAGTTTTGCAAGGTTCAGTGGAGTCATCACACCGAAGAAGAAGCCACATGGGAACTTTGAGAAGATGACCTTCGAGAAGACCATCCTCACCTATTTGCTGACCTTTCCGAAGCTCGAGGGCGAGCTTACTCTTAAGGGGGTCAGTTTGTAACATCCCAAATATTAAAAACTTTAAAACTTTGCATTCATGCATCATTCATCATATAGGCATGACATTTAAATCACATAAGGACTAAATTACAATTTAATTATAAGTTTAAATAAGTTATTATTCCATAAAGATGTTTAATTGCACCGCTTATAATATTCCTTTTTATCAAATTATTTTATAGGAAAGTATGATACCAAAAAGTTCTAAATTTCATAGGATTTCTAAAACATATTTACATGATTTTTTCTAAAATGTTTCTGTTAAGTTTGAAAATCATATTTGAAATCAGGCTTGAAAAACAAAAAAGCATTTGAAATAAAAAAATGCAATCCGAGCTAATTGGGCCGAGGCCCGCAACTATCTACGGCGCGCAGCAGCCCGCCAGCGGCCCAGCCCGTCTTCTCTCTCTCGAAGATGCCGACATGTGGGACCCACATGTCATTACCCCTGCGGCAACGTTCGTCCCCAAATCACGCCCACGACACCGACCGAAAACGCTCGATTTTATTCGATTGCTTACAGGCGATTTACTGCGCCGTTTACATCGCCTCTTCCCCCTACTAAAAGCCCCCGATCTCCTCTGTGTTCTGCCCCAAACTCCACCTCCCGAGAGCCCCTAGGCTGCCCGCTAGAGACCCCGCGTCTCCGCCGTCGCTGACGACGAGAACCTCGTCGTCCGCGCAACCCCGACAACCCCGGACCCTGTCTTCTCCTCCCCTTCTTTCCTTTCGTGTTTGCACACGTTTTTGACACGGTGGGCATTTGTTTTCACAGTGGATCCTCTTCTCCGTCCATGCCCGAGGAGAACCGCCGCCTCGTGCTTCTCCGGCGAGCTATTCCGGCAAGAGGAGGACACGCCGGAGACCGCAACCTCGCCACTGTCTCTGCCTCGATCTCCCCTACGCCGTGATACGTCTCGTTCGTCCCCTAGGACCTTAGATCGCGTGCGCGTGCTACGCCGGCCATGGCACCGCCACAGCCGGAGCTTCTCTGGTGACTCGCGTTTCGTCAGAGCGTTCTGGACCGTTTGATCTAGATCGGACGAGCGTTGTTTTATTTATTTTTCCAATTTCGTTCGTTTAATCCGGAGTGTTCGTTTTAAATTAGATCAGATGGCTTCGGAGTCGATCCGCTTCCAACCGGTACCAACCAATAGGATCACGCCGCGTGACTGTTCTTTTTCTATTTCGGTAGAATTTTAGAAGTTAAAACATAAATCTATTAAAACTTGCAAAATTCATAACTTTCAATTCGTAAGTCCAAATTTGATAAATTTTATATCATTGGAAAGCCCTACTCGAGTAGTTTAATATTGTCTCATTAGTTTGTACTTTTGATGTCTTTTAATTTGTGGAATGAACAAAATGGTATTTTGGCTATTTAAATTCATAACTTAAATAATAAAAATGCTTTTCTCATAAATCCAATTGTTTTGGAATTGTACTTTTGTCCTCTGTCCAGAAAGTGCAACTTGAGTTTTATTTGAAACTTTTCATTAAAAAATTAAATAATTTGGTTGTAGGACTTAATTTGGCTATATTTGCTCTCTTTAATTTGAAAGTTAAATAAGAAAATAAAATATTGTTCATTGCATTTCATGCATTTAATAAACATAGGAAATAAAATTGTAATAAATTTGTTTGTTTATGTTCATAGCATATCATGCATGAATACATGTTTATGTCTTGATGTTTTAAGTGTTGTATTGTGTGTTTATTTATTTTGTGTATTGTTTGTTACTAGATTGTGAAGAGGTGGAAGGTTTTTCTTATGATTGTTATTCTTGCAATTCTTGTTCCTCCTGTTACGAAGGCAAGTGACATTCATGAACCACCCACTATTTTCCTATATGCATTAGTAGAATTTTTGAGTAGTACGCATGATAGGAATCTTTTATTAATTTTATCATGCTAAGTTAGTTATATGCTATGCAAATTTCCTAGTAGTGTGTAGCCACCCTGTACCATGGTATTGCAGCCTTTAAAAAGTTTTATTAGATGCTTAGGAATGATATAAAAAAATTTACATGGTTTGTTGTGGAAAGATTTTCTAAGTGTTAAAACTTAAAATGCACACCTGGGTGGATTGGTTGGTATGGTTTATATTGAGTGGCTATTTGGGATTATTCTTGTGCTTGTCTTCGCTTAGGGTGAATTTATTCTACTTAGGGCCATGAGCATGGTGGTTTTTACCCAAAAGTGCACTTGTAGATTGCCACCCAGGAACAATGAGATTACCAAGTTTAGATGCTTTCTGCGTAGCCTTTTGACATTGGGCTCTGTGTTGAACAACTAAGTTGTGAGAGTTCAACCTGTCAGCTTGACAAGCAGATGTAGAGTTGGTAGTGGAACGGTCTTGCTAGTATGGTTGAGTTCTTCTTCTGAAAGTTCTTGTATCAATTCTCTCCTTTCCGTAATGCACTCTGCTGTATAGGATGTCTGGGTTAATTGAGTTTTAAGGTGAAAGTGCACAACCTCTGCAGAGTCAACAATCTGAGTACTTAGCCGTGTCCCCGGTGATGGACAACTTCAAGCAGCAGGACAAGGATGGACGGAAGAATCTCAACACCGTTTTCATGAAGTAAAATTTGACTAAGGAAACAAATGTTGGTGCACTTGGGCTTCATACCTTGGTGCCAAGTCATTGGAAATAAAAGTGTTTTATAAAAGATAGGAGAAAATTTGCTTTATGCAAAACAGCCTACAACTCCACCAAGCCAAATATGCATATAGATTTAGACTTGTCGTTTTACATCCTCCATAGTCACTTGCCAATATTTATTGTATTGACCTCCTTCGGGGGCTGCATATTCAAATGTGCAGGTACTTCAGATGAAGAGTAATTTTGGACTCGAGTCTACACCCAACATGTCTGCCTGTGGCGCATGCTTGAAGATGAGGCTCTTTGCTATTGTTCTTTTGTTGTGAACTCTGAATATTCTATCTAGACTGCATGGTTATGCACCTTGTAATAAAGCTATACTCGGCTATTTTTGGATCTCGTTGTAGTGATTTGATACTTATGCAATGATACTTTATATTTTGTACTGTGGTGCTGACAGTGATCCAAGGACTAGCACTTAACACAGGTGTTCCATCTTTATTAAAAGTTGCGGCACTACATAATTGCATGTTTAAGCATCCCTTTCGGGCCCTCCATTGAAAATTCTTAGCCGGCTAAAGAGAGAGAGACAGACACGCGCCAGCCACATATAGGGTACAAGCCGTATGTCAGTAGTGGAACCAGTCTCGTGTAAACGTACACGTAAAGTCGGTACGGGCCACTTCATCACCTCAATACTGAAGGCATCGCAAGTGCACGCTAGAGGGTAGAAAATATAAGAAATACGTCCACATTCAACATGAGTTCTAACCGTACCAGAAGTATTACGCATAGATCGGTTCTGATACCACTGAAGGGGTTCCGAGGCACAAGACAATAATTTTCTAGCCTAGGAACACGGAAACTAGCTAGGATCTATCTATCTAGTACATGCGATAACGGTGGCAGAAACTGGTCACATACCTCTTGTAGACCGAATAGCGGGATTACGCTCCCGCACAAGCGTTGACGATGAAGTCGTACGTAGCCGACCTCGAGGTCGCGGAGAACCTTCCGCGATGAAGTAGACGATGACGCGACGATGTTGACGATGACCTGCGTTGACCGGCGCGTTCAGAGGAGGGGGTGGCGCCGATGGCTGGGGTGGTGGCGCCGGCGGTAGGGCAGCGACATGGTTGCGGCGATGACGAGACGATGTTGCCCTGGCTCCTCAAATGTGGCGCCTCTGAGCAATCACAAGCATACGGAGCTTAACAACAACACCCGGTCACTCAGATCCAGCTGAGGTCGCATGAGTAGAACTTACTGGAATCCTGCACGGCAACGACGCCCAGCGGTATAGCTTTGGTGGAGAGAGAAAGCCAAACGAGCGGAGAAGCAACTCGGCCGGCCTGGTACAAATTTAATTGTATTTGTGATGATTTAATCCAATTAATATGCCTTGCTATATAATGGGGGGAGGGGGTGTGCAAACACCTTACCTGGGACTAAAGGAAAAGGAGAGGAGGGGGTTCGGCCGGCTCTCCTAGTCCGAATTGGACTTGGAGCCTTGCCCCCTTCCTCAAGGCTTGGTGCGGCTCCCCTAATGGGCCACTATTGGCCCATTTAGGTGGGCTGCCCACTTTTACTCCTTTTTAATTAATATTAAATATAATTAATTCATAATTAATATATTTAAATACAATTTAATCTCCCGTGACTCCAAAACAATTTTTGGACATTCCCGGAACCATTCTAGACCTTCCCGGAACTCCTTCCGGAACACCGGAACTCTTTCCGGATTATTTCTCTGTTACCATTCACCACTTATATTATTCCAAAACTTTCTCCTAGTGTCGTTAAGATCTTAAGTCTTGTTACGCTATGGTCCGAGAACACTCCAAACATGGTCGAGACCCTTCGCTCGCCAATGACCGCAGGGATACCTGGATGCATGTGACGGTCCCTGTGCATTCTACGAATATCATCGTTGAACCATAAACAAGATATTCATTCCCTTTGTTTCTACTACAATACCTTGTCCAAGATATGATCGTAGACATCCGATGCCATGTTGTATCTCATTACCGACATAGGTTATTAACTCGTATGTGATATTACATCTCCATGACCTAGTCATAAGCTGCGCAGCTATATAGACGTAATCTCACCGAGTGGGCCCAGAGTATCTTTCCATTACACGAATGAACAAACCCCGCTCTTAATTCATACGTCTCAACATACACTTTCGGGACACCCAAGATGGACACCTTTATTTTCATGCTATATAAGACACAAAGTTTGATGCTCTCAAAGTACCCCTACGGAGTAGCAATAAATACGATCTCACGGTCTAAGCAATAAGCTATAATATTACTTCCTATTGCAAATGACAAACATCATGATACGATCTTATTGCAATACTTTGCGTATGTCCTTCACCTTATTCTACCAATAAGATGACCCCATTGTCTACCGACGTCATTGTCCATGATCGAGAATCTCGATCAACTATTGCCCAATGGACTAGTTTATGTAGAGGCTTACTAGGGACTCTGATTTGTCTGTGTATCACACGTGTATTAATAATTCTGATTAATTCAGTTATAGCATAATACAAATACATATCTTAATCTTATAAGATAATGTGATAAATACTATATATTTATTTGCCTCTGGGACATATCTCCTTCAGGGCAGTCGAGGGGGGAGCCTCTCCAGGCTTTCAGAGTCTCTTCAGGAGTTCGCTCACAGGAGAGTCTCTCCAAGCGTTTGGCTTGGTACTTAATCATCTCTTCGATAACGTCGCGTGCGAGAGCTGTGGATAGTCTTTCCACTGGGTCGACAGACAATGATATCTCTAACACATAAGCCAAGTCACTTCCCGGCTGACACAAAAGCGGAATAGAAGGAGAAGTACCGCACAGGCGTGATTATTCCACTGTAGCATTGACATGTTGATAGGGGACAAGGCATGGGCAAGACCTGTCTCGTCCTTGACACGAAGACCATTATCATCTAGCTCGGCGCCGCCATTCGGGTAGGCCACGTCGATATGACCGTTAACCCGAAGACACTGCCAAGTGGACCCGGGGAAGTTAGGGGTTCCGGTCAACCCGGCCGAAACTCTATAAATATCGCCATAACTCCTCCTGCAAGAGGCACGCCCAGACTGAAGGTATACTTATTGCCCTGAGCATTGCTCTCTCCCTCCCTCTAGCATTTAGTGTTCTTGTGTTCTTGAAGGAAAACAGCTTAAGGAGCAACTTGTAGATCTTGTGACACACATATAGGAGAGGGACTGAAGCAGGAGTAGAGTTGTTACCTTCTCACGAGGGCCCCGAACCTGGGTACATCGTGGTGTTTTCGTGGTTTTGGTTTTGGTTCTCCGGTTCATGGAGTTTCTTTGTCGTTCTTGCGAGTTCTTGAGCTCTTGCGTGCACCTTCCGGCATGCAAGCGCACCCCGGACCCCCAACGCACTACCAGCCCCCAACTTTAGCCACCTCGTGGCATATGTCGTGACACCACCACGACAATTCCATCGAAATTGAGCCGTACCTTCCGATAGTTGGATGGAGACCAAACAGAAGAGCAAAGCTTTCCAAGATGCTTGTCTTGTTCCAAGTAAACTTCGCATGAACAAAACATTTGGTGGGGAGGAACCCATCACCTGAGCAATAGTGTCTCTCTTGTTTCGTACAATTGCATATAGATCCGAAAATTATTCTTTGAGCGGGTATTGGCCTAGCCATTTATCCTTCCAAAAGCGAATATCCGATCCATACCTAATTGAGAAAGAGCCATGTGGGAAAAATACTTTTTGGTAGCCATGAGTCCAGCCCAAAAGTGTCAATCACCAGACTTCCAAAGAACCTGAGATACCGCTTGATTACCCACATACTTTCTCCTAAGGAGGGTTCGCGAAACTCCCTCTTCCGAAAGAAGCTCGAGGAGCCACTTGCCAAGAAAGGCTCTGTTCTTGAACTGAAGGTCATGAACCGAGCCCTCCTTGTTCTTTAGGGCAACAAACCACACTCCACTTGGTCATTCGATATATTTTCTTCTCACTGTCCCCTTGCCAAAAGAATCGCGACCAGAAAAAACCAAATCGTTTAAAGACTCCTTTGGGCAACTTGAAGAAGGAAATCATGTACATCACCATATTAGTTAGGACTGAACTTATGAGAACCAATCTTCCACCAAGGGATAATAGTTTGCCTTTCAATCTATTTAAACGTAATTGGAGCTTCTCCTCCACCTTTTTCCACTCAACATTTGTAAGCTTCCGATAATGAATCGGGATACCCAAATAGTTGATAGGAATTGACCTCGCTCACAGCCAAAAAGATCAACATACAAGGCGTCGTCTTCTTGAGCCTCTCCAAAACAAAACAATCACTTTTATGGAAATTAATCTTAAGGTCTGACAGTTTCTCAAAGGCTGACAATATCTTTACTATTAAATGGGAGTTGGTTCTTGGTACCCTTCGGGTAGAAACGTCCCGCCGCGAGATGGTCAGCTTCCGCGTGATTGCTTGTATGGACTGGCCAAACAAAACACCAATAGCCTCGCACCTCTCTCTGCCCCGTCCCCGACCCCGAGCGAATGAAGCCCTATCTAGGGTTCATTCTCCCCGTCGCCATTCGGTAGAGCTTCTGCGGCAGTGCGGCGCCGCCTACCTCCTCCGGTAGGAGGAACAAAACTAAGGTAGCACCTCCCCGCTCCTGTCTCTTGGTCGATGTCGGAGAGTGACTCCCACGGAACAGGGGTAGTCACACCCTGAAGAGAATTTCGGGAGAGGGATTGAACACGGAGGTCAAGCGACCCTCGAGAGTCACGACGACGGTGCCCGCCGGGCCTGGAGAGGAACACCCACGATAGAGATGGACAGCGGCCTGTATCCTGGTTCACGGCCCTCAGGAGGAGGTAACACCGCTACTCCTGCTTGTCTATATTGCATTGCAGAGGTTACAGTTCAACTGAGCTGGCCGAGGGCTCTCTTGATGTAGTTCATGCTTGGAGAAGGACGCAATGGTCGTCTTCCTCCTCAAGCCGAAGGCTATCCTACTAGCTGGGCAAGGGTTTACAAGTGTTTAGCAAGCAATTCGCCGACCTCCTGCTACGGTGGAGCTCTGGCTCCTTTTATAGGCGTTGCGGGCGTCTTCCTTGCGTCGGACGTCCAAGGTGGGCTCCCACACGGCAGTGGCGTGAAGGAGTTAGAGTCCACCGCTGTTGAATCCTCCATGGACGCGATCCGTTGCTGATAAAGTTGGGCGCGGTGGCCGACAGGCTGCAGACCGCACAGAACAGCTGGCAGGGGTTGCAGTGATCGTGGTGGAGCCCACGATGACGATGTTCTTGGAGCGTTGCGCTGTCCAGCCAGTTTATCGCCAGAGAGGAAAGTTTCAGCTGTCCTCGCGCAGGCGGCGCAACTTTGTTGACCCCTTTATCACAAGAATAGCAATAGGAGTGCTCGTGTCCCTACAACACTTTCTTGGCCGCGAAGCTTCTCCAGAGGGCCGAGGCGGCCCCCGGAGGAATTCCTGTTGACTTCTCTCCAGGGGGGTGGAGCCTCGGGAGAGTCTCTTGAAGCGCAGGTCCTCTTCGGGCCTTCACTTCTTCTTCAGGCCCTCAAGAGGAGTTGGCTCTCGAGGGTCTCTCCAAGCGGTGGCTTGGTCCTTAGTCGTTTTGTCTGATATGCCAGCGTGCGAGGCCCTGCACACCCCAGTCCTCACTGGGCCGACAGTAGCCCCCGGGCCCACGATGGGAGCAATTGAGCCCATGGGCACAGGCGGAGCATTGTGGGCCCAAAGTGTCCGGCCGGACTGAGCCACGCGTCGCTCAGACGAGTGACGGCTGCGCACGATCTGGGGCGCGTGTAGTTGGTGGTCCCACCACGCCCCGGCAACTGCACCTTGAAGAGACATAAAGTCTGGGCGTCGCAGCAGGGAGCCGTTACTATTTCCATTCCTTCTCGCAGAAGCCTTTGTGGTTCTCGAGCTCTCCGCTTCTGCTCTCCAGCGCTCTTGCCTCCTTTCGCCTCCAGCGACCCACCAAACGTCGGCGATGAGTCCCGCCAAGAACACGGGCAAGGCTGTCGCGAGATCCTCTTCTCAGGCGGCGCCAACTGAGGTCGTGCACGGCGCTGTGCTGCTCGGGGTGCGCGTCAATGACAAGGCGCTCTCCAAGGTCCGCTACCTGGTGGCGGACCGGACATACGAGCATGGCGCTACCGCGCTCAAGCCTGTGGCGCACGGGAAACGCCTGCGAGGTTTTTTCTCAGTCTTCCAGCAATGCGTCTCTGCCGGGCAAGTGCCGCCGTTCTCTCCATTCTTGGAGAGAACGGCGCTGGCCTTCTACCAGATTCAACTGCTGCATCTCCACCCCAACTCCGTCCTCATCCTCGCCGTGTTCGCCTACCACTGAGAGGCGTACTTGGGCCTAGAGCCCACGGTGGGGCTTTTCCGATGCTTCTACGCGCTCCGGAACACGGCGAAGAACGAGCGCTCGGGTGCGTCTCGTTCTGCATCGTGGACGGCATGGGGAGCGTATACATCCCCATGTCATGGAACGACGGCAAGGACGTCACTTTGGTGACGAAGAAGGTGGACGACTTCCGCCAACGGTGGTTCATTGTCGGGGTGGAGCAGCCCTGCGCCTTCCTCAAGGTCCCCGACGCGCCGCCCGTGAAGAACTCCCACTAGGGCAAGGCGCCCTTCGACGGCGCGCGGAACGCAAGCTTGATGGGCCGCCTGAGCATTCTTCGCGAGGAGGGCCTCACGGGGAAAATCATCATTGCGGACTTCGTGACACGCCGCATTGCTCCCCTCCATGCACATTCGGTGCCCATGTATGTATGCAGGCCCTCAAGACAAGATGCGGCTCCATCGTGAGGACAACGACAAGGACGCCGTCGACAACGTATTGTCCCCGCTCTTCATCAACCCGGTGGTGCCTGCCATGGACCAGCTCCCCATCACGCTCCGGCCGCTCCACCAGTACAACATGACCGAGCACATGGCTATCTTGGAGGGGATGCCCCTGTTTACCCTGCCAGGCCAGACGGGGAAAGAGGTGCCTGTGCCGGGGGTGCAGGAAGCGGAGGGAGCAGACTCTCCCTCTGCCTCGAGAGCTGGGCGAGGCGAGGAGGAGGCCACGGCAGGGGAGGTGTCCTCTTCGAGCCCCGAGCCGTTCACTGACGAAATTTGTGACATCTCGTGAGGTGATGATGATGCCTTCATGCTGGCGCCCTCGCGTCATCGGAGGCCACGGCGGGGCGGCGCGAGCCCCGCACCAAGGCGGCCGTGGACCGGTCCGGGGCGAGGCCTTCCGATGTACCCTCCGAGAGGAAAGTTGAGGCGCCTCTGGAGGGGTCCGGCGCCAAGGCCAAGCCCTTCTGGCGCTCGCTAGGCTTGGTTGGGGTTGACACCGGCGCCCAGCCGTCCGGGTAAATGTTTCTTGCGTTTAGTCGCTTGACTCTTACTGTAGCGTACCTGCACTTAAATTAAGCCAGATACCTGTGTATAGTGCAAATCCCTGGATCGATTCGTTTGCACACACAGTTTACGATATAATATCACAACAAAGTATCAATTTTATTACATTGATGATCCAGACTTACAAAATATTCAATACAAGTTGCATAGCATAAAGCTAGCTTTTAAAGAGTAAACAGCGGAAATAGGAAAGCAGTGAGTCTCCATCATCTTCATGTTGCCACAGGCGAAAAAATGTTGGTTGTAGACTCGAAACCTTTAAACGAAACCTCACTCGTCATCTGATCAATCTGCAATAAGAAAAATAGTGCAACAACGTGGGTCAGATTCCATAAAAAATGGAGTCTGGCAAGTGACACTATGGTGGACACTTAATGTAATAACTCTATAGCCTATATGCATATTTGGCTGGTGGAGTTCAAGGCTATTTTGCACAAATCCAATTTTTCCTAACTCTTTGGAAAACACTTTTCTTCTATTCGGGACATTCGTGGCATGAAAACCAATGTCTCATTCTACCCTTGTTCACCCATCATGTTTTATTTCTGAAGATGGAATGATGGAATCCTCCATTGACGTCCTTGATCAGCTGCTCAAATTGTCCACACCGGGGACACGGCTAAGTACTTAGTTTTACACTCTGCAGAGGTTGTGCACGTTCACCATTGTACCCATTCAACCCAAACTATCCTTTACACACTTATAGTGATAAGGAAAAGGACAAGAATGAGACGAGATCTTTCAGAAGCATTTTCCCTCCCACTCTGGCTTGACCCGTTCCACCTAACAACCCCTACATCTGCTTGTCAAGCCGGAGAGAGTCCACGCAACATAATTGATCAAGCCAGAGCCCATTGGTAATGGCTGCACGGGAAGCAACCGTCACTCGGGTGGCCATTCACAAGTGTACATACTTCAGGAACCATAGACATGGCCTGAGTAGCCACTCAACATAAACCATACAACCTCTTACCACCCAGGTGTTTCATTCTTAACTTAGTAGAATTTAGGTTTTCACAAAACAACATTTGCATAGCATCAATAATTCTTCTAAGTATTGCATAGGAACCTAGACACGGGAATAAGGAATTTCTACACAGGTTTAGCATAGCAATACTATCCTACACATGCTTATATACAAATATACTAAGTAATGCATATAGAAAATAATATGAAGTTTATGAGGTGTGCCACTTTCCTTTGAATGTTGTCGTTGTTCACAAACTCTTTTCAACAACGAACGTTTGCTCTCCGTTTAATCTAAACAATATAAGCAAACAACAATACAACAATCAACAAACAACAATCATCAAACATACATGCTCATATCTAGTGAACAAACAAGTTTCATACAACTTCTAAGGAAAATATGTTTATGCATGAGGTGCAAAATATTCCTAAAGACTAGAGATGTATGTCATGCTAAGAAAATATTTTAAGTTAATGCAAAGCGAAAATGGGTGTCAAAATGATTTTAAAGATGATAACATCATGATCAAATTTTTTTTAAGTCTTAAAAGACAAGACTAGGGAAGAGGGAAAAAGGTAGAAAGAAAGATGTAGTTGATCTTCCATGCTTCATCTCCAGACTTGTAGTTTTTCCTTCGTGATGTCTTGATTGAATTCTTGGTAGAGTTGAATAATCTTCAGACTATTGGCCCATTTAGGTGGGCTGCCCACTTTTCCTCCTTTTTAATTAATATTAAATATAATTAATTCATAATTAATATATTTAAATACAATTTAATCTCCCGTGACTCCAAAACAATTTTTGGACATTCCCGGAACCATTATAGACCTTCCCGGAACTCCTTCCGGAACACCGGAACTCTTTCCGGATTATTTCTCTGTTACCATTCACCACTTATATTATTCCAAAACTTTCTCCTAGTGTCGTTAAGATCTTAAGTCTTGTTACGCTATGGTCCGAGAACACTCCAAACATGGTCGACACCCTTCGCTCGCCAATGACCGCAGGGATACCTGGATGCATGTGACGGTCCCTGTGCATTCTACGAATATCATCGTTGAACCATAAACAAGATATTCATTCCCTTTGTTTCTACTACAATACCTTGTCCGAGATATGATCGTAGACATCCGATGCCCTGTTGTATCTCTTTACCGACATAGGTTATTAACTCGTATGTGATATTACATCTCCATGACCTAGTCATAAGCTGCGCAGCTATATAGACGTAATCTCACCGAGTGGGCCCAGAGTATCTTTCCATTACACGAATGAACAAATCCCGCTCTTAATTCATACGTCTCAACATACACTTTCGGGACACCCAAGATGGACACCTTTATTTTCATGCTATATAAGACACAAAGTTTGATGCTCTCAAAGTACCCCTACGGAGTAGCAATAAATACGATCTCACGGTCTAAGCAATAAGCTATAATATTACTTCCTATTGCAAATGACAAACATCATGATACGATCTTATTGCAATACTTTGCGTATGTCCTTCACCTTATTCTACCAATAAGATGACCCCATTGTCTACCGACGTCATTGTCCATGATCGAGAATCTCGATCAACTATTGCCCAATGGACTAGTTTATATAGAGGCTTACTAGGGACTCTGATTTGTCTGTGTATCACACGTGTATTAATAATTCTGATTAATTCAGTTATAGCATAATACAAATACATATCTTAATCTTATAAGATAATGTGATAAATACTATATATTTATTTGCCTCTGGGACATATCTCCTTCAGGGCAGTCGAGGGGGGAGCCTCTCCAGGCTTTCAGAGTCTCTTCAGGAGTTCGCTCACAGGAGAGTCTCTCCAAGCGTTTGGCTTGGTACTTAATCATCTCTTCGATAACGTCGCGTGCGAGAGCTGTGGATAGTCTTTCCACTGGGTCGACAGACAATGATATCTCTAACACATAAGCCAAGTCACTTCCCGGCTGACACAAAAGCGGAATAGAAGGAGAAGTACCGCACATGCGTGATTATTCCACTGTAGCATTGACATGTTGATAGGGGACAAGGCATGGGCAAGACCTGTCTCGTCCTTGACACGAAGACCATTATCAACTAGCTCGGCGCCGCCATTCGGGTAGGCCACGTCGATATGACCGTTAACCCGAAGACACTGCCAAGTGGACCCGGGGAAGTTAGGGGTTCCGGTCAACCCGGCCGAAACTCTATAAATATCGCCATAACTCCTCCTGCAAGAGGCACGCCCAGACTGAAGGTATACTTATTGCCCTGAGCATTGCTCTCTCCCTCCCTCTAGCATTTAGTGTTCTTGTGTTCTTGAAGGAAAACAGCTTAAGGAGCAACTTGTAGATCTTGTGACACACATATAGGAGAGGGACTGAAGCAGGAGTAGAGTTGTTACCTTCTCACGAGGGCCCCGAACCTGGGTACATCGTGGTGTTTTCGTGGTTTTGGTTTTGGTTCTCCGGTTCATGGAGTTTCTTTGTCGTTCTTGCGAGTTCTTGAGCTCTTGCGTGCACCTTCCGGCATGCAAGCGCACCCCGGACCCCCAACGCACTACCAGCCCCCAACTTTAGCCACCTCGTGGCATATGTCGTGACACCACCACGACAATTCCATCGAAATTGAGCCGTACCTTCCGATAGTTGGATGGAGACCAAACAGAAGAGCAAAGCTTTCCAAGATGCTTGTCTTGTTCCAAGTAAACTTCGCATGAACAAAACATTTGGTGGGGAGGAACCCATCACCTGAGCAATAGTGTCTCTCTTGTTTCGTACAATTGCATATAGATCCGAAAATTATTCTTTGAGCGGGTATTGGCCTAGCCATTTATCCTTCCAAAAGCGAATTTCCGATCCATACCTAATTGAGAAAGAGCCATGTGGGAAAAATACTTTTTGGTAGCCATGAGTCCAGCCCAAAAGTGTCAATCACCAGACTTCCAAAGAACCTGAGATACCGCTTGATTACCCACATACTTTCTCCTAAGGAGGGTTCGCGAAACTCCCTCTTCCGAAAGAAGCTCGAGGAGCCACTTGCCAAGAAAGGCTCTGTTCTTGAACTGAAGGTCATGAACCGAGCCCTCCTTGTTCTTTAGGGCAACAAACCACACTCCACTTGGTCATTCGATATATTTTCTTCTCACTGTCCCCTTGCCAAAAGAATCTCGACCAGAAAAAACCAAATCGTTTAAAGACTCCTTTGGGCAACTTGAAGAAGGAAATCATGTACATCACCATATTAGTTAGGACTGAACTTATGAGAACCAATCTTCCACCAAGGGATAATAGTTTGCCTTTCAATCTATTTAAACGTAATTGGAGCTTCTCCTCCACCTTTTTCCACTCAACATTTGTAAGCTTCCGATAATGAATCGGGATACCCAAATAGTTGATAGGAATTGACCTCGCTCACAGCCAAAAAGATCAACATACAAGGCGTCGTCTTCTTGAGCCTCTCCAAAACAAAACAATCACTTTTATGGAAATTAATCTTAAGGTCTGACAGTTTCTCAAAGGCTGACAATATCTTTACTATTAAATGGGAGTTGGTTCTTGGTACGCTTCGGGTAGAAACGTCCCGCCGCGAGATGGTCAGCTTCCGCGTGATTGCTTGTATGGACTGGCCAAACAAAACACCAATAGCCTCGCACCTCTCTCTGCCCCGTCCCCGACCCCGAGCGAATGAAGCCCTATCTAGGGTTCATTCTCCCCGTCGCCATTCGGTAGAGCTTCTACGGCAGTGCGGCGCCGCCTACCTCCTCCGGTAGGAGGAACAAAACTAAGGTAGCACCTCCCCGCTCCTGTCTCTTGGTCGATGTCGGAGAGTGACTCCCATGGAACAGGGATAGTCACACCCTGAAGAGAATTTCGGGAGAGGGATTGAACACGGAGGTCAAGCGACCCTCGAGAGTCACGACGACGGTGCCCGCCGGGCCTGGAGAGGAACACCCACGATAGAGATGGACAGCGGCCTGTATCCTGGTTCACGACCCTCAGGAGGAGGTAACACCGCTACTCCTGCTTGTCTATATTGCATTGCAGAGGTTACAGTTCAACTGAGCTGGCCGAGGGCTCTCTTGATGTAGTTCATGCTTGGAGAAGGACGCAATGGTCGTCTTCCTCCTCAAGCCGAAGGCTATCCTACTAGCTGGGCAAGGGTTTACAAGTGTTTAGCAAGCAATTCGCCGACCTCCTGCTACGGTGGAGCTCTGGCTCCTTTTATAGGCGTTGCGGGCGTCTTCCTTGCGTCGGACGTCCAAGGTGGGCTCCCACACGGCAGTGGCGCGAAGGAGTTAGAGTCCACCGCTGTTGAATCCTCCATGGACGCGATCCGTTGCTGATAAAGTTGGGCGCGGTGGCCGACAGGCTGCAGACCGCACAGAACAGCTGGCAGGGGTTGCAGTGATCGTGGTGGAGCCCACGATGACGATGTTCTTGGAGCGTTGCGCTGTCCAGCCAGTTTATCGCCAGAGAGGAAAGTTTCAGCTGTCCTCGCGCAGGCGGCGCAACTTTGTTGACCCCTTTATCACAAGAATAGCAATAGGAGTGCTCGTGTCCCTACAACACTTTCTTGGCCGCGAAGCTTCTCCAGAGGGCCGAGGCGGCCCCCGGAGGAATTCCTGTTGACTTCTCTCCAGGGGGGTGGAGCCTCGGGAGAGTCTCTTGAAGCGCAGGTCCTCTTCGGGCCTTCACTTCTTCTTCAGGCCCTCAAGAGGAGTTGGCTCTCGAGGGTCTCTCCAAGCGGTGGCTTGGTCCTTAGTCGTTTTGTCTGATATGCCAGCGTGCGAGGCCCTGCACACCCCAGTCCTCACTGGGCCGACAGTAGCCCCCGGGCCCGCGATGGGAGCAATTGAGCCCATGGGCACAGGCGGAGCATTGTGGGCCCAAAGTGTCCGGCCGGACTGAGCCACGCGTCGCTCAGACGAGTGACGGCTGCGCACGATCTGGGGCGCGTGTAGTTGGTGGTCCCACCACGCCCTGGCAACTACACCTTGAAGAGACATAAAGTCTGGGCGTCGCAGCAGGGAGCCGTTACTATTTCCATTCCTTCTCGCAGAAGCCTTTGCGGTTCTCGAGCTCTCCGCTTCTGCTCTCCAGCGCTCTTGCCTCCTTTCGCCTCCAGCGACCCACCAAACGTCGGCGATGAGTCCCGCCAAGAACACGGGCAAGGCTGTCGCGAGATCCTCTTCTCAGGCGGCGCCAACTGAGGTCGTGCACGGCGCTGTGCTGCTCGGGGTGCGCGTCAATGACAAGGCGCTCTCCAAGGTCCGCTACCTGGTGGCGGACCGGACATAGGAGCATGGCGCTACCGCGCTCAAGCCTGTGGCGCACGGGAAACGCCTGCGAGGTTTTTTCTCAGTCTTCCAGCAATGCGTCTCTGCCGGGCAAGTGCCGCCGTTCTCTCCATTCTTGGAGAGAACGGCGCTGGCCTTCTACCAGATTCAACTGCTGCATCTCCACCCCAACTCCGTCCTCATCCTCGCCGTGTTCGCCTACCACTGAGAGGCGTACTTGGGCCTAGAGCCCACGGTGGGGCTTTTCCGATGCTTCTACGCGCTCCGGAACACGGCGAAGAACGAGCGCTCGGGTGCGTCTCGTTCTGCATCGTGGACGGCATGGGGAGCGTATACATCCCCATGTCATGGAACGACGGCAAGGACGTCACTTTGGTGACGAAGATGGTGGACGACTTCCGCCAACGGTGGTTCATTGTCGGGGTGGAGCAGCCCTGCGCCTTCCTCAAGGTCCCCGACGCGCCGCCCGTGAAGAACTCCCACTAGGGCAAGGCGCCCTTCGACGGCGCGCGGAACGCAAGCTTGATGGGCCGCCTGAGCATTCTTCGCGAGGAGGGCCTCACGGGGCAAATCATCATTGCGGACTTCGTGACACGCCGCATTGCTCCCCTCCATGCACATTCGGTGCCCATGTATGTATGCAGGCCCTCAAGACAAGATGCGGCTCCATCGTGAGGACAACGACAAGGACGCCGTCGACAACGTATTGTCCCCGCTCTTCATCAACCCGGTGGTGCCTGCCATGGACCAGCTCCCCATCACGCTCCGGCCGCTCCATCAGTACAACATGACCGAGCACATGTCTATCTTGGTGGGGATGCCCCTGTTTACCCTGCCAGGCCAGACGGGGAAAGAGGTGCCTGTGCCGGGGGTGCAGGAAGCGGAGGGAGCAGACTCTCCCTCTGCCTCGAGAGCTGGGCGAGGCGAGGAGGAGGCCACGGCAGGGGAGGTGTCCTCTTCGAGCCCCGAGCCGTTCACTGACGAAATTTGTGACATCTCGTGAGGTGATGATGATGCCTTCATGCTGGCGCCCTCGCGTCATCGGAGGCCACGGCGGGGCGGCGCGAGCCCCGCACCAAGGCGGCCGTGGACCGGTCCGGGGCGAGGCCTTCCGATGTACCCTCCGAGAGGAAAGTTGAGGCGCCTCTGGAGGGGTCCGGCGCCAAGGCCAAGCCCTTCTGGCGCTCGCTAGGCTTGGTTGGGGTTGACACCGGCGCCCAGCCGTCCGGGTAAATGTTTCTTGCGTTTAGTCGCTTGACTCTTACTGTAGCGTACCTGCACTTAAATTAAGCCAGATACCTGTGTATAGTGCAAATCCCTGGATCGATTCGTTTGCACACACAGTTTACGATATAATATCACAACAAAGTATCAATTTTATTACATTGATGATCCAGACTTACAAAATATTCAATACAAGTTGCATAGCATAAAGCTAGCTTTTAAAGAGTAAACAGCGGAAATAGGAAAGCAGTGAGTCTCCATCATCTTCATGTTGCCACAGGCGAAAAAATGTTGGTTGTAGACTCGAAACCTTTAAACGAAACCTCACTCGTCATCTGATCAATCTGCAATAAGAAAAATAGTGCAACAACGTGGGTCAGATTCCATAAAAAATGGAGTCTGGCAAGTGACACTATGGTGGACACTTAATGTAATAACTCTATAGCCTATATGCATATTTGGCTGGTGGAGTTCAAGGCTATTTTGCACAAAATCCAATTTTTCCTAACTCTTTGGAAAACACTTTTCTTCTATTCGGGACATTCGTGGCATGAAAACCAATGTCTCATTCTACCCTTGTTCACCCATCATGTTTTATTTCTGAAGATGGAATGATGGAATCCTCCATTGACGTCCTTGATCAGCTGCTCAAATTGTCCACACCGGGGACACGGCTAAGTACTTAGTTTTACACTCTGCAGAGGTTGTGCACGTTCACCATTGTACCCATTCAACCCAAACTATCCTTTACACACTTATAGTGATAAGGAAAAGGACAAGAATGAGACGAGATCTTTCAGAAGCATTTTCCCTCCCACTCTGGCTTGACCCGTTCCACCTAACAACCCCTACATCTGCTTGTCAAGCCAGAGAGAGTCCACGCAACATAATTGATCAAGCCAGAGCCCATTGGTAATGGCTGCACGGGAAGCAACCGTCACTCGGGTGGCCATTCACAAGTGTACATACTTCAGGAACCATAGACATGGCCTGAGTAGCCACTCAACATAAACCATACAACCTCTTACCACCCAGGTGTTTCATTCTTAACTTAGTAGAATTTAGGTTTTCACAAAACAACATTTGCATAGCATCAATAATTCTTCTAAGTATTGCATAGGAACCTAGACACGGGAATAAGGAATTTCTACACAGGTTTAGCATAGCAATACTATCCTACACATGCTTATATACAAATATACTAAGTAATGCATATAGAAAATAATATGAAGTTTATGAGGTGTGCCACTTTCCTTTGAATGTTGTCGTTGTTCACAAACTCTTTTCAACAACGAACGTTTGCTCTCCGTTTAATCTAAACAATATAAGCAAACAACAATACAACAATCAACAAACAACAATCATCAAACATACATGCTCATATCTAGTGAACAAACAAGTTTCATACAACTTCTAAGGAAAATATGTTTATGCATGAGGTGCAAAATATTCCTAAAGACTAGAGATGTATGTCATGCTAAGAAAATATTTTAAGTTAATGCAAAGCGAAAATGGGTGTCAAAATGATTTTAAAGATGATAACATCATGATCAAATTTTTTTTAAGTCTTAAAAGACAAGACTAGGGAAGAGGGAAAAAGGTAGAAAGAAAGATGTAGTTGATCTTCCATGCTTCATCTCCAGACTTGTAGTTTTTCCTTCGTGATGTCTTGATTGAATTCTTGGTAGAGTTGAATAATCTTCAGCCTTGATGATTTTTGTATCACCTGGGCTGGTCTTGGATTTACTTAGTCTTCATGAAGTCTCAGAGAAGAAGAAGGGACAGAGAGAAAGACTTAGAGAATAGAAGGGAGGTTGGCCTTCTTGAACTTCTTCTCACTTTTCTTCTAAGTGCTTGACATCTTGGGATGCTTACAGAGTCTGTTTTCTTCTAAGTCATTCATTGGTCTTCTAGCTCCATGTTGAAAATCCTAAGTGTCTAAGTGTATCACTTTACCGAAATGCTAAGTTGAAAATATATCTAACTTAGAGAAATGGGGAAGGAGTTTTCTTATGGGAAATATAACTACAAAATAAAATATGATATGCATGAAATGCAATTTTTAATCAGATGAACAATTATGCTAATGCAATTTAATTAATTTCTATTTTCACAAAATATAATAAAGGGATAAATATAAGATTAAAGTTTTATGTGATTTAAATTTTTATAACAAAATTTTATAATTAGTATTAATAGACATAGGGGATTTAAATACATTTATTGCAATTGGATTTATCAAAAAATAATGTTTATATTAAAAGTTATGTTGAAAATATTCAAACTATTCAATTTAAATATATAAATATGAATGCATTCAAATATTACTCAAAAATATTTTATAACAGAGGCATCACACTACAAATATTCTAAAGTTTCTAAAACTATTTTATTTGCAATTTTTGGGATTATAGATTTAAAGTTATGACAAATATAATCAAATCTTCCATTTGAAATTTGAATATTTTAAACTTAGTCAAATTTAAATTTGGCAGATATAAAATATTCTACATGTCGAGGGCTTTCCAAAAATATAAAGTTTGTTAAATTTGGATAAGTGGTTAAAAAGTTATGACAGATCTAAGTGGCAGGGACTTTTCTGCGAAAATGCCAATTAAATCTAAATAAGAAATTCATTTTCCATGTGGCAGCTGACTGGGCGCTGACTGTGCGCTGACTGTGCGGCTGACGTGGATAAGTGGATAGATCTGGGCCGTCAGATCTGGATCTGGCAGTCCAGATGAAATCGTACCGGTTGGTGTTAAAGATCTAATCGTGGCCGCTGGATCTTAATCGTACGGCTCAGGAGAAGAGGCTCACCGTGGCGTCGCGGGGCGGTGGCTCGTTCGTGGACGGTGCCGTCGCGGTGGTGGTTCCCCGGATGCGTGGATGGTCTCCCCGGGTGCGGCGCTTCACGGCGGAGAGATTGGTGGCGCATGCGTCGTCTCTTGCGGCCAGGAGCGGCGTGGAGGCGCGGGCGGAGCTACGGCAACTCCGGCGAGCTCGGTCGAGCTCGTTCTACTCGCCTTTCTGCATGAAAGAAATAGCCCGAGGGCATGAGCAGGTGCACAAGGACGCGGGGAAGAAGAGGGGGTCGGTCTCGGGTTCTTCTTTACCTCGCCGGGGATCGAAGGAAACGGCGGCGGCGTTGTGCGGCTCCGGCGAGCTTCAACTCGAGCAGCCTGACGGCGAATTGACTAGGGTTTTCGGGGGAAACGAGGAGGAGAGGCAGGGGATTATATAGGGTAGGAGATGGGAACCAATCCCGCACGAATCGCGTCCAATTTGGAGAGAAATCCGGAGGCGCGATTTCCGGCCGGAGGAAGACGAGGATGACGTCAGCGATGACGTCATCCAGGTAATTTCCTTTTCTTTTTGATTGTTCTATTTAGTTCATAACTTTTGATTTAAGTGTCCAAATGAAGTCAAACAAATTTCTAAAAATTTGTAAAATTATTATCTTTGTGTTAAACCAGTTGTGGGCATGTTTTGAACATTTTTGAAAAATAATATTTTGAAATATTCATAGAATACAAACTTGACACTTTATGTTAAATTTAAAACTAGGGTTTAATTAATTGTATTTTTGGCTAAAATAAATTCTATGAAATACCCCATTCAAATAGGTTTGAATTGAAGTTATTTAAACTTATTTTGCTAAAATTATTCATCTTTATTTTGACATAATATTAAAATAACTAAATATAAATAATTTTAAGGAAATGGGAAATATATTAAATTCCATTTTTAATTCTAAATGTTTTGTGCACCATTACGTTTTTATATTATGCTTATTCATTGAAAACTACATAACAACTTTGGAAAAGATTTTAGATTTAATTCATTTCTTATATAGAACATATATTCATGAAATTCATTTTATGTTTTGTAAATAAAAGAAAATCTTTTAAGCTAATGAAATATTTATTTGGATAATTCATTAATTATAAAATAAATGAAGTTATTAAAGTTATAAACTATGGGCTTGTAATCTCCAAACTATGTTTTGAACTCAGGTAAATGAATAATAATCTTTTGGCAAATAGACAATGTTTTCAATAGTTTAAAATAACACTTGTAATTATTATTTTAATTTATGAATTGCTATTGTTAAGTGGTTGAAATCAAATACTAATAAAGAAAACTTTTATTTCATGAATATGGTTTTAAGGTTTGTAAAACATTTGTCAAATCAGATATTGAGGTTTTAATAATTACAATGGATAATAAATTGTTTAATTTGAAACCACTTTTAAAAATAATGATGCATTGAGATATTTGAATTAATAAACTATTCTATATGCTTGATATCTTTTATAGTTGGTTTCTTATGCATTTTAACATTTTATTTTAATAAAAACAAAAGTTTTAAATTTTAGTGATTTTTGAAGATTATAAAATGTTGGGATGTTACAGACTACCACCCTTAAAAGGAATCTCGTCCTCGAGATTCGGAGAAGCTAGAAAGACAAAAATGCTTGAATGATTCTTATAACTCGAGAGGTTTTGGGGAAAAGAAATATTTTGATATGGATCTTGAAAAAAGGGTAGTTTAGGATCTCTGTAACACCCCAAATTTTGGAAGCAACAAAAGCTTACTTAATAAAGACCCAAATTTCTGAGGGAACAAAAACTTTTTGAAATGCTTTACTTATGAATGTTTTTCACTCTTGTTTCCTTTGCTGTCTTGTTTTGTTTTGAATTGTGTTGTGTTGATGACCTCTCTATCTATCAACCTCAAAACTGAAGTTATAATATGACTTCTGAAAATCCAGGATTATGACAAGTAAAATAATACATATATCTTCTCCTATCTTATTCTTAACAAACTATAGTCATCATGAGGTCTTGATTTTAACAATTACCCAAAGGTAGTCTAATTAAGAAAATAAAAGAATTTCCAAAATTTTATGTTTGCAAAACTACAAAGGATTATATAGGGGGCTATGATATATTTTCACTTTAATGTGTTTCTAGTCTTAGCAATTTCCATTTAAAAAACTCCTAATTTAATATGTCTTTGGAGACTATTACTAGGAAGTGGTTTAGTCTTCTTTCCATAAAAATCTTGTCATTATGGTAGAAGATCTATCTTCACTCCTGTTCATTTTTAGCATTTCTAGAGCAGGTCCAATAAGGCTTATATTGTTAACCTTGGAAATACAAAACCCCTAGTATCATCTAAATCACCTCTATTTTCCTTTTATATTCTTATTTACATTTTACAAAATCCTTTGATCATTAATTCTTTATTGGGTTGAGTGCTATAATTTAAAGTGACCATATCTCTTTTATAACATAGCAACTTGCCATTTTGGTGTTTAGTGCATGTTGAACCTTTTGACCTAAACTCTTAAGCCTAATGCTTCACCCATATCCCTTATGACCAGCCCATCTTGTCTCCTAATTTTCTAGCTAAATGATTGACTAATCCATCCTTGCAAAGAGACTTAGTCTAGTCAGCCACAAACTCTTCTATATCTTAAACTCACACCACTCTCACCCATCCTCTGGTTTCTGGTGTATAATGTACCCCCACACCCTTGTTGTACCCATAGCACGACCATCCCAAAACCCTAGCACAGAAACCCTTTTGTCCTTTTCTCTGTGACATTTTGTCGAGCAGGTGATGGGCAGTAGAGAACTCACTCCATCCCCATGAGTTTCCATGAACTCCAGACAATGTGCTACTGTACAAAACGGTGCACATCGTCCTTACATCATTGCCCACCGCCCAGCTTTGCCAACCCCTGCCCGAGCCTCTTCTCTCTCCCTTTTGCCCATGCCCGAGGTGTTGAAGATGAGCACCGGCGTGGATAAGCTATGGCCTAGCTTTAATTCATTTCTGATAGATCTGTGCATGATAAAATTTTGAAATAAATTTTGTAGCGTAGCTAAGTGTTTTCTTAACCATGTGGCACTGTCCCTTCTCAAAAAATATATTTTTATGTGTGTGCTATGTCCAAAATTAGAAAACTTTAGTTATATGGAAAGCCAGTGAGAATACCTACCTAGATCTATAAGCCTTGCATGCAGGAGATGTTTATAACTAAAGTTATATCATGTTTAAGATTGACACCAGTACCACTTTGGTGATTTTTAGTTCTTAAAAAAAAATACTTTTTGGAGTAAATCCAATTTCATGTGGTAGATATTAGTACTAGCTATCATAGCCTAGCTTGGTAGAATTTTACCTCTTATATTTTGCTCTTGGTAGATTAGTTTCTAAAACAGTAGGTTATTACAATTTACAATGGGTATTCTTATTTTATGTTATTTGCATGTATCTAGTTTTACTTGTTTGTTCTTTATATGTTTGTGCAAATAGTTTAGGAGTATTTTTGTGGAGTAGCTTTGTGTTTTATTTAACATGCAACACTGGATTGGAATAAAAATAATTTATACATTATTAGGTACACTATTATTGCTAAAACATGTTTTTTCACTAAAACTGAGATATATGGATCTAGGAGTGTCCAAATTGAGTGAATCCTATTTCTACAGAAAGCTTAAGGAAATACCTATCCATAGAAATTAACCTTGCATACATGAGATATCTAAAACTAAAACTATATTCATTATGGTTTTGATATCAGTAGCATTTGCATGATTTTTAGCTACTGTTTGGTAATAACTTATGATGCAAATCCAGATTTCACCACTTCATATGGTTGCTAGGTGTACTGTGGTAGAAGGATTCTACTTTATGAACATTATCTTATGAGTTATGATTTATCTACCAAAACAGCAACATTTGGCTAATAGAAGTATTAGCTTTTAATCATCTGTTTTAGCAAATGTGAATTGTAGAAATATTACTAGTCAACTTTTGAAGATCAGAACCTTAACTCGACCATAACAATTTGGTTAAAACACTTTTATAGATGTGGTGCCTTGTTTACTTATGTTTAGCATTATTTACGTTGTACCCTAATAATAATATCAATTGTGTTTATATGTTTTGCTTGTGGGTATGTTTGTGTGTTATGTTTTATGTCTTTAAACATCATCTTATTTATATAATAAATGTAATGAGATAAATTCCTGTTTTACCTCAATTGTTTTGTGTTGATGTGCTTAGTAACCCATAAGTCCAGAAACTTAGGTTATCCTCTAATAATCGTAATAAATTTTCTAAAGGTATTGTTAGCCCATTCCCTTTAGAGTTTCACATAGTTCATCTTGTTTCCTAGGAGTTGCACTAATTTCATTTGTGTGTTATGCATGTGAATGATTGTTTTGTGTTAAATTTTATCCAGTAGTTCCTTGTGTTTTGCAATGCGTAATATATGACTTTCTTATCTTAGATAGTTGTCAACACTTGGTTGCCATGTGATTGTTTGTTTATTGGTTGAAGTGACCTTGATTGCGGTGTCCTGGTAAATAGGCCTAGTGCACCATTTTAGCTCCTAGTCATAAACTTGTTTGGACAGTGATGTTACCATTGTTTGTCTCTTAGTTACTTGATAGTGGGTGTTTCTTGAGCTAGTAACCTGTTTGCATGTGAGTGTGCTCAATGCTAGTGTTAATGTTAATACTTGTTTGTGTACTAAGATACTTTTGTCTGAAGTATTTCTGGAACTATTAAGATAATTTTGTCTGAAGTATTTCCTGAAGCCATTATAACAACTTATTAACTGATATAATAACCCTAAGTAATGTGTTGTTATAGTGTTCTGAAGAACTACCTTTTTTATACCTAGAGTTGTTGTGTACATTTTCTTAGGAAAATATATTGTTGTCTTAGCTCTATGGACTTTGTTGATTGTTGTTGTATAGCTAAAGGAGTTGTTTGCTGCTGTTTGTATCTCAGTGTCTTGTTCAATGCTTGCTGTTTGTCCTTGTGGCTTTGTCTTGTATTCTGAGTGCGGTTCATTTTCCTGTTTACGACGTTAGATACGATCGGGAAGGAACGGGAAGTGAGGAATGAACCTGAGGAACATCAAGATCTAGACCAAGGACATATTGCTGAGTCAGGCAAGCCCACCTCACCACTATAATGAATCCAATTATTTTATCAAGCATGTTTTGTTTTCAAAATAAAATTATGCATGTTTTACTTCCTTTGTGGCACCTTGCCACCCGAAAACTATTTTACCAAATATTGTTTGGCTAAAGTTATCTGCTAGAATACTGTAGGTATTACAAACATAGTTTTACCTGATGAGCCTTGTTGTTGAAGGCTCCATCAAAAAGATTAAAATTTCTAGTAGACTACTTTCATCTATTTATCTCAAAACTATAGGATGTGGACATATTTTATAAACCTGTTTTACGGAGGAAAACCCGAGTTGCTGGGAGCAATCGGAGAGCAAGTGTTTTACTAAAACCCGAGTTGCTGGGAGCAATCGGAGATGTTTGCGAAAACCCGAGCTGCTGGGAGTAGTCTGAGGATTGGAGGTTGTTTTTTGAGAAAGTACTGCCCTAGCAGCCGCTCGAACAATTAACCCGTGCAACCACACTACCTGACATGGGTAGGGCTTAGCCGGAAGCTTGTCTGTGTTAGTGTTGGGGCTCTCATACTTTCTATGAGTGCTGGTCCCTCGAAGCTGGGTTGTCGTCCGGAAGAGACAATACACTGCTGCGGATCAGCAGCCGGACGATTACGGCAGGTCTCCTGACGTGGCGGTGTGGCGTCCCGAGGAAAGACCAAGAGGTCTAGTGGAGCACACGGTGACGAGGAGAACAAACCTACCGGGAGGTCCCGATAATAGGGTGGTCATAGTGGAAAGCTTTGATCGTATTATCCGGACCCCCGCATGTTGTCATATGACGGGCCGTGGCAGACACGGCAGAATGACCGATAGGTGTGGGTAAAGTGTGCAACCTCTGCAGAGTGTAAATCTATTCGAATAGCCGCGTCCGCGGTCATGAACGGTTGGAAAGGCCACTGATCTAGGCGTATGTGCAATTTGGTTTTAAAGAGAAAGTGGTTTGGAGAGGAAAACAAAGAGGCATCAAAGAGGTACCTGGGAGGTACGGAATTTGGGTGAGGATGATTGGTCTCGGGAGACAATCAGTCAAATCTCAAGGAAGGAAAAAGGGGTATCCCCATCCTAGTGCTTTTAAAGGTTTTACAAAAGAAATTTTTTGAACTTGGATATGTCCGTGCTATATCTAAGAGAAGAGAATTCTATCTCTAAATGTTTTCTTCAACAACGATACAGAGATGTCATATTGTCTATGTCTAATATCATGGTATTCGAAAACTAAGCCCTATAGTCGTATATAGCAGCTATCCTAGTTTTTGAAAAGTGTTTTATTGCATTATCATGAAAACTTAAGCCTTAGAGATGGTCTTGCGAGTACGTAAATGTACTCATATGGCTATGTCCCTGGATATTCAAACGTCCAGGTTTTCAAAGAGGAGAGATACGACAAGAAGGAGGAGTACGCCGACGACTGCGCCAACTGAGTGTCCCGCTCAACTGCTCTGTGGGAATGCGTCAGGACGTGACGAGGGCCAACGCTAGCCGAAACTTCCGCTGATCCTTAGTTAATATTCCTCCAGTGCGACGATGTTTGCAGGCTTGGTCATGTGACCAGTATTTATGTAAGTCTTATGTTATTCGAGTTGTATGATGTAACTTTGTATACCATGTTGGTTATGTGATCGCGATGCACTGATCATTGGGATCGTGCACGTGGGCATCTCTGGCTGGTAGTCAGAGGGGTCCTCACAATCTCCGGGTTTATGCAACACAGATTAATTTAACTGGGTGGCTACCACCCTTTAAACAAATTTTTGTGGTCAGTCTAGAAACTTTGTTTGATCTTGTTTAGTTCTCTGACGTAGAGCGTACAAGTATTCAAAATAAAATGGCATGTGGTGGATACGGAAAATTTTAGCACTCACGTTTTCCACTCGGTTCTTGGAGAGATTTATCCTTCTTCCACTCAGGGCAGCCACTGGCATAGTGTCCCTTTTCTTTGCACTTGTAGCAACTTATGTGGCTAAGATTTTTCTTGGATTTAACCTTTTGTCCTTGTTCCTCCAGGGTCTTCATGAGAGACTATTGCATTCCTTCCTTGGTTTGCTGGTTAGCTTATTGCACCCAGGGATAAAGTTGACACTGAATTGGGACATGGTTTGTTCCCACACACAGGAAGCAAGTAACCTGACTTGTGAGGCATCCTTTAACTGGACGTCTGGTTTGACCATGGGGCCACTCATCAGGACATTCTTTGGACGTATGTCCTATCTCTCCACAAGTTTTGCATGCCTTTGGTTTGGTCATAAGGTCCTCTTCAAAAACACTATGGTTTTGATCAATCTCAGGCAGGTGGTCATTGATCACATTCTGACTCTGGTTCCTTAACAGTAGTCGCATAGTTGGGTACAATTCATTGTTGTTGATACTGGGGTGAGACATCTGTTTGTTTTAGAAAATAAATGAGTTGAATTATATGTACTATGGAGAAATCCTAATTCAATAATTCAGAACAAGGCAACCAATTCCTAACATAGTCGATCAACATGATTCAAACACAAGCAAACACATACATGTAAAATTTCAAACTTATTTTGAGAAATCGAACTAATCGTTTATCGAACGAAACACACCAATGTCATCGAAATACAAAAGTGACAGTACTGCCATACCACAATTTGATAGGTCAATACACTAAATTGATACGATAAGCTAAATAAGATAAATGGTGGTCCCTCTAACGTGGTTTTAATTGCTTCACTTATTCCTCTTTGATCTCACGCTTGCGCTTCATTGTGTGGTTATTCGCCACAGGTGTGACTTCTCCCTCAGTTGACTCTTCAGAAAGCACCTCTTCAGAGCCTTCTTCCTCCTGTTCCTCCTCCTTTACAGTTGCGGTTACAGCCACATCTCCAGTGCCTTGGTCACCTCCTTCTTCAGCTACTGGCGGTGGTGGAGGTGGATTGAGTTGCGCCTCAAGTGTGGCAATCTGCTCATCTTTGTCAAGGTTCTGCAAATGTAGGTCATGGATTAGTTCCTCCATATGTCCAACAAGGATTTCAGAAGTCTGGAGTTCTTGGGTTTTTGCGTGTATGACGGCTCGGGCATGATCCGCGATGTCATAAGCTTGTTGCACCTTTCTGGTCAGGCAGTTGATGAGAAAATCTAGGTCTTCAAACATTTTTTTAATGATAGGCAGGTCCAAGCGATTTCCGTGTGAGCCAGTGAGTGGCCATGCGCATCCCTCTTCCCAAAGGCACGGAAGGGCGATTCCGGTGCTAGCTTGTTGCGATACTTATAACACAAACGGGCCATTAAGTCCACCATAGCTATGTTCACTCCTTCAATCCACTCTGGGTAGTAGGTGACATAGTCCACGGGCTCGAAGTCTGGCATCGTGGGATCTGGGGTCATGATTGTGCGGATTTCCCAACGCGTCACATTAGGTATGTCGGTCTCCTTCTTCCTTTCTCGGGAATAGGGCGGTGGTAGCTTCAATTGGCTTGTCAACCTGGACAGCTGCCTCCCAAAGATGAAATCCGACAAAACACCAGCATACGCGGTCTCAGTGTACTCTCCCATCTAGAATTTTGAACAGGTAAGAGTATTAGAATTTAAAGCGAAAAGGAAAAAGATACAAGACAATAAAATTAATGTAAAAATAGAAAGGTAATTTTAAAATTTCTCAAGTTTGAAACCTATTATATTTAAAACTATTTAACTTTTGGCCTCTGTCCAATCCTAGGGGTTTCGAACCTACAGGCAACACAGTGCTCTGATACCATCTGTAGCGTACCTGCACTTAAATTAAGGCAGATACCTGTGTATAGTGCAAATCCCTGGATCGATTCGTTTGCACACACAGTTTACGTTGTAATATCACAACAAAATATCAATTTTATTACATCGATGATTCAGACTTACAAAATATTCAATAAGATTTGCATAGCATAAAGCTATCTTTTAAAGAGTAAACAACGGAAATACGAAAGCAGTGAGTCTCCATCATCTTCATGTTGCCACAGGCGAAAACATGTTGGTTGTAGACTCGAAACCTTTAAATGAAACCTCACTCGTCATCTGATCAATCTGCAATAAGAAAAATATTGCAACAACGTGGGTCAGATTCCATTAAAAATGGAGTCTGGCAAGTGACACTATGGTGGACACTTAATGGAATAACTCTATAGCCTATATGCATATTTGGCTGGTGGAGTTCAAGGCTATTTTGCATAAAGCCAATTTTTCCTAACTCTTTGGAAAACACTTTTCTTCTATTCGAGACATTCGTGACATGAAAACCACTTTCTCATTCTACCCTTGTTCACCCATCAAGTTTTATTTCTGAAGTTGGAATGATGGAATCCTCCGTTGACGTCCGTGATCAGCTGCTCAAATTGTCCGTACCGGGGACACGGCTAAGTACTTAGTTTTACACTCTGCAGTGGTTGTGCACGTTCACCATTGTACCCATTCAACCCAAACTATCCTTGACACACTTATAGTGATAAAGAAAAGGAGAAGAATGAGACGAGATCTTTCAGAAGCATTTTTGTAACACCCCATTTCTATTAGCTTTAGCACTTTAGCATTGTGGTGTTATTCTAGATTTTCACTCCTAGCAAAACCTTTTGTGTGTGTAGAATTTTGAGTCATGATTTAATTTCTTTGCACACCTTATTCTTGTTGTGCTCCACTAGCATTCCATGATTATTGAAAGCACTAAAACCTCAACAACAAAAATAAAATATCAACTATTAGGATCTTCATGGTTGTTAAAACTTAGCCAAACTAGGAGCAAATATTAAGCAAACCATAATTGTTTTTGACATGCGTCTGAACCATTTTAGTCTAAGGAGTATATAGTTTCATACCCTGTTCCAAACCCTCTCAAAAGAACTCGTTTGCACCTAAATATCACTAGCTTTTGGAGCCATCAAATTAACATGACCATTTGAGTTATTCTTTTCCTTCTCACTAAAAGTTTTCTTTTCCTTGAGAGTCAAATGAGGTGTTTTGACTTGGGAATTTATAAACTCAGTAATTTCTCCTAATTTAGGTGAGTTTGGGGTATTGAATCATTTTGTTTTTGTGGGTCATGTTTGAATAATTCAAACTTAGGTTTTGAAAATCCTTTGAGCAATTTACTCAAACCTTTTACATTTTTCTCTCTCACTCTTTTCTACTCCACCTTCTGGAAAAGGAGAGCAGCAACCCCACCCCTGGACCCACTTGTCATGGACTTGGGTCACCCCCCCTACTCTCTTATACTTTTCCCTTTCCTATCACCCAACCGGAGCAACCCTCCTCTCTTCTCACTGGCTAGGTCGAGTCACCCCGACCAGCACACTCTCTGTCCCCTCTCCACCGCCCCCCCTGAGCCAGTAAGAACGAGGGAGAGCCACCCCTCCCTCTCTCCTGCCCGAGACAACCCTAGATCGGGTGAAACCCATTATATCCACCTGAGCCCCTCCTCTGCTCATTTCTCCCCCTCCCTGGCACCTTCCCATCCCACTCCTCTCCTCTCTGGCGAAATCCATCGAGCTCCCTCCCCCATTTGCTCTCGAGGAGGAGAAAACTCACTCGGTACCCGACGGCAAGAAATGGCTCTAGCCGATGTTTTTCTCCACCATTTCTCGCCATTGTTGGCTCTCTGTGACCCCCTGCTCGAGCTCTAACTCCTCCCCTCTTTCCTCTTTGCTCCAGGTGCACAGACCCGTCACCCTAGTCCCCGACCCGAGCTTGGAGGAGGCACCATGGCGGCATGCAGAGGACCTCCCCGGCGTTCCTTTGCGTAGGGATCTGCTGCCCTACTTCTTCTCCGCCGAACCCCACCCTCCGCTCGAGCTCTGGACGTCCGAGGTGAGCTCCTCGTCGCGTCCCTCTTCTTCCCTCTCTTTTTTTCGGTTTCCCTCTCGTGTCACCGGCGCGGGGAAGAAGAAAGGCCCAGGGCCATCCGATCTAAGATCGACGACCCTGTTTGAACCCCCCCTTCTAATCTCCACCGTTCGCTCCAGATCCGGCGACCGCGCACCGGTTCGCCAGTGCGCGCTCTGCGACCGGGCCGGCCCAGTTCGCCCACGCGGCCCATCGCCAGATCCAGCCGTTTCGGCCTGTTTTCCTCTTAATCTTATTTCCTGTCATTTTTCCAGTAAATCAATAGTCTAGCTTTTAATCATCTGTGGTAAATCCAGAGTTTCTAAAATGATGGGATTAATTTTGTAACCTGCATGCACGTTTTCTTAACCATGTGGCATTGGATTTGTTCCAAAATGTGTTTCCTGTTGTGTGTTAAAATAGATCTAGTAAAAAGTACCAATTTCACCATTTGTTTAATAACTTGTGTTTTATAAATCCAAATCATGCAATCTTGGATCTGTTGGAAAGCTTGTAAGAATGTCTATCTAGATTGGTAAATCTTGCATGCAGGAGATTACTCTAGCAAAAGTTGTTTCTAGTCTAAGAATAACATTAGTAGATGTTTGGTGATTTTTAGTTCTTAAATGAAAACACTTTTTGAGGTAAATCCACTTGGAAGTGTTTTATATGAGTTGGAAGTATCATGTGCCACAAAGGTAGATTTTTCCTGTAAATATTTATTACTTATTGGGCAAATCTCTGAAAGTCAGGGAGATATTCTCTTAAAATGCATTTCTGTAATTTCAGAGATTATTGCATGTCTAGTTTTGTTTGGTTGAGCCACCTTTGCCCCTAGATTGATGTTTGGGATATTTTTTTTGGGATAGCCACATGTTTTATCTAACTTACCCCACTGGTTTGGCACCAAAATAATCCATAGTATTTTCTGAACTTAAATAGTAGTCAGAAGTTTAAGTTATCTTAAAACAAGAATAACTTGAGATAGGAGTAGCCAAATTTGATGAACAAAATCTCCACTTAAAGAGAAAACTCATATCTCAACAGAACGGTTAATTGTGCATACAAGAGATATATAAAACTGAGTCTATCTTCTGTTTGAGTTTGACATCAGTAGCTCTTATCTGATTTTTGATTAGTATTTGGTGATAGATTTTCATGCTCAGCTAATTTTCAGAGATCCATATAGTGATTAGGAGTAATATGCTAGAAGGGTTTAATTTTAGGAGCAGTACCTTAGGAGTTATGCCTTTTTCATGTGAACAGCCTTTGATGAGCATTTAAATGCATCAGTTGTATTTTCTGTTTGTGATGCTTGTTTAGGATTTACACTAGACTCGTTTGTTTTTCATGTTACGGTAGAACCGCAACCCGAGGAAGAGCAGTACGAGGTAGCTGAGCACAACTACGAAGAAGAACAAGACCAGGGGCAGTACTCTGAGCAAGGCAAACCCACCTCACCATTATAATGAATCCTATTATTTTGGACAAGCATGTTTTGTTTTCAAAATAAAATAATGCATGTTTTAATTCTTTTGTGGCAACTTGCCACCCGAAAACTATTTTACATAATATTGTTTGGCCAAAGTTATCTACTAGAATACTATAGGTGTTACAAAAAGAGTTTATTTGGTGAGCCTTCTTGTTGAAGGCTCCATCAAAAATATTAAGTTTTCTAGCAGTCTACCTTCATCTACTTACCTCAAAACTATAGGATGGGAACCTGTTTGATAAAACTGTTTTATGGAGGAAAACCTGAGTTGCTGGGAGCAATCAGCGAGAAAGAAATGTTTTATGAAAACCCGAGATGCTGAGAGCATTCAGAGAGGTTGCGAAAACCCGAGATGCTGAGAGCATTCGGAGATGTTGCGAAAACCCGAGCTGCTGGGAGCAGTCGAAGATGGAGGTTTAATTTCGAAGTCCCTACTGCCGCCCGAACAATTAACCCGTGCAACCACACTACCTGACATGGGTAGGGCTTAGCCGGAAGCTTGTCTGTCTTAGTGTTGGGGCTCTCGTACTTTCTATGAGGGCTGGGCCCTCGAAGCCGGGTTGTCGTCCGGAAGAGACAATACACTGTTGAGGACCAACAGTCGGACGATTACGGTGGGTCTCCCGACGTGGCGGTGTGGCGTCCCGAGAAAAGACCAGGGGTCTTGTGGAGCACACGGTGCCGGGGAGAACAAACCTACCAGGAGGCTCCGATACTAGGGTGGTCATAGTGGAAAGCTTTGATCGTGTTATCCGGACCCCCGCATGCCGTCGGATGACGGGCCGTGGCAGACACGGCGGAACAACCGATAGGTGTGGGTAAAGTGTACCACCTCTGCAGAGTGAAAATCTATTCGAATAGCCGCGTCCGCGGTCATGGACGGTTGGAAAGGCCACTGGGCGTCTGGAGAAAGAAGTTGTTTTATAAAGAAAAAATGTTTATGTGGAAATCAGGAGGTACTTGGGAGGTACGGAATTTGGGTGAGCATGATTGGTCTTGGGGAGACAATCACTCCAATCTCAAGGAAGGAAAAAGGGATATCCCCATCCTAGTGTTTTCAATAGTTTTACAATAGAAAGTTTTGAACTTGGATATGTCTTTGCTATATCCAGGAGAAGAGAATTCTATCTCTAAATGTTTTCTTCAACAAAGATACAGAGATGTCGTATTCTCTATGTCTAAAATCATGGTATTCGGAAACTAAGCCTTATAGTCATATATAGCCGCCATCCCAGTTTTCGAAAAGTGTTTTCTGGCATTACCATGAAAACTTAATCCTAGAGGTGGTCTTGCGAGTACGTAATTGTACTCATATGGCTTTGTCCCTGGATATTCAAATGTCCAGATTATAATGAGGAGGCCTACGTCGAGGAGGAGGTGTATGAAGACGACTACGCCACTTAGCTGTCACCGGTCAACTGCACTTGTGGGATCAGCGCTCGGAGATGTTAAGAGCCGTCGTTAGCCACGAGCTTCCGCTATCTTAGTTAATTCCGTCCTGCGTGACGAGGTTTGTTGACTTTGGTCGTATGACCGTCTATGTGTTGTAAGACTTTTATTCGTACGACTTGAATGATGTAACTCTTTGATACCTATGTAGGTTATGTGATTGCGATGCACTGATCATTGGGATCATGATCTTTTACATAACGTGGGCATCTCAGACTTGTTTCGAGGGGTCCTTACAGACTTGGCATCAGAGCCATCGTTGACCTTAGGAGACTTTAGCTAGGTTGGGCGTCGACGTCATGCAAAAATGTTTTTCCTAAAAATCTAGGAGAGATAAATAAAATGTGCAGAATATACTGCTATCCCCTCCCCTCTGTTGTTGGTTACTGATTAATATTATACATGCATTAAACCTCATGTTTTTACCTGTTTAAAATTTTGCGCACCGTTCACTAATTCAACCTCCATTTAAAATTTTGTGTAGATGAGCGGAGAGTTCTCGTCGTCGATTCAGTTGGGTGCTGTGCCCGACACTGGAGTTTCGCGCCTGTTCCAGGCAGACCTACTCCAGCTTACCAGGCACTTGAGGCGCCCGCTACCTGAGCTGCTGATAGGACGCTGTCTACCCATGGTTGGGGACGAGATGTCCTGGACCGTGAGGTGCATCCTTCGAGGACCGCTGGTGCCACCCTTCTCCGAGGAGCTGATTGAGGATGCCCTTGCATCGACTCAGATGGGGGCGTTTGTCACCGTGCTGCAGAGAGCTCTTGCTCACCTGGTGTGTGCTCACATCACCGAGCTGGGCGGCACCCGTTTCGAGTTTTACTCTGGCCTGGACGAGCAGAGTAACCCTGTGCCTCCGCATCCCCACCCCACTTTCGGGAACCACTTGGCCGAGCTGGGACTCCTCATCGAGTACACCCAGTCCCAGCTGGTCACTAGTCGTTTCGAGAGTGATCTTCGCCGTCTGAATCATGACGGTGCTGAGGTGCGGATCTCGGCAGCTGAGCTGAGGATCAAGGACCTAGAGACGCAACTCAAGGCGTCTCAGGACAAGCTGAAGACCGTGGAGCTGAATCTCAAGACCTCAAAGGAGCGTCTAGTGGAGTCCCAGACAGAGCGGAAGAAGGAGCGCAAGGAGCGTCGTTCCGTGTCTACGCGTTTCCAGACTACTCATTTCTACAAGTTCCATCTTGACGGTATGGTTGACATGCTCCGGTCGACCATTGATGACCGCGACGAGAGGATTAGCGAGCTGGAGAGCGAGGTGGAGGCGCTGAGTAAGGAGAACGATGATATGTTGCCTGATGATGAGGACCCTATGGAGGATATGGACATGGAGCCTGAGAGTGGACAGGACGACGACGACCTTCGAGGCAAGGACGGTGAGGACTCGGGGGCTGTAATGTCCGAGGACGAGGACCCCGACGAGCCACCTTTCGACAGTTATGCTGCCGTGGACGTGGAGTAGCTAGTTGCGTAGTACCTTTTGGGTTAGGGTCGAACCATCGCGATAAGTGGATGCGATTGTGTGGTCTAGTTAGTATGAGTGTGTGTTTGAATTATTGTAAGAATATGTCAGTTCAGGTGTTGTGGTTGTGAACTATGTGATGATGCTTTTCGAACCTTGCTATGGAGTGGATCATGTCTTATTATGAGTAATGTCTTGCTAAAATTTATATGCTGCTCTGTCTGATTGATGAACCCTTTTCCCAAAACCTGTTTTAAAAATTCTAATAAGGTTATTAATGTGTGTTTTAATCTGAAATTCAGAATGGCTAGGGATCCACCACCACCCCCACCACCCGAGCCGTCTATGGCTCAAGTGCTACGTCTTGTCCTGGAGGATCGCGAGGCAGCTCGCACTGAGAGGAATGCCAACCTTGCCACCCTGCAGCATCTTGCTCAAATTGCCGTCAATCAGAATGGCGGCCAAGGGAATGAGGAGCCCCGTTCCAAGCTGCGTGATTTCCAGAACACCAACCCGCCAGTCTTCTCCAAAAGTGAAGTACCCCTGGATGCTGATGATTGGATCCGTACCCTCGAGAACAACCTGAGAGTCGCCCAAGTGGGTGACAACGAGAAGGTGGTCTACGCCACTCACTACCTCTCTAGGCCTGCCCGAGCATGGTGGGAGTCCATTCGTGTTCTGTTGCCACCGGAGGAAGTTGTGGCTTGGGCGGCGTTCAAGACCAAGTTCTTGACGCGTTATGTGCCCTCCGGATTCGTCAGTATTATGCAAGAGAGGTTCCTGCATCTCAAGGCGGGATGTCTGTGAGTGAGTACTTGGAGAAGTTCACTTCTCTAGCAACGTATGCGCCCACTGACACTGATACCGAAGACAAGAAGAAGGAGAGGATCCTAAATGGGCTTCACGATGAGATGCAGTGTATCCTAGTAGTGATGCGATTCACCGACCTGGAGTCTCTGGCGGATGCAGCCATTATGATGGAGCACAAGCGCAAGGCTTCGTTTGATAACCGCAAGTGTCGCCAGCAGATGCAGCAAGGGAGTAGCAGCAGTAGCCCAGCTGGGAGTTACCCCCGTCCGCGCCCTTCACCTCCACCAAGGCCTTCTTATCCATCACCAAGGCCTCCAACCTTTGCACCAAGACCCAGCTACTCCCCTCGCCCGCCTGCACCTCGTCCTTGAGGTGGTTCCAACCTCGGCCTCAACTTTAACAGGCCGCCTGCTCCGAAGCCAACAGGAGGGTGTTTCACTTGTGGATAGCTTGGACATTTCTCGCGGGATTGTCCCACTAGACAACCCGTCGGTGGTCGCCCTAATGCGACAAAGATGAACCAAGGGCCACCCCGTCCACCAGGAGGCAAGAACCCGTATCCCAAGAAAGCAGCCCCTCTCACCCGAGGCCATCTGAATCATATCAGTGCAGAAGAAGCTCAGGAGGCGCCAGACCTGGTTATGGGTACGTTCCGTGTCAACTCAGTTCCTGCCTCAGTTTTGTTTGATTCAGGAGCTTCCCATTCCTTCGTTATGGAGCCGTTTGTTAGGAAGAGTGGTATGGTTCCAACTTTGATGCATCGTCCTATGAGGGTGCAAATTCCCGGGGCCACTACCAAGGCCATTTTGTCGTGCAAGGAGATTCCTGTGGAAATTCAGGGAGCCCGTTTCCATGCAGACTTAGTGGTCTTAGGAAAGCAAGGGATAGAAGTGGTTTTAGGAATGAATTGGATGGTAGTCAACCGGGGGAAAATTGATTACACTAGCAAGTCTGTCACCCTAACCACCCCGGAAGGAGAGGAGATTACACATCACTCAACCTATTACTCCACCTCGAGTCATTGCCATAAGTGTGTAGCTGGAACCATTTTGGAAGAGGTACGGTAGTATGTGATTACCCGGATGTCTTTCCCGAGGAGTTACCCGGTATGCCACCGGATCGGGATATCGAGTTCATCATTGCGTTGGTACCCGGTACTGGCCCTATAGCTCAAAAACCCTACCGGATGAACCCCGAAGAGTTGGTGGAACTGAAGAAGCAGTTGCATGACCTGCTTAGAAAAGGGATGATTCGCCCTAGTGCGTCACCCTGGGGGTCACCAATCATTTTCGTGGATAAAAGGGACGGTACCACTCGCTTGTGTGTGGATTACCGTAAGTTGAATGATGTGACTATTAAAAACAAGTATCCTCTACCCAAAATTGAAGATCTATTTGATCAGCTCAACGGAGCCCGAGTCTTCTCTAAGATCGATCTCCGCACTGGTTACCATCAGCTGAAAGTAAGAGAATCTGACATCCCTAAGACGGCCTTCATCACTCGTTATGGATTGTTTGAGTATACGGTGATGTCCTTCGGCCTAACTAATGCCCCTGCCTACTTCATGAACCTCATGAACAAGGTGTTCATGGAATACTTGGATAAGTTTGTAGTTGTCTTCATCGACGACATCCTGATTTATTCCAAGTCAGAAGAAGAGCATGAAGAACATCTGAGGTTGGTTCTCGGAACCCTGCGAGAGCACCAGTTGTATGCTAAGTTCAGTAAGTGTCAGTTTTGGTTAAAAGAAGTAGGTTTTCTTGGCCATGTTATCTCAGCGGGAGGGATATCTGTAGATCCTACCCACATCAAGTCCATCCTTGAATTCCCAACCCCCACCAACCAGACCAAAGTGAGGCCCATCCTTGGATTAGCGGGTTATTACCGCAAGTTTGTTGAAGGATTTTCGAGTATCGCCAAGCCCCTTACTCAACTTTTGAAGAAGGACCAGAAGTTTATCTGGACCGACAAATGTGAAGCCTGCTTCCAGGAACTGAAAAAGCGCCTTACCACCGCACCTATTTTAACCATGTCTGATGTGACCAAAGATTTCGTGGTTTATTGCGATGCCTCCAAACTTGGACTTGGATGTGTCCTTATGCAAGAGGGCAAAGTGATTTCCTACTCGTCGCGACAACTCCGCAAGCATGAGCAGAATTACCCAACCCATGACCTAGAGCTTGCTGCAGTGGTCCATGCACTCAAGACTTGGCTGCACTTTCTGATGGGCAACCGCTGCGAAATTTACACCGATCACAAGAGCCTGAAGTACATCTTCACCCAGTGGGATTTGAACATGAGGCAGCGAAGATGGATAGAACTCATCAAAGATTATGACTTGGACATCCATTATCTCCCTGGAAAAGCTAACGTTGTAGTTGATGCCCTTAGCCGTCAGCCGTGTTCATTCAACTCCTTGATCAAGATTCGCCAGCAAGAACTCTGCGAAGAGCTTGATAAAATGGGTATAGAAGTAGTCAGTTATGGGGCAGTCGATCAACTCCTGTTGCAACCCACCTTATGGGAGCAGATCAAGGAAGCACAGAAGGGTCACGAAAACATTGAGTGCATCAAACGAAGATTGGAAAAAGAGGAAGTCCCTGGGTTCACCATCGACCCTGGCAGTGTTCTTTGGTACAAGGGACGCATCTGCGTACCATCAGATCCTGCTTTGAAGCAGTTAATCATGAAGGAGGCCCATGAGACTTTGTATTCTATCCACCCCGGTGGAACCAAGATGTACCAGGATTTGAAACAGAATTTCTGGTGGCATGGCATGAAGCGCGAGATTGCACTTTTCGTCCATAATTGCGATGTCTGCCAAAGGGTCAAAGCAGAACATCAGCGACCTGCTGGATTGCTTCAACCTCTCAAGTTGCCCGAGTGGAAATGGGATGAGATCGGCATGGATTTTATCACTGGATTACCCCGATCCAATCGAGGTCATGACGCTATTTGGGTGTAACATCCCAACATTTTATAATGTTCAAAAATCACTAAAATTTAAAACTTTTGTTTTGATTGAAATAAAATACTAAAATGCTTAAAGGAACCAACTATCAAAGACTTCAACCAATTTGAAAAAGTCTATTATTTTAAAATTCCCAATGTGTCATTATTTTCAAAAGTTATTTCCAATTAAACATTACATTATCCCTTGTAATTCTTAAAACCTCAATATGTAATTTGATAATGTTTGACAAACTTTCAAACCAATTTCATATAATAAAAAGTTTATTATAAGTATTTGAATTCAACCACTTAGCCATAGCTATTCATAAATTAAAATAATATTTGCAAGTGTTCTTTGAAACTATTTTAAACATGATCTAATTGTCAAATGGTTTTCATTCATTTAACTAAATTCAAGTTATAGTTTTGGAAATAATAACTTTATAATTCATAACTTTAAAAATTTCATAGATCTTATAATTAAGGAATTATCCAAATAAACATTTCATTAGATCCAATGATTTTCATTTATTTTCAAAACATAAAATGATTTCAGGAATATATTATTCTATATAAGAAAAGAATTAAACCTAAAATCTTTTCCAAAGTTGATATGAAGTTTTTCAAATGAATAAGCATAATATAAAACATAATGGTGTACAAAACATTTAGAATTAAAAATGGAATTCATTATATTTCTCATTTCCTCAAATTAGTTATATTTAGTTCTTTAATATTATGCCAAAATTAAGATGAATGATTTCAGCAAAACAAATTTAAATAACTTAAATTCAAACATAATTGAATATGGGTATTTCTTATAATTTATTTAGCCAAAATTAAAATTAATTAAACCCTAGTTTTAAATTAAACATAAAGTGTCAATTTTACATATAATCAATATTTCGAAATTATTATTTTTGAAAAGTGTTCAAAACACTCCCACAACTGGTTTAACAGAAATATAATAATTTTACTAATTTTTAGAATTTTTTTTGACTTCATTTGGACATTTAAATCAAAAGTTATAAAAGAAATCAGAAAAATGAAAAAGAAAATTCCGGATGACGTCATCGCTGACGTCACCCTTCTTCAACCTCCGCCCGAAATTATCTCCAGAAATTGCTCCCGATCCTTTTCCAAAATCCGGGCGCAATCGTCGCGGTTCGTTTCTCCTCTCCGGCCCATATAAATCCCCTCGCTCCCCTCCGTCATCCCCTTCTCTTTCGGCTGAAAATCGTGCCCCCAGGCTGCCGTACGAGCTCGCCGGAGTGTTCCCCCTCCGCCGCCGTTTTCTTCGATTCCCGGCGTGGTAAGCCCCCGCCCGAGCCCGAGAACCTCCCCATCCTTTTCCTCGTGCCCGAGGACTCCTAATCCTCTCCTTCGATTTTTGTATGCAGCGGTTCGAGCACACCGTGCTAGACCGAAGCTCGCCGGAGTACCCCCGTGTGAGGACCCCTCTGACTAACCGTCAGAGATGGCCACGTTATGTAAACATATCACGATCCCAATGATCAGTGCATCGCGATCACATAACCAACATGGTATACAAAGTTACATCATACAACTCGAATAATATAAGACTTACATAAATAATGGTCTCCTGACCAAGCCTGCAAACATCGTCGCACTTGACGAATATTTACTAAGGTTCAGCGGAAGCTTCGGCTAGCGTCGACCCTAGTCACGTCCTGACGCATTCCCACAGAGCAGTTGAGCGGGACACTCAGTAGGCGTAGTCGTCGGCGTACTCCTCCTTCTTGTCGTACATCTCCTCATTTCAACCTGGACGTTTGAATATCCAGGGACACAGCCATATGAGTACATTTACGTACTCGCGGGACCACCTCTAAGGCTTAAGTTTTCATGATAATGCAAGAAAACACTTTTCGAAAACTTGGATAGCTGCTATATACGACTATAGGGCTTAGTTTTCGAATACCATGATTTTAGACATAGAGAATACGACATCTCTATATCTTTGTTGAAGAAAAACATTTAGAGATAGAATTCTCTTCTCTTAAATATAGCAAGGACATATCTAAGTTCAAAACTTTATTTTGTAAAACCTTTAAAAACACTAGGATGGGGATACCCCTTTTTCCTTCCTTGAGATTGGACTGATTGTCTCCCCGAGACCAATCATCCTCACCCAAATTCCGTACCTCCCAGGTACCTCCTGATTTTCCACATAAACATTTTTTTTCCTTTATAAAACAACTTCTTTCTCCAGACGCCCAGTGGGGCCTTTCCAACAGTCTATGACCGCGGACGCGGCTATTCGAATAGATTTACACTCTGCAGAGGTTGCACACTTTACCCACACCTATCGGTTATTCCGCCGTGTCTGCCACGGCCCGTCATACGACGGCATGCGGGGGTCCGGATAACACGATCAAAACTTTCCACTATGACCACCCTAGTATCGGGGCCTCCCGGTAGGTTTGTTCTCCTCGGCACCGTGTGCTCCACTAGACCTCTTGGTCTTTCCTCGGGACGCCACACCGCCACGTCAGGAGACCCACCGTAATCGTCCGGCTGTTGGTGCTCAATAGTGTATTGTCTCTTCCGGACGACAACCCGGCTTCGAGGGCCCAGCCCCCATAGAAAGTATGAGAGCCCCAACACTAAAACAGACAAGCTTCCGGCTAAGCCCTACCCATGTCAGGTAGTGTGGTTGCACGGGTTAATTGTTCGGGCGGCAGCAGGGACTTCGAAATTAAACCTCCATCTCCGACTGCTCCCAGCAACTCGGGTTTTCGCAACATCTTCGAATGCTCTCAGCATCTCGTGTTTTCATAATGCATTTCTTTCTCGCTGATTGCTCCCAGCAACTCAGGTTTTCCTCCATAAAACAGTTTTATCAAACAGGTTCCCATCCTATAGTTTTGAGGTAAGATAACAGAATATACTACTAGAAAACTTAATCTTCTTGATGGAGCCTTGAATGACAAGACTCCTCAAGTAAAACTCTTTTTATAATACCTACAGCTATTCTAGTAGATAACTTTGGCCAAACAATATTTTGTAAAATAGGTTTCGGGTGGCAAGGCGCCACAAAAGAAGTAAAAAATGCATTATTTTATTTTGAAAACAAAACATGGTTGATAAAATAATAGGATTTCATTATAGTGGTGAGGTGGGCTTGCCTGGCTCAGCAATATGTCCTTGGTCTTGATCTTGATGTTCCTCAGGTTCATTCCTCACTTCCCGTTCCTTCCCGATCGTATCTAACGTCGTAAAAAGGAAAATGAACCACACTCAGAACACCAGACAAAACCACAAGGACATTACAAACAACAAGCATTGTACAAGACACTGAGATACACACAGCAGCAAACAAGACCTTTAGCTATACAACAGCAATCAACAAAGTCCATAGAACTAAGACAACAACAGATTCTCCTAAGAAAATATACACAACAACTCTGATTATTAAAAAGGTAGTTCTTCAGAACACCATAACAACGCAATACTTAGCTTTATTATATCATTTAATAAGAGTTGTTATATTAGTTTCAGGAAATACTTCAGACAAAAGTACATTAATTGCTTAGGAAATACTTCAGACAAAAGTATCCTAGCACACAAGCAAGTATTAACATTAACACTAGCATGGAGCACACTCACATGCAAACATGTTACTATCTCAAGAAACACCTAATATCAAGTATCTAAGCGACAAACAATGGTAACACCACTGTCCAAACAAGTTTATGACTAAGAGCTAAAATGATGCACTAGGCTTATTTAGCAGGACACCACAATTAAGGTCACTTCAAACAGTAAACAAACAATCACATGGCAACCAAGTGTTGACACAATCTGAAATAAGAAAGTCATATATTAAGCATTTCAAAACACAAGGAACTACTGGATAAAATTTAACACCAAACACTCATTCACATGCATAACACACAAATGAAACTAGTGCAACTCCTAGGAAACAAGATGAACTATGTGAAACTCAAAAGTGAAGGGACTAGCAATACTTTCAGGAAATTTATTAAGGCTATTAAAGGATAACCTAAGTTTCTAGACTTATAAGTTACTAAGCACCTCAACACATAACAATTCAAGTAAAACATGGAACTAACTTATTACATTCATTGGATAAATAAGATGATGCTTAAAGAGATAAAACATAACACACAAACATACCCACAAGCAAAGCATATAAACACAGTTGATGTTATTATTAGGGTACAAAGTGAATAATGCTAAACATATGTAAACAATGCACCACACATTAACAAAGTGGTTTTAATCAAGTACTTATTATTGATTTAAGGTTCTGATCTTCAAAAGATGATTAGTAATGTTTCTCAATTCACATTTGCTAAGAACAGAGGATTAAGAACTAATACTTCTACTAGCCAAATGTTGTTGTTTTGGTGGATAAACCATAACTCCTAGGATAATGTTCAGAACATCAAATCCTTCTACCACAGTACAGCTAGTAACCATATGGAGTGGTGAAAATTGGATTTGCATCAAAAGCTATTACTAAACATAAGCTAAAAATCATGCAAATGCTACTGGTCTCAAAACCATAATGAATATAGTTTCAGTTTTAGGAATCTCCTACATGCAAGGTTAATTTCTATGGATAGGTATTGAATTAAGCTTTCTGTAGAAATTGGACTCACTCAATTTGGACACTCTAAGCTCAATATATTTCAGTTTTAGTGAAACAAACATGTTTTAGCAATAATAGTGTACCTAATAATGTATAGATTATTTTTATACCAATCCAAGGTTGCATGTTAAATAAAACACAAAGCTGCTCCACCAAATTACTCCTAAACTATTCACACAAACATATAAAGCACAAACAAGTAAAACTAGATACATGCAAATAACAGAAAATAAGAATATCTATTTTAAAGTGAAATAACCTACTGTTTTAGAAACTACTCTACCAAGAGAAAAATATAAAAGGTAAAATTCTACCAAGCTAGGATATGATATCTAATACTATTATCTACCACATTCAATTGGATTTACTCCAAAAAGTATTTTTAATAAAGAACTAAAAATCAACAAAATGCTACTGTTTTTAATCTTAAACTTAATAGAACTTTATTTAGACACATCTCCTGCATTCAAGGTTTATAGATCTAGGTAGGTATTCTCCTAGGCTTTTCATAGAGCTAAAGTTTGCAGGATTTGGATATATGAAACTCAAGTTATTAAGTAAATGGTGCAAACTTATAGATCAAGTTATTAAGATTGGACATAGAGCACTCATAAAAATATATTTTTGCAAACGGCCAAAGCCACATGGTGGAGAAAACTGATAGCTACACAAAACATTTTGAATCAACCAATTTGGATGAGTAGATCTCCCACAAACGAATTAAAGCTAGAGCACTAGTTTTCTGGAAAAATAAAACAGGAAAAATCCAAAAAGGAAAAATGGGCAGACGGGTCGAAACTGGCGCTGGGCGCCTCGGGCGAGCTGGGCCGGCCCACGGCGGCGCGCACGGTGGCAAACAGGCAAGCCACCGCCGGATCCAAGATGGACGCGCAGGATTAGATCGCCAGAGGTTCAAACGGAACCGTCGATTCGGAGATCGACGTCCGTCAGCCATCTTCTTCCTCTGGACAGGAACGGGCGGTCTGAAACCCTAGAGAAGGTGTTGAGCTCAGGCTGCTCACCTAGGGGACCTCACGGGCGACTAGGAGGGATGGAGGCGGGTGCGGAGAGCCGGGATGGGAGGTCGAAGCTCTTGCCGGCGGGCTCGAGGTCGATGGCGCGAGCTCCAGCGTCCGCGACGGACATGGCGAGGCTGAGGCGACTCCGGGGTACCTGCGCGCAAACGAGCATGTCTCAGAGGTAGCCTACACACCAGGGAGCTAGGTGGAGAAGAGAGAAGGAGCAAGGAGGGACGGCATTGCTAGCGACCGCGCTCGCAAGAGCTTGGGACCGAGAGGCGTTCATCACGCGTTCCCGGACAGCAGGGGCCAAGATGGATCGAGATCTCGCACGGGATGGGAAAGAGGAGTGAGAGGAGGAAAATGGACAGAGCTAGAGGGAGGGAGTGAGTCTGTGGGCTTGTACCCAAGGTGGTGGCCGGTTTCAAGGTTTGGGAAGGGAAAGCAAAAAGAGGGAGAGGGTTCGGGCAGGGATTGGCTGAGAGGGGCGGTGTGCAATGATGCAAACACGATGATGCACCATTTTGGACAGTAGTTTATGTCTTGGGGCTGTTGGAGGAGTGAAATAATGGGGAGGCTGAATCTGCCCGCCAGGTGTTTGATTAAATGCCCGAAAGAAATAAGAAATGGGGAAGCAGAGCTAGGGTTTGGACAAAGGTCGAGCTAAGAGTTTCCAGGGGTGTGGGTATCCAAAGCAACCCTAAACCACATAATTAACAAGGTTAGAGGGAGAGGTTGGGTTTTGATAGAATTGGTCTGATTAGCCTATGTCTCTTTGCGAAGGTGGATTAGGCAATCCCTGACAAGAAAAATTAAGATACAAGATAGTTTGATTAGAAGGGGCCTAGGTGCAGGTTTTGGTTTAAGAGATGAGGTAAAAAGGGCTCAACAACACTTGATATAAAAATGACAAATTGCTATGTTCTAATCTAGATATGGTCACATTGTCATGAAGCACTCAAATGATGCAGAAATAAGTGATCCAATTTTTTTGTAAATTATCAAGAGGGATAAAAGTGGGAAGTAGAGGTGGTGATGATAAGGTTATGTGAGTTGCATTTCCATTATGAATAAAATGAACCCTAATTTCCATGCTCTAGAAATGCTAAAAATTAACATGAGGGAAGATTTATTTTATATCTATATGAAATAGAATTTTATTTGTAAAAATCAGCACAAAACAATTTCACAAGAGGTATTGCATTCCACTTAATCAAGACAAACAAAACAAACACTTTGGATACCAAATCAAATAATAGGCACTAAATATTGCTATATTCAATTACCACATGATCACTCAGAAACTAACACACTCAAGGATAACAACTTAAGCACTGGACAAAATAGGATCAAACTCATAAGACTCATTGGCTAAATAACCACACTTGTAGGATACAATAACTATATTTCTGAAGTGGTGATCAATAAAAATTATGACAAGATTTTGAAGAAAGAGGATTAAATAACTTCTTAATAGTAGTTTCCAAAGAAATACAAATTGAGGGATGTTCAAATAATAGTTGCAAAACTTGCCACATATTAGGCTCAAAATATATTAAGACTTATTATATGGTCCTGTATAGTATTGCAAACAAATAGTTTTGTTGAAATACTGTTAGTCTCTCAAAAGATATAATATTTTTGGGTGGTTGCTAAAATCAAAGGAAATGTAGTTTGTTTCTCAAATCAGGTAGGAGGAGATATAGGAATGATTTTACTTGCCATAACATTGATGTAACATCCCAAATTTTGCAAAAATTGAAAACTTTGCATTCAAGCATCATGCAACATTGAGCATAAGAATACATCACAAAAATATTAAATAAAACTTCAATTTATAATTATAAATAGTCTATAAATTTCATAAAGTGTTTATTAAAACTCCTTTAATAAATAAAATTTTCCCAATTTATATATGGGCAAGAATAATGTTAAAAAGTTCCATTTTCAATAACCTTTCCAAAACATATTTTTATGAATTTTTCTGAAATGTTTTGAATAGGTTTAAAAATCATATTTGAAATCAGTATTTAAAACAGAAAAGGTTTTTAAATAAAAAAAATCAAATTTCTGAGTCGAGTGGGCCGTGGCCGTAGCTTTCTACCGCGCGCGCGTAGCCGAGCAGCCCGCCAGCGGCCCAGCACCCCGCGCGCTCGCTCGCAGTCGCTGACAGGTGGGACCCACCTGTCATCACCCCCGCGGAAACGTTCGTCCCCAAATCACGCCCCCGACCCCGACAGGAAACGGCGGATTGATTCGCTCGATTACGAGCGATTTACTGCTCCCCTTACCTAGCCTCCTCCCCCTACTAATACCCCTGTCCGTTCTCTTCCGTTTGCCGCCACGCACAACTCCGGCGAGCTCTCCCGAGGGAACGAGGACGCTCCGCTCATCGCCACCTCGCCATCGTCTCCATCTCGACGCCACGCACCCTCTAGTGAGCTCTGTTTATCTCCTAGCACCGTAGAACGCCTCGGGCGCAAACGCCGGCCATGGCTCCGCCGCGCCCCGCGCGTCTCCGGCGACTTGCGCCGCCCGCGTTAGGTCAACGCGTCCTGGACCGTTGGATTTAGATCCAACGGATCTGTTTTATTTTTATTTCTCGCTTCTGTGATTAATCTGGCGCGTCCGATTTCATTTAGATCTAACGGCTCTAGATCGCGATCCGCGTCGAACCGGTACGGGCGAATCAGATCGCGCCGCGTGGCCGATTCTTTTTCTATTTCGAATAAAATTTAGAAATTAAAACAGAAAACTATTAAAACTTGCAAAATTCATAACTTTTGATCTGTAAGTCCAAAATTTATAAACTTTATGTCATTGGAAAGCTCTGCTCATGTATTTTATTTCTAGATCATTTGTTTTTCCCTTTGAAAAATTATAATTTGTATAATTAGCAGAGGAGTATTTCGGCCATTAAAATAATAACTTAATTTATAAAAATGATTTAGAAATAAATGTAATTGTTTTAAGATGTATAATTTCCCTCTGTCCAGCAATATTAATAAATGTCCAAATTGAAGATGTCATAAAAAAACAATAAAAGTTGTAATTATAGAAATCAAAGTTTTACTATATGATTTTAAAATTATTGACAAATAAAATAAGAAATACCTGAAAATTTTATTTCATTTATAAATGACAGAAAATAAGAATTATTAATAAGTGTGTCTTATCATCATAGCATATCATTAATGCATACATGATTATGTTTAGTGTTGTGATGGTATTGTGTTGGTATTTATTGTATTCATTGTTTGTGCTAGATTGTGAAGAAGAGGAAGGACTTGCTTGTGATTGTTATTCTTGTTGTGCTTGTTCCTCCTGTTACCAAGGCAAGTGACATTCATACAATATCCCATATTTTCTATATGCATAAGTAGTATGTTTTGAGTAGTGTGCATGATAGGGATTTTGATTTATTTTATAATGCTAAGTTAGTTGGTATTTTACAAATATCCTAGTAGTGTGTAGCCACCCTTTTCCCGAAGCAGCCATGAAAAGATTTTATTAGTTGCTTAGCCATGCTATAAAAATTTTGCCATGTTATGGAAATGTTTCTAAGTATTAAAATTCCTAAAATACACATCTGGGTGGAATTGGTTGATATGGTTTATGTTGAGTGGCTTTTGGGACTATGCTTGTGGTTGTCTTCGCCTAGGATGAATGTCTATTCTACTTAGGGCCTTGAGTATGGTGGTTGTTACCCAGAAGTACACTTGTGGATGGCCACCCAGGAACGAAGAGATTACCAAGTCCCTCCAAGTTTAGAAGCTTCCCGTCCAGCCTTTTGACAATGGGCTCTGTCTAGAACAATTAAGTTGTGAGAGTGCAACCTGTCAGCTTGACAAGCAGATGTAGAGATGATAGGTGGAACGGGTCTTGCTAGTATGGTTGCATTCTTCTTCTGAAAGTTCTTGTCTCAATTCTCTCCTTTCCATAATACACTCCGCGTGTATAGGATTTCCCGGAGACAAATTGAGTCTAAAGGTGAAAGTGCACAACCTCTGCAGAGTCGATAATCTGAGTTCTCAGCCGTGTCCCCGGATATGGACTACTTCGAGCAACTGGACAAGGATGGGCAGAAGAATCTCAACACTGTTTTCATAAAGTAAAATTTGACTAAGGAAAGAATTGTTGGTGCACTTGGGCTTTGTCCCTTGGTGCCAAGTCTTCGAGAGATAAAAGTGTTTTACAAAATGATAGGAGAAAACTAGCTTTCTGCAAATAGCCTTCAACCCCACCAAACCAAATATGCATATAGATGTTAGACTTGCCAGTATATTTATCCACCATAGTCACTTGCCAATACATAATTGTATTGACCTCCTTCGGGGGCTGCATATTCCAATGTGCAGGAAATTCTGATGCTGAATGATTGGCTCGAGTCTACACCCAACATGACTGCCTGTGGCGCATGCTTGAAGATGAGGCTCAATGTTATTTTGCTTTCGCTGTGAACTTTGAACTTTAGCTAGCCTTCATGGCTATGCAATTTGTAATAAAGCCATATTGGCTATTATTTTTGGATCTCGTTGTAGTAATTTAATACTTATGCAATGATACTTTAAATTTCGTACTGTGGTGCTGTCAGTGATCCAGGGACTAGCACATAACACAGGTGTTCCAACTTTAATAAAAGTTGGGGTGCTACAATTGATATCAGATGTCATATTATAACTAGGTTGAGTTTTAGGGTTGATAGCTAGAGAGGTTATCAACACAAACACAAAGCACAACATGACCAAAAGAGTAATCAGTGGATAAACACATCCATTGACAAAACATTTTAAAAAGTTTTTGTTGCCTCAGAATTTTGGGTCTTTTATAATTAGGTTTTTGCTGCTTTCAAAATTTGGGGCGTTACACCCCGCCTCCGCCCGTGCGTTCTGTCCGCTCCAGGACGAACTGCTCGTGGACACCACCCCCATCCGACCCACCGTGTCGCGCTGCTTCTGGAGGTGGTCTTCCCCGAGCCCGAGAAGCACCAGAGTTGCCGTGCCGTCCACGCCTGAGGTCGCGCCGCCGCCAGCCTTTCTTCTCCGGCGAGAAGCGCCGCCACGGTATGACCAGCTCTTCCCCAGCCGTCCGATCTCATTTCTACGGTTGAGATTAGATCTAGACGATCTGAAACGATATCTGTTTTGATCCGTTGGATCTGGATCGCGTAGGATCCAGTCAGCGCACAGTCAGCGCCAGCGTGGAATTTCTTTTTCTAATTAAATAAAAAATGGCAGTTTTGCAGAAAAGCCCATGTCTATTCAAACTATCATATTTTTTTCTCTGTTTATCCAAATTCAAATATTTTTATATATTTGGAAAGCTCTTGACATGTAGATTATTTTAGATCTGACAAAATTCAAATTTGACTTAGTATAAAATATTCAAATTTCAAATGGTGAATTTGAGTATATTTGTAATAACATTAAATATATAAATCCAAAAATTGCAAATAAAATTGTTTTAGAAACTTTGGAATATTAGTAATATTATGCCTCTGTTATAAAATATTTTTGAGTATTATTTGAAGATTTAATAGTTGTTTGTTTAATTTGAATAGTTTGAGTATTTTCAACATAACTATTAATACAAATATTATTTTGATTAAATCAAATTGCTATAAATCTAATTATATGCCCTCTGTCTACTAACACTAATTATAAAATTTTGTTATAAAAATTTAATCATAGAAAACTTTAATCTTATAATTATTCCTTTTATTATATTTTCCAAAAATGGAAATTAACTAAAATTGCATTTATAAATTCATGCATATTTATAAAGAAATCACAAAAGTCATTTTGATGCTTTCTTGTGAATAACAATTTGCATTTCATGCATAACATATTTTATTATATAATTATATCCCTCATAGGAATCTTCATTATTTTTCTCTAAGTTAGAAATATTTTCAACTTAGCATTTTGGTGAAGTGCTACACTTAGACACTTAGTAATTTCCAACATGGAGTTGGAAGACCAATGAAGAACTTTGCCAAAAGAAAGACTTCAGAAGTATCTTCAAGGAGAAGAAGCACTTAGAAGAAAATCAAGAAGAAGTTCATGAAGGACTTAGAAGAAAACAGACTCTGGAAGCATCCCAAAGATGTCAAGCACTAGGAAGAAAAGTGAGAAGAAGTTCAAGAAGGCCAACCCCCTTTTATTCTCTAAGTCTTTCTCTATGTCTTTTCTTCTCCTCTGAGACTTCATGAAGACTAAGTTAAATCCAGGACCAGCCTAGGTGATACAAAAATCATCAAGTCTGAAGGTTATTCAAGTCTACCAAGAATTCAATCAAGACATCACCAAGGAGAATATTACAAGTCTGGAGATGAAGCCTGGAAGATCAACTACATCTTTCTTTCTATCCTTTCCCTCTTTCCTAACCTTGTCTTTCACTTTAGACATAACCGATTTTGATCATGTTATTACCATCTTGAAGTTGTTGGATCCTAGCTGCATAGTGAGATGAAACGGCCTGGAGACAAACCTTACATGTCCACGTACATGAGACCTGTCCCACAACTTAAACGGCTGGCCGGGTGTCTGTCTCTCTCACTATATTGAATATCCAATTTACAAAGAGTTGATAATAATTATTGATAACTTCGAAGAATAGAGTTAGTTTTTTCTCTAAGTAGTTATACACTTCATGACTAAGTCATTAAAGTGCTTATTCAAGATAGATTTATAACAAAGTAATTTTGACCAACTTATGACCTTAGCCCTTATTCCTTTTGGACCAACCTATTTGCCCTGCATTAACTTAAAAGATTTTTCATGGCATGACATGCATATCATACATGACATGTTTTCCTTAGAAGTTTTATGAAACTTATTTGTTCACTATGTATGTGCATGTATGTTTGATGATTGTTGTTTGTTGATTGTTGTATTTTTGTTTGCTTATATTGTTTAGATTGAACGGAGAGCAAACGTTCGTTGTTGAAAAGAGTTTGTGAACAACGACAACATTCAAAGGCAAGTGGCACACCTCATAAACTTCCTATTATTTTCTATATGCATTACTTAGTATATTTTTATATGCATGAGTAGGATAGTATTGCTATGCTAAACCTGTGTAGAATTCCCTTACTCTTGTCTCTAGGTTCCTATATAATTCTTAGTAGATGTATTGATGCTATGAAATTGATAAAAAGTTTACAAAATGTTAAGTGACTACTCAGGACTATGCGCATGGTTGTCGTCGCCTAGGATGAATGTCTATTCTACGTAGTGTCGTGAGCATGGTGATTTTTACGTGAGAGTGCACATCCACTAAGTTAATGAAACTCCTGGGTGGATTGGTTGTATATGGTGGCAAAGTTGAGTGGCTACTCAGGTCCATGTCTATGGTTCCTGAAGTACGTGCACTTGTGGATGGCCACCCAGGGAACAGAGGAATCTGAAGAACTCCGTGTGACGATTGCTTCCAGTGCAGCCATTGCCATATGGGCTCTGGCTTGATCAATTATGTTGCATGAACTCTCTCCGACTTGACAAGCAGATGTAGGGAGGTGTTAGGTGGGAGGGAAAATGCTTCTGAAAGATCTCGTCTCATTCTTCTCATTTCCTTATCACAAATGGTGTGTAAAGGATAATTTGGGTTGATTGGGTACAATGGTGAACGTGCACAACCTCTGCAGAGTGTAAAACTAAGTACTTAGCCGTGTCCCCGGTACGGACAATTTGAGCAGCTGATCACGGACGTCAAACGGAGGATTCCATCATTCGAACTTCAGAAATAAAACTTGATGAGTGAACAAGGGAAGATGAGATTTAAGGTTTTCATGTCATACTTGTCTTGATTTGAAGAAAGTGTTTCCAAAAAGATAGGAAAAAATGGCTTTATGCAAAATAGCCTTGAACTCCACCAGCCAAATATGCATATAGGCTATAGAGTTATTCCATTAAGTGTCCACCATAGTGTCACGTGCCAGACTCCATTTTTAATGGAATCTGACCCACGTTGTTGCAATATTTTTCTTATTGCAGATTATTCAGATGACGAGTGAGGTTTCGTTTACAGGTTTCGAGTGTACAACCAACATGTTTTCGCCTGTGGCAGCATGAAAGTGATAGAGACTCACTGCTATTGTATTTCCGCTGTGTACTTTTTCAATGCTAGCTTTATGCTATGCAACTTGTATCGAATATTTTGTAATTCTGGATCATCGATGTAATAACATTGACGCTTTGTTGTGATATTACATCGTAAACTGTGTGTGCAAATGAATCGATCCAGGGATTTGCACTATACACAGGTATCTGCCTTATTTGAAGTGCAGGTACGCTACATTTGGTTGTCGTGGATAGGCTCACCAAGGTTGCACACTTCTTACATGTGCGCACCACCCATCGATCGGATAAACTGACAGATCTTTATATGTCCCGTATCGTAAGCCTTCACGGAATTCCCAAGACCATTGTGTCTGATAGGGGGACCCAATTCACCTCTCGTTTCTGGTTTAAGCTGCATGAAGCCCTGGGAACAAAACTATTTTTCAGCACCGCATATCACCCTCAGACAGGAGGACAAATGGAAAGAGTCAACCAGATCTTAGAAGATATGCTTCGATCTTGTGTATTAGCTTATGGGGCCAAGTGGGAAAGTTGTTTGCCGTTTGCTGATTTTTCGTACAACAACAGCTACCAAGCCAGTCTGAAGATGGCTCCATTCGAGGCTTTGTACGCACGAAGATGCCGTACCACCTTGAACTGGTCGCAAACGGGAGATAACCAAATTTTTGGGGTTGACACCCTGAGGGAAGCAGAAGAGCAAGTTCAACTTATCCGCGACCTTCTTAGGGCCGCCCAGTCAGATAGAAAAGTTACGCAGATTCTAGGAGGCGTGAACTCAACTTCAAGGATGGAGATATGGTATACTTGCGTGTTACTCCACTCCAGGTAATGCAGCATTTTCATGTGAAGGGGAAGTTAGCACCAAGGTATATTGGTCCCTTTAGAGTAATCAGTCGAAGATGAGAAGTATCTTATCAGTTAGACCTGTCACCCCATATGTCTGATTTTCATGACATATTCCATGTGTCTCTGCTCCGGAAGTGTCTGCAAGTTTCTGGTGGTACTCATTCATATCAAGAGGTAGATCATCGCACCATTGATCTCAATCATGATCTCACCTATCGAGAACGACCATTTCGTGTTTTCGCTGAAGACGTCTGTATGACCAGGAGACGGAAGATCAGATTCCTGAATATCCAATGGAGCAACCATTCGGAGGAAGAAGCCACCTGGGAGCGTGAAGATTATTTGGAGCGCGAATTTCCTGGTTTCCTTTCTTCTTCAAATCTGGAATCTCGGGGACGAGATTCTCCTAAGGGGGGGGAAGGTCTCTAACACCCCATTTCTCTTAGCTTTAGCACTTTAGCATTGTGGTGTTATTCTAGATTTTCACTCCTAGCAAAAACTTTCGTGTGTGTAGAATTTTGAGTCATGATTTAATTTGTTTGCACACCTTATTCTTGTTGTGCTTCACTAGCATTCCATGATTATTGAAAGCACTAAAACCTCAACAACAAAAATAAAATATCAACTATTAGGATCTTCATGGTTGTTAAAACTTAGCCAAACTAGGAGCAAATATTAAGCAAACCATAAATGGTTTTTGACATGCATCTGAACCATTTTAGTCTAAGGAGTATATAGTTTCATACCCTGTTCCAAACCCTCTCAAAAGAACTTGTTTGCACCTAAATATCACTAGCTTTTGGAGCCATCAAATTAACATGACCATTTGAGTTATTCTTTTCCTTCTCACTAAAAGTTTTCTTTTCCTTGAGAGTCAAATGAGGTGTTTTGACTTGGGCATTTATAAATTCAGTAATTTCTCCTAATTTTGGTGAGTTTGGGTATTGACTCATTTTGTTTTTGTGGGTCATGTTTGAATAATTCAAACTTAGGTTTTGAAAATCCGTTGAGCAATTTACTCAAACCTTTTACATTTTTCTCTCTCACTCTTTTCTACTCCACCTTCTGGAAAAGGAGAGTAGCAACACCACCCCTGGCCCCACTTTTCCCTTTCCTATCACCCAACCGGAGCAACCCTCCTCTCTTCTCACTGGCTAGGTCGAGTCACCCCCACCAGCACACTCTCTATCCCCTCTCCACCGCCCCCCTGAGCCAGTAAGAGCGAGGGAGAGCCACCCCTCCCTCTCTCCTACCCGAGCCAACCCTAGATCGGGTGAAACCCATTATATCCACCCGAGCCCCTCCTCTGCTCATTTCTCCCCCTCCATGGCACCTCCCCATCCCACTCCTCTCCTCTCTGGCGAAATCCATCGAGCTTCCTCCCCCATTTGCTCTCGAGGAGGAGAAAACTCACTCGGTACCCGACGGCAAGAAATGGCTCTAGCCGACGTTTTTCTCCACCATTTCTCGCCAATGTTGGCTCTCTGTGACCCCCTGCTCGAGCTCTAACTCCTCCCCTCTTTCCTCTTTGCTCCAGGTGCGCAGATCCGTCACCCTCGTCCACGACCCAAGCTCGGAGGAGGCGCCATGGCGGCATGCAGAGGACCTCCCCGGATTTCTTTGCGTAGGGATCTGCTGCCCTACTTCTTCTCCGCCGAACCCCACCCTCCGCTCGAGCTCTGGACGTCCGAGGTGAGCTCCTAGTCGCGTCCCTCTTCTTCCCTCTCTTTTTCTCGGTTTCCCTCGCGTGTCACCGGCGCGGGGAAGAAGAAAGGCCCAGGGTCGTCCGATCTAAGATCGACGACCCTTTTGAACCCCCCCCCCCCCTTCTAATCTCCGCCGTTCGCTCCAGATCCGACGATCGCGCACCGGTTCGCCAGCGCGCGCTGCGACCGGGCCAGCCCAGTTCGCCCCCGCGGCCCATCGCCAGATCCAGCCGTTTCGGCCTGTTTTCCTCTTATTCTTATTTCCTGTCATTTTTCCAGTAAATCAATAGTCTAGCTTTTAATCATTTGTGGTAAATCCAGAGTTGCTAAAATGATGGGATTAATTTTGTAACCTGCATGCACGTTTTCTTAACCATGTGGCATTGGATTTGTTCCAAAATGTGTTTCCTGTTGTGTGTTAAAATAGATCTAGTAAAAAGTACCTATTTCACCATTTATTTAATAACTTGTGTTTTATAAATCCAAATCATGCAATCTTGGATCTGTTGGTAAGGTTGTAAAAATGTCTATCTAGATTGGTAAATCTTGCATGCAGGAGATTACTCTAGCAAAAGTTGTATCTAGTCTAACAATAACATCAGTAGATGTTTGGTGATTTTTAATTCTTAAATGAAAACACTTTTTGAGGTAAATCCACTTGGAAGTGTTTGATATGAGATGGAAGTATCATGTGCCACAAAGGTAGATTTTTACTATAAATATTTATTACTTATTGGGCAAATCTCTGAAAAACAGAGAGATAATCTCTTAAAATGCATTTCTGTAATTTAAGAGATTATTGCATGTATAGTTTTGTTAGGTTGAGCCACGTTTTCCCCTAGATTAATGTTGGGGATATTTTTGTGGGATAGCCACATGTTTTATCTAACTTACCCCACTGGTTTGGCACCAAAATAATCCAAAGTATTTTCTGTACTTAAATAATAGTCAGAAGTTTATGTTATCTTAAAACAAGAATCACTTGAGCTAGGAGTAGCCAAATTTGATGAACAAAATCTCCACTTAAAGAGAAAACTCATATCTCAACAGAAAGGTTAATTGTGCATACATGAGATCTATAAAACTGAGTCTATCTTCTGTTGTAGTTTGACATCAGTAGCTCTTATCTGATTTTTGATTATTATTTGGTGATAGATTTTCATGCTCAGCTAATTTTCAGAGATCCATATAGTGATTAGTTGTAATATGCTAGAAGGGTTTAATTTTAGGAGCAGTAATTAGGAGTTATGCTTTTTCATGTGAACAGCCTTTGATGAGCATTTACATGCATGAGTTGTATTTTCGGTTTGTGATGCTTGTTGTTTGTTATTATACTTTAGATTGTTATCAACTCGTAGTTTAAGATTTACACTAGCCTCGTTTTTTTTTCATGTTACGGTAGAACCGCAACCCGAGGAAGAGCAGTACGAGGTAGCTGAGCACAACTACGAAGAAGAACAAGACCAGGGGCAGTACTCTGAGCAAGGCAAGCCCACCTCACCATTATAATGAATCCTTATATTTTGGACAAGCATGTTTTGTTTTCAAAATAAAATATGCATGTTTTAATTCTTTTGTGGCACCTTGCCACCCGAAAACTATTTTACAAAATATTGTTTGGCCAAAGTTATCTACTAGAATACTATAGGTGTTACAAAAAGAGTTTATTTGGTGAGCCTTGTTGTTGAAGGCTCCATCAAAAATATTAAGTTTTCTAGTATTCTACCTTCATCTACTTACCTCAAAACTATAGGATGGGAACCTGTTTGATAAAACTGTTTTATTGAGGAAAACCTGAGTTGCTGGGAGCAATCAGCGAGAAAGAAATGTTTTATGAAAACCCGAGATGCTGAGAGCATTCGGAGAGGTTGCGAAAACCCGAGATGCTGAGAGCATTCGGAGATGTTGTGAAAACCCGAGCTGCTGGGAGCAGTCGGAGATGGAGGTTTAATTTTGAAGTCCCTGCTGCCGCCCGAACAGTTAACCCGTGCAACCAAACTACCTGACATGGGTAGGGCTTAGCCGGAAGCTTGTCTGTCTTAGTGTTGGGGCTCTCATACTTTCTATGAGGGCTGGGCCCTCGAAGCCGGGTTGTCGTCCGGAAGAGACAATACACTGTTGAGGACCAACAGCCGGACGATTACGGTGGGTCTCCCGACGTGGCGGTGTGGCGTCCCGAGAAAAGACCAGGGGTCTAGTGGAGCACACGGTGCCGGGGAGAACAAACCTACCGGGAGGCCCCGATACTAGGGTGGTCATAGTGGAAAGCTTTGATCGTGTTATCCGGACCCCCGCATGCTGTCGTTTGACGGGCCGTGGCAGACACGGCGGAATAACCGATAGGTGTGGGTAAAGTGTACCACCTCTGTAGAGTGTAAATCTATTCGAATAGCCGCGTCCGCGGTCATGGACGGTTGGAAAGGCTTGTAATCTCCAAAATATGTTTTGAAATCAGGTAAATGAATAATAATCTTTTGGCAAATAGACAATGTTTTCAATAGTTTAAAATAACACTTGTAATTATTATTTTAATTTATGAATTGCTATTGTTAAGTGGTTGAAATCAAATACTAATAAAGAAACCTTTTATTTCATGAATATGGTTTTATGGTTTGTAAAATATTCGTCAAATTAGATATTGAGGTTTTAATAATTACAATGGATAATAAATTGGTTAATTTGAAACCAACTTTGAAAATAATGATGCATTGAGATATTTGAATTAATAAACTATTCTATATGCTTGAAGTCTTTTATAGTTGGTTTCTTATGCATTTTAACATTTTATTTTAATAAAAACAAAAGTTTTAAATTTGAGTGATTTTTGAACATTATAAAATGTTGGGATGTTACAGACTACCGCCCTTAAAAGGAATCTCGTCCTCGAGATTCGGAGAAGCTAGAAAGTCAAAATCAAATGCTTGAATGATTCTTATAACTCGAGAGGTTTTGGGGAAAAGAACTATTTTGATATGGATCTTGAAAATTTGGCGGGGATGAATTTTTCTGATTGGGGGGGGGGGGGGGGATCGAAAAAAGGGTTGTTTGGGATCTTTGTAACACCCCAAATTTTGGAAGCAACAAAAGCTTACTTAATAAAGACCCAAATATCTGAGGGAACAAAAACTTTTTGAACTGCTTTACTTATGAATGTTTTTCACTCTTGTTTCCTTTGTTGTCTTGTTTTGTTTTGATTTGTGTTGTGTTGATGACCTCTCTATCTATCAACCTCAAAACTCAAGTTATAATATGACTTCTGAAAATCCAGAATTATGACAAGTAAAACAATACATATATCTTTTCCTATCTTATTCTTAACAAACTATAGTCATCGTGAGGTCTTGATTTTAACAATTACCCAAAGGCAGTTTAATTGAGAAAATAAAAGAATTTCCAAAATTGTATGTTTGCAAAACTACAAAGGATTATATAGGGGGCTATGATATATTTTCACTTTAATGTGTTTCTAGTCTTAGCAATTTCCATTCCAAAAACTCCTAATTTAATATGTCTTTCGAAACTATTACTAGGAAGTGGTTTAGTCTTCTTTCCATAAAAATCTTGTCATTGTGGTAGAAGATCTATCTTCACTCCTGTTCATTTTTAGCATTTCTAGAGAAGGTCCAATAAGGCTTATATTGTTAACCTTGGAAATACAAAACCCCTAGGATCATCTAAATCACCTCTATTTTCCTTTTATATTCTTATTTACATTTTACAAAATCATTTCATCATTAATTCTTTATTGGGTTGAGTGCTATAATTTAAAGTGACCATATCTCTTTTATAACATAGCAACTTGCCATTTTGGTGTTTAGTGCATGTTGAACCTTTTGACCTAAACTCTTAAGCCTAATGCTTCACCCATATCCCTTCTAACCACCCCATCTTGTCTCCTAATTTTCTAGCTAAATGATTGACTAATCCATCCTTGCAAAGAGACTTAGTCTAGTCAGCCACAAACTCTTCTATATCTTAAACTCACAACACTCTCACCCATCCTCTGGTTTCTGGTGTATAATGTACCCCCACACCCTTGTTGTACCCATAGCACGACCATCCCAAAACCCTAGCACAGAAACCCTTTTGTCCTTTTCTCTGTGACATTTTGTCGAGCAGGTGATGGGCAGTAGAGAACTCACTCCATCCCCATAAGTTTCAATGAACTCCAGACAATGTGCTACTGTACAAAACGGTGCACAGCGTCCTTACATCATTGCCCACCGCCCAGCTTTGCCAACCCCTTCCCGAGCCTCCTCTCTCTCCCTTTTTCCCATGGCAGAGGTGTTGAAGATGAGCACCGGCGTGGATAAGCTATGGCCTAGCTTTAATTCATTTCTGATAGATCTGTGCATGATAAAATTTTGAAAAAAAAATTGTAGCGTAGCTAAGGGTTTTCTTAACCATGTGGCACAGTCCCTTCTCAAAAATATATTTGTATGCGTGTGCTATGTCCAAAATTAGCAAACTTTAGTTCTATGGAAAGCCAGCGAGAATACCTACCTGGATCTATAAGCCTTGCATGCAGGAGATGTTTATAACTAAAGTTATATCATGTTTAAGATTGACACCAATACCACTTTGGTGATTTTTAGTTCTTTTTTAAAAAATACTTTTTGGAGTAAATCCAATTGCATGTGGTAGATATTAGTATTAGCTATCATAGCCTAGCTTGGTAGAATTTACCTCTTATTTTTTGCTCTTGGTAGATTAGTTTCTAAAACAGTAGGTTATTACACTTCACAATGGGTATTCTTATTTTTTGTTATTTGCATGTATCTAGTTTTACTTGTTTGTGCTTTATATGTTTGTGGAAATAGTTAGGAGTATTTTTGTGGAGTAGCTTTGTGTTTTATTTAACATGCAACACTGGATTGGAATAAAAATAATTTATACATTATTAGGTACACTATTATTGCTAAAACATGTTTGTTTCACTAAAACTGAAATATATGGATCTAGGAGTGTCCAAATTGAGTGAATCATATTTCTACAGAAAGCTTAAGGAAATACCTATCCATAGAAATTAACCTTGCATACATGAGATATCTAAAACTAAAACTATATTCATTATGGTTTTGAGACCAGTAGCATTTGCATGATTTTTAGCTACTGTTTGGTAATAACTTATGATGCAAATCGAGTTTTCACCACTTCATATGGTTGCTAGGTGTACTGTGGTAGAAGGATTCTACTTTATGAACATTATCTTATGAGTTATCATTTATCTACAAAAACAACAACATTTGGCTAATAAAAGTATTAGCTTTTAATCATCTGTTTAGCAAATGTGAATTGTAGAAATATTACTAATCATCTTTTGGGTATGTTTATATCAATTGTAATGTTTTGGGAAATATTACTAATAATAATATCAATTGTGTTTATATGTTTTGCTTGTGGGTATGTTTGTGTGTTATGTTTTATGTCTTTAAACATCATCTTATTTATCTAATAAATGTAATGAGATAAATTCCTGTTTAACCTCAATTGTTATGTGTTGATATGCTTAGTAACCCATAAGTCCAGAAACTTAAGTTATCCTTTAATAATCTTAATAAATTTCCTAAAGGTATTGTTAGCCCATTCCCTTTTGAGTTTCACATAGTCCATCTTGTTTCCTAGGAATTGCACTAATTTCATTTGTGTGTTATGCATGTGAATTATTGTTTGGTGTTAAATTTTATCCAGTAGTTCCTTGTGTTTTGCAATGCGTAATATATGACTTTCTTATCTTAGATAGTTGTCAACACTTGGTTGCCATGTGATTGTTTGTTTATTGGTTGAAGTGTCCTTGATTGTGGTGTCCTGGTAAATAGGCCAAGTGCACCATTTTAGCTCCTAGTCATAAACTTGTTTGGATAGTGATGTTACCATTGTTTGTCTCTTAGTTACTTGATATTGGGTGTTTCTTGAGCTAGTAACCTGTTTGCATGTGAGTGTGCTCAATGCTAGTGTTAATGTTAATACTTGTTTGTGTACTAAGATACTTTTGTCTGAAGTATTTCTGGAACTATTAAGATACTTTTGTCTGAAGTATTTCCTGAAGCCATTATAACAACTCTTATTAAATGATATAATAACCCTAAGTAATGTGTTGTTATAGTGTTCTGAAGAACTACCTTTTTAATACCAGAGTTGTTGTGTACATTTTCTTAGGAAAATCTATTGTTGTCTTAGCTCTATGGACTTTGTTGATTGTTGTTGTATAGCTAAAGGAGTTGTTTGCTGCTGTTTGTATCTCAGTGTCTTGTTCAATGCTTGTTGTTTGTCCTTGTGGCTTTGTCTTGTATTCTGAGTGTGGTTCATTTTCCTGTTTACGACGTTAGATACGATCGGGAAGGAACGTGAAGTGAGGAATGAACCTGACGAACATCAAGATCAAGACCAGGGACATATTGCTGAGCCAGGCAAGCCCACCTCACCACTATAATGAATCCTATTATTTTATCAAGCATGTTTCGTTTTCAAAATAAAATTATGCATGTTTTACTTCCTTTGTGGCACCTTGCCACCCGAAAACTATTTTACCAAATATTGTTTGGCTAAAGTTATCTGCTAGAATACTGAGGTATTACAAACAGAGTTTTACCTGATGAGCCTTGTTGTTGAAGGCTTCATCAAAAAGATGAAGATTTCTAGTAGACTACTTTCATCTACTTATCTCAAAACTATAGGATGGGGACCTATTTGATAAACCTGTTTTACGGAGGAAAACCCGAGTTGCTGGGAGCAATCGGAGATGTTTACGAAAACCAGAGCTGCTGGGAGTAGTCGGGGGATTGGAGGTTGTTTTTGAGAAAAACAAATTACTGCCCTAGCAGCCGCTCGAACAATTAACCCGTGCAATCACACTACCTGACATGGGTAGGGCTTAGCCGGAAGCTTGTCAGTGTTAGTTTTGGGGCTCTCATACTTTCTAAGAGGGCTGGGCCCTCGAAACCGGGTTGTCGTCCGGAAGAGACAATACACTGCTGCGGATCAGCAGCCGGACGATTACGGCAGGTCTCCTGACGTCGCGGTGTGGCGTCCCGAGGAAAGACCAAGAGGTCTAGTGGAGCACACGGTGCCGAGGAGAACAAACCTACCGGGAGGCCCCGATACTAGGGTGTTCATAGTGGAAAGCTTTGATCGTGTTATCCGGACCCCCGCATGTTGTCATATGACGGGCCGTGGCAGACACGACGGAATGACCGATAGGTGTGGGTAAAGTATGCAACCTCTGCAGATTGTAAATCTATTTGAATAGCCGCGTCCGCGGTCATGGACGGTTGGAAAGGCCACTGATCTAGGCGTATGGGCAATTTGGTTTTAAAAGAGAAAGTGGTTTTCAGAGGAAAACAAAGAGGCATCAAAGAGGTACCTCGGGAGACAATCAGTCAAATCTGAAGGAAGGAAAAAGGGGTATCCCCATCCTAGTGCTTTTAAAGGTTTTACAAAAGAAAGTTTTTGAACTTGGATATGTCCTTGCTATATCTAAGAGAAGAAAATTCTATCTCTAAATGTTTTCTTCAACAAAGATACAGAGATGTCATTTTCTCTATGTCTAAAATCATGGTATTCGAAAACTAAGCCCTATAGTCGTATATAGCAGCTATCCCAGTTTTCGAAAAGTGTTTTATTGCATTATCATGAAAACTTAAGCCTTAGAGGTGGTCTTGCGAGTACGTAAATGTACTCATATGGCTATGTCCCTGGATATTCAAACGTCCAGGTTTTCAATGAGGAGAGATACGACAAGAAGGAGGAGTACGCCGATGACTGCGCCAACTGAGTGTCCCGCTCAACTGCTCTGTGGGAATGCGTCAGGACGTGACGAGGGCCAATGCTAGCCGAAACTTCCGCTGATCCTTAGTTAATATTCGTCGAGTGCGACGATGTTTGCAGGCTTGGCATGTGACCAGTATTTATGTAAGCCTTATGCTATTCGAGTTGTATGATATAACTTTGTATACCATGTTGGTTATGTGATCGCGATGCACTGATCATTGGAATCATGATCTGTTTACATAACGTGGTCATCTCTGGCTGGTAGTCAGAGGGGTCCTCACAATCTCCTGGTTTATGCAACAGAGATTAATTTAACTGGGTGGCTACCACCCTTAAAACAAATTTTTGTGGTCAGTCTAGAAACTTTGTTTGATCTTGTTTAGTTCTCTGATGTAGAGCGTACAAGTATTCAAAATACAATGGCATGTGGTGGATACAGAAAGTATTAGCACTCACGTTTTCCACTCGGTTCTTGGAGAGATTTATCCTTCTTCCACTAAGGGCACCCACTGGCATAGTGTCCCTTTTCTTTGCACTTGTAGAAACTTATGTGGCTAAGATTTTTCTTGGATTTTACCTTTTGTCCTTGTTCCTCCAGGGTCTTCATGAGACACTATTGCATTCCTTCCTTGGTTTGCTGGTTAGCTTGTTGCACCAAGGGATAAAGTTGACATTGAATTGGGACATGGTTTGTTCCTTCACACGGGAAGCAAGTAACCTGACTTGTGAGGCATCCTTTAACTGGACGTCTGGTATGACCATGGGGCCACTCATCAGGACATTCTTTGGACGTATGTCCAATCTCTCCACAAGTTTTGCATGCCTTTGGTTTGGTCATAAGGTCCTCTTCAAAAACACTATGGTTTTGATCAATCTCAGGCAGGTGGTCATTGATCACATTCTGATTCTGGTTCCTCAATAGTAGTCGCATAGTTGGGTACAATTCATTGTTGTTGATATTGGGGTGAGACATATGTTTGTTTTAGAAAATAAATGAGTTGAATTATATGTACTATGGAGAAATCCTAATTCAATTATTCAGAACAAGGCAACCAATTCCTAACATAGTCGATCAACATGATTCAAACACAAGCAAACACATACATGTAAAATTTCAAACTTATTTTGAGAAATCGAACTAATCGTTTATCGAACGAAACACACCAATGCCATCGAAATACAAAAGTGACAGTACTACCATACCACAATTTGAAAGGTCAATACACTAAATTGATACGATAAGCTAAATAAGATAAATGGTGGTCCCTCTAACGTGGTTTTAATTGCTTCACTTATTCCTCTTTGATCTCACGCTTGCGCTTCATTGCGTGGTTATTCGCCACAGGTGTGACTTCTCCCTCAATTGACTCTTCAGAAAGCACCTCTTCGGAGCCTTCTTCCTCCTGTTCCTCCTCCTTTACAGTTGCGGTTACAACCACATCTCCAGTGCCTTGGTCACCTCCTTTTTCAGCTACTGGCGGTGGTGGAGGTGGATTGAGTTGCGCCTCAAGTATGGCAATCTGCTCATCTTTGTCAAGGTTCTGCAAATGTAGGTCATGGATTAGTTCCTCCATATGGCCAACAAGGATTTCAGAAGTCTGGAGTTCTTGGGTTTTTACGTGTATGACGGCTCGGGCATGGTCCGTGATGTCATAAGCTTGTTGCACCTTTCTGGTCAGGCAGTTGATGAGAAAATCTAGGTCTTCAAACATTTTGTTAATGATAGCCAGGTCCAAGCGATTTCCCGTGTGAGCCAATGAGTGGCCATGCGCATCCCTCTTCCCAAAGGCACGCAAGGGCGATTCCGGTGCTAGCTTGTTGCGATACTTATAACACAAACGGGCCATTAAGTCCACCATAGCTATGTTCACTCCTTCAATCCACTCTGGGTAGTAGGTGACATAGTCCACGGGCTCGAAGTCTGGCATCGTGGGATCTGGGGTCATGATTGTGCGGATTCCCAACGCGTCACATTAGGTATGTCGGTCTCCTCCTTCCTTCCTCGGAAATAGGGCGGTGGTAGCTTCAATTGGCTTGTCAACCTGGACAGCTGCCTCCCAAACATGAAATCCGACAAAACAGCAGCATACGCGGTCTCAGTGTACTCTCCCATCTGGAATTTTGAACAGGTAAGAGTATTAGAATTTAAAGCGAAAAGGAAAAAGATACAAGACAATAAAATTAATGTAAAAATAGAAAGGTAATTTTAAAATATCTCAAGTTTGAAACCTAGTAATTTTAAAATATCTCAAATTTAAAACTTTTGGCCTCTGTCCAATCCTAGGGTTTCGAACCTACATGCAACACAGTGCTCTGATACCATCTGTAGCGTACCTGCACTTAAATTAAGACAGATACCTGTGTATAGTGCAAATCCCTGGATCGATTCATTTGCACACACAGTTTACGATGTAATATCACAACAAAGTATCAATTTTATTACATCGATGATCCAGACTTACAAAAAATTCAATAAAAGTTGCATAGCATAAAGCTAGCTTTTAAAGAGTAAACAGCGGAAATACGAAAGCAGTGAGTCTCCATCATCTTCATGTTGCCACAAGCGAAAACATGTTGGTTGTAGACTCGAAACCTTTAAACGAAACCTCACTCGTCATCTGATCAATCTGCAATAAGAAAAATATTGCAACAACGTGTGTCAGATTCCATTAAAAATGGAGTCTGGCAAGTGACACTATGGTGGACACTTAATGGAATAACTCTATAGCGTATATGCATATTTGGCTGGTGGAGTTCAAGGCTATTTTGCATAAAGCCAATTTTTCCTAACTCTTTGGAAAACACTTTTCTTAAATTCGAGACATTCGTGACATGAAAACCACTGTCTCATTCTACCCTTGTTCACCCATCAAGTTTTATTTCTGAAGTTGGAATGATGGAATCCTCCGTTGACGTCCGTGATCAGCTTCTCAAATTGTCCGTACCGGGGACACGGCTAGGTACTTAGTTTTACACTCTGTAGAGGCTGTGCACGTTCACCATTGTACCCATTCAACCCAAACTATCCTTTAGACACTTATAGTGATAAGGAAAAGGAGAAGAATGAGACGAGATCTTTCAGAAGCATTTTCCCTCCCACTCTGGCTTGACCCGTTCCACCTAACACCCCCTACATCTGCTTGTCAAGCCGGAGAGAGTCCACGCAACATAATTGATCAAGCCAGAGCCCATTGGCAATGGCTGCACTGGAAGCAATCGTCACTCGGAGTTCTTCAGATTCCTCTGTTCCAGGGTGGCCGTTCACAAGTGTACATACTCCAGGAACCATAGACATGACCTGAGTAGCCACTCAACATAAACCATACAATCTCTTACCACCCAGGTGTTTCATTCTTCACTTAGTAGAATTTAGGTTTTCACAAAACAACATTTGCATAGCATCAATAATTCTACTAAGTATTGCATAGGAACCTAGACACAGGAATAAGGAATTTCGACACAGGTTTAGCATAGCAATACTATCATACACATGCTTATATAAAAATACTCTAAGTAATGCATATAGAAAATAATAGGAAGTTTATGAGGTGTGCCACTTGCCTTTGAATGTTGTCGTTGTTCACAAACTCTTTTCAACAACGAACGTTTGCTCTACGTTTAATCTAAACAATATAAGCAAACAACAATACATCAAACATACATGCTCATATCTAGTCAACAAACAAGTTTCATAAAACTTCTAAGGAAAATATGTTTATGCATGAGGTGCAAATTTTCCGAAAGACTAGAGATGTATGTCATGCTAAGAAAATATTTTAAGTTAATGCAAAGCGAAAATGGGTGTCAAAATGACTTTAAAGATGATAACATCATGATCAAAATTTGTTTAAGTCTTAAAAGACAAGACTAGGGAAGAGGGAAAAAGGTAGAAAGAAAGATGTAGTTGATCTTCCAGGCTTCATCTCCAGACTTGTAGTTTTTCCTTCGTGATGTCTTGATTGAATTCTTGGTAGACTTGAATAATCTTCAGACTTGATGATTTTTGTATCACCTGGGCTGGTCTTGGATTTACTTAGTCTTCATGAAGTCTCAGAGAAGAAGAAGGGACAGAGAGAAAGACTTAGAGAATAGAAGGGAGGTTGGCCTTCTTGAACTTCTTCTCACTTTTCTTCTAAGTGCTTGACATCTTGGGATGCTTACATAGTCTGTTTTTTTCTAAGTCCTTCATGGTCTTCTAGCTCCATGTTGAAAATCCTAAGTGTCTAAGTGTATCACTTTACCGAAATGCTAAGTTGAAAATATTTCTAACTTAGAGAAAATGGGGAAGGAGTTTTCTTATGGGAAATATAACTACAAAATAAAATATGATATGCATGAAATGCAATTTTTAATCACATGAACAATTATGCTAATGCAATTTAATTATTTCTATTTTTCACAAAATATAATAAAGGGATAAATATAAGATTAAAGTTTTATGTGATTTAAATTTTTATAACAAAATTTTATAATTAGTATTAATAGACAGAGGGGATTTAAATACATTTATTGCAATTGGATTTATCCAAAAATAATGTTTATATTAAAAGTTACGTTGAAAATATTCAAACTATTTAATTTAAATATATAAATATGAATTCATTCAAATATTACTCAAAAATATTTTATAACAGAGGCATCACACTACAAATATTCTAAAGTTTCTAAAACAATTTTATTTGCAATTTTTGGGATTATAGATTTAAAGTTATGACAAATATACTCAAATCTTCCATTTGAAATTTGAATATTTTAAACTTAGTCAAATGTCGTGGTGGTGTCACGGCAGATGCCATAGGATGGCTAATGTGTGGGGCCGATGGACGTTGGTGGATCCGGGGAGGGATAGCGAGCTGAAGAGCTCACACGGGGAGGATCCCGGTGTAACCGAGATCTCCCAAGAACAAGAAACAAGATCAAAGTGCAAGGGGAAAGATCTAGCAAACACGAACAAATGCTCGAAGGCACAGAACACACACACGATGTACCCAGGTTCGGGGCCCTCGTGGGGAGGTAACACCCCTACTCCTGCCTTTCCTCTCAATATAAGTGTGGAACAAGGACTACAACTTGCTCTCAGATCTCTTGAGGGGAAGAACACGAAGAACTAGATGAACTAGAGGGAGGAGGAAGTAAATGCTCTAGGAGTAAATGAGACTAGAGTTTTGTCTCCCAAGTTGGTCTCTCTTTCGCAGGAGCAGTTATGGCGCCTTTTATAGAGTTCCGGCCAGGAGGGCCGGAAACCCTAATCCGGCTTGGCCCCACCGGACAGGCCTAACGGTTATGTCGACACCGGCTAGTGCGACCTAGCCGCCGTGCTATCCGGCGTAGCCTCTTCGTCATCATTCCGGCAAGGACGGAAGGTGCCGTCCTGGAACATCATTGTCCCCCTGTCAGAGACAAAACATGTCTTTGCCCATCCCGGATAGCCTTTTCCGGATTGCCGGGCTAGGCATGTCCGATCTTGTCGTACAGTTGTCGTACCGGCTGACGTGCTCCCGTGTCAGGCGGGAGGTGACCATGCTTCCATGTCAGGGGGGAGGTGACCATGCTTCCGTGTCAGGGGGGATGGTACTTCCCCCCGTGTCAGGCGGAAAAGCCTGCTCCAGACCGTTGACGGCTTACCGGCATCCCTCATGCCGGTCACTGTAACACCCCGGCCCACCCCTGGACCAAACCTATCACGCCTGGCAGCTCTCTAGGATCTCTAGACTGGCCCCGTAGATCAACACTAGTCTTTTCTGCGCACTTTGTCCTCACTCGTGCGCACCCTGGAAGGACTTCCCGGTCGGTCACCCATCCTTGGAGTACTCCAGGCCAAGCACGCTTAACCTCGGAGTTCTTTCCAGATGAGCTTCCGGAAAAGAAGTTGCAGCTTGTTGATATGAGTATTCTATCAATCCTATTAAGCCCTGAGACAGGATCTCACATCTGAGCCAGGATCTCACATCCTTCCCCCCTTAGAAGACTGACGGCCTCGTCGGTCAACCCCCAGTCCAGGAACTCCCCCCCTTGGAACCCGTCCATGCGTCCAGTGCCGGCACATATCACATGTCCGCCCACTGACCTGCACACGCCCGAGTAACCGCGAGGGTCGGCTCTGATACCAATTGTAACACCCCGGCCCACCCCTGGACCGAACCTATCACGCCTGGCAGCTCTCTAGGATCTCTAGACTGGCCCCGTAGATCAACACTAGTCTTTTCTGCGCACTTTGTCCTCACTCGTGCGCACCCGGGAAGGACTTCCCGGTCGGTCACCCATCCTTGGAGTACTCCAGGCCAAGCACGCTTAACCTCGGAGTTCTTTCCAGATGAGCTTCCGGAAAAAAAGTTGCAACTTGTTGATATGAGTATTCTATCAATCCTATTAAGCCCTGAGCCAGGATCTCACATCAGAGCCAGGATCTCACAGTCACCTCCTTGCTCGACCTTGCGAGTCCTTCCTGCACATACAAAGTAACCTGCTAGGACCGAGATAAACGTTCCGGCTAGCACTTACCGGATTGCCTATCCGGTACCTCCGGGTACTTCTCCTATGGGAGGTCTACTCGGAGTCACGAGGTCCGAGGTCTCTCCCGGATGCACCCGAGTTCCTCTTAGGATGAGTATCTCTAGGCCTAGCCTCCAAAAGATGTCTTAGCTTGCCAGCAAAGACATCTTCGAGAAGCTAGTTCTTAGAGGAACCACCCGCTGATGCTTGTGCTGTTCTGAGGGCTCGGGGTGGCTATTTATAGCCATCAGGGATGACCCTTGCGCCCGCCAGGAGGCACTTTGCACTCTACCAGCTCTGAAAGGTCAAGTTACCCCTTCAGCGCACCAGGGGGTGGCCCTCGCACTCGCCAAAGGTCAAGTACTGTTGCCACACTGTCGAATTGCGCCAGGATCTACCCTACCCGGGGGCCAGCCCCCCGACACTAGTCCCCGAAGATGGTCCTGCGCAGCGACCCCGGATGATGTGCGGGATCAGCTTTAATAACAACAATCACCCAAGGAAACATGAGACGATCCTTTGATTTGATGCCGAGACGATTTTTACCGAGATCCCCACACCGAGATCCTTTCGACCGGAAGGCCATGCTCCTAACCGGATAGTGCCCCGTCAGTGAATATTATCGTTCGCGCCGGATTGAATTCCAAAACATGGGCTGGGTCCCACCCGAGGTCTTGTCAAGTCAGAAACGCACTCGAGTGCTTCTGACCGAGCACGCCGCTGCTCGGGTTCGCGCGCCGGGAGCCGCAGCCGATCCGAAGTCCAACCGTTGGGGCTCTGTGGCCCGCGGTGTGGCCGGATCGGGCGCTCCTATGGACGCCACGTGCCGCGCGGCACAAAACTGATCCCACCCACGATCGGAGAGATCGTGGGCGGGAAACTCGGAAACCGCTCCGGATCCCACCCATAAATAGGGGACCGGAACGGTCTATTCTTCTTCTTACCCAGCTCCTCATCTTTCCCGCAACCATCTCGAGCACCTCGCCGTCGCCGCGCCCGGAGCTCAAGCACTGCCGTTGCCGTTCGTCGCCGGAGCGCTTCGCCTCCGCCATCGGGCCATGCTACTCTCGCTCGTCATCGGCCTCATTTCCTCCGGTGAGTTCTTCCACCCGCTCCGGCGAACTTCACCACGACGACGATGCTTCGCGCTCGGCCGTGAAACCACGCATCCGCGGGTTGCGCCGCCGCGGCGAGCGCGAGCCGTGCAGCGTTGACGATGGTTCCTTCCACACTTCATCTTTCACTCGCATTAGGCCATCTTCATATCTCACCCGAGTATATTCGTGTCGATTAAGTTTCATTTTATTTGAGCGCGGTAGATCTTACTTGCTAGGTACCCGGTTGCTTTTAGGAGTTTGTGATCCGGAGTCTTAGCCCCCGGTAGACTAACTCGACTAACCGCCGTTCCGCCTGCAGAATAGCCCGGACACATCCTCAGGTCCCTACGACATGGGTGATGAGAGTGTCCGTGGGTGCTGGGACGGGTCCGAGACCGTCCAGAAGGATCTCGACTGGCTGTACCGGACGCACCGGATTCCGCCAGAAGTCGAGAGTCGACTCCCGGAGGACGAGGTCCAACCGGAACCTGAACCCGGGGAATACGTTGTATTCCTCACGCATTTTGAGCGGGGGTTCGGGCTTCCGGCTAGCCCCTTCTTCCGCGACTTCCTCGACACCTACAGCCTCCAACCTCATCATCTCCCAACCAACGCTATCATGATGCTCTCGGTCTTCACCACCTACGCGGAAGCGTATCTCTGTAACATCCCAACATTTTATAATGTTCAAAAATCACAAAAATTTAAAACTTTTCTTTTATTAAAATAAAATATTAAATGCATAAGGAAACCAACTATAAAAGACTTCAAAGTGTAATATTTCAAATGTCACAGTTTAAACATTTAGTATCCCCTGTGTTTCAAAAACCTTAAAATATAATTTGACAAATATTATACAAACATCAATCCTTTTTATTAGTTCCTTATAAGTATCTGAATTAAACCACTTAGCCATATCTATTCATAAATACAAAGATTTTTCAAAAGGATATATAATTACTAAATGGTTCTCATTCCTTTAACTATGTCCAAAATATAGCTTGGAAATTATAAGCCTATAAGGTATAACTTTAAAACTTCATAGAATTTAAATTAATGAATTAGCCAAATAAACATTTCATTTGCTTAAATGAATTTCATCTATCTACAAAGCATGAAATGATTAATATATTCTAAATAAGAATAGAATTAAAATAAAAATCCTTTCCAAAGTTGTTATAAAGTTTCAAATGATTTATCATAATTAAAATATAATGTTGCACAAATTATTTTCAATTAAAAATGAATACCCTATATTTCACATTTCCTAGAACATTGTTATATGTGTTCTTTAATATTATGCCAAAATAAAGATAAATGATTTCAGCAAAATAAGTTAAATAACTTAAAATCAAACATATTGAAATGTGGGTATTTTTACAAATTTTATTTAGCCAAAAGAAAATTCAAATAAGATAGAAATTCAAATTTGACTTTAAGTGTCAAATTTGTAATTAAGCAATATTTCAAAATACTAATTTTCAAAAATATTCAAAACATACCCACAACTGGTTTAACAGCAAGATATTATTTTTACAAATTTCTAGAAATTAATTTGACATCATTTGGAGTTATAAATCAAAAGATATGGATTAAAGAAATAAAAATCAGAAAAAGAAAATAGTCGCTGACGTCAGCAGTGACGTCAGCTGTTCATCTCCAACCTCCGTCCGAACGAAGCGCAGAAGAAGGAGATTGAATCGGAGACGATTCCTTCTCCGATTCGTGCGGGATTCAATCTCTGGAGCCCTCTATATAAACCTCGGACACCGCCGCGTCGTTTGCCCCAAAAACCCTAGCCCAAGGATGCCGCCAGGCCGCCGCTCGAGCTCGCCGGAGTTCTCCTCTCCTCCGCCGCACGTTCCTCACTTCTCCGTCACGGTGAGACCTTCCCCGATGCCCCTGACTCGCTTCTCTTCAATGCCGCCCTCGTGCGCATCTCCTGAGCCACGCGTTCGGTGTTTCCTGCAGTAATCCGAGCGCATCGTCGTCGACCGGACCTCATCGGAGCCGCCGCCGCACTCGTCCTCGCCTCTCCTCCGTCCAAGGACGCCCGAGTCCACCTCACCGCTCCCATCCGACTCGCCGTGCCGCGGGGAGTCGTTTGCCACTCGCCCCACGCCCGGGAGATCGCCGGAGCGACGGATCCTTCATCGACAGAGGCTGCGCCGCCGTCTTCCTCGCCGCCGGTGACCACAGCGCCGCCCGGTATGGTCCTCCGTCCTCCACCGTCCGATCTGCGATCAAGGGCTAGGATTAGATCTGTTTAAATCCGAAGCGGTATCTGTTTTGATCCGTTGGATCTGGATCTGACGATCCAGATCGCTCCACTTAACCACGTCAGCGCCACGTGGCATGCCCCGTCAGCGCACAGTCAGCGCTGACGTGTATAATCAATTTCGTAATTAAATTTAATCGGCAAATTTACAGAAAAACCCCTGTTACTTAGATCTGTCACAACTTTTCAACCACAACTCCAAATTTAATAATTTTTATATATTTGGAGAGCTCTGGAGGTGTAGAATAATTTGGATCAGACAAAATTCAAATTTGACTTAGTATAAAATATTCAAATTTCAAATGGTGAATTTGAGTATATTTGTAATAACTTTAAATCTATAAATCCAAAAATTGCAAATAAATATGTTTTAGAAACTTTGGAATATTTATAAACTAATGCCACTGCTATAAAATAATTTTGAGCAATTTTTGAATGATTTCCTAGTTGTGTGGATAATTTGAATTGTTGGACAAATTTTGAAGTAACTTTTAATAGAAACATTGTTTTTGATTAAATCCAATTGCAATAGATTTAATTAAATGCTCTCTGTCTATTAACACTAATTATAAAATTTTGTTATAAAATTTAATCATAAGAAACTTTACTCTTATAATTATTCCTTTTAGTATATTTTCCAAAATTAGAAATTAATTACATTGCATTTATAAATTCATGCATATTTATAAATAAAACACAAAAGTTATTTTTATGTTTCTTGTGATTTAAGATTTCATTTCATTCATAGCATATTTTATATTGTAGATATAATTCTCAAAGGAAAACCCCTCTTCAATAGTTTTCTCTAAGTTAGGATTATTTTCAAACTTAGTATTTTGTGAAAAGTGCTATGCACTAGACACTTAGTAGTTTTCAAGATGGAGCTAGAAGACCATTGAGGGACTTAGCCAAAAACAAGACTTCAGAAGTATCTTCAAGGAGGCAACACTTAGAAGAAAATCAAGAAGAAGTTCATGAAGGACTTAGAAGAAAACAGACTCTGGAAGCATCCCCAAGATGTCAAGCACTTAGAAGAAAAGTGAGAAGAAGTTCAAGAAGGCCAACTCCCTTTTATTCTCTAAGTACTTCTCTCTGTCTTTTCTTCTCCTCTGAGATTTCATGAAGACTAAGTAAATCCAAGACCAGCCTCGAGGATTCAAGAATCATCAAGTCTGAAGATTCATCAAGACTACTAAGAGCTCAATCAAGACATCATCCAGAAGAAAGTTACAAGTCTGGAGATGAAGCCTGGAGGACAACTACATCCTTCTTTCTATCTTTTCCCTCTTTCCTAATCTTGTCTTCTAGACTTAAACAAAATTTGATCATGATGTTATCATCTTGATGTTGTTGGATCCTAGCAGCATAGTGGGATGAAGCGGCCTGGAAACAAACCTTACATGTCCACGTACATGAGACCTGTTCCACAATTTAAGTGGCTGGCCGGGTGTCTGTCTCTCTCACTATAGTGAATGTCCAACTTACAAAGAGTTGATAATAATTGTGATCATCTTGAACAAACGACTTAGTATTTTTCCCTAAGTATTTTACACATCATGGCTAAGCCATTAGAGTGCTTGTTTCAAAAAGATATAATACAAAGTATGTGACTTTAGCCCTTAGTCCTGTTGGACCAACACATTTGTCTTGCATAAACTTAAAAGATTTCCATGGCATGAAAAGTATTTCTAGCCTTAGGAATATGTTGCACATCATGCATAAACATATTTTCCTTAGAAAGTTTTATAAAACTTATTTATTCATCTAGTATGTGTTTGTATGCATTGTGAGTTTTGCTTGCTGTTGATTGTTGTATTGTTGTTTGCTTATATTGCTTAGATTAAACGGAGAGCAAACGTTCGTTGTTGAAAAGAGGTTGTGAACAACGACAACATTCAAAGGCAAGTGGCACACCTCATAAACTTCCTATTTTTATATGCATTACTTAGTGTATTTTTTATATGCATGTGTTGCTATGCTAAACCTGTGTAGAATCCCTTATTCCGGTGTCTAGGTTCCTATATCATACTTAGCAGAAATATTGATGCTATGCAATTGATGAAAGATTTTATAAAAGGTTAAGTGACTACTCAGGACTGTGCTCATGGCTGTCTTCGCCTAGGATGAATTTCTATTCTACTTAGGGCTGTGAGCATGGTGATTTTTACCTGAGAGTGCACATCCACTAAGTTAATGAAACCCCTGGGTGGTAATTGGTCGGATGGTTTATGTTGAGTGGCTTTTGGGACTATGCTTGTGGTTGTCTTCGCCTAGGATGAATTTCTATTCTACTTAGGGCCATGAGTATGGTGGTTTTCACCCAGAAGTACACTTGAGAACGGCCACCCAGGAACAGAGGAATCTGAAGGAACTCCAAGTGACGATTGCTTCCAGTGCAGCCTTTTGACAATGGGCTCTGTCTAGAATAATTAAGTTGTGAGGGTGCAACCTGTCAGCTTGACAAGCAGATGTAGAGGGATGATAGGTGGAACGGGTCTTGCTAGTATGGTTGCATTCTTCTTCTGAAAGTTCTTGTCTCAATTCTCTCCTTTCCATAATACACTCCGCGTGTATAGGATATCTCGGACAAATTGAGTCTTAAGGTGAAAGTGCACAACCTCTGCAGAGTGTAAAACTAAGTACTTAGCCGTGTCCCCTGTTACGGACAATTTTGAGCAGCTGATCAAGGACGTCAACGGAGGATTCCATCATTCCAACTTCAAAAGTAAAACTTGATGGGAGAACAAGGGAAGATGAGATTTATGGTTTTCATGCCATACTCGTCGAGATCTCAAGAAAAGTGTTTTCCAAAGAGTAGGAAAAATTGGCTTTATGCAAATTAGCCTTGAGCTCCACCAGCCAAATATTCATATAGGCTTTAGAGTTATTCCATAAGTGTCCACCATAGTGTCACTTGCCAGACTCCATTTTTAATGGAAATCTGACCCACGTTGTTGCAATATTTTTCTTATTGCAGATTGATCAGATGACGAGTGAGGTTTCGTTAAAGGTTTCGAGTCTACAACCAACATGTTTTCGCCTGTGGCAGCATGAAAGTTATAGAGGCTCTCTGCTATTGTATTCCGCTGTGTACTTTTTCAATGCTAGCTTTATGCTATGCAACTTGTATTAAATATTTTGTAATTCTGGATCATCGATGTAATGAAATTGACCTTTGTTGTGATATTACATCGTAAACTGTGTGTGCAAATGAATCGATCCAGGGATTTGCACTATACATAGGTATCTGCCTTGTTTTGAGAGCAGGTACGCTACAATCTCGGCGTGTGGCCTTTCTTGGACCTCTGGGCCAAATATTTCATCCTCCGCCGCCAAGTCATCCCCAACCCGGACAAGAAGGTCAAAGACTTAGTCGATTGCGGGGCGGCCACTATAATTCCTCGCGCCGACTCCGGCTTCCCCAAAGTCCAGGGATTAGAATCCTGTCGGAAGTGGCAGCGGAGCTTCTTCTACGTGAAGAACCGGGGGCTCTCGGGAGATGGTCCGGGATCCTCGAGCCCGGATTTCATCAATCTTCCCGAATTCGTCATGGGTCCTCCCCGCGAATTCGACCTCTGGAACCGGCTTCCAGATACCGAGGAGGTCAGATGCATGCATGATGTCCTCAACGTGCTGACGGAGAAACGACGTCCGATCACCTCCTACGCTGCTTAATCATCCGCCGCGTCTGCCCCCTACAGACCCGAGTGCACATGATGTGCCATATGGACGGGCTGTTACATCCCACAAGGACCAGCATTTTCGGGTTGGACCATGTCGCAGTCGCCCGGCGCGTTCGAGCTATTGCTCGAACGAAGATGCCGGATGACTATCAGTGGGGTCTTGTCGGGGGTTCCCGGAAAAAACCACTGCGGCAGGTGCTTGTGTCTGTCTTTCGCCAACTTACATTTGCGCCCGGATTCTGCTGGAAACCGACATGGTTGTCATGCAATGACTTGTTCCTGCAGTTATTCGAGCGGCAGACTGAGGAGGACGCGATGCATGACGGTGGGCAGTTCACGCCAAACGTCCCGGTACCGGATAAGATGCCGAGAGAGGATCCCGACGGCGAGGACCACCTTGCCATTCCTCTAGCTCGTGCTGCTGCTCCGGGTAATTCTTCAACCTCAGAGGCTATTTCCATTTCATCAGATGATGAGGATGAGATTGATTGTCAAATACTCGATGTGATTGACGCTCTCCCCCTCAACTGGGCTTCGCCAGTGGCTCCGAGACCCACGGCCGTGACGAAGCGCGCCGAGACCCGCAAGCGTGCGGCCTCTGACACTACCCCTGCCGGTGCACCCGACACCACCACCAAGAAGAGCAGGCCGAACAAGCAAACGACCGAGAAGCCTCCACGCCGAAGGAGAGGTCCTCCCACCGTCGATTCCGGGTAAGACCTTTTTGCTTTGAGTTACATGGTTTTGTCTTCTCCTGATGTCTTTTCTGATATACTTTTTTCAGAGAGGCACTTGACGTCCCGGCCTCCGCGGGTTCCCAACCTCCGGGATCCCGCACTCCTAGCCCGCCTCGGGCCGCTCCTTCTCCACTTCGCCCTTCCTCACAAGACAGCGAGCACCCTGCCCCTGGTGCCGCGCAGGCCGCCGCCGCGACTCCGGATGCTCGTCCCGTGGTGGACGAGATTCCTGCCCAGGCTACCACCGCGTCCGAAGACATCTTCCTCCCGGACAGCCCGCGCAGGGTGTCCCACCTTGAGACGGACATCGCAAGCCCTCCTCGGCAGGTCGTGCCGGGAGCCTGCTCCCGGCAGGCCTCGGGCAAGATTCCTCCACCAAAACAGCACACAGCCCCTTACCGGCAATCCGACCTTCCTCCCGGGAAATCGCGCAGCAAGGCCGCCGGGCAGAAAACAGCTCCCGCCAAATGCACTGCCTGTAGCGCCCCATCTTTTAAATAAAGATGGAACACCTGTGTTATGTGCTAGTCCCTGGATCACTGCCAGCACCACAGTACAAAATATATAGAATCATTGCATAAGTATCAAATACTACAACGAGATCCAAAAATAGCCAAGTATAGCTTTATTACAAAGTGCATAGTCATGAAGACTAGCTAAAATATTCAGAGTTCACAACGAAAATAAAAGCAATGGGCCTTCTCTTCTAGCATACGCCACAAGCAGACATGTTGGGTGTAGAATCGAGTCCAAACTTACTCCTCATCAGAATTACCTGCACATTTGAATATGCATCCCCCGAAGGAGGTCAATACAATGAAGTATTGGCAAGTGACTATGGTGGATAAATTATGACAAGTCTAATTCTATATGCATATTTGGCTTGGTGGAGTTTGTAGGCTATTTTGCAGAAAGCCAGTTTTCTCCTATCTTTTGTAAAACACTTTTGTATCTCAAAGATTTGGCACCAAGGGATGAAGCCCAAGTGCACCAATAATTCTTTCCTTAGTCAAATTTGTACTTTATGAAAACCATGTTGAGATTCTTCCGTGCATCCTTGTCCAGTTGCTCGACGTAGTCCATCACCGGGGACACGGCTGAGTACTCAGTTTGTCGACTCTGCAGAGGTTGTGCACTTTCACCTTAAGACTCAATTAACCTAGACATCCTATACACGCGGAGTGCATTAAGGAAAGGAGAGAATTGAGACAAGAACTTTCAGAAGAAGAATACAACCATACTAGCAAGACCCATTCCACCTATCAACTCTACATCTGCTTGTCAAGCTGACAGGTTGCATTCTCACAACTTAGTAGTTCTAGACAGAGCCCATTGTCAGAAGGCTGCACGGGAAGCTTCTAAACTTGGAGGGACTTAGAAATCTCTTTGTTCCTGGGTGGCCGTCCACAAGTGCGCTTCTGGGTGACAACCACCATACTCATGGCCCTAAGTAGAATAGAAATTCATCCTAGGCAAAGACAACCACAAGCATGGTCCCAAAAGCCACTCAACATAAACCAAACAACCAAATCCACCCAGAAGAGCATTCAAGGTTTTAACACTTAGCAATAATTCTATAACATGATAAGTAAACTCCTTTATAGCATAGCTGAGCATCTAATAAAACTTTTGGTGGCTGCATGGGGAGGGATGGCTACACACTACTAGGATATTTTCAAAGTGTAAACTAACTTAGCATTATAAGATAGTTCAAACTTTCCCTATCATGCATACTACTCAAAATCTACTAATAATGCATATAGAAAACATAGGATAGATTATGAATGTCACTTGCCTTGGTAACAAGAGGAACAAGCACAGCAAGAATAACAATCACAAGGACCTTCCTCCTCTTCACAATCTAGTGACAAACAATAAAACTAAATAAACACACAAGCATAGCACTTAAAATATCAAGACAAAAATATGTATGCATGCTTAATATGCAATGAACTTAATAAGACCATATAATTACCATTTTAATTTCTCTGTTATTAATGCATAAAATGCAATGATCCATATTTTAATATTTCATTAATCATTTAAAATATTAAGCATAATAGTAGTTTTAAGTTCTAAAACCAATTCCTTTAAGTCTATTATGATAATTTTCAAATAAAACTCATGTTGCACTCTCTGGACAGAGGGCATTAATAACTCTCTAAATCAATTGGATTTATGTGGAAAGAGATTTTATTAAATAAGTTATAGATTTAATATCCGAAAGCTTAAACCATTAAATTCTGCAATTTAATATACACTAAAATGATAAACTAATGAAACCATACTAAACTACACGAGCAGAGCTTCACGCGGATATAAAATTCATCAAATTTGGATGAACATATCAAAAGTTATGGATTTTGTAAGTTTGTGTTATTTTCTGTTTTTAAAACAATTTCTCAGCCGAATTAGAAAATAAAAACGCCACGCGGCGCGCTCTGATTGGGAGATACCGGTTCGCCGCGGATCGGCACGGGAGCCGTCCGATCTAACTTATATCGGACGCTCCAGATTAGAGGGACGAAACGGTAAAGGAAATTTAATCGCGCCCGTCCGATCTAAATCTAAGGGTCCAGATTGAACTGGCCAAAACGGGCGGCGCTGCTCGTCGGAGTGCCTCTGGGTGCGGCGGCGCCATGCCCGGCGTCGCACTCGCTGGCGATATAAGGCCCTAGGGGATGAAAGGATCATACCCGAACGTGCAGAGGCGCGAGGTAGTGTCGGTGGCGAGTTTGGTCGTCGTTGCGTCGCTTGCTGCTCCCTGGATCGCTCGCCGGAGTCGAGGCTGGCGGCGGCTCGCTTCGGGTGTGGATGGAGATGACGAACCGCTGCGAACGAGGAGGTTAAAAGATGTCACGGAGATGCGCAGGGAGAAAGTAAGAAGAAATAACGAGAAGGGGGGCTCGAGGTCGTCTGTAGCCATCGCGATTAGAAGCTTACGACGGCGGACGGTTTCCGAGCAACCCGGGGGCAAACTTTTAGGGTTTTGGGGTTCGGGAGGAGGCGGCGGAGAGGGGGTTTATATGGGGGAGGGGAAGAGCTATTTACTCGCGATTTCCCAACGGATTTCGATCCGCAAGATTCTAGGTTTCAGTGGAGTTGTGTTCTTCACGAGTTGGGGAGGGAGATGACGAGTGGGGCCGGGCTGTCAGCGACTGAGAGGGGGAAGATGGGCTGCGGTTGGGCCTCTGCGCTGCGCGCGCGCGGGAGGGAACGAAGTGGGCTTCGGCCCAGATTGGGTCGGGCCGTTCTTCTCTCCCCTTTTTTTTTAACAAAACATTTTCTGTTTTCAAACCTTTAATTCAAATTTCATTTTAAAACTTAGCCAAAACTTTTCAGAAAAAATCATAAAAATATGTTTTGAAAAGCTAATTTAATTTATAACTTTTTGATATCATTTTGCTAAATAAATAAAATAATAAAATACAGATTTGTATAAGGAGCTCAAATAGACCTCTTTAATGACCACAACTTTATTTAAACTTATAATTAAAATTTAATTTACTCTCTATGTGATTTCAATGCCATACTTTTATGATGCATGATGCATGAATGCAAGGTTTTAAATTTTTGAGAAATTTGGGATGTTACAGACTAACCCCCTTAAGAAGAAGCTCGCCCTCGAGCTTCGGAAAGGTCAGCAAATAGGTGTGGGTGGTCTTCTCGGAGGTCATCCTCTCGTTCCCAGGTGGCTTCGTCCTCGGTGTGATGATTCCACTGGACCTTGCAAAACCTGATGGTTTTGGTACGGGTGACTCTTTCTGCTTTCTGTAATATCTTGATGGGCTTCTCTTCGTATGTCAGCTCACTCTCCAATTGTACCTCCTCGAGGGGTACAGTATCCTTTAAGGGAACTCCCATCATCTCGGGATGACATTTCTTCAACTGACTGACATGGAACACATTATGAACAGCAGACAGCACTTCAGGTAGTTCTAACTCATATGCCACTTCACCTTTGCGAGAAAGAATTTTGAATGGTCCAATGAATCGAGGTGCTAACTTTCCTTTGATTCCAAACCGTTTCACACCCCGAAGTGGTGACACCCTTAAATAGGTTCTATCTCCCACTTCATAGGTGACTTATCTACGCTTGGAATCTGCATAGCTTTTCTGGCGTGACTGTGCTATTTTCAATCTGTCCTTAATCAGCCTGACTTTCTCTTCAACATCCTGTATTATATCAGGCCCAAAGAAACTCCGTTCTCCTACACCACTCCACAACAGTGGGGTTGTGCATTTCTTTCCATATAAGGCTTCAAACGGTGCCATCTCAATGCTGACTTGGTAACTATTGTTGTAGGAGAACTCAGCGTATGGCAAATTATCATCCCAACTAGATCCATAGTCGAGCGCACAAGCTCTTAACATATCTTCTAAAATCTGATTCACTCTTTCAGTCTGACCATCTGTTTGCGGGTGGAAAGCCGTACTGAATTCCAATCTGGTTCCCAAAGATTCGTGCAACTGCTTCCAGAAATGAGAAGTGAACTGGGTCCCCCTATCAGACACGATACTCTTAGGAACGCCGTGAAGGCACACAATTCTCTTCATGTAAATATCGGCTAGCTTTGCACTAGTATAAGTGGTCTTCACGGGTATGAAGTGAGCTATTTTGGTTAGGCGACAAACAATAACCCAAATAGAATCATAACCCGATCTGGTCCTTGGTAATCCAGTGATGAAGTCCATCCCAATGGAATCCCACTTCCAATCCGGTACTTTCAAAGGTTGTAAGAGTCCTGCTGGTTTCTGATGTTCTGCCTTTACTCGACTACATACATCACACTTAGCGATGTATTCTGCTATTTCTCTCTTCAGATTATTCCACCAAAATCTCTCTTTCACATCCATATACATCTTGGTATTTCCCGGATGAATTGAATAAGGTGTTTCATGAGCTTCTTTGCAGAATTAACTTCCTAATATCAGGGTCATTGGCCACACATACACGTTTTTCAAACCACAAAATCCCCTGCTCATCCTCATGAAATCCTTTAGCTTTTCCAGCTCTTAAATTGACTTTGATCTCTTCTATTTCCTTGTCTCCTTTCTGAGCTTCACGTATCTTGTCCATCAAGGTGGGATGTACAACTAATGAGGTTACAAACCCTTCAGGTACTACTTCCAATCTGAGGTCCTTGAATGCCTTGCATAAATCCTCGGGTAATTCTCCTGCTGTAAGGCCATTCACATACACCTTACGACTCAGAGCATCTGCTACCACATTAGCTTTTCTCGGATGGTATTGAAGACTTAAATCATAATCTTTAATAAGTTCCAACCATCTTCTTTGTCTCATATTCAATTCCTTCTGTGTAAATATGTACTTCAAACTTTTATGGTCCGTGAATACCTCACATCTTTTTCCCATTAGGTAGGGTCTCCAAGTTTTCAGGGCATGCACTACTGATGCTAACTCGAGATCATGAGTTGGATAATTTGCTTCATGTTTCTTGAGTTGTCTAGAGGCATAAGATGCCACTCTGCCTTCCTGCATCAACACACTTCCCAAGCCTTGGCGTGAAGCATCACAGTATACTTGGAATTCCTTCTCCAAATGAGGTAAGCATAGAATTGGGGCTTAAACCAGACGTTTCTTCAACTCCTGAAAACTGGCTTCGCATGCCTCTGTCCACTCAAATTTCTTCTCCTTCTTTAATAATTCCGTCAAGGCCTTGGCAATCTTGGAGAAGTTTTCAATGAATCGTCGGTAGTATCCTGCTAGGCCCAGAAAACTTCGTAATTCACCAACATTCTTCGGCGGTTCCCAATTAGTTACAGCTAAAACTTTTTCAGGATCCACTGCTATACCTTCCTTGGACACCACATGGCCTAAAAATCCGACTTGTTCTAACCAAAACTCACACTTGCTGTACTTGGCATACAACTTATGTTCACGTAGTCTCTGCAATACCTGACGCAAGTGCTCTTCATGTTCTTGGTGACTCTTGGAGTAGATTAGAATATCATCTATGAACACGACCACAAACTTATCCAGAAAATCCATGAACACTTTATTCATCATATTCATGAAATAAGCTGGTGCATTAGTTAATCCAAAAGGCATTACTGTGTACTCATAAGAGCCATATCTCGTAACAAATGCAGTTTTGGGTATATCCATTTCTCTAACTTTCATTTGGAGGTACCCCGATCGAAGATCGATCTTTGAGAAAACACAAGCACCTTCCAGTTGATCAAATAGTTCATTTATTTTGGGTAACGTGTACTTGTTTTTGATAGTATGCTCGTTTATATCTCTATAATCCGTGACTAGTCTCTGGGTTTGATCCTTCTTTTTAACAAATAAGACCGGTGCTCCCCATGGCGATGAACTTGGACGAATGAATCCTTTCTGGATGTGTTCCTCTAATTGCTTCTTGAGCTCTTTCAATTCATCGACGGCCATAGGATAAGGTCTTTTAGCTATTGGTCCTGTTCCCGGCTTCAGTTCGATGAGAAACTCTACATCTCTATCGGGTGGCATTCCCGGTAGTTCCTCAGGAAAAACATCCGGGTATTCCTTGACAATAAGCACATCTCCAAGGCTAACCCCCTTAAGAGAATTAAGCCTAACCTTCTTAAGTTCGAAAGTTGATCGGAACTTAATCTTCCTTTTTTCTGGGGTGGTGAGGGTGATTGCTCTATTTGCACAATCTATGATTCCTTCAAAACGAGTCATCCAATCCATTCCGATGATAACATCCAATCCTTGGGTTTCTAAGATGACTAAGTCTGTTGGGAAGGTGTGTTTTCCAATTTGCAATTCTAACTGCCTACACCCTGAATTTACTATCATCTCTCCTCCAGGTGAACTTACCCTAATAGGTTTTCCTAGACTTTCCTCAGCTAACCCATGTTTGTTAACAAAAGCTCTTGATATGAATGAATGAGATGCTCCAGTATCAAATAAAACTAATGCTGGAAAGGAGTTGAGCAAGAACGTACCAATCACAGCATCAGGTTCATCATGAACTTCTTCCACATTGATGTGGTTCACTTGTCCCTTCTGGAAAGGATTGGGCTTGGAATTTTCATCAGCTTTCCTCTCTGGGCACTCAGTTGGATAATGTCCTGTCTTCTTGCACTTGAAGCAGGTCACATTAGACAAGTCTTTCTTCCCTTCATAGTTAGGGCGGTGATTACCATTCCCATGATTATGGCCATGATGATGGTTTCCCCTGGATCCACCATTATTTCCATTGTATCCTCCATTGCTTCCTTTGTTTCCTCCATTGTGGTTATGACCATGATGTTTTTGGCTACTACCAGTGTTGGAGTGATTCCAGGGTTTATGGTTACTGACTTCAGAGGTATGTTGTTTCTTATATGTCCCTTCAGAATGAACCTTACTTGCACTGAACTTCCTCTTCCTATTCTCTTCCTTTCTTATGTTGTTGTCCAGGGTGATAGCTTGATCCAGCAGAGCTTGATAGTTTGGAGTATATGCCACAGACAGAGGTATCTTCAGTTCTCCCTTAAGTCCATTGAGGAACTTTTCCTTCCTCTTTGCATCAGTGTCAATGTCTTCTGGCGCATACCTTGATAGCATACAGAAGTCATCCATATACTCCTTCAGAGTTCTACCTCCTTGCCTCAAGCTGCGAAATTCCTCTTTCTTCAGGTTCATTATACCTGAGGAGATGTGAGCATTCCTGAAACCTTCCTTGAACGCATCCCAAGTCATGCCATCCAAAGGATGAGTCACTTGATAATTCTCCCACCACAATGCGACGGGTCCTTCCAACAGGTGTGCAGTGAACCTCACTTTTTCTGCCTCAGAACATTCACAAGTTACTAAGTCCTTGTTGACTGAACGGAGCCAATCATCCGCCACTATGGGTTCAGTAGCAGAGGAGAACTTATTAGGCCTAAGCCTTAGGAATCTAGCAAGTCTGTCCACTGGGGGTGGTGGTGGAGGTGGCGGGTTGTTGTTGTTGTGGTTGTTGTTGTTGTTGTTGTTGGTTGCTGCAATGAACTGAGTCATCATATTCATCAACTGAGCTTGAGCGGCCATCAGTTGTTGCATGACGTCGTCGTTGTTGGTATCACGACGAGGAGGCATCTGTATGGTTTTTCAGCATAGATGACTGAAAGATAGAAAGAACTAAGAGAAGAAAAATCCTACCCATGCACAAAGCAACCAAGTCAACACAAACAACATGAAAGGAAAAATCTACTTAGCAACATGAAACAAATAATCTAAGTTGATTTAATAAACCACAGAGTCTGCAAACCAAACATTCTATCATTGTCACACCACAAGTTGGAGATCAATGTTTTAAAAAGAACGACGAACTAAACGAGGGAGAATATGGTGGTCTAACTACTAAGTCTGAACTTCGTCCATGACATCTCCTTCATCTTCTTCGACTTCCTCGATGGTGATGCCTTCCTTCGTAAGGATCTCCTTGTAGTCATTCACCTCCTTCTCCAAGGCCTCATTCTTCTCCTGTAACATTGTCGTCTCACGGTGCAGAGTCTCGATTGCTTCCTTCTCCAGGACTTGAATCTTCTCTTGCAGCATTCTCTTCTCACGGCGTAGAGTCTCGATCAAATCTCGATCAGCTTCGAACTCGACGTCGTTGCTCAGAATTTCATCCTTCAAGGTCTTGATCTCCTTGTTCTTGTCTCTAATTCTCTTTTCTTGATTTTGGAACTTCTTCTCTTGAGCTCGGAACTTCTCCTCTTGAGCGTTGGCCACCTCTTCTTGGGCTTCAATCTTCTTTTGAGTCTCCTTGACTTGTGCCATTATTTCATCATTCTTCAACAGCTCATTGCGTCTATCCTCTTCTAGTTGCCAGAGGTGAAGTTCTAAGTCTTGGAGATATGGGTACAAAGGTTCTGTTTTGTTTTTGTCTTCCTCGCTAACACAGTAAGGAATCCCATGTTCGTCACGTTGGCCAAGGTGAGAAAAGTAGTGGTCTTTTAACCCCTCTTGGTATTGCAAGCAAAGACGTCCTATTAGCTCCTGCGTGACGAGATTCAGCCCTTTCTCCAAGGAGTCACTAATCGACTTGTACTGGATGTCTTCGGTCTTGGGTTCAGTCTGGCGCCCTTGTTGGTAAAGGCGAATTCCCCATAAGTCTTCTTTGTTGAAGTGCTTCAGCTGGCTTGCCTTGATAATGGGTATTGGAAGTGCCAACAGTTCTACCAACTCTAGAAGATATCTTCCAAAGCGCATGTCCTTGAAGTCCTCCGTGGTTTGATACATGAAGAACGACATCCTTAAGTGATAAAGGTAGAGTTTATTAAAACAAGACAAAGGTAAGATATACTAATTGTGGTGTACTTAAGTACTTAGAGAAAAAGAAGTTCTTTTCTAACAGGTGATCAACACTATTATCAACTCTTTGTAAGTCGGACATTCACTATAGTGAGAGAGACAGACACCCGGCCAGCCACTTATAATTGTGGAACAGGTCTCATGTACGTGGACATGTAAGGTTAATCCCGGGTCGCTTCATCCCACTATGCCGCTAGGATCCAACATACTTCAAAGATGGTAATATTATGATCAAAAAGAGGCTTAACCAATCCTAAGGGCTCAAACCTACAGGCAACACTTTAGCTCTGATACCATTTTGTAGCGCCCCATCTTTTAAATAAAGATGGAACACCTGTGTTATGTGCTAGTCCCTGGATCACTGCCAGCACCACAGTACAAAATATATAGTATCATTGCATAAGTATCAAATACTACAACGAGATCCAAAAATAGCCAAGTATAGCTTTATTACAAAGTGCATAGTCATGAAGACTAGCTAAAATATTCAGAGTTCACAACGAAAATAAAAGCAATGGGCCTTCTCTTCTAGCATACGCCACAAGCAGACATGTTGGGTGTAGAATCGAGTCCAAACTTACTCCTCATCAGAATTACCTGCACATTTGAATATGCAGCCCCCGAAGGAGGTCAATACAATGAAGTATTGGCAAGTGACTATGGTGGATAAATTATGACAAGTCTAATTCTATATGCATATTTGGCTTGGTGGAGTTTGTAGGCTATTTTACAGAAAGCCAGTTTTCTCCTATCTTTTGTAAAACACTTTTGTATCTCAAAGATTTGGCACCAAGGGATGAAGCCCAAGTGCACCAATAATTCTTTCCTTAGTCAAATTTGTACTTTATGAAAACCATGTTGAGATTCTTCCGTCCATCCTTGTCCAGTTGCTCGAAGTAGTCCATCCCCGGGGACATGGCTGAGTACACAGTTTGTCGACTCTGCAGAGGTTGTGCACTTTCACCTTAAGACTCAATTAACCCATACATCCTATACACGCGGAGTGCATTAAGGAAAGGAGAGAATTGAGACAAGAACTTTCAGAAGAAGAATACAACCATACTAGCAAGACCCGTTCCACCTATCAACTCTACATCTGCTTGTCAAGCTGACAGGTTGCATTCTCACAACTTAGTAGTTCTAGACAGAGCCCATTGTCAGAAGGCTGCACGGGAAGCTTCTAAACTTGGAGGGACTTAGAAATCTCTTTGTTCCTGGGTGGCCGTCCACAAGTGCGCTTCTGGGTGACAACCACCATACTCATGGCCCTAAGTAGAATAGAAATTCATCCTAGGCAAAGACAACCACAAGCATGGTCCCAAAAGACACTCAACATAAACCAAACAACCAATTCCACCCAGAAGTGCATTCAAGGTTTTAACACATAGCAATAATTCTATAACATGATAAGTAAACTCCTTTATAGCATAGCTGAGCATCTAATAAAACTTTTGGTGGCTGCATGGGGAGGGATGGCTACACACTACTAGGATATTTTCAAAGTGTAAACTAACTTAGCATTATAAGATAGTTCAAACTTTCCCTATCATGCATACTACTCAAAATCTACTAATAATGCATATAGAAAACATAGGATAGATTATGAATGTCACTTGCCTTGGTAACAAGAGGAACAAGCACAGCAAGAATAACAATCACAAGGACCTTCCTCCTCTTCACAATCTAGAGACAAACAATAAAACTAAATAAACACACAAGCATAGCACTTAAAATATCAAGACAAAAATATGTATGCATGCTTAATATGAAATGAACTTAATAAGACCATATAATTACCATTTTAATTTCTCTGTTATTAATGCATAAAATGCAATTTTCCATATTTTAATATTTCATTTAATCATTTAAAATATTAAGCATAATAGTAGTTTTAAGTTCTAAAACCAATTCCTTTAAGTTATTAAAACCAATTCTAAAACCAAATCGGCGGCAGGGAGCTGGGGGCGGCGTGCGGGACGGCTCCGGCGACTGGTGGCAGGAGGGAGGAGCAGGGGCGGCGGCGACCGGGCCGGAGGTGGCCGGCGCGGCGGCGTCGGTTGCGCGGCAGGGGGCGGCGAGGCAGAGGCGGCGCAGCGCGGCGGGCGCACGGTGTCGGGGCAGCAGCGGAGGGAGGAGCTGGCGCGCGGCGGCCCAGGGCCCAGGGGCTCGTCGGCGCTCGGCCGGCGGCGAGGTACGGCGCCGCGGCGTGGGGGCGCGGCGGCCGACGGAGGCGGCGCGCGGGGCGCACCAGGGGGCGGCGGGGAGCGACGAGCGGGCCGGCGGGCGCGCGGCTCGGGGCGCGGCGGCGGCCGGAGGTGCGTGGCGGCGGGGGTCGACGGCCGGCGTCGTGCTGGCGCGGGGCGCTGGGGCGCTCGGGAGGGAGCACAGGCGCGCAGGTGCTCGGGCAGGTCTGCCGTGCGGGATTGAGAAGAAAGAGAAGAGAGAGAGAAAAAAAAAATAAGAGAAGAAAAGAAAAAGGAAAAGAGAGAAAGGAAGGGGAAAAAGAGAAAAAGAGAGGTGGGAGGATGTCTTGCAAAATTCCAGAAAAAGGAGGAGGGTGGCTGCAAATTTCCAAGGGGTGGGAAAGAATTTTCTGTGGGGAAAACCTAGGGTTGGAGTTAGATGGGCTTTGGGCCTTATTTTTCTCCTTTTATTCTTTTCTGTTTTCTATTTTTAAAACAAAAACAAAAAGGAATTTGAATACAAAACCCATACAAAATATTTTTAGTTTTGAAATGACAATTTAATAAACTAGTTTTTAGCATTTTTAAAAGATTTGAAAATAACACATTTTTAATTAATTTGAAATGCATTTGAATTTAATTGTGGAAATTGAATTTAAATGCAACAAATTAAATTAATGAGATGCAATGCGATGCTATGACCGATGCAAAAAGAAAACACACAAAAATTAAAAGGGGATAAATCCCGGGGCGTTACACTCTCTAGGTGGCCGCACTGGACGTCACTCGGGTGGTCGATGTAAGTTTGTTCCCTTTATTCTTTCAAAAATTTAACTGCTCCATCCCCACTAGTCCCCGAGATTGGTGCTTAGTGCTCTAGATTCCACCGTATAGCAGACCACTAGGTTCCAATCTTTAGAAACCAATAACAAGACTTTGAACACGAGTCCCCGAGATTGGTGCTTAGTGCTCTAGATTCCACCGAATAGCAGACCACTAGGCTCCAATCTTTAGAAACAATAACAAGACTTTGAACACGAGTCCCCGAGATTCTCCCTACCGAGTAGGTTAATTGACATGGATCCCGGATTACCCTGAGTCCCCGGGATCCTTCCCGAGATTGACGTCGCATTCCCTGTTTGGATCCAGGACTGCGGCAAGAAACGCGGCAGCATCTTCCACCGGCTTCTTGCTGACTTTGGTCAGTCCAAGAAGTGTGAGGGACGCCTCCGGGAGGAGCGGGATGCCGCGCGGAAAGTCTCGGTGGAGCAAAAGTCCACGCCTGCCGCGACCCAGTCCGAAATCTCGTGGCTAAGTGCCGAGCTCGAGAAGGCCAAATCTGTCGCGACTGACATGAAGGCGCGCTTCATGGAGGCTTCTAAGAAGCAGAAGGAGACCTTGGATCAATCCGAGGCGCGCGCGCACCACGCCAAGACCGAGCTGGCGCTTCTCCGGTAAAAGGCAGATACCTGGCTCTCCGAGCTGACCGGGTTGAACCGGGACCTCAATAGTAAGTTTACCGAGATCTTTTTCTCCTGCTCTCTTTCTTTATGCTATCACCCTCATGACCTGGCCGCTTGACAGCTCTTCTTTTTAAAGGACAATTTAAGCACTCCCGAGATGCCACCAACGTTGCAGTCGCTGCCGCCCGGGAGAAGTGTGCCGGGAAGGGTCCTATCTCGGACTATTGGGACATCGAGGACCACCTCACCGCCCTGAAGGCCCGGATAGTGCCTCTCCGGTCGATCGGGACCGAGATGATCAGTGCGGCCGTCCATGTCCATGGAGCACTATGGCCTGGCGTCAGCGCTACCCTCTCGGTCAGCGAATTGGCGACTGCGCTCCGAGATGCCGGCAAGCGACTTCACGCTTGGAAGCGCTCCGGTGCGTGGGGCTGGTGCTGACCAAGTCTTGACCCATGTGCTTAGCTGGTACGAGGGTCTCGATCTTGATGTGATCCAGCGCCTACGCACCATCTCGCCATGGTGCACCGATCCGGCCAAGATCCATCGGCGCCAAGAGGTGGCGCATCGCGTCGCGTCCTGGTCCGACATCGGCGTCTTCACCACCAGCCTCATCACTTATGACTCCGAGTCAGATTACGAGGACGATGGTTAAACTGGTGCAACTGGTGACGCGGATGCCGAGATCCCGGAGGAAGACGATGCCGCTTCCGGTGCCGCCACCGAGACCGTGGTCTCCCGGGATACATCGCCACCCGAGGCCTCTCAGGCCGAGTCGCAACCGGAGGCCCCGAGTACTGCTGCTGGTGTGAAGGAGACTGTCGCCGCCGTTCCTGCTGCTGCATCCGAGAAGCCGGCTTCCCCTACTGGCTATAAAACAATTAAGTGTAGAATCGTTAAATCCCCGGGATGCCGGGTGCAACTTGTAATATATACTTTTTAAATTCGTACTCTGCACTATGTTATATGAAAACAAGCTTTGTTGGTTTACTCTGCAACGAGTCCCCGAGTTCATTTCCATGTTTACCGTACTTAGGCAATTTCTGCTCTTGTCTACCATTGGCGTTCGACAGTCGAGTCACAAAATTCCATGCACGGCATACATTACTTATGAAAATCCGAGTTCTAGTTAGCCGAATTCCCGACATAAAAACAACTGGGTTAGTAAAATAGATATGCCGGATAAGTTCCTGCTCCGAGTTCCCGAGACCGTTTTCGTGTTCCCCACATTTGATGCTCTTTGCTCTTGACTACCATTTCGGCGTTTGTCAGTCGAGTCACAAGATTATTTCACATGACATACATTACTTTGACTTGAGAATCGATCTCGGAACTTTCCCGGCATATAGGGAACATAAAAACAGGTACCAGGCAGTCCCCGGGTTCCTTCCCGGGCTGCCGACATGGAACAATAAATAAATGGAACAAAGTAAAGGGGCACACAAGGCAGTCCCCGGGTTCCTCCCGGGGTGCCGGACTTTCATTGATAGATAAATCGAAATACAACATACACTGCACCCTTTACGTGTAAAAGGGTCGAAGCAGGGCTACATTCCATGGCCGCTTGGTTTCCTCACCGGATTTGTCCATTACACCTTTCCTAGCCTCCTGTGCATCTACAAGGTAATAAGAATCATTATGCAATGCCCTGCTTATCACAACAGGTCCCTCCCATGGAGGCGACAGCTTATGCATTCCGGTCGTGCGTTGGATGAGCCTCAGCACAAGATCTCCTTCTCGGAATACTCTCGGGTGCACTTTTCGGCTATGATAGCGACGGAGATTTTGCTGATAAATTGCAGACCGAGACAATGCCAATTCTCTTGCCTCTTCAAGTAAGTCAACATCATCTTCCCGGGCCTCTTTTGCCTCGGTCTCAGTGAACATTGTCACTCTCGGGGAATCGTACTGTATGTCGGTCGGGAGTACTGCCTCGGCACCATATACCATGAAGAATGGCGTATACCCGGTAGATCTATTTGGTGTGGTCCGGAGACCCCATAACACTGCCGGTATCTCCTCTATCCAGCATCCCGGAGTTCTCAACAGTGGTTCGATCAAGCGGGCTTTGATGCCCGCCAAGACCAATGCATTTGCTCTCTCAACTTGCCCGTTTGATTCCGGGTGTGCCACTGATGCCACATCCAACCGGATTCCCTTCTCAGCACAAAATCGAGCGAATTCCCCCACGGCAAAATTGGTGCCATTATCCGTGATGATGCTGTGTGGGTATCCGTACCTCAAAATGATGTCTTTCAGGAACTGCACGGCGGTGTGTCCGTCACACTTCCGGATTGGTTTGACCTCAATCCACTTGGTGAACTTGTCAACCATGACCAGTATGTGTGTCATATTGCCTCTTGCCGGCTTGAACTGCCCGAACTTGTCCAAACACCAACCGCGAATGGCCAAGTGATAGGGATTGTCTTCAGTGCCGACGCCGGCATATGTATTCGGTGAGCAAACCTCTGGCATCCTCCACACTTACGGACAATGTCCTCTGCCTGCTGTAATGCAGTAGGCCAGTAGAACCCATGCCGGAACACTTTTGCCACCAGGGCTCGGGATGATGCATGATGTCCACATTCCCCCTGGTGTATTTCCAGCAGCATCTCTTGGCCTTCCTCCGGTTCCACACACCTCTGGAGTACCTCCGTGACACTCCTCTTGTATAGCTCTTGATTGATGACGGTGTACGCTTTTGACCTCCGCAATATCTGTCGGGCTTCCACTTCGCTCTCCGGGAGGGTTCCATCCAATATGTATGCCATGATAGGCTGTGCCCATCCCGGGACATGTCGAACCGGAAACACGGGAACATCTATGTCCATTGGTTCTGCCGACATCACCTCCATCATCATTTTTCTTGTCCTCTCTGAGCACTGTGGTGCAGTCCCCGGGTTTGATGCGATGCTCCTGACTTCTACTTCCATGGGTACAACTTCCGAACCAGGCTCCTTGGGGATGAAGATAGAATCCGACTCGGGTGAGGGCTGAATAGATGGCTTCCTCAAGTGTTCGAGAGCGATCCCGGGAGGGATGGCATCCCGAGATGATCCTAGCTTGGACAACACATCTGCTGCCTCGTTTTCTCCTCTGGGTATGTGCTTGAACTCGCATCCCTCGAAAAATCCGGATATTTTCTGCACATGAAACCGATACAAGGCCATGTTGGCATCCAGTGCATCCCAGTTCCCCGACACCTGCTGCACCACGAGGTCGGAATCGCCAAAACACTCTATCCGACGGATGCCGATCTCCTTGGCGACATTCAGTCCATGAACCAAGGCCCCGTACTCAGCGATATTGTTAGATGCCCGGAAATGAATTTGCAGGACATACTTCAACACATCCTGTTTTGGTGAGGTGAGAACCACTCCGGCACCCAACCCGATCTTGGCCTTGGAGCCATCGAAATGCATCCTCCAGAAATTGTAATCCGGCATTGGAGGTTCGTACTGCATCTCGGCCCAGTCTACCAAAAAGTCAGGCAGCGCCTGCGACTTGATGGCATCTCGTCTCTCGTATGCCGGAGCGTACGGAGAAAACTGGATGGCCCATTTGGCAACCCGGCCGCTAGCATCCTTGCAACCGATGATCTCGGCGAGGGGAGCCTCGCACACCACTGTGATTGGATGCTCTTGGAAGTAGTGCTTGAGTTTGGTTACAGCCAAGTACACTCCATATGCCATCTTCTGGTAGTGCGGGTAGTTCTGCTTGGATTCTGAGATCACCTCGCTGAGGTAGTACACTGGTCTCTGTATCAGCTTGCCCCCCTCTTCCCTCTCTAGCACAATGGCTACACTGACTACCCGGTTAGTGGCAGCAATGTACAGCAGCATAGGCTCCTTGGGCAACGGGGATTCCAACACGAGTGCTATTGAGAGCATTCTCTTCAAATCGTTGAATGCCGCATCGGCCTGCGGGGTCCAAACGAATGTTTTACTCTTCTTCATGAACTGGTACGAGGGCAAGGCCTTCTCACCTAGTCGGCTCACAAACCGACTTAGGGATGCTAGACAACCCGTGAACTTCTGCACATCTTTGAGACGTACCGGCAATTTCATGCTCTCGATAGCACGTATTTTACCCGGGTTGAATTCAATTCCCCGGCTTGAGATGAGGAAACCGAGTAGTTTTCCTGCCGGAACGCCGAATGTGCACTTATCCGGATTCAACTTCATCCGGAATCTTCTTAAGTTCTTAAATGTTTCCCTCAGATCATCGATCAATGAGGCGTTTTCCTTTGTTTTTATGACTATGCCATCGACATAGACCTCGGCATTCCGGCCTATCTGGTCATGCAAACATTTCTGCATGCACCTCTGGTACGTAGCACCAGCATTTCTCAAACCGAAAGTCATGACACGATAGCAATAAGCCCCATATGGGGTAATAAAAGCATTTTTCAATTGATCATCCGGATTCAAAGGTATCTGGTGAAAACCGGAGTAGGCATCTAAAACAGTCAAGAGTTCACTCCCGGCAGTGGAATCAATCACTTGATCTATCCGGGGAAGTGGAAATGGGTTCTTTGGACATGCCTTGTTGAGGTTGGTGAAGTCGATGCACATGCGCCACACCTTAAGCAGGAGGGGATCATCTTTCTTCTTCTCTACCAGGACCAGATTCGATATCCAATCCGGGTGCAGCACTTCCATCACGAATCCGGCAGTCAGCAGTATAGCGAGATGCTCCATGATGGCAGCTCTTCTTTCATCCCAGAGGCGCCTAGTCGGTTGCTTCACCGGCTTCGCATCCGGTCTAACAAACAGAGAGTGCTCAGCCAACTCCCTCGGAACACCTTGCAGATCGTCACTCGACCACGCAAAAGCATCCCGATTCTAACGGAGGAAGTCGACGAGCTCGCCTTCCTATTTGCTGTCCAGGTTGCTGCCAATGATGACCTGGCGCTCCGGGTTGTTGGGGTCCACCCCCACCTTCTTCGTCTCCTTTGGTGGTTGGAACGATGCGCTCTGCTCCGGGTTCACCATCCCGGGCATTCCGAGTTGGGAGGTCTTGGCCAGCGCCACCACTTGCTGGATCCTCTTCTTTTCCTCTGCTATCACCAGGGACTCGGCTAAGCACGAGCCGGCCGAAGCACACTCCATGGAGCGCTTGTGATCCCCCGAGATGGTGATTATGTCGTTAGGACCCGACATCTTCATCTTCAGGTAGCCCATGTGAGTTGAGATCATGAATTTGGCCAGGGCTGGCCTGCCGATCAGTGCGTGGTACGGGCTTTCGAGGTCCACGACCTCGAATTCCAAGCTCTCGGTTCGGCAGTTTTTCCGGGTTCCGAATAACACCTCAACCCAGATTTTACCCATGGGTGAGCAAGAAATTCCGGGCACAATGCCGTGAAAGGTCGTCTCGGTAGGTAGCAAGGTGTTCATGGACACCCCCAGCTTCAGCATCGTTGTCGGGGGGCTACCCCCCGGGTAGGGGCAGATCCCGGGATAACTCAGCAGTATGCCAACAGTACTTGACCTTTGGCGAGAGCAAGGGACACCCCCTGGTGAGCCGAAAGGGGCAGCTTGACCCTTGAGCGCCGGAAGAGTGCAAAGTGCCACCTGGCAGGCGCAAGGGTCAGCTCTAACAGCTATAAATAGACACCCCGAGCCTTCACAAGGGCAGTAAAAGCATCAGCGGATGGTTCCTCTAAGAACTAGCTTCTCGAAGATGTCTTTGCTGGTAGGCCAAGACATCTTCGGGAGGCTAGGCCTAGAGATACGCATCCACGGGCGAGCTCGGACACCTCCGGAAAGGATCTCGGATCTTGGGCTCCGAGGAGATTCCCGGAAGGATGTGTATTTGGTTTTACCGGATAGATGGTCCGGGTAAGTGCTAACCGGAGTATCTATCTCGGTCTTGATCTTATGCAGGAAAGGCTCACGGGGGCAAGCATGGAGGTAGCCGGCATGAGGGATCCCGGTTGACCGTCAACGGTCTGTAGCAGGCTTTCCCGCCTGATGCGGGGGGGAGTACCTTTCCGTCTGACACGGAAGCATGGTCACCTCCCGCCTGACACGGAAGCATGGTCACCTCCCGCCTGACACGGGAGCGCGTCAGCCGGTACGACAACGGTACAACAAGACACGACGTGCCTAGCCCGGCAATCCGGAAAAGGCTATCCGAGATGGGCAAAGACATGTCCTGTCCCTGACAGGGGGACAATGATGATCCAGGACGGCGCCTGCTGTCCTTGCCGAGATGATGACGAAGGGGCTACGCCGGATAGCGCGGCGACTAGGTCGCACTAGCCGGTGACGACATGCCGGCTAGGCCTGTCCGGTGGGGCCAAGCCGATTTAGGGTTTCCGGCCCCCCTGGCCGAAACCCTATAAAAGGCACCATAACTGCTTCTGTAAAAAAGAGACCAACTTGGGAGCCAAAGCCGTAGTTGCATTTACTCCTAGAGCATTTACTTCTTCATACCTTGAGTTCATCTAGTTCTGCGTGTTCTTCACTTCGAGAGATCTAAGAGCAAGTTGTAGCCCTTGTACCACAGTTATATAGAGTGGAAAGGCAGGAGTAGAGGTGTTACCTCCTCACGAGGGCCCTGAACCTGGGTATATCGTGGGTGTGTTGTGTGCCTTCGTGCATTTGTTCTTGTTTGTTAGATCTCTCCTATATCGTGTTGCTATTGTTTCTAGTTCTTAGGAGATCTCGGTTATACCGGGATCCTCCTCGTGTGGGCTATTCAGCTCGCTATCCCTCCCCGGATCCACCAACGTCCATCGGCCCCACACATTAGCCATCCTATGGCATCTGCCGTGACACCACCACGACAGTTGGCGCCCACCGTGGGGCTGACCAAGGCGTTGGCTGGTGTACACATCCGGACGGGCTCTCCCGTTCATTTCGACGTTCGGGTTCTCTCTGGCCTGGTCGTAAGGCTAGGGGAGATGGACTTCGTCTGCGACAATGCAGGGTGCTTCCGGAACAGACCCTTTCCGGTGAACGGATGTCTCATTGACTTTGGTGGTTTCACCACCTACGTAGCCACCGAAGTTATTTGTAGCTACCCGGACGTGGTCCTGGAAGCTAAGGACCCTCCCATGCTCTGCGCTGCTCGGGGTCTGCGTGCCGATCGCCCCCCGAGTTCCGTCGCGGTGATGATGGTCGGGGAAACCGAGGAGGAGTACCACGACGCTGACGGCGATACCGGGAGCGGACACATCCGTTTGGCCAAACCTCCTCAGGAAAGAAGTGCGGCCCGGGATGGCGATCCACAACCGTCCAAGCCACGACGTCGTCCGGATCCCCTCTCGGGCCTGGTGGCCAAGTTGGTTGTGCCTGTAACTGCTGAAGCGGATACCCAGGCCACTTCAGCTGATTTGGAGGAGCAGCGGAGGTTGCTACTCGCAGAGGCACAGGAGATCGCCGAGACCCGTCGCGAGCTCAATGCTAGTCTCCGGGAGTACAATGCAGCTCACGGATTCCTTAAAATAGACTCCCGGGACAAGCGCATCGCGGATCTGCGCAAGAAAGGGAGAATGGTGAATGCCGAGCTGGCAGGTGGAGCCAAAACCAGTCACACGGGAAGCCGGATTTCAGCGGGGAAGCTGGTGTACAGCTCACCAGCGAAAACTCTTAGGGCTGCCAAAGCCGCCATGGCCGAGTTGGTAGGGTTATCCGGTGAGGCCCTACGCAAATAGCAGGAGCGAGTAAACGAGTTGGTTATTGAGGCCAACCGTCAGAATCAGGCCTTCAAGAAGAAGAACCCCGGAGCAGGATCCCAAGTGCACTCATCCAGACCCAATAGCCAGAAATCGGACGGGGAGGCCTCTTCCCCGCATCCGAGCTGAAGCAAGAGCAAGAGCAAGAGCCGGAGCCGGAGTCGAGGTTCCGGGAAGAACAAGCAGCTACAGACCTATGATCCGGCCTTCGCCGGTATCCAGCAAGCAGGGCAGCGCAACACGGGGCAAGCGGGAAGTACCCGTGAGGACGGTAACCTGGGTGTGGGAAACAATAACCCGGTCAGCCGTGGTAATCCACCCCGGAACCCTCCTCATGTTCAGGGAAACCCACAAAGGGAGGTCGCATCTGTTCCACAGCAGGCTGTGATCCCGGCGCAGAACAGGCTCAACGATGGCAACTCGAGACTGCAGCAGCTCGGATATCAGCCCGACGAGAATCCTTTGGGATCTCGGATAGGAAACAGACAGCTGAATCTGGCAGATGCCAGATTCCGGCTCGACCGGATTCAGCAATCCGAGCTAGTGGAAGAGCAAGGGCCTCCGGGACCTGCCTGCTTTGGACCCCGGATCATGCGGGAACCACCTGTTCGGAATTTTCAGCTCAACAGGGGTGCCAAGACCTATGACGGCAGCAAGAAGCCGGAGGATTGGCTAACCGACTATGTAACTGCAGTAAGCATAGCCGGTGGGAACAGACGATGGGCGGTACGATACGTACCGCAGATGTTGGAACGACCTGCCCGGATTTGGTTGAACAACCTGAGAACTGGCAGCATAGACTGCTGGTTAGACTTTGAGGAGTCATTCATCAGCAACTTCACTAGCACGTACAAAAGTCCTAACATGCCTCAGCAGCTCGCCATCTGTAGGCAAAGGAGTAACGAGACTGACCGGGAGTATCTTACCCGGTGGAGCAATATTCGCAATTCTTGCGAAGGAGTGGTAGAGGCACAGGCCATCTCCTGGTTTGCACAAGGATGCCGGCATGGCTCAATGCTGTGGCAGAAGTTGCAAAGAAAAATGCCGGCGACCTTGGCAGAGACCATGCGCATCGCCGATACCTATACGCTTGGAGATCCCATGCAACCCCTGGTGGATGTCGGTGACTCCAACAGGAGGAATGCGGGGCCTCAGCGTTCGGGATCTGGCAGGAGCCATGATCGCCAGGATTTTGGCCAGAAAAGAAGTCAGCCCGAGTACCACCATGCCGCACAACACGTCGCAGCAGTAACCCGGGAGCAAGAAGATGCCGACAACAATCAGCGTCAAAAGACAAGTGGCCCGGCTTGGGGTCAGAGTCAGGAGGTGCAAAAGACCTGGGTGTAACAAAAGAAGCCCCTGACATATGAGGAGATGCTGAACAAGCCATGCTGCTACCATACTCTGGAGGCCAACAAGCCCGCAAACCACTCTACTCGGCAGTGCAGCTGGTATCAGCGCACATTGCAGGAAGGCAGCTAAGATTGGAGCCTAGTGGTCTGCTATTCGGTGGAATCTAGAGCACTAAGCACCAATCTCGGGGACTAGTGGTGATAGAGCAAATTTTGAAACAAGTTACCCGGTGGGGAGTAACTCGGGGACTCGCTGTCCGAGTCCTGAAGTTTTCTCTAAGATTGGAGCCTAGTGGTCTGCTATTCGGTGGAATCTAGAGCACTAAGCACCAATCTCGGGGACTAGTGGTGATAGAGCAAATTTTGAAACAAGTTACCCGGTAGGGAGGATCTCCGGGACTCGGTGTCCGAGTCCTGAAGTTTTCTCTAAGATTGGAGCCTAGTGGTCTGCTATTCGGTGGAATCTAGAGCACTAAGCACCAATCTCGGGGACTAGTGGGGAACGAACAAATATTTATTGGAGAAAGAAAGGGAACAAACTTACCTCGGTCACCCAAGTAACATCCAGCGCGGCCACCTGGAGAGCGTGCAGAGCTTGGGCGTTGCGGCCAGGGCCGGCAGCGTGCAAGTCCCCCACGGTCTCGGAGACGTCAGCGGCAATCCAGGCCTGGTTGTACTCATGAACAACATGTATGCCGGAGCCGCCGGGCGCGCGAGTAGATCAACGTCCCGGGATCCTGAAGGCACAAAGGAGCTTACGGTGGCTCGCAACATCCGCAGGGCGGCAGTAGGGATCTCGGCGGGAGGTGGTGGTAACGGTGAAAACTTACCCGTGCGCAGCGCCAAGTCTTGGGCCGAGGATGTCGGAGCAGCAGTAGGTTTGGCAGAAGTTGTTTTCTGCCCGACAACCTTGGGGCGCGACTTCGCGGCAGATGGATCTGCTGGCCGGGAAGAGGCTGCGGGCCGTTTCTCCGAGGCGGTCTTGTTTGCGGCTTGCCGGGAGGGACCGCTGGGCACGAGCTGCCGGGGAGGGCTCATGATCTCTGCCTCAAGCCCGGGCACCCGGCGCGAAATCTCCGGAAGAAGAATATCTCCCGAGGTGGTCGTGGCCTGCACCGGGGTCTCGTCGATCACCGAACGTGCATCCGGAGTCACAACGGTAGCCGGTGCGGCACCGGAAGCGGCAGGCTCGCTTCCTCGAGTAGAAGGGCGAGGTGGAGAAGAGGCAGCCCGAGCCGGACTGGGAGTCCGAGTTCCGGGAGGAGGAGGAACAGCGGGTGACGGGAGGTCGAGTGCGTCCCTGAAAGAAAATGTCTCAGTAATAATTTATGAAGAAGGCAAGGTCATGTAGCATAAGGCAAAGAAAATGTACCCGGAGTCCACAGTGGGAGGACCCTTCCTCCGGCGTCGAGGAGGCTTCTCGGCCATCTGTTTGTTCGGCTTGCTCCTCTTGGGGGGGTTGCCGGAATCATCAGCGGCATCAGTGTCGGAAGCCGCACGCTTCCGGCTCTCGGCGCGTTTGGTCACGGCCGTAGGCTTCGGAACCACTGCTGAGGCCCAGTTGAGAGGGAGAGCGTCAATCACATCGAGAATTTGACAGTCAATCTCGTCCTCATCATCCGAAGAAATGGAAACTGCCTCTGAGGTTGAAGGGTTACCCGGGGCGGCAGCTTTCACTAGAGGAACGGCAAGGTGTTCCTCACCGTCGGGATCCTCCCTCGGCATCTCTTCCGGTGCTGGGAAGTTCGGCGCGAAATTCCCGTTGCCGTGGATAGCGTCCTCCTCGGTTTGCCGCTCGAATAACTGCGCAAATAAATCACCACATGATACCCATGTCGGTTTCCAGCAGAACCCGGGTGCGAATGCAAGTTTACGAAAGGCAGACATGAGCACTTGTTTCAGGGGTTTTTTCCGGGATCCCCCGATGGCACCCCAAGAATAGTCATCCGTCATCTTCGTCCGAGCAATAGCTCGAACGCGGCAGACGACCGCAGCATGATCTAACCCAAAAATACTGGTCCGGGTAGGTTCTAAGTTCCCGGCCATATGGCACATCTTGTGCACTCGGGTTTGGAGGGGGCAGACGCGGCGAATGATGAAGCAACGCAGGAGATCATCGCCGGTCATCGTGTCGGTCAGCACGTTCAGGACGTCGTGCATGCACCTGACCTCCTCGGTGTCGGGGAACCGTTTCCAGAGGTTGAACTTGCGCGGAGGACCAATGGCAAACTCCGGCAGGTTGATGAAGTCCGGATTCGAGGATCCCGGAGCATCTCCCGAGCTTTCCCAGTTCTTCATATAGAAGAAGCTGCGCTGCCACTTCCGGCAGGACTCTAGTCCCTTGACTATTGGGAATCCGGAGTCAGCGCGGGGGATGATGGTGGCAGGTCCGCAGTCGACCAGGTCTTTTATTTTCTGGTCCGGATTGGGGATGGCTTGGCGACGAAGGATGAAGTACCTGGCCCAGAGGTCCAGGAATGGCCATACGCCAAGATATGCTTCTGAGTAAGTGGTGAAGACCGAAAGCATCATGATGGCGTTGGCGGGGAGATGATGGGGTTGGAGGCTGTAAGTGTCGAGGAAGTCGCGGGAGAAGGGGCTAGCCGGAAGCCCAAACCCACGCTCGAAGTGCGTGAGGAATACAACGTATTCCCCGGGTTGGGGTTCCGGTTGAACCTCGTCCTCCGGGAGACGGCTCTCAACTTGCGGCGGAATCCGGTGGGTCCAATACAGCCAGTCCAGGTCCTCCTGGGTGGTCTCGGATCCATCCCAGCAACCCCGGATACCTTCTTCACCCATGCCGGAGGAGTCCACAGAGATATCCGGGCTACTCTGCAGGCGCAGTGGCAGTTAGTCGGAGTTAGTCTACCGAGAGCTAAGATACCGGATTGCAAACTCCTAAACGCAACCGAGTTCAGGGCAAGTAAGATCTACCGTGTGCTGATAAATCGAAACTAAAGTGAGGAAAATACACTCGGGCTAAACTCGAACGAGACGTAATGCGCGCGAAAGATCTAAGTCCTACCGCAACGGTGCATCCTCGCCGCGCGGACCATGTGCGCCGCTCGAACCATGCTCACCGGCGGCGGCGCAGCCGCGCGTGTGTTAGGATGCGAGCGAGTGTGGAGCATCGTTCTAGTAAAGAAGATCATCGGGGCGGAGAGAACGACTCACCGGAGAAGAGGAGGTCGAGGACGCGCAAGAGGAACAGCGGCGTTCGGGCTCCGGCGACCAGCGAGAGCGGCGGCGTTCGGGCTGCGGACACAGCTGCGGCGGTGCGCTCGAGACGACGGTGGCGGAGAAGTGAAGGAGAGGAAGAAGAAGAGGAGACCGTTCCGGTCCCCTATTTATGGGTGGGATTCTGGAGCGGTTTCCAATTTTCTCGCCCACGATCTCCACGATCGTGGGTGGGATCCATTTTGTGCAGCGCGGCACGTGGCGCTAGCCGGAGCGCCCGATCCGGCCACACCGAGGGCCACACGGCCCCAACGGTTGGGCTTCGGATCGGCTGCGGCTCCCGTCGCGCGAACCCAAGCGACGGCGTGCTCGGGCAGAGGCACTCGAGTGCATTTCTGGTCAGACGGGACGTCGGATGGGACCCAGCTCGAGATCTCGAGTTCAATACGGAGCCAACGGTCAAGATTCACCGAGACTGCAGTATCCGGTTACCGGCTTCGTCTTCCGGTTGAAACGATCTCGGTAAGAGGATCTCGGGAAGAACCGATCTCGGCCTATAGTCGAAGGATGGTGTCATATGTTCTCAGAAGATGGTTGTTATTAAAGCTGATCCCGCACATCATCCGAGGTCACTGTGCAGCACCAGCTTCGGGGACTAGTGTCGGGGGGCTACCCCCCGGGTAGGGGCAGATCCCGGGATAACTCAGCAGTATGCCAACAGTACTTGACCTTTGGCGAGAGCAAGGGACACCCCCTGGTGAGCTGAAAGGGGCAGCTTGACCCTTGAGCGCCGGAAGAGTGCAAAGTGCCACCTGGCAGGCGCAAGGGTCAGCTCTAACAGCTATAAATAGACACCCCGAGCCTTCACAAGGGCAGAAAAAGCATCAGCGGATGGTTCCTCTAAGAACTAGCTTCTCGAAGATGTCTTTGCTGGTAGGCCAAGACATCTTCAGGAGGCTAGGCCTAGAGATACGCATCCACGGGCGAGCTCGGACACCTCCGCAAAAGGATCTCGGATCTTGGGCTCCGAGGAGACTCCCGGAAGGAGGTGTATTCGGTTTTACCGGATAGATGGTCCGGGTATGTGCTAACCGATGTATCTATCTCGGTCTTGATCTTATGCAGGAAAGGCTCACGGGGGAAAGCATGGAGGTAGCCGGCATGAGGGATCCCGGTTGACCGTCAACGGTCTGTAGCAGGCTTTCCCGCCTGATGCGGGGGGAAGTACCTTTCCGTCTGACACGGAAGCATGGTCACCTCCCGCCTGACACGGAAGCATGGTCACCTCTCGCCTGACACGGGAGCACGTCAGCCGGTACGACAACGGTACGATAAGACACGACATGCCTAGCCCGGCAATCCGGAAAAGGCTATCCGAGATGGGCAAAGGCATGTCCTGTCCCTGACAGGGGGACAATGATGATCCAGGACGGCGCCTGCTGTCCTTGCCGAGATGATGACGAAGGGGCTACGCCGGATAGCGTGGCGACTAGGTTGCACTAGCCGGTGACGACATGCCGGCTAGGCCTGTCCGGTGGGGCCAAGCCGATTTAGGGTTTCCGGCCCCCCTGGCCGAAACCCTATAAAAGGCACCATAACTGCTTCTGTAAAAAAGAGACCAACTTGGGAGCCAAAGCCGTAGTTGCATTTACTCCTAGAGCATTTACTTCCTCATACCTTGAGTTCATCTAGTTCTGCGTGTTCTTCACTTCGAGAGATCTAAGAGCAAGTTGTAGCCCTTGTACCACAGTTATATAGAGAGGAAAGGCAGGAGTAGGGGTGTTACCTCCTCACGAGGGCCCTGAACCTGGGTATATCGTGGGTGTGTTGTGTGCCTTCGTGCATTTGTTCTTGTTTGTTAGATCTCCCCTATATCGTGTTGCTATTGTTTCTAGTTCTTAGGAGATCTCGGTTATACCGGCATCCTCCTCGTGTGGGCTATTCAGCTCGCTATCCCTCCCCGGATCCACCAACGTCCATCGGTCCCACACATTAGCCATCCTATGGCATCTGCCGTGACACCACCACGACAATCGTATCCTTGTACATGATGTTAATGGCGCTGCCATTGTCAATCAGAACCCGACTGAAGCGGACGTTGAGGCTTGGTCCGACAAAGGTTGGGTCGACCACTAAGGAATACGCCCCCGGCTTAGGCATAACTCGGGGATGATCCTTCCGGCTCCACGTGATCTCCATCTCAGACCAGTGCAAGAAATTGGGCACCGCCGTAATGACAACGTTCACTTCCAGGGCGCGCTGCCGCACACTCTTCCGGTCAGTGGGCTCGGTCACGAAGACCACATAGCTCTGATGTGCCTCCCGGTAGCTTCCTTGCTGATGTTCGGGTTGATTACTTGGGCCTGGGCCATTGTCGTTCCAGGTGTGCACCACGTTCACCGGCCGGGGCGGTGGTCCTCGGTGAGGTTGATTAATCCGGATCGCGTTGGCTCCTGATGCCGGAGTGGGAGGTCGAGATGCCGGAGCACCCGGCCGAGTAGCCCCCGTGTTGCCCTCCTGCAATGTGCGCTGATACCAGCTGCAATGCCGAGTGGAGTGGTTTGCCGGCTTGTTGGCCTCCAGGGTATGGTAACAGCATGGCTTGTTCAGCATCTCTTCATACGTCAGGGGCTTCTACTGGTCCACCCAAGTTTTCTGTACTTCCTGGCTCTGAACCCAAGCCGGGCCAGTTGTTTTCTGACGCTGACTATTGCCGGCATCTACTTGATCTCGGGTCACAGCCGTGACATGTTGTGCGGCATGGTGGTACTCGGGCTGATTCCTCTTCTGGCCAAAATCTTGGCGATCATGGCTTCTGCTCGATCCTGAACGCTGAGGTCCCGCATTCCTCCTGTTGGAGTCACCGACATCCACCAGGGGTTGCATGGGATCTCCAAGCGTGTAGGTATCGGCGATGCGCATGGTCTCTGCCAAGGTTGTCGGCATCTTCCTCTGCAATTTCTGCCAATGCACTGAGCCATGCCGACATCCTTGCGCAAACCAGGAGATGGCCTGTGCCTCTACCACTCCTTCGCAAGAATTGCGAATGTTGCTCCACCGGGTAAGGTACTTCCGGTCTGTTTCGTTGCTCCTTTGCCTACAGATGGCGAGCTGTTGAGGTCTGTTGGGCCTTTTGTACGTGCTGGTGAAGTTACTGATGAACGCCTCCTCGAAATCTAACCAGCAGTCTATGCTGCCGGTTCTCAAGTTGTTCAGCCAGATTCTGGCAGGTCCTTCCAACATCTGTGGCACATAGCATACCGCCCAGCGTCTTTCCACCGGCTATGCTTACTGCAGTTACATAATCGGTCAACCAGTCCTCCGGCTTCTTGCTGCCGTCATGGGTCTTAGCACCCCTGTTGAGCTGGAAGTTCCGGACAGGCGGCTCCCGCATGATCCGGGGTCCAAAGCAGGCAGGTCCCGGAGGTCCTTGCTCTTCCACTAGCTCGGATTGGTGAATCCGGTCGATCCGGATTCTGGCATCAGCCGGATCCAGTTGTCTGGTTCCTATCCGAGATCCCAAAGGATTCTCATTGGGTTGGTACCCAAGCTGCTGCAACCTTGAGTCGCCATCGTTGTGCCTGTTGAGTACCTGGATCACAGCTTGCTGCGGCACAGATGCGGCCTCCCTTCGTAGGTTTCCTTGAACCTGTGGCGGATTCCGGGGTGGATTACCACGGTTAGCCGGGTTATTGTTTCCTACACCCTGGTTGCCACCACCAGGGTTACTTTGTGCCTGCCCGGAATTATGCTGCCCGGCTTGCTGGATACCGGCGAAGGCCGGGTCATACGCTGCAACTGCTTGTTTTTCCCGGAGCCCCGACTTCGGCTCCGGCTCTTGCTCTTTCTTCTGCTCGGATGCGGGGAGGAGGCCTCTCCGCCCGATCTCTGGCTGTCAGCCCTAGCTGAATGCACTTGGGATCCCGCCTCAGGTTTCTTTTTCTTGAAGGCCTGGTTCTGCCGGTTGGCCCCGACGACCAACTCATTCACCCGCTCCTGCTGCTTGCGCAGAGCCTCACCGGATAGCCCAGCCAGCTCCGCCATGGCGGCTTCGGCAGCCCTAAGAGTTCTTGCCGGCGACCTGTATACCGGTTTCCCAGCCGAGATCATGCTACCCGTATGACTGGTTGCGGCCCCACCTGCCAGCTCATCATTCACCACTCTGCCTTTCTTGCGCAGATCCGCGATGCGCTCGTCCCGGGAGTCTATCTTAAGGAACCCGTGAGCTGCATTGTACTCCCGGAGGCTAGCACTGAGCTCACGCCGGATCTCGGCGATCTTTTGCGCTTCGGCGAGCAGCAACCTACGTTGCTCATCCAAGTCAGTCGAAGTGGCTTGGCTATCTGCCTCCGCTGTCAAGGGGACAGCCAACTTGGCCACCAGACCCGAGAGGGGATCCGGGCGACGACGGGGCTGGGACGGCTGCGGATCGCCGTCTCGGGCCGTGCCTCTCTCCTGAGGAGGTTTGGCCAAGCGAACATGGCTGCTACCAGCATCGCCGTCGGCGTCCTGGTACTCCTCCTCGGTTGCCCCGACCATCATGACCACGACGGAGCTCGCGGTGCGACTGGCACACGGACCCCGGTTGGCGCAGAGCATGGGAGGATCCTCAGCTTCTAGGACAACGTCCGGGTAGCTGCAGATAACTTTGGTGGCGACGTAGGTGGTAAAGCCACCGAAGTCGATGAGGCATGCGTTCACCGTGAAGGGTTTGTTTCGGAAGCACCCAGCATTGTCGCTGACGAAATCCATCTCGCCTAGCCTGACGACAAGGCCATAGAGAATCCGGACGCCGAAGTGAACGGGGGAACCCGTCCGGATGTGTACACCAATCAACGCCTCTACCAGCCTCACGGTGGGCGCCAACTGTCGTGGTGGTGACATGGCAGATGCCATTGGATGGCTAATGTGTTGGGCCGATGGATGTTGGTGGATCCGGGGAGGGATAGCGAGCTGAAGAGCTCACACGGGGAGGATCCTGGTGTAACCGAGATCTCCCAAGAACAAGAAACAAGATCAAAGTGCAAGGGGAAAGATCTAGCAAACACGAACAAATGCTCGAAGGCACAGAACACACACACGATGTACCCAGGTTCGGGGCCCTCGTGGGGAGGTAACACCCCTACTCCTGCCTATCCTCTCAATATAAGTGTGGAACAAGGACTACAACTTGCTCTCAGAGCTCTTGAGGTGAAGAACACGAAAAACTAGATGAACTAGAGGGAGGAGGAAGTAAATGCTCTAGGAGTAAATGAGACTAGAGTTTTGGCTCCCAAGTTGGTCTATCTTTCACAAAAGCAGGTTTGGGCGCCTTTTATAGAGTTCCGGCCAGGAGGGCCGGAAACCCTAATCCGGCTTGGCCCCACCGGACAGGCCTAACGGTTATGTCGACACCGACTAGTGTGACCTAGCCGCCGTGCTATCCGGCGTAGCCTCTTCGTCATCATTCCGGCAAGGACGACAGGCGCCGTCCTGGAACATCATTGTCAGAGACAAGACATGTCTTTCCCCCTGTCAGAGACAAGACATGTCTTTGCCCATTCCGGGTAGCCTTTTCCGGATTGCCGGGCTAGGCATGTCCGATCTTGTCGTACCGTTGTCGTACCGGCTGACGCGCTCCCGTGTCAGGCGGGAGGTGACCATGCTTCCATGTCAAGGGGGAGGTGACCATGCTTCCGTGTCAGGGGGGATGGTACTTCCCCCCGTGTCAGGCGGAAAAGCCTGCTCCAGACCGTTGACGGCTTACCGGCATCCCTCATGTCGGTCACCTCCTTGCTCGACCTTGTGAGTCCTTCCTGCACATACAAAGTAACCTGCTAGGACCGAGATAAACGTTCCGGCTAGCACTTACCTGGATTGCCTATCCGGTACCTCCGGGTACTTCTCCTACCGGAGGTCTACTCGGAGACACGAGGTCCGAGGTCTCTCCCGGATGCACCCGAGTTCCTCTTAGGATGAGTATCTCTAGGCCTAGCCTCCCGAAGGTGTCTTAGCTTGCCAGCAAAGATATCTTCGAGAAGCTAGTTCTTAGAGGAACCACCCGTTGATGCTTGTGCTGTTCTGAGGGCTCGGGGTGGCTATTTATAGCCACCAGGGATGACCCTTGCGCCCGCCAGGAGGCACTTTGCACTCTACCAGCTCCGAAAGGTCAAGTTACCCCTTCAGCGCACCAGGGGGTGGCCCTCGCACTCGCCAAAGGTCAAGTACTGTTGCCACACTGTCGAATTGCGCCGGGATCTGCCCTACCCGGGGGGCAGCCCCCCTGACATCAAATTTGAATTTTGGCAGATCTAAAATATTCTACATGTCGAAGGCTTTCGAAAAATATTAAGTTTGTTAAATTTGGATAAGTGGTTAAAAAGTTATGACATATCTAAGTAGCAGGGACTTTTCTGCGAAACTGCCAATTAAATCTAAATAAGAAATTCATTTTCCCCGTGGCAGCTGACTGGGCGTTGACTGTGCGCTGACTGTGCGGCTGAAGTGGATAAGTGGATAGATCTGGGCCGTCAGATCTGGATCTAGCGGTCCAGATCAAATCGTACCGGTTCGTGTTAAAGTTCTAATCGTGGCTGCTGGATCTTAATCGTACGGCCCAGGAGAAGAGGCTCACCGTAGCGGCGCGGGGTGGTCACCGGAGACGTGGCCGATGGCGGCGGTGGCTCGGTTGTGGACGGCGCCGTCGCGGTGATGCTTCCCCGGATGCGTCGATGGTCTCCCCGGGTGCGGCGCTTCATGGCGGAGAGATTGGTTGCGCCTGCGTAGTCTCGAGCGGCACGGAGCGGCGTGGAGGCGTGGGCGGAGCTACGACAACTCCGGCGAGCTCCGTCGAGCTCGTTCTGCTCGCCTTTCTACACGAAAGAAATAGCCCGAGGGCATGAGCAGGTGCACAAGGACGCGGCGAAGAAGAGGGGGTCGGTCTCGGGTTCTTCTTTACCTCGCCGGGGATCGAAGGAAACGGCGGCGGCGGTGTGCGGCTCCGGCGAGCTTCAACTCGAGCAGCCAGACGGCGATTGGACTAGGGTTTTCGGGGGAAACGAGGAGGAGAGGTAGAGGATTATATAGGGCAGGAGATGGGAACCAATCCCGCATGAATCGCGTCCAATTTGGAGAGAAATCCGGAGGCACGATTTCCGGCGGGAGGAAGACGACGATGACGTCGTCCAGGTAATTTCCTTTTTTTTTGATTTTTCTATTTAATTCATAACTTTTGATTTAAGTGTCCAAATGAAGTCAAACAAATTTCTAAAAATTTGTAAAATTATTATCTTTGTGTTAAATCAGTTGTGGGCATGTTTGAACATTTTTGAAAAATAATATTTTGAAATATTCATAGAATACAAATTTGACACTTTATGTTAAATTTAAAACTAGGGTTTAATTAATTGTATTTTTGGCTAAAAAAAATTCTATGAAATACCCCCATTCAAATAGGTTTGAATTTAAGTTATTTAAACTTATTTTGCTAAAATCATTCATCTTTATTTTGACATAATATTAAAATAACTAAATATAAATAATTTTAAGGAAATGGGAAATATAATAAATTCCATTTTTAATTCTAAATGTTTTCTACACCATTATGTTTTTATATTATGCTTATTCATTTGAAAACTTCATAACAACTTTGGAAAAGATTTTAGATTTAATTAATTTCTTATATAGAACATATATTCATGAAATTCATTTTATATTTTGTAAATAAATGAAAATTATTTTAGCTAATGAAATGTTTATTTGGATAATTCATTAATTATAAAATATATGAAGTTATTAAAATTATAAACTATAGGCTTGTAATCTCCAAACAATGTTTTGAACTGGTAAATGAATAATAATATTTTGGCAAATAGACAATGTTTTCAATAGTTTAAAATAACACTTGTAATTATTATTTTAATTTATTAATTGCTATTGTTAAGTGGTTGAAATCAAATACTTATAAAGAAACCTTTTATTTAATGAATATGGTTTTACGGTTTGTAAAACATTTGTCAAATTAGATATTGAGGTTTTAATAATTACAATGGATAATAAATTCTTTATTTTGAAACCACTTTTGAAATAATGATGCATTGAGATATTTTAATTAATAAACTCTTCTATATGCTTGAAGTCTTTTATAGTTGGTTTCTTATGCATTTTAACATTTTATTTTAATAAAAACAATTTTTTAAATTTTAGTGATTTTTGAACATTATAAAATGTTGGGATGTTACAGACTACCACCCTTAAAAGGAATCTCGTCCTCGAGATTCGGAGAAGCTAGAAAGACAAAATCAAATGCTTGAATGATTCTTATAAGTCGAGAGGTTTTGGGGAAAAGAAATATTTTGATATGGATCTTGAAAACTTTGCGGGGATGAATTTTTCTGATTGGGGGGGGGGGGGAGCTCAAAAGAAGGGTAGTTTGGGATCTCCGGGTTTATGCAATAGAGGTTAATTTAACCTGGGGGCTACCACCCTTAAAACAATTTTTTGTGGTCAGTCTAGAAACTTTGTCTGATCTTGTTTAGTTCTCTGATGTAGAGCGTACAAGTATTCAAAATACAATGACATGTGGTGGATACGGAAAGTTTTAGCACTCACGTTTTCCACTCGGTTCTTGGAGAGATTTATCCTTCTTCCACTCAGGGCAGCCACTAACATAGTGTCCCTTTTCTTTGCACTTGTAGCAACTTATGTGGCTAAGATTTTTCTTGGATTTAACCTTTTGTCCTTGTTCCTCCAGGGTATTCATGAGAGACTATTGTATTTCTTCCTTGGTTTGCTGGTTAGCTTGTTGCACCAAGTCATGGTTTGTTCCTCCACAGGCCCAACTGAGGATGTGCCTCAAGAGGAGGCGTCTGTGGCTCGGGCGGAGGCTGCAGCGCCTCAGGCGGAGGAGGCCGCACCTCGCGCAGAGGCCTCTGCGCCACCTTCTGAGTGTAACGCACCGGGATTTATCCCCTTTTTGTTTTGTGAGTTTTTCTTTTTGCATCGACATGGCATCGCATCGCATTAATTTAATTTGTTGCATTTAAATTAAATTTCTATAATTAAATTCAAATGCATTTCAAATTAATTAAAAATGTGTTATTTTCAAATCTTTTAAAAATGTTAAAAACTAGTTTATTAAATTGTCCTTTGAAAACTAAAAATATTTTGTAAAGGTTTCGTGTTCAAATTCGTTTTATATTTTGTTTTAAAAATATAAAACCGAAAAGTTAAACGGGAGAGGAATAAAGCCCAAGCCCACCTAAGCCAAACCCTAGGTTTCCCCCCCCCAGAAATTTCTTCCCACCCCCTGGGAACTTTGCAGCCGCCCCCCTCCACTTCTCCCTTTTTCCTTTTCTTTTTTTTCCCCTCCTTTTCTTTCTTTCTTTTTTCTTTCTTTTCCCTTCTTCTCTTTCTTTTCTTCTTCCTCATCCCGCAGCGCCCCGCACCAACTCCCGACGCCCCGCACCAAATCGCTCCCGCACGCACCAGCCCTCCCGAGCTGCTCCGGCCGTCCCCGTCGCCAGACCGCCGTCCCCGCCGCCCAGCGCCACCGAGCCGCCCGGCCTGCGCCTCAGCCGCTGCGCGCAGCGCCCGCAGCAGCCCCAGCCTCCCGCGCCCTCGCCCCAAGCTCCTCCGCGCCGCTGGCCGTCCGGCCGCGCGCGCCTCCCGCGCCCGCCGCTCGCCAGCCGAGCTCCCGACGCCAGTTCCCCGCGCCAGCCGCCGCCGCCCGGCGCCGCGCCCCCTGCTCCTGCCCGCGCCTCTCCATCGCGCGCCGCCGCCGGCCCGAGCTCCGTCGCGGCCGCGCCAGCCCCGTGCGCCGCCCCCTGCTCCGCTCGCTGCACGCCTCCTCGGCCTGCGCCTCTCCCGCTCGCGCCGCGCCTTCCCGCGATGCCCGCACGCCGCCGTGTCGCGCCCTACGCTGCCGTGTCGCGTGCGTCCGTTCGCGCCGGTCGCCGCCGCCGTGCGCATCCGCTGCCGCCGCCGCCGCTGCGCGCTCGCCGCCCACGCTCCCCGCGCGCCGCCGCCCGCGCTCCTCCCGCCCCGCGCCGCCGCTCGCTGCCGCCGCGCGCCGCACGCGTCGTCGTCGCCCTTGCGCTCGCTACCGCGCGCCGCCGTCCGCGCGCGTCCTCTCCTGCTCCGCCTCCCGTGCGTGCCCGGACCGCCTCCCCGACCTCCTCGCGTCCACCGCCCGCAAGGTGTTCGGTGGTTTGCCTGCAAGAACTTCGGCGTCGCTTTTGTGTCCGAGTTGTCCACCCATCGAGGTGTTGCCGAATGTGCGTGCGAGTGCTCCCTGCGGTGTCGCGTCGCCGCCACTGTCCGTGTCCGTGTCGCGGTGCCCGCCCGTGCGCGCTTTCTTCCGGTGTCCGATTGTCGTGCTCCTACGTGCCCCGACTACCCGACCACTTCCACGACACCGACAAACGACGATGCCCCGGTTCCGCGACGACTACTTCCTCTACGTTCCGAAGACGTCGGTTTCGGACCATATCTCTCTCGATCCAACGTACGGACCCAAACCCTAACCCTAAACCTTTATTTTTAATTAAATGTCATATATCTTGTGCATATCGCATCATAATTGCATTTGTTGCATCTCTTGGGTTTGCGGGTGTAGCAATTCACCTAAATAACAATTATGGAATGTGTGGGCATTAATTACTATTGATGCCTATTCCATTTAATTTGACTAGATCATCTTTGCCATGCCTTGCCATCTTAATGGACATTTAATTTGTGGGGTAGATAAATAACTTCAACATTAATATTAATTGTCGGAATCCCGGTTCCGCTTAATTCGGATTAAGTGCATCTCGCAATGCATCTTGCCATGCCATACATCATTCTCACATGATCATGCTGGATCTTTGCCGTAGTTATAAAATGCATCTCTTGCGCTTCCAGTGTTTGTTGCTTCTTCTCGGATACGACGTTGAGATGTGTGAGCAACGACAAGATCTGCTTCCATGCGGGATTCCAGGCAAGCAAAGTTTGCTTGTTTACCTATACATTGTCTTTCATTCCTGCCGTTGATCTCTGCTACCCTAGTTATCGATTCTTGAACTGCGATCCCATCACATGTTTATCCTGCAGCCCATACAGCTTTATCCCCACAACCTAATACCCGTTGCATGTTTATCTGTTGGCCTTGCGAGTCGTAGCGCATGCTTAGAGTTGTTTGTGCGAGTCATCTGTTGGTCTTATGTTTTCATCTGCTTAGCATGATATATTATTCTATCTTAATAAAATGTTGTATTATATTGAGGTTTTATAATTAAAAGATAAGGCACCAGGCGGAAGGCCTTGCGAGGTGCTTTGTTCTGCTCAGTGTCGACCTAGGAACTGAGATTTTGTCCTCGGATCCAATTTTGAGCGCACTAACCACTTGTGGGTGGCCCAATGGATCCCCCCTCGACTTTGAACGGATCCGCAGCTCGTCCATGTGCCGCAAGTAGTTCGGGTTTTCCATTCGCTCATATGCATGTGCATGATGATGATGATAATGATGAGAGGTTACATGATACGGGGGGTCATATAGGTGTGGTGCGTACGTAGCGGACAGTTCCTACTGTGGTTTGAGCCGCATGGTGCGTAGGCACAAACTAATGAGTCCGCAATTGAGATTCGGCCGGACTCCTGACGCGGGTAACAACTCATATGGGTGGCACTTGGACTTGCTGTAGTGAAGGAATAAGTCGTGTTGAGAAGCCCTGATGCTTGCTTGGGTTGATCATGCGAGTATGGGTACAGTAGTGCACCCCTGCAGGGTATAATCTTATCGATGAGCCGTGTCCACGGTTATGGACGACTTTGGTGATGATGCTGGCTAACAAGATCTAGACAACTTGCACCTATTTAATGTTAATTAAATTGACTAGTAATATAGAATTACTTTTACAATAAATTATAATTAAAACTGTTCCACGTGTGAGTTTCCCGAATCGCTTCCTCATATTTGGTTGAGGGGGTTAATTCGAGAATGGGTTATGTTTGGTGTTAGTTGTAGTTGTTTATCTTATGCGCTCTCTTATCCCTCTCTGATTAGACGGAAGTCGTAGCGTGTCTCTTTAGGTTGCTAGTGCTGCTGCCGCTAAGTCCACCTCCCCCATATTTTGGGAGATGGTGTAGAAAGTAGGCAAGTCGGTTTTGCTTGCCAGGGAGTGCCCTGACCCTCTTTTGGGATGTGCTTTATGTGCTGTCAACAGGTTTGAAGTCAGGCGACGTTAACTTGGGAATCCCTCCGGCTTGGCTGGGCAGGGATATGGCGCCATCGCTTATCTTCAGGACTCTTAGTCCAATTTGCATCTTATCCGTAGTCGGATACTATTTTGCTTCCGCTGTCATTTGTATCTTTGTATTGTATCATTTGTATCTTGACTCGTTCGAGTCGCCGTTGTATTTTATCTTTTGTTGTATTTGTGGATGTATCGAAACTGTTGTAACGTTATCACAATTCCACCCACATAATGCGCATGTTTCGGTGTGCACATTATGTCTGGTGGGCGACCTAAAATCGTTATTATGCGGATTTCGGCGGATGCGCTTAAATCTACATAGTACCGATTTTAGGGCGTCACAAAGTGGTATCAGAGCCTTGGTTTCGATCTCCTTGTTGTTTCGATACGAATGGTTATCGAAGCAGCGGGTCCGCAAAAGCCTGTAGGATAACCTCGCTAACGGTCGTTGTTTCTAGAGTGTCGAAAACTATTTGACTTAAATTATTTTTTGAAAAATATCTCAATAGGTTTCTTTTTATTCCTTATCTATATTATATTTCTCCTCTTACCTTACTTGTTTTGAGTCTCTTCTCTTATCTAACTTTCAAAGTTTAGAATCCTACGTGTGGGTGGACGATTTCTTGCCTTTTATCCTATTAGGTTCGATCTTTCGGAGTCGTCTTCGTCGTGAGCAACAATCCTTTGTTAGTGGTGTCGAGAATTTCAAGTTGGAGCAACAATCCCTTGTTAGTGGTGTCGAGAAGTTCATCCCGGAGCGTGAAGACTCGATAGTTACCCCTCTCTTCTTGTGGTCTCGGCGTGGATCTCGGGACGCGATCCCTTGTTAGTGGTGTCGATTGTAACGCCCCGGAATTTATCCCCTTTTTGTTTTGTGAGTTTTTCTTTTTGCAGCGACATGGCATCGCATCGCATTAATTTAATTTGTTGCATTTAAATTAAATTTCTATAATTAAATTCAAATGCATTTCAAATTAATTAAAAATGTGTTATTTTCAAATCTTTTAAAAATGTTAAAAACTAGTTTATTAAATTGTCCTTTGAAAACTAAAAATATTTTGTAAAGGTTTCGTGTTCAAATTCGTTTTCTATTTTGTTTTAAAAATATAAAACCGAAAAGTTAAACGGGAGAGGAATAAAGCCCAAGCCCACCTAAGCCAAACCCTAGGTTTCCCCCCCCCCAGAAATTTCTTCCCACCCCCTGGGAACTTTGCAGCCGCCCCCCTCCACTTCTCCCTTTTTCCTTTTCTTTTTTCCCCCTCCTTTTCTTTCTTTCCTTTTTCTTTCTTTTTTCTTTCTTTTCCCTTCTTCTCTTTCTTTTCTTCTTCCTCATCCCGCAGCGCCCCGCACCAACTCCCGACGCCCCGCACCAAATCGCTCCCGCACGCACCAGCCCTCCCGAGCTGCTCCGGCCGTCCCCGTCGCCGGACCGCCGTCTCGCCGCCCGGCGCCACCGAGCCGCCCGGCCTGCGCCTCAGCCGCTGCGCGCAGCGCCCGCAGCAGCCCCAGCCTCCCGCCGCCCGGTGTAGAAAGTAGGCAAGTCGGTTTTGCTTGCCAGGGAGTGCCCTGACCCTCTTTTGGGATGTGCTTTATGTGCTGTCAACAGGTTTGAAGTCAGGCGACGTTAGCTTGGGAATCCCTCCGGCTTGGCTGGGCAGGGATATGGCGCCATCGCTTATCTTCAGGACTCTTAGTCCAATTTGCATCTTATTCGTAGTCGGATACTATTTTGCTTCCGCTGTCATTTGTATCTTTGTATTGTATCATTTGTATCTTGACTCGTTCGAGTCGCTGTTGTATTTTATCTTTTGTTGTATTTGTGGATGTATCGAAACTGTTGTAATGTTATCACAATTCCACCCACATAATGCGCATGTTTCGGTGTGCACATTATGTCTGGTGGGCGACCTAAAATCGTTATTATGCGGATTTCGGCGGATGCGCTTAAATCTACATAGTACCGATTTTAGGGCGTCACACTGAGCCAATGGTGGTGGAGGCTCCGGAGGAGAGGATCGCTACCCCTCCTCGCGCTCCTACTCCGCCTCACGTGATTTCAGCACCGCGCGAGCCAACTCCAGCCCGTGCGCCCACGCCTCCCGCGTAGCCAGATGTAGAGACGGGCCAGGAGGCACAAGACGCTGGCGAATCCGCAGGAGGAGCTCCTCCGTCTCCGCCCCGCTCTGCTGCAGAGGACGAGCGCCAGGCTGGCGTGGGCGGCGAGGATGTCTTCGGCGCTGCCGGGGACGGACTGCAGCCTAGCCCCCAACGGCGCTCCGGGGCTAGGTTCTCAGGCCTTGACGCCGGGGCAGGGCCCTCCACAAGCCGAGACCTGGTCCTCAGTGGATGGGACTGGAGCGCTGGGCACCGCGAGGTCGCCTTTCGCCTATTGAGTGACTCCCTAGAGGGCTTGGAGGCGCACCTCGCCCTCGAGGAAGTGCAGATCGCCCAACATCGTGAAGAACTTACAGAGGCGTGGACGTCCTTCCACGCGGCGGTCGAGGCTCGTCGCCAGGAGGACCAGGCGTTGCAGGCCGCACGCGAGGAGGCCACTCGCTTCGCCAAGGAGGTCCGCGATGGGGTCATTCGTGACGCCACCGAGCTCCTTGCGCCCCTCCTGGAGGAGCGTGACGCCGTAGCCGAGGTCCTGGCCGCGGCAACGGCCGAGCGCGCAGCCATGGAGGGCTCGCCGACGCAGAAACGTCGTGAGTTGGGCCAGCAGGAGACCCAGCTCCTCTGCGCCCATCTAGCCGCGTAGGAGACCTTAGAGGAGGACTGCAAGAGCCTCGCGGACGGCGAGCGGTAGTTAGGCTCCAGGGAGAAAGACGTGCAGCTGCGCGACGAGCAGCGGCTTCAGGGGCAGGGTGAGCTCGCCACCCAGCGCGAAGATCTAGAGGCACTCCAAAAATATGACGAGAACGTCACAGCCCAGAAGTTAGCCCTGGAGCGCTTCGAGCGGCGGTACGCCGAGAGGAAGAAGGAGGCGGATGACGCCCTCGTTGCATGCAAGAAGGCATACAGGGAGAGCACTGCCCTGGCGTACCGTGACAAGGCCAAGAAGCAGGAGGACCGCTTCAAGGCCAAGCACGTTGGTGACTCCCGGCGGATCGCAGAGCTCGAGAAGGCCAACTCCAAGCTTGAGGCCCGCCTCCAACGCGCCAAGGAATCTCATGGTCTCGTGGAGGACGGTCGCAGGACAGTCGTCCAGGACCTCAACGCCCTTGTCAAGGACGTGGAGGAACATGTGGCTCCTACGGTGGAGGAGGCTCACGAAGCAGCGGGAGCGCATGTTCCAGGCACTGGTGGCCAGGGTCAATGAGCTCGCAGCCCAGCTAGGCGCAGAGGTGCCGCACGCCGAGGTCTGAGGCCGCGGTGATGCAGCCATGTACAAAGTCTACTTCGACCAGCTCTTCACTGCGCTCGAGCGCCCCGTCGCTGATCTCCGCGAGGTGGTCGAGTTCGAGAGCCGCCAGCTTCTGGGCGTGGTTGTGGACCGCCTCTTCACCAACCTTCGGCTCCTCACGCCAGGCTTCAATCTCTCCACTTTGACCAAGGCTCGTCAGGGCGAGGACGTGTGGCGAGTTTCCAACTCCCTCCGCGAGCAGGTCGATGCCTTCTGCAGCCGCTTCAAGCGCACGGAGGTCGCTGCATAGGAGAACGAGAAGGAGGCCGCCTATGTCGACACGGAGGAGGGTGCTGTGGAGGACGTGCAGGACGGCGCTGATTCTGCCTGAGATTTGGTCATTGCGCCTGCGTGCGCTTGTATCTGAAACAATTTCATGCTTAGACACTATGCAACTTTGGGCATGTAATATATTCTCATTTGCCATTTGCTTTTAGGTTGTGTGCCCCTCGAGAGGTCCCTTTTGTCTTATCTTCATGTCTATTGGTTCTCTGCGTCGTTAGGACCCGTCTCTTCGTGCCTTACTCCGCCACTTCGGTATGCTAGATCAATGACTCAACAAGGCCGGGGGAGTTTAAGCCTAGGAGAGGTAAGAGCCCTGAGTCGCGATGCTCAGGTGCCCCCCTTAGACGTACGAGTAGTCCATCAAGTTCAAGGGAACACGAAATCTCTAGAGGGACAAACGTTCGCTCGCGGAGCAAAAAGGCTCTCGAGGCATGGGTGCGAGACTTAGCTTCTCGAGACTTTCACCTTGTAGAGGTTTTCTCCTGGCGAGGATGTCCTCTCTAGGGTTTTTCCCTGCTGCCTCCTCAGGTTTGTAGGGTCGTTTCTTCCCTGTAAATGTTAGAGGGGTGAACCCAAACGCATGTACACGGCTCTGGGGGCTCGTGCGCACTTATAGGTCCCCTCAGGCGTTCCTTGCGAGGAGAGTAAGTACCAAGGTCCTTGTAGGGATAGCGTGTTTGTGGGAGCTTGCCCTCCAGCCAGAGCTCGGATCCTTGGGTTTTGAAGTGCTGCTGGTGTGTCATTTGAGGCACTGGCACAGTACTCAGCACCTGCTCGCGAGGTGCGCATGTGGAGAGATATAAGCGCACATTTCATAAGTAATGCAGAAATAAAACTCACCATAAAATATTACACAGCGGCGCCTTAGCACAATGTTCACTTAGGAACGAAATTGTCTCATTACGCTTGGAGTTGCCTAGTTAATGTTTTGACAATGTCGAGGCATGGGGACCACCCATTAGTGGCAGAGACTCTCCACGGTCTGAGGTGGCTCGTTACATGTAGAGCTCGGAGGGTTGACCCTCGAGAGAAGCCTTTGGATCTTGGAGGTTTAAGCCGTGAACTTTTAACCTCTAGAGACAAAAAATGCTTGGAGGTTGAGCCGTAAGCTGCCTCTTCCGCCAGATGTCTTGATGTGACAATGATCACGGGCATGACAATGATCACATTTGCTTTTTATCCTTCTGGAGACAAAAAATGCTTGGAGGTTGAGCCGTAGGCTGCCTCTTCCGCCAGATGTCTTGGCGTGATAATGATCATGGGCGTGACAATGATCACGGGTAGAACTTGTGCAGGTGCATGATGCTCCACGGGTTCTTGACAGGGATGCCGTCTTGAGTTTCGAAGCGAGCCGCGCCAGACCTGGCGATGTGGGTGACCTTGTAGGGGCCTTCCCACATAGGCGGCAGCTAGTGGAGGCCTTCCCTGGAAAGGATTCGCCTGAGGACGAGATCGCCTGTCTCCAGCGTGCGCGAGCGCACGTTGTGGTTGTGGGAGCGTCGCAGGTCCTGCTGGTATTTTGCCGCCCAGAGGGTGTCACGGCGACATAGTCCCTCGAGAAGCAGCAGGTCGTCGTTGTGGAGATCTTCTTGCTCGTCCTCGTTAAAGGCAATGACTCGTGGGGATCCATGCTTTATCTCGGTGGTGAGGACTGCTTCGGCTCCGTAGACGAGGGCGAACGGTGTTTCTCCCGTAGGCTTGTGTTGAGTTGTGCGGATGGACCAGAGCTCGCTAATCCAGCCCTTGCCGTGGCCCTTGAGGATGTCGAAGGTCCTGGTCTTTAGGCCCTTGAGGACTTCTGCATTTGCTCGCTCAACCTGGCCATTGCTCTGTGGATGGGCGACCGAGGCGAAGCATAGCTTGATGCCCATCTTTTCGCAGTAAGCCCTGAAGATGCCACTGGTGAATTGCGTGTCGGTGATGATGCGGTTAGGCACTCCGAAGCGGCAGACCAGACGTCTGATAAATTTCACCGCCGCGCCTGCTGGGATTCTGCGCGTCGCCCCCACCCCGGGCCACTTGGTGAACTTGTCGATGGCCATGAAGAGGTAGCGATAGCCCCCTTGCGCTGTTGGGAATGGTCCCAAGATGTTCAGCCCCCAGACCGCGAACGGCTAGGAGAGCGGAATGGTCTAAAGTCCATGCGGGGGCTGATGGATTTGCTTGGCGTGGAATTGGCAAGCTTCGCATGCTTGAATGATGTCAACTGCATCCTGAAGTGCTTGAGGCCAGTAGAAGCCACTCCTGAAGACTTTGCCAGCAAGGGTGCGGGCGCACGAGTGGTGGACGTACTCCCCGCTGTGGATGTCCTTGATCAGCATTTTGCCTTCTTCGGGAGGGACGCATTTGAGCGCGATGCCATTTGGGCGTTTGCGGTAGAGATTTTTTTCGAGGATATGGTAGGATTTTTCCTGGCGGGCGATTCGCTCCGCTTCAACAACTTCCTCGGGAAGGATCCCTTTGGCGAGATAATCTTTGATCTCGTCTATCCAGCCTGTTTCTTGACGCGCCGCTGTGAGCAACAGACGCTCCCCTGTAAGGGGCCCGCAATCGGGAGCCCCAGTTGGAGGTGGTGGCAGAAGCGCTTCGTCTGTGCTTGCGGGCATGGCCTCTTGAGGCTGTTTTATGGATGCCTTGACGAGTATTTCTCCAAATAAGCCTGGCAGCTGAGCTTGCCTCCTTGATGCGCGCTTGGCTATGTCATCGGCCTCTTGATTTTCCTTCCTTGGGATGTGCATGAGCTCCATGCCCCAGAAGTGCTTCTCAAGCCTACGGACCTCTTTAAGGTATGCGGCCATATGGTCGTCCTTAGGCTTGTCGCTCTTGTTGGAGAAGTTGACGAGCAGCTGGGAGTTGCCCTTGATGAGTAGGTGCTTGATGCCCAGAGCGATGGCGGCACGTATGTCGGCGAGCAAGCCTTCATACTCAGCAATGTTATTGGAGATCTTGTCGATTCCGAAGCACAACCGGACCACGTAATAGAGCTTGTCGCCCTTTGACGATATTAGGCCAACGCCAGCCCCACCATGGCGGCAAGCAAAAGCTACATCGAACTTCATGGTCCAATGGCTAGGCATTTTGTCTCTAGAGGGCTCTGGTTCTTCTCCTAGGGGCTCTTCAGGGGTTGGATCAGTGCATTCGGCGACAAAGTCTGCCAACGCTCTCCCTTGGATTACCCTTGTGGTATCGAAGCGCAAGTTGAATGGCTGTAGCTCTATGTTCCATCCCGCGACACGATCTGTAGCGTTAGGGTTGCGCAAGATTTGCTCCAGAGGGAATGAGGTGACCACCGTGATGGGGTGCCCCTGGAAGTAGTGTCGCAGCTTTCTTGAGGCGATGAGGAGCGCAATGAGCAGCTTTTGCTGCATTGTGTACCGCTCGCGAGCATCCCGTAGTACCATAGTGACGAAGTAGACAGGATGTTCGACAAGGGTTGTCAGTTTAAGCGCAGCGCCGTCTGCCTGGAGAGACTCTACAGGGCCGTCGAGGCGGCTGGCCTGTGGAGGCTCTTTAGGTTCCTTGGTGAGATCAACCTGTGGAGGTTGCTTTGAGGCAGGCTCCGCTTGTGGCTCTGGGCCTGGCCGTGGGTCGGTGGCGCCTGCCCCTTTGCCGAGCTGTTCGTCAGGCGGTTTGGCTTTGGAGTGGTTGCACTCTTCTTGTGGAGGACTGGCTCTTCTCTTTCTACCAACAGGACAGCGCTGGCGGTCTGTGGAGTGGATGATATATACAGCTTCAGGTGCTCGCCTGTCCTTGGGCAACCATGACTGGTGGGCTGGCCAGGTACTTCTTCAAGTCCTCCAAGGCTTTTTCCGCTTCAGGCGTCCACTTGAAGGTGCCAATTCTCTTCATGATCTTGAAGAATGGCCGACCTCTCTCGCCAAACTTGGAGATGAATCGACCCAAGCTGGCCATGCAGCCTGCTAGACGTTGCATATCCTTGAGCCGACGTGGAGGTTGCATTTCCTCTATGGCCTTGATCTTGTCAGGGTTTGCCTCTATGCCCCGATGGGACACCAGGAAACCAAGCAATTTGCCTGAAGGCTCTCAGAAGACGCACTTGGCGGGGTTGAGCTTGATGTTCACCTTGCGCAGGCTGACGAAGGTCTCTTGAAGGTCCCTGAGGAGAGTATCTCCCTCTCGAGACTTAAAGACGATGTCATCGACGTAAGCCTCGACATTTCTGCCCATTTGCTCGCCAAGTACTATCCTCACGAGCCTCTGGAAGGTGGCACTAGCGTTTTTCAGGTCGAAGGGCATGCAGACATAGCAATATACACCACAAGGGGTGAGGAATGTTGTCTTCTCCTCGTCTTTCTTAGCCATTTTGATCTGGTGATAGCCAGAGAATGCATCGAGGAAGCAGAGGAGGTCGCAGACTGCCGTGGAGTCCACGATCTGGCCGATTCTTGGCATGGCATAAGGGTCCTTGGGGCAGGCCTTGTTGACATCAGTGTAGTCGATGCAGAGGCGGCCTCCTCCGGCGGGCTTTGGGACGACCACGCCTTTGGAGAGCCAAGTGGGGTGTGCGACTTCGCGGATGACATTTGCCGCTTTTAGCTTCTCGACTTCCTTGACGATGAATGCTTGCTACTCGGGGCCTTGCTTTCTTGCTCTTTGCTTGACGAGGCGTGTGTTTGGACACACGGCTAAGTGGTGCTCGATCACCTCCCTCGGTACACCGGACATATCTGACAGAGTTCATGCGAACATGTCAGAGTTTGCCCGGAGGAAGGCGACGAGCGCGCTTTCCTATTTGGGAGGCAGAGCAGCGCCAATGGTGACGCTAGCCCCAGAGCCGTCAGCCCCCGAGCTACTGGAGCTTAGAGAGACCTTCTTGGTGGCGGCTGGCTCCTGAGAGAACAGCTGCTTCTTCTTCTTGGGTCTCTCGAGAGGTTCCATGTCCTCGTCAGCAGGGAACTCCATGGCGGCTGCCTTGTAGGCTGTGTAACACCCCAAATTTTGGAAGCAACGAAAACTTAATTATAAAAGATCCAAAATTCTGAGGCAACAAAAACTTTTTGAAATGCCTTGTTAATGGATGTGTTTACCCTCTGATTGCGCTATTGGTCATATTGTTTTTTGTGTCTGTGTTGATAACCTTTCTAGCTATCAACCCTAAAACTCAACCTAGTTATAATATGACATCTGATAACAATGTTTTGATAAATAAAACAGTCCATATATCTTCTGCTATCTTATGTTTAACAAAACTGTATTTTACCATGATGTTCTGAAATCAGAAGCTACCCAAATACCTTTTATTTCAGAAATTAAAAGTATCTCCAAAAAGGTCATATCTTTGGAAAGTTATGAAGGACCATAACAGAAGTCCTAAAATATTTGGAGTTTAATATGTTGTTAGTAATACGAACCCTCTTTTAAAAACTCCAATTTTATTAGTCTTTGGAAAATAAATTCCCAAAGTGTGGTTTAAAACACCTTTCTCCAAAATCTTGTCTTTATTGTATTAATCAGCACCTCCCAATATTTTGTTTTTATCTTAAAGTGTGGTTGTTTATCCAATTGTAGGTGTGTTTTATCTATTTGACAAGTGCTTAATTTGTATGATTTAAGTGTGTTACTCTATGAGTGTCATATGGTATGTTTGTATTAAGTGAATGTTTATTGTGGAGTTGGAGTAATATAATTGTTTGATGGTTTTACATGCTTGTAAACTTTTTTCCGTCTTATTAATATGCTTGGTTTAAAATATTATTAAACAATTAAATTATATACCGATGAAAGGCTATCTTAACCCCTGTTAATTTTTAGCCTTTACAGCACATGATAATTAAGGTTTATTTTATTCAAATTGGCAATGCAGCTCACCTAACATCATCCTCACCACCTCTACTTCCACCCTATACCATTCTTGACAATTTACCAAAATGTTTGATCACCAATCCTTGCTTGTTTTGAATGCTATTTTTTAAGGTGACCATATGAGTTTTACTAGTTAGCTTTTTTGTTGTTTTCATGGCTAGTCATTGTTTAAAACTTTTGAACAGAAGTCTTAAACAAAAACCTGCACCTATATCCATACTAATCATTCCCTCTTGTCTCCAAATTTTCTAGGAAATGGAAAGACTATTTCATCCTTGCAATGTTGCTTACTCAAAATCAGCTCTAATAGCATCAATATCTAAAACCTCCACTCCCCTCCTCCCAAACCCTGCTCTTCGACTAGCATTGGATACCCACACACCCCTGGACCCCTTGGCCTCACCCCCTGTCAAACCCTAGCCCCAAATCTTTTGTCATGTTCTTTTGGACCTTCTGTCGAGCACCTTTCATGCAGGAGAGAGCAAATCAATTATCTCACCTCCTCCAACAACCCGAGCCAATTGCTAGCCTCCAAAAACCAGCAGCTGCACTCTGAGACGCTCCTCCACCGCCCCTCTCCTCCTATCCCGAGCCATGTCTCTTCCCTCGTGTTTGTGCTCTTGGAGGACCGTGTACCGGCAACCTCGTTAATATGAGGCCACAACGCTCCGCACCCCCTTAGAACTTGCCATTCTGGATCCCCTCCATCCCCTCTCCCACCCTGAGAGCCTCCCTCTGCGTGAAATCGCGATGGAATCATCCCTCGAGTCGAGAAGCTCCGAGCAAGCCCGCCTCCATCTCCGACTCCCTCTGCTCCTTTTTCTTGCACCTCCTCGTTCCTCTCTTCGCAGATAACCTCTTAGGCAACATCGTGTGCTTGCAGGCACACCGGGCAGCACCAACACACCCGTGTCCACCGCGGACGTCCTCGACGTTACGCCTCCGTGTGGATCTCCGTTAGGATTTGCGACCACCCCTCGTCTTACCCGGCCCTCCGCATCCTCCCCCTAGCTCGCCAGTGCCCGTTGCAAGCCCTAGGTGTGCTCTCCGCCCGCGCCTCCTTCTCTCCCTCTCTGGTTCTCCGACGCGGCGTCGCAACGAAGAAGACGACGCGATGCCCGTCGATCGTTCGATCTACGGCCCGGTTTGAACGCCGGCCCTTCTCATCCTAACCCTACGATTTCGATCGGACGCCGGCGTGCCCCTTCGCCAGCGCGCGCAACGGCGTGGGCCGGCCCAGCTCGCCCGGCAAGGCGCATCGACAGATCCAGCCCGCCTGTCGATTTTTCTTTTAAAATAATTTCCCTGTTAATTTCCAGAGAATTACTAGCTCAGCTTTAATTCATTTGTGGAATATTTTTGCATGCAAAATATTTGAAATAAATTTTATTGGATTTCTGAGTGTTTTCTTGACCATGTGGCACTGGCCTTTCTCAAAAATGTGTTTGCATGTGTGATCTAGAGTTAGTCTTGTAAACTGTTCTTTTTCAGTATTTAGTTTATAACTTTAGTTCTCTAGATCCAAACCTTTCAAACTTTAGTTCAATGGAAAGCTAGTGAGAATACCTACCTAGATCTGCAACCCTTTCATGAAGGAGATGCCTATAACTAAAGTTCTATTAAGTTTGAGAATGGCATAAGTAACTATTTGATGATTTTTAATTCATTATTAAAAATACATTTTTGAGCAAATCCAATTGCATGTGATGGATATGAGTAGTAGCTAGAATATCCTAGATTGGTATAATTTGACAGCTTATATTTTGCTCAAGGTAGATTATGTTCTAAAACAGTAGGTTATTACATTTTAAAATGGATATTCTTATTTTCTGTTATTTCCAAGTATCTAGTTTTAACTGTTTGTGCTTTATAAGTTTATGCAGTTTGTTTAGGAGTATTTTTGTATGGTACCTATGCATTTTGTTTATCATAGAGAGTTGGTTTTGTCTAAAAAAAAATCATATCTTGTGCTCCACACTATTAATCGTAAAATGTGTGTGTTCCACTAAAACTGAAATATATGGAGCTAGGAGTGTCCAAATTAAGTGAATCCAATTTCTACAGAAAGATAGAACCAGTACCTATACATATAAATTTTTTTTGCATCTAAGAGATACTTAAAACTTAAACTATAAACATTTAGGTTTTGAAATCAGTAGCATTTGTGTGGTTTTTAGTTTCTGTTTAATAATAGCTTTGAAGGCAAAATCTAATTTTCATAGTTTCCTATAGTTACTAGGAGTACTATGGTAGAAGGATTTAATGTTCTGAACATTATCTTAGGAGTTATGATTCACCTCCCAAAACAGCAACATTTGGCAAATAACAGTATTAGCTTTTAATCATCTGTTCTTAACAAATGTGAATTGTGGAAATATTACTAGTCAACTTTTGAAAGCCAGAACCTTAACTGAACCATAATAATTTGGTTAAAACACTTTTATAGATGTGGTGCATTGTTTACTTATGTTTAGAATTATTCACGTTGTACCCTAATAATAACATCAATTGTGCTTATATGCTTTCCTTGTGGGTATGTTTGTGTGTTATGTTTTATCTTTTTAAATATCATCTTATTTATCTAATAAATGTAATGAGATAACTTCCTGTTTTACCTCAATTGTTATGTGTTGATGTGCTTAGTAACTCATAAGTCCAGAAACTTAGGTTATCCTTTAATAACCTTAATGAATTTCCTAAAAGTATTGTTAGCCTATTCACTTTTGAGTTTCACATAGTTCATCTTGTTTCCTAGGAGTTGCACTAATTTCATTCGTATGTTATGCTTGTGAATGATTGTTTGGTGCTAAATTTTATCCAGTAGTTCCTTGTGTTTTGCAATGCTTAACGTATGACTTTCTTATTTTAGATTGTTGTCAACACTTGGTTACCATGTGATTGTGTGTTTATTGGTTGAAGTGACCTTAATTGTGGTGTCCTGTTAAATAAGCCTAGTGCACCATTTTAGCTCTGAGTCATAAACTTGTTTGGACAGTGGTGTTACCATTGTTTGTCGCTTTGTTACTTAAGTAGTAGGTGTTTCTTGAGATAGTAACATGTTTGCATGTGAGTGTGCTCAATGCTAGTGTTAATTTTAATACTTGCTTGTGTGTTAAGCTACTTGATCAAATGAACTACCAGGATTAATGCCTACACTAGACAACTTTGTAGTAATTAAGTTTGGAGAAAAAGAAAGAAATGAATTTGAACACAAATCCATACTAGAGTAGTCTAGGTTGCGCGCAGCTTCACGACGCATGGCCTTCGCCATGGAGTCCTCACCGTCACTGACGCCCCGTTAATGGCCACCCCAAACCTCCCACTACGACGAGTCAGAGTAACCCCATCAGAAGGAGCCGTCACCGTGGGGGGTGGGGTGCTTATCATAACAGGTGGGGTAGCCAGTAGCGGAACTCCATCGGAAGTGCGTGGCTGAGTCGGCAAAGGTGAAGAAGAAGCCAACCAAGCCGTCCCAAACGCCTCCAGCGAAGGCGTGCGAGTCGGGGTGGTCAATGTCTTAGTCGATACCACACCCAACCTAGCACCAGTAGAAATAGGACAATCAAAGGGTGGCTGAGCTGAAGAAGAAGCCCCCCCCCCCCCCCCCCCGATGATCACCGGCGCTGCAGCGTCCTCAAGGACATCCCTGCCCCATGTCGGAAGCAGGTCGACCACGCCAGTGGAGCGAGAGCGAGGTGAAGGTGGTGTCGGATCCTCCCCCCTGCTCCACCACGGTGCGCCAGGGCTGCAGCCCTGCTCCTCGCAACCTAGCCCGGCCAGAGCAGATGCCCCATACGGACTGGAATAGGCCGCTGTGAAGTCCAGACCACCGAAAGTCGCCGCATTAGTCTCACCAAGCCCAACGGCAGCCCGAACAACGACGCTATGACCTAGTAAAGAGCACGGCGGTGTCTCGCACTCCACCTCCACCTGAATGGACTCACTTGTCATCTCCTCCAACACGGGACAAGGGCGCAACGAACTCGGCGAGGAACGCCGAATCATCTCTACGATCTCCCTGCCACGTGCGGTGCTCGGAGTCGAGTTATAAGGAGTAACTGCCATGACCAAACTCTCTTAAGCACTACAGGAGCCACTCTTACTATCAGTGAAAGACCCTCCAGAGAGATTGGTATCAACCTCCATGCTAGTGGAAGGTGCGCTCTGTGAAAAGTGCTGATCAGAGAGACCCTCCGTGCTAGGCTCTGTCCGTCCTCCTCATCATCCCCGTCGCTCTTTCGTCGCCAGAAAAAGGGAACAAAGTTGGGGTCAGGAGTGAAGAATGCAGTCTCACGATGGAAATAGAACCCATACTCCTTGAGCTTCACCACACATGCAGCCCCAACATATGGATCATCATCCCTGATATGCATTTCAAGCACCTTGGAGTCCAACAAACCAACCATAATACGAATAATGCCACGGCCCTGATATGTAACAATATCAACATCAAGAGTAGTCCCAAAAAGAGTACCAACAGCCCAGAAACCAAGGAAATGTTGCATAGCATAAGGCAAACCCTGAACGTGCACCCAGACCTTCTCGAGAACTCTAGTCGGCTCAATATCCTGAGTCGTCCACGTCAAAATAGAAATCTGAGCCTTAAAAGAGGGGATTCTCAACTGAATACCATCCACTCTCTTAAGATCCTCAACAGAAGGAAAATCAATGAGATAGGCGTCAGCTCCATGGGGCATGGCCTCCCAAGTCCACTGAGCGGACTGGCACATCCTCGACATCGGGTCTCAATGGCTTTCGCCGGGACAGGCTCACCGACTATAATGACCAAAGCAGTAAGAGCAGACGTCGGGATCAGGTGAGGCTTGTAAATGCTATCAGGAAATAGCACAAACATAGACTCAGACCTGCCCAACCCCGAAGTGAAGCAAGAGGGCTTCGGAAGCTTCAAAGTTGGACACCGAATGGTAGGGTGAGCTTCAGTATCACATATCAAACATTAGTGCTTTACTGGACAGGCCTTCGAGGAGTGAGAATCCACCCCACACTTCCAACATTTGGCGGCCTTTTTTGCATTGCCATTACCACATGCAACTGTCTCATAAACCTCAGCCGACTCACGAACCGGAGCACCAGAAACCGCCGCATCTGTGTCAACAAGAACCTTAGGAATCGGGGGTGGAGGCGGCTGGACGAACGGAGCCTGCGAGGGCTGCTGAAATTGAAACAGCTGGGCTTGTACCTACGGCAGCGAAGCGGGGAGGGGCTGCTGCAAATGAGTCCCCGACTGCCCCCCCCCCCCTTTGTTCTTCTTCCTCTTAGCACGAGCAGACGGAGCCCTCGGAGCAACGACAGGCTGCTGAACCTATTGATAGGTCGGGTAAGCCGGGTTGATGAACGGTGCCAACAAAAGCGGCTGAAACTGAGGCGCCATGTACGCGGGAGGCCCGTATTACATGGAGGGACGCTGGAGACGCATAAACTGCGGCAACCCCATCCCCATCGATGACCCACCGGAGAAGAAGGGGTCGGTCATACTCTGCCCCGCGGCTGCTCCCGCCATGGATGCAACAGCCGTAGTTTGCGGGCAGGGCGTGATACGTTCATTTTTTAAAACTTTATGACAGTAAGAGATTCCCCCTACTGCCTCTCCCCCCCCCCAACTTTATATAGATCATAATAAAGTTATTTACATAATTACAACTGAAGGTGGCTGAGGAGCCAACCTAAAAAACTGAAGCTACTGAAAATGTAAACTATAGATTATTAGAGAACTTTACAATGAATTCGTGCAAATCTATCTTGGTCCTATGAACCAAAAGAGCAAAATATGAAGAGAATCTTCGCTTCCTGGATTGGATATCTGGAAATTTTCCATTGAAAACCAAGTCATTCCTTTCCTTCCAAATACTCCAAGCTCCCAACATGAATGTTTCAAAAAACAAAGGTTTCTTATAATTCTTTTTGGCAGAAGAGACCAGATCAAGACGACTTAAATGAGAATCCCATTTGATTTGTAGTGTTGACCAGCAATTTTTTCCAAATGAGCACTCAAAGAACATGTGTTCTACTGTTTCTTCTGTCATATCAGTTGTAGTGTACTTGCACTTAAAATATGCCAGGTACCTGTGTTAGTGCAAATCCCTGGATCGATTCGTTTGCAGACACAGTTTACGATGTAATATCACAACAAAGTATCAATACAACGCTGATCCAGACTTAGAAAATATTCATTACAACTTGCAAGGCGAAAAGCTAGCAGTGAACAGAGTAAACAGTGGAAAATTATTCTTCATGGAGTCCCCATCATCAACATGTGCCACAGGAGAGCATGTTGGTTGAAGACTCGAAATCCTTAGCAAAAATCTCATTCATCATCAGAATTGTCTGCAATAAGAAAAATATTGCAACAACGTGGGTCAGAACCATTTAAAAATGGAACTGACAAGTGACACTATGGTGGACACTTGAAGGAATAACTCTATAACCTATATGCTTATTTGGCTGGTGGAGCTCAAGGATATTTTGCAGAAAGCAAGTTTTTTCCTAACTCTTTGAAACAACTTTACCTAGTGGAGACAAATATGGTAAGAAAGACATAGTCTCATTCTACCCTTGTTCTCCCTTCAAGTTTTAATTTAAAAGTTGGAATGGTGGAATCCTCCGTTGACGTCCTCGTTAAGCTGCTCAACTTGTCCGTACCATGGACACGGCTAAGTACTTAGATTTTTAAACTCTGTAGAGATTGTGCACGTTCACCATTGTGCCCATTCAACCCAAACTATCCTATACACTCTGGGAGTGTTAAGGAAAAGGAGAAGAATGAGACGAGATCTTTCAGAAGCATTTTCCCTCCCCATAACGGCCTGACACGCTCCACCTACAAATCCTCTACCACCACCTGTCAGGCCGGGGTGAGTCCACGCAACTTAGTTGATCAAGCCAGAGCCCATATTGGCAATGGCTGCACGAGAAGCAATCGTCACTTGGATTTCTTCAGATTCCTCTGTTCCTGGGAGGCCGTCCACAAGTGTAATTCCACAGGTAAACCCCTGGTAACCAACTCAACATAAACCATACAAAACCACTTTCCACCTAGGTGTTTCATTCTTAACTTAGTAGAATTTAACACTTCATCAAAAATAGTTTTGCATAGCATCATAATTCTACAAAGTGTTGCATAGGAACCTAGACACAAGAGTAAGGAAGTCTAAACATGGCTTGCATAGCAAAACTATGCTACATATGCTTATAGAAAATAATCTACCCATGCATAGAAATATACTAGGACTTTTATGAGGTGTGCCACTTGCCTTGGCAACCGGGAGTGCATCAGTTACAGTTGCAAAGACCCTCGTTTCCCTCCGAATAGTCTAACCAAATAAAATGCCACACATAAACACACAAGCAACATAACCATACAAAAATATGTTATGCAGGAGATGCAATAATATAATTTCAAGAAACGAATATTTATCTCTTAGAATTTTTATGAAGTATGCATGATCAAATCTTAATTTGTTTTCAATTATTTAGGCTTGAATAAAAAGAATAACTCAAGAATTTTTGTTTACTGTAATAAAATTTCATAACCAAAATTTGTAAAAAGGGCTATTGGACAGAGGGTATCTAAACAAAATTTTAGCAATTTGATTTACTCAAAAATAATTTTTCTAACTAAAGTTATGTCAAAAACACTTAAACTACTCACATGAATATTTGAAATTTCTGAATGTGTCTAAACAGAAAACTAATGAAGCCAAAAGATTCTACTGGTTCTAAGGATTCCCAATATATAAAAATATTTGAATTTTGGCTAAACAGATAAAAAGTAATGATAAAAACAATATGCAGGGTGTTTTCTGCAAAACTGCCAATTAAATAAATTTAGGAAAATCACCGAATTTCTTTATCCGACGTGGCGCTGATGTGGCAATGACGCGGCGCTGACTCAGCGTACCGATTCGAAAAAAAATAAAAATAAAAAGCGACCGTAGGATCTAGATCTAACGGCCGAGATCTAAAGGGTCTAAACCGAGCGGCGCGGGCGGCCGGAAGAACTCTGGTGATCGAAGAACACGGCGGCGCCATCGCCGGCGTTCACGTTCCTGACGTTCTACTGCCCTAAGAGGCTAGCGAGGCATACCCTGACGAAGAGAAGGTCGCGGCGAGGTTGGTGGCGCGGTGGAGATGACTAGAGCGTCCACCTCTTCTCGTAATCGCTCGCCGGAGATGCGCACGGCGACGGTCCTCGTCAGTGGTGCACGGATGCGAGGTTTGGCTGCGTATAAAACACGAAACTTTTTCACGAAGATCCGCAATGACAAAAGAAACCGAGTGGGAGAGAAGAGAGGGCTCGAGGAAGACGCAGCTCACCGGAGTTTGCAGAACTCGCCGACGGCAACGGCGGAGCTCCGGGGAAGTTTGCGGACGGCCTGGTGGCTCTCGGGAGATGGTGTTTGGGGCAAATGAGAGAGGGGATCGAGGGGGGCTTATATGAGGGAACGGCGTAGTAAGAGGGGGCATAAATCGTCGGGAATCATTGTATTGATTCGGCCCTTTCTCAGCTCGATCGTGGGCGTGATTTGGGGAAGAAGGAGTTGCCACGACGGGGATGACAGGTGGGGTTCACCTGCCAGAGAGAGAGAGAGAGAGAGGCGCGCAGGCGGGAGTAGGCTGCTGGCGGGCTGGAAACGACGCACTCGTGGTAGATAGGTATTGGGCTTCGACCCACTGGCTGGGAAATATGGCCCGTCTCCATTTTTTTATATAAATCATTTTCTGTTTTAAATCTTTTGAAATACAAAACAATTTCAAAACTATATCAAAACTCCTCAGAAAAATTCATAAAAATATAATTTGAAAAGCTTATTAAAAACAGAACCTTTTGGTAGTATTTTTGTCTAAAGTAAAAAATACAATAAAAAGGAATATTATTATAAATTCAAATAAATATTTTGTGGACTTAAAATCAATTTAAAAATATAAAAGTAATTTAATTTAAATCATATGTGATTCAAATGACATGTTTAAATGATGATGATGCATGAATGCAAGGTTTTAATTTTTTTTTTAAATTGGGATGTTACAAACCTAACCCCCTTAAGATGAATCTCTCCCTCAAGATTTGGATTGGCTAGCAAATAGGTGAGGGTGGTCTTCTTTCAGATCATCTTCTCTTTCCCAAGTTGCTTCTTCCTCTGAATGGTGATTCCACTGTACTTTACAGAATTTGATGGTCTTGGTTCGGGTGACACGCTCTGCTGTCTCCAAAATCTTTATGGGTTTTTCTTCATAAGTGAGATCACTTTCTAGTTGTACTTCCTCTAGTGGCACCGTATTTCTTAGCAGTGTCTCTGCCATTTCTGGGTGACATTTATTCAGCTGGCTGACATGGAATACATTATGAACTGCAGAAAGTGCTTCGGAAGTTCCAATTCATAGGCTACCTCTCCTTTGCGGGATAATACCTTGAACGGTCCAATAAATCTAGGTGCCAATTTTTCCTTTGATCCCAAATCTTCTTACTCCACGCATAGGTGAAACTCTGAGATAGGCTCGATCGCCTACTTCATAAGTGACTTCCCTTCTTTTGGAGTCTGCATAACTCTTCTGTCTGGATTGTGCTATCTTTAAACGGTCCTTAATCAGTCTAACTTTTTCCTCAGCCTCCATGATTATGTCTGGTCCGAACAAACTACGTTCTCCTACGCCACTCCATCGTAGTTGTGTAGTGCACTTTCTTCCATACAGGGCTTCAAATGGCCACATCTCTATGCTTGCTTGATAGCTGTTGTTGTAAGAGAACTCAACATATGGGAGATTATCATCCCAGCTATACTTATAATCTAGAGCGCATGCTCTTAGCATATCTTCTAGGATTTGATTTACTCTTTTTCTGTCTGTCCATCCGTCTGCGGGAGGAATGCTGTGCTAAATTCTAATCTGGTTCCCAATGATTCATGTAATTGATTCCAGAAATGAGAGGTAAACTGAGTACCCATATCAGACACAATTTTCTTGGGAACACCATGTAGACACACAATCCTCTTCATATAGATGTCAGCTAGTTTGGCACTAGTGTAAGTAGTCTACACGGGTATAAAGTGAGTTACCTTCGTCAGACGATCGACTATAAACCAAATAGAATCATACCCTGATTTAGTCCTGGGCAGACCAGTGATGAAATCCATTCCAATCTGTTCCCATTTCTAATCTGGTACTGGTAAGGGTTGCAGCAATCCCGGGTGATTTTGGTGTTCTGCTATGACACAACTGCAGCCGTCACACTTTGCAATGTATTCAGCAATATCTTTGTTCAAATTGATCCACCGATACCTCTCCTTTACATCCATATACATCTTGGTGTTACCCGGATGTATGGAATAAGGTGAGTCATGAGCTTCTTGAAGTATTAACTTCCTAAGATCAGTATTATATGGAACACATATGCGTTCTTTATACCATACAGTTCCTTCTTCATCTTCTCTAAAGTCTCTGGCCTTGCCTTCACTTAGGTTCTTCTTGATTTCTTTTATTGCTTTATCCTCTCTCTGAGCTTCCTTGATTTTGTTAAACAGAAGAGGTTGAACTTCCAAGGATGCAACGAATCCTTCAGGTACCACTTTCAATCGAAGGTCCTTAAATCCTTTACATAGATCTTCAGGCAATTCTCCTGCCGTCAGTCCGTTTACATAAGTCTTATGGCTCAAGGCATCAGCCACTACATTGGCTTTCCCTGGGTGATACTGTAGACTTAAATCCTATTCCTTGATCAATTCTAACCATCTCCTTTGTCGCATGTTTAATTCCTTCTGAGTAAAGAAGTACTTGAGACTTTTATGATCTTTGAATACTTCACATCGCTTTCCACATAAATAAGGTCTCCATATTTTCAGGGCATGTACTATAGAAGCTAACTCTAGATCATGAGTGGGGTAGTTTACTTCATGATTTTTGAGTTTCCTTGAGGCATAAGACACTACTTTGCCTTCTTGCATCAATACGCTTCCTAGACCACGATATGAAGCGTCGCAATAGACTTGGAAATCTTTCTCTAGATCTGGTAGGCATAAGACTGTTGCAGATACTAAGCGTTTTTTTAATTCTTGAAAACTGGTCTCACAAGCTTCTGGCCACTCAAACTTCTTTCCCTTCTTCAGTAATTCGGTCAAGGCCTTGGCAATCTTGGAGAAATTTTCAATGAATCTCCGATAGTATCCTGCCAGTCCTAGAAAACTACGGATTTCTCCCACATTTTTGGGTGATTCCCAATTTGTCACAGCAGCAACTTTTTCAGGATCCACTGCTATTCCATCTTTAGACACCAGGTGTCCTAGGAATCCTACTTGTTCTAACCAAAATTCACACTTGTTGAACTTAGCATATAACTTATGCTCTCGAAATCTTTGCAACACCAGGCGTAAATGTTCTTCATGTTCATTGTGACTTTTGGAGTAGACTAAGATGTCATCGATGAAGACAACGACAAACTTGTCCAGAAAATCCATAAATACCTTTTTTATCATATTCATGAAATAGGCTAGAGCATTGGTTAACCCAAAAGGCATTACTGTGTACTCATACGAACCATACCTTGTTACAAAGGCAGTCTTGGGTATATCCATCCCTCTAACTTTCATATGAAAGTACCCTGATCTGAGATCAATCTTGGAGAACACAACGACCCCTTCTAATTGATCGAAGAGTTCATTGATTTTGGATATCGGATACTTGTTCTTGATTGTATGCTCATTTATGTCACGGTAATCAGTGACTAATCTCTGTGTACTATCCTTATTCTTGACGAAAAGGATTGGGGCTCCCCATGGTAATGAACTTGGACGGATAAAACGTTTCTGCATAAACTCTTCCAGTTGCTTCTTGAGTTTTTTCAGTTCATCAGTTGCCATCGGGTAGGGTCTTTTAGCAATTGGTCCTGTACCCGGCTTCAGTTCAATGAGAAACTCTACATCTCTATCGGGTGGCATTCCCAGTAGTTCTTCCGGAAACACATCAGGGTATTCCTTGACTATAAGAACATCACCGAGGCTAACCCCCTTAAGATAATTAAGCCTAACCTTCTTTAGCTCAAACTTTGATCTGAACTTGATTTTCAATCCTTCTGGAGTGGTGAGAGTGATGGTTCTATTTGCGCAGTCTATGATTCCTTCAAGACGGGACATCCAATCCATTCCTATGATAACATCCAAACCTTGTGTTTCTAGGATGATCAAGTCCGTAGGAAACTGATGCTTCCCAATCTTCAGTCTCGTCTATCTACAACTTGAGGTTACTAACATTTCTCCGCTAGGAGAGCTTACTCTAATAGGGCTTCCTATGTTCTCAACAACTAACCCATGTTTGTTTACAAAAGCCCTTGAAATGAATGAATGCGATGCTCCCGTATCAAATAGAACTAATGCTGGACATGAATTGAGCAAGAACGTACCAATGACATCATCAGGTTCATCGTACACTTTTTCCACGTTCATGTGGTTCACGTGTCCCTTCTTAAAAGGATTGGGCTTAGCAGATTCTGCAGCTTTCCTTTCTGGGCAATCATTGGCATAATGACGCTTGTTATTCCACTTATAGCATAGCACTTGGCTAATATCTTTCTTGAACTCAGGGTTTGGGCGATGTTGTCCATTGTTATGGTTAGGCCCAACATATCCATTCCCTTTGTGACATGCATTGTTTCCTTGGAAACCTCCACCATGGTTGTGACCATGATGTTTGTGGTTGCTTCCTCCACTAGGCTAGTTCCCATGCTTATGACTATGGTTTGTATCTTGAGGAAAGTGCCTTTTGAATGAAGGTTCAGAATGGTGTTTGTGACTATTCAGCTTTCTCTTCCTGCTTTCAGCCTTCTTGATGTTATCCTCCAGTATGATAGCCTGATCTAGTAGGGTTTGATAATTTGGGGCATATGCTACTGTTAGAGGAATCTTCAGTTCGTCACTCAGCCCATTTAAGAATTTTGCCTTCCTCTTAGCCTCAGTGTTGATGTCTTCATGAGCATATCGAGACAGGGCATGGAAGTCATCCATGTACTCCTTAAGGCTCCTGTTTCCTTGCCTCAGGTATCTAAATTCTTCCTGCTTCAAGTTCATAATGCCCGAAGAGATATGGGCATTACGAAAACCTTCCTTGAAGTTTTCCCAAGTCAGGGTTTCCAGCGGGTGAGTGATCTGATAAGTTTCCCACCACTGAATTGCTGGTCCCTCCAGCAGATGAGTAGTGAATCTCACCTTTTCAGTATCGGTACATTCTCAGGTCACTGAATCTCTGTCCACTGAGCGCAGCCAGTCATCTACCACAATTGGCTCAGTTGCATAGGAGAACTTGTTAGGCCGGAGCCTCAGAAATCTGGTATGTCTATCCACTTGGGGAGGTGGTGGCGGTGGCGTGTTGTGGTTATTGTTGCAGTTATTGTTGTTGGTTCCCGCAATGAACTGGGTCATCATAGCCATTAGCTGAGCTTGAGCGGCCTTCAACTGTTGTATAGCATCATTGTTGTTGTTGTGGTTGTAATCGGGCGCACGGCGGGGAGGCATCTGTGTTTTTTAGCATAGATGAGTTTAGATGGAAAGGACTAAAAAAAATTTACCCCAACAAACAAACGACTTATAAAAAAAAAACAACACACAAAACAAAACCTTTTTGGATTAAAAATGATATAAAAGTTTGGAAAATAAACCCGCGAGGTTCTGAGGATACAAGGGAAAGTACTGCCTTACCACAAGTTGGTAGGTCAATACAAGACTAAAGGTAACGATGAGGTGTAAGGTAAATGGTAGTCTCACTAACTAACTACTCGACCATGTCATCCTCTTCTTCTTCAATTTCCTGAATCTCGATTCCTTCATTGTCGAGTACCTCCTTGAGTTCATTCACTTCTTTATCCAGGGCAGAGTTCTTTTCTTGCAGCTCCCTCTTCTCAGTACGAATCCGTTTGATCAAGTCACTATCAGACCCAAACTCGACTTCATTGCTCTCGAGTTCTGCCTTCTGTTCTCTGATAGTCTTGTTCTTCTCTTGAACCCTTTTCTCCTGTCTTTTGTACCTCTCCTCTTGTGCAGCAAACCTCTCTTCTTGGGCCTTAGTCACTTCCTCTTGAGCCTTCACCTTCTCCTTGTTCTCTTCAGGATTAAGCCCTTGATCTGAGGTAGCGGTAACCCTATCTTTTCGACGATGTCGAGGAGGTAGCAGCCAAAACGGGTGTTCTCAAAGTCCTCCGCGTTGGTGAAGTGGAAGCTCGTCGTCATTTAGGTAGAAAGGAGAAGAATTAAAACAGGAAATGCATAAGGTAAAGAAGTACTAGTCATGATGTGCATTATTATTTTGGAAATTACTAAGTCAAAAATCTTAAGGTGATCAACAAATACTAACAACTCTTTGTAAATTGGATATTCACTATAGTGAGAGAGACAGACACCCGGCCAACCACTTATGATTGTGGAACATGTCTCATGTATGTGGACATGTAAGGTTAGTCTCCAGGCCGCTTCATCTCACTATGCCGCTAGGATCCAAAATACTCAAGGAGATAATACTATGATCAAAAGGGTTTATCCAATCCTAAGGGCTCGAACCTACAGGCAACACAGTGCTCTGATACCATCTGTAGTGTACATGCACTTAAAATATGGCAGGTACCTGTGTATAGTGCAAATCCCTGGATCGATACGTTTGCACACAAAGTTTACGATGTAATATCACAACAAAGTATCAATTTATTACAACGCTGATCCAGACTTAGAAAATATTCATTACAACTTGCATAGAGAAAAGCTAGCAGTGAACAGAGTAACAGCGGAAAATTATTCTTCATGGAGTCCCATCAGCATGTGCCACAGGCGAGCATGTTGGTTGAAGACTCGAAACCCTTAGCAAAAATCTCACTCATCATCAGAACAGTCTGCAATAAGAAAAATATTGCAACAACGTGGGTCAAAACCATTTAAAAATGGAACTGGCAAGTGACACTATGGTGGACACTTAAAGGAATAACTCTATTACCTATATGCTTATTTGGCTGGTGGAGCTCAAGGCTATTTTGCAGAAAGCAAGTTTTCCCCTAACTCTTTGAAACAACTTTACCTAGTGGAGACAAATATGGTATGAAAGCCATAGTCTCATTCTACCCTTGTTCTCCCTTCAAGTTTTAATTTAAAAGTTGGAATGGTGGAATCCTCCGTTGACGTCCTCGTTCAGCTGCTCAACTTGTCCGTACCGGGGACACGGCTAAGTACTTAGATTTTTAAACTATGCAGAGATTGTGCACGTTCACCATTGTACCCATTCAACCCAAACTATCCTATACACTCTGGGAGTGTTAAGGAAAAGGAGAAGAATGAGACGAGATATTTCAGAAGCATTTTCCCTCCCCATAACGGCCTGACGCGCTCCACCTACAAATCCTCTACCACCACCTGTCAGGCCTGGTCGAGTCCACGCAGCTTAGTTGATCAAGTCAGAGCCCATATTGGCAATGGCTGCACGAGAAGCAATCGTCACTTGGAGTTCTTCAGATTCCTCTATTCCTGAGTGTCCGTCCACAAGTGTAATTCCACAGGTAAACCCTGGGAACCCACTCAACATAAACCATACAAAACCACTTTCCACCCAGGTGTTTCATTCTTAACTTAGTTGAATTTAACATTTCATCAAAAATAGTTTTGCATAGCATCATAATTCTACTAAGTGTTGCATAGGAACCTAGACACAGGAGTAAGGAAGTCCAAACATGGCTTGCATAGCAATACTATACTACACATGCTTATAGAAAATAATCTACTCATGAATAGAAAAATACTAGGACTTTTATGAGGTGTGCCACTTGCCTTGGCAACCGGGAGTGCAGTAGTTACAGTTGCAAAGACCCTTATTTCCCTCCGAATAGTCTAACCAAATAAAATGCCACACATAAACACACAAGCAACATAACCATACAAAAATATGTTATGCATGAGATGCAATAATGTAATTTCAAGAAACTAATATTTATCTCTTAGAATTTTTATGAAGTATGCATGATGAAATCTTAATTTGTTTTCAATTATTTAGACTTGAATAAAAAGGGTAACTCAAGAATTTTAGTTTACTGTAATAAAATTTCATAACCATAATTTGTAAAAAGGGCTATTGGACAGAGGGTATCTAAACAAATTTTTAGCAATCTGATTTACGAAAAAAAAATTCTAACTAAAGTTATGTCAAAAACACTTAAACTACTCACATGAATATTTGAAATTTTTGAATGTGTCTAAACAGAAAACTAATGAAGCCAAAATATTCTACAGGTTCTAAGGATTCCAAATATATAAAAATATTTGAATTTAGCTAAACAGATAAAAAGTAATGATAAAAACAATATGTAGGGTGTTTTCTGCAAAACTGCCAATTAATTCAATTTAGGAAAATTGCCGAATTTCTTTATCCGACAAGGCTCTGATGTGGCGCTGACTCAGCGTACCGGTTCGAAATATAAAGAAAATAAAAGGCGACTGTAGGATCTAGATCTAACGGCCGAGATCTAAAGGGTCTAAAACGAGCGGCGCGGGCGGCCGGAAGAACTCCGGTGACAGAAGAACACGGCGGCGCCATCGCCGGCGTTCACGTTCCCGACGTTCTACTACCCTAAGAGGTTAGCGAGGCATACCATGACGAAGAGAACGTCGCGACGAGGTTGGTGGCGCGGTGGAGACGACCAGAGCGTCCTCCTCTTCTCGTAATCGCTCGCCGGAGACGCGCAAGGCGGCGGTCCTCGTCGGTGGTGCACGGATGCGAGGTTTGGCTGCATATAAAAACACGAAACTTTGTCACGAAGATCCGCAATGACAAAATAAACCGAGTGGAAGAGAAGAGAGGGCTCGAGGAAAACGCAGCTCACCGGAGTTTGCAGAACTCGCCGGTGGCAACGCCGGAGCTCCGGGGAAGTTTGCGGACGGCCTCGTGGCTCTCGGGAGATGGTGTTTGGGGAAAATGAGAGAGGGGATCGACGGGGTCTTATAGGAAGGAACGGCGTAGTAAGAGGGGGAGTAAATCGCCGGGAATAAATGAATTGATTCGGCCGTTTCTCGGCTCGGTCGTGGGCGTGATTTGGGGAAGAAGGAGTTGCACCTGCCAGAGAGAGAGAGAGAGAGAGAGGCGCGCGGCTGGGATGGGCTGCTGGGGGGCTGGAAACGACGTGCGTGCGGTTGATAGGTATTGGGCTTCGGCCCACTGGCTGGGAAAGATGTCCCGTCTCCATTTTTTTATTTAAATCATTTTCTGTTTTAGATCTTTGGAAATACAAAACAATTTCAAAACTATATCAAAACTTCTCAAAAAATTCGTAAAAATATAATTTGAAAAGCTTATTAAAAACAGAACCTTTTGGTAGTATTTTTATCTAAAGTAAAAATTATTTAAAAAGGAATATTATTATAAATTCAAATAACAATTTTGTGGACTTATAATCAATTTAAACATATAAAAGTAATTTAATTTAATCATATGTGATTCAAATGAAAGTTTAAATGATGATGATGCATGAATGCAAGGTTTAAATTTTTCTGAAAATTGGGATGTTACATCAGTACACATTGGACATTATATATTACCTTGCAAGTTAAAATGTTTTCTGTTTAAAATATTACATTGGACAGTATATATTACCTGTCTGCGAATAATAGCCAGCAAAAGAAATTTATCTTGGTGGTACATTTTGATCTCCAGATCCATTGAAAAGCTGCATGAGGGGTGACATATCTAAAACAGTATTGATAATATTTGCTTGATGTGTACATTTGTCCCCAGTGATAGCGCCACTTGTCTTTTCCAGTATCCAGTAGTGCCAGATTAGATGAATCGTGTTGCATGTTTCTTACTTCCTCCATTGCTTCAGGTGACAGAGGCAGGTTAAAGTTATGGGCAAGAATCGTAGCTCCCAAGAAATGCCTCACTGAGATGTCTTCATATTTGAAGAAAGAAAATGCCCGAGGATATTTGTCACAAGCAGTTTGGTCTAGCCCAACATCTTTCCACATAAGAACAAAATTACCATTTCCCACCGAACAAGCAGTAATGCCTCTAAAGATAGGACATAATTTCAGTACACTTTTCTACCAGAATGATCCACATGAGTCAAGTGCATGTGGAACTTTTTCATTATAATAGGCATTCCAAAGTAAGGTTACCCAAGGTGTGTATGCCTTATTACAAAAGTTTTCCAGGAATTTCAGCAGAAAAACTTCATTTTGGATTTTCAGGTTTAAGACTCCAAGACCTCCTTTCTTTTTAGGCATACAAACTCTGTACCAATAATTTTTCTTGACCCCTTGTTCTGTTTTTTTATCCCATAAGAAGTGCTTTCTTTTTTTTTCCTGTTGTTCTAGTATTTTTGGTGGGATTTCCAAAGAGCACATGGAAAACATAGCAATTTAGGTCAGCAAGGAATTTATCACAGTAACTCTTCCACTGTAGGCCATCATCATGAAGTTTGCTGACATCTTTTTTCCACTCTATCAACCAGTGGCATCATCTCTTGAACTGTTGGTTTGGTGGTACCCAGATAGGTGAATGGCATTGTAGCAACTATACATCCCAAAAATTCAGCAATTGAAAGTGCCCTTTCATTAGCAATGTTAATGGGTATCAAGAATGATTTTGTGTAATTTATATGTAGCCCTGTTGAGGTAGCATATTTATTAAGAATATCTTGCATTTCAGCCACTTGGGTACTACATGATTTCATTATAATCAGAGTCTCATCTGCATACTGAACCACATGAAAGTCCATACCAAAATCTGGTGAAAAGGGGGCCTGCAGGATATTATCTCTGAACGCCTTGTTAATTGCACTCTGAAGAAGAACTGCTGCAAGGACAAATATGAGAGCAGAAAGAGGATCTCCCTGACGAACCCCTCTTTTGCAGAAGAAAGTTCGACCAGGCACTCCATTTAGTAACACAGAAGATTTGCCTGATCGAAATATCACTTTGATCCAGGTAAGCCACTTGTCATCAAACCCCATTTTTTCATTATTTTTATCATTGCCTCATGATCAATAGTATCAGAAGCCTGAAATCATTAATTCCTTCAGGAGAAGCACTCTTGGGAGTAAGTGTGATGTGGCCCATATTGATGCTTTCAAGGTGTAGGTCTCCTTTATAAAAATCAAAGCAAATTTGGTAAACATCTTGCTTAATATTGTGCCAACAACTCTTGAGAAATTGTCCATTAAACCCATCAGGCCCAGGAGCCATGTCACATGGCATTTTAATACTACTTGATCAATTTCATCTGTAGTGAATGGTGCCGACAAATCGTTAAGTCCAACAACTGGCTCAATGAGTGTACCTAGGTCAAAAAGCATTGCTGGATTAGAACAAGAAGCCAATCTTTCTTTATAGGCATCAAATATCACCTTTTCTTTTGCTTCATGATTAGATACCACAATACCATCTGAGTTAACCAAGCTGGCAATATAATTTTTCTTGTATCTTTCAGTTGCAAAGGCTTGAAATAATTTAGAGTTTTCATCTCCAAATTTTGTCCATCTTACTGTGCATCTCTTTTTCCAATACTGCTTTTGATATTCCCATAAATATAACAAGTTTTTTTCTAGAATTTTCCTGAAATTGTCTCAAGTGTGGAGAGTGTCCTGGCATCTTCCAAATTATCCAGCTCCAGGAATGCTTTATTTGAATTGGCAATACAAAGAGCAAGCTTGGAAATTCCTTTACTCCATTTCTTGATATCATATCTCAGCCTTTTCATTTTTGCATTTAAATTTGCAGCACTATTTTGTTTCTGGGTACTTTTCTGCCAACTCTGTTGTACCATCTCCATAAACCCCGGGTGTGCAATCCAGTAGTTTTCGAAACGAAAGACTTTACTCGCTGGTATTATGGTCCTGATTTCTACAACACAAGGGGTGTGATCAGAAATAGGTTTTCCTTGAGGCTCAACAAAAGTGGCAGGATACATCAGATGCAATATTTAATTGAAATAACCATTCGACACAAGAATCCCTTAAATTACCAGTACAAGGCCCGTAGATATTAACTAGAGTCCAGGACTGCGCCGACATCGTTGAGGTGAAGTGAGCTGACAGAGCAAACTGCTCACTGTACATTGCCATTCTAGAAAACAATGAGCTATTCCAAATAATAATAATCCCACGAGAAGCACCACACGAAGGCACATAAACAAAGTCATCAAAATGTTTAGGACAACAAGACTTAATAAAGGATATATCAATATACTCCATTTTTGTTTCTTGAAGACAGATAATTGCACACCCACTCAGATCAATAGCATTAGATAGTGCAAGCTGTCTAGCTTTAGAGTTTAGCCCCCTAATATTCCAGCACAAAACAAACCAGTGCTTTAAAAGATTCATAATTAGACGCCAAAAGTAATGATAAGAAGTTTAACAATTAAATCCCTGACTCCTCCTGGTTGTTCTCCTGTAGGAGCTTCTCTGAAGATAGCACCCCTGGAGCAATACCACAAAGGTTAACACCAATGGCTTGGATAGTTGCAAGAGCAGTTGGCGGCAGGACTGACTTCTTGGCAGGTTCATCATTGAAGCTGAGCATCACACCTGGCATCTTTCTGTCTTTCACTTTGGATTTCTTCTTCTTGGCATCATATACAACATCTGGCTTGAAACCATTATACCTGGTTGAACGAGTGCTTCTTCTCACCATCGTGGTAACAGGAGGGGCCTCTCTCTTTTTTAATCTTCTTAACCACTTTCAGGGAATCTGGTGTAGTTGACACTTCAGCAATAGTATATGTGCCAGCTTCTACATCTACAGCCATGGGTAATTCCTCAATAGTAACACTATGCTTCTTCTGTGTTCTGTTAATCCAAAGCTCAAATGCTTCCCCAATTACTTCATAACACACAGACTTGCTAAGAGTGAGCTTGGTGTCGAAGAAGAAGTTGTTGTCCAGATTAAGAGAGGGAAATACCACATTGGAGTACATGCTAGCAAATACTGAATCATTAGCAGCGTTGAATTCCTGTGGGCTTATGAAAGCATAGTTAACCACAATCTCCTCGTCGGCAGAAGAAGCCTCAGAGTCCATTACAGCATCATGATAGGCTTGCATAGGGCTGTCTGTGGTGTTGTTTCTTGGTGGTGGGACCCCAACTGAGAAGGAGACTCCTTGTTCTACCAAAATAGATTGATAAATGACTAGAGGAAGGTTTTTAGCAACAGTTTCCACATTTGTTCCAGCAGGCATCTGAGCATGTTGCATCTCATTTATGTTATGGTTGTGTTGTCCTTGCTGGTTGTGTTGTTGTTGATTTTGTTGCTGCTGATTCTGTTGTATCCAGGCATTCAGTTGGTGTTGGTAGATCTGATCAGCAGTAACCTCAGGACCATGTAGGGGGTGTGGAATTCCATTAGCAGGCAAAGGGTCTTCAGTAGCAATAGGAACTGCCGGCATGTGTGCATTCCAGTCAGTGCTCCTCAGCATATAAACCGGAACAGACCAGCTCATCCTAGCTCCACCAAGCGGAGTTACCACCATGCTCTTTGGCACAAACTTTGGATCAACCAGCCAAACCTTAGCAAGTACAAACTGATTGTTTTCTCTTGGGTGATGCCAGACAGATAATAACCCAGGTCTTCTACTGCCTTATTGATATAATGACGAGTCTGATAATCTAGAGGAAAACCTAAAAAGAGAATCCAGGTTTCCCTACTGAATGCTGCCAATCGCATGTTCTTTGCTGCATCATGCCTAACAAACGTAACCGTAGTCTCCTCTGTAAGCTCAAAAGTGAGTCTGATAACTGTATCCGCAGTGAGGGTATCGGCAAAGGTGAAGCTACCAATACCAAAGGGGTGATCTTCAAAGTGCCTAACAACATATCCAGATTCATTAAGAGTACCTCTGATAGCCTGCCGCATCTGGCCCCGCATTTGGATGGGGACGAAGTGGTTCGTCTCGGCGATGACGACATTGTCGTGGCGGAGAGGCGGCCCGGCTTCGACAACCAGGCGAGCTCGGACGAGGCGATCAGCAGGGCCTTGCTCTATCGTCATTCCATCAGGCAAGAACGCAAGCAGATTGGCTGGGAAGTTCGCCATTGGCGGTGGAGGTGACGGCGACACTGTAGCTTGGGGGAGAAGCGGTGGAGTCGAGGTGACGGGGGAGGGTTTGTTATTTTGGAGGAGATCCTTATTTTCCTTATTCATTTTAGGCGCCCAGATATTACGGCGTAGAGGATTTGGTAAGTGATGCTGCTGCTTCTTGGGCCTCCATTCCCATTTCGCTGACTTACCCAATTTTTTTTTTTTGAATTCCGAAGACATGCTGGACACTTACGGCCCAGAGCCTGACAACCGCGACAAACACCGGGGCAATAGTCTTGGAGATGGTCAGAAAGGCTACACCGACCGCAGCGGCCCAACACTTATAAAATGATATTACTCGGCGGCAAAATAGGGATTGTAAGATCAGTTGCCTCTTTAACATGCATATATGCATACTTCGCCTGCCTCAGATCTAGAATATGCTCCAACGTAACTTCCGACAGATTTTTACAATAATTAGCAAAGAAATTATCATTTGCAAAAATAAGGTTTGACGGACCCGGTTTATCCAAAGGGATAAGCTCAATAAAACTGCCAAATTTAATGCCCGAGATAATGGTCGATTTACAAGAATTGCAGTCGTACCATGATTCCAGGACCCGAATTTAATGCTCGGATTTGAATTGGAATCATAGAGCCAAAATTTTGCAAGTTCAGTCTTGGAGGATGGATCTTGTGAACCAGAAGCAATTGATTATTATAAATCCAGATTAGGACGCCAATTCATGTGGCTACGCTGAGCCACCTCTAAAATTTGTTTCGAAGAACTCCAAATTGGCTGATGAATGAAACCCGACTTGGATGGTGAAATACTTTGAAATAGAGAGAAATGTAAGACAAAATCTGGCCAAACACGATCACGAAGTCCATATATGAAATGCCCAACTTGTGTCGAGTTCGCCGAAAACCGAAAACGATGATCACTGAGTTGGTAAACCCTAAAACCCGCTGAATTCCCACCAATGCAGCATTTTAAAGCCAAACCCACAGATTCCTCAGAGAGAGGGAAAGAAGCCGAGGAGTAGGACACCACCAGAAAGAATTCCCGAGACCCAGCGGTGGATGAGAAGTGAACAGTATAACTAAATTGGAGACGCACCTGTTTTGCCACGGCAAATCCCGGCGAGAAATCCAAGTGCAAAAGAGCGTCGGTTAGACCAGAGAGGTTTTGGGTGTGCGCCGGTGTCGGAGGGAACACCGGTGATGAGGTTGGAGGGGTGGGAATCCTAGATCGCGATGGAGGTGCCATGGGAGTCACCAGGGGGGAGGGGGGAGGCGCTTTTGCATCACTATTTTCTATAATTTACTGCTATTCACTGATATATTTCATATTTGGAGATGATACTTATGTTATTTCATCTATTTTGCATGATTGATGATCATTGGAAGATGGAACTCCGGAGTCTGAATTCTGCTGGAAATAGCGTCATCGAGATACAATATTTGCGAAGTTGAGAAAACCAAAAGAAATACCTAGGAGTTATTATCTCACCAGATCACGAAGGAGGCCAAAAGGGGGCCTGGGACGGGGCCCAGGGGGCCCACACCACCTCTTGGCACGTCAGGGATGCTGGCCGCACGAGCAAGGGGTGGGGCCACCCTGGCCCACTGTAACACCCCAATTCTCTTAGCATTAATATTGTGCTGTTAGCCTAGATTTTTTCAACCTTAGCAAAACTTTGGTGTGTGTAGAATTCTGATGCATGAGATGTTTTGTTTGCACTCATTATGCTTGTTGTGTTCCACTAGTTTTCCAGGTTGATAGAAACACTACCACAACAACTAAAATACAACAAAAATTATTAGGATCTTCATGCCTGTTAAAACTTATCCAAACTCGGAGCTGTTGTTAAGCAAACCCTAAATGGTTTTTGGCATGCATTTAAAACATTTTGATCTAGGTTATATATAGTTTCATACCCTGCTCTAAGTTTTCACAGAAGAGCTTGTTTGCACATAAATCTCACTAGGTTTTGTAGCCATAAAAATAACAGGACCATTTGTATTATTCTTTTTCTTTTCCCTAAAAGTTTTCTTTTCTTTGATAGCTCAGTGAGATGTTTGACTTGGGCATTGATAAATTCAGTAGTTTCAACTCAATGTTGGGAGTTTGGAAAATTGTTTTATTTTCTATTGTGATCAATGTTTGAATAATTCAAACTTAGGGTTTGAAAATCATTTGAGGATTTTTACTCAAAACCCTCCACCCTCTCCCTCTCACTAATTTCCACTACACCTGCTGGAAAAGGAGAGCAGCACCCTCTTCCCTGGCCCCACCTGTCATGGACTTGGGTTACCCCCCCTTCTCTCTTCTTCTTTTCTCTTTTCCTTCACCCAACCAAAGCACCCCTCCTCTCTTCCCACTGGCCAGGTCGAGTCATCCCGACCATCACCCTCTCTATCCCCTCTCAACCGCCCCCCAGAGACAGTAAGAACGAGGGAGACCCACCCCTCCCTCTCTCCTGCCCGACCCAAACCCTAGATCGGGTGGCACTTGTTATAGCCACCCCGAGAACCCCCTTCTCATTTCTCCCCCTCCCAGTCACCTCCACATCCCACTCCTCTCCCCTCTGGCGAAAACCATCGAGCTCTCTCCCCCATTTGCTCTCGAGGAGAAGAAATTCCACTCGGTACCCGACGGCAAGAAACGGCTCTAGCCGATGTTCATCTCCTCCGTTTCTCGCCATTGTTGGCTCTCTGTGACCCTCTGCTAGAACTCTAACTCCTCCTCTCTTTCCTCGTTGCTCCAGGTGCTCAGATCCGTCACATTCATCCACGACCCGAGCTCGGAGGAGGCGCCATGGCGGCATGCAGAGGACCTCCCCGGCATTGCTTCGCGTAGGGACCTGCTGCCCTGCTTCCTCTCTGCCGAATCCCACCCCTCACTCGAGCTCTGGGCGTCCGAGGTGAGCTCCTCGTCGCGCCCCTCTTCTTCTCTCTCTTTCTTCTCTGTTTCTCTCTCATGTCACCGGCGCGAGGAAGAAGAAAGATCCAGAGTCGTCCGATCTGAGATCGACGGCCCTGTTTGAATCCCTCCCCCTCTAATCTCCACCGTTCTCTCCCGATCCGGCGTCTGCGTACCGCTTTGCCAGCGCGCGCGCAGCGACTGAGCCGGCCCAGCTCGCCCCCGCGGCCCATCGCCTGATCCGGCCGTTTTCGGCCTGTTTTTCCTTTTATTCTTATTTCTGTTATTTCTCCAGAGAATCTATAGTCTAGCTTTTAATCTTTTTTGGTAAATCTATATTAGCTAAAATGATGAGATTAATTTTGTAACATGCAAGCACGTTTTCTTAACCATGTGGCGTTGGATTTGTTCCAAAATGTATTTTCTGTTGGGTGGTAGAACAGATCTAGTAAAAAGTATTATTTTAACCATTTGTTTAACAACTTGGGATTTATAATTCCAAATCATGCAAACTTGGATCCTTTGGAAAGCCTGTAAAAATTTCTACCTAGATTGGTAAATCTTGCATGCAGGAGATTACTCTAGCAAAAGTTGTATTTAGTCTAAGAATAACACCAGTAGGTGTTTGGTGAATTTTTAACTACTAAATAAAATCACTTTTTGAGGTAAATCCACTTGGAATTAAGTGTTAGATATGTGTTGGAGGTATCATATGCTACAAATATAGATTTTTCCAGAAAGTATTTAATACTTGTTGTTTGAATCTCTTAAAAACAGGAAAATAGCCTCTTAAAATGCATTTTTGTAAATTCAGAGATTTGTGCATGTCTAGTTTTGTTTGGTGGAGCCACCTCTGCCCATGAAGTAATGTTGGGGATATTTTTTAAATAGACACATGTTATATCTAACTTACCCCACTGGTTTGGCATCAAAATACCCCATATTATTCCCTAGGCATAAATAACAGTCAGAAGTTTATGTTATCTCAAAACAAGGATAACTTGAGCTAGGAGTATCCAAATTTGATGAATAAAATCTCCACTTAAAGAGGAAACTCATATCTCACCAGAAAAGTTAATTATGCATACAGAGGATCTATGAAACTGAATCTATCTTCTGTTTGAGTTTGACATCAGTAGCTCTTAACTGGTTTTTAATTCTTGTTTGGTGATAGATTTTCATGCTCAGCTAATTTTCTGAGCTCCATATGGTAGCTAGGAGTAATGTGGTAGAAGGGTTTAATTTTGGGAGAAGTACCTTAGGAGTTATGCCTTTTTCATACAAATAGCCCTTGATAACTATTTATATGCATTATTTGTATTGTCTGTTTTGCGGTGCTTTTGCTTGTTATTATACTTCAGATTGTTATCAACTCGCATTTTAGGATTTACACTAGTATCGTTTGTTTTTATGATTACGATAGAACCGCAATCCGAGGAAGAGCAGTACGAGGTAGCTGAGTACAACTACGGAGAAGAACAAGACCAGTGACGGTACTTTGAGCAAGGCAAGCCACCTCACCACTATAATGAATCCTATTATTTTCATCAAGCATGTTTTGTTTTCAGAAGAAAATAATGCATGTTTTATTTCTTTTGTGGTACCTTGCCACCCAAAAACTATTTTACAAAATATTGTTTGGCCAAAGTTATCTGCTGGAATACTGTAGGTATTACAAAAAGAGTTTTATTTGATGAGACTTGTTGTTGAAGGCTTCATAAAAAAGATTAAGTTTCTAGTAGTCTACCTTCATCTACTTATCTCAAAACTATAGGATGGGGACCTATTTCATAAAACTGTTTTACAGAGGAAAACCCGAGTTGCTGGGAGCAATCGGAGATGTTTGCGAAAACCCGAGCTGCTGGGAGTAGTCGGAGGAGAAAGTGTTTTGAAAAAAAAAGTGTGACCCTAGCTGCCGCCCGAACAATTAACCTGTACAACCACATTACCTCAAAATGGGCACGGGGCTTAACGGAAGCTTGTTGGTGTTGGTATTCGAATATTCCTCAATTGGCTAGATGGGGTTAGAGTCCCCGGAACCGAATGCTGCAAGGGAATGGTCATAAAGAGTGTGGACTTCGTGTGCCACCGAGAAGCAACGGTGGGTCTCCTGTCATGGCGGTGTGAGACTAGGGGGAACCGGATCGATACGGCTATCTCACTCGGTGCCAGGGAGAACAAACCCACTCGAAGATGATATTCTTATACCAGCATTAACATAGTGGAAGCTAGGATCGGCCGTCTGATGTGTGCATGCTGTCCATGTACAGTCCGTGGTTGATCCACGGCAGACCATCCGAATCTTGTGGTGAAAGTGTACCACCTCTGTAGAGTTTAAATCTATTCGAATAGCCGCGTCCACGGTAATGGACGGTTGGAAAGGTCCCACTAGGCATGCTGGCTGTTTTATGGTTTCGAAAGAGAAACGTTTTCGAAGGAAGCAAGGAGGTAACAAAGTGGTACCTGGGAGGTACGGATTTTGGGTGAGGATGATTGGTCTCGGGGAGACAATCAGTCCGATCTCAAGACTTGAAAAAGGGTTACCCCTATCCTAGTGTTTTGCCAAAGTTGTACAAAATAAAGTTTTGAACTTAGATATGTCATTGTTATATCTTAGAGAAGAGAATTCTATCTCTAAATGTTTTTCTTCAACAAAGATATAGAGATGTCATAATCTCTATGTCGAAAAGCATTGTATTCGAAAACTAAGCCCTATAGTCGTATATAGCAGCTATCCCTGTTTTCGAAAAGTGATTCCTTGCATTACCATGAAAACTTAAGCCTAGAGGTGGCCCTGCGTGTACGTAATTCTACTCATATGGCTCTGTCCCTGGATATTCAAATGTCCAGATTATGTTGAGGAGGCTTACGTCGAGGAGGAGGTGTTTGACGTCGACTTCGCCACTTAGCTGTCACCGGTCAACTGCACTTGTGGGATCAGCACTCGGAGATGTCAGGAGCCGTCGCTAGGCACGAGCTTCCGCTATCTTAGTTAATTCCGTCCTGCGTGACAAGGTTTGTTGACTTTGGTCGTATGAACGCCTATGTGTTGTAAGAATTTTATTCGTACGACTTGAATGATGTAACTCTTTGATACCTATTTTGGTTATGTGATTGCGATGTACTGATCATTGGGATCGTGATCTTTTACATAACGTGGGCATCTCGGACGTGTTTCGAGGGGTCCTTACACCCACCACCTGGCGTGCCCTTTCGCGTACTTGAAGCCCCCAAATATCTAATACCCCTACGGTGTTTAGAAATCCTCTTCGCCGCCATCACGAGGCGGAGAAGACGGAGAGAGAAAAGCTATCCGGCAGGCTGTGTTGCCGCCGGCGAAATTCCCTCTCGGAGGGGGGAAATTGTAACATCCCAATATTTTGGAATGTTTAAAAATCACTAAAAAATTAAACTTTTGTTTTAGATTAAAATAAAATATTAAAAGCATAAGAAAACCAACCATAAAAGGTGGAAATCATTCATATGAATGACGCTCTCCACCCCTCCCACCTCGTCGTGACCCCCCCGCCAGCTGCCTCCCATCTCCGGCCACCCAACCCCATTTCCACTCCAACCAATCTCTTCCCCACCTCGTAGCCATCACCTACACCCTCTTCTCATGGTGGTCCATGCGGCAATCTCCCTAGGGTTGGACTTCTCCCCGGGCCAGGCTTTCACCAAGAAGATCCGGCACACCTTCAACTCCACGGTACACCCCTCCTCAAGATCTGGTCATTTCACCATGGTGGTGTCTTTTGGGCGGGATTCCTTCCGGCTGGATGAACACTCGGCGTCTGTCGCCCTTGAGGCTACCACAGGAGGTTATTGCAATGATCAGAAGGTTTCTGTTCTCAATGATCAAGTGTTCTGCTTCACCGTTTCCTCCCAGAAGGTTGGTTTTACGTTACTCGCTCGCAAGTTTTATGCATGCCCTCATTTCAAATGTTACTATCACCTTTGGGGCTTTGGGGGGCCGAATTGGCAACGTGAATTGCTTCTTTGGAACCGTGATTGTGCAGGGGGATGGGTTCTGGCCGACCGCCAACGATCTCTGGTTGGCAGGCAGCGTTCTCAGTTTTTTCGTCACCGTGTTGCTCCTACTATTGCTGGTGATACAGTCTCAGCCTCAGCCGGATCCGTCCATGACCTCACTGCCGGTGTCACAGTCTCTGCCGCAGGATTTTCCTCAGATTCAGTTTTGTTCTTTTGGTATGTTTGCTTTGCAACATTTTTCCCCTAATGACGGGATGCGATCCGATTCTCCCGCGCCAGTTACGGTTTCAAATCTTATGGAGTTTATTGGGCCTTTGCTTTTGGAATCTGATCCTTCTCCTCTGCATGATGGGCTGGCTTCCTCCTCCGCTAGGCCGATTATATGGGATTGCCGCCACTGCCTAGGTTTGAGCCACACGGCAGCAACTTGCACCAACGAGATTCGTTGCCGTTCCTACTTCCGATACTGTCATATTGTTAAGGAATGCTTAAATAAGAAACATCTGAATTTATGGAAGTGGGTACCGAAACGCAAGGAGACTGACTCGGGTTTGTTACGCGCATCCAGCTGCCCCGTAGATAGAACTACCTCTTTGGACTCCTCGTTCACCACAACCCCAGACAAGGATACCTACTCCCTACCTGCAACTCCCCCAAGCCCTAGCCGCCACCCAATGGCGACTTTCGAGTTTGATCCGGCACCCTGGATACCTACTGGTTTTGACGTCATTGACGGTGGAGAATTCCGTCTCCCCCGCACCTTTGTCACTCCGTCGGCCCCAATGGTTGATTCCCATGAGTCTTGGATGATGTTGTGGTGGAACCTGCGCCGGAGGAACATGAGTTTTTCCAGGCAATGAAAAAAATAGCGCGCTATATCGGCGTTTATAGCGCGTTATAGCGTTTCTGAGGAGGCTACGCTATATTTAGCCTAAAATGCTCGCTACGGCGCTACACACGCTATATATGCGCTATAACGCGTTATACCACGCTAAATAATAGAGCGTATAGCACGCTACAAAAAAACTGGAAAACTGGGTCTGGAGCCCATTGGCCCAAACAAAAGCCCAGCTCCCATCGGCCCAAACACGTAACAAAACTACAAAAGTTCAGCTCCCAAGCTCCTAGGAAGAACATCAGAAGGATATAGAGTTCCTACTTCCTAGGAAGAGCTCCCAGGCTCCCAACCTCGTATGAACCTGATGATATACAAGTTGAAGTATCAACATCAAAAGGAAAGAGAGTTCCTAGGAAAAAGATGTAGTGTACCTACACTTAAAATATGGCAGATACCAGTGTATAGTGCAAATCCCTGGATCGATTCGTTTGCACACACAGTTTACGATGTAATATCACAACAAATTATCAATTTATTACAACGCTGATCCACACTTATAAAATATTCATTACAATTTGCATAGCATAAAGCTAGCTGTGAACAGAGTAAACAACGTAAATTATTCTTCATGGAGTCCCCAATCATCATGATGTGCCACAGGCGAGCATGTTGGTTGAAGACTCGAAACCCTTAGCAAAATCTCACTCCTGATCAGAACAGTCTGCAATAAGATATATATTGCAACTACGTGGGTCAGAACCATTAAAAATGGAACTGGCAAGTTACACTATGGTGGACACTTAAAGAAATAACTCTATAACCTATATGCTTATTTGGCTGGTGGAGCTCCAGGTTATTTTGCAGAAAGCAAGTTTTTCCCTAACTCTTTGAAACAACTTTACCTAGTTGAGACAAATATGGTACGAAAGCCATAGTCTCCATCTACCCTTGTTCACCCATCAGTTTTTAATTTATAAGTTGGAATGGGGGAATCCTCCGTTGACGTCCTCGTTCAGCTGCTCAATTGTCTGTTTCCGGTGACACGACTAAGTATTAGATTTTAACTCTGCAGAGGTTGTGCACGTTCACTATTGTACCCATTCAGCCGAAACTATCCTATACACTCTTGAAGTGTTAAGGAAAAGGAGAAGAATGAGACGAGATCTTTCAGAGCATTTTCCCTACCCATGCTGGTCTGACGCGCTCCATCTACAAACCACGACCACCACCTGTCAGGCCGGGGCGAGTCCACGCAACTTAGTTGATAAGGCCATAGCCCATATTGGCAATGGCTGCACGAGAAACAATCTTCACTCGGAGTTCTTCAGATTCCTCTGTTCCTGGGTGGCCATCCACAAGTGAATATCCCACAGGTAAATCTCCTGGGGACAACACTCAACTCATACAGCCTAGCAATCAATTCCACCCAGGTGTTTGATTATAACTTAGTAGAAGTTAACATTTCATCAAAATAGTTTTGCATATCATCACAATTCTACTAAGTATTTTCATAGGAACCTAGACACTGGAATAAGGAAGTCTAAACATGGCTTGCATAGCAATACTATCATACACATGCTTATAGAAAAATAATCTACTCATGCATAGAAAAATAATAGGACTTTTATGGGGGTGTGCCACTTGCCTTGGCAACCGGGAGTGCAGCAGTTATAGTTGCAAGGATTTTCGTTTCCCTCCGAATGGTCTAACAAAAGAAATAAGTAGCCACACATAAACACACAAGCAATATATTCATACAAATAAAAATATATGCTATGCATGATATGCAATAATTTATTTTAATTTCAGGAAACTAGTATATGTATCTCTTAGAATTTTTATGACGTATGCATGAATAAAATTTTAATTTGTTTTCATTTATTTAGACATGAATAAAAGGGTAACATCAAGAATTTTAGTTTACTTAAATAAAATTTCATAACCAAATTTTTTAAAATTACATTTGGACAGAGGGCATCTAAACAAGTTTTTAGCAATTTGATTTACTCAGAAATATTTTTTCTAACTAAAGTTATGTCAAAAACACTTAAACTACTCTCAAAAATATTTGAAAATTTTGAATGTGTCAAAACAGAAAACAAATGAAGCCAAAATATTCTACTGGTTCTAAGGATTCCAAATATAGAAAAATATTTGAATTTGGTTAAACATAGAAATTAATGATAAAAACAAGATGTATGGGGTTTTCTGTAAAACTGTCATTTTAATTCTATTTAAGAAAATCGCAGAAAATCTACGCCTACGTGGCTCTAACGGGGCGCTGACGCGGCGCTGACTCTGCGTGCCACGCAAGCGTACCGCTTCGTTTTTAAGTGATCTAATCCTAGCCATGCACAGGAGATCTAACGGTTCAGATCAAATCGACCAGAACCGAGCGGCGCGGCCGGCCGGAACCCTAGCCCGAGGCGTGCTCGCGGCGGCGCCATCGCCAGCGATGCTCGTTTCCTATGATCTACTGCCTACGAGGACGAACGAGTCATACCCGTACGTGGAGGAGGTCGATGCGGAGACAATGGTGAGGTGGTCGACGATGGGGTGCACTGACGCGCCGGAATTTGCTCACCGGAGTCGTGCTTGGCGGCGGTCCTCTTCGGGTGTGGACGGAGACGATGTTCTGCTGCCCGAGAAGATGCAAAAACTTGTCAAAACGATGCGCAAGATCAAAGTAATTCAAAAGGGAGTGAAGAGAGGTCTCGGGGTTCACGATTCTTGCCAGAGTCGCGAAGTTTTGCCGGCGGCTACGGCAGAGCTCCGGGGATGTTCGCGGGCGGCCTAGGGGCTATCGGTATGTAGTGCTTGGGGCAAAAGAGAGAGGGGATCGAGGGGGTCTTATAGCGAGCAACGGCGGAGGAAATGACGCAGTGAATCAATCGCAATGAATCGGATTAATTCGGGCGTTTCACGACACTCATCGCGGGCGTGATTTGGCGAGCTTTTGCAGCGGGAGGGATGACAGGTGGGGCCCACCTGACAGAGAGAGAGAGAGAGAGAGAGCGTGCGCGGGCGGGGATGGGCTGCTGGCGGGTTGCGGTGCTGCACGCGCGGTAGATAGCTTGTGGGCTTCGGCCCACTTGCCGGCCCGACTCAAATTTTCTTTTTATATTTCATTTTCTGTTTTTAAATCTTTTGAGTATAAAACAATTTCAAAACTACACCATAACTCCTCAGAAAAATTCATAAAAAATATTATTTGAAAAGCTTACTAAAAATAGATCCTTTTGGTAGTATTTCTGTCTAAAGTAAATATATAATAAAAAGGTATATTATTAGAATTCAAATAACAATTTTATGGACATAAAATCAATTAAAACATATATAAAATAATTTAAAATAAAAACTATGTGATTGAAATGACAAGTCTAAATGATGATGATGCATGAATGCAAAGTTTTAAATTTTTCTGAAAATTGGGGTGTTACAGAAGATATTTCCTGTCTTCGGTAATGATAATGGTGTGCAATCTGGTTGTTCGTCTAGTGAGGAAGAAGATGAAGCCAATAATTCTGATTTAATAGTGTACACTGCAAGTGGTTCTGTTTTAAACCTTGTTATTTTGTTCAAGGATATGTATCTCCTATTTTACTTTTATGCCATGGATATGGTTAAGTGGACAGGTTCTGCAAGTATTGCTGATTATTTATGTTGAAGAAGTCCTAAATATTCACTTATTCAGACTATATATTACAGTTTTTTTTTGTCAAATGCTATTTAAAAAATAGCACGCTATAACGTTTGTTGTATTTGGAAAAGGACCACGCTATATTCTGTAGCGCGCTAGTTTTTTCATTGGTTCCAGGTAATACACCTTGTCCGTGATTTCCTGCACAATTTGGATCTAGACGTAGCAAACCATCTGCCTTGGTTCTTTGGGGTGGGTGTTTTTCAATTGAGGAACCCAGTTGCTAAGAATGCTATGATTAGCCACCCCCCTTGGCCTTTTATGGGTAATCTTTCACTGCACTTTGTGGATCATAATGCGGGTGTTAATTTCAAAGCTCACCATCGTTCTCGCAACGGCTGGTTGATGTTCATCGGTATCCCAAAGGAATTTCGTAATACTGAATGTATCAGAGAGGCAGTTAACACTTTCAGAGAATTTCATTATTGGCAGCACAGGGATGTTCAGAAGTGTAGAACTTTAGTGTATGCCACCTTCCAAGCCAACACTCTGGTTCCTCGTGATGTTGTGTTTCGACAGCCTAACGTTGGTAGATACTCTGGCACGGTTCACTCCTGGACGGCACCCTGCTACATCCTAAATTCTGACTTTGCCGACGTGCACCCTGGGGATGAAGACCCAATGCCCACTGATGGTAACCCGCACGCTCTGCCCGGGAATCTGGCTCCTATTTTGTACAATTTTGTTAACCCTGAGTATACAGAGGGGTTGGAACATGCCTCCACCACTCCCTTTTGTGATTGATCAACATCTGCATAATCCTCCCCCACAACCACAGCCTCAGCCATAGCCTGAACAGCACGATGATGTCTCAGTTGGACAGAATTCGGGTATCTTCTCAGTCGTTTCACAAGTTGAAGGGGATCCAGTGATAGAAGAAGAACATGTGGATGAAGAGATCCAGATGGAGGAACCTTCTGCTGCTCCTGCTGTTACACCTGCACTTGAAACTCAACTTCTGACACTCGTTGTTCTTGGTGAGCTGGAGAATGTGGCCCTTCCAGCTGAAGTTAACCAAGCTACTCTCCACCCTTTGCTTGAAACAAACGAAAAACTTTTTGCAATTGTGCCTTTTATTGAAGCTCTTGGAACCGTTGTTCCTGTGAGTGCTATGGATATATTGCAGCCAGCTCCTGTTGCACAACACTCTGGTTTGGATGACACTGCAATGTTGCTACCTTTGGATAATGGACCTCCCTCTACTGGGCTAATTTCTGATGTGCCTGGATCTGTTGGGCTGCGCTCCGCTGATGGGATGGATGGTTCATCTGTGCTAGACGTTACATTGAACAAGCGCTCCTGGACTACCGCTTTTGTTTTCCTGTTTTCTGATTTTATTTCTTTAATTCATATCTTTTGATTTAAATATCCAAATGATGTCAAATTAATTTTGAAAAATTTGTAAAAATAATATCTTGCTGTTAAACCAGTTGTGGGTATGTTTTGAATATTTTTGAAAATTAGTATTTTGAAATATTGCTTAATTACAAATTTGACACTTAAAGTCAAATTTGAATTTCTATCTTATTTGAATTTTCCTTTGGCTATAATAAATTTGTAAAAATACCCCCATTTCAATATGTTTGAATTCAAGTTATTTAAACTTATTTTGCTGAATTCATTTATCTTTATTTTGGCATAATATTAAAGGACACATATAACAATGTTTAGGAATGTGAAATATAGGGTATTCATTTTTAATTAAAAATAATTTGTGCAGCATTATATTTTAATTATGATAATTCATTTGAAAACTTTATAACAACTTCGGAAAGGATTTTTGTTTTAATTCTATTCTTATTTAGAATATATTAATCCTTTCATGCTTTGAAAATATATTAAATTCCTTTAAACAAAAGAAATGTTTATTTGGCTAATTCATTAATTTAAATTCTATGAAGTTTTAAAGTTATACATTATAGGCTTATAATTTCCAAACTATATTTTGGACATAGTTAAAGGAATGAAAACCATTTAGTAATTATATACTATTTTGAATAATCTTATATTTATGAATAGATATGGCTAAGTGATTTAATTCAAATACTTATAAGTAAACTATTTACTTAAAATAAAATGGATTGTAGTTGGTAAAATATTTGTCAAATTATATTTTAAGATTTTGAATTACATGGGATAATAAAATGTTTAAACTGTGACATTTGAAATATTAAACTCAATTTTGAAGTCATTCATAGTTGGTTTCCTTATACTTTTAATATTTTATTTTAAATAAAGGAAAAGTTTTAAATTTTTGTGATTTTTGAACATTCCAAAATGTTGGGATGTTACACTGCCCCAACAATACAGGATCCAGCGGACGGTCATGTCACTCCCCTGATCCAGGTTGCAGATCGACAGAAGATTGGCACCCTGCTCGGCATCGCTCCAGAAAATCTGACTGCGGAGAAGCTTAATGCTACTCCGGTCTCGGCAACCCATCACTGCATGGAGTGGATGTGCTCCAAACCACATCAGTTATCCTTTACTTTTCAACTTTGTTTCTGGTGCTTGTGTTGAACATTACTATGGACAGTCATACCTGCACTTTATTACTAGTTTCCCATGGATTTTAATATTAATTACTTGATTTGGAAAATTCTATGTTGGAACATTCGTGGTCTGAATGCTGAGGAGAAACAATTAACAATGAGAGATAAAATAGTAGAAAGCAATTGTGTTGTTGCCTGCATCCAGGAAACAAAGAAATAGTCTTTCGATCAAAAATTCATTAAAGCATGTTGCCCACGTCAATCTGATAACTTTGCTTTTTCTCCATCAAGAGGAGCATCTGGAGGAATTTTAGTGGTATGGAATTCGAGGATATTTCAAGGCACGTTGTTGCAGACTAAAAGTTTTGGCATGATCATCTCCTTCTCTTCTGCTCATACTGGTCAGAGTTGGACGCTCGTGGTTGTTTATGGTCCTTGTGCTGGAGAGGACCGTGATTCTTTTGTTAAGTGGCTTTATAACCTTACCATTCCGGATGATGAACTTTGGATTTTTATGGAAGATTTCAACTTTATCCGATCACAAGATAACAAAAATAGGCCAGGCGGGGATCTCAATGATATGTTTCTCTTCAATGAATTAATTGATCATCTTGGCCTGCTTGAGCTACCACTTAAAGGACGGTCGTACACGTGGTCAAATATGCAGCAGGACCCTCTCCAAGAACAGCTCGATTGGTTCTTCACTACCTCCAACTGGATTATAACTTACCCAAATACTGTGGTACACCACCTGGCTGAGCCCACATCTGACCATGTTCCCCTCTCTGTCTTAACTGATACAGTAATTCCTAAAGCAAACTTATTCCGGTTTGAAATTTTTTGGATTGAGCAGCTGGGTTGCTTTGATTGTGTTAAAACTGCCTAGCAAAAACCTATCAGCTCAAGATCTAGTGCAGCCCAGCTAATGGAAAAATTAAAATCAGTCCGCTATGCGCTTAAGAAATGGAAGTTGTCCCTATACAGATTATAGGAAGCCATTAGAAAATGTAATATTGTGATCCTTTTCTTTGATTAGTTGGAAGATGAACGACAACTGTCGATACCTGAAAAGAACTTGCGAACAATTGTCAAGAAACATTATGAGCCTGTCCTCAAAGCACAATTCCAATATTGGCAGAAGAGATGTACTTCAAGATGGATTAAGATGGGAGAAGAAAATACTAAGTACTTCAACGCCATGGCAACCGAGAGGTACCGTATCAACTCTATTTCTAGTCTCAAACTGCCGGATGGGCACACTGTTCATGATCATGAGGCAATGGATGTTGTTGCCTGGAATTGCTAGAAGCAACGAATGGGTAGAAAATGAGGTATTGACATGCGATTTAACCTTGATCAAATTCTTCCGGTGGTCGATGGACTGGATTCTCTTGTTGCCCCTTTCTCGACTGAGGAAATTGATAGCTGTGTTAAACATATGCCCATGGACAAGGCTATAGGGCCGGATGGTTTTAATGGCATGTTCATCAAAAAATGTTGGTCAATCATTAAACAGGACTTCTACTCGTTGGTGAATGATTTTCATAATGGCACCGTTAGCGTGGAAAATATCAACTCCTCTTTTATTACTCTTGTGCCAAAGAAAGCCTCTCCGGAACAAATAAATGACTATAGGACGATTTCTGTCACCAGCTGTTGTTTGAAATTTCTGACAAAAATGATTGTTGATTGGTTAAGGAAAAAATTATGGGTTGTATTCATAAAAACCAATATGGATTTATAAAGAAAAGGACTATCCATGACTGCATTGCTTGGTCGTTTCAGTATCTCCACATTTGTAAGCTCTCTAAGAAGCCTATTACCATTCTGAAACTTGATTTTTAGAAAGCTTTCGACACTATTGAACATGACGCTATTGACATGATTTTAAGACAGAAGGGTTTTCCTGAACAATTCATTAAATGGGTAGAGGAAACCCTCGAAACTGGCACTTCTTCGGTGTTACTCAATGGGGTTCCAGGGAAGAATTTTAAGTGCCGACGTGGTGTTCGACAAGGAGACCCTCTCTCACCATTGCTCTAGTTACTTGGAGGTGACCTTTTGTAGTCAGTGATAAATGATCTATTACAGAATGGACTTTTGAACCTACCAGTGGATGTTGGTGATGCTGATTTCCCTACTATACAATATGCCGACGACACGCTTCTCATCCTTGAGGCTGACCATACACAGTTAGACGTGCTTAAACAAGCCCTTCATGATTTCAGTAAATCAACTGGTCTAGTAGTGAACTACCATAATTCCTGCATGCTACCCAGTAATATTTCAGATGCAGAGGTAAAGGTCTTGGTTGATAACTTTGGGTGTTTAGTTAAAACTTTTCCCTTCACTTATTTCGTATTACCCATGGGAACAACCCGCACTGATTTTACCCCAGTCGTGGACAGGTTACAAAGAAAACTCTCTGCCAGCTCTATTTTTCTTGCATATGGAGGAAGACTACAGCTCATTAGGTCATGCCTCAGTTCAATGCATATTTTCTTCCTCTGCTCACTATATTTTCCACAGAGCATTATCAAACAAATCAATAGAATCCCGAGGCAATGCCTTTGGATAAAGAATGACGTTGATAAAAAAGGACAATCTCTCGCCTCCTGAGAGATGATATGTAAACCGAAGAGCAGTGGTGGTTTGGGCATTATTGATTTCCAAAAGTTAAATGAGGGGTTGCCGCTGAAGCACTTGCACAAGTTTTACAATAAAGAAAATCTCCCTTGGGTTCAATAGGTCTAGAGATATTATCCAAATGGAGTTCCTCATGCAACCAACCTTTGTGGTTCTTTTTGGTGGCGGGATGTTTTTAAGTTGATCGATAAGTACAGAGAAATTACAACAGTGAGAGTGATCTCGGGTGACACTACCCTTTTCTGGACCGATGCATGGCATGGCCAACCTCTGCAAGCTTCTTTTCCCCGATTACATTCCTATGCCCTGGACAATAATCTTTCAGTACAGGAGTTTATACAATCTACTGACCGAACACAACTATTTCACCTTCCTTTGTTGACACAAGCTTTTGATGACTTTAACCAGGTACAACAAATGTTAGGTACCATCCCTTTGGATATTACTAGCAAAGAAAGATGGAACACAATATGGAAAGATGGCAAGTATACATCCTGTAAATATTATCATCATTGCTTCAAGCACATAAAGGCAAGCAAAATTTACGATTGGATCTGGCAAAGTAAAGTTATTTTACGGATTCAGGTTTTTGCCTGGCTAATGTTTAGTGATAGACTTAACACCAAGGATATGCTCAAGCGGCAGCACTTTAGCGTTACTGGCAATGATGACTGCGTTCTATTTGTTTCCCACTGCTTAGAGGACTGGACTCACTTATTTTTCCACTGCACATTTAGTCTTCGGATCTGGAACTATCTTCAAATCACATGGCAATCAGCTGCCTCCGTTGAGCTTGTTTTCTCTCGGGCCAGGAAGGATTTTGATAAACCATTTTTCACTAAGGTTGTACTTATTGCGGCCTGGCACATTTGGAAACAAAAAAATGGTGCCATTTTCCAGCACATATTACCAAGTTTGAGAACCTGGAAGCGGGGATTTGTGAATGATCTCAACCTGCATGTTCATATAGTCAAGGCTCTTGATACCAAGGATTTGTCAATATGGATTGAAAACCTTATGTAAAGCTTATTGTAGCACCTTTTAAATAACTTTGTCTTTTACTTTCAATAACATCTTGTGGAGGTCTTCCCTTATAGTCCCTAGGTTTCAAAAAAAAACCATAAAAGACTTCATAGCATCTTTCAAATTGTTTATTATTAGAAATATCTCAAGTAATCACTATTTTTAAAACTTGTTTCAAGTTAAAAAATTTACTTTCCATTGTATTTCTTAAACATAAATACGTAATTGGACAAATGATTTACGAACTTTCAAACCATTTTCTTGTAATAAAAAGTTTCTTTATAAGTATTTGATTTCAACCACTTAGCCATAGATATTCATAAATTAAAATAATATTTTCAAATGTTCTTTGAAACTATTTAAAACATGGTATATTTGCCAAATGGTTTTCATTCTTTTACCTTAGTTCAAAACATAGTTATGGAAATTACAAGTCTATAGTTTATATCTTTAAAATTTTAAATATTTTATAATTAATGATTTATCCAAATAGGCATTTCAATAATTTAAATTATTTTCATCAATTTGTAAAACATAAAATGATTTTCATGAATACATTCAATATAAGATTAATTCGGGCGTTTCACGACACTCATCGCGGGCGTGATTTGGCGAGCTTTTGCAGCGGGAGGGATGACAGGTGGGGCCCACCTGACAGAGAGAGAGAGAGAGAGTGTGTGCGCGGGCGGCGATGGGCTGCTGGCGGGTTGCGGTGCTGCGCGCGCGGTAGATAGCTTGTGGGCTAGGCCCACTTGCCGGCCCGACTCAAATTTTCTTTTTATATTTCATTTTCTGTTTTTAAATCTTTTGAGTATAAAACAATTTCAAAACTACACCATAACTCCTCAGAAAAATTCATAAAAAATATTATTTGAAAAGCTTACTAAAAATAGATCCTTTTGGTAGTATTTCTGTCTAAAGTAAATATATAATAAAAAGGTATATTATTAGAATTCAAATAACAATTTTATGGACATAAAATCAATTAAAACATATATAAAATAATTTAAAATAAAAACTATGTGATTGAAATGACAAGTTTAAATGATGATGATGCATGAATGCAAAGTTTTAAATTTTTCTGAAAATTGGGATGTTACAGAAGATATTTCCTGTCTTCGGTAATGATAATGGTGTGCAATCTGGTTGTTCGTCTAGTGAGGAAGAAGATGAAGCCAATAATTCTGATTTAATAGTGTACACTACAAGTGGTTCTGTTTTAAACCTTGTTATTTTGTTCAAGGATATGTATCTCCTATTTTACGTTTATGCCATGGATATGGTTAAGTGGACAGGTTCAGCAAGTATTGCTGATTATTTATGTTGAAGAAGTCCTAAATATTCACTTATTCAGACTATATATTACAGTTTTTTTTTGTCAAATGCTATTTAAAAATAGCACGCTATAACGTTTTTAGTATTTGGAAAAGGACCACGCTATATTCTCTAGCGCGCTATTTTTTTCATTGGTTCCAGGTAATACACCTTGTCCGTGATTTCCTGCACAATTTGGATCTAGACGTAGCAAACCATCTGCCTTGGTTCTTTGGGGTGGGTGTTTTTCAATTGAGGAACCCAGTTGCTAAGAATGGTATGATTAGCCACCCCCTTGGCCTTTTATGGGTAATCTTTCACTGCACTTTGTGTATCATAATGCGGGTGTTAATTTCAAAGCTCACCATCGTTCTCGCAACGGCTGGTTGATGTTCATCGGTATCCCAAAGGAATTTCGTAATACTGAATGTATCAGAGAGGCAGTTAACACTTTCAGAGAATTTCATTATTGGCAGCACAGGGATGTTCAGAAGTGTAGAACTTTAGTGTATGCCACCTTCCAAGCCAACACTCTGATTCCTCGTGATATTGTGTTTCGACAGCCTAACGTTGGTAGATACTCTGGCACGGTTCACTCCTGGACGGCACCCTGCTACATCCTAAATTCTGACTTTGCCGACGTGCACCCTGGGGATGAAGACCCAATGCCCACTGATGGTAACCCGCACGCTCTGCCCGGGAATCTGGCTCCTATTTTGTACAATTTTGTTAACCCTGAGTATACAGAGGGGTTGGAACATGCCTCCACCACTCCCTTTTGTGATTGATCAACATCTGCATAATCCTCCCCCACAACCACAGCCTCAGCCATAGCCTGAACAGCACGATGAAGTCTCAGTTGGACAGAATTCGGGTATTTTCTCAGTCGTTTCACAAGTTGAAGGGGATCCAGTGATAGAAGAAGAACATGTGGATGAAGAGATCCAGATGGAGGAACCTTCTGCTGCTCCTGCTGTTACACCTGCACTTGAAACTCAACTTCTGACACTCGTTGTTCTTGGTGAGCTGGAGAATGTGGCCCTTCCAGCTTAAGTTAACCAAGCTACTCTCCACCCTTTGCTTGAAACAAGCGAAAAACTATTTGCAATTGTGCCTTTTATTGAAGCTCTTGGAACCGTTGTTCCTGTGAGTGCTATGGATATATTGCAGCCAGCTCCTATTGCACAACACTCTGGTTTGGATGACACTGCAATGTTGCTACCTTTGGATAATGGACCTCCCTCTACTGGGCTAATTTCTGATGTGCCTCGATCTGTTGGGCTGCGCTCCGCTGATGGGATGGATGGTTCATCTGTGCTAGACGTTACATTGAACAAGCGCTCCAGGACTACCGCTTTTGTTTTTCCTTTCTCTTTCTCTCCTAGTTTGGAGACCCCAGGATCAACTCAGCGTAATGTTTTGCCTAAGAAACATCAAGCTGCTACTGACATTGACGATACGTTGGACTTGAACACTACTACTCGGAGTTATAATGCCCCTGCCTTGGTCACCAAGAAACCAAGAGGTAGACCCAGGAAACAGCCACATCAGGTGGTAGAAGGTATTCGTCCATGCACTCATAGCCAAGCCAAGAGCACTAGCTTTAAGCCCCCTGCAGTCCATGGTGCCAAGGCAACTCCTAGGAAGAAATCAAGGAAGATTCAGGCTGCCTGTAGCGTACCTGCTCTCAAAATAAGGCAGATACCTGTGTATAGTGCAAATCCCTGGATCGTTTCATTTGCACACACAGTTTACCCATCAAGTTTCCTTGAAATCGACGAGTATGGCATGAAAACCATAAATCTCATCTTCCCTTGTTCACCCATCAAGTTTTACTTTTGAAGTTGGAATGATGGAATCCTCCGTTGACGTCCTTGATCAGCTGCTCAAAATTGTCCGTAACCGGTGACACGGCTAAGTACTTAGTTTTACACTCTGCAGAGGTTGTGCACTTTCACCATTGTACCCATTCAACCCAAAGTATCCTTTACACACCATTTGTGACAAGGAAAGGAGAGAATGAGACGAGATCTTTCAGAAGCATTTTCCCTCCCCATGCTGGCTTGACCCGTTCCACCTAACATCCCCCTACATCTGCTTGTCAAGCCGGAGAGAGTCCACGCAACATAATTGATCAAGCCAGAGCCCATATGGCAATGGCTGCACTGGAAGCAATCGTCACTTGGAGTTCTTCAGATTCCTCTGTTCCTGGGTGGCCGTTCTCAAGTGTGCATTACTCTTTAGGAACCATAGAAATGGACCGAGTAGCCACTCAACATAAACCATACAACCAATTACCACCCAGGTGTTTGATTAACTTAGTGGATGTGCACTCTCAGGTAAAAATCACCATACTCACAGCCCTAAGTAGAATAGAAATTCATCCTAGGCGAAGACAACCATGAGCACAGTCCTGAGTAGTCACTTAACATTTTGTAAAAATCTTTCATCAATTGCATAGCATCAATATTTCTGCTGAGTATGATATAGGAACCTAGACACAGGAATAAGGGATTCTACGCAGGTTTAGCATAGCAACACATGCATATAAAAATACACTAAGTAATACATATAAAATAGGAAGTTTATGAGGTGTGCCACTTGCCTTTGAATGTTTTCGTTGTTCACAACTCTTTTCAACAACGAACGTTTGCTCTCCGTTTAATCTAAACAATATAAGCAAACAACAATACAACAATCAATAGCAAGCCATACTCACCATGCATACAAACACATACTAGATGAATAAATAAGTTTTATAAAACTTTCTAAGGAAAATATGTTTATGCATGATGTGCAAAATATTCCTAAGGCTAGAAATGCTTTTTCATGCCATGGAAATCTTTTAAGTTAATGTAAGGCAAATAGGTGGGTCAAGAATGACTAAGGACTAAGGTCTTAAGTTGGATAAAAATACTTTGTTTTATAGCCTCTTTAAGCAAGCACTGTAATGGCTTAGCCATGCTGTGCAAAATACTTAGAGAAAAATACTAAGTCATTTGTTCAAGATGATCAACAATTATTATCAACTCTTAGTACATTGGACATTCACTATAGTGAGAGAGACAGAGACCCGGCCAGCCACTTAAATTGTGGAACAGGTCTCATGTACGTGGACATGTAAGGTTTGTTTCCAGGCCGCTTCATCCCACTATGCTGCTAGGATCCAACAACTTCAAGATGATAACATCATGATCAAAATTTGTTTAAGTCTAAAAGACAAGATTAGGAAAGAGGGAAAAGATAGAAAGAAAGATGTAGTTGTCCTCCAGGCTTCATCTCCAGACTTGTAACTTTCTTCTGGATGATGTCTTGATTGAAGTTTTGATAGTCTTGATAAATCTTCAGACTTGGTGGTTCTTGTATCCTCGAGGCTGGTCTCGGACTTACTTAGTCTTCCTGTTTTCTGATTTTATTTCTTTAATTCATATCTTTTGATTTAAATTACCAAATGATGTCAAATTAATTTTGAAAAATTTGTAAAAATAATATCTTGCTGTTAAACCAGTTGTGGGTATGTTTTGAATATTTTTGAAAATTAGTATTTTGAAATATTGCTTAATTACAAATTTGACACTTAAAGTCAAATTTGAATTTCTATCTTATTTGAATTTTCCTTTGGCTATAATAAATTTGTAAAAATACCCCCATTTCAATATGTTTGAATTCAAGTTATTTAAACTTATTTTGCTGAATTCATTTATCTTTATTTTGGCATAATATTAAAGGACACATATAACAATGTTTAGGAATGTGAAATATAGGGTATTCATTTTTAATTAAAAATAATTTGTGCAGCATTATATTTTAATTATGATAATTCATTTGAAAACTTTATAACAACTTCGGAAAGGATTTTTGTTTTAATTCTATTCTTATTTAGAATATATTAATCCTTTCATGCTTTGAAAATATATTAAATTCCTTTAAACAAAAGAAATGTTTATTTGGCTAATTCATTAATTTAAATTCTATGAAGTTTTAAAGTTATACATTATAGGCTTATAATTTCCAAACTATATTTTGGACATAGTTAAAGGAATGAAAACCATTTAGTAATTATATACTATTTTGAATAATCTTATATTTATGAATAGATATGGCTAAGTGATTTAATTCAAATACTTATAAGTAAACTATTTACTTAAAATAAAATGGATTGTAGTTGGTAAAATATTTGTCAAATTATATTTTAAGATTTTTAATTACATGGGATAATAAAATGTTTAAACTGTGACATTTGAAATATTAAACTCAATTTTGAAGTCTTTCATAGTTGGTTTCCTTATACTTTTAATATTTTATTTTAAATAAAGGAAAAGTTTTAAATTTTTGTGATTTTTGAACATTCCAAAATGTTGGGATGTTACACTGCCCCAACAATACAGGATCCAGCGGACGGTCATGTCACTCCCCTGATCCAGGTTGCAGATCGACAGAAGATTGGCACCCTCCTCGGCATCGCTCCAGAAAATCTGACTGCGGAGAAGCTTAATGCTACTCCGGTCTCGGCAACCCATCACTGCATGGAGTGGATGTGCTCCAAACCACATCAGTTATCCTTTACTTTTCAACTTTGTTTCTGGTGCTTGTGTTGAACATTACTATGGACAGTCATACCTGCACTTTATTACTAGTTTCCCATGGATTTTAATATTAATTACTTGATTTGGAAAATTCTATGTTGGAACATTCGTGGTCTGAATGCTGAGGAGAAACAATTAACAATGAGAGATAAAATAGTAGAAAGCAATTGTGTTGTTGCCTGCATCCAGGAAACAAAGAAATAGTCTTTCGATCAAAAATTCATTAAAGCATGTTGCCCACGTCAATCTGATAACTTTGCTTTTTCTCCATCAAGAGGAGCATCTGGAGGAATTTTAGTGGTATGGAATTCGAGGATATTTCAAGGCACGTTGTTGCAGACTAAAAGTTTTGGCATGATCATCTCCTTCTCTTCTGCTCATACTAGTCAGAGTTGGACGCTCGTGGTTGTTTATGGTCCTTGTGCTGGAGAGGACCGTGATTCTTTTGTTAAGTGGCTTTATAACCTTACCATTCCGGATGATGAACTTTGGATTTTTATGGAAGATTTCAACTTTATCCGATCACAAGATAACAAAAATAGGCCAGGCGGGGATCTCAATGATATGTTTCTCTTCAATGAATTAATTGATCATCTTGGCCTGCTTAAGCTACCACTTAAAGGACGGTCGTACACGTGGTCAAATATGCAGCAGGACCCTCTCCAAGAACAGCTCGATTGGTTCTTCACTACCTCCAACTGGATTATAACTTACCCAAATACTGTGGTACACCCCCTGGCTGAGCCCACATCTGACCATGTTCCCCTCTTTGTCTTAACTGATACAGTAATTCCTAAAGCAAACTTATTACGGTTTGAATTTTTTTGGATTGAGCAGCTGGGTTGCTTTGATTGTGTTAAAACTGCCTAGCAAAAACCTATCAGCTCAAGATCTAGTGCAGCCCAGCTAATGGAAAAATTAAAATCAGTCCGCTATGCGCTTAAGAAATGGAAGTTGTCCCTATACAGATTATAGGAAGCCATTAGAAAATGTAATATTGTGATCCTTTTCTTTGATTAGTTGGAAGATGAACGACAACTGTCGATACCCGAAAAGAACTTGCGAACAATTGTCAAGAAACATTATGAGCCTGTCCTCAAAGCACAATTCCAATATTGGCAGAAGAGATGTACTTCAAGATGGATTAAGATGGGAGAAGAAAATACTAAGTACTTCAACGCCATGGCAACCGAGAGGTACCGTATCAACTCTATTTCTAGTCTCAAACTGCCGGATGGGCACACTGTTCATGATCATGAGGCAATGGATGTTGTTGCCTGGAATTGCTAGAAGCAACGAATGGGTAGAAAATGAGGAATTGACATGCGATTTAACCTTGATCAAATTCTTCCGGTGGTCGATGGACTGGATTCTCTTGTTGCCCCTTTCTCGACTGAGGAAATTGATAGCTGTGTTAAACATATGCCCACGGACAAGGCTATAGGGCCGGATGGTTTTAATGGCATGTTCATAAAAAAATGTTGGTCAATCATTAAACAGGACTTCTACTCGTTGGTGAATGATTTTCATAATGGCACGGTTAGCGTGGAAAATATCAACTCCTCTTTTATTACTCTTGTGCCAAAGAAAGCCTCTCCGGAACAAATAAATGACTATAGGACGATTTCTCTCACCAGCTGTTGTTTGAAATTTCTGACAAAAATGATTGTTGATCGGTTAAGGAAAAAATTATGGGCTGTATTCATAAAAACCAATATGGATTTATAAAGAAAAGGACTATCCATGACTGCATTGCTTGGTCGTTTCAGTATCTCCACATTTGTAAGCTCTCTAAGAAGCCTATTACCATTCTGAAACTTGATTTTTAGAAAGCTTTCGACACTATTGAACATGACGCTATTGACATGATTTTAAGACAGAAGGGTTTTCCTGAACAATTCATTAAATGGGTAGAGGAAGCCCTCGAAACTGGCACTTCTTCGGTGTTACTCAATGGGGTTCCAGGGAAGAATTTTAAGTGCCGACGTGGTGTTCGACAAGGAGACCCTCTCTCACCATTGCTCTAGTTACTTGGAGGTGACCTTTTGTAGTCAGTGATAAATGATCTATTACAGAATGGACTTTTGAACCTACCAGTGGATGTTGGTGATGCTGATTTCCCTACTATACAATATGCCGACGACACGCTTCTCATCCTTGAGGCTGACCATACACAGTTAGACGTGCTTAAACAAGCCCTTCATGATTTCAGTAAATCAACTGGTCTAGTAGTGAACTACCATAATTCCTGCATGCTACCCATTAATATTTCAGATGCAGAGGTAAAGGTCTTGGCTGATAACTTTGGGTGTTTAGTTAAAACTTTTCCCTTCACTTATTTCGGATTACCCATGGGAACAACCCGCACTGATTTTACCCCAGTCGTGGACAGGTTACAAAGAAAACTCTCTGCCAGCTCTATTTTTCTTGCATATGGAGGAAGACTACAGCTCATTAGGTCATGCCTCAGTTCAATGCATATTTTCTTCCTCTGCTCACTATATTTTCCACAGAGCATTATCAAACAAATCAATAGAATCCCGAGGCAATGCCTTTGGATAAAGAATGACGTTGATAAAAAAGGACAATCTCTCGCCTCCTGAGAGATGATATGTAAACCGAAGAGCAGTGGTGGTTTGGGCATTATTGATTTCCAAAAGTTAAATGAGGGGTTGCCGCTGAAGCACTTGCACAAGTTTTACAATAAAGAAAATCTCCCTTGGGTTCAATAGGTCTAGAGATATTATCCAAATGGAGTTCCTCATGCAACCAACCTTTGTGGTTCTTTTTGGTGGCGGGATGTTTTCTAGCTGATCGATAAGTACAGAGAAATTACAACAGTGAGTGTGATCTCGGGTGACACTACCCTTTTCTGGACCGATGCATGGCATGGCCAACCTCTGCAAGCTTCTTTTCCCCGATTACATTCCTATGCCCTGGACAATAATCTTTCAGTACAGGAGTTTATACAATCTACTGACCGAACACAACTATTTCACCTTCCTTTGTTGACACAAGCTTTTGATGACTTTAACCAGGTACAACAAATGTTAGGTACCATCCCTTTGGATATTACTAGCAAAGAAAGATGGAACACAATATGGAAAGATGGCAAGTATACATCCTGTAAATATTATCATCATTGCTTCAAGCACATAAAGGCAAGCAAAATTTACGATTGGATCTGGCAAAGTAAAGTTATTTTACGGATTCAGATTTTTGCCTGGCTAATGTTTAGTGATAGACTTAACACCAAGGATATGCTCAAGCGGCATCACTTCAATGTTACTGGCAATGATGACTGCGTTCTATTTGTTTCCCACTGCTTCGAGGACTGGACTCACTTATTTTTCCACTGCACATTTAGTCTTCGGATCTGGAACTATCTTCAAATCACATGGCAATCAGCTGCCTCCGTTGAGCTTATTTCTCTCGGGCCAGGAAGGATTTTGATAAACCATTTTTCACTGAGGTTGTACTTATTGCGGCCTGGCACATTTGGAAACAAAAGAATGGTGCCATTTTCCAGCACATATTACCAAGTTTGAGAACCTGGAAGCGAGGATTTGTGAATGATCTCAACCTGCATGTTCATATAGTCAAGGCTCTTGATACCAAGGATTTGTCAATATGGATTGAAAACCTTATGTAAAGCTTATTGTAGCACCTTTTAAATAACTTTGTCTTTTACTTTCAATAACATCTTGTGGAGGTCTTCCCTTATAGTCCCTAGGTTTCAAAAAAAAACCATAAAAGACTTCATAGCATCTTTCAAATTGTTTATTATTAGAAATATCTCAAGTAATCACTATTTTTAAAACTTGTTTCAAGTTAAAAAATTTACTATCCATTGTATTTCTTAAACATAAATACGTAATTGGACAAATGATTTACGAACTTTCAAACCATTTTCTTGTAATAAAAAGTTTCTTTATAAGTATTTGATTTCAACCACTTAGCCATAGATATTCATAAATTAAAATAATATTTTCAAATGTTCTTTGAAACTATTTAAAACATGGTATATTTGCCAAATGGTTTTCATTCTTTTACCTTAGTTCAAAACATAGTTATGGAAATTACAAGTCTATAGTTTATATCTTTAAAATTTAAAATATTTTATAATTAATGATTTATCCAAATAGGAATTTCAATAATTTAAATTATTTTCATCAATTTGTAAAACATAAAATGATTTTCATGAATACATTCAATATAAGAAGTGAAATAAATCTAGAATATTTTCCAAAGGTAGTTAATTAAGTTTTTAAATGATTTATCATAATATAAAAACTTAATGGTGCATAAAGTATTTTGAGTTAAAAATGAATACGTTATATTTCCCTCTTCATTTCAAATAGTTATGTTATGTTATTTAATATTGTACTAAACCCAAAATTGATTCAATATTGGAAAATGAGTTTAATTAACTTAATTTCAAACTTACAAAAGGGTTTATGTAGCGTACCTGCACTTTAAATAAGGCCGATACCTGTGTATAGTGCAAATCACTGGATCGATTCGTTTGCACACACAGTTTATGATGTAATATCACAACAAAGTATCAATTTTATTACATCGATGATCCAGACTTACAAAATATTCATTACAAGTTGCATAGCATAAAGCTAGCTTTGAAAGAGTAAACAGCGGAAATACAATAGCAGTGAGTCTCCAGCACATTCATGTTGCCACAGGCGAAAAACATGTTGGTTGTATACTCGAAACCTTTAAACGAAACCTCACTCGTCATCTGATCAATCTGCAATAAGAAAAATATTGCAACCACGTGGGTCAGATTGCATTAAAAATGGAGTCTGGCAAGTGACACTATGGTGGACACTTAGAGGAATAAATCTAATAACCTATATGCATATTTGACTGGTGGAGTTCAAGGCTATTTTGCATAAAGCCAATTTTTCCTAACTCTTTGGAAAACACTTTTCTTCTATTCGAGACATTCGTGGCATGAAAACCACTGTCTCATTCTTCCCTTGTTCACCCATCAAGTTTTAATTTTTGAATTTGGAATGGTGGAATCCTCCGTTGACGTCCGTGATCAGCTGCTCAAATTGTCCGTATCGGGGACACGGCTAAGTACTTAGTTTTACACTCTGCAGACGTTGTGCATGTTCACCATTGTACCCATTCAACCCAAACTATCCTTTACACACTTATAGTGATAAGGAAGAGGAGAAGAATGAGACGAGATCTTTCAGAAGCATTTTCCCTCCCACTCTGGCTTGATCCGTTCCACCTAACATCCCCTACATCTGCTTGTCAAGCCGGAGAGAGTCCACGCAACATAATTGATCAAGCCAGAGCCCATATGGCAATGGCTGCACTGGAAGAAATCGTCACTCGGAGTTCTTCAGATTCCTCTGTTCCTGGGTGGCCATTCTCAAGTGTAGATACTCCAGGAACCATAGACATGGACCTGAGTAGCCACTCAACATAAACCATACAACCACTTACCACCCAGGTGGTTCATTAACTTAGTGGATGTACACTCTCAGGTGAAAATCACCATGCTCACGGCCCTAAGTAGAATAGACATTCATCCTAGGCGACAACAACCATGAGAACAGCCCTGAGTAGTCACTTATTATTTTGTAAAACTTTTCATCCATTGCATGGAATCAATAATTCTACTAAGTATTGCATAAGAGCCTAGACTCAGGAATAAGAAATTTCTACACAGGTTTAGCATAGTAATACTATCCTACACATGCTTATATAAATATACACTAAGTAATGCATATATAAAATAATAGGAAGTTTATGAGGTGTGCCACTTGCCTTTGAATGAAGTCTTTACGCACAACGAACTCGGGTCTCTCCGTTCAGTCTAAACAATAAAAAACAAACAACAATACAAGAACCATGAAACAAAACAACACAACACATACAAACAAACAAGTTTCTTAAACTTCTATGGAAAACATGACATGCATGATATGCAAATTATTTCTAAGGACTAGAAATGCATGTCATGCCATGAAAAATCTTTTAAGTTAATGCAAGGAAATATGTTGGTAAAAATGACTAAGGACTAAGGTTAGAAGTTGGATAAAATACCTTTGTTATAATTTATCTTCAATAAGCACTCTAATGACTTAGTCATGATGTGCATATCTACTTAGAGAAAATACTAAGTCTATTCTTCAAGGTGATCAATTTATTAACAACTCTTCGTATATTGGATACTAGGATCCAACAAACTTCAAGATGATAATATCATGATCAAAAATTGTTTAAGTCTAAAGTGAAAGACAAGATTAGGAAAGAGGGAAAAGATAGAAAGAAAGATGTAGTTGGTCTTCCAGGCTTCATTTCCAGACTTGTAACTTTCTTCTGGATGATGTCTTGATTGAATTCTTGGTAGACTTGAATAATCTTCATACTTGATGATTTTTGTTTCACCTATGCTGGTCTTGGATTTAACTTAGTCTTCAAGAGGTCTATGAGAAGAAAGGAGAAATGAAAGAGAGAGGGAGCAAGACTTAGAAAATATTTCTGGTTGGTCTTCATGAACTTCTTCTTAATTTTTCTTCTAAGTGCTTTTGCTCCTTGAAGGTACTTCTAAAGTCTTGTTTGGCTAAGTCCTTCATTGGTCTTCTAGCTCCATGTTGAAAATCCTAAGTGTCTAGTGCATAGCACTTTTACCAAAATACTAGGTTTGAAAATAATCCTATCTTAGAAAAAAATAATGGAGGAGTTTTCCTATGAGGAATAAAATATGTTATGCATGAAATGCAATTTTTAATCACAAGAAACATCATTACAATTTTTATGATATTTATGAAGTATGCATTAGGCTATAAATGCAATTTAATTAATTTCTATTTTTACAAAATATAAATAAAGGAATAAATATAAAATTAAAGTTTTATGTGATTAAATTTTTATAACAAAATTTTATAAATAGTGTTAATAGACTGGGGGCATTTAATTAAATTTATAGCAATTTGATTTAATCAAAAATAATATTTCTATTAATAGTTATGTCAAAAATAGTCAAACTATTCAAATTAAATATATAACTATCAAATCATTCAAATACTACTCAAAATTATTTTATAACAGAGGCAACATTTTAAAAATATTCCAAAGTCTCTAAAATAATTTTATTTGTAATTTTTTAATTTACAGATTTAAAGTTATGACAAAACTACTCAAATTCACCATTTGAAATTAGAATATTTTTAAACTAAGTTAAATTTGAAATTTAACAGATCTACAATATTCTACATGTCAAGGGCTTTCCAAAAATATAAAATTTGTCATATTTGGAGTTGTGGTTAAAAAGTGATGAAGGTTTGAATATGCAGGGGCTTTTCTACAAAAGTGCCAGATCGGTTGACTGGGCGTTGACTGGATCTGACGTGGCTGCTGACTAAGCATACCGAGTCAGCGCTGACGTGGATAAGTCAATGGATATGGGCCGTCAGATCTGGATCTGGCAATCCAGATCTGTCTGTACCGGTCCGTTTAATAAATCTAATCCCGTGCGTAGATTTCATATCGGACGGTTCTGGGGCCATGACCAGAGAGTGGCGGCGCTAGGTCACCGGAGACCTCGCCGGAAACGATGCACGCGGCGGCGGCGCGTCGGCAACAAACGTTCTACGACATCTAGGCGGTACTGGAGGGAGCAGATCATACCAAAATGAAGAGGAGGCCGTGGCGGTCTAGATGGCGAGGCAGCGGTCTTCGAGGCGCCCTCGTCTGTTGCCAGTGGCTCGTCGGAGTAGAGAATGGCGGTGGCGAGCTCATGTCGATGACGGGAACGGCGTTCTGGTGCGCGAGAGGAAACCCGATCAAGTGAGAAAGATGCACACGGTAAAAATAAAGAGCATGGGAGAAAGGAGAGAGCTCAGGAGGTCTTGTACTCGCCGGAGTTGGAGAATTTCGCCGGCGGTAATGGACGAACGGCGGCGGCGATTTTGGACAGCCTAGGGGCGCTCGGGTTAGGGTTCTTTGGGGGAAAAGGTGGCGGAGGCGCTGGGGGTTTATAGGCAGAACGGGGGAAACCAAATCGCGCTAATCTCGCCGGATTTGGGAGAGGGATCGGAGGCGGATTTCTCGGGTATAGGTTGAAGACGGGCTGACGTCAGCATGACGTCAGCAATTTTTCTTTTTCTGATTTTTCGTTTTATTAATAACTTTTGATTTTAGTGTCCAAATGATGTCAAGTTAATTTCTATACATTTGTAAAATTCTTATCTATGCTTTAAAACATTAGTGGGTATGTTTTGAAAACTTTTAAAAATTAATAATTTTGAATTATTCATAAAATGCAAATTTGTCCATTTAGGTCAACTTTGAAATTAGTAATTTAATAAATTCATTTTAGGTCAATAAAATTTATGAAATTACCCACATTCAAATATGTTTGAATTTAAGATATTTAAACTCATAGTCCAATATTAAATAAATTTTAGCTTTAATATATTATTAAATAACATATCACAACTATTTGTAATGAAAGAGAAAATGTAATGTAATCATTTTTAATTCAAATTATTTTGTGCCCCATTATATTTTCTATTAAGATAATTCATTTAAAAACTTCATAACAACTTTGGAAAAGATTTTAGATTTATTTCATTTATATAGAATATATATTCATGAAGATCATTTTATGTTTTGTAAATAAATGAAAATCATTTAAGCTAATGAAATGATTATTTGGATAATTCATTAATTATATAATCTATGAAGTTTTAAAGTTATGAATTTTAAACTTATAATTTCCAAAACTATAACGTGAATTTAGTTAAATGAATGAAAACCATTTGGCAAATATACCATTTTAAATAGTCTTGAATTTATGAATAGATATGGCTAAGTGGTTGAAATTACTTCCTTATAACGAAACTATTTTATTAAAATGAAATGGTTGGAAGTTTATAAAACAATTGTCAAATTTACATATTAAGGTTTTTGAAATACAATAAGAAATGTAATGTTTAACTAGAAATAAATTTTGAAAATAATGTTAAACTGAGATATTTGAAATATTAAACTCTTTGAATATGTTTGAAATTTTTAATAGTTGGTTTTCTTATGTATTTTAATATTTTATATTAATCAAAACAAAAGTTTTAAATTTTAGTGATTTTTGTACATTATAAAATATTGGGATGTTACAGACTACCACCCTTAAAAGGAATCTCGTCCTCGAGATTCGGAGAAGCTAGAAGGTAAAGCAAAAGCTTGGAATGATTCTGATAATTCGAGATGTTTTGAGAAATGAGATTTCTGACATGGAAACTTGAAAATTGGCAGGGAAGGATTTTTCTAATTGGGGAGGCTAGAAGAAAGACGGTTTGGGATCTGCGGGTTAAGGTGACGGGGTTTAAATCATACTGGGTGGCTACCACCCTTAAAAGGAATTTTTGTGGTCAGTCTAGAAACTTTGTTTAATCTTGTTTATTTCTCTGATGTAGAGCGTACAAGTATTCAAAATACAATGGCATGTGTTGGTTACAAAAAGTTTTAGCACTCACGTTTTCCACTCGGTCCTTGGAGAGATTTATCCTTCTTCCACTCAGGGCACTTATCAGCGTAATGTCCCTTGTCTTTGCACTTGCAGCAACTTATGTGGCTAAGATCTTTCTTGGGTTTAACCTTTTGTTCTTGTTCTTCCAGGGTTTTTATGAGAGACTGTTGCATTCCTTCCTTGGTTTGCTGGATAACTTTTTGCATCAAGGGATAAAGTTGACACTGTATTGGGACATGATTTGTTCCCTCACACAGGAAGCAAGTAACCTGACTTGTGGGGCATCCTTTAACTAGATGTCTGGTATGACCATGGGGCCACTCATCAGAACATTCTTTGGACGTATGTCCTATCTCTCCACAAATTTTGCATGCCTTCGGTTTGGTCATAAGATCCTCTTTCAAATCACTATGGTTTCGATCAATCTTAGGCAGTTGGTCATTGAACAAATTCCACAGCTGACTCTGGTTCCCTAATAATAGTCGTATTGTTGTGTGCAATTCATTATTGTTGATATTGGGGTGAGACATCTGTTTGTTTTAGAAAATAACTGAGTTGAATTATATGTACTATGGAGAAGTCCTAATTCAATAAATCAGAACAAGGCAACCAATTTCTAACATATTCAATCAACATGGTTCAAACACAAGCAAACACATACATGAAAAGTTTCAAACTTATTTTTAGAAATCGAACTAATCGTTTATCGAACGAAAATACACCAACGTCATGGAAAGACAAATTTGATAGTACTGCCATACCACAATTTGATAGGTCAATACATCATCGGATCTCGTTATTCTAAGGGATAGGTGGTCTAATCTATTTTTTTTGAGTGCCTCGAGTTCTTCCTCAACTTCCTTGAGTTCTTCAAGATACTTCTGGGTGTTGTGAAGTCTAAAATGAAGTCTTTCTGCAAGGTACTCGATGGCTCCCCATGCTGCATTTCTTGTTGAATCAAAGAATGAGGTATGAAGTATTGGGTTGGTGAATATGCAGTCACCCTCAGTCTTGTGGTCAGCTTCTTTGCTCCTGTATAGATGGACTTTCACCCACTAGTACTATTGGCCTTCATCCATGAAAAGAAAACCTGTGTATACTACTTCTCCTTCAAAACCTAAGCTCTTCATGTTATCCTTAAGTGCTCTGGGAAACTCAGTCTCACATTCCAAGGTCATGGTCATCACTGGTCCCTTCTAGAGTGATTCAATGAGGGCGGTCATCTAAGAAAACAAGAGAAGAAACTTAGAAATGAAATAGTTAAGATAATTACAAGAATGATGTTTGAAAAGTTCTTATTTTTAGCAAACTGAATGAAATAGATTTTCAATCCTATGGCCAAATCCTATTTCTATCAAAACCTAGGGTTTCGAACCTACAGGCAACACAGTGCTCTGATACCATCTGTAGCGTACCTGCACTTTAAATAAGGCAGATACCTGTGTATAGTGCAAATCCCTGGATCGGTTCGTTTGCACACAAAGTTTACGATGTAATATCACAACAAAGTATCAATTTTATTACATCGATGATCCAGACTTACAAAATATTCATTACAAGTTGCATAGCATAAAGCTAGCTTTGAAAGAGTAAACAACAGAAATACAATAGCAGTGAGTCTCCAGCACATTCATGTTGCCACAGGCGAAAAACATGTTGGTTGTAGACTCGAAACCTTTAAACGAAACCTCACTCGTCATCTGATCAATCTGCAATAAGAAAAATATTGCAACAACGTGGGTCACATTCCATTAAAAATGGAATCTGGCAAGTGACACTATGGTGGACACTTAGAGGAATAACTCTAATAACCTATATGCATATTTGGCTGGTGGATTTCAAGGCTATTTTGCATAAAGCCAATTTTTCCTAACTCTTTGGAAAACACTTTTCTTCTATTCGAGACATTCGTGGCATGAAAACCACGGTCTCATTCTTCCCTTGTTCACCCATCAAGTTTTAATTTTTGAAGTTGGAATGGTGGAATCCTCCGTTGACGTCCGTGATCTGCTGCTCAAATTGTCCGTACCAGGGACACGGCTAAGTACTTAGTTTTACACTCTGCAGAGGTTGTGCACGTTCACCATTGTACCCGTTCAACCCAAACTATCATTTACACACTTATAGTGATAAGGAAAAGGAGAAGAATGAGACGAGATCTTTCAGAAGCATTTTCCCTCCCACTCTGGCTTGACCCGTTCCACCTAACATCCCCTACATCTGCTTGTCAAGCCGGAGAGAGTCCATGCAACATAATTGATCAAGCCAGAGCCCATATGGCAATGGCTGCACTGGAAGCAATCGTCACTCGGAGTTCTTCAGATTCCTCTGTTACTGGGTGGCCATTGTCAAGTGTACATACTCCAGGAACCATAGACATGGTCCTGAGTAGCCACTCAACATAAACCATACAACCACTTACCACCCAGGTGGTTCATTAACTTAGTGGATGTACACTCTCGGGTGAAAATCACCATGCTCACGGCCCTAAGTAGAATAGACATTCATCCTAGGCGACGAAAACCATGAGCACAGCCCTGAGTAGTCACTTAATATTTTGTAAAACTTTTCATCCATTGCATGGCATCAATAATTCCACTAAGTATTGCATAGGAGCCTAGACTCAGGAATAAGGAATTTCTTCACAGGTTTAGCATAGCAATACTATCCTACACATGCTTATATAAAAATACACTAAGTAATGCATATATAAAATAATAGGAAGCTTATGAGGTGTGCCACTTGCCTTTGAATGAAGTCTTTACTCACAACGAACTCGGGTCTCTCTGTTCAGTCTAAACAATAAAAAACAAACAACAATACAACAATCATAAAACAAAACAACACAACACATACAAACAAACAAGTTTCTTAAACTTCTAAGGAAAACATGACATGCATAATATGCAAGTTATTTCTAAGGACTAGAAATGCATGTCATGCCATGAAAAATCTATTTAGTTAATGCAAGGAAATGTGTTGGTCAAAATGTCTAAGGACTAAGGTTAGAAGTTGGATAAAATACCTTTGTTATAATTTATCTTGAATAAGCACTCTAATGACTTAGTCATGATGTGCATATCTAATTAGAGAAAATACTAAGTCTATTCTTCAAGGTGATCAACAATTATTAACAACTCTTCGTAAATTGGATACTAGGATCCAACAAACTTCAAGATGATAATATCATGATCAAAAATTGCTTAAGTCTAAAGTGAAAGACAAGATTAGGAAAGAGGGAAAATATAGAAAGAAAGATGTAGTTGGTCTTCCAGGCTTCATTTCCAGACTTGTAACTTTCTTCCGGATGACGTCTTGATTGAATTCTTGGTAGACTTGAGTAATCTTCAGACTTGATGATTTTTGTATCACCTAGGCTGGTCTTGGATTTAACTTAGTCTTCAAGAGGTCTAAGAGAAGAAAGGAGAAATGAAAGAGAGAGGGATCAAGACTTAGAAAATATATCTGGTTGGTCTTCATGAATTTCTTCTTGATTTTTCTTCTAAGTGCTTCTGCTCCTTGAAGGTACTTCTGAAGTCTTGTTTGGCTAAGTCCTTCATTGGTCTTCTAGCTCCATATTGAAAATCCTAAGTGTCTAGTGCATAGCACTTTTACCAAAATACTAAGTTTGAAAATAATCCTATCTTAGAGAAAAATAATGGAGGAGTTTTCCTATGAGGAATAAAATATGTTATGCATGAAATGCAAATTTTAATCAGAAGAAACACCATTCCAATTTTTATGATATTTATGAAGTATGCATTAGTCTATAAATGCAATTTAATTAATTTCTATTTTTACAAAATATAAATAAAGTAATAAATATAAAATTAATGTTTTATGTGATTAAATTTTTATAAGAAAATTTTATAAATAGTGTTAATAGACAGGGTGTATTTAATTAAATTTATAGCAATTTGATTTAATCAAAAATAAAATTTCTAATAATAGTTATGTCAAAAATAGTCAGACTATTCAAATTAAATATATAACTATCAAATCATTCAAATACTACTCAAAATTCTTTTATAACAAATGCATCATTTTAAAAATATTCCAAAGTCTCTAAAACAATTTTATTTGCAATTTTTGAATTTACGGATTTAAAGTTATGACATAAATACTCAAATTCACCATTTGAAATTTGAATATTTTTAAACTAAGTCAAGTTTGAAATTTAATAGATCTAAAATATGCTACATGTCAAGGGCTTTCCAAAAATATAAAATTTGTCAAATTTGGAGTTGTGGTTAAAAAATTATGAAGGTTTAAATATGCAGGGGCTTTTCTACAAAAGTGCCAAATCGGTTGACTGGGCGCTGAATGGATCTGACGTGGCCGCTGACTAAGCACGCTGAGTCAGCGCTGACGTGGATAAGTCAATGGATCTGGGCCGTCAGATCTGGATCTGGCGGTCCAGATCTGTCTGTACCGGTTCGTTTAATGAATCTAATCCCGGTCGTAGATTTCAGATCGGACGGTTCTGGGGCCATGACCAGAGAGTGGCGGCGCTAGGTTACCGGAGACCTCGCCGGAGACGATGCACGCGGCGGCGGCGCAACGGCAACAAACGTTCTATGACATCTAGGGGGTACTGGAGGGAGCGGATCATACCAAAATGAAGAGGAGGCCGTGGCGGTCTAGATGGCGAGGCAGTGGACTTCGAGACGCCCTCGTCTATTGACAGTGGCTCGTCGGAGTAGAGGATGGCGGCGGCGAGGTCCTGTCGATGACGAGAACGGCGTTCTGGTGCGCGAGAGGAAACCCGACCAATTGAGAAAGATGCACACGGTAAAAATAAAGAGCAAAGGAGAAAGGAAAGAGCTCGGCAGGTCTTGTACTCGCCGGAGTTGGAGAATTTCACTGGCGGCGACGATTTTGGACAGCCTTGGGGCGCTCGGGCTAGGGTTCTTCGGGAGAAAAGGTGGCGGAGGCGCTGGGGGTTTTAAAGGCAGAACGGGGGAAACCAAATCGCGCTAATCTCGCCGGATTTGGGAGAGGGATCAGAGGCGGATTTCTCGGGCAGAGGTTGAAGATGGGCTGACGTCAGCATGACGTCAGCAATTTTTCTTTTTCTTTTTCTGATTTTTCATTTTATTAATATCTTTTGATTTTAGTGTCCAAATCATGTCAAATTAATTTCTGTAAATTTGTAAAATTCTTATCTATGCTTTAAAACATTAGTGGGTATGTTTTGAAAACTTTTAAATATTAATAATTTTGAATTATTCATAAAATGCAAATTTGTCCATTTAGGTCAACTTTGAAATTAGTAATTTAATAAATTCATTTTAGGTCAATAAAATTTATTAAATTACCCACATTCAAATATGTTTTAATTTAAGATATTTAAACTCATATTCCAATATTAAATAAATTTTGGCTTTAATAGATTATTAAATAACATATCACAACTATTTCTAATGAAAGAGAAAATGTAATGTAATCATTTTTAATTCAAATTATTTTGTGCCGCATTATATTTTATATTAAGATAATTCATTTGAAAACTTCATAACAACTTTGGAAAAGATTTTAGATTTATTTCATTTATATAGAATATATATTCATGAAGATCATTTTATGTTTGTAAATAAATCAAAATCATTTAAGCTAATGAAATGATTATTTGGATAATTCATTAATTATATAATCTATGAAGTTTTAAAGTTATGAATTGTAAACATATAATTTTCAAAACTATAACTTGAATTTAGTTAAATGAATGAAAACCATTTGGCAAATATACCATTTTAAATAGTCTTGAATTTATGAATAGATATGGCTAAGTGGTTGAAATTACTTTCTTACAAGGAAACTATTTTATTAAAATGAAATGGTTTGAAGTTTATAAAACAATTGTCAAATTTACATATTAAGGTTTTTGAAATACAATAAGAAATGTAATGTTTAACTAGAAATAAGTTTTGAAAATAATGTTAAACTGAGATATTTGAAATATTAAACTCTTAGAATATGTTTGAAATTTTTAATAGTTGGTTTTCTTATGTATTTTAATATTTTATTTTAATCAAAACAAAAGTTTTAAATTTTAGTGATTTTTGAACATTATAAAATTTTGGGATGTTACAGTTTATTTCTTTTATAAATTTCATATAGCCAAAAATAAAAAAATTTAGCCCATATTTACAAACTTGACATCAAGTGTCAAATTTCTATTTAAGCAATATTTCAAAATTTGGAGTTTTTATAAGTGTTCAAAACATGCCCACAACTGGATTAACACAAACATATTGTTTTTTTTTTAAATTTAGAAATCTATTTTGCTTCAATTGGACACTTGAAACAAAAGATATGAAATAAATAAGAAAAATCAGAAAAAGAAAAAGAAAAATTGATGACATCAGCGATGACGTCATGGTCGTCTTCAACCTCGCAATAACGCACGTGAACGCTCGAAACGGCCGATTCAATCGTTTTGATTGTGGGAGTTTTACTCCACCATTTGATGCACTGTTTGCTGCTATTTGAAGCCTTTGGATCCCACCTCATTTTCCCCCTAAAAGCCGTCTCCAAAATGCTCCCAGGTCCGCGCATTTTCTCGCCGGAGTTGCTTCGGTTGCGGCCGAGTTTATTCGATTCCGGCGACGTGAGGAGGCAATTGAGCCTGATACCTTCTTTATCCTCTACCCCGTACTTCGCACCTCCTGTCGCCCTCCGCGAGCCCGGGGTGGCACCGAAACGAGCGATCGGCCCATGTCCGAAGCTCGCCGGCGCTCGAGCGTATCCGGCCGCTTCCCTACGGTGCTCCAGGATGCGCTTGTCAACGCCAACACGTCCCGTGCCTCTGCCATGTCGATATGCACGCCGTTGTCTCCTTCCCAATGCGAGGGGACCATCGAAGGAGCCTCCCCGACAACCACCTGCGCTGGCGCCACCATCTTCATCATCTCCGGCGAGGTTCCGCCGCCACTTTCTGGCCAGATCTGCAATCTTCTGTCGTGATTAGAACCCTGTAATTCGAATCGGAACTTTAGATCTAGCCCTTCCAATCTGGATCTGACGATCCGGATAGAATAGAGCCGAGCTGAATAGAGCCAAAGCTCAAGCCTAGCATAACCGAGCTGAGTCCAACCAATCGGGAGCTGCCATGTCACCCTGCCTATTTTCTGTTTTATTATCCGAAAAGTATTTAAATGACTTTTTACAGAAAAGCCCATGCAACTAGAATGGTTATAAGTTTTTAACCACAAATCCAAATTAGAAAATATTTATATCATTGAAAAGCCCTTGACTTGTAGAATCTTTTGGCTCTGCTATTTTTATGTTTTGAGATAGTTTAAATTATTCAATTTCAAAATGTGTAATTTGAGTAATTTTAGCATATCTTAAAATCTATAAGTCCAAAATTTGTAAATAAAATTGTTTAAGAAACATTAGAATATGTGTGAATATGTGTAATATTATGCCTCTATTAAAACAATAATTTTTTAGCATTATTTTGAAGTTTTAACAATCATAGGTTTAATTTGATTATTTTTATAGAAAAGAAATGACGCCTCCCACCTCCCCACCTGGCGACTCCAAGGGCGATGACGCCGCCGCCACCATCTAGGGCCCCTCCGGCGGTCCTTCTTCGAGGATTAGCGGGATGGATCCTCTTAATGATCCTTCATCCATCGCTCATTCATTGGATTTTTCCATCGGTCATCGTTTTCGATCTAAGGTTCGTGATTTCTTTTCCATCTCTGTCAGTCCGATCTCCGCCTCCCACCGGTTCTACCTAGTGGTTTCTTTTGGCCGCGCCTCTTTCCGTTTGGATCAGATCAATGTCAGTCTGGCCCTCTCGGCATCTTTGGGGGTTGCTTTTGATGAGATTGGCACGACCCGTTTGGCAGATCGAGTTTTTAAGTTTGCAGTCAGTTACTAAGCTGTGCGTTTCATGATCCATAATTTGAGATCTATCAAGTGTACTCAGTTTATTTGTTACTTTCATCTCTGGGGTAAAGGAGGTCCGAACTGGCAGCGGGAGGAGCAGCGTTGGTTAATTGAATCATCTTCTGAATGGTCCACTCAGGGAGTTTCACGTCGATCTCGTTTTGCTTCTGAAAACCATGCACTACCCCATGATCCTCGTGTTTCTAAGGTTTTCAATCGGCTCCATTCTCAGCTTGCACCTCCTCTGATTGACCCGATATCTACCGTTCTGACGGGGGCAAACTCAATTCCGCTTGGAGTTAGGTCACTTGATCAGGATAATCGATCGAATTGCATTCTGCCTACTCGCACAGTTCATCAGGAGAGAGATCTGCTTGAGCGGGAATCGCGTGTTTTGTTTCTCAATCAGTTACCTAGACTACAATGGTTGCCTGTTTCTCGGCCCGATACGACTAAGTCCCTTGTTGGCCCATCTAGCCCTTCTCTGGCAGCCCATCTGGCCTCTCAGCCAAACGTGTTAGCAGCGGATTCTTTTTGCTCCCGTTGCCTTGATTACCGCCACTTAAGGATTCATTGCACTAATCAGATTCGTTGCCGATCTTGTTGGAATTATGGTCACCTTGCAAAATTTTGCTTTTCCAAGCATATCTATAAAAGGAAATATCGGGCAGTCGCCAAACAGAACCCTTTTATTCCACCTGATACACAACTTGTCGACTCGTCTCCCCAGATTGAGAAAACCCTCGACCTTGCCACTGCTCCCTGTCACGGTGTCTCCGCTGCTCTGCTGACGCTATCCGTCGTCGGTGAAGCCATGGCTAACTACCCCTGTGATCCTATCCCTCACCTCCCACCAGGCTCTGGCATTATTCCTTTCAACAACCTCCGTCCGCAGCGTGGCTATGTTGTGCTTGGAGGCTCCTTCCCGGAGGTTAGTGGCGACTAGGCGATTATCAGATTGGAACCTGAACCTAGCTGGGATCAGTTCGAAGGTACCTATGCATTGCTTACTGCTTACTTCCATCAGAGAGGCTTTGATTTTCGCCAGATTAGTCGTTGTGCCATGGGAACTGCGTTGGTTCGCTTTGATGGTGTTATTGACAGAGATAGCGCTATTAGAAACAGCCCATACTTTATTGGTGATACTGTTCTTAGAGTGATTGAACATGATAAGGGATTGAATTTTCGGTCTGCAACCTTTACTCATGATGTGTGGATAATGTTACTGAATTTCCTGCTTGAATGTTGGAACTTAAACTCCATTGTTACTAAATTTGCACCCTACGGTCGTTTTCTAATCTGGAACCGTGATGAGGATAACAAAGCACGGATTCTGGTTAAGATTAGGGCGTTTGATCTTGAGAAAATTCCAGGCAGCATTGTGGTGATTCAAAACTTCAGTGCGGACGGTCAAGGAGGCAGCTGGTCTTGTCCCTGTCATCTGCTTAATACTCATATGCTTGGTGCTGGAGCTGGTGATGAGGACCCTCTCCCGTCTGACGGAGAGAATCCCCATCCTATTCCAATTGTGGTGGATGGGTTTTCTATGTGGCATGCTGAAAACGAAGGACCTGAACCTGCTGCTGTCCCAGTTCAGAATATCGACGACCCTGTTCTTCAGACACCTCCTCAGAGTCCTGTTGCCCATTTAAATGCTCAGGAGGGATTTGCACCGGAGATAGATCAAGAAGATGTGGTTCTTGTTCAGGAAGTGGTGTTGCAGGAGCATGACCCAGTGGAAGCTGTTGAGGATTTACCTGTTGCGGGCCCCAATGCCCAAGAGGTGTCTGCTGCTATTGAGGATGAACTTCATTTACCTGTTAATGTTGCAGAGCACTCTAAGGATGTTGCAGATTCTATTTCTGCTTCAGCACAGAATGTTGCAGATGCTCATCCTTTGCCTTCACAGAACTACCTTGCTGTAGTTCAGAATTTGCTAACCTCTATTACTGCCTCACCAACTGATCTCCTATCTGCTTTATCTGACAATATAGTTGTGGGCACTTCTTGTCAGATTGTCGAGGTGGAAACAGATGGGTCTTCTCAGAGCAAATACTTTCTTCATAGCAACACAAAAGCTGCCAATCCTAAACCTTCTTCTTCGGTGCAGCTAACTGAACTAGAGGATGAGGGAACTGTTCTGGTCCCTGCTTCTGTCTCTGTCAGGAAGAGAAAGTGTAAAGCTCCTTACACTACTGAGCTAGTTAGGAGGAGCTCCAGGTTAGCTAAAATCAAGGATGGATTCAAGGATGCCAAAGATGCTGAGGTTTATGCCAAAGAACATGTGAAAAAATACACTGCCTCTGTCATTGATTCTGAAGCTGCCACACCTCCTCACTTTCCTATTGATCTATTGCAGTCCATTGCTACTGGGCCCTACCAGATGCATCGTGACGATGTTCCTGATGATCATCTCAACTATGATAGTACCAATGATAATGTGGAATGAAGCTTCTTCATGCTGGGGTCTGATCCTTTCTGACGAGCGCAGTCAGATTGAAAGGATCTATTTTGTGGTCTCTTTTGTTCTGAATTTTAAGAGTCAATGGCATGTAATAAGACTGTATTTGGCTTTATGTTGCGCAGTGAACACCTGTCTCGTGTCTGTGTGTGGTGGCAGTTCTGTGATGCTGTATGGGGATCATGTGTTATATCAATACTCGTTGTCTCACTCTACTTTGTCGGTGACTAGTTGGTGTTCTGTTATCCTTATCTGGCAGTTATGTTTTTGGTGGTCTTGCTGTTTTTCATGTTATGGGCATTTTAGGCTCTGCGTTTTTTCCTTGTTCACATGCCTTTGCTATCTTACATGCAAACTGAGCTTTTTAATTCTGCTCAGTGCTCACTCACCTGCATTGGTTTTTAATGAGTAGAAAATGGATTATCTTAGACTGGAATTTACGGGGGATTAATTCCCAATTGAGGTGGAATGACATCAGACAAAATATAGAGGAATCTAATTGCAACATCTTGTGTTTCCAAGAAACTAAAAGAGAGAATTTTGTCCTATCTTATATCAGAAACTTTGCGCCACGGCGTTTTGATCAGTTCATCCACTCTCCGTCTATCGGTAGTTCTGGTGGTCTGATTATTATCTGGAACAGTCATGTCTTCACAGGGCAACAGATTAGTACCTCTCGTTATCATATCATAGTGGAATTCTCTTGTAATATCAGTGGTCATATCTGGTATCTTACTAATGTTTATGGACCCACCCAGCCTGACGAGAGATCCTTTTTTATCAATTGGCTGCTTAATCTAGATTCCTCCCCAATGGATAATTGAATTATTATGGGTGATTTTAATCTGGTTCGAGGTCCAGAAAACAGAAACAGGCCAGGTGGAGATGTTAACAACATGATTGCTTTCAATAGACTGATTAGCCATCATGATCTGGTTGAAATTCCTTTGAAAGGTCGAGCATTTACTTGGAGTAATATGCAAAACCCACCACTTTTGGAAAAGCTTGACTGGGTATTTACCTCTGCATATTGGACATCAAACTTTCCAAACACTTTGGCTAACCCTCTTGCTAAATTATCTTCAGATCATGTCCCAATGCAAAATCAGATAGGAATTGACATCCCTAAATCAAGGATCTTTCGGTTTGAGGAGCAATGGATAAATTTTCATGGTTTCAAGGAGACCATCACACAGAATTGGCATAATCCCGGCCACTTCAAAAATGCTGCTCAGGATATAACTGCCAGACTAAAGCATCTCAGATATGGGTTAAAAAAATGGAGTAAAAGTTTATCTCAGCTAAACAAAATTATTGATTCTTGTTGATTTGTGCTTGCTATGTTAGATGGTTTGGAAGATCAAAGGAGGCTATCCATTCCTGAAGTCAATTTCAGGAAAACTATTAAGACCCATCTCTCAAAGATCCTAGAGGCCAAAAGAATCTATTTGAGGAATAGGGCTAAGATTAGATGGGCTAAACTTGGTGCTGAGAATACCAAATTTTTTCACACCTTTGCAACTAAAAGCTTCAGAAATAATTTTATTGCCAATATTACTACTGATGATGGTCATAGTGTCTGCGATCATGAGGATAAGGCAGCTATTTTGTGGCATGCTTTCAAGAAGAGAATTGGGTGTTCTGATAACCCTGAGATGTTGTTTGATCTTCTGAACCTAGTGGTGCCTAACAGCCTCATTGATTTTTCTGCTTTAGAAGCTCCTTTTACTCAATCAGAGATTGATGGGATAGTCAAAGAGATGCCTACTGACAAGTCTCCTGGACCTGACGGTTTTAATGGAGCATTCCTGAAAAATAGCTGGGATACTGTGAAGGAGCAGTTTTATTACCTTTGCTTCAAGTTCTATGAGGGTAATTTGGATATCACTAGCATTAATTCTGCCTTTATCACTCTGATCCCCAAGAGATCCAATCCTGAGGGGGTTAATGATTATAGACCAATTTCTTTAGTGAGTATCACACTTAAACTTATCACCAAGCTCTTGGCCAATAGAATGCAGAAGGTGATTGTTAGAGCTTTACATAAAAATCAGTACGGTTTTATTAAGAGCAGAACCATACAAGACTGTCTTGCTTGGGCTTTTGAATATATCCACCTTTGCCATAAGTCAAAAAAGGAAATCATTATCCTTAAGCTTGATTTTGAAAAAGCTTTTGATAAGGTGGAGTATAGTGCTATCCTTCTTATGTTGAAACATATGGGATTCGGGGAAAAATGGATCGGCTGGATAAAATCCATCTTATACTCTGCTTCTGCTAGTGTTCTCTTAAATGGTGTGCCGGGGAAAAAATTATTCTGCAAACGTGGTGTCAGGCAAGGTGATCCCCTTTCACCTCTTCTTTTCGTTTCTACTACCGAGCTCTTGCAGTTTGTTATTAATGAGGCCTGGAGAAATGGTGATCTGGATTTACCTCTTGATAGCTCATTTGGTTTGGACTACCCAATTATACAATATGCAGATGATACACTGCTGATCATGCCAGCTTGTAATATTCAGTTAAACAGACTCAAAGTTTTGCTGGATAAGTTCTCCTCCTCAACTGGTTTAAAGGTGAATTATTCAAAGTCCTCTCTGGTGCCTATTAATATTTTGGAACAACAGAGTCAGGAACTTGCTCAGACCATTGGCTGTCAGGTTGAATCCTTACCTTTCACCTATATTGGTTTACCACTAGGCACTACTAGGCCTAGGATGGAGGATCTGCTTGGCATTATACAAAGAATTGACAGAAGACTGGTTGGGATTGCTGATACACTCTCATATGATGGTAGACTTATTGTTGTTAAATCTATTATATCAGCCATCCCGAATTTTGCAATGTGCACCTTAAAGCTGCCTCTGGGTTTTTTGGATTATGTGGAAGGAAATACAAGAGGTTTCTTCTGGAGAGGAAAGGATATTCACAAAAAAGGAAAATGTCTGGTTAAATGGGATACAGTATGCAAACCTAAAAAGGCTGGAGGCCTTGGTGTTCTAAATCTGAGAACTCAGAATTGTGCCTTGTTATTAAATCACCTTTTTAAGTTTATGAACAAGGTAGATGTGCCATGGGTTCACCTCATTTGGCAGGCACATTATGCTGATGGCAAGGTCCCTCAAAATTCTAATGCTTGTGGTTCATTTTGGTGGAAGGATTGCTTGACACTACTGACTACCTTTTTGGAGTTAGCTTCAGTTAAACCTGGTGATGGTAGTACTATTCGGCTGTGGTTTGATAATTGGTCGGATGACCTCTTGCGAAATAAGATGCCCCATCTTTGCTCATTTGCGAGGAGTCAGGAGATTACCTTAAAACAAGCTTTTGCTATATTCAGCGATGAGAATATCTTTGATATGTTTCATACTCCTATTTCTCCTATAGCAGCTCAACAATGTGTTGACCTTCAGTCTACTCTACTAAGTAGAGATGGCATATCTGCCCCTGATCAGTGGTTGCTCTCATCCTCTCTCAAACCTTATTCCAGCAAACGGGTCTATGCTAGACTTTCACCTCCAGGTCTGGCTCCTATACCCATGAGTTGGATATGGAAATCCTGTGTTCTCCCAAAGCATAAAATTTTCTTTTGGTTGCTCCTACAAGATAGGTTGAACACAAGGGAATTGTTGGCAAGAAAGAATTTCATCATTGAATCTTATGATTGCATTCTTTGCTCTGACGGTGGTTCTGAGGATTACATACACCTTTTCTTTGACTGTGATTTCAGCCGTAATTTCTGGTGGAAGCTTAATATTGAGTGGAATGCTGATCTTGATTTGATGCTTATGTTGATGGAAGCCAAACAAAGATACAATTTGATTTGCTTCAAGGAATCACTCATTGTTGGATGCTGGGCGATCTGGACGCACAGAAACAAAAATATTTTTGATAATCAAGAGATTGACCTGGATGTTTGTTTCCAGGATTTTGTTTGTTGTTTTACGAGGAGGAAGTGGTCCTTTAACTCCTCCTGGAATTGCCCACAAAGACGTCCTATTAGCTCTTGCGTGACAAGATTAAGTCATTTCTCCAAGGAGTCGCTAATCGTCTTGTACTGGATGTCTTCGGTCTTGGGTTCAGTCTGGCGCCCGTGTTGAATAAGGCGAACTCCCCATAAGTCATCTTTGTTGAAGTGCTTCAGCTGACTTGCCTTGATGATGGGTGCTGGAAGCGCCAGTATTTGCACTAACTCCAGAAGTTATATTCCAAAACGCATGTCCTTGAAGTCCTCCGCGGTTTGATACATGAAGAACGACATCTTAAGTTATAAGAGTAAAATTATCAAATAAGAAACATAAGGCAAGAAGTACTAGTCATGATGTGCAAAATACTTAGAGAAAATACCAGTTTTACTCTACAAGGTGATCAACATTATTAACAACTCTTCGTAAATTGGATATTCACTATAGTGAGAGAGATAGACACCCGGCCAGCCACTTATAATTGTGGAACAGGTCTCATGTACGCGGACATGTAAGGTTAGTCTCCGGGCCACTTCATCTCACTATGCCGCTAGGATCCAACATACTTCAAAGATGGAAATATTATGATCAAAAAGGGGCATAACCAATCCTAAGGGCTCAAACCTAGAGGCAACTCTTTGCTATGATACCATTTTGTAGTGCCCCAACTTTTAATAAAGATGGAACACCTATGTTAAGTGCCAGTCCCTGGATCACTGCCAGCACCACAATACAAAATATAAAGTATCATTGCATAAGTATCAAATTAGTACAACGAGATCCAAAAATAGCCATGTATAGCTTTATTACAAGGTGCATAACCACGAAGGCTAGGTAGAATATTCATAGTGAAGGAGATATGCCCTTGAGGCAAAAAAATAAGTAGTATTTATTGCATTATCTCATAAGTTTATAATAAGTTTGTTTATTATGCTATACTGTATTAATCGGAATTATTAATACACGTGTGATACATAGACAACCAGGTCCCTAGTAAGCCTCTATATGAGCTAGTCCATTGGGCAACAGTTGATCGAGATTCCCGATCAAGGACAATGACGTCGGTTGACAGTGGGCTCATCTTATTAGTTGAATAAGATGATGGACATACGCAAAGTATTGCAATAAGATCGTATTACGATGTTTGTCATTTGCAATAGATAAGAATATGATAGCTTATTCCTTAGACCGTGAGACCGTACTTATTGATGCTTTGTAGGGGTGCTTTGAGAGCACCAAACGTTGTGTCTTATATAGCATGACAATAACGGTGTCCATCTTGGGTATTCTAAAAGAGCATCGAGACGTAAGGATCAAGAGCGGGATTTGTTCATTCTTGTAATGGAAAGATACTCTGGGCCCACTCGGTGAGATTACATCTATATAGCTGCGCAGCTTATGACTAGGTCATGGAGATGTAATATCAAAGACGAGTTAATGACCTTTGTCGGTAACGAGATACAACAAAGACATCGGTGTGTCTACGATCATATCTCGGACAAGGGAGTATCGCAGAAACAAAGGGAATGAATATCATATTTATGGTTCAACGACGATATTCGTAGAATGCATAGGGGCCGTCATATACATCCAGGTATCCCTGACGGTCATCGGTGAGCGGAGTGTCTCGACCATGTCAGGAGTGTTCTCGAACCGTAGCGTAACAAACTTAAGGTCTTAACGACACCAGGAGATAAGTTCTGGAATAATATGGGATTTTGTTGGAGAGAGAGAAATGATCTGGAAAGAGTTCCAGTGGTCCGGAAGGAGTTCCGGGAAGGTCTGGAATGGTTCCAGGGATGTCCGAAAGTTGTTCGGGTGATTCGGAAATTGTTTCGGAGTCACGGGATATTAAATAGTATTTAAATATTAATTATGAATTAATTATATTTTATATTAATTTAATATTAATTAAATAAAGGAAAAGGGGGGGCTCCCACCTACATGGGCCCTAAGGGGGCCCAAGAGGGGGAGCCGCACCACCATGGGGGGAAGGGGCTTGGGCCCCCAGTCCAACTCGGACTAGGGGGTTCGGCCGAACCCCCCTCCCCCTCGTATTCCTTTAGTCCTACATGGGGGAGGTAAGGTGTTTGCACACCCCCTCCCCCCTTTGTATAGCAAGGCATATTAATTGGATTAATTACAGAAAAATTTAATTAATTGTATAGCAGGCCGGCCGAGTTGCTTCTCCGCCCGTTTTGCCCCCTCTCTCCACCTAAGCTATACCGCCGGGCGCCGTTGCCCTGCGGGATTCCAGATAAGATCTACCCCTGCGATTTTAGTTGGATCTGAATGACCGGGGGTTGTCGTTAAGCTCCGTATGTTTGCAATTTCTCGGAGGCAACTCTTTTGAGGAGCCTAGGCGACGTCGTCTCGCCCCCTGCATCCGCCGCACCGCCTCCCCCCCTTTGCCGCCGGTGCACCCCCCCCCCCCCCCCCTTGCGCCTGCGCCTCTCCATCTTCCGCCCGAAGCCCGTCGACGCAAGTCATCGTCGACACCCCGGCATCATCGTCTACGTCATCGCGGCAAGTTATCCGCGACCTCGAGGTCGGCTACTCACAACTTCATCGTCAACGCTTGTGCGGGAGCGTAATCCCTGCTATCGGTCTACATGGAGGTAATGTAACCCGTTCCGCCACCGTTATCGCATGTACTAGATAGATAGATCCTGGCTAAGTTAGGGTTTCATACGCTAGAAAATTATTGTTTTCTGCACCGTAACCCCTTCAGTGGTATCAGAGCCGATCTATGCGTAGTACTGCTGGTACGGTTAGATCTCATGTTGAATGAGGACGTCTTTCTTGTATTTGCTACCCTCTAGAGTGCACTTGCAATGCCTTCGGTATTGAGTTGATAAAGCGGCCCGGACCGACTTTACGCGTACGCTTACGCAATACTGGTTCCACTACTGACATACAGCTTGCACCGTATCTGTGGCTGGCGGGTGTCTGCTTCTCTCTCTCTAGTCGGCAAAGCATTTTCAATGGAGGGACCGAAAGGGATGCTTAAACATGCAATTATACGATCGACGTTGTGGTACAAAGTTCGTAGGTAGGGAAGCGATTCTCTTACGAATAAGCCTATATGTCACGTAAACTTGCAAAATTACATAAAGCTAGAGGCGTCTAACTTTGTTTTGCAGAGGCGTTATTTTATGTGACATGGTTACGGTAAGTTTGTTATTACTCGTACTGTCGGAGGCAATGGAGGGCTCCGTAGACTCGGAGCCATGCCGGGGCGCCGGGGGCCAGGCACATGGCGCCATGAAGGTCCAGGCGCATCGACCATGTCACATCGCACTTCATTGCATCATTATTGTGTGATGTTGTGTGTGCATCCTATTGATTGCTTATATGCTAGATATAGAACGGTAGCATCTCGAATAGGATGATCCCTAACAAATACCAAAACTGTGTTCTCCCTCGTTGCGCTCCACCAAGAAAGTTCTACGTTATGAGGAAGGCCGTGATGATCGGGTGTCACACATCTCGTCGTTCGCATACAGTGGGTGTAAGCCATGTTGCACGCGCAGGGTCTTCGAGGTTTGATTGGCGAGCCTAGCATATTCAGAAATATGGCCTCGGAACACGGGAAGATCGAAAGATCGAGCACGACTAACAGAGTTGTTGTGATCGACATTTTATGTCCACCTTTGAAGCTGTGCTGCCGGCCGTGATGATCGGGGGTGGTGTGGTTGATGAGGGTCATGTAATCGCCATCATTATTTTGGGGATAATAGTTTTGATGTGGTGTGTTTTGATAATGTGATTATAAAACTAAAACTCACCTATATATTATAAACTTAACCTTACCTCTTTTACGATCACATCTGTAGACTACGCAACTATACTTCGGTTACTTCCTCAAGAGCCCGGATTCTACCTTAGAAGCCGACGGGTCCAACTTCATCAGCTGGTACATTGTTTTTAGAAACATTCTCCAAACACAACAAACATCCTATATGTCCTAGAACATTAGTTAGGAGTTAGACTAGATGATTCTGCTAGCAAGGAGGAAGATGATGAGTTCCGTAAGCATCATGATATTTTCATGGAAGTGAAGGTCGTCATGAGCGTATGCCTAGCACCAAAGTTGAAAGTTGTTTCAACACATGGAGCCATATGTCGTGATTGATGCGATCAAAGGTCACTTCAAAGACGAATTGAGTCTTGAGCAGTTCAGACAGCTTAGAAAGTTCCGGACCATTCACATGGGGAGCATACCTGTCTGGATACTCAATTGAAGAAGTTGTATGACATCTACTTCAGGCTTACGAATATCTACGATTTCTAGATAGCAAACTCCAGTGCAATAGAGATTGCGCTTTGCCTCCTAGCTGTGAATAGCATGTGCGTGAATATGCTATAGAGACACGATGAGCTTCTTCACGTTCGTGAACAAGTTCTAATCTCTAAAAGTTGGCTCCATCGAAGAAGAGTTCTTCGTCGCTACGGGTATATTTGATATACGAAGATATAAATGTATTCTTCTCATACTTGATGAAAAGTATTTTATACTTGGTCAATTTATGAAACAGTCCCTGATTATCACAAGTATGCGCCGAAGGGTGACGTGACAGTGCACAAGTGATGGCAAGTTCATGGCCAGTAGTTCTCACGCCCTCGACATATCATATTAGTTATCATCAATAGTTTTTTATATGAAATTTTGTAATAGCGAGAGTGTGATCTAGTTTGGTGTCTTGAATCTTACAAGACATAATTATTCATATAGAACAAAAACTGGTGTGAAACAAAGTAGTTGTTTCATATCATGAGTAATTTGCATCACATCTCAATTACATTGTGCGTATGATATACATTTATAATAGCGGGAATGATAAAATTATGTGTCCAAAGAACAAACACCATCGAATTTAGTCATAAAGGCAATGAAAGAAGTAATGGATAATTTTGGTCCATTTAAGTATTTCGAGTGCCGAATTGATTAAGTTTGAAATGAAGTATTGAAGTAGCAATACAAGAGGAAATTAATTTAGAGTCATTTTTAATGATTAATTAATGGTGTTTTAGCTTGATCTGAATTCTTATATGATTACGGGTGAATAGGAGTATTTCCCTGATACATCATAAGTCTGAAATTAATTTGATAAGAGATCAAATGGGGTTTTTCAGAAGAAAGATTAGTGAATATTGTATTCACAAGATTCGATTAAAGGACAATATTTTGAATTATGTTTTCAACACAAAAATATGGGGCATTATAATCATACTCTATTTCAAATAAAGTGTGGTCTATTAGAATCTGTCTTAGAATCTTCTAATATGTTCGAAACATTATAGTTGATGTCCACTTTAGAAAATAGATATTTCTCTCAACGAGAATTCGTGTGATCGACAATAGTGTCGTAATGTATATGATTATACGATAATTCGGAATATACATGAATAGTTCTTTGTAGATTGCTCGCATTGGATGGGAGTGTATTCCAAAACCAAATAGAAACAAAACTTGGTTTGTTGTCTATGTAATTCCTAGGAAAATAAGATTTTTCGAATTATGGTTTATGTGTTGGAATTAGAAGCTTGAAATAAGGTGTCAGACCTATATTCATAAAAGTAGAATATTGGAAGGTGTTCCAAAGGGTATATGTCTACAAATGAAAATTTGGTGATTAAGAGTGAGGTAGACTAGAAAATTGTTTTCTGCTTGCAATCCTCTTCATAAAGATCATAATATTTTCATGAAAGAAGCTTCTAAATAATGTGATGTTATGTTTAATATTGCTGTCAGGTCACAGCATGATATTAAGTATTTCAGATCTTGTTGAGAGATCAAGGTACACTTTATGAATACAAAGAGAGTTGAGAAAATATCAGAATACGAACTAAGGCTTTTCAGCCTGAAAATCCAAGTTGCATTTGAGAGGATTCAAATAGTAATTGTTGCTACAATTCTTATTAGAGGAATAAGATTGTTTAATCATCATATAAAGTGTTATATGAGAAATGTGACTATAAGAAAGACGTGGAAGCATGTCTTGTCAAGAAATGTGTCTTGGACAAGATCAAATTTGTTGACTACATTTATGTAGACATGCTTGAAGTCTGAGGGATTTGTATTAATGTAATACTGTAGTTTGTATTGAATTCGAATTGATAATAGATCAATGATTTTGGTTTGATCAAAAAGTCGTTTTCAGTGGGAGTCAAAGTTAGTTTACTTAGGTGGAATATGTAAAGGACATATTTTTGAGTGGGAGCTTAGGAACTCAAATATGTGGATGACACGTTTTTGAGTGGGAGCTCGTGTTCTCAAATATGTGGAGACATAATTTGAGTGGGAGCTGAATTCATCTTGTGTAAATGACACATTGTGAAATTGTACCAGTAGAATAGATGAGAAGGATGAAGTTGTGAAACTATTTGGAAATTAGTGTCTATTTGGAATAGAACGGGAATTTTTAATAGTTAGTCGAGTTGTTTTGGATTATGTCTGAGGAGTCAGAATAGAATCAAAAGGATGGTCCTTTGAAATCCAATTGATCATTAAGAGTAATGATACACGGTAGTAATGGTTGTGTGACATGTTGGTATATTATGTAATATTAGACATCATACAGAAACCATATTATCTGCTCGATGAAATATAACCGATGTTCTTAAGAAAAGAACAGTGTAAAAGTAAATTAGGAATTTACTAGAAGTAGAAGTGCGTTAGTTTATGGATTGACATTAGAATGTCAAGTTTTCTACATTGGTGTGAAAGTATGTAGATATCGCGAGTTTGTAATTGTTACAAGGGGCTCATGGTGACTGAGTGTGTTTTTGTAGGCAGTTATCTGGTTGGAATAATCAGAGTATGCGGTGGGAAACAGAAGTCTCACTTAGTTACGGTATTTGCATGTATGTGATTGGATAACATGGTGATATCGAACAAGTTGATATGAATGAATCGCAATAGTATGCACAATCATGTATTATGCAGATTGTCAGAGTAACACTCTTCCACAAGTAAGCATTATCAAATGATTCTTATTTGATAAGGGGTTTTGATAAAGTAAAATGCAGCTAGTTTATTTGTACTCTAGTGCAAGTGGGAGACTGAAGGAGATATGCCCTAGAGGCAAATAAATAAGTAGTATGTATTGCATTATCTCATAAGTTTATAATAGGTTTGTGTATTATGCTATAACTGTATTACTCACATTCAAATATGTTTGAATTTAAATTATTTAAACTTATTTTGCTGAAATCATTCACCTTTATTTGGCATAATAGTAGAATAATAGAATATAAATATTTTTAGAGCAATATGAAATATAATGGATTTTAAATTTAAACCCTTTGAGATTTAATAAAATGATGAATGATGAGATGCATGTATGCATGAATGCAATGCTTAAATTATCTTTTCTAAAGCAAAATACTTAAATGTTTTCAAAAGTTTCAAATTTTAGTGATTTTTAAACATTTCAAAATATAGGGATGTTACACCTTCTCTTCAACATCCTGGATTATGTCAGGTCCAAAGAAACTCCGTTCCCCTACACCACTCCACAACAATGGGGTAGTGCATTTCTTTCCATATAAAGCTTCAAACGGTGCCATCTCAATGTTGGCTTGGTAACTGTTATTCTAGGAGAACTCAACGTAAGGTAGATTATCATCCCATCTAGATCCATAATCGAGTGCACAAGCTCTTAACATATCTTCTAGAATCTGATTAACTCTCTTAGTCTGACCATATGTTTGCGGATGAAAAGCCGTACTGAATTCCAATCTGGTTCCTAGTGATTCATGCAACTGATTCCAGAAATGCGACGTGAACTGGGTTCCTCTATCGGACACGATACTCTAAGGAACGCCATGAAGGCACACAATTCCCTTCATGTAAATATCAGCTAACTTAGCACTGGTATAAGTGGTCTTCACGGGTATAAAGTGAGTTATTTTTGTTAGACGACAAACAATACACAAATAGAATCATACCCTGATTTGGTCCATGGTAATCCTGTAATGAAATCCATTCCAATAGAATCCCACTTCCAGTCCGGTACTTTCAGAGGTTGTAGAAGTCCTGCTGGCTTCTGATGTTCTGCTTTTACTCTACTTCATACATCACTTGCGATATATTATGCTATTTCCCACTTCAGAATGTTCCACCATCCTTCACATCCATATACATCTTGGTATTTCCTGGATGAATGGAATAAGGTGTCTCATGGGATTCTTGCAGAATTAACTTCCTAAGATCAGGGTCATTGGCCACACACACACGTTTTTCGAACCACGAGGTTCCTTGCTCATCTTCGTGGAATCCCTTAGCTTTTCCTACTCTCAGATTGACTTTGATTTCGTCTATATCCTTGTCTCCCTTCTGAGTTTCGCGTACCTTGTCTATCAGAGTTGGTTGTACTACTAATGAGGCCACAAAAACTTCTGATACTACTTCCAATTTGAGGTCCTTGAATGCCTTGCATAAATCCTCGGGTATTTCTCCTGCCGTGAGGCCATTCACATACACCTTACGACTCAGGGCATCTGCTACTACATTAGTCATTCCCGGGTGATATTGTAGACTAATATCATAATCTTTGATAAGTGCCAACCATCTTCTCTGCCTCATGTTCAATTCCTTCTGAGTGAAAATATACTTCAAACTTTTGTGGTCTGTGAATACTTCACATCTTTTCCCCATCAGATAGTGTCTCCATGTCTTCACGGCATGTTCTACTGAGGCTTACTCGAGATCATGGGTAGGATAATTTGCTTCATGTTTCTTGAGCTGTCTGGAGGTATAGGATGCCACTCTGCCTTCCTGCATCAATACACTTCCAAGACCTTGGCGTGAAGCATCACAGTAGACTTGGAATTCCTTCTCTAAATCAGGTAAGCATAAAACTGGGGCTGAAAATAGACGTTTCTTCAATTCCTAAAAACTGGCTTCACAGGCCTCAGTCCACTCAAACTTCTTCTCCTTCAATAATTCTATCAAGGCCTTGGCAATTTTGGAAAAGTTTTCAATGAATCTTCGGTAGTATCCTGCTAAACCAAGAAAACTATGTAATTCTCCCACATTCTTTGGTGGCTCCCAATTGGTTACAGCTGAAACTTTTTCAGGATCCACTGCTATACCCTCCTAGGATACCACATGGCCTAGAAATCTGACTTGTTCTAACCTTGGGTTTTTTGGATGACTAAGTCTGTTGGAAAAAGGTACTTTCCAATCTTTAAGTCTAACTATCTACACCCATAATTTACTATCATTTCTCCTCCAGGTGAACTCGCTCTAATAGGTTATCCTATGCTTTCCTCAGATAGCCCATGTTTGTTTACAAAAGCTCTTGATATGTATGAATGCGATGCTCCAGTATCAAATAAGACTAATGCTGGAAAAGAATTGAGTAAGAACGTACCAATCACAGCATCAGGTTCATCATGTACTTCTTCCACATTGATGTGGTTCACTTGTCCCTTCTGGAAGGGATTGGGCTTGGAATTTTCATCAGCTTTCCTCTCTGGGCAGTCAGTTGCATAATGCTCCGTCTTCTTGCACTTGAAGCAAGTCACCTCAGACAAGTCTTTCTTCCCTTTATAGTTAGGACAGTGACGACCATTTCCATGATTATGGCCATGGTGATGGTTTCCCTTTGAATCCTCTGTTATTTCCTTTGTATCCTCCATTGTTTCCTTTGTACCCTCCATTGTTTCCTTTGTATCCTCCATTATGGTTATGACTATGATACTTTTGGCCACTAACGTTGTTGGAGTGATTCCATGGTTTATGCCCACTGCCTTCAAAGATGTGGTGCCTCTTGTGTGTTCCCTCAGAATGAACCTTACTTGCACTTAATTTCCTCTTCCTGTTCTCTTCCTTTCTTATGTTGTTGTCCAAAGTGATTGCTTGATCCAACAGAGCTTCATAGTTAGGAGCATAGGCTACAGACAAGGATATCTTCAGTAATCCCTTAAGTCCATTAAGGAATTTTTCTTTCCTCTTAGCATCAGTGTCAATGTCTTCTGGTGCATACCTTAATAGTGTGCAAAAGTCATCCATATACTCCTTCAGAGTTCTACCTCCCTGTCTCAAGCTGCGAAATTCTTCCTTTTTCAGATTCATTATGCCAGAGGAAATGTGAGCATTGCGAAAACCCTCCTTGAAAGCATCCCAAGTCATGCCCTCTAAAGGATGAGTCACTTGATAAGTCTCCCACCAAAGTGCAGGGGGTCCTTCCAGTAGGTGTGCGGTGAACCTCACTGTCTCTACCTCCGAACACTCACAAGTCACTAAGTCCTTGTTGACTGAGCGGAGCCAGTCATCAGCCACTATAGGTTCAGTAGCAGAAGATAACTTATTGGGGCTAAGCCTTAGGAATCTAGCAAGTCTGTCCACTTGGGGTGGTGGTGGAGGTGGCGGGTTGTTGTTGTTGTTGTTGGTTGCTGCAATGAACTGAGTCATCATAGTCATAAACTTAGCTTGAGCGGCCATCAGCTGCTGCATAGCATCGTTGTTGTCGAGATCACGACGTGGAGGCATTTGTCGGGTTTTTAGCATGGATGAGTAAAATATAGGTAGAACTAAAAGAAGGAAAATCCTACCCATGCACAAAACAATCAAGTCAAGCAATCAACAATCAATAAACAACTTAAAACTTTTCTTTCTTAGCAACTCGGAAAATAAGGCATTGTTGGTAGATTAAATAAAACGACAAAGTTTGCAAACCAAACATTGTAACATTATCATACCACAAGTTGGAGATCAATGTTTTAAAAACGACAAGGTAAACAAGAAATAAAACATGGTGGTCCAACTACTAAGTCTAGTTTTCGTCCGTGACATCTCCTTCATCTTGTTCGACTTCCTCGATGGTGATGCCTTCCTTCATGAGGATCTCCTTATACTCGCTCACTTCCTTCTCTAAGGCTTCATTCTTCTCCTGTAGCATTGCCTTCTCACAGCGCAAAGTCTCTATCACTTACTTCTCTAGGGCTTCATTCTTCTCATGTAGCATTCTCTTCTCACGGTGCAAAGTCTCTATCAGATCACGATCAGCCTCGAGCTCAATGTCGTTGCTCTAAATTTCATCCTTCAAGTCCTTTATCTCCTTGTTCTTGTCCCTAACTCTCTTCTCTTGATTTTGGAACTTCTTCTCTTGAGCCCTGAATTTCTCCTCTTGAGCGTTGGCCACTTCTTCTTGGGCGTCAATATTCTTTTGAGTCTCCTTGACTTGGGCCATTATTTCATCATTCTTCAGCAGCTCTTCACGTCTATCCTCTTGTAGCTGCCAGAGGTGAATTTCTAAGTCTTGAAGATATGGGTAAAAAGGATCTGGTTTGCTTTTGTCCTCCTCGTTTACAAGGAAGGGTATCCATTCATCATGTTTGCCTAGGATAGAAAAATAGTGGTCCTTTAACTCCTCCTCGAATTGCCCACAAAGACGTCCTATTAGCTCTTGCGTGACAAGATTAAGTCCTTTCTCCAAGGAGTCGCTAATCGTCTTGTACTGGATGTCTTCGGTCTTGGGTTTAGTCTGGCGCCCGTGTTGAATAAGGCGAACTCCCCATAAGTCATCTTTGTTGAAGTGCTTCAGCTGACTTGCCTTGATGATGGGTGCTGGAAGCGCCAGTATTTGCACTAACTCCAGACGTTATCTTCCAAAACGCATGTCCTTGAAGTCCTCCGCGGTTTGACACATGAAGAACGACATCTTAAGTTATAAGAGTAAAATTATCAAATAAGAAACATAAGGCAAGAAGTACTAGTCATGATGTGCAAAATACTTAGAGAAAATACCAGTTTTACTCTACAAGGTGATCAACATTATTAACAACTCTTCGTAAATTGGATATTCACTATAGTGAGAGACAGACACCCGGCCAGCCACTTATAATTGTGGAACAGGTCTCATGTACGCGGACATGTAAGGTTAGTCTCCGGGCCACTTTATATCACTATGCCGCTAGGATCCAACATACGTCAAAGATGGAAATATTATGATCAAAAAGGGGCTTAACCAATCCTAAGGGCTCAAAACTACAGGCAACTCTTTGCTATGATACCATTTTGTAGTGCCCCAACTTTTAATAAAGATGGAACAACTGTGTTAAGTTCTAGTCCCTGGATCACTGCCAGCACCACAGTACAAAATATAAATTATCATTGCATAAGTATCAAGTTAGTACAACGAGATCCAAAAATAGCCAAGTATAGCTTTATTACAAGGTGCATAACCACGAAGGCTAGGTAGAATATTCATAGTGAAGGAGATATGCCCGATATGCAAATAAATAAGTAGTATTTATTGCATTATCTCATAAGTTTATAATAGGTTTGTGTATTATGCTATAACTGTATTAATCGGAATTATTAATACACGTGTGATACATACACAACCAGGTCCCTAGTAAGCCTCTATATGAGCTAGTCCATTGGGCAACAGTTGATCGAGATTCCCGATCAAGGACAATGACGTCGGTTGACAGTGGGGTCATCTTATTAGTTGAATAAGATGATGGACATACGCAAAGTATTGCAATAAGATCGTATTACGATGTTTGTCATTTGCAATAGATAACAATATGATAGATTATTCCTTAGACCGTGAGACCGTACTTATTGATGCTTTGTAGGGGTGCTTTGAGAGCATCAAACGTTGTGTCTTATATAGCATCACAATAGCGGTGTCCATCTTGGGTATCCTGAAAGAGCATCGAGACGTAAGGATCAAGAGCGGGATTTGTTCATTCTTGTAATGGAAAGATACTCTGGGCCCACTCGGTGAGATTACATCTATATAGCTGCGCAGCTTATGACTAGGTCATGGAGATGTAATATCACAGACGAGTTAATAACCTTTGTCGGTAACAAGATACAACAAAGACATCGGTGTGTCTACGATCATATCTCGGACAAGGTAGTATCGCACAAACAAAGGGAATGAATATCATATTTATGGTTAAACGAGGATATTCGTAGAATGCACAGGGGCCGTCATATACATCCAGGTATCCCTGACGGTCATTGGTGAGCAGAGTGTCTCGACCATGTCTGGAGTATTCTCGAACCGTAGTGTAACAAACTTAAGGTCTTAACGACACTAGGACATAGGTTCTGGAATAATATGGGATTTTGTTGGAGAGAGAGAAATGATCCGGAAAGAGTTCCGGTGGTCCGGAAGGAGTTCCGGGAAGGTCTGGAATGGTTCCAGGGATGTCCGAAAGTTGTTCGGGTGATTCAGAAATTGTTCGGAGTCACGGGATATTAAATAGTATTTAAATATTAATTATGAATTAATTATATTTTAAATTAATTTAATATTAATTAAATAAAGGAAAAGGGGGGGCTCCCACCTACATGGGCCCTAAGGGGGCTCAAGAGGGGGAGCCGCACCACCATGGGGGGAAGGGGCTTGGGCCTCTAGTCCAACTCGGACTAGGGGGTTTGGCCGAACCCCCCTCCCCCTCGTATTCCTTTAGTCCCACATGGGGGAGGTAAGGTGTTTGCACACCCCCTCCCCCCCTTTATATAGCAAGGCATATTAATTGGATTAATTACAGAAAAATTTAATTAATTGTGTAGCAGGCCGGCCGAGTTGCTTCTCCGCCTGTTTTGCCCCCTCTCTCCACCTAAGCTATACCGCCGGGCGCCGTTGCCCTGCGGGATTCCAGATAAGATCTACCCCTGCGATTTCAGCTGGATCTGAATGACCGGGGGTTGTCGTTAAGCTCCGTTTGTCTGCTAGTGCTCGGAGGCAACTCTTTTGAGGAGCCTAGGCGACGTCGTCTCGCCCCCTGCAGCCGTCGCGCCGCCTCCCCCCCTTTGCCGCCGGCACACACCCCCCCCCCCCTTCGCCGGTGCCTCGCCATCTTCCGCCCGACGCCTGTCGACGCAAGTCATCGTCGACACCCCGGCATCATCGTCTACGTCATCGCGGCAAGTTCTCCGCGACCTCGAGGTCGGCTACGTACGACTTCATCGTCAACGCTTGTGCGGGAGCGTAATCCCCACTATCGGTCAACATGGAGGTAATGTAACCCGTTCCGCCACCGTTATCGCATGTACTAGATAGATCCTGGCTAAGTTAGGGTTTCATACGCTAGAAAATTATTGTTTTCTGCACCGTAACCCCTTCAGTGGTATCAGAGCCGATCTGTGCGTAGTACTTCTGGTACGGTTAGAACTCATGTTGAATGAGGACGTCTTTCTTGTATTTGCTACCCTCTAGCGTGCACTTGCAATGCCTTCGGTATTGAGTTGATAAAGCGGCCCGAACCGACTTTACGCGTACGCTTACGCGAGACTGGTTCCACTACTGACATACGGCTTGCACCGTATCTGTGGCTGGCGGGTGTCTGTTTCTCTCTCTCTAGTCGGCAAAGCATTTTCAATGGAGGGCCCGAAAGGATGCTTAAACATGCAATTATACGATCGACGTTGTGGTACAAAGTTCGTAGGTAAGGAAGCGATTCTCTTACGAATAAGCCTATATGCCACGTAAAACTTGCAAAACTAAATAAAGCTAGAGGCGTCTAACTTTGTTTTGCAGAGGCGTTATTTTAACTGACATGGTTACGGTAAGTTTGATATTACTCGTACTGTCGGAGGCAATGGAGGGCTCCGTAGACTCGGAGCCATGCCGGGGCGCCGGGGGCCAGGCACATGGCGCCATGAAGGTCCAGGCGCATCGACCATGTCACATCGCACTTCATTGCATCATTATTGTGTGATGTTGTGTGTGCATCCTATTGATTGCTTATATGCTAGATATAGAACGGTAGCATCTCGAATAGGATGATCCCTAACAAATACCAAAACTGTGTTCTCCCTCGTTGCACTCCACCAAGAAAGTTCTACGTTATGAGGAAGGCCGTGATGATCGGGTGTCACACATCTCGTCGTTCGCATACAGTGGGTGTAAGCCATGTTGCACGCGCAGGGTCTTCGAGGTTTGATTGGCGAGCCTAGCATATTCAGAAATATGGCCTCGGAACACGGGAAGATCGAAAGATCGAGCACGACTAACAGAGTTGTTGTGATCGACATTTTATGTCCACCTTTGAAGCTGTGCTGCCGGCCGTGATGATCGGGGGTGGTGTGGTTGATGAGGGTCATGTAATCGCCATCATTATTTTGGGGATAATAGTTTTGATGTGGTGTGTTTTGATAATGTGATTATAAAACTAAAACTCACCTGTATATTATAAACTTTACCTTACCTCTTTTACGATCACATCTGTAGACTACACAACTATACTTCGGTTACTTCCTCAAGAGCCCGGATTCTACCTTAGAAGCCGACGGGTCCAACTTCATCAGCTGGTACATTGTTTTTAGAAACATTCTCCAAACACAACAAACATCCTATATGTCCTAGAACATTAGTTAGGAGTTAGACTAGATGATTCTGCTAGCAAGGAGGAAGATGATGAGTTCCGTAAGCATCATGATATTTTCATAGAAGTGAAGGTCGTCATGAGCGTATGCCTAGCACCAGAGTTGGAAGTTGTTTCAACACATGGAGCCATATGTCGTTATTGATGCGATCAAAGGTCACTTTAAAGACGAATTGAGTCTTGAGCAGTTCAGACAGCTTAGAAAGTTCCGGACCATTCACATGGGGAGCATACCTGTCTGGAGACTCAATTGAAGAAGTTGTATGACATCTACTTTAGGCTTACGAATATCTACGATTTCTAGATAGCAACCAGTGCAATAGAGATTGCGATTTGCCTCCTAGCTGTGAATAGCATGTGCGTGAATATGCTATAGAGACACTATGAGCTTCTTCACGTTCGTGAACAAGTTCTAATCTCTAAAAGTTGGCTCCATCGAAGAAGAGTTCTTCGTCGCTACGGGTATATTTGATATACGAAGATATAAATGTATTCTTCTCATAGTTTATGAAAAGTATTCGATACTTGTTATGTTTATGAAACAGTCCCTGATTATCACAAGTATGCGGCGAAGGGTGACGTGACAGTGCACAAGTGATGGCAAGTTCATGGCCAGTAGTGCTCACGCCCTCGACATATCATATTAGTTATCATCAATAGTTTTTGATAAGACATTTTGTAATAGTGAGAGTGTGATCTAGTTTGGTGTCTTGAATGTTACAAGACATAATTATTCATATAGAACAAATCAGTTGTTTTATGTTGTGAAACAAAGCAGTTGTTTCATATTATGAGTAATTTGCATCACATCTCAATTACATTATGCGTATGATATACATTTATAATAGCGGGAATGATAAAATTATGTGTCCAAAGAACAAACACCATCGAATTTAGTCATAAAGGCAATGAAAGAAGTTATGGATAATTTTGGTCCATTTAAATATTTCGAGTGCCGAATTGATTAAGTTTGAAATGAAGTATTGAATTAGGAATACAAGAGGAAATTAATTGAGAGTCATTTTGAATGATTAATTAATGGTGTTTTTGCTTGATCCGAATTCTTCTATGATTACTGGTGAATAGGAGTATTTGCCTGATAAATCATAAGTCTGAAATTAATTTGATAAGAGATCAAATGGGGTTTTTCAGAAGAAAGATTAGTGAATATTGTATTCACAAGATTCGATCAAAGGACAATATTTTGAATTATGGTTTCAACACAAAAGACTTGTGGAAATGTGTTTCACAATATTATAATGTCATATATGGTGATATATGGGGTATTATAATCATACTCTATTTCAAATAAAGTGTGGTATGTCAGAATCTGTCTTAGAATCTTCTAATATGTTTGAAACATTATAGTTGATGTCCACTGTAGAAAATAGATATTTCTCTCAACGAGAATTCGTGTGATCGACAATAGTGTCGTAATGTATATGATTATACGATAATTCGGAATATACATGAATAGTTCTTTGTAGATTGCTCGCATTGGATGGGAGTGTATTCCAAAACCAAATAGAAACAAAACTTGGTTTGTTGTCTATGTAATTCCGAGGAAAATATGATTTTTCGAATTATGGTTTATGGATTGGAATTAGAAGCTTGAAATAAGGTGTCAGACCTATATTCATAAAAGTAGAATATTGGAAGGTGTTCCAAAGGGTATATGTCTACAAATGAAAATTTGGTGATTAAGAGTGAGGGAGACTAGAAAATTGTTTTCTGCTTGCAATCCTCTTCATAAAGATCATAATATTTTCATGAAAGAAGCTTCTAAATAAAGTGATGTTATGTTTAATATTGCTGTCATGTCACAGCACGATATTAAGTATTTCAGATCTTGTTGACAGATCAAGGTACACTTTATGAATACAAAGAGAGTTGAGAAAATATCAGAATACGAACTAAGGCTTTTCAGCCTGAAAATCCAAGTTGCATTTGAGAGGATTAAAATAGTAATTATTGCTACAATTCATATTAGAGGAATAAGATTGTTTAATCATCAAATAAAGTGTTATATGAGAAATGTGACTATAAGAAAGACGTGGAAGCATGTCTTGTCGAGAAATGTGTCTTGGACAAGATCAAATTTGTTGACTAAATTTATGTACACATGCTTGAAGTCTGAGGGATTTGTATTAATGTAATACTGTAGTTTGTATTGAATTCGAATTGATAATAGATCAATGATTTTGGTTTGACCAAAATGTCGTTTTAAGTAGGAGTCAAAGTTAGTTTACTCCGGTGGAATATGTAAAGGACATATTTTTGAGTGGGACGTTAGGAACTCAAATATGTGGATGACACGTTTTTGAGTGGGAGCTCGTGTTCTCAAATATGTGGAGACATAATTTGAGTGGGAGCCGAATTCATCTTGTGTAAATGACACATTGTGAAAGTGTACCAGTTGAATAGATGAGAAGGATGAAGTTGTGAAACTATTTGGAAATTAGTGTCTATTTGGAATAGAACGGGAATTTTTAATAGTTAGTCGAGTTGTTTTGGATTATGTCTGAGGAGTCAGAATAAAATCAAAAGGATGGTCCTTTGAAATCCAATTGATCATTAAGAGTAATGATACACGGTAGTAATGGTTGTGTGACATGTTGGTCTATTATGTAATATTAGACATCATACAGAAACCATATTATCTGCTCGATGAAATATAACCGATGTTCTTAAGAAAAGAACAATTGTAAAAGTAAATTAGGAATTTACTGGAAGTAGAAGTGCGTTAGTTTATGGATTGACATTAGAATGTCAAGTTTTCTACATTGGTGTGAAAGTATGTAGATATCGCGAGTTTGTAATTGTTACAAGGGGCTCATGGTGACTGAGTGTGTTTTCCTAGGCAGTTATCTGGTTGGAATAATCAGAGTATGCGCTGGGAAACAGAAGTCTCACTTGGTTACGGTATTTGCATGTATGTTATTGGATAACATGGTGATATCGAACAAGTTGATATCAATGAATCGCAATAGTATGCACAATCATGTAGTATGCAGATTGTCAGAGTAACTGTAGCACCCCCGAGAGCCAGGCTAGACAAATCCCAGATATTCTTCTGATATAAGCCTAACCTTGATCTCGAGAGCCAACAGTTGAACAATCGGTAACACAACAGTGACTCTACGACTCAAAGCACTATTATACAAACCCTTAGCAGAGTGAAGATAGCAAATATTATAAGCAGAGGTCACTGACCCGACAACACATCAAACAGCGAAAGCAAATTATGTTATGCTACATAACAAGAACCAAAAGGCCTAAGAGGCCATAACATAAGCGACGACCCGACCATCGATTCCAGGCTGCTGCCCGGGAACCCCGATCTACTCGTCGATGTCCATGTAGAAACCGGCAGTGGAGTTGGAACCTTCACCTGTCCAAAAAGTGCGCAAGGCTGAGTACAGGAGGTACTCAACAAGACTTATTTAACCTAGTATATATCCGCCCGTTCAGAGAGTATTCATGAATGTCTTTGCATAAAGCCATCTTTGTTTTCAAATCGAGGGAGGAGAGAGAGTCTCGCATCGGTAGACCTTTTAAAATGGGATAAGGGAACAACACCTCTGACTCCATCCTCCATCCTCTGCAGCCACCGAGATGACTTCGCTTGCACCACCCGCAAGAGTCACCTCCTCGCTCAACCCGAGGAAGCAACCCTAACCACCCTTAGTTGACAGTTTTATGATTAGTTTTAAGTTGTCTATGATCATCAGACATGAGGTACCAAGTCGTCCATAACCGTGGACACGGCTTTCCGAAAAGATGTACCCTGCAGGGGGTGTAACTACCCACACGTGCCAACCAACCGATACGCCAGACATTAGCACTCTACCTGGGAGTGCCGGCTGGAGAGTTGGCCACGACCTTTCCCAAGCTTCGCCTATGTCCATGAGCCACAGCAGTAGATCTGACCACGCGCAGCGGTCTCTAGTGCGGGTTGCCAGGGTCAACATGTGGACCGCAACCCTGTTGCCCCAGCCCTAATCATCTTCCATCCTTCTTTTCTTTTACCTAACATGCAAATGGAAAACTCGAACTAGTGGCTTCACGTAGTAGGCTAGACAAGTTGGAGTCGAGGGGGAAATGAATACCCCGTGTGGATGCACGAATGGTCTTGGTTCCAAAGATGAGAACTCGGATCCTAGTGTCGACAAGAACGAGACAAACCACCACAGTCCCGATGTGGCCTCTCGTCCAAGTCTTTAATAATAGATAAATCATGTACACCCGTTCCAACCAACCTTTCCAACTGAATGGAGTAAGGAACAACTAAGCATGTCTAAGCGGCAATGCAACGCAAGTGACACTCTATACCTTGACCAAAACATCTTTGAACCGTATGCATAACACAAGAATCAAATACTTTGGAAATCTTATATGTGCGGATATAAGGTTATGCTTGCCTTGCTCTTCAGTAGCTGGGTATTGGTCTTCGGAGGCGTTGCAAACACTCTCGGGCTCAAATCCTATCGCGAAGAACCAAATACCGGAAAGGAATGACACAATCAATACAGTATTGATGCAATGCACGATCACATGCATGATATGTCATTTTTAGAATATCCTAGATGCAAGCATTAATTAAATGGGTGAATAAAGTATACCCATAATTAAGATTAGGGTTTATTAATGTGAGACTAATAACATTATTTTCCTTGTATGGAATATGTATGATTAAATTTTAATTGAATAGATTTTATTTTTCTGAATATTTTGATATAAAAATCATATTTTTCTGATTTAAAATGAATTAGTTATGAATTTTCAAAGTTTAAACAATTTAATTCAAATTTCAAATTTATTTAAATAAGTTGACCCCACATGTCATAATTTTAATCATTTCAGAAAATAATAATGGAAAAAGATTAAAATTCTGACAACATGGCCCCACATGTCATTTAATTAAATGATTACAGAAAAGAAATAATGATTTTCAGAATTTGAAAGGAGATGATGACGTCAGCTGACGTCATCAGCGCCCAAATCCTCTCTGCCGAGCACGATTCTCTCGAACCAGGAGGAATTGGAGTGATTGCTTCACAGCAATCGAAAGAGGAGGCCGAGGCGGACCGAACGGTGGCGGCGTTGTGACCAAATGGTCACCGGAGAAGCCATACGGCTCGCCGGAGCGGAGGCCGACGGCAGCGCTCGGCGGCCGGGCTAAGCAGAGGGAGAGGGAGAGAAAGGAGGGCACGGGGAGGACCACATGGACGACCTGAAGCTCGTGGAGGTGTCGGGGAGGCGAGGGGAGCTCGGGAACGGCCGGAGTTTGAGGTCGACGGCGGCGGACCCGGCGGAGGAAATCGATGATTCCCGTTGATCCGTGGATTCCCGGCACGAGCAGTTCAAGGAGGAGGAAGAGAAGAGCGAGGCGGTGCTTCCGATCTTCTCGCCGGAGCAGGAGGTGGCCGGAGTTCGAAGCAATCGCCGGCGACCTGTGGTTAGGGTTCGGTGATTTGGGGAGGAACGGAGGAGGAGAAGACGAACTAGGGTTTTCCCTGGCGGCGGCGGCAGCTACTTGTAGTCCAGGGAAGGCGGCGGCGCGAATCGCAGCGCAGAGGAGGCAGGGGACGGCGAGGAGCTCGACAGCGCACGGCGGCGTCGTCGGAAGCTTGAAGACGATCCTTTTTTTCTGAAAACCCCCCTGAGGATTTTAGTTATTGCCAGTTTCTTTCACAAACAGGCCCCTGGTTCCTTGTTTAGAAGGTTTGGGCTTTTCTGTAAAGAGAAAAATTTGCAGAAAAATACTAGGAGATTCAAAATTTCACAAGGAAGCCATTGGCAGTCTTGGATTTTGAAAATTTGGAATATTTTGAGTTCACCAAGAATAACAAGAGTTTAACCCTTTCTTTCAAAAGCAAACATGTGAAATTAAAATGCAAATTCTTGTCCAAATTAAATGAGATGCATGCAATGCTCAAAACACACCTTATATTTCCACTTAGCAAACTTGGGTTGTTACAGGTCTACCCTCCTTACAAGAATCTCGCCCCGAGATTCCTAGGTTTTAGAAAAGAAGTCGGGATACTCAGATCGGAGACGATCTTTGCGTTCCCAGGTTGCTTCCTCCTCAGAGTGATGGGACCACTGAACTTTGAGGAACTTGATGCTCTGACGACGAGTTTTACGCTCGGCTTCATCAAGGATACGGATAGGATATTCACGGTAGGTTAGATCCTCTTGAAGGTCAAGAGTCTCATGATCAACACCACGAATGGGATTTTTGAAGCAACGCTTCAACTGGGAGACATGGAAGACGTCATGGACGTCTGGAAATTTTGAGGGTAGTTCCAATTGGTAGGCAAGCTTTCCACGCTTAGCAAGAATGTGAAAGGGACCAACATAGCGAGGAGCCAGTTTGCCTTTAATACCGAAACGACGGACACCCCGAAGAGGAGTGACCCTGAGATAGGCATACTCGCCAACTTCATAGTGAACATCTTGATGATGGCTGTCATAGTAGCTCTTCTGACGGGACTGAGCTGTTTTGAGACGCTCACGGATGATATTGACTTGATCTTCTGCTTCTTTGATGATATCTGGCCCAAAGAGTGATCTTTCACCGGTTTCGGACCAATTCAAAGGAGTACGACATCTCCTGCCATACAAAGCTTCAAATGGTGCCATACCAATGCTAGATTGGAAGCTGTTGTTGTAACTGAATTCAGCGAATGGAAGACACTTCTCCCAATTCTTTCCGAAGGATATGACACAGGCTCTTAACATGTCCTCAAGAATCTGATTGACTCGTTCTGTCTGACCACCGGTTTGAGGATGATAAGCTGTGCTAAAAGAAATACGAGTTCCCAAGGCTTGTTGGAAACTAGACCAGAACTTGGAGGTAAACAGACTTCCACGGTCAGAGATGATCTTCTTTGGAATACCATGAAGAACAACTATCCGGGATATATACAGATCTGCTAGTTGGATAGCAGTGATATCTTCTCGAACAGGAAGGAAGTGAGCAACTTTAGAAAGACGGTCCACGGCTACCCAGATAGCATTGTTTCCCTTTTGAGTCTTTGGAAGACCAGTGATGAAATCCATACCAACTTCATCCCATTTCCAGACAGGAATAGAAAGGGGTTGAAGGGTACCAGCTGGCCTTTGATGTTCAGCTTTAACGCGACGGCAAACGTCACATTCTGCCACAAACTTAGCAATTTCTCGCTTCATCCGGGACCACCAGAATCTCTGACGAAGATCCCTATACATCTTAGTGCCACCGGGATGGATAGAAAGAGGTGACTCATGAGCTTCCCGGAGGATTAGTGCTTTCAACTTCTGATGGTTCGGTACCACTAGACGGTCACCGAAGTAGACAATACCTTTATCGTCAAGGGAGAAACATTTATCCACTCCACTAACGATGTTCTCTTTTAGCTGGATAACTTCAGAGTCTAGCTTCTGAGCAGCCCTGATCTTGTCCTCAAGAGAGGGTTTCACCTCTAGATTCGCGAGAAATCCACTAGGAACAACTTCAAGGTTGAGTCGTGCAAACTCCTCATAGAGGGAGGGTTGAGCTTTCTTAAGTATCAGATTGTTGCAGTAAGATTTCCGACTTAGCGCATCGGCGACGACATTCGCCTTTCCGGGTTGGTAGTTGAGACCCAAATCGTAGTCTTTGATAAGTTCCAACCATCTTCTCTGTCTGAGATTCAGATCCGGCTGGGTGAATAGATACTTCAGACTTTGATGATCCGAATAGATCTCGCAGCGATTACCAAAGAGATAATGTCGCCATTGCTTTAGAGCATGTACAACAGCAGACAGCTCTAAATCATGGGTTGGATAGTTCAGCTCATGTGGTTTCAGCTGCCGAGAGGCATAGGCCACGACATGACCATCTTGCATCAACACACATCCGAGCCCTTGAAGAGAAGCATCACAGAAAACAACGAAATCCTTGCTCGTATCAGGAAGAACAAGAACTGGAGCAGTAGTCAACTTGGTTTTCAAAATCTGGAAGCTTTCTTTTGCCTTTCCTGACCATTCAAACTTCTTTCCTTTCTTGAGAAGATCAGTCAGGGGCTTGGCAATTTTGGAGAAGTTCTCAATAAAGCGACGGTAATAACCAGCAAGTCCGAGAAAACTCCGAATCTCTTTAGCTGATTTAGGTATCTCCCAATCCAGGACAGCTTGAACTTTCTCCGGAATGACGGTAACACCATCGGCTGACACAACATGACCAAGAAAGATAAGCTCCTTCAACCAGAATTCACACTTAGAGAACTTGGCATAGAGACGATGCTCACGAAGCTTGGTCAACACCAAACGCAGATGCTCTGCGTGTTCTTCTTCGGTTTTGGAATAGATTAGGATATCATCGATGTAGATCACGACGAACTTGTCAAGGTACTCCATGAATACTGAGTTCATCAGCCGCATAAAAGTGGCTGGAGCATTGGTAAGACCAAAGGACATCACGGTATACTCATAGAGACCATAACGAGTCTGAAATGCCGTCTTTGGAATGTCATCCTCCCGGATTTTGATTTGATGATAACCAGACCTCAGATCCATCTTGGAGAAGACAGTAGCACCAGCTAATTGGTCAAATAGATCGTTGATCCGAGGAAGGGGGTACTTGTTCTTGATTGTCACAGCATTCAACGGTCGATAGTCAACCACCAGTCGAGGAATGTTGGTGTCCCGCTTCTTAACAAAGAGTGCAGGGCATCCCCAAGAAGAGGTGCTAGGTTGGATAAATCCCTTTTCTTCCATCTCCTCTAGCTGTCTCTTTAACTCAACCAACTCTTCCTTAGGCATGCGGTAAGGCCTTTTGGAGACGGGAGCAGTTCCAGGAACCAACTCAATAACAAACTCCACACTTCGGTCAGGTGGCATACCAGGCAACTCCTCAGGAAAAACATCTGGAAATTCACGAACCACCTGAACGTCTTGAATCTCAAGGGTAGGTGTGTCGTCCATGGCACACAACTCTGAGCTTGGAAAAGATGTTGCGGAGGAAGGTACTGAGGAAGGAGACCAGTACCGAACAGTTTCACCAGAGGGGTGGGTCATATTTACAGATCTGGCTGCACAGTCAATAACGGCCTTGTACCGTACCAGCCAATCCATGCCCAAGATGACGTCAAGGTCAGTTGACTTGAGGGCAATGAGAGAAATGGGATAAGATAAAGAGCCTATAACAATGTTGGGCTCAGGGGCGGTCCAGATTGCCCGCCAACGAGATCCCGGGGTATTAATCTCCATAGAGATAGACATTTCCTCTAGAAGGATACCATGCTTTTGGGCAAACTCTTGCGAAATGAATGAATGCGATGCTCCGGAATCGAACAAAACTGTAGCTGGAATTGAGTTGAGATGAAGCGTACCAAGAATGACGCTTGGATCTTCTTCAGCAGCCTCAGCAGTGACATGGGTCAGACGACCACGTCCAGCTCCAGATGGTTTAGCATCCTTCTTTGGCGGAGTAACTCCACCTTTAGCAGCATTCTATGGGCACCCATAGGAGAAGTGGCCGGGCTGACCACAGGTGTAGCAGATAAGTCCAGCTGGAGCAGCACCTGAGGGACGATAACTTTGCCCACCACCATACGTCGAGGTAGAATGGGGTGCAGTTGGGCGAGGAGCATAACCAGCAGACTTGGGTGCATATGGGGCTCTTGGAACAGCGCTATATGGAATGAACACACGACGCTTCTTGAAGCCGGAGCCAGATGCACGAGGATCCCCGGAGACAGACTTCATAGCAGAATCCATTTCCTTCCTTCCATTCTCAAGGGTGATAGCCTGATTGTACAGATCCTGGAAGGTCTGGAACTTAAAGGGTAGCAGCTCATACCGAAGTGCTGGGTTCAGGCCCTTGCGGAATAGCTCTTGTTTATCCGCATCATCGGTAACATCTCGAGGGGCATAGCGAGCGAGACGAGTGAACTCACGCCCGTAAGCCTCGATATTCAACCTTCCCTGGGACAGTTCCAGGAACTCCTTTCTTTTGATGTCCATTACTGCCTTAGGGATATAGGCAGCACGGAAGGCAGTACGGAATTGTTCCCAAGTGACCTCATGTCTTGGCGCCTGCAACGCCAAGAAACCTTCCCACCAAGCGCCAGCTGCACCCTCTAACTGGTAGGTGGCGAAGTTCACACGGTCATTGGCTTGAACATGGAGAGCAGCAAACTTACGCTCAATTGTACGGATCCAGTCATCAGCTTCAAGGGGCTCCTTGTATTCACCAAAGGTAGGAGGCTGAGCTTTAAGGAAATCTCCAAGTGTAGCACAGACATTGGGACGACGTTCTGTGTTCTGGGCCACTCGCTCAAGGAGATGTTCAGTCCGCACGCGATTGTTCTCGATGTTCTGAAGAACCTGCGCCATTGTGGGAGGTGGCGGCAGTTCATCATCATCACCATGGTGACGACCACCACGGCCCTGGCCACGAGTACCACTTGACATCCTGATAGCATAGAACAGAGACCACGAAGGTTAGATCCACCGGTAAACAGGATAGATGAAAAGACGTGGAAAGTAACAGGATATCAATGATAAGAGATGGTCAAGCAGTAGAATTCAAGATTGGAAGAAGAAAGATACATGCTTCAGCGGAGTTGAAACATATAGAACACTCTGAGAACCGCAACCGAAAATAGGTACGAAAGAACACTACCCATCCTCTGAAATCCTAAGATTTTGAAATATGGGATGGGATGGTAAACCTTTAGAAATCAAATCAAGAAAAGAGGCTCCAAGAATAGATTCATGGATAAGGAGAAAAAGCATCCTATCAAGATTTTTGTAAATAGTTTTTAGCTTTCAAATAGTTTTCACAAACACTAAACTCAACATCGACCAACAAAAAGGGTTTCCTACAGGCAGTCCTGCTCTGATACCAAAACCTGTAGCACCCCCGAGAGCCAGGCTAGACAAATCCCAGATATTCTTCTGATATAAGCCTAACCTTGATCTCGAGAGCCAACAGTTGAACAATCGGTAACACAACAGTGACTCTACGACTCAAAGCACTATTATACAAACCCTTAGCAGAGTGAAGATAGCAAATATTATAAGCAGAGGTCACTGACCCGACAACACATCAAACAGCGAAAGCAAATTATGTTATGCTACATAACAAGAACCAAAAGGCCTAAGAGGCCATAACATAAGCGACGACCCGCCCATCGATTCCAGGCTGCTGCCCGGGAACCCCGATCTACTCGTCGATGTCCATGTAGAAACCGGCAGTGGAGTTGGAACCTTCACCTGTCCAAAAAGTGCGCAAGGCTGAGTACAGGAGGTACTCAACAAGACTTATTTAACCTAGTATATATCCGCCCGTTCAGAGAGTATTCATGAATGTCTTTGCATAAAGCCATCTTTGTTTTCAAATCGAGGGAGGAGAGAGAGAGTCTCGCATCGGTAGACCTTTTAAAATGGGATAAGGGAACAACACCTCTGACTCCATCCTCCATCCTCTGCAGCCACCGAGATGACTTCGCTTGCACCACCCGCAAGAGTCACCTCCTCGCTCAACCCGAGGAAGCAACCCTAACCACCCTTAGTTGACAGTTTTATGATTAGTTTTTAAGTTGTCTATGATCATCAGACATGAGGTACCAAGTCGTCCATAACCGTGGACACGGCTTTCCGAAAAGATGTACCCTGCAGGGGGTGTAACTACCCACACGTGCCAACCAACCGATACGCCAGACATTAGCACTCTACCTGGGAGTGCCGGCTGGAGAGTTGGCCACGACCTTTCCCAAGCTTCGCCTATGTCCATGAGCCACAGCAGTAGATCTGACCACGCGCAGCGGTCTCTAGTGCGGGTTGCCAGGGTCAACATGTGGACCGCAACCCTGTTGCCCCAGCCCTAATCATCTTCCATCCTTCTTTTCTTTTACCTAACATGCAAATGGAAAACTCGAACTAGTGGCTTCACGTAGTAGGCTAGACAAGTTGGAGTCGAGGGGGAAATGAATACCCCGTGTGGATGCACGAATGGTCTTGGTTCCAAAGACGAGAACTCGGATCCTAGTGTCGACAAGAACGAGACAAACCACCACAGTCCCGATGTGGCCTCTCGTCCAAGTCTTTAATAATAGATAAATCATGTACACCCGTTCCAACCAACCTTTCCAACTGAATGGAGTAAGGAACAACTAAGCATGTCTAAGCGGCAATGCAACGCAAGTGACACTCTATACCTTGACCAAAACATCTTTGAACCGTATGCATAACACAAGAATCAAATACTTTGGAAATCTTATATGTGCGGATATAAGGTTATGCTTGCCTTGCTCTTCAGTAGCTGGGTATTGGTCTTCGGAGGCGTTGCAAACACTCTCGGGCTCAAATCCTATCGCGAAGAACCAAATACCGGAAAGGAATGACACAATCAATACAGTATTGATGCAATGCACGATCACATGCATGATATGTCATTTTTAGAATATCCTAGATGCAAGCATTAATTAAATGGGTGAATAAAGTATACCCATAATTAAGATTAGGGTTTATTAATGTGAGACTAATAACATTATTTTCCTTGTATGGAATATGTATGATTAAATTTTAATTGAATAGATTTTATTTTTCTGAATATTTTGATATAAAAATCATATTTTTCTGATTTAAAATGAATTAGTTATGAATTTTCAAAGTTTAAACAATTTAATTCAAATTTATTTAAATAAGTTGACCCCACATGTCATAATTTTAATCATTTCAGAAAATAATAATGGAAAAAGATTAAAATTCTGACAACATGGACCCACATGTCATTTAATTAAATGATTACAGAAAAGAAATAATGATTTTCAGAATTTGAAGGGAGATGATGACGTCAGCTGACGTCATCAGCGCCCAAATCCTCTCTGCCGAGCACGATTCTCTCGAACCAGGAGGAATTGGAGTGATTGCTTCGCAGCAATCAAAAGAGGAGGCCGAGGCGGACCGAACGGTGGCGGCGTTGTGACCAAATGGTCACCGGAGAAGCCATACGGCTCGCCGGAGCGGAGGCCGACGGCGGCGCTCGGCGGCCGGGCTAAGCAGAGGGAGAGAGAGAGAAAGGAGGGCACGGGGAGGACCACAGGGACGACCTGAAGCTCGTGGAGGTGTCGGGGAGGCGAGGGGAGCTCGGGAACGGCCGGAGTTTGAGGTCGACGGCGGCGGACCCGGCGGAGGAAATCGATGATTCCCGTTGATCCGTGGATTCCCGGCACGAGCAGTTCAAGGAGGAGGAAGAGAAGAGCGAGGCGGTGCTTCCGATCTTCTCGCCGGAGCAGGAGGTGGCCGGAGTTCGAAGCAATCGCCGGCGACCTGTGGTTAGGGTTCGGTGATTTGGGGAGGAACGGAGAGGAGAAGACGAACTAGGGTTTTCCCTGGCGGCGGCGGCAGCTACTTGTAGTCCAGGGAAGGCGGCGGCGCGAATCGCAGCGCAGAGGAGGCAGGGGACGGCGAGGAGCTCGACAGCGCACGGCGGCGCCGTAGGAAGCTTGAAGACGATCCTTTTTTTCTGAAAACCCCCTGAGGATTTTAGTTATTGCCAGTTTCCTTCACAAACAGGCCCCTGGTTCCTTGTTTAGAAGGTTTGGGCTTTTCTGTAAAGAGAAAAATTTGCAGAAAAATACTAGGAGATTCAAAATTTCACAAGGAACCCATTGGCAGTCTTGGATTTTGAAAATTTGGAATATTTTGAGTTCACCAAGAATAACAAGAGTTTAACCCTTTCTTTCAAAAGCAAACATGTGAAATTAAAATGCAAATTCTTGTCCAAATTAAATGAGATGCATGCAATGCTCAAAACACACCTTATATTTCCACTTAGCAAACTTGGGTTGTTACAGTAACACTCTTCCACAAGTAAGCATTATCAAATGATTCTTATTTGATAAGGGATTTTGATAAAGTAAAATGCAGCTAGTTTATTTGTACTCTAGTGCAAGTGGGATACTGAAGGAGATATGCCCTAGAGGCAAATAAATAAGTAGTATTTATTACATTATCTCATAAGTTTATAATAGGTTTGTGTATTATGCTATAACTGTATTAATCGGAATTATTAATACACGTGTGATACATAGACAACCAGGTCCCTATTAAGCCTCTATATGAGCTAGTCCATTGGGCAACAGTTGATCGAGATTCCCGATCAAGGACAATGACGTCGGTTGACAGTGGGGTCATCTTATTAGTTGAATAAGATGATGGACATACACAAAGTATTGCAATAAGATCGTATTACGATGTTTGTCATTTGCAATAGATAAGAATATGATAGCTTATTCCTTAGACCGTGAGACCGTACTTATTGATGCTTCGTAGGGGTGCTTTGAGAGCATCAAACTTTGTGTCTTATATAGCATGACAATAACGGTGTCCATCTTGGGTATCTTGAAAGAGCATCGAGACGTAAGGATCAAGAGCGGGATTTGTTCATTCTTGTAATGGAAACATACTCTGGGCCCACTCGGTGAGATTACATCTATATATCTGCGCAGCTTATGACTAGGTCGTGGAGATGTAATATCACAGACGAGTTAATAACCTTTGTCGGTAACGAGATACAACAAAGACATCGGTGTGTCTATGATCATATCTCGGACAAGGTAGTATCGCAGAAACAAAGGGAATGAATATCATATTTATGGTTCAACGACGATATTCGTAGAATGCACAGGGGCCGTCATATACATCCAGGTATCCCTGACGGTCATTGGTGAGCGGAGTGTCTCGACCATGTCTGGAGTGTTCTCGAATCGTAGCGTAACAAACTTAAGGTCTTAACGACACCAGGAGATAGGTTCTGGAATAATATAGGATTTTGTTGGAGAGAGAGAAATGATCCGGAAAGAGTTCCGGTGGTCCGGAAGGAGTTCCGGGAAGGTCTGGAATGTTTCCAGGGATGTCCGAAAGTTGTTCGGGCGATTCGGAAATTGTTTCGGAGTCACGGGATATTAAATAGTATTTAAATATTAATTATGAATTAATTATATTTTTGTTAATTTAATATTAATTAAATAAAGGAAAAGGGGGGCTCCCACCTACATGGGCCCTAAGGGGGCCCAAGAGGGGGAGCCGCACCACCATGGGGGGAAGGGGCTTGGGCCCCTAGTCCAACTCGGACTAGGGGATTCAGTCGAACCCCCCTCCCCGTCGTATTCCCTTAGTCCCACATGGGGGAGGCAAGGTGTTTGCACACACCCTCCCCCCTTTATATAGCAAGGCATATTAATTGGATTAATTACAGAAAAATACAATTAATTGTATAGCAGGCCGGCCGAGTTGCTTCTCCGCCCGTTTTGCCCCCTCTGTCCACCTAAGCTATACCGCCGGGCGCCGTTGCCCTGCGGGATTCCAGGTAAGGTCTACCCCTTCGATTTCAGCTGGATCTGAATGACCGGGGGTTGTCGTTAAGCTCTGTATGTTTGCCAGTGCTCGGAGGCAACTCTTTTGAGGAGCCTAGGCGACGTCGTCTCGCCCCTGCAGCCGCCGCACCGCCTCCCCCCCTTTGCCGCCGGCGCACCCCCCTGTCGTCGGCACCTCGCCATCTTCCGCCCGACGCCCGTCGACGCAAGTCATCGTCGACACCCCGGCATCATCGTCCACGTCATCGCAGCAAGTTCTCCGCGACCTCGAGGTCGGCTACGTACGACTTCATCGTCAACGCTTGTGCGGGAGCGTAATCCCCGCTATCGGTCTACATGGAGGTAATGTAACCCGTTCCGCCACTGTTATCGCATGTACTAGATAGATAAATTATTGTTTTCTGCACCGTAACCCCTTCACATAGTTCACAACAAAAGTGAAATAGCAAAGAGCCTCATCTTCAAGCACGCGCCACAGGCAGACATGTTGGGTGTAGACTCGAGTCAAAAATTACTCTTCATCTGAAGTACTTGCACATTTGAATATGCAGCCCCCGAAGGAGGTCAATACAATGAAGTATTGGCAAGCTACTATGGTGGATATAAAACAAAAAGTCTAAATCTATATACATATTTGGCTTGGTGGAGTTGTAGGCTGTTTTGCAGAAAGCAAGTTTTAAAACACTTTTATTTCCAAAGACTTGGCACCAAGGGATGACGCCCAAGTGCACCAACATTTCTTTCCTTAGACAAATTTTACTTCATGAAAACGGTGTTGAGATTCTTCCGTCCATCCTTGTCCATCTGCTCAAAGTAGTCCATCACCGGGGACACGGCTAACTACTCAGATTGTTGACTCTGCACAGGCTGTGCACTTTCACCTTTGGACTCAATTAGATCAGAGATCCTATACACGCAGAGTGCATTAAGGAAAGGAGAGAATTGTGACAAGAACTTTTAGAAGAAGAATTCAACCATACTAGCAAGATCCGTTCCACCTACCAACTCTACATCTGCTTGTCAAGCTGACAGGTTGAACTCTCATAACTTAGTTGTTCAAGACAAAGCCCATTGTCGAAAGGCTGCACGGAAAGCATCTAAACTTGGAGGGACTTGGTAATCTCTTTGTTCCTGGGTGGCAATCCACAAGTGCACTTTTGGGTGAAAACCACCATGCTCATGGCCCTAAGTAGAATATATTCACCCTAGGCGAATACAACCACAAGCATAGTCCCAAACAGCCACTCAACATAAACCATACCAACCAATCCACCCACGTGTGCATTTTAAGTTTTAACACTTAGAAAATCTTTCCACAACAAATTTAAGCATGTAAACATTTTAATAGCATTGCTAAGCATCTAATAAAACTTTTTAAAGTCTGCAATAACATGGTAGAGGGTGGCTACACACTACTAGGAAATTTTCATAGCATATAACTAACTTAGCATAATAAAATTAAAAAAAGATTCCTATCATGCATACTACTAAAAAATTCTACTAATGCATATAGGAAAATAATGGGTGGTTCATGAATCTCACTTGCCTTGGTAACATGAGGAACAAGCACAGCAAGAATAACAATCAAAAGAAAAACCTTCCTCCTCTTCACAATCTAGTAACAAACAATACACAAAATAAATAAACACACAATACAACACTTAAAACATCAAGACATAAACATGTATGCATGCATGATATTCTATGAACATAAACAAACAAACTTATTACAATTTTATTTCCTCTTTTTATTAAATGCATGAAATGAATGAACAGTATTTTATTTTCTTATTTAACTATTAAATTATAGAGAACAAATATAGCCAAATTAAGTCCTACAACCAAATTATATAATTCTTTTATGAAATGTTTCAAATAAAACTCAAGTTGCATTTTCTGGACAGATGACAAAAGTACATTTCCAAAACAATTGGATTTATGAGAAAAGCATTTTTATTATTTAAGTTATGAATTTAAATAGCCACAATACCATTCTGTTAGTTCCACAAATTAAGAGACATCAAAAGGACAAACTAATAAAATAATAATAAACTACACGAGCAAGGATTTCCAATGATATAAAATTTATTAAATTTGAACTTACAGATTGGAAGTTATGAATTTTGCAAGTTTTAATAATTTTATGTTTTAATTTCTAAAATTCTACCAAAATAGAAAAAGAACAGGCCACGCGGCGTGATCCTATTGGTTGGTACCGGTTGGACGCGGATCGGCTCCGAAGCCGTCCGATCTAACTTAAAACGAACGCTCCAGATTAAACGAACGAAACGGAAAAATAAATAAAACAACGCCCGTCCGATCTAGATCGAACGGTCCAGAACGCGCTCACCAAACGCGGGCGGCGCGAGTCGCCGGAGACGCTCCGTTTGCGGCGGTGCCATGGCCGGCTTCGCACGCACACACGATCTATGGTCCTATGGGACGAACGAGACGTACCACGACGTAGGGGAGACGAGGCGGAGACAGTGGCGAGGTTGCGGTCTTCAGCGTGTCCTCCTCCTGCCGGAAAAGCTCGCCGGAGATGCACGAGGCGGCGGTTCTCCTCGGGCGTGGACGGAGGCGAGGATCCGCTGCGAAAACAAATGCCCTACCATGTCAAAAACGTGCACAAACACGAAAAGAAACGAGGGGAGGAGAAGAGAGGGTCTGGGGTGGCCGGGGTTGCGCGCACGGCGAGGTTCTCACCGTCAGCGACGACGGAGACGCGAGGTCTCTAGCGGGCAGCCTAGGGGCTCTCGGGCGGTGGTGTTTGGGGTAAAACACAGAGGAGATCGGGGGCTTTTAGTAGGGTGGAGAGGCGATGTAAACGGCGCATTAAATCGCCCGTAACCAATCGAATCAAATCGAACGTTTTCGGTCAATGTCGTGGGCGTGATTTCGGGAAGAACGTTGCTGCGGGGGTGATGACATGTGGGTCCCACCTGTCAGCGTCTGCGAGAGAGAGAAGAAGGGCTGGGACGCTGGCGGGCTGTTGCGCTGCGCGTGGTAGATAGCTACGGGCATCGGCCCAATTGGCTCGGATTGCATTTTTTTAATTCAAATGCTTTTCTATTTTTCAAACCTGATTGCAATATATGATTTTTAAACTTAACCAAAACATTTCAGAAAAATTCATAAAAATATGTTTTAGAAAGCTTGTTAAATTTAGAACTTTTTGGTATCATACTTGCCTACAAAATAATTTGATAAAAAGGAATATTATAAGGGGTGCAATTAAACATCTTTATGGAATAATAACTTACTTAAACTTATAATTAAATTTTAATTTAGTCGTTATGTGATTTAAATGTCATACCTATATCATGCATGATGCATGAATGCAAAGTTTTAAAATAAATTAAACTTGGGATGTTACAAATTATATGATCGACGTTGTGGTACAAAGTTCGTAGGTAGGGAATCTAATCTCTTGCGAATAAGCCTATAAGCCACGTAAAACTTGCAGAACTAAATAAAGGTAGAGGCGTCTAACTTTCTTTTGCAGATGTGTTATTTTATGTGACATGGTTACGGTAAGTTTGATATTACTCGTACTTTTGGAGGAAATGGAGGGTACCGTAGACTCTGAGCCATGTCGGGGCGCCCCGTCCAGGCACATGGCGCCATGGAGGTCCAGGCGCAACGACTATGTCATATCACACTTCATTACTTTATTTGATATTGTATTGTTGTGTGGATCCTGTTGTTTGCTTATATGTTAGATATAAAACGGTAGCTTTTAAAATAGGATTATCCCTAACAAATAACAAAATAGTGTTCTCCCTCGTTGTGCACCACCAAGAAAGTTCTACGTTATGAGGCAGGCCGTGACGATTGGGTGTCATACATTTCCTCGTTCGCGTAAGTGGGTGTAAGCCATTTTGCACGCGTAAAGTCTTCGAGGTTTGATTGGCAAGGCTAGCATATGCAGATTTGACTTCGGAACATGGGAAGATCGAAATATCGAGCATGAGTCACAGAGTTGTTGTGATTGACATTTTATGTCCACCATTGAAGTTGTGCCGCCCGCCGTGATGATCGGGGTGGTATAGTGGATGGGGGTCGTGTAATCGCCATTGTTATTGTAGGGATAATAATCTTAGTGGAGTGTGTTTCATAATTCAATTATAAACTAAAACTCACATATGTTATAAACTTTATCTTACCTCTTTGCGATCATACCTGTAGATGGAACTCTACTTTGGTTACTTGCTTAGGAGTTTGTCTTCCAACTTAGAAGCCGATGGGTCCAACTTCATCTTGTGGTACAACAAACTTAGGGAGATCCTCAAGCACAACTTCATCATATATGTATTAGAACAAAAGTTAGGAGAGAGACCAGATCATTCTTCTTGCGAGGAGGAAGATGAGGAGTTCCGTCAACGTCGTGACATTTTCATAAAAGTGGAGTCCGTCATGACCATAAGCCTATCACCAGAGTTGAAAATGTTGTTTCGACACATGGAGCCTTATGTCATCATTGATGCGATCAAGATGCACTTCAAAGATGAACTGAAGCTTGAGCAGTTCAGACAGCTAAGAAAGTTCCAGACCATTCACATGGAGGAACATACCTGCCTGGAGACGCATTTGAAGAGATTGTATGACATCTACTTCAAACTTACGAATGTCTACGATTTCTGGATAGCGGACTCTAGTGCAATAGAGAGTGTGCTGATATCTCTACCTCCCAGCTATGAAGAGCATGTGCATGCATAAGCTAAAAAGAGTGACACGATGAGCTTCTTCACGTTCGTGAAGAAGTTCAAATCTCTAAAGGTTGATTCCATCAAAGGAGAGCTCTTCGACGCTATTTTTGATATACAAAGTTATGAGTGTATTCTTCTCATGATGCTTGATGAAACGTATTTTGATACTTGTTCTATTTATGAAACATGTCCTGATTATCAGAAGCATGAGAAGATGAATGATGTGACAATGCGCGATTGATGGTAAGCAAGGAGTTGGTGCCAGTGACGCTCACGTCCTCAAGTTATCATAGTAGTTATCATAAATAGTTTTTGATAAGATCTTTTGTAATAATGAGCGTGTGATTTTGTTTAGTGTCTTGAATGTTACAAGACAAAGTTATTCATAAATGTAATGGAACAAATCAATTGTTTTATATTATGAGTAAAGTCTTTGCAATCACATATCAATTACATTACTTGTATGATATACATTTTTGAAAGCGGGAATGATAAAATTATGTGTCCAAGGATTAAATGATTTTGCTACAGGAACAAACACCACTTAATTTGATCATAAAAGCAATATAAGAAATAATAAATACTTTGCTCTATTAAAGAGTTGCATGTGCCGAATTGATTAGAATTAAATATTGAAGTGTCAATATGAAATTAATTGAAAGTCATATTAGATTATTATTAAATTAAATAAGTGGTAGTTTTCATTAATTCGAATTCTTCTATGATTATTAGTAAATAAATGCATTTGCACAATAAATCCTGAGTCTGAAAAATTAATTTGATAATAGATCAAAGGGGTTTTCAGAAGAAAGATTAGTGAATATTGTATTCACAGGATTTGATAAAAAAGGACAATATTCTTTAAATCATGGTTTCAACACAAAAAGACTTGTGGAAATTCGTTTCACAGAATTATAATATCAGATATAGTGATATGTGAAATATTACAATCATACTCTATTTCAGATAAAGTGTGGTCTTACAGAATCTCTTTTAGAAATCTCTTAATATGTTCAAAACATTGTAGTCGACATCCACATTGGAAAATAGATATTTATCAACGATGATTTGTGTGATTGACAGCAAGTGTCATGATATAGATGATTATACGATAATACAGAATTTACACGAATAGTTCTTTGTAGAATACTCGCATTGGATGATAGTATATTCCAAATACCAACGGAAGCAAAAAATTGTATTGATGTCTGTGTAATTCCAAGGAAAATATGATTTTTGAATTAGGGTTTATGGAATAATGTTTGAAGCTTGAAATAAGGTTTCTGACCTATATTCATAAAAGTAGAATATTGGAATGTGTTCCGAAAAGAATATGTCTACAAATGAAAATTTAATGATGAGAGTGAAGGAGACCTGAAAATTGTTTTCTGCTTGCAATCCTCTTCAAAGAGATCATAGTATTTTCATACAAGAAACTGTTAAATAAGGTGTTATATTAATATTTGCTGTGAGGTCACAGTTTAATATTAAGAATTTAAATCTTGTTATCAGAACAAAGTACACCTTATGAATACAAAAGAAAGTTGAGAAAATATCGTAATACGAACAAAGGATTTTTGCGTCTTAGAGTCCAAGTTACATTTAAAGGATTTAAAAAGTAAATGTTACTATAAATCTCATTAGAGTGATAAGATTGCTTTATCATCATATAAAGTGTTATATGAGAAATGCAAGTATAAGAAAGACATGGAAGCATATTTTGTCAAGAAAAGTGTCCTGGGCAAAATCAAATTTTGTTGGCTACATAAATGTAGACATGCTTGAGGTCTGTGGGATATGTATTAATAGAATACTACAAGTCGTATTAGACTCGAATTGATAAATGATCAATTATTTTGGTTTGACCCAAATATCGAAAGAAATTATGAATTTGCTAATTTAAGTGGGAGTCAAAATTAGTTCACTCAAGTTCAATATGTAAGAGACATATTTCTGAGTGGGAGCTTAGACCCTCATATATGTACATGACATATTTTGAGTGGGAGATCGTGTCTTCAAATATGTAGATAACATAATTTGAGTGGGAGTTGAATTCATTGTATGTAAATGACATATCGTGAATAGTACACGTAAAATTAATTAGAAAGATAAAGTTATGAAACTATTTAAAAATTAGTGTCTTTTCTGGAATAGAACGGGAATTTTGAATATAGAGTCGAGTTGTTTGGATTGATTCTGAAGAGTCAGAATAAATTCAAACCAAAGGAATGGTCCTTGGAAATCCAATTAATCATTAAGTGTAATGATACAAGATAATAGTGGTTATGTGATATGTTGGTTTATTATGTGATATTAGACATCGTATAAGAACCATATTGTGTGCTGGATAAAATGTGTCCCATGTTCTTAGAAGAAGAAAAGTTGTCAAAGTAAATTTATAATTTACTAGAAGTAGAAACGTGGATTGACATTGGAGTGTTAAGTCTTTTTCATAGGTATGGAAGTATATAGATATCGCGAGATTGTGAATGTGACAAAGAGTTCTCTATGACTGAGTGTGTTTGGAAAGGAATTGTCTGGTTAACAGAATCAGATTAAGCGCTGGGAAACAGAAGTCTCACTTAAGTTACGATATGTGTATATGTGTTATCAGATAACAAGATAATATCACACAAGTTGATATCAGTGAATCGCAAAGAAAGATACAATTATGTATTGTACAGATTGTTGAATTAACACTCTTCCACAAGCAAGCATTATCATATAACGCTTATTTGATAAGGGATTATGATGACGTAAAATGCAACTGGTTTATTTGTACTCTAGCGCAAGTGGGAGACTGAAGGAGATATGCTCTAGAGGCAAATAAGTATATAGTATTTATTGCATTATCACATTAGATTATAATATGTTTTTGTATTATACTATTACTATATTAATCGGAATTATTAATACACGTGTGATACATAGACAAACCAGAGTCCCTAGTAAGCCTCTATATAAACTAGTCCATTGGGCAACAGTTGATCGAGATTCCTGATCATGGACAATGATGTTGGTTGACAATGTTGTCATCTTATTGGTAGAATAAGGTGATGGACATACGCAAAGTATTGCAATAAGATCGTATTACGATGTTTGTCATTTGCAATAAGAAGTAATAGGATGGCTTATTCCTTGGACCGTGAGATCGTATTTATTGCTAGTCCATAGGGGTACTTTGAGAGCATCAAACGTTGTGTCTTATATAGCATGACAATAAAGGTGTCCATCTTGGGGTCCCGAAAGAGTATGTTGAGATATATGGATCAAGAGCGGGATTGGGCCCAATCGATGAGATTACGTCTATATAGCTGCGCAACTTATGACTAGGTCATGAAGATGTAATATCACAGACGAGTTAATAACCTATGTTGGTAACGAGATACAACAGGGCATCAGATGTCTATGATCATATCTCGGACAAGTTAGTGTCGTAGAAACAGAGGGAATGAATATCATGTTTATGGTTCAACGACGATATTCGTAGAATGCACAGGGACCGTCACATGCATGCAGGTATTCCTGGCGGTCATTGGCGAGCAAAGGGTCTCGACCATGTCTGGAACCGTAGCGTAACAAGACTTAAGGTCTTAACGACACTAGGAGAAAGTTTTGGAATAATATAGGTGGTGAATGGTAAAAGAGAAATAATCCGGAAAGAGTTCCGGTGGTCCGGAAGGAGTTCCGGGAAGGTCTGGAATGGTTCCGGGAATGTCCGAAAGATGTTCGGGTGGTCCGGAAAATGTTTCGGAGTCATGGGAGATTAAATGATATTAAAATATATTAATTATGAATTAGTTATATATTATATTAATTTAATATTAATTAAAAGGAGGAAAAGTGGGCAGCCCACCTAAATGGGCCAAGAGTGGCCCTTTAGGGGAGCCGCACCAAGCCTTGAGGAAGGAGGCAAGGCCCCTAATCCAATTCGGACTAGGAAAGCCGGCTGAACCCCCTCCCCTCCTTTTCCCTTAGTCCCACATGGGGGAGGCAAGGTGTTTGCACACCCCCTCCCCCCTTTATTTAGAAAGGCATATTAATTGGATTAAATCATCAAAAATACAATTGAATTTGTACAAGGCCGGTTGAGCTGCTTCTCAACCCGTTTGGCTTCTCTCCACCAAAGCTATACCGCTGGGCACCGTTGCCCCGCGGGATTCTAGAAAAGTTCTACTCCTGCGATCTTAGCTGGATCTGAGTGACCGGTGGTTGTTGTTAAGCTGTGTATGCTTGAGATTGCTCGGAGGCGCCACATTTGAGGAGTCAGGGCGACATCGTCTCGCCACCGCCGTAGCCCTGTCTCTGTCCTGCCGCCGGTGCCACCACCCCAGCCGCAGGCGCCACACCCGCCTCCGCTGGACGCGCCCGTCGACGCAGGTCATCGTCGGCATCGTTGCGCCATCGTCTACTTCATCGCGACAAGTGCTCTGTGACCTCGAGGCCGGCTACATACAACCTCATCATCAACGCTTGTGCGGGAGCGTAATCCCGCTTTTGTTTTCTGCCTCGGGACCCCTTCATACCCCTCTACAAGGCCCTCTCCCCTGAGGAGGAGTCAACGCAAATCCCTCCACAAGGCCGGATAGGCCATGTAGAGATACTTCGTTACGAAGCAACCGTCGTAGAGCGCACATGGCCTCTACCGCGGCCGCAGAGTGACGTGCGCGCCTGCGCGTGATGATGACGGCACCGCAGTAGCCATTCTGGTGACTAAAGGGGTCAACAAAGTTGTGCCCTCCCCGCCGGACTACGACGCTTTCCCCGTGGGCTCCCCGACGATCTTTGCGGCACAAGCTGGTCGTCTTGGATGGAAAGTGGTTTTCCTGCCCCCGCAACAGGCGTTGTGTCTGTGGACCGAGTCCATGGACAACCCAGCTGCGGTGCACCCCGCTCCTCCGTTTCGTTGCCATGTGGGAACTCTACCACATCGTGGCGCCTATAAAAAGAGAGGGAGCACCTCTGTAGCGGGGGATCGATCAATCAGCACTTAGACATTCCACAATAGCCTAGGATAGACGAGCTTGTTCGAGGAGGAAGAAGACCTTCGCCTTCCCTCCTTGAGCTCCACATTGTGATACGTCTCCAACGTATCTATAATTTATTATGTTCTATGCTATATTATACCATGTTATACCATGTTTATGTGTGTTTTATATAGGTTTATGCATTTTTTGGGACTAACCTATTAACAAGATGCCACAATGCTAGTTCCCTGTTTTCTGCTGTTTTTTATTTCAGAAAAGTACTTAAGGAAATATTCTCGGAATTGTAGAAGAAACATCTTGGAATTATTTTTTGGAAAAGGAACGTTTCAAAACACCGAAGACGAGACGAAGAGGGGCCACGAGGCGGCCACATCACCTTGTGGCGCGGGACCCCTTCTGGCCGCGCCAGGAGGTGGTGTGGGCCTCTCGTGCGCCCACCGACATCGCCCTTTCGCCCATAAAAACCTCCTGACCTAAAAACGATCGCACGATGTTTGATATTTCCTCCACGGGTCCAGAGCGCCGCCGCCATCGAAGACAAGATTCGGGGGACATAACCCTCTGTTTCGGCACCCTGCCGGGACGGGGAATTGCCCCCGGAGCCATCTCCATCGACTCCACCACCATCTCCATCGCCGTTGCTGACTCCTACGACTAGGAGTGAGTAGTTCTCCCCCGGGCTGCCGGATCTACGGAAGCCATGTGGTTTAACTCTCTCTCCCATGTGATCTTTATGTGATCATGAGCTTTGTAATCTAGTTCGCCGTTGCAGACTCCTAGGACTAGGAGTGAGTAGTTCTCCCCCGGGGCTGCAGGATCTACGGAAGCCATGTGGTTTAACTCTCTCTCCCATGTGATCTTTATGTGATCATGAGCTTTGTAATCTAGTTGAATATGTGATGCTATTCTTTATCTATTATAAACTCTAGAGGTTACTTGAATATGAACTCCGGAGTTATTCACGGTTGTAATGGTCACAGTGTGTGCACCGTGTGTGATTTACTTTATGACGTTGTTGGTGTTTGTTTACTATGACTTTGAGGGTGCTCTTGTATCACTACACAATGGATGGTGTTTGTTATCCAACATGAGAGTGTTTGAGAGTAGTGTTTATTTATTTAACTTTGATGTCATTATTGAGAATGTCCACTGATGAAAGTAGGATCGCTAGGCCTTGTTTCTAATCAGTAAAACACCGTTTACAAAAAGTTCTGCTACATGTTTGCTTGCTGCCATTTCTATTACATATTGAAATTACTACTTATAATTATGCATATTACTTGTACTAGTAATATGCCGTGCGTTGCAACGGGAAACTAAAGAATTAAGGCTTATTCGGTTCGTCCCACAATATTGGATTATTAGTCGAATCTAAAAAATATTTCGATCGCAAAAACACGTTAGTTTATCTACTTTAGTATATTTTGATCAGATATTGCCACTAAACTCCTAGAAAATATCATGTACCGTAGAATAAACGGAATAAATCATCTAGTAAACATGCACGTGCAATGCACATTTCAAAATATTGTAAAATTCATGAAACTAAAAAAACAATGAATATTACGGTTGTATGTTTCATTGAAAGAACCAATGTGGCTGAAACATGATTGTGTCTAATCCTAAAGACCTAATTTCATGTGATTATGTAAGCAGATCTAACCATAAACGACGTAGATTATGTGATTAAAACTGGTTGCCTAAACACCGGAGATGAGAGACCGTGCAGACAAAACTTGGATACAGAAACATGAATTTGGCAATGCTTCAAACATTGTTTTTTATGCAAACCATTCATGTATTTCGGCAAATAATCTAACATAGAGAAATCTTGCTTCTTTGTGTTTAAAGAAAATGTATATACCATAGACAAATGTGCTTCCTGATGCTGAATAACACCTCGATTTGAGTATAAAGAAAATATTTACATTGTTTAATACTTCTGATTTGGAACAGCAAATCTGTTCTAAGCTGAAGCAAATTACTGTGCATGTGGTTTAAATATAAAAACAAATACCAGTTGCTACATGTCAGCGTTTATTTTCAAACCTGCAGTCCTGCACAATCTCGTCCCAACTCGTCCTGGACAGCTCCGCAGTTCTATTTGCATAGAAAGAAATAATCTCCATGCTATCGTCGATTCAGTTGGTGGCATGCATGATATCGTCAATTCAGTTCACATTGGTGTGAACTACTGTATCTCCCAAGCTGTATTACATTTTACTGAACACCAATCCATACCAATTACATCAAGCAATCCGCAGCAGCGAAGCACACAAGAAGTTTATTAAGCTGCGAAGTAGAGATACCCCATCCAGGCTCCAGCACCCCGGTCTCCCCTGCATACCACTGCAGCTTGACCGGCCGTCCGACCTTCTCCCATCCCCGCTATTCATGTTCCCCACTATCATCCATGATATTTCAGGTCCCAAATCCGCGTGTAGGGACATCATGTCCATCGGAGGCGGTGCACATTGAAGTCGGCGCCCAAGGCGACGGGCGCCCTGGCAGGTCGGCATCCGCCATTAAAATCATGGGTGGCCCACTGGAGGCTGGCGGGGCCCAGACCACGTCAAGCAGCAGGAGGCTGAGGCGCCCGAGCTTGCGTCGCCAGCCATTGGTAGGGGCTTCCATGAGTCACGGATGGCAAGCTTTTCCGTCCAACGGCCTGGCGGCAGGGGGGCAGCGTGAGCGCTTCCATGCGTTGCCTGGGTAGCTACGCTCCGAGTCGAGATGCTATGACGACGGAGAGGCACGAGGCAGGCGACGCCAGCTTTGAGGCTAGTCAACGGGATAAAATCAAATAGTTTTTTTTACTGCCCGTGACAGTGGTGCTGGGTAATATCTTATAAACCACCGAGTAAAATCGGGATAAAAAATGATGTATCGGACACCTTAATTCATATTATATAGTAGAGATAGAGATAGAGAGACGAGAGATTTCATTATCTCTTCGCATAACTAGTGTAACTATACATCTGACAAGTGTATTGTGTGTGTTGGGGATACAACAGACTTCTCATATCTTAATTGCAGGGTTGTTTGAGAGAAATATCTTTGACCTCTAATATACCTTGGGTGATCAACTTGAGAGAAACTTGCTGCTGTTCTACAAAACTCTACTCTTGAATGCCCAACATTGTTTATGAGAATAGAAGCGTGCATGGACATCACACTGCCATAAGAGAGCTCTCGGCAAGCTCATTGTATTGTACCCTCTTCAACGCAATACAGACAAGTAAGAGTTATGGTGTTACCTCCTCACGAGGGCCGTGAACCTGTGTACGGGTTGGTGTCCATCTCTGACGTGATGTCCCTCCTCAGTCTCGACGAGCACTATCGCCGTGCCGGTTGAGAGTTGTTGGACCTCCACGTTCAGCCCCTCTTCAGACATTCTCTTCAGAGTGTGACCACCCCTGTCGCTTGGGAGTTACATCGCCGACTTTAGGCGCGCCAGGTAGGGGTTGAAAGAGATATGCCGTAAAGGCAATTAATAATGTGTATTTCTTTATCATATCTCGTTTGTTCATAATATGTTTTTGTGTCATGCTATAATCGTATTAAGCGGAAATATTAAACGGGTGTGATGCGTAAACAACCAGGTCTCTAGTAGCCTCTACTAAGACTAGTTTCATTGCGCGATCGATGATCGAGGTTTCCCGATCATAGGGCATGGTGCCTTTCGGCAATTGAAGTCATATTGTTGGAGAACGATGTGATGGACATACCCATATTTGGAGGACGTAGTCATTACGCCTTTGACTGTGAAACCAACTCTTATTGTTATCCCTCAAAGATACTTTGATTACACCAAACGTCGTATCTTAATTAGTATGACAATAATAGTGATACTTTTGGGTATCGGAAAGGAGTAGTTGAGACGAGGGGTCAAGAGCGGGATTTGCCAGTCCGCATAGCAGGATAGATACTTTAGGTCCCACTCGGTGAGATTATGTCTAATGAGATTGCAAGCATGTGACTAGGTCACGGAGACATGAAATCATAGACGAGTAGAAAATAGCGTTGTCGGTAACGAGATCAAGCTAGATATGGAAATTTCTATGAACGACGCTCGGACACGCTAAGTATCGCCATGGCAAAAGGTTTAAAACTTTACGTTCAAGTTTGATAGATGAAAGTCATTCGTTATATCACAGCGATTAATTCATGGGGTTCAGGTCTACGAGTTAGTCATTGATCGGAGAGTAGTATCGATCATGTCTGTTATTATATCGAATCGCTAGGGTAACACACTTAAGTGGTTTCTATAAGACAACCGGAAAGGAAAGAGATCACCGGGAACCGGGAACGTCCCAGGAGAGGTCTGATGGAGATCAGGCAGCGACGTAATAGTTTTTGGAGCTAGAATAAATTATATATAATATGTTTGATATTAATTAGTGTAATTAATGTCTAAATATGATTTTATATATTTATTTTCGAATTTATTTAGGCTGATTTCCCTAAATGGTCCTTCTGGGTGAAAGTAGGCCCAAGAGGGAAAAAATTCCATAAGGAATTCAGTTGAGGCCAAGGTGGCCGGCCTAGGTGGGCCACAAGGGGCCCACCAGGTGGCCAGCGCACCATGGAGCCGCACCAGGCATGTGGGGATAGTCCCACATTGCCTGGTGAGCAGTTTGGCTCCCCCTGGGAGCCTATATAAAGAGGGGCACCCTTGGCCTTTTAATTCACCAATTAATTCCCCAATTCTCTCTTGATTTCGTGATTCCCTTTGTCGGAGTTGCGTCGAGTTGAGAGAGGGATCCCTTCCACCATAGCCCGCTCTTGCGCTGCTGGTGTCCTGGTCCAAGTCTTCCGCTGCTCATCCTGGACTGGAGCTTCGGAGGCCGTCGTTTTTACCGTACGTGTGTAACGCCCTGCGAGGTGCTGCGCTAGCGGTGCTCGGAGGTCTGCTTCCTTTACATGACCTTGAGGTCGGCTTCGTCGGTCTCCATCGACAACGTTTGTCCGGAAACGTAATCCCCGCTTTCGGTCTACAAGGGTATGTATTCCAATCTCCGTTCGTACTACTATATCTGCACAGAATAGATCTTGGCATGTTTTAGGGATATCGTTTCTAGGAAAATTATTGTTTCTGCACCCGATCCCCTTCAGTGGTATCAGAACCGATATATCGTAGATATAGTTGTACATTGTTAGAACACGTGTTCTGCACGGGGGCACCGTTCCTGTTATTTGCTACCCTCTAGCGTGCACTTGTGATTCCAGCGGCATCGAGTTGATGAAGCGGCCCGGACCGACTTTACGCGTACGCTTACGCGAGACTGGTTCCACTTCTGACATACGGCTTGTACCGTATCTGTGGCTGGCGGGTGTCTGTCTCTCTCTCTTTAGTTGGTCTTGCAATTTAAATGGAGGGCCCGAAAGGGATACTTAAACATGCAATTATTGGATCGTTGTTGTGGTCATATGGTTCGTAGGTATGAAGCAGTTCTATTTACGACAGCCCCAAGCCACGTAAATATGCAAAAGATAAAGTAGAAGCGTCTAACTTTATTTTGCAGGGGCTATGTGATATGGTCAAGGTAGGTTTATTAATTTTTTTATAAACTGCGGGCGCCAAGAATACCATGGCGCAATGGACTATATCACATTGCATTGCATTTGATGTTTTGTGTGCATCTTATATTGTGTGATTATATATATTAGTATATATTAGTTACGCGGCGGTAATTATATAAGTTGATCCCTTCAAAAATACCACTGGTGTTCTTCCTCCGACGAGCACCACCAAGAAAGTTCTACGGTATGAGGCAGGCCATGACGATCGGGTGTCAGACATATCTTCGTTCGCATACGGTGGGTGTAAGCCATGTTGCACAAGCGTCTGCGTGGAGGTTATAGTGGCGAGCCTAGCATATGCAGATATGGCCTCGGAACACGGAGGCCGAAAGGTCGAGCACGAGTCACAAATTGGTGTGACGAACAATTGTCTACTCCTAAAGTTGTGTTGCCGGCTCTGACGATGAGGGGTGGTGCAATGGATAGGGGTCGTGTAATCGCTTAAAATTTTGAGTGGGAGTTATGTTAGTTATTTTCTAAAAATACTATAACTCAAAATTATTATGAACAAAGTCTTATGTTGTTGCAAATTCCATTGTAGATGTCTCGCTTCTCGTTTAACCTAGGTATGTTCCTTGAGAAAGAAAAGCTTAAGACCAATGGGTCAACCTTCAGGGCCTGGTTCCGCAACCTGAGGATCCTCCTCACTCCCCATAGGGTGGCCTATGTCATTGAGGCCGCCATAGGTGACCCTCCCGCAGATAAAGCCTCTGAGGATGAGAAGAAGGTATTCCAGACCAGGTCGGAGGATTCTGCCTTTGTCCAGAGTGGCATGCTCTACGCCATGGAAGCCGACCTGCAGAAGCGCTTTGAGAAGATGAGCGCCTTTGAGATAATTTCTGATCTCAAGGCTGTCTTTGCGCCGCAGGCTAAGGCTGAGAGATATGAAGCTTTTGAGCTTTTCTTCTCGGCCAAGATGGAGGAGCATAGTTGTGTGAGCGAGCATGTGGTCAAGATGTCTGGCTACGTTCAACGCTTGAATGCTCTGGAATGCAAAATTCCCGATGAGCTGGCGATTGATAGGGTGCTGCAATCGTTGCCCCCTAGCTATAAAGGCTTCGTCATGAACTCCAACATGCAGGGCATGGCTAAGTCCCTGGGTGAACTGTTTGTGATGCTCAAGACTGCTTAGGTGGAGAACAAGAAGGAGCACACGATGTTGATGGTCAACAAGACCGTTGATTTTAAGAAATTCGGTGGCAAGGGAAAGCAGAGCAGGAGGGAGGGCAAACTGATTGCCAAGCCCAAGACTAACAGATCTGGTCCCAGAGCTGGCAGGGAGTGCTTCTACTGCAAGGGAAAAGGTCACTCGAAGCGCAACTGCCCCAAGTACCTGGAGGATAGGAAGTCTGGCAAGACAGTCGACAAAGAGCAAGGTATATTTGATATACATGGTATAGATGTGTACCTTACATCCGCCCATAGCAACACGTGGGTATTTGATACTGGTTCTTAACTCTCAGGAAGAGTTACGGAATAAACGGCGGCTGGCTAGTGATGAGGTGACGATGCGCGTCGGCAACAGATCGAGAGTCGACGTGGTGGCTATCGGCATGCTCCCTATACATCTACCATCGGGATTAGTTTTGGTTTTAAATAAGTGTTATTTTGTACCGTCCTTGAGTGTAAACATTATAAGTGGGTCTTGCCTGTTACAAGACGGTTATTCATTTAAATCAGTATCAAGCAGTTGTGCTATTTATATGAATGATATCTTTTATGTTGATGCTCCCGAGAATAATGGTTTATTCTTGTTGAATCTCGATCGTAGTACTCACATCCATAACATAGAAGCCAAACGGATTAAGTGTAGTGATGATACCGCCATGTATATGTGGCATTGCTGTCTCGGTCATATTGGTATAAAGCGCATGAAGAAACTCCACTCCGATGGACTTTTGGACTCGTTGGATTTTGGATCCCTCGATACGTGCGAACCATGCCTTATGGGCAAATTGACCAGGACACCGTTCAAAGGTTTCGTTGAACGGGCGTCGGATTTATTGGGGATCATACATACAGATGTGTGTGGACCAATGAGCGTTTCGACACGCAATGGTTATCGTTATTTCGTCACCTTCACTGATGACTTGAGTAGATACGGTTATATCTATTTAATGAAACACAAGTCTGAAACTTTTGAAAAGTTCAAAGAATTTCAAAGTGAAGTTGAGAATCAGCTTAGCAAGAAAATCAGGCACCTCCGATCTGATCATGGTGGTGAGTATTTGAGTTTGGCACACATCTGAAGAGTTGTGGCATAGTATCCCAACTTACGCCTGCTGGAACACCGCAACTTAACAGCGTGTCCGAGCGGCGTAATCATACTCTACTGGATAGTGTCCGATCTATGATGTCTCTTACCATTTTGCCCGTATCCTTCTGGGGTTATGCGTTAGAAACAACCGCATTCATTTTAAATAGTACTCCGTCCAAATCCGTTGAAACACCACCATATGAATTATGGTATGGCAAGAAGCCTAAGTTATCATTTCAGAAGGTTTGGGGTTGTGAGGCGTATGTTAAGAAACTACAGCCCGACAAACTCGAACCAAAGTCAGAGAAAGTCGTCTTTGTAGGATATTCGCGGAAAACCGTTGGATACACCTTCTACAACCAAGCTGAGGGCAAAACGTTTGTCCCGAAGACCGGTACCATTCTAGAGAAGGATTTTCTCGTGAAAGGAGTAAGTGGGAGAAAGGTAGACCTCGATAAGATCGTTGATCCTGAACTCGAGATTCCGAGCGGCGCAACGGAAGCTATTTCGGAAATGTCCTCCGTGGATGGAGTGGGAGGAACTGTCGAGGAAAGTATTCTACCTCGTAGGTCTGGTAGATCTCGGATCGCACCAAAATGGTATGGCAATATGGTTTGCACCGTCATGTTAATTGAACAAGACGAACCTACGAACTACAAGAAGGCAATGGCGAGTCTAGAGTCCGAGAAATGGCTAGAAGCCATGAAATCTGAAATAGTATCCACGTATGATAACAAAGTGTGGACTTTGATGGATATTCCCGAAGGGCGCAAGGCCGTCGAGAATAAATGGATCTTTAAGAAGAAGACTGATGCTGATGGTAATGTGACCGTCTATAAAGTTCGGCTTGTCGCAAAAGGTTTCTGACAAGTTCATGGGATTGACTACGATGAAACTTTTTCACCGGTAGTGATGTTGAAGTCTATTTGGATTTTGTTAGATTTTCCTGCCTATTACGATTATGAAATATGGCAGATGGATGTCAAAACAGCCTTCCTAAATGGAAACATTGAGGAAGAGTTGTACAAGGTACAACCGGAAGGTTTTGTCGATCCAGGAAATGCTGACAAGGTATGCAAACTTCAGCGATCCATCTATGGATTGAAGCAAGCATCTCGGAGCAGGAATCTTCGCTTTGATGAGGTAATCAAAGGTTTTGGATTTGTCCAAAATTTAGAAGAGACCTGCATTTACAAGAAAATGAGTGGGAGCTCGGTTGTGTTCTTAGCACTATATGTAGATGACATATTGCTGATTGGGAATGATGTGGAACTTATGATGTGGAACTTCTGAATAGCGTGAAGGATTATTTAAACAGTAAATTTTCCATGAAGGACTTTGGAGAAGCTGCATACGTCTTAGGCATTAAAATCTATCATGATAGATCAAGACGTCTATTAGCGTTGAGTCAGAGTACTTATCTTGATAAAATACTGAAGTGTTTCGGTATGGAGAAGGCAAAGAAGGGTTCTCTGCCGGTTATCAAGAATAAAACATTGCGAAAGGCACAGTGTCCGGTAACGGAACATGATAAGGCCGATATGACTAAACATCCTTATGCTTCAGCCATGGGATCGTTTATGTATGCAATGTTAAGTACTATACCTGATGTGGCATTAGCTCTATGTTTGACAATCCGGTTCCAGAGTAATCCTGGAATGGTGCATTGGATTGCTGTTAAGAGCATTCTTAATTATCTCAATAAGACAAAGGAAATGTTCCATGTCTACAGTGGCTGCGATGAAGAACTTGGCGTAATAGGTTACGTGGATGCAAGTTTCTGCTCAGACCCCGATGACTCTAAGTCACAGACAGGTCATGTGTTCAAGGTGAATGGAGGCGCCGTGTGCTGGAGAAGTGGGAAGCAACCCATCATCGCACAATCTACAATGGAGTCGGAGTACATTGCTTCTTGCGAAGCCGCGAATGAAGCTGGGTGGCTCAGGAAGTTCATCACTGAACTTGGAGTGTTCCCGAGCGTGCAAGACCCCGTGATCCTCTTCTGCGACAATACGGGTGCCATTGCTAATGCCATGGAGCCAAGGTCTCACTCCACTGCCAAACACGTTCTCCGACTCTTCCATGTGATACGTCAGTACGTACAAGGAGGCGATGTGAAGATTTGCAAAGTGCATACGGATCTGAATGTGGCAGATCCGCTGACGAAGCCTCTCCCGCTTGACAAGCATGAAAAACACCAGTTAGGTATGGGTGTTAAGCTTATACCAAGTTGTAATCTAGACTAATTTGTACTCTAGTGCAAGTGGGAGACTGAAGCAGATATGCCCTAGAGGCAATTAATAAAGTGTATTTCTTTATCATATCTCGTTTGTTCATAATATGTTATTGTGTCATGCTATAACCGTATTAAGCGGAAACATTAATACGGGTGTGATGCGTAAACAACCAGGTCCCTAGTAGCCTCTACTAAGACTAGTTTCATTGCGCGATCGATGATCGAGGTTTCCCGATCATAGGGCATGGTGCCGGTCGGGAATGGAAGTCATATCGTTGGAGAACGATGTGATGGACATACCCATGTTTGGAGGACGTAGTCATTACGCCTTTGACCGTGAGACCAACTCTTATTGTTATTCCTGGAAAATACTTTGATTGCACCAAACATCGTATCTTAATTAGTATGACAATAACAGTGATACTTTTGGGTATCGGAAAGGAGTAGTTGAGACGAGGGGTCAAGAGCGGGATTTGCCAGTCCGCATAGCAGGATAGATACTCTAGGGACCACTCGGTGAGATTATGTCTAATGAGCTTGCACGCATGTGACTAGGTCACGGAGACATGAAATCATATGCGAGTAGAAGATAGCGTTGTCGGTAACGAGGTCAAGCGAGATATGGAGATGTCTATGAACGTCGCTCGGACACGCTCAGTATGGCCATGGTAAAAGGTTTAAGACTTTACGTTCAGGTTTGATAGATGAAAGTCATTCGTTATATCACAGGGATTAATTCATGGGGTCCAGGCCTACGAGTTAGCCATTGATCGGACAGGAGTCTCGATCATGTCTATTATTATATCGAACCGCTAGGGTAACACACTTAAGGGGTTTCAATAAGACAACCGAAAAGGAAAGAGATCACCGGGAACGTCCCGGGACAGGTCCGATGGAGATCGGGGAACGACGAAATAGTTTTCGGAGTTAGAATAAATTATATATAATATGTTTGATATTAATTAGTGTAATTAATGTCTAAATATGATTTTATATATTTATTTTGCCTGATTTCCCTAAATGGGCCTTCTGGGCGAAAGTAGGCCCAAGAGGGGAAAAATTCCCTAGGGATTTCGGTCGGGGCCAAGGTGGGCCACAAGGGGGACACCAGGTGGCCGGCACACCAAGGAGCCGCACCAGGCATGTGGGGATAGTCCCACATTGCCTGGTGAGCAGGTTGGCTCTATAACATCCCAACATTTTATAATGTTCAAAAATCACTAAAATTTAAAACTTTTATTTTTGATTAAAATAAAACATTAAATGCATATAAAAACCAAGTATAAAAGACTTCAAACATATTGAAAGAGTTTAATATTTCAAATATCTCAGTTATTATAAATTTCAAAACTTGTTTCAAGTTTAACATTATATTATCCATTGTATTTCTTAAAACCTCAATATGTAATTTGCAAAATGGTTTATTCTTATACCCGAAGTCAAAACATACTTTTGTAAATTTCAAGTCTATAGTGTATAACCTTAAAACTTCATAGATTTTAATTAATGAATTATCCAGATAAACAATTCCTTAGCTTAAATGATTTTCTTTAATTTTCAAAACATAAAATGATTTTCATGAATATATATTCTATATAAGAAATGAATGAAATCTAAAATATTTTTCAAAGTGTTTTTTGAAGTTTTCAAATGAATTATCTTAATATAAAATATAAGGGTGCACAAAATAAAACTGAATTAAAAATTTAATCCATTATATTTCCTATTACTTTAAAAATATTTATATTCTATTATTTTACTATTATACCAAAATAAAAATGAATGGTTACTAAAAATGAGTTTTAAATAACTTAATATCAACCATATAAGTATGTGGTAATTTCATAAATTTAATTTAACTCCAAATGAATTTATTAAATTACTATTTTCAAAATTGATCTAAATGGGCAAATTTGCATTTTATGATTATTTCAAAATATTATTTTTCAAAAATCTTCAAAACATGCCCACAAATGGTTTAACACAAAGATAGTGCTTTTACAAATTTTTAGAAATTTATTTGAATGAATTTGGAGTCTTAAATAAAAATATATGAATTAAATGGAAAATCAGAAAAAGAAAAATCGATGACGTCATGCTGACGTCATCGTCTTCAACCTCTGTCCTCAAATTCCGCCCGAAATCTCCGGCGCCTCCTTCCTCCAATTCGCCGCGATTAACGCTCCAAATCCACGCCCTCCTGCCCTATATAAATCCTCGACCCTCTTACGCATTTCCCCTCTCAAACCCTAGCTCGGAACACCTCCAGGCCGTCCAATTGCATTGCCGGAGTTCGCCATTGCTGCCGCCGCGTTTCTTCAACTCCCGGCGAGGTAAGCCCCCTCCTGCGACCGAGACACTCCCCTCTTCTACCCCGCTCCCGTACGCGCCCCCTGAGGCCTTCGGCGATCTTTTCCTGCAGAAATTTGTGGAGGACAAGCACGATAGAAGCACACCGACGCCCCGCACGAATTTGCCCACCGAGGTCGTCGCAGGAAGGAGCATCGCGCTACACCGACGTGACCTTCGTCTCCACCGCGACAGTACCCGCCTCTCCGAGGTCTCCGCGTGTCCGGGGGAGCTCTAGAACGGCCAGAGCCTCCACGCTCGAGCCGCCGCCGGCGCCGTCGTCGTCTCCAACTCCGGCGAGCTGCGCCGCCCGGTAAGGTCAACGCCTCCTCGGTCGTCCGATCTGATATCCACGGCCTAGATTAGATCCTCTTCCGAACAGGTATCAGCGAATCAGGAGATGCCACGTCGATGCCCCGTCAGCACCCAGTCAGATCCGCGTCAGCAGCCAGTCATCGCCCCGTGGAATTTATTTTTTCTAATTTAGATTTAATCTGACAGTTTTGCAGATTAGTCCCTGTAATTGAAACACTCATAACTTTTTACTCACACATCCAAATTAGATGAATTTTATATATTTGGAAATCCCTTGACATGTAGAACATTTCAGAGCTGTGAGATTTCAAATTTGACTTAGTATAAATTATTAAAATTTCAAATGGATGAGTTGAGTATATTTTTAATAACTTTAAATCTATAAATCCAAAAATTGCAAATAAAATTGTTTTAGAAACTTTGGAATATTTGCTATATGATGCCTCTGTTGAATGATTTGATTGTTATATATTTAATTTGAATAGTTTGACTATTTTGATATAACTTTTGATAGAAATATTATTTTTGAGTAAATTCAAATGCAATAAATTTAATTAAATCACCTCTAGCTATTAACACTGTAACGCCCCCAAATTTTGGAAACAACAAAAAATTAATTAATAAAGACCCAAAATTCTGGGGGAACAAAAACTTTTTGAAATGTCTTGTTAATGGATGTATTTTCTCTTTTATGCTCTGTTTGTCATGTTGTGTTTTGTGTTTGTGTTGATGACTTCTAAATAACAACCATCTAAAACTCAAAACAAGTTATTATATGACCTCTGTGGTCAATGTTTTAACAAGTGAAATAGTCCACATATCTTCTCCCATTCTCTTTTTAATAAACTCTATTTTGCCCTAATGTCTTGATCAGTCAACCACCCAAAAAATATATATCATTTGAGAAACCAACTGTATTCCTAAAAACTATTTGTTTGCAAAACTATACATGACCATACAATAAGTCCTCAATATTATTGCTTGTTAATATGTTGCAAGCATTACCAACACTCTCTTCCAAAAACACCAATTTAGTTAGCCTCTGGAAATCAATGCTCAACATGTTGGAATAACTCTATTTCTACCAAGAATACCCTGTCTTGATTTTTGTTAATCACCTCCTCACAAATATTTTTGATCTATATTAAAAGTATGGCTATTGATCCAATTGTGTGGGTGTTTATCTATTTTTATGTGCGGTTGACCTATATGTTATGTGTTTAAATTGTTTCCCATGAGTGTGTTATTTTATGTGTGTTCATGTGGTGGTGTATGAGACAACATCTTATTTATATAATTTAATTGAGACCATTCATGCTTTAAATGTGTGCCATATGATAAAGGTGTGTTGAACTCTTTATTATAATGTTTGATTTAAGGAGTAACTCAAATATTTCCCTTTTTCAAATAAGAAATAGCCATCTTCATTTCCCTTAAATTCTAGTCTTTCTAGAACATGACCATTAGAGTTTATTTTATTCAATTTGGAAATGCAACTCACCTAACCTCATCCTTATCATCTCTACTATCCACACATAACCTTATTTAAAATATTCAAAATTGTTTGATCATAAATTCATGCTTGTTTTGAGTGTTTGATAATAAGGTGACCATTTGTGCATTACTAGATAGCCTTTTGTCATTTTTGTATCTAGTTGTTGTTTAACCTTTTGACCTGAAGTCTTAAACAAAAACCTGTACGCTTGTCCCTACTAACCAACCCAACTTGTCTCATATTTTCTTAGTAAAGGGTTTGACTAATCCATGCTGGCAAAGTGGGCTAATCAAATCATCCCAAATTCATCAAAATCCAAACCTACCCCTCTAACCTTGTCCAACTCGTGGTTTAGGGTGTGCATTAGACCCCACACCCCTGGAGAGCCCTTAAGCCACGACCTTGGCCAAACCCTAGCACAACAACTCCTTGTCCTCTTCTCTCTGGCATTTCATCGAGCAGCTGGCAGGCAGGAGACAACCTCTCCTTTACTCACCTCCCTCCATCAGCTCCGAGCCACCCGCTAGCGTCCAAGCAAGCTGCGTCGTGCACAGACGCTCCCCCCACCGCCCAACCTTGCCAATCCGCGGTCTGCATCCCCCTCCACCCCTCCCGTGCTCGAAGTCCATGGTGGACCGGCCCCGAGCTCGGATAAGAATCCCGAGACACTCTCACCTCTCCTCACTTTGTCCACTCCCCTCCTATGTCTCTCCTCCATCATCCCGTGCAAGAACACGAACCCTCTCGCTCTCTGTTGCCCGGGAACGCGTGATGAACGCCTCTCGGTCCCAAGCTCTTTGCGGGCACGGTCGCTAGCAATGCCGTCCCTCCCTGCTCTTTCTCTCTACTCCACCTAGCTCCCTGGTGTGTAGGCTACCCCTGAGACATGCTCGTTTGCGCGCAGGTACCCCAGAGTCTCTTCAGCCTCGCCATGTCCGTCGCGGACACCGGAGCTCACGCCATCGACCTGAAGCCCGCCGGCAAGAACTTCGGCCACCCCTCGCCTCCCCCTGCACCCTGCGTCCGCGTCGACCCCTCCTCTTCGTCTCTCTGTGCCCCTAGGTGAGCCGCGCGTCCTCGCCATCGTCCTCTAGGGTTTTGGCCCGCGCTCCGCTGTCGCGAGGTTGAAGACGAGCAGCAGCCGTCTGATTTTTGATCTGCGGCTCTGTTTGAATCGCTCAGCTTCTAATCCTGGCCTTCCGTAAAGGGATCTACGGTGGTGTGCCCCTCCGCCAGCGCGCGCGCCGTCGTGGGCCGGCCCGGTTCGGACGGCGCGGCCCGGTCCCAGATCCGGCTCTTTTTAATCTTTTCCTTTTAAGCCATTTTTTCTCTGTTATTTTTTTCCAGAGAATTGATAGCTCAACTTTAATTCATTTATGGGAGATCTGTGCATGCAAATTTTTTGAAATAAATTTTGGTGGATTGCTGTGTGTTTTCTTGACAATATGGCACTGGCCGTTTGCAAAAATATGTTTGTATGAGTGTGATATGTGAAATTTTGGTGGATTTTGCACCATTTACTTAATAACTTGAGTTTTATAAATCCAAATCCTGCAAACTTTAGTTCTCTTGAAAAACTAGGAGAATACCTACCTAGATCTATAAGCCTTGCATGCAGGAGATGTGTCCAAATAAAGTTCTTTTAAGTTCAAGATTAACAACAGTAGCATTTTGTTGATTTTTAGTTCATTATCAAAATACATTTTGGAGCAAATCCAATTGCATATGTTAGATATGAGTATTAGCCATCATATCCTATCTTGGTAGAATTTTACAGATAATATTTTGTGCATGGTGGATTATTCTCTTAAACAGTAGGTTTTTGCACTTCAAAAATAATATATCTATTTTCTGTGGTTTGCATGTGTCTAGTTCTAATTGGTTGAGATATATATGTTTGTGAAAATGGTTAGGAGTATTTTTGTGTAGTACATATGCTTTTTGTTTGTCTTACAAAGTTGGATTTGTCTATAAATAAATCATATCTTGTGTTGCACAATATTAATCATAAAATGTGTGTGTTCCACTAAAACTGAAATATATGGAGCTAGGAGTGTCCAAATTAAGTGAATCCAATTCCTACAGAATTAAAACCAATACCTCCATAGAAATTAACCTTGCATACATGAGATTCCTAAAAACTGAAACTATATTCATTATGGTTTTGTGACCAGTAGCATTTGCATAATTTTTAGCTACTGTTTTGTAATAGCTTATTATGGAAATCCAATTTTCACCACTTCATATGGTTGCTAGGTGTACTGTGGTAGAAGGATTCTATTTTATGAACAGTATCTTAGGAGTTATGATTTATCTACCAAAACAGCAACATTTGGCTAATAGAAGTATTAGTTTTTAATCATCTGTTCTTAGCAAATGTGAATTTGTAGAAATATTACTAATCAACTTTTAAAGATCAGAACCTTAACTCAATAATAATGACTTGATTAAACCACTTAGATAATGTGTGGTGCATGGTTTACATATGTTTAGCATTATTCACTTTGTACCTTAATAATAACATCAATTGTGTTTATATGCTTTGCTTGTGGGTATGTTTGTGTGTTATGTTTCATCTCTTTAAAGATCATCTTATTTATCCAATAAATGTAATAAGTTAATTCCCTTTTTTACATGAATTGTTATGTGTTGATGTGCTTAGTAACTCATAAGTCTAGAAACTTAGGTTATCCTTAACTATCCTTAATAAATTCCCTGAAAGTATTGCTAGTCCCTTCACATCTGAGTTTCACATAGTTCATTTTGTTTCCTAGGAGTTGCACTAATTTCAATTGTGTGTTATGCATGTGAATGATTGTTTTTGTGTTAAATACTATACAGTAATTGTTTGTGTTTTGTAATGATCGTTAAATGGTTTGTTCACTTCAAGAATTGCTATCAACACTTGTTACCGTGTGATTGTTTGGTTTAATCGTTGAAGTGGTATTAATTGCAGTGTCTTATTTAATAGGCTTAATACACCTTTTTAGCTCCTAGTCATAAACTGGTCTGGACAGTGGTGTTACCATTGTTTGTCTCCTAGTTACTTGGTAGTAGGTGTTTCTTGAGCTAGTAACATGTTTGCATGTGAGCGTGCTCAACACTAGTGTTAATGTTAATACTTGCTGGTGTGATTAAGATACTTTTGTCTGAAGTATTTCCTAATCTACTAAGATACTTTTGTCTGTAGTATTTCCTGAAACTAATATAACAACTCTTATTAAATGATATGATAACCCTAAGTAATGTGTTGTTATAATGTTCTGAAGAACTACCTTTTTAATACTCAGAGTTGTTGTGTATATTTTCTTAGGAGAATCTGTTGTTGTCTTAGCTCGATGGACTTTGCTGTTTGTTTTTGTTTAGCTAAAGGAGATGTTTGCTCTCGATTGTTAGCTTACTGTCTTGTGCAATGCTTGCTGTTTTGTATGTCCTTGTAGCTTTGTCTTGTATTCCGAGTGTGGTTCATTTTCCTCTTTACGACGTTAGATACGATCGGGAAGGAACGGGGAGTGAGGAATGAACCTGAGGAACATCAAGATCAAGATCAAGGACATATTGCTGAGCCAGGCAAGCCACCTCACCACTATAATGAATCATATTATTTTTATCAAGCATGTTTTGTTTTCAAAATAAAATAATGCATGTCTTACTTCTTTTGTGGGACATTGCCACCCAAAAACTATTGTACGAAATATTGTTTGGCCAAAGCTATCTGCTAGAATACTGTAGAATACTGTAGGTTTTACTTGATGAGCCTTGTTGTTGAAGGCTCCATCAAAGAGATTAAGTTTTCTAGTTGTCTACCTTCATGTACTTATCTCAAAACTATAGGATGGGAACCTATTTGATAAAATTGTTTTACGGAGGAAAACCCGAGTTAATGGGAGCAATCAGCGAGCAAGTGTTTTATTAAAACCCGAGTTGCTGGAGCAATCGGAGATGTTTGCGAAAACCCGAGCTGCTGGGAGTGGTCGGAGGATTGGAAGTTGTTTTTTGAAAAACAAAGTACTGCCCTAGCAGCCGCTCGAACAATTAACCCGTGCAACCACACTACCTGACATGTGTAGTGCTTAGCCGGAAGCTTGTCTGTTTTATGAGGGCTCTCATACTTTCTATGAGGGCTGGGCCCTCGAAGCCGGGTTGTCGTCCGGAAGAGACAATACACTGTTGAGGACCAACAGCCGGACGATTACGGTGGGTCTCCTGACGTGGCGGTGTGGCGTCCCGAGGAAAGACCACGAGGTCTAGTGGAGCACACGGTGCCGAGGAGAACAAACCTACCGGGAGGCCCCGATACTAGGGTGGTCATAGTGGAAAACTTTGATCGTGTTATCTGGACCCCCGCATGCTGTCGTATGACGGGCCGTGGCTGACACGGCGGAAGGACCGATTGGTGTGGGTAAAGTGTGCAACCTCTGCATAGTGTAAATCTATTCGAATAGCCGCGTCCGCGGTCATGGACGGTTGGAAAGGCCACTGATCTAGGCGTATGGGCATTTTGGTTCTTGAAAAGAGGAAAGAAAAGGTTTTCCGGGGGAGAACAAGAAGGCACAAGTTGGTACCTGGGAGGTACGGAATCTGGGTGAAGATGATTGGTCTCGGGGAGACAATCAGTCCGATCTCAAGACTGGAAAAAGGGTTACCCCTATCCTAGTGTTTTGATAAACTTTTACAAAAGAAAGTTTTGAACTTAGATATGTCCTTGCTATATCTAAGAGAAGAGAATTCTATCTCTAAATGTTTTTCTTCAACAAAGATACAGAGATGTCGTATTCTCTATGTCTAAAATCATGGTATTCGAAAACTAAGAACTATAGTCGTATATAGCAGCTATCCTAGTTTTCGAAAAGTGTTTTCTTTCATTATCATGAAAACTTAAGCCTTAGAGGTGGTCTTGCGAGTACGTAAATGTACTCATATGGCTGTGTCCCTGGATATTCAAACGTCCAGGTTGAAATGAAGGTATGTACGACAGGAAGGTGGAGTACGCCGACGACTACGCCAACTGAGTGTCCCGCTCAACTGCTCTGTGGGAATGCGTCAGGACGTGACGAGGGCCGACGATAGCCGAATCTTCCGCTATACCTTAGTTCATTTTCGTCATGTGCGACGATGTTTGCAGACTTGTTCGTGTGACCACTATTTATGTAAGTCTTGCTCTATTCGAGTTGTATGATGTAACTCTGTATACCATGTTGGTTTTGTGATCGCGATGCACTGATCATTGGGATCGTGATCTGTTTACATAACGTGGGCATCTCTGGCTGGTTGTCAAAGGGGTCCTCACAGACACCATTTATAAAAATTGTGTTATAAAATTTAAATCACATAAAACTTTAATCTATATGTTTTCCTTTTATTATATTTTGCAAAATTAGAAACTAATTAAATTGCAATTATAACTTTATGCATACTTTATAAATATCACAAAAAAATTAGTATTATGTTTCTTGTGATTTAAAATTTCATTTCATGCATAGCATATTTTATTTTGTAGTTATATTTCCCATAAGAAAACTCCTCCCCCATTTTCTCTAAGTTAGGATTATTTTCAACTTAGCATTTTGGTAAAGTGTTATACACTTAGACACTTAGGATTTTCAACCTGGAGCTAGAAGGCCAAAGAAGAACTTAGCCAAAAACAAGACTTCATAAGTATCTTCAAGGAGTAGAAGCACTTAGAAGAAAGACAAGAAGAAGTTCATGAAGACTAACCAGCAAATAATTTCTAAGTCTTGCTTCCTCTCTCTCTCTCTTTTCTCCCTTCTTCTCTGAGACTTGATGAAGACTAAGTTAATTCCAAGACCAACCTCGGTGTTACTAGAATCATCAAGTCTGAAGATTTATCAAGTCTACAACAATTCATTCAAGACATCACCTAGGAGAATATTACAAGTCTGCCTGGAGGACTAACTACATCTTTCTTTCTTTCTTTTCCCTCTTTCCTAATCTTGTCTTTCACTTTTGACATAAACAATTTTGATCATGTTATTACCATCTTGAAGTTTGTTGGATCCTAGCGGCATAGTGAGATGAAGCGGCCTGGAGACTAACCTTACATGTCCACGTACATGAGACCTGTTCCACAATAAGTGGTTGGCCGGGTGTCTGTCTCTCTCACTATAGTGAATATCCAATTTACAAAGATGTTATAATAATTGTTGATCACCTCGAAGAATAGAGTTAGTATTTTCTTTAAGTAGTTATGCACATCATGACTAAGCCATTAGAGTGCTTATTCAAGATGAATTATAACAAAGTTATTTTATCCAACTTATGAACTTAGTCCTTAGTCATTTTTGACCAACCTAATTGCCTTGTATTAACTTAAAAGATTTTCATGGCATGACATGCATTTCTAGTCCTTAGAAATATTTTGCATATCGTGCATAAACATATTTTTCCTTGGAAGTTTATGAAACTTTTTAGTTCATTAGGTATGTGCTTGTATGCATTGTGTAGTTGTGTAATATGTTGATTGTTGTATTGTTGCTTGTCTATATTGTTAGATTGAACAGAGAGTCCCGAGTAACGTTGAAAAGAGTTTGTGAGCAAAGATATTATGCAAAGGCAAGTGGCACACCTCATAAACTTCCTACTATTTTCTATATACATTACTTAGTGTATTTTTATATAAGCATGTGTAGGATAGTATTGTTATGCTAGACCTGTGTAGATATTCCTTACTCTTGTGTCTAGTTTCCTATATAATACTTAGTAGAAATATTGATGCTATGCAATTGATCAAAAGTTTTACAAAATGTTAAGTGACTACTCAGGACTGTGCTCATGGTTGTCGTCGCCTAGGATGAATTTCTATTCTACTTAGGGCCGTGAGCATGGTGGTTTTCATCATGGTATGGTGCTTTTCACCTAAGAGTGCACTTGTGGATGGCCACCCAGGGAACAGAGGAATCTGAAGAACTCTGAGTGACGATTGCTTCCAGTGCAGCCATTGCCAATGGGCTCTGGCTTGATCAATTATGTTGCATGGACTCTCTCCAGCTTGACAAGCAGATGTACGGGGTGTTAGGTGGAACGGGTCAAGCCAGAGTGGGAGGGAAGATGTTTCTGAAAGATCTCGTCTCATTCTTCTCCTTTTCCTTATCACTATAAGTGTGTAAAGGATAGTTTGGGTTGAATGGGTACAATGGTGAACGTGCACAACCTCTGCAGAGTGTAAAACTAAGTACTTAGCCGTGTCTCCGGTACGGACAATTTGAGCAGCTGAACACGGACGTGAACGGAGGATTCCATCATTCCAACTTCAGAAATAAAACTTGATGGGTGAACAGGGTAGAATGAGATCGCGGTTGTCATGATACAAATGTCTCGAATAGAAGAAAAGTGTTTTCCAAAGAGTTAGGAAAAATTGGCTTTATGAAAAATAGCCTTGAACTCCACCAGACAGATATGCATATAGGCTATAGATTTATTCCATTAAGTGTCCACCATAGTGTCACTTGCCAGGCTCCATTTTTAATGGAATCTGACCCACGTTGTTGCAAAAATTTTCTTATTGCAGATTGATCAGATGACGAGTGAGGTTTCGTTTTAAAGGTTTCGAGTCTACAACCAACATGTTTTCTCCTGTGGCAACATGAATGTGATGGAGACTCACTACTATTGTATTTCCGCTGTTTACTCTTTAAAAGCTAGCTTTATGCTATGCAACTTGTATTGAATATTTTGTAAGTCTGGATCATCGATGTAATAAAATTGATACTTTGTTGTGATATTACATCGTAAACTGTGTGTGAATTGATTCAGGGATTTGCACTATACACAGGTATCTGCCTTATTTTAAGTGTAGGTACGCTACAGGCTCCCCCCTGGGAGCCTATATATTGAGGGGCACCCTGGCCTTTTAATTCACCAATTAATTCCCCAATTGTTCGATTTCGTGATTCCCTTTGTCGGAGTTGCGCCAAGTTGAGAGGGGGATCTCTTCCACCATAGGCTGCTGCCGCGCTGCTGGTGTTCCGGTCCAAGTCTTCCGCTGCTCGTCCTGGACTGGAGGTTCGGAGGCCGTCGTTTTCACCATACGTGTGTAACGCTCTGCGAGGTGTTGCGCTAGCGGTGCTCGGAGGTTTGCTTCCTCTACACGACCTTGAGGTCGGCTTCGTCGGTCTTCATCGACAACGTTTGTGCGGGAACGTAATCCCCGCTTTCGTTCTACAAGGGTATGTATTCCGATCTCCGTTCGTACTACTATATCTGCATAGAATAGATCTTGGCATATTTTAGTGATATCGTTGCTTGGAAAATTATTGTTTTCTGCACCCGATCCCCTTCAGGGGTTCCGTAGCAGAAAACAATATTTTTTTTAACTAACAAATACCAAAACTATCCAGGATCTGTCTATCTAGTATATGCGGTAACGGTGGCGGAACTGGTCACATACCTCTTGTAGACCGAATAGCGGGGATTACGCTCCCGCACAAGCGTTGCCGACGAAGCCGACGTAGCCGACCTCTAGGTCGCGAAGAACTTGGCGCGACGAAGTAGACGATGACGCTGCGATGTTGAGGAAGACACAGCGTCAACGGGGACGGGTGCGTCCAGCGGCGGGAGGGGCGGCGCCGGCGGCAGTAGGGGGGTGGCGGCGGCGGCATGGCAGAGGTGGTTGCGAGATGATATCACCCAGGCACCTCAAATGTGGCACCTCCGAGTACTCACAAGCATAAGGATCTTAACAACAACCCCCAGTCACTCAGATTTAGCTGAAATCGCAGGAGTAGAACTTTTCTGGAATCCCGCAGGGCAACAGCGAACTGCGGTATAGCTTCGTGGGACAGAGAGAGAAGCGGGCGGAGAATTAACTCAGGCCGGCATATACAACATTAATTGTATTTTTGAATGTATTTAATCCAATTAATATTCCCTTGTATATAAAGGGGGGAGGGTGTGCAAACACCTTGCCTACCCCATATGGGACTAAAGAAAAGCAAGGAAAAGGAGGTGGGGCTGGTTCGGCCGAACCAGCCATGTGGGCTCCCCCCACATGGTTGTTTCCCCCCACATGGGCCTCTCTTTTTTCTTTTCTTTTAATTAATATAAAATATAATTAATTCATAATTAATATATTTGCATACTACTTAATCTCCAGTGACTCCGAAACATTTTCCGGACCACCCAAACTTCTTTCGGACATTCCCGGAACCCCTTCCGGAACCACGGGAACCCTTTCCGGATTATATCTCTCTCCCTATTTCCTTCATCTATCATTCCAAAACTTTCTCCATGTGTTGTTAAGACCATAAGTCTTGTTAATGCTACGGTCCAAGAATACTCCAGACATGGTCGAGATCCCTCGCTCACCAATGACCGCCAGTGAGACCTGGATGCCTGTGACGGTCCCTGTGCATCCTATGAATATCGTCGTTGAACCATAAACATGATATTTATTCCTTTTGTTTCTATGATACTACCTTGTCCGAGATACGACCATAGACATCCGATGTCCTGTTTTATCTTGTTACTGACAAGGGTTAATAACTCGTCTGTGATATTACATCTCCATGACCTAGTCATAAGCTGCGCGGCTTTATAGAAGTAATCTCACCGAGTGGGCCCAGAGTATCTTTCCATTATTCGAATGAACAAATCCCGCTTTTGATCCATATGTCTCAACATACTCTTTCGAGATACGCAAGATTCACCTTTATAGATACCCATTTATGAACTCACGATTGATGCACTTAGAGTATCCTACGGAGTAGCAATAAATATGAACTCACGGTCTGAGGAATAATCTATCATATTACTTTCCTATTACAAATGATGAACATCGTAATTCGATCCTATTGCAATACTTTGATGCGTATGTCCATCACCTTATTATACCAATAAGATGACATCATTGTCAACCGACGTCATTGTCCATGATCGGGAAACCTCGATCAACAGTTTCCCAATGAACTAGTTTATATAGAGGCTTACTAGGGACTCTTGTTTGTCTATGTATCACATGTTTATTATCAATTCCGATTAATATTGTTATAGCATGATACAAAAACATATTATAATTTTATGAGATAATGTGATAAATACTATATATTTATTTGCCTCTAGGGAATATCTCCTTCAGTCTCCCACTTGCACTAGAGTACAAATAAACCAGCTGCATTTTAGTTTCAGTCATATCCCCTTATCAAATAAGCGTTATATGATAATGTCTGCTCGTTGAAGATTGTTACTTCAACAATCTGTACAATACAGAATTGTATGTTCTTTGCGATTCATGGATATAACCTTGTTTGATATCATCATGTTATCTGATAACATATATACATATACCGTAACTAAGTGAGACTTTTATTTCCCAGCGCTTACTCTAATTCTTGTAACCAGGAAATTGCATTGCAAACACACTCAGTTGCTGAGAACTCTTTGTAGCATTTACAATCTCGTGATATCTATATACCTTTCACATATGTGTAGAGTTTTTGACATTCCAATGTCAATCTAGTGCCAAATACTTTTCTACTTCCAGTAAAGTCTAAATTTACTTTGATAATTGTTCTTCTTCTAAGAACATGGGTCACACTTTAGCGAGCACATAATATGGTTCCTATATGATGTCTAATATCACAATATAATAGACCAACATATATTATAACCACTATTATCGTGTACCAATACACTTAATGTTTAATTGGATTTCCAAGGACATTTCCATTGGTTTTAATCCATTATGACTTTCAGAATCAATACAAAATAGACTTTCTATTTAAAATTCTTGTTCTATTCTAAATAGACACTATCTTTTAAATAGTTTTTCAACTTTATTTTTCTAATTAATTCTACTGGTACTATGCATGATATGTCATTTACATACGAGGAATTTAAGTCCCACTCAAAATATGTTACCTACATATTTGAGGATATAAGCTCCCACTCAAAATATGTCATCTACGTATATGAGGGTATGAGCTCCCACTCAAAATATGTCACTCACATATTAAATTTGAGTAAACTAATTCGACTCGCACTTAAATTAGTAAATTCATAATTTCTTTCGATATTTTGGTCAAACCAAAATCATTGATCATTCATCAATTCGAGTTTTAGTACGATCTGTCAGTATTCTATTAACACATATCACATAGACTTTAAGCATGTCTACATTTATGTAGTCAACAAATTTGATTTTGTCCAAGACACTTTTCTTGACAAAATATGCTTCCTTGTCTTTCTTATAGTTGCATTTCTCTCATATAACACTTTATATGATGATTAAGCAATCTTATTCTCTTAATAAGATCTAGAGTAACATTTACTGTTTTAATCCTTTTAAATGTAACTTGGATCTTAAGACTTAAAAGCCTTTTGTTCATATTCTGATATTTTCTCAACTTTCTTTGTATAGCTAAGGTGTATCTTGTTGTGTCAACAAGATCTGAAACACTGAATATTAAACTGTGACCTGACATTAAATAACCTTAAAATAACACCCTAATTTTTATAAGCTTCTTGTTTGAAAATACTATGATCTCTTTGAAGGGGATTGCAAGCAGAACACAAATTTTCTAATCTCCATCACTCTTATCATCAAATTTTCATTTCCTTTTGCAGAGATATTCTTTTCCGAACATATTCCGATATTCTACTTTTATGAAAATAGGTTTGATACCTTATTTTAAGCTTCTATTTTTATTCCATTAACCATAATTCAAAAAATCATATTTTCCTTGGAATTACACAAACAACAATACAAGTTTTGCTTTTGTTGGTGTTTGGAATATACTCTCATCTTAATGTGAGTATTCTACAAAGAACTAGTCGTGTATATTTTTTATTATCATATAATCATCTATGCCATGACACTTACTGTCGATCACACAAATCATCGTTGAAAAATATCTTTTTCCTAAAGTGGATGTCGACTATAATATTTTGAACATATTAAGGGATTATTAAAGAGATTCTAAAGACCATACTGTATCTAAAATAAGGTATGATTATAATATTTCATATATCACTATATCTGATATTTTAATTTTGTGAAACGAATTTCCACAAGTCCTTTTGTGTTGAAACCATAATTCAAAAATATTAGCCTGTTTAATCAAATCCTGTGGATACAATATCCATTCATCTTTGTTCTAAAAAATTCCTTTGATATTTTATCAAATTGTTTTTCAGACTCATGTTTCCTTAGGAAAATACTCTTATTTATTTAGAATCATAGAAAGATTCGAAACAATGATATTCACCACTTATTTAATTTAATAATCATCTAGTATGACTTTCAATTAATTTCCATGTATATTGACATTTCAATATCTAATGAAATTTAATCAATTCGGCACATGTAACTTTGATAGATCGAAGTATCTATATTTCTTACACTACGCTTATGATTAAATTTGGTGCTGTTTGTTCATGAAGCAAAATCATTTAATCTTTGGCCATTTAATTTTAATCATTCCTGGTTTTATAAATATATATCATGTTATCATTCAAGTAATGTAGCCGAGATGTGATTGCATAAAAACTTAACTCATAATATAAAATAACTGACTTGTTCCACGACATAAAACAACTGATTTGTTCTATTGCATATATGAATAACTTTGTCTTGTAACATTCAAGGCTCACGATTATAAAAGGTCTTATCAAACACAATTAATGACTATAATGATAACCTGAGGACGTGAGCATCACTAGTCATCAACTCCTTTGCTTGGAATCACTTGTGCACTGTCATATCATATTCCTTCGCATACTTGTCATAATTAGGACCTGTTTCATAAACAGAATAAGTATCAAATACTTTTCATCAAGTATCATGAGAAAAATAAATTTCTAACTTTGTATATCAAATATACCTGTAGCGTCAAAGATTTCTTCTTCGATGGGTTCAGCCTTTACAGATTTGAACTGACTTATGAAAACGAAAAAATTCATTATATCTGTAGGAACCCCGCGAAGCAAAGTCCGAGATGTCCACGTTATGTAAAACATCACTGTAACATCCCAAATTTTGCAAAAATTTAAAACTTTGCATTCATGCATCATTCATCATTAGGCATAAAACTACATCACAAAAATATTAAATAAAAACTTCTTATTATATATTTAAATATTTAAATAATCTATAATTCCATAAAGTGTTTACTTGAAACCCCTTAAATAAATAAAATGTTATCAATTTATTTATGGGCAAGTATAATGTCAAAAAGTCCCATTTTTAATAACCTTTCCAAAACATATTTTTATGAATTTTGCAGAAAAGTTTTGAATAGGTTTAAAAATCATATTTGAAATCAGTATTTAAAAACAGATATTATTTTCATTTAAAAAGAAAAGGAAAACAGGCCGGCCCGTTGGCTATCTGCCGCGCACACGTAGCGCAACGGCCTGCCAGCGGCCCAACGCCCCGCGCTCTCGCTCGCAGTCGCTGACAGGTGGGACCCACCTGTCATCACCCCCGCGGAAACGTTCGTCCCCAAATCACGCCCCTGACCCTGACCGAAAACGCCGATTTGATTCGCACGATTATGGACGATTTACTGCTCCATTTATCTCGCATCCTCTCCCTACTAATAGCCGTCCTCGCTCTCGTCCGATAGCCCCAAACCACACCTCCCGAGAGCCCCTAGGCTGCCCGCTCGAGCTCACGCAATCCCGCCGTCGCCGTCGGTAAGAACTCTGCCGCCCGAGCAACTCCGGCCACCTCAGACCTCCTCTCCACCTCCCTTCGCTCCCTGTGAACCGTGCACATCGATTTGACACGGTGGGGCGTGTGTTTTTGCAGCGAAACCCCGGCTCCGTCCTCGACCGAGAGGAACCGTTGCCGCGCGCAACTCCGGCAAGCTTTTCCGGGGAGACGAGGACGCTCCGGTCATCGCCACCGCGCCATCGCCCTCCCCTCGACGTCGCGCATCCCCTGGTGAGCTCCGTTCCCTCCTAGAACCGTAGGACGCATCGGGCGCAAACGCCGGCCATGGCTCCGCCGCGCCCCGCGCTTCTCCGGCGACTCGCGCCGCCCGCGTTAGGTCAACGCGTCCTGGACCGTTGGATCTAGATCCAACGGATCCGTTTTAATTTTTATTTTCGTCTCTGCGATTAATCTGGCGCGTCCGTTTTCATTTAGATCTAAAGGCTCTAGATCACGATCCGCGTCGAACCGGTACGGGCGAATCAGATCGCGCCGCGTGGCCGATTCTTTTTCTATTTTCGAATAAAATTTAGAAATTAAAACAGAAAACTATTAAAACTTGCAAAATTCATAACTTTTAATCTGTAAGTCCAAAATTGATAAACTTTATGTCATTGGAAAGCCCTGCTCATGTAGTTTATTTCTACATCATTTGTTTTTCCCTTTGACAAATTATAAATTGTATAATTATCAGAGGAGTATTTCGGCCATTAAAATAATAACATAAATAATAAAAATGATTTAGAAATAAATTTAATTGTTTTAGGATTTTATTATCTCCCTCTGTCCAGCAATATTAATAAATGGCTTAATTGAAGATTTCATAAAACAATAAAAGTTGTAATTATAGAAATCAAAGTTTTACTATATTATTTTAAAATTATTTAATTGATAAATAAAATAAGAAATACCTAGAAATTATATTTCATTCATTTGATGACAGAAAATAAAATTATTAATAAGTGTGTCCTATTATCATAGCATATCATTCATGCATACATGATTGTGTTTGGTGTTGTGTTGGTATTTATTTTATTCATTGTTGTGCTAGATTGTGAAGAAGATGAAGGACTTGCTTGTGATTGTTATTCTTGCTGTGCTTGTTCCTCCTGTTACCAAGGCAAGTGACATTAAAACTATATCCCATATTTTCTATATGCATAAGTAGTATATTTGAGTAGTGTGCATGATATGTTTTTGGATTTATTCTATAATGCTAAGTTAGTTTGTATTTTACAAATATCCTAGTAGTGTGTAGCCACCCCTTCTCCTATGCAGCCATGAAAAGTTTTATTAGTTGCTTAGCTATGCTGTAAAAATTGTTACCCTGTTTTGGAAATGTTTCTAAGTGTTAAAAATTTAAATACACATCTGGGTGGAATTGGTTGTTTGGTTTATGTTGAGTGGCTTTTGGGACTATGCTTGTGGTTGTCGTCGCCTAGGATGAATGTCTATTCTACTTAGGGACATGAGTATGGTGTTTGTTACCCAGAAGTGCACTTGTGGATGGTCACCCAGGAACGAAGAGATTACCAAGTCCCTCCAAGTTTAGAATCTTCCCGTGCAGCCTTTTGACAATGGGCTCTGTCTAGAATAACTAAGTTGTGAGGGTGCAACCTGTCAACTTGACAAGCAGATGTAGAGTTGGTAGGTGGAACGGGTCTTGCTAGTATGGTTGCATCCTTCTTCTGAAAGTTCTTGTCTCAATTCTCTCCTTTCCTCAATACACTCCGTGTTTATAGGATTTTCGGGCTAATTGAGTCTAAAGGTGAAAGTGCACAACCTCTTCAGAGTCGACAAACTGAGTACTCAGCCGTGTCCCCGGAAATGGACTACTTCGAGCAACTGGACAAGGATGGGCAGAAGAATCTCAACACCATTTTCGTAAAGTAAAATTTTGACTAAGGAAAGATTTGATGGTGCACTTGGGTTTTATCCCTTGGTGCCAAGTCTTGAGAAATAAAAGTGTTTTACAAAATGATAGGAGAAAACTTGCTTTCTGCAAATAGCCTCCAACCCCACCAAGCCAAATATGCATATAGATTTTAGACTTGTCATTATACATCCACCATAGTCACTTGCCATTACATCATTGTATTCACCTCCTTCGGGGGATGCATATTCAAATGTGCAGGAAATTCTTATGCTGAATGAGTTTGGCTCGAGTCTACACCCAACATGACTGCCTGTGGCGCATGCTTGAAGATGAGGCTCAATGTTATTTTCGCTTTCATTGTGAACTCTGAACTTTAGCTAGCCTTCATGGCTATGCAACTTGTAATAAAGCCATACTTGGCTATTATTTTGGATCTCGTTGTAGTAATTTTAATACTTATGCAATGGTACTTTATATTTTGTACTGTGGTGCTGGCAGTGATCCAGGGACTAGCACATAACACAGGTGTTCCAACTTTAATATAAGTTGGGGTGCTACAATCACGATCCCAATGATCAGTGCATCGCAATCCCATAACCAACATGGTATCAGAGAGTTACATCATTCTAGTCGTACGAATAAACGTCTTACAACACATAAATGGTCATATGACCAAGTCTACAAACCTCGTCGCGTAGGATGGAATTAACTAAGATAAGCGGAAGCTCGTGGCTAGCGTCGGCCCTCGTCACCTCCAGACACCAATCCCACAAGTGCAGTTGACCAGTGACAGCTAAGTGGCGAAGTCGTCTTCATACTCCTCCTCCTCGGCGTAGGCTTCCTCGTTGTAATCTGGACATTTGAATATCCAGGGATAGTGTAGCACCCCCAAGAGCCAAGCTAGACAAATCTGAGACCTTAATCTGAGATAAGCCTAACAAGGATCTCGGAAGCCAACAGTTGAAATCGGTAGCACAACAGAGACCCTACAACACAAGAAACAAAATATTAAGCTCTTAATAGAGCGAAGAAGCAAATATCACGAAAATAAGGTCACTGACCTGTCAATCACCAATACAACGGAAGGCAAATTATGCTATCAGACATAGCAAAACTAGCAAAAGGCCTAAGAGGGCAAAGCATAACGGCGACGTCCCAGTCCATAGATTCTAGGCTGCCGTCTGGTAACCCCAACCTACTCGTCGATGTCGATGTCCAGAAGACACACCTATCCAAAATAATTGTGCAAGGCTGAGTACAGGAGGTACTCAACAAGACTTATTTCACCTTTTATATATCTGCTCGTTCAGAGAGTAATCATGAATGTCCTTTGCATAAAACCAGTTTTGTTTTCAAATCGAGTGAGAAGAGAATCTCGCATCAGTAGACTTTTAAAATGGGGTAAGGAGGTAACACCTCTGGCTCCATCCTTCATCTTCTGTAGCCACCAGAATGTCATCATTTGCACCACCCACAAGGACCACCCCCTCGCTCAACCCGAGGAAGCAATCCTGACCACCCTTTAGTTGTCAAGTTTTAGTATCATATTAATGTTGTCTATGATCACCGAAAATAAGGCCCAAGCCGTCCATAACCGTGGACACGGCTTTCCGAAAAGATTTACCCTACAGGGGGTGTAACTGTCCACATACGCCAACCAATCCTTGCGCTAGTACTTTTAGCACTCTTCCGGGGAATGCCGACAGAAGGGTAGGTCACGACCTTTCCCAAGCTTCGCCTATGTCCATGAGCCACAGCAGTAGGTCAGACCACCAACGCGCAGCGGTCCCTAGGGCGGGTTGCCAGGGTCAGCATCAGGACACGCAACCCTGCTGCCCCAGCCCTAATCATTTTCATCCTCCTTTTACCACACACGCAAATGGAAAACTTGAACTAGTGGCTTCACGTAGTAGGCTATGACAAGTTGTGGTCGAGGGCTCCCATTATTCCAGTGTGGATGTACGAGTAGTCTTGGTTCCGAACCCAGGAACTCGGTTCCTAGTATCGACAAGAACGAGACAACACACCACAATCCCTTGGTGGCCTCTCATCCAAGTCTTTAACAATAAATAAATCATGTATACTCATTCCACCTCAATCCTCTCGACTGGATGGAAAAGGAATAACTAAGCATGTCTTAGCGGCGATGCATCACAAGTAAAAATCTACACCTCAAATACTTTGAAATCTTATATGTGCAGATAAGAGGTTATGCTTGCCTTGCTCTTCGATATCAAGATATATAGCAATTGGATATCTTCGGCTTCACTTAATCGAGATAACTAAAACAACTCTTCATAGATATCCTCCTGATTTGACCATTGATGATCCAGCACTCGCCTTTGGTGTTGTCAAACTCCACTTCCGATTCGCATTCTACCGCGAAAAACCAAACACCGGAAAGGAAACGAGAAACAACACTCAACAATGGCACCGATGCAATGCGCACAATGTATGACATGACATGTTTAAAGGGTTGAAATGTAAATCCTATACATGGAAGGACATTTTAAATGGAGTGCAGATGCCCGAGAGGTGCCATTCGCCAAATTCCATAATTAAAGGAAAGGGTGTAATTTGTTCTTCTATTATAAACATGGTTTAAGGTTGTTTAAATATGCATGATTTGGACATAATTAAATAGACCTTATTTTGCTGCAGATTTTGATATAAAATCATATTTTTCTGAATTAAAAGAATTAGTTATGAATTTCCAAAGATTAAACGAATTTAAATTAATTTAAAACATTTATGAAATTAAAAAAATAATATTTGACCCACATGTCATAACTTTATTAATTACAGAAAACATTATTTGGAAATGAATAAATTTCTGACAAGTGGACCCCACCTGTCATAATTAAATGAATACAGAAAATAGAAAAGGATTAAATAATTCGGTAAAAGGAAAAGAAATTGAGGCGCTGACGTCAGCTGACGTCAGCAATGGAGGAATCCTCCCTGTCAATCACCAATTCGACGATTGCTGGCGCGAGGGGAGGCGTGGCTTCGCGTGTTGCACGCACGAGCGCAGGAGACCAGAAGGTGGCGGCGCCGCCAGCAGATGGTCGCCGGAGCTGCTCCGGTGAGGTGCCCGCGCGGCGGCCGGAGATGGAGAACGGCGGCCCGAGCAACCCGAGGGAGAGGAAGAACAGGGAGAGGTCCACGAGGACCGCAAGCTCACTAGGAGCACGGAGCAGAGGTCGGGGAGGCGAGGGGAGGCCGGAGTTCGCCGGATTTTGAGCTCGACGGCGCCAAACTCAACGGAGGAAATCGATTGATTTCTCCGGGCTTCGATCTTCTCGGCACGAACGGATGGAGGAGGAGGGGGAGCAGAGCACGGCGGTCCTCCTGAGCGCTCGCCGGAGTGAGAGGTCGTCGGATACGGCGGCAATCGCCGGAATTTCGAGAAGAACTGAAGTTAGGGTTTCGGGCATTTGGGGGAGAAACAGGAGAAGAAGGCGGCTAGGGTTTCTCCTGAGGTGCGGCGGAGGAGCTTTATACGGCCGGGCTACGTCGGCGGCGCGAATCACAGCGTATCCACGGCGAGGGACGGCATCGCGCACGACAGCGCGCGATCGAGGTTGGAAGGAGGATGACGACTCGGCGTTTTGCTGAAAACCCCCTGGCGTTTTCCGGAAACCACAAAACATTTAAAACAGTCCCTTGGTTTGGAAAATAAATGATTTGAGGGCCTTTTTGCAAACAGAAAAATTGTACAAAAATACCAGGAAACTCAGAATTTCACAAGGAAGCCATTGGCAACTTTGGATTTTGAAAATGTTGAAATTCCTTTAACACATTTAAAATAACAAGTGGTTTAGGCTACTTAGGGTTTTCTCTTTTAATTTTTTTAAACTCAAATTTTGTGCACATTTTAATTAGATGCAAATGATGCTCATGATGCACAAACAAATTCCTGATTAACAAATAGAAAATTTGGGGACGTTACAAATCTATCCCCCTTACAAGAATCTCGTCCCCGACATTCCTTCGGTAGGAGAAGAGATACAGAGAGGAGGGCTACACCGGTCTTGGATGATCTTGTCGATCCCACGACGATCTTGTTTAACGAAGAGGTTGATCCTTTACTTCAGGGATGATTGAACACTTCATTACTCGTCGGACTGTTCTTCAGCTATACCAAAGAGAAGAGGGAAATAACTCTAGAATGAGGATCTTCAAAAAGATCAAGTATCTCATGGTCAACTAAAGGGAGGAGTGTGCAAGACAACTCTTGAACTAACAAGCATGAAACACATCAAGGTAACAGATGGAATTGCGGAAGAAGTTTCAAGTTGGTGGACAACTATTATACGAAACAATTAGAATATGAGCTTTGCACAAGGTCAAGATGGATAAATAACGAGATCTTGATACAACAAAAGGAAGAACCTTTTTTTTCGATTTCAACTATTTGGCTTACAAGATGTTTGCCACATGATTAAAAGTCCAGGGCCCTAAGATTACTGACAAATTCACACAATGTGTGAGTTGAAAAGAATTTCAAGTACAAGCAAAAGGAAGGGAGAACAAATCAACCGAATGTTGAAGATCACCACGGAAAGAAACTTCACATGATGGATATGTTGTCAAAAGATAGGAGAAGGATCGGGAGGATCAATCGAGAGACATTCAGAATCTCCGAGATCATCGGAGGAGGGAACTTCCTTTTGATCTTCTAGATACCCATTTCAAGCTCATGACAAGCCTTTAATAGGTGAGGAGGTAAACATTGGGCCTTGGAAAGATAAATACCATAAGGGGCTACTTTAGAACAAGCCGCACAACAATCCTCATGGGGAGTGGTTTTTCTTGAAGATTCCATGGAATTTCAGTAATAGGCCTTTCGACTAATTGTGTCAACCACAACATCAATCTTGCCGGAGTTACAAGAAGACCTATGTCAAAATCCCTGAGGGACACCAAACCATCGTTGCTGCTTGAGATTCAGCTCTGGCTAGTTGGGATGAAAGATTAGACTAAGAACGTTCGAACCGAGAGGTGCAATGGTTAACATCGAAGAAAGGTTGCAGATTCTCAAGATGTGGACAACAATGTCAAGCTCGAAAAGATGAGCGAGATTGCAAAACCCATGTATTAGCAATTTGTTAGAGGACAGCTGCACCTAAATGAATTATATGCAACAAACACAATTGAGTCCTTGTGGGGAAAACAATAAAGAAGATAATGAAGTTTTCCAACTTCATATCATTCTTGGACTAATCAGTCAGTGGCTTAAGGTGCATAAATGACTTCTTCAAGGAATGGAGATAAGAACCTATCATCCCAGGGATAATCGGCACATGCATGACCGACTAGAGATGATTCCCGAGGAAACAAGTAAAACTCTGCTTGGATTCACGGCGACATCTTTCAGCAAATGCACGTGAACCAGAAGAGGTTACTTCCAACATCCAGAACACACACTTTGTGATGACACAAAGATGGTTCTCAAAAGTTTCCAACATTATTGCCAAATCTTCTTCAGACATGGAGGCAATAAGAATGTTATCGATGGGCTCAATAACAAGCTTATTAAGATACTCCAACAAGATGGAATCAAATAATACATGAACAAGGCAAAAATATTGGTCAGCCAAAGGACGTGAAGATGTAAGCTGGCGAAACACCATAGGTAAAACATCATCAAAGATGGTCCTTGGGACTGAGTTTGATTTGACAATAGCCCAAATCAAATCAAAGATTTGGAAGATAGCAAATTCGTAGGATATACCATCTTGCTTCAACACGGCAACGCAGGTAGACAGGAGTCTTGCTTTTCAAGGCAAGACGATGTGGCCTTAAGAGCATTGGTAAAACCTAACTCTTTGACCAAGTATGTGCACCAGAACAAACGGACTTGATAGCACAGTTAACTTCACTTAGCGATCGTATAACCAATCGCGCAATGAAGGAATCAATTGTCCTTATATGTCAAAGCAATGAAAATTGCTAAGATTATTTGATAATCACATCAGTACACACGCCGTAGCATTCCCGAGCACGAGCAGCTAGGAGAAAAGCGTGAGTAGGATGTGAAAAGCATCACTACCTCAATAAAGTCATGAGACACATCACGACCTTTTGATATACAAGATGGTGACACCTTGAGATGGAACAAATTAGAAACAAACAAAGCATCTTAATCTGCGGACTACAACACGTTGACCTGGTCCTGGAAATGGACGAGATACATGAGTTTGTTTCCCCCTGACATCCGGAAGTGGAATGTCACGATGGACCCCAAGAGCAACATGCATTAGTACACCATTGCACAATTATACCTTGGATGCCAAGTGGCATACGTAGGTCAGAACACGAACGGAAAGGAGAACATACTCATGAAAATCCTGAGATGTAGATGATCAAGTTAGCATACATATGATAACTTGTTACGATAAGAAAGGTGTGGTAGAGTCACCAACTTAGATGTGGGACTCATCAAGAGCACTCTTGTCGGGATCCTTTTGATTCCATGACAGAACCTCTGCCAAAGCTAGTGGAAGGAGAAGATCTTGGATGTCGCAAGTCAATCACGACAAACCACGAGCTGGAAGGCTAGGTAGATCTGACATTACTAGCCCTTCTGAGGTAGCAAGCATTCCTCAGGGATCAATAAAGTGGATCTTGGGTTAAAGGTCAACATCATGTACTGATAGAGTGAGCATCACATGGCTAACAACCCACATGACTGAACACACCACCAACATCACAATCTGGGACCTTCGGTTCAAGTCCAAGGGTGAAAACCAAAAGAAAGAGTAACTACCACTCGAGTGTCACAAAGGCACAACGATGTAGTAATCACATGATTGCTTCAGAGACCAATCATATCTTCTGAAGTATCAAAAGAAGGAAAGGAAATCTTCAAGGGGAAGAAACCTCAAAGACTAGAATAAATTAGGTGAAATCGGAAAAGTTGAGAGATCAAGATGGAAAGGAATATCTCTCGTCAACAAGAGAAAGACGGATCAAAGAACACACCAGGCTCTAGAAAACTTAACTCTAGGTCAACTTGGCTGAGAAACGACCTGCACTTGGTGCACCTACATTTTGAATGACCAAGAGAGAGAGAGAGAGCAAATGTTTTTAACCAAAACAAGGTAAGATGACCCCGAATTAGAGCGATACCAGATAAGGAGTAAAAAGAAGCCTACCCAGATTTTTGCAAATAGTTTTTGCTTTCAAATAGTTTTCACAACCACTAGACTGAACATCGACCAATAGAAAGGTTTTCCTACAGGCGGTCCGACTAGGATACCAAAACCTGTAGCACCCCCAAGAGCTAATCTAGACAAATCTGAGATCTTAATCTGAGACAAGCCTAACAAGGATCTCGGAAGCCAACAATTGAAATCGGTAGCACAACAGAGACCCTACAACACAAGAAACAAAATATTAAGCTCTTAACAGAGCGAAGAAGAAAATATCACGAAAATAAGGTCACTGATCTGTCAATCACCAATACAACGGAAGGCAAATTATGCTATCAGACATAGCAAAACTAGCAAAAGGCCTAAGAGGCCAAAGCATAACGGCGAAGTCCCAGTCCATAGATTCCAGGCTGTCGTCTGGGAACCCCAACCTACTCGTCGATGTCGATGTCCAAAAGACACACCTGTCCAAAATAATTGCGCAAGGCTGAGTATAGGAGGTACTCAACAAGACTTATTTCACCTTTTATATATCTGCTCGTTCAGAGAGTAATCATGAATGTCCTTTGCATAAAGCCAGTTTTGTTTTCAAATCGAGTGAGAAGAGAATCTCCCATCAGTAGACTTTTAAAATGGGGTAAGGAGGTAACACCTCTGACTCCATCCTCCATCTTCTGTAGCCACCAGAATGTCATCATTTGCACCACCCACAAGGAATACCCCCTCGCTCAAAACGAGGAAGCAATCCTGACCACCCTTTAGTTGTCAAGTTTTAGTATCATATTAATGTTGTCTATGATCACCGAAATAAGGCCCAAGTCGTCCAAAACCGTGGACACGGCTTTCCGAAAAGATTTACCCTGCAGGGGGTGTAACTGTCCACACACGCCAACAAATCCTTGCGCCAGTACTTTTAGCACTCTTCCGGGGAATGCCGGCAGAAGGGTTGGCCACGACCTTTCCCAAGCTTCGCCTATGTCCATGAGCCACAGCAGTAGGTCAGACCACCAACGCGCAGCGGTCCCTAGTGCGGGTTGCCAGGGTCAGCATCAGGACACGCAGCCCTGCTGCCCCAGCCCTAGTCATCTTCCATCCTACTTTTACCACACACGCAAATGGAAAAATCGAACTAGTGGCTTCACGTAGTAGGCTATGACAAGTTGGGGTCGAGGGCTCCCATTAGTCCAGTGTGGATGTACGAGTAGTCTTGGTTCCGAACCCGGGAACTCGGTTCCTAGTATCGACAAGAACGAGACAACACACCAGAATCCCTTTGTGGCCTCTCATCCAAGTCTTTAACAATAAATAAATCATGTATACTCATTCCACCTCAATCCTCTCGACTGGATGGAAAAGGAATAGCTAAGCATGTCTAAGCGGCGATGCATCACAAGTAACACTCTACACCTCAACCAAAAACATCTTTGAACCGTATGCATAACACAAGAATCAAATCTTTGAAATCTTATATGTGCAGATAAGAGGTTATGCTTGCCTTGCTCTTCGATAACAAGATATATAGCAATTGGATATCTTCGGCTTCACTTGATCGAGATAACTAAAATAACTCCTCATAGATATCCTCCTGATTTGACCATCGATGATCCAGCACTCGCCTTTGGTGTTGTCATACTCCACTTCGGATTCCCATTCTACCGCGAAAAAAGAAACACCGGAAAAGAAACGAGAAACAACACTTAACAATGGCATTGATGCAATGCACACAATGTATGACATGACATGTTTAAAGGGTTGAAATGTAAATCCTACACGTGGAAGGACATTTTAAATGGAGTGCGGATGCCCGAGAGGTGCCATTCGCGAAATTCCATAATTAAAGGAAAGGCTGTAATTTGTTATTCTATTATAAACATGGTTTAAAGTTGTTTAAATATGCATGATTTGGACATAGTTAAATAGATCTTATTTTGCTGCAGATTTTGATATAAAAAACATATTTTTCTGAATTAAAAAGAATTAGTTATGAATTTCCAAAGATTAAACAAATTTAAATTAATTTAAAACATTTATGAAATTAAATAAATAATATTGGACCCACATGTCATAACTTTATTAATTATAGAAAACATTATTTGGAAATGAATAAATTTCTTAAAAGTGGACCCCACCTGGCATAATTAAATGAATACAGAAATAGAAAAGGATTACATAATTCGGTAAAAGAAAAAAAATTGAGGCGTTGACGTCAGCTGACGTCAGCAATGGAGGAATCCTCCCTGTCGATCACAATTCGACGATTGCTGGCGCGAGGGGAGGCGTGGCTTCTCGTATTGCACGCGCACGGGCGCAGGCGACCAGATGGTCGCCGGAGCTGCTCCGGTGAGGTGCCCACGCGACGGCCGGAGATGGAGAACGGCGGCCCGAGCAACCCAAGGGAGAGGATGAACAGGGAGAGGTCCACGAGGACCGCAAGCTCACCAGGAGCGCGGCGGAGAGGTCGGGGAGGCGAGGGGAGGTCGGAGTTCGCCGGATTTTGAGCTCGACGACGGCAAACTCAACGAAGGAAATCGATTGATTTCTCCAGGCTTCGATCTTCTCGGCACGAACGGATGGAGGAGGAGGGGGAGCAGAGCACGACGGTCCTCCTGAGCGTCTCGCCGGAGTGAGAGGTCGTCGGATACGGCGGCAATCTCCGCAATTTCGAGAAGAACCGAAGCTAGGGTTTCAGGCATTTGGGGGAGAAAGAGGAGAAGAAGGCGGCTAGGGTTTCTCCTGAGTGGCGGCGGAGGAGCTTTATACGGCCGGGCTACGTCGGCGGCGCGAATTACAGCGTATCCACGGTGAGGGACGGCCTCGCGCACGACAGCGCGCGATCGAGGTTGGAAGGAGGAAGACGACACGGCGTTTTGCTGAAAACCCTCTGGCGTTTTCCGGAAACCACAAAACCATTTAAAACAGGCCCTTGCTTTGGAAAATAAATGATTTGAGGGCCTTTTTGTGAACAGAAAATTTGTACAAAAATACCAAGAAACTCAGAATTTCACAAGGAAGCCATTGGCAACTTTGGATTTTGAAAATTTTGAAATTATTTTAACACATTTAAAATAACAAGTGGTTTAGGCCACTTAGGGTTTTCTCTTTTAATTTTTTTAAACTCAAATTTTGTGCACATTTTAATTAGATGCAAATGATGCTCATGATGCACAAACAAATTCCTGATTAACAAATAGAAAATTTGGGGACGTTACAGACAGAGCCATATGAGTGCAATTACATACTCGCAAGACCACCTCTAGGTTTTAGTTTTCATGGTAATTTAAAAAAGACATTTTTGAAAACTAGGATACCTCGTATATACAACTATAGGGCTTATTTTCGAACACCATGATCTTCAGACCTAGAGAGGACACCATCTCTATATCTTTATTGAAGAAAATATTTAGAGATAGAATTCTCTTATCTTACATATAGCAAGGACATATCTAAGTACTAAAAACTTTCTTTTAGAAAAGTTTGTCAAAACATTAGGATAGGGCTGACCCTTTTCCCTGACTTGGGATTGGACTGATTGTCTCCCCGAGATCAACCATCCTCACCCAAATTCCGTACCTCCAAGGTACCCCCTTGTTGTCTCCTTGTTTTCCTCCAAGAAACACTTTCCTTTTTACAACTAAAATACCCATACGCCTAGATCAGTGGCCTTCCCAACCGTCCATAACCGCGGACGCGGCTATTCGAATAGATTTACACTCTGCAGAGGTTGCACACTTTACCCACACCAATCGGTCCTTCCGCCGTGTCTGCCACGGCCCGTCATACGACAGCATGCGGGGGTCCGGATAACACCATCAAAGCTTTCCATTATGACCACCCTAGTATCGGGGCCTCCCGGTAGGTTTGTTCTCCCCGACACCGTGTGCTCCACTAGACCCCTAGTCTTTTCTCGGGACGCCACACCGCCACGGCAGGAGACCCGCCGTAATCGTCCGGCTGCTGATCCGCAGCATTGTATTGTCTCTTCCGGACGACAACACTAGTAGGAAAAAGGCTACTGCTGGCGAGTTGTTTTTGCCTAGTGCTGGCGAACAGATGTCTGCCAGCAGAGCAACGCCAGTGGTAACCTTTACCGCTGGCGAACAACTGCTCGCCAGCGGTAGAGGCGGCCACCGCTGGCGAACGACAGCTATGTTTGCCAGCGGTAGTAGGCCACATCACTGGGAAACGAACCTTGTTCACCAGCGGTGCTGCACCCGCTCGCCAGCGCTGGTCCCTGCGGGGTAGGGGCATGTTCGCCAGCGCTAACATTTCTGTTCGCCAGCTGTATAATTTCCTAATTAAATATTTTATTTAAAATAATGCATTACAGGATTATATATATACCAGAATTGCAGTCCGTTACCCAGAATTCCATATATGTATTACAAACAATTTGATAATGCTCAAATATAGATTTACACATATGCACTACAAACATGTTCATGACATTACAAGGTTCACACATATGCATTACAAACATGTTCACGAGGAAATTTGACACTACCCAAATACAATGTTCACACATATACACAATTTGACAATGCCCAAGCTTCTAGCTTCCGGCTCCTCCATGCAAGCTTCTAGATTCCGGCTCCTTCTTCGGTTGCTCCGCTCCTCCATCCTACTATACAACATGATTTACAAAGTTAGAAATAAACATAATTGCTGTGGTCAAGGTAAAAATGCCTCATATAGTGAAACGCACAAGCAATCCTGATAGCTTTGTTGAACCAAGTAGGACGACACACAACTTATATGTGTGCATATTACAAGCTTCAACAAACTATCAGGATATCATATAGTGTGCGACATCATCATTTTAATCATCGGCATATAAAAAAGATGGTAAAAGCACTGAATTTGAACACACACAAGAACTTCAAAAAATAAGTCCAATGCATAATATATTGGCCACAAATTTAGAGATGGCATTTCAGAATCCAGTGAGATGCAGAAAAATGTGTATTTGTGCACATCACAGGTTTCTGAGACGCCACCTCTAAATCACACGGTGTCACAGCGATTTAATCATTGGCATATCGAAAGAAGGTAAAATGCAAGTTAATTAAAAATCACTCAACAAGGCCTCAAGATGGCAAAAAGATGGTAAAATGCATGTTCAAAAGAACGAAATTGAGCACACACACGAGAACTTCAGAAAACAAGTCCAATGCCTCATATGGACTTGCTTCAGGGATGGAGCCAGTGAGCTAGGTAGGATGCACGAGATCTATACACTCATGCATATCACAAGGCTCACTAGCCCCACCCCTGAAACCTGTGTCACAACATTTTAATCATCGACATATCAAAAGATGGTAAATATCATATCAAGGTAAAGTATGCCTCATATATTGAAACACACACAATTTAAAAGAAATGCTTCATACTTAATCAATTATTAAAACACACAATGGATCCTGATAACCTCGTTGAACCAAGTCGGAGGCACGCAACTTATATGTGTGCCTCATACAAGGTTCAACAAACTATCAGGATATCGTATAGTGTGCGACATCATTTTAATCATCGGCATTACCCAATACTATCAACACAAGCCCATGCCTCATATATTGGACACAAATTTAGAGATGCGTATCCGAAATTCAGTGAGATGCAGAAAATGTTTATTGTGCACATCACAGGTTTCAGAGACGCCATCTCTGAATCACACGGTGTCACAATGGTTTAATCAGTGGCATAATAAAAGAAGGCACTGAATAATAACAATAAACAAGACCTCATATGGAATTGCTCCAGAGACGGAGTAAGCGAACAACGTGGAATGAACACGTCATATGCGTTCAGACCACATGGTTCGCTCACTCCTCCCTCGAGATGCAACATGCAAATCATCTGTTTTAATCATCGGCCGAATAGTGAAACAGTAAAATCCAATGGAAAAGAATAGTGCAACTCTGACAGAATTTAATGCAATAACATGGAAAAGAATGCCTCATATTTAATCAATTATTAGAAACACACGAGTTTGGATCCTGATAACCTTGTAGAACCAAGTCGGAGGCACATAACTTATATGTGTGTATCATACAAAGTTCAACAAACTATCAGGATATCATATAGTGTGCGACATCATTTTAATCATCGGCATTCTATAGAATACAAAATACTATCAACACAAGCGCATGCCTCACATATTGGACACAAATTTAGAGATGGCGTTTCTGAAATTCAATGAGATGCAGAAAATGTGTATTGTGCACATCACAGGTTTCAGAGACGCCACCTCTGAATCACACGGTGTCAGAACGGTTTAATCATTGGCATATCAAAAGAAGGCACTCAGGAAATACAATAAAGAAGGCCTTATATGGAATTTCTTCAGAGATGGAGTGAGCGAACAACGTGGAATGAACACTGCATATTCGTTCAGACCACATGGTTCACTCACTCCTCCCTGAAGATGCAACGTGCAAATCATCTGTTCTAATCATTAGCCGAATAGTGAAATAGTAAAATCCAGTGGAAAAAGAATAGTGCAACCAGAACATATTTTAATACAATAACATGGAAAAGAATGCCTCATACATAGACTGGACACACAAATTCAGGAATGGCGTTAGTGAAATCCAGTGGGATGTAGAAAATGTGAATATATTCATGCACATCACAGGTTTCACTGACGCCACCCCTGTATCACATAGTGTGCAACAACATTTTAATCATCGGCATTCTAGAAATGAAGTACATTTTAATCAATTATATAGTATAAAAACTGGATATTTAGATCTGCATAAAACACCATTGTAACATAGTGTATGCCACAATTTGCTCCAAGTAAGTTATAAACATTGTGTATGTCTAATTATCATAGAGGCAGGAAAATTAAAAAAATCCAGCAAGCTATTGATTCTATAGCATGGCATGCTACCAACCACAAGTGCATATCAACTTCTGCACTTTTATCAACCGAGTTCTAAGAGCATCCATAGTGGGGCGCTTAGACAGGGGCGCTAGGGATTAAATCCCGGCGGTTTCCTTCAATTCGTGGATGCTCTAGTTCCAACTGTAAGCTAGCCGTACCAGAGCAAAATGGGTAGCGGAAGCGGGGGGGGGGGGGGGGGGGGCACGTACCGACGACGTGGGTGCCGAAGGCGACGGTGAAGATGGCCTCGGAGGCGCGGAAGGCGGTGGAGTGCGGCTGCAGTGGGCGGGCGATGCGCGGAAGGCGGTGGAGTGCGGCCGACGGCGACGACGAGCTTGGCCATCTTGTCGCGGTGGAGGCCCCTGTCCCCAATGGTGTCGATGCAGAGGAAAGGCGCGACGAGAGGCGGGGGCGCGGAGGTCGGCGGAAGGCGGGGCCGCGGCCCCATGTGGAGGGTGAAGCTGTGGAGGGCCCTCCGCGGCTAGCACGGCGCCGGAGCCCATCGAGATCCATCACGAAAAGGTTGAGCTAGAGGAGGAAGGCGGAGACGACGGAGGGGAGGTGCGGCCGGTGGAGGCGACGACGGAGGAATGGCCACCGCGGTGGCGGGCTGGAGGAGTCGGCCGGGCGCGCTGCACCCTCGCTGGTGATCTGCGCGGGCGGAAGAGAGATAAGGGAGAGAGAAAGGCGCGGATGGGAGCCAGTGGACGTACGGGAAGAGATAAGGGCCGGGATACAACCGCCTCATTACCGCTGGCGGGCATATTATGGTGTTCGCCAACATTATGGTATCAACCGCTGGCGAACAAGTGAGCGGTTCGCCAGTGCTGTCCTTCGGTGACAGCCCCGCCCAGCCCAGAGCTACTGCTGGCAAACAAATGTTTATATCCGCCAACGGTAGCAGTTTTACCGCTGGCTGTGGCGGCTATGCGTTCGTCAGTGCTATAATTGCTGGCGCACTTTTTCACTCGTTCGCCAGCGCTATTCTGGTGGCTATAAGCATATTCCTACTAGTGCAACCCGGTTTCGAGGGCCCCGCCCCCATAGATAGTTTGAGAGCCCCAATACTAAAACAGACAATCTTCCAGCTAATCCCTACCCATGTCAGATAGTGTGGTTGCACGTGTTAATTCTTCGAGCGGCTGCTAGGGTTGTACTTTGTTTTTCAAAAGCATCTTCCGGTCCTCCGACTACTTCCAGCAGCTCGGGTTTTCGCAAACATCTCCGATGGCTCCCAGCAACTCGGGTTTTAATAAAACACTTGCTCGCCGATTGCTCCCAGCAACTCGTGTTTTCCTCCGTAAAACAATTTTTATCGAATAGGTTCCCATCCTAAAGTTTTGAGGTAAGGAACATGAGAGTACACTACTAGAAAACTTAATCTCCTTAATAGAGCATTCAACAACAAGACTCATCAAGTGAAAACTTATTTTGTAACACCTATAATATACGAGTAGGTAACTTTGGCCAAACAATATTTTGTCAAATAGTTTTCGGGTGGCAAGGTGCCACAAAAGAAGTAAAACATGCATTATTTTATTTTGAAAGCAAAACATGCTTTGTGAAAAATAGGATTTGCATAAAGGTGGTGAGGTGGGCTTGCCTTGCTCAAAGTACTGTCCCTGGTCTTGCTCTTCTTCGTAGATGTGCTCATTAACCACGTTCTGCTCCTCCTCTACTGGCGGATCTACCGTAACATATAGTGATACACTATGGCATAAAATGGATTATGCTAACCACACACAAGAAAAACACCAAAACACTATTACTGTTTTAAAAACAAGTGTAAGGGTTGAGTTTAGGCTCTTGATTACAAAGTTAACAAGTTTTAGACACAAGTTTGCTTTTACGCAAAAACAAAAAGTACAAGTAATACATTTCAAATAGTTGTTATGGTGCTGTTTAGATGAAAAATGCATGACTCCTAGAGTACTGTTCGAAAAAGAAACCCTTATATCACAGTACCCCTAGTTACAATAGGAAGCTCTGAAAATTAATTGTGCATCAAAATCTGCTTCAAAACAGAAAGTAAAAATCATCTAAAAGCTAATGATGTCAAAACCAAAAATGATGTAGTTTCTGTGTTAGAGATCTCCTGCATGCTAAGCTAATTTCTCTGGAAAGATATGGATTTTATCTAACTGTATAAATTTTATTCACCTAATTTGGACAATCCTATCTCAAGTTATCCCATATTTAAAGGAAAGTAAACTTCTGACCGATATTTATGTACAGAGCAAAGTATAAATTATTTTAATGACAACCCACTGTTGCATGATAGATAAAACCCATGGCTACTCCACAAAAATACTCTAAAAACATTTTCATAAACAGCAATAGCTTAAACAATTAAAACTAGACACACACTATTATCGGAAAAAAAAATTCATTTTCATGAGGAAAAACCTAACGTTTAAGGAAATAAATCACCATGCACAAAATAAAAACTGGAAAATTCTACCCTTATAGGAATCAAAGCTACCCCTACTGTCTACCACATCCAACTGGATTTACTCCAAAAAGTATTTTAGATAATGAACTAAAAATCATCAAATAGCTACTGGTGTCATTCTTAATCTTAATAGAACTTTAGTTAGAAACATCTCCTGCATGCATGGCTTATAGATCTAGGTAGGTATTCTTATAGGATTTGCATAGAACTAAAGTTTGCATGTTTTGGATTTACAAAACTCAAGTTATTAACTAGATGGTGAAAATAATACTTTTCACAAGATTAAACTCAGCACACACATACCACCATATTATTGGAAACGGCCAAAGCCACATGGTTAAGAAACACACATCAAGCTAACAAAATTTACTTCACAACATTCTCACGCACAGATCTACCACAAACGAATTAATTTGTATGCACGAAATTAACAGAAATTGAAAACGAATAACATCCAGGAATAATAACGTGTATGGGCCGGTTGTGGGCTAGATCTGGCTCGGGCTGGCTTAGACGTGCCCTGTTCCTGGGATGGGCCGGCCCAACTGGGCGAGATGCGCGCGCGAGAGCGCGTTTCAAACGTGGCCGTAGATCTGGAGATCTACGACCCATGGCCTTCTTCTCCGGCGCGACGGCATGCAGAGGACAGAGAGTGAGGGAAGGAGTGAGCGGGCACGGCGCCCTCACCAGGGGCTCGGGCGAGGTCGGCGAAGGGTCGGAGTCGGGGGAGAAGGTGAAAGCAGGGTCGACGTGGTCCTCAAACGCCGCATGCAACGCTAGAGTCCATGCCGATGGCGGCGGTGTTCTCCTCGGCTCGTGGACAGAGTCAACGTCTCCGGGCACCTAGAAGGAAAACGGAGACGCGGGTGAGGTAGGCCTCGATAAGGGGAGCTCGGGGAACAAGAAGTGGTGAGAAACGGAGGGGTAGAACGGCGGCTACAACCCGTTTTCGCCGGCGGCAACCTTTGAGTTCGTTGGACGTTTTCGAGCGACAGAGGGCACGGGGAAAGATAGAGTTTTGCGGGGGAGTGGAGCGGGGTGGTGTGAGGCTCGGGATGGAGAGAAATGAGCAGAGGGGAGGGCGTGGGGATGAGATACAGCCACGGCCCAATCTAGGGTTTTCTTCGGGCAAGGGAGGTAGGTGAGGGATCTCGCTCGATTTCTAGTGGCTAGATGGGGCGGTGTGTGAGAGGCAGAGAGGGTGTGGTCGGGGCGACGTGGTCAAGCCAGTGACAGGCAAGGGAGTGAACCTCCATTGGTCGGTTTTGGGAAAGAGAGAAGGTGAGTGGTGCAGAGGGTTAGGTGAGGGGCTTACAGGTGGGGTAGGGTTGGTGGAGAGCTGGCCTCCTTCTCCAGCAAGCCAAATGGTCGATGGAGGGAAGAGAAAAGGGAGATGGGTTCGGGTATCTTAGGGTTTGCCTCATAATTTCCTTCTCTTTTCTCTTATTGTTCAAAAAGGTGTGACAAGATCAAAACAAGCAAAAGATTTGGATTCAAAAGAAAAAGATGTAGCTGACTATAGTTTTGACGTTACAAAGTTTTAGAGCAATAAACAGATCACAAAATATAAAGATTTTAAAATTTTAGGAGACTGGACCAAATAGTCAATGTGTTTTGATGCCCACAAAAGCTTGTGGGTTTAGTGTTCTAACAAATACTTTTATGCTCAAATAAACCAGGGTATGAAAGTATATATACTAAGGATCAATTTGGTTCAAATGCATGTCAAGTATCACACAAGGATTTACTCCACTACAGGCGCATGCGACGCCAATGTGGATGTACTCCGGCCCCCAGGACAAGATGCTGCTCCACCGGGAGGACAACGACAAGGACGCAGTCGACAACGTCATGTCTGCGCTCTTCATCAATCTGGTGGTGCCGGCCATGGATAAGCTCCTTATCACGCTCCGGCCTCTGCACCAGTACAACATGACCGAACGTCTAGCCATTCTAGAGGGGATGCCCTCGTTCACCCCGTCAGGCCCGACGGGAAAAGAGGTGCGTGTGCCGGTGGTGCAGGAGGCGAAGGGAGCAGAGTCGCCCTCTGCCTCAGGAGCCGGGCGAGGCGAGGAGGAGGCCGCGGCAGGGGAGGTTTCCTCTTCGAGGATAGGGCCCATTACTGACGAGATTTGTGATATCTCGTCAGGCGATGACGATGACGCCTTCGTGGTGGCGCCCTCGCGCCTTGTGGAGGAGGAGGAGGCAGATGAGGAGGCCTCTGACAAGGGAGACGCGCTGGGGCGGCGCGAGCCCCGCTCCAAAGTGGTCGTGGACCGGCCTGGGGCGAGGCCGTCAGATGTCCAGCCCAAGAGGAAGGCCGAGGCGCCCTCGGAGGGGTAAGGTGCCAAGGCCAAGCCTTCCTGGCGCTCGCCAGGCTTGGCGTGGATCGACACCAGCGTCAAGCAGTCCGGGTAAGTGCTTCTAGCATTTAGTTGCCTGTCGGCCCAGTGGGAACTGGGGTATCAAGAGCCCATTCCCCCCAAGCCTCGCTCGTGGGCCAAACGGACGAAACGACTAAGCACCAGGCGTCACCGCCTGGCGGGACCCTCGAGAGAGAACTCCCCTCGAGGGCCTGAAGAGGAAACGAGGGCCTCAAGAGACCCCTCGCCTCAGGGGATCCTCCCCCCGAGGAACCAACCCGCCTGAGGGAAGTCCAACGGGAATCTCCCCTCAGGCCTGAAGGGAAACGTCGTCACCAAGGAAGCCCGACAGAGCGCACGTGACCTCTGCCACACTCGTGCAGTGGCGCGCACACCCCCGTCACTGTCCCTGGCGATAAAGCGGTCAACAAAGCTGCTCCGCCTGCTACACAGCTGTGAGGACCTTCTACTCTGACGATAAAGCAGGTGGACGGCGCAACCCTCCAACGGAGATCGTCATCGCGGGCTCCACCGCAGAGACTGCCCGCTCTGCGGATAGTACCGCACGGTCGGCCGCCTGTCGGCCACGACGCCACCTTTATCATCAATGGACCGAGTCCATGGACGAACAGAGCACGGTGGACTCGTGCTACGCCCCGCCACTGGCATGTGGGAGCCACCTTGAAGGCCAAGCCGAAGGAGAAGGCCCGAGGCGCCTATAAAAGAGAGAAGACATCCATCATAGCAAGTGTCGGCCCTTTGCGTGCAAAACACCCTTGTAAACCCTAGCAGCTCTGGTTAGGTTAGCCACTGGCCGGAGGAGGAAGAAGATCATCGCTTCCCTCCCCAGGCAAGAACTGCCTCAAGGGGGCTTCCAGCAAGCTCAATTGTACTGTAACCTTCCACATATAATACAGACAGGCAGGAGTAGCGGTCTTACCTCCTCCTGAGGGCCATGAACCTGGGTAAAGGACGGTGTCTTCCTTGGTCGGGTATGGGTCTTCTTCGGGTCCGGTGAGCACCGTCGCAGAGCCACTTGAGGGTTTAGACGTCCGCGTTCAATCCCCCTTCGAACTACACTTCAGGAAGTGACTACCCCCGATTCCTGGGAGTCATAACCCGACATTTGGCGCGCCAGGTAGGGGATTGAGGCGCGTCAACAACCTTCGAATTCGTCTCCGCGCCATAGTGAACACGTGCGCCACCCGCACCGCTCGAGTCAACCGACGTGCGCCCGCGGGAGCACGTGCGCCCCCAGGTGCCGCAACCGCCCGCGCGACCACCCGCGCACGGCGGGGCCGACCCCGCCATGAGGAGCATGTCCCTTCTGGCCCTCACGTGAAAGCACCGGAGCACGCGCAGTCGTCGCACCCAACGCAGCGCCCGAGCAGCTCGGGCCCGGGGAGGACAGACCCTGCGCCCCACACCGCGTTGCTCATGGCGCAGGAGCTGCTCCGCTACCAGCCCACCGCTGAGGCCCACGAGCAGTAGCTCCAACGCCTCAACCACCTCGTCGGCATCGCCATGACGCGCCCCGCTCCGTCGCAGTCCAACGTGCACCCCTCTCTCACGGGCACGGTCGCAACAAATGCGCCTCCGCCACCTCCGGGGTGCACCGGCTGCGGCGCAAAGGGCTGCTTCGCACGCGTCCTCGCCGCACGATTGCTTAATCATGCAGCGCACCGCGCCCGACGCTCGTGTGGGGATGGAGCTCCAGCGAGACCGCCATAACAGGCTCGTGGAGGAGCTCGGCCAGGCGAGACAGCAGAACCGCGGCGCGCTTCAGCACGGGGTCGCTACGTACACCTCTGGTTGCATGGCGTTCACTCGCTCTCTGCGTCGCGTGGTCTGGCCGCAGAAGTTCAGGCCGTCTCTTCCCAAGGGCTACGACGGGTCTAGCGACCCCGTCGAGTTCCTGCAGCTCTGCAAAACCTCCATCCAAGCTGCGGGGGGGGAGACGACAAGGTCATGGCCAACTGGTTCTCCCACGCGCTACGCGACTCTGCGCTGTCGTGGCTCCTGAACCTCCCGGAGGACTCTGTGAACTCCTGGGAGGAGCTTTGCAAGCAGTTCGTCTCCAACTTCAAGGGGACGTACGAGCGCGCCCTCACCCACAACGATCTGCGCGCTGTGGTGCAGAGGAAGGATGAAACGCTCCACAAGTACATCCAGCGCTTCAGCCAAGTGCGCAACAAGATCCCGAACATCCCCGACACTCAAGTCATCGCCGCTTTCCGCGAGGGCGTCACAAACAGCAGGATGCTCGAGAAACTGGGCATCCACGACAAGCTCACCTCTGTGGTCAAACTGTTCGACATGGCGGACAAGTGCGCCAAGGTTGAAGAGGGACTCCTCTTCGTGAAAATGTCCTCGAGAGGGGACGATCATGCTGAGGGGTCCAAGAGCCAGAAGAAGAAGGAGGAGCCCAAGCGCAAGGCCACCGCAGTTCTCACGGCAGAGCTAGACACAAAAGGCACCCGCAGGGACTCCCCCGAGGCTAGAGAGAGGAAAGATGATCATCGCCCTTTCTGCATCTACCACAATAGGCGCGACCACTCTACGGAGTCCTGCTACGACCTCAAAACGTTGAGCAAGGAGCGCGAGCAAGCAGAAGACAGCGGCGGCCGCGGTCGAGGCCGTGGCTACCGCGGGAGCGGACGCAAGGGCGGCTACCAGAAACCAGCTGGAAATCGAGCCAACGCCGCAGAAAAGAACGGCAACCTCCCTGACGAGGAAGACGGCGGCTACCAAGCCCCGAGGGGCGCCATTGCCTGCATCCTCGGGGGGGGGGGGGGGGGGGCGCAGGCGCCAAAGTCGAACAACCAGTTCAAGCAGTTCGCCCGCGAGCTCAACGCCGCCCTCCCGAGCACGGAAACCTCCAGGCCCTCAAGTGGTCGCAGTACACCATCGCCTTCGACGCTCAGGACCACCCCAAGTACACCAAGACTGTTGGAACCCTCCCGCTAATCTGCACCCCCACCATCGACAACGTGGCTGTCTCCAAGACGCTCATCGATGGCGGAGCATCCCGAACGTTATCTCCATAGATACGTTCGAAGCGCTTCAAGTGCCCTACGACCGGCTTATGCCCTCGAGGCCCTTCACGGGGGTCACCAGCGGTTCGATCGAGCCTCTAGGCCAGGTCAGGCTTGCCGTCACCTTCGGGAGCGAGGAAAATTACCGCACCGAGCACATCGACTTCGATGTTGCGCACATCGGCCTGCCGTACAACGCCATCCTCGGCTACCCCGTGCTCGCGAAGTTCATGGCCGTCACGCACCATGCGTACAACATGGTCAAGATCCCCGGCAGCACCGGCATGATCACCATACGTGGGCATGTCCTGGACGCTACGCGCGCTGTTGAGACGGCCTACAAGACCGCCGCCATGGCCTTCCCCGCAAACGAGGACCAAGAGCCTCTCGAGAGGCCCAAGAAGAAGAAGAAGTTGTTCTCCCAGGAGGCAACTGCTACCAAGAAGATCTCTCTTGAGCTCAGGGAGCTCGGGGGCTGAAGGCTCGGGGGCTAGCGTCACCATTGGCGCCGCGCTGCCTCCCAAATAGGAAAGCGCGCTCGTCGCCTTCCTCTAGGCAAACTCGGACTTGTTCGCATGGATACCGTCAGATATGTCTGGTGTACCGAGGGAGGTGATCGAGCACCACTTGGCCGTGTGCCCAAACGCGCGCCCCATCAAGCAAAAAGCAAGAAAGCAAGCCCCCGAGAAGCAAGCATTCATCGTCAAGGAGGTCGAGAAGCTCAAAGCGGCAAAAGTCGTCCGCGAAGTCGCGCACCCCACTTGGCTCTCCAACGGCGTGGTAGTCCCAAAACCCGCCGGCGCAGGCTGCCTCTGCATCGACTACACTGATGTAAACAAGGCCTGCCCCAAAGACCCTTATCCCATGCCCAGAATCGACCAGGTCGTGGACTCCACGGCAGGCTGCGACCTCCTCTGTTTTCTCGATGCCTTCTCTGGTTATCACCAGATTAAGATGGCTAAAGAGGATGAGGAGAAGACGGCTTTCCTCACCCCATGCGGTGTGTATTGCTACATCTGCATGCCCTTCGGTCTAAAAAATGCCGGAGCCACTTTCCAGAGGTTAATGAGGATAGCCCTTGGTGGGCAAATGGGGCGAAACGCTGAAGCGTATGTCGATGACATCGTCGTGAAGTCGCGGGAAGGAAATACTCTTCTTGGAGACCTTGAAGAAACCTTCGCCAGCCTGCGCAAGGTGAACATCAAGCTCAACCCCGCCAAGTGCGTCTTTGGAGTACCTTCAGGCAAATTGCTGGGGTTCCTCGTGTCTCATCGGGGCATAGAGGCGAACCCAGACAAAATCAAGGCCATAGAAGGCATGCAACCTCCACACAGGCTCAAGGACATGCAACGCCTGGCAGGCTGCATGGCCAGCTTGGGTCGATTCATCTCCAAGTTCGGCGAAAGGGCCCTGCCATTTTTCAAGATCATGAAAAGAACGGGCACTTTCAAGTGGACCCCTGAAGCTGAAAAGGCATTTGAGGCCCAAGGCCAAGTCCCTCGAGGCCAAGTCCCTCGAGGCCACGTCCCTCGAGGCCAAGTCCCTCGAGGCCACGTCCCTCGAGGCCAAGTCCCTCGAGGACGAGTCCCGCGAGGCCAACACCCTCGAGGCCCAGGACAAGCCCCTTGAAGCCAACCCCATCGAGGGCCAAGCTGGGCTACCTCAGGCGAAAGACGCCAAGGAAACAGGAACTACCCTCGTCGAGCATCCAGTTTACTTCGTCAGCACAGTACTCTGTGATGCTCGCGATCGGTACCCGATGCAGCAGAAGCTTCTCCTCGCACTACTCATCGCCTTAAGAAAGCTGCGACACTACTTCCAGGGGCACCCCATCACGGTGGTAACCTCTTTCCCCCTGGAGCAAATTCTGCGCAACCCAAATGCAACAGATCGTGTCGCAGGATGGAAGATCGAGCTACAGCCATTCAATTTGCGCTTCGATACCACAAGGGTTATCAAAGAAAGAGCGCTGGCAGACTTTGTCGCCGAATGGACTGATCCAACCCCTGAAGAGCCCTGGGAAGAAGAGCACGAGTCCTCTGGACCATGAAGTTTGACGGAGCGTTCGCTTGTCGCCGCGGTTGGGCAGGTGTAGTCCTGACCTCACCCAAAGGCGATAAGTTGTATTATGCAGTCCAGCTGTGCTTCGGAATCGACAAGATATCCAACAACATCGCCGAGTATGAAGGGCTTCTTGCTGGCCTACGCACCGCAATCGCCCTAGGGTATACTCATCAAGGGCGACTCTCAGATGCTCGTCAACTTCTCCAACAATAGCTACAAGCCCAAGGACGACCACATGGCCGCATACCTTGAAGTGGTCCATAGGCTGGAGAAGAACTTTAGGGGAATGGAGCTCATGCACATCCCAAGAAAGGAAAATAAAGAGGCTGATGACATCGCCAAGCGTGCATCAAAGCGGCAGGCTCAGCGGCCAGGTGTCTTTGAAGAGAGGCTCGTCAAGGCATCCATAAAAACAGCCCCTCGAGGCCCTGCCCGCAAGCACAGACGAAGCGCTCCCGCCACCACCTGCAAGCGGAGCTCCAGGCTGCGGGCCCCCAACAGGGGAGCGTTTGTTGCTCACAGCGGTGCACCAAGAGGCAGGATGGATCGACGAGATCAAAGACTACCTCCACAAAGGGATCCTTCCCGAGGAAGATGTTGAAGCGGAGAGAATTGCCCGCCAAGAAAAATCGTACCAAATCCTTGAAGGAATTCTCTACCGCAAGCGCCCAAATGGCATTGCGCTCAAGTCCGTCCCTCCTGAAGAAGGTAAACTGCTGATTAAGGACATCCACAGTGGGGAATGCGGCCACCATTCGTGCGCCCGCACCCTTGCAAGAAAAGTCTTGAGGAGCGGCTTCTACTGGCCTCAAGCGCTGCAAGATGCAACAGACATCATTCAAGCTTGTGAAGCCTGCCAATTCCACGCCAAGCAAATCCACCAACCAGCGCTGGGGCTACAAACCATTCCGCTCTCGTGGCCGTTTGCGGTCTGGGGGCTGGACATCCTGGGACATTTCCCAACGGCGCAAGGTGGATATAACTACCTCTTCGTGTCCATTGACAAGTTCACAAAATGGCCTGAAGTGGAGGCGATGCGCACAATCACAGCAGGCGCGGCGGTGAAGTTCATCAGAGGCCTGGTCTGCCGATTCGGAGTGCCTAACCGCATCATCGCCGGCAATGGCTCGCAATTCACAAGCGGCATCTTCAGAGCCTACTGCCAGAAAATGGGCATCAAGCTCTGCTTCGCCTCAGTCGCCCATCCGCAAAGCAACGGACAGGCCGAGCGCGCAAACGCAGAGGTCCTCAAAGGCTTAAAGACCAGGACCTTCGATGTCCTAAAGGGCCACGACAAGGGCTGGATCAATGAGCTACCCTCGGTGCTCTGGTCCATCCATACCACGCCACCCAAGCCCACCGCGGAAACGCCGTTCGCACTCGTCTATGGAGCCGAAGAAGTCCTCCCCGCAGAGATAAAGCATGGATCCCCACGGGTCCTTGCCTTTAATGAGGACCAGCAAGAGGACCTCCACAATGACGACCTGCTGCTCCTTGAAGGGATAAGACGCCGCGCCGCCCTACGGGCGGCCAAGTACCAGCAGTCCCTGAGGCGCTACCACAACCGCAATGTGCGCTCGCGCACCCTGGAGGCAGGCGATCTCGTCCTCAGGCGAATCCTCTCCAGGGAAGGCCTCCACAAGCTGTCCCCGATGTGGGAAGGTCCCTACAGGGTCACCCACATCGCCAGGCCTAGCGCGGCTCACCTCGAGACGAAAGACGGCGTCCCCGTCAAGGATCCATGGAACATCATGCATCTGCGCAAGTTCTACCCGTGATCATTATCACGTCAGGGCATTTAGCGAAAGAGGCAGCCCACGGCTCAACCTCCAAGCACCTTTTTGTCCCTCAAGGTTAAAAGCTCAAGTCTTAAACCTCGCAAACTCTTGTATCCGCAAGTAACAAGTTAAAAAAGTGATTATTGTCATGCCCGTGATCATTGTCACGTCGAGACGTCAAGCGGACGATACAGCCTATGGCTCAACCTCTAAGCATTTTTCGTCTCTAGAGGTTAAAACACCGAAAGGATTAAACCTCCAAAAACATAGCTTTGTCTCCTAAAGGAACAAGTGCCAAAGTGGTCATTGCCACACCCGTGATCATTGTCACGTCGAGAAGACAAGCGGAAGAGGTAGATTACGGCTCAACCTCCAAGCAATGTCGTCTCTAGAGGTTAAAACGCCAAAAGGCTTAAACCTCAAACACATGCTTTGTCTCCTATGGGAACAAACACAACCGTGGTCATTGCCACGCACGTGATCATTGTCACGTCGAGACTCCTAGCGGAAGAGGCAGCTTACGGCTCAACCTCCAAGCATTCCTGTCTCCGGAGGTTAAAACGCCAACGACTTAAACCTCCAAAGCCCCAAAGGCTTCACTCGAGGGTAAACCCTCCGAGCTCTCAATTAAAACGAGCCACCTCAGGCCGTTGAGAGTCTCTGCCACCACCAGGTGGTCCCCATGCCTCGACATGGTCAGAGCATTAACCTGGCAATCCCAAGCATAATGACTCAATCTCGTTCCTAAGTGAACTTAGCGCTTCGGCGCCGCTTAAAAAATGTTTTTGGGGAGTTTTATTTACGCATTACTATTGTTGAAGTGTGCGCTTATATCTCTCCACATGCGTACCTCGCGAGCGGGGGCTGAGTACGGTGCCAGTGCCTCAAATGACACACCAGCAGCACTGCAAAATCCAAGAGTCCGAGCTCGGGCTGGAGGGCAATACCCCACAAACACGCCATCTCTACAGAGGACCTTGGTACTTGCTCTCCTCGCAAGGAACGCCTGAGGGGACCTATAAGCGCGCACGATCCCTTGATCCGTGTTTCAGCGTTTGGGTTCGCCCCTCTAATACCTGCAGGGAAGAATTCCCCCGCGAGCCTGAAGGGGCATCCGTGAGCGACCCCTCAAGTGGGCAACCTTGCCAGGTGAAAAGCCTCCCCAGGAGCGACCCCTCAAGTGGGCAACCTCGCCAGGCGAAAAGCCTCCCTAGGAGCGACCCCTCAAGTGGGCACCCTCGCCAGACGAAAAGCCTCCCCAGGAGCGACCCCTCAAGTGGGCAACCTCGCCAGGCGAAAAGCCTCCCCAGGAGCGACCCTCAAGTGGGCAACCTCGCCAGGCGAAAAGCCTCCCCAGGAGCGACCCCTCAAGTGGGCAACCTCGCCAGGCGAAAAGCCTTCACAGAGCGAAAACCTCGAGAAGCTAAGTCTCGCACCCACGCTTTAAGAGCGTTTTTCTCTCCCTAGCGCGCGTCTTTACCCCTCGAGCGACTTCGTTTTCCCTTACGCTACATGGACTACTCGCACGTCTAAGGGGGGCACTTGAGCATCGCGACTCAAGGCTCTTACCTCTCCTAGGCCTAAACTCCCACCGGCCTTGCGGAGTCAATGCTCCCGTATACCGAGGTGGCGGAGTCATGGCACGAAGAGATGGGACCTAACGACGCAGAGAACAAATAGACATGAAGATGAGTCCAAAGAGACCTCACGAGGGGCAGACAAGCTCGAATTAAAACAGCAATTAAAAGTATATTACAAGCCAAAAGTTTCAAGATGTCTAAAGCACACAGCTGGTGCAGATACAAACGCTCGCAGGCGCAATAGAGAATGACTCAATAAGAAGCAGCACCGTCTTGGACCTCTTCCGTGGCGCCCTCGTGAGCCTCGGCAGAGCAGGCCTCCTCCTCGCTGTCCTCCGGCGCAGCCTCCGTGCACCTGAAGCGGTTGCAGAAGGCGTCCACCTGCTCGCGGAGGGAGCTTGAGACCCGTTGTGCGTCCTCGCCCTGGGCGGCTTCGGTCACAGAACCCAGGTCGAAGTCTAGCGTGAGGAGCTTGAGGTTAGTGAAGATGCGATCCACCACCACCCCCAAGAGCTGCCGACTCTCGTCCTCGATCATCTCCCGAAGCTCGGCGACGGGACCCTCGAGCGCTGCGAAGAGCTGTTCGAAGTAGACCAAGTACATGGCAACATCGCCGCGGCCCCGAACGTCGGTGTGCGGCGCGTCTGCTCCCAGCTGCGAGGCCAGCTCGTTGCCATGAGCAACCAGCGGCTCGAACATGCGCTCGCGCTGCTTCGTGAGGGCCCGAGCCGCGTTGGCGTAGTCCGAGGCCTTCGCCGCCCGCTGCATCGCCGGGGCCACTTGCTCCTCCACGTCCTTGGCCAGGGAGTTGAGGTTGTGGACAGCCTTGGTGCGAGCCTCCTCCGCTCGGCGGCGGCCATCCTTAGCGCGAGTGAGGCGGGCCTCCAGCTTGGAGTTGGCCTTCTCGAGCTCGGCGATCTTCCGAGCGTCCGCGGCATGCTTGGCCTTGAAGCGGTCCTCCTGCGACTGGGCCATGTCGCGGTACTTCTGAGAAGTGGACTTGCAGAACTGCTTCTCGCGCTCCACGAGGGCGTCTTCGGCCTCTTTTTTCTTCTCGGCGAAGTGCCGCTCGAAGCGCTCGTAAGCCACCTTCAGGGCAGCGACGTTGTCTTCATACTTCAGGGTCGCCTGGGCCAACTCGCCCTCTCGCTCCTCGAGGGCCTCGCGCTGAGCAACCAGGTCCTTCTCCGCCTGGAGGCGCTGCTCCTCGCGCTGCTGCAGCTCCTCCTTCTTGAGGACCAGCTGCTGCTCGCGCTCGGCAAAGGCCTTGCGGTCCTTCTCCAGAGCAGCCGATGCGGCCTGGTGGGTGGAGAGCAGCTGGGCCTCCAGCTGGCCCAGCTTGCAGCGCTTCTGCGCCAACGAGCCCTCCATCGCCTCGCGCTCCGCCCTGACCTCGCGCAGGAGCTTCACCGCAGCGTCGCGTTCCGCCTGGAGGGGGTGGAGCAGCTCTGCAGCGTCGCGGATGGCCCCCTCGCGGGTCTCCTTGGCAAAGCTGATGGCCTCCTCGCAGGTGGCCTGCAGCGCCAAATCTTCCAGCCGGCGCGCCTCGACCGCCGCGTGGAAGGAGGCCCACGACTTCGCCAGCTCCTCTTGCTGTCGAGCGAGCCATATGTCCCCAAGGGCGAGGTGCGCCTCCAAGCCCTCCAGGGACTCCCTCACGAGGCCAAAGGAGGCCTCGCGGCGCCCCGCGCTCCAGTCCCAGCCGCGGAGCACCAGGTCTCGGCTCGAAGAAGGCTCGGCCTCGGCATCGAGTCCCGCAGGTCCGGCCACGGGAAGAACAAGGGGGCTAGCTTGAGCCCCGTCGGAGCACGTGCCCGCGCCACCTTCGGGCCCTGCAGCCGTGAAGCGCTCCTCACCTCCAGCCTGGCGGGGAGGAGAGGAAGAACCGTCCCCGGCAGATGCGCCCGCGCCTGCCGGTGCCTCGCAGGTCCCTGTCACGGGCTGCGCAGAAGCGGTGGGTGCGGGCGACGCAGCAGGCACACTCGGAGGCGTCGACGCGCGCGGCGGCGTTGGCTCGTGTGGCGGAGTAGCCTCGTGCGGAGGCGTAGCCGCACGAGGTGGAGTAGCAGCACGAGGTGGCGCATAAGTTCTCGCCTCCGAGCCCTCCACCGCCGGAGTCTCTCACGGCGCTGCAGGAGCATCCGGGCCTACGGCGCTCTCCTCCACAGGAGGGCCAGCCGCCCCGCGAGGGGCGCAATCACCTCTACTTGAGGCGCATCCTCAAGGGGGACCGCTGGGGCTGCCTCCACAGGCCTCGCGGCCTCATCATCCACGGCTCCTGCAGTGGAGCTCTTCACCTCGGATGCCTTGCAGAGCCGGCGGCGCTTAGCAGGCGCAGGACCGCTGTCAAGAGCCCAAGGTGAAAACTTCAGCAAAGGATGAGGTGGGAAAAGAAACCAAGAGGGAAAACGACCCAACGACGTATAAACTCACCCTGGAGGGGGAGCGCCAGCATCGACCCACGCAAGGCCTGACGAGCGCCATGAGGGAAAGGGCTTGGAAGCAGGCCTCGCGGGGGGCGCCTCCGCTTTCCTCTTGGAAGGGACGTCAGACGGCCTCGCTCCTGTGTTGTCCACGGCGACCTTGGTGCAAAGCCCGCACCTTCCTGGAGAGCCCTCCGCGCTTGAGGCCTCCCCTACCTCAGCTTCCTCCTCGACGGGGCGCGAGGGCGCCACCACGAAGGCGTCTTCATCGCCTGACGAGATATCCCGAATCTCGTCAGTGAAAGGCCCAGCTCTAGAAGAGGAGACCTCCCCAGCTGTGGCTTCCTCCTCACCTAGGCCAGCTCCTGAAGCCGAGGGAGAATCGGCCCCCTCTGCTCCCCGCGGGGCCGGCATCGGCACATCAGAGTCCGCCGGGCCTGTCGGGGTGAACGAAGGCACCCCTTCCAGGCGGGCCATGCGCTCCGTCAAGTTGTACTGGTGAAGGGGCCGGAGCGCCGCGCGGACCTCATCCGCGGGGAGCACGGAGGGGTTGACGAAGAGCGAAGAGAGGATGTTGTCGACGACGTCCTGTTCGTTGTCCTCGACATGGAGCCGCATCTTGTCGATTGGCCTTGAGTACATCCACATGGGGACCGAGTGAGCTTGGAGGGGCGCGATGCGGCGAGTCACGAAGTCCGCCCCGACCATCTGCCCTGTGAGGCCCTCCTCGTGAAGGAAGCTCAGGCGCCCCATCAGGCTCGCATTCTTGGCGTCGTCGAAGGCAGCCTTGCCCCAATGGGAGTTCTTCACCGGAGGCTCGTCGGGGACCTCGAGGAAGGCGCAGGGACGCTCCACCCCAACGAAGAACCACTTCTGGCGGAAATCGTCTACCTTCTTCGTAACGTACTTGATGGCCTTGCCCTCACTCTAGGACATATGGATGTAGACGCCCCCCATGCCGTAGACAATGCGAAACGAGACGCACCCGGAGCGCTCGTTCTTTGCCGTGTTCCGAAGCGCGAAGAAGCACCGGAACAGCCCCACCGTGGGCTTCAGGCCCAAGTACGCCTCGCAGAGGTAGGCGAAGACGGCGAGGATGAGGACGGAGTTGGGGTGCAGGTGCAGCAGCTGCACCTGGTAGAACGCCATCACCGCCTCCAGGAACGAAGAGAAGGGCGGCACCAGTCCCGCCGTGGCAAGCAGCTGCACGCCGTGGCTGAGGAGGCCCCGAGGCATGTGGAGAGGCCCCCATAGGCCCAATTGAAGAGATGCCTCAAGCGGAGGCGGATGTGCCTCAGGCAGCATCGCCTCGTGCGGAGGCAACTGCGCTGCCTCCCGAGCAGATGGGGGTGGAGACGCAGGAGGAGCGGGTTGCTACCCGTCCTCGCGCTCCTACTCTGCCTCGCACGGCCACACCGCCGCACGAGGCAACTCCGGCGCGCAAGGCAACGCCATTGTGTGTGGCTACTCCACTGCGCGCTTCCACGCCTTCCGCGCAGCCATAGGCCGAGGAGAGCCAGGGGCTGCCGGGCGCTGGCGAGTCTGCGGGGGGAGCTCCTTCGTCTCCGTCGCGCCCCGCTGTAGGGGGCGAGCCGCAAGCAAGGACGCGCCAGGATGCATGGCGAGGGCGGCGAGGACAGCTTGGGTGCCGCGGGGGACGGAGCGCAACCTAGCCCTCAGGCGCGCCCTCTTCTGCAGGCTTGACGGTGGGGCAGGGCCCTCCACGCGCCGGGACCTGGTCCTTAGCGGCTGGAACTGGAGCACTGGGCACCGCGAGGTCGCTTTCCGCCTCGTGAGGAAGTCTCTAGAGGACCTAGAGGCGCACCTTGACCTTGAGGACGTGCAGCTCGCCTAGCAGCACAAAGAGCTCGCGGGGGCGTGGGCGTCCTTCCACGCCGCGGTCCAGGCTCGCCGCCAGGAGGATCTGGCGTTGCAGGCCATGCACGAGGAGGTCGTCCGCTTCGCCAAGGAGATCCGCGTGGGGGCCATCCGCGACGCCGATGAGCTCCTTGCGCCCCTCCAGGACGAGCGCAACGCGTCTGCTGAACTCCTGGCAGAGGCGAGGGCCGAGCGCAAAGCCATGGAGGGCTCGCTGGCGCAGAAGCGCCGTGAGTTGGCCCAGCTGGAATCTCAGCTCCTCTCCGTCCACCAGGCCGCGCAGGAGACTCTGGAGGAGGAACGCAAGAGCCTGGTGGATCGCGAGCGGCAGCTGGCCTCCAAAGAGAAGGACGTGTTGTTGCACGATGAGCAGCGGCTCCAGGCGGAGGGCGAACTCGCCACCCAGCGTGAAGAGCTCGAGGCGCGCGAGGGGGACCTGGCTCAGGCGCTCTAGAAGTACGACGAGAACGTCGCCGTCCAGAAGCAAGCGCTGGAGCGCTTCCAGCAGCGGTTTGCTGAGAAGAAGAAGAAGGAAGCGGAGTCGAACCTCGCGGAGCGCGAGAAGGAGTTAAGGAAGGCCACCGCCCAGGCGTACCGCGACAAGGCCAAGAAGCAGGAGAACCTCTTCAAGGCCAAGCACGCTACCGCCGCCAGGCGGATCAGGGAGCTCGAGAAGGCCAACTCCAAGCTTGAGGTTCGCCTCCAGCGCGTCAAGGAGGCCTATCGCCAGTCTGGGGACGTGGACGAGGAGGTGGGTCCCGTGGCTGAGTAGGTGGCGGAGGCTGTGGACACCGCGCAGGCGGCTCGCGTGCTCACGAAGCAGCGGGAGCGCATGTTCCAGGCGTTGGTGGCCAGGGGCAATGAGCTCGCTGACCAGCTTGGCGCAGAGGCACCGCACGCGGAGGCCCGAGGCCGTGGCGACGTTGCCATGTACTTGGTCTTCTTCCACCAGCTCTTCACGGTGCTCGAGAGCCCCGTCGCTGATCTTCGCGAGGTGATCGAGTTCAAGAGCCGACAACTTCTTTGACCGCATCTTCGCCAACCTCCGGCTGCTCACGCCGGACTTCGAACTCTCCACGGTGACCGAGGCTCGCCAGGGAGAGGAGGTGTGGCGGGTCTCCAACTCCCTCCGTGAGCAGGTCGAGGCCTTCTGCAACCGCTTTAAGCGCGAGGAGGTTGCTACGATGGAGAGTGAGGAGGAGGCCGGGCTTGCCAAGACAGAGGAGGACGCTGCAGAGGAGGAGCATGATGGCGCGGTCTCCGTTTGAGCCTTGCTTATTGCGCCTTTGAGCGCTTGTATCTGAAACAATTTTACGTTTAGACATTATGCATTTTTGGGCATGTAATATACTCCTCGAGAGATCCGTTTTGTCTTATTTTCATGTCTATGATTTCTCTGCGTCGTTAGGACCCGTCTCTTCGCGCTATGACTCCGCCACTACGGTATGCTAGAGCAATGACTCAACAAGGCCGGAGGGAGTTTAAGGCTTGGAGAGGTAAGAGCACTGAGTCGTGATGCTCAAGTGCCCCCCTTTGACGTGCGAGTAGTTCATGAAACACAAGGGAAAAATAAATCGCTCGAGGGATAGACGTATGCTTGTGGTGTGAAAAGGCTCTTGAGGCACGAGTGCGGGACTTAGCTTCTTGAGGCTTTTGCCCTGTAGAGGTTTTTTGCCTGTCGAGGAGGTCCTCTTCAATGGGTTTTGCCCTATTGCCTCCTCAGGCTTGCAGGGGCGCTTGTTCCCTGTAGATGTTAGAGAGGCGAAACAAAACGCTTGTACATGGTAGTGGGAACTCATGCGCGCGTATAGGTCTCCTCAGGCGTTCCTCGCGAGGAGAGTAAGTACCAAGGTCCTTTCTAAAGATGTCGTGTTTGTGGGAGCTTTCCCTCATGCCAGAGCTCAGATCCTTGGGTTTTGGAGTGCTTCTGGTGTGTCATTTGAGGCACTGGCACCGTACTCAGCCCCCGCTCGCGAGGTGCGCATGGGAAAGATATTAGGGCACATTGAAAAAACAATAATGCGGGAATAAGCCTTTGGGGCTTGGAGGTTTAAGCCTTGAGCTTTTAAGCCCTAGGGACAAAAAATGCTTGGAGGTGGAGCCGTAAGCTTCCTCTTCAGCCCAATGTCTTGACGTGACAATGATCACGGGCGTGAAAATGATCACGTGTAGAACTTGCATAAGTGCATGATGTTCCACGGGTTTTTGACGGGGATGTCGTCTTGAGTCTCGAATCTAGCCGCGCCCGGCCTGGTGATGTGGGTGACCCTGAAAAGGCCTTCCTACATGGGTGACAGCTTGTGGAGGACTTCCCTGGAGAGGACCCACCTGAGGACGAGATCGCCTGTCTCCAGGGTGCGCGAGCGCACGTTGCGGCTTTGGTAGCGTCGTAGGACTTGCTAGTATTTTGCCGCCCGGAGGGCGGCACGGCGGTGTAGTCCTTCGAGGAGCAGCAGGTCGTCATTGTGGAGGTCCTCTTGCTCGTCCATGAAAGGCAAGGACCCGTGGGGATCCATGCTTGATCTCTGTAGGGAAGATTGCTTCTGCTCCGTAGACGAGGGCAAACAGTGTTTCCCCTGTAGGCTTGGGCGGCGTGGTGCAGATGGACCAGAGCACCAAAGGGAGCTCGCTGATCAAGCCCTTGCCGTGGCTCTTGAGGATGTTGAACGACCTGGTCTTCAAGCCCTTGAGGACTTCTGCGTTTGAGCGCTCGACTCTGCCATTACTCTGTGGGTGAGCTAATGAGGCAAAGCAGAGCTTGATGCCCAGTTTCTTGCAGTAAGCCCAGAAGATGCCGCTTGTTAATTGCGAGCCGTTGTCGGTGATTATGCGATTAGACACTCCGAGGCGGTAGACCAGACCTCTGACAAAATTCACCGCTATGCCTGCTGGAATTGTGCGCGTCGCCTCCACCTCGGGCCACTTGGTGAACTTGTCGATGGCCACCAAGAGGTAGCGGTTGCTCCCTTGTGCTATTGGGAATGGTCCCAAGTTGTCTAGCCCCCAGACCGCGAACGGCCAGGAGAGCGGGATGGTTTGAAGTCCCAGCGCGGGCTAATGGATTTGCTTGGCGTTTAACTGGCAGGATTCACAAGCTTGAACGATGTCTACTGCATCCTGAAGTGCTTGCGGCCAGTAGAAGCCACTCCTGAAGTGCTTGCGCACGAATGGTTGCCGCATTCCCTGCTGTGGATGTCCTTGATTAAGCCTTTTCCTTCTTTAGGAGTGACGCATTTGAGCGTGATGCCATTTGGACGCTTGCGGTAGATATCTCCCTCGAGGATGTTGTAGGGTTTTGCCTAGCGAGCGATTCGCTTTGCTTCGACATCTTCCTCGGAGAGGATTCCCTTGGCTAGGTAGTCCTTGAGCTCGTCGATCCGGCCTGTGTCTTGATGCACCACTATGAGCGACAGGCGCTCCCCTGTCTGGGGGCCATAGTCGGGAGCCCAAGTTGAAGGTGGTGGAGGGAGCACTTCGTTTGTGCTTGCGGGCATGGCCTCTTGAGGCTGCTTTATGGATGCCTTGACGAGTCTCTCTTCAAAGACGCCTGGCAGTTGAGCTTGCCTCCTTGATGCGCGCTTGGCGATATCATCAGCCTCTTGATTTTCCTTTCTTGGGATGTGCATGAGCTCCATGCCCCTGAAGTGCTTCTCAAGCCTGCGGACCTCTTCAAGGTATGTGGCCATGTGGTCGTCCATAGGCTTGTAGCTCTTGTTGGAGAAGTTGACAAGCAGCTGGGAGTCGCCCTTGATGAGTAGGTGCTTGACGCGTAGAGCGATGGCGGCCTGTAGCCGGCGAGCAAGCCCTCTTACTCAGCAATGTTGTTCGAGATCTTGTCTATCACAAAGCACACCTGGACCGTATAATAGAGTTTGTCACCCTTGGGCAAGATCAGGACGACGCCAGCCCCGCCATTGCGGCGGGCGAAGGCTCCGTCGAACTTCATGGTCTAGTGGCTTGACATTTTCTCTCCAGAGGGCTCTGGCTCTTCTCCTAGGGGCTCTTCAGGGGTTTGATCAGTCCATTCGGCGACAAAGTCTACCAGCGCTCTTCCTTTTATGACCCTTGTGGTATCGAAGCGCAATATGAATGGCTCTAGCTCTATGTTCCATCCCGCGATACGGGGTGTAGCATTAGGGTTGCGCAGGATCTGCTCCAGGGGAAATGAGGTGACCACCGTGATGGGATGTCCCTTAGCCATCTTAATCTGCTGATAACCAGAAAAGGCGTCGAGGAAGTAGAGGAGGTCGCAGCCTGCCGTGGAGTCCACGATCCGATCGATTCTCAGCATGGGGGTAAGGGTCCTTGGGGCAGGCCTTGATGGCATCAGTCTAGATGTAGAGGCGGCCTCCTTCGGCGGGCTTTGGGACAACCACGCCGTTGGAGAGCCAAGTGGGGTGCGTGACTTCGCGGACAACATTTGCCGCTTTAAGCTTCTCGACCTCTTTGACAATGAACGCTTGCTTCTCGGGGGCTTTCTTTCTTGCCTATTGCTTGACGGGGCGCACGTTTAGACACACGGTTAAGTGGTGCTCGATCACCTCCCTCGGTACACCGGACATATCTGACGGAGTCCATGCGAACATGTCAGAGTATGCCCTGAGGAAGGCGATGAGCGCGCCTTCCTATTTGGGAGGCAGCGCGACGCATGGAATCCATGCGAACATGTCAGAGTATGCCCTGAGGAAGGCTCTGGCTCTTCTCCTAGGGACTCTTCAGGGGTTGGATACGTCCATTCGGCGACAAAGTCTACCAGCGCTCTTCCTTTGATGACCCTTGTGGTATCGAAGCACAATTTGAATGGCTATAGCTCTATGTTCCATACCGCGATACGGTCTGTAGCATTAGGGTTCCGCAGGATCTGCTCCAGGGGAAATGAGGTGACCACCGTGATGGGATGTCCCTGGAAGTAGTGTCGCTGCTTCCTTGAGGCGATGAGGAGCGCCATGAGGAGCTTCTGCTGCATTGTGTACCGTTCCCGAGCATCCCACAGTACTGTACTGACGAAGTAGATGGGATGCTCGACAAGGGTTGTCAGTTTAGGCGCAGCGCTGTCTGCCTGGGGAGTCTCTTCAAGGCCCTCGAGGGGGTTGGCATGTGGAGGCTCTTCAGGCTCCTTGGCGAAATCATCCTGTCGAGGCTCTTCAGGCTTCTTGACGATATCAGGACTTGGGGCAGGCTCAGCTTGTGGCTCTGGGCCTAGCGGTGGGTTTGTGGAGCCTGTTCCTTTGTCGAGCTCTTCGTCAAGCGGTTTTGTCTTTGGAGTGATCGCACTCTTCTTTTGGAGGACTGGCTCTTCTCTTTCTACCACCATAACGGCGCTGGTGGTATGTGTAGTGGCTGATAGATACAGCTTCAGATGCTCGCCTATCCTTGGGGCAACCATGACTGGTGGGCTGGCCAAGTACCTTTTCAAGTCCTCAAAGGCTTTTTCCGCTTCAGGCGTCCAATTGAAGGTGCCAGATCTCTTCATGATCTTAAAGAAGGGCAGGGCTCTCTCGCCAAACTTGGAGATGAAGCGGCCCAAGATGGCTATGCAGCCTGCCAGGCGTTGCATGTCCTTGAGCCGGCGGGGAGGCTGCATTTCCTATATGGCCTTGATCTTGTCAGGATTTCCCTCTATGCCACGGTGGGACACGAGGAAGCCAAGCAATTTGCCTGAGGGCACTCCGAAGACGCACTTAGCGGGGTTGAGCTTGATGTTCACCTTGCGCAGGCTGGCAAAAGTCTCTTCAAGGTCACTAAGGAGAGTATCTCCCTCTCGAGACTTGACGACGATGTCTCGACGTAAGCCTCTGCATTTCTACCCATTCGCTCGCCAAGGGCTATCCTCATGAGCCTCTGGAAGGTGGCGCCAGCGTTTTTTTAGGCCGAAGGGCATGCAGACGTAGCAATACACAACACAAGGGGTGAGGAATGCCGTCTTTTTCTCGTCTTCCTTAGCCATCTTAATCTGCTGATAACCAGAGAAGGCGTCCAGGAAGTAGATGAGGTCGCAGCCTGCCGTGGAGTCCACGATCCGGTCGATTCTCAGCATGGGGTAAGGGTCCTTGGGGCAGGCCTTGATGGCATCAGTGTAGTCGATGCAGAGGCGGCCTCCTCCGGCGGGCTTTGGGACAACCACGCCGTTGGAGAGCCAAGTGGGGTGCGTGACTTCACGAACAACATTTGCCGCTTTAAGCTTCTCGACCTCTTTGACAATGAACGCTTGCTTCTCGGGGGCTTGCTTTCTTGCCTTTTGCTTGACGGGGCGCGCGTTTGGACACACGGCTAAGTGGTGCTCGATCACCTCCCTCGGTACACCGGACATATCTGACGGAGTCCATGCGAACATGTCAGAGTATGCCCTGAGGAAGGCGATGAGCGCGCCTTCCTATTTGAGCAGCGCCAATGGTGACGCTAGCCCCCGACCCGTCAGCCCCCGAGCGGCTGGTGCTCAGGGAGACCTTCTTCGTGGAAGCTGGCTCCTGAGAGAACAACTTCTTCTTCTTCTTGGGCCTCTCGTGAGGCTCCATGTCCTCCGCAGACGGAAATGCCATTGTGTCTGCCTTGTAGGCTTTCTCGACGGCGTGTGTGGCGTCCAGGACGTGGCCATGGATGGAGATGGTGCCAGTGCTGCCGGGGATCTTGACCATGTTGTAGGCATGATGTGTGACAGCCATGAACTTCGCGAGGGCGGGGTAGCCGAGGATGGCGTTGTACGGCAAGCCGATATGCGCGGCGTCGAAGTCGATGAGTCCGGTGCGGTGATTTTTCTGCGTACCAAAGGTGACCGCGAAGCGGACTTGCCCCAGAGGCTCGATGGAGCCGCTGGTGACTCCCGTGAAGAACCTAGAGGGCATGAGCCACTCGTAGGGCACTTGAAGCGTCTCGAAAGTCTAAATGGAAATGACGCTCAGGCTTGCATCTCCATCGATGAGCGTCTTGGAGACGGCGATGTTGTTGATGGTGGTAGAGCAGACCAGCAGGAGGGTTCCAACAGTCTTGGTAGACTTGGGGTGCTCCTGCGCGTCAAAAGTGATGGTGTACTGCATCCACTTGAGGGGCCTAGAGGTCTCGACGCTGGAGAGCGTGGCGTTGAGCTCGCGAGCAAACTGCTTGAACTGGTTGTTCGACTTGGGCGCCTGAGCCCCGCCAGGGATGCATGGCATGGCTCCTCTCGGGGCCTGGTAGCCTCCATCTTCCTCGTCAGGGTGGTTTCCGTTTTTCTCAGCGGCGCTGGCTTGAGTGCCAGGTGACTTCTGGTAGCCCCCCTTGCGTCTGTTTCCGCGGTAGCCGCGGCCTCGACCGCAGCCGCCGCTGCCCTCAGCTTGTTCGCGTTGTTTGCTTAGCCTCTTGAGGTCGAAGAAGGCCTCGGTAGAGTGGCCGCCCCTGTTGTGGTAAACGCAGAATGGACGGTCGTCCTTCTTCTTCTCGCCAGGCTCGGGGGAGCCCCTGTAGGAGCCCTTGGCGTCCGGCTCTGTCGCGAGGACTGCGGTGGCCTTGCGCTTGGGCTCCTCCTTCTTCTTGTGGCTCTTGGACCCGTCGCCAGGGTCGTCTCCCCACGAGCTCAACTTGACGAAGAGGAGTCCCTCTTCAGCGTTGGCGCACTTGTCCGCCAGATCGAACAGCTTCACCACAGAAGTGAGCTTGTCGTGGATGACGAGCTTCTCGAGCATCCTGCGGTTTGTGACGCCCTCACGGCAGGTAGCGATGACCTGGGTGTCAGGCATGTTTGGAATCTTGTTCCGCACCTGGCTGAAGCGCTGGATCTACTTTCAGAGGGTCTCATCCTTCTTCTGCACCACCGCGCGCCGGTCGTTGTGGGTGACCGCGCGCTCGTACATGCCTTTGAAGTTGGCGACGGATTGCTTGCAGAGCTCTTCCCACGTGCCCACAGAGTCCTCAGGGAGGTTCAGGAGCCACGACATCGCGTAGTCATGAAGCGCGTGGGAGAACCAGTTGGCCATGACCTTGTCGTCTCATCCCGCAGCTTGAATGGAGGTGGTGTAGAGTTCAGGAACTCAATGGGGTTGCTGGAGCCGTCGTAGACCTTGGGGAGGGCTGGTCTAAACTTCTGGGCCAGATCACGCGGCGCAGGGAGCGGGTGAACGCCATGCAGCCCAACCCTGTTCTGTAGAGCTGCGCGGTTCTACTGGCTCGCCTGAACAATATCCTCCACGAGGCGGTTCTGGCGGTCCCACTGACGCACCATCCCCACGCGCGTGTCTGGCGCGGTGCGCTGTGCGATTTGGCAGTCGCGCGGCGAGGATGCATGAGAGGCAGCTTTCTTTGTCGTGGCCAGAGCAGGTCCGGGAGGTGGTGGAGGCGCGTCAGGCGCAGCCGTGCCCGCGAGGGAGTGGTGCACGATAGATCGCGACGGAGCGGGGCGAGTGGTGGCGATGCCGACAAGGTGGTTGAGGCGTTCCAGCCACTGCTCGTGAGTCTCAGCAATAGGCCGGTAGCGGAGAAGTTCTTGCGCCATGAGCAGAGCCATGTGCGGGGCTGGATCCGCACGTCCCTGGGAGGAGGCGCTCTGGTGATGTGTCCTGCGCGAAGACTCCGCGTCGGCCTGCTTCTCGGGATACTCCTCCCTGTTATGCTCAGGCTCGATTTCGGGGTGCTCCACGTGCGGCTCGGTGCTGGCGCGATCCTCGCGGCGGGGGCGACCACGCCGTCCACGAGTGGCGTTGGCGCCAGGCGCGGCGGTGGTTCCTTCGGGCGCACGCCTGCTGGTGTGCGGCGCATGCGGGGCGAGTGTCCGTGATGGCGCGGAGGCGGCTCGAAGCTCGTTGACGCGCCTCAATCCCCTACCTGGCGCGCCAAATGTCGGAGAGTGACTCCCACGGAACAGGGATAGTCACACCCTAAAGAGTAGTTCGAAGGGGGATTGACCATGAAGGTCAAACAACCCTCGATAGGCACGACAACGGTGCTCGCCGGGGCTAGAGAGGGATAATCACGACAGAGATGAACACCAGCCCGTACGCAGGTTCACAGCCCTCAGGAGGAGGTAACAGCGCTACTCCTGCTTGTCTGTAAAGCACTGCGGAGATCTCAGTACAATGAGCTTGCTGAAGGCTCTCTTGAGGCAGTTCGGTGCTTGGAGAGGGACACAATGGTCGTCTTCCTCCTCCAGCAGTTAGCTATCCTACTCCCTTCGCTAGGGTTCCAAGGGCTCAGAATGCGATTAGCCGATTCCCCGGTATGGTGGAGCTCCTGCTCCTTTTATAGGCGCCTCGGGCCTCTTCCTTATGCTGTACGCCGAAGGTGGGCTCCCACAGGGCAGTGGCGCGAAGGAGAGGGAGTCCACCTTTGCCGAAACGTCCATGGACGCGGTCCATCCGTGCTAAAGTTGGGTGCGATCGCCGACAAGCTGGAGACCGCGCAGAACGGCTCGCAGACGTTGCAGGGGTCGTGGTGGAGCCCGCGATGACGATCTTCTAGGAACGTTCCGCCGTCCAGCCGCTTTATCACCAAAGAAGAAAGTCCTAGCTGTCCTTGCACGGGCGGTGCAACTTTGTTGACCCCTTTATCACCAGAATGGCAACTAGGGTGCTCGCGTCACTCTGCGGCTGCTGCAGATGCCATGTGCGCCCTGCATCGCTTGCTTAGTCGGGAAGTGTCTCCACAGGGCCGTGGTGACTTCTCTCCAGGCGAATTGAGCCTTGGGGAGTCTCTTGAAGTGCGGGGTCCTCTTCAGGCCCTCAAGAGGAGTTGCCTCTCAAGGGTCTCTCCAAGCGGTGGCTTGGTCCTTAGTCGTTTTGCCGAATCTGTCGCGTGCGAGGCCTGTGGAGAGTGCGCTCTGCCCACCCTGGTCCTTACTGGGCCGACAAAAGAAAATGGGGCGGCTCGTTTATCCCCCGCTTTTCTAATTTTTTGTTTTGTGAAAACCTTTTCTGTTTTTCCAAACTAATTTCAAATATGATTTTTTATCTTAACCAAAACAATTCAGAAAAATTCATAAGAATATGTTTATGAAAGGATGTTGAAATTAGAACTTTTTGAAAGTATTTTTCCAAATAAATAATCATTTAAAATAAGGAAGATTATAAGGAGTTCAAATACATCTCTTTATGGAATACAAATTTAATCAAACTTATAGTTAAATTTAAATTACTTCTGATGTGATTTAAATGTCATGCCTATGTGATGAATGATGCATGGATGCAAGGTTTTAATTTTTTGATAAATTTGGGATGTTACAAACTAACCCCCTTACGAGGAAGCTCACCCTCGAGCTTCAGAAAGGTCAGCAAAAAGGTGAGGATGGTTTTCTCGAAGGTCATCTTCTCGTTCCATTGTGGCTTCTTACTCGGTGTGATGACTCCACTGAACCTTGCAGAACTTGATGGTTTTGGTACGGGTGACTCTTTCTGCTTTCCGTAATACCTTGATGGGCTTCTCTTCATAGGTCAGATCACCCTCCAATCGTATTTCCTCGAGGGGTACAATATCCTTCAATGGAACTCCTATCATCTCAGGGTGAAATTTCTTCAATTGGCTGACATGGAACACATTATGGACCGCAGACAGCATTTCTGGCAGTTCTAACTCATATGCCACTTCACCTTTGCGAGAAAGAATTTTGAATGGTCCAATGAATCGCGGTGCTAACTTTCCTTTGATTCCACACCTTTTTACAGCCCGAAGTGGTGACACTGTGAGATAGGATCTATCACCCACCTCATAGGTGACTTCTCTATGCTTGGAATCTGCATAGCTTTTCTGTCGTGACTGTGCTATCTTCAATCTATCCTTGATCAGTTTGACCTTCTCTTCAGCATCTTGGATTATATCAGGTCCAAAGAAACTTTGTTCTCCTACACCACTCAACAACAATGGGGTAGTGCATTTTTTTCCATATAAAGCTTCAAACGGTGCCATCTCAATGCTGACTTGGTAACTGTTATTGTAGGAGAACTCAGCGTAAGGTAGATTATCATCCCAGCTAGATCCATAATCGAGCGCACAAGGTCTTAACATATCTTCCAAATCTGATTTACTCTCTCAGTTACCATCTGTTTGCGGGTGAAATGCCGTACTGAATTCCAATCTGGTTCCTAGTGATTCGTGCAACTGCTTCCATAAATGAGATGTGAACTGGGTTCCTCTATCAGACACAATACTCTTAGGAACGCCATGAAGGCACACAATTCTCTTCATGTAAATATCAGCTAACTTAGCACTTGTATAGGTGGTCTTCACGGGTATAAAGTGAGCTATTGTCAGACCCAGAATTCAGGCTACACAAACAAAGCGTATCGGTTGGGCCATACAATCAAGAGCATACTGGGGAATACCAATCCCAGGAACATGCAGGCCTGCCTCAAAATGGATCATCGGCCGACAGCTCTTGGCGATCCCAACGTCACACACGTTTCCAGATTGTGCACGCAAGAACCCAAAAAATCTTCCAACTCGTATACTTCAACCATAGACACATGGTATACGAGTCGGATTTTTAACAAGTTGAAACCACAGAATAAACCTAAGACACAAAGAAAGGAAATAATATCCAAAAGCTCTCACTGAGCAAAATATAACGCATGGCACCAATCAGAGGACACATGTCCCAACATTACATCATGCAACGGAAACAACCGGTCTGAGTACAGACAAGAAGCAAAGGGCTCAAAGCCGAAACAGAAAAAGAAGGCCCATCCATGCAGTCCACCAGGAAGTAGCCCAGGGGAACTCTAACTACTCGTCTTAGATCTCGTCGTCGAACTCCACGTAGTATCCACCCACCTGGTCGTGCGGAGAATCCTCAACTGCAGAAAAAATCACAGCCCGCGAACGGGTCAATACACCGAAGCGTATCGAACAAGTTTAAGCTAACAGGTTACAAAATTGTAAGATTCCCAAAGTATGGGGGTAGGTGTACTTAGCGGCAGCAGCACTAGCAACCTAAAGAGACGCGCTAAAACTTCCGTCTAATCAGAGAGAGATAAGAGAGCGTTTCAGTAGCCATCTACAGCTAACACCAGTCATAACCCATTCTCCAATTAACCCCCTCAACCAAGTATGAGGAAGCAATCCGGGAATACTCACACGTTAACAATTTTAGTTACCATTTAGGGTGTAAGTAATTCTATATTACTAGTCAAATTAGTTCACTATGATTAGGTGTAAGTTGTCGAGATCTTGTTAGCCAGCATCATCACCAAGTCGTCCATAACTGTGAACACGGCTCATCGATAAGATTATACCCTGTAGGGGTGCACTACTGGACCCATACTCGCATGATCAACCCAGTCAAAAACATTAGGGCCTTTCAACTCAACTATTTTCCTTCACTGCAACAAGTCCACGAGCCACGGGAGCTATGCTGGTCCCGGCCAAAAGGGTGCCGTCTCCCGCAGGACAAACCCCTTCGCACCAACAGGCCGCGCCCTATATGCATGTAACAAGGCACACCCCAAAAAAAAATACTACACTAGTATCGATGCATATGAGACAAATGGAAAACACGAACTAGGTGCAGCTCCCGGACAACTCGAAGTTCCAGTCAAGGTCGAGGGGGGCTCCATTGGGCCACCCACAAGTGGTTACTGCGCTCAAAATTGGATCCGAGGACAAAATCTCAGTTCCTAGGTCGACACTGAGCAGAACAAAGCACCTCACAAGGCCTTCTGGCTGGTGCCTTATCTTTAATTATAGAACCCCAAAATAAGACGGCAGTTTATTAAAGTAGATCAATCTATCATACTAAGCATATGAGATAAAAGACAAAGGAACGACTCGCTCCACCAATTCTAAGCATGCACTACGACTCGCAAAGGCCAACAGATAAACATGCAAGGGGTTATAGGTTGTGGGGATATAGCTGTATAGGCTACAGGATAAACATGTGTTGGGATCGCAGTTCAAGAATCGATAACTAGGATAGCATAGATCAAAAGGCAAGAATGAAAACCAAACAATCGTGTAACCGCTTAGCAGAAGCTTGCCTGGCAGCTCGTGGCCTGGCACAAAAGCTGGAACCTCAGTATCGTAGGTACTCGCAGCAGACACGTCGTCGTCTACCAGAGAAAGTCATACACAGACAATAGGAAAACATAATCAATACAAAGGAATGCGCAAACAATGATGGTGCATTATGGCATGAGATGATTAGGTCATATTTAAAGCGGGGATGAAATCCCGGCAAAATATTAGGGTGCCAGTTATTTGTGTAGCCAACAATTTAAATGTTACTTAATATATATAGCAGGTAAGGTGATCTGATTAATTTAAATGGAATAGCCATTAATTAATTATTTGCCCAACACATAACATATTTAGTAATTAATTGCAAATGATTTATCTTCAACTCAAATTAAATATTTATTAGCATGGCAAGACATGGTATAAAAGATATGAGCATATTAAATGGAATTAGGGCATTATATATGTATTAACCCACACATTCCATATTTAATTAATTAATTGCATTTGATAAATTAAACTAAGAATTTAAAATAAATGATGCAAAATTACATAAGAAGGTTATAATAATGTTCATTGCATTTTTCTGATATAAAAACATATAAACTTTATTTTATTTGGATTTATAGATTTAAAGTTATTGCATTTTTAAACCTAGGGTGTTCTCTGAAACTTTCCACGACCTATCTGTGATAGAGTTTTAGCAGAGGAGGTCCTCTGTGCAAAAACCGAGAGGCAGGGGCTCCGGTGTAAAATTTACAGCGCTCCGGCACTTTTCTCACCTAGCTGTGCTCTAGCGAGTGCGGCTGACGAGTGGGTCCAGGTGCCAGCGTGGCGCTGGAAAAAAAATGGCCTTTTATTCCACTAAGCCGGGGAGGGGATTCAAACTCCGGTGTGCGGGGCGAGCGTGCGGATCGGAGCTGCTGACCACCGGGTCGGGGAGAGACTGTTGTTACACGATTACGGAAAGAAGGAACTTAAAAAAAAAATGTGCGGATAAAACCTAACTGACGAAACTGAAGAATAAGCGGGCAGGGTGCAGCGGCGGCGAAAAACTCGCCGGCGGCGACCTTATGGGGGCGGCGCAGCGCGTGCTTGGGTGCGTGTTGGGTGCGGGGTGTGTAGGTGAAACCGTTTTGTGCGTCGGAGCCTAGTGGGGGGCACGGGAACCTCGGGCCCGTCCTCGACTCCCGACGGCACGCCATGGCCGTGGCGGACGCCACTCCGGCGCCGGCTGTGACGCCCTAAAATCGGTACTATGTAGATTTAAGCGCTCCCGCCGAAATCCGCATAATAACGATTTTAGGTCGCCCACCAGACATAATGTGCACGCCAAAACATGCGCATTATGTGGGTGGAATTGTGATAACATTACAACAGTTCCGATACATCCACAAATACAACAAAAGATAAAATACAACAACGACTCGAACGAGTCAAGATACAAATGATACAATACAAAGATTCAAATGACAGCGGAAGCAAAATGGTATCCATCTAAGGATAAGATGCAAATTGCACTAAGAGTCCTGAAGATAAGCGATGGCACCATATCCCTGCCCAGCCAAGCCGGAGGGATTCCCAAGCTAACGTCGTCAGACTTCAAACCTGTTGACTGCACATAAAGCACATCCCAAAAGAGGGTCAGGGCACTCCGTGGCAAGCAAAACCGACTTGCCTACTTTCTACACCATCTCCCAAAATATGGGGTAGGTGGACTTAGCGGCAGCAGCACTAGCAACCTAAAGAGACACGCTACAACTTCCGTCTAATCAGAGAGGGATAAGAGAGCGCATAAAGTAAACATCTACAACTAACACCAAACATAACCCATTCTCGAATTAACCCCCTCAACCAAATATGAGGAAGCAATTCGGGAAACTCACACGTTAAACAGTTTTAATTATAATTTATTGTGAAAGTAATTCTATATTACTAGTCAAATTAATTAACTTTAATAAGGTGCAAGTTGTCAAGATCTTGTTAGGCAGCATCATCACCAAAGTCGTCCATAATCGTGGACACGCCTCATCGATAAGATTATACCCTACAGGGGTGCACTACTGTACCCATACTCGCATGATCAACCCAAGCAAGCATCAGGGCTTCTCAACACGACTTATACCTTCACTACAGCAAGTCCAAGTGCCACCCATATGAGTTGTTACCCGCGTCAGGAGTCCGGCCGAATCTCAATTGCGGACTCATTAGTTTGCGACTACGCCACCATGCGGCTCAAACCACAGTAGAAACTGTCCGCTTCGTGTCGTACCGCACCTATATGACCCCCCGAATCACATAACCTCTCATCATCATCGTCATCATCATCATGCACATGCATATGAGCAAAAGGAAAACCCGAATTACTTGCGGCACATGGACAAGCTGTAGATCCGTTCAAAGTCGAGGGGGGCTCCATAGGGCCTCCCACAAGTGGTTAGTGCGCTCAAAATTGGATCCGAGGACAAAATCTCAGTTCCTAGGTCGACACTGAGCAGAACAAAGCACCTCGCAAGGCCTTCCGCCTGGTGCCTTAACTTTTAATTATAATACCCCAATATAATACAACATTTTATTAAGGTAGAATAATCTATCATACTAAGCAGATGAAGCATAAGACCAACAGACGACTCGCACAACCAACTCTAAGCATGCACTACGACTCGCAAGGCTAACAGATAAACATGCAACGGGTATTAGGTTGTGGGGATAAAGCTGTATGGGTTGCAGGATAAACATGTGATGGGATCGCAGTTCAAGAATGGATAACTAGGGTAGCAGAGATCAACGGCAGGAATGAAAGACAATGTATAGGTAAACAAGCAAACTTTGCTTGCCTGGAATCCCGCATGGAAGCAGATCTTGTCGGTGCTCACACGTCTCAACGTAGTATCCGCGAAGAAGCAACCAACACTGGAAAGCGTAAAAGATGCATTTTACAACAACGGCAGAAGATCCAGCATGATCATGTGAGAATGATGCATGGCATGGCAAGATGCAATACAATGCAGGTAATCCAAATTAAGCGGGAAAGCAACCCCGACAATTACTATTTAGGTGCAAGTTATTTATCTACTCATGAAATTAAATGTTGATTAGCATGTCAAGACATGACATGAGTGATCTAATTAAACTAAATGGAATAGGGCATTATATATTTATTACCCCACACATTCCATATTGAATTATTTAGGTGATTTGCTACACCCGCAAACCCAAGAGATGCAACACAGGCAATTATGATGCGAAATGCACAAGATAGATGACATTTAATAAAATAGGTTTAGGGTTAGGGTTTGGGTCCGTACGTCGGATCGGGAGAGATAGGGTTCGAAACCGACGTAATCGGTCCGTCGAGGAAGTAGTCGTTGTCATGGAAGTAGTCGTCGCGGAACCGGAGCATCGCCGTTTGTTGGTGTCGTGGAAGGGGTCGAGTAGTCGTCCGGGTGGTTGTTGTTCGGACCACCGGCTTCGTGGTCGGTGGCGCACTTGTCGCATCCAGTCTTCGGGGCCACGACAACAGACACCGGAAGGAGCGCGTGCACGGGGCAGCACCATGAAGGGTGGACAACTCGGACAAAAGTGGCGACGAAGTTCTTGCGGGCATTGTGTCGAACACCTTACGGGCGGCGGATGCGAGGCGTCACCGGACAGGGAAAACGGCGAAGCGGAGCGGAGCAGAGGAACGGGGTTGCACGGGGCGGAGGTGCGCGGTGGCAGCGAGGAGCCCGGGGGCGCGGCGGCACGCGCGGGAGGCGGAGCAGGGGAGGACGCACGCGGAAGGCGGCGCGCGCGGCGGCGGCGTCGGAGGGCGCGCGGCAGCGAGCGCAAGGGCGACGGCGGCGCGTGGCGGCGGGCGTGGCGTGGCTCGGGTGCACGCGGGGAGGCGGCGCTGTGGTGCAGAGGCGCGGCGAGCCCGGGCCGGCTCGGGAGGAGAGGGCTGGTGCGCGGCCGCGGCGCATGCCGGAGGACGGCGCGGCGGCGCGTCATGGGGCGAGAGGCCGGCGCGGCGCACGGGTGCGGCAACGGCGCGGCGTGGGGAAGGCGCGGCGCGTGGCCGGCGGCGGAGTGGGGCGACGGCGGCGGGGCGAGGCGGCGTGGCGGCCCGGGGAGGCACGGAGACGGCCGGGGAGCGGCGGCGCGCTGGCCGGAGGCGCGGCGGCGTGGTACGGCGTGGCGGGTGGCGGCGCGGACGACGGGAGCGGGCGCACGGCGCTGGAGCGGCAGAGGGCCGGAGGCGACGGCGACCGGGGGCGGCCGGGGCGGCGGCAGGCGGCCGGGCTGGAGCACGCTGCGGGGAGCTCGGGCGCGAGCGACTGCGGGCTCGGGAGCAACGCTCTCCCGTGCGGCTCGGGAGGATTGGTGCGCTGCGGGAAGAAGAGAAGAGGAAAGAAAGAAAAAAAAAGAAAAGGAAGGAAAGAAAAATAAAAGGAGGGGGAAAAAAGAGAAAATGAAAAATGAAAAAGATGGAGGGGGCGGCTGCAAAAATCCGGGGGGGTGGGAAAAGTTTTCAGGGGGGCAAAACCTAGGGTTTGGGGTTAGATGGGCTTGGGGTTTTTTATTTCTCACCCGTTTATTATTTTCTCATTTATATTTTTAAAACCAAAACGAAGAGGAATTTGAATACGAAACCTTACAAAATATTTTTAGTTTTGAATAGAAAATTTAATAAACTAGTTTTTAAATTTTTTAGAAGATTTGAAAATAACACATATTTAATTAATTTGAAATGCATTTGAATTTAATCGTGGGAATTTGATTTAAATGCAACAAATTAAAATGATGAGATGAAATGCAATGTCATGTCGATGCAAAAAAGAAAACTCACAAAAAAAATAAAAAGGGGATAAATTCCGGGGCGTTACAATCGACACCACTAATAAGGGATCGCGTCCCGAGATCCACGCGGAGACCACAAGAAGAGAGGGGTAACTATCGAGTCTTCACGCTCTAGGATGAACTTCTCGACACCACTAACAAGGGATTGTTGCTCCACCTTGAAATTCTCGACACCACTAACAAGGGATTGTTGCTGACGATGAAGACGACTCCGAAAGATCGAACCTAATAGGGTAAAAGGCAAGAAATCGTCCACCCACACGTAGGATCCAAAAACTTTGAAAGTTTGGATAAGGAAAGAGACTCCAAAACAAATAAGGTAAGAGGAGACATAGAATTGAGATAAGGAGTAAAAAGAAACCTATTGAGATAATTTTCAAAAAAATAATTTAAGTCAAATAGTTTTCGACACTCTAGAAACAACGACCGTTAGCGAGGTTATCCTACAGGCTTTTGTGGACCCGCTGCTTTGATAACCATTCGTATCGAAACAACAAGGAGATCAAAACCATGGCTCTGATACCACTTTGTGACGCCCTAAAATCGGTACTATGTAGATTTAAGCGCTCCCGCCGAAATCCGCATAACAACGATTTTAGGTCGCCCACCAGACATAATGTGCACGCCGAAACATGCGCATTATGTGGGTGGAATTGTGATAACATTACAACAGTTCCGATACATCCACAAATACAACAGAAGATAAAATACAACAACGACTCAAACGAGTCAAGATACAAATGATACAATACAAAGATTCAAATGACAGCGGAAGCAAAATGGTATCCATCTAAGGATAAGATGCAAATTGGACTAAGAGTCCTGAAGATAAGCGATGGCACCATATCCCTGCCCAGCCAAGCCGGAGGGATTCCCAAGCTAACGTCGTCAGACTTCAAACCTGTTGACTGCACATAAAGCACATCCCAAAAGAGGGTCAGGGCACTCCCTGGCAAGCAAAACCGACTTGCCTACTTTCTACACCATCTCCCAAAATATGGGGTAGGTGGACTTAGCGGCAGCAGCACTAGCAACCTAAAGAGACACGCTACAACTTCCGTCTAATCAGAGAGGGATAAGAGAGCGCATAAAGTAAACATCTACAACTAACACCAAACATAAGCCATTCTCGAATTAACCCCCTCAACCAAATATGAGGAAGCAATTCGGGAAACTCACACGTTAAACATTTTTAATTATAATTTATTGTGAAAGTAATTCTATATTACTAGTCAAATTAATTAACTTTAATCAGGTGCAAGTTGTCTAGATCTTGTTAGGCAGCATCATCACCAAAGTCGTCCATAACCGTGGACACGGATCATCGATAAGATTATACCCTGCAGGGGTGCACTACTGTACCCATACTCGCATGATCAACCCAAGCAAGCATCAGAGCTTCTCAACACGACTTATTCCTTCACTACAGCAAGTCCAAGTGCCACCCATATGAGTTGTTACCCGCGTCAGGATTCCGGCCGAATCTCAATTGCGGACTCATTAGTTTGCGACTACGCCACCATGCGGCTCAAACCACAGTAGGAATTGTCCGCTTCGTGTCGTACCGCACCTATATGACCCCCCGTATCACATAACCTCTCATCATCATCGTCATCATCATCATGCACATGCATATGAGCAAAAGGAAAACCCGAACTACTTGCGGCACATGGACAAGCTGTAGATCCGTTCAAAGTCGAGGGGGGCTCCATAGGGCCTCCCACAAGTGGTTAGTGCGCTCAAAATTGGATCCGAGGACAAAATCTCAGTTCCTAGGTCGACACTGAGCAGAACAAAGCACCTCGCAAGGCCTTCCGCCTGGTGCCTTAACTTTTAATTATAATAACCCAATATAATACAACATTTTATTAAGGTAGAATAATCTATCATACTAAGCAGATGAAGCATAAGACCAACAGACGACTCGCACAACCAACTCTAAGCATGCACTACGACTCGCAAGGCTAACACATAAACATGCAACGGGTATTAGGTTGTGGGGATAAAGCTGTATGGGCTGCAGGATAAACATGTGAGGGGATCGCAGTTCAAGAATCGATAACTAGGGTAGCAGAGATCAACGGCAGGAATGAAAGACAACGTATGGGTAAACAAGCAAACTTGGCTTGCCTGGAATCCCGCATGGAAGCAGATCTTGTTGGTGCTCACACGTCTCAACGTAGTATCCGCGAAGAAGCAACAAACACTAGAAAGCGTAAAAGATGCATTTTACAACTACGGCAGAAGATCCAGCATGATCATGTGAGAATGATGCATGGCATGGCAAGATGCAATACAATGTAGGTAATCCAAATTAAGCGGGAAAGCAACCCCGACAATTACTATTTAGGTGCAAGTTATTTATCTACTCATGAAATTAAATGTTGATTAGCATGGCAAGACATGACATGAGTGATCTAATTAAATTAAATGGAATAGGGCATTATATATTTATTACCCCACACATTCCATATTGAATTATTTAGGTGATTTGCTACACCCGCAAACCCAAGAGATGCAACACAGGCAATTATGATGCGAAATGCACAAGATAGATGACATTTAATAAAATAGGTTTAGGGTTAGGGTTTGGGTCCGTACGTCGGATCGGGAGAGATAGGGTGCGAAACCGACGTAATCGGTCCGTACAGGAAGTAGTCTTCGTCGGGGAAGTAGTCGTCGCGGAACAGGAGCATCGTCGTTTGTCGGTGTCGTGGAAGGGGTCGAGTAGTCGTCCTGGTGGTTGTTGTTCGGAGCACCGGCTTCGTGGTCGGTGGCGCACTTGTCGCATCCAGTCTTCGGGGCCACGACAACAGACACCGGAAGGAGCGCGTGCACGGGGCAGCACCACGAAGGGTGGACAACTCGGACAAAAGTGGCGACGAAGTTCTTGCGGGCATTGTGTCGAACACTTTACGGGCGGCGGATGCGAGGCGTCACCGGACAGGGAAAACGGCGAAGCCGAGCGGAGCAGAGGAACGGGGTTGCGCGGGGCGGAGGTGCGCGGCGGCAGCGAGGAGCCCGGGGGCGCGGCGGCTCGCGCGGGAGGCGGAGCAGGGGAGGACGCACGCGGACGGCGGCGCGCGCGGCGGCGGCAGCGGAGGGTGCGCGGCAGCGAGCGCAAGGGCGACGGCGGCGCGTGGCGGCGGGCGTGGCGTGGCTCGGGTCCACGCGGGGAGGCGGCTCTGTGGTGCAGAGGCGCGGCGAGCCCGGGCTGGCTCGGGAGGAGAGGGCTGGTGCGCGGCGGCGGCGCATGCTAGAAGACGGCGCGTCATGGGGCGAGAGGCCGGCGCGGCGCACGGGTGCGGCAACGGCGCGGCGTGGGGAAGGCGCGGCGCGTGGCCGGCGGCGGAGTGGGGCCACGGCGGCGGGGCGAGGCGGCGTGGCGGCCCGGGGAGGCACGGAGACGGCCGGGGAGCGGCGGCGCGCTGGCCGGAGGCGCGGCGGCGCGGTACGGCGTGGCGGGTGGCGGCGCGGACGACGGGAGCGGGCGCACGGCGCTGGAGCGGCGGAGGGCCGGAGGCGACGACGGCCGGGGGCGGCGGTAGGCGGCCGGGCTGGAGCACGCTGCGGGGAGCTCGGGCGCGAGCGACTGCGGGCTCGGGAGCAACGCTCTCCCGTGCGGCTCGGGAGGATTGGTGCGCTGCGGGAAGAAGAGAAGAGGAAAGAAAGAAAAAAAAGAAAAGGAAGGAAAGAAAAAGAAAAGGAGGGGGAAAAAAGAGAAAAGGAAAAATGAAAAAGATGGAGGGGGCGGCTGCAAAAATCCCAGGGGGTGGGAAAAGTTTTCAGGGGGGCAAAACCTAGGGTTTGGGGTTAGATGTGCTTGGGCTTTTTTATTTCTCACCCGTTTATTATTTTCTGATATATATTTTTAAAACCAAAACGAAGAGGAATTTGAATACGAAACCTTTACAAAATATTTTTAGTTTTGAATAGAAAATTTAATAAACTAGTTTTTAACATTTTTATAAGATTTGAAAATATCACATTTTTAATTAATTTGAAATGCATTTGAATTTAATCGTGGGAATTTGATTTAAATGCAACAAATTAAAATGATGAGATGAAATGCAGTGTCATGTCTATGCAAAAAAGAAAACTCACAAAAAAAATAAAAAGGGGATAAATTCCGGGGCGTTACACCGGCGAAGCAGACCGTCAGAGGAGGTGGAACAGAGAGGGAAAGAGAGGGGAACAAAGAGGCTCACCGTGGGGAGCCCGGTGGCGAGGGACGAGCCCGGGGGCGACGGGGTGGCCGGACTCGTCCGATCCATGCCGGAGACGAAGCGGAGGTGCGCGGCCGGCGTCGGTTCGCTACGGCGCTCCGCGTTGTTCTCGAGTCACTCTTCGGGCGTCGAGGAAGGAGTAGGAGGGGGCTCGGCTCCTGGCGCACGGATGGACGAGGAGGAGGTCGGGGTCAGCCCGGGCGCGGGCGCTTCCGTTCGGCCGCCATGGCGATGGCGTTGCGTGGGGGAGAGGCAAGCGGTGGCGCTGCGAAAGGGGAAGAGAGGAGCTAGGGTTTGCGACGAGAGAGGTGGGCCGGAGTTGGGTCTCTTGGCCTACTTCGGCCCGAGAGAGCCCTCTCCCCGTTTTTTTTGTTTTCTTTTCTTTTAAAAATTTTCTGGATTTGTAATTTTAAAAGAAATCAGAAAATAAACATAATAAAAACTTTTGAACAATTTGTAATAGTTTCAAATTAGTCATATTAATATCTTGTTTGATTATTTATAAATAATTTGAAACTTCAATTTAATTTATTTGAGAATTTGGAAATTGAATTTGAGGCAACATATTTAATTAGAAGCAACCACATATGGAATGATGACATGGTTCAACATTTTATTGCACAACCAAGCACATAAATTTTGGAAAGTTACAAATGGGCTGTTACAACACTCCCCCCCCCCCCCCCCCCTCAAACGAATCACGCCCTGAGATTCTTCATGGAACAACAAAGAGGTCGGGATACTCGGCACGGAGGTTGTCTTCATGTTCCCATTTAGCTTCCTTGTCAGAATTATGAGACCATTGAACCTTGTAGAACTTGACACTGTTGTTACGGGTGCGACATTCAGCTTTGTCAAGCATGCGAATCGGTTGTTCCACATAAGAGAGATCTTCTCGAAGTTCAATTGATCCATGATCAACTGCACGTCCTGGATCTTGGAAGCACTTCTTGAGTTGTGACACGTGGAAGACATCGTGCACTTTGGAGAGGTTTGGAGGAAGTTCCAAACGGTAAGCCAATTCACCACGCCTTGAAAGAACGTTGAAAGGCCCAACATAACGCGGAGCGAGCTTGCCTTTGATGCCAAAGCGTTGCGTGCCAATCAGAGGAGCGACACGAAGGTAAGCTTGATCACCAGTTGCATAGACCATGTCCATGTGCTTGCTATGATAATAACTTTTCTGCCGAGACTGGGCAATCTTCATATTGTCACGAATGATGTGAACCTTTTCTTCAGCCTCCTGGATAATGTCAGGACCAAAGAATTGACGTTCACCAGCTTGAGACCAATTCAGAGGAGTTATGCATTTGCGGCCATAGAGAGCTTCAAAGGGAGCCATTCCTAGCCTTGCTTTGAAGCTGTTGTTGTAGGAGAACTCAGCATACGGAAGGCAATCCTCCCATCTCATGCCAAAGGAGATAACACAAGCTCTGTGCATATCCTCCAGAATTTGATTCACTCTTTCAACCTGTCCACTTGTCTGCGGATGGTAAGCTGTGCTGAACAGAAGTTTGGTACCCAAGGCTTTCTGAAAGCTATCCCAAAATCGAGAAGTGATGATACTTCCACGATCCGAGATTGCCAAAGGAACACCATGCAATGGAACCAGTCTTGTCATATAGAGTTCTGCCAACTGACTAGCTGATATTGTCTCTTTGACTGGGAAGAAGTGAGCCACTTTGGAGAGACGATCAATGACAACAAAGATTGCATCGTTGCCTTTCTGGGACTTTGGAAACCCAGTAACGAAGTCCATCTCGATTTTGTCCTATTTCCACTCAGGAATTTCAGTGGTTGAAGAAGTCCAGGTGGTCTCTGATGAACTGCCTTGACACGACAGCAAACATCACAATAAGACACATAGCGAGCAATTTCACGCTTCATCCTGGTCCACCAATAGATTTGCTTGAGATCCTGGTACATCTTAGTGCTGCCAGGGTGGATAGAAAGCGGAGTATCATGAACCTCCTTGAGAATGATCTCTCTTAAGCTGTCAAGCTTGGGCACTACAATGCGTTATTCAAACAGCAAGGTACCCTTGTCATCGAGAGAGAAACTCTTGTACTTATCCTTGCCAATGTTGTCTTTGATATTCTTGACACCAGAATCACGCAACTATGCGGCACGGATCTTATCCTCAAGTGTAGTAGTGGCAATCAAGTTTGCAAGATAACCAGAAGGAACCACTTGAAGATTGAGCTTCTTGAATTCTTCGTGTAGAGGAGGTTGGATGTTCTCAACCATGAGGTTGTTGCAATAGGACGTGCGACTGAGAGCATCAGCCATTACATTAGCTTTGCCTGGAGTGTAAGAGATGGTAAGATCGTAATCTGAGAGTTTCTCAAGCCACCTTGTTTGTCTGAGGTTCAAATCCGGTTGAGTGAAGAGATATTTGAGACTCTTGTGATCAGTGAAGATCTCACAACTATCCCCCAACAAATAAGGTCTCCAAGCCTTGAGGGCACACATGATTGCTGCAAGTTCAAGATCATGTGTAGGGTAGTTGAGCTCATGAGGCTGCAACTGACGAGATGCATAAGCCACAACTTTGCGTTCTTGCATGAGGACTGCGCCTAGTCCTTGAAGAGATGCATCGCAGAAGATTTGGAAAGGTTTGGAAGTGTCTCGGTGAACTAGAACAGGAGTAGAAGTGAGTTTAGCTTTCAAGAGATTGAAGCTCTCATCAAACTTTGGAGTCCAAAGAAACTTTCTATCCTTCCTAGTAAGATCGGTGAGAGGCTTAGCGATTTTGGAGAAGTTCTCAACAAATCGACAGCAATAGCTAGCCATGCCAAGGAAACTCCTGACTTGTTTCACCGATGTAGGAGGCAACCATTCAACAAGAGCTTGGAGAACTTGGCGTAGAGACGGTGTTCTCGGAGCTTCAACAAGATAAGACGCAGATGTTCTCCGTGTTCTTCTTTGGTTTTGGAATAGATAAGAATGTCATCGAGATAGACTACCACGAACTTATCGAGGTATTCCATGAAAACAAAGTTCATGAGACGTGAGAAAGTCGCCGGAGCATTTGTGAGACCGAAGGACATGACAGTGTATTCATAGAGACCATAACGAGTGGTGAAAGTTGTCTTTGGAATGTCTTCTTTACGGATCTTTATCTGGTGATAACCTGACCTCAAGTCCAACTTGGAGAAAACCTTAGCACCCGCGAGTTGATCAAACAGGTCATTGATGCGAGGGAGAGGATACTTGTTCTTGATGGTTTTCTTGTTCAGAGGACGGTAGTCAACAACCAGTCGCTCCGTCGTGTCCCTCTTTTTGACAAACAGAGTAGGACAACCCCAAGGAGAAGTACTAGGTTGAATACGACCTTTACTTTCCAACTCCTCTAGCTGTCTCTTAGGTTCAGCCAGTTCTTTGGGGCCCATCTTGTAAGGACGTTTGGAGATAGGAGCAGTGCCTGGTTCTAGTTCAATAACGAAGTCCACGGCTCTGTCAGGCGGCATGCCTGGAAATTCTTCAGGAAAGACGTCAGGAAAGTCTCGGATCACCGGTATATCTTCCATAGCAGGTAGAGGATGAACATTGAGAGCATACAGCTGAATAGATGGAGTTTTTGAATAGAAATAGACTATCTGGGCAGAAGAATGGGTAAGCTTAACATATTTAACAGTACAGTCAATGACCGCTTTATTAGCCACAAGCCAATCCATCCCTAGGATGACATCAATGTCTAAAGAACGAAGAGCAATAAGAGACGCTTGGAATGGAAGATTTCTGATTAAGATCTCGTTGTTCAGGCTAACTTCCTTTGTAAGCCATTTGGATCCTGGTTGCTGCACTAAGACAGGGCTGTCCATCTTTTCGAAAGGAACATCATTGTTGGAAGCAAAACTTTGCGAGATGAAAGAATGGGACGCACCAGAATCAAACAACACTTTAGCGAGGATAGAGTTCACAAATAGATTTCCAAGAACCACATCAGTAGCTTCCTCTGCTTCTTTTGCTATAACATGATTCACCCTTGCGCGTCTACCAACATACCTTTTGTCGATGTTGGGGGCCTAAGGAGTAACAGCACAACTCTTAGGGCGACAAGGTGGTGGAGGAAGTTGGTTTTGCGGAAACTTGTAAGAGTAGTGGCCCGGCTCACCGCACTTGAAACAGGTGACCGAAGAGTTCGGTACTATAGGCGTTGTCTGCTTGATGAAACTCCTTGTTGCTGAAGCTAGGTTGGTTAGACCGGAAGAAACCCTTGGAGTAACTAGACTGTGGATGAGTTGAGTTTGAGCTGCATAGGGTACCCAAACCCTACGTTTCCGCGGAGGTGTAGAATCTGATGGAGAAGAAGTTGTTCCAAGAGAGTGTTTACGAGATTCTTCGAACTTCTCACGTCCAAATTCCTCTCGGAGAGCTGTGTTGACAAGGTCTTCAAAGGTATCGCACTTGATAAGAGTGAGTGCGTACTTAAGATCTGGGTTTAGACCTCTGCGGAATTTGGCTTGCTTTTTGGCATCAGTTGATACCTCATCCTGAGCATAGCGGGCCAACCGATTGAACTCAGCTTGATAGTCCAACACAGACATGCTACCATGAGTCAAGTCATAGAATTTTTACCGCTTTCTTTCCATGACCCCATCTGGAATATGGTGGCATTTGAAAGCCTCCTTGAACTCATCCCATGTAGTCACAACACCTGGTGCTTGTAACTCTAGTAAGTTCTCCAACCAAGACATGGATTCACCGCGAAGCAGGTAGGTGACATAGGGAACACGGTCCTCATCGGACACATGAGAAACAGCCAGAGCATTGTTCATCTCACGCAGCCAGTCATCAGCATCGAGTGGCTCAGAGTGAACATCAAACATGCGGGGATTGAGCTGGAGAAACTGCACGATAGACACACAGTTGTTGCTCTGGTTTTGCTGAATTTGACTCAAAACTTGCGTCATCTGAGACAAAACTTGCCCCATTTGGGAAGGCATTGGAGTATCTTCTTCGCCACTATCCATCCTGAGGAGGATACAACGTTAACACCATAATCGGATAAACAAAATCCAACGTAAGTGCTTAAAGGAAAACTTCAGATTGCTTAGAAAAGACAACAAGGGACGAGACATGGCCATCCATCATGGTACGCCACTTTGTTCACTTCTAGAAAGGTTTAAAGAGAGGTAAGGACGAAGACTAGCACTAAAACTAGGAAACACCAATTGAGCTTGACGTAACTTCACCAAAAGAGGAGAAACAACTGATTGATTCAAGAATGAAACTGAACGTAGCCGAAGAGGTTGAAACTGCGGAAGCGAAGAGCACCACCTTGAAGAGAACTGCAACTATGGTACTACGGAAAACCCAGAACACGTGATGTCCTAATTTTAAAATTTATGTGGGAAGGGAAAATATCGTAACACTTCCTTACCAGAATAACAAGGAGGGTGGGTGGGGAAAGAAGTAAAAGAACATAATTCCTACTCTGACGTTTAAGATTTTCCTGATAACTACAAAATATTTTTCTAGACTCAAACAACGACCAGAAGAAGCGAACCTGAGGGCATTTAAGCTCTGATACCAACTGTCAGACCCTGAATTCAGGCTACACAAACAAAGCATATCGGTTATGCCACACAACCAAGAGCATACTGGGGAATACCAATCCCAGGAACATGCAGGCCTGGCTCGGAATGGATCATCGGCCGACAGCTCTTGGCGATCCCAACGTCACATACGTTTCCAGATTGTGCACGCAAGAACCCAAAAAATCTTCCAACTCGTATACTTCAACCATACACACATGGTATACGAGTCGGATTTTTAACAAGTTGAAACCACAGAATAAACCTAAGACACAAAGAAAGGAAATAATATTCAAAAGCTCTCACTGAGCAAAATATAGCGAATGGCACCAATCAGAGGACACATGTCCCAACATTACATCATGCAGCGGAAACAACCGGTCTAAGTACAGACAAGAAGCAAAGGGCTCAAAGCCGAAACGAAAAAAGAAGGCCCATCCACGCAGTCCACCAGGAAGTAGCCCAGGGGAACTCTAACTACTCGTCGTAGATCTCGTCGTCGAACTCCATGTAGTATCCACCCACCTGGTCGTACGGAGAATCCTCAACTGCAGAAAAAACCACAGCCCGCGAACGGGTCAAATCCTCTGAAGCGTATCAAACAAGTTTAAGCTAACAGGTTACAAAACTGTAAGATTCCCAAAGTATGGGGGTTGGTGTACTTAGCGGCAGCAGCACTAGCAACCTAAAGAGAAGCGCTAAAACTTCCGTCTAATTAGAGAGAGATAAGAGAGCGTTTGAGTAGCCATCTACAGCTAACACAAGTCATAACCCATTCTCGAATTAACCCCCTCAACCAAGTATGAGGAATCAATCCGGGAATACTCACACGTTAACAATTTTAGTTACCATTTAGCGTGTATGTAATTCTATATTACTAGTCAAATTAGTTCACAATGTTTAGGTGTAAGTTGTCTAGATCTTGTTAGCCAGCATCATCACCAAGTCGTCCATAACCGTGGACACGGCTCATCGATAAGATTATACCCTGCAGGGGTACACAACTGGACCCATTATCGCATGATCAACCCAGTCAAAAACATTAGAGCCTTTCAACCCAACTCTTTTCCTTCACCACAACAAGTCCAGGAGCCACGGGAGCTATGCTTGTCCCGGTCAAAAGGGTGCGGACTCCCGCAGGACACACCCCTCCACACCAACAGGCCACGCCCTATATGCATGTAACAAGGCACACCGCCAAAAGTAAAATACTACACTAGTATCGATGCATATGAGACAAATGGAAAACCCGAACTAGGTGCAGTTCCCGGACAAGTCGAAGTTCCAGTCAAGGTCGGGGGGGGGCTCCATTGGGCCACCCACAAGTGGTTAGTGCGCTCAATATTGGATCCGAGGACAAAATCTCAGTTCCTAGGTCGACACTGAGCAAAACAAAGCACCTCGCAAGGCCTTCCGCCTAGTGCCTTATCTTTAATTATAGAACCCCAAAATAAGACAGAAGTTTATTATAGTAGATCAATCTATCATACTAAGCATATGAGATAAAAGACAGAGGAACGACTCGCTCCACCAATTCTAAGCATGCAATACGACTCGCAAAGGCCAACAGATAAACATGCAAGGGGTTATAGGTTGTGGGGATATAGCTGTATAGGCTGCATGATAAACATGTGATGGGATCGCAGTTCAAGAATCGATAACTACGATAGCATAGATCAAAAGGCAAGAATGAAATCCAAACAATCGTGTAACCGGTTAGCAGAAGCTTGCCTGGCAGCTCGTGGCCTGGCACAAAAGCTGGAACCTCAGTATCGTAGGTACTCGCAGCAGACACGTCGTCGTCTATCCAGAGAAAGCCAAACACAGACAATAGGAAAACATAATCAATACAAAGGAATGCGCAAACAATGATTGTGCATTATGGCATGGGATGATTAGGTCATAATTAAAGCGTGGATGAAATGCCGGCAAAAGATTAGGGTGCCAGTTATTTGTGTAGCCAACAATTTAAATGTTACTTAATATATATAGCAGGTATGGTGATCTGATTAATTTAAATGGAATAGCCATTAATTAATTATTTGCCCAACACATAACATATTTAGTAATTAATTGCAAATTATTTATCTTCAACTCAAATTATATATTTATTAGCATGGCAAGACATGGTATAAAAGATATGAGCATATTAAATGGAATTAGGGCATTATATATTTATTACCCCACACATTCCATATTTAATTAATTAATTGCATTTGATAAATTAAACTAAGCATTTAAAATAAATGATGCAAAATGACATAAGAAGGTTATAATAATGTTCATTGTATTTTTCTGATATAAAAACATATTGTTCTCTGAAACTTTCCAGGACCTATCTGTGATAGAGTTTTAGTAGAGGAGGACCTCTGTGCAAAAACCGAGAGGCAGGGGCTCCGGTGTAAAATTTACAGCGCTCCGACACTTTTCTCACGTAGCTGTGCTCTAGCCAGGGGGGCTGACGAGTGGGTCCAGGTGCCAGCGTGGCGCTGGAAAAAAATGGCCTTTTATTCCACTAAACCGGGGAGGGTATTCGAACTCCGGCGCGCGGGGCGAGCGTGCGGATCGGCGCCGCTGACCACCGGGTCGGGGAGAGACTGTTGTTACACGACGATGGAAAGAAGGAACTTAAGCAAAAATTGCGCGGATAAAACCTAACTGACGAAACTGAAGAATAAGCGGGCAGTGCGCAGCGGCGGCGATAAACTCGCCGACGGCGACCTTACGGGGGCGGCGCAGCGCGTGCTCGGGTGCGTGTTGGGTGTGGGTTGTGTAGGTGAAACCGTTTTGTGCGTTGGAGCCTAGTGGGGGGCACGGGAACCTCGGGCCCGTCCTCGACTTCCGGCGGAACGCCATGGCCGTGACGGACGCCACTCCGGCGCCGGCGAAGCAGACCGTCAGAGGAGGGGGAACGGAGAGGAAAAGAGAGGGGAACAAAGAGGCTCACCGTGGGGAGCCCGGTGGCGAGGGACGAGCCCGGGGGCGAAGGGGTGGCCAGACTCGTCCGATCGGTGCCAGAGACGAAGCGGAGGTGCGCGGCCGGCGTCGGTTCGCTACGGCGCTCCGCGTTGTTCCCGAGTCCCTCTTCGGGCGTCGAGGAAGGAGTAGGAGGGGGCTCGGCTCCTAGCGTGCGGATGGACGAGGAGGAGGTCGGGGTCAGCCCGGGCGCGGGCGCTTCCGTTCGGCCGCCATGGCGATGGCGTTGCGTGTGGGAGAGGTAAGCGGCGGCGCTGCGAAAGGGGAAGAGAGGAGCTAGGGTTTCCGGCGCGCTGCAGATGCGGCTTAAGAAGAGAGAGAGAGAGGCAGTGCGGTGGGGGCAGCAGGGCAGCGCCTCCATGGCGTCGTCCACGCTTTAAAGCGAGGCGCCCGTACGGCGGTGGGGGACGAGAGAGGTGGGTCGGAGTTGGGTCTCTTGGCCCACTTCGGCCCGAGAGAGCCCTCTCCCCATTTTTTTTGTCTTCTTTTTCTTTTAAAACTTTTCTGGATTTGTATTTCTAAAAGAAATCAGAAAATAAAAATAATAAAAACTTTTGAACAATTTTTAATAGTTTCAAATTATTCATATTAATATCTGGTTTGATTTTTTATAAATAATTTGAAACTTCAATTGAATTTATTTGAGAATTTGGAAATTGAATTTGAGGCAACATATTTAATTAGAAGCAACCACATCTGGAATGATGACATGGTTCAACATTTTATTGCACAACCAAGCACATAAAGTTTGGAAAGTTACAAATGGGCTGTTACAGCTATATTTGTTAGACGACAAACAATAACCCAAATAGAATCATACCCCGATTTGGTCCTTGGTAATCTTGTGATGAAATCCATTCCAATAGAATCGCACTTCCAGTCCAGCACTTTCAAAGGTTGTAAAAGTCCGGCTGGTTTCTGATGTTCTGCTTTTACTCGACTGCATACATCACACTTTGCGATATATTCTGCTATTTCCCTCTTCATATTGTTCCACCAAAATCTTTCCTTCACATCCATATACATCTTGGTATTTCCCGGATAAATGGAATAAGGTGTCTCATGGGATTTTTGCATAATTAACTTCCTAAGATCAGGGTCATCGGACACACACACACGTTTTTCAAACCACAAGGTTCCTTGCTCATCTTCGTGAAATCCCTTAGCTTTTCCTGCTCTCAGATTGACTTTGATTTCTTCTATATCTTTGTCTCCCTTCTGAGTTTTGCGTATCTTGTCCATCAGAGTTGGTCTACCAATGAGGCTACAAAACCTTCTGGTACTACTTCCAATCTGAGTTCCTTGAATTCCTTGCATAAATCCTCGAGTATTTCCCCTCCCGCGAGTCCATTCACATACACCTTGCGACTCGGGGCATCTGCTAATACATTAGCCTTTCCTGGAGGGTATTGTAGATTTAGATCATAATCTTTGATAAGTTCCAACCATCTTCTCTGCCTCATATTTAATTCTTTATGGGTAAAAATATACTTCAAACTTTTGTGGTCAGTGAAGACGTCTGGGTATTCCTTGACTATAAGCACATCGCCAAGGCTCACCCCCTTAAGAGAATTTAGCCTAACTTTCTTAAGTTCGAAAGTTGATATGAACTTAAACTTCTTTTTCTCTGGGGTAGTGAGGGTGATAGCTCTATTTGCACAGTCTATGATTCCTTCAAAACGAGTCATCTAATCCATTCTGATGATAACTTTCAAGCCTTGGGTTTCTAGGATGACTAAGTCTGTTGGAAAAAGGTACTTTCCAATCTTTAAGTCTAACTGTCTACACCCATAATTTACTATCATTTCTCCTCCAAGTGAACTCACTCCAATAGGTTATCCTATGCTTTCCTCATCTAGCCCATGTTTGTTTACAAAAGCTCTTGATATGAATGAATGCGATGCTCCAGTATCAAATAAGACTAATGCAGGAAAAGAATTGAGCTAGAACGTACCAATCACAGCATCAGGTTCATCATGTACTTCTTCCACATTGGTGTGGTTCACTTGTCCCTTCTGGAAAGGATTGGGCTTGGAATTCTTATCAGCCCTTTTCTTGGGGCATTCATTTGTATAATGTCCCGTCTTCTTGCACTTGAAGCAAGTCACCTCAGACAAGTCCTTCTTCCCCTCATAGTTGGGACGGTGCTGACTATTTCTATGATTATGGCTATGGTGATGGTTTCCCTTGAATCCTCCATTATTTACCTTGTATACTCCATTATTTCCCTTGTATCCTCCATTATGGTTCTTACCATGATGCTTGTGACCACTTCCGTTGTTGGAGTGATTCCATGGTTTATGCCCACTGCCTTCAGAGGTGTGATGTCTCTTGTGTGTTCCCTCAGAATGGACCTTGCTTGCACTGAACTTCCTCTTCCTGTTCTCTTCCTTTCTTATGTTGTTGTAAGAAGTGATTGCTTGATCCAACAGAGCTTGATAGTTGGGAGCATAAGCCAGAGACAAGGGTATCTTCAGTTCTCCCCTTAGTCCATTGATGAAATTTTCCTTCCTCTTAGCATCAGTATCAATGTCTTCTGGCGCATACCTTGATAGTGTACAAAAGTCATCCATATACTCCTTCAGAGTTCTACCTCCCTGCCTCAAGGGTCGAAATTCTTCCTTCTTCAGATTCATTAAGCCAGAGGAAATGTGAGCATTGCGAAAACCCTCCTTGAAAGCATCCCAAGTCATGCCCTCTAGAGGATGGGTCACTTGATAAGTCTCCCACCACAGTGCAGCGGGTCCTTACAGCAGGTGTGCAGTGAATCTCACCTTCTCTGCCTCAGAACACTCACAAGTCACTAAGTCCTTCTTGACTGAGCGAAGCGAGTCATAAGACACTATAGGTTCAGTAGCAGAGGAGAACATATTAGGCCTAAGCCTTAGGAATCTAGCAAGCCTGTCCACTTAGGGTGGTGGTGGTGGAGGTGGCGGGTTGTGGTTTTTGTTTTTGTTGTTAGTTGCTGCAATGAAAAGAGTCATCATAGTCATCAGCTGAGCTTGAGCGGCCATCAGCTGCTGCATACCATCATTGTTGCTGTCGGGATCACGACGTGGAGGCATCTGTGGGGTTTTCAGCATGGATGAGTACAAGATAGATATAACTAAAAGAAGGAAAATCCTACCCATGCATAAATCAACCTTGTCAAGTAATCCACAATCAATAAATAACTTAAAACTTTTCTTAGGAGCTCAAAAAAGGCATTGTTGGTAGATTAAATAAAACGACAAGGTTTGCAAACCAAAACATTCTAAAATTGTCATACCACAAGTTGGATATCAATGTTTTAAAAACGACAAGCTAAACGAGAAATAAAACATGGTGGTCCAACTACTAAGTGTAATATTTGTCCATGGCATCTCCTTCATCTTCTTCGACTTCCACGATGGTGATGCCTTCCTTCATGAGGATCTCCTTGTAGTCGTTCCCTTCCTTCTCTAAAGCTTCATTCTTCTCCTATAGCATTGTCTTCTCACGATGCAGAGTCTCGATCACCTCCTTCTCTAGGGCTTCATTCTTCTCTTGTAGCATTCTCTTCTCACGACGCAAAGTCTCTATCAGATCACGATCAGCCTCGAACTCGACGTCGTTGCTTAGATCCCATCCTTCAAGTTTTTAATCTCCTTGTTCTTGTCTCTGATTCTCTTCTCTTGATTTTGGAACTTCTTCTCCTGAGCCCTTAATTTCTCCTCCTGAGCGTTGGCCACTTCTTCTTGGGCGTCAATCTTCTTTTGAGTCTCCTTGCGTCAATCCTCTTCTAATTGCCATAGGTGAATTTCTAAGTCTTGAAGATATGGGTGCATAGGATCTTGTTTGCTTTATCCTTGTAACATCCCAAGATTAAAATAAAACATTAAATGCATGAAAAAACCAACTATGAAAGACATCAAACATACTATAAGAGTTTAATATTTCAAATATCTCAGTTTATCATTATTTTCAAAAGTTGTTTCAAGTTAAACATTTTCTTATCCATTGTATTTCTTAAAACCTCAAAATCTAATTTGACAAATGTTTTTACAAACTTTCAAACCATTTTCATGCAATAAAATAGTTTCTTTATAAGTATTTGATTTCAACCACTTAGCCATAGCTATTCATAAATTAAAATAATATTTACAAGTGTTCTTTTAAGTTATTTAAAACATGGTCAAATTGCTAAATGGTTTTCATTCTTTTACTTGAGTTCAAAACATAGTTTTGGAAATTACAAGTCTATAGTTTATAACTTTAAAACTTCATAGATTTTATAATTAATTAATAATCCAAATATGCATTTCATTAGCTTAAATGATTTCATTAATTTTCAAAAAATAAAAGGATTTTCATTAATATATTCAATATAAGAAATGATATAAACCTAAAATCTTTTCCAAAGGTATCTTATGAAGTTTTCAAATGAATTATCATATTATGAAATTTAATGGTGCACAAAAATAATGGGAATTAAAAATGAATACTCTATATTTCCGTGTCATTTCAAATAGATGTGTTATGTCATTTAAATATTGTACTAAAGCCTAAATGTTTTAATATTGGAAAATAAGTTTAATCAACTTACTTTCAAACTTATATAAGTGTTGTATTATTATAATTGTATTTGGCCAAAATGAAATTTAATTAGGCTTTAATTTAAATTTGACATTAAGTATCAAATTAGTATTAAACCAATATTTCAAAATTATTAATTTTAAAAAGTTGTCAAACATGCCCACAACTGGTTTAACACAAAGATATTGTTTTTACAAAATTTTAAATTTATTTGAATTGATTTGGACAATTAAATCAAAAGTTATAAAAGAAATAGAGAAACAGAAAAGAAAAAGAAATATCCCTGACAGGCGGGACCCACCTGTCAGGGGGGTCGTCTTCAACCTCCAACCGTAATTTTCGTCCAGGGAACTCGCTCCGATTTCGTCTCAATCAACGCTGGTTCTTGCGCGAGAAGATCTTCCGAGCGTTCCTACAAATAGCCCTGCCCCTCCTCTCTCGTTCCCCTCTCCTCCCTCTCCGTTTGACGCTGCCAGGCCGGAGAAATAAATCCCCGGAGCTCTTCCCATTCGCCGGCGAGTTTATTCAAATACAGTCAGCTCCGACGACATCGGCCTCTCCCTTTCCCTCCATCTTCTTTCAATGTGTTCGCGTGTAGTTGTTGAACCCCTCCTCCCTCCTTTTCCGCAGCCGAACGTCCAATCCGAGCATGGACCAAAGCTCGCCGGAGTTCCGCGCCTCCGCCCTTGCGTTCCGTCCACTCCAGGGAGCGCGCGTGGTCGACAACGTCACCATCTTCCTCACCTTGGAGCACCGCGTCCGGGGCTGCCCTCCGCGCGTCCGGGGAGGCACTACAACGTCGGAGCGGTCCACGTCCAAGACGTCGCCGCCGTCTCCTTCGTCTCCAGCCACCGGAGCGCCACCACGGTTATGTCTTTGCACCCAGGCCGTTCGATCCAATTTCTACGCGTAGGATTAGATCTGTAAATCGAACCGGTACGGATCACTGTCAACCGTCAGATCTGGATCTGACGATCCAGATCTGTTTGACCTATCCACGTTAGCGCCCAGTCAGATCCCAGTCAGCGCCCAGTCAGCACCGACGTCAGAAATTGTTTTCCTATTTAAATTAAACTGGCTGTTTTACAGAAACACCCCTGCTTATTAAAATTGTTATAACTTTTTACTCACACATCCAAATTTGACAAATTTTATATATTTGGAAAGCCCTTAACATGTAGAATATTTTAGATCTGTTATAATTCAAATTTGACTTAGTTTAAATTATTCAAATTTCAAATGGATGGTTTGAGTATATTTACCATAACTTTAAATCTATAAATCCAAAAAATTCAAATAAAATTGTTTTAGAAACTTTGGAATATTTGTAATATGATGTCTCTATTATAAAATATTTTGAGTATTATTTTGATGATTTAATAGTTATATGTTTAATTTGAATAATTTTGACTCTTGATAGAAAAATTATTTTTGAGTAAATCCAATTGCTATAAATTTATTTAAACCCCCTCTGTCTATTAACGCTGTTAATAAAATTTTGTTATAAAATTTAATCACAAAAAACTTTAATCTTATATTTATTCCTTTTATTATATTTTGCAATAATAGAAATTATCTTAATTGCAATTATAACTTCAAGCATATTATAAAAATCACTAAAGTTGTTATGATGCTTTCTTGTGATTAAAAATTACATTTCATGCATGGCATATTTTATTTTGTAGTTATACTTCCCATAGGGAAACTTTTCATTATCTTCACTAAATTAGGGTTATTTCAACTTAGTATTTTGGTAAAGTGCTATGCACTTAGACACTTAGGATTTTCAACATGGAGCTAGAAAGACCAATGAAGGACTTAGCCAAGTCTTGCTTCCTCTCTCTTTTCTCCCTTCTTCTCTTGGCCCTTATGATGACTAAGTTATATTCAAGACCAACCTGGAGGCCATCAACACCATCAAGTCTTCAAAGCCATCAAGTCTACAAAATTGCAATGAAGTCATCACATCAAGAAGAAAAGGAAGCAAGGAGAAGATTCTACATTCTTCTTTCTATATTTTCCCTCTTTCCTAATCTAGCCTTTCACTTTAGACATAAACAATTTTTGATCATGTTATTACCATCTTGAAGTTTGTTGGATCCTAGCGGCATAGTGAGATGAAGCGGCCTGGAGACCAACCTTACATGTCCACGTACATGAGACCTGTCCCATAACTTAAGTGGTTGTCCGGGTGTCTGTCTCTCTTACTATAGATAATATCCAATTTACAAAGAGTTGATAATAATTGTTGATCACCTTGAATAATAAACTTAGTATTTTCTCTAAGTATTTTTGCACATCATGACTAAGCCATTAGAATGCTTATTCTAGATGATTTATAGCAAAGTATTTTATCCAACTTAGGACCTTAGTCCTTAGTCATTTTGACCAACATATTTTCCTTGCAAAATTTTCATGGCATGACATGCATCTCTAGTCCTTAGAAACATTTTGCACATCATGCAGAAAACATATTTTTCCTTAGAAGTTTTGAAACATGTTTGCTTATTTGATATGTGCTTGTATGTGTGTGTTGTTGTGTTTTATGTTGATTGTTGTATTGTTGCTTGTCTATTGTTTAGATTGAACGGAGAGACTCGAGTTACGATTGAAAAGAGTTTGCGAGTAAAGACTTCATTCAAAGGCAAGTGGCACACCTCGTAAACTTCCTACTATTTTCTATATGCATTACTTAGTGTATTTTTATATAAGCATGTGTAGGATAGTATTGCTATGCTAGACCTGTGTAGAAATTCCTTACTCCTGTGTCTAGGTTCCTATATAATACTTAGTAGAAATATTGATGCTATGCAATTGGTGAAAAGTTTTACAAAATGTTAAGTGACTACTCAGGGTTGTGCTCATGGTTGTCGTCGCCTAGGATGAATTTCTATTCTACTTAGTGCCGTGAGCGTGGTGATTTTCACCTGAGAGTACACATCCACTAAGTTAATGAACCTCCTGGGTGGATTGGTTGTATGGAGTCGAGTTGAGTGGCTACTCAGGCCCATGTTTATGGTTCCTGGAGTACGTGCACTTGTGGATGGCCACCCAGGGAACAAATGGATCTGAAGAACTCCGAGTGAAGATTTCTTCCAGTGCAGATACTGCAATATGGGCTCTGGCTTCATCAACTAAGTTGCGTGGACTCGCCCCGGCTTGACAAGCAGATTTAGAGGGTGTTAGGTGGAACGGGTCAAGCTAGAGTGGGAGGGAAAATGCTTCTGAAAGATCTCGTCTCATTCTTCTCCTTTTCCTTATCACTTCAGAGTGTAAAGGATAGTTTGGGTTGAATGGGTACAATGATGAACGTGCACAACCTCTGCAGAGTGTAAAACTTAGTACTTAGTCGTGTCCCCGGTACGGGCAATTTGAGCAGCTGATCACGAACGTCAATGGAGGATTCCACCATTCCAACTTCAAAATTTAAAACATGATGGGTGAAAAAGGGTAGAATGAGAAAGTGGTTTTCATGCCACGAATGTCTCGAATAGAAGAAAAGTGTTTTCCAAAGAGTTAGGAAAAATTGGCTTTATGCAAAATAGCCTTGAAACTCCACCAGCCAAATAAGCATATAGGTTATTAGAGTTTTTCCACTAAGTGTGCAACATAGTGTCACTTGTCAGACTCCATTTTTAATGGAATCTGACCCACGTTGTTGCAATATTTTTTCCTAATGCAGATTGTTCAGAAGACGAGAGAGGTTTTGTTTAAAGGTTTCGAGTCTGCAACCAACATGTTTTCGCCTGTGCCAACATGAAGATGATGGAGACTCACTGCTATTTATTTCCGCTGTTTACACTTTTTGTGCTAGCTTTATGCTATGCAAGTTGTAAAGGAATATTTTTCAAGTCCGGATCATCAATGTAATAAAATAGATACTTTGTTGTGATATTACATCGTAAACTGTGTGTGCAAACGAATCGATCCAGGGATTTTCACTATACAGGTACCTTGCCATATTTTAAGTGCAGGTACGCTACAGATGGTATCAGAGCACTGTGTTTCCTGTAGGTTCGAACCCCTAGGTTTGGATAGAAATAGGGTTTGGCCGTAGGATTGAAAATCTATATCATTCAGTTGGCTGAGAACAAGAAATTTTCAAACATCATTCTTGTAACTACCTTAACTATTTTTTTTCTAAGTATCTTCTCTTGTTTTTATAGATGACCAACCTCATTGAATCACTCAAGAAAGGACCAGTGATGACCATGACCTTGGAATGTGAGACGGAGTTTCCAAGAGCACTTAAGGATAACATGAAGAGCTTGGGTTTTCAAGGAGAATCAATATACAAAGGTTTTCCTTTCATGGATGAAGGCCAAGAGTACTGGTGGGCGCAAGTCCATCTATGGAGGAGCAAAGAAGATGACCACAAGATTGAGGCTGACTGCATGTTCACCAACCCAATACTTCACACATCATTCTTTGATTCAGCAAGAAATGCAGCATGGAAAGCCATCGAGTACCTTGCAGAAAGACTTCGTTTTAGACTTCACAACACCCAGAAGCATCTTGAAGAACTCAAGGAAGTTGATGAGGAACTCGAGGCACTCAAGGAAAAGATAGATTAGACCACCTACCCATGAGAATAACGAGGTCCGATGACGTATTGACCTATCAAATTGTGGTATGGCAGTACTGTCACATTTGTATTTCCATGACGTTGGTGTATTTTCGTTCGATAAACGATTAGTTTGATTTCTCAAAAGAAGTTTGAAATTTTCACGTATGTGTTTGCTTGTGTTTGAACCTTGTTGCTTGATGTTTGTTGGATGTTGTTTGTAATGAAGTGTCTTGATCTTCTTGTATCAGTTAGAATTTTTGACTATCAACAAACTTTTCTTTTAAGGGTGGTAGCCACCCAGATAATTCAAACCCAGTTACTTAAATCCAGAGATCCCAAACCATCTTTGTTTCTAACCTCCCAATCAGAAAAATAATCCCCTGTTAGTTTTCAAGATTCCATATCAGAAATTACATTTCTCAAAATTTCTTGAGTTACCAGGACCATCCCAAGCAATTTTCATTTTTCTTTCTAGCCTCTCCGAATCTCGGGGACGAGATTCCTTTTAAGAGTGGTAGTCTGTAACATCCCAACATTTCGTAATGTTTAAAAATCACTAAAATTTAAAACTTTGTTTTTGATTAAAATAAAACATTAAATGCATAAGAAAACCAACTATGAAAGACTTCAAACATATTGAAAGAGTTTAATATTTCAAATATCTCAGTTTATCATTATTTTCAAAAGTTGTTTCAAGTTAAACATTTTATTTATCCATTATATTTCTTAAAACCTCAAAATCTAATTTGACAAATGTTTTTACAAACTTTCAAAACATTTTAATGTAATAAAACAATTTCTTTATAAGTATTTAATTTCAACCACTTAGCCATAGATATTCATAAATTAAATAATATTTACAAGTGTTCTTTTAAGTTATTTAAAACATGTTCAAATTGCTAAATGGTTTTAATTCTTTTACCTGAGTTCAAAACATAGTTTTGGAAATTACTAGTCTATAGTTTATAACTTTAAAACTTAATAGATTTTATAATTAATTAATTATCCAAATAGACATTTCCTTAGCTTAAATGATTTCATTAATTTTCAAATCATAAAAGGATTTTCATGAATATATTCAATATAAGGAATGATATAAACCTAAAATCTTTTCCAAAGGTATGGTATGAAGTTTTCAAATGAATTACCATATTATGAAATTTAATGGTGCACAAAAATAATGGGAATTCAAAATGAATACTATATATTTCCCTGTCATTTCAAATAGATGTGTTATGTCATTTAAATATTGTACTAAATCCAAAATGTTTTAATATTTGAAAATAAGTTTAATCAACTTACTTTCAAACTTATACAATTGTTGTATTATTATAAATTGTATTTGGCCAAAATGAAATTTAATGAGGCTTTAACTTAAAATTTGACATTAAGTATAAATTAGTATTAAACCAATATTTCAAAATTATTAATTTTAAAAAGTTTTCAAAACATGCCCACAACTGGTTTAACACAAAGATATTGTTTTTACAAAATTTTAGAAATCTATTTGAATTGATGTGGACAGTTAAATAAAAAGTTATAAAAGAAATAGAGAAACACAAAAGAAAAAGTTAAATCCCTGACAGGCGGGACCCACCTGTCAAGGGGGTCGTCTTCTCCATCTGTAATTTTCGTCAGCGGAACTCGCTTCGATTTCGTCTCAATCAACGCATGTTCTTGCGCGAAAAGATCTTCCGAGCGTTCCTATAAATAGCCCTGCCCCTCCTCTCTCGTTCCCCTCTCCTCCCTCTCCGTTTGACGCCGCCAGGCTGGAGAAATAAATCGCCGGAGCTCTTCCCATCCGCCGGCGAGTTTCTTCAAATACAGTGAGCTCCGACGACATCGGCCTCTCCCTTTCCCTCCATCTTCTTTCGTTGTGTTCACGTGTAGCTGTTGAACCCCTCCTCCCTCCTTTTCTGCAGCCGAACGTCCAATCCAAGCATGGGCCGAAGCTCGCCGGAGTTCCACGCCTTCGCCCTTGCGTTCCGTCCACTCCAGGGCGCGTGCGTGGTCGACGACGTCACCATCTTGCTCGCCTTGGAGCACCGCGTCCAGGGCTGCCCTCCGCGCGTCCGGGGAGGCCCTTCAACGCCGGAGCGGTCCACGTCCGAGCCGCCGCCGCCGTCTCCTTCGTCTCCGGCCACCGGAGCGCCGCCATAGTAAGGTCTTTGCACTCTGGCCGTTCGATCTAATTTCTACGAGTAGGATTAGATTTGCAAATAAAACCGGTACGGATCGCAGTCCACCGTTAGATCTCGATCTGACGATCTAGACCTGTTTGACCTATCCACGTCAGCGCCCAGTCTGATCCCAGTCAGCGCCCAGCCAGCAGCCACGTCAGAAATTGTTTTCCTATTTAAATTAAATTGGCAGTTCTACAGAAACAACCCTACTTATTAAAATTGTTATAACTTTTTACTCACACATCCAAATTTGACAAATTTTATATATTTGAAAAGCCCTTGACATGTAGAATATTTTAGATCTGTTATAATTCAAATTTTACTTAGTTTAAAATATTCAAATTTCAAATGGATGGTTTGAGTATATTTTTCATAACTTTAAATCTATAAATCCAACAATTTCAAATAAAATTGTTTTAGAAACTTTGGAATATTTGTAATATGATGCCTCTATTATATAATATTTTTGAGTATTACTTTGATGATTTAATAGTTATATGTTTAATTTGAATAATTTGAATAATTTTGACATAACTCTTGATAGAAAAATTATTTTTGACTAAATCCAATTGCTATAAATTTATTTAAACCCCCTCTGTCTATTAACGCAATTTATAAAATTTTGTTTTGAAAATTTAATCACAGAAAACTTTAATCTTATATTTATTCCTTTTATTATATTTTGCAATAATAGAAATTAATTAAATTGCAATTATAACTTCATGCATATTTATAAAAAATTTAAAAGTTTTTATGATGCTTTCTTGTGATGCTTTCTTATATTTGTAATATGTTCCTTTTAATCTTATATTTGTAATATGTTTTAAAAGTTTTTATGATGCTTTCTTGTGATTAAAAATTGCATTTCATGCATGGCATATTCTATTTTGTAGTTATACTTCCCATAGGAAAACTTCTTCATTATCTTCTCTAAATTAGGATTATTTCAACTTAGTATTTCAAAATGGAGCTAGAAGACCAATGAAGGACTTAGCCAAGAAAACAAGACTACAGAAGTATCTTCAAGGAATAGAAGCACTTAGAAGAAAAGCGAGAAGGAGTTGATGAAGACCAACCAAAAATATTTTCTAAGTCTTGCTTCCTCTCTCTCTTTTCTCCCTTCTTCTCTTGGCCCTTATGATGACTAAGTTATATTCAAGACCAACCTAGAGGCCATCAACACCATCAAGTCTTCAAAGACATCAAGTCTACAAAATTGCAATGAAGTCATCACATATGGTAGAAAAGGAAGCAAGGAGAAGATTCTACATTCTTGTTTCTATCTTTTCCCTCTTTCCTAATCTTGCCTTTCACTTTAGACATAAATTTTTTTTTATCATGTTATTACCATCTTGAAGTTTGTTGGATCCTAGCGGTATAGTGATATGACGTGGCCTGGAGACTAACCTTACATGTCCACGTACATGAGACCTGTCCCACAACTTAAGTGGTTGGTCGGGTGTCTGTCTCTCTCACTATAGTGAATATCCAATTTACAAAGAGTTGATAATAATTGTTGTTCACCTTGAAGAATAAACTTAGTATTTTCTCTAAGTATTTTTGCACATCATGACTCAGCCGTTAGAGTGCTTATTCCAGATGATTTATAGCAAAGTGTTTTATCTAACTTAGGACCTTAGTCCTTAGTCATTTTTGACCAACATATTTTCCTTGCAAGATTTTCATGGCATGACATGCATCTCTAGTCCTTAGAAACATTTTGCACATCATGCATAAAACATATTTTTCCTTAGAAGTTTTATGAAACTTGTTTGTTCATTTGATATGTGCTTGTATGTGTGTGTTGTTGTGTTTTATGTTGATTGTTGTATTGTTGCTTGTCTATTGTTTCGATTGAATGGTGATACTCGAGTTATGTTGAAAAGAGTTTGCGAGTAAAGACTTCATCCAAAGGCAAGTGGCACACCTCGTAAACTTCCTACTATTTTCTATATGCATTACTTAGTGTATTTTTATATAAGCATGTGTAGGATAGTATTTCTATGCTAGACCTGTGTAGAAATTCCTTACTCTTCTGTCTAGGTTCCTATATAATACTTAGTAGAAATATTGATGCTATGCAATTGATGAAAAGTTTTACAAAATGTTAAGTGACTACTCAGGGCTGTGCTCATGGTTGTCATCGCCTAGGATGAATTTCTATTCTACTTAGGGCCGTGAGCATGGTGATTTTCACCTTAGAGTACACATCCACTAAGTTAATGAACCTCCTGGGTGGATTGGTTGTATGGAGTCGAGTTGAGTGGCTACTCAGGCCCATGTCTATGGTTCCTGGAGTACGTGCACTTGTGGATGGCCACCCAGGGAACAAAGGGATCTGAAGAACTCCGAGTGAAGATTGCTTCCAGTGCAGCTATTGCCATATGGGCTCTGGCTTGAACAACTAAGTTGTGTGGACTCGCCCCGGCTTGACAAGCAGATGTAGATGGTGTTAGGTGGAACGGGTCAAGCCAGAGTGGGAGGGAAAATGCTTCTGAAAGATCTCGTCTCTCCTTATCACTTCAGAGTGTAAAGGATAGTTTGGGTTGAATGGGTACTATGGTGAACGTGCACAACCTCCGCAAAGTGTAAAACTAAGTACTTAGTCGTGTCCCCGGTACGGACAATTTGAGCAGCTGATCACGGACGTCAACGGAGGATTCCACCATTCCAACTTCAAAAATTAAAACTTGATGGGTGAACAAGGGTAGAATGAGACAGTGGTTTTCATGCCACGAATGTGCCGAATAGAAGAAAAGTGTTTTCCAAAGAGTTAGGAAAAAATGGCTTTATGCAAAATAGCCTTGAAACTCCACCAGCCAAATAAGCATATAGGTTATTAGAGTTTTTCCACTAAGAGTCCACCATAGTGTCACTTGCCAGACTCCATTTTTAATGGAATCTGACCCACGTTGTTGCAATGTTTTTTCCTATTGCAGATTGTTCAGAAGACGAGAGAGGTTTCGTTTATTGGTTTCGAGTCTACAACCAACATGTTTTCGCATGTGGCAACATGAAGATGATGGAGACTCACTGCTATTTATATCCGCTGTTTACTCTTTCTGTGCTAGCTTTATGCTATGCAAGTTGTAAAGGAATATTTTCCAAGTCTGGATCATCGATGTAATTAAATTGATACTTTGTTGTGATATTACATCGTAAACTTTGTGTGCAAACGAATCGATCCAGGGATTTGCACTATACACAGGTACCTTGCCATATTTTAAGTGCAGGTACGATACAATCCTCCTCATTTTCAACGAAGGGTATCCCATCTTCATCACGTTTGCCTAGGATAGAAAAATAGTGATCTTTTAACTCCTCCTGGAATTCCCCACAAAGATGTCCTATTTGCTCTTGCGTGACGAGATTAAGACCTTTCTCCAAGGAGTCACTAATCGTCTTGTACTGAGTGTCTTCGGTCTCGGGTTCAGTCTGGCGCCTGTGTTGCATGATGCGTACTCCCCATAAGCCATCTTTGTTGAAGCGCTTCAGCTGACTTGCCTTGATGATGGGTGTTGGAAGCGCCAGTAGGTCCACAAACTCCAAAAGATATCTCCCAAAACGCATGTTCTTGAAGTCATCCGCGGTTTGATACATGAAGAACGACATCCTTAAGTTATAAGTGTAAAATTGTCAAAACATAATACATGAGGTAAGAAGTACTAGTCATGATGTAAATAAGTACTTAGGGAAAACACTCGTTCTATTCTGCAATGTGATCAACAAATCTTTGTAAATTGGATATTCACTATAGTGAGAGAGACAGACACCCGACCAGCCACTTATAATTGTGGAACAGGTCTCATGTACGCGGACATGTAAGGTTAGTCTCCGGGCCGCTTCATCTCACTATGCCGCTAGGATCCAACATACTTCAAAGATGGTAATATCATGATCAAAAAGGGGTTTAACCAATACTAAGGGCTCAAAACTACAAGCATCACTTTGCTCTAATACCATTTTGTAGTGCCCCATCTTTTATTAAAGATATAACACATGTGTTAAGTGCTAGTCCCTGGATCACTGCCAGCACCACAGTACAAAATTTAAAGTATCATTACAGGAGTATCAAGTTACTACAACGAGATCCAAAAATAGCTAAGTATAGCTTTATTACAAGGTGCATAGCCATGAAGGCTAGCAATAATATTCAGAGTTCACAACGGAAACGAAATAGCAATGAGCCTCGTCTTCAATCATGCGCCACATGCAGACATGTTGGGTGTAGACTCGAGTCCAAAATTATTCTTCATCTGAAGTACGTGCACATTTGAATATGCAGCCCCCAAAGGAGGTCAATTCAATGAAGTATTGGCAAGTGACTATGGTGGATATAAAACGACAAATCTAAATCTATATGCATATTTGGCTTGGTCGAGTTGTAGGCTATTTGCAGAAAACAAGTTTTCTCCCATCTTTTGTAAAACACTTTTATTTTCAAGCCTTAGCACCAAGGGATGAAGCCCAAGTGCACCAATATTTCTTTTCTTAGTAAAATTTTATTTCATGAAAACGGTGTTGAGATTCTTCTGTCCATCCTTGTCCAGCTGCTCGAAGTAGTCCATCACCGGGGACACGGCTAAGTACTCAGATTGTCGACTCTGCAGAGGTATTGCACTTTCACCTTTAGATTCAATTAACCCAGAGATCCTATACACGCGGAGCGCATTACGGAAAGGAGAGAATTGAGACAAGAACTGTCAGAAGAAGAATTCAACCATACTTGCAAGAACTGTCAGGCTGACAGGTTGAACTCTCACAACGTAATTGTTCTAGACAGAGTCCATTGCCAAAAGGCTGCACGGGAAGGATCTAAACTTGGAGGGACTTAGTAATCTCTTTGTTCCTGGGTGGCAATCCACAAGTGCACTTTTGGGTGAAAACCACCATGCTCATGGCCCTATGTAGAATAAATTCACCCTAGGCGAAGATAACCACAAGATTAGTCCCAAATAGCCACTCAACATAAACCATACCAGCCAGTCCACCCAGGTGTGCATTTTAAGTTTAACACTTAGGAAATCTTTCCATAACAAAGCATATGAACAATTTATAGCATTGCTAAGCATGTAATAAAACTTTTTAAACGTCTGCATGGTAAAGGATGGCTACACACAACTAGGAATTTGCATAGCATAAAACTAACTTAGCATAATAAAAATAATAAAAGATTCCTATCATGCATACTACTCAAAAATTCTACTAATGCATATAGAAAAATAATGGGTGGTTCATGAATGTCACTTTCCTTGATAACAGGAGGAGCAAGCACAACAAGAATAACGATTACAAGAAAATCCTTCCTCCTTTTCACAATCTAGCAACAGACAATACATAAAATAAATACACATGCCATACAACACTTAATACATCAAGAAAAAGACATGTATGCATGCATGATATGCTATGAACATAACAAGATACACTTATTAAAATTTTAAACCTTCTGTTATTAAATACACGGGATGCAATTTCCAGAAATTTCTTATTTTAATTAGCAATTAATATTGGAAATAACATAGAAAACTAAAGTACTACAACCACATGCTATCATTCTTTTATGAAAAGTTTCAAATAAAACACAAGTTGAACTTTCTGGACTGAGGACATTAATACAAATCTTAAAAGATACCAATCTGCTAATTACTCGAATTAAAAGATACCAAAAGGGGAAAAAAGATACAGAAATAAACTACATCAGCAAGGCTATCCGTGGATATAAAATTTATCAAATTTGGACTTACAGATGGAAAGATATGAATTTTCGAAGTTTTACATGTTTTCTGTTTTATTTAACAAATTCTGTCAAAAAGAAGGGCTACGTGGCGGTCTGTGATTCACCCGTACCGCTTAGCGCGGATCGCGAAGGCTAACCGTCCGATCTAAACGAAAGAAACAGACCAAATCTAATTTCCTATTCGATAGGAACGGGCGGCGCCAGTGTGCCAGAGTTACTCCGACCGCGGCGGAGCCATGGCCGGCGTCGTGCTCTACAGTACAAGGAAGGGGAGTGGAGGGGGATTTGATTACCGAACGATGTAGGGCGACAAGGCGAACTTGATGGCGAAGCAGATGATGTCGTGGTGGTCCCCTACCCCTGGTTTGCTCGCCGGAGTAGGAGAAGCGGACGGCGGCGTCGGGCACGGACGAATACGTCTATCTGGTGCACGAAACGAGATGGCAGGAAATCCATTAGATGCGCAGGAGAAAAAGAGGGAGCAGAGGGAGGTTAGAGAGGCACGGGAGTGCTGCAAATCACCAGAACATGGAGATTGGCAGCAGGGACAATGGCGAGATGTCGAGCTCGAGACGGCAGCGTTGAGGCGTTATAGTTAGGGTTTTGGGGTGAGGAGACTGACGGCAGGGTCGTGGTATATATGGGGGCGTCCCCGGAAACTAATCCCGCAAGATATGGGATTTATTTGATCCGAACTCGGATCGAATCCTCGAACGGAAATCACAGACAGAGCTTGAAGAACACCTGACAGGTGGGGCCCACCTGTCAGCGAGATGAGTGGGAAGAGAGTTGTGTGGGCTGGTCACTGGGTCGATACTGGGCCGAGTGTAGTGTGTGCGGTAAAAGAAAATGGGTCGGCTCGGTTATCCTCCCCTTTTCTATTTTTTTGTCTTGTGAAAACCTTTTCTTTTTTTCCAAACGGATTTCAAATATGAATTTTAGACTTAACCAAAACAATTCAGAAACATTCGTATACTTTTTGAAAGTATTTTGCCAAATAAATAATCATTTAAAATAAGGAAGATTATAAGGAGTTCAAATACATCTCTTTATGGAATATAAATTTAATCAAACTTATAATCAAATTAAAATTACTTCTTATGTGATTTAAATGTCATACCTATATGATGAATGATGCATGGATGCAAGGTTTCAATTTTTTGATAAATTTGGGATGTTACAATCAACGATGACCCAAATGGCGTCATGACCATGATTAGATCGGGGTAAACCGGTGATCAAATCCATGCCGATTTCATCCCACTTCCATTCGGGCAACTTGAGGGATTGGAGTAATCCAGCTGGTCGTTGATGTTCTGCTTTGACTCTCTGACAGATATCACAGTTCTGGACAAAGAGTGCAATCTCACGTTTCATGCCATGCCACCAGAAATTTTCCTTGAGGTCTTGATACATCTTGGTTCCTTCGGGATGGATGGAGTATAAAGTCTTGTGGGCTTCCATCATAATGAGCTGCTTCAAATCATGATCTTCGTACCAGATATGTCCTTCGTACCAGAGAGTACCCTCGGAATCAATAGTGAATCCAGGGACTTCCTCTTCATCCATCCTTCGCTTGATGCCTTCAATACTCTCGTGGCCCTTCTGTGCTTTCTTGATTTGATCCCATAATGTGGGCGGCAATAAGACTTGATCTACGACTCCATAACTGACTACTTCTATGCCCATCTTGTCTAACTCCTCCTAGAGTTCTGGTTGTCGGGTCTTGATCATGGCGTTGAACGAACATGGTTGTCGACTAAGGCCATCATCTACGACGTTGGCTTTTCCAGGGTGATAATGGATATCTAAGTCATAATCCTTGATGAGCTCTATTCATCTCCGTTGCCTCATATTCAGATCCCTCTGAGTGAAGATATACTTCAAACTCTTCTGGTCGGTGTAAATATCACAACGGTTGCCATAAAAAAGTGACGTCAGGTCTTGAGTGCGTGAACCACAGCAGCAAGTTCCAGGTCATGGGTCGGGTAATTATGCTCGTGCTTGCGAAGCTGTCGCATGGTGTAGGAGATCACTTTGCCCTCTTGCATAAGGACACAACCTAGTCAAAGCTTGGAGGCATCGTAGTACACGACAAAATCTTTTGTCACATAGGGCATGGTCAAAATGGGTGTAGTGGTAAGGCGCTTCTTCAGCTCCTGGAATTAGCTTCACGCTTGTCGGTCCATATAAACTTCTGGTCTTTCTTGAGCAGTTGAGTAAGTAGCTTGGCGATGCATGAGAATCCTTCAACAAACTTGCGATAATAACCGACCATTCCGAGGATGGACCTCACCTCGGTCTGGTTAGTGGGGGTTGGGAACTCGAGAATGGACTTAATATGAGTTGGGTCAACAGATATTCCTCCGGCTGAGATAACATGGCAAAGAAAGGCTACTTCCTTCAACCAAAACTGGCATTTGCTGAACATGGCATACAGCTGATGCTCATGAAGGGTACCTAGAACTAGCCTCAGGTGCTCTTCATGCTCTTCTTCTGACTTGGAATAAATCAGGATGTCATCGATGAAGACAACCACAAATTTATCCACGTAGTCCATGAACACCTTGTTCATGAGATTCATGAAATAGGCAGGGGAATTGGTCAGGCCAAAGGACATTACGGTATACTCAAACAATCCATAACGGGTAATGAAAGCTGTTTTAGGGATGTATGATTCTCTCACTTTCAGCTGATGATAACCGGTACGGAGGTCGATCTTGGAAAAGATTCGGGCCCCGTTGAGTTGGTCAAACAGGTATTCGATCTTGGGTAGAGGGTATTTGTTCTTGATAGTCACGTGATTCAGCTTACAGTAGTCCACACACAAGCGAGTGGTACCGTCCTTCTTATCCACAAAGATAACTGGAGATCCCCAGGGTGATGCACTAGGGCGAATCATCCCTTTCCTCAGCATGTCATCCAATTGCTTCTTTAATTCCTCCAGCTCTTCGGAGTTCATCCGATACAGTTCCTGAGCTATGGATCCAGTACCAGGTACTAACTCAATGATGAACTCGATATCTCGATCAGGTGGCATACCGGATAACTCTCCAGGGAACACATCGGGCTACTCAGAAACTACTGGCACTTCTTCCAAAATGGGTTGAGCTACACTTTTATGGCAATGACCCGAGGAGGAATGGTGGGTCGAGGTGTGTGTAATTTCCTCTTCTTCCGGGGTGGTTAGGGTGATGGACTTGTTGGTGCAATCTATGATTCCACGGTACACCGCCATCCAGTCCATGCCTAATACTACTTCTATCCCTTGCTTTCCTAATACCACCAAGTCCGCATGGAATCGGGCTCCCTGGATTTCCACGGGAGTCTCCCTGCAGGCTACGTTGGCTCTCGTAGTGGCCCTCGGAATTTGCACAAGCATAGGGTGGCCCAACAGAGTTGGAACCGTACCACTCTTCTTAACGAATGGCTCAGTGACAAACGAATGGGAAGCTCCCGAATCAAAAAAAACTGAAGCAGGTACTGAGTTGACAGGGAACGTACCCAAAACAAGGTCTGGAGCCTCCTGAGCTTCTTCTGCACTGATGTTGTTCAGGTGGCTGCACGTCACAGGGGCTGATTTCTTCGGGTAAGAGGGTTTGCGTCCAGATGCACGAGACGGCCCCTGGTTCATCTAAGTCGCCTTGGGGCGACTACCAGCGAGCTGCCTAGTGGAGCACTCCCGAGAGAAATGGACAGGCTGCCCACAAGCAAAACATCCTCCAGAGGGTCTCAGAGCAGGCGGTGTGTTAAAGTTGAGACCGGGGTTGAAACCGCTTCCTGGGCGAGGTGCAGGCGGGCGATTGGGCTAGCTGGGTCGTGGCGCGAAAGATGATGGCCTTGATGGTGGACAAGTAGGTCTTGGCGGCTGATAAGCAGGCCTTGACGGAGGTGAAGGGCGCGATCGTGGGTAACTTCCAGCGGAGGTGCTGCTTCTACTAAACTGCTGCATCTGCTGGCGGCGCTTGCGGTTGTAAAACGAAGCCTTGCGCTTGTGTTCCATCATGATGGCTGCATCAGCCAGGGATTCCAGATCCGTGAAGGGCATCACCACCAGGATGCACTACATCTCATCATATAGTCCGTTCAGGAACCTCTCTTTCTTCTTATCTTCAGTGTTAGTGTCGGCGGGTGCATACCTTGCCAAAGTGGTGAACTTGTCGAGATACTCACTAACAGACATACCGCCTTGCTTGAGCTGCAGAAACTTCTCTCTCATGATACTGACAAGTCCGGTTGGCACATAACGCTTCAGGAACTTGGTCTTGAACGCCTCCCAAGTCACGACTTCGTCTTGGGGTAGCAGAGCACGAACGGCCTCCCACCATCCTCGGGCAGGACCAGATAGATAGTGGGTGGCGTAGACCACCTTCTCATTGTCACCCACTTGGGAGACCCTTAAGTTGTTATCGATGATGCGAATCCAGTCGTCAGCATCTAGTCGAACTGCACTCTTGGAGAATACTGGTGGGTTAGTGTTCTGAAAGTCACGAAGCTTAGAGCGAGGCTCCTCATTTTCCTTGGCCGCCATTGTGGTTGACAGCGATCTGACCAAGGTGCTGCAGAGTGGTGAGATTGGCATTCCTCTCAGTGCGGGCTGCCTCACGATCCTCCACGAGAAGGCGCAGAGCTTGAGCCAAGGATGGCTCGGGTGCTGGTGGTGGTGGATCTCGCGCCATACTGAAGTTTAGAATAATGCACACATTAATACTCCTATCTAGAGCCACTTATTTTCAAACATGCATTAAGGTAAAACACGCCATACAAACACTTAGTAGCATAAGGAAGAATAAAATCACAGCAAGGAAATACACATAATGAAACATGATCTAACTCCATGAAAAAGGTTCCAAAAGCATCACCTACGAGTTCACAAACGCATGACAAAATATTGACATAGTCTTAAAATCATCCAAACAACACAGTCATGCTAACTAGACCACATAATCGCAACAATGGTTTGCAATGGTTCGGTCCAAACTCAAAAGAGACTACTCGAAGAAGCTACTCGTCTCCGGCGGTGACGTCAGGTGAAGCGTGTGCGTCGCTGGCGTAAGGTGGCTCCTCCAGGTCCTCCTCGAACATAACAACCTCGGTGTCCTCGTCAACCGCTCCACAAAGGTCGTCGTCCTCCTGGTCACTCTCGGACTCCATGTCCATACCCTTCATAGGGTCCTCATCGTCAGGCAGGAGATCATCGTTCGCCCTCCGGGCCTCCTCCAGCTCCTCCTCTAGCTCTAGAATCCAGGCGTCACAGATGGAAATGGTAGCGTTAAGCTCGCAAACCCTCCTCGCCAAGTGGACCCTAAGGTACTCAGCCTTCTTGAAACAGGCCTCAAAGTTGTGGCACAACTTCCGCTCATTCCCAAAAGCGGCTCGGGCCCTCTCTAGATGCTCCTCAGTGGTCTTGAGCTTCTCCTCTGTGGCCTCGAGCTTCTCCTCAGCCGCGGCTAGCCTGTCCTCCACCTCGTGGTGCAAAGTGACAGACTCCTCAGTGAGCTGCTCGGCGTCGGTGACGCTCCTCTCGGCGTCGGTGAGGCTCCTCTCAGTGTCCTGCCACTGCTCGTAGCGGAAGTGGCTCTCCTCTAGCTGAGCCTGGATGTACTCCAGGAACAGCCCCAAGTTTCCCACGTGGCGTCCGAAGGTGGGGTGGAAACTCGGGGGAACGGGATCACACTGCTGGTCAATCCCCTCGAAGAACTCGAAGGGGGTGCCCACTAGCTCGAAGCGGTGGTAGTGAACCAAGCGGGCAAGGGCTCGCTGCAGAACGGACACGATCGCTCTGTGACACGTAGGTCCAGTAACCTCCGCAGTCAGCTCCTCCGCAAGTGGTGGCACAAGCGGGCCTCGAAGAGTACACATCATCCTCCAGGACATCTCCCCATAGACTATCGGTGGGGATCTTCCTGCTCGCAGCTCGAGAAGTGGGCGGTCCAGGAGTCGGGTCAGCTCTAGCAAGTCAAGCTCGAACAGACGCGTGCCCCACTGGTCGGGCAACGCTCCCAACTGGATAGCAGCCGTAAACTCTCCGTCCATCAACACAAAATTTTAAGTGGAAGTTGAATTAGCGACTGCGTGCAAAATTTTAAACACGTAAAGGTATAAAGATTAATGCAAGTATATTATTAATCAGTAATTAATAACAGAGGGGAGGGGATAGCAGTATATTCCACATATTTTAAGCATCTCTCCTAAATTTTTAGGAAAACATTTTTGCGTGACGTCGACACCCAACCTAGCTAAAGTCTCCTAAGGTCAACGATGGCTCTGATACCAAGTCTACAGGGACCCCTCGAAGCAAAGTCCGAGATGTCCACATTATATAGAAGATCACGATCCCAATGATCAGTGCATCGCAATCCCATAACCAACATGGTATCAGAGAGTTACATCATTCAAGTCGTACGAATAAAAGTCTTACAACACATAAATGGTCATATGACCAAGTCTGCAAACCTCGTCGCGCAGGACCGTGGCTAGCGTCGCCCTCGTCACCTCCAGACGCCAATCCCACTGGTGCAGTTGACCGGTGATAGTTAAGTGGCGAAGTCGTCGTCATACTCCTCCTCCTCAGCGTAGGCCTCCTCGTTGTAATCTGGACATTTGAATATCCAGGGGCAGAGCCACATGAGTACAATTACATACTCGCAAGACCACCTCTAGGGTTCAGTTTTCATGGTAATGCAAATAAGACATTTTCGAAAACTAGGATAGCTCCTATATAAAACTTTAGGTCTTATTTTCGAACACCATGATCTTCATACATAGAGAGTACGACATCTCTATATCTTTGTTGAAGAAAACATTTAGAGATAGAATTCTCTTCTCTTAGATATAATAACACTAGTGGAAATTGGGGCTCTAGTCTCGGTTCCAGAGGGCCTGTAGTCCCGGTGTAGCAACCGGGACTACCAAGGCGGGACTAGAGCCCCCCCCCCCTTTCGTCTCGGCTCAGCACAAACCGGGACCGGAGCCCCCCCCCCCCACCAATCAGAGCTCCGCACGTGGAGGGGGCAGGGGCGCGCAAGGGCGAACCCTTTAGTCCCGGTTCGTGTTACGAACCGGGACTAGGTTTTTTTTTTTAGATTTCAGGGTTTTGTTTTTTTTTTCATTTCAGTGCTTTGTTTTTTTTTATTTCGACCGGTTTTCTGGGTAGGGGTTTCAGATGGTACCATGTCGATGCGTCGGGGGTAGGGGTTTCGGATGCTACAGCTTCGATGGGCGAAAAACACGTATAAATTATTATAGGAACCTAGATGAAGTTGCATCATGCATATATACAATTACATGAAGATCATGTGTTCATAACACATACACATTTAAGTACGCGTGGTACATGAATATCACGTTTCCCGGTTCCAGAGACTTAGAAATATTTTGTTACATGGAGATCACTATATATTACATGTCCGCACTAGTCAACATAGTGGTACTCTCCGGTCTCCGGTATGACATCGGTGAGGTAAAATCCCGTCAACTCCTCTGCAATTGCCCTGAAGCGGGTCTTTATTGGTAGCTCGTTGCGCTTTCTTGCCAACTGTAAAAAAATGATATCACAATGAATACATGAGATATGAAATGAATAAAACTCATCACGATTGATGATACAAAAATAATGTTGTGACTAGAGCTTTACGTACTTCGATACTTCTTTTGCTCTTCAAACTCTCGTTGACCACAGTGTGCATGTACTCGCAAACGAAGAATCCACATAGATCAGTCCCGGTTGGCTGTTTAAGACAAGTCTATAGATAAATAAAATTTAATCAAATAATAATAAAGTATGATAATGGTGCATGGGCCTAGTTATAGTACTACTTACATCGTTAGTACGCCAGCGCAGTTTCTCTGGCCATCCACTATTCGGATGTTCCGCGAGGAACATTTTCCAAACGCTGCATGACAAGAAACTGAATGAATGAGTCATAAATTCCTTGATATTAGGAAATGAACGAAAGAGGCGATAAAAAAAGAAAGTACCTTGCCACCAAATCAAAACAGGTCTTGTATTGTTTAGGGCATCTTCTTAACGAGTTAAGGACAACAATTTCTCCTTTCCGCAAGTCAATAACGATAAGAATGTAGTGGTAGCTGCGCACGTTTATAAATAGTCATGCATAACTAATCAATTAAACTTAACATCGGGTGAGAAAAATAGAATGTGTAATAAGCAGTAACACTCACTTGAAGTTGTAAGGCCATAATATATATTTTTTGTAAGCTTGTCGCTTGAAAAACATTAGCAAATTCCCCGGTGTATCCTTGTTAACTAGTGGATCAATTATGTTATCTTCATGCATTATAGAGGGGTCAATGAACCCAATGTGGTTGATTTTCTTCTTCTTGCATTCGAGCATCTTCATTCTGCGTAATAAAGCACACAAAATATTATAGAGAGGATTATCACAGACAATGAACGAGTAGAGCTAATTAAAACATTAAATTACAGGAATAGATGACTTACAGACAATATGAACTTATGATGTTTTTGTCGAGGGCCCGGAGATTGTATAACTGAAAGATTTCGGCGAAGTAAAGGACAACGGAGTATTCTTGGAAATAATGCTCTTCCTTAACTGCCATCATGAGAGCGACTTTATTCGTCTCCTTTACAGTATCCTTGTACCAGGCTTGAAATTGACGCATTCTTGTGGGTAAGTCGCCGTCAACAAAGTTCTCCCCGTGAACATAAGTACGAACAACATCCGCGAAGGGGATATCATCTCCCGAATATACCAGCTCCCGCACATTGATGTTTTTGAGAACTCTGTCATCAAGCACCTTGAGCGGGGGGGCCGACTGTGCGTCTTGTTCTCCGAGTTGGGCAACTTGTTTCCCTTTTTTCGATCGATCATCCATCTCTTCGTCATATGACTTACCAATGTTGCGATCATAGTCTGTTGGCGGCGATGGTGGGGGGTTGTATAGGGCATCGATGCAACGGTCAATTTTTTCCTGAGGAATTCCGGCAGTAAATTTTGCAGGAGGCAATTGTTTCGCTAACGCTTTCTGTTTCACGCCAGCAAGCCAGGCATCCGTATGTTCTTTGCATGCGATATCGTTTTCCTCGACGGTTCTCTCCCAAGGTAACTTTGGAGTAGGCGGCGGTGTTTTCTGCTTTCTAGGTTTCTTCCTAACAGAAGAACCAGACTGGCGCCTGCTCGAGAGCGACTTAACATTGTGGCGGACTGGCACAGACTGCGATGGCCTCACGCTAGGAACCCTCTCGGGGGGCGGTTGGCTTTGCTGTTGAGCTGGAGATGGACTCGGGCTGGGGTCCCTATCGGGGAGGTGTGGGCTTTGCTGATGGGGTGGAGATGGACTCCGTCTTTGATCCCTCTCGAGGAAGAGTGGACTTGGCTGGTGAGCTGGACTCCTAGAACGAGGAGTGGACTTTGCTTGTTCTGGAAGGACGATGTATTTCTTGGGCCATAGGGCGAAGGCATGCTTGACGTCTGCCAACGTTTTCTCCTCGTCACCTCCAGGTAACTCAAGTTCCAAGGATTCAAATCCCGGCATAATTTCGTCCACCCCGACACGAGCGTAGCCATCTGGAATTTGACCACAATGGTAGAGTTCTCCAGGTTGAATTACTAAAGCTTGCCCCACCGCCACCTTCAAAGTTATGTTTCGCATTGCTATATGTAGCTCACAACCTGTAGGCTCTGTGATGTCATCCACTGGGTAGGCACCAACGTCGACCTGACGCGTGGAACCAACGCTGCTTCTACGCTGAGATGGGGCGGCATGCGCTTCATGGTCTAATTGGTGCCGCTCCTGAGGTTCCGTTCTTTGCTCCTTCAATGCTTTTATTTCCGCCTGTTGCTCCTTCATTTCACGTTCCAATTGTAATATCCGGTCGGCCTCCTTCTTCTTACCTCTGCTACGGCTTCTATAAGTGTGAGCGGATTCCGGCCACGCAGTCTTAAACGTTGCACCGCCAGGAAAGCCTCGAGCTCGTCCAACATGTTCAGGATTCCCCAGTGCCCGTGTCAGCTCGTCATCCTCTCTATCTGGTTTGAACACACCATTGCGAACATCATTAATTGCTTCTTCAAGCTTCTTTTTTATACGATCAACGAGAACTTTCCATTTTCCCCTTCCAACAATCTCTCCGGTTTTAGTGTCCAACATTGCCCCATGCGCGAACAACCAGAATTTCGACCTCTCGGGCCAGTCAAGTGTCTGTGGACGGACCCCCGATTGAAGCAGTTTTTCTTCATAGGCTAACCACTTAGGAATGGCGCTCTTGTAGCCACCTGTCCCCAATGTATGGTGGTGTTCCTTCAGCCCAGCATTCAATTTATTTATCGTCGATCGGGCCACAGCCATAGGTGATTCCCTATACGCCTTAAACGCCGCCCATTCAGATTCTAACTTCTTCCCTTGTGCTCCACTGAAATCTGGCTCTTCTTTTGTTTCTACATATTGATTCCATAACTTTTTCTTCCAGTTCCGGAATTGTTCCGCCATCTTAATAAGAGTCCACCTCTTGAGGTTGTCCTTCTTCACTTTAGAGAGATCTGGCGGGAGGGTGAAATGTGACAACAGCGTGTTATAGACCAAATCCTTAAGAACTTGGTGGACATAACATGGGTCGTCCACATCTGCGACCGCCGGCTTATTCCATTCGCGTATGCTGATTGGGATCATGTCCCTAACAATAACTCCATCTTGACTTATAAATTTGTTGCGGTTCTGTTTTGGTTCGAGCGGTTCGCCGGAATCAGCAATTTCCTCAATCGGTAACTTTGGATCCTCGCTCGTCATTCTTTTTGTCTTGCCTCGAGGAGCACATGGTGGCTGCTTTTTTGCAGATTTGCTCGATCCGGATGGCTATATGAAAAATAAGTCGTTAATAAATGCAACATAAATCAATTAATGCATGTAGTTAACAACAACATATCGCCATATTTATTATAAACACATATACACCTCTCCGCCGGAGTTTGCTATCACCACATCAAAGTCTTGTGACTCGATTCCAAAGTCGTTCAAAAATTGGTCGGAATCATAATCATCTACATCTTCTCCAGCTCGGGCATCATTAAAAATAAGTTGTTCCATTTGGTCTTCCATCTCTTTGTCTCGTTGAAATTGTGCTTCTTCTATCTGCTCGTCTCGCAAGTGCTCCATAGCTCAAATGTACCTGCAATCAATCAAATTTGCAATCAAGTTTAGATTAATTCTAAAAAAGATACAAGTATGCAATCCTATAAATTACAAGAATATGAATATTGGGTTGAATGATTGTTTAAAATATTCTATAGATTACAATGTACCTGTTTACTACTCAAGCATGTCAAACTAATGCACCCAAGTGTAACTCTCATAAATAAAACTGGGAGGGAAGCAGCTGATACAACTGGGTCATATATATTATATATATTACAATCATCTCAATTTGCATATCTAACACACAAAAGGTCTAAGATTTAATTTCAGACCTCGGCTAACTCACATCACAGTTCAAACAAATATCTGCAACCCAAATTCCATACACATAATGAAGGCAATATCTCATCTTCAGACCTCAAGTTCTCCAACAACTAAAATAGCTTTAAATTCCATCAGCTTTATATACATGTTGTAGACATATCGAGGAATCTAGAATTCCATCATCTTTATATACAAATAGTTCGGATTTTCTTTACTACTGGATCATATAGGCATGTCTTTTACACCTGAAATCGAGGCAACGACGAGGAGGAGCGGCACAGCCTCGGCAAGGAGGAGGAGGTGGGAAGCACGGCCTCGGCAAGGAGGAGGAGGTGGGCAGCACGACCTCCGAGCGAGGAGGAGGTCGGGCGGCGTGGACCGGCGAGCAGCACCTCAGGCGGGCAGATTCTATCTTCTGAACTCCACTCTATGGATCAAGACAGAATCAGAGCAAGGTTAGTGCTTGGCCTGTAGGAACTAATTTATGATCGTATCAAATCAAAGTTCTCATTGGAAGACTCTGCAGCAAGACATGAGCATGATTTTAGTGTGACAGTGTATAACAATCTAGTATCCCATATTACCACCTTAAACAAAGGATGAGGTTACCTGGTGAAACTTCACCCATTTTACATGTTTATATGTAGTAACTATAGTTCTTCATAGAAAATTACATGTTTCCCTTTTTGTACATAACATGTTTTACCAGGGGGCAAATGAAAGTAATGTTGAATGTCGATCATATCTACGTAGTTTTTTTTACTGAATTACGGCTGACATTCCAGCCTGAACATTTTCATTACTCAAAGCATAGCACTCCAGCATTTGAACCATATGTCAACAGAATGCGAAAGACACCAACTCAATTTCTCGTCCAACTCTGATTCGTGAAATGCGATCTACAAATGTTAATTCGTTATCTGCAATCAGAGATACATACAGGCAAAACAGAAGGCTTTGAAAAACCATAGTTGTAAACACTAGGATAGCTAAATTTTACATTGATCAGACGTTTATTGAATTAGTTTTTTTTTCTCAGAAACATCATGAACAACTTAGATGCATATATGATTGATGAAGTCACCTATGCTATATGTCTAGAAGTAAGGCATATATTCTGATAATACAACAGTTTCTAAAAATATTGAAGTATCAAATACTTTTTGGATCCAATGAATGTTGTGTTTTATAAACTAAAGTATTACACACACAAAAAACATTATTTTTGCCATAATAGAAACTTCATTCTGAACCACTTTTATTTTTGTAAACTGCAGTATTGTGCAAAACTGAGGTATCTCAGGCACACAAATACACTCATTATTGAAATCATGTTGTTATTTGTTTTTTGAAATTTGAAATCATGTTGTTAAGAAAAAAACTGAGCAAAGGAGATACAGTTAGGTAAGCATGAGTCACCTCGGATGCAAAGAAAAAAACTGAGCAAAGGAATTTTTTTTCTTACGGATGGGAAGAAGGCCGCCGCTGCAGCAGCCACCTCGGGCGCGAGGAGGAGGAGGAGGTCGGGCGGGCAGCACCTCGGGCACGAGGAGGAGGAGGTCGGGCGGCGCAACACCTCGGGCGCGTGGAGGAGGAGGTGGGCAGCACGGCGAGCGCGAACGGCGGCGCGGACGAGGACGAGGAGGAGCTCGGGCGGCGCGGACGGCGAGCAGCACCTCGGGCGGGCAGAGGCGCGAGGAGGAGGAGCTCGGGCTGCGCAGCTTCAGACCGACGAGGAGGAGGTCGGGCGGCGCGGACGGCGAGCAGCACGCGCGGCGGAGAGGAAAGGGCGGCGGCGCCGGAGATAGCTAGGGTTTCGCGGGGAATGGAGACGAATTTGGGGAAGAATGGGGAAAAAATTGGCCGCGACACACTAAGTGTCGCGGGAAGGACCTTTAGTCGCGGTTCCAGCCCCGAACCGCGACTAAAGGGTCTTTAGTCCCGGTTGGTAACACCAACCGCGACTAAAGTCTTTTTTTTTCTTTGCTTCTTTTTCATTGTACTGGTTTTTGTTTTTGTTTTCTTTTATTTACTTTGGTTTACTTATTTTTTGAATTGTTTTGTTTCTAGTTTATTTTTCTGTTTTGCTTTATATTCTTTCATTTTCCATTTTTTGATTTATTTTTGTTTGGTATCTAGTTTTCATAAATATTATTTTCTATTTTTTAAGTGCAAAAAATGAGGTTTTTCGTGAAGTAAGTACAAAAAATATGATTCCAAATGGCACCCAACTATTTTTCACTAAGAGTGGTGCACACATGATGGATGATCCCCAAGTTTGAGTTTTTTCTTTGAATTATAGCTAATTTTCCCTAGTTAATTGAGTTTTCGTTGATTTATGGAAAGTAATCCAAATTTGAACTACAACTATTTGATAGTTTGGTCTGAAACTTTTGGAAAAATCATTTTAAGGTACACAACTAGTGGTTATATCACAGAAACATTGATAGTTCTAGAAAATATCACCTCTTCCGATGATTAGTCGTAGCGACCGTTTTGATCGTTTTTAAGAAAAAATGTAATAAAGTGATAAACACCTCAAAAAATCAAATCCTTTGGCATGGGCTCCTTATATGTGTACTAGTTGCTAGGAAAAATGATAAACTTGATTTTTGCCTACATTTGCAAAAAAAGTCTTCACAAAAAGGTCTATCATGTATGAACATCTAGAAGTTTCAAGCCAAATGACCAAGTTATGGTCATTTCGACGACATAGTTTGTGATAAAGATCTCATACTCCACACATAGGTGCATATTGGTATATTAAACAACCATGCCAAAGGGATTCTTCAAATTATTTTCATAAATATCATTTTCCTTTTTTTCAGTGCAAAAAATGAGGTTTTTTGTGAAGTGAGTACAGAAAATATGATTCCAAATGGCACCCAACTATTTTTCACTAAGAGTGGTGCACATATGATGGATGATCCCCAAGTATGAGTTTTTTCTTACAATTCTAACTAATTTCCCCTAGTTAATTGAGTTTATGTTGATTTATCGAAAGTAATTCAAATTTGAACTACAACTATTTGATAGTTTGGTCTGAAACTTTTGGAAAAATCATTTTAAGGTACACAACTAGTGGTTATATCACAGAAACATTGATAGTTCTAGAAAATATCACCTCTTCCGATGATTAGTCTTAGCGACCGTTTTGATCGTTTTTAAGAAAAAATGTAATAAAGTGATAAACACCTCAAAAAATCAAATCCTTTGGCATGGGATCCTTATATGTGTACTAGTTGCTAGGAAAAAATGATAAACACCTCAAAAAATCAAATCCTTGAACATCTAGAAGTTTCAAGCCAAATGACCAAGTTATGGTCATTTCAAGTCAAGCCAAATGACCGTGGCAAGACATCTCTGATGATCTACAACCGTCCGACAAGACATCTCTGATGATATGCAACCGTTTGAAACGGTCGCAGATCATCAGAGACGTCTTGCCGCTGGTTTCCCAGAGATGCCTCTGCCGAGGGGAGGGTTCACCTTCAGCCTTCACTGAGTGCTCTCTGCTACCCGTGTGCTGCCAAAATGAACTACAATGAGTAGACACTGAGTGCTGAACATGTCCGGGAGGGGGGGTATATATAAGGTACGTGTGCTTCTTTAGTCCCGGTTGGTAAGAACAACCGAGTCATGTGGGTCACGAAGTGTTCGTCATACTGCTGATCCAACATCTCAGAATCTCTTAAAAGAAACACACCTCAGATCCAACGTCTCACAAGCACTAGAAAGAAACACACTATCCATGTGCTTCTTTAGTCTCGGTTGGTAACACCAACCGGGACTAAAGAAGCACATGGATCGTGTGTTTCTTTAAAGCACTTGTGAGCCGTTGGATGAAGAGATGTGTTTCTTTTGAGAGATTCTGAGCTGTTGGATGGACACTATCATGACCAGTTCGTGAGTCACATGACCCTATATATAGCCCCCTCTTGAACATGTTCGGCAGTCATTGTCTCCTCATTCTACTTCATCGACAGAATACAAAGCATTCGGATTCCCTGCATACGTCCAACGGTGCATTTCATATGCAGGCACTCACGAGCCACCGTTGGGCTGTATGCAGGTGAAATCGTGTGTTTTGTTCCATGCATCTACAAAATACCTCAGTTCACTTGTTCTTCTGGTACAAAGCATTCGGATGTTACACATCAACAATAATATCCCTCTCTAGTGTTTACTTGTTCTTCCGATTGCGCCGTAACCACGGACAATCTTCTTCATTTAACTTGATACTTGGATCAGTGTTGACTTTAAAGGGCGGAATGTCATGAAACTTATCGTAATCTTCTGACATGTCTGTCTTGTCCTCCACTCCCACAATGACTCTTTTCCCTGAAAGAACTATGTGGCGCCTTGGCTCATCGTATGATGTACTCGCTTGCTTATCTTTTCTTTTTTCGGTAGGGTAGACATGTATTTCACATAGAAAACCTGAGAAACTTCACTGGCTAGGTCGAATGGTTCATTCTCGTACGAAAGATTGTTGAGATCCACTGTAGTCATTCCGTATCGTGGGTCTACCTCTACCCCGCCTCGTAGGTTGAACCATTTGCACTTGAACAAAGGGACCTTAAAAGTAGGTCCATAGTCAAGTTCCCATATCTCCTCTATGTAACCATAATATGTGTCCTTTGTCCCGTTGCAGTTTGTTGCATCAAAGCGTACTCCACTGTTTTGGTTGGTGCTCTTTTTATCTTGTTTGGTTGTGTAAAATATATTTCCATTTATCTCGTACCCTTGAAAAGTCAATATAGTTGAAGCTGGTGATGTGGCCAACAAGTATAGCTGTTCTTCAACATTGGTGTCATTAATGAGACGTCTTTTTAACCAACTGCTGAAAGTCTTCATGTGTTCTCCATCAATACAATCTTCAGATTTCTCCGGGTACTTGCAGCGTAAAACATTCTTGTGTTCCTCGACATACGGACCCACCAAACTGGAATTATGTAGAACGGTGTCGTGTGCTTGAGTGAAAGAATCCCCGTCTTGACATATTGTTGCTTTCTTTCCAAGGGTGCCTTTTCCATGCAGTCTCCCCTCATGACGTGATTCAGGAACACCGATCGGCTTCAGATCAGGAATAAAATCTACACAAAACTCAATGACCTCCTCTGTTCCATAACCCTTGACGATGCTTCCTTCTGGCCTAGCCCGGTTATGCACATATTTTTTTAAGACTCCCATGAACCTCTCAAAGGGGAACATGTTGTGTAAAAATACAGGACCGAGAACAGAAATCTCTTCGACTAGGTGGACTACAAGGTGCGTCATAATATTGAAGAAGGTTGGTGGGAACACCAACTCGAAGCTGACAAGACATTGGACCACATCCTTCTCTAAATTTTTTAGAGTTAGTGGATTGATGACCTTCTGAGAAATTGCATTGAGAAATGCACATAGCTTCACAATGGGTTCTCGAACATTTTCCGGTAGAAGCCCTCTCAATGCAACCGGAAGTAATTGTGTCATAATCATGTGACAGTCATGAGACTTTCGATTCTGAAATTTTTTCTCTGCCATGTTTATTATTCCTTTTATATTTGATGAGAAGCCAGATGGAACCTTCATACTGCGAAGGCACTCAAAAAATATTTTCTTCTCTTCTTTAGTAAGAGCGTAGCTTGCAGGACCTGGCTGATTCTCTGAATGAGTATCGTCTCGATGCATCTCTTCGCTCATACGTTGATGGGTCTGCCTTCCTTTCGGTGTACCTTTTTTTGACTTCCCATCTTTTGACTTCCCATACACGCCTAAGAAGTTTAGCAAATTGCAACAAATGTTCTTTGTCACGTGCATCACGTCGATTGCAGAGTGAATCTCTAGCATTATCCAATATGGCAGCTCCCATAATATAGATTTCTTCTTCCACATGGGTACGTGGTTGTTTGCGTCATTCGGAACAGTGAGACCGCCAGGACCCTTTCCAAAGATTACATTTAAATCCTTGACCATATCATGTATAGCAGAACTAGAAGGGCGGGTAGGCCTCGGCCGATGATCTGCCTCACATTTGTAATGCTTGCCTTTCTTCCTTAACGGATGCTTGGGTACAAGAAACCGACGATGACCTAGGTACACATTCTTGTTACCTAAATGTATACTATCAGTCTCAGCTAAACAGTGCGTGCATGCATTGTATCCCTTGTTTGACTGTCCTGAAATGTTGCCTAGAGCAGGCCAATCATTGATGGTTACAAAAAGCAAAGCTCGTAGATCAAATTCCTCCAGTTTGTGCTCATCCCACACACGTACACCTTCCTCACACCACAACTGCAAAAGTTCTTCAACTAATGGCCTGAGGTACACATCAATGTCGTTGCCAGGTTGCTTCGGGCCTTGAATGAGCACGGGCATCATAATGTACTTCCGCTTCATGCACAGCCAAGGAGGAAGGTTATAGATACATAGAGTCACGGGCCAAGTGCTTTGACTGGAGCTCTGCTCTCCAAAAGGATTAAAGCCATCTGTACTAAAGCCAAATCTTAAGTTCCTTGCGTCATCTGAAAATGTCGGGAACTCTCTGTCAATTTTTCTCCACTGGGACCCATCCGCGGGGTGTCTCAACATCAAGTCTTTTTTACGATCTTCTTTGTGCCAGCGCAACAACTTGGCATCCTCTCTATTGCTGAACAAACGTTTCAACCGTGGTATTATAGGAGCATACCACATCACCTTTGCAGGAATCCTCTTCCTGGGGCGCGGCTCGCCCTCAACATCACCAGGGTCATCTCGCCCGATCTTATACCGCAAAGCACCGCATACAGGACATGCATTCAATTTTTCGTGCTCATCGCGGTAGAGGATGCAGTCATTAATGCAAGCGTGTATCTTATGCACCTCTAATCCTAGAGGGCATACCACCTTCTTTGCTTCATACGTACTAGACGGCAATTCGTTATCCTTTGGAAGCATCTTCTTAACTATTTTTAACAAATTTTCAAATCCCTTGTCAGAAGTACCATTCTCTGCCTTCCATTGCAACAATTCAAGTGTGGTACCTAGCTTTTTCTGGTCATTTTGACAAGTTGGGTACAACAATTTGGCGTGATCAGCTAACATACGCTCCAACTTCAACCTTTCGTTTTCACTTCCACAGTCCATTTGTGCATCACGAATGGCCCGACGAAGATCATCGTCGGGCTCATCAATAATGGGATCTTCTTCAGTTTCGTCTTCTCCCATTGTAGTATCACTGAACCAAGGATACTTGTCATTATCCTCCTCTTCTTCATTTTCTTCCATGATAATCCCTGTTTCTCCGTGCTTGGTCCAACAATAATAACCAGGCATAAAACCATTATGCAAGAGGTGTGAGTGAATAATTTTTGAGGTAGAGTGATCACTCATATTCTTGCAGGCACTACATGGACAACGAATAAAACCGTTCTTCGGCTTGTTTGCCTCAGCCATATGGAGAAAATTATGCATGCCATCAATGAACTCAGGACAACATCGGTCACCATACATCCATTGTCGGTTCATCTGTATTACATAAAACTATATCGAACCCCATTATTACACTACTGTCATAAATAATATGTAAGAGCAAATTAATTAATACAATGTCATCCAATAAATAAGAGTAGAGTATTGACAAGCGGTAATACATAGTTCTCATAAAACATACATTAACTGAAACAAATATAAAATTTATCTAAAGAATTTAAATCCAACAACAAATGCGATCAAAAACGCAACTAAGGTAAATACTGAACCCACAGCATAATGATACCAAGCCTCCCGATTAATGGCATATTTTCTAATCCTTTTTATCTTCAAGCGCATTGCATCCATCTTGATCTCGTTACCATCGACCACGTCGGCAAGTTTGAGCTCTAATTTCATCTTATCTTCTAAGCATTGAAGATAAAGAGCTTCACTTCTTTTCAATTTTGCTTTCAAATCATTGTTTTCTTTATCCAAAAACTCGACAATAGGGTCAGGTTCAATTTCTGGTTCAACTACCTCCTAGATAAAAATAATTCTATGTCAAGTTGGTCGCCATAATTGCCAGAAACATAGAATGAAATAAATAGTTTTGAAAATATACCACATCCGAATCATAGACCGGACGAGGACCGACGGGGACGGATATCAGAACCATGACACTATACATATAATACAAGTTAGAAAATTATACAAGTAGTAACTATGCATCTAAATCATAAAAGCTATGTTTTTAAAATAAAATAAAATATAGAGGCTCACCGAGGTGGTGACGGGACGGCGTGGGCGATCGACGTCGATAAGGCTCCTCACCACACTAAAACACATAAATCATTATTTTAGTTTGAGAACAAATTGCACATATACACGAATGAGATCATAACTTAGGCATTACATCGAACACCTTGCTTGCACAAAAAAATTGAAATGAGCAAAATGAGCTAAATAAGCAATGCCGGAAAGAGGATGAAGAGGCTAACCGTGGGGTGGCTTCAATCTTGCCAAATTGTGTAAAATATTATGGATTATCTAGTCTTGGGGAGAGGAAAAGGAGAAGAAATGGAGAGGAAATGATTTTGAGCTCGGGCTCGGTGGGAAAAATGGAGTGAGCAGGGGTGTAAGAAGATGATAAAGTGAGGACCTTTAGTCCCGGTTTGTGTTACGAACCGGGACTAAAGGTCTCTGGCGTTGGGGCCCGAACCTTTAGTCCCGGTTCGTAACACGAACCGGGACTAAAGGTCCCTCACAAATCCGGCGGTGTGGCTCTCACCCCTTTAGTCTGGGTTCAAAAAATGAACCGAGACTAAAGTGGTGAACCAAAGGCTCGTTTTGTACTAGTGTAAGGACATATCTAAGTACTAAAAACATTCTTTTAGAAAAGTTTGTCAAAACATTAGGATAGGGGTGACCTTTTTTCCTGACTTGGGATTGGACTAATTGTCTCCCTGAGATCAATCATCCTCACCCAAATTCCGTAACTCCTTTTTGTCTCCTTGTTTTCCTCCGAGAAACACTTTCCTTTTTAAAACTAAAATACCCATACGCCTAGATCAGTTGCCTTTCCAACCGTCCATACCGTGGATGCGGCTATTCGAATAGATTTACACTCTGCAGAGGTTGCACACTTCACCCACACCAATCGGTCCTTCCGCCGTGTCTGCCACGGCCCGTCATACGAAAGCATGCGGGGTTCTGGATAACACGATCAAAGCGTTCCAGTATGACCACCCTAGTATCGGGGCCTCCCGGTGGTTTGTACTCTCCGGCACCGTGTGCTCCACTAGACCCTTGGTCTTTTCTCGGGACGCCACACCACCACGGCAGGAGACCCGCTGTAATCGTCCGGCTGCTGATCCGCAGCAGTGTATTGTCTCTTCCGGACGAAAACCCGGCTTCGAGGGCCCCGCCCCCATAGATAGTATGAGAGCCCCCTTACTAAAACAGACAAGCTTCCGGCTAAGCCCTACCCATGTCAGATAGTGTGGTTGCACGGGTTAATTGTTCGAGCGGCTGCTTGGGCTGTACTTTGTTTTTCCAAAGCATCTTCCGGTGCTCCAACTACTCCCAGCAGCTCGGGTTTTCGCAAACATCTCTAATTTCTCCCAGCAACTTAGGTTTTAATAAAACACTTGCTCGCCGATTGCTCCCATCAACTTGGGTTTTCCTCCGTAAAACAATTTTTATCAAATAGGTTCCCATCCTAAAGTTTTGAGGTAAGGAACATAAGAGTACACTACTAAAAAACTTAATCATCTTGATAGAGCCTTCAACAACAAGACTCATCAATAGAAAAATTATTTTGTAACACCTATAATATAGGAGTAGGTAACTTCGGCCAAACAATATTTTGTCAAATAGTTTCGGGTGGCAAGGTGCCAAAAGAAATAAAACATGCATTATTTTATTTTGAAAGCAAAACATGCTTTGTGAAAATTAGGATTTGCATAAAGGTGGGGAGGTGGGCTTGCCTTGCTCAAAGTACTGTCCCTGGTCTTGCTCTTCTCTGTAGATGTGCTCAGCTACCACGTTCTGCTCCTCCTCTGCTGGCGGATGTACCGTAACATGAAAGGGAATAACGAAACTAGAGTAAATCCTAAAATGCGTGTTGACAATAATATAAAGTAAAAGAACAAACAACAAGCATTACAAAGTAGAACCATCCACTGGAGGAATTCACCCAACATAAACACAGTCACAAATACAACACACCAAACATATAGTGTTGCACTATGGCATAAAATGGATTATGCTAACCACACACAAGGAAAACACCACAACACTATTAATGTTTTAAAAACAAGTGTAAGGGTTGAGTTTAGGTTCTGGATTACAAAGTTGACAAGTTTTAGACCCAAGTGTGCTTTTACCCAAAAACAGAAAGTATGTGTAATACATTTTAAATAGTTGTTATGGTGCTGTTTTGATGAAAAATGCATGACTCCTAGAGTACTGTTCAGAAAAAGAAACCCTTATATCACAGTACCCCTAGTTACTATAGGAATCTCTGAAAATTTGTTGTGCATCAAAATCTACTTCCAAACAGAAACTAAAAATCATCTAAAAGCTACTGATGTCAAAACCAAAAATGATGCAGTTTATGTTTTGGAGATCTCCTTTTATTTCTCCGGAAAGATATGGATTTTATCTAATTGTAGAAGTTTGATTCACATAATTTGGACAATCCTAGCTCAAGTATGCCAAATTTAAAGGAAAGTAAACTTCTAACCATTATTTATGTACAGAGCAAAGTATAAATTATTTTAGTGACAAACCAGTTTTTCATGATAGATAAATCCCATGGCTACTCCAAGAAAATACTCTAAAGACATTTTCGTAAACAGATATAGCACAAACAATCAAAACTAGACACACACTATTATCAGAAAATAAAAATATTCATTTTCACGAGGAAAAACCTAATGTTTAAGGAAATAATTCACCATGCACAAAATACAAGCTGGAAAAATCAACCCTTATAGGATATGAAATCTACCACTCCTATATACCACATTCAATTGGACTTACTCCAAAAAGTATTTTAGATAATGAATTAAAAATCATGAAATAGCTATTGGTCTCATTCTTAAGCTTAATAGAACTTTAGTTAGAAACATCTCCTGCATGCATGGCTTATAGATGTAGGTAGGTATTCTTATAGGCTTTACATAGAACTAAAGTTTGCATGTTTTGGATTTATAAAACTCAAGTTATTCACTAGATGGTGAAAATAATACTTTCACAAGATTAAACTTAGCACACACATACCACCATAGTATTGGAAACGGAGAAAGCCACATGGTTAAGAAAACACACAGCAAGCTAACAAAATTTACTTCACTCCATTCTCATGCATAGATCTACCACAAACAAATTAATTTGGATGCATGAAGTTAACAGAAACAGAATACAAATAACATCCAGGAATAAAAACGTGTATGGGCCGGCTGTGGGCTAGATCTGGCTCGAGATGGCTTAGACGTGCGCTGCTCCTAGGCTGGTCCGGCCCAACAGGGAGAGACGCGCGCGCGAGAGCGCGATTCAAACGTGGCCATAGATCTGGAGATCTACGGCCCGTGGCCTTCTTCTCCGGCGTGACGACGTAGAGGACAGAGAGAGAGAGAGAAGGAGTGAGCGGCCACGACGAGCTCACCAGCGGCTCGAGCGAGGTCGGGGATGGTCGGAGTCGGGGGAGAAGGTGACGGCATGGTCTACGGGGTCCTCAAACGCCGCATGCAACGCTAGAGTCCATGGCGAAGGCGGTAGTGTTCTCCTCGGCTCGGGGACGGAGTCGACGTCTCCGGGCACCTAGAAGGAAAACAGAGACGGGGTGAGGTAGGCCTCGAGAAGGGGATCTCGGGGAACAAGAAATGGCGAGAAACGGAGGGGTAGAACGGCGGCTATGGTACATTTTCGCCGGCGGCAACCTTCGGGTTCGTCGGATGTTTCCGAGCGATAGAGGGCACGGGGAAAGCTAGAGTTTTACGGGGGAGTGGAGTGGGGTGGTGTGCGGCACGGGATGGAGAGAAATGAGCACAGGGGAAGGCGTGGGGGTGAGATATAGCCACGGCCCGATCTAGGGTTTTCTTTGGGCTAGGGAGGCAGGGGAGGAGTCGCCCTCAATTTCTAGTGGCTGGATGGGGCGGTGTGAGAGAGGCATAGAGGGTGTGGTCGGGGCGACGTGGTCAAGCCAGTGAGAGGCGAGGGAGTGAACCTCCATTGGTCGGTTTTGGGAAAGAGAGAAGGTGAGTGGTGGAGAGGGTTAAGTGAGGGGCTTACAGGTGGGGTAGGGTTCGTGGAGAGCTGGCCTCCTTCTCCAGCAAGCCAAATGGTCTATGGAGGGAAGAGAAAAGGGAGAGGGGTTAGGGTTTGCCTCTTAATTTCCTTCTCTTTTCTCTAATTGTTCAAAAAGGTGTGACAAGATCAAAACAAGCAAAAGAGTTGGGATTCTAAAGAAAAAGAGGTGGCTGACTAGAGTTTTGAGCTTACAAAATTTTAGAGCAATAAACAGATCACAAAACATAAAGATTTAAAAAATGTAAGAGACTAGACCAAATGGTCAATGAATTTTGATGCCCACAAAAGCTTGTGGATTTAGTGTTCTAACAAATTCTTTTATGCTCAAATAAACTAGGGTATGAAAGTATATATACTAAGGATCAATTTGGTTCAAATGCATGTCAAGTATCACACAAGGATTTCTTAATCTTAAGCCCTAGATTTGCTAAGTTTTAATATTCTAGAAGATCACAAGAATTCAGATTTTTAATAATGTTGTTATTGTTATTTGGTAATTTTTAGCTTGAACCAAATAGTGTCATCAACCAAAGGTAAAAAAGGCACAAAAGAAGTTATGCTATATAAAAAAAATTATGACACACAAAAGTTCTTGCTAACACTAGAAGTCGAGATTAACACCACAATTATTGTTCTAAGAAGATTGGGGTGTTACAGTATCTCTCTATATAGCATAGCCACGGACATGTTTCTCCTTGCTGGGAGGTAAAGACATCAACACAGTCTCTATCGCACATGAGTCCGCCATCCATTAGTCGAAGACATTTGTAAGTTTCAACTATATGTCATACATTCTCTTCAAATGAGTTTCCAAACATGTATGTTCCTCCATCTGAAGTGAATGGAACTTTATGAGCTGTCTGTATTGCTCATTCTTAATTTCATCTATGAAGTGATCCTTGATCGCATCAATCATATCATAAGGTTCCGATTGCTCTTTCAACTCAGGTACCATGTTTATGACCATATTGATCTGCACTTCTATGAAAATGTCACGACACTGACGAAATTCCTCATCCTCCTCTTCGCTAGCAGAATCATCTGGTTTCTCTCCTAATCCTTGTTCTATGACATATAGTACATCGTTGTGTTTCAGAGTTTCTCTAAGTTTCTTGTACCAATGGATGAAGTTGGACCCATCAGCTAACAGGGGCGCACTTCTAAGGAAGTGTCCAAAGTAGAGCACCATCAATAGATATGATCGCAAAGAAGGTAAGGCTAAGTTTATAATAATGTGAGCTCAGTTTATAATCAAATTATTTAAGCACACTCCACTACGATTATTATCCCTACAAAAATTTTAGCGATTACATGACCCCAATTCACTATACCACCCCTGATCGTCACGGTCGGCGACACAGTTTCAAAGGTAGACATTGAAATGTCGATCACAACAATTATTTGACTCATGCTCGATCTTTCGATATTCCGTGTTCCGAGGCTATTTCTGTACATACTAGGCTCGCCAATTAAACCTCGGTGTTTTTGCGCGTGCAACATGGCTTACACCCACTGTATGAACGACGAAATGTATGACACCCGATCGTGACGGCCTGCCTCATAACATAGAACTTTCTTGGTGGTGCACAACGAGGGAGAACACAATTTTGGTATTTGTTAGGGATCATCCTATTATAGCTACCGTTGTATATCTAATATATGAGCAATCAATTGGATGCACACACAATAACACAATATCAAATAATGTAATGAAGTGCGATATGACATGGTCGTGCGCCTGGACCTCCATGGCGCAATGTGCCTGGTATGGGCGCCCCGACATGGCTCCGAGTCTACGGTGCCTCCATTGCCTCCGACAGTACGAGTAATATTAAAACTTACCGTAACCATGTCATATATAAACGCCTCTGCAAAGAAAAGTTAGACACTTCTATCTTTATTTAGTTTTGCAAGTTTTACATGGCTTCTAGGCTTTTTGCGAGATAACCGTTCCCTACCTACGAAATTTTGTACCACATAGTCGATCATACAATTGCATGTTTAAGCATCCCTTTCAGGCCCTCCATTGAAAATGCAAAAGCCAACTAAAGGGAGAGAGACAGACACCGACCATCCACAAATACGGTACAAGCCATATGTCAATAGTGAAACTAGTCTCGCCTAAGCGTACGCGTAAAGTCGGTCCGAGCCGCTTCATCAACTCAATACTGAAGACAAAGCAAGTGCACGCTAGAGGGTAGCAAATATAACAAAAACGTCCTCATATTCAACATGAATTCAAACTATACCAGCAATACTACGCATAAATCTGGCTCTGATACCACTGAAGGGTTCCGTAGTAGAAAACAATAATTTTTCTAACTAACGAATACCAAAACTAGCTAGGATCTATCAATCTAGTACATACGGTAACGGTGGCGGAACTGGTCACATACCTCTTGTAGACCGAATAGCGGGGACTACGCTGCCGCACAAGCGTTGCCGATGAAGCTGACGTAGCCGACCTCTAGGTCGCGAAGAACTTGGCGCGATGAAGTAGACGATGATGCGACGATGTTGACGAAGACACGGCGTCAACGAGGACATGCGCGTCCAGTGGCAGGTGGGGCTAGCGCTAGCAGTGGGTGGCGCAGGCGGCAGGGCAGCGGCGGTGGCGAGACAATGTCGCCTAGGCACCTCAAATGTGGCGCCTCCGAGTACTCACAACCATACGGAGCTTAACACCAACCCCCGATGTTGGCGGGATCATAACCCGGTAGGCCCATCGACCTAGAAGATAAGCCGACCTGGTGAGAGCCTGGGCTGGATCAAGCATAAAGACATGGGCCGGGTGACACGTAAGCCGGTGCGCAACGTATACCTTCGCCCCCAAGCAAGAAGGATCAAGAAGGCTGGAGACCAAGTACAAGACAGAGTCCTGCTAAGGAAGGCGAAGACATAGAGGACTTAGAGTAAAGTCTGGGTATGATACGAACCCGGACCCGGTTTTGTACCTCCAGCGAGACCCACCCCCTATATAAGGGGGTCTCCTGGTTCCTAGAGATCTAAGTTCCATAAACACAAGTCATACGTAAGACCACCATTGTAATCTCGAGACCCAGAAGCTAAGGCGTCGAGTACTTGAAACCCAAAGTAGTAAAGCAGACGCAGAAAGTAGGTCTTTACCTCAAGACGAGGGGCCGAACTTGGGTAAACCGTTGTTTCCCCACACCACGCTAGACAAGCTCCTGATGTTAGAAGCCGCCATGCCCCTCATCTCAAGTTTCCACCCGGAAACATCTGTCGTGACAATCCCATGACAGTTGGCGCACATCGTGGGGCCTGCGGCCAGAAGCATCACTTTTTCAGGAGAAGTGCGGCGAGGTATGGAAAACCTAGCTATCGGCAAGATCTACACGCTTCTAGGAGGGGAGCGGATCGTGGATGACTCCGGCTGGACAGATGTAACATCCCAAATGTAACTTTCCTAAAATGTGTGCTTGCTTGTGAATTAAAATGGATAATCATGTCATCATTCCATGTGTGCTTGCATTTAATTAAATAGATTGCTTCAATTCAAATTTCAAATTTAAATTCAATAATTGTATTTAAAATGCAATTTAAAATTATTTCAAATGAAGTTTCAAATTATTTATAAATAATCAAACCAGTAATTAATATGACTATTTTGAAACTAATAAAATTGTCCAAAAGTTTTGATCTAATTTTGTTATTCTATTTTGCTTTAAATCACAAAAACTAGAAAAGAAATAAAAGAAAAACTCAGAAGAAAGAAAAACTGGCCGAGCTAGGCCATTTTCTGGCCCACCTAAGCCCAGTCCAGCCCGACCGGCCCACCTCCCCATACCCTTCCTCGTACGGACGAGGAGGCGAGCCCCCCTTTACAGCTCGGCGCCATGGCTCTCCCCCACTTCCTCCTCGCACCCACCGGCACCCCCACTCCTCTCCCCTTCTTTAAATCGAGCCGCACCCCGGAAGAACACCCTAGCCCCGCTCGCTCGGAACACCGCCGCACCTCTCCTTTCTCTGTCACCACCAAAACCACCGGAGCTGCTGTCGCGTCGTCGCGGTCCTTCCTCCTCTCCGACGCCCCCCGAGCCGCCTTCCTCTCGCCATCAGCACGCCCTCGGTGAGCTGCTTCACCTCTAGCTCCTTCCCCTTCTGTTTCTTGCCCCTGGAGGTCCGATTCACCGGCACCAGAGTTCTCCCCGCCACGGCAATGGCGTGCCCGCACGAACTCGAGTACCAACACGAGCATCCCGTGCCTCCCCCGTTCACAAAGAACCCCACACCGTTCCGCACCCCCTAAACACATAGACGCATCAGCGCCGCTCCAAAGAGGTCGCAGGCGTCCGATTTCCTCCGCCGTAGCGCTTTGTGTCTCAGTTTTGGTCAGTTTCGTCAGTTAGAAATATCCGCGCTAGTTACTGCTTAAAACCAAATCCCATCGGTACTTAGCAACAGCACTCGCCGAGCCACAATGGCTATCGCCGTCGCTCGTTTCCATCCGCGCTCTCTCCCTCGCACCCGAGTTCGAATCCTGGGGGCAGTGGAAAATCCCCCATTTTTTGCCCGCGCCACTGACAGCCCGGGCCCGCTCGTCAGCGACTGCCCGGGCCAGCGCAGCGACTTGTGCCCCGTCAGCGCCACGCTGGCGCTCGGGCCCGCACGACAGCCTTTGTGGCAAGAAAAGCCCGAGGCGCCTGTAATTTTGCACCGGAGCCCCTGGTTCTCTGTTTTTGCATCAAGGACCTTCCCATCACTGTTTTCCTCACGGATAAGTCCCTGGAATATTTCAGAAACACCCCTAGACTTATAAATGCAATAACTTTAAATCTATAAACCCAAATAAAATAATCTTTATATGTTTTTATATCATAAAAATGCAATAAACATTAATATAACATTCTTGGGTATTTTTGCATCATTTATTTTAAATGCTAGGTTTAATTTAACAAATGCAAATAGATAATTAAATATGGAATGTGTGGTGTAATAATTATATAATGCCCTAATTCCATTTAAACTACTCATACCAACTATGCCATGTATTGCCATGCTAATAAACATTTAAGTTGATGTGTAGATGAATAATTTGCACAAATATTAATTGCCGGGATTTTATCCCCGCTTTAATATGACCTAACTGTCTCATACCATAATGCACCATCATTTGTTTGCACACTTATTTGTATTGATTATTGTTTCCTATTGTCTGTGTCTGGCTTTCCTCTGGGCAGACGACGACATGCCTGCTGCGAGTACCTACGATACTGAGGTTCCATCTTTCGTGCCAGACTACGAGCTGTCAGGCAAGCTTCTGCTAACCGGTTACACGACTATTTGGTTTTTATCCTTGCCTTTTGATCTATGCTATCCTAGTTATCGATTCTTGAACTACGATCCCATCACATGTTTATCCTCCAGCCTATACAGCTATATCCCCCAACCTATAACCCCTTGCATGTTTATCTGTTGGCCTTTGCGAGTCGTAGTGCAGCATAGATTTGGTTGTGTGAGTCGTCCGCCTGTTCGTTTATCTCATATGCTTAGTATGATAGATTATTCTACTTTAATAAACTGCTGTCTTATGTTGGGGTATTACAATTAAACGATAAGGCACCAGGCGGAAGGCCTTGCAAGGTGCTTTGTTATGCACAGTGTCGACCTAGGAACTGAGATTTTGTCCTCGGATCCAATTTTGAGTGCACTAACCACTTGTGCGTGGCCCAATGGAGCTCCCCTCGACTTTGAACGGATCCTCAGCTTGTCCATGTGCCGCATGTAGTTCGGGTTTTCCATTTGCTCATATGCATGTGCATATGATGATTTTCGATGAGAGGTTACTTGATACAGGGGGTCATATAGGGGTGGTGCGCGCGAAGCGGATAGTTCCTACTGTGGTTTGAGCCGCATGGCGCGTGGACACAAACTAATGATTCCGCAATTGAGATTCGGCCGGTCTCCTGACGCGGGTAACAACTCATATGTGTGGCACTTGGACTTGTTGTAGTGAATGAATGAGTCGTGTTGAGAGCACCTAATGTTTTTGACTGGGTTGATCATGCGAGTATGGGTACAGTAGTGCACCCCTGCAGGGTATAATCTTATCGATGAGCCGTATGCACGGTTATGGACGACTTGCTGATGATGCTGGCTAACAAGATCTAGACAACTTATACCTAATCACTGTTGATTAACTTGACTAGTAATATAGATTTACTTTCACAATAAATGGTAACTAAAACTGAATAATGTGTGAGGTTCCTGAATTGCTTCCTCATACTTGGTTGAGTGGGTTAATTCGAGAATGGGTTATGTTTGGTGTTAGTTGTAGATGGATACTTAAATGCTCTCTTATCCCTCTCTAAATAGACGGAAGTTGTAGGGTGTCTCTTTAGGTTCCTAGTGCTGCTGCCGCTAAGTCCACCTAACCCCATACTTCGGGAATCTTACTGGTTTGTAACATGTTAGCTTAAGATTGTTCGATACGTTTCGGTGTATTGAATCGTTCGCGGGCTGTGCTTTTTTGCAGTTGAGGAGACTCCGTACGACCAGGTGGGTGGTTACTTCGTGGAAATCGACGACGAGATCTGCGACGAGTAGTTGAACCATTTGCACTTGAACAAAGGGACCTTAAAAGTATGTCCATAGTCAAGTTCCCATATCTCCTCTATCTAACCATAATATGTGTCCTTTGTCCCGTTGCAGTTTGTTGCATCAAAGCGTACTCCACTGTTTTGGTTGGTGCTCTTTTTATCTTGTTTGGTTGTGTAAAATATATTTCCATTTATCTCGTACCCTTGAAAAGTCAATATAGTTGAAGCTGGTGATGTGGCCAACAAGTATAGCTGTTCTTCAACATTGGTGTCATTAATGAGACGTCTTTTTAACCAACTGCTGAAAGTCTTCATGTGTTCTCCATCAATACAATCTTCAGATTTCTCCGGGTACTTGCAGCGTAAAACATTCTTGTGTTCCTCGACATACGGACCCACCAAACTGGAATTATGTAGAACGGTGTCGTGTGCTTGAGTGAAAGAATCCCCGTCTTGACATATTGTTGCTTTCTTTCCAAGGGTGCCTTTTCCATGCAGTCTGCCCTCATGACGTGATTCAGGAACACCGATCGGCTTCAGATCAGGAATAAAATCTACACAAAACTCAATGACCTCCTCTGTTCCATAACCCTTGACGATGCTTCCTTCTGGCCTAGCCCGGTTATGCACATATTTTTTTAAGACTCCCATGAACCTCTCAAAGGGGAACATGTTGTGTAAAAATACAGGACCGAGAACAGAAATCTCTTCGCCTAGGTGGACTACAAGGTGCGTCATAATATTGAAGAAGGTTGGTGGGAACACCAACTCGAAGCTGACAAGACATTGGACCACATCCTTCTCTAAATTTTTTAGAGTTAGTGGATTGATGACCTTCTGAGAAATTGCATTGAGAAATGCACATAGCTTCACAATGGGTTCTCAAACATTTTCCGGTAGAAGCCCTCTCAATGCAACCGGAAGTAATTGTGTCATAATCACGTGACAGTCATGAGACTTTCGATTCTGAAATTTTTTCTCTGCCATGTTTATTATTCCTTTTATATTTGATGAGAAGCCAGATGGAACCTTCATACTGCGAAGGCACTCAAAAAATATTTTCTTCTCTTCTTTAGTAAGAGCGTAGCTTGCAGGACCTGGCTGATTCTCTGAATGAGTATCGTCTCGATGCATCTCTTCGCTCATACGTTGATGGGTCTGCCTTCCTTTCGGTGTACCTTTTTTTGACTTCCCATCTTTTGACTTCCCATACACGCCTAAGAAGTTTAGCAAATTGCAACAAATGTTCTTTGTCACGTGCATCACGTCGATTGCAGAGTGAATCTCTAGCATTATCCAATATGGCAGCTCCCATAATATAGATTTCTTCTTCCACATGGGTACGTGGTTGTTTGCGTCATTCGGAACAGTGAGACCGCCAGGACCCTTTCCAAAGATTACATTTAAATCCTTGACCATATCATGTATAGCAGAACTAGAAGGGCGGGTAGGCCTCGGCCGATGATCTGCCTCACATTTGTAATGCTTGCCTTTCTTCCTTAACGGATGCTTGGGTACAAGAAACCGACGATGACCTAGGTACACATTCTTGTTACCTAAATGTATACTATCAGTCTCAGCTAAACAGTGCGTGCATGCATTGTATCCCTTGTTTGACTGTCCTGAAATGTTGCCTAGAGCAGGCCAATCATTGATGGTTACAAAAAGCAAAGCTCGTAGATCAAATTCCTCCAGTTTGTGCTCATCCCACACACGTACACCTTCCTCACACCACAACTGCAAAAGTTCTTCAACTAATGGCCTGAGGTACACATCAATGTCGTTGCCAGGTTGCTTCGGGCCTTGAATGAGCACGGGCATCATAATGTACTTCCGCTTCATGCACAGCCAAGGAGGAAGGTTATAGATACATAGAGTCACGGGCCAAGTGCTTTGACTGGAGCTCTGCTCTCCAAAAGGATTAAAGCCATCTGTACTTAGGGCAAATCTTAAGTTCCTTGCGTCATCTGAAAATGTCGGGAACTCTCTGTCAATTTTTCTCCACTGGGACCCATCCGCGGGGTGTCTCAACATCAAGTCTTTTTTACGATCTTCTTTGTGCCAGCGCAACAACTTGGCATGCTCTCTATTGCTGAACAAACGTTTCAACCGTGGTATTATAGGAGCATACCACATCACCTTTGCAGGAATCCTCTTCCTGGGGCGCGGCTCGCCCTCAACATCACCAGGGTCATCTCGCCCGATCTTATACCGCAAAGCACCGCATACAGGACATGCATTCAATTTTTCGTGCTCACCGCGGTAGAGGATGCAGTCATTAATGCAAGCGTGTATCTTATGCACCTCTAATCCTAGAGGGCATACCACCTTCTTTGCTTCATACGTACTAGACGGCAATTCGTTATCCTTTGGAAGCATCTTCTTAACTATTTTTAACAAATTTTCAAATCCCTTGTCAGAAGTACCATTCTCTGCCTTCCATTGCAACAATTCAAGTGTGGTACCTAGCTTTTTCTGGTCATTTTGACAAGTTGGGTACAACAATTTGGCGTGATCAGCTAACATACGCTCCAACTTCAACCTTTCGTTTTCACTTCCACAGTCCATTTGTGCATCACGAATGGCCCGACGAAGATCATCGTCGGGCTCATCAATAATGGGATCTTCTTCAGTTTCGTCTTCTCCCATTGTAGTATCACTGAACCAAGGATACTTGTCATTATCCTCCTCTTCTTCATTTTCTTCCATGATAACCCCTGTTTCTCCGTGCTTGGTCCAACAATAATAACCAGGCATAAAACCATTATGCAAGAGGTGTGAGTGAATAATTTTTGAGGTAGAGTGATCACTCATATTCTTGCAGGCACTACATGGACAACGAATAAAACCGTTCTTCGGCTTGTTTGCCTCAGCCATATGGAGAAAATTATGCATGCCATCAATGAACTCAGGACAACATCGGTCACCGTACATCCATTGTCGGTTCATCTGTATTACATAAAACTATATCGAACCCCATTATTACACTACTGTCATAAATAATATGTAAGAGCAAATTAATTAATACAATGTCATCCATTAAAATAAGAGTAGAGTATTGACAAGCGGTAATACATAGTTCTCATAAAACATACATTAACTGAAACAAATATAAAATTTATCTAAAGAATTTAAATCCAACAACAAATGCGATCAAAATCGCAACTAAGGTAAATACTGAACCCACAGCATAATGATACCAAGCCTCCCGATTAATGGCATATTTTCTAATCCTTTTTATCTTCAAGCGCATTGCATCCATCTTGATCTCGTTACCATCGACCACGTCGGCAAGTTTGAGCTCTAATTTCATCTTATCTTCTAAGCATTGAAGATAAAGAGCTTCACTTCTTTTCAATTTTGCTTTCAAATCATTGTTTTCTTTATCCAAAAACTCGACAATAGGGTCAGGTTCAATTTCTGGTTCAACTACCTCCTAGATAAAAATAATTCTATGTCAAGTTGGTCGCCATAATTGCCAGAAACATAGAATGAAATAAATAGTTTTGAAAATATACCACATCTGAATCATAGACCGGACGAGGACCGACGGGGACGGATATCAGAACCATGACACTATACATATAATACAAGTTAGAAAATTATACAAGTAGTAACTATGCATCTAAATCATAAAAGCTATGTTTTAAAAATAAAATAAAATATAGAGGCTCACCGAGGTGGTGACGGGACGGCGTGGGCGATCGACGTCGATAAGGCTCCTCACCACACTAAAACACATAAATCATTATTTTAGTTTGAGAACAAATTGCACATATACACAAATGAGATCATAACTTAGGCATTACATCGAACACCTCGCTTGCACAAAAAAATTGAAATGAGCAAAATGAGCTAAATAAGCAATGCCGGAAAGAGGATGAAGAGGCTAACCGTGGGGTGGCTTCAATCTTGCCAAATTGTGTAAAATATTATGGATTATCTAGTCTTGGCGAGAGGAAAAGGAGAAGAAATGGAGAGGAAATGATTTTGAGCTCGGGCTCGGTGGGAAAAATGGAGTGAGCAGGGGTGGAAGAAGATGATAAAGTGAGGACCTTTAGTCCCGGTTTGTGTTACGAACCGGGACTAAAGGTCTCTGGCGCTGGGGCACGAACCTTTAGTCCCGGTTCGTAACACGAACCGGGACTAAAGGTCCCTCACAAATCCGGCGGTGTGGCTCTCACCCCTTTAGTCTGGGTTCAAAAAATGAACCGAGACTAAAGTGGTGAACCAAAGGCTCGTTTTCTACTAGTGTAAGGACATATCTAAGTACTAAAAACATTCTTTTAGAAAAGTTTGTCAAAACATTAGGATAGGGGTGACCTTTTTTCCTGACTTGGGATTGGACTAATTGTCTCCCTGAGATCAATCATCCTCACCCAAATTCCGTAACTCCTTTTTGTCTCCTTGTTTTCCTCCGAGAAACACTTTCCTTTTTAAAACTAATATACCCATACGCCTAGATCAGTTGCCTTTCCAACCGTCCATACCGTGGTGACGCGGCTATTCGAATAGATTTACACTCTGCAGAGGTTGCACACTTCACCCACACCAATCGGTCCTTCCGCCGTGTCTGCCACGGCCCGTCATACGAAAGCATGCGGGGGTCTGGATAACACGATCAAAGCGTTCCAGTATGGTATCGGGGCCTCCCGGTGGTTTGTTCTCTCCGGCACCGTGTGCTCCACTAGACCCTTGGTCTTTTCTCGGGACGCCACACCACCACGGCAGGAGACCCGCTGTAATCGTCCGGCTGCTGATCCGCAGCAGTGTATTGTCTCTTCCGGACGAAAACCCGGCTTCGAGGGCCCCGCCCCCATAGATAGTATGAGAGCCCCCTTACTAAAACAGACAAGCTTCCGGCTAAGCCCTACCCATGTCAGATAGTGTGGTTGCACGGGTTAATTGTTCGAGCGGCTGCTTGGGCTGTACTTTGTTTTTCCAAAGCATCTTCCGGTGCTCCAACTACTCCCAGCAGCTCGGGTTTTCGCAAACATCTCTAATTTCTCCCAGCAACTTAGGTTTTAATAAAACACTTGCTCGCCGATTGCTCCCATCAACTTGGGTTTTCCTCCGTAAAACAATTTTTATCAAATAGGTTCCCATCCTAAAGTTTTGAGGTAAGGAACATAAGAGTACACTACTAAAAAACTTAATCATCTTGATAGAGCCTTCAACAACAAGACTCATCAAGAGAAAAATTATTTTGTAACACCTATAATATAGGAGTAGGTAACTTCGGCCAAACAATATTTTGTCAAATAGTTTTCGGGTGGCAAGGTGCCACAAAAGAAATAAAACATGCATTATTTTATTTTGAAAGCAAAACATGCTTTGTGAAAATTAGGATTTGCATAAAGGTGGTGAGGTGGGCTTGCCTTGCTCAAAGTACTGTCCCTGGTCTTGCTCTTCTCTGTAGATGTGCTCAGCTACCACGTTCTGCTCCTCCTCTGCTGGCGGATGTACCGTAACATGAAAGGGAATAACGAAACTAGAGTAAATCCTAAAATGCGTGTTGACAATAATATAAAGTAAAAGAACAAACAACAAGCATTACAAAGTAGAACCATCCACTGGAGGAATTCACCCAACATAAACACAGTCACAAATACAACACACCAAACATATAGTGCTGCACTATGGCATAAAATGGATTATGCTAACCACACACAAGGAAAACACCACAACACTATTAATGTTTTAAAAACAAGTGTAAGGGTTGAGTTTAGGTTCTGGATTACAAAGTTGACAAGTTTTAGACCCAAGTGTGCTTTTACCCAAAAACAGAAAGTATGTGTAATACATTTTAAATAGTTGTTATGGTGCTGTTTTGATGAAAAATGCATGACTCCTAGAGTACTGTTCAGAAAAAGAAACCCTTATATCACAGTACCCCTAGTTACTATAGGAATCTCTGAAAATTTGTTGTGCATCAAAATCTACTTCCAAACAGAAACTAAAAATCATCTAAAAGCTACTGATGTCAAAACCAAAAATGATGCAGTTTATGTTTTGGAGATCTCCTTTTATTTCTCCGGAAAGATATGGATTTTATCTAACTGTAGAAGTTTGATTCACATAATTTGGACAATCCTAGCTCAAGTATGCCAAATTTAAAGGAAAGTAAACTTCTGACCATTATTTATGTACAGAGCAAAGTATAAATTATTTTAGTGACAAACCAGTTTTTCATGATAGATAAATCCCATGGCTACTCCAAGAAAATACTCTAAAGACATTTTCATAAACAGATATAGCTCAAACAATCAAAACTAGACACACACTATTATCAGAAAATAAAAATATTCATTTTCACGAGGAAAAACCTAATGTTTAAGGAAATAATTCACCATGCACAAAATACAAGCTGGAAAAAATCAACCCTTATAGGATATGAAATCTACCACTCCTATATACCACATTCAATTGGATTTACTCCAAAAAGTATTTTAGATAATGAATTAAAAATCATGAAATAGCTATTGGTCTCATTCTTAAGCTTAATAGAACTTTAGTTAGAAACATCTCCTGCATGCATGGCTTATAGATGTAGGTAGGTATTCATATAGGCTTTACATAGAACTAAAGTTTGCATGTTTTGGATTTATAAAACTCAAGTTATTCACTAGATGGTGAAAATAATACTTTCACAAGATTAAACTTAGCACACACATACCACCATAGTATTGGAAACGGAGAAAGCCACATGGTTAAGAAAACACACAGCAAGCTAACAAAATTTACTTCACTCCATTCTCATGCATAGATCTACCACAAACAAATTAATTTGGATGCATGAAGTTAACAGAAACAGAATACACATAACATCCAGGAATAAAAACGTGTATGGGCCGGCTGTGGGCTAGATCTGGCTCGAGATGGCTTAGACGTGCGCTGCTCCTGGGCAGGGCCGGCCCAACAGGGAGAGACGCGCGCGCGAGAGCGCGATTCAAACGTGGCCATTCAAATTATTTAAACACACTCCACTACGATTATTATCCCTACAAAAAATTTAGCGATTACATGACCCCAATTCACTATACCACCCCTGATCGTCACGGTCGGCGACACAGTTTCAAAGGTAGACATTGAAATGTCGATCACAACAATTATTTGACTCATGCTCGATCTTTCGATCTTCCGTGTTCCGAGGCTATTTCTGTACATACTAGGCTCGCCAATTAAACCTCGGTGTTTTTGCGCGTGCAACATGGCTTACACCCACTGTATGAACGACGAAATGTATGACACCCGATCGTGACGGCCTGCCTCATAACATAGAACTTTCTTGGTGGTGCACAACGAGGGAGAACACAATTTTGGTATTTGTTAGGGATCATCCTATTATAGCTACCGTTGTATATCTAATATATGAGCAATCAATTGGATGCACACACAATAACACAATATCAAATAATGTAATGAAGTGCGACATGACATGGTCGTGCGCCTGGACCTCCATGGCGCAATGTGCCTGGTATGGGCGCCCGGACATGGCTCCGAGTCTACGGTGCCTCCATTGCCTCCGACAGTACGAGTAATGTTAAAACTTACCGTAACCATGTCATATATAAACGCCTCTGCAAAGAAAAGTTAGACACTTCTATCTTTATTTAGTTTTGCAAGTTTTACATGGCTTCTAGGCTTTTCGCGAGATAACCGTTCCCTACCTACGAAATTTTGTACCACATAGTCGATCATACAATTGCATGTTTAAGCATCCCTTTCAGGCCCTCCATTGAAAATGCAAAAGCCAACTAAAGGGAGAGAGACAGACACCGACCAGCCACAAATACGGTACAAGCCATATGTCAGTAGTGAAACCAGTCTCGCCTAAGCGTACGCGTAAAGTCGGTCCGGGCCGCTTCATCAACTCAATACTGAAGACAAAGCAAGTGCACGCTAGAGGGTAGCAAATATAACAAAAACGTCCTCATATTCAACATGAATTCAAACTATACCAGCAATACTACGCATAAACCTGGCTCTGATACCACTGAAGGGTTCCGTAGTAGAAAACAATAATTTTTCTAACTAACGAATACCGAAACTAGCTAGGATCTATCTATCTAGTACATACGGTAACGGTGGCGGAACTGGTCACATACCTCTTGTAGACCGAATAGCGGGGACTATGCTGCCGCACAAGCGTTGCCGATGAAGCTGACGTAGCCGACCTCTAGGTCGCGAAGAACTTGGCGCGATGAAGTAGACGATGATGCGACGATGTTGACGAAGACACGGCATCAACGAGGACATGCGCGTCCAGCGGCAGGTGGGGCTAGCGCTAGCAGTGGGTGGCGCCGGCGGCAGGGCAGCAGCGTTGGCGAGACAATGTCGCCTAGGCACCTCAAATGTGGCGCCTCCGAGTACTCACAACTATACGGAGCTTAACACCAACCCCCGATGTTGGCGGGATCATAACCCGGTAGGCCCATCGACCTAGAAGATAAGCCGACCTGGTGAGCATAAAGACATGGGCCGGGTGACACGTAAGCCGGTCCGCAACGTATACCTTCGCCCCCAAGCAAGAAGGATCAAGAAGGCTGGAGACCAAGTACAAGACAGAGTCCTGCTAAGGAAGGCGAATACAGAGAGGACTTAGAGTAAAGTCTGGGTATGATACGAACCCGGACCCGGTTTTGTACCTCCAGCGAGACCCACCCCCTATATAAGGGGGTCTCCTGGTTCCTAGAGATCTAAGTTCCATAAACACAAGTCATACGTAAGACCACCATTGTAATCTCGAGACCCAGAAGCTAAGGCGTCTAGTACTTGAAACCCAAAGTAGTAAAGCAGACGCAGGAAGTAGGTCTTTACCTCAAGACGAGGGGCCGAACTTGGGTAAACCGTTGTTTCCCCACACCACGCTAGACAAGCTCCTGATGTTGGAAGCCGCCATGCCCCTCATCTCAAGTTTCCACCCGGAAACATCTGTCGTGACAATCCCACGACAGTTGGCGCACATCGTGGGGCCTGCGGCCAGAAGCAACACTTTTTCAGGAGACGAGGTATGGAAAACCTAGCTATCGGCAAGATCTACACGCTTCTAGGAGGGGAGCGGATCGTGGATGACTCCGGCTGGACAGATGTAACATCCCAAATGTAACTTTCCTAAAATGTGTGCTTGCTTGTGAATTAAAATGGATAATAATGTCATCATTCCATGTGTGCTTGCATTTAATTAAATAGATTGCTTCAATTCAAATTTCAAATTTAAATTCCAAAATTGTATTTAAAATGCAATTTAAAATTATTTCAAATGAAGTTTCAAATTATTTATAAATAATCAAACCAGTAATTAATATGACTAGTTTGAAACTAATAAAATTATCCAAAAGTTTTGATCTAATTTTGTTCTTCTATTTTGCTTTAAATCACAAAAACTAGAAAAGAAATAAAAGAAAAACTCAGAAGAAAGAAAAACTGGCCGAGCTAGGCCATTTTCTGGCCCACCTAAGCCCAGTCCAGCCCGACCGACCCACCTCCCCATCCCCTTCCTCGTACGGACGAGGAGGCGAGCCCCCCTTTACAGCTCGGCGCCATGGCTCTCCCCCACTTCCTCCTCGCACCCACCGGCACCCCCACTCCTCTCCCCTTCTTTAAATCGAGCCGCACCCCGGAAGAACACCCTAGCCCCGCTCGCTCGGAACACCGCCGCACCTCTCCTTTCTCTGTCACCACCAAAACCACCGGAGCTGCTGTCGCGTCGTCGCGGTCCTTCCTCCTCTCCGACGCCCCCCGAGCCGCCTTCCTCTCGCCATCAGCACGCCCTCGGTGAGCTGCTTCACCTCTAGCTCCTTCCCCTTCTGTTTCTTGCCCCTGGAGGTCCGATTCACCGCAACCAGAGTTCTCCCCGCCACGGCAATGGCGTGCCCGCACGAACTCGAGTACCAACACGAGCATCCCGTGCCTCCCCCGTTCACAAAGAACCCCACACCGTTCCGCACCCCCTAAACACATAGACACATCAGCGCCGCTCCAAAGAGGTCGCAGGCGTCCGATTTACTCCGCCGTGGCGCTTTGTGTCTTAGTTTTGGTCAGTTTGGTCAGTTAGAAATATCCGCGCTAGTTACTGCTTAAAACCAAATCCCATCGGTACTTAGCAACAGCACTCGCCGAGCCACAGTGGCTATCGCCGTCGCTCGTTTCCATCCGCGCTCTCTCCCTCGCACCCGAGTTCGAATCCTGGGGGCAGTGGAAAATCCCCCATTTTTTGCCCGCGCCACTGACAGCCCGGGCCCGCTCGTCAGCGACTGCCCGGGCCAGCGCAGCGACTTGTGCCCCGTCAGCGCCACGCTGGCGCTCGGGTCCGCACGACAGCCTTTGTGGCAAGAAAAGCCCGAGGCGCCTGTAATTTTGCACCGGAGCCCCTGGTTCTCTGTTTTTGCATCAAGGACCTTCCCATCACTGTTTTCCTCACGGATAAGTCCCTGGAATATTTCAGAAACACCCCTAGACTTATAAATGCAATAACTTTAAATCTATAAAACCAAATAAAATAATCTTTATATGTTTTTATATCAGAAAAATGCAATAAACATTAATATAACATTCTTGGGTATTTTTGCATCATTTATTTTAAATGCTAGGTTTAATTTAACAAATGCAAATAGATAATTAAATATGGAATGTGTGGTGTAATAATTATATAATGCCCTAATTCCATTTAAACTACTCATACCAACTATGCCATGTCTTGCCATGCTAATAAACATTTAAGTTGATGTGTAGATGAATAATTTGCACAAATATTAATTGCCGGGATTTTATCCCCGCTTTAATATGACCTAACTGTCTCATACCATAATGCACCATCATTTGTTTGCACACTTCTTTGTATTGATTATTGTTTCCTATTGTCTGTGTTTGGCTTTCCTCTGGGAAGACGACGACATGCCTGCTGCGAGTACCTACGATACTGAGGTTCCATCTTTCGTGCCAGACTACGAGCTGTCAGGCAAGCTTCTGCTAACCGGTTACACGACTGTTTGGTTTTTATCCTTGCCTTTTGATCTATGCTATCCTAGTTATCGATTCTTGAACTACGATCCCATCACATGTTTATCCTCCAGCCTATACAGCTATATCCCCCAACCTATAACCCCTTGCATGTTTATCTGTTGGCCTTTGCGAGTCGTAGTGCAGCATAGATTTGGTTGTGAGAGTCGTCCGCCTGTTCGTTTATCTCATATGCTTAGTATGATAGATTATTCTACTTTAATAAACTGCTGTCTTATGTTGGGGTATTACAATTAAAAGATAAGGCACCAGGCGGAAGGCCTTGCGAGGTGCTTTGTTATGCACAATGTCGACCTAGGAACTGAGATTTTGTCCTCGGATCCAATTTTGAGTGCACTAACCACTCGTGCGTGGCCCAATGGAGCTCCCCTCGACTTTGAACGGATCCTCAGCTTGTCCATGTGCCGCATGTAGTTCGGGTTTTCCACTCATATGCATGTGCATATGATGATTTTCGATGAGAGGTTACTTGATATGGGGGGTCATATAGGGGTGGTGCGCGCGAAGCGGATAGTTCCTACTGTGGTTTGAGCCGCATGGCGCGTGGACACAAACTAATGATTCCGCAATTGAGATTCGGTCGGTCTCCTGACGCGGGTAACAACTCATATGTGTGGCACTTGGACTTGTTGTAGTGAATGAATGAGTCGTGTTGAGAGGCCCTAATGTTTTTGACTGGGTTGATCATGCGAGTATGGGTACAGTAGTGCACCCCTGCAGGGTATAATCTTATCGATGAGCCGTATGCACGGTTATGGACGACTTGCTGATGATGCTGGCTAACAAGATCTAGACAACTTATACCTAATCACTGTTGATTAACTTGACTAGTAATATAGATTTACTTTCACAATAAATGGTAACTAAAACTGAATAATGTGTGAGTTTCCTGAATTGCTTCCTCATACTTGGTTGAGTGGGTTAATTCGAGAATGGGTTATGTTTGGTGTTAGTTGTAGATGGATACTTAAATGCTCTCTTATCCCTCTCTAAATAGACGGAAGTTGTAGGGTGTCTCTTTAGGTTCCTAGTGCTGCTGCCGCTAAGTCCACCTAACCCCATACTTCGGGACTCTTACTGGTTTGTAACATGTTAGCTTAAGATTGTTCGATACGTTTCGGTGTATTGAATCGTTCGCGGGTTGTGCTTTTTTGCAGTTGAGGAGACTCCGTACGACCAGGTGGGTGGTTACTTCGTGGAAATCGACGACGAGATCTGCGACGAGTAGTTAGAGTTCACCTGGGCTTCTTCCTGGTGGACCACGTGGATGGGCCTTCTCTTTTCCGTTTCGGCCTTGAGCCCTTTGCTTCTTGTCTGTACTCAGACTGGCTTGTTTTCCGCTGCATGATGTAATGTTGGGACATGTGTCCTCTGATTGGTGCCATTCGCTATATTTGCTCAGTGAGACCATTGGATAAATATTTCATTTCCTTGTGTCTTAGGTTTATCCTATGGTTTCCAACCTGTTCAAAATCGACTCGTATACCATGCGTGTATGATTGAAGTATACGAGTTGGTAGGACTCTTGGGTTCTTGCGTGCACAATCTTGAGACGTATGTGACGTTGGGGTCGCTAGGAGCTGTCGGCCGATGATCCATTCCGAGTCAGGCCTGCTTTTATTCCTGGGTTGGGTAACCCTAGTATGCTCCTAGATGTGTGGCCCAACGATACGTTTTGTTTGTGTAGCCTAAATTCAGGGACTGACAATGGAAGAGGCAGATTTCTTGGAAACCGGATCTATGCTCATCTTTCGTCCGTGTGATCCGATCTACCGGAGCCTGCAGAGAAAAGTATGAGCCGGAGTTCGAAGAGTCCGGGTCAACCACGATGGCCCAGACGGACGGAGAAGAGTCAGTCGGATCTTCAGAATTTGAAGCCACCACCGAAGAGGGAGAGTCGGCGATCCAAGTTATGGAAGATTCCATTATCACCCCCACCAATATGTCAGACCTATATACAGACAGAGTCAATCTTGCCGTTGTTCGAGGATCGTTATGGAGACGGGCACATGACGGTTCACGTCGTGACCCGGGCACCACCGGCTGATGGAGGATCGGCTTCCGTAAGCGATGAGACAAGTGAAGAGGCAGTAGCAAGGCAAAATAGAGACAATTGGGATCAATCTCAGATTTTTGCACCTACGGCGAATTGTGCACCACCAAAACCCAATACGGGAGGAATTTTACCGACTTTCAGTTCCTTGGCCCAGGGACAGATGCCAGAGGCAGCGATAGCCCTGGGAAACCCGATCTTAGCACAAACACCGATGCCAGCACCAAAACCGGCCAACTTGGTCCAGCCACTGCCTTTGCAGCAACATGTACTCATGGACCATCAACAAGCCCAACACTGCATCTAGGAGACATAACAAACACTAGCACATCTAGAAGAGAGCAAAAGTTAAAGGAAAGGGAGGTCAAAGCCGTAGCAACAGCCATACCAAGATATTTGAGGTGGTCAGAACAATCAGTTATGTGGAGCCGGGAGGATCACCTGCCAGGAATAGAACACCCGGGTCTCCTAGCTCTAGTTGTTGCACCATAGGTACACGGGTTCCGTTTGAAGAAGGTCTTGATGGACGGAGGCAGCATCATCAACATCTTGTATCTAGAGATTTCAAGAGGATGGGTCTGTCTGTGAGCCGGCTAACACCAACATCAACAATCTTTTATGGCATAGTCCCAGGGAAGTCGGCTCACCCAATAGGAAAAATCAGTTTGGAGGTAACCTTTGGAGTAAGCAGGGCACAATACAAATCAGAGTACCTGTCATTCGAGGTCGTCGATTTGAAAAGTCCGTATCACGCTTTATTCGGGAGGCCGGCTTACGCCAAGTTCATGGCAAGACCATGTTATGTTTATCTCAAATTGAAGATGCCGGGTCCCCAAGGAACCATCACCGTCGAGGGAAGCAAAGACATGGCAATTCAGTGCGATAGAGGTGACGCCATCATGGCAGATTAGGCCTGTTCAGAGGAAGAGCTGAAGTACTACAAGTCTCAGATAGACCTGGCTGGCAAACGTGTGCTGGACAAACTGGCTCACAAAGTGTAACGCCCTGGGTTTTCCCAAATTAGTATTTGTTTGATTTCTTTTTGCATCATCATATCCTCATGCATTTGTCATCTCATTAATTTTTGTTGCATTTAAATTCAAATGCCACTTTTAAATTCAAATGCAATTTAAATTAATTACAAATGTGTCGTTACAAATGTTTTTCAAATATTTAAACTAGTGTATTAAATTGTGTATTTTTAAACTATAAACAATTGCCAAAAGTTTATATGTCTTTTCTTCTTTTATTATTCTTGAAAACACAAAAGCAGAAGAGAAATAAAAAAAACACAGGAAAAACTTACCTTCGGGCCCAAAGCCCACCTAAGCCAAACCCTAGGGTTTCCCTTGAAAACTTCTTTCCCACCCCCTGTGTTCTTGCAGCCACCCTCGTCCCTTTTTCTGTGTTTGAAAAAAAGTCCTCCCACCCCTTCTTTTCTTTTTTTCCCCTTCCTTTTCTTTTCTTTTTTCCTTTTCTTTTCTTTTCTTCACTTCTTTCTTTTTTTCCTTCCTTCTTCTCTTCTTTCCTACCTCCCACAGCAGAGCTCGACCGGTGCGCCTATGGCCCCGACCCCGTGCACCTCCACCCCGCCGCCGGCCGCCACCGCTCCCAGCTCCTCCCTCCGCTGCCGCCGCTGCGCCGTCGCCGCCGCCCTCTGCTCTCCTCCCGCCGCCGGCGCCATCCCCGTCGCCACCGCCCCTGCTCCTCCCGCCGCCGCCGCCGCCCCCTTCGCCGAACGCGTGCGCGCCGCCGTCGCCGCTGCCCCTGCGCCACCGGACGCCTGCTCCTCTCGCCGCCAGCAGCCGCCGTCCCCTGCTCCTCCGCCACGGGTAGCCGCCATTGGCGCCCTCCCCGTCGCCACGTCCCCTCCTCCCTGCTCCTCCCGCCGCCACGCTTCGTCGCCGCGCCTTCTGCTGCGCCCAACGCCGCGTCCCCAACCACCCCGCCTCCGGCCGCTCGTCGCCCGCCTCTGGCCGCTCGCCGGCCCTGCGCCTCCTCCTTCACGGCCAACGGCGCTGCCCCGGCCAGCTCCCCCGCAACCGTAGTAGAGCCCATAGCCGCGCCACTCCGAGCTCCTCTTTCTGTCCATTACCCGCCGGGTGTTCGACAAAAGTTCCGCAAGACCTCCGACGATATTGTGTCCGTGTTGCGGTGCATGCCCGTGCGCGCTTATTTTCCGGTGTCTGTTTGATGTGCTCCTCCGGGTCTGTCTCGTCTGTGTTTGCTTAGTGTTGCCCGCCTTCGTGCGTGACTTGAACCCGTTGTCGTGGCCCCGAAGACTGGATACGACATGTGTGCCACCGACCCCAAAGTCGGTGCTCCGAACAACGACCACCCGGACGACTACTTCGATCACATCCACGACACCGTCAAACGACGATGCCCGCTTCAGCGACGACCACTTCCCCGACGACAACTACTTCCTCTCCGGACCGAAGACATAGGTTTCGAACCCTATCTCTCCCGATCCAACGTGCGAACCCAAACCCTAACCCTATACCTATTTTATAAAATGTCATCTATCTTGTGCATATCGAATCATCCTTGCATGCATTGCATCTCTTGAGTTTGGGGTGTAGCAATTCATCTAAATAATAATTATGGAAGGTGTGGGCATTTATTTACTAATGATGCCCTATTCCATTTAATTTGACTAGATCATCTTTGCCATGTATTGCCATGTTAATGAACATTTAACATTGATGGGTAGATAAATAACTTGCAGCTAAATATAAATTGTCGGGGTTGCTTTCCCGCTTAATGTGGATTAATTGCATTGTTTTGCATCTTACCATGTCATGCATCATTCTCGTATGATCATGCTGGATCTTTTGTCGTAGTTGTAAAATTTATCTTTTACGCTTTCCGGTGTTTGTAGCATCTTTGCGGATAAGACGTTGAGATGTGTGAGCAACGACAAGATCTGCTTCCATGCGGGATTCCAGGCAAGCAAAGTTTGCTTGTGTACCTATGCATTGTGTTTCATTCCTGCCGTTGATCTCTGCTACCCCAGTAATCGATTCTTTATCGCGATCCCATCACATGTTTATCGTGCAGCCTATTCAGCTTTATCCCCACAACCCATAACCCCTTGCATGTTTATCTGTTGGCCTTGCGAGTCGTAGCGCATGCTTAGAGTTAGTTGTGTGAGTCGTCTGTTGGTCTTTTATTTCATATGCTTAGCATGATATATTATTCTACCATAATAAAATATTGTCTTATGTTGGGGACTAAAATTAAAAGATAAGGCACCGGCGGAAGGCCTTGCGAGGTTCTTTGTTCTTCTAAGTGTCGACCTAGAAGCTGAGATTTTGTCCTCGGATACAACTTTGAGCGCACTAACCACTTGTGGGTGGCCCAATGGAGCCCCCCTCGACTTTGAATGGAACTTCAACTTGTCCGGGAGCCGCACCTAGTTCGGGTTTTCGATTTGTCTCATATGCATCGATACTAGTGTAGTATTTTACTTTGGCGGTGTGCCTTGTTACATGCATATAGGGCGCGGCCTGTTGGTGCCGAGGGGTGTGTCCTGCGGGAATCCGAACCCTTTTGGTCAGGACCAGCATAGCTCCCGTGGCTCCACGGACTTGTTGCGCTGAAGGAAAAGAGTTGGGTTGAGAGGCCCTAATGTTTTTACTGGGTTGATCATGCGAGTATGGGTACAGTAGTGCACCCATGCAGGGTATAATCTTATCGATGAGCCGTGTCCATGGTTATGGACGACTTGGTGATGATGCTGGCTAACAAGATCTAGACAACTTACACCTAATCATTGTTAATTAATTTGACTAGTGATATAGAAATTACCTTCACAACAAATGGTAACTAAAATTGTTCAATGTGTGAGTTTCCTGAATGCTTCCTCATACTTGGTTGAGGGGGTTAATCCGAGAATGGGTTATGATTGGTGTTAGTAGTAGTTGGTTACTTATGCGCTCTCTTATCCCTCTCTAATTAGACGGAAGTTGTAGCGTGTCTCTATAGGTTGCTAGTGCTGCTGCCGCTAAGTCCACCTACCCCATATTTTGGGAGATGGTGTAGAAAGTAGGAAAGTCGGTTTTGCTTGCCAGGGAGTGCCCTGACCCTCTTTTGGGCTGTGCTTTATGTGCGGTTAACAGGTTTGAAGTCTGACGACGTTAGCTTCGGAATCCCTCCGGCTTGGCTGGGCAGGGATATGGCGCCATCGCTTATCTTCAGGACTCTTAGTCAAATTTGCTTCTTATCTGTTGTCGGATACTATTTTTGCTTCCGCTGTCATTTGTGTCTTTGTATTGTATCATTTGTATCTTGACTCGTTCGATTCATTGTTATATTATATATCTTCTGTTGTATTCGTGGATGTATCGGAACTGTTGTAATGCTATCACAATTCCACCCACAAAATGCGCATGTTTTGGCGTGCACATTATGTCTGGTGGGCAACCTAAAATCGTTATTATGCGGATTTCAGCGGAAGCGCTTAAATCTACACAGTACCGATTTTGGGGCGTCACAAAAAGGAGAGAAGAAAAAGTTCAAGTCTGCTCAGGACACCAAGATGGTTGATTTCGTGGAAGGAGATTGCTCCAAGCAGTTCTCGATCGGGTCCCACATGGACCCGAAATAGGAAAGTGCGCTCGTCGAGTTCATCCGTGAGCATCGGGATATCTTTGAATGGTCTCCTTCAAACATGCCGGGTGTCCCGAGCGAATTCTTTCGAGCACAACTTACATGTTGATCCAACAACAGAACCAGTAAAGCAAGGTCTGTGACGTTTTAATGCGGACAGGAAAGAGATTATCGGAGAAGAGATAGCCCGCCTGTTAGCGGCCGGCTTCATCATGGAGGTATATCACCCGAAGTGGCTGGCTAACCCGGTCCTCCTAATGAAAAAGAACGGAGAGTGGAGAATGTGTGTTGATTACACAAGTTTGAACAAGGTTTGCCCGAAATATCCTTTTGCGCTGCCTCGGATAGACCAGATAACTGATGCCACAGCCGGCAGCGAATTGCTATGTTTCCTGGATGCATATTCCGGATATCACCAGATCAAGATCAATGTGGAAGACCAGGAGAAGACATCGTTCATCAAACCCTTTGGAGCTTTTTGTTACAATACAATGTCCTTTGGATTTAAGAATGTAGGGGCAACATACCAAAGGTGCATCCAGAAGTGTTTTGAGAATCAGATCGGGCGCAACGTACATGCCTATGTTGATGATGTTGTGATCATGTCACAGAAAGCCGGGTCACTTCTTGATGACCTAAAGGAGACCTTCACCAATCTTCGCAAGTATCAGATAAAGCTAAACCCGACAAGGTGCGTATTCGGAGTTCCAGCAGGCATGCTGCTAGGTTTAAGAGTCTCAGAGAGAGAGATGGAGGAAAACCCGGCCAAAATTAAGGCGATCATGAACCTTAAGAAGCCGGAGAGCGTAAACGATGTCTAGAAGTTGACGGGTTGCATCACAGCCCTAAGCCGGTTCATAGCAAGGATGGGAGAGAAAGCACTTCCACTTTTCAAGCTGCTAAAGAAATAAGATAAGTTTGTATGGGATTAGGAAGCAGATGATGCCTTTGAAGATTTGAAGAAAACACTGTCCACAGTGCCAGTCTTAGCGGCTCCAACAAGCAAGGAGCAAATGTTGTTATACGTCTCTGCCAATTCATGAGCTATCAGTGCCGTGGTTGTCGTAGAGAGGAAAGAAGAAGGAAAGGAGTACCCAGTTCATAGGCCGGTTTACTACGTCAGTGAGGAGCTGACCGAGTCAAAGCAAAGATACCCTTAGTGGCAGAAATTGGTCTTTGGAGTCTTCATGGCAAGCCGGAAAATGCCACACTACATCAAGGAACATCCCATAACAGCGGTGAGTGCGGTTCCTTTGGCAGAAATAATCAGAAACAGAGAAGCAACAGGTAGAGTAGCAAAGTTGGCAATCGAGATGGGGCCTTATCACATCAACTATGAGCCAAGGACAGCAATCAAGTCCCAAGCTTTAGCTGACTTCATCAATGACTGGACCGAGTTTGACCCCTTACCCCCCGCACCGAGTGTCGAACATTGGGTTATGCACTTTGACCGGTCAAAGAATTTTGGAGGATCGGGAGCCGGCGTTGTTTTAACTTCGCAAAAAGGAGACAAGCTAAGTTATGTCTTACAGATACACTTTGAGCCATGCACAAACAACATCGCCGAGTATGAAGCTTTGTTACACAGCCTGAGAGTAGCCAAAGAGATGAACATCAAGAGGATCATGTGTTATGGTGACTTGGATCTAGTCGCCCATCAAGTATCAGGGACTTGGGATCAAAAAGACGCCAATATGGCAGCATACAGAAGAGAAGTTGACAGAGTGGCCGGGTTCTTTTCCGGGTATCAGGTGGAGCATATTGACAGAAGAAAGAACGAGGCAGTTGACGCCATATCAAGAATCAGCTCTAGGAGAGAGTCAGTGCCACCCAATGTGTTCAAAGCCGAGTTATATCATCCATCAATCAAGCTTCCAACAGAAGAAGGGTTAGCAGTTCTAGATGACCAGAAATCTCATTTGGTTGCCGCCTTACACCAAACCCCGTCATGGACAGAGCCGTATCTGGCTTATTTGCTGAGACAAGAGTTACGCAAGATGAAGTGCTGGCAAGAAAAATTGTCCGCCGGGGTAAGTCATATGTCATCATCAATGGAGAGTTACACAATAGGAGCACGTCAGGAGTTTTGCTACGATGTGTCTCACCAGAAGAAGGCCGGAAAATCCTACAGGAAATCCACTCAGGAGACTGCGGACACCACGCATCAACAAGATCAATGGTAGCTAAGGCATACATACACGGTTTCTTCTGGCTGGCGGCATTGGCGGATGCGGAGAATATAGCCCGGGTTTGCGATGGATGTCAGCGTTATGCAAGACAAATTCATGTGTCGGCTCAGGATTTAAGGACCATCCCAATTATATGGCCCTTTGCAGTATGGGGTATGGACATGGTAGGACCTTTCCAGCCATCACCCGGCAAGAAGACACATCTCCTACTTGCAGGGGACAAATTCACAAAGTGGGTCGAGGTTCAAGCCGTCAACAGTTGCACATCAGCAACAACAGTAAAGTTCCTGAAGAAAATCATATACAAATTCGGCTACCCTCACAGGATCATCACGGACAATGGGACCAACTTTTCACTCGGTGAGATGCAGAAATTCTGAGGGGAGAACGGGATCCGGCTTGATCTCGCTTCAGTTTCACATCCCCAATCAAACATCCAAGTGGAGAGAACAAACCAGGAGCTACTCAGAGGTGTAAAACTAGGACTCCGGGTTCCATTGATCAGGGCAGCCGAGTGCTGGGAAGAGGAGCTACCATCAGTGGTTTGGAGCATCAACACAACCCCAAACAGGTCAACAGACTTCACCCCCTTCTTCATGGTTTATGGAGCGGAGGCCATGATACCCTGTGATATTCTTCACGATTCTCCAAGAGTTGCAAACTATGGGAGACAGAAAATGAGCAAGCCCGACAAAACTCAGTTGACATGCTCGAGGAAGAAAGAGAACTAGCCCTGGCAAGATCAGCCATATATCATCAAGACCTGAGGCGGTATCACAGTCGCCGGGTTATATCAAGAACATTCCAGGAGGGAGACTTAGTTCTAAGACTGGCTTAGAACAAAGCTGGTTTTCACAAGCTTACTCCCCCATGGGAAGGACCTTTCATGATCTGCATAAACCTACACAATGGATCCTACTACTTGGTGGACCTCAGAAAGGAAACCAAGTTGACAGGAAACAACACAGATCATACGAGATACCCAATGATAGAAAATGATAGGCCCTGGAATATAGCAGAGCTTAGGCAATACTACACATAGACAGAAGAAGACCCGGATGAGACAGGTTCCACCCTTTTTGTATCTTTAGTAGTTTAAAAACAACAGGTTTCAGACGCGCTATTTTCCTTACCAGCGTGCCTAAGGGGACTGGAAGGTTTTCAATGAGGCGACTTGCTAGCTATGTACATATTTTATGATCAATATAAGAGAAACTTCTGTGAAGAAAAGATTTTGTTGGTTTAGATCCTCATCTTTCATACAGCAAGGGGTCTTGGGGGCTTACTAACTAAAAGTTATAAGTTAAAAACTCAAGACCCGGCAGAGACGCCACAATTTAAGATCCTCATCTTTCATATAGTGAGGGGTCTTGGGTGCTTACTAAAAAAAAGTTATAAGTTGAAAACTCAAGACCCGGCAAAGACGCCACAATATTCTTTGTTATACTTGGGTTATAGCTTGATGCTATTCTAACCTGGCAAAAGACGCCAAGATGACCTGATGCTAAAAATCCGGCTCTCAACCTGACTATGAAACCCGTCGGGACTTAGCAGATCTTGATTGACCTAGAGTATATGCACAAAAGACCTCATAAGAAAGCCGGCTATGCAGTGAGCTAAAGAAACCAAAAGGGTCATCAAAACCAAATAAGAATGCAGATTCCACAAAAGTCGGGCATCATATAAATAAGCATATTCTTCAGCATCTCACAAGGGCGCATTCAAGGGTAAGACTTAACACATTATCATCTAACCTATTACAGGCCAAGAAGGCCAATGGATTATTTTTCAGGCACATTAAAACTCAAAAGTTTGTAAGCCGGCACAAGAATCAGTGTTCGGGACATCTAAACGACTTACTGACAAGGAGATTCTGTCGCAGAACCTTGCCCAAGGTCTTTCTTACCCTCAGTAGTTTCACCAGACGGTTTTTGGAAAACGATAGAGGCCAAAGCGTCAAAGCCGTCCAGATCAGAAGGACGAAAGGAGCCGGAACCACAGGGGTAGAGCTTCAAGGAGCAGCACTCGTCGTGAAGGGCGTGAAGAGTTGTGGAGCTTCCTCAACGAGCTTCCACAAGTCAAAAGGCTGAGCAGGTTCTTCCTCAACATCTCGGTTATCATCATCGTAAGTGGCCTGGAGGTACGTCAAATTGAGCCCGTCGGCGATGCGGCAAGCAGGGAGCCGAACAGATTTCACTAGCTTAGCAAAGACCTTCGCCGTATACCGGTCCCGTCAACCTGGAACTCGGGTAAGCCCTTGTACAGCAGCACTTGATCAATGTTGGGGTAGTAGGCCTTGGCAAGAGCCATCACCCGGATTGCGCCCTTACGGAAAGAAGAAGCTTTCCAACGCCGCATCAGTGCTGGCACAGTCGAGGTGGCAGCCTAGAAGTCCGGCAAACTCAGAGGAAGATTCTGAGAAGACGATGCCATCTTTATCATCTCAGCACAGCCAAAATAAAGCCAGCGAGTGACTCTGAAGATTGCTTGGACCTTTTCCACAGGCATCTTGCTGGTCACCCCCTGAGCTCCGCCTGCAACAAAACCAAGTAAGAAAAAAAAGACAAGAAAGGGCGAAAACAAAGCCGAAATCCAAAATCAAGAAAACAACTTACCAAAGACGGCAATGGCAAGGTTATGGACACACTTCTTGACCTTCTCATGCTCGATGGAGATCTTCTTCATGGCCACATCTTGAATTTGGATAACTTTTTTCTGGTCCTTCAACTTCTTGAGCAATGTCTCGTTTTCAAGCATGAGCCGGCAAATCGTCTCCTCATGCGTCTTGAGCTGCTCCTCGGCCTTCTCACGAAGGCCGGCTTCATGAGCCAGTTGATGACGAGCATAACTATTCTTCTGAGAGCTCTCCGCAGAATACTCCTAAAGACATGCAAGTGAAGTAGTAAGGACAAGAGACAAAAGTCAAGGTAACCCGGACAATAAAATAAAGCTCATAGCAAAGAAAAGCAAAGGCGCTGAAATTGTTGTAAGTCCCAGGTTACCGAAGGGAACAACCCGACACTTGGGGGGTACTCAATTTAGAGCTAAGAGAGAAGCAAGAATAGACAGTTTTCAAAGGAGACCCGAAACACTGCTAGCACTACTTCCGGCTCTTGGGGACTACTCAGTTGAGAAAGTTGCACCAAACATGTTTTAAGAAGACCCGGAGTCTAGTCAAGCTATAATTCCAGCTCTTGGGGACTAAAGTGAAGATTTTTACTACTGCAATTAGTGTTCCCTAAAACTTGGCAAGCGCTAATCATCTACAAAGTACAAGCTCAACACTTGGGGACTACTAAAGATAGGGAACAACAAGGAAATGTACCGTAAAGCGCTTATGAAGATAGCACCTCATTCCCGACTCCTCCTTCGGAAGATTCGACAAGCGTTCGTGTATATACTGGAAGACGGCAGGGAAATCTATCGTCCTCAGGGGGCTCCCCTCAGGCACAACAACGTTGATCTTCTTCTGGGGAGCTTCTGGCACTTCCTTGCCTTTTGTCACCGGCTCTAGCACCGGCTTTGGATTCTTGGCCTTTGCAGAAGTTGAAGCTTTCGGGTCCAAAAACCAGATGCCGGTGACCACGACATCGTCCTCCTCATGGACAGTAGGCAACTTGTCCTTTGGGGGAGAACCAGACGCGACCGGGGGAGTCGGGTTCTCATCGACCAGCTCCGCAACCCGGGTCTCAGGAGCTAGGGGCTCAGGATCTGGGGACTTGGGAGGAGAGGGCTCAGATTGCTTAAGACCTTCCTCCTCATCTTCCAGTACGACTTTGGCCCTGTAAAGATAAGACAATGTATAATGACAGGTGAGCAAAAGAAGGATAAACTATATAGAATAGTAAAGGAGGCAAAGGACTTACCCCTTGTTAAAAGTGAAGTCAGAGAGGGGGACGTCCGAGCCATAATCTGAAGAGCCAGATAGAGACCGGGATTTAGAGACCCGGACGTTGCCATCGAAAGGATAAAGAGCAGCAGGAGAAGCCTAAGGACTTGGACGCCTGCGAGGAGAAGGACTAAGGGGGATACCTGAAGAGAGTTCATCAGAGGAGGTAGAGGAGTGCGTCCTGTGACGTTTCGGGGTCGCCTCCTCCGTGCCCTGCGTGGAAGCTCGGCTTTTAGAAGCAGCACCTTCAAGTTCGACGAGATGAGAATTGGATATCAAGCATACCGCAGTCCGGGTTCGCTTGCGGAGAGCCGGTGGAGACAGAGGCGGAGCTACAGCCTGCGCGGTAGCGTGGTCATCTTGACCTGAGAGAGTATGGGTATGAGAAGGAAGTTCATCTTCAAGATCGGCCTCCATCAGGTGGACGAAGAGCCGGCCTAGTGGATCCAACTCACCTTCTTGTTCGGCTCCTTCCCCCGCACCGGAGATCTCCTCTTCGTCATCGTCTTGGTCCGAGGAGGAAGGATTCTCGTTAGTGGCCTCCCACCAATCGTTATCGTCCTGAGAAAAAGCAGAGTAGGTTAGACAATGAAGAAGTAATCAAATAAAGCAGAGTGAAAGGCGGTAAGGGAAAGATATGTTATAGCGGGAGGCGGATTTTCCAAACAGAAGGGGAGTAAGCCGTCGTATTGGACCTCCGCCATAGTCTCCAGCAAGAGCCGTTTCGCAGTATTGACGATGTCGGCGCTTGCCGGCTCCCGTGTAGTGAATCGGAGCGGATGACTGGGCAAGTTGGTGTATTCGTAGATGTAGAGCGGCTTAATACACCATCTGACCCAACATTTCACCAGATTTGTCCCTTTGAGCCCGTGGGCCTCGAGAGCCTGGATTCTCGATAGAATGGGAGCTAGGGAGTCACGTTCCTCAGCATATGAGTTTACGAAATCCCCCAACTCCAACGGCTCAGCGCGAAAACCCGGCAGAGGGGGTTGGCCTTTGGGAGAGGTGTCTTCGAAGCAAAAGAAAGTGGATTGCCAAGCCCGGGGGTGGCTAGCCAGTTTGAGAGAAGGAAAAATACCATCGTGGTGGCGCTAGATTGCGACACCGCCGCAAATGTTGAAGGGACCGCCCGCGGAGGAGCATTGTGCATTGCAGTAAAAGAATTCGAGAAAGAGGTCAACTGTGGGTTCGATTTGGAGACAATCTTCACAGAGAACCGTGAAGTTAGAACGAAAAAGGATCTAGTTAGGAGCAAGGTCTTGAGGGCTTAAGCCGTAGTACTCAAGAAGCGAGCGGAAGAAAAGAAAGCCAGGGGGCTTGAAAAGTCGGCAGAGATAATCCGCAAAAATGATTACCTCGCCTTCTCGAGATGTGGGGATGATCTCGTTGACAGGGGCGCGCCAGTTTATGGACTTCTGGGTCTGGAGGTGGCCAGCGTCCACCAGGTCCTGTAGCTTGGCATTGGACATTGTGGATCCACTCCAGTTCCCCGAGGTCGCGGTAGGCGCACCGGTGCCGGAGGCGGAAGCCTTCCCCTTCTTGGTCTTCATGCTCACAGCTACGGCGGCCGCGGCAGCAACAGGGGCCTTGGTGGTCAGCTTCTTTCCCATCGACCGGAGGAGAGAGAAAGTGGATCTGGATCTGCAGCGGCTAAAGTAATGCGATGAGCTGAGCGATCGCGGATGCGATTGAGTGGAGCGCTCAAATAGCTGCGTAGCCGGCGAGCTGGGGTGCAAGGCGGAGAGCTCGAGGGCGAGAGTGGCTTGAGGAAGAAGATGAAGTGAGGCGCACGGGGGGAAATGATTGTTCCCTCTAGTCCCCACGCATTTTTTCTCATGTGAAGTTGACCTAAGGACAAAATGGGAAAAAAGACAACGTTGACCGGAATATTGACCAACCAGAAAAGAGAAGAGGAGTTGAGAAACGCTAAGTATCAGAGTAAAAGCCGGCAAATGGAGATCAGGTTACGAGCAAACAGCGCCCGGGAGCTGGTTTGTCTAATAAGGTTTTTAAAGGTTTTTCAGATAACCCGGACAAATATACTGACGACTTCCCCCAGAATCATGCCTAAATGTGCAAGGTGAAGCAAGTCCAGTCTGATGTCCAAATTATCCTGGGGGCTACTATTGGGGGGGGTCATAACCCGGTAGGCCCACCGACCTAGAAGATGAGTCGGCCTTGCGAGATCCTGGGCCGGATCAAGCATAAACACATGAGTCGGGTGACACGTAAGCCGGTGCGCAACTTAAACCTTGGCCCACAAGCAAGAAGGATCATGAAGGCTGGAGACCAAGTAAAAGACGGAGTCCTGCTAAGGAAGGCGAAGACTTAGAGGACTTAGAGTAGAGTCCGGGTATGAAAGGAACCCGGACACGGTTTTGTACCTCCAGCGAGACCCACCGCCTATATAAGGGGGTCTCCTGGTCCCTAGAGATCTAAGTTCCATAGACACAAGTCATAGGAAAGACCACCATTGTAATCTTGAGACCCGGAAGCTAAGGCGTCGAGTCCTTGAAACCCAGAGTAATAAAGCTGAAGCAGGAAGTAGGTCTTTACCTCAAGACGAGGGGCCGAACTTGGGTAAACCCTTGTTTCCCCACGCCACGCTAGACAAGCTCCTGATGTCGGAGGCCCCTCATCTTAAGTTTTCACCCGGAAACATCTGTCGTGACAATCCCACGACACCTGGTCACTCAGATCCAGCTGAGATCGTAGGAGTAGAGAGAAGCAATGCGGTTTCGTGGGAGACAGAGAAGCGGGCGGAGAATCAACTCAGGCCGGCATATACAACTTTAATTGTATTTTTTGATGTATTTAAACCAATTAATATGCCCTTGTATATAAAGGGGGAGGGGATGTGCAAACAACTTGCCTCGCCCATGTGGGACTAAAGAAAAGCAAGGAAAAGGAGGGGGGAGGCTGGTTCGGCCGAACCAGCCATGTGGGCTCCCCCCACATGTTATCACATGTTTTATATACATTTTATATAGTTTTATACATTTTCTGGGACTAAACTATTAACAAGATGTCACAGTCCTAGTTCCATGTTTTCTGTTGTTCTTTGTTTCAGAAAAGTACTTAAGGAAATATTCTCGGAATTGAACGATTTTTATCCTGGAATCAGTTTTTCATCGGGAACGTTCCAGGAAGTCGAGAACGATACGAAGTGGGCCACCCAGGCGGCCACACCAAGTCCAGGCGCGGCCCAGAAGCCTGCCGTGCGAGGACAGGGTGGGGGCCCCTCGGGACGCCACCGCCTTCCCCCTTTCGCCTACATATTCCCCTTCGGCCAAAAACCATAGGACAATGTTTGATATTTCCTCCACGGGTCCAGAGCGCCGCCACCATCGAAGACAAGATCTAGGGGACACAAGTCTCTATTCCGGCACCCTGCCGGGACCAGGAATTGCCCCCAGAGCCATCCCCATCGACTCCACCACCATCTCCATCGCCGTTGCTGACTCCTACAATGAGGAGTGAGTAGTTCTCCACCGGGGCTGCGGGATCTACAATAGCTATATGTGGTTTATCTCTCTCTCCCATGATGTGATCTTTTATGTTATCATGAGCTTTGTAATTTAGTTGAATATGTGATGCTACTCTTTATCTATTATGCACTCTAGAGGTTACTTTAATATGAACTCCGGGGTTATTCACGGTTGTAATGGTGACAGTGTGTGCACCGTGTGTGATTCCTATATGACATTGTTGGTGTTAGTTTACTCTGACTTTGAGGGTGCTCTTGTAGCCCTACACAACGAATGGTGTTTGTTATCCAACATGAGAGTGTTTCAGAGTAGTGTTTATTTATTTAAGTTTGATGTCATTGTTGAGAATGTTCACTGGTGAAAGTAGGATCCATAGGCCTTGTTTCTAAGCATTGAAACACCGTTTTCAACAAGTTCTTCTAGATGTTTGCTTGCTGCCATTATTATTACAGATTGCAATTACTACTTATAATCATCCATATTACTCGTATTTCACTATCCCTTCACATAACTAGTGCACCTATACATCTGACAAGTGTATTGGGTGTCTTGGGGACACAAGAGACTTCTCGTATCTTAATTGCAGGGTTGCTTAAGAGGAATATCTTTGACCTCTACCTCCCTGAGTTCGATAAACATTGGGTGATTCACTTAAGGGAAACTTGCTGCTGTTCTACAAACCTCTGTTCTTGGAGGCTCAACATTGTCTACGAGAATAGAAGCGTGCGTAGACATCAAGTATCTTTCAATCACGCGAATGAACAAATCCCGCTCTTGATCCATATGTCTTAACATACTCTTTCGAGATATACAAGATACACCTATATAGTCACCCATTTATGAATAGACGATTGATGCACTTAGAGTATCTTACGGAGTAGCAATAAATATGCTCTCACGGTCTGAGGAATAATCTATCATATTACTTTCCTATTGCAAATGATGAACATCATAATACGATCCTATTGCAATACTTTGATGCGTATGTCCATCACCTTATTCTACCAATAAGATGACCTTATTGTCAACCGACGTCATTGTCCATGAACGGGAAATCTCGGTCAACAGTTGCCCAATGAATTAGTTTATATAGAGGCTTACTAGGGACTCTTGTTTGTCTATGTATCACACGTGTATTAACAATTCCGATTAATACAGTTATAGCATGATACAAAAACATATTATAAACTTATGAGATAATGTGATAAATACTATGTATTTATTTGCCCCTAGGGCATATCTTCTTCATGAGGCGCGTCTGCAACTTTCGACCAGCCTCCACGCAATGACAGACACCCGCGCGACACGCGCTAACAGGCGCGTAGCTGGAGGGGCTCAGACCGAGCCCGACACTGCCACCGCTGCGGTTGCCGTGGCCGCCCTCGCACAAGGGAGCGCGCCAACACCGGCCCGCAAGTGGAGGAGCCTGGGAGCGAGGAGCACCACGGTGGTAACCGCCGCAGCACCGAGGACTTCATTGAGCACCACGAGGAAAGCTGAGTCCTCGCACCCTTCTGGGCGTCCAGAGCCCGGTCCACACACCGCGCTGCTCATGGCGCAGGATCTTCTCCGCTACCGACCCAACCTGGAGGCCCACGGCCAATGGCTCGACCGTGTCCACCACCTCGTCGGCATCGCGACGACACGCCCCGCTCCGTCGCGGTCGCTGGTTCGCCACTCTGCCCGCACAGGAACGGCCGCGCCGGACGCGCCTCCGCTGCCACCACCTCTGGCCACAGCACACATGGATGTCTCCCACGTGTCCTTGCCGCGCGACTGCCAAATCGTGCAGCGCACCGCGCCTGACGCGCGAGTGGGGATGGAGCGCCCGACAGACCTCCAGAACCGCATGGCTCTCCAGGGCGGAACCGCCATGTACGCCACCGGCTGCATGGCCTTCACCTGCGCTCTGCGCCTCGTGGTCTGGCCATAGAAGTTCAGGCCTGCCCTTCCTAAGGGCTATGACGGGTCCATCAACTGCATTGTGTTCCTGTAGCTCTACATCACCTCTATCGAAGCTGCAGGAGGGGTCGACAAGGTCATGGCCAACTGGTTCTCCCACGCGCTTAGGAATTCCCCGTTGTGATCGCTCCTCAACCTGCCTGAAGACTCCGTCGGCTCGTGTGAGGAGCTCTGCAACCAAATCGTCGCCAACTTCAAGGGCACATATGAGCGTGCGCTCACCCACAATGACTTGTGTGTTGTGGTGCAGAGGAAAGATGACACCCTCTGCAAGTACATCCAGGGCTTTCGACAAGTGCGTACACAGATCCCCAACATCCCCAACACTCAAGTCATCGCCGCCTTCAGAGAGGGCGTCACAAACTGCAGGATGCTCGAGAAGCTGGGCATTCACGACAAGCTCACCTCTGTGGTAAAGCTGTTCGACCTCGCTGACAAGTGCGCCAAGGCCGAAGAGGGACTCCTCTTCGTCAAGATGAGCCAGGCTGAGGGATCCAATAGTCACAAGAAGCCGGAAGAACAAGGAGGACAACCATCAGTTCTGCATCTACCACAACAGGCGCCGCCACACTATAGAGAATTGCTTCGACCTCAAGAGGCTGAGAAGGGAGCGCGAGCAAGAAAAGGGCTACGACGGCCGCGGCCGAGGCCGCGGCTACCACGTAGCCGGACGCCAAGGCGCCTACAGAGGCCGCTAGGCACTCAAGCCAACGCCGTCGGGGAGAACAATAACCTACCCGACGAGGAAGCTGGAGGCTACCAGGCCCCAAGGGGGGCTATGGCCTGCATCCTCGGAGGAGCTCAGGCACCCAAGTCTCTATTCCGGCACCCTGCCGGGACTAGGAATTGCCCCCAGAGCCATCTCCATCGACTCCACCACCATCTCCATCGCCGTTGCTGACTCCTACAATGAGGATTGAGTAGTTCTCAACCGGGGTTGCAGGATCTACAATGGCTATATGTGGTTTATCTCTCTCTCCCGTGATGTGATCTTTTATGTGATCATGAGCTTTGTAATTTAGTTGAATATGTGATGCTACTCTTTATCTATTATGCACTCTAGAGGTTACTTTAATATGAACTCCGGGGTTATTCACGGTTGTAATGGTGACAATGTGTGCACCGTGTAAGATTCCTTTATGACATTGTTGGTGTTAGTTTACTCTGACTTTGGGGGTGCTCTTGTAGCCCTTCACAACGAATGGTGTTTGTTATCCAACATGAGAGTGTTCCAGAGTAGTGTTTATTTACTTAAGTTTGATGTCATTGTTGAGAATGTTCACTGGTGAAAGTAGGATCCATAGGCCTTGTTTCTAAGCATTGAAAAACCATTTTCAACAAGTTCTTCTAGATGTTTCCTTGCTGCCATTATTATTACAGATTGCAATTACTACTTATAATCATCCATATTACTCGTATTTCACTATCCCTTCACATAACTAGTGCACCTATACATCTGACAAGTGTATTGGGTGTCTTGGGGACACAAGAGACTTCTCGTATCTTAATTGCAGGGTTGCTTAAGAGGAATATCTTTGACCTCTACCTCCCTGAGTTCGATAAACAATGGGTGATTCACTTAAGGGAAACTTGCTGCTGTTCTACAAACCTCTGTTCTTGGAGGCTCAACACTGTCTACGAGAATAGAAGCGTGCGTAGACATCAAGTATCTTTCAGTTACGCGAATGAACAAATCCCACTCTTGATCCATATGTCTTAACATACTCTTTCGAGATATACAAGATACACCTATATAGTCACCCATTTATGAACAGACGATTGATGCACTTAGAGTATCTTACAGAGTAGCAATAAATATGATCTCACGGTCTGAGGAATGATCTATCATATTACTTTCCTATTGCAAATGATGAACATCATAATACGATCCTATTGCAATACTTTGATGCGTATGTCCATCACCTTATTCTACCAATAAGATGACCTCATTGTCAACCGACGTCATTGTCAATGATCGGGAAATCTCGGTCAACAATTGCCAAATGAATTAGTTTATATAGAGGCTTACTAGGGACTCTTGTTTGTCTATGTATCACACTTGTATTTACAATTCCGATTAATACAGTTATAGCATGAAACAAAAACATATTATAAACTTATGAGATAATGCGATAAATACTATATATATATTTGCCCCTAGGGCATATCTTCTTCATGAGGCGCGTCTGCAACCTTCGACCAGCCTCCGCGCAATGACAGACACCCGCGCGATACGCGCCAACATGCGCGTAGCTGGAGGGGCTCAGACCGAGCCCGACACTGCCACCGCTCGCGGTCGCCGTGGGCGCCCTCGCACAAGGGAGCGCGCCAACACCGTCCCGCATGTGGAGGAGCCTAGGAGCGAGGAGCACCACGGTGGTAACCTCCGCAACAACGAGGACTTCATTGAGCACCACGAGGAAAGCTGAGTCCTCGCACCCGTCTAGGCGTCCAGAGCCCGGTCCACACACCGCGTTGCTCATGGCGTAGGAGCTTCTCCGCTACCGACCCAATCCGGAGGCCCACGGCCAATGGCTCGACCGTGTCCACCACCTCGTCGGCATCGCGATGACGCGCCCCGCTCCGTCGCGGTCGCCGGTTCGCCACTCTGCCCGCACAGGAACGGCCGCACCGGACGCGCCTCCGCTGCCACCACCTCTGGCCACGGCACACAGGGATGTCTCCCACGCGTCCTTGCCGCACGACAACCAAATCGTGCAGCGCACCGCGCCTGACGCGCGAGTGGGATGGAGCGCCCGTCAGACCTCCAGAACCGCATGGCTCTCCAGGGCGGAACCGCCATGTACGCCACCGGCGGCATGGCCTTCACCTGCGCTATGCACCGCGTGGTCTGGCCATAGAAGTTCATGCCTGCCCTTCCTAAGGGCTATGACGGGTCCATCAACCGCATTGTGTTCCTGTAGCTCTACATCACCTCTATCGAAGCTGCAGGAGGGGTCGACAAGGTCATGGCCAACTGGTTCTCCCACGAGCTTAGGAATTCCCCGTCGTCACGGCTCCTCAACATGCCTGAAGACTACGTCGGCTCGTGGGAGGAGCCCTGCAAGCAAATCATCGCCAACTTCAAGGGCACATATGAGCGTGCGCTCACCCACAACGACTTGTGTGCTGTGGTGCAGAGGAAAGATGAGACCCTCTACAAGTACATCCAGGGCTTTAGACAAGTGTGTACACAGATCCCCAACATCCCCAACACTCAAGTCATCGCCGCCTTCAGAGAGGGCGTCACAAACTGCAGGATGCTCGAGAAGCTGGGCATTCACGACAAGCTCACCTCTGTGGTAAAGCTGTTCGACCTCGCTGACAAGTGCGCCAAGGCTGAAGAGGGACTCCTCTTCGTCAAGATGAGCCAGGCTAAGGGATCCAATAGTCACAAGAATCCGGAAGAACAAGGAGGACAACCGTCAGTTCTGCATCTACCACAACAGGCGCCGCCACGCTATAGAGAATTGCTTCGACCTCAAGAAGCGGAGCAGGGAGCGCGAGCAAGAAGAGGGCAACGACGGCCGCGGCCGAGGCCGCTGCTACCACGGAGCCGGACGCCAAGGCGCCTACAGAGGCCGCCAGACACTCAATCCAACGCCGTCGAGGAGAACAATAACCTACCAGACGAGGAAGCTGGAGGCTACCAGGCCCCAAGGGGGGCTATGGCCTGCATCCTCGACGGAGCTCAGGCACCCAAGTCTAAAAACTAGTTCAAGCAGTTCAGATGCGTGCTCAACACCGTGTTCCGAAGCAGCGAGACCTCCAGGCCCCTCAAGTGGTCTCAGTTGTCGGCCCAGTGTGGACTAGGGTGTGCAGAGCCCACTCTCCATAGCCCTCGCACGCGACAAACCCGACGAAACGACTAAGGACCAAGCCACCGCTTGGAGACACTCTCGAGAGGCAACTCCTCTCGAGGGCCTGAAGAGGAAGCGAGGGCCTGAAGAGGACCCCCACGCTCAGGAGACTCCACAAGGCTCCACCCGCTTTGAGAGGAGTCAACGCAAATCCCTCCACAAGCCCACCAAGGACATGTGGAGACACTTCCGGGCTAAGCAACTGCCTTAGGGCGCACATGACCTTTACAGTAGCCGCAGAGTGAGGCGCGCGTCTGCAAACCGTGACGCGGGCGTCGTAGTTGCCATTCTGGATATTAAAGGAGTCAAGAAAGGTGCGCCACCAGAGCCGGACTACGAAACCTTTCTCTTTGGTGATAAAGCGGTTGTACGGCGCAAAGCTCCAAAAATATCGTCATTGTGGGCTCCGCCACGATCGTTGCAGCGCCTGCTGGCCGTTTTGCATGGACTACGGATTGTCGGCCACCAAGGCTGCCTTTTGCACGGATGGACCGAGTCCATGAACTATTCCGCGGCGGTGAACTCGACTCCTTCGCGCCATTGACATGTGGGAACCCATCAACTACATAAAATGCAAGGATGAGGGCCGGGGCGCCTATAAAAGGAGCAGGAGCACCTCCGTAGCAAGGGATCAATCTCTGAAGCCTTGGAACCCAAGCCAAGAGCAAAGGATAGCCAACTAGCTCGAGGAGGAAGAAGACCATAGCTTCCCTCTTCAAGCACCACACTGCCTATAGAGAGCCCTCGGCAAGCTCACTGTATTGTAACCTCTGCAGTGCAGTACAGACAAGCAGGAGTAGCGGTGTTACCTCCAGAGGGCCGTGAACCTAGGTACGGGTTGGTGTCCAACTTTGTTGTGTTGTTCCTCTTCAGGCTCGACGAGCACCATCGTCGTGCCTCTCGAGGGTTGTTTGACCTCCGTGTTCAGTCCACCTTCGAACTATCTCTTCAGGGTGTGACTATCCCTATTCCGTGGGAGTCACTCTCCGACATTTGGCGCAGCAGGTAGGGGATTGAGGTGCGTCAACAACCTTCGAGCCGCTTCCGCGACATGACGGACAACCGCGCCACTCGCGCCGCCCGCGCCAACAAGCGCGCGACAGGAGGAACTCGCACCGCGCCCGGCGCGACCACCACCCAAGCTCGTCGAGGTCGTCTCCACCGGGACAAGCGCGCCAACGCCGGCCCGCACATGGAGGAGCCCGAGAGCGAGGCCGAGCGTGACGGGGAGGAGCACCCCGAGCAGCAAGAGGGCGCAGAGTCCTCACACCCGACGGAACGTCCGAGCGGGTCCTCCCAAGGACGCGCAGAGCCCTGCCCGCACACCGCTCTTCTCAGGGCGCAAGAACTTCTCCGCTATCAGCCTAACTCATAGGCCCACGACCAGTGGCTCGAACGCCTCCATCACCTCGTCGGCATTGCCACAACGCGCCCTGTTCCGTCGCGGTCGATTGTGCACCGCTCTATCGCGGGAACGGCTGCGCCTGACGTGCCTCCGCCTCCTCTAGGACCCGCTCCGGCCGCGACGCAGAGTGTTATCTCCCACGCGTCCTCTCCGCGCGACTGCCAAATCATGCAGCGCACCGCGTCGGACGCATGCGTGGGGATGGAGCGCCAGCGAGACCGCCAGAACCGCCTCGTAGAGGAGATTGGCCAGGCGGGCTAGCAGAACCGCGGGGCTCTCTAGAACGGGATCGCCACGTACGCCACGGGCAGCAGGGCGTTCACCCGTGCTCTGCGCCGCGTGGTCTAGCCTCATAAGTTCAGGCAGCCCTCCCCAAGGGCTATGACGGCTCCAGCAACCCCATCGAGTTCCTAAATCTCTACACCACCTCCATCCAGGCTGCAGGAGGAGACGACAAGGTCATGGCTAACTAGTTCTCCCAGGAGCTTCGTGACTCTGCGCTTTCATGGCTCCTGAACCTGCCTGAGGACTCCGTGAGCTCGTGGGAGGAGCTCTGCAAGCAGTTCGTCTCCAACTTCAAAGGCACGTACGAGCGTGCCCTCACCCACAACGACCTGCACTGTGGTGCAGAAGAAGAACGAGACCCCCCGCAAGTACATCCAGCGCTTCAACGAAGTGCGCAACAAGATCCCGAAAATCCCCGACACCCAGGTCATCGCCGCCTTCCGTGAAGGCGTCACGAACTGCAGGATGCTCGAGAAGCTGGGCATCCACGACAAGCTCACCTATGTGGTGAAACTGTTCGACTTGGCTGACAAGTGCGCCAAGGCTGAAAAGGGACTCCTCTTCGTCAAGACGAGCTCGCGAGGGGACGACAATGCTGAGGGGTCCAAGAGCCACAAGAAGAAGGAGGAGCCCAATCACAAGGCCAACGCAGTCCTCACGGCAGAACCAAACGCTAAGGGCTCCCGCAAGGACTCCCCAGAGCCTGGCGAGAAGAAGGAGGACAACCGTCCATTCTGCGTCTACCACAAGAGACGCGGCCACTCTAGATAGACCTGTTTCGACCTCAAGAGGATGTGCAAGGAGCGCGGGTAGGAAAAGGGCTATTGCTATTGCTTGCATCCTCGGCAGGGCACAGGCGCCCAAGTCGAAAAATTAGTTCAAACAGTTCGCCCGCGAGCTCAACGCCGCACTCCCCAGCGTCGAGACCTCCAGGCCCCTCAAGTGGTCGCAGTACACCATCGCCATCAACGCTCAAGACCACCCGAAGTCCACCAAGACTGTTGGAAACCTCCCGCTGGTCTGCAATCCCACCATCAACAACATCGCCGTCTCCAAGACGCTCCTCGATGGGGGTGCAGACATGAACGTCATCTCTGTCTAGACATTAGAGACGCTTCAAGTACCCTACGAGTGGCTCATGCCCTCCAGGCCCTTCACGCGAGTCACCAGTGGCTCAATCGAGCCTCTGGGCCAGGTCCGCCTCGCGGTCACCCTTCAGCACAAAGAAGAACTACCGCACCGAGCTCATCGACTTTGACGTCGCACACATCGGCTTGCCGTACAATGCCATCCTCGGCTACCCCGCCCTCGCGAAGTTCATGGCAGTCACGCACCATGCCTACAACATGGTCAAGATCCCTAGCAGCACTGGCACCATCGCTTTCCATTGGCGCTGCTCTACCTGAAGAAGGTCTCTTGAGCTCCATCGGCTCAGGGGCTGAGGGCTCTGGGCTCGCGTCACCATTGGCGCTGCTCTACCTCCCAAATAGTAAAGCACGCTCGTCGCCTTCCTCCGGGAAAACTCTAACATGTTCGCATGGACCGCGTCAGACATGTCCGGTGTACCGAGGGAGGTGATTGAGCCCCACTTAGCCGTGTGTCCAAACGCACGCCCCGTCAAGCAAACGGAAAGAAAGCAAGCCCCCAGGAAGCAAGCGTTCATCGTCAAGGAAGTCGAGAAGCTCAAAGCGGCAAATGTTGTCCGCTAAGTCGCGCACCCCAGTTGGCTCTCCGACAGCATGGTTGTCCCAAAGCTCGCCGGAGGAGGCCGTCTCTACATCGACTACACCGATGTCAACAAGGCCTGCCCCAAGGACCCATACCCCATGCCAAGGATCTACCAGATCGTCGACTCCACTGCAGGCTGCGACCTCCTCTGTTTCCTTGACGCATTCTATTGTTATTACCAGATCAAGATGGCTAAAGAGGACAATGAGAAGACAGCATTCCTCACCCCTTGTGGTGTGTAATGCTATGTATGCATGCCATTCGGCCTGAAGAACGCTGGCGCCACCTTCGAGAGGCTCATGAGGATAGCTCTTGGCGATCAAATGGGTAGAAATGCAGAGGCCTATGTCGACGACATCGTCATCAGGTCTCGAGAGGTGTCAAACGACATCGTCGTCAAGTCTCGAGAGGGAGACACCATCCTGAGGGACCTCGAGGAGACCTTTGCCAGCCTGCGCAAGGTGAACATGAAGCTGAACCCCGCCAAGTGCGTCTTTGGAGTGCCTGCAGGCAAACTGCTCGGATTCCTCGTGTCCCACCGTGGCATAGAGGCAAACCCTGACAAGATTAAGGCTATAGAGGAAATGCAGCCTCCTCGCCAGCTCAAAGACATGCAGCGCCTGGCAGGCTGTATAGCCAGCTTGGGCCGCTTCATCTCCAAGTTCGGCGAGAGAGCCCTGAAGAGGTACTTGGCCAGCCCACTAGTCATGGTTGCCCCTAGGACAGGCAAACATCTGAAGCTGTATCTCTCAGCTACTCCTCAGACCGCCAGCGCCGTCCTGGTGGTAGAAAGAGAAGAGCTAGTCCTCCCCAAGAAGAGTGCCACTAGTCCAAGTCCAAAGCCGCCAGACGAAGAGCTTGGCAAAGGGACAGACTCCGCAAACCCACCGCCAGGCCCAAAGCCACAAGACGAGTCTGCCCCAGTCACCCCTGACTAGCCTCCGCAAGGCGATCCCGCCAAGCCTGAAGAGCCTCCACATGCATATCTCCTACGGGGCCCTGAAGAGCCTCCTAGACAGCGAATGCTGCGCCTAAGCTGACAACCCTTGTCGAGCACCCCGTCTACCTTGTCAGTACAGTACTGCGGGATGCTCGGGAACGGTATACAATGCAACAGAAGCTCCTCATTGCGCTCCTCGTCGCCTCAAGGAAGCTCCGACACTACTTCCAGGGCAATTCCATCACGGTGGTCACCTTATTTCCACTGGAGCAGATCCTGCGCAAACCTAACGCCACAGATCGTGTCGCGGGATAGAACATAGGGCTACAGCCATTCAAATTGCACTTTGATACCACAAGGGTCATCAAAGGAAGAGCGCTTGCAGACTTTGTCGCCAAATGGACTGACCCAACCCCTGAAGAGCCTCGTGGAGAAGAGCCAGACCCCTGGAGAGAAGATGCCTAGCCACTGGACCATGAAATTCGATGGAGCCTTCTCCTGCCGCAATGGTGGAGCTGGCGTCGTCTTGATCTTACCTAAGGGTGACAAGCTATACTACGTGGTCCATCTGTGCTTTGCAATCGACAAGATCTCCAACAATACCGCTGAGTACGAGGGACTCCTCGCCAGCCTACGGGCCGCCATTGCCCTAGGTGTCAAGCACCAGCTCATCACGGGCGATTCCCAACTGCTGGTCAACTTCTCTAACAAAAGCTATAAGCCTAAGGACGACCACATGGCCGCATACCTTGAAGAGGTCCGCAAGCTTGAGAAGCACTTCAGGGGCATGGAGCTCATGCACATACCGAGCAAGGAAAATCAAGAGGCTGACGACATCGTCAAGCGCGCTTCAAAAAGGAAAGCTCAGCAGGCAGACGTCTTGGAAGAGAGACTCGGCAAGGAATCCATAAAGCAGCCCCAAGAGGCCATATCCGCAAGCACAGACGAAGCGCTCCCACCACCTCCTGCAACTGGGCTCCCGATTGTGGCCCCCACACAGGGGAGCGCCTGTTGCTCACTTCAGCGCATCAAGAAACAGGCTGGATCGACGAGCTCAAGGACTACCTCGCTACGGGAATCCTCCCCGAGAAAGATATCAAAGCAGAGCGAATCGCTCGACAAGCGAAATCCTACTACATCCTCGAGGGAGACCACTACCGCAAACGCCCAAACGGCATCGCGCTCAAATGTGTCCCTCCTGAAGAAGTAAGAAGGTTGATCAAGGACATCCACAACGGGGAGTGTGGCCACCACTCGTGCGCCCGCACCCTCGCAGGCAAAGTCTTCAGGAGCGGCTTCTAGTGGCCACAAGCACTTCAAGATGTAGTAGACATCGTCCAAGCGTGGGAGGCCTGCCAGTTCCACGCTAAGCAAATCCATCAGCCCGCACTTGGACTACAGACCATCCCGCTCTTCTGGACGTCCGCGGTCTGGGGGGTGGATATATTGGAACCATTCCCAACAGTGTAAGGGGGCTACTGATACCTCTTCATGGTCATCGACAAGTTCACCAAGTGGCCCGAGGTCGAAGCGACATGCGCCATCCCAGCAGGCGCGGAGGTGAAGTTCATCAGAGGCCTGGTCTGCCGCTTCGGAGTGCCTAATCGCATAATAACCGACAACGGCTCACACTTAACCAGCGACATCTTCAGGGCTTACTGCAAAAAACTGGGCAACAAGCTCTGTCGGGGGGCTGCCCCCCGGGTAGGGGCAGATCCCGGAATAACTCAGTAATATGCCAACAGTACTTGACCTTTGGCGAGAGCAAGGGACACCCCCTGGTGTGCTGAAGGGGCGGCTTGACCCATGAGCGCCGGAAGAGTCCAAAGTGCCACCTGGCAGGCGCAAGGGTCGGCTCTAACACCTATAAATAGACACCCCGAGCCTTCACAATGGCAGCAAAAGCATCAGCGGATGGTTCCTCTCAGAACTAGCTTCTCGAAGATGTCTTTGCTGGTAGGCTAAGACATCTTCGGGAGGCTAGGCCTAGAGATACGCATCCACGGGCGAACTCGGACACCTCCGGAAAGGATCTCGGATCTTAGGCTCCGAGGAGACTCCCGGAGGGAGGTATATTCGGTTTTGCCGGATAGATAATCCGGGTAAGCGCTAACAGGAACGTCTATCTCGGTCTCGATCTTATGCAGGAAAGGCTCGCGGGGGCGAGCATGGAGGTAGCCGGCATGAGGGATCCCGGTTGACCGTCAACGGTCTGTAGCAGGCTTTCCCGCCTGATGCGGGGGGAAGTACCTTTCCGTCTAACACGGAAGCATGGTCACCTCCCGCCTGACACGGAAGCATGGTCACCTCCCGCCTGACACGGGAGCGCGTCAGCCGGTACAACAACGGTACAACAAGACACGACATGCCTAGCCCGGCAATCCGGAAAAGGCTATCCGGGATGGGCAAAGACATGTCCTGTCTCTGACAGGGAGACAATTATGATCCAGGACGGCGCCTGCTGTCCTTGCCGAGATGATGACGAAGGGGTTACGCCGGATAGCGCGGCGACTAGGTCGCACTAGCCGGTGACGACGTGCCGGTTAGGCCTGTCCGGTGGGGCCAAGCCGGTTTAGGGTTTCCGGCCCTCGTGGCCGAAACCCTATAAAAGGCTCCATAGCTGCTTCTGTGAGGGGAGGACCAACTTGGGAGCCAAATGTGGGGACCCCGGACTAACTGTCCGAAATACCCGATTATGCTTAACGCAACGATCCCGTGATCAGTCTGTCGTTGCACATAATCCGAATTGAATACCAAAGTTTACATCCATTACAATACCGAATTAAAGTCTTACATAAAATGGTCATCTAGACCAAGTCTTACATAGGTGCCTTCAAGGGCCAAACCAAAACAATCAACATAAGCAGCGGAACTTTAACGTAGTAGCCATCCAATAGCTAGCGCAGACCCGACAGGCAGTCGACTTTGGGAAGATCCTTAGTTAGCATAGATGTCGCCATACTCCTCCTGGGTGTAGTACTCCTCCATGTCTGGCTACGACAATAGCCAGAAGCAAACTAGTATGAGTACATTTGAATGTACTCGCAAACTACTCCAACATGAGTGCTCTAGTTCCATTTTTAGTTTCTCACTTTTATTTATTTAAAACATCTCTGTATCTTTGTTGAAGAAGATAAGGAAATTATGACTACTAGATATCTCAATTTTATTAGTTTTATTCCAAAACTCCTCCTTTTTCCGATCATAAACCATTATGGCAATATCTTTCCAACTACCTCATACCGATCCGTTGGTATAGGTGTATGGAACATTCTCCATTTCATTTTCTTTTTAAGACTCAAATCTTTTCCAAAACTTGCACATGGTCTAAGTAGGGTCTTCAACTGTCCATATCCGAGGACTCGGCTATTCGAATAGTTTAATTACCCTCTGCAGAGGTAGCACGCTTTTCCCACACTCATCCGATAACTCATCGTGTCAGCCACGCTTCGCCATACCCTTGGTATGCGAAGTTGAGTCACCGACCCTAGTCTTTCCTTTGCTCATGCTAGTATAGGATCCTGCCCCTATGAACCATTCCATCTACACCTAGTCTAGTTTCCCGTCGGAAACCCTAAGTGTGAGGACTCATAGGCTTTATCTGGCGGTGTATACGGACATCCTTCTATCCTCCTCCTTATCTATTCATAGATTTTTGAGCGAGGACCCAGGTCAGGGTTAGGTCACCAAACCACTCCCTCATGCATAACAGAGTCATCTCTGTTGATGCAGTGTCCCATACTAATACGAGCAAACTATGTGACTAAGCCCTTTCCCATATGTGGGTAAATGTGGTCGCACAGAGTATCGGTTGCTTGACTGAGTACTAGGACACAATGTGCTTTTCCAAAACCATCTTTCTCCATTTCCTTATTTCAACACACCATCTTGGTGCTATATATTCACACAAGTTTTCAAAGGAGTTTTGAATAAACAACATTGTTTTTTCCATCCTATAGTTTTAGTATCTACTTCTATATAGGGTGGCAAAATCATCTCTATATATTTTTGAAAAAGGGTTTTTTTGTAAACCTTTGCGTTTGAAAATGATTTGTAAATCTAGATGCATAAGTTAGGTGCAAGCTCAGAGAGTAGCTTGCCTTGCTCGGCAAAGTGATCTTGGTCTTGGTCTTCAGGTTCAGCAAATCCCTCCTCCTCGATATATCCGGCAACGTTCTCTTCTAATACACAATCAATCAAATACAAACAATCACTAGCCTATTCAATCAATCATCATAGCAATACACTCTTAGAGGTTTTTAATTCACCATTTCACATACCAAACAATATCATGTGGTTTCCATTTAATTGAATTAACATTATTCCATTGTATTTTAATTATGGCAGAAACTTGTTGCATATGTTTAATTGCATGGCTTGAGCTCTGTTTGTCACAAAAATACAAACCAAAATTCTACAGAAAGCTAATGATGTGTAGAAGATGACACAGTTGGATTTGGGTCATTTGGAATTACCAAACTACCTACACACTGTTTTGAATCCAGAAACCAATTAATAGGGTTTTGGATATTATTTAAATTATATTCATCTAAAAATTAAACCATTTTAGGGGTGATTAACCATGGTTAAATGTGATCTAATAAAATTAGTCTCAACTAATTTGGATTATCAGAGTATCAGAAACAAACAAGTTTAGAATTTAAACATGCTACTGTAATTTGAATATTGTATTTTTATTATACATCCAAATGGGGTGAAACTAGTTTAGTTGGATAGACAATTTCATAAGCTTTCCAGAACAGTTGGATTTGCTAAATTTGGAGTTGTGAATCTAAAGTTATGGAATTTCTAAGTTGGGTTTAATACTGGTTTTTAAATAAAGTTTAAATTCGAATTTTAAATCCAGAACGGATAATGTTGAAGAACCTGACAGAGGGGACCCACTGGTCAGCGACTCAGCGAGCGCGCGCGCGGTTTATTTAAACCTGACGCGTGGGACCCGCATGTCAGGGTTTTAATAATAAAAACGAATCGGTAAGTTACCGCACGATCCTAATCTAACGGCTGAGATCGAGCGCGTCGGCGACGACCTAAATCGGGCGGCGCCGCGACTCCGGCGACGGCGAGGAGGACGGAGCGCTCACCACGGGGCTCGGGAGGACGCGGCGATGGTGCAGGACGACGGCGGCGAGGTGGGGAAGCTCCTGGGCGCGAGGACGAGGCTCGGGGACTCCCCTAGGGGCGACGGCGTCGAGCTCCTTCTTCCGCGGCGGGGCTCGGACTCCGGCGAGCGATTCCTGGCGATTCTGAGCACGGGGCAGAGGGAAAAAGGCGGCGGGTGAGTGCGGGCACAAAGGGGAAGGGCTGAGGGCAGAGAGAAGGGAAGGGGGAGAGGCAGCACGGCCGTGCCGTGGTCGTCGTCTACCTCGGGCACGGCGAGCTCGAGGAGACCCACGGTGGCCAGAGGCTCGGCGGTGACTGCGTCGCCCTCCAGGCGGTGCTCGAGAGGTGGTGTGAGAGGGGAGGGGTGGCGGTGCAGTGCGGAGAAGTGCAGGGCACGGGCGGCTTTTATAGCGGCCGGGCGGCGCACGGTGGGCGCGGTGCAGGGGCGCCCGTGGCCGGGCTAGGCCGCCGTAGGCCGGTGGAGGGGCGTGGCTGGGTTGCGGGCTGCTCGGGGGACCAGGCGGGCAAGGCGGGGCGGCGTGGCGCGCTCGGGTGCGTGCGGGTGCTCGGCCCTGCCGTGGGCGTGCTTGGGCGGCGCACGGCGTGCACGTCCTGGCGCGGCCGCGGCGTGCACGGGCCGGTGCTGGTGTGCGCTGCGGGCTCGCGAGGGGACAGAGAGGCGAGGAAGAGAAGGGGGGGCCAGGCACGGGAGAGCGCGGCGTTGCCACCTCGGATGCCCGGCGCGACAGCGCGACGTGCGCGCGGCCGTGGCTGTCGCCGGCGTCCAGACGGCGACTCCGGCCACCATTTTGCCTCCCCCGGCGTGCAGTGAGGTCGCAGAGAAGAGAGGAGGGCAGGGCTGGCCTCAATTCGACAAATAAACCTCACATTCCTCGGATTGATCCACGAGTTGCTCGGATTGGGAAGAACAGGGTGGGTGAACACCAAGTGTTTGATGAATTGCTTGAACCAAAACAGAGAGCACTTTGCTATTTAATTTTTTCCAATTTCTCTTTATTCTTTTGAGCCCAAACTTAGGATCTAGGCTCTCTGTATTATTGGTAAGTGTTACAAAATTTCTTTGAAATATTCTGAAATATTTCAACCATGAATTTCTAATTTGGATTTGAAGTTTTGAATTTGAATTTTTGAAAGGGAATAGTTTGTGAAATTATCTAGGAGTGTCAATAATATTACTTCATTGATTTTGGTGAGCCAATAAATTTATATAGCTTAATTTGGAAACATAATGTGACATTTGTCACATGGTGTGTTGTTTTTAGGATTTGTTTTGTTTGTTTTCTTTTCTTTCAATTTCTCATTTAGAACTTGGATTCAACAATATTGCAAACAATGTAACAAGCAACACTCAAGAATTAAATTTACACAACTTTTTATAAGAAAAGTTTTTGTTGGCCCACATTTTTGCATTAATAATTATATTAACATTCTGGGATGTTACAGACTTCCCCCCTTAAAATAAATCTCGTCCCGAGATTTGCTAGGCCTGGGTACTAAAGAGATTGGGAAACTCGCTTCTAAGATAGTCTTCACGTTCCCAAGTTGCTTCATCTTCAGAGTGGTTAGTCCACTGGACTTTGTAGAACTTGATAGCTCGCCTGCGGGTGAGACGAACATCTTCGTCGAGAATCTTGAGGGGCGTCTCACGGTAAGTCAGATCTTGATTCAGGTCGACGGACTGGTGATCGATGTTTTTGAAAACGTCAGGCTGGTCAGGAACTTCAAGACACTTCCGGAGCAAGGAAATGTGAAAAACATCATGGTAATCTTCTAACTCTTTGGGCAACTCCAGTTGATAAGACACTTCTCCTCGACGGGCAAGGATCTTGAAGGGTCCAATATATCTTGGCGCTAACTTTCCTTTGATATGGAAACGTTGCATTCCTTTAAGGGGTGTCACTCGGAGATAGACATAATCTCCGATATTGAAGGTGACATCACGACGCTTGGGATCAGCGTAACTCTTCTGACGGGATTGGGCGGTCTTGAGTCGCTCACGGATAAGCTGGACTTGCTCTTCAGCCTCACGAAGGGTATCTGGTCCAAACAGTTTGCCCTCTCCGGTGTCGGACCAATTCAGGGGTGTACGACACTTCTTGCCGTAAAGGGCTTCAAAAGGGGCCATTTGCAGACTAGACTGGTAACCGTTGTTGTAGGAGAATTCTGCAAATGGAAGACAATCTTCCCATTTGGATCCATAGGCTAGGACACATGCGCGAAGCATGTCCTCTAATATCTGGTTCACTCGTTCAGTTTGGCCATCGGTCTGGGGGTGATATGCTGTGCTAAATGCCAACTTGGTTCCGAGGGCTTCATGCAGGGCTTTCCAGAATCTTGAGGTGAATTGTGTGCCTCTATCTGATACAATCCTCTTAGGCACACCATGCAGGCTTACGATTCTGGAAATATACAGGTCTGCTAACTGACTTCCCCTGTAGGTGGTGTGGACGGGAATAAAATGGGCAACTTTGGTCAGCCTGTCAACGATGACCCATATTGAGTCATGGCCTCGGTTGGATCTTGGAAGTCCGGTAATAAAATCCATTCCAATCTCATCCCACTTCCACTCGGGAATCTTTAAGGGTTGAAGCAATCCAGCGGGTCGCTGATGTTCAGCCTTGACTCGCTGACAAATATCACACTTGGCTACGAAAGCACCAATTTCTCGCTTCATTCCATGCCACCAAAATCTTTCACGAAGGTCTTGGTACATCTTGGTTCCGCCGGGGTGGATTGAGTAAGGGGTCTCGTGGGCTTCCTTTAGGATTAACTCCTTGAGCTCTGAGGTATTGGGGACACAGATACGATCATTGAATCTCAACACTCCTTCTGCATCCTTGGTAAAACCAGGCGCTTTACCGAGAGAAATCTTCTTCTTGATTCCTTCTATGCTCTCATGACCTTTCTGGGCCTCCTTGATCTGATCTATCAGAGTTGGAGCTATCTCTAAATGGGCGAGATAACCGTGACTAACAAGCTCTAGTCCAAAATCTCTGAACTCCTTAAACAGGGCTGGCTGCTCTGCTTGGATCATGGCATTCAGGGTGCAGGGTTTGCGACTAAGGGCATCGGCAACTACATTAGCCTTTCCAGGGTGATAATTGATGCCGATATCATAATCCTTGATTAATTCCATCCACCTTCTCTGTCGCAAATTTAACTCCCTCTGTGTGAAGATATACTTCAAGCTCTTATGATCCGTATAAATCTCACAGCGATGCCCCGCCAGATAGGAGCGCCACGTCTTCAAAGCAAGAACGACAGCAGCTAACTCCAGGTCATGGGTTGGGTAGTTCTCTTCATGTGGTCGCAACTGCCGTGACAGATACGACACCACCTTGCCTTCTTGCATCAGAACACATCCCAATCCTAGACGTGATGCATCGCAATACACGTCGAAACTCTTGGTGACGTCTGGCATAATTAGGACAGGGGTTGAGGTCAATCTCTTCTTTAATTCCTGGAAACTCTCTTCACATTTCTGAGTCCATTCAAATTTCTTGTCCTTTTTCAGCAGTTGGGTAAGGGGTTTGGCTATACTGGAGAATCCCTCAACGAACTTGCGGTAGTATCCCGCTAGTCCGAGAAAACTTCGGATTTCCGTCACACTAGTTGGGGCTTTCCAGTCCACAATGGCTTGGATCTTCTCTGGGTCAACAGAAATTCCTCCCGCAGACACAACATGTCCGAGAAATGAGACTTCACTAAGCCAAAACTCACACTTGCTGAACTTGGCATACAACTGATGCTCTCGGAGGGTTGCTAAAACTAGACGCAGGTGTTCAGCATGCTCTTCTTCAGTTTTGGAGTAAATAAGGATGTCATCAAGGAAAACTACAACGAACTTGTCAAGATACTCCATGAAGATCTTGTTCATGAGATTCATAAAATAGGCTGGGGCATTGGTCAGGCCAAAGGACATTACGGTGTACTCAAATAAACCGTAACGGGTTGTGAAGGCAGTCTTGGGAATGTCTGTCTCTCGGATTCTTAACTGATGATACCCTGACCGAAGATCGATCTTGGAAAAGACTCGGGCTCCGTTCATTTGATCGAACAGATCCTCGATCTTTGGGAGAGGGTACTTGTTCTTGATGGTCACATCATTTAACCTGCGATAATCCACACACAGGCGTGTGGTACCATCTCTCTTATCCACAAAGATAATGGGTGATCCCCAGGGTGAAGCACTGGGGCGAATAAGCCCTTTGCTGAGCATATCTGCTAACTGCTTCTTCAACTCAACCAGTTCTTCTGGATTCATCCGATAAGGCCTTTGGGATATGGGGGCTGTCCCGGGGATAAGTTCAATGATGAACTCAATATCCCGATCCGGTGGCATACCAGGCAATTCTTCAGGAAAGACATCTTTGAACAGGTGAACAACACGGATCTCATCTAGGGCTGGTCGAGCTATGCTCTCATGGCATCCTGGTTGGGGTCGACTGGTTTCTGACACATACTCCACTTCTACTCCTTTGTCGGTGGTGAGGGCTACAGCTCTTCTGGCGCAGTCAATTCTACCATGGTACTTGGCTAACCAATTCATACCCAGTATGACATCTATTCCTTGGGTTCCTAGGATGATTAAGTCAACTAGGAACTTTTCCCTTTTGATCTCAAGGGAAACGTCCGGGCAAAATGACTTGGTATCTATGGTGGATTCTGGGATTTGGATGACCATGGGTCTGGGTAAGAGGCTTCCGACTAAACCTCCCTTAGCAACAAATTCTTGGGTAACAAAAGAATGAGTAGCACCAGAATCAAACAGAACAGTTGCAGGTACTGAGTTGACAAGGAACGTACCCATCACAACATCTGGTGCCTCCATGGCCTCTTCAGCATTGATGTGGTGCAGGCGTCCCTTGGCAACAGCCACATTTCCGCGAGGTGCGGGGTTCTTGCCATTTCCATTGTGGCCTTGGCCATTGTTTGGCGCCGGTGCATTGGGGCGTGGACCATTCTTCTTAGGATTGGGGCATGCCTTGGAGTAGTGACCCTTGGTGCCACAATTGAAACAGACCACATTGGCATTGAGGTTGGGGTTGCTAGTGTTCCCTCCGGGACGGGTGTTGTCATTGGGACGGCTGAACTTGTTTGGGGTGTATGGGGGCTTAGGGTAACTGGGGTGCGAAGTTGGTGGTGGTCTATATGCTGGCTTGGAGTTTGGTGGGTGGGTGCGAGGTTTCTGACTGCTCGAACTTTCCTGGGCAATCATCCTCCTCTTACGACCCTCAAACATGGATTTGCGCTTGGTCTCCAACTGTATGGCCTTGTCCACAAGTGATTCCAAATCAGCAAAGTCATGGATAACCAAGGCGCATTGTAGTTCATCATGAAGTCCGTTCATGAAACGCTCCATCTTTCTTCCCTCGGTGTCGACATCATCAGGAGCATACCGAGACAAGTCAGTGAACTCATCGAGGTATCCGACCACATCCTTACTTCCCTGCCGCAACCTGCGGAATTCATCCTTCTTCCGCTCAATGAGTCCGCGGGGAATGTGCTTCTTGCGGAACTTCTCCTGGAAATCATCCCAGCTGATAGCATAACCAGCTTGCTGTAGAGCCTTGGTAGCTTCCCACCAAGACCGTGCTGGTCCTGCCAGATAGTGGGTCGCATACAGCACTTTCTCAGGTTCTCCCACGGCTGCAACTATCAGGTTGTTGTTAATGGTGCGAAGCCAGTCATCGGCCTCAAGTGGGTGAAGTCCCTTGGAAAAGGTGGGTGGGTTGGTCTTCTGGAAGTCACTCAAAGTGGATCGCTGATTTCCTCCACCATTGCCATTGCCGTTGTGGTGGTTGTTGTTGTTGTTGTTGTGTGCGGCAGCGATCTGCTGCAGGGCAGCGATATGAGCTTGACGCTCTGCCCGAGCAGCTTGGCGTTCCTCCATGATAAGCGCAAGAAGTTGGGCGGTGGTTGGGTCCGGTGGGGGTGGTGGTGCTCCTCCATCCATGTTGGTGCGACGAGTTTCCACCATCCTGAAGTACACCGGGAATAAGGGCAAGCGAAAGGGGTTCTGACCAAGGGAAGATGGGTTTTTACGTAGAGGTTGATTTACTAAGGATTATAAGGAAAACTTTTAACACATGTCAACAAGACTAGCACACACTTTCATAGCACAACCATCACATCAAGAGTCCATCCAAATCTAGCTTACAACATTCTCCCTAACTAGTGTACATATAGCCAGTTCCAAAAGAACCACAACTTCGACTCTACTAGCGATAGGGGGTCGACCTAATCCTGCGGTAGAACTCAAGTAACTAGCCTACTGAGGTGGAACCTCAGGCTCTGCCATGTCAGCATCGGACTGGTAGGGTGGCTCCTCTGGATCCTCCTCCTCACCATCCTCATCCTCATCATCCTCATCATCATCGTCCATCTCCTCCAGAAAGTCATCATCGTCACTGAGGAAAGCGTTGTTCTCCTTGCGGAGATCCTCGCCCTCCTCCTCCATCTCGTCAGTACGGAGCTCCAAATCCTCTATCAGCTCATCCTGCTCAGCAACCTTCTTGCGGAGCTTCGCTATGGTCTTCCTCATCTGGGTTCTCTTCTTTAGAAGAGCGGTCTTCTCAGTCTTCAACTGTGCCTCGCTCTCGCGACTCTCCTTGAGCGAGAGACGCTCAAAGTGAGACCGAAGCCTAGCGCACCTCAGATCCTCCTGGGTGCGAAAGAGCATAACCTCCATGTCCAGGATATACTCTCCGAATGTCGGGTGCAGAGGGGACCGAATTGGGTGTCCATTGATGGTGCGCCTCCCATAGAACTGGAAACGAGAGTTTACCAGCTCCGCCTTGTGCTCCTCACAAAGCCGGGATAGCATCCGCTGCATGGAACGACACAGTCCATCGTCCCAGTGGACGTCCATGAGGGTGAAAGAGAGTGCCCTGGATCCGGGGGACTTGATGTTCCCGCGAACAGACCCCTCGATCAACCAGGACAGGTTCCCGTTACCGGGAGCGTCCACCTGGGCTCCCCTGAACTCAGGAGTGGGACGACCTAGCAGCTTGGTCACCTCGAACAAATCCTTCTCGAACATCAACTTGCCGTCCTTCTCCAGCTGAACGAACTCGGTGAAATGGATTGCCATCTATAATTTTTAGTCAAAATTTTAAGTTAGTGAGATGGCAAGTATATCAAATTTTTAAGGGAAGGGAAAATATGTGAGCAGAATTTTAAGTTTATTAAAATGAGGTGTGGCAAGTTTTTATAAGTGTGAGAGAAAACTTAGTAGTTGGTAAGAAGAGAATTTTTGCACAAATGAGAGGATAAGAGATAAGCCATTTTCTTAAACTAAGTTCTTACTTTGTTTTTCTTTGAAACTCAACTTTTGCAATCACTACCTAACGACCATGCTAATCTAAGGCTCCTAAAGTCGAGATGGCTCTGATACCAATTCTGTGGGGACCCCGGACTAACTGTCCGAAATACCCGATTATGCTTAACGCAACGATCCCGTGATCAGTCTGTCGTTGCACATAATCCGAATTGAATACCAAAGTTTACATCCATTACAATACCGAATTAAAGTCTTACATAAAATGGTCATCTAGACCAAGTCTTACATAGGTGCCTTCAAGGGCCAAACCAAAACAATCAACATAAGCAGCGGAACTTTAACGTAGTAGCCATCCAATAGCTAGCGCAGACCCGACAGGCAGTCGACTTTGGGAAGATCCTTAGTTAGCATAGATGTCGCCATACTCCTCCTGGGTGTAGTACTCCTCCATGTCTGGCTACGACAATAGCCAGAAGCAAACTAGTATGAGTACATTTGAATGTACTCGCAAACTACTCCAACATGAGTGCTCTAGTTCCATTTTTAGTTTCTCACTTTTATTTATTTAAAACATCTCTGTATCTTTGTTGAAGAAGATAAGGAAATTATGACTACTAGATATCTCAATTTTATTAGTTTTATTCCAAAACTCCTCCTTTTTCCGATCATAAACCATTATGGCAATATCTTTCCAACTACCTCATACCGATCCGTTGGTATAGGTGTATGGAACATTCTCCATTTCATTTTCTTTTTAAGACTCAAATCTTTTCCAAAACTTGCACATGGTCTAAGTAGGGTCTTCAACTGTCCATATCCGAGGACTCGGCTATTCGAATAGTTTAATTACCCTCTGCAGAGGTAGCACGCTTTTCCCACACTCATCCGATAACTCATCGTGTCAGCCACGCTTCGCCATACCCTTGGTATGCGAAGTTGAGTCACCGACCCTAGTCTTTCCTTTGCTCATGCTAGTATAGGATCCTGCCCCTATGAACCATTCCATCTACACCTAGTCTAGTTTCCCGTCGGAAACCCTAAGTGTGAGGACTCATAGGCTTTATCTGGCGGTGTATACGGACATCCTTCTATCCTCCTCCTTATCTATTCATAGATTTTTGAGCGAGGACCCAGGTCAGGGTTAGGTCACCAAACCACTCCCTCATGCATAACAGAGTCATCTCTGTTGATGCAGTGTCCCATACTAATACGAGCAAACTATGTGACTAAGCCCTTTCCCATATGTGGGTAAATGTGGTCGCACAGAGTATCGGTTGCTTGACTGAGTACTAGGACACAATGTGCTTTTCCAAAACCATCTTTCTCCATTTCCTTATTTCAACACACCATCTTGGTGCTATATATTCACACAAGTTTTCAAAGGAGTTTTGAATAAACAACATTGTTTTTTCCATCCTATAGTTTTAGTATCTACTTCTATATAGGGTGGCAAAATCATCTCTATATATTTTTGAAAAAGGGTTTTTTTGTAAACCTTTGCGTTTGAAAATGATTTGTAAATCTAGATGCATAAGTTAGGTGCAAGCTCAGAGAGTAGCTTGCCTTGCTCGGCAAAGTGATCTTGGTCTTGGTCTTCAGGTTCAGCAAATCCCTCCTCCTCGATATATCCGGCAACGTTCTCTTCTAATACACAATCAATCAAATACAAACAATCACTAGCCTATTCAATCAATCATCATAGCAATACACTCTTAGAGGTTTTTAATTCACCATTTCACATACCAAACAATATCATGTGGTTTCCATTTAATTGAATTAACATTATTCCATTGTATTTTAATTATGGCAGAAACTTGTTGCATATGTTTAATTGCATGGCTTGAGCTCTGTTTGTCACAAAAATACAAACCAAAATTCTACAGAAAGCTAATGATGTGTAGAAGATGACACAGTTGGATTTGGGTCATTTGGAATTACCAAACTACCTACACACTGTTTTGAATCCAGAAACCAATTAATAGGGTTTTGGATATTATTTAAATTATATTCATCTAAAAATTAAACCATTTTAGGGGTGATTAACCATGGTTAAATGTGATCTAATAAAATTAGTCTCAACTAATTTGGATTATCAGAGTATCAGAAACAAACAAGTTTAGAATTTAAACATGCTACTGTAATTTGAATATTGTATTTTTATTATACATCCAAATGGGGTGAAACTAGTTTAGTTGGATAGACAATTTCATAAGCTTTCCAGAACAGTTGGATTTGCTAAATTTGGAGTTGTGAATCTAAAGTTATGGAATTTCTAAGTTGGGTTTAATACTGGTTTTTAAATAAAGTTTAAATTCGAATTTTAAATCCAGAACGGATAATGTTGAAGAACCTGACAGAGGGGACCCACTGGTCAGCGACTCAGCGAGCGCGCGCGCGGTTTATTTAAACCTGACGCGTGGGACCCGCATGTCAGGGTTTTAATAATAAAAACGAATCGGTAAGTTACCGCACGATCCTAATCTAACGGCTGAGATCGAGCGCGTCGGCGACGACCTAAATCGGGCGGCGCCGCGACTCCGGCGACGGCGAGGAGGACGGAGCGCTCACCACGGGGCTCGGGAGGACGCGGCGATGGTGCAGGACGACGGCGGCGAGGTGGGGAAGCTCCTGGGCGCGAGGACGAGGCTCGGGGACTCCCCTAGGGGCGACGGCGTCGAGCTCCTTCTTCCGCGGCGGGGCTCGGACTCCGGCGAGCGATTCCTGGCGATTCTGAGCACGGGGCAGAGGGAAAAAGGCGGCGGGTGAGTGCGGGCACAAAGGGGAAGGGCTGAGGGCAGAGAGAAGGGAAGGGGGAGAGGCAGCACGGCCGTGCCGTGGTCGTCGTCTACCTCGGGCACGGCGAGCTCGAGGAGACCCACGGTGGCCAGAGGCTCGGCGGTGACTGCGTCGCCCTCCAGGCGGTGCTCGAGAGGTGGTGTGAGAGGGGAGGGGTGGCGGTGCAGTGCGGAGAAGTGCAGGGCACGGGCGGCTTTTATAGCGGCCGGGCGGCGCACGGTGGGCGCGGTGCAGGGGCGCCCGTGGCCGGGCTAGGCCGCCGTAGGCCGGTGGAGGGGCGTGGCTGGGTTGCGGGCTGCTCGGGGGACCAGGCGGGCAAGGCGGGGCGGCGTGGCGCGCTCGGGTGCGTGCGGGTGCTCGGCCCTGCCGTGGGCGTGCTTGGGCGGCGCACGGCGTGCACGTCCTGGCGCGGCCGCGGCGTGCACGGGCCGGTGCTGGTGTGCGCTGCGGGCTCGCGAGGGGACAGAGAGGCGAGGAAGAGAAGGGGGGGCCAGGCACGGGAGAGCGCGGCGTTGCCACCTCGGATGCCCGGCGCGACAGCGCGACGTGCGCGCGGCCGTGGCTGTCGCCGGCGTCCAGACGGCGACTCCGGCCACCATTTTGCCTCCCCCGGCGTGCAGTGAGGTCGCAGAGAAGAGAGGAGGGCAGGGCTGGCCTCAATTCGACAAATAAACCTCACATTCCTCGGATTGATCCACGAGTTGCTCGGATTGGGAAGAACAGGGTGGGTGAACACCAAGTGTTTGATGAATTGCTTGAACCAAAACAGAGAGCACTTTGCTATTTAATTTTTTCCAATTTCTCTTTATTCTTTTGAGCCCAAACTTAGGATCTAGGCTCTCTGTATTATTGGTAAGTGTTACAAAATTTCTTTGAAATATTCTGAAATATTTCAACCATGAATTTCTAATTTGGATTTGAAGTTTTGAATTTGAATTTTTGAAAGGGAATAGTTTGTGAAATTATCTAGGAGTGTCAATAATATTACTTCATTGATTTTGGTGAGCCAATAAATTTATATAGCTTAATTTGGAAACATAATGTGACATTTGTCACATGGTGTGTTGTTTTTAGGATTTGTTTTGTTTGTTTTCTTTTCTTTCAATTTCTCATTTAGAACTTGGATTCAACAATATTGCAAACAATGTAACAAGCAACACTCAAGAATTAAATTTACACAACTTTTTATAAGAAAAGTTTTTGTTGGCCCACATTTTTGCATTAATAATTATATTAACATTCTGGGATGTTACACCAAAGCTATAGTTGCATTTACTCCTAGAGTATTCACTTCTTGATACCTTGAGTTCATCTAGTTCTTTTGTGTTCTTCACTTTGAGAGATCTAAGAGCAAGTTGTAGTCCTTATACCACATTTATATAGAGAGGAAAGGCAGGAGTAGGGGTGTTACCTCCTCACGAGGGCCCTGAACCTGGGTACATTGTCTGTGTGTTGAGTGCCTTCGTGCATTTGTTCTTGTTTATTAGATCTTCCTTTTATCGTGATGTTCTTATTTCTTGTTCTTGGGAGATCTCGGTTATACCGGGATCCTCCCCGCGTGGGCTCTTCAGCTCGCTATCCCTCCCCGGATCCACCAACGTCCATCGGCCCCACACATTAGCCATCCTATGGCATCTGCCGTGACACCACCACGACAGTTGGCGCCCACCGCGGGGCTGACAGAGGCGTTGGCTGGTGTACACATCCGGACGGGCTCTCCCGTTCATTTCGACGTTCGGGTTCTCTCTGGCCTGGTCGTAAGGCTAGGGGAGATGGACTTCGTCTGCGACAATGCAGGATGCTTCCGGAACAGACCCTTTCCGGTGAACGGATGTCTCATTGACTTTGGTGGTTTCACCACCTACGTCGCCACCGAAGTTATCTGTAGCTACCCGGACGTGGTCCTGGAAGCTGAGGACCCTCCCATGCTCTGCGCTGCTCGGGGTCTGCGTGCCGGTCGCCCCCCGAGTTCCGTCGCGGTGATGATGGTCGGGGCAACCGAGGAGGAGTACCAGGACGCTGACGGCGATGCCGGGAGCGGCCACATCCGTTTGGCCAAACCTCCTCAAGAAAGAGGTGCGGCCCGGGATGGCGATCCACAGCCTTCCCAGCCACGACGTCGTCCGGATCCCCTCTCGGGCCTGGTGGCCAAGTTGGATGTACCTGTAGCTGCTGAAGCGGATACCCAAGCCACTTCGGCTGATTTGGAGGAGCAGCGGAGGTTGCTACTCACTCAAGCACAGGAGATCGCCGAGATCCGTCGTGAGCTCAATGCTAGCCTCCGGGAGTACAATACAGCTCAAGGATTCCTTAAGATAGACTCCCGGGACAAGCGCATCGCGGATCTGCGCAAGAAAGGGAGAATGGTGAATGACGAGCTGGCAGGTGGAGCCACAACCAGTCACACGGGAAGCCGGATTTCAGCGGGGAAGCCGGTGTACAGCTCACCGGCGAAAACTCTTAGGGCTGCCGAAGCCGCCATGGCCGAGTTGGTAGGGTTATCCGGTGAGGCTCCACGCAAACAACAGGAGCGAGTGAACGAGTTGGTGATCGAGGCCAACCGTCAAAACCAGGCCTTCAAGAAGAAGAACCCCGGGGCAGGATCCCAAGTGCACTCAGCTAGACCCAACAGCCAGAAATCGGACGGAGAGGCCTCTTCCCCGCATCCGAGCAAAAGCAAGAGCAAGAGCAAGAGCCGGAGCCGGAGTCGAGGTTCCGGGAAGAACAAGCAGTTGCAGACCTATGATCCGGCCTTTGCCGATTTCCAGCAAGCCGGACAGCGTAACTCGGGGCAGGCGGGAAGTACCCGTGAGGATGGTAACCTGGGTGTAGGAAACAATAACCCGGTCGGCCGTGGTAATCCACCCCGGAACCCTCCTCATGTTCAGGGAAACCCACAAACGGAGGTCCCCTCTGTTCCACAGCAGGCTGTGATCCCGGCGCAGAACAGGCTCAACGATGGCAACTCGAGACTGCAGCAGCTCGGATATCAGCCCGACGAGAATCCTTTGGGATCTCGGATAGGGACCAGACAGCTGAATCCGGCAGATGCCAGATATTGGCTCGACCGAATTCACCAGTCCGAGCTTGTTGAAGAGCAAGGACCTCCGGGACCTGCCTGCTTTGGACCCCGGATCATGCGGGAGCCGCCTGTGCGGAATTTTCAGCTCAACCGGGGTGCTAAGACCTATGACGGCAGCAAGAAGCCGGAGGTCTGGCTAACCGACTATGTAACTGCAGTAAGCATAGCCGGTGTAAACAGACGATGGGCGGTACGATACGTACCGCAGATGCTGGAAGGACCCGCCCGAATCTGGTTGAACAACTTGAGAACTGGCAGCATAGACTGCTGGTTAGATTTCGAGGAGGCATTTATCAGCAACTTCACTAGCACGTACAAAAGGCCAAACAGGCCTCAACAGCTCGCCATCTGTAGGCAAAGGAGCAACGAGACCGACCGGGAATATCTTACCCGGTGGAGCAATATTCGCAATTCTTGCAAAGGAGTGGTAGAGGCACAGGCCATCTCCTGGTTTGCACAAGGATGCCGGCATGGCTCAATTTTGTGGCAGAAGTTGCAAAGAAAGATGCCGGCGACCTTGGCAGAGACCATGCGCATCGCCGATACCTATACGCTTGGAGATCCCATGCAACCCCTGGTGGATGTCGGTGACTCCAACAGGAGGAATGCGGGACCTCAGCGTTCGTGATCTGGTAGGAGCCATGACCGCCAGGATTTTGGCCAGAAAAGGAGTCAGCCCGAGTACCACCATACCGCACAGCACGTCGCAGCAGTAACCCGGGAGCAAGAGGATGCCGGCAACAGTCAGCGTCAAAAGACAAGTGGCCCGGCTTGGGGGCAGAGTCAGGAAGTGCAAAAGACTTGGGTAGAACAAAAGAAGCCCCTGACGTATGAAGAGATGCTGAACAAGCCATGCTGCTACCATACCCTGGAGGCCAACAAGCCAGCGAACCACTCTACTCGGCAATGCAGCTGGTATCAGCGCACATTGCAGGAGGGCAGCTCGGGAACTGTTCGGCCGAATGCTCCGGCATCTCGACCTAACATTCCGAGACCCCTTCCTCCGACATCAGGGGCCAACGCTATCCGGATCAATCCGCCTCCGCGAGGACCCCCACCTCGGCCAGTGAATATGGTGCACACACGGAACGACAACGGTGCAGGCCCCAGTAACCAAGCCGGACAGCAGCAGGGCAACTACCGGGAGGCATATCAAAGCTATGTGGTCTTCGTGACCGAGCCCACTGACCGGAGGAGTGTGCGGCAGCGTGCCCTGGAAGTGAACGCCGTAATCCCGGCAGTGTCCAAGTTCTTGCACTGGTCCGAGATGGAGGTCACGTGGAGCCGGAAGGATCATCCCAGGGTTATGCCTAAGCCGGGGGCGTACGCCTTAGTGGTGGACCCAACCTTTGTCGGACCAAACCTCAATGTCCGCTTCAGCCGAGTTCTAATCGACAATGGCAGTGCCATTCACATCATGTATAAGGACACGATGCTGAAGCTGGGGGTGTCCATGAACACCTTATTGCCTACCGAGACGACCTTCCACGGCATCGTGCCCGGAGTCTCTTGCTCACCCATGGGAAAAGTCTGGGTTGAAGTGCTGTTCGGAACCCGGGAGAACTGCCGAACCGAGAGCTTGGAGTTCGAGGTCGTGGACCTCGAGAGAACGTTTCACGCACTGATCGGCAGGCCAGCCCTGGCCAAGTTCATGATCTCAACTCACATGGGCTACCTGAAGATGAAGATGCCGGGACCAAACGGTGTAATCACCATCTCGGGAGACCACAAGCGCTCCATGGAGTGTGCCTCGGCGGGGTCATGCTTAGCTGAGTCCCTGGTGACCGCGGAAGAAAAGAAGAGGATCCAGCAGGTGGTGGCAATGGCCAAGACCTCCCAACTCGGAATGCCAGGGATGGTTAACCCGGAGCAGGGTGCATCATTCCAGCCCCCCAAGGAGACCAAGAAGGTGGGTGTGGACCCCAGCAACCCGGAGCGCCAAGTTATCATTGGCAGCAACCTGGACAGCAAATAGGAAGGCGAGCTCGTCGACTTCCTCCGTGAGAATCGGGATGCTTTTGCGTGGTCGAGTGACGATCTGCAAGGTGTCCCGAGGGAGTTGGCTGAGCACTCTCTGTTTGTTAGACCGGATGCGAAGCCGGTGAAGCAACCAACAAGGCGCCTCTCGGATGAAAGAAGAGCTGCCGTCATGGAGCATCTGGCTATACTGCTGGCTGCCGGATTCATAATGGAAGTGCTGCACCCGGATTGGATATCGAATCCGGTCCTGGTAGAGAAGAAGAAGGATGATCCCCTCCTGCTTAAGGTGTGGCGCATGTGCATCGACTTCACCAACCTCAACAAAGCATGCCCGAAGGACCCCTTTCCACTGCCCCGGATTCGATATATAACACCAACTTCACAGACGGCCCTGCAAGAGGACCAAACATCACTGAGATATATAACATGTCGTGCCCTAGGCACACCAAGAATGGTAAACCAGCCAGTCACACATTAGCGCAATATGCTGACATGAGGGCATGGAGGAGACATGAGCAGTCTTTGGAGCAGAACCAAGGCAACTTCAATGGAAACAACTGGAACAGTGGTAATCATGGTAACCACGACAATAACGATAACCCGGGCAACCAAGGGTCCGGGTCCGGATCTCAGGGACCACCAAACAACAATGCCGGGTCAAATCAAAACCAAGGGGGAAGTTATCAACAAACTCCGAAAGATCTTCACAGACAAGGCCAGTATCATGTGTTTACCACCAACACATGCAGAAGAGAGCAAAAGTTGAAAGAAACAGAGGTCAATGTCGTAGCAACAGCCTTACCGAGATACCTGAAGTGGTCAGAGCAGCCAGTTTCATGGAGTAGAGAAGATCACCCGGAAGGAATAGAACATCCGGGTCTCCTCGCCTTGGTAGTGGCGCCACATGTGGATGGTTTCCGTCTGAACAAGGTTCTAATGGACGGAGGAACCAGCATCAATATCTTATACCTGGACACATTCCAGAGGATGGGTCTATCTGAAAGTCGGCTAACGCCAACATCAACAATTTTCATGGAATAGTGCCAGGAAAGTCGGCTCACATGATTGGCAAAATCAGATTGGAAGTAGCTTTTGGAGTAAGCAAGGCACAATACAGGTAGATCTAAAGAGCCCGTATCACGCTTTATTCGGAAGGTCGGCTTATGCCAAGTTCATGGCAAGACCATGTTATGTTTTCCTCAAGTTGAAGATACCGGGTCCCCAGGGGATCATCACTGTTGAAGGAAGCAAAGACATGGCAATCGAGTGTGACCGAGGTGACGCCATCATGGCATATCAGGCCTGCTCAGAAGAATAATTGAAATACTACAAGTCTCAGGTAGACCCGGCTGACAAACGCGTGCTGGACAAACCGGCTCACGAAGAAGAGAAGAAAAATTTCAAGTCATCCCAGGATACCAAGATGGTCGACTTTGTGGAAGGAGATTCCTCCAAGCAGTTCTCGATCGGGTCTCACATGGACCCAAAATAGGAAAGCGCGCTCGTCGAGTTCATCCGTGAGCATCGTGACATATTTGCATGCCCCCCCTCAGACATGCCGGGTGTCCCGAGCGAACTCGCCGAGCATAGCTTACATGTTGATCCAGCAACAAAGCCAGTAAAGCAAGGTCTGCGTCGTTTCAATGCAGACAGGAAAAAAATCATTGGAGAGGAGATAGCCCGCCTTCTAGCGGCCGGCTTTATCATGGAAGTGTATCACCCGAAGTGGTTGGCTAACCCGCTCCTTGTGTTGAAAAAGAACGGAGAGTGGAAAACGTGTTTTGATTACACAAGTTTGAACAAAGTCTGTCAGAAGGATCCTTTTGCGCTGCCTCGGATAGACCAGATAATTGATGCCACAGCCGGCAGCGAACTACTGTGTTTCCTGGATGCTTATTCCGGGTATCACCAGATCAAGCTCAAAGAAGAAGACCAAGAGAAGACATCATTTATCACACCCTTTGGAACTTTTTGTCACAAAACAATGTCCTTCGGCCTCAAGAACGCAGGGGCAACGTACCAGAGGTGTATCCAGAAGTGTTTTGAGGATCAGATGGGCCTTAACGTTCATGCTAACGTTGATGATGTTGTGATCAAGTCTCAGAAAGCCGGATCACTCCTAGATGACCTAAAGGAGACCTTCACCAATCTCCGCAAGTATCAGATGAAGCTTAACCCGACCATGTGCGTATTCGGGGTTCCAGCAGGCATGTTATTTGGCTTCATAGTTTCAGAGAGAGGAATTGAGGCAAACCTGGCCAAAATCAAGGCGATCATGAACCTTAAGAAGTCGGGGTGCGTAAACGATGTCCAGAAATTGACGGGTTGCATCACAGCCCTAAGCCGGTTCATAGCAAGGATGGGAGATAAAGCACTTCCACTATACAAGCTATTGAAGAAATCGGACAAGTTCATATGGGACCAGGAAGCAGATGATGCCTTCGAAGCTCTCAAGAAAACATTGTCCACAGCACCAGTCTTAGCGGCTCCCACAAGTAAGGAGCCAATGTTGTTATATGTCTCTGCCAACTCACGGGCCGTCAGTGTCGTGGTTGTCGTAGAGAGGAAAGAGTAAGGCAAAGAATACCCGGTTCAGCGGCCGGTTTACTACGTCAGTGAGGCCTTGACCGAGTCAAAACAAAGATACCCGCAGTGGCAGAAGTTGGTCTTTGGAGTCTTCATGGCAAGCCGAAAAATGCCACACTACTTCCAGGAACACCCCATAATAGTGGTGAGCTCTGCTCCTCTAGAAGAAATAATCAGAAATAGAGAGGCAACAGGAAGAGTAGCAAAGTGGGCCATCGAGATGGGGCCTTATCACATAAACTATGAGCCAAGGACAACAATCAAATCTCAAGCCTTAGCCGATTTCATCAATGACTGGACCGAGTTCGACCCCCTGCCTTCAGCACCGAGTATCAAGCATTGGATCATGCACTTTGTCGGGTCTAAACTATTCGTAGGATCAGGAGCCGGCGTGGTTCTGACTTCGCCAAAAGGGAGATAAGCTGAGCTATGTGTTACAGATACATTTCAAGCCTTGCACAAATAACATCGCCGAGTATGAAGCTCTGTTACACGGCCGGAGAGTCGCCAAGGAGATAGGTATCAAGAGGATCATGTTCTATGGGGACTCGGACCTAGTGGCACAGCAAGTATCAGGGACCTGGGGTCGGAAGGACCCTAACATGGCAACATATAGAAGAGAAGTTGACAGGGTAGCCGGGTTCTTCTCCGGGTATCAAGTGGAACACATCGATAGAAGAAAGAATGAGGCATCAGACGCTCTATCCATAATCGGCTCCAGGAGGGACCCGATACCACCTAATGTATTCAAGGCCGAGTTGTATAATCCATCCGTCAAGCTTCCAACCGAAGAAGAACTTACAATTCCTATTGACCCGGAGTCCCAGTTGGTTGCCTCCTTACACCAGACCCCGTCATGGACCGAGCCGTATCTGGCTTACCTTCTCAAAGAGGAGTTACCGCAAGACGAAGTTCTGGCAAGACAAATTGTACGCCGGTCTTAGGCATATGTCATCATCAATGACGAGTTACACAAAAAGAGCACTTCAGGAGTTTTTTTGCAATGTGTCTCACCAGAGAAAGGCCGAAAAATCTCACAGGAGATCCACTCAGGAGATTGCGGACACCACGCATCAACAAGATCAATGGTAGCCAAGGCATACAGACATGGCTTCTTCTGGCTGACGGCTTTGGCAGACGCGGAAAACATAGCCCGAGTTTGCGATGGATACCAGAGAAATGCAAGGTAGATTCAAGTGTCGGCTCTGGACCTAAGGACCATACCAATCACATGGCCTTTCGCAATATGGGGTATGGACATGGTTGGACCCTTCCAGCCTCACCCGACAAGAAAACTCATCTCTTGGTAGCAGTGGACAAGTTCACAAAGTGGGTCGAGATTCAAGCCGTCAACAGTTGCTCAGCAGCTACAGCAGTTAAATTTCTGAAGAAAATTATATTCAGATTCGGGTATCCCCACAGCATCATCACAGAAAATGGGACAAACTTTTCACTCGGAGAGATGTAGAAGTTCTGTGGGGACGACGGGATCCGGCTTGACCTGGCTTCAGTTGCATTCCCCAGTCAAACGGCCAAGTTGAAAGAACAAACTAGGAGCTCCTGAAAGGAGTAAAACCAAGACTCCGGGTTCCGCTAATCAGGGCAGCTGGAGCTTGGGAAGAAGAACTGCCATCAGTGGTATGGAGCATCAACACAACACCAAATAGGTCCACAGACTTCACACCTTTCTTCATGGTTTACGGAGCAGAAGCCATGCTACCCAGCGATATCCTTCATGATTCTCCAAGAGTTGCAAATTACGTGGAGACAGAAAATGAGAAAGCTCGGCTCACTTCAGTGGAGTTATTGGAAGAGGCAAGAAAGTTAGCCCTGGCAAGATCCGCTATATATCAGCAAGACCTAAGGCGATATCACAGTCGCGGGGTTAGATCAAGGACTTTCTAGGAGGGAGACCTGGTCCTCAGACTGGCTCAGAATAGAGCCGGCTTTCATAAGCTCACTCCCCCATGGGAAGGACCTTTCGTGATAAGTAGAAATTTGCACAACGGATCCTACTACTTGGTGGATCTAAGGGAAGAAACCACAATGACAGGACCTAACACAGATCACACAAGGTACCCAATGACAGAAAATGACAGGCCCTGGAATATAGCAGAACTCAGGCCATACAACAAATAGACAGAAGGAGACCCGGCTGAGACGGGTTCCACCCCTTTATTGTATTTTTCCTTTCATCATGAAAGCAGCAGGTTTCAGACGCGCTCTTTTCCTTACCAGGGTACATAAGGGGGCTGGAATGTTTTTAATGAGGCGGCTTGCTAGCTATGTACATATCTTATGATAAATAAAAGAGAACTTCTCTGAAGAAAAGAGTTGGTCGATTCAGAATTTCAATGGTCATACAGTAAGGGGTCTTGGGGGCTTACTAACCAAGAGTTAGAAGTTGAAAACTCAAGGCTCGGCAGAGACGCCACCAAAGTTCATATTTTTATTCCTTAAGGGGTCTTGGGGGCTTACTAACCACGAGTTAGAAGTTGAAAACTCAAGACTCGGCAAAGACGCCACCAAATTCATACTTATGTTTCTTAAGGGGTCTTGGGGGCTTACTAACTAAGAAAGTTGTAGGTTTAAAACGCAAGACCCGGCAAAGACGCCACAACATCCTTGGTTACACTTGCCTGCTAGCTTGATGCTATTCTAACCCGACATTGACACCACCATGACCATATGCTAAAAGTCCGGCTTTCAATCTGACTATTTTACCCATGGGGACTTAGCAGATCCTGGTTGACCTAGAGTTTTACGTGCGAGCAATGTCACCAAGAAAGCCAGCTAGGCAGAAAGCTTAGGAAACCAAAAGGTGTCTTCAACACCGATGAAAGACCTTGCATTGTCAGGAAAAGCATAAGTATACAGATAAGCGTGTCCTTTAGAGCCACACAAAGGCCACACATAAGGCAAAGCATAGCACAAGTTCTAACCTTAAGCTATTATAGACCAAAAGATTGTTTTCCATCTCAAGGGCTTGAGAGCCGTCACACGACACAACAACTAAGGAAGACAGTCAAGAAGATTGGTCCAAGGAGCCATGTCCATGATCCTTCTCACCATACGGCTTCTGCTGGATATTGGAGGTCAAGGCTTCAAAGCTGTCAAGATCAGAAGGATGCGAAGGAGGAGGGACCAGGGGAGTAGAGCTTTATGGCGCAGCACCAGCGATAATAGGAGTGAACAATTGCGGGGTCTCCTCGATGGGCTTCCACAGATCAAAGGGTTGTACCGGCTCCTCTTCAACGGCTTTGTTATCCTCATCATATGAAGCCTGAAGATCCGTCAGCGTTAGCCCATCTGCAATGCGGCAAGCGGGGAGCCGGATAGATTTCACAAGCTTGGCGAAGATCTTCGCGGTGTAGCGGGTCCCGTCAGCCTGGAACTCAGGGAAGCCCTTGGAGAGCAGCACTGGATCCACTTGAGGATAATAAGCCTTGGCAAGCGCCAAGACCCGGATGGCATCTTTGCGACAGGAGGAGTCTTTTAGCGCTGCATCAGAGCCGGCATAGTTGAGGCGGCAGCTAGGAAATCTGGCTGGCTCGGGGGAAGTTGTTCAGCAGGCGAAGCCATCTTGATCATCTCAGCACAGCCAAAATAAGGCCGACGAGTTACTCCATATATAGCTTGGACCTTTTCGATGGTCGTCTTGCTGGTCACCCACTGAGCCCCGCCTACAAGCGGCATCGAGTAAGAAAACAGAAAACAAAAGAGGAAGAAAGCAAGAGCCGAAATCAACAACAGAGGAAAAGTATTTACCAAAGACGACAATGGCCAGGTCATGGACGCACTTCTTAACTTTTTTCAAGCTCTATGGATATCTTCATCATAGCTACGTCCTGGATCTGGATAACCCTCTCTTGGTCCTTCAGCTTCTTTATCAAAGTCTCATTATCAAGGGAGAGCCGGCAAATCGTATCTTCGTGAGCCTTGATTTGTTGTTCGGCTTTCTCACGAAGGCCGGCTTCCTGAGCTATTTGGTGATGAGCGTCACTGTTCTTCTTGGATACCTCAGTAGAATATTCCTGAAGACATACAAGGGAGGCAGTGAGAAAAAAAGAAAAGAAAAAACATAGAGATAACTTAATAAATGACATAGCAAAGTGGCTCAAAATTGTTATGAAGTCCCAGGTCGCTACGGAGAGCGACCCGACATTTGGGGACTACTCAATTTAGAGCAGAGAATTTATTCAAAAGAAGACCCGCAACACGGCTGGTATTTTGAGGAAGAAGGATTTCAAGAAAACCCGAAGTTCAGCCAAGCTAAAACTACGGGTCTTGGGGACTACTATGAATATCTTTCACAATATACACGACGCTCCCTAGGCATTAACAAGCACTAAGCGTGTCCAAGGTACAAGCTCAGCACTTGGGGACTACTCTGGATAGGGAAAACTGAGAGAACATACGGTGAAGCGTTTGTGGAGGTAGCACCTCATCCCGGACTCCTCCTTTCGAAGCTCCGATAGGCGCTCATTTATATACTGGAAGGTGGAGGGGAAATCCATCGTCCTCAGTGGACTGCCTTCCGGCACTACGACTTTGTTCTTCTTGGGGGGGGGGGGACTTCGGAGGCCTCCTTGTCCTTCGCCTCCGGTTCCGCCACCGGCTCTGGAGTCTTGGCCTTTGCAGAGAAGAGGCCTTTGGGTCCGAAAACCCGGTACCAGTAATCACGACCTCATCCTCTTCAAGGACAGTAGGCAACTTGTCCTGCGAAGGAAAGCCAGCTGCGGTCGGAGGAAAGCCAGAGGCGGCCGGAGGAGACTGGGTCTCGTCAATTGGATCCGCGTCCCGGGTCTTAGGAGATAGAGGAGTAGGAACTGATGACTTGGTAGCTTCTGCCTGAGGAGGAGTTTCCTCCTCATTTTCCAGTACGGCCTTGGCCCTACGCAAGACGAAGACAGCGAATAAACAGTTGGTGAGTAATGAAAGAGTAAATACCGAAAAGCCTACGCAAGCAACGAACAAGCAAGAAGAAAGAGACGTACCCCTTGTTCATAATAAAATCGGAGAGGGGAACATCCGAGTCGGAATCTGAAGAGTCAGACTAAGACCGGGATTTAGAGACCCGTACGTTGCCAGCCAAGGGATAAAGAACAGAGGGGGAAGCCGAAGGAGTGGGACGCCTGCGAGGAGAAGGACTGAGAGGTATACCTGAGGAGAGCTCATAAGAGGAGGTAGAGGAGCGAGTCCTTCGGCGCTTCGGCGTCGCCTCTTCGACACCCTGCGCAGAAGTCCGGCTTTGAGAAATAGAGGCGTCAAGCTTGCGAAAGCGAGTGTCGAAGATCATGCGTACCGTGGCCCGGGTGCGCTTGCGGAGGACCGGTGGAGACAGAGGCAGATCAGCGGGCGCGATCTCCTGATCATCTTGATCTGGTACAGGGGGAATGTTAGGGGTAGACTCATCTTCCCGATCGGCTTCCAGAAATTGGACGAAGAGCCGGCCTAGCGGGTCCAACTCACCTTGTTGTTCGACCTCCTCTTCTCCGGAGTTCTCTATGTCTTCATCGCTTCAGAGGGAGGAGGAAGGAGTATCCATGGTGGCTTGCCACCATTCACTATCCTCCTAAGAAAGAAACAAAGGGAGATAATGCACAAAACAAGCAAGATCAAGGGAAAGTTCAAAAGCGGTAAAATATTAATACGTTACGGGAGTTGCCGGGTTCTCGGAGCAGAACAGGAGCAAGCTCTCTTGCTGGACTTCGGCCACGGTCTCCATTAAAAGCCTTTTCGCCATCTTGACCACGTCGGCGTCGTCCGGCTCTCGAGTGATGAACCGGAGAGGGTCACTGGGAAGATTGGTATACTCGTGGATGAACTTGAGCCGAATGGAAAGTGGCTTGATGCACCACCCGACCCAGCATTTCAACAGGTCGGTCCCCTTGAGCCCATGGGCATTGAGGGCCTGGATCCGGGTCATTATGGGAGCGAGAGATTTGCGATCCTCGTAGTACGAGTTCACAGTCTCCCCCAGCTCCAAGGGTTCGGCCCGGAAACCCGGTAAAACGGGTTGGCCTATGGGGGAGGTGTCTTTACAATAGAAAAAGGTGGACTGCCAAGCCCGAGGGTGGCTGGCGAGTTTGAGAGGAGGAAAGATGCAATCGCGACGGCGTTGGATTGCAACACCGCCACAAATATTCAAAGCACACGCAGAGGAGTGCCGCGGGTTGCAGTAGAAGAATTCGAGAAATAGATCGACCGTGGGCTCGATTTTGAGGTAGTCCTCGCAGAGCATGGAGAAATTAGAGAGAGAAAAGATGGAATTTGGAGCAAGGTCCTAGGGGAGAAGGCCATAGTAGGAAAGAAGCGAGCAGAAGAAGAAGGAGCCCGGAGCCTTCAAACCCCGGCTGAGGTGATCGGCCAAGATAATTACCTCGTCCTCTCGGGGCGTGGGCACAATCTCGCCAACGGGAGCGCGCCAGGAGATGGTCTTCTAGGTCTGGAGATGGCCCGCATCGACCAAGTCCTGGATCTTGGCGTTGGACATGGTGGAGCCGCTCCAGTTACCCGAGGTTGCGGGAGCCGCGCCGGCGCCGGAGGTGGAGGCTTTGCCCTTCTTTGCCTCCAAGCTCGCCGCTGCCGCGGCCGCGGTGGCAACAGGAGACCTGGTGGTTTGCTTCTTCCCCATTGTTGGAGGAGAGAGAATGTGGATCTGGATCTGATGGGATTAGAGTAGTGTGAAGAGCTCGGGTGCGGCGGACGCGGCTACGGACTGCGATCGCGGTTACGGAAAGAATGGGAGCACGACGAATAGGTTCGGAGGCACGGAGCGAAGAGCTCGAGAGTGGAAGTGACAGAGGTAAAAATGAAGTGGGGTGCACCGGGAGAAATGATTGATCTCCTCGGTCCCCACCTATTTATCCTCAGGTGACATTGACCTAGGGGCAGAATGGGGAAAAGATGATCTTTGACTGGAATCTTGACCGTCTAGAGGAGAAACCCAGAGAAGAAAAGCGTTAAGTCTGAAAGCGCAAGACGGCAAAAGGCGGCCGGGTTTTGATGCCTGGAAGCATGATTGACTAATTTGTTTTTCATATAACCAGGACAAAAGGACTGACGGATTCCCCCAGAAATACGCTCCAAGGAGCAAAGGTGAAGCAAGTCAAGTCTGGTGTCCAAGTTATCCGGTAGGCCCACCGACATAGAAGATAAGCCGGCCTGGCATGAGCCTGGGCCGGATCAAGCCTAAAGGTATGGGCCAGGTGACACGTAAGCCGGCGCGCAACATGTGCCTTGGCCCACAAGAAAGAAGGATCCAGAAGGCTGGAGACCAGGTACAAGACGGAGTCCTGCTAAGGAAAGAAGAAGCTTAGAGGACTTAGAGTAGAGTCCGGGTATGATAGGAACCCGGACCCGACCTTGTACCTCCAGCGAGACCCAACACCGATATAAGGGGGTCTCCTGGTTCCTAGAGAGGGAGTTCCAGGTAGAGGCTCAATCGACACAAGTCATAGGAGAGACACATTGTAATCCGAGATCCGGAAGCTAACGCGCCGAGTCCCGAAACCCTAATCAATAAAGCCGAAGCAGGAAGTAGGTCTTTACCTCACGAAGAGGGGCCAAACCTGGGTAAACCCTTGTTTCCCCACGCCACGCTAGACAACCTTCTGATGTCGTAAGCCGCCATGCCCCTCATCTCAAGTTACCTCCGGGTAACATCTGTCGTGACAATCCAACGACACCGAGCGAGCAAACGCAGAATTCCTCAAAAGCTTAAAGACCAGGACCTTCAACATCCTCAAGGGCCATGGCAAGGGCTGGATCAACGAGCTCCCTTCGGTGCTCTGGTCCATCCGCACAACGCTGCCCAAGCAAACGGGAGAAACACCGTTCGCCCTCGTCTTTGGAGCCGAAGCAGTCCTCCCCACAGAGATTAAGCATGGATCCCCACGGGTCCTTGCCTTCAACCAAGGGCGAGCAAGAGGACCTCCACAACGACAACCTACTACTTCTCAAGGGACTACGCCGCCGTGCAGCCCTATGGGCGGCAAAATACCAGCAGGACCTGCGACGCTACCACAGCCGCCACGTGCTCTCGTGCACCCTGGAGGCAGGTGATCTCGACCTCAGGCGAATCCTCTCCAGGGAAGGCCTCCACAAGCTGTCACCTGGGAAGGTCCCTTCAGCGTCACTCACATCGGCAGGCCTGGCGCGGCTCGCCTCGAGACTCAAGATGGCATCCCCGTCAAAAACCCGTGGAACATCATGCATATACACAAGTTCTACCCGTGATCATCATCACGCCCGTGATCATTGTCACGTCAAGACATCTGGCTGAAGAGGAAGCTTAAGGCTCCACCTCCAAGCATTTTTTGTCCCTAGAGGAAAGCTCACAGCTTCACCTCCAAGCTTCAAAAAAGCTTCTCTTGAGGGTCATCCCTCCGAGCTCTCCTTCTAACGAGCCACCGTAGGCCGTAGAGAATCTCTGCCACTAATGGGTGGTCCCCATGCCTCGACATGGAAAATACACTAACTTGGCAACCCGGAGCATAATAAGTCATTTCGTTCCTAAGTGAACTATGCGCTATGGCGCCACTATGTAATATTTTGGTTCTGATTTTTTATTCCCTCATTATTGTTTTTTCAATGTGCGCTTATATCTTTCCCCATGCTGTAACATCCCGTTTTTGCAAAAATTTAAAACTTTGCATTCATAGATCATTCATCATTTAGGCTTAACATTTAATCACATAAGTACTAAATAAAATTTCAATTATGAGTTTAAATAATGTTTAATCCCATTAAGTGTTTATATAAACTTACTTAATAATTTTTTTTTCAAATTATTTAATGGGCAAGTTTATTATTAAAAATTGCTAATTTAAATAACCTTCCAAAATATATTTTTATGAATTTTTCTAAAAATGTTTTGAATAGGTTTAAAAATCATTTAGTAAATCAGATTTGAAAAACAGTTTTGATTTTTATTTAAAAGGAATGGTTTACGGGCCGGCCCAGACGCTATCTGCCACGCGCGCGTGATGTAGTGTACCTGTACTTTAAATAAGGCAGATACCTGTGTATAGTGCAAATCCCTAGATCGATTCATTTGCACACACAGTTTACGATGTAATATCACAACAAAGCGTTAATTTTATTACATCGATGATCCAGAATTACAAAATATTTGATACAAGTTGCATAGCATAAAGCTAGCATTGAAAAAGTACACAGCAGAAATACAATAGCAGTGGGTCTCCAACAACTACATGTTGCCACAGGCGAAAACATGTTGGTTGTAGACTCGAAACCTATAAACGAAACCTCACTCGTCATCTGAACAATCTGCAATAAGAAAAATATTGCAACAACGTGGGTCAGATTCCATTAAAAATGGAGTCTCGCAAGTGACACTGTGGTGGACACTTAATGGAATAACTCTATAACCTATATGCATATTTGGCTGGTGGAGTTCAAGGCTATTTTGCATAAAGCCAATTTTTCCTCTCTCTTTGGAAAATTCTTTATTCAAATCAAGACAAGTATGGCATGAAAACCATAATCTCGTCTTCCCTTGTTCACCCATCAAGTTTTATTTCTGAAGTTGGAATGATGGAATCCTCCGTTTGACGTCCGTGATCAGCTGCTCAAATTGTCCGTACCGGGGACACGGCTAAGTACTTAGTTTTACACTCTGCAGAGGTTGTGCACGTTCACCATTGTACCCATCCAACCCAAAATATCCTTTACACGCCATTTGTGATAAGGAAAGGAGAAGAATGAGACGAGATCTTTCAGAAGCATTTTCCCTCCCACTCTGGCTTGACCCGTTCCACCTAACATCCCCCTACATCTGCTTGTCAAGCCGGAGAGAGTCCACGCAACATAATTGATCAAGCCAGAGCCCATATGGCAATGGCTGCACTGGAAGCAATCATCACTCGGAGTTCTTCAGATTCCTCTGCTCCCTGGGTGGCCATCCACAAGTGCACGTACTCCAGGAACCATAGACATGGACCGGAGTAGCCACTCAACTTCGCCACCATTAACAACCAATCCACCCAGGAGTTTCATTAATTTCGTGGATGTGCACTCTCAGGTAAAAATCACCATGCTCACGGCCCTAAGTAGAATAGACATTCATCCTAGGCGACGATAACCATGAGCATAGCCCTGAGTAGTCACTTAACATTTTGTAAAACTTTTCATCAATTGCATAGCATCAATACATCTACTAAGTATTATATAGGAACCTAGACACAGGAGTAAGGGAGTTCTAAGCAGGTTTACCATAGCAATACTATCTTACTCATGCATATAAAAATACACTAAGTAATGCATATAGAAAATAATAGGAAGTTTATGAGGTGTGCCACTTGCCTTTGAATGTTGTTGTTGTTCACAAACTCTATTCAACAACGAACTTTTGCTCTTCGTTCAATCTAAACAATATAAGCAAACAACAATACAACAATCAACAAACAACAATCATCAATCATACATGCACATACGTAGTTAACAAATAAGTTTCATAACACTTCTAAGGAAAACATGTTATGCATGATATGCAAATTATTTCTAAGGACTAGAGATGTATGTCATGCCATGAAATTCTTTTAAGTTAATGCAAGGCAATTAGGTTGGTCAAAATGACTAAGAACTAAAGTCATAGGTTGGACAAAATACTTTGTTATAAATCATCTTTAATAAGCACTCAATGACTTAGTCATGATGTGCGTAACTACTTAGAGAAAATACTAACTCTATTCTTCAAGGCGATCAACAATTATTAACAACTCTTGTTAAATTGGATATTCACTATAGTGAGAGAGACAGACACCCGGCCAGCCACTTAAATTGTGGAACAGGTCTCATGTACGTGGACATGTAAGGTTAGTTTCCAGGCCGCTTCATCTCACTATGCCGCTAGGATCCAACAAACTTCAAGATGGTAATAACATGATCAAAAATCGTTTATGTCTAAAGTGAAAGATAAGATTAGGAAAGAGGGAAAAGATAGAAAGAAAGATGTAGTTGTCCTCCAGGCTTCATCTCCAGACCTGTAACTTTCTTCTGGATGATGTCTTGATTGAACCCTTGGTAGTCTTGATGAATCTTCTGACTTGATGATTTTTTTATCACCTAGGCTGGTCTTGGATTTACTTAGTCTTCATGAAGTCTCAGAGAAGGAGGGAGAAAGAAAGAAAGAGGGACAAGACTTAGAAAATATTTCTGGTTGGTCTTCATGAACTTCTTCTTGATCTTTCTTCTAAGTGCTTCTACTCCTTGGAGATACTTCTGAAGTCTTGTTTTGGCTAAGTCCTTCATTGGTCTTCTAGCTCCATGTTGAAAATCCTAAGAGTCTAAGTGTATCACTTTACCAAAATGCTAAGTTGAAAATATTTCTAACTTAGAGAAAATGGGGAAGGAGTTTCTTATGGGAAAAATATATCTATATGTGAAAATAAGTTATGCATGCAATGCACTTTTTAATCTTAAGAAATAACATACAAAATTTGTGATATTTATAAAGCATGCATTAGGCTATAAATGCAATTTAATTAATTTCTATTTTTGGAAAATATAATAAAAGGAAACATATACATTAAAGTTTTATGTGAATTAATTTTTAGAGCACAATTTTCTTATAAATGGTGTTAATAGATGGAAGGGTTTTAAATAAATTTATAGGAATTGGATTTAGTCAAAATAAAGTTTCTATTAATAGCTATGTCAAATTTACTAAATATCATATTTTATATTTGAATAAATCTAAATTTCTCAAGGTTGGAAAATAACATAACTAGCACAATCTATAGGTCATGGGCTTTTCAAAGATATTTTATTTACAAATTTTGACCTTACAGAATTAAAACTATAATTAAAATAATATTTTACATGTTTCTGTAAATATCAATTTAGTGCACGACTAAAATACAAGTTTTTATTATACCACTATTTTCTACACGTTCATACGATTCCATAGACTACAAAAACATCAGAAACGGAGTTACGGTCGATTTAATATGAATTTTGGAAGTTATGTCTAGTCAGAAAAAACGAAAATGGAAAATAGCTAACACAACAGTCGCGCCGCGCGATGCTATTGTATCAAACAAGTCATCAAATCTACACCGCTGGATCAAGATCTAAGGGCTTACAGCGAGATGGTATGGAGGTGGCGGCGCGGTTCACCGGAGTTGAGCGAGACTGCGGCGCCGACGTCGGGTGGAGGTCGGAGACGACGTTCCCGTGGTTCTCCGGAAGTGTAGAGGGGTTCCCCGTATGCGGCGCGTCGCGACGGAGAGGATGGTGGCTTCGACGTTGAGCGGCGCACCTCGGTGCGGCGCGGAGGAGCGGCTGGAGTGCGTCGGGCGTCGGCGAGTTTCGGCGTGCTTGCCCCGAGCGTTTTGGTCGTGGAGGAGAGGCGAGGATGAGTCGAGGGGGTGCGCACGGGCAAGGCGGAGGAATGGAGGTGGTCTCGGTGCTCGGAGGTCGCCTCACCTCGCCGGAATCAATGAAATCGTCCGTGGATGTGAAGAACTCCGGCGAGCAAATTCGTCGGCCTAGTGGCGTATTGGAGAGGGATTTTGGGGGAGAATGGAGGAGGAGGTCGAGGGCCTTATATAGAATCCGACGGTGCTTGATTTGGTGCAGTAATTTGCCCGCAATCAATCGGACATTAATTTCGACCAAAAACGTCCATATTTAATGGCGGACGAAATTAGAGCAATTTAGTGCATTTAAGAGAGGTCTTTTATGGGGGAATGAAAGAGGAGATCAAAGGCTTTAATTAGAAACAAACGGTGCGTCATTTGGGGCTCTAAATCAACGGGAATCAATTCGGGAAGTTTGCACGGGAGCTGATTTCGCGTTTTCTGGTTCTGGACCTTGAAGACAACGCTGACGTCATCATGACGTCAGCATTTTTTCTTTTTTTTTCTGATTTTTCTTATTTCTTTCATAACTTTTGATTTAAGACTCCAAATCAAGTCAAATAAATTTAGAAAAATTTGTAAAAATAATATCTTTGTGTTAAACCATTTGTGGGCATATTTTGAACAGTTTTCAAAAATCAAAAGTTTGCATTATTGATTAATTACAAATTTGCCACTTAATGTCAAATTTGAAAACATGGCTTAAATAATTTCGTTTTTGGCTATATAAAATTTATAAAAATACAACACTTATATAAATTTAAAATTAAGTTATTTAAACTCATTTTCCAACATTAAATCATTTTTGGCTTTAGTACAACGTTAAATAACATAACACCAATCTTCGCAATGAAAAGGGGAATATAATGAATGTATTTTTAATTGAAAATAATTTGTGCACCATTATATTTTATATTATGATAATTCATTTGAAAACCTTATAACAACTTTGGAAAAGATTTTTGATTTAATTCATTTCTTATATAGAAAATATATTCATGAAAGTCATTTAATGTTTTGAAAATAAATGAAAATCATTTAAGCTAATGAAATGTTTATTTGGGTTGTTAAGTAGTTATAAAATCTATGAGGTTTTAAAGTTATATGATATAGACTTGTAATATCCAAACTATGTTTTGAACTCAGGTAAATGAATAATAATCTTTTGGCTAATATACAATGTTTTCAATAGTTTAAAATAACACGTGTAATTATTATTTTAATTTATTTATAGCTAAGGCTAAGTGGTTGAAATCAATTACTTATAAGTAAACTATTTACTTAAAATAAAATGGTTTTTACTTTATAAAACATTTGTCAAATTACATATCAAGGTTTTTGAAATACAATGGATAATGTAATGTTTAATTGGAAATAACTTTTGAAAATAATGACACATTGGGAATTTTGAAATAATAGACTTTTTCAAAATTGGTTGAAGTCTTTTATAGTTAGTTTTCTTATGCATTTTAATATTTTTATTTTAATCAAAACAAAAGTTTTAAATTTTAGTGATTTTTGAACATTCCAAAATATTGGGATGTTACAGACTACCACCCTTAAAAGGAATCTCGTCCCTGAGATTCGGAGAGGCTAGAAAGACAAAGCAAATGCTTGAATGATTCTGATAACTCGGGATGTTTTGAGAAATGAAATTTCTGACATGGAAACTGGAAACTAGCAGGGGATGAATTTTCTGATTGGGGAGGCTCGAAAGAAAGATGGTTTGGGATCTCTGGGTTTCAGGCAGCTGGGTTAGAATTATCTGGGTGGCTACCACCCTTAAAAGAAATTTTCGTGGTCAGTCTAGGAACTTTGTTTAATCTTGTTTATTTTTCTGATGTAGAGTGTACTACTATTTAAAATGTAATGGTATGTGGTGATACGGCAAGTTATAGTACTTTACGTTTTCCACTCGGTCGTTGGAGAGATTTATCCTTCTTCCACTCAGGGCACTTATCAGCGCAATGTCCCTTATCTTTGCACTTGTAGCAACTTATGTGGCTAAGAACTTTCTTGGATTTAAGCTTTTGTCCTTGTTCCTCCAGGGTCTTCATGAGAGACTGTTGCATTCCTTGCTTGGTTTGCTGGATAACTTGTTGCACCAAGGGATAAAGTTGACACTGTATTGGGACATGATTTGTTCCTTCACACAGGAAGCAAGTAACCTGACTTGTGGGCATCCTTTAACTTGATGTCTGGTATGACCGTGGGGCCACTCATCAGAACATTCTTTGGACGTATGTCCTATCTCTCCACAAGTTTTGCATACCTTTGGTTTGGTCATAAGGTCCTCTTCAAAAACACTATGGTTTTGATCAATCTTTGGCAGTTGATCATTGATCAATTTCCACAGCTGACTCTGGTTCTCAAATAGTAGTTGCATAGTTGTATGCAAAACATTGGTGTTGGTATTTGGGTAAGACTTCTGGTTGGTTTAGAAAGCAATGAGTTGAATTTTACTATGGAAGAATCCTAGTTCAATAAAACAAAACAAGGCAACCCATCTATAACATAACCAATCAACATCTAACAAACATCAAGCAACAAGGTTCACAACAACAAACAATCTAGTATTGTCATATAGCCGAGTTGATATGATCAATACACTAACACGATATCGTCATTCTATTTAGGTGGTGGTCACATCTACTTCCTTCGCAAGTGCTTCAAGTTCTTGTTCAACCTTTATGGATATCTTCGAAGTGTTGGTCGTATCCTGGTTCTCCAGTGGTCTTTCATGCATGTAGAACTTTATGTTGCATCGTAGCTTTTCCATATGAAGGAGCAGAATCAGACTTAGACTATAAGAACATGGTCATCTAGAATAAGATAAGGTATTTTAAGAAGGTTGATAGTAGATGAGAATACGAGGAAGACATAGTGAAAAGATTTGTTTTTAGAAAAGTGAAGAAAAATATATTTCAATCCTATGGTCAAACCTATTTCTATCCAAACCTAGGGTTTCGAACCTACAGGTAACACAGTGCTCTGATACCATCTGTAGTGTACCTGCACTTTAAATAAGGCAGATACATGTGTATAGTGCAAATCCCTGGATCGATTCATTTGCACACACAGTTTACGATGTAGTATCACAACAAAGCGTCAATTTTATTACATCAATGATCCAGAATTTTAAAATATTTGATACAAGTTGCATAGCATAAAGCTAGCATTGAAAAAGTACACAGCGGAAATACAATAGCAGTGGGTCTCCAACAACTTCATGTTGCCACAGGCGAAAACATGTTGGTTGTAGACTCGAAACCTATAAACGAAACCTCACTCGTCATCTGAACAATCTGCAATAAGAAAAATATTGCAACAACGTGGGTCAGATTCCATTAAAAATGGAGTCTGGCAAGTGACACTATGGTGGACACTTAATGGAATAACTCTATAACCTATATGCATATTTGGCTGGTGGAGTTCAAGGCTATTTTGCATAAAGCCAATTTTTCCTATCTCTTTGGAAAACTCTTTCTTCAAATCAAGACAAGTATGGCATGAAAACCATAATCTCGTCTTCCCTTGTTCACCCATCAAGTTTTATTTCTGAAGTTGGAATGATGGAATCCTCCGTTTGACGTCCGTGATCAGCTGCTCAAATTGTCCGTACCGGGGACACGACTAAGTACTTAGTTTTACACTCTGCAGAGGTTGTGCACGTTCACCATTGTACCCATTCAACCCAAATTATCCTTTACACACCATTTGTGATAAGGAAAGGAGAAGAATGAGACGAGATCTTTCAGAAGCATTTCCCTCCCACTCTGGCTTGACCCGTTCCACCTAACACCCCCCTACATCTGCTTGTCAAGCCGGAGAGAGTCCATGCAACAAAATTGATCAAGCCAGAGCCATTATGGCAATGGCTGCACTGGAAGCAATCGTCACTCGGAGTTCTTGAGATTCCTCTGTTCCCTGGATGTCCATCGACAAGTGCACGTACTCCAGGAACCATAGACATGGACCGAAGTAGCCACTCAACTTCGCCACCATTAACAACCAATCCACCCAGGAGTTTCATTAACTTAGTGGATGTGCACTCTCAGGTAAAAATCACCATGCTCACGGCCCTAAGTAGAATAGATATTCATCCTAGGCGACGACAACCATGAGCACAGCCCTGAGTAGTCACTTAACATTTTGTAAAACTTTTCATCAATTGCATAGCATCAATACATCTACTAAGTATTATATAGGAACCTAGACACAGGAGTAAGGGAATTCTACGCAGGTTTAGCATAGCAATACTATCTTACTCATGCATATAAAAATACACTAAGTAATGCATATAGAAAATAATAGGAAGTTTATGAGGTGTGCCACTTGCCTTTGAATGTTGTCGTTGTTCACAAACTCTATTCAACAACGAACGTTTGCTCTTCGTTCAATCTAAACAATATAAGTGAACAACAATACAACAATCAACAAATAACAATCATCAATCATACATGCACATACGTAGTTAACAAATAAGTTTCATGACACTTCTAAGGAAAACATGTTATGCATGATATGCAAATTATTTCTAAGGACTAGAGATGCATGTCATGCCATGAAATTCTTTTAACTTAATGCAAGGCAATTAGGTTGGTCAAAATGACTAAGAACTAAAGTCATATGTTGGACAAAATACTTTGTTATAAATCATCTTGAATAAGCACTCAATGACTCAGTCATGATGTGCACAACTACTTAGAGAAAATACTAACTCTATTCTTCAAGGTGATCAACAATTATTAACAACTCTTGTTAAATTGGATATTCACTATAGTGAGAGAGACAAACACCCGGCCAGCCACTTAAATTGTGGAACAGGTCGCATGTACGTGGACATTTAAGGTTAGTTTCCAGGCCGCTTCATCTCACTATGCCGCTAGGATCCAACAAACTTCAAGATGGTAATAACATGATCAAAAATCGTTTATGTCTAAAGTGAAAGATAAGATTAGGAAAGAGGGGAAAGATAGAAAGAAAGATGTAGTTGTCCTCCAGGCTTCATCTCCAGACTTGTAACTTTCTTCTGGATGATGTCTTGATTGAACTCTTGGTAGTCTTGATGAATCTTCAGACTTGATGATTTTTGTATCACCTAGGCTGGTCTTGGATTTACTTAGTCTTCATGAAGTCTCAGAGAAGGAGGGAGAAAGAAAGAAAGAGGGACAAGACTTAGAAAATATTTCTGGTTGGTCTTCATGAACTTCTTCTTGATCTTTCTTCTAAGTGCTTCTACTCCTTGGAGATACTTCTGAAGTCTTGTTTTGGCTAAGTCCTTCATTGGTCTTCTAGCTCCATGTTGAAAATCCTAAGAGTCTAAGTGTATCACTTTACCAAAATGCTAAGTTGAAAATATTTCTAACTTAGAGAAAATGGGGAAGGAGTTTTCTTATGGGAAAAATATATCTATATGTGAAAATAAGTTCTGCATGCAATGCACTTTTAAATCCTAAGAAATATCATACAAAATTTGTGATATTTATAAAGCATGCATTAGGCTATAAATGCAATTTAATTAATTTCTATTTTTGGAAAATATAATAAAAGGAAACATATACATTAAAGTTTTATGTGAATTAATTTTTATAGCACAATTTTCTTATAAATGGTGTTAATAGATGGAAGGGTTTTAAATAAATTTATAGCAATTGGATTTAGTCAAAATAAAGTTTCTATTAATAGTTATGTCAAATTTACTAAATATCATATTTTAAATTTGAATAAATCTAAATTTCTCAAGGTTGGAAAATAACATAACTAGCACAATCTATAGGTCATGGGCTTTTCAAAGATATTTTATTTACAAATTTTGACCTTATAGAGTTAAAACTATAATTAAACTATAGGTGGCGGCGCGGTTCACCAGAGTTGAGGGAGACTGCGGCGCCGACATCGGGTGGAGGTCGGAGACGACGTTCCCGTGGTTCTCCGTACGTGTAGAGGGGTTCCCCGTATGAGGCGTGTCGCGACGGAGAGGATGGTGGCTTCGACGTTGAGCGGTGCGCCTCAGTGCGGCGCGGAGGAGCGGCCGGAGTGCGTCGGGCGTCGGCGAGCTTCGGCGTGCTTGCCCCGAGAGTTTTGGTCGTGGAGGAGAGGCGAGGATGGGGCGAGGGGGTGCGCACGGGCAAGGCGGACGGAATGGAGGTGGTCTCGATGCTCGGAGGTCGCCTCACCTCGCCGGAATCAATGAAATCGTCCGTGGATGTGAAGAACTCCGGCGAGCAAATTCGTCGGCCTAGTGGCGTATTGGAGAGGGCTTTTGGGGAGAATGGAGGAGGAGGTCGAGGTATTTATATAGAATCCGACGGTGCTTGATTTGGTGCAGTAATTTGCCCGCAATCAATCGGACATTAATTTCGACCAAAAACGTCCATATTTAATGGCGGACGAAATTAAAGCAATTTAGCACATTTAAGAGAGGACTTTTATGGGCGAATGAAAGAGGATATCAAGGGCTTTAATTAGAAACAAACGGTGCGTCATTTGGGGCTCTAAATCAACGGGAATCAATTCGGAACGTTTGCACGGGAGCTGATTTCGCGTTTCCTGATTTTTGTGTTAAACTAGTTGTGGGCATATTTTAAACACTTTTCAAAAATCAAAATTTTGCATTATTGATTAATTACAAATTTGCCACTTAATGTCAAATTTGAAAACATGGCTTAAATAATTTCGTTTTTGGCTAAATAAAATTTATAAAAATACAACACTTATATAAGTTTAAAATTAAGTTATTTAAACTCATTTTCCAACATTAAATCATTTTTTACTTTAGTACAATGTTAAATAACATAACACCACTATTCGCAATGAAAAGGGGAATATAATGAATGTATTTTTAATTGAAAATAATTTGTGCACCATTATATTTTATATTATGATAATTCATTTGAAAACCTTTAACAACTTTGGAAAAGATTTCTGATTTAATTCATTTCTTATATAGAAAATATATTCATGAAAGTCATTTAATGTTTTGAAAATAAATGAAAATCATTTAAGCTAATGAAATGTTTATTTGGGTTGTTAAGTAGTTATAGAATCTATGAGGTTTTAAAGTTATATGCTATTGACTTGTAATACCCAAACTATGTTTTGAACTCAGGTAAATGAATAATAATCTTTTGGCAAATAGACAATGTTTTCAATAGTTTAAAATAACACTTGTAATTATTATTTGAATTTATATATAGCTAAGGCTAAGTGGTTGAAATCAATTACTTATAAGTAAACTATTTACTTAAAATTAAATGGTTTGTACTTTATAAAACATTTGTCAAATTACATATGAGGGTTTTTGAAATACAATGGATAATGTAATGTTTAATTGGAAATAACTTTTGAAAATAATGACACATTGGGAATTTTGAAATAATAGACTTTTTCAAAATTTTGGTTGAAGTCTTTTATAGTTAGTTTTCTTATGCATTTTAATATTTTTATTTTAATCAAAACAAAAGTTTTAAATTTTAGTGATTTTTGAACATTCCAAAATATTGGGATGTTAGACGTGAGCTAGCAGCCCATCAGCCCGCTCCAGCGCGCGCCTCTCTCTTCTATCTCGCTGACAGGTGGGCCCCACATGTCAGCCGTCTTCAACCTCTGTCCGGAGATCGCGCCGGAGATGGAGTCCGCGACCGAGCCGTTTTCGGTCCGTTTTTTGCCGCGTCTAGCTTCCCTGTCCCCTCCTATTTATTCTCCTCGAGGCCGTCTACGAAACCCCCCCCCCCCCCCCCCGCCGCCGGGCTGCTCGGAATCGGGCCGCCGCCGCCGCCGTTTCTGACGAGCTATTCGCGAGCATCCCGGTAAGCATCGAGCTCCTCGAGGACCACCGAGACTCCCCCTCGCTTCCCCATCCTCTTGCGCATCCGTTGAGCCCCCTCGCGTGATTTCTGTCGCAGCCGAACACCGAATCCGTCCGCGACCCAAGGCCGTCGCCGCCATCCATGACTCCAACGAGGAAAGGAGAAGAACACCGACGCCGCCGCCACGCCATCGACCTCGTCTCCTCCTCGGCGTCATTTTGGTAAGAGCCACTCTTATTGTTTCTTTTAATTTATTTGATAAGTAAAACAATAAACTCCTAGAATTGCTTCTCATGCATTTAATAACAGAAGATATAAATAATTGATAAGAGTGTCTAGTATATTCATGGCATATCATGCATGCATACATTTTTATGTTTGGTATTGTGTGATTTTGTGTGGGTATTTATTTCTGTGTATTGCTCTTGCTAGATTGTGAAGGAGAGGAAAGACTTGCGTGTGATTGCTATTCTTGTTGTGCTTGCTCCTCCTGCTACCAAGGCAAGTGACTTCATAAGACACCTACTATTTTATTCTATTGCATACCTAGTGTTTTAAGCAGTATTTGCAAAAGTAGTATGCATGATAGGTTTTTGGGAGATTGTAGTATGCTATGCAAACCTGTTAGGTTACCCCTTATAAATTCCAGTTAGACCCCTATTATAATTAGTGGAAGTACCTGCTGCAAAAATGATAGTTTTATGATTGATGTGATAAATGAAAATTTCCACTAAATTAGTTTAACGCCTGGGTGGATTGGGTCGATCGAGGAGGTTTCAAGTTGAGTGGCTTCTCAGGGCCAAGTCTCATGGTCATCTTCGCCCGAGATAGTTTTCACTTACTTGGGGCCATGATATGCGGTGTTAACCTGAGTTGCTCACTTGTGGTGGGCCACCCAGGGCTATGAGATTTAAGTTTACACTGAGTCTAATTGCTTACTGTAACGTCCCCAAATTTGCTAGTTGGTAATTAAGATTTGTCTGTGCATCATGAGCATCATTTGCATCTAATTTAAAAGTGCACACAATTGAGTTTCTAAAATTAAAGAGAAAAACCCTAAAGTGGCTAAACCACTTGCTATGTTAAATGTGTTAAAAGAAGTTCAAAATTTTCCAAATCTGAAGTTTCCAATGGCTTCCTTGTGAAATTCTGAATCTCCTGGTATTTTTGTATACATTTTCTGTTCACAAATACGCACTCAAAAGATTTATTTTCCAAACCAGGGGCCTATCTGTGAAGAAATCCAACAATTATTAAAATCGCCAGGGGGTTTTCTGCAAAACTGGTCGAGTCGTCTTCCTCCTTCCGACCGAAGCCCACGCTGTCGTCTCCTCCGCCGTCCGTCGCCCTCCCCTGCGTCAAGATCCCCGCCGCCGACGTCGCGCCCCTACAAGTACCTCCGCCGCCACCGGGAAGAAGATCGTTGCTCTTTCTCCTCTCTCATTCTCCCCAATTCTCGAAACCCTATCCGCCGGAGAACTTCACGTTCCGCCGGCGATTGGCGCTGTTTCCGGCCACCCCGAGCTCCGGTGAGGTTCCCTGGAGGTCCTCCGTCCTCCCCTCTTCCTCCTCGATGAGATGTGCTTGCCGGAGAGCAAGCAATCGACGGAATCGGGCCGTCCTCTCCAACTCCGTCCGCCGGCCTCCGCGGACCATCCCGCCCGCTTGCGTCCTCCCCTTGCTTCGCTGACCTATCCACGAGCTCCGTGGTGAGAGCCTGGTCCACCCGGACCTCTTCATTCTCCCCCTCCCCTTCTGGTTCTTCCGGACGGCGTACGCCGCCGCCAGCCTCCGCTCAGGCGAGCGCGCCGCCATCTCCGGCCACCATTTGCGGGCGGCGCCGCCACCCCTCGGTCGCCCGCGCTCTGCCGCGTCCAACGCGCCCGCTGGCTTGCTTCCTCTCGGTCTCAATCGAAGGATTGGTGATCGACAGGGACGATTCCTCCATTGCTGACGTCCGCTGACGTCAGCGCCTCAATTTCTTTTCCTTTTACTGAATTATTTAATCCTTTTCTATTTTCTGTATTTATTTAATTATGACAGGTGGGGTCCCCTTGTCAGAAATTTATTCATTACCAAATAATGTTTTCTTTAATTAATAAAGTTATGACATGTGGGTCCAAACTTTTATTTAAATTCATAAATGTTTAAAATGGAATTAAAAATGGTTTAAATTGAATTAAAATTGTTAAAACTTTGGAAATTCATAAGTAATTCATTTTAATCAGAAAAATATAATTAATATATCAAAATTTGCAGAAAAAGAAGATCTATTTAATTATTTCCAAATCATGCATATTTAAACAACTTCGAACCATGTTTATAATAGAAGAACAAATTACACCATTTCTTTTAATTATGGAGTTTGTCGAATGACACCTCTCGGGCATTCCAACTCCATTTAAAATGATCTTCCATGTGTAGGATTTACATTTCAATCCGTTAACTTGTCATGCATACATTGTGCGCATTGCATCGATGCCATGGTTGAATGTTGTTTTCCGTTTATTTTCCGGTGTTTCGCTTTCCGCGATAGAATGCGAATCCGAAGTGGAGTTCGACAACACCGAAGGCTTGATGAATCATCGACGACATACTCAAGCAGGATATCTATGAAGAGTTATTTTGGTTATCTCGATCAAGTGAAGCCGAAGATTTCCAATTGCTATATATCTTGGTATCGAAGAGCAAGGCAAGCATAACCTCTTATCTGCACATATAAGATCTCAAAGTATTTGATTCTGGTATTATGCATGCGATTCAAATGTTGTTTTTTAGTGGAGGTATAGAGAGTCTTAAGTGTTGCATCGTGGGAGTCTGCTATGCTTAGCCCTGCTTAGATCTTCCCTCTGTTCCATCCGGTTGATGAACCAGAGCTGTGAAAGATGACGTGGAATGATCGAAGATGTGTTGAATATGCTAAAGACTTGGATGAGAGGCCACAATGGGGTTGTGGTGGGTTGTCTCATTCTTGTCGATCTTAGGAACTGAGTTCCTGGGTTCGGAACCAAGATTAGTCGTGCATCCACACAGGGCATTCATTTTCCCCTCGGCACCAACTTGCCTAGCCTACTACGTGAAGCCACTAGTTCGAGTGTTCCATTTACGTGTGCGGTAAAATGAGTTGAGGAAATTAGGGCTCGGGTCAGGAGAGTGTGACGCTCTGATCTTGACCCTAGCAACCCGCACTAGGGATCGCTGAGATGGCGGTCTGACCTACTGCTGTGGCTCATGGACATAGGCGAAGCTTGGGAAAGGTCGTGGCCAACCCTTCTGCCGGCACTCCCCGGAAGAGTGCTAATAGCTGGCGTATCGGTTGGGGTGCGTGTGTGGGTAGTTACACCCCCTGCAGGGTAAATCTTTTTAGAAAGCCGTGTCCACGGTTATGGACGACTTGGTACCTTATTTCGGTGATCATAGACAACTATAATCTAAGTATAAAACTTGCCAACTAAGGGCGGATCTCTTCCTCGGGTTGAGCGAGGGGGTGATTCTGGTGGGTGGTACAACTCATGATGATCTGGTGGAGATTGAAGATGTGGATGAAGCTAGTGTTACTCCCTCACCCCATTTTAAAAGTCTACTGATGCGGGATTCTCTCCTCCCTTGATTTGAAAACAAAGATGGCTTTATGCAAAAGACATTCATGATACTCTTTGAAGGAGCAGATATTTAGCAGGTTAAATAAGTCTTGTTGAGTACCTCCTATACTCAGCCTTGCGCAATTATTTGGACAGGTGTGTTTTCTGGACATCGACATCGACGAGTAGGTTGGGGTTCCCAGACGGCAGCCTGGAATCTTTGGACTGGGACGTCGCCGTTATGCTTTGGCCTCTTAGGCCTTTTGCTAGTTTTGCTATGTCTAATAGCATAGTTTGTCTTCCGTTGTATTGGTGATTGACAGGTCAGTGACCTTATTTTCGTGGTATTTGCTTCTTGGCTCCTTAAAGAGCTTAACCTATTGCTTTCTGTGTTGTAGGGTTTTCGTTGTGTTACCGACTTCAACTGTCGGCTTCCAAGATCTATGTTAGGCTTATCTCAGATTAAGGTCTCAGATTTGTCTAGCGTGGCTCTTGGGGGTGCTACAGGTTTTGGTATCAGAGCAGGACCGTCTGTAGGAAAACCTTTCTACTGATCGATGTTGAGTCTAGTTGTTGTGAAAACTATTTAAAAGCTAAAACTATTTGCAAAAATCAAAGTAGGCTTCTTTTTACTCCTTATCTGGTATCGCTCTAATTCTGGGTCATCTTACCTTGTTTTGGTTAAAAAAAATTGTTCTCCTCTCCTCTTGTCATTCAAAATATAGGTGCATCAAGTGCAGGTCGTTTCTCAGCCAAGTTGACCTAGTGTAAGTTTTCTTGAGTCTGGTGTGTTCTTTGATCCGTTTTCCCCTCATTCGTAATGAAAGATTCCTTTCCCTCTTGATCTCTCAACCTTGTCGTCTCTGCATCATTCTATCCCAATGTTTCAGATTCCTTTAACCTTGAAGATCTCCTTTTCTTCTTTTGATACTTCGGAAGCTGTGGTTGGACTCTGAAGCCATCTCGTGCTTACTACATCGTTGTGCCTTTGTGACACTCGAATGGTAATTACTCCTTTTGTTTTTCATCCTGGACTTGAACCGAAGGTCCCAGATTATGCTGTTGGTGGTGTGTTGAGTCATGGTTGTTGTTACCCATGTGATGCTCACTCTATCAGTACATGATGCTGACCTTTAACCCAAGATCCATTCCGTTGATCCCTGAGGAATGCTGCAACCTCAGAAGGGCTAGTAATGTCAATTCTAGCTAGCCTTCTAGCTCGTGGTTTTGTCGTGATTGACTTGCGACATCCAAGGTCTTCTCCTTCCACTAGCTTTGGCAGAGGTTCTGTCATGGAACCAAAAGGATCACGACAGAGGCTCTTTGTGAGTCTCACATCTAAGTTGGTGACTCTGCCACACCCTTCTTATCAGAACAAGTTATCATATGTATGCTAGCTTGACCTCTACATCTCAGGATTTTCCTGAGTATGTTTCTTTTCTTCCGTCATGTTCCGACCAGTGTATGCCACTTGGCATCCAAGTTGTAAATGTGCATTGGTGTGCTAATGCATGTTGCTCTTGTGGTCCGTCGTGACATTCCACTTTGGGATGTCAGGGAGAAACAAACTCCCGTACCTCGTCCATTTTCAGGACCAGGTCAAAGTGTTGTAGTCCGCATATTAAGAAGTTTTGTTGGCTTCTAATCTGATCCATCTCAAAGTATCACCCTCTTGTATATCAAAAGGTCGTGTGGTGTATCATGGCTTTATTGATGAAGTGATGCTTTTCACGTCCTTACTCACACTCGTCTCCTAGCTGCTCGTGCTCGGGAATGCTACGGTGTGTGTATTGATGTGGCTATCAGATATTCTTAGCAATTTTCATTGCTTTGACATATAAGGACATTTGATTCCTTCCTTGTGTGATTGGTTATCCGGTCACTAAGTGAAGTTGAGTGTGCTACCAAGTCCGTTGTTCTGGTGCACATACTCGGTCAAAGAGGTAGGTTTTACTTAAGGCCACATCGTCTTGCCTTGAAAAGCAAGACTCCTGTCCACCGGTGTTTTCATGTTGAAGCAAGATGGTATATCCTACGGATTTGCTATCTTCCAAATCTTTGATTTGATTTGGGCCATCGTCAAATCAAACTCAGTCCCAAGGACCATCTTTGATGATGTTTTACCTATGGTGTTTCGCTAGCTTACATCTTCATGTCCTTGGTCTGACCAATATACTTGCCTTGTTCATGTATTATATGATTCCATCTTGTTGGAGTATATTAATAAGATTGTTGTTGAGCCCATCAATAACATTCTTATTGCCTCCATGTCTGAAGAAGATCATTATGAACATTTGGCATTAATGTTGGAAACTTTTGAGAACCATCTTTGTGTCATCACGAAGTATGTGTTCTGGATGTTGGAAGTAACCTCTTCTGGTTCACGTGCATTTGCTGAGAGATGTCGACGTGAATCCAAGTAGAGTTTTCCTTGTTTCCTCGGGAATCATCTCTAGTCGGTCATGCATGTGCGGATTATTCTTGGGATGATAGGTTCTTATCTCCATTCCTTGAAGAAGTCATTTATGCACCCTAAGCCACTGACTGATTAGTTCAAGAATGAGAAGAAGTCGGAAAATTTCATTATCTTCTTTGTTGTTTCCCAACAAGGACCCAATTGTGTTTGTTGCATATAATTCATGTAGGTGCAGTTGTCCTCCGACAAATTACTAATACATGGGTTTTGCAATCTCGCTCATCTTTTCGAGCTTGACATTGTTGTCCATATCTTGAGAATCAATCCACCTTGCCTCTGTGGTATTCCTTGCAAACTTTCCTTTCGAACATTATCGTCACATCTAACCAGAGCTGAATCTCAAGCAGCATCGATGGTTGGTGTCCCTTAAGGATTTTGACATAGGTCTTTTTGTAACTCCGACAATATTAATGTCGTGGTTGACACAATTAGTCGGAAGGCCTATCACCGAAATTCCTGGAATCTTCAAGAACAACCACTCCCCATGAGGATTGTTGTGCGGCTTATTCTAAAATTTGCTCCTTATGGTATTTCTCTTTCCAAAGCCCGATGTTCACCTCCATACCTATTAAAGGCTTATAATAAGCTTGAAATGGGTATCCAGAACATCAAGAAGAAGTTCCCTCCTCCGATGATCTCGGAGATTCTGAATGTCTCCCGATTGATCCTCCTGATCATTTTCTTATCCTTGTATAACATATCCATCATGAGAATTCTCTCTTCATGGTGATCTTCAACATTTTGTTGATCAGTTCTTCCTTCCTTTTGCTTGTACTTGAAATCCTTTTCAACTCACACATTGTCTGAATTTGTCAGTCATCTTAGGGCCCTGGACTTTTAATCATGGGGCAAACATCTTGTAAGCCAAATGGTTGAAATCTAAAAAGAGTTCTTCCTTTTGTTGTATCAAGATCTCGTTATCTATCCATCGTAGCCTTGTGCAAAGCTCATATTCTAATCGTTTCGCTTAACAGTTGTCTATCAACTTGAAACTTCTTCCTTTCCATCTGTTACCTTGATGTGTTTCATGCTTGTTAGCTCAAGAGTTGTTTTGCACACTTCTCCCTTGGGTTGACCGTGAGATACTCGATCTTTTGAAGATCCTCGTTCCAGAGTTATTTCCCTCTTCTCTTCGAAGTAGTTGAAGAACAGTCCGACGAGTAATGAAGTGTTCAATCATCCCTGAAGTAAAGGATCAACCTCTCAGTTAAAAAAGATCGTCGTGGGATCAATAAGATCATCCAAGACCGGTGTAGCCTTCCTCTCTGTATCTCTTTTCCTACCCAAGGAATCTCGGGGACGAGATTCTTGTAAGGGGGATAGATATGTAACGTCCCCAAATTTGCTAGTTGGTAATTAAGATTTGACTGTGCATCATGAGCATCATTTGCATCTAATTTAAAAGTGCACACAATTTGAGTTTCTAAAATTAAAGAGAAAAACCCTAAAGTGGCTAAACCACTTGCTATGTTAAATGTGTCACAAGAAGTTCAAAATTTTCCAGATCTGAAGTTTCCAATGGCTTCCTTGTGAAATTCTGAATCTCCTGGTATTTTTGTATAAATTTTCTGTTCACAAAAGGCCCTCAAAAGATTTATTTTCCAAACCAGGGGCCTATCTGTGAAGAAATCCAACAATTATTAAAATCGCCAGGGGGTTTTCTGCAAAACTGGTCGAGTCGTCTTCCTCCTTCCGACCGAAGCCCACGCTGTCGTCTCCTCCGCCGTCCGTCGCCCTCCCCTGCGTCAAGATCCCCGCCGCCGATGTCGCGCCCCTACAAGTACCTCTGCCGCCACCGGGAAGAAGATCGTTGCTCTTTCTCCTCTCTCATTCTCCCAAATTCTCGAAACCCTAGCCGCCGGAGAACTTCACGTTCCACCGGCGATTGGCGCTGTTTCCGGCCACCCCGAGCTCCGGTGAGGTTCTCTGGAGGTCCTCCGTCCTCCCCTCTTCCTCCTCGATGAGTTGTGCTTGCCGGAGAGCAAGCAATCGACGGAATCGGGTCGTCCTCCCCAACTCCGTCCGCCGGCCTCCGCGGACCATCCCGCCCGCTTGCGGCCTCCCCTTGCTTCGCTGACCCATCCACGAGCTCCGTGGTGAGCGCCTGGTCCTCCCAGACCTCTTCATTCTCCCCCTCCCCTTCTGGTTCTTCCGGACGGCGTGCACCGCCGCCAGCCTCCGCTCCGGCGAGCGCTCCGCCCTCTTCGGCGACCATTTGCGGGCGGCGCCGCCACCCCTCGGTCGCCCGCGCTCTGCCGCGTCCAACGCGCACGCTGGCTTGCTTCCTCTCGGTCTCAATCGAAGGATTGGTGATCGACAGGGAGGATTCCTCCATTGCTGACGTCAGCTGACGTCAGCGCCTCAATTTCTTTTCCTTTTACTGAATTATTTAATCCTTTTCTATTTTCTGTCTTCATTTAATTATGACAGGTGGGGTCCCCTTGTTAGAAATTTATTCATTTCCAAATAATGTTTTCTGTAATTAATAAAGTTATGACATGTGGGTCCAAACTTTTATTTAAATTCATAAATGTTTAAAATGGAATTAAAAAATGGTTTAAATTGAATTAAAATTGTTAAATCTTTGGAAATTCATAAGTAATTCATTTTAAATCAGAAAAATATAATTAATATATCAAAATTTGCAGAAAAAGAAGATCTATTTAATTATTTCCAAATCATGCATATTTAAACAACTTCGAACCATGTTTATAATAGAAGAAAAAATTACACCATTTCTTTTAATTATGGATTTTGTCGAATGACACCTCTCGGGCATTCCAACTCCATTTAAAATGATCTTCCATGTGTAGGATTTACATTTCAATCCGTTAACTTGTCATGCATACATTGTGCTCATTGCATCGATGCCATGGTTGAATGTTGTTTTCCGTTTCTTTTCCGGTGTTTCGCTTTCCGCGGTAGAATGCGAATCCAAAGTGGAGTTCGACAACACCGAAGGCTTGATGAATCATCGACGACATACTCAAGCTGAAGGGGATCGTGTGCAGAAAGCAAAAAATTTCCTACCAACGATATCCTAAAAGAATGCCAAGATCTATTCTATGCAGATATAGTAGTACGAACGGAGATCGGAATACGTACCCTTGTAGACCGAAAACGGGGATTACGTTCCCGCACAAACGTTGTCGATGAAGACCGACGAAGCCGACCTCAAGGTCGTGTAGAGGAAGCAGACCTCCGAGTACCGCAAGCGCAGCACCTCGCAGGGCGTCACACACGTACGGTGGAGACGACCGCCTCCGAAGCTCCAGTCAAGGACGAGCAGCGGAAGACTTGGACCGGAACACCAGCAGCGCGGCAGCGGGCTATGGTGGAAGAGATCCCCCTCCTCAGCTCGGCACGGCTCCGACTTGGGAACCACGAGATCGAGAGAGAAATCGGGAATTAATTGGTGAATTAAAAGGCTAGGGGTGCCCTTTCTTATATAGGCTCCCAGGGGGAGCCAACCTTGCCAGGCAGGCAATGTAGGACTAACCCCCACATGCCTGGAGGGTGCGCCGGCCCCCCTAGTGGGCCCTTGGCCCACTTGGGTCGGCCCCTCCTGGCCCCCACCGAATCCCCTAGGGATTTTCCCCCTCTTGGGCCTTCTTTCGATCAGAAGGCCCATTTAGGGAAATCAGCCTAAATAAATTCGAAAATAAATATATAAAATCATATTTTCATATTAATTACACTAACTAATATCAAACATAATATATATAATTTTTCCTAGCTCCGAAAACTCTTTCGGCGCTGCCCGATCTCCATCGGAACCCTCCCGGGACGCTCCCGGTGATCTCTTTCCTTTCCGGTTGTCTTGTCGAAACCCCTTAAGTGTGTTACCCTAGCGGTTCGATATAATAACAGGTATGACCAAGACTCCTCTATGATCAACGACTAACTCGTAGGCCTGGACCCCATGAATTAATCCCTTTGATATAACAAATGACTTTCATCTATCAAACCTGAACGCAAAGTCTTAAACCTTTTGCCATAGCGATACTTAGCATGTCCGAGCGTCGTTCCATAGATATCTCCATACCTAATCCCGACCTCATTACCGACGACGCTACCTTCTACTCGTTCATGATCTCATGTCCCCGTGACCTAGTCACATGCTTGCAAGCTCATTAGACATTATCTCACCGAATGGGCCCGAGAGTATCTATCCTGTTATGCGGACTGGCAAATCCCGCTCTTGACCCCTCGTCTCAACTACTCCTTTCCGATACCCAAAAGTATCACCGTTCTTGTCATACTAAATAAGATACGACGTTTGGTGCGATCAAAGTATCTTCCAGGAAAAACAATAAGAGTTGATCTCACGGTCAAAGGCGTAACGACTACGTTCTCCAAATCTGGGTATGTCCATCACATCGTTCTCCAGCGATATGACTCCCATTGCCGACCGGCGCCATGCCCTATGACCGGGAAACCTCGATCATCAATCGTGCAACGAAACTAGTCTTAATAGAGGCTACTAGGGACCTGGTTGTTTACGTATCACACCCGCATTAATGTTTCCGCTTAATACGGTTCTAGCATGACACAAAAACCTATTATGAACAAACGAGATATGATAAAGAATACACTTTATTAATTGCCTCTAGGGCATATCTCCTTCACAAGCAGGATATCTATGAAGAGTTATTTTGGTTATCTCGATCAAGTGAAGCTGAAGATTTCCAATTGCTATATATCTTGTTATCGAAGAGCAAGGCAAGCATAACCTCTTATCTGCACATATAAGATTTCAAAGTATTTGATTCTGGTATTATGCGTGCGATTCAAATGTTGTTTTTGAGTGGAGGTATAGAGAGTCTTAAGTGTTGCATCGCGGGAGTCTGCTATGCTTAGCCCTGCTTAGATCTTCCCTCTGTTCCATCCGGTTGATGAACCAGAGCTGTGAAAGATGACGTGGAATGATCGAAGATGTCTTGAATATGCTAAAGACTTGGATGAGAGGCCACAATGGGGTTGTGGTGGGTTGTCTCATTCTTGTCGATCTTAGGAACTGAGTTCCTGGGTTCGGAACCAAGATTAGTCGTGCATCCACACAGGGCATTCATTTTCCCCTCGGCACCAACTTGCCTAGCCTACTACGTGAAGCCACTAGTTCGAGTGTTCCATTTGCGTGTGCGATAAAATGAGTTGAGGAAATTAGGGCTCGGGTAGGAGAGTGTGACGCTCTGATCTTGACCCTAGCAACCCGCACTAGGGATCGCTGAGATGGCGGTCTGACCTACTGCTGTGGCTCATGGACATAGGCGAAGCTTGGGAAAGGTCGTGGCCAACCCTTCTGCCGGCACTCCCCGAAAGAGTGCTAATAGCTGTCGTATCGGTTGGTTGGCGTGTGTGGGTAGTTACACCCCCTGCAGGGTAAATCTTTTCGGAAAGCCATGTCCACGGTTATGGACGACTTGGAACCTTATTTCGGTGATCATAGACAACTATAATGTAAGTATAAAACTTGCCAACTAAGGGCAGATCTCTTCCTCGGGTTGAGCGAGGGGGTGATTCTGGTGGGTGGTACAACTCATGATGATCTGGTGGAGATTGAAGATGTGGATGAAGCTAGTGTTACTCCCTTACCCCATTTTAAAAGTCTATTGATGCGGGATTCTCTCCTCCCTCGATTTGAAAACAAAGATGGCTTTATGCAAAAGACATTCATGATACTCTCTGAACGAGCAGATATTTAGCAGGTTAAATAAGTCTTGTTGAGTACCTCCTGTACTCAGCCTTGCGCAATTATTTGGACAGGTGTGTTTTCTGGACATCGACATCGACGAGTAGGTTGGGGTTCCCAGACGGCAGCCTGGAATCTTTGGACTGGGACGTCGCCGTTATGCTTTGGCCTCTTAGGCCTTTTGCTAGTTTTGCTATGTCTAATAGCATAGTTTGTCTTCCGTTGTATTGGTGATTGACAGGTCAGTGACCTTATTTTCGTGGTATTTGCTTCTTAGCTCCTTAAAGAGCTTAACCTATTTCTTTGTGTGTTGTAGGGTTTTCGTTGTGTTACCGACTTCAACTGTCGGCTTCCAAGATCTATGTTAGACTTATCTCAGATTAAGGTCTCAGATTTGTCTAGCGTGCCTCTTGGGGGTGCTACACTTATCGTGCAACCATTGGTCAATATGGGCTCTGTCTTGATGGAGTAAGTTGATGTGGACCTGGGTCAAGAGATTGATGGTGGTAGAGTTGATAGGATGGTGGTAATCTCTTAGTATGATCATGGGAAAGCAACTTCTGAAAAGTCTCGTCTTGATCTTCTCCTTTTCCTTCTCACTAAAGGAGTGTAGAGGATAGTTTGGGTTGATTGAGTCTAATGGTGAAAGTGCACACACTCTCGAGAGTTAAAACCTAAGATCTTAGTCGTGTCCCCGGCATCGGACAATCTGAGTAACTACACAAGGCTGTCTTCTGAAAATCTCTTGATCCCAATTTCTTAAAAAAAACTTTGATGGGTGAACATGGGTAGGAGACATGGATTTGTCTCGAGATTTTCTATAAAGAGAAGATATTGTTTTCAAAAAGTTTTTTATCAAAAGTAGGAGAAAACTTGCTTTGCGCAATAGCCTTGAGCTCCACCAACCAAATAAGCATATAGATATAGTTTAGTAGAATATTAGAAATTAAAGTCACTTGCCACCACAATTCAATTGTGCTGACCCTTTATAGCTGGGATGCAACTAAACCTTGCAGATTGTCCGAATGAGGAGTAAGGGGGTTATCTTCGAGCTACAACCAACATGATTGCCAGTGGCTTCATGGAGATGATGTAGCTCCATGCTATCTTTAGAATTGCGTATGAACTCTGGAATAAAGTGTGAACTATTTATTTCAACTAGCATTTCAGCTAAGCTGAGTTGTACGGATTATTTTTTTTGGATCATTCGTCTCGTTTTGTAATAAATTATGACTTTGTACTGTGATATTACATCTTATTAGAAAATGCGAGACTTATGTGATCCAAGTCTTCCGCACTATTCATATGTGCCATTGCTATCTAAAGCAAGGGCACTACAGATGGTATCAGAGCCCGAATGTTGCCTGTAGGCTCGAAACCCCTAGGATTGGATACAAACCCTAAAGTAAATATTTTAAAATCAATAAAAATTCGAAATATAAAAATTATTCAGACTTCCTTTTCTTATAATATTTTCCTTACCTCCTACATTCTTTTTTCTTTCATCTCATTAATTCTTACCCCTTCAAAAAATTTGTACATGAAGAACTTCACTCGAGAGATATCCCCGCAGAAAGGAGAGCAGTACTACTTTAGTGACCAGATCCTTAATATTTCCAAAACCTTGCGGTTGATGCCGCCAGTCTTCAGGGGCAAAGAAATTATGTCCGAAGATTATCCTGAAGGTCGCTGGAAGATCGAGGCAGAAGTTCTCCCTCGTCTTGATCCCTCTGGATCGCAATCGATCCGTTTCCGATCTAGATACCCCAACTGGAAGAATGGAGTGGAGATGGCGATGCTGGAGACTTTGTCCCGCATCATTGAGCAGTTCTATGACGAGATCAATCCCAACTCCGTCTTCCGTCACTTTGCCAGGAGGGATAGCATTGGACAACCCGTTCAACCCTCCCTTAGGGGTATGATTGAGAAGCATCATGGAGACCTTGGAGCTCATTGCCATAACTTGGATATACTTCTGGAACAAGAGATTTTCTACAGGGCAGATTTAAGGCGCGTTCACCGTCACGTTAAAGAAGTCTTAGAGGAAGAGAAGGATATCCTTCGTGTAGAAAATCAGCTGCTGACTAACGAGAACAAGGAGCTTGAAATCAAGATTGATCTGCAAGACGATAGGATTGTGCAGAAGGATGCCCACATTTTGGCATTGTAGACGCAGTGTGCTCATTTGTGTGAACAACTATGCCAAATGGAACTTCAGGCGAAGAAGAACCACCCCCCTGACGTCCCAGAGCCCCTAGTGATAACCTATCCCGATGAGGACACTCCCAAGGAAGCCACGGGTGTCAAGAAGCGCAAGTGTGGGAACACCCGCAATTACATAAGGAGTTCCAAATTTTGATTAGAGAGACCACCAGTTATCCTTACCTTACGAGTATTTCTCCTTATCTCATCGATGTTGAATTGACCTACCAATTTGTGGTGAGGCAGTACCTTGAAAACCATGTCCTAGCTTGGTATTCAAATCTCTAAATTTTCGAATTTATAAAATACTTCGAGTGTGTCTATTGGTTGCTGTTTGATGTGTTTTTGTGTAGTGTGTTGTTTTGCATGGGTAGATTTTCCTCTGTAGTCTCTTTGTATCTCTACTTACCTATGCTCACACCATACAGATGCCTCCACATCGTGATCCTGACAACCACAATGCCAACGAAATGATGCAACAAATGATGGCAGCTCAGACATAGTTGATGACCATGATGGCTCAGTTCATGGCGAACCAGAACAATCCGCCACCTCCACCACCACCGCCGCCGCCACCACCCCAACCCCAAGTTGATCGCCTTGCTAGATTCTTGAGGCTCAGACCCAACAAATTCTCCACAGCTACAGAACCTATCGTAGCCGATGATTGGCTACGCTCTGTGAACAAGGATCTAGTTACTTGCGAGTGTACTGAAATGGAGAAAATAAGGTTCACTTCTCATATACTGGAGGGGCCAGCGGCACAGTGGTGGGGAACATATCAGATCACTCACCCACTTGATGGACTTACTTGGGAAGCCTTTAAAGAAGGTTTCCGTAATGCTCACATCTCAACTGGGATCATGAACCTGAAAAGGGATGAGTTTCGTACCCTGAGACAGGGAAATCGGGCGCTGAGGGAGTACATGGAGGACTTCAATTCCCTCTCACGCTATGCCCCAGAAGATATAGATACCGATGCAAAGAGAAAGTATAAGTTTCTGAATGGACTCAATGGTGAGCTGAAGATACCATTTTCTGTGGCTTATGCTCCCAATTACCAGGATCTTCTTGATCAGGCCATTACTCTGGACAGCAACATCAAGAAGGAGGAGAATAGGAAAAGGAAGTTCAGCGCCAATAAGTACAACACTAATCTGATGTAGAAGAAACCTTTCGTCCCAGAAAACAGCGGAAGCCACAGCAGTCACAAGAGTGGAAATGGCCACAACCATAACGGTCATATCCATAAAGTAGGAAATTCTGGACACAGAGGAAATGGGCAGGGTGGTAATGGACACAATCACCCCTTCAATGGGAACAATAGTGGAAAAGAGAAACACCGCCACAACAATGAACCGAAACGAGATATTAGTCAAGTGACTTGCTACAAGTGCGGGAACAAGTGACACTACTCCACAGACTGTCCAGAGAAGAAGAAGGCACCGGAAACTTCAAACACAAATCCGTTCCAGAAGGCACAAGTGAATCATCTTGATGTGGAAGAAGTGCAGAATGAACCAGATGCAGTGATCGGTACGTTCCTACTGCATACCTTTCAAGCATTTGTCTTGTTCGATACGGGGGCATCTCACTCATTCATCTCAAGGGAATTTGTTAATAAAGCCAAACTGTCCACTACAAGCCTACTAAATCCGTTTAGGGTGAGTTCCCCAGGGGGGGGGGGGGGGAAATGCTTGCACAAACCGATTGTCAAAACTTGAGGTTACAAATTGTTAAACACTCGTTTCCGGTAAACCTGATAATATTAGAGACGCAAGGTCTGGATGTTATACTCGGTATGGATTGGTTGGCCAAGTTTGAAGGAGTACTGGATTGTGCGAATAGATCCATTACACTCACCACCCCCGAGAAGAAGAAGATTAGATACAAATCCAAATTTGAACTTAAGAAGGTTAAGCTAAATTCTCTTAAGGGGGTTAGCCTGGGAGACGTTCGTGTGGTAAGAGATTACCCTGATGTTTTCCCCGAAGAACTACCGGGAATGCCACCCGATAGAGATGTTGAATTTCTTATAGATTTGGTTCCCGGAACGGGACCCATAGCTAAGAGACCATACCCAATGGCCGTAGCTGAATTGAAAGAACTCAAGAAGCAGTTAGAGGAGCAACTGCAGAAAGGATTCATCCGCCCAAGTTGTCGGGGGGCTGCCCCCCGGGTAGGGGCAGATCCCTGAATAATTCAATAAGGTGCCAAAAGTACTTGACCTTTGGTGAGAGCAAGGGACACCTCCTGGTGTGCTGAAGGGGCAACTTGACCCTTGAGCGCTGGTAGAGTGCAAAGTGCTTCCTGGCAGGCGCAAGGGTCAGCTCTAGCAACTATAAATAGACACCCCCAGCCCTCACAATGGCAGCACAAGCATCAGCGGGTGGTTCCTCTAAGAACTAGCTTCTCGAAGATGTCTTTGCTGATAGGCTAAGACATCTTCGGGAGGCTAGGCCTAGAGATACTCATCCTGAGACGAACTCGGATGCCTCCGGAAGGGATCTCGGATCTTGGGCTCCGAAGAGACTCCCGGGAGGAGGAACACCTATCTCGGTCTTGATCTTATGCAGGAAAGACTCACGGGGGCAAGCAAGGAGATAACCGGCATGAGGGATCCCGGTAGGCCGGCAACGGTCCGTAGCAGGCTTTTCCGTCTGTTGCGGGGGGAAGTACCATTCCGCCTGACACGGAAGCATGGTCACCTCCCGCCTGACACGGAGGCATGGTCATCTCCCGCCTGACACGGAGGCATGGTCATCTCCCGCCTGACACGGGAGCACGTCAGGCGGTACAACAGCGGTACGACAAGACACGATGTGCCTAGCCCGACAATCCGGAAAAGGCTATCCGGGATGGGCAAAGACATGTCCTGTCTCTGACAGGGGGACAATGATGTTCCAGGACGGCGCCTGCTGTCCTTGCCGGGATGATGACGAAGGGGCTACGCCGAATAGCGCGGAGAGTAGGTCGCACTAGCCGGTGACGCCATGCCGGTTAGGCCTGTCCGGTGGGGCCAGGCCGGATTAGGGTTTCCGGCCCTCCTGGCCAGAACCCTATAAAAGGCGCCATAACTGCTCCTGTGGGAGAGAGATCAACTTGGAAGCCAAAGCTATAGTTGCATTTACTCCTAGAGCAGTTACTTCCTCATACCTTGAGTTCATCCAGTTCTTCTTGTTCTTCACGTGGAGAGATCTACGAGCAAGTTGTAACCCTTGTATCACCATTGTATAGAGAAGAAAGGCAGGAGTAGGGGTGTTACCTCCTCACGAGGGCCCTGAACCTGGGTATATCGTCTGTGTGTTGAGTGCCTTCGTGCATTTGTTGTTGTTTGTTTGATCTTGTCTTCACCGTGCTGTTCTTATTTCTTGTTCTTGGGAGATCTCGGTTATACCGGGATCCTCCCCGCGTGGGCTCTTTAGCTCGCTATCCCTCCCCGGATCCACCAACGTCCATCGGCCCCACACATTAGCCATCCTATGGCATCTGTCGTGATACCACCACGACAGTTGGCGCCCACCGTGGGGCTGACAGAGGCGTTGGCTGGTGTACACATCCGGACGGGCTCCCCCGTTCATTTCGACGTTCGGGTTCTCTCTGGCCTGATCGTAAGGCTACGGGAGATGGACTTCGTCTGCGACAACGCAGGATGCTTCCGGAACAGGCCCTTTCCGGTCAACGGGTGCCTCATTGACTTTGGTGGTTTCACCACCTACGTCGCCACCGAAGTTATCTGTAGCTACCCGGACGTGGTCCTGGAAGCTGAGGACCCTCCTATGCTCTGCGCTGCTCGGGGTCTGCGTGCCGGTCGCACCTCGAGTTCCGTCGCGGTGATGATGGTCGGGGCAACCGAGGAGGAATACCAGGACGCTGACGGCGATACCGGGAGCGGCCACATCCGTTTGGCCAAACCTCCTCAGGAAAGAGGTGCGGCCCGGGATGGCGATCCACAGCCGTCCCAGCCACGACGTCGTCCAGATCCTCTCTCGGGCCTGGTGGCCAAGTTGGCTGTACCTGTAGCTGCTGAAGCGGATACCCAGGCCACTTCGGCTGATTTGGAGGAGCAGCGGAGGTTGCTACTCGCTGAAGCACAGGAGATCGCCGAGATCCGTCGCGAGCTCAATGCTAGCCTCCGGGAGTACAATGCAGCTCACGGATTTCTTAAGATAGACTCCCGGGACAAGCGCATTGCGGATCTACGCAAGAAAGGGAGAATGGTGAATGACGAGTTGGCAGGTGGAGCCACAACCAGTCACACGGGAAGCCGGATTTCAGCGGGGAAGCCGGTGTACAGCTCACCGGCGAAAACTCTTAGGGCTGCCGAAGCCGCCATGGCCGAGTTGGTAGGGTTATCCGGTGAGGCTCTACGCAAACAACATGAGCGAGTGAACAAGTTGGTGATCGAGGCCAACCGTCAGAATCAGGCCTTCAAGAAGAAGAACCCCGGGGCAGGATCCCAAGTGCACTCAGCTAGACCCAATAGCCAGAAATCGGACGGAGAGGCCTCTTCCCCGCATCCGAGCAAAAGCAAGAGCAAGAGCCGGAGCCGGAGTCGAGGTTCCGGGAAGAACAAGCAGTTACAGACCTATGATCCGGCCTTCGCCGGTATCCAGCAAGCCGGGCAGCGTAATTCGGCGCAGGCGGGAAGTACCCGTGAGGGTGGCAACCTGGATGTAGGAAACAATAACCCGGCTAGCGGTGGTAATCCACCCCGAGACCCTCCTCATGTTCAGGGAAACCCGCGAAGGGAGGTTGCATCTGTCCCGCAACAGGCTGTGATCCCGGCACAGGACCGGTTCAATGATGGCAACTCAAGACTAGAGCAGCTTGGATACCAGCCCGACGAGAACCCTTTGGGATCTCGGATAGGAACCAGACAGCTGAATCCGGCAGATGCCAGATTCCGGCTCGACCGAATTCACCAATCCGAGTTAGTGGAAGAGCAAGGACCTCCGGAACCTGCCTGCTTTGGACACCGGATCATGCGGGAACCACCTGTTCGGAATTTTCAGCTCAACAGGGGTGCCAAGACCTATGACGGCAGCAAGAAGCCGGAGGACTGGCTAACCGACTATGTAACTGCAGTAAGCATAGCCGGTGGAAACAGATGATGGGCGGTACGATACGTACCGCAGATGTTGGAAGGACCTGCCCGGATCTGGTTGAACAACTTGAGAACTGGCAGCATAGACTGCTGGTGAGACTTCGAGGAGGCATTTATCAGCAACTTCACCAGCACGTACAAAAGGCCAAACAGGCCTCAGCAGCTCGCCATCTATAGGCAAAGGAGTAACGAGACTGACCGGGAGTATCTTACCCGGTGGAGCAATATTCGCAATTCTTGCGAAGGAGTGGTAGAGGCACAGGCCATCTCCTGGTTTGCACAAGGATGCCGGCATGGCTCAATGCTATGGCAGAAGTTGCAAAGAAAGATGCCGGCGACCTTGGCAGAGACCATGCGCATCGCCGATACCTACACGCTTGGAGATCCCATGCAACCCCTGGCGGATGTCGGTGACTCCAACAGGAGGAATGCGGGACCTCAGCGTTCGGGACCAAGCAGGAGCCATGATCGCCAGGATTTTGGCCAGAAAAGGAATCAGTCCGAGTACCACCATGCCGCACAACACGTCGCAGCAGTGACCCGGGAGCAAGAGGATGCCGGTAACAGCCAGCGTCAAAAGACAAGTGGCCCGGCTTGGGGTCAGAGTCAGGAGGTGCAAAAGACCTGGGTGGAACAAAAGAAGCCCCTGACATATGAGGAGATGCTGAACAAGCCATGCTGCTACCATACTCTGGAGGCCAACAAGCCCGCAAACCACTCTAGTCGGCAGTGCAGCTGGTATCAGCGCACATTGCAGGAAGGCAGCTCGGGAGCTGTTCGGCCGAGTGCTCCGGCATCTCGGCCCAACATTCCGAGACCCCCTCCTCCGACATCGGGGGCCAACGCGATCCGGATCAATCAGCCTCAGCGAGGACCCCCACCTCGACCAGTGAATATGGTGCACACCCGGAACGACAACGGTGCAGGCCCCAGTAACCAAACCGAACAGCAGCAGGGCAACTACCGGGAGGCACATCAAAGCTATGTGGTCTTCGTGACCGAGCGCACTGACCGGAGTAGTGTGCGGCAGCGTGCCCTGGAGGTGAATGCCGTGATCCCAGCGGTGCCAAAGTTCTTGCACTGGTCCAAGATGGAGATCACATGGAGCAGGAAGGATCATCCCAGGGTTATGCCTAAGCCGGGGGCGTATGCCTTAGTGGTGGACCCAACCTTTGTCGGACCAAGCCTCAATGTCCGCTTCAGCCGGGTTCTGATCGATAATGGTAGTGCCATTAACATCATGTACAAGGACACGATGTTGAAGTTGGGGGTGTCCATGAACACCTTGTTGCCTACCGAGACGACCTTCCACGGCATTGTGCCCGGAGTCTCTTGCTCGCCCATGGGAAAATCTGGGTTGAAGTGCTATTCGGAACCCGTGAGAACTGCCGAACCGAAAACTTGGAATTCGAGGTCGTGGACCTCGAAAGCCCATATCACGCACTGATCGGCAGGCCATCCCTAGCCAAGTTCATGATCTCAACTCACATGGGCTACCTGAAGATGAAGATGCCGGGACCTAACGGCGTAATCACCATCTCGGGGGACCACAAGCGCTCCATGGAGTGTGCCTCGGCGAGGTCATGCTTAGCTGAGTCCCTGGTGATCGCGGAAGAAAAGAAGAGGATCCAGCAGGTGGTGGCAATGGCCAAGACCTCCCAACTCGGAATGCCCGGGATGGTGAACCCGGAGCAGGGTGCATCATTCCAGCCCCCAAAGAGACCAAGAAGGTGGGTGTGGACCCCAGCAACCCGGAGCGCCAAGTAATCATTGGCAGCAACCTGGACAGCAAATAGGAAGGCGAGCTCGTCGACTTCCTCCGTGAGAATCGGGATGCTTTTGCATGGTCGAGTGACGATCTGCAAGGTGTCCCGAGGGAGTTGGCTGAGCACTCTCTGTTTGTTAGACCGGATGCGAAGCCGGTGAAGCAACCAACTAGGCGCCTCTCGGATGGAAGAAGAGCTGCCGTCATGGAGCATCTGGCTATACTGCTGGCTGCCGGATTCATAATGGAAGTTCTGCACCCGGATTGGATATCGAATCCGGTCCTGGTAGAGAAGAAGAAGGATGATCCCCTCCTGCTTAAGGTGTGGCGCATGTGCATCGACTTCACCAACCTCAACAAAGCATGCCCGAAGGACCCCTTTCCTCTGCCACGGATAGATCGAGTGATAGATTCCACTGCCGGGAGTGAACTTTTGACTTTTTTAGATGCCTACTCTTGTTTTCACCAGATACCTTTGAATCCGGATGATCAATTGAAAACTGCTTTTATTACCCCTTATGGGGCTTATTGCTACCGTGTCATGACTTTCGGTTTGAGAAATGCTGGTGCTACATACCAGAGGTGCATGCAGAAATGTTTGCATGACCAGATAGGCCGGAATGCCGAGGTCTATGTCGATGACATAGTCATAAAGACAAACAAAAAGCCTCACTAATAGATGATCTGAGGGAGACATTTAAGAACTTAAGAAGATTCCGGATGAAATTGAACCCGGATAAGTGCACATTTGATGTTCCGGCGGGGAAATTACTCGGTTTCCTCATCTCAAGCCGGGGAATCGAGGTCAACCCGGGTAAAATTCGTGCTATCGAGAGCATGAAATTGCCCGTGCGTCTCAAAGATGCACAGAAGTTCACTGGTTGTCTTGCATCCCTAAGTCGGTTTGTGAGTCGACTTGGGGAGAAGGCCTTGCCCCTATACCAATTGATCAAGAAAAGCAGAACATTTGTTTGGACCCCGCAGGCTGACGCGGCGTTCAACGATTTGAAGAGGATGCTCTCAACAACACTCGTGTTGGCATCCCCATTACCCAAGGAACCTATGCTGCTGTATATCGCTGCAACCAACCGGGTAGTCAGTGTGAATGGTGGTAGAGAGGGAAGAAGGGGGCAAGCTGATACAAAGGCCGGTGTATTACCTCAGTGAGGTGATCTCGGAATCCAAGCAGAACTACCCGCACTACCAGAAGATGGCGTATGGAGTATACATGGCAGTGACCAAGCTCAAGCACTACTTTCAAGAGCACCCGATCACAGTGGTGTGCGAAGCTCCTCTGGCCGAGATCATCGGTTGCAAGGACGCTAGCGGCCGGGTAGCCAAGTGGGCCATCCAGTTGTCTCCATACGCTCCGGCGTACGAGAGACGGGATGCCATCAAGTCGCAGGCGCTGCCGGACTTTTTGGTAGACTGGGCCGAGATGCAGTACGAACCTCCAATGCTGGATTACAATTTCTGGAGGATGCATTTCGATGGCACCAAGGCTAAGATCGAGTTGGGTGCCGGAGTAGTCCTCACTTCACCAAAACAGGATGTGCTGAAGTATGTTCTGCAAATCCATTTCCGGGCATCTAACAATGTCGTGGAATATGAGGCCTTGGTTCATGGAATGAATGTCGCCAAGGAGATCGGCATCCGCCGGATAGAATGTTTTGGTGATTCCGATCTCGTAGTGCAGCAGGTGTCGGGGAATTGGGATGCGATTGATGCAAACATGGCCCTATACAGATTTCATGTGCAGAAAATATCCGGATTTTTCGAAAGATGCGAGTTCAAGCACATACCCAGAGGAGAAAACGAGGCAGCGGATGTCTTGTCCAAGCTAGGCTCATCTCGGGATGCCATCCCTCCCGGGATAGCTCTGGAGCATTTGAGGAAGCCATCTATTCAGCCCTCACCCGAATCGGATTCTATCTTCATCCCCAAGGAGCCTGGTTCAGATGCCATACTCATGGAAGTAGATGTCGGGAGCATCACATCGAACCCGGGGACTGCGTCACAGTGCTCAGAGAGGCAGAGAAAGATGATGATGGAGGTGATGTCGGCAGAGCCAATGGACATAGACGCTCCCGTGTTCCCGGTTCGACCTGTCCCGGAATGGGCGCAGCCCATTATGGCTTACATCTTGGAAGGAGCCCTCCCGGAGAATGAAGTGGAAGCCCGGCAGATAATGCGAAGGTCAAAAGCATATACCGTCATCAATCAAGAGTTGTACAAGAGGAGTGTCACTGAGGTACTCCAAAGATGTGTAGAACCGGCAGAAGGACAAGAGATGCTCCTGGAAATACATCAGGGGGAGTGTGGACATCATGCATCATCCCGAGCCCTGGTGGCGAAAGTGTTCCGGCATGGGTTCTACTGGCCCACTGCGTTACAGCAAGCAGAAGACATTGTACGGAAGTGTGGAGGATGCCAGATGTTTGCTCACCGGATACATATGCCGGCGTCAGCACTGAAGACAATCCCTATCACTTGGCCATTTGCAGTATGGTGTTTGGATATGGTCGGGCAATTCAAACCGGCAAGAGGCAATATGACGCACATACTGGTCATGGTGGATAAATTCACCAAGTGGATAGAGGTCAAGCCAATCCGGAAGTGTAATGGACACACCGCTGTGCAATTCCTGAGAGACATCATCTTGAGATACGGATACCCGCACAACATTATCACGGATAATGGCACCAATTTTTCTGTGGGGGAATTCACTCGATTTTGTGCTGAGAAGGGAATCCGGCTGGATGTAGCATCAGTTGCACACCCGGAAGCGAACGGGCAAGTCGAAAGGGCAAATGCCTTGGTCTTGACCGGCATCAAAGCTCGCCTGATCGAGCCACTGTTGAGAACTCCGGGATGCTGGATAGAGGAGTTACCGGCGGTTTTGTGGGGTCTCCGGACTACACCAAATAAATCTACCGGATACACGCCATTTTTTGTGGTATACGGTGCTGAGGCAGTACTCCCAACCGACATACAATATGATTCACCGAGAGTGACAATGTTCACTGAGACCGAAGCAAGGGAGGCCCGGGAAAATCATGTTGATTTACTTGAGGAGGCAAGGGAATTGGCACTTTCTCGGTCTGCGATTTACCAGCAAAACCTCCGCCGATATCATAGCCGGAAGGTGCACCCGAGAGTGTTCCGAGAAGGAGATCTTATGCTAAGGCTCATCCAACGCACGGCCAGAATGCATAAGTTGTCACCTCCATGGGAGGGACCTTTTGTGATAAGCAGGGCATTGCACAATGATTCATATTACCTTGTAGATGCACAGGAGGCTAGGAAAGGTGTAATGGACAAATCCGGAGAGGAAACCAAACGCCCATGGAATGTAGCTCAACTTCGACCCTTTTACTCATAAAGGGCTCAGTGTATGATGTACTTAAATTTTTATGTATTAATGAAAGTAAGGCACCCCGGGAGGAACCCGGGGACTGCCTTGTTGTATGCCCATTTACTGTGTTCAGTGTATTTGTTATTTCATACCGGCATCTCGGGAAGGAACCCGGGGACTGTCGAGTACCTGTTTTTTATTGTTTATTGTTTGTATGCCGGGAAAGTTCCGAACTCGATTCTCAAAGTCAGAGTAATGTATGTCATGTGAAATCATCTTGTGACTCGACTGACGCATGCCGAAATGGTAGTCAAGAGCAAAGAGAGTCAAATGTGGGGAACACGAAAATGGTCTCGGGGACTCGGAGCAGGAACTTATCCGGCATACCTGTTTTTGCTAACCCAGTTATTTTTTATGTCGGGAATTCGGTTAGCTAGAACTCGGATTGTCTTAAGTAATGTATGCCGTATATAGAGTTTTGTGACTCGACTGTCGAACGCCGAAATGGTAGACAAGAGCAGAAATTACCTAAGTTCGGTAAACATGAAAAGCAACTCGGGGACTAATAACAGAATAAATTGACATAACTTGTTCGGATAGATAACTTAGTACGGAACGTAAATGTTAAATAGTGTATGTTACATCTTGCACCCGGCATCCCGGGGATTTCACAAATCTACTCTTAAGTTTTTCTAAGTAATAGGAGAAGCCGGCGTCTCGGCGACGGCAGCAGCAGGAGCAGCAGTCTCGGGAGCAGATGCGGGAGCAGCAGTGGCTTCAGAGCCGGCAGCGGTACTCGGGGCGTCTGGGCGCACCTCGGCCTGGGAGGCCTCGGGTGTCGGAGAAGTTGTAGCATCCCGGGGTACCACGGTCTCGGTCGCAGCACCGGAGGCAGCATCATCCTCCTCTGGGATCTCACCATCCACGTCACCGATCGCGCTGGTGTCTTCGTCATCCTCGTAGTCGGATTCGGAATCGGAAGCAATGACGCTGGCAGTGAAGGCGCGAATGTTGGACCAAGAGGCGATGCGGTGCGCCACTTCCTGTCGCCGCTGGACCTTAGCCGGATCGCTGCACCACGGCGAGATGGTGCGCAGGCGCTGGATCACCTCCAAGTCGAGACCTTCGTACCAACTCAGTACTTGTGTCAGGACCTAATCGGCACCAGCCCGCGCACCGGAGCGCTTCCAAGCATGAACACGCCTCCCGGTACATCGGAGTGCGCTCGCGAGTTCGCCGACCAAGAGCGTCGCGCTGATACCCGGCCACAGCGCACCATGAACATGGATCGCGGCGCTGAGCAGCTCCGTCCCGATCGACCGGAGAGGCACTATCCGGGCCTTCAGGGCAGTGAGGTGGTCCTCGATGTCCCAGGGATCCGAGACAGGGCCCTTCCCGGCACGCTTCTCTCGGGCGGCAGCAACGGCAAGGGCGGCAGCCTCGCGGGAGTGCTCGAATTCCCCTTTAAAGAGAAGAGCTGTCAAGCGGCTAGGTCATAACAAAAGCAACAACGAAGAAAGAAAGCAACGAGAGAAGGGGGATGTCGGTCCACTTACTGTTAAGATCCCGGTTCAGTACAGTGAGCTCGGAGAGCCAAGTATCGGACCGTGACCGGAGAAGAGCCAGCCCGGTCTCGGCCAGATGCGCGCGCTCCTCGGACTGATCCAAGGTCTCCTTTTGTTTCTTCGTCGCCTCCACGAAGCGCGTCTTCATCTCGGTCGCAGCAGCTCCGGCCTTTTCAAGCTCGCCATTGAGCCGCGTGATCTCGGCCTGCGCGATAGCAAGCGCGACCTTCTGATCCACCGAGATCTTGCGCGCGGCATCTCGCTCCTCCCGGAGGCGCTCCTCGCACTTCTTTGACTGACCGAGGTCAGCAAGAACACGGTTGAAGATGCTGCCGCGCTTCTTGCTGCACTCCTGAAATCAAGACAAAGAAGAGTGAATAAATCTTGGAAAAAGTATAAGGAACTCGGAAGATTCCGAAGTCAGTAACAAGCTACCCGGTTGGGAGGATCTCGGGGACTCGGTGTCCGAGTCCTGAAATTTTCTCTATGATTGGAGCCTAGTGATCTGCTATTCGGTGGAATCTAGAGCACTAAGCACCAATCTCGGGGACTAGTGGTGATAGAGCAAAATTTGAAACAAGTTACCCGGTTGGGAGGATCTCGGGGACTCGGTGTCCGAGTCCTAAAATTTTCTCTAAGATTGGAGCCTAGTGATCTGCTATTCGGTGGCATCTAGAGCACTAAGCACCAATCTCGGGGACTAGTGGGGAAGGAACAAATATTTATTGGAGAAAGAAAGGGAACAAACTTACCTCGGTCACCCGAGTAACATCCAGCGCGGCCACCTGGAGAGCGTGCAGAGCTTGCGCGTTGCGGCCAGGGCCGGCAGCGTGCAAGTCCCCCACGGTCTCGGAGGCGTCAGCGGCAATCCAGGCCTGGTTGTATTCATCAACAACGTGAATGCCGGAGCCGCCGGGCGCGCGAGCAGCAACAAAATCCCGGGATCCTGAAGGCACAAAGGAGCTTACGGTTGCTCGCAACATCCGCAGGGCGGCAGTAGGGATCTCGGCGGGAGGCGGTGGTAACGGTGAAAACTTACCCGTACGCAGGGCCAAGTCTTGGGCCGAGGATGTTGGAGCAGCAGTAGGTTTGGCAGAAGTTGTTTTCTGACCGGCAACCTTGGTGCGCGATTTCGCGACAGGTTGATCAGCTAGCCGGGAAGAAGCTGCGGGCTGTTTCTCCGAGGCGGCTTTGTTCGCAGCTTGCCGGGAGGGACCACTTGGCACGAGCTGCCGGGGAGGGCTCAGGATCTCTGCCTCAAGCCCGGGCACCCTGCGCGGACTCTCCGGAAGAAGGATGTCTTCCGAGGTAGTCGGGGCCTGCACTGGGGTATCGTCGACCACCGGACGTGTATCCGGAGTCGCAACAGTAGCCGGTGCGGCACCGGAAGCATCAGGCTCGCTTCTTCGAGTAGAAGGGCGAGGTGGAGAAGGGGCAGCCCGAGGAGGGCTGGGAGTCCGAGATCCAGGAGGAGGGGAGACAAAGGATGACGGGAGGTCGAGTGCGTCCCTGAAAGAAATATCTCAGTAAAAGTTTATGGAGAAGACAAGGTCAGGTATCACAAAGTAAAGAAAGTGTACCCGGAATCCACAGTGGGAGGACCCTTCCTCCGGCGTCGAGGCTTCTCGGCCGTTTGTTTGTTCGGCTTACTCCTCTTGGGAGGGTGGCCGGAGTCATCGGCGGCGTCGGTGTCGGAAGCCACACGCTTCCGGCTCTCAGCGCGTTTGGTCGCGGCCGTAGGTTTCGGAAACACTGCTGAAGCCCAATTGAGGGGGAGAGCGTCAATCACATCAAGAATTTGACAGTCAATCTCATCCTCTTCATCCGAAGAAATTGAAATAGCCTCTGAGGTGGAAGGGTTACCCGGGGCAGCAACTTTGACTAGAGGAATGGCGAGATGTTCGGCACGAAATTCCCATTGGCGTGGATCGCGTCCTCCTCGGCTTGCCGCTCGAATAACTACGGAAACAAATCACCACATGATATCCATGTCGGTTTCCAGCAGAACGCGGGTGCGAATGCAATTGTGCGAAAGACAGACAGGAGCACCTGTTTTAATGGTTTTTTCCGGGATCCCCCAATGACACCCCAAACATACGCATCCGACATCTTCGTCCGAGCAATAGCTCGGACACGTCGGACGACCGCGGGACGATCCAGAGGGAAAATACTGGTCCTGGTGGGATCATAGCTCCCATCCATATGGCACATCTTGTGCACTCGGGTTTGCAGAGGGCAGACGCGGCGGATAATGAAACAGCGCAAGAGATCGTCGCCGGTCATCTTGTTGGTCAGCACCACGAGGACGTCGTGCATACACTTGACCTCCTCGGTGTCGGGGAACCGTTTCCAGAGGTTGAACTTGCGGGGAGGACCAATGGCGAACTCCGGCAAGTTTATGAAATCCGGATTCGAGGATCCCGGAGCATCTCCCGAGCTCTCCCTGTTCTTCACGTAGAAGAAGTTGCGCTGCCACTTCCGGCAGGATTCTATTCCTTTGACTATAGGGAATCCGGAGTCAGCACGGGGGATGATGGTGGCCGCTCCGCAGTCAACCAAGTCTTTTACTTTCTTATCCGGATTGGGGATGACTTGGCGACGAAGGATGAAGTACCTGGCCCAAAGATCCAGGAATGGCCATACGCCAAGATATGCTTCCGCGTAGGTGGTGAAGACCGAAAGCATCATAATGGCATTAGCTGGGAGATGATGGGGTTGGAGGCTGTAGGTGTCGAGGAAGTCGCGGAAGAAGGGGCTAGCCGGAAGCCCAAACCCGCGCTCGAAATGCTTGAGGAATACAACGTATTCCCCGGGTTGGGGTTCCGGTTGAACCTCATCCTCCGGAAGACGGCTCTCAACTTCTGGCGGAATCCGGTGAGTCCGGTACAGCCAGTCCAGGTCCCATTGTTTGGTCTCGGATTCATCCCAGCACCCCCGGATACTTTCTTCACCCATGTCGGAGAAGTCCACAGATGTATCCGGGCTACTCTGCAGGCGCAGCGGCGGTTAGTCGGAATTAGTCTACCGGGAGCTAAGATGCCGGATCGCAAACTTCTAAACACAACCGGGTTCCTGGCAAATAAGATCTACCGTGTGCTAATAAATCAAAACTAAAAGGAGGAAAATAGGCTCGGGCTAAACTCAAACGACGCAAAGTCCGAGCAAAAGGCATAAGTCCTACAACGACTGTTTATCCCCGCCGCGCACCTCGTGCGCGCCGCTCGAGTCGTGCTCGCCGGCGGCGGCGCAACCGCGCGTGTGTTAGGGCACGACCGAGCGCAAAGCATCGTTCCCGTAAAGAGGATCATCGGGGCGGAGAGAAGAACTTACCGGAGAAGAGGAGGTCGATGACGCGCAAGACCAACGGCGGCGTTCGGACTCGGACGACCGGTGAGAGCGGTGGCGTTCGGGCTACGGGCACAGCTGCGGCGGAGCGCTCGAGACAACGGGACGGAGGAGTGAAGGAGAGGAAGAAGAAGAGGTGACCGTTCCGGTCCCCTATTTATGGGGGGATTCCGGAGCGGTTTCCAATTTTCCCGCCCACGATCCCTCCGATCGTGGGTGGGATCCGTTCTGTGCAGCGCGGCACGTGGCGCTCGCCGGAGCGCCCTATCCGACCGCACCGAGGGCCACATGGCCACAACGGTTGGGCTTCGGATCGGCTGCGGCTCCCGGCGCGCGAACCCGAGCGACGGCGTGCTCGGTCAGAAGCACTCGAGTGCGATTCTGGTCAGACAGGACGTCGGGTGGGACCCAACTCACGATCTCAAAATTCAATGCAGAAGCCAACGGTCAAGATTCACTGAGACTGCGGTATCCGGTTACAGGCTTCGTCTTCCAATTGAAACAGCCTCGGTAAGAGGATCTCGGGAAAAATCGATCTCGGAATCTAGTCGAAAGATAGTATCGTGTGTTCTCAGAAGATAATTGTTATTAAAGCTGATCCCGCACATCATCCGAGGTCGCTGTGCAACACCAGCTTCAGGGACTAGTGTCGGGGGGCTGCCCCCCGGGTAGGGGCAGATCCCGGAATAATTCAATAAGGTGCCAACAGTACTTGACATTTGGTGAGAGCAAGGGACACCTCCTGGTGTGCTGAAGGGGAAACTTGACCCTTGAACGCTGGTAGAGTGCAAAGTGCCTCCTGGCAGGCGCAAGTGTCAGCTCTAGCAACTATAAATAGACACCCCCAGCCCTCACAATGGCAGCACAAGCATCAGCGGGTGGTTCCTCTAAGAACTAGCTTCTCGAAGATGTCTTTGCTGATAGGCTAAGACATCTTCGGGAGGCTAGGCCTAGAGATACTCATCCTGAGACGAACTCGGATGCCTCCGGAAGGGATCTCGGATCTTGGGCTTCGAAGAGACTCCCGGGAGGAGGTGTATTCGGTTTAGCCGGATAGACAATCCGGGTAAGTGCTAACCGGAACACCTATCTCGGTCTTGATCTTATGCAGGAAAGACTCACGGGGGCAAGCAAGGAGATAACCGGCATGAGGGATCCCGGTAGGCCGGCAACGGTCCGTAGCAGGCTTTTCCGTCTGTTGCGGGGGGGAGTACCATTCCGCCTGACACGGAAGCATGGTCACCTCCCGCCTGACACGGAGGCATGGTCATCTCCCGCCTGACACGGAGGCATGGTCATCTCCTGCCAGACACGGGAGCACGTCAGGCGGTACAACAGCGGTACGACAAGACACGATGTGCCTAGCCCGGCAATCCGGAAAAGGCAATCCGGGATGGGCAAAGACATGTCCTGTCTCTGACAGGGGGACAATGATGTTCCAGGACGGCGCCTGCTGTCCTTGCCGGGATGATGACGAAGGGGCTACGCCGAATAGCGCGGAGAGTAGGTCGCACTAGCCGGTGACGCCATGCCGGTTAGGCCTGTCCGGTGGGGCCAGGCCGGATTAGGGTTTCCGGCCCTCCTGGCCAGAACCCTATAAAAGGCGCCATAACTGCTCCTGTGGGAGAGAGACCAACTTGGAAGCCAAAGCTATAGTTGCATTTACTCCTAGAGCAGTTACTTCCTCATACCTTGAGTTCATCCAGTTCTTCTTGTTCTTCACTTGGAGAGATCTACAAGCAAGTTGTAACCCTTGTATCACCATTGTAGAGAGAGGAAAGGCAGGAGTAGGGGTGTTACCTCCTCACGAGGGCCCTGAACCTGGGTATATCGTCTGTGTGTTGAGTGCCTTCGTGCATTTGTTCTTGTTTGTTTGATCTTGTCTTCACCGTGATGTTCTTATTTCTTGTTCTTGGGAGATCTCGGTTATATCGGGATCCTCCCCGCGTGGGCTCTTCAGCTCGGTATCCCTCCCCGGATCCACCAACGTCCATCGGCCCCACACATTAGCCATCGTATGGCATCTGCCGTGATACCACCACGACACAAGTTCTTCACCTTGGGGAGCACCCATTCTGTTTGTAGAGAAAAAGGATAGTACTCAAAGGCTAGTCACGGATTATCGAGCAATCAACGAAGTGACAATCAAGAACAAGTACCCGCTACCAAAAATTAATGAGCTTTTTGACCAACTAGAGGGTGCTTCTGTATTCTCTAAGATCGATTTGCGATCAGGATACTTTCAAATGAAAGTAAGAGAACTAGATATCCCAAAGACTGCCTTCACTACCAGATATGGATTATATGAGTACACCGTAATGCCGTTTGGTTTAACCAATGCACCGGCATACTTCATGAACATGATGAACAAAGTGTTTATGGACTTTCTGGATAAGTTTGTTGTGGTGTTCATTGATGACATCCTGATTTACTCCAAAAGTCAGGAGGAACATGAGGAACACTTACACCTGATATTACAGAGACTTAGAGAGCATAAATTGTATGCCAAATTCAGCAAGTGTGAATTCTGGCTAGAAGAAGTGGGTTTTCTAGTACACGTTGTATCAAAGAATGGAATAACAGTAGACCCAGAAAAGGTGTCGGCCGTAACTAAGTGGGAGGTACCCAAGAATGTGGCAGACATTCGTAGTTTCCTTGGACTGGCAGGATATTATAGAAGGTTTATTGAGAACTTCTCCAAACTTGCCAAACCACTAAGCTCACTACTGAAGAAGGAAGTCAAATTTAAGTGGACTGAAGAATGTGAAATAAGTTTCCAAGAGCTGAAGAAACGGCTGGTGTCAGCACCTGTTTTATGTTTGATAGATATAGAAAAGGAATTACAAGTGTATTGTGATGCCTCGCACCATGGACTGGGAAGTGTCCTGATGCAAGAAGGGAAAGTGGTCTCCTATGCTTCTAGACAGCTTAAGAAACATGAAGTCAACTATCCCACCCACGATCTGGAGCTAGCATCAGTAGTGCATGCTCTAAAGACGTGGAGACCATACCTGTTGGGAAAGCGTTGTGAGTTATTCACAGATCATAAGAGTCTGAAATACATTTTCACCCAGAAGGAATTGAATATGAGGCAAAGGATATGGATGGAATTAATTAAGGACTATGACATGAGTTTACAATACCACCTGGGAAAGGCTAATGTGGTAGCAGACGCCTTGAGTCGTAAGGTCCATGTGAATGGACTGACAGCGGGAGACTTGCCCGAGGATTTAAGTAAGGCATTTAAGGACCTCAGATTAGAGGTAGTAACCGAAGGATTCCTAGTAACACTGGACGTGCAACCATTACTGATGGATAAGATTCGGGAAGCTTAGAAGGGAGACAAAGTAATGGAGGAAATCAAGGTCAACCTGAGCGAAGGAAAGGCCAAGGGTTTTCAGGAAGATGAACAAGGCACCATGTGGTTTGAGAAACGCATCTGCGTACCGCAAGATGATGATCTTAGAAAATTAATTCTGCAAGAAGCGCATAACTCGCCTTACTCCATACACCCAGGAAACACCAAAATGTATATGGACGTGAAGGAAAGATTTTGGTGGAATAACCTGAAGAGAGACATCGCAAAATATATAGCTAAGTGCGATGTATGTAGTCGAGTGAAGGCTGAACATCAGAAACCAGCGGGTTTGTTGCAACCTTTACCTGTACCGGATTGGAAATGGGAACATATAGGAATGGATTTCATTACCGGATTACCGCGTACCAGATCGGGGTATGATTCGATTTGGGTAATAGTGGATCGATTGACAAAGGTGGCCCATTTTGTGCCAGTAAAGACTACCTACTCAAGTGCTAAGTTGGCAGAGATATACATGAGGAGGATAGTGTGTTTGCATGGTATTCCCCAGAGGATTGTGTCTGACAGAGGTACCCAGTTTACCTCGCATTTCTGGAAACAACTACATGAATCGTTAGGTACGAGATTAGAGTTCAGTACAGCGTTTCATCCCCAAACATATGGACAGACGGAAAGAGTAAACCAAATTTTAGAAGATATGCTGAGGGCATGTGCCTTGGACTACAAGTCAAGTTGGGATGATAATTTGCCGTACGTGGAATTTTCGTATAACAACAGCTACCAGGCCAGCATAGAGATGTCGCCGTTTGAGGCACTCTATGGAAGGAAATGCACCACACCACTACTTTGGAGCGGTGTTGGAGAGCGTAGTTTATTCCGACCTGATATAATCAAGGAAGCCGAAGAGAAGGTTCGAATGATCAAGGACAGATTGAAGATCACGCAGTCCAGACAGAAAAGCTATGCATATTCAAAAAGGAGAGAGATCATATATGAGATAGGTGACAGGGCATATTTGCGAGTGTCACCGATGCGTGGTGTGAAGAGGTTCGGGATCAAGGGTAAACTTGCTCCTCGGTTCATCGGGCCCTTTAAAATCCTTTCTCGCAAAGGAGAAGCGGCGTATGAGCTAGAATTGCCGGAAGTTTTGTCAGCAGTTCACAATGTATTCCATGTGAGCCAGTTGAAGAAGTGTCACCCAGATATGACAGAAACCCCGCTACGGGATACAGTGCCACTAGAAGAGGTCCAGTTGGAAAGTGACCTGACGTATGAAGAGAAGCCAATCAAAATCTTGGAGACAGCAGAAAGGGTTACATGAACCTAGACTATCAAATTTTGTAAGGTCCAGTGGAACCACCATACTGAAGAAGAAGCAACTTGGGAACGGGAGGATGATCTTCGAGATGAACACCCACTTCTTTTTGTAGGCCAATCCGAATCTCGAGGGCGAGATTCATCTTAAGGGGGTTAGGTTTGTAACATCCCATTTTTGCAAAAATTTAAAACTTTGCATTCATACATCATTCATCATTTAGGCTTAACATTTAATCACATAAGTACTAAATAAAATTTCAATTATGAGTTTAAATAATGTTTAATCCCATTAAGTGTTTATTTAAAACTTACATAGTAAATATATTTTTTCAAATTATTTGATGGGCAAGTTTATTATTAAAAATTGCTAATTTAAATAACCTCTCCAAAATATATTTTTATGAATTTTTCTGAAAATATTTTGAATAGGATTAAAAATCATTTAGTAAATCAGATTTGAAAAACAGTTTTGACTTTTATTTAAAAGGAATGGTTTACGGGCCGGCCCAGACGCTATCTGCCGCGCGCGCGTGAGCTAGCAGCCCATCAGCCCGCTCCAGCGCGCGCCTCTCTCTTCTCTCTCGCTGACAGGTGGGCCCCACTTGTCAGCCGTCTTCAACCTCTGTCCGGAGATCGCGCCGGAGATGGAGTCCGCGACCGAGCCGTTTTCGGGCCGTTTCTCGCCGCGTCTAGCTTCCCTGTCCCCTCCTATTTATTCTCCTCGAGGCCGTCTCCGAACCCCCCCCCCCCCCCAACCCTACCACCCCGCCGCCGGGCTGCTCGGAATCGAGCCGCCGCCGCCGTTTTCGACGAGCTATTCGCGAGCATCCCGGTAAGCATCAAGCTCCTCGAGCACCACCGAGACTCCCCCTCGCTTCCCCATCCTCTTGCGCATCCGTTGAGCCCCCTCGTGTGATTTCTGTCGCAGCCGAACACCGAATCCGTCCACGACCCGAGGCCATCGCCGCCGTCCACGACTCCGACGAAGAAAGGAGAAGAACACCAACGCCGCCGCCGCGCCATCGACCTCGTCTCCTCCTCTGCGTAATTTTGGTAGGGGCCGCTCCTCCCAGGGCATCGTATAGCGCCGGGAACGTCGTAGCCGACGCGCTGCCGCCGCGGGCGCCATCGCCGGCGAGCGCTCCGGCGTCCCGTGCGCCGCTCGGGTTTGGTCGTGCGTTTTAGACCGTTAGATCTAGATCCAACGGATCTAGATCGGAACGTTTCCGCGCCGCCGATTTTATTTAGATCGGACGGCTCACGTCCGCGATCCGCGTGAACCGTTTTCATCCAATAGGATCGCGCCACGTAGCCCCATATTATTTCTTTTTCGCTGGAATTTTATAAACAAAACAGAAAACGTGCAAAACTTAGAAAATTCATAACTTTTGATCTATAAGTTCAAATTTGATAAACTTTATATCCACGGATAGCCATGCTAATGTAGATTATTTCTACATCAATTGTTTTCCCTTTTGATAAATAATATTTCATGAAATTATCCGAGAGATAATTCGGCTATTAAATCCATAACTCAAATAATAAAAATGTTTTTCAAATAAACTCAATTATTTTAGAGTTAGGTTATTGCCCTCTGTCCAGGAAATATTAATATGTGTCTTATTTGAAAACTTTCATAAAACAATAAAAGTTGTAGTTATAGAATTCAAGTTTTGTTATATTGTTTCTATTAATTTATTTCATAAGTAAAACAATAAACTCCTAGAATTGCTTCTCATGCATTTAATAACAGAAGATATAAATAATTGATAAGAGTGTCTAGTATATTCATGGCATATCATGCATGCATACATTTTTCTGTTTGGTATTGTGTGATTTTGTGTGGGTATTTATTTCTGTGTATTGCTCTTGCTAGATTGTGAAGGAGAGGAAGGACTTTCGTGTGATTGCTATTCTTGTTGTGCTTGCTCCTCCTGCTACCAAGGCAAGTGACTTCATAAAACACCTACTATTTTATTCTATTGCATACCTAGTGTATTAAGTAGTATTTGCAAAAGTAGTATGCATGATAGGTTTTTGGGAGATTATAGTATGCTATGCAAACCTGTTAGGTTACCCCTTAGAAATTCCAATTAGACCCCTATTATAATTTAGTGGAAGTACCTGCTGCAAAAATGATTGTTTTATGGTTGATGTGATAAATCAAAATTTCCACTAAATTAATTTAACGCCTGGGTGGATTGGGTCAATCGAGGAGGTTTCAAGTTGAGTGTCTTCTCAGGGCCAAGTCTCATGGTCGTCTTCGCCCAAGATAGTTTTCACTTACTTGGGGCCATGATATGCGGTGTTAACCTGAGTTGCTCACTTGTGGTAGGTCACCCAGGGCTATGAGATTTAAGTTTACACTGAGTCTAGTTGCTTACAATGCAACCATTGGTCAATATGGGCTCTGACTTGATGGAGTAAGTTGATGTGGACCTGGGTCAATAGATTGATGGTGGTAGAGTTGATAGGATGGTGGTAATCTCTTAGTATGATCATGGGAAAGCAACTTCTGAAAAGTCTCGTCTTGATCTTCTCCTTTTCCTTCTCACTAAAGGAGTGTAGAGGATAGTTTGGGTTGATTGAGTCTAATGGTGAAAGTGCACAAACTCTCGAGAGTTAAAACCTAAGATCTTAGCCGTGTCACCGGCATCGGACAATCTGAGTAACTACACAAGGCTGTCTTCTGAAAATCTCTTGATCCCAATTTCTTAATAAAAACTTTGATGGATGAACATGGGTAGGAGACATGGATTTGTCTCGAGATTTTCTATAAAGAGAAGATATTGTTTTCAAAAAGTTTTTTATCAAAAGTAGGAGAAAACTTGCTTTGCGCAATAGCCTTGAGCTCCACCAGCCAAATAAGCATATAAATATAGTTTAGTAGAATGTTAGAAATTAAAGTCACTTGCCACCACAATTCAATTGTGTTGACCCTTTACAGCTGGGCTGCAACTAAACCTTGCAGATTGTCCGAATGAGGAGTAAGGGGGTTATCTTCGAGCTACAACCAACATGATTGCCAGTGGCTTCATGGAGATGATGTAGCTCCATGCTATCTTTAGAATTGCGTATGAACTCTAGAATAAAGTGTGAACTATTTATTTCAACTAGCATTTCAGCTAAGCTGAGTTGTTAGGATTATTTGTTTTTGGATCATTCGTCTCGTTTTGTAATAAATTATGACATTGTACTGTGATATTACATCTTATTGGAAAATGTGAGACTTATGTGATCCAAGTCTTCCGCACTATTCATATGTGCCATTGCTATCTTAAGCAAGGGCACTACACATGCGCACCTCACGAGAGGGGGCTGAGTATGGTGCCAGTGCCTCAAATGACACACCAGCAGCACTACAAAACCCAAGGGATCCGAGCTCTGGCTAAAGGGCAAGCTCCCACAAACACGCCATCTCTTCAAAGGACCTTGGTACTTACTCTCCTCGCGAGGAACGCCTTTGGACACCTATAAGCGCGCATGAGTTCCTACTACCATGCACAAACGTCTGGGTTTGCCTCTCTAACATCCAGAGGGAACAAGCGTCCCTCCAAGCCTAATTAGGCAAAATACTCAATCCTTGAAGAGGAGATCCTCGCCAGGCAAAAATCTCTACATGGTGAAGATCCTCGAGAAGCTAAGTCTTGCACCCATGCCTCGAGACTTTTTCTCCTTTGCAAGCACACGTTGTCCCTCGAGTGCGTCCTTTTCCTTTACACTTCATGGATTGCTCGTACGTCAAAGGGGGGCACTTGAGCATCGCGACTAACAGCTCTTACCTCTCCAAATCTTAAACTCCCCCAGGCCTTGCAGAATCATTACTTTAGCATACCGCAGTGGCGGAGTCATAGCGCAAATATACGGGTCCTAACGAAGCAGAGCAAACAAAGACATGAAAATAAAATAAAGGGCCTCTCGAGGGGCACACGAGATTAATTAAAATACTTGAAGAGTATATATTACAAGCCAAGATTCAGATTGTCTAAACAAAAGTTGTTCAAATAAAAGCGCTCCAAGCGCATGCCAAATAAGCTCAGGCGGAATCCGTGCCATCGCCCGTCTCCGCGGCGTCCTCCTCGCCAGCATTGGTGGAGCCAGCCTCCTAGCTACCACCAGCAGCCGCCTCAGCACGCCTGAAGCGGTTGCAGAAGGCGTCAACTTGGCCGCGGAGGGATTTGGAGATCCTCCACCCTTCTTCGCCCTCGAGAGACTCGGTCACCGACGAGAAGTCGAAGGCGGGCGTGAGGTGCTCGAGGTTGGTGAAGATGCGATCGACCACCAGGGCTAGGAGCTGGCGGCTTTCCGCCTCGATCACCTCGCGGAGCTCGGCGGCAGGGCCCTCAAGCACCGTGAAGACCTGGTCGAAGTAGACCAGGTACATGGCAGCATCGCCGTGACCTCGGGCAGCAGCGTGCGGTGCCTCCGCGCCAAGCTTGGCAGCGAGCTTGCTGCCTCTAGTCACCAAGGACTGGAACATGCGCTCCCGCTGCTTCTTTAGTAACCGAGCCGCCTGGGCGCCCTCGGCGGCCTTCACCATGCGCTCCACCGTAGGACCCACCTGTTTGTTCATCTCCACCATATCCTTGATGAGGGAGTTCAGGTCCTGCGTGGCCGCCTCACGAGTTGACTCTGCTTGGCGACAGGCCTCCATGGCACGTTGGACGCGTCTCTCCAGCTTGGCGTTGGCCTTCTCGAGCTCGCCGATCCGCTTAGCATCCTCGGCGCGCTTGATCTTAAAGCGGTCCTCCTGCTTCATGACTTTGTCGCGGTAGTCCTGGGCGACGGGCACTTTGAATTTCTTCTCCCGGTCCTGGAAGTCCTTATCCGCCTCGTCCTTATTTTGGACGAGCTTGGCCTTGAAGCGCTCCATGATCTGCTGCTACGAGGCGACGTCTTGGCTCTGCTTCTCGAGGGCCTCGGCCAAGTTACCCTCCTGAGCCTCGATTTCCTCGCGCTTGGCCGCAAGCTCATTCTCCGCATGCAGCCGCTTTTTCGTTGCGCATGCGCACCTCCTTCTCCGTGGAGAGCAACTGCTGCTCCGAGACGACTAGGCCCTTGCGGGCATCCTCTAGAGAGGCTCGCTCGGCCTCATGGGCGAAGCTAGGACTCAAGCTGGGCGAGCTCCCGGTGCTTCTGCGCCAGCGAGCCGTCCATGTCTTCCCGCTCAGTCCTCGCTGTCATCGGATTATCACAACAGATGTTTCTAGATGGAAACTTGAGATGAGGGGCATGGCGGCTTCCGACATCAGGAAGCGTGGCGTGGGGAAAGAAAGGTTTACCCAGCTTCGGCCCCTCGTCTTGAGGTAAAGACCTACTTCCTTCTTCGTCTTTATTGATTAGGGTTTCGGGACTCGGCGCCTTAGCTTCCGGGTCTTGAGATTACAATGGTGTCTCTCCTATGACTTGTGTCGATTGAACTTAGAACTCTAGGAACCAGGAGACCCCTTATATAGGTGACAGGTCTCACTGGAGGTCATAAAGGATAATCCAAAATTCCCAGACTATATCACTTCTCTCAAAAATCCAAATCGGAAAAGAATGGAAGAATATCTCCAGAAAAAGGAGGAAAAAATGTGTAAAAGACGAGAACTTTTAAATTATGAACCTTCAATTCTAAAATGCAAATTCTTCTACATTGAATGGATAGCTGCAGCAATAAATTTGGATCAACATTTCTACCCTTCTGCACCTACGTTGAGCAGGTACCTTTAGGTAGCTAACACAATACCTAACCACTTTAAGATTACCATCTGGGGAGGTCCGTTTAGTATCCCAAAACTGCTTAGCAATAGTCGGACAAGTGGGTAATGTTGGGGTGAACCAAAAAAAATGGGTAGATGCCCCGTAGTAAGAGGGGTATTTATGAACCCTGTGGACCACCCACATGGGGGCGGTGAAGGGAAAGCCCCCATGGGGCTTTCACTCTGACACGTCTTCGTTCGTGATCGCTTAGAGCCTCTTTTCAATCAATAGGTACTCCCAAGGCGTCGACCACACGGCCTAACATGGACTTTCCCACAGGCTTTGCCCGAAAGCAAACAAGAGGGATGATGCCTCGGGGGCAGCAGCACTCGATAGAGCAAACCTGCTGAACCGCGAAACAGGTTTATTTGTTCTTATGTTGTCTCCTTTTCCTTATGGTGCGCTCATCCCTTGCTTGTTCTTGAGCGCTAGTCATTCATCCCTCCTCTGAGTTCTTGGAATTTCTGCCGGGTCCGGGTTCCTATTATACCCGGACTCTACTCTAAGTCCCCTAAGCTTCTTCTTTCCTTAGCAGGACTCCGTCTTGTACTTGGTCTCCAGCCTTCTGGATCCTTCTTGCTTGTGGGCCAAGGCACACGTTACGCACCGGCTTACGTGTCACCAGACCCATGTCTTTGTTGCTTATCCGGCCCAGACTCACGCCAGGCCAGCTCATCTTCTATATCGGTGGGCCTACCGGGTTATGATCCCCCAACAGTAGCCCCAGGATAACGTGGATATCAGGATGGACTTGCTTCACCTTTGCATATTTAGGCGTGATTATGGGGGAAGCCGAGTGGTCCTTTTGTCCGGGTTATCTGAAAAACACTTGAAACAACTTGTGAGATGATCGTGCTTCCGGGCATCGTAACCCGGTCACCTATTTCCGGCTTGCGCTCCGATACTTAGCGCTTTTCCACTCTAGTCTTCTTTCTCTAGACGGTCAACATTCCAGTCACCGATTATCTTTTCCCCATTCTACGCTTAGGTCAACGTCTCCTGGGGATAAATAGGTGGGGACCGGGGAGATCAATAATTCCCCTCCCCCCCGTGTGCCCCACTTCTTCTTCCTCCTCTGGCCACTCTCACTTCGTAGCTCTCCGCCTTGCGCCCCAGCTTGCTCGCGGCATTTCCATTCTCCTCCTTCCCGCAATCGCTGCTCGTAGCCGCATCCATCGCCGCAGAGCTCCTCACACCACTTTAGTCGCCCCAGATCCAGATCCAGTTTCTCTCTCCTCCTGCAATGGGGAAAAAGCTGACCACCAAAGCTCCCGTCGCTGCCGCGGCTGCTGTAGCGGCGAGCATGAAGGCTAAGAAGGGAAAGGTCTCCGCCTCCGGCCCTGGCGCAGCTCCCGCGACTTCGGGGAACTGGAGCGGCTCCACGATGTCCAATTCCAAGCTTCAGGACTTGGTCGATGCGGGCCACCTTCAGACCCAGAAGACCAGGAGCTGGCGCGCTCCTATTGGGAAGATCATCCCCTCGCCTCGGGAAGATGAGGTGATCATATTCGTCGATCACCTCAACCATGGTTTCAAGCCTCCGGGCTCTTTCTTTTTCCGTTCTATTCTTGCCTACTACGGCCTTCGCCCTCAAGATCTTGCTCCCAATCCCATCCTTTCTCTTTCTAACTTCACCGTGCTCTGCGAGGATTACCTCCAAACCCGCAACGCTCCTCGGCGGGTGGTCCTCTAAACATCTGCGGCGGCGTCGCAATCCAGCGCCATCGCGACTGTATCTTCCCCTCTCTCAAACTCGCCAGCCACCCTCGGGCTTGGCAATCCACTTTCTTTTATTGCAAAGACACTTCTCCCAAAGGCCAACCTGTTTTGCCGGGTTTCCGGGCCGAACCCTTGCAGCTGGGGGAGACTGTGAACTCCTATTGCGAAGACCGCGAGTCCCTGGCTCCCATCATGTCCCGGATCTAGTCTCTCAACGCCCACGGGCTCAAGGGGACAGACCAGGTGAAATGCTGGGTCGGGTGGTGTATCAAGACACTGTCTGTCCGTCTCAAATTCATCTACGAGTACACCAACCTTCCCAGCGACCCTCTCCGGTTCACTAAACGGGAGCCGAACAACGCCGATGTGGTCAAGACGGCGAAACTACTCCTGATGGAGACCGTGGCCGAAGTCCAGCAGGACGGCTTGCTCCCCTTCTGCGCCGAGAACCCGGCTCCTCCGGTAACCTACTCTTCATTTACCACCTTTGGACTTGTGTCTGACCCTGAATTCAGGCTACACAAACAAAACGTATCGGTTGGGCCACACAACCAGGAGCATACTGGGTAATACCAACCCAGGAAACAGGCAGGCCTGGCTCGGAATGGATCGTCGGCCGACAGCTCCTGGCGACCCTATCGACACATACGTCTCAAGTTTGTGCACACAAGAACCCAAAAATTCTACCAACTCGTATACTTCAACCATACACACATGGTATACGAGTCGGATTTTTAACAAGTTGAAACCACAAAATAAACCTAAGGCACAAAGAAAAGAAATAATTATCCAATGCTCTCACTGAGCAAAAATATAGCGAATGGCACCAATCAGAGGACACATGTCCCAACATTACACCATGCAGTGGAAAACAAACCGGTCTGAGTACAGAAAAGAAGCAAAGGGCTCAAGGCCGAGACGGAAAAGAGGCCCATCCACGCGGTCCACCAGGAAGAAGCCCAGGGGAACTCTAACTACTCATCGTAGATCTCGTCGTTGAACTCCACGTAGTATCCACCGACCTGGTCGTACGAGGAATCCTCAACTGCAGAAAAACCACAGCCCGCGAACGGGACAATACACCGAAGTGTATCGAACAAGCTTTAGCTAACAGGTTACAAAACAGTAAGATTCCCAAAGTATGGGGGTAGGTGTACTTAGCGGCAGCAGCACTAGCAACCTAAAGAGACGCGCTAAAACTCCCGTCTAATTAGAGGGGGATAAGAGAGCGTTTAAGTAGCCATCTACAACTAACACCAGTCATAACCCATTCTCGAATTAACCCCCTCAACCAAGTATGAGGAAGCAATTCGGGAATACTCACACGTTAACAATTTTAGTTACCATTTATGGTGTAAGTAATTCTATATTACTAGTCAAATTAATTAACAATGATTAGGTGTAAGTTGTCTAGATCTTGTTAGCCAGCATCATCACCAAGTCGTCCATAACCATGGACACGGCTCATCGATAAGATTATACCCATCAGGGGTGCACTACTGTACCCATACTCGCATGATCAACCATGTCAAAAACATTAGGGCCTCTCAACACGACTCATTCCTTCACTACAGCAAGTCCAAGTGCCACACATATGAGTTGTTACCCGCGTCAGGAGTCCGGCCGAATCTCAATTGCGGACTCATTAGTTTGCGACTACGCCGCCATGCGGCTCAACCCACAGTAGGAACTGTCCGCTTCACGACGTACCACCCCTGTATGACCCCCCGTAACAAGTAACTTCTCATCGAACATCATCATCATGCACATGCATATGAGCGAATGGAAAAACCCAAACTACTTGAGCACATGGACGAGCTGAGGATCCGTTCAAAGTCGAGGGGGGCTCCATTGGGCCACCCACAAGTGGTTAGTGCGCTCAAAATTGGATCCGAGGACAAAATCTCAGTTCCTAGGTCGACACTGAGCAGAACAAAGCACCTCGCAAGGCCTTCCGCCTGGTGCCTTATCTTTTAATTATAATAACCCAACATAAGACAACAGTTTATTAAAGTAGAACAATCTATCATACTAAGCATATGATATAAAAGAACATACAGACGACTCGCACAACAACCTCTAAGCATGCCCTACGACTCGCAAAGGCCAACAGATAAACATGCAAGGTGTTATAGGTTGTGGGGATATAGCTGTATAGGCTGCAGGATAAATATATGATGGGATCGCAGTTACAGAATCGATAACTAGGATAGCATAGATCAAAAGGCAAGGATGAAAACCAAGCAGTTGTGTAACCGGTTAGCAGAAGCTTGCCTGGCAACTCGTAGCCTGGCACGAAAGCTGGAACCTCAGTATCGTAGGTACTCGCAGCAGGCACGTTGTCATCTACCTAGAGAAAAGCTAAACACATGCAATAGGAAACCATAATCAATACAAAGGAAATGCGCAAACAAATGATGGTGCATTATGGTATGAGATGGTTAGGTCCCATTTAAAGCGGGGATGAAATCCCGGCAAAAGATTAGGTTGCAAGTTATTTGTGTAACCAACAAATTAAAATTTGCTTAACATATATAGCAGGTATGGTGATCTAATTAATTTAAATGAAATAGACATTAATTCATTATTTGCCCAACACATTACATATTTAGTATTTAATTGCAAATTATTTATCTTCAACTCAAATTAAATATTTATTAGCATGGAAAGACATGGTATAAAATATATGTGCATATTAAATGGAATTAGGGCATTATATATTTATTACCCCACCATTCCATATTTAATTATTTAATTGCATTTGTTAAATTAAACTAAGAATTTAAAATAAATGATGCAAAATGACTTAAGAATGTTATATTAATGTCTATTGCATTTTTCTGATATAAAAACATATAAAGTTTATTTTATTTGGATTTATAGATTTAAAGTTATTGCATTTATAAGCCTAGGGGTGTTTCTGAAATTTTCCAGGACCTAACCGTGATAGAAAAAAAACAGTGGAGGTCCTCTGTGTAAAAATGGGAACCAGGGCGCTGTAACGTCCCACCGTTTAGAAAACCACGGAGGGTAGAAATAGAATTTGTGCATTCGCATTCATGCATCTGAAAATCCGAATAAATTTTTCGCAACTTAAAACCCTGAAGAGATCAAAGTTTCTTCCGTCTCGTTGTGTTAGGGCTTAGCTCAATGGAGGTGATTGTTATAAATTTTGACATGACCTTTAGGTATTTTATTTGTTTGAGGAAAATTGAGCAAATTCAAATATTCAAATAATTTGAATTTGAAATTACACAAACAAAAGTAAATGATAAGTAAATAATAAATAAAGAAGTAATTCATAAATTAAATAATTGCAAACATAAGTTGCAACTATGAAACACAACCAGAATTGCTTTATTGATTTACAACAATAATACATTGTCGTTACAAATAATCAAATGGAAATCAAATAAATAACGAATTACATAAGAGAAATAAAATTCCTAAGTAGACTAATTCTTGCATCCTGATTCTTCATATCTTTTGATCATCTCAACTTGCACCAATCTTCTTCCTGAAAGATAAAAAGAAAACAAAACAAATATAGAAAATACACAAGGTGGGTTAGTGTAGGATTACTCTCAGTTGGGCAGTGAAATGCACTGCTGATCACATCATTGAGTCTGGACCTTAATCAAGGATTAGCATCTGTTCTGATGGTTTAATTAACCTCATATCAACATCATTGGTTTAGGGGCAATTAACACACTTGGCACCTGAAATAAATTCCCAAGCATGGATAATACCAGACCAGCCGAATGGATCAGCTCCAAGCACAAGAGCTGAGTCAAGTCAGTACACAGGCAAGCTCACAAGCAGCTCAATCACTCATGCAAAAACCCACTGCTGTCACCAGCACAGAAGAACTAGGACAGATAAGAGGTGCTGCCGTAGCAGCAAGGGAGGCAAAAACCCTTTGGTCAACTCAGCTCAAACACAACACACATCACCCTTATCTATTCATCATCACCCAACCAATTCATCCACCCATCACCACTAGACCAGATCTCACCTTTGCTAAAAGCAAAGCAAGAAGCAGGCCAGCAACACCTAGGAGGAGAAGGGCAGAGCACAAGAGGAGGAGAAGGGCTGAGTACAAACCAGGAGGAGAAGGGCAGCAGCCACAAGGAGCAGACCAGAGCCCATGAGGAGGAGGTGAGCAACAATTGATCAGGATCTGCACAACCACAAGTGATCCAGGACCTCTACAACAAACCTACTACCACACCACAACTACTAAGGTTGATTTCAACCCCTTAAAGCAAGTTATGCAAGCATGGTAGATGTGTGGTAGGATTTTCCTCAGCTGTGCACAGCTCATCATTGGAAATATTAAATCACCTAAACCAAAGAAGTATCTGTTCTGATCAATTTAGCCTCAGTCTTTTGCATCCTTGGCAAGATAAAACACTACGATAAATATCTCATCCATTATCAACATCACCTCAGTCTAAGCATCATAGGTAGGAGGCAACCACCAATACAAATCAATGCATAGTCCTATGTCCTTAATAATTTAGAGCCTCAGCCTATGCATCATAGGCAAGGGGGCAACAAATAACTCTTATGCCAGCACCAAACATGTCTTAAGCAAGAACTGCCTCAGCTTGTGCATCACAGGCTGTGGGCGATAAATTAAAGCCTCAGCTTATGCATCATCGGCTGAGGCAACATAACTCAATTCCTTGCTAATAGCAATTAGCTAAAGATCTTATACAAAACAACCAGATCTAGCACATGGTTTGTTGGGCACTAATTCCAGTGGAACTAGCACCACAACCACAAACAATACACCCAGATCATACCAATTGGTGCTAAAAAAATTGAGCCATCCAATAAAAATCATTTTCCTGGTATTACCACCCAGGAATCATTCTCAAACAAAGCAACAAAGCAATTTATTGCTAACTGAACACTTGTTTCAGTTGAACAAATGATAGCATATCTTTGAACTTAGAGATTCAGAGTAACACATATAAATATCTTACTGGGGCAACTGATAGAAATCAGTAACTGATAATCACAGATTCATTAGTGTAACAGAACCACATCAGTGGAATCAAATCAATGAAGCAACACCAGCCACCAAGTCGTGTGAACCACACAACAACACACGAGCTGATAATAACCTAGCATCAGATGATCCAGTAGTCACTAATGGATTGACAACATCATAGAGCACGGCCTCGGGACAAATGGGGAGAGAGCAAGAAGGGTAGTGGAGAAGAGATGCTTACCAGCGCTCGGGCGCAACCACGGCGGCGTGGTGGGGCAGAGCCCACGCGGCCGGCGCAGCGCAACCCCGGGGACGTCTTCCCCGTGCACCAGAACCACCGGAGGGTCACCGGAGTACCAGGGGCGCCGGAGTTAGAAACCCTAGCTTCGGATCATGGAGAGAGTGGCTAGCCGTGGACGCGCACGACAACAAGAGGGGGCTCAGGGGGTAGAGCTCGGTGCGGCGCATCATTTGCGCGGGGTGGCGGCGGCGGATATCACCGGAGTTGGCCGGAGCGAGGCGGCGACGGCGCCGGCGATTTTCAATCGCGCGAGAAGCAAAGGGGATCGGGGAGGAAGAGAATAGGGCCGCGACTGGTCGTTGACCAGTTCGGTCGGGCCGGTTGATGGCTCAACCCAGCCATGACATCCCTGGCCCACTGGTCAGTGGGCATTTAAAATAAAAGCCCAATGAAAATTCCTCCAAATAAAACAAAGACATAAAATAAAACCATCTACCAAATAAATAAATATAAACTCCAAATTTAAATAAAGATTAGTTTTGAATCTAGAAAATGTAAAGTATTCAAAATTGTTTATTCCTGATTTTAAATAATATCTTGTTAAATAAGTTTATTTATAAATCCTAAACTATTTAAAAAGAAAGAATATATGTAATGTAAAAGTCAAGAAAATAAACTCATCTTATTTCATCATGAAAAATAAGTTACAAACTAAATTTTATTTTAAAATATTTCTATAAGGAATTTAATTGTGAGAAATATTGCAAATAAATAAAATAAAAATTTTATTCATTCATACAAATTAAAATCAAGAAAAGAAATTCCATTTCCTTTACTAAATCATATCAATTAAGTTTTGAAATTATTTCTGTTTTAATTATAAAACCATTTAAAAACTTGAATTCCAAATATTTGTTTATCCTCCAGAGATAATTATTAATTACTCCTGAAGAATTAAAAAGAAAGAAAATAACACACATTCTATTAACACTTCAAAATAGAATTTCAGCTCAATAAGAATTTAGCAAAATAAATTCAATGCATAGCATTATTATACATAATAGCATCATTTGCCTCTTTAAACATTGTCTTATGAGACAATGATGCCTTAGTTCAGAACCCGAGGTCCCGGGTCAGTCTGAACCTTCACGTTACACCACCACTCAGCCAGCACGCAAGTTCATCCCTTTTAATCACGTCATCTTGGAATATTTATTAAGAAACTATTTTCGAAATGCTATTATCACATGCATTACAAAAGGACCAAAAACTTATTTTATAATGATATGACTACGGTTACCCACCAGTGAGGTGGTAATCTCATATGGCTGGCAGATGGGACCACGGTAAGAATGTTGTGGTGGAGGTTCCATTTGCAAGGGAAAGTATCACCTAGGACTTAACAACAAATGTCGCCAGTGATTCTTGCGCCGAATATTACGCGCAACCATGAGATCTGAAATGGGACGGAGAAGTCAGTTGTACCCTTTTCCTCTCATACACCAACGGGTACTATTCTGGGCCGGGTAGTGCGTACAAGCCACCGGTAAAGCCGTATTTCCGGGAGATGTCTATCGGTGGGCTTGTTTGACGTTGCGAGTTCGCAGTTCCAGGATAAAGCCGTATTACCGGGAGATGTCTATCCTGTGAATCACAACGGCCGAATGTCTAGTATCTATTGAAGGCTGGCTCCAGGACCAGTTTGAGATGGGCTTCAAATGGTCATTCAGGTTGAAAGTTGGACTTCCCATCAACCTGTAAACTGAAGTAAGGGGGGTGTGCGGGGATGGTGGAAAGGCGCAGTGATTGGCTTGGATTATTGACTGGGCCCCACACCAAGGAAGTGTGGACGGGAAAGTACGCCCGGTTGTGCAACAAGGTCTTGATCTCTTATGGGTAAAGCAGCGCACCTCTACAGAGTGTATAAATGTGACATGTTACTCCATGTTCCTGGACGGAACGACGAACGCAGCAGGAAAGGAGGCTCCTCAAAGCCCTAGCCCTGTGACTCCTGACGGACATAGCTCTTCAGAAATAAAAGCAACCTTTGAAGAAATGTTCTTGAAAACTTCCATTAGCCTACGACAATCCATTGTCTGCGGCTGTAGCTAGTGCATCAAACTTCCCACCCTACCATAATGAACTTGCAGGGTAACGCTGTTACTCACCCTTGCCTTAAACCCCTTTCTAGACCTTGAGGCCACAGGAGACGAAGAAGGTTACGACATCTACAACCAAGACAATCTGGTCTACGACGAGCCAGACCTATCAGGTGGAGTCGAAGGCGTCGACTACCTCATCACCTACGGCGGCCAAGAGGAAGAGACGGAAGATTACTAGAGCAAATCCCTAGCGTAGTTAGTGAGCCGAGCAACATAGAACTTTACTAAATAAGTTGCTGAGCTCCATGGTTTGAAGTTTGTTATTACCCCTTGTTTGTAAACTCTCAAGTTTACAAATAGAACCTAGTAGTGCGGATCCTCGGTGGACCGAAGAGGATCTTTCCGAATTTGTACACTTTTGGCTTGTAATAATATGTGTATGACCGTTGGACCCACGCAATGTTTCTGTTGTGCCACTCTGATGGTGTGAAATTTGCGGAACGGTGTTCCGTGAGTTTTACATCGATGTCCTGCGTGCTGCAATCATGCGGTAGCATGGCGGGTCATCACAGCTGGTATCAGAGCAATTGCTTTGACCTTAGGTTGGAAACCTAGTAATGGGATAGAACCTGTAGGGATAATGAGCAACGATAAAGAGTTCTCTAGGAATATGATGAATATTCACTTGAGAATAACATTGTCATATTTTTAGTGTGATAATTCTTTATTATGATGCATTAGTGCTAATTATAAATTCTTATACAGTACTCCAAAGACGATGGCTTCCGAGAAGTCGACATGGGCTCAACATGATACGTTGGATCAGTTCCAGGGGACATTTACTGAGCAGTTACGGTCACTGCTTAGAGTCTTTGGATATCCTACAGATATTCCTGTCAAGACCTATACCTTTACGGAGGGAGAGGAGTTAGTGAAGTATCAGGTATTAGTTATAATACCTAGAGAATTTACACCGTGTCCATTTCCACCTAGAGGGGAAGGATTGAGTGTCACCGCAGCTTATAATGAGGCTGTTTTGGAGGCGATCGCTACTATTCGTGAGAATAGGGCAGTAGAGTTAGAGGGTACAAGTTTCATAGCCTTGCCCCATAGTACTCATTCAACGGAGGAAATGGTAGACCACTCAGTCTTGGTTAAGACCAAGCCTCGCCTAGCGACTAGGTTGCTAGACAGGTATAGACAGGTGGTGGGATCCTTGTACAACACCCATTGTGTCATGGTGGAAGAAAAGGACGTGATGATCGAGGACCGAGAGGATCCTCGGAGAAGGAAGAGACAGGATAAGAAGGTAGTTTCGGAGATTGGAGAGCCTAGTAGGGTACAGGAAGAAGGTACACCCAGGAGGCCATCACAGTATGTGCCATTCTGTTATTCGCCCACGCCAGAACCTATCTTTTATCCAGAGATAGCACATAGCGATCCACTTACACCAGAGGGGGCTTATGATGCCGAGACTCCTATGGAGAACTCGGATGGCTGGAGGTACAACTGGTACGCTGGCACGAACCAGGATCCAGTGCCCGTCTACGACACCGACGACAGTGTGGTGGATATCGCACCACCAGGGCAGGCTGCATGCGCGGGGGCAGATCACATAGTGATAAATATCTCTTCCGACGAGGATGAGCATGTGAACGCATACCAGGCTGGGCAGGATGCCGCGAGCTATGTCGGAATGGGAGGACTGTTTCTTGACACCTCCGATACCAACTATGTTCCACCAGGGAGGCTCTACACTCCAGACTCAGTGCGTCGGACTTCACGGCACCAGAGGTGAACTTCGGGGAGGTATCGCGAAGAGTGACGGACCAGACGCATGACGGTGCGATGAGAAGAGATAGTAGTACTATCTAGTCCTTTAGAGGGTATATGTTTATGTTATAATAATGGGGAGCGAGTTCTCCCAGAACCCGGGGCAAACTGTGTAGTATACCGGGTGAGCTTGTAATATGTCCTTAGTGTGGTACTGTACGAACCCTAGATTATGTGTGTTTGTTGTATGTGTAATATACCGCTGGTTTTATTTGGATTTGGTTCTTCCTGTGACACGCACTGTGCATTGAGTTGAGCTCAGAAAGCATTGCATGGTGTAATTATGAGTTTCGCTTTTTGTACAGGACGTGGGGGAATATTGTGTTAGAAATCACGGAAGAGGAGAGGGTCCGGATGGAGAGAGAGACGAAGCAGAAGGAGGAAGCTGAACTCGGACAAGAAGGGCTACCACAACCACCACCCTTGATGACATCGCAACAGTTTGCACAATATCTACTGATGATGGAGGAAAACCGTAGGAAAGATCAGGAGAACCAGAATAAGTTTATGGAGGCCCTGCTACAAAAGGCAGGAGGAGAGAGGTATCCCGAGGGAGTTCGGGGTGTTACTTTAAAGAATTTCCAAGAGGCAAAACCACTACCGTTTGCAATGGCAACCGAGCCCATGGATGCGGAAGATCGGATCCGTGACACCGCAAGGAAGCTGACAACGGTGGGGTGTTCTGACTTAGAGAAGGTACGTTATGTTGTTCACCTGTTAGCGGGACCAACAGCCGCATGGTGGGAGAATGTGGTGAACGTATACCCAGTGGATAAGATATTCACCTGGGAGGAGTTCCAGCAGAAATTTCGTGAATCACACATCCCAGAGAGTGTTATGGAGTTGAAGCGACGTGAGTTTGAGAACCTCAGGCAGAACAATCTGCCGGTTCAGAAGTACATCCGAGAGTTTAACATTCTTTCTTCATATGCTGAGGATGATGTTAATACACCTGAGAAAAGGAAGAAGATGTTCCTTCGAGGACTGCATACTTACATGAAGATGCAGATCAGACTGACCAAGGCGGCCAGTTTTGAAGAGCTGGTGGATGCGGCAATTACCTGGGAAGACGACTTCAAGCAAGTTCAGGAGGAGAGGAACAAGAAGATGAAAGTGGAACCCAGAATAGAGCAACCCACCAAACCAACACCTAAGTTGGTTTTTAAACCTCGTTCTTCTGTGGCAAGCAATAGACCCAACCCTAGGAGCCTGGAGTTGAAACGCAACATTATTTGCCATAAATGCGGTATGCGAGGGCACTATCAGAGTGACTGTAGGACTCCCAAGGTTATATGTTATGGTTGCGGACAAGAGGGACACATCAAGCCAGATTTCCCGAACCAGAACCCAGGAGGAAGACCAGGAATTGGAGGAGGTCGTTCCGGAGGAAGTGGACCACCAAGGGGTGGAAGCTCGGGCAAGAATGGCAATGGGAACGGAGGCAAGCCGTATGGAAAGCCTAATTGTACCACTTTGGAAGAGGCCAATCGTTCTGACAAGGCTGTCATAGGTACGCTCAAAATTCTAATTTATCCCGGCAAGTAATTATTTGATACCGGAGCCGCTACTTCTTTTACGGCATCCTTACTTATAGATAGATATGGGATTAGACGTAGGATTTTAAAAAAGAAAAAAAAACCCAACGACTTTAAGGTCGGCATGAACAATACTTACAACCACCTAGATGGAAGAAGAGCAGGCCATCATGATCTGTGGGCAGGCATGGTATGTCAACCTATATGGGATACCAATGAAGCATATGGATACAATTCCATGGATGATTGCTGGGCAGACCGTATGGTGCAGTAATCAACTGTGAGGATAAGACAATACCCATTTGGAACACAGAGGAAGGCCAGATAGTTTACCAAAGCAGATAACTTCGGGACGAAGTTCTGGTTAAGGGGGAAAGACTGTAACGTCCCAGCGTTTAGGAAACCACGGAGGGTAGAAACAGAATTTGTGCATTCGCATTCATGCATCTGAAAATCCGAATAATTTTTTCGCAACTTAAAACCCTGAAGAGATCAAAGTTTCTTTCGTCTCGTTGTGTTAGGGCTTAGCTCAATGGAGGTGATTGTTATAAATTTTGACATGACCTTTAGGTATTTTATTTGTTTGAGGAAAATTGAGCAAATTCAAATATTCAAATAATTTGAATTTGAAATTACACAAACAAAAATAAATGATAAGTAAATAATAAATAAAGAAGTAATTCATAAATTAAATAATTGCAAACATAAGTTACAATTATGAAACACAACCAGAATTGCTTTATTGATTTACAACAATAATACATTGTCGTTACAAATAATCAAATGGAAATCAAATAAATAAGGAATTACATAAGAGAAATAAAATTCCTAAGTAGACTAATTCTTGCATCCTGATTCTTCATATCTTTTGATCATCTCAACTTGCACCAATCTTCTTCCTGAAAGATAAAAAGAAAACAAAACAAATATAGAAAATACACAAGGAGGGTTAGTGTAGGATTACTCTCAGTTCGGCAGTGAAATGCACTGCTGATCACATCATTGAGTCTGGACCTTAATCAAGGATTAGCATCTGTTCTTATGGTTTAATTAACCTCAGATCAACATCATTGGTTTAGGGGCAATTAACACACTTGGCACCTGAAATAAATTCCCAAGCATGGATAATACCAGACCAGCTGAATGGATCAGCTCCAAGCACAAGAGCTGAGTCAAGTCAGTACACAGGCAAGCTCACAAGCAGCTCAATCACTCATGCAAAAACCCACTGCTGTCACCAGCACAGAAGAACTAGGACAGATAAGAGGTGCTGCCGTAGCAGCAAGGGAGGCAAAAACCCTTTGGTCAACTCAGCTCAAACACAACACACATCACCCTTATCTATTCATCATCACCCAACCAATTCATCCACCCAGCACCACTAGACCAGATCTCACCTTTGCTAAAAGCAAAGCAAGAAGCAGGCCAGCAACACCTAGGAGGAGAAGGGCTGAGCACAAGAGGAGGAGAAGGGCTGAGTACAAACCAGGAGGAGAAGGGCAGCAGCCACAAGGAGCAGACCAGAGCCCATGAGGAGGAGGTGAGAAACAATTGATCAGGATCTGCACAACCACAAGTGATCCAGGACCTCCACAACAAACCTACTACCACACCACAACTACTAAGGTTGATTTCAACCCCTTAAAGCATGTTATGCAAGCATGGTAGATGTGTGGTAGGATTTTCCTCAGCTTTGCACAGAAGTGCTGTGCACAGCTCATCATTGGAAATATTAAATCACCTAAACCAAAGAAGTATCTGTTCTGATCAATTTAGCCTCAGTCTTTTGCATCCTTGGCAAGATAAAACACTACGATAAACATCTCATCCATTATCAACATCACCTCAGTGTAAGCATCATAGGTAGGAGGTAACCACCAATCAAAATAAATGCATAGTCCTATGTCCTTAATAATTTAGAGCCTCAGCCTATGCATCATAGGCAAGGGGGCAACAAATAACTCTTATGCCAGCACCAAACATGTCTTAAGCAAGAACTGCCTCAGCTTGTGCATCACAGGTTGTGGGCGATAAATTAAAGCCTCAGCTTATGCATCATCGGCTGAGGCAACATAACTCAATTCCTTGCTAATAGCAATTAGCTAAAGATCTTATACAAAACAACCAGATCTAGCACATGGTTTGCTGGGCACTAATTCCAGTGGAACTAGCACCACAACCACAAACAATACACCCAGATCATACCAATTGGTGCTAAAAAAATTGAGCCATCCAATAAAAATCATTTCCCTGGTATTACCACCCAGGAATCATTCTCAAACAAAGCAACAAAGCAATTTATTGCTAACTGAACACTTGTTTCAGTTGAACAAATGATAGCATATCTTTGAACTTAGAGATTCAGAGTAACACATATAAATATCTTACTGGGGCAACTGATAGAAATCAGTGACTGATAATCACAGATTCATTAGTGTAACAGAACCACATCAGTGGAATCAAATCAATGAAGCAACACCAGCCACCAAGTCGTGTGAACCACACAACAACACACGAGCTGATAATAACCTAGCATCAGATGATCCAGTAGTCACTAATGGATTGACAACATCATAGAGCACGGCCTCGGGACAAATGGGGAGAGAGCAAGAAGGGTAGTGGAGAAGAGATGCTTACCAGCGCCCGGGCGCAACCACGGCGGCGTGGTGGGGCAGAGCCCACGCGGCCGGCGCAGCGCAACCCCGGGGACGTCTTCCCCGTGCACCAGAACCACCGGAGGGTCACCGGAGTACCAGGGGCGCCGGAGTTAGAAACCCTAGCTTCGGATCATGGAGAGAGTGGCTAGCCGTGGACGCGCACGACAACAAGAGGGGGCTCAGGGGGTAGAGCTCGGTGCGGCGCATCATTTGCGCGGGGTGGCGGCGGCGGATATAACCGGAGTTGGCCGGAGCGAGGCGGCGACGGCGCCGGCGATTTTCAATCGCGCGAGAAGCAAAGGGGATCGGGGAGGAAGAGAATAGGGCCGCGACTGGTCGTTGACCGGTTCGGTCGGGCCGGTTGATGGCTCGACCCAGCCATGACATCCCTGGCCCACTGGTCAGTGGGCATTTAAAATAAAAGCCCAATGAAAATTCCTCCAAATAAAACAAAGACATAAAATAAAACCATCTACCAAATAAATAAATATAAACTCCAAATTTAAATAAAGATTAGTTTTGAATCTAGAAAATGTAAAGTATTCAAAATTGTTTAGTCCTGATTTTAAATAATATCTTGTTAAATAAGTTTATTTATAAATCCTTAACTATTTAAAAAGAAAGAATATATGTAATGTAAAAGTCAAGAAAATAAACTCATCTTATTTCATCATGAAAAATAAGTTACAAACTAAATTTATTTTAAAATATTTCTATAAGGAATTTAATTGTGAGAAATATTGCAAATAAATAAAATAAAAATATTATTCATTCATACAAATTAAAATCAAGAAAAGAAATTCCATTTCCTTTACTAAATCATATCAATTAAGTTTTGAAATTATTTCTGTTTTAATTATAAAACCATTTAAAAACTTGAATTCCAAATATTTGTTTATCCTCCAGAGATAATTATTAATTCCTCCTGAAGAATTAAAAAGAAAGAAAATAACACACATTCTATTAACACTTCAAAATAGAATTTCAGCTCAATAAGAATTTAGCAAAATAAATTCAATGCATAGCATTATTATACATAATAGCATCATTTGCCTCTTTAAACATTGTCTTATGAGACAATGATGCCTTAGTTCAGAACCCGAGGTCCCGGGTCAGTCTGAACCTTCACGTTACACCCCCACTCAGCCAGCACGCAAGTTCATCCCTTTTAATCACGTCATCTTGGAATATTTATTAAGAAACTATTTTCGAAATGCTATTATCACATGCATTACAAAAGGACCAAAAACTTATTTTATAATGATATGACTACGGTTACCCACCAGTGAGGTGGTAATCTCATATGGCTGGCAGATGGGACCACGGTAAGAATGTTGTGGTGGAGGTTCCATTTGCAAGGGAAAGTATCACCTAGGACTTAACAACAAATGTCGCCAGTGATTCTTGCGCCGAATATTACGCGCAACCATGAGATCTGAAATGGGACGGAGAAGTCAGTTGTACCCTTTTCCTCTCGTACACCAACGGGTACTATTCTGGGCCGGGTAGTGCGTACAAGCCACCGGTAAAGCCGTATTTCCGGGAGATGTCTATCGGTGGGCTTGTTTGACGTTGCGAGTTCGCAGTTCCAGGATAAAGCCGTATTACCGGGAGATGTCTATCCTGTGAATCACAACGGCCGAATGTCTAGTATCTATTGAAGGCTGGCTCCAGGACCAGTTTGAGACGGGCTTCAAATGGTCATTCAGGTTGAAAGTTGGACTTCCCATCAACCTGTAAACTGAAGTAAGGGGGGTGTGCGGGGATGGTGGAAAGGCGCAGTGATTGGCTTGGATTATTGACTGGGCCCCACACCAAGGAAGTGTGGATGGGAAAGTACGCCCGGTTGTGCAACAAGGTCTTGATCTCTTATGGGTAAAGCAGCGCACCTCTACAGAGTGTATAAATGTGACATGTTACTCCATGTTCCTGGACGGAACGACGAACGCAGCAGGAAAGGAGGCTCCTCAAAGCCCTAGCCCTGTGACTCCTGACGGACATAGCTCTTCAGAAATAAAAGCAACCTTTGAAGAAATGTTCTTGAAAACTTCCATTAGCCTACGACAATCCATTGTCTGCGGCTGTAGCTAGTGCATCAAACTTCCCACCCTACCATAATGAACTTGCAGGGTAACGTTGTTACTCACCCTTGCCTTAAACCCCTTTCTAGACCTTGAGGCCACAGGAGACGAAGAAGGTTACGACATCTACAACCAAGACAATCTGGTCTACGACGAGCCAGACCTATCAGGTGGAGTCGAAGGCGTCGACTACCTCATCACCTACGGCGGCCAAGAGGAAGAGACGGAAGATTACTAGAGCAAATCCCTAGCGTAGTTAGTGAGCCGAGCAACATAGAACTTTACTAAATAAGTTGCTGAGCTCCATGGTTTGAAGTTTGTTATTACCCCTTGTTTGTAAACTCTCAAGTTTACAAATAGAACCTAGTAGTGCGGATCCTCGGTGGACCGAAGAGGATCTTTCCGAATTTGTACACTTTTGGCTTGTAATAATATGTGTATGACCGTTGGACCCACGCAATGTTTCTGTTGTGCCACTCTGATGGTGTGAAATTTGCGGAACGGTGTTCCGTGAGTTTTACATCGATGTCCTGCGTGCTGCAATCATGCGGTAGCATGGCGGGTCATCACAGGCGCTCAGTGTAAAAGTGTAGCGCTCCTGGAGTTTTCTCACCGGAAAAGACACAAACATGAGAATGTATGGCGGGCCAGGTGACACGTTGGCGGGGATGCGCTGTGCTGACCCCCCACGGTCACTGACCCGCGGTGTCCACCTGTCAGTGACGCGAGGAAAAACAAAAGGAGGGCTTTTTCCACTGCCCGGAGGATTCGAACCCGTTAGCGCGGGCTAGCGGACGCGCATCGCTGATAACCATTAGGTTAGCTTAGTTGTCTTGTTAGGGTTAGGTTAGATGTTGTTTTAAACGGTTAAACGTGCTATGCCATTGTACGCCGACGGTTTTCCCGGGCGACGCGGTGCTGGAGAAAGGCGTGCGGGCGTGCGGAATGGTGGAGGCAGTTCATTCCCGTGCTCGGAAGCGCAAGGGGAGAATCAGACCGATGTGTTCGTGCTCGGGTGCGTGTGGGTGTTCCGTGTCCGCGGCGGTGCCGACTCCGGCATCGTCGAGTTCCCGCGGCCGAGGGGGTAATCGGAGAGGAAGAGAGCAGGGGGCGCGTGGCTCACCTAGGGGGAGCTGTTGGCGAGCGGAGGTGAGTTGGGGAGGTCGGAGACGCCGCGTCGGTGATGGAGAAGACGGCGGTGTCCGCGGCAGCGTCGGGGAAGTACGGGGTGGCTACGGGCTCGTCCGTGGCTCCCGTTCACGTGCGCGTCGGCGATGAAGAAGGAGAGGTGGAGGCGGCTCCGTGGCGTGCGGTCAACGGAGGGGGGGGCGAGGATCAGCGGGGACCCAAGCTCAACTTACCTCGGCCATGCCGACGGCAGAGAAAGAGGAGAGCTAACGGCGGCGGGGAAGAGAGGAATAGGGGCTACGGTTAGGGTTTGGATGCGGCTCGATTCATAGAGCGAGGAGAGGAGGTGGGGCGAGCTTGGCAGAGAGGGGAGCCATGGCCAGCGTGGAAAGTTCTCGTGCTCTACGTCCGTACGGGGAAGGAGAAGAGAAGGTGGGTTGTGGGGTGTTGGGTTGGGCTGAGGTGGGCCAGGAGTTGGCCCATCTCAGCCAGGACTCTTATTTTTCTTCTTTTGCTTAAATTTTCTTTTAAAAAACCTTTCTGATTTTGTATTTTTAAACACAATCAGAAAAGAAACTTAATAAAAACCTTTAAACAATTTTTAATAGTTTCAAAATAGTCATATTAATATCTGGTTTGATTATTTATAAATAATTTAAAACTTCATTTGAAATTATTTGAAAAGCATTTGAATTTAAATATGAGACTTAAATTTGGAAATTGAATTTGAAACAACATATTTAAATTAAATGCAACCACATATGTAAATGATGACATGAATATCCATTTTATTGCACACAAATTTGGAAAGTTACAAACGGGCTGTTACAACACTCCCCCCCTTAAAGGAATCACGCCCCGAGATTCTTCATGGAGCAACGAAGAGGTTGGGATACTCGTCACAGAGGTGGTCTTCACGTTCCCATGTAGCTTCCTTGTCAGAATGATGAGACCATTGAACCTTGTAGAACGTGACACTGTTGTTACGCGTGTGACGTTCAGCTTCGTCGAGAATTTGAATCGGTTGTTCCACATAAGAGAGATCTTGTCGAACTTCAATTGATCCAAGCTCAACTGCACGTCCTAGATCTTGGAAGCACTTCTTGAGTTGTGACACGTGGAAGACATTGTGCACTTTGGAGAGGTTTGGAGGAAATTCCAGACGGTAAGCCAATTCACCAGGCCTTGAAAGAACGTTGAAAGCCCAACATAACGCGGAGCGAGCTTGCCTTTGATGCCAAAGCGTAGCGTGCCTCTTAGAGGAGTGACACGAAGGTAAGCTTGATCACCAGGTGCATAGACCATATCCCTGTGCTTGCTATAATAATAGCTTTTCTGCCGAGACTGGGCAATCTTCAGGTTGTCACAAATGATGCGAACCTTTTCTTCAGCCTCCTGGGTAATGTCAGGGCCAAAGAATTTACGTTCACCAGCTTGAGACCAATTCAGCGGAGTTCTGCATTTGCGGCCATAGAGAGCTTCAAAGGGAGCCATTCCTAGACTTGCTTGGAAGCTGTTGTGGTAGGAGAACTCAGCATACGGAAGGCAATCATCCCATTTCATGCCAAAGGAGATAACACAAGCTCTGAGCATATCCTCCAGAATTTGATTCAGTCTTTCAACCTGTCCACTTGTCTACGAACGGTAAGCTGTGCTGAACAGAAGTTTGGTACCCAAGGCTTTCTGAAAGCTATCCCAAAATCGAGAAGTGAAGATACTTTCACGATCTGAGCTTATTGCCAAAGGAACACCATGTAAAGGAACCATTCTTGTCATGTAGAGTTCTGCCAACTGACTAGCTGATACTGTCTCTTTGACTGGGAAGAAGTGAGCCACTTTGGGTAGACGATCAATGACAACAAAGATTGCATCGTTGCCTTTCTTGGACTTTGGAAACCCAGTAACGAAGTCCATCTCGATCTTGTCCCATTTCCACTCAGGAATTTGCAGTGGTTGAAGAAGTCAAGGTGGTCTCTGATGAACTGTCTTGACACGACAGCAAACATCACAATGAGACACATAGCGAGCAATTTCACGCTTCATCCTGGTCCACCAATAGATTTACTTGAGATCCTGGTACATCTTTATGCTGCCAGGGTGGATAGAAAGCGGAGTATCATGAGCCTCCTTGAGAATGAGCTCTCTTAAGCTGTCAAGCTTGGGCACTACAATGCGTCCTTACAAGAGCAAGGTATCCTTGTTATCGAGAGAGAAACTCTTGTACTTATCCTTGCCGATGTTGGCTGTGATATTCTAGACACCAGAATCAAGCAACTGTGCGGCACAAATCTTATCCTTAAGTGTAAGAGTGGCAATCAAGCTTGCAAGATAACAGAAGGAACCACTTGAAGGTTGAGCTTCTTAAATTCTTCGTGAAGAGGAGGTTGGATGTCCTCAACCATGAGGTTGTTGCAATAGGACTTGCCACTGAGAGCATCAGCCATTACATTTGCTTTGCCTGGAGTGTAAGAGATGGTAAGATCGTAATCTGAGACCTTCTCAAGCCACCTTGTTTGCCTTAGGTTCAAATCTGGTTGAATGAAGAGATATTTGAGACTCTTGTGATCAGTTAAGATCTCACAGCTGTGCCCCAACAAATAAGGTCTCCAAGCCTTTAGGGCATACATGATTGCTGCAAGTTCAAGATCATGTGTAGGATAGTTGAGCTCATGAGGCTGTAACTGACAAGATACATAAGCCACAACTTTGCATTCTTGCATAAGGACTGCGCCTAGTCCTTGAAGAGATGCATCGCAGAAGATTTGGAAAGGTTTGGAAGTATCTGGGCCAACTAGAATAGGAGTAGAAGTGAGTTTAGCTTTCAAGAGATTGAAGCTCTCATCACACTTTGGAGTCCAAAGAAACTTTCTATCCTTCCTAGTAAGATCGGTGAGAGGCTTAGCGATTTTGGAGAAGTTCTCAACAAATCGATGTCAATAGCTAGCCATGCCAAGAAAACTCTTGACTTGTTTCACCGTTGTAGGAGGAAACCATTCAACAATGGCCTTTACTTTTTCTGGATCAACAGAAATGCCTTCAGAAGAGATGACGTGACGAAGGTAGGATACTTTAGGAAGCCAGAACTCACACTTGGAGAACTTGGCAGAGAAACGTTGTTCTCGGAGTGTCAACAAGATAAGACGTAGATGTTCTCTGTGTTCTTCCTCGGTTTTGGAATAGATAAGAATGTCATCGAGATAGACTACCACAAACTTATCGAGGTATTCCATGAAAACAAAGTTCATCAGACGTGAGCAAGTCGCCGGAGCATTTGTGAGACCGAAAGACATGACAATGTACTTATAGAGACCATAAGGAGTGGTGAAAGCTGTCTTTGGAATGGCTTCTTTGCGGATCTTAATATGGTGATAACCTGACCTCAAATCCAACTTTGAGAAAACTTTGGCGCCTGCCAGTTGATGAAACAGGTCCTTGATGCGAGGAAGGGGATACTTGTTGTTGATGGTTTTCTTGTTCATAGGAAGGTAGTCAACACCAGTCGCTCAGTCGTGTCCCTCTTTTTCACAAACAGAGTAGGACAACCTCAAGGAGAAGTACTAGGTTGAATATGACCTTTACTTTCCAACTCCTCTAGCTGTCTCTTAAGCTCAGCCAGTTCTGTGGGGCCCATCTTGTAAGGACGTTTGGAGATAGGAGCAGTGCCTGGTTCTAGTTCAAGAACGAACTCCACGGCTCTGTCAGGTGGTATACCAGGCAATTCTTCAGGAAAGACGTCAGGAAAGTCTCGGACCACCGAAATAGCTCTATGGAAGGAAGAGGATCAACATTGAGAGCGAAAAGCTGAGCCAAAGAGGTTTGGTTTGGAGAATAGACTATCTGTCCAGAAGGATGAGAAAGAGTTACACTCTTTGTGGAACAGTCTATCTTAGCTTGATTGGCCTTCAACCAATCCATGCACAGAATGACATCAATATCTGAATTGCCAAGAATTATTAGAGATGCCAAGAAGATATGGCCTCCAATTTGGATTTCATTGTCGTGGCTTATCTTGGAAGAAGTCATCTGAACGCCGGCGGAAGTGACAGTGAGATTGCTCAAGAGGGGTTCGTGAGGTAAACTATGAGTTACAACAAACTTAGTTGAAACGAAAGAATGAGATGCTCCTGTATCGAACAACACCCTAGAAGAGATAGAGTTGACGGGTAGTGTACCAAGAACAACTTCTGGAGCTTCTTCTGCTTCCTCGGCCCTGATGTGGTTCACCCGCGCAGCACGTGCCGGAGGCCTGTTGTTGGGGACGAAAGGCCTAGTCGGGGCAGGTGCGCGGACCATAACCTGAGTTGGAACAGGGCGAGGTGGTGGTGGAGGAGGACGGGTCTCCGGACAGTTGTTGGAGTAGTGGCCCGGTTTCCCGCACTTGTAGCAGGTCACGTTGGGGCGAGCGCCCGTTTGCCTTGGCGGTCCTCCGAAACCCCTCATAGCAAGAGCCGGGTTCGGTGGGTGAGGCGCGAGTCCTGGATGTCCTGGCACATAGGTAGCTCGTGCGAAGGCGCTGTTAGGCACCCAGATCCGACGCTTATGAGTAGGAGCGGCGGCGATTGAGGATGATGAAAAGTTGCTCTCACGAGAGTGCTTGCGCGACTCCTCGAAGATCTTGCGCCCATGCTCCTCATTGAGCGTGATGTTGACGAGGTCCTCGAAGTTGTCAGCCTTGACGAGGTTCAGCTTGTACTTGAGTGCGGGGTTGAAACCCTTGCGGAACTTGGCCATTTTCTTGACCTCGGTGTTCACCTCATCTCCAGCGTAACGAGCAAGGCGATTGAACTCGCCATTGTACTCCATCACGTCCATCTTGCCTTGCGTCTGCGAGTTAAACTGCTCCCGCATCCTGTCCATGAGACCTTTTGGGATGTGGTGGCGCAGAAAGGTTGTCTTGAAATCCCCTCAAGTGGTTACCACCCTGAGAGCTCTCATTGCATGGAAGTTCTCCCACCATGAGACAGACTTGCCCCTCAGCAGGTAGGACACGTAAGGCACCTTGTCTTGCTCAGCCACGTGGGCGATAGCAAGGGTCCTTTCCATCTCGCGAAGCCAATCATCAGCTTCCAGCGGCTCAGTGGGGGAAGCAAAGTTCCTTGGTCCCAGACTGAGGAAGTCCTTGACGGTTACACGTGCATTGCCTTCATTGCGATGCCCGTGGTTGTTCTGGTAGGCTTGGTGCTCAGCCATTTGAGCCAGAACTTGGGTCATCTGACCAAGCAACACAGTGATCGATGGCGGCTCATTGCCTTCCGCATTGCTGTTGTTCCTGGTGTTCGGCATCCTGAAGACATTGGATATTAGAACAGCAACAAGATACATAAAGCCAGGGAAAAACTTCGAAGGTCGAATTCTTGCTCAGAAAACAGTTGCAAACTGTAGGATAACAAGGATAAGCTTCTCATAGCAAAGGTTCATAACAAGACACTTAGTTAGGCATCAGTACAACCACCAAGGTTTCAGTACTACAAGGACAGCTACTAGTACAAAGTTAACCATCCGTACAACCAACACGGTTCCAGTACAAGGGATAGCTACTACAACAATGGAAGAGATACAACTCGAAGATTAGCTCGCGCTACCCTCGGAAGACGAAATTGTGCACCCCTCTCCGGTGATGCGATGGGTGGAACAAAGATTGTAGTAGACGTGGTACTCTGGCACAATACGACGAAACTCAGGGAAGTAGGCTTTTTGCGTCTGTCTCCCATACAGCAGTGGTCCAACATGGTCTGGAGAAGTAGTGATCAGTGGACCACGCTCTGGAGTGTATCCGCCCACAGCAGACAGGCGACTCGGATATGTGAGCTGGAACCTGGGGAAAGCGTCCCGTGTGACGTTCCCTCTGTCGTACTGACCGAGGTGAGAGAGTACCCGCTGCAGCTGCTCACGGGCTGCTGCTAGCTCCAAGCGTAGAGTTCCAGCAACTGAGTCTGAAGACTGGCCGAACTGAGCGGTCCTGTCAAGAACTTCGGTCTCGTACTGAGAGTCCGTGTAGGGGTGGTATGGAACATAGCAGAACGGAGGGTAGTTGAAACAGAATAGTGTCTGCGCAGAGCCAGAGCTGCATCATAAGCTGCCAAGTGTACTGCCATGTCCACAGTGGAAGCCACAGCCTCGTGCTTGTGCACAGTATCACCATCATCTCCCCTGATCCAAACAGTAGCTCTATAGAAGGTCTATCTGAAATCTCTGGGGATCTCGAACACGTGGTACTCCAGAAGAAAGCGGAAACCGACATAGTCAACCATGCCTCTGAGAAGCTTCGGGTAACCGGTAGTCCGCTCGAAGTGGGTCTTACGCACCACCTAATAGTGCGCCATCTACATAGTAGTTCTAAGTAGAAGTTAGCCTCCGGAAACAAAAGGATTGATTGCACAGAAAGAATTGTACAATGACAACGAGATGATTCTAGTGAAAGGTAGAAGAACAACTGATTGATTCAATATTCAAACTGAACATAGCCGAAGAGGTTGATAACTACCGAAATGACAAAAACAGCCTTCAAACACCTGCAACTATGGTACTACGGAAAACCCAGAACATGTGATGTGCTATATTTAAATTAGAGATGAGAAGGGAAAAACATCGTAACACTTCCTTACCAGAAGAACAGGGAGGGTGGATGGGGAAAGAAGTAAAAGAACAGAATTCCTACTCTGACGTTTAAGAATTTCCTGATAACTACAAAATATTTTTCTAGACTCAAACAACAACCAGTACAAGGGAACCTGAGGGAATTTAGGCTCTAATACCAACTGTCAGACCCGGAATTCAGGCTACACAACCAAAACGTATCGGTTGGGCCACACAACCAGGAGCATACTGGGTAATACCAACCCAGGAAACAGGCAGGCCTGGCTCGGAATGGATCGTCGACCGACAGCTCCGGGCGACCCCAACGACACATACGTCTCAAGTTTGTGCACGCAAGAACCCAAAAAGTCTACCAACTCGTATACTTCAACCATACACACATGGTATACGAGCCAGATTTTTAAAAAGTTGAAACAACATAATAAACCTAAGACACAAAGAAAAGAAATATTTATCCAAAGCTCTCACTCAGCAAAAATATAGCGAATGACACCAATCAGAGGACACATGTCCCAACATTACATCATGCAGCGGAAAACAAACCGGTCTGAGTACAGACAAGAAGCAAAGGGCTCAAGGCAGAAACGGAAAAGAAGGACATCCACGCGGTCCACCAGGAAGAAGCCCAGGGGAACTCTAACTACTCGTCGTAGATCTCGTCGTCGAACTCCACGTAGTATCCACCCACCTGGTCGTACGAGGAATCCTCAACTACAGAAAAACCAAAGCCCGAGAACGGGTCAATACACCGAAGCGTATCGAACAAGCTTAAGCTAACAGGTTACAAAACAGTAAGATTCCCAAAGTATGGGGGTAGGTGTACTTAGCGGCAGCAGCATAAGCAACCTAAAGAGACGCGCTAAAACTCCCGTCTAACTAGAGGGGGATAAGAGAGCGTTTAAGTAGCCATCTACAACTAACACCAGTCATAACCCATTCTTGAATTAACCCCCTCAACCAAGTATGAGGAAGCAATTCGGGAATACTCACACGTTAACAATTTTACCATTTATGGTGTAAGTAATTCTATATTACTAGTCAAATTAATTAACAATGATTAGGTGTAAGTTGTCTATATCTTGTTAGCCAGCATCATCACCAAGTCGTCCATAACCGTGGACACGGCTCATCGATAAGATTATACCCTAGAGGGGTGCACTACTGTACCCATACTCGCATGATCAACCCAGTCAAAAACATTAGGGCCTCTCAACACGACTCATTCCTTCACTACAGCAAGTCCAAGTGCCACCCATATGAGTTGTTAGCCGTGTCAGGAGTCCGGCTGAATCTCAATTGCGGAATCATTAGTTTGTGACTACGCCGCCATGCGGCTCAAACCACAGTAGGAACTGTCCTCTTCGCGACGTACCGCCCCTGTATGTCCCCCCGTAACAAGTAACCTCTCATCGAACATCATCATCATACACATGCATATGAGCGAATGGAAAAACCCGAACTACTTGCGGCACATGGACGAGATGAGGATCCGTTCAAAGTCGAGGGGGTTCCATAGGGCCACCCACAAGTGGTTAGTGCACTCAAAATTGGAACCGAGGACAAAATCTCAGTTCGTAGGTCGACACTGAGCAGAACAAAGCACCTCGCAAGGCCTTCCGCCTGGTGCCTTATCTTTTAATTATAATAACCCAACATAAGACAATAGTTTATTAAAGTAGAACAATCTATCATACTAAGCATATGAGATAAAAGAACAGACGGACAACTCGCACAACAACCTCTAAGCATGCACTACGACTCGCAAAGGCCAACAAATAAACATGCAAAGGGTATAGGTTGTGGGGATATAGCTGTATAGGCTGCAGGATAAACATGTGATGGGATCGCAGTTCAAGAATCAATAACTAGGATAGCATAGATCAAAAGGCAAGGATGAAAACCTCAGTATCATAGGTACTCGCAGCAGGCCTGTCGTCGTCTACCCAGAGAAAAGCCAAACACAGGCAATAGGAAACCATAATCAATACAAAGGAAATGCGAAAACAAATGATGGTGCATTATGGTATGAGATGGTTAGGTCACATTTAAAGCAGGGATGAAATCACGGCAAAATATTAGGTTGCAAGTTATTTGTGTAACCAACAAATTAAAATTTGCTTAACATATATAGCAGGTATGGTGATCTAATTAATTTAAATGGAATAGACATTAATTAATTATTTGCCCAACACATTACATATTTAGTATTTAATTGCAAATTATTTATCTTCAACTCAAATTAAAAATAAATTAGCATGGCAAGACATGGTATAAAAGATATGAGCATATTAAATGGAATTAGAGCATTATATATTTATTACCCCACCATTCCATATTTAATTATTTAATTGCATTTGTTAAATTAAACTAAGGATTTAAAATAAATGATGCGAAATGACATAAGAATGTTATATTAATGTCTATTGCATTTTTCTGATATAAAAACATATGAAGTTTATTTTATTTGAATTTATAGATTTAAAGTTATTGCATTTATAAGCCTAGGGGTGTTTCAGTAATTTTCCAGGACCTAACCTTGATAGAGAAAAAAGCAGTGGAGGTCCTCTGTGCAAAAACTGGGAACAGGGGGCTCAGTGTAAAAGCGTAGCGCTCCTAGAGTTTTCTCACCGGAAAAGACACACACGTGAGAATGCTAGGTGGGCCCAGATGACACGCTGGCGGGGATGCGCTGTGCTGACCCCTCGCGGTCACTGACCCGCGGGGTCCACCTATCAGTGACGCGAGGAAAAACAAAAGGAGTGCTTTTTCCACTGCCCGGAGGATTCAAACCCGTGAGCGGGGGCGAGCGGACGCGCATCGCTGATAACAATTAGGATAGCTTAGTTGTCTTGTTAAGGTTAGGTTAGATATTGTTTTAAACGGTTAAACGTGATATGCCATTGTTTCTGACGAAACTGTCGGACACCGGGGCGCGCCGGCGTGGATCGGACGCCGGCGGCTTTTCCCGGGCGGCGCGGTGCTGGAGAAAGGCGTGCGGGCGTGCGGAACGGTGGAGGCAGTTCATTCCCGTGCTCGGAAGCGCAAGGGGAGACTCGGAGCGACGTGTTCGTGCTCGGGTGCGTGTGGGTCTGCCGTGTCCGCGGCGGTGCCGACTCCGGCATCGTCGAGTTCCGGCGGCCGAGGGGGTAATCGGAGAGGAAAAGAGCAGGGGCGCGTGGCTCACCTAGGGGGAGCTGTTGGCGAGCGGAGTTGAGTTGGGGAGGTCGGAGACGCCGCGTCGGTGATGGAGAAGACGGCGGTGTCCGCGGCGGTGTCGGGGAAGTACGGGGTGGCTGCGGGCTCGTTTATGGCTCCCGTTCCCGTGCGCGTCGGTGACGAAGAAGGAGAGGTGGAGGCGGCTCTATGGCGTGCGGTCGACGGAGGGGGAGGCGAGGATCAGCGGGCACCCTTGCTCAACTTACCTCGGCCATCAAGACGGCAGAGCGAGAGCAGAGGGAGCGGTGGCAGTGAAGAGAGGGATAAGGGCTAGGGTTAGGGTTTGGATGCGGCTCGATTAATAGAGGGAGGAGAGGAGGTGGGGCGAGCTTGGCAGAGAGGGGAGCCATGGAAAGCGCTCGTGCTCTGCGTCTGTATGGGGAAGGAGAAAAGAAGGTGGGTTGTGGGGTGTTGGGTTGGGCTGAGGTGGGCCAGGAGTTGGCCCATCTCGGCCAGGACTCTTATTTTTCTTCCTTTGCTTAAATTTTCTTTTTAAAACCTTCTGATTTTTTTATTTTAAACACAATCAGAAAAGAAACATAAAAAAAACCTTTAAACAATTTTTAATAGTTTCAAAATAGTCATATTAATATCTGGTTTGATTATTTATAAATAGTTTGAAACTTCATTTGAAATTATTTGAAAAGCATTTGAATTTAAATATGAGACTTAAATTTGGAAATTGAATTTGAAACAACATATTTAAATTAAATGCAACCACATATGTAAATGATGACATGAATATTCATTTTATTGCACACAGCTTAACTGAACACTGTTCCCATTTCCTGTCGGAAACGTCAAACACATGTTTTTCATTGCTCGCTATCGCTATTCTGTTCGGGTGAGTCCTCGGCCCCTTCGGTGGCATCCCAGCGGCTTTGTTTATTGTCCGCCAGAACCAATGTTTTCGTATTGGCTTGACTTCAGTCCTATAAATCCGAAGTCATTATATGATGTTTTTGACAAGCGAGAGAGTAAAAGGAAGCTAACTAAGCTGGTATTAGCCTTGTAGAAGAGGCAAGAGGCAGATCATATCACCCCGTGGAAATGACTTCGACCACGGTATTGAACTATTCTAAATTGACCAAATTTGGAAAGTTACAAACGGGCTGTTACAACTTGTCTTTAATCATTTTACTTCTCTATTGTCTTACCCTTCGTTTATTTTCCTTAGGAGGATATCGCATGGTGGGAAGCCACTGGCGATGATGAAGAGAACTCCGAAGCGGAGGAAGTTGAACAAGAAGGTGAGTTGGACCCGCTAGGACCGGCTCTTCGTCCACTTACTGGAAGCCGATAGTGAAGATGAGCCTGCCACTGACATTCCCACTTTGCCAGATCAAGAGGACCAAGAAGCCGAAGTCGCTGATCCGCCTCCATCTCCATCGGTTCTCCTCAAGCGCACCCGGGATGCGGTACGCATGATCTCCGACACTCGTTTTCGCGAGCTTGAATCATCTTTTTTCTCAAAGTCGGCCTTCTACGCAGGGTACCAAAGAGGCGACACCGAAGTGCCGAAGGACCCGTTCCTCTACCTCCTCTGAGGAACTTTCTTCAGGTATACCTCTTAGCCCTTCTCCTCGCATGCGTCCAACCCCTCAAGCTTCTCCCGCTGTTCTTTATCCCTAGGCTGGCAACGTCCGGGTCTCTAAATCCCGGTCTTTGTCTGGCTCTTCTGATTCTTGCTCGGAGGTCCCCCTTTCCGACTTCACTGTGAACAAGGGGTACGTCTTTGGCTTTTTGCTAGTTCGTTGCTTTCGTAGATCTTCACAACTTATCTTTTCATTACTTGTCAACTTCTTATATTATGTCTTGTCTTGCGCAGGGCCAAGGCCGTACTGGAGGATGAGGAGGAAACTCCTCACCAGGTCGAGGCTACCAAGTCATCGGCTCCTGCCCCTCCATCTCCTGAGACCTGGGACGCGGAGCCGGTCGATGAGACCCGGTCTCCTCCGGCCGTATCTGGTTCTCCTCCGAAGGACAAGTTACCTACTATCCACGAGGAGGATGAAGTCATGATCACCGGTACCGTGTTTTTGGACCCGAAGGTCTCATCATCCGCCAAGGCCAAGACTCCAAAGCCGGAGGAAAAGGACAAGGAGACCTCCGAAGCCCCCCCCCCCGCCCGCCCCCAAGAAGAGCAAGGCCGTCGTGGCGTAAGATAGCCCCCTGAGGACGATGGACTTCCCCTCGACCTTCCAGTTCATTCATGAACGCTTGTCTGATCTTTGGAAGGAGGAATCTGGGATGAGGTGCTACCTCCTCAAGCGCTTCACGGTACGTTCTCTTAAGTTTCCCTATCCTTAGTAGTCCCCAAGTGCTGAGCTTGTACCTTGTATATGCTTAGTACTTGTCAATGCCTAGGGAACGCCATATATATCGCAAGAGATCTTCACAGTAGTCCCCAAGAGCCGTAGTTGTAGCTTGACTGAACTCCGGGTCTTCCTGAAATTTTTCTCCCGGAACTTTTATTGAAGTCCTCAAGATCCGGAAGTAGTTCTAACAGTGTTCTGGGTCTTCTTTTGAAAAAACTCTGCTTCAAATTGAGTAGTCCCCAAGTGCCGGGTCACTCCCTGTAGCGACCTGGGACTACATAACAATTTGAGCTTTTGTGCTTGTCTTTGCTGCGACATGTACTTAATTGACCGTGTTTCGTCTTTGCCCTTTTTTCTCACTGCTTCTCTTGTATGATTTGTAGGAATATTTTGCGTAGATCTCTCAAAAGAACAGTGACGCTGGTCACCGGCTAGCTAAGGAAGCCGGTCTTCGTGAGAAAGCCGAACAACAAATCAAGGTCTCGAAGACACGATTCGTCGGCTCACCCTTGACAATGAAACATTTCTTAAAAAGCTTAAAGATCAAGAGAAGGTTATCCAGATCCAGGACTTGGCCATGAAGATGATCTCCATAGAACTTGAGAAAGTCAAGAAGTGCGTCCATGATTTGGCCGTTGCTGTTTTTGGTAAGTAAATCCCTTGTTTTCTGGATTCTGACTTTTGCTTTCTCCTTCTATTGACTTCTATATTATTACTCGATTTTGCTTGCAGGTGGGGCTCAGGGGGTGACCAGCAAGACGACCGTGGAAAAGGTCCAGGCGATCTATGGGGTTACACGCTGGCTTTACTTTGGCTGTGCTGAGATGATCAAGATGTTGTCGCCTTCTGAGCGCCTTCCTCCGAGCTTGCCGGATTTCCTGGCTGCTACGTCCACCGCGCTGGCTTTGATGCAGCGCTGAAATGCCTCTCTCTGTCGCAAAGGTGCTATCTGGGTCTTGGCGCTTGCCAAGGCTTGTTATCCTGTTGTGGATCCGGTACTGCTCTCCAAGGGCTTTCCTGAGTTCCAAGCCGATGAGACCCGATACACCTCGAAGATCTTTGCGAAGCTTGTGAAATTCGTCCGGCTCCCAGCTTGCCGCATTGTAGATGGGCTGACACTGACGGATCTCCAGGCTTCATATGATGAGGACAACAAGGCCGCTGAGGAAGAGCCGGTGCAACCCTTTGACCTTTGGAAGCCCATTGAAGAAGCCCCTCAACTATTCACTCCTAACGGGTGCTGCACCGTCAACCTCTACTTCAGTGGTCTCGGCTCCTTCGTGTCCCTCTGACTTGGACAGCTTTGAAGCGTTGGTCTCCATCATCCAGCAGAAACAGTCTGGTGAGAAGGACCTTGGATAGGGCTCCTTGGCCAAGTCTTCTTGAGGATCTTCTTCCATTGCCATATCTCGTGGCATCTCTCAAGCCTTTAAGTTGGAAAACAATCTTTTGTTCTATAATAGGTTAAGATTAAACTTGTGCTATACCTTGCCTTGTGTTTGGCCTTTGTGTGATACTAAAGGTCATGCTTATCTATATGATCTGCTTTTCTTGAATATGCAAGTCTTTGATTTGTTTTGAATACCCCTTTTGGTTTCCTTAGCTTTCTACATAGACGGCTTTCTTTGTGACCTTGTCGTGCATAAAACTATAGGTCAATCAGGATCTGCTAAGTCCCCATGGGTAGCATAGTCAGATTGAGAGCCGAATTTTAAGCATCTGATCATAGTGGCGTCAATGCCGGGTTAGAATAGCATCAAGCTAGTAGGCAAGTGTAACCAAGAATATTGTGGCGTCCTTGCCGGGTCTTGAGTCTTCAACTTGCAACTGATAGTTAGCAAGCACCCAAGACCCATTGAGAAATAAGAATATGAAATTGGTGGCGTCTCTACCGAGTCTTGAGTTTTCAACTTCTAACTTTTAGTTAGTAAGCCTCCATGACCCCTTATTATATGCCAAATGAGGATCTAAAAATTGTGGCGTCTCTGCCAGGTCTTGAGTTTTCAACTTAATTCTTGGTTAGTAAGCCCCCAAGTCCCCTTACTGTATGACAACTGAATATCTGAATCAACCAACTCTTTTCTTCAGGGAAGTTCTCTTTTATTTATCATAACATATGTACATAGCTAGCAAGACGCCTCATTAAAAACCTTCCAGTCCCCTTAGGTACCCTGGTAAGGAAAAGAGCGCGTCTGAAACATGCTGCTTTCATGGTAAAAGAAAAATACAAAAAAAGAGTGGAACCCGTCTCATCCGGGTCTCCTTCTGACTATGTGTAGTATGGCCTAAGTTCTGCTATATTCTAGGGCATGTCGTTTTCTGTCATTGGGTAACTCGTGTGATCTGTGTTGGGTCATGTCAGCTTAGTTTCCTCTCTGAGATCTGTAACAACCCGTTTGTAACTTTCCAAAAATATGTGTTTGGTTGTGCAATAAAATGTTGAATCATGTCATCTTTTATATATGTGGTTGCATTTAATTAAATATGATTGCATCAACATCTTTTTCCAAATTCAAGTCTCATATTTAAATTCAAATGCTTTCAAATTTTTTCGTATGAAGTTTTCAAATTATTATATAAGTATTCAAACCAGTAATTACTATGACTATTTTTTAAACTAATAAAAATTGTCTAAAGTTTTTTATCTTTCTTCTACTTCTATTTTGTTATAAAATACAAAAACCAGGAAAGAAATAAAAGAAAAACCCTGAAGAAAGAAAAAAAAACCAGAGGAGATGGGCTCCCTGTCCGAAGTGGGCCGAGACAAGCCCACCTCCTGACCATCCCCTCCTGGGCCAGCCCACCTTCTCTTCTCCTTCTTCGTACGGCACAGAGCATGAGCTCGCTTTACAGGTGGCTATGGAGCTCTCCCCCACTGCCTCCTATCCCCCACAGCTCGCCCCCTCTCTCCTCTTTCCTTTAAATCGAGACGCACCCGGGCAAACCCTAACCCTAGCCTTCTCCTCCCCGCCGCCGCTCGCTCCACCACGCCCCGCCGTCGACATGACCGAGAGCTGCGCGAGCTCACCACCGGCGTGACGAGCGTGCCCTGCCTCCTCCTCGCGACAGGACACGCGCGGCCACCTCCCCTTCCTCCTCATCCATGCCACAGATCATCGGAGCCACCGAAGCTTCCTCTCTGTTCCCGACGCCGCCGCGGACCCCGTCGCGTTCCCGAGCACCGTTCGGTCGCCTACGTCCTCCCCGGCCCTTCCCCTCTCGCCACCGAGCTCCCCGAGGTGAGCCGCACCCCGCCGTCTGTTTTCCCCCTCCTTTGCGTCTCGATCCGTCGTGAATTGAGCCAGCGCCGGTGAGCACACCGCGGACAGGCACAGGCCGAACCGGTCGAGCACGAACCCGGGCAAAGACGCCACTTTTTCTTTGAATCGAGCACGGGAACGAAACCTACACGTGTTCCCGCACGCACGGCGCACACGCACGCTCCCCGCGTCGCCCTGCAATGGTCGCCGTGGTCGATCTCTCGCTGCCGGCGCTCTCGGTAACTGAAGATCTTCAGTTTCGTCAGTCAGGTGAAACAACAGCTTTTAACTGTTAAAACGAAACCAATGCCGATCTTAACAACATCACACACCGAGCCCTGCTGGCTAACAGCGTGCGCTCGATCCGCACCCCCGCGTGCCCGAGTTCGATCCTCGCCCGGGGCAGTGGAAAAAAGCCCCAATTTTTGCCTCGCGCACACTGACACGCGGGCCCCACCGGTCAGTGACCGCGGGAGCCCGCAGCGCCCAGTCAGCCCCGCGCGCGCCAGCGAGGCAGCTTGGCCCCGCCTGGCAGTCGCTGGGTGCGCCCCCGCTGAGGTGAGCAAAGTTCCTGGCGCGGCATTTTGCACCAGAGCCCCCTGGTTCCCAGTTTTGCACAGAGAGCCTCGCCAGTAATGTTTCTATCATGGATAAGTCCCTGGGATTTTCAGAAAACACCCTAGGTTTATAAATGCAATAACTTTAAATCTATAAACTCAAATAAAATAAACTTTATATTTTTTTATATCAGAAAAATGCAATAAACATTAATATAACATTCTTATGTCATTTTGCATCATTTTGTTTAAATGCTTAGTTCAATTTAACAAATGCAACTAAATAATTAAATATGGAATGTGTGGGGTAATAAATATATAATGCCCTAATTCCATTTAATATGCTCATATCTTTTACACCATGTCTTGCCATGCTAATAAACATTTAATTTGAGTTGTTGATAAGTAATTTGCAATTAATTACTAAATCTGTAATGTGTTGGGCAAATAATCAATTATTGTCTATTCCATTTAAATTAATTAGATCACCATACCTGCTATATATGTTAAGCAACATTTAATTTGTTGGATACACAAATAACTTGCAACCTAATCGTTTGCCGGGATTTCATCCTCGCTTTAAATATGACCTAATCATCTCATACCATCATGCACCATCATTTGATTGCGCATTTGTTTGTATTGATTATTGTTTCATATTGTTTGTGTTTGGTCTTCTTTGGGTAGACGACGACGTGCCTTGTAACATCCCAACCTTTTATAATGTTTAAAAATCAGTAAAATTTAAAACTTTTCTTCTTATTAAAATAAAATATTAAAATGCATAAGAAAACCAACTATGAAAGACTTCAAATTTATTGAAAGAGTTTAATATTTCTAATATCTCAGTTTAACATTATTTTCAAAAGGTTTTTCAAGTTAAACATTTTATTATCCATTGTATTTCTTAAAACCTCAATATCTAATTTGACAAATGTGTTACAAACTTTCAAACCATTTTATTGAAATAAAAAGTGTTTCTAAATAAGCATGGCATTTATTAATTTTCAAAACATAAAATGATGAATATATTCTATATAAGAAATGAATTTAATCTAAAATCTATTCTAAAGATATGTTATAAATTTTTCAAATGATTTATCATATTATGAAATGGTGCATAAAATATTTTAAATTAAAAATGATTACATTACATTTTCTCTTTTCATTACAAATAATTGTAATATGTTATTTAATAATCTATTAAAGCTAAAATTTATTTAATATTGGAATATGAGTTTAAATAACTTAAATTCAAACATATTTGAATGTGGGTATTTCATAGAATTTATTTTAGACAAAAATCAAATTAATTAAACCCTAGTTTTAAATTTAACATAAAGTGTCAAATTTGTATTTAATCAATATTTAAAAATTATTAATTTTGATAATTGTTAAAAACATGCCCACAACTGGTTTAACACAAAGATATTATTTTTATGAATATATAGAATTTTATTTAACTTCGTTTGGACACATAAATCAAAAGTTATAAAGAAAATAGAAAAATCAGAAAAGAAAAAGAAAAATACCTGTGATGTCATGCTGACGTCAGCCCGTCTTCAACCTCTGCCCGAGAAATCCGCCTCCGATTCCTTTCCAAAATTCGTCGCGAGGATTGCGCGATTGGTTTCCCCCTCTGCCCCATATAAATCCCCACGACATCCTCTACATTTCCCCCATGAAACCCTAGCCCAATTCACCGCCAGGCCGCCGCAGTTGCTCGCCGGACTTCACCGAGCCGCCGCCCTTTTTCCTTCGAGTTCCGGAAAGAAAAGCATCCCCCACCCCTGAGACCTCCTCCCCTCTCCTCCCCCCGCTCGTGCGCATCCGTGGACACCTTCCCCGTGTCTCCTCCTCTACCAATCATGCGGGGCCCGGGCAAGCAAAGCTCGCCGGCGCCCGAGCACCTTCAGCCACGCCTCCACGGAGCTCCAGAACGCCCGAGACGACATCGTCACCTCCATCTACTCCGCCGCGACGCGCCGCACTCGGGGGAATCTTCCGCGCGTCCGGGGAACCGCCGAGGCGTCGTCCTCGTCCTCGACCGAGCCGTGCTGCCGTCTTCACCGTCTCCGGCGACCTCTGCACCGGCGAGGTAAGAACCTCGCGTTCTGGTTCGTTCGATCGTAAATCGACGGCTAGGATTAGATCCTTGCACGAATCGGTACGAGTAGATCTCGATCGTCAGATCTGGATCCAACGATCCAAATCGCTTCACTTAACGACGTCAGCGCCCACGTAAGTGCCATGTCGATGCCTCGTCAGCGTCCAGTCAGCGCTGACGTGGAAAAGAGTTTCCCAATTTAGTTTAATTTGGCAGTTTTGTAGAAAAGCCCCTGCTAATTAAAAATGTTAAAAATGTGTAACTGTCCACACACGCCAACCAATCCTTGCGCCAGAACTTTTAGCACTCTTCCGGGGAATGCAGGCAGAAGGGTTGGGCACGACCTTTCCCAAGCTTCGCCTATGTCCATGAGCCACATCAATAGGTCAGATCGCCAGCTCAGCGATCCCTAGTGCGATTGCCAAGGTCAAGATCAGAGCGTCACACTCTCCTGACCCGAGCCCAAAATTTTCTCTTCAAACCATTTTACCGCACACGCAAATGGAACACTCGAACTAGTGGCTTCACGTAGTAGGCTAGGCAAGTTGGAGTCGAGGGAGGTCCAAGTCCCGTGTGGATGCGCGAATAGTCTTGGTACCAAAGACGAGAACTCGGTTCTTAGTGTCGACAAGAACGAGACAACCCACCACAATCCCAATGTGGCCTCTCGTCCAAGTCTTTAACAATAAATAAATCATGTATACTCATTCCAAACCAATCTTCCCAATTGGATGGAGAAAGGAACAACTAAGCATGTCTTAGCGGAAATGCAACGCAAGTGACACTCTATACCTCGACCAAAACATCTTTGAACCATATGCATAACACAAGAATCAAATACTTTGGAAATCATATATGTGCAGATAAGAGGTTATGCTTGCCTTGCTCTTCTGTAGTTGGGTATTGATCTTCGGAGGCGTTGCAAACACTCTCGGACTCGAATCCTATCGCGAAGAACCAAATACCGGAAAGGAATGACACAATCAATACAATATTGATGCAATGCACAATCACATGAATGATATGTCATTTAGGATACCCTAGATGCAAGCATCAAATTAAATGGGTGTATAAAGCATACCCATGATTAAAATTAGGGTTTGTTAATGTGAGAGTAGTAACATTATTTTCATTGTATTAAGTATGTATGATTAAATTATAATTGAATAGATTTTATTTTTCTGAACATTTTGATATAAAAATCATATTTTTCTGATTTAAAACGAATTAGTTATGAATTTTCAAAGTTTAAATAATTTAATTGAAATTTCAAAATTATTTAAATAGCTTGGCCCCACATGTCATACTTTTAATCATTTCAGAAAATAGTAATGGAAAATGTTAAAACCCTGACATCATGGTCCCACATGTCATTTAATTACACAATTACAGAAAAGGAATAAATGATTTTCAGAATTAAAAAGAAATGATGACGTTAGTTGACGTCATCAATGGCTGAACTCCTCCTGTCGATCTCCAATCCATCGATTGCGAGCGCGAGAGGAGACGCGGCTACACTCGTGAGACATGCAAGAAGGCGAGCGACCGAGGGGTGGCGGCGCCGCCCATAAATGGTCACCGGAGACGCCGTATGGCTCGCCGGAGCGGAGGCCGACGGCGGCGCACGGCGGTCGGGCGAACCAGAGGGAAAGGGAGAAGAAGAAGGGCACGGGGAGGACCAGAAGCTCACCCTGAAGCTCTTGGAGGGGTCCAGGAGGCGAGGCGTGGTTGGATATGGCCGGAAAACGAGCTCGGCGGCGACGGGCCGGCGGAGGGAATCGAACGATTCCGGTTGATTGGCGGCTTCCCGGCACGAAACGCTCGAGGCGGAGGAAGAGAAGAGCACGACGCATCTTCCGAGTGGCTCGCCGTAGCTAGGCTTGGCCGGAATCGTCGACAATCGCCGGAGACCCGTGAAACTCTCCGCGGCTAGGGTTTGCAGAAAAGGGGGAAAAAGGAGATGAATTGGCGGCTAGGGTTCCGGCAGGCGGCGACGGATGTCTTCTTAAAGGCCCGGGAGGTCGGCGGCGAGGATTTTGATGCAACCATGGCGAGGAACGGCCTCGCGAGCGACACGGACGCAGGCGCAGTCGGAAGGAAGAAGACGGCTCCATTTTCTGGATAACCTCCTGGAGAACTTATTAATTGCCAGCTTTCTTCACAAATAGTCCATGGTTGCTTATTTAAATAGTTTGGGGCCTTTTTGTAAAGAGAAAAATTTGTAGAAAAATACTAGGAGATTCAAAATTTCACAAGGAAGCCAATGGCAGTCTAGGATTTTGAAAATTTGGAAAATTTTGAGTTCACCAGAAATAACAAGAGTTTAACCCTTTCTTTCAAAAGCAAAGATGTAAAATTTAAATGCAAAATCTTGTCCAAATTAAATGAGATGCATGCAATGCTCAAAACACACCTTTTAATTCTATTTAACAAACTTGGGATGTTACAACTTCCCAGCGACCCTCTCCGGTTCACTAAACGGGAGCCGGACAACACCGATGTAGTCAAGACGGTGAAACGGCTCCTGATGGAAACCGTGGCCGAAGTCCAACCGGACGGCTTGCTCCCCTTCTGCGCCGAGAACCCGGCTCCTCTGATAACCTACTCTTCTTTTACCTCCTTTGGACTTGTCTTTAATCATTTTAATTCTCTATTGTCTTACCCTTCCTTTATTTCCCTCAGGAGGACAGCGCATGGTGGGAAGCAACTAACGGGACTCCTTCCTCCTCTCACCAAGGCGATGATGATGAAGAGAAGTCTGAAGCGGAGGAAGTTGAAAAAGAAGGTGAGTTGGACCCGCTAGGCAGGCTCTTTGTCCACTTACTGGGAGCCGATCGTGCTGATGAGCCTGCCACTGATATTCCCACTTTGCCAGATCAAGAGGACCAAGAAGCCGAAGTCGCTTATCCGCCTCCGTCTCCACTGGTTCTCCACAAGCGCACCCGGCTGCGGTACGCATGATCACCGACACTCGTTTTCGCGAGCTTGAAGCCTCTTTTTCTCAAAGCCGGCCTTCTACGCAGGGTACCGAAGAGGCGACACCGAAGTGCAGAAGGACCCGTTCCTCTACCTCTTCTGAGGAACTTTCTTCAGGTATACCTCTTAGCCCTTCTCCTCGCAGGCGTCCAACCCCTCAAGCTTCTCCCGCTGTTCTTTATCCCTTGGCTGGCAAAGTCCGGGTCTCTAAATCCCTGCTTTTGTCTGGCTCTTCAGCTTCTGGCTCGGACGTCCCTCTTTCTGACTTGAAGGTGAATAAGGGGTACGTCTTTAGCTTTTTGCTTGTCTGTTGCTTACATAGATCTTCACGACTTACAATTTCATTACTTGTCAACTGCTTATTTTCTGTCTTGTCTTGCGCAGGGCCAAGGCCGTACTGGAGGATGAGGAGGAAACTCCTCACCAGGTCGAGGCTAGCAAGTCATCGTCTCCTGCACCTCTGTCTCCTGAGACCCGGGACGCAGAGCCGGTCGATGAGACCCGGTCTCCTCCGGCCGCATCTGGTTCTCCTCCCAAGGACAAGTTACCTTATTTTCCACGAGGAGGATGAAGTCGTGATCACCGGTACCGTGTTTTCGGACCCGAAGGCCTCATCATTCGCCAAGGTCAAGACTCCAAAGCCGGTGCCAGAGCCGGAGTATATGCTTAGTACTTTATCCTTAGTAGTCCCCAAGTGCTGAGCTTGTACCTTGTATATGCTTAGTACTTGTAAATGCTAGGGAATACAATATCTCTCGCGAGAGATCTTCATAGTAGTCCCCAAGAGCCGTAGTTGTAGCTTGACTGAACTCCGGGTCTTCCTGATATTTTTCTCCCACAACTTTTATTTTTTCTGCTATGTAGTCCTCAAGAGCCGGAAGTAGTGCTAGCAGTGTTCCGAGTCTTCTTTTGAAAAAACTCTGCTTCAAATTGAGTAGTCCCCAAGTACCGGGTCACTCCCTGTAGCGACCTGGGACTTCATAACAATTTGAGCTTTTGTGCTTGTCTTTGTTGCGACCTGTACTTATTTAACCGTGTTTCGTCTTTGCATTTTTTCTCACTGCTTCTCTTGTATGCTTTGTAGGATTATTCTGCGGAGATCTCTCAAAAGAATAGTGACGCTGGTCACCGGCTGGCTAAGGAAGCCGGTCTTCGTGAGAAAGCCGAACAGCAAATCAAGGCTCACGAAGACACGATTCGCCGGCTCTCCATTGACAATGAAACCTTGCTCAAAAAGCTTAAAGATCAAGAGAAGGTTATCCTGATCTAGGACTTGGCCATGAAGAAGATCTCCATAGAACTTGAGAAAGTCAAGAAGTGCATCCATGATCTGGCCGTTGCTGTTTTTGGTAAGTAAATCCCTTGTTTTCTTAATTCTGACTTTTCCTTTCTCCTTCTCTTGACTTCTATATTCTTACTCAATTTTTCTTGCAGGTGGGGATCAGGGGGTGACCAGCAAGACGACCGTGGAAAAGGTCCAGGCGATCTATGGGGTTACACGCCGGCTTTACTTTGGTTGTACTGAGATGATCAAGATGGTGTCGCCTTCTGAGCGCCTTCCTGCGAGCTTGCCGGATTTCCTGGCTGCTACCTCCACTGTGCCGGCTTTGATGCAGCGCTGGAAGGCCCCCTCCTGTCGCAAAGGTGCTATCCGGGTCTTGGCGCTTGCCAAGGCTTATTATCCTGCAATGGATCCAGTACTGCTCTCCAAGGGCTTTCCTGAGTTCCAAGCCGATGAGACCCGGTACGTCTCGAAGATCTTTGCGAAGCTTGTGAAATTCGTCTGGCTCCCAGCTTGCCGCATTGCAGATGGCCTGACACTGACGGATCTCTATGCTTCATATGATGAGGACAACACGGCCGCTGAGGAAGAGTCGGTGCAACCCTTTGACCTTTGGAAGCCCATTGAAGAAGCCCCTCAACTATTCACTCCTATTATAACGGGTGTTGCACCGTCAATCTCTACTCCACTGGTCCCGGCTCCTTCGCGTCCCTCCGACTTGAACAGCTTTGAAGCGTTGGTCTCCATCATCCAGCAGAAACAGTCTGGTGAGAAGGACCTTGGATAGGGCTCCTTGGCCAAGTATTCTTGAGGATCTTCTTCTATTGCTATATCTCGTGGCGGCTCTCAAGCCTTTAAGTTGGAAAACAATATTTTGTTCTGTAATAGGTTGGGATTAAACTTGTGATATACCTTGCCTTGTGTTTGGCCTTTGTGTGATACTAAAGGTCATGCTTATCTATATGATCTGCTTTTCCTGAATATGCAAGTCTTTGATTTGTTTTGAAGACCCCGTTTGGTTTCCTTAGCTTTTTGCATAGCCGACTTTTTGTGACCTTGTCGTGCATAAAACTCTAGGTCAATCAAGATCTGCTAAGTCCCCATGGGTAGCATAGTCAGATTGAGAGCCGGATTTTTAGCATCTGGTCATGGTGGTGTCAATGCCGGGTTAGAATATCATCAAGCTAGCAGGCAAGTATAACCAAGAATATTGTGGCGTCCTTGCAGGGTCTTGAGTCTTCAACTTGTAACTGATAGTTAGCAAGCCCCCAAGACCGCTTGAGAAATAAGAATATGAACTTGGTGGCGTCTCTACCGAGTATTGAGTTTTCAACTTCTAACTTTTAGTTTGTAAGCGCCCAAGACCCCTTATTATATGCCAAATGAGGATCTGACAATTGTGGCGTCTCTGTCGGGTCTTGAGTTTTGAACTTATAATTCTTGGTTAGTAAGACCCCAGACCCCTTACTGTATGACAACTGAATATCTGAATTAACCAACTCTTTTGTTCAGAGAAGTTCTCTTTTATTTATCATAAGATATGTACATAGCTAGCAAGCCGCCTCATTAAAAACCTTCCAGTCCCCTTAGGTACCCTGGTAAGAAAATGAGCACGTCTGAAACATGCTGCTTTCATGGTAAAAGAAAAATACAAAAAAAGGTGGAACCCGTCTCATCCGGGTCTCCTTCTGTCTATGTGTAGTATGGCCTAAGCTCTGCTACATTCTAGGGCTTGTCGTTTTCTGTCATTGGGTATCTCATGTGATATGTGTTGTGTCCTGTCAGCTAAGTATATCTCTGAAATCCACCAAGTAGTAGGATCCGCTGTGCAGGTTCTGCTTATCATGAAGGGTCCTTCCCATGGAGGGGTGAGCTTATGAAAGCCGGATCTGTTCTGAGCCAGTCTTAGGACCAAATCTCCCTCCTGGAAAGTCCTTGATTTAACCCGGCGACTCTGGTATCGCCTGAGGTCTTGCTGATATATAGCTGATCTTGCCAGGCCTAGTTTTCTTGCCTCCTCCAGTAACTCCACTGAGGTGAGCCGGGCTTTCTCATTCTCGGTCTCCACATAATTTGCAACTCTTGGAGAATCATTAAGGATATCGTTGGGTAACACGGCCTCTGCCCCATAGACCATGAAGAAAGGTGTGAAGTCTGTTGACCTGTTTGGGGTTGTGTTGCTGCCCCAAACAACTGATTGCAGCTCTTCTTCCAAGGCTCCAGCTTCCCTGATCAGTGGAACCCGGAGTCTTGGTTTTACTCCTCTGAGTAGCTCCTGGTTTCTTCTTTCAACTTGGCCGTTTGACTAGGGATGTGAAACCGAAGCCAGGTCGAGCCGGATCCCATTGTCTCCACAGAACTTCTGCATCTCTCCGAGTGAAAAGTTTGTCCCCTTGTCTGTGATGATACTATGAGGATACCCGAATCTGAATATGATTTTCTTCAGGAACTTAACTAATGTTGCCGCTGAGCAACTGTTGACGGCTCTTACCTTGACCCACTTTGTAAATTTATCCAATGCTACCGGGAGATAAGTTTTCTTGCCGGGTGATGGCTGGAAAGGTCCAACCATGTCCATACCCCATACTGCGAAAGGCCATGTGATTGGTATGGTCCTCAAGTCCTGAGTCGGCACATGAATCTGCCTTGCATATCTCTGACATCCATCGCAAATCCGGGCTATATTCTCCACGTCAGCCAAAGACGTCAGCCAAAAGAAACCATACATGTATGCTTTGGCTACCATTGATCTTGTTGATGCGTGGTGTCCAAAATCCCCTGAGTGGATCTCCTAAAAGATTTTTCAGCCTTCCTCTGGTGAGACACATTGCAGAAAAACTCATGAAGTGCTCTTCTTGTGTAACTTGCCATTGATGATGACATAGGCCTTAGCCCGGCGTACAATTTGCCTTGCCAGAACTTCGTCTTGTGGTAGCTCCTCTCTGAGTAAGTAAGCCAGATACGGCTATGTCCATGACGGGGTTTGGTGTAACGTGGCAACCAACTGGGACTCCAGGTCATCTGGGACTGCAAGTTCTTCTTCTATTGGAAGCTTGACGGATGGGTGATATAACTCGGCCTTGAACACATTTGGTGGTATCGGGTCTCTCGTGGAGCCGATTCTTGATAAAGCATATGTTGCCTTGTTCTTTCTTCCATCGATCTGTTCCACTTGATACCCGTAAAAGAACCCGGCTACCCTGTCAACGTCTCTTCAGTATGATGCCATATTAGCGCCCTTCCGATCCCAAGTCCCTGATACTTGCTGTGCCACTAGGTCCGAGTCCCCATAGCACATAATCCTCTTGATATCCATCTCCTTGGCGACTCTCAGGCCGTGTAACAAAGCTTCATACTCGGCAACGTTGTTTGTGCATGGCTCGAAGTGTATCTGTAAGACATAACTCAGCTTGTCTCCCTTTGCTGAAGTCAGAACCACCCCGGCTCCCGGTCCTCCAAATAGTTTAGACCCGTCAAAGTGCATGACCCAATGCTTGATACTCGGCGCAGGAGGTAAGGGGTCAAACTCGGTCCAGTCATTGATGAAATCGGCTAAAGCTTGAGACTTGATTGCTGTCCTTGGCTCATAGTTGATGTGATAAGGCCCCATCTCGATGGCCCACTTTGCTACTCTACATGTTGCCTCTCTGTTTCTGATTATTTCTACTAGGGGAGTCGAGCTCACCACTTTTATGGATTGTTCCTGGAAGTAGTGTGGCATTTTCCGGCTTGCCATGAAGACTCTGAAGACCAACTTCTGCCACTGTGGATATCTCTGTTTTGACTCGGTCAGGGCCTCGCCGACATAGTAAACCGGCCTCTGGAACGGGTATTCTTTGCCTTCCTCTTTCCTCTCTACGACAACCACGGCATTGATAGCTCGTGAGTTGGCATAGACATATAGCAACATTGGCTTCTTGCTTGTGGGAGCCGCTAAAACTGGTGATGTGGACAATGTTTTCTTTAAATCTTCAAAGGCGTCATCCGCTTCTTGGTCCCATATGAACTTGTTTAATTTCTTCAATAGCTTGTACAGTGGAAGTGCTTTCTCTCCCATCCTTGCTATGAACCAGCTTAGGGCTGTGATGCAACCCGTCAACTTCTGGATATCGTTTACGCACTCTGGCTTCTTAAGGTTCATGATCGCCTTAATCTTGGCCGGGTTTGCCTATATTCCTCTTTCTGAGACTATGAAACCGAGTAACATGTCTGCTGAACCCCGAATACGCACTTGGTCGGATTTAGCTTCATCTGGTACTTTCAGAGATTGGTGAAGGTATCCTTCAGGTCATCTAGGAGTGACCTGGCTTTCTATGACTTGATCACAACATCATCAACATAAGCATGAACGTTGCGTCTGATCTGATCCTCAAAACACTTCTGGATACATCTCTGGTACGTTGCTCCTGCGTTCTTAAGGCCGAAGGACATTGTCTTGTAACAAAAAGCTCCAAAGGGTGTGATGAATGATGTCTTCTCTTGGTCTTCTTCTTTGAGCTTGATCTGGTGATACCCAAAATAAGCATCCAGGAACATAGCAACTCGCTGTCGGCTGTGGCATCAATTATTTTGTCTATCCGAGGCAGCGCAAAAGGATCCTTCGGACAGACTTTGTTCAAACTTGTGTAATCAACACACATTCTCCACTCTCCATTCTTTTTCAACACGAGTACCGGGTAAGCCAGCCACTTCGGGTGATACACTTCCATGATAAAGCCGGCCGCTAGAAGGCAGGCTATTTCCTCTCCAATGATCTTTTTCCTGTCCGCATTGAAACGACGCAGAGCTTTCTTTACTAACTTTGATGCTGGATCAACATGTAATCTATGCTCGGCGAGTTCGCTTGGGACACCCGGCATGTCTGAAGGGGACCATGCAAAGATGTCACGATCCTCACGGATGAACTCGACGAGCGTGCTTTCCTATTTTGGGTCCATGTGACACCCGATCAAGAACTGCTTGGAGGAGTGTCCCTCCACAAAATCAACCATCTTGGTGTCCTGGGCAGATTTGAATTTTTTCTTATCTTCTTCGTGAGCTGGTTTATCCAGCACACGCATGTCAGCCGGGTCTACCTGAGACCTGTAGTAATTCAGCTCTTCTTCGGAGCAGGCCTGATCTACCATGATGGCATCACCTCGATCACGCTCGATTGCCATGTTCTTACTTCCTTCAGTAGTGATGATTCCCTGGGGACCCAGTATCTTCAATTTGAGGTAAACATAACACGGCCTCGCCATGTAATTGGCGTAAGCTGGCCTTCCGAATAAAGCGTGATACGGGCTCTTTAAATCTACCACCTCGAACGTCAAGTACTATGATCTATATTGTGCCTTGCTTATTCCAAAAGCTACCTCCAAACGGATTTTTCAGATCGGGTGGGCCGACTTTCCTGGTACTATGGCGTGAAAGATTGTTGATGTTGGTGTTAGCCGGCTCTCAGATAGACCCATCCTCTGGAATGTGTCCAGGTATAAGATGTTGATACTGTTTCCTCCGTCCATCAGAACCTTGTTCAAACGAAATCCATCAACCTGTGACGCAACCACCAAGGCTAGGAGACCCGGGTGCTCTATCCCTTCCAGATGATCTTCTCTACTCCATGTGACTGGTTGTTCTAACCACTTCAGGTATCTTGGTATGGATGTTGCTACGGCATTGACCTCCCTTTCCTTCAACTTTTGCTCTCTTCTGCATGTGCTAGTGGTGAACACATGATATTGTTCCTGACTATGAAGCTCTTTTGGGATTTGTTGATAACCTGCTCCTCATTTTGATTTGACCCAGCATTGTTGTTCGGTGGTCCCTGGGACCCGGACCCTTGCCCTTGGTTGGCCTTTTTACTGTTAATGCCGTGGTTACAATGATTACCATTGTTCCCATTGTTTCCAGTGAAGTTGCCTTGGTTCTGCTCCAAAGACTGCTCATGTCTCCTCCATGCTCTCATCTCAGCGCATTGTGCTAACGTGTGACTGGCTGGTTTACTATTCTTGGCGTTCCTAGGGCACGGCATGTTGTATATCTCATTGATGTTTAGTCCTCTCGCAGGGCCGCCTCTAAAGTTTCCGTCAGGTCTCGGTCCTCTGTAACCTGAGGCCTGGGTGGTTCCAACAAACTTTGAATTTCCTCCCTCGTAGGGTCTTTTGTTGTTGTTTTGATTTCCGTTGTTCTGATTTGGCGCAGGGTTACGCGCTGCGTTGACCCGGTTATTCTTATGCTGCACTTCTGTCTCGCCTACTCTTTTGTCTGTTGCTGCGTACTTGTAAGAGATTGAAACTACTTCACCAATGGTTATGTCTTGGCAAGCCGGATCTTCCCTCATACGTCCGAGTTTGTGCGTCAAAGAATCGAAAGCACAGTTCTTCTCCATCGTTGTTATTGCCGTGTGAGCTGAGATATTTATTGATGACTGCAAAATCTCTGTGATCTGGGCTACCCATTGCCTTGCCGACTCGGTCTTCCTCATGACACACTTCTCAAAGATCCGCCTCGGTGTACTGTTTCTTGCATGTCCCAGCAAAATTTGAAATAAATGTCGTCTTAAATTCCTCCCATGAATGGATGTTGTTCGGCGGAAGCCGGTCAAGCCAAATCTTGGGTGCTCCTTCTGCCATCATCAGATACAGGTATCTCGCTCAAAGGTTTGTTGTGGCGTTCGTCATGTCCATGGCCATGCTATATCCACTCAACCACGTCTCTGGGTTCATGTTTGGCTCATAATTAACAATCTTGCTTGGCTCTTCGAATATTTCTGGAAAAGGTTCAGATCTGATCGCCATCCGATAAACACTTGGGCCCTGTCAGGTTTGCTGACGAGCCTCCTCCCTAACCCGTCGATGGTGAATTCACGACGGGTCTGGGTGACCATGGCTCCAACTCCCACTCTGTCTTCTGGTGCGACAAGTCCGGCTGTCGCGCGTCTTGCTCTTGAACTATCTACTATGGACTGGGCAGCAGAGGCGGCAGGCGCGACCATCGTCCCGTGGCGTGGTCGCATGCTGCTGTTGTTGTTGCGGCTATGGTTGTTGCACTGGTTGCGGAGCTCGCCGGTTTACCGGTCCCAACCTGTTCTAAACTGATCTTGCTGCTACTGTCTCTGGATGTCGGGTTCTGGTGCGGGTCCTCCCCGGCTCTGAGTTGAAAGCTTGTGAGCCTTGCGGGTTATTGTTCTGCTGGACCACAGCCGTCCGTACTAGATCTATGGCTCTCCTTGCTTCTAAGCCGACCGGTGAGTTGTCGAATGGTATTTGCTCTAGGGCGTGTGTCGCTGCAAAAATATTGTCAACTGGGTTATTGTAATGACCCGGAGGAGGATCAAACCTGGGTGGTGGTGGTGGTGGTTGTTGCTCGATGACTGCTAATCCGGCTCCTACCGAGTTTCTTGCTTGTGCTCCTGGTAACCCGGTCGGGGGCGCGCGCGCCCTGGCGCCGGCTGAACCGTTGCCACTGGTACTGGTGCAGGTGCCGCATTTCGTGTTGTCTGGAACTCCAAAGCCTGAGGTGCTATGGTGTTTCTCCCGGTTGGAAGGTGGAGGCGGCTTCCGCGACTCCTGTTCTGGACAGCGGCTAACTCGTCCCTTCTCCTCTGGAGGGTATTCGTCTCTTCCAATAAACTCTGGTCTTGCTGAATCACAAGCCGTTCTCTATCCTGTATACGCCGGATCTCATCCATGAGCTCCTGATTTTCCCTTGCCACTACTTGTCTCAGATCTTCTAACTCTCTCATCATAGTCGGGCTATTGTTTGTTATCTCCTCTTGTTGTTGTGCCGGGCTTGCTGATGTTCCCGCGAGTATGTGCTGCTGCAACAGAGGCGACCTAACCTAGTTGGTCGGGTTTGGCAGTGGCATGGGTGTTTGTGCAAGTATCGGGTTTCCAAGTGAGATCCCCGCAGCTTTTGTCTGCATATGAGCCAAAGAACTGAAAGTCGGTAAAACTCTTTCGATCATGGGATTAGGTGGCGCATAGTTTGCTGCTGGTGGAACTTGGTGCTGATCCCAATTATCTCTATTCTGTCTTGCCAGTAACTTGGCGCTCGTCTCGTCGCTCACGAAAGCCGATCCTCCATCAGCCGGTGGTGCCCGGGTCACAGCATGAACCGTCATGTGACGTACGGGTCCCAACAGTGCCGAGTAATCTTCATCTGCGATCCCATCTCCATAACGATCATCGAACAAGGGAAAGATTGATTCCTTGTCTGTATCCATATCTGACATAATGATGGGGGTGACGATGGAGTCCTCCGTGACCCGGATCGCTAACTCTCCCTCTTCTAGTGATCCTACTGATTCTTCTCCATCCGTCTTGGCCATCATGGTTGACCCGGACTCTGATTCAAACTCCGGCTCATACTGCTCGCTGTCGGCTCCGCTAGATCGGATCACACCGACGAAAACATCGATCTGCCCAAAGATGAGCATAGATCCGGTTTCCAAGAAATCTGCCTCTTATGTCCAGCCGGAGTCGTCCACGATCCGCTCCTCTCCTGGAAGCATGTGGATCTGGCCGATAGCTAGGTTTTCCATACCTCGCTGCGTTTCTCCTGCACAAGTGATGCTCTTGGCCGCATGCCCCACGGTGGGCGCCAACTGTTGTGGGATTATCACGGCAGATGTTTCCGGGTGGAAACTTGAGATGAGGGGCATGGCGGCTTTCGACATCAGGAGCTTGTCTAGCGTGGCGTGGGGAAACAAGGGTTTACCCATGTTCGGCCCCTCGTCTTGAGGTAAAGACCTACTTCCTGCTTCGGCTTTATTGATTAGTGTTTCGGGACTCGGCGCCTTAGCTTCCGGGTCTCGAGATTACAATGGTGTCTCTCCTATGACTTGCGTAGATTGAACTTACATCTCTAGGAACCAGGAGACCCCCTTATATAGGTGGTGGGTCTCGCTGGAGGTACAAGGTCGGGTACGGGTTCCTATCATACCCGGACTCTACTCTAAGCCCCTAAGCTTCTTCGTTCCTTAGCAGGACTCCGTCTTGTACATGGTCTCCAGCCTTCTGGATCCTTCTTGCTTGCGGGCCAAGGCACATGTTACGCACCGGCTTACGTGTCACCTGGCCCATGTCTTTGTGGTTGATCTGGCCTAGGCTCACGCCAGGTCGGCTCATCTTCTATGTCGGTGGGTCTACCGGGTTATGATCCCCCCAACACTCGCCTCCTCCAAGAGCTCCGCGGCTGCATTGCGCTCAGCCTGAAGGGGCGCGAGAAGCATGTCAGTGTCACGAATGGCCCCCTTGCGCACCTCTTTGGTGAAGCGTATCACCTCCTCATGCTTGGTCTGCAGCGCTAGGTCCTCCTGACAGCGAGCCTCAACCACAGCATGGAAGGACGCCCATGCCTCCGCGAGCTCGTCGTGCCGTTGGGCGATCTGCACGTCTTCAAGGGCGAGGTGTGCCTCCAAGCCCTCCAAAGACTCCCGTACCAGGCGGAAGGCAACATCGCGGCACCCCCTGCTCCAGTCCCAGCCACTGAGGACTAGGTCGCGGCAAGAGGAGGTCCCCACTCCTGCGTCGAGCTTGGAGAAGAGGGCATCAGAGCGGGCCTGGGGGCTGGGCAGCGACCATCCTCCTTGTCCCTTTCGCTGTCATCGCTGCCCTGGTACACAATCTCCAGCTGCAGCTCCGCTCCTGCAGCGGGGGCGTGGCGAGGGCATCGAAGGAGCGCCCCCTCTTGCTCACCAGCCTTAGGCTAGCTCTGGCCGCCTCAGCCTCCTGTTGCATAGGAGTGGTCCCCGTGCGAGGCGGAGTGACCGCGCGAGTTGGCGTTGCCGCGCGAGGTGGGGTTGGCACGCGAGTGGGCGTTGCCACGCGAGGCATCGTCGGTGCGCGAGGTGGAGTAGGTGCACGAGGAGGAGTGGGCACCCTCTCCTCTTGCTCCTCAGGCCTCGCCTGCTCAAGAGGCGGAGCAGTCGCCTCCACCTAAGGCACATCCTCCGCAAGGCCTGTGGGGCCCGCCTCCACAGGCCTGGTGGCCTCTTCAGCCACGGTCTCTACCGTGGCTCTCTTCACATCAACAGCCTTGCGAAACTTGCGACGCTTTGCAGGCGCAAGATTGCTGGCAAACCCAAGGAAAACCTTCAGAAAAGGTTCAAGAGGGAAAGACGAAGAAACAGGCAATCAAGTTGAAAGTTAAAATGCTTACCCAGAATCAAGTTGAAAGTTAAACAGGCAATCAAGTTGAAACAGGCAATTGACTTGGCGCCGGTGTCCACCCATGCCGAGCCTGACGAGTGCCATGAGGGCTTGGCCTTGGAGCCAGATCCCTCGGCAGGTGTGACGCCCGAAAATCGGTATTATGTAGATTTAAGCGATCCCGCCGAAATCCGCATAATAACGATTTTAGGTCGCCCACCAGACATAATGTGCACGCCGAAACATGCGCATTATGTGGGTGGAATTGTGATAACATTACAACAGTTCCGATACATCCACAAATACAACAGAAGATATAATACAACAACGACTCGAACGAGTCAAGATACAAATGATACAATACAAAGATACAAATGACAGCGGAAGCAAAATAGTATCCGACTACGGATAAGAAGCAAATTGGACTAAGAGTCCTTAAGATAAGCAATGGCGCCATATCCCTGCCCAACCAAGCCGGAGGGATTCCCAAGCTAACGTTGTTACACTTCAAACCTGTTAACTGCACATAAAGCATAACCCAAAAGAGGGTCAGGGCACTCCCTGGCAAGCAAAACCGACTTGCCTACTTTCTACACCATCTCCCAAAGTATAGGGGAGGTGGACTTAGCGGCAGCAGCACTAGCAACGTAAAGAGACACGCTACAACTTCCGTCTAATCAGAGAGGGATAAGAGAGCGCATAAGATAAACATCTACAACTAACACCAAACATTACCCATTCTCGAATTAACCCCCTCAACCAAGTATGAGGAAGCAATTCGGGAAAGACTCACACATTGAACATTTTTAGTTACAAGTTATTGTGAAAGTAATTCTATATTACTAGTCAGGTTAATTAACAACGAAGGTGTAAGTTGTCTATGATCTTGTTAGCCAGCATCATCACCAAGTCGTCCATAACCGTGGAGACGGCTCATCGATAAGATTATACCCTGCAGAGGTGCACTACTGGACCCGTACTCGTTCGATCAACCCCAAATGCAAAGCCAAAAGGTAGGGCATCTCAACACGGCAAATCTCTTCTCTACAACCCATCCAGGGAACCGCATGATTGTGTGCACGGCTAATCAGGTCCAGTGCCCGCGGGATACGACCTTCATAGCACTAAGAACGTGCCACCCTATATGAGAATCGACTACTCCATCATCATGAGATCGTTAGGTAACCATATGCATGCATCAAATGGAAAGCCCGAACTACTTGCGGCGCCCTGGATAAGAAGCGGATTAGATCGAAGCCGCGGGGGGCTCCATAGGGCCTCCCACAAGCGGTTAGTGCGCTCAAAATTGGATCCGAGGACAAGAACTGAGTTCCTAGGTCGACACTTAGCAGAACAAAGCACCTCGCAAGGCCTTCCGCCGGTGCCTTATCTTTTAATTATAATACCCCAATATAGAACAACATTTTATTAAGGTAGAATAAGCTATCATACTAAGCAGGTGAAATAAATAAGACATACAGACGACTCGCACAAACAACTCTAAGCATGCGCTACGACTCGCAAGGCCAACAGATAAACATGCAACATGTATTAGGATGTGGGGATAAAGCTGTATGGGCTGCAGGATAAACAAGTGATGGGATAGTGATTCAAGAATCGTAACTAGGATAGCATAGATCAAAAGGCAGGAATGAAAGACAATGTATAGGTAAAAAAGCAAACTTTGCTTGCCTGGAATCCCGCAAGGACCCAGATCTTGTCGTTGCTCACACATCTCAATGTCGTATCCGCGAAGAACCAACAAACACTGGAAAGCGTAAAAGATGCATTTTATAACTACGGCAAAGATTCAACATGATCATACGAGAATGATGCATGGCATGGCAAGATGCAATACAATGCAGGTAATTCAAATTAAGCGGGAAAACAACCCCGACAATTAATATTAGGTGCAAGTTATTTATTTACCAGCAATATTAAATGTTGGTTAACATGGCAACACATGGCATGGGTGATGTAATTAAATTAAATGGAATAGGGCATTTATTAAGTAAAGCCCAACACATTCCATATTTAATTATATAGGTGCAACAAATAAATTACACTAAGCAATTAAAATAAAATATGCAAAATGGCATAAGAATGTCATATTAATGTTCCTTGCATTTTTCTAATATAAAAACATATAAAGATTATTTAATTTGGAGTTATAGATTAAAAGTTATTAGCATATTAAGTTTAGGGGTGTTTCTGCAAAAGTGCAGGGACCCATCCGTGATGAAAAAGTGCTGGCGAGGTTCTCTGTGCAGAAAACAGGAAGAGCAGGGGGCTGAGCGCAAAGATCCAGATCTGGATCTTGGTTTTTTGCACCGTAGGTGAGCTAGCCACAGCGAATGACATGCGGGCCCTAGGCGCCACGGAGGCGTGTGTGTGCAGTGTGGGCTCCAGCGGTCACTGACCCGTGGGGCCCGCCTGTCAGGGTGCGTGAGAAATAGGAAAAATGGGGGGTTTTATCCAGGGAGTTGTGGATCGAACTCGCGCGGCTGCGCGCGGGGAGAGTGGATCGGTGGTGTTGACCAGGAGCCCGGCTCGGTGCTGTTGACAGAGAAGGGAGCGCAGTGCTTTTAACAGGAAACGACTAAACGGATTTCTGACGAAACTGAAACTCGCCTGAAACCGTGCGCGCGGCGGAGCAAAAAGGGACCGGCGGCGACCTTCTACGAGCGGCGCGGGGTCGTGCGGGTGCCTGCGTGCGTACTGGAGGGTGGGGGAACCCATTCCCGTGCTCAGATGTGAAGTGGAGGCTCGGGGCACCACCCGTTCTTGCTCGACAGGGGCCGGGGCCGTGCGGTCCGCGACGATGCACTCCGGCGCCGGCGAAATCGAGCTGTTACGAGGACGAAACGGAGAGGGAGAGGGGTCTAGGGGACGAGGCTCACCTTGGGGGAGCTCGTCGACGAAAGGCTGAGGCAAGGGGAGGTCCGGGTCGCCGTAGTTTGCGCGGCGGAGCGTCAACGGCTTCGGTGGAAAAAAAGAAACAGAGAAGAGGAGAAAGAAGAAGGGAGGGGAAAAGAGGGGCGGCGGCGGATGGAGAGGAAGGAGGGAGGAGAGGCTAGGGTTAGGGTTCGGAAGAGGAGGGGCTAAGTAGGGGAGAGGGAGGGGAAGCACATGGGGGCTCCATGACCACGGTGTAAAGTTTCTCTGGTGGTCGTACGGAGGTGGAAGAGGATGAGGGAAGCGGGCCGGAGTTGGGCCTCCTGGCCCACTTCGGCCAGAGAGAGTTCCCTTCCCCCCCTTTTTCTTGTGTTCTGCTGTTTTCTTTTCTTTTTATTGTTTTTTGTTTTTGTATCTTTAAAACAAATCAGAAAAGAAACATAACTAAAACTTTTGAACAATTTTTAATAGTTTCAAATTAGTCATATTAATTACTGGTTTGATTATTTATAAATAATTTGAAACTTTATTTGAATTTTATTTGAGAAGGCATTGGAATTTAAAAGTGGACAAGAATTTAAATGAAGTTGAATTTAAATGCAATAAATTAAATTAAGATTGACAAATGCAAATGATGCATGATGATGTCATGTTGATGCAAAAAGAAAAACAAACAATTTTCTAATTGGGGGAAAAACCCCGGGGCGTTACAATTGACACCACTAACAAGGGATCGCGTCCCGCGAACCACGCCGAGACCACAAGAAGAGAGGGTAACTATCGAGTCTTCAGGCTTCGTGATGAACTTCTCGACACCACTAACAAGGGATTGTTGCTCCACCCAGAAATTCTCGACACCACTAACAAGAAGTTCTGACTTCACCTTGGATTCCTCGACACCACTAACAAAAGGGGTTGCTCCGTCGATGCTGATTTCCAAAGATCGAACCTAATAGGATAAAAGGCAAGAAATTGTCCACCCACACGTAGGATCCTAAAACTTTGAAAGTTTGGATAAGATAAGAGACTCCAAAACAAATAAGATAAGAGGAGAAATAGAATTGAGGTAAGGAGTAAAAAGAAACCTATTGAGATATTTTTCGAAAATAATTTAAGTCAAATAGTTTTCGACACTCTAGAAACAACGACCGTTAGCGAGGTTATCCTACAGGCTTTTGCGGACCCGCTGCTTTGATGACCAATCGTATCGAAACAACAAGGAGATCGAAACCAAGGCTCTGATACCACTTTGTGACGCCCGAAAATCGGTATTATGTAGATTTAAGCGATCCCGCCGAAATCCGCATAATAACGATTTTAGGTCACCCACCAGACATAATGTGCACGCCGAAACATGCGCATTATGTGGGTGGAATTGTGATAACATTACAACAGTTCCGATACATCCACAAATACAACAGAAGATATAATACAACAACGACTCGAACGAGTCATGATACAAATGATACAATACAAAGATACAAATGACAGGGGAAGCAAAATAGTATCCGACTACGGATAAGAAGCAAATTGGACTAAGAGTCCTGAAGATAAGCAATGGCGCCATATCCCTGCCCAGCCAAGCCGGAGGGATTCCCAAGCTAACGTCGTCACACTTCAAACCTGTTAACTGCACATAAAGCATAACCCAAAAGAGGGTCAGGGCACTCCCTGGCAAGCAAAACCGACTTGCCTACTTTCTCCACCATCTCCCAAAGTATAGGGGAGGTGGACTTAGCGGCAGCAGCACTAGCAACGTAAAGAGACACGCTACAACTTCCGTCTAATCAGAGAGGGATAAGAGAGCGCATAAGATAAACATCTACAACTAACACCAAACATAACCCATTCTCGAATTAACCCCCTCAACCAAGTATGAGGAAGCAATTCGGGAAAGACTCACACATTGAACAATTTTAGTTACAAGTTATTGTGAAATTAATTCTATATTACTAGTCAGGTTAATTAACAACGATTAGGTGTAAGTTGTCTATGATCTTGTTAGCCAGCATCATCACCAAGTCGTCCATAACCGTGGAGACGGCTCATCGATAAGATTATACCCTGCAGGGGTGCACTACTGGACCCGTACTCGTTCGATCAACCCCAAAAGCAAAGCCAGAAGGTAGGGCATCTCAACACGGCAAATCTCTTCTCTACAACCCATCCAGGGAACCGCATGATTATGTGCACGGCTAATCAGGTCCAGTGCCCGCGGGATACGACCTTCATAGCACTCTAAGAACGTGCCACCCTATATGAGAATCGACTACTCCATCATCATGAGATCGTTAGGTAACCATATGCATGCATCAAATGGAAAGCCCGAACTACTTGTGGCGCCCTGGATAAGAAGCGGATTAGATCGAAGCCGCGGGGGGCTCCATAGGGCCTCCCACAAGCGGTTAGTGCGCTCAAAATTGGATCCGAGGACAAGAACTGAGTTCCTAGGTCGACACTTAGCAGAACAAAGCACCTCGCAAGGCCTTCCGCCGGTGCCTTATCTTTTAATTATAATACCCCAATATAGAACAACATTTTATTAAGGTAGAATAATCTATCATACTAAGCAGGTGAAATAAATAAGACATATAGACGACTCGCACAAACAACTCTAAGCATGCGCTACGACTCGCAAGGCCAACAGATAAACATGCAACAGGTATTAGGATGTGGGGATAAAGCTGTATGGGCTGCAGGATAAACATGTGATGGGATCGCGATTCAAGAATCGTAACTAGGATAGCATAGATCAAAAGGCAGGAATGAAAGACAATGTATAGGTAAACAAGCAAACTTTGCTTGCCTGGAATCCCGCGAGGAAGCAGATCTTGTCGTTGCTCACACATCTCAACGTCGTATCCGCGAAGAACCAACAAACACTTGAAAGCGTAAAAGATGCATTTTATAACTACGGCAAAGATTCAGCATGATCATACGAGAATGATGCATGGCATGGCAATATGCAATACAATGCAGGTAATTCAAATTAAGCGGGAAAACAACCCCGACAATTAGTATTAGGTGCAAGTTATTTACTTACCAGCAATATTAAATGTTGGTTAACATGGCAACACATGGCATGGGTGATGTAATTAAATTAAATGGAATAGGGCAATTATTAAGTAAAGCCCAACACATTCCATATTTAATTATATAGGTGCAACAAATAAATTACACTAAGCAATTAAAATAAAATAAGCAAAATGGCATAAGAATGTCATATTAATGTTCCTTGCATTTTTCTGATATAAAAACATATAAAGATTATTTAATTTGGAGTTATAGATTAAAAGTTATTATCATATTAAGTTTAGGGGTGTTTCTGCAAAAGTGCAGGGACCCATCCGTGATGAAAAAGTGCTGGCGAGGTTCTATGTGCATAAAACAGGAAGAGCAGGGGGCTGAGCGCAAAGATCCAGATCTGGATCTGGGTTTTTTACACCGTAGGTGAGCTAGCCACATCGGATGACATGCGGGCCCTAGGCGCCACGGAGGCGTGTGTGTGCAGTGCGGGCTCCCGCGGTCACTGACCCGTGGGGCCCGCCTGTCAGGGTGCGTGAGAAATAGGAAAAAGGGGGGGTTTATCCGGGGAGCTGAGGATCGAACTCGCGCGGCTGCGCGCGGGGAGAGTGGATCGGTGGTGTTGACCAGGAGCCCGGCTCGGTGCTGTTGACAGAGAAGGGAGCGCAGTGCTTTTAACAGGAAACGACTAAACGGATTTCTGACGAAACTGAAACTCGCCTGAAACCGTGCACGCGGCGGAGCAAAAAGGGACCGGCGGCGACCTTCTACGAGCGGCGCGGGGTCGTGCGGGTGCCTGCGTGCGTACTGGAGGGTGGGTGAACCCATTCCCGTGCTCAGATGTGAAGTGGAGGCTAGACAGGGGCCGGGGCCGTGCGGTCTGTGACGATGCACTCCGGCGCCGGCGAAATCGAGCTGTTACGAGGACGAAACGGAGAGGGAGAGGGGTCTAGGGGACGAGGCTCACCTCGGGGGAGCTCGTCGACGAAAGGCCGAGGCATGGGGAGGTCCGGGTCGCCGTAGTTTGCGCGGCGGAGCGTCAACGGCTTCGGTGGAAAAAAAAGAAACAGAGAAGAGGATAAAGAAGAAGGGAGGGGAAAAGAGGGGCGGCGGCGGATGGAGAGGAAGGAGGGAGGAGAGGCTAGGGTTAGGGTTTGGAAGAGGAGGGGCTAAGTAGGGGAGAGGGAGGGGAAGCACATGGGGGCTCCATGGCCACGGTGTAAAGTTTATCTGGTGGTCGTAGGGAGGTGGAAGAGGATAAGGGAAGCGGGCCGGAGTTGGGCCTCCTGGCCCACTTCGGCCAGAGAGAGTTCCCTTCCCCCCTTTTTTTGTTCTGTTGTTTTCTTTTCTTTTTATTGTTTTCTGTTTTTGTATCTTTAAAATAAATCAGAAAAGAAACATAAATAAAACTTTTGAACAATTTTTAATAGTTTCAAATTAGTCATATTAATTACTGGTTTGATTATTTATAAATAATTTGAAACTTTATTTGAATTTTATTTGAGAAGGCATTGGAATTTAAAAGTGGACAAGAATTTAAATGAAGTTGAATTTAAATGCAATAAATTAAATTAAGATTGACAAATGCAAATGATCCATGATGATGTCATGTTGATGCAAAAAGAAAAACAAACAATTTTCTAATTGGGGGAAAAACCCCGGGGCGTTACAGCAGGCACCTCAGCTTTTCTCTTCTGAGGGACGTCAGACGGCCTCACCCCTGGCCTGTCGACGACCGCCTTGGACCGGGGCTCTCACCGCCCCGCCGCGGCGGCCTCTTCGTCCACCTCGTCCTCCTCCTCCACAAGGCGCGAAGGCTCCACCACAAAGTGCTCGTCATCGCCTGACAAAATCTCATAGATCTCGTCAGTAAAAGGCCTGACCCTTGACGAGGTCGCCTCCGCCGTGGCCTCCTCGTGGCCTAGACCGGCTCCTGAAGCAGAGGGCGACTCCGTGGCTCCGCCTTCTATGCCACAGGCGCGGCCTCCTCCCTCTTGTCCCCCGCCAGGCCCGTCGGGGTGAACGTGGGCATCCCCTCCAAGACGGCCAGGCGTTCGTCCATGTCGAGCTGGTACAGAGGCCTCAGCGATTTCGGAAGCTTGTCCACCGTCGGCACCTCCAAGTTGATGAAGAGGACGGACAGGATAAAGTCGACTGCGGCCTTGTCGTTTTCGTTTGGATGGAGCCGCATCAAGTCCTTGAGAACCGCATACATCCACATCGGCTTCTTGTGAGCCTGAAGCCGAGCGATGCGGCGTGTCACGAAGTCCGTGACGATCATCTGCCCCGTGAGGCCCTCCTCCCGGAGATAGCGCATGCAGCCCACCAGGTTCGCACTCTCCACGCTGCTGAAGGGGGCCTTCCCCCAGTGGGAGTTCTTCACGGGCCGCGCGTCGGGGATGTCGAGGAAGATCATCTGCCCCGTGAGGCCCTCCTCCCGGAGATAGCGCATGCAGCCCACCAGGTTCGCACTCTCCACGCTGCTGAAGGGGGCCTTCCCCCAGTGGGAGTTCTTCACGGGCCGCGCGTCGGGGATGTCGAGGAAGTCACACGGAGTCCACGCCTATGAGGAACCATTTGTGGCGGAAGTCGTCCACCTTCTTCGCTACCGCCGTGACAGGCTTGTCCCCGTTTCATGACATGGGGATGTAGATGCCCCTCATGCCGTCCGCGATGCGGAAGGAAACACACCCAAACCTCTCTTTGGAAGCGGCGCACCGGAGCTCCTGAAGAGGGCCACCAAGGGCTCCACGCCCAGGTAGGCCTCGCAGATCCTGAAGCGGTTCACCGGACTGCAACCATGAAGCGGATCTTGTCTAGTGCTACTTCTTGGGTGCACGCCCCAATCAACGCCGAGCCATATGCAGGCTCCGAAGGCGCATCCTGAGAAGACTTTGTCTTCATTGCCGCCTTGCCCTTGCCCTTGGCGGGACTCATCGCCGGAGAAGAAGGAGAGCGGAGGAGCAAGAAAGATTGAGGAAGAAAGGAAGCAAGTTCGCCGGAGAGCACGGGCGGAGAGCTCCAAAGCGGAAGGCTTGTGCGCGAAGAATGGGAGCAGTAACGGCTCTCCGCCCGCGGCGCGCAGGCTTTATGTCTCGTCAGGAGCAGTTACCGGGGCGTGGTGGCACCACTCACGACGCACGCCCAGAGGTCGTTCGTTGCGGTTGCGCAACCGCGCGACGCGTGTCTCGGGCCGGCCGGGCACTTTGGGCCCATGATGATTCAGCTGCGTCCATGGGCACAGCCGTGCCCATCTTGGGCCCGGGGGCTACTTTCGGCCCAGTGAGGACCAGGGTGTGCAGAGCCCACTCTCCACAGCCCTCGCACGCGACAGACCCGACGAAACAACTAAGGACCAAGCCACCGCTTGGAGAGAGTCTCTATAGGCAACTCCTCTCGAGGGCCTGAAGAGGACCCCCACGCTCAGGAGACTCACCAAGGCTCCACCCGCCTGGAGAGGAGTCAATGCAAATCCCTCCACAAGGCCACCAAGGCCCTGTGGAGACACTTCTCGGCTAAGCAACCGTTGGAGGGTGCACATGGCCTCTGCAGCAGTCGCAGAGTGACGCGCGCGTCTGCAAACCGTGACGCGGGCGCCGCAGTTGCCATTCTGCTGATTAAACGAGTCAACAAAGCTGCGCCCCCAAAGTCGGGCTACGGAACCTTCCTCTTTGGTGATAAAGCGGCTGGACTGCGCAATGCTCCAATAAGATCGTTATCGTGGGCTCCGCCACGATCGCTTGAGCGCATGTTGGCTGTTCTACTCGGACTGCAGATTGTCGGCCACCACGGTTGTCTTTTGCACGGATGGACCAAGTCCATGAACTATTCCACGGCGTTGAACTCGACTCCTTCGCGCCACTGCCATGTGGCAACCCATCCTCTGCATAAAGTGCAAGGATGAGGCCCGGGGCGCCTATAAAAGGAGTAGGAGCACCTCCGTAGCAAGGGATCAATCTCTGAATCCTTGGAACCCTAGCCAAGAGGATAGGATAGCCAACTAGCTCGAGGAGGAAGAAGACCATAGCTTCCCTCTTCAAGCACCACACTGCCTAAAGAGAGCCCTCGGCAAGCTCACTCTACTAGAACCTCTATAGTGCAATACAAACAAGCAGGAGTAGCGGTGTTACCTCCTCCAGAGGGTAGTGAACCTGGGTATGGGCCGGTGTCCATCTATTTCGTGTTGTTCCTCTTCAGGCTCGACGAGCACCGTCGTCGGGCCCCTCGAAGGTTGTTTGACCTCCGTGTTCACTCCCGCTTCAAACTATCTCTTCAGGGTGTGACTATCCCTGTTCCGTGGGAGTCACTCTCCAACATCAGTACACCATCGACTTCGAAGCCAAGGACCACCCAATCGACCAAGACTGTTGGAACCCTCCCCTTGGTCTGCTCCCCCACCATCAACAACATTGATGTCTCCAAGACGCTCATTGATGGGGGCGCTGGCCTGAACGTCATATCTGTCATGAACTTGGAGATGCTTCAGGTGCCTTACGAGTGGCGCATCCCTCCAGGCCATTCACAGGGGTCACCAGTGGTTCAATTGAACCTCTGGGGCAGGTCCGGCTAGCCGTCACCTTCGGCCGCACTGAGCTGATCGACTTCGACGTCGCGCACATTGGTCTGCCGTATAACGCCATCCTCGGTTACCCAGCCCTTGAGAAGTTCATAGACGTCACGCACCATGCCTACAACATGGTCTAGATCATGTCCAAGACGCCACTCGTGTAGTCGAGAGCGCCTACAAGGCAGCCGCCGTGGCGTTCCCGAGTGACGAGGACATGGAGCCTCTCGAGAGGCCCAAGAAGAAGAAACAGATTTTCTCTCAAGACCAAGCTTCCACGAAGAAGGTGTCGCTGAGCACCAGTGGCTCGGGGGCTGAGGGCTCGGGGGCTAGCGTCACCATAGGCGCTGCCTTGCCTCCCAAATAGGAAAGCGCGCTCGTCGCCTTCCTCTAGGAAAACTCTGACATGTTCGCATGGACACCATCAGACATGTCCGTTGCACCAAGGAGGTGATCGAGCACCACTTAGTCGTGTGTCCAGACGCACGCCTCGTCAAGCAAAAAGCGCGAAAGCAAGCCCCGGAGAAGCAAGCATTTATCGTCAAGGAAGTAGAGAAGCTAAAAGCGACAAATGTCGTCCGCGAAGTCGCGCACCCTACTTGGCTCTCCAACGGCGTGGGGTGCCTAAACCCGCTGGCGGAGGCCGACTCTGCATCGACTACACAGAAGTAAATAAACATGCACCAAGGACCCGTACCCCATGCCAAGGATAGAACAGATCGTGGACTCCACCGCCGGCTGTGACCTCCTTTGTTTTATGGACGCCTACTCTGGTTATCAAAATGGCTAAAGAGAACGAGGAGAAAACAACATTCCTCACCCCTTGTGGTGTGTATTGCTACACTTGCATGCCTTTTGGGCTAAAAATGCCGGGCCCACTTTCCAGAGGTTCATGAGGATAACCTTGGGAGAGAAGATGGGCAGAAACACAGAAGCTTATGTCGACGACATTGTGGTCAAGTCTGGCGAGGGGGACACTCTCTTGAAGGATCTCGAGGAAACCTTCGCCACCCCGGGCAAGGTGAACATCAAGCCGAACCCCGCCAACCGCGTCTTCGGGGTACCTTCAGATAAACTCCTCGGCTTCCTCGTGTCTCACCTCGGCATAGAATCAAACCCTGACAAGATCAAGGCCATAGAAGGAATGCAGCCTTCTCGCCGGCTCAAGGACATGCAGCGCTTAGCAGGTTGTATGGCTAGCCTGGGCCGTTTCATCTCCATGTTCGGCGAGAGAGCCCTGCCTTTCTTCAAGATCATGAAGAAGTACGGCACATTCAAGTCGAGCCCTGAAGCAGACAAAGCTTTTGAAGACTTGAAGAGATATCTGGCCAGCCCACCTGTCATGGTAGCGCCCAGGACAGGCGAACATCTGAAGCTGCACCTATCAGCCACTCCTCAGACCGCTAGCACAGTCTGTGTGTCCGAAAGAGAAGAGCCAGTCCTCCCCAAGAAAAGCACTACCACTCCATGTCGAAAGCCTCCCAACAAAGATCTCGGCAAAGAAGAAGTCTCCACAGACCCTCCGCCAGACCCACAGCCTCAAGTCGAGTCTCCCCAAGGACCCTTGCCGATAACCATCCACAGGCGAATCTCGACAAGGGCCCTAAAGAGCCTCTGCGGAGAGCTAACGCTGCACCTCTACTGACAACCCTTGTCGAGCACCCAGTCTACTTCGTCAGTACAGTACTGCCGGACGCTCGGGAATGGTACCCAATGCAGCAGAAGCTTCTCGTCGTGCTCCTCATTACCTCCAGAAAGATGCGAGACTACTTCCACGGCCACCCGATCACGGTGGTAACCTCCTTTCCCCTGGAGCAGATCCTGCGCAACCGCAATGCTACAGACTGTGCCGCGGGCTGGAACATAGAGTTGCGGCCATTCAACTTGCATTTCGATACAGCAAGTGTCATCAAGGGAAGAGTGCTGGCATACTTTGTCGCCGAATGGACTGACCCAAGCCCTGACGAGCCTCGAGGAGAAGTGGTCGAGCTCTCTGGAGACACGATGCCCACCGCTGGAACATGCACTTCGACGGAGCCTTCACCTGCCGCAATGGCGGGGTAGGTGTCGTCTTGACGTCGCCCAAAGGTGACAAGCTCTACTACGCTATCCAGTTGTGCTTCACAACTGACAAGATCTCCAACAACACCGCTGAATACGAGGGCTTTCTCGCCTGCCTAAGGGCCGCCATCGCTTTAGGCGTCAAGCACTTACTCGTCAAGGGCGGCTCCCAGTTGCTTGTCAAATTCTCCAACAAAACCTACACAGCTAAGGACGACTGTAACATTCCAAAAATTGCAAAAAATTTATAACTTTGCATTCATGCATCATTCATCATTTAGGCATAACATTACAACACATAAGTACTAAATAAAAATTCAATTATGAGTTTAAATAATTTATAATTCCATAAAGTGGTTTATTTAAACTTCTTTAATAAATATATTTTTACAAATTATTTAATGGGCAAGAATAATACTAAAAAGTTCTAAATTTAATAATCTTTCCAAACATATTTTTATGATTTTTTCTAAAATGTTTTGACTGAGTTTAAAAATCATTTTTGAAATAAATGGTGAAAACAGAAAATAATTTGAGAAAACAAAATAGGAAAAGAAATCGGGCCGGCCCTCCCTATCTAGCGTGCGCGCGCTAGGAAACGGCCCAGCAACAGCCCGGCAGCCCGCGCTGCCTCTCCTCTCTCGCTGACGGGTGGGACCCACCTGTCAGGTGAGTCTTCCACCTCCGGACGCAAATCCCGTGCAGATTCCTCTCTGATCCGTAGCGATTTTGATTCCAAAAATCGTGGGGTTTGTTTCCTTTTGCACCCCATATAAGCCCCCACCCTTGCCGCCTCTCCCCGCGCCCAAAACCCTAGTATTTTTCGCCTCCAGGCCGCTCGGTAGAAGATCTCCGCCGCCGCCATCGCCGCCGGTAAGTTTTGTCGGCTCCAGCGACTTCCGCGCTCCCCGAGCCCCCCCCTCCCTCTAGTCCTTCTTCTTTCGATCTTGCGCACCTCCGTGACATCGAGTTTGCGTGTTTTCCGGAGCCAAATGCCGCCTCCATCCGCAACCGAAGGTCTCCGCCGCCGCCTTCATCTCCGGCGAGGAATCCACAGCGCACAGCGACGCACCGAAGACCCGCGCTGCGCCATCGACCCCGCATCGACGTCCTCTACGCTTCGATAAGACTCGCTCTTCCGTAGCCCTCTAGAATGCAAGCTCTCATGACGCCGGCCGTGGCGCCGCCGCGGTCGGGTGATCTCCGGCGACCCGCGCCGCCCGTTTTTTGGCCCATTGCTTGTGGACCGTTGGATCTAGATCCAACGGATCTAGATCGATCTAATCTCGCGCGTCCGTTTCTAATTAGATCGGACGGCTCGCGCCCGCGATCCGCGTGAATCGGTATCGTCCAATAGGATCACGCCACGTAGCCCTCCCTTTATTCATTTTCGTAGGAATTTTATAAATAAAACAGAAAATATGCAAAACTTAGAAAATTCATAACTTTTGATCTGTAAGTCCAAATTTCATAAATTTTATATCCACGGATAGCCCTGCTAGTATAGTTTAGTTCTACATCATTTGTTTTCCCTTTTAATGAATTATATTTCGTGCCATTATCCGAGGAGTATTTCGTCTATTAAATCCATAACTTAAATAATAAAAATGATTATATAATAAATTTAATTGTTTTAATGTTGTATTATTGCCCTCTGTCCAGAAATATTAACATGTGTTTATTTGAAAACTTTTATAAAACAATAAAAGTTGTAGTTGTAGAATTCAAATTTTTGCTTTATTGTTTTCAATTATTTAATTATAAGTAAAATAAAAAAAAATTAGAAATTGCATTTCATACATTTAATAACAGAAGGTATAAATTATTAATAAGTGTGTCTTTTTATACTCATGGCATATCATGCATGCATACATATTTATGTTTGGTGCTGTGATATTGTGTGGGTATTTATTTTTATGAATTGCTTGTGCTAGATTGTGAAGAAGAGGAAGGACCTGCTTGTGATTGTTATTCTTGTTGTGCTTGCTCGTCCTGCTACCAAGGCAAGTGACATTCATAATCTACCCAATATTTTCTATATGCATTAGTAGTATATTTTGAGTAGTATGCATGATAGGAATTTTTGAACTATTTTATAATTCTAAGTTAGTTTGCACTTGCAAATATCCTAGTAGTGTGTAGCCACCCTTTCCCCATGCAGCTATTAATAGTTTTATTAGATGCTTAGTTGTGCTATAAAATTTTTTACATACCATGCGATGGAAATATTTCTAAGTGTTAAATTTAAAATGCACACCTGGGTGGATTAGTTGGTATGGTTTATGTTGAGTGGCTATTTGGACTATGCTTGTGGTTGTCGTCGCCTAGGATGAATGTCTATTCTACTTAGGGTCATGAGCATGGTGGTTGTCACCCAAAAGTGCACTTGTGGATGGTCACCCAGGAACAAAGAGATTACTAAGTCCCTCCAAGTTTAGATGTTTCCCGTTCAACCTTTTGACAATGGGCTCTGTCTAGAATAATTAAGTTGTGAGAGTGCAAACTGTCAGCTTGACAAGCAGATGTAGAGTTGGTAGGTGGAACGGGTCTTGCTAGTATGGTTGCATTCTTCTTCTGAAAGTTCTTGTCTCAATTCTCTCCTTTCCTTAATGCACTACGCGTGTATAGGATGTTTGGGTTAATTGAGTCTAAAGGTGAAAGTGCACAACCTCTGCAGAGTCGACAATCTGAGTACTTAGTCGTGTCCCCGGTGATGGACTACTTCGAGCAGCTGGACAAGGATGGACGGAAGAATCTCAACATCGTTTTCATAAAGTATAATTTGACTAAGGAAAGAATTGTTGGTGCACTTGGGCTTCATCCCTTGGTTCCAAGTCTTTGAGAAACAAAAATGTTTTTCAAAAGATAGGAGAAAACTTGCTTTCTGCAAAATAGCCTACAACTCCACCAAGCCAAATATGCATATATAATAGACTTGTCGTATTATATCCACCATAGTCACTTGCCAATACTTCATTGTATTGACCCCCTTCGGGGGCTGCATATTCAAATGTGCAGGAACTTCTTAAGATGAATAAGTTTGGACTCGAGTCCACACCCAACATGTCTGCCTGTGGCGCATGCTTGAAGGTGAGGCTCATTGCTATTTGCTTTTGTTGTGAACTCGGAATATTTTAGCTAGTCTTCATGACTATGCACTTTTTAATAAAGCTATACTTAGCTATTTTTGGATCTCGTTGTAGTATTATGATACTTCTGCAATGATACTTTATATTTTGTACTGTGGTGCTGGCAGTGATCCAGGGACTAGCACTTAACATAGGTGTTCCATCTTTATATAAAAGATGGGGCGCTACAAAATGGTATCAGAGCAAAGTGTTGCCTATAGGTTCGAGTCCTTAGGATTGGTTAAGCCCCTTTTTTATCATAATATTACCATCTTTGAAGTATGTTGGATCCTAGCGGCATAGTGGGATGAAGCGGCCCAGGACAAACCTTACATGTACACATACATGAGACCTGTTCCACAATTATAAGTGGCTGGCCGGGTGTCTGTCTCTCTCACTATAGTGAATATCCGACTTACAAAGAGTTGATAATAGTGTCGATCACCTTTTAGAATAGAACCCTTATTTTCTCTAAGTACTTAATTACACCGCGACTAGTACTTCTTACCTTATGTATCATGTTTTAACAATTTCAACTCTTATAACTTAAGGATGTCGTTCTTCATGTATCAAACCGCGGAGGACTTCAAGAACATGCGTTTTGGAAGATATCTTCTGGAGTTGGTAGAACTACTGGCGCTTCCAACACCCATCATCAAGGCAAGCCAGCTGAAGCACTTCAACAAAGAAGACTTATGGGGAGTTCGTCTTTTCCAACAAGGGCGCCAGACGGAACCCAAGACCGAAGATATCCAGTACAAGTCGATTAGTCACTCCTTGGAGAAATGACTGAATCTCGTCGCGCATGAGTTAATAGGACGTCTATGCTGGCAATTCCAGGAGGAGTTAAAAGACCACTACTTTTTTAAGCTAGGCCAACGTGACAAAGACGGGATACCCTACCTTGTTAACGAGGAAGACAAAAACAAACCAGAACCTTTGCACCCTTATCTCCAAGACTTAGAAATTCACCTCTGCAACTAGAAGAGGATAGGCGCAATGAACTGCTGAAGAATGATGAAATAATGGCCCAAGTCAAGGAGACTCAAAAGAAGATTGAACCCCAGGAAGAGGTGGCCAACGCTCAAGAGGAGAAATTTTGAGCTCAAGAGAAGAAGTTCCAAAATCAAGAAAAGAGAATCAGAGAAAAGAACAAGGAGATCAAGACCTTGAAGGATGAAATTCTGAGCAACGACGTCGTGTTCGAAGCTGATCGAGATTTGATCGAGACTCTACGCCGTGAGAAGAGAATGCTACAAGAGAAGATTGAAGCCCTGGAGAAGGAAGCGATTGAGACTCTGCACCGTGAGAAGACAATGCTACAGGAGAAGAATGAAGCCTTAGAGAAGGAGGTGAACGACTACAAGGAGATTCTTATGAAGGAAGGTATCACCATCGAGGAGGTCGAAGAAGATGAAGGAGAGGTCATGGACGAAGTTTAGACTTAGTAGATAGACCACCATGTTATTCCTCGTTTAGTTCGTCGTTTTTAAAACATTGATCTCCAACTTGTGGTGTGACAATGTTAGAATGTTTTGGTTTGCAGACTTCGTCGTTTTATTTAATCAACCTAGAATACCTGTTTCGAATTGCTAAGTATTGTTAAGTTTTTTTTTAATGTTGATTGTTTGACTTGGTTGTATTGTGCATGGGTAGGAATTTTCTTCTCTTAGTTCTATCTATCTTTTACTCATATGTGCTGAAAACCCCATAGATGCCTCCTCGTCGTGATACCGACAACAATGATGCCATGCAACAACTGATGGCCGCTCAAGCTCAGTTGATGACTATGATGACACAGTTCATTGCCGCAACCAACAACAACAACCACAACAACAACAACCCACCACCACCACCACCACCCGCAGTGGACAGACTTGCTAGGTTCCTAAGGCTTAGGCCTAATAAGTTCTCCTCTGCTACCGAACCAATAGTGGCGGATGACTGGCTCCGTTCAGTCAACAAGGACTTAGTAACTTGTGAGTGTTCTGAGGCAGAAAAAGTGAGGTTCACTGCACACCTGTTGGAAGGACCTGCTGCATTGTGGTGCGAGACTTATCAAGTGACTCATCCTCTGGATGGCATGACTTGGGATGCGTTCAAGGAAGGTTTCCGCAATGCTCACATTTCCTCTGGCATAATGAACCTGAATAAAGAGGAAATTCGCAGCTTGAGGCAGGGAGGTAGAACTCTGAAGGAGCATATGGATGACTTCTGTATGCTATCAAGGTATGCACCAGAAGACATTGACACTGATGCTAAGAGGAAGAAAAATTCCTCAATGGTCTTAAGGGAGAGCTGAAGATACCCTTGTGACGAGGTGTTAACTCGACAAGTCCCAGGGTTGTGCACCCCGGGTTGATTGATGGGGAGAGAGATGAGTGCTGGTGGTCACGACGGCTGACAAGCAAGGATTTACCCAGGTTCAGGCTCCCGGAGGATAACACCCTACTCCTGCTTGTCTAGTTATTGATGCGAGTAACGATTACAATGGCGAGATTGCGATCTCGCTAGGGTTTATGGCAGTGGCTATGAGCGTGTCCTTTTGGACGAGCAACCCTCCTGGCTTTATAGGTATCCAGGTCTCGGGTGGTCGATGCCGATGGCAACTACAGATATGGCAGGTTATGCTTCCTAACCGACTTGGACTAGGTTACATGGTACCCCGCGTGGGCCTTCTGTGGGCCTCCATGTCCTTGGCGCGGCCCAGGTAGCCTTATCGTGGGCTACTCGAAAGGCAGTCCCACGTCACCTTGTCTGTGGACTATGCTCCTAACTATCAAACTCTGCTAGATCAAGCAATCACTCTGGACAACAACATAAGAAAGGAAGAGAACAGGAAGAGGAAGTTCAGTGCAAGTATGGTTCACTCTGAAGGGACACACAAGAGACAACACACCTCTGAAGTCAGTGGCCATAAACCATGGAATCACTCCAACAACGGTAATGGCCAAAAACATCATGGCCATAATCATAATGGAGGATACAAAGGAAGTAATGGAGGATACAAAGGAAATAATGGTGGATTCAAGGGAAACCATCACCATAGCCATAATAATGGAAATGGTCATCACCGTCCTAACTATGAAGAGAAGAAAGACTTGTCTAATGTGACTTGCTTCAAGTGCAAGAAGACAGGACATTATGCAACTGAATGCCCAGAGAAGAAGGCTAATGAAAATTCCAAGCCCAATCCTTTCCAGAAGGGACAAGTAAATCACATCAATGTGGAAGAAGTTCTTAATGAACCTGATGCTGTGATTGGTACGTTCTTGCTCAATTCTTTTTCAGCATTAGTTTTATTTCGTACTGGAGCATCGCATTCATTCATATCAAGAGCTTTTGTAAACAAAAATGGGCTAGCCGCGGAAAGTCTAGGAAAACCAATTAGGGCAAGCTCGCCTGGAGGGGAGATGCTAGTAAATTCCGGGTGTAGGCAGTTGGACTTGAAGATTGGTAAGTACACCTTTCCAACAGACTTAGTCATCCTAGAAACTCAAGGTTTGGATGTTATCATCGGAATGGATTGGATGACTCGTTTTGAAGGAATCATAGACTGTGCAAATAGAGCAATCACCCTCACAACCCCAGAGAAAAGAAAGATTAAGTTCTGATCAACTTTCGAACTTAAGAAGGTTAGGCTAAATTCTCTTAAGGGGGTTAGCCTTGGTGATGTGCTTATTGTCAAGGAATACCCAGATGTTTTTCCGGAAGAACTACCGGGAATGCCACCCGATAGAGATGTAGAGTTTCTCATCGAACTGAAACCGGGAACAGGACCAATAGCTAAAAGACCTTATCCTATGGCCGTCGATGAATTGAAAGAGCTCAAGAAGCAACTGCAGGAACATATCCAGAAAGGGTTCATTCGTCCAAGTTCATCGCCATGGGGAGCACCAGTCTTATTTGTTAAAAAGAAAGATCAAATCCAGAGGCTAGTCACGGACTACAGGGATATAAATGAGCAAACTATCAAAAACAAGTACCCGTTACCCAAGATAAATGAACTATTTGATCAACTGGAAGGTGCTTGTGTTTTCTCAAAGATCGATCTTCGATCGGGGTACCTCCAAATGAAAGTTAGATAAATGGATATACCCAAGACTGCATTTGTTACGAGATATGGCTCATACGAGTACACCGTAATGCCTTTTGGATTAACCAATGCTCCAGCCTATTTCATGAATATGATGAATAAAGTGTTCATGGATTTTCTGGATAAGTTTGTGGTAGTGTTCATAGATGACATTTTAATCTACTCCAAGAGTCACAAAGAATATGAAGAGCATTTGCGTCTAGTATTGCAGAGACTACGTGAAAATAAGTTGTATGCCAAATACAGCAAGTGTGAGTTTTGGTTAGAACAAGTCGGATTTCTAGGCTATGTGGTGTCCAAGAAAGGTATAGCGGTGGATCCTGAAAAGGTTTCAGCCGTAACGAATTGGGAGCCGCCGAAAAATGTTGGAGAATTACCTAGTTTTCTGGGACTAGCAGGTTACTACCGAAGATTCATTGAAAACTTCTCCAAGATTGCCAAGGCTTTGACGGAATTGTTGAAAAAGGAGAAGAAGTTTGAGTGGACAGAGGCCTGTGAAGCCAGTTTTCAGGAGTTGAAGAAACGTCTAGTTTCAGCCCCAGTTCTATGCTTACCTGATTTAGAGAAGGAATTCAGAGTGTATTGTGATGCATCACGCCAAGGCCTGGAAGTGTATTGATGCAGGAAGGCAGAGTGGCATCTTATGCCTCCAGACAGCTCAAGAAACATGAAGCGAACTATCCTACTCATGATTTCGAGTTAGCCTCAGTGGTACATGCCCTGAAGACTTGGAGACCCTATCTGATGGGGAAAAGATGTGAAGTATTCACTGACCACAAATGTTTGAAGTATAATTTTACACAGAAGGAATTGAACATGAGACAGAGGAGATGGTTGGAACTTATCAAAGATTATGATCTAAGTCTCCAATATCACCCGGGAAAGGCTAATGTAGTAGCAGATGCCCTGAGTCGTAAAGTGTATGTGAATGGCCTCACAGCAGGAGAAATACCCGAGGATTTATGCAAGGCATTCAAGGACCTCAGATTGGAAGTGGGACCAGAAGGTTTTGTAGCCTCATTAGTAGTACAACCCACTTTGATGGACAAGATACGTGAAGCTCAGAAAGGAGACAAGGAAGTAGAAGAAATCAAAGTCAATCTGAGAGCAGGAAAAGCTAAAGGATTCCATGAAGATGAGCAAGGAATTTTGTGGTTTGAAAAACGTGTGTGTGTGGCCGATGACCCTGATCTTAGAAAGTTAATTATGCAAGAAGCCCATGAGACACCTTATGCCATTCATCTGGGAAATACCAAGATGTATATGGATGTGAAGGAGAGATTTTGGTGGAACAATCTGAAAAGAGAAATAGCAGAATATATCGCTAAGTGTGATGTATGCAGTCGAGTAAAGACAGAACATCACAAACCAGCGGGACTTTTACAACCTTTAAAAGTACCCGACTGGAAGTGGGATTCTGTTGGAATGCATTTCATCACCGGATTACCAAGGACCAAATCGGGTTATGATTCTATTTGGGTTACTGTTTGTCGTCAAACCAAAATAGCTCACTTTATACCCGTGAAGACCACTTATACAGGTGCAAAGTTAGCTGATATTTACATGAAGAGAATTGTGTGCCTTAATGGCGTTCCTAAGAGTATCGTGTCAGATAGAGGGACCCAGTTCACTTCTCATTTCTCGAAGCAGTTGCATGAATCACTGGGAACCAGATTGGAATCCAGTACGGCTTTCCACCCGTAAACAGATGGTCAGACTGAAAGAGTAAATCAGATTTTAGAGGATATGTTAAGAGCTTGTGCGCTCGATTATGGATCTAGTTGGGATGATAATCTACCTTACGCTGAGTTCTCCTACAATAACAGTTACCAAGCCAGCATTGAGATGGCACCGTTTGAGGACTTATATGGGAAGAAATGCACAACCCCATTGTTGTGGAGTGGTGTAGGAGAACGGAGTTTCTTTGGACCTGATATAATCCACGATGCAGAAGAGAAAGTCAGATTGATTAAGGATAGATTGAAGATAGCACAGTCACGCCAGAAAAGCTATGCTGATTCCAAGCGTAGAGAAGTCACCTACGAGGTGGGTGATAGAACCTATCTCAGAGTGTCACCACTTCGGGGTGTAAAAAGGTTTGGAATCAAAGGAAAGTTAGCACCTCGATTTATTGGACCATTCAAAATCCTTTATTGCAAAGGTGAAGTGGCATATGAGTTAGAACTGCCTGAAGTTCTATCTACTGTCCATAGTGTGTTCCATGTCAGTCAGCTGAAGAAATGTCATCCCGAGATGATGGGAGTTCCTTTAAAGGATAATGTACCTCTCGAGGAAGTACAATTGGAGAGTGACCTGACCTACGAAGAGAAGCCCATCAAGATATTGCAGACAACAGAAAGAGTCACCCGTACCAAAACCATCAAGTTTTGCAAAGTTCAGTGGAATCATCACACCGAGGAAGAAGCCACTTGGGAAAGAGAAGATAACCTCCGAGAAGACCATCCACACCTATTTGCTGACCTTTCCGAAGCTCAAGGGCGAGCTTCCTCTTAAGGGGGTTAGTCTATAACATCCCAAAAATTGCAAAAATTTAAGAACTTTGCATTCATGCATCATTCATCATTTAGGCATAACATTACAACACATAAGAACTAAATAAAAATTCAATTATGAGTTTAAATAATTTATAATTCCATAAAGTGGTTTATTTAAACTTCTTTAATAAATACATTTTTCCAAATTATTTAATGGGCAATAATAATACTAAAAAGTTCTAAATTTAATAATCTTTCCAAAACATATTTTATGATTTTTTCTAAAATGTTTTTACTGAGTTTAAAAAACATTTTTGAATAAATGGTGAAAACAGAAATTAATTTGAGAAAAGAAAATAGGAAAAGAAATCGGAAACTCCCCAGCAACAGCCCGGCAGCCCGCGCTCCCCTCTCCTCTCTCGCTGACGGGTGGGACCCACCTGTCAGGTGAGTCTTCCACCTCCGGACGCAAATCCCACGTGGATTCCTCTCCGATCCGTAGCGATTTTGAATCCAAAAATTACGGGGTTTGTTTCCTTTTGGACCCCATATAAGCCCCCACCCCTGCCGCCTCTCCCCGCGCCCAAAACCCTAGTCTTTTTCGCCTCCAGGCCGCTCGGAAGAAGATCTCCACCGCCGGCATCGCCGCCCGTAAGTTTTGTCGGCTCCGGCGACTTCCGCGCTCCCCGAGCCCCCCCCCCCCCCCCCTTCCCTCTAGTCCTTCTTCTTTAGATCTTGCGCACCTACATGACATCGAGTCTGCATGTTTTCTGCAGCCGAACGCCGCCTCCGTCCGCAACCGAAGGTCTCCGCCGCCGCCTCCATCTCCGGCGAGGAATCCACAGCGCACAGCGACGCACCGAAGACCCGCGCTGCGCCACCGACCCCGCCTCGACGTCCTCTACGCTTCGGTAAGACTCGCTCATCCCGTAGCCCTCTAGAACGCAAGCTCTCATGACGCCGGCCGTGGCGCCGCCGCGGTCGGGTGATCTCCGGCGACCCGCGCCGCCCGTTTTTGGCCCCTTGCTTGTGGACCGTTGGATCTAGATCCAAGGATCTAGATCGATCTAATCTCGCGCGTTCGTTTCTAATTAGATCGGACGGTTCGCGCCCGCGATCTGCGTGAATCGGTATCGTCCAATAGGATCACGCCACGTAGCCCTCCCTTTAATAATTTTCGCAGGAATTTTATAAATAAAACAGAAAACATCCAAAACTTAGAAAATTCATAACTTTTGATCTGTAAGTTCAAATTTGATAAATTTTATATCCACGGATAACCCTGCTAGTGTAGTTTAATTCTACATCATTTTTTCCCTTTTGATGAATTATAATTCATGCCATTATCCGAGGAGTATTTCGGCTATTAAATCCATAACTTAAATAATAAAAATGCTTTTATAATAAATTTAATTGTTTTAGTTTGTATTATTGCCCTCTGTCCAGAAATATTAACATGTGTTTTATTTGAAAACTTTCATAAAACAATAAAAGTTGTAGTTGTAGAATTCAATTTTTTGCTATATTGTTTTCAATTATTTAATTATAAGTAAAATAAGAAATTCCTAGAAATTGCATTTCATACATTTAATAACAGAAGGTATAAATTATTAATAAGCGCGTCTTGTTATACTCATGGCATATCATGCATGCATACATTTTTATGTTTGGTGTTGTGTGATATTGTGTGGGTATTTATTTTTATGAATTGCTTGTGCTAGATTGTGAAGAAGAGGAAGGACTTGCTTGTGATTTTTATTCTTTTTATGCTTGCTCCTCCTGCTACCAAGGCAAGTGACATTCATAATCTACCCAATATTTTCTATATGCATTAGTAGTATATTTTGAGTAGTATGTATGATAGGAATTTTTGAACTATTTTATAATGCTAAGTTAGTTTATACTTTGCAAATATCCTAGTAGTGTGTAGCCACCCTTTCCCCGTGCAGCTATTAAAAGTTTTATTAGATGCTTAGCTGTGCTATAAAATTGTTTACATACCATGCTATGGAAATATTTCTAAGTGTTAAATTTAAAATGCACACCTGGGTGGATTAGTTGGTATGGTTTATGTTGAGTGGCTATTTGGGACTATGCTTGAGGTTGTCGTCGCTTAGGATGAATGTCTATTCTACTTAGGGCCATGAGCATGGTGGTTGTCACCCACAGTTTACTTGTGGACGGCCACCCAGGAACAAAGAGATTACAAAGTCCCTCCAAGTTTAGATGCTTCCCGTGCAGACTTTTGACAATGGGCTCTGTCTAGAATAATTAAGTTGTGAGAGTGCAACATGTCAGTTGATAAGCAGATACATAGTTGGTAGGTGGAACGGGTCTTGCTAGTATGGTTGGATTCTTCTTCTGAAAGTTCTTGTCTCAATTCTCTCCTTTCCTTAACGCACTCCGCGTGTATAGGATGTTTGGGTTAATTGAGTCTAAAGGTGAAAGTGCACAACCTCTGCAGAGTCGACAATCTGAGTACTTAGCCGTGTCCCCGGTGATGGACTACTTCGAGCAGCTGGACAAGGATGGACGGAAGAATCTCAATATCGTTTTCATAAAGTAAAATTTGACTAAGGAAAGAATTGTTGGTGCACTTGGGCTTCATCCCTTGGTGCCAAGTCTTTGAGAAACAAAAATGTTTTACAAAAGATAGGAGAAAACTTGCTTTCTGCAAAATAGCCTACAACTCCACCAAGCCAAATATGCATATAGAATAGACTTGTCGTATTATATCCACCATAGTCACTTGCCAATACTTCATTGTATTGACCCCCTTCGGGTGCTGCCTATTCAAATGTGCAGGTACTTCAGAAGATGAATAAGTTTGGACTTGAGTCTACACCCAACATGTCTGCCTGTGGCGCATGCTTGAAGATGAGTCTCATTGCTATTTGCTTTTGTGGTGAACTCGGAATATTTTAGCTAGTCTTCATGACTATGCACATTTGAATAAAGCTATACTTAGCTATTTTTGGATCTCGTTGTAGTATTATGATACTTCTGCAATGATACTTTATATTTTATACTATCGTGCTGGCAGTGATCCAGGGACTAGCACTTAACACAGGTGTTCCATCTTTATATAAAAAGATGGGGCGCTACAACGACCACATGGACACATACCTTGGAGAGGTCCGCAAGCTCGAGAAGCACTTCAGGGGCATGGAGCTCATGCACATCCCGAGGAAAGAAAACCAGGAGGCCGACGACATCGCCAAGCGAGCATCATGAAGGCAAGCCCAACATGCAGGCGTCTTTGAAGAAAGGCTCATCAAGGAATCCATAAAGCAGCCACAAGAAGCCACGACCGCAAGTGCAGACGAAGCACTCCCACCACCTCCTAAAGCTGGGGCTTTTGATTGCGGTCCCTACACAGTGGAGCGTCTGTTGCTGACAGCGACACATTAAGAAATAGGATGGATTTACGAGCTCAAAGACTACCCGGTCAAGGGAGTCATCCCCGAGGAAGATGCGGAAGCTAAGCGAATCGCTCGACAGGCAAAGTCCTACTACATCCTCGAGGGAGACCTGTACCGCAAGCGCCCAAATGGGATCGCCCTCAAATGCGTCCCTCCGGAAGAAGGCCGAACACTGCTCAAGGACATCCATAGTGGAGAGTGCAGCCACCACTCGTGCATGCGCACCCTCGCAAGCAAAGTCTTCAAGAGCGGCTTCTACTGGCCGCAAACGCTTCAAGATGCGGCCACCATTGTCCAACCTTGCGACGCCTGCCAGGACCACGCCAAGCAAATCCATCAGCCGACGCTGGGGCTCCAGACCATCCCGGTCTCCTAGCCGTTCGTGGTCTGGGGGCTGGACATTTTGGGCCCCTTCCCGAAATAGCAAGGGGGCCACCGTTTCCTCTTCGTGGCCATTGACAAGTTCACCAAGTGGCCCGAGGTCGAACCGACGCGCAGCATACCAGCTGGGGCAGCGGTTAAATTCATCAGGATCCTAGTTTACCGCTTTAGAGTGCCTGGTCGCATCATTACCGACAATGGATCGCAGTTTACCAGCGGCATCTTCATGTCTTACTGCGAAAAACTCCGCATCAAGCTCTGCTTCGCCTCGGTGGCTCATCCACAGAGCAACGGTCTGGCCGACCGAGCAAATGCAGAAGTCCTCGAGAGCCTCAAGACCAGAAGCTTCAACATTCTCAAGGGCAACGACAAGGGCTGGATCGACGAGCTCTCATCTATGCTATGGTCCATAGGCACAACTCCCTCAAAGCCCACTGGTGCAACGCCGTTCGCCCTCGTCTATGGAGCTGAAGCAGTCCTCCCCACAGAAATCAAGCACGGATCCCCACGGGTCCTTGCCTTCAATGAGGATACGCAGGAGGACCTCCACAACGATGACCTGCTGCTTCTTGAGGGATTGCACCGCCGTGCCGCCCTCAGAGCGGCAAAGTACCAGCAAGACCTGCGACGCTACCACAGCCGCCATGTGCGCTCGCGCACTCTGGAGGTAGGCGACCTCGTCCTCAAGCGAATCCTCTCCAGAGAAGGCCTCCACAAGCTCTCACCGATGTGGGAAGGCCCCTACAGGGTCTCTCACATTGCCATGCCTGGCGCGCCGCGCCTCGAGAATAAAGACGACATTCCCGTCAAGAACCCGTGGAACATCGTGCATCTACGAAAGTTTTACCCATGATCATTGTCACGTTAGGCATTTTTGTCTCTAGAGGGAAGCTCACGGCTGCACCTCCAAGCTTCACAAAGTTTCTCCTGAGGGCCAGCCCTCCGAGCTCTCCTTCTAACGAGCCACCGCAGGCCGTAGAGAGTCTCAACCACTAATGGGTGGACCCCATGCTTCGACATGGAAAGAACATTAGCTTAGTAACCCCAAGTGTAATGAACCATTTCGTTCCTTAGTGAACTATGCTCTAAGGCACCGCTATGGAATATTTTGGTTGTGAGTTTATTTTCACCTTTTGCCTTTCATGTGCGCTTATATGTTTCCCATGCGCACCTCGCGAGCGGGGGCTGAGTACGGTGCATGTGCCTCAAGAGCACCCCAGCAGCACTACAAAACCCAAGGGCTCCGAGCTCTGGCTAAAAGGCATGCTCCCAAAAACACGCCACCTCTCCTAAGAACCTTGGTACTTACTATCCTCGCGAGATACACCTGAGGAAAGTTATAAACGCACATGAGTCCTTACTACCATGCACTAGTGTTTGGGTTCGCCTCCCTAACATCCGCAGGGAACAAAAGTCCCTCCAAGCTCGTGGAGGCAAAACTCGGCCCCTAAAGGAGAGCGCATCGTTAGGGAAAACTCATGCAAAGCAAAAGCCTCACAAAGCTAAGTTCGGCGCTCACGCCTCGAGAATCTCTTCTCTCTCACGAGCACTCGTCGTCTCTCGAGCGATTCTTTTCCTCACACTCCATGGACTCCTTGCACGTCAAAGAAGGGCCCTTGAGCATCGCGCCTCTAGGACTCTTAACTCTCTAAGCCTTAAACTCCCCCCGACCTTGTGGAGTCATTGCTCAGGCATACCACAGCGGCGAAGTCAGAGCGCAAGGAGACGGGGCCTAGCGACGCAGAGCGAACAAAGACATGAAGTTGAAATAAAGGTCTTTTCGAGGGGCACAGGTGCGAATTTAATAGCATCTACTAAAAAAGCATATTACAGACTGTGGAGAAATAGTCTCTAAGCCAAGTATTTTAATGGCGCTACAAGCGCATCATAATACAGGAAGGGTCAATTGGTCCTGTGCCATACCTAACTAAGTTCTATTGGTCTGTGCCACACCCACGCTGTTTGTCTTGTTTGTGCCCTGGTTTGCTCGCATATTAGCCAAATGCTAGTTTCCCTCTGGTCAACCTCCTTTGACCCCGACTTGGCCTGACTGGTGGGAACGGCCTGGCGCGGCTCGTCTCGTCCTGGCGCGGCTCAGGCTGACTGGATTAGTACGTCATCCTCCGCCAAGTGGGACCGCTCGAGTGGGGACAGGAAGGGACGAGTCTGACGCCCAGGTTGGGTATCTCCGCCCCAATTAACACCGAATTAACTGAATTAACACTGAATTAACTGGAGAAACATTAACGTAACTGACAATTTGTTGATTGATAGGTCATTTGGTGAAACTGCTACTACCAATTGAAACTCGATTTATAATACGATTCATAACTCGATTTGAAAATTGAAACTCGATTTATAACTCGAACTGAAACTGCTACTACTAATTGAAACTCGATTTATAACTCGAATATGATTATATTAGGATTATATTAACAATTACAAAAGATTAGCAATGCATGCAACACTGCTACTATGCTGGCGACGGCATAATACTACTACTAATCATCAGTAGTGCAACTAATGCACTTCTACTGCTACTATGTAGCACATTTGAGAGCCAAGCTAGACAAATCTTGCACCTTAATCTGAGATAAGTCTAACATAGATCTCGAAAGCCAACAGTTGAAAATCGGTAGCACAACAGAGATCCTATAACACAAGAAGCAATAGGTTAAGCTCTTAAAAGAGCTAAGAAGCTAATACCACGAAAATAAGGTCACTCACCTGTCAATCACCAATACAACGGAAGGCAAATTATGCTATTAGACATAGCAAGATAGCAAAAGGCCTAAGAGGCCAAAGCATAATGGTGACGTCCCAATCCATAGATTCCAGGCTGCCGTCTGGGAATGATGTCGATGTCCAGAAAACACACATGTCCAAATAATTGCGCAAAGCTGAGTACAGGAGGTACTCAACAAGACTTATTTAACATATTATATATCTTCTCGTTCAGAGAGTATTCATGAATATCCTTTGCATAAAGCCATCTTGTAAGGACCTCCAGGATTTAACTCAAGTTTACATATGCAACAAGACGTGGTCAGCGGTTGATCTTGCCAATACATCACGCTTGGCACTTCACAAACTTGAATTAAATTCCAGCATCCCAATACATGTGTAATACCTTCTGAAACATGCACAGAACAGGCACTACGCATATATATCTCCAACCATGATATCACAACAGCACTATTAAGTTCTAGAGTTTTAGTGATACATAAGTTTCACATAACTTTACTTTTAATTTACATACGAGCCAACAGGCCAAATAGGAGTTTAAGGTAGCAGAAGCAAAAGGCCTTAAGGCTACTGGAACAACAAAATCAGGTTGGAGCCACACCCATCACGCAACCAACCGGATCAAACCCCACCTCAAGTTGACTATGATCGGAATCAACACTCACCCAACTCTGGGTCAAGCTCACCTGCAACAAAAGTAGCACCTGAGTACAATGGTACTCGCAGTCTTATCCTCCAACAATTACATTGGTGCTACAAGTTACAGTCAATTTTTAGTTCATTAGCTGAGGCACAAAATTTTACATACATTATTATCTCACTGCCAAAAACCAGAACTCAACAACAATATAAACAAGTTATCAAATTACCACATATACGGCTTGAGACAAAAATTAACACTTGTAGGTGGTACCGCTAACCCAACACACCGAGCTCGCAGCTCTACAGGAACAGTTCACAGCCCACCTTTCTAAACCATCAAACAAACTTAGAGAGTTCAGACATTCAGTATAAATCTCACACAAATACCACAACCATGGCTTGCTGAGTCACCTCCAGAGCAGGGAGCTACCCCCTCCGTGGTCTATACCTCAAGACAAGACACACTGGTTGGTAAATGGGAAATTTACACTCGGCTTTCAGAGATTAGTCCACCAGGATGTATATGCCAAGGAAGCACACCTCACACCAGCTAGACTTGGCATACTCACAAGTGACCATCTCACGGCTCTCTTACTCACTTACTATTTTTAGTTACCATTTATTCAATTTAAGAAGTGTGACAAAACCACACTAAACAGAAGTACACACTTCACCAATTATCAGGTGTCAACATCAAGATTAACAAAAAACATAATAAGCGAAAATAAACATTCAGAGACATATCGACTATCATTGCCAACCATTAAACCATGAGTTCTAGAGGTGCTTGCCTTCCAGATAGTTAACCTGAATTGGTGCTAGTTCACCTTTAGTAGTCACTCCAGTACCAAGATCTGTACCAAAACCAAACCAAACACAAGAAAAGCCAAATGTCACCTTGGGAAAATATTTTGTTTTGTGCAATCAGGGATATGATGCATGACACTATAATGAACATCTAACCAGTTTTTATTATTGCAAACTTAAACCACTCAAAGAAGATAAAACTTGTGACTGATTTAGCTACCATACGCTATGGACAACCATAAAGATTTCATGTTAAAAAGTATATGGAGTGCTAGTACTTATACTAAGTGAGGACAGAAGCTGAGTTGCCAAGGTAAGGACAACCAAAATTAGATCTCTTATGAACTACTAATATTTATCTCCAAATTAACTTGCTGTAACAAAACTAGTTCATGCACAGGTGCATGTACAGACACATACGAGGCATGATTTGAAATATTCAGAGTAGCATCAACTTTTATTTAGCTCTAAGGAACATAAATAAGTGGGCGTACAAACTGAGTAGTAAAACAATTTTTATTTAAAGCTCAAATCCCTCTCTCTCTCTCTCCACAACTCTGTTTCTACAAATGATTTCCTTGCACGAGTAGGCAGGATGCTAAATACAATGGTTGATGAGATGCGTACCAGACTAGAACAAGGTGAGCACAAAGAAATGGCAATTGATTGATTTGAGGCGTCTTGGAGGATGAGGGCTCCAGCAGACCTGGCGATGTACTCGCGACTTCAGCGACAAGGTCTCAGCAAAACGGCCGGCAGCGTTGGATCGGGCAGAACGGCGAGCAGAACAGCGGCGACGACGATGTCCGGCCGCCGGCCGGCCGCGCCGGAGGCAGTCACTCTGCTGGATTGAATGGAGTACAGCCAATGTGATGCTGACGATGAGGAGAATGGAGGCGGAGCTCCCTGTGTTGCAGGTCGATGGGAAAAGAAGGAAAATGCATAGCCACCCTGTATACCCGTGCCACTTATCACAGCCACTCACTACTTGGAGATTTGTGCTGCGTTTTTGGAAAAACACCTTCTATAAAGTTTTATAGGACCGATTTGTAACTTGCTTTAGAAGGATTTTTATCAGATTCTTGCCTAATTTTAGTGGAGAATTTAATTAACATTAATATGAGAATATGTATAGACCGAGGGATTTAATTGGTAAGAGAATATTTCTGGTAAAAAACGGATCCACATATTATAAAAACGGATTATACAATATATTCACAAGAAATATGGATTAACATTTGGAAAACGCTGATTAACCTCCGGAGGCTGCGCTGGTTACGGCCTCTGCATAGATCGCTTGCCACGCGTCCCTCCGTGGACGACGACGATTACTCCCACAGCTCAGCCTTATCCCTTCCCGCACGAGCTCTCCTCCACTCGTTTTCTTCTCCTTTCTCTCGCCATGGGCTCCCAGAAAAATCCTCCCGTTGCCATGGCCACCATGCATGAGGTGAACTGCAGATGGAGCTCCACCGGTGATTCCGCGAGCACGCACGACGGAGGCGTCTAGCGAGGCCGGCCGGCTACGTCGCCCACTCCTTGTCCCCAGCCTCCTCGCGTGGTGGTGCTTCCATCGCAGATGTTGTTGTGAGTAGCACCACCGGTGATTCCGCGAGCACGCGCGACAGAGGCGTCCGACGAGGCCGTCCGGAGGCGTCGCCCACTCCTCGTCCTCACCGATGGATACACCTACGACAACCTCTGCGTCACCGCCACGGGCAGGCGCACGGCCGGCTGCCGCCCGCCCGTGCCCCATGCGAACTCCCCTGCTGGCGCATCCCCACTCGATCTCGAGGCTGCCTCCGCTGCTGCAGATGTAGAAGTCGTGCGCCTTCAGGAGTCTAGTCGTTCCTCACTGTGTGCTCAATCTTAGGAGTAGCCAAATCTCGAGCTGCGTGTTGCAAGTCTCCATGGCTGCAAATCTCGATCTGGAAGAAAACTATAACAAGGAGAAGGGCAGTGCATCCAATTAGTGTTTTTGTTGCTACCAATGTTCTGTGATTTTGCATCAATTGAAGATTGTTTTTGCTACCGATGCTGAAATTGTTCTGTGATTTTGCTATAATGGGTCTCTGATTTTTTGTTGCTACCAATGTCTGTGATTTTGCATCAATTGAATATTGTTCTTGATACCAATGCTGAAATTGTTCTTTGATTTTGCTATAATTGTTCTCTGATTTTTTTGTTGTTACCAATGTTCTGTGATTTTGCATCAATTGAACATTTTTTTTGCTACCAATGCTGAAATTGTTCTGTGAGTTTGCTATAATTATTTCCTGATTTTTTGTTCCTACAAAAGTTCTGTGATTTTTGCTATAACTGTTTTCTGATTTTGCTTATGCAGTATTCAGTTTTACTACAAGGTCTTTTGCTATAAGATCACAAACTTTTATTACGAATGAAGCATTTTTTGTTTCATCGGAGCAATTGCGGGATCTGGGTGAAAATTGCTACAATAGCATATTTTTTATTTTGAAACGAACCGTTTTTGCCAAAAACGATTGGAGTATTTAGACGAAAATTAAAAATTGCTACAATAACACAAATTTTTTATAACAATCAAAGCGTTTTTTTGCTTCTGAAAGCAAAAACGGAATTGAGGGAACCAAACTGAACACGTGTCGACAGGAGAAGCTGGAGGCTGGAAAGTTTCCAACCTTCGGTGGACGCTCAGCACTCGTTCTTGCTTGAGTATGATCCATATATTTATGATTCTATTTAGGTAAGAGAATATTTTGTTAACACATAAGAGAATATTTTTGGTAACACAATTATTTGTCAACAAAAAATCATGATTCTTTTTTGGTAAGAGAATATTTTGTTAACACAATTTTGGGTTGAAGGAAATTCCGGATTTTCTCCCGATTATTGCCTAACTTTGTGGAGCATATAACAATATTTTCTGGATTAACAAAAAAATATGGAGAACCACATCCGACCCAACTTTTTTTAGCCGTATCCACATATTATAAAAAAATGGATTAACATTTTGTTCTTCCTTGAGTATGATCTGGAATATATTCACAAGAAATTTTGAATCAATCTCCATACAAGAACATTTTTTGCCGGATCCACATATTGTTAAAAAAACGGATTATACAATGATTCACAAGAAATACGGATTAACATTTTGTTCTTGCTTGAGTATGATCCAGAATATATTCACAAGAAATTTTAAATGGATCTCCATACAAGAACAACCAGGATCTCCATACATGAATAAAAGAAAAAATCTAAACAAAGAACATCTATATAGTGGGAGATACAGAATCTCAACCAGGATCTCCATACAGCCAGATCCGTTTCAAGATCTCATACAAGAATAAAAGAAAAAATCGCAGAACACAAAAAAGGGATCTGGGAGATAAATCTCAACCAGGATTTCCATACAAGTTCAGATCCGTTCCAAGATCTCATAGAAGAATAAAAGAAAAAATCGCAGAACACATAAAACGGATATGGGAGATACAGAATCCAGAGCTCGGAGGTGCAGGATGTGGGAGATGCTTGATGGAGGAGCACGATCCAGAGCTCGAATCAAGAGGCCGTACATGGCCGAATATCATCATCTGCAGCTGGATCCAGACCCCCCACGGCCGAATCTCGTCTTCCATGGAAGGATCTCGTCCATGGAGATGCGGTGTGGAGGCGGTCGATGGGGCTGCTCGCCGTCGCCGCCTACCTCCAAGGCGCTGTCGCCGCCTCATCCCAATGCTCCATCCTCACTGGCCTTTTTTTTTGCGTCGGGTGGAGAGGACTGGGAGTTGGAAGGTGGGAGGAATGAAGAAAATTATGTCAACCGATGTTGTTTAGGGTTGTTATATAGCTAGGTTTGTTTCGTATTTTTCTACAAATATAGGGTTGTTGCTGCAAAAAATATAACGCTCGTCGGATGAGAGATGGACGTCCGAGATAAGTGGCACGGGAATACCAGGGTGTGGAAAAACCGCGTTCGGAAAAGAAACAACAAAGAAGATAACAAGTGCAAATAGAAGTCCAAGGTTGGGGCGGTCATACTCCATGACAGTGGACCCCACCTCGAGATGATGCAACGCACTTGCATAGATAAGAATATATATATACTTATATATTTTTTTAAGCGATTGGCAACATTGCATCAAAAATAGATTGTAATATAACTTTACCAGACTTACAAAATATCTCGCATATATGATGTAGAGATTTATATCGAAATAACTCATTGGATTGTTTTTTTAAAAAAAAAATAGTACCTAAAACAAAGATAACCAGTTTTATCGATTTTAACAAAATGGAGGCATCATTTGAATGGAAGAGAAGTTCCGAAAAATTTATGAAACCTAGGTAAGAATTACTCAGATGCAATGGTTGACGTTCCAACTTAGATGGGAGAAAATTTTAATATGTCAAAACAATTAGGAACTTTACCATCCAGATTTAGCATTTAGCAAAACTTGATAGAAAAGAATTTCATGTTTAGGAGGATCAAAGATATACCATAAACCACTCCGACACAAAAGAGGACATACAAGAACTACTGCAACCATTTCACAACCAAAGTAAGAAAATTACCAATAAGCAATTTAGCACTCACACACAACCAAATGCATAATATTATCTTGGCAAACTTAGTTACAACTTAAAATGATGCTGAAGGCTGCATGATGGAAAGTAGTTTCAAGTATGAAGTAATCTTTACCTCAAATTTCTAGGATGTTACACATCTTTATTTTCAAATCGAGGGAGGGGAGAATCTCGCATCAATAGACTTTTAAAAAGGGATAAGAGAGTGAAACACTAGCTTAATCCACATCTTCAGTCTCCACCAGATCATCATGAGTTGTACCACCCACAAGTATCACCCCCTCTCTCAACCCGAGGAAGCGATCCTCCCTTAGTTGACAAGTTTTATAATTACATTCATGTTATTTATGATCATCAGACATAAGGTACCAAGTTGTCCAGAACCGTGGACACGCCTTTCCGAAAAGATTTACCCTGCAGGGGGTGTAACTACCCACACGCGCCAACCAACCGATACGCCTAACATTAGCACTCTACCTGGGAGTGCCGGCAGGAGGGTTGGCCACGACCTTTCCCAAGCTTCGCCTATTTCCATGAGCCACAGCAGTAGGTCTGACCACCAACGCGTAGTGGTCCCTTGAACCTAGCCCTAAATTTTCTGAGACCGCAGACCACTTGAACCTGGCCCTAAATTTTCTCCTCAAACCATTTTACCGCCCATGCAAATGGAAAACTCAAACTAGTGGCTTCACGTAGTAGGCTAGACAAGTTTGGGTCGAGGGGGAAATGAATACCCCGTGTGGATGCATGAATAGTCTTGGTTCCGAAGACGAGAACTCAGTTCCTAGGTCGACAAGAATGGAACAACCCACCTCAATCCCTATGTGGCCTTCCATCCAAGACTTTAGCATATTCAACACATCTCTCACCATTCCACGTCATCCTTCACAGGTCTGATTCAACAACCGAATGGAAAATAGGGAAGATCTAAGTGTCGGGTAATGACACCCTAGGAACAGGGGTAGTCACTTCCTGAAGGGTAGTTCGTGAAGGGGATTGAACGCGGAGGTCAAGACCCTCGAGGGAAACAGCCACGATGCTCGCCGGACCTGAAGACGAAACACCCGACACCAGCCCGTACCCAGGTTCACATCCCTCGTGAGGAGGTAAGACCGCTACTCCTGCTTGTCTGTATTGAACTATGGAGGTTACAGTACAGCAGAGCTTGTCGAGAGCCCCCTTGAGGCGTTTCCTCAGGCCAGAGGCTATTCTACTCAGTAGTGCTAGGGTTTACAAGTGTTGTAGCAAGCAATTGGCCGACCGTCTCTACGATGGGGGTCTTGCTCCTTTTATAGGCGCCGCAGGCGGTCTTCTTCCGCTTGGCGTCCAAAGTGGTTCCCATGTGTAGAGATATAAGCGCACATTTCAACGAAGTAATGCGTAAATAAAACTCAACACCATATATTACACAGCGGCGCCGTAGCGCTAAGTTCACTTGGGAACGAAATTGTCTCATTATGCTTAGAGTCGCCAAGTTAATGTTTTGACCATGTCGAGGCATGGGGACCACCCATTAGTGGCAGAGACTCTCAACAGCCTGAGGTGGCTCGTTACAAGGAGAGCTCGGAGGGTTGACCCTCGAGAGAAGCCTTTGGATCTTGGAGGTTTAAGCCGTGAGCTTTTGACCTCTAGAGACAAAAAGTGCTTGGAGGTTGAGCCGTAAGCTGCCTCTTCCGCCAGATGTCTTGACGTGACAATGATCATGGGCGTGACGATGATCACGGGTATAACTGGCGTAGGTGCATGATGTTCCATGGATTCTTAACGGGGATGCCGTCTTGAGTTTCGAGGCGAGCTGCGCCAGGCCTGGCGATGTGGGTGACCCTGTAGGGACCTTCCCACATCGGGGACAGCTTGTGGAGGCCTTCCCTGGAGAGGATTCGCCTGAGGACGACATCGCCTGCCTCCAGGGTACGCGAGCGCACGTTGCGACTGTGGTAGTGTCTCAGGTTCTGCTGGTATTTGGCCGCCCAAAGGCGGCGCGGCGTCGTAGTCCCTCGAGAAGCAGCTGGTCGTCGTTGTGGAGGTCCTCTTGCTGGTCCTCGTTAAAGGCAAGGACCCGTGGAGATCCATGCTTTATCTCTGTGGGGAGGACTGCTTCGGCTTCATAGACGAGGGCGAACGGTGTTTCCCCCATAGGCTTGGGTGGCGTTGTGCGGATGGACCAGAGCACCGAAGGCAGCTCGTTGATCCAGCCCTTGCCGTGGCCTTTGAGGATGTCGAAGGTCCTAGTCTTTAGGCCCTTAAGGACTTTTGCGTTTGCTCGCTCAGCCTGTCCGTTGCTCTGCGGATGGGCGACTGAGGCGAAGCAGAGCTTGATGCCCATTCTTTCCCATAAGCTCTGAAGATGCCACTGGTGAATTGCGAGGCATTGTCGGTGATGATGCGGTTAGGCACTCCGAAGCGGCAGACCAGGCCTCTGATGAATTTTACCGCCGCGCCTGCTGTGATTGTGCGCGTCGCCTCCACTTGGAGCCACTTAGTGAACTTTTCGATGGCCACGAAGAGGTAGCGATATCCCCCTTGCGCTGTTGGGAAATGTCCCAGGATGTCCAGCCCCCAGACTGCGAACGGCCACGAGAGCGGAATGTTTTGTAGCCCCAGCGCAGGTTGGTGGATTTGCTTGGCGTGGAATTGGCAGGCTTCGCATGCTTGGACGATGTCAACTCCATCCTGAAGTGCTTGAGGCCAGTAGAAGCCGCTCCTGAAGACTTTGACTGCGAGGGTGCGGGCGCATGAATGGTGGCCGCATTCCCCGCTGTGGATGTCCTTGATCAGCATTTTGCCTTCTTCGGAAGGAACGCATTTGAGTGCGGTGCCGTTTGGGCGCTTGCCGTAGAGATTCCCTTCAAGGATTTGGTAAGATTTTGCTTGGCGGGCGATTCGCTCCGGTTTAACATCTTCCTCGGGAAGGATCCCTTTGTCGAGGTAGCCTTTGATCTCGTCAATCCATCCTGCTTCTTGGTGCACCGCTGTGAGCAACAGACGCTCCCCTGTAGGGGGCCCACAATCTGGAGCCCCGTTTGCAGGTGGTGGCGGGAGCGCTTCGTCTGTGCTTGCGGGCATGTCCTCTTGAGGCTTCTTTATGGATGCCTTGACGAGTCTTTCTTCAAAGATGCCTGGCGGCTGAGCTTGCCTATGCGCGCTTGGCGATGTCATCAACCTCTTGGTTCTCCTTTCTTGGGATGTGCATGAGCTCCATTACCCTGAAGTGCTTCTCAAGCCTACGGACCTCTTCAAGGTATGCGGCCATGTGGTCGTCCTTAGGCTTATAGCTTTTGTTGGAGAAGTTGATGAGCAGCTAGGAGTCGCCCTTGATGAGTAGGTGCTTGATGCCTAGGGCAATTGCAGCGCGTAGGCCAGCAAGCAGGCCTTCATACTCGGCGATGTTGTTGGAGATTTTTTCGATTCCGAAGCACAGCTGGACCGCGTAGTATAGCTTGTCTCCTTTTGGGGGGATCAAGACCACGCCAGCCCCACCGTGGCGACAAGCAAAAGCTCCGTCGAACTTCATGGTCCAGTGGCTGGGCATTTTGTCTCTAGAGGGCTCTTGTTCTTCTCCCAAAGGCTCTTCGGGAGTTGGGTCAGTCCACTCGGCGACGAAGTCTGCTAGCGCTCTTCCTTTGATTACCCTTGTGGTGTCGAAGCGCAAATTGAATGGTTGTAGCTCTATATTCCATCCTGTGACACGATCTATGGCATTTGGGTTGCGCAAGATCTGCTCCAGGGGAAACGAGGTAACCACCGTGATTGGGTGCCCTTGGAAGTAGTGCCGCAGCTTTCTTGAGGTGATGAGGAGTGCGAGGAGGAGCTTCTGCTGCATTGTATACCGCTCGCGAGCATCGCGTAGTACTATGCTGACGAAGTAGACTGGATGCTCGACAAGGGTAGTCGGTGTAGCCTTGGTGTCTTCTGCCTGAAGGGGCCCCGCTGGGCCCTCAAGTGGGTTGGCCTCTGGAGGCTTGTCTTGGCCCTCGAGGGGGTGGCATGTGGAGGCTTTTTGGGGCCCTCGAGGGGGTTGTCCTATGGGGGCTCTTCAGGCTCCCTGGCGGGATCATCTTGCAGCGGTTGACTTGGGGCGGGCCTCTCCTGTGGCTTTGGGCCTGGCGGTGGGTTTGTGAGGCCTGCCCTTTCGTCGAGCTCTTCCTGAGGAGGTTTTTGCTTTGGAGTGGTTGCACTCTTCTTGTGGAGTACTAGCTCTTCCCTTTCTACCACAAGGACGTCACTGGCGGTCTGTGGAGTGGTTGATAGATACAGCTTCAGGTGCTCGCCTGTCCTTGGGGCGACCATTACTGGTGGGCTGGCTAGGTACCTCTTCAAGTCCTCAAATGATTTTTCAGCTTCAGGGGTCCACTTGAAAGTGCATGTTCTTTTCATGATCTTGAAGAACGGCAGGGCTCTTTCGCCGAACTTGGAGATGAATCTACCCAAGCTGGCCATGCAGCCTGCTAGGCGTTGCATGTCTTTGAGCCTGCGTGGAGGTTGCATGTCCGCTATGGCCTTGATTTTGTCAGGGTTTGCCTCTATGCCCCGGTGGGACACAAGGAAACCAAGCAGTTTGCCTGAAGGCACTCCGAAGACGCACTTGGCGGGGTTGAGCTTGATGTTCACCTTGCGCAGGCTGGCGAAAGTGTCTTCAAGGTCCCTGAGGAGAGTGTTTCCCTCTCGGGATTTTACGACAATGTCATCGACATACGCCTCGGCATTTCTGCCCATTTGCTCGTCAAGTGCTATCCTCATTAGCCTCTGGAAAGTGGCTCCGGCGTTTTTTAGGCCGAAGGGCATGCAGACATAGCAATACACACCGCAAGGGGTGAGGAAAGCCGTCTTCTCCTCATCTTCCTTAGCAATTTTTATCTGATGATAACCAGAGAAAGCATCAAGGAAGCAGAGGAGGTCGCACCCTGCCGTGGAGTCCACGATCTGGTCGATTCTTGGCATGGGATAAGGGTCCTTGGGGCAGGCCTTGTTTACATCAGTGTAGTCGATGCGGAGGCGGCCTCCTCCGACGGATTTGGGACTACCACGCCGTTGGAGAGCCAAGTGGGGTGCGCGACTTCGCGGACGACCTTTGCCGCTTTGAGCTTCTCGACCTCTTTGACGATGAATGCTTGCTTCTCGGGGGCTTGTTTTCTTGCTTTTTGCTTGGCGGGGCGCGTGTTTGGACACACGGCTAAGTGGTGCTCGATCACCTCCCTCGGTACATTAGACATATCTAACGGTGTCCATGCGAACATGTCAGAGTTTGCTTGGAGGAAGGCGACGAGCGCGCTTTCCTATTTGGGAGGCAGCGCGGCGCAAATGGTGACGCTAGCCCCGAGCCCTCAGCCCCTGAGCTACTGGAGCTTAGAGAGACTTTCTTTGTAGCGGCTGTCTCCTGGTAGAACAACTGCTTCTTCTTCTTGGGTCTCTCGAGAGGCTCCATGTCCTCGTCTGCGGGGAATGCCATGGCGGTGGCCTTGTAGGCCGTCTCGACAGCGTGCGTAGCATCCAGGACATGTCCATGGATGGTGACTGTGCCAGCGCTGCCGGGGATCTTGACCATGTTGTAGGCATGATGCGTGACGGCCATGAATTTCGCGAGCGCGGGGTAGCCGAGGATGGAGTTGTACGGTAGGCCGATGTGCGCACCGTCGAAGTCGATGTGCTCGGTGCGGTAATTTTCCTCGCTTCCGAAGGTGACGGCGAGCCTGACCTGCCCCAGAGGCTCGATCGAGCCGTTGGTGACTCCCGTGAAGGGCCTAAAGGGCATGAGCCGCTCGTAGGGCACTTGAAGCGCTTCGAACGTATCTGTGGAGATAACATTCAGGCCTGCTCCACCATCAATGAGTGTCTTGGAGACAGCGACGTTGTCGATGGTGGGGCTGCAGGCCAGCGGGAGGGTTCCAACAGTCTTGGTGGACTTGGGGTGGTCCAGAGCGTCGAAGGCGATGGTGTACTGCGACCACTTTAGGGGCCTGGACGTCTCGGTGCTGGGGAGGCCAGCATTGAGTTCGCGGGCGAACTGCTTGAACTGATTGTTCGACTTTGGCACCTGCGCCCCACCGAGGATGCAGGCAATGGCGGCTCTTGGGGCTTGGTAGCCACCATCTTCCTCGTCAGGGAGGTTGCCATTCTTCTCCGCAACATTGGCCTGGTTGCCAGCTGGCTTCTGGTAGCCGCTCTTGCGCCCACTCTCGCGATAGCCACGGCCTCGACCGCGCCTGCCACTGCCTTCTGCTTGCTCGCGCTCTTTGCTCAACCTCTTGAGGTCGAAGCAAGTCTCGGTAGAGTGACCGCGCCTGTTGTGGTAGATACAGAATGGGCGGTGGTCATCTTTCCTCTCCCCGGGTTCGAGAGAATCCCTGCGGGTGCTCTTCGCGTCAGGCTCTGTCGCGAGGACCACGGTGGCCTTGCGCTTGGGCTCCTCCTTCTTCTTCTGGCTCCTAGACCCCTAGCATGCTCGTCCCCCCTCGAGGACATTTTGACGAAGATGAGTCCCTCTTCAGCCTTGGCACACTTGTCCGCCAGGTCGAACAGCTTCACCACAAAGGTGAGCTTGTCGTGGATGCCCAGCTTCTCGAGCATCCTGCTATTTGTGACGCCCTCGCGGAAGGAGGCGATGACTTGGGTGTCAGGGATGTTCGGGATCTTGTTGCGCACTTGGCTGAAGCGCTGGATGTACTTGCGGAGAGTCTCATCCTTCTTCTGCACCACAGCGCGCAGGTCGTTGTGGGTGAGGGCGCGCTCGTACGTCCCCTTGAAATTGGAGACGAACTGCTTGCAGAGCTCCTCCCAAGAGTTCACAGAGTCCTCGGGGAGGTTCAGGAGCCACGACAGCGCAGAGTCGCGAAGCGCGTGGGAGAACCAGTTGGCCATGACCTTGTCGTCTCCACCTGCTACTTGGATGGAGGTTGTGTAGAGCTGCATGAACTCGATGGGGTTGCTGGAGCTGTCGTAGCCCTTGGGGAGAGCCGGCCTGAACTTCGAGGGACAGACCAAGCGACGCAGGGAGCGGGTGAACGCCATGCAGTCGGTGGCGTACGTGGCGACTCCGTGCTGTAGCGCGCCGCGGTTCTGCTGGCCCGCCTGGCCGATCTCTTCCACGAGCCTGTTCTGGCGGTTGCGTTGGAGCTCCATCCCCACGCGAGCATTGGGCGTGGTGCGCTGCACGATCAAGCAATTGTGCGACGAGGACGCGTGCGAGGCAGCCCTCTGCGTCGCAGCCGGTGCAGGTCCTGGCGGAGGCGGAGGCGCGTCTGGCGCGACCGTGCCCGCAGGGAGGGGTGCATGATGGACTGCGACGGAGCGGGGCGCGTCGTGGCGATGCCGACGAGGTGGTCGAGGGGCTCCAGCCACTGCTCGTGGGCCTCAGCGGTGGGCTGGTAGCGGAGAAGTTCCTACGCCATGAGCAGTGCGGTATGAGGCACGGGGTCCGTTCTGCCAGGGCCGGAGCCGCTCGGGCGCCTCGTCTGGTGTGACGACTGCGCGTCCTCCTGGTGCTCAGAGTTGTGCTCAGGCTCCTCCGCATGAGGGCCCGAGTTGGCGCTGTAACATCCCTATATTTTGGAATGTTTAAAAATCACCGAAATTTAAAACTTTTGAAAACATTTAAGTATTTTGCTTTGGAAAAGAAAATTTAAGCACTGCATCCATGCATGCATGCATCTCATCATTCATCAATCTTATTAAATCACAAAGGGTTTAAATTAAAAATCCATTATATTTAATATTGCTCTAAAAATATTTATATTCTATTATTCTACTATTATGCCAAAATAAAGGTGAATGATTTCAGAAAAATAAGTTTTAATAATTTAAATTCAAACGTATTTTAATGTGAATAATTTCATAAATTTTATTTAACTCAGAATAAATTATTAAATCCCTAATTTCAAAGTTAACCTAAAATGGGTAAAATTGTATTTTATGAATATTTCAAAATAATTATTTTTCAAAAAGTTTCAACACATGCCGATTAATGGTTTAAAGCATAGATATGAATTTTACAAATTTTTAGAAATTGATTTGACTTCATTTGGAGTTATAAATCAAAAGATATGAATTAAATGGAAAATCAGAAAAAGAAAAATGCTGATGTCAGCGATGACGTCACGGTCGTCTTCAACCTCCATCCGAAATTTCCGCCCCCGATTCCTTTCCAAAATCCGGCGGATTCTTCGCGATTTTGGTTCCCTCTCCTGCCCCTACTTAAACCCCACTCCCTCCTCCGTATTTCCCCCTCACAAACCCTACCTATAGCGCCGCTAGGCCGCCGCAAGACCTCGCCGGAGTTCCTCGTCTCCGCCGCCATTTTCTTCGTTTCCCCGACAGGGTATCGGTACCCTGAGCCTGAGACCCACCCCCTCCTTCTCTCCTCGCTCGTGCGCACCTTCCCTGACCATCTCTTCGAAGTTTTCGGCAGTGAATCGAGCTGGGCGTGCTCAACCGGAGCTCGTCGCCGTAACCTCGCCTCGGCCGCGTCTCGCCGCTGCCCGAGGACGTGTGAGTCAACGCCGTCGCCACCATCGAGTCCGCCGCACCGCTCTGCACCTCATTGTCGCCACCGGAGGCACGGGGAAGCACCGGAGCCACTGCGCCGTCCACGACCGAGCCGCCGCCGCCGTCTGCCTCCTCTCCGGCGACCACCCCGCGCCGCCCGGTGAGCTCCTTCTCCTCAGCCATCCGATCTTCAATCAACGTCCTAGATTAGATCTCAGCCGAAGCGGTATCAGCGAACCAGAGCGTGCCATGTCAGCGCCGAGTCAGCGTACAGTCAGCACCCAGTCAGCGCCCAGTCAGTTGCCACGTCAGAAAATGATTTTTTCTATTTAATTCATTTTGGCAGTTTTGTAGAAACTTTTTACTCACATATCCAAATTCAAATATTTTTATAAATTTGGAAAGCCCTTGACATGTAGAATATTTTAGATCTGCCAAAACTCAAATTTGACTTAGTTTAAAATATTCAAATTTCAAATGGTGAATTTGAGTATTTTTGTCATAACTTTAAATCTATAAATTCAAAAATTACAAATAAAATTGTTTTAGAAACTTTTGAATATTTTTAATATGATGCCTCTGTTATAAAATATTTTTGAGTATTATTTTGATGATTTAATAGTATATGTTAATTTGACTAGTTTGAGTAATTTTGATATAACTATTGATAGAAACATTATTTTTGATTAAATCAAATTGCTATAAATTTAATTAAATGGCCTCTGTCTATTAATATTATTTATAAAATTTTGTTATAAAAATTTAATCATAGAAAACTTTAAGCTTATATTTATTCCTTTATTTATATTTTGCAAAAATAGAAATTAATTAAATTGCATTTATAGTCTCATGCATATTTTATAAATATCACAAAAATTAGTATGATGTTTCCTATGTTTAAAAAGTGCATTGTATGCATAAAATATTTTACCATATTGTTATACTCCTCATAGGAAAACTTCTCCCTCATTTTCTCTAAGTTAGGAGTATAGTATTTTGGTAAAGTGTTATACACTTAGACACTTAGGATTTTCAACATGGAGCTAGAAGGCCAATGAAGGATCTTCAAGGAGTAGAAGCACTTAGAAGGAAATCAAGAAGTTCATGAAGACCAACCAGCAATATTTTTAGGTCTTGCATCATCTCTCTCCTTTCTCCCTTCTTATCTGAGACTTCATGAAGACTAAGTTAATTCCAAGACCAGCCTCGGTGATACAAGAATCATCAAGTCTGAAGATTTATCAAGTCTAGAAAAATTCATTCAAGACATCACCAAGGAGAAAGCTACAAGTCTGGAGATGAAACCTGTTAGACCAACTACATCTTTCCTTCTATCTTTCCTAATCTTGTCTTCACTTTAGACTTAAACAAATGTTTGATCATGTTATTACCATCTTTAAAGTTTGTTGGATCCTAGCGGCATAGTGAGATGAAGCGGCCTGGAGACTAACCTTACATGTCCACGTACATGATACCTGTTCCACAACTTAAGTGGCTGGCCGGGTGTCTGTCTCTCTCACTATAGTGAATATCCAATTTACAAAGAGTTGATAATAATTGGCGATCACCTTCAAGAATAGACTTCGTATTTTCTCTAAGTATTTTTCACATCATGCTTAACATATTTTTGTATTGTTATTTTGTTTATATGTTTATGTGTGTTTTGTTTGATGTGTTAGAAATTTCGGAGGGAAACGACAACTGTTGCAGCTGCTGTTGCTATTCTTCTTGTAGTCAAGGCAAGTGGCACACCCACATAGAATTCCTTAGTATTTTCTATGCATGACTTAGTTATTTTCCTATGCATGTGTACGACTTAGTAGATTTGCTATGCAAGACTTTAGAATTCCCTATTCCATTGCGTCTAGGTACCTATGAAATGACTTAGTAGAGTTTTGATGCTATGCAATTGATGAAAGGTTTTACAAAAGCTTAAGTGGCTACTCAGGACCATATCTATGAGGGTTTTCACCTGAGATAGTCTCTACTATACTTAGGATCATAGTATGTGGGGGTTTTTACCTGGGAGTGCACATCCACTAAATTAATGAATCATCTGGTTGGATTGATTGTTTGGTTTATGTTGAGTGGTTACTCAGGACCATGTCCATGAGGGTTTTACCCTAAGATAGTTTCTACTATACTTAGGATCATGAATGTGGGGGTTCTCACCTAAGAGCACACTTGTGGAAGGCCACCCAGGAACAAAGGGAATGGAAAGAAGTGAAGACCTCGAACAGAAGAACTCCAAGTGAAGACTTCAACTGATCAAGGACGCCAATGGAGGATTCCCAACATTCTAATTTCTTAAATAAAATTTTGATAGATGAACAATAGTGAACTACTCAGGACCATGTTCATGGGGGTTATCACCTAAGATAGTTTCTACTATACCTAGGACCATGTTATGTGGGGTTTTTTTACTTGAGGGTACACTTAGATGGGTGAGCTACTCAGGACCATGTCTATGGGGGTTTTCACCTAAGATAGTTTTCACTATACTTAGAACCATAGTATGTGGGGGTTTTTACCTAAGAGTGCATTCAAGGATGGGCCATCTTTTGGTTCACTGGAACTTGCCAGTGTTGCCAATTATGATGTTGAAACTGTTTTATGAAGTGATAGGATAAAATTGGCTTTATGCAAAATAGCCTTGAAATCCACCCGCGAAATATGCATACAAGTTTTAGAGTTATTTCCATTGAGTGTCCACCATAGTGTCACTTGCCAGATCCATTTCTAATGGAATCTGACCCACTCTGTTGCAAATTATTATTTGTTGCGGAAATATCTGACGAAGAGTAAGGACTACGTTTGGGTTTCGAGTCTACACCAACATGTTCTCGCCTGTGGCGTATCATGAAGTTGGAGGCTCATTGAAAATTTATTTCCGCTGCTATAATGTTTTGAGCTAGCTTTAAGCTATGCAAATATGTATCGAACTATTTATTTTACCAAGTCTGGATTATTCGTGTAATATTGATACAATGTTGTGATATTCATCGTAAACTGTGTGTGCAAATGAATCGATCCAGGAGTTTGCACTATACACAGGTACCTGCCATATTTTTAAGTGCAGGTACGCTACAGGCGCGCTCTTCACGGCGGGGTCGGCCCCGTCGTGAGCGAGTGGCCGTGGCGCCTAGCGGGGCACGCGCTCCTTCAGGCGCGCGTCGGTTGACGCGGGCGGCGCGGGTGTTCGCCATGGGTGGAGGCGGCTCGAAGGTCGTTGACGCGCCTCAACCCCCCTACCTGGCGCGCCTAATGTCGGGTTATGACTCCTTAGAAACAGGGGTAGTCACTTCCTGAAGGGTAGTTCGTGAAGCGGATTGAACGCGGAGGTCAATACCCTCGAGGGGCACGGCGACGATGCTCGCCGGACCTGAAGACGAAACACCCACAAGAGAGATAAACACCAGCCCGTACCCAGGTTGACGACCCTCGTGAGGAGGTAAGACCGCTACTCCTGGTTGTCTGTATTGAACTATGGAGGTTACAATACAGCAGAGCTTGCCGAGAGCCCCCTTGAGGCGGTTCTTGCCTGGGGAGCGAAGCGATGATCTTCTTCCTCCTCAGGCCAGAGGCTATTCTACTCAGTAGTGCTAGGGTTTACAAGTGTTGTAGCAAGCAGTTGGCCGACCGTCTCTACGATGGGGGTCTTGCTCCTTTTATAGGCGCCGCAGGCACTCTTCTTCCGCTTGGCGTCCAAAGTGGTTCCCACACGACAGTGGCGTGGAGGAGCAGGAGTCCACCACCGCGGGATCGTCCATGGACGCGGTCCATCGTTGATAAAGTTGGGCGCGGTGGCCGACTAGCGGCCGACCGCGCAGTACTGCCTGCAGGGACGGCAGTCTCTGAGGTGGAGCCCGCGATGACAATCCTCTTGGAGGGTTACGCCGTCCAACTGCTTTATCACCAGATAGGAAGGTCTTGGCAGTCCTGAGGCAGGCGACGCAACTTTATTGACTCCTTTATCAACAAAACGGCAACGGGAGCGCCTGCGTCACCATGTGGGTGTGGCAGAGGCCATGTGCGACCTGCCGTACTTCCTTGGCCGCGACGTTTCCCCACAGGCCTAGGGAGGCCTGTGGAGGGGTTCTTGTTGACTTCCCTCCAGGCGCGTTGCACCTCGGGAGGGTCTCCTGAAGCGAGGGTCCCCTTGAGGCCCTTGCTTCCTCTTCAGGCCCTCGAGGGGAATTGCCTCTCGAGGGTCTCACCAAGCGGCGAGGCTTGGTCCTTAGTAGTTTTGTCTGATTAGCCCCCGTGCGAGGCCTGGGGGGAGTGGGCTCTTCATACCCCAGTCTCCACTGCATCGACACTAAGTAGGGCTAAGCATAGCAGACTCTCACGATGCAACACTTATGACACTTTAAACCTCAACTCAAAACCACATTTGAATCGCATGCATAATACCTGAATCAAATACTTTGAAATCGTATATGTGCAGATAAGAGGTTATGCTTGCCTTGCTCTTCGATAACAAGATATATAGCAATTGGAGATCTTCGGCTTCACTTGATCGAGATAACCAAAATAACTCTTCATAGATATCCTCTTGATTTGACCATCGATGATCCAGCACTCGCCTTCGGTGTTGTCGAACTCCACTTCGGATTCGTATTCTACCGCGAAAAACGAAACACCGGAAAAGAAACGGGAAACAACATTCAACCATGGCACCGATCCAATGCGCACAATGTATGACATAAAAAGTTAAAGGATTTAAATGTAAATCCTACACATGAAGAACATTTTAAATGGACGTGAATGCCCGAGAGGTGCCATTCGACAAATTCCATATTTAAAAGAGATGGTGTAATTTGTTCTTCTATTATGAACATGGTTCAGAGTTGTTTAAATATGCATGATTTGTACATAATTAGATAGATCTTATTTTTCTGCAAATTTTGATATATTAATTATATTTTTCTGATTTAAAATGAATTACTTATGGATTTCCAAAGATTAAACAAATTTTAATTCAATTTATAAGATTAATGGAATTAGATAAATAATATTGGACCCACATGTCAGATTTTTAACAATTACAGAAAACATTTTGGAAATGATTAAATTCGTGACATCAGGGACCCACCTGTCATAACTTTATTAATTACAAAAAACAATAAATGATTTTCAGAAATTAAAAAGAAATGATGACGTCAGCTGACATCATCAATGGCCAAATCCCCACTGCCGAGCACGAATTGCTCGAACCAGACGGAAATGGAGCGATTGCTTTGCAGCAATCGATAGAGGAGGCCGAGGCGGACCATATGGTGGCGGCGCCGCTCGAAATTGGTCACCGGAGTTGCTCCGGTGAGGTGCCCGCGCGGCGGTCGGTGATGGAGAACAGCGGCCCGAGCAACCCGAGGGAGAGGAAGAACAGGGAGAGGTCCACGAGGACCGCAAGCTCACCAGGAGCGCGACGGAGAGGTCGGGGAGGCGAGGGGAGGTCGGAGTTCGCCGGAAAAGAGCTTGCCGGCGTCGGACACGAGCGGAAGGAATCGATGATTTCCCGCCGATTCTCAACTTCCGAGCACGGACATCTCTAGGAGGAGGGAGAGAAGACCACGACGGTTCTTTGGAGCGTCTCGCCGGAGCGGCTGGAATCGGTGGAAACGGCAGGAGACCCGAGAGCTAGGGTTTCGGCATTTGGGGAGAAAGAGGAGAAGAGAGAGTGGCATATGGTTTCTCCAGGCGGTGGCGGAGGGATAAGTAGGAGACGCGGCGTCGGTGGTGAGGATCTTGGCGCACGGAGAGGCGTTGGACGGACGAAGGCGCGACAGCGCGCTGGCGAGGTCGGAAGGTTGAAGACGACTGGGGTTTTTCTAGAAAACACCCTAGAGTTTTGAAGAACCACAAAATCTTTTAAAATAGGCCCCTGGTTTGAAAAATAAAGATTTTGAGGGTCTTATGTGAACAAAAATTTAATATAAAAATACCTTTAGATTCAGAATACCTTTAGAAACACATTTGAAATAACAAGTGGTTTAGGCCACTTTAGGGTTTTCTATTTTATTTTAAAACTCAAATTTTATGCAACTTTTAAATTAGATGTAATGATGCTCATGATGCACAAAACAAATCTTAATTAACACTAAGCAAAACTTGGGATGTTACAGATCTATCCACCTTACAAGAATATCGTCCCCGGGATTCCTAAGGTAGGAGGAGAGATACAGAGAAGAAGGCTACAACGGTCTTGGATGATCTTGTCGATCCCAGTATGATCATCTTCCTCGAAGAGGTTGATCCTTGACTTCAGGGATGATTGAACACTTCATTTCTCGTCTGACTGTTCTTCAACTGTGCCACAGAGAAGAGGGAAATAACTCTAGAACGAGGATCTTCAAAAAGATCGAGTATCTCATGGTTAACTCAAGGGAGAAGTGTGCAAAACAACTCTTGAGCTAACTAGCATGAAACACATCAAGGTAACAGATGGAATAGAGGAAGATTCAAGTAGGTAGAGAACTATTATGCGAACGGATTAGAATATGAGCTTTGCACAAGGCTAAGATGAATAGATGACAAGATCTTGATACAACAAAAGGAAGAACCCTTTGTAGACTTCAACCATTTGCCTTACAAGATGTTTGCAACATGAGTAAAAGTCTTGGGCCCTAAGATGACTAACAAATTCACACAATGTGTGAGTTGAAAAGAATTCAAGTACAAGCAACAGGAAGGAAGAACTGATCAGCAAAACATTGAAGATCACCATGAAAAGAGAATTCTCATGATGGATATGTTATCAAAAGAGAAGAAAAGGATCAGGAGGATCAATCGGGAGACATTCAGAATCTCCGAGATCATCGGAGGAGGAAACTTCTTCTTGATCTTCTAGATACCCATTTCAAGATCATGACAAGCCTTTCATAGGTGAGGAGGTGAACATCGGGCTTTGGAAATAGGAATACCATAAGGGGCAACTTTTAGAATAAGCCGCACAACAATCCTCATGGGGAGTGGTTATTCTTCAAGATTCCATGGAATTTCGGCAATAGGCCTTCCGACTAATTGTGTCAACCAAAACATCAATATTGCCGGAGTTACAGAAAGACCTATGGCAAAATCCTTGTCGAACACCAACCATCGTTGCAGCTTGAGATTCAGCTCTAGTTAGTTGTGAGGATAATCCTGACTTGGAATGTTCGAAACAAAAGTTTGCAAGGAATACCACGGAGGTAAGGTGGATTGATTCTCAAGATATGGACAACAAGGTCAAGCTCGAAAATATAAGCGAGATTGCAGAACCCATGTGTTAGCCATTTATCAAAAGACAACTGCACCCACATGGATGATATGCAACAAACACATTGAGTCCTTGGTAGGGAACAACAAAGAAGATAATGAAGTTCTTCGACTTCTTCTCATTCTTGAACTAATCAGTCAGTGGCTTGGGGTGCATAAATGACTTCTTCAAGGAATGGGGATAAGGACCTATCATTCCATGAATAATCCGCAAATGCATGATCGTCTAGAGATGATTCCCGAGGAAACAAGGAAAACTCTACTTGGATTCACGGCGACATCTTTCAGCAAATGCACGTGAAACAGAAGAGGTTTCTTCCAACATCCAGAACACATACTTCTTGATGACACTAAGATGGTTCTGAAAAGTTTCCAATATTATTGCCAAAGGTTCAAAATGATCCTCTTCAGACATGGAGGCAATAAGAATGTTATCGATGGGCTCAACAACAAACTTATTAAGATACTCCAACAAGATGCAATCATATGATACATGAACAAGGCAAAAATACTGGTCAGACCAAGGACATGAAGATGTAAGCTGGTGAAACACAATAGGTTAAACATCATCAAGATGGTCCTTGGGACTGGGTTTGATTTGACGATAGCCCGAATCAAATCAAAGATTGAGAAGATTGCAGATCCATTAGGATATACCTTCTTGCTTCAACACAAAAACACAGGAGACAGGAGTCCAACTTTTCAAGGCAAGACGATGTGGCCTTAAGAGCGTTGGTACAAACCTAACTCTTTGACCGAGTATGTGCACCAGAACAAACGAACTTGGTAGCACAGTCAACTTCACTTAGCGATCGGTTAACCAATCACACAAGGAAGGAGTCAAATGTCCTTATATGTCAAAGCAATGAAAATAGCTAAGAATATCTGATAGCCGCATCAATACACACGCCGTAGCATTCCCGAGCAAGAGCGGCTGGGAGGGAAGCGTGAGTAAGGACGTGAAAAGCATCACTTCATCAATAAAGTCATGATACATCACACGACCTTTTGATATATAAGAGTGTGATACTTAAGATGGAACATAATAGAAGCAAACTATGCTTCTTTATCTGCGGACTACAAACCTTTGACCTGGTCCTGGTATGGATGAGGTACGGTAGTTTGTTTCTCCCTGACATCCCGAAGTGGAATGTCACGATGGACCCCAAGAGAAAGATGCATTAGTACACCAATGCACCTTTACAACTTGGATGCCAAAAGGCATACACGGGTCAGAACATGACGGAAGAAAAGAAACATACTCAGGAAAAATCCTGAGATGCGGATGATCAAGTTAGCATACATATGATAACATGTTCTGATAAGAAGGGTGTGGTAGAGTCACCAACTTAGATGTGAGACTCATAAAGAGCACTCTTGTCGTGATCCTTTTGGTTCCATGACAGTATCTCCGCCAAAGCTAGTGGAAGGAGCAAACCTTGGATGTCGCGAGTCAATCACGACAAAACCACGAGCTGGAAGGCTAGCTAGAAATGACATTACCATCCCATCTGAGGTAGCAAGCATTCCTCAGGGATCAATAAAGTGGATCTTGGGTTAAAGGTCAGCATCATGTACTGATAGAGTGAGCATCACATGGCTAACAACCCACATGACTGAACACACCACCACCAACAGCTCACTCTGGGACCTTCGGTTCAAGTCCAAGGGTGAAAACCAAAAGAAAGAGTAACTACCACTCGAGTGTCACAAAGGCACAACGATGTAGTAATCACGAGATAGCTTCAGCGATCAACCATAGCTTCCGAAGTATCAAAAAAAGAAAGGAGATCTTCAAGGTGAAAGAAACCTCAAAGACAAGAGTAGAATGAGGTAGAACTGATAGATCTGAAAGATCACGAGGGAAAGGAATCTCTCGTGTCAAGCAGGAAAAGAAGGATCAAAGAACACACCAGACTCTGGAAAACTTAACACTAGGTCAAATTGGCTGAGAACGACTTGCACTAGGTGCACCTGTATTTTGAATGACCAGAGAATGAGAAAGCAAATGTTTTCAACCAAAACAAGGTAAGATGACCCAGAGTTAGAGCGATACCAGATAAGGAGTAAAAAGGAAGCCTATTTAGATTTTTGGTAAATAGTTTTAGCTTTGAAATATTTTTCACAACCTCTAGACTCAACATCGACCAGTAGAAAGGTTTTCCTACAGATGGTCCTACTCTGATACCAATACCTGTAGCACCCTCGAGAGCCAAGCTAGACAAATCTTGGACCTTAATCTGAGATAACTCTAACATAGATCTCGAAAGCCAACAATTGAAAATTGGTAGCACAACAGAGACCCTACAACACAAAAAGCAATAGGTTAAAATCTTAAAAGAGCTAAGAAGCAAATACCAGGAAAATAAGGTCACTGACCTGTCAATCACCAATAAAACGGAAGGCAAATTATGATATTAGACATAGCAAGATAGCAAAAGGCCTAAGAGGCCAAAGCATAATGGTGACGTACCAATCCATAGATTCCAGGCTGCCGTCTGGGAATCCCAACCCTCGTCGATGTCGATGTCTAGATAACACACCTGTCCAAATAATTGCACAAGGCTGAGTACAGGAGGTACTCTGTAGTGCCCTTGATTAAGAAAGCAATGGCACATATGAATAGTGCGGAAGACTTGGATCACATAAGTCTCGCATTTTCCAGTAAGATGTAATATCATAGTACAATGTCAAATTTATTACAACCGAGAACGAATGATCCAAAAACAATATTCCTTACAACTTTGCATAGCTGAAAGCGCAAGCTAAATAAATAAATAGTTCACAAATTATTTCAGAGTTCATACGCAATTCTAAAGATAATCATGGAGCTACATCATCTCCATGAAGCCACTGACAATCATGTTGGTTGTAGCTCGAAGACGACCCCCTACTCCTCATTCGAACAATCTGCAAGGTTTAGTTGCAGCCCAGCTATAAAGGGTCAGCACAATTGAATTGTGGTGGCAACTGACTTTTAAAAGCTAATATTCTACTAAGCTATATCTATATGCTTATTTGGCTGGTGGAGCTCAAGGCTATTGCGCACAGCAAGTTTTCTCCTACTTTTGGTAAACAACTTTTTGAAACACAACCTTCTCTTTTTGAGACAATCTCGAGACAAATCTATGTCTCCTACCCATGTTCACCCATCAAAGTTTTATTAAGAAATTGGGATAAAGAGATTTTCAGAAGACAACTTTGTGTAGTTACTCAAATTGTCCGATGTCGGGGACACGGCTAAGATCTTAGATTTTAACTCTCGAGTGTGTGTGTACTTTCACCATTAGACTCAATCAACCCAAACTATCCTCTACACTCATTTATTGAGAAGGAAAAGGAGAAGATCAAGACGAGACTTTTCAGAAGTTGCTTTCCCATGATCATACTAAGAGATTACCACCATCCTATCAACCCTACCACCATCAATCTCTTGACCCATGTCCACATGAACTTACTCCATCAAGACAGAGCCCATATTGACCAATGGTTGCACGATAAGCAACTAAACCCAGTGTAAACTTAAATCTCATAGCCCTGGGAGGCCATCCACAAGTGAGCATACTCAGGTTAACACCGCATATCATGGCAACAAGTAAGTGAAAACAATCTTGGGCGAAGACAACCATGAAACTTGGCCCTGAGTAGCCACTCAACTTGAAACCTCCTCGATTGAACCAATCCACCCAGGCATTAAATATATTTAGTGGAAAATTTCTCTTATCACATCAACCATAAAACAATCATTTTTGCAGCATGTACTTCCACTAAATTAAATTAGGGGTCTAACTGGAATTTGTCAGGGTTAACCTAACTGGTTTGCATAGCATACTACAAATCTCCCAAAACCCTATCATGCATACTACTTTGCAAATACTGCTTAAAAAAAATACTAGAAATGCAAGAGAATAAAAATAGTAGGTATTTCATGAAGTCACTTGCCTTGGTAGCAGGAGGAGCAAGCACAACAAGAATAACAATCACACGCAAGTCCTTCCTCTTCTTCACAATCTAGCACAAGCAATACATAAAAATAAATACCCACACAATATCACACAACACCAAACATAAATATGTATGCATGCATGATATGCCATGAGTATAACTAGACACACTTATCAATAATTTATATCTTCTATTATTAAATGCATGAGATGCAATTTCTAGGAATTTCTTATTTTACTTATGAATTATATAATTGAAAACAATATAGCATAACTTGAATTCTACAACTACAACTTTTATTGTTTTATGAAAGTTTTAAAATAAGACACATATTAATATTTCTGGACAGAGGGCAATAACCTAACACTTAAACAATTAAGTTTATTTGAAAACATTTTTATTATTTAAGTTATGGATTTAATAGCCGAATTGCTCCTCGGAATATTTTCATGAATTATAATTTATCAAAAGGAAAAATAAAAGATGTAGAAATAATGCACGGGCCAAACCGAGCGGCGCGCGGCTCGCCAGAGCGCTCGCCGGCGATGACGCCCGCGGCGGCGGCGCGTCGGCTACGACGTTTGCCGGCGTTCTACGAAGCCCCGGGAGGAGCGGCTCTTACCAAAATGTAGCGGAGGAGGAGGCGAGGTCAATGGCGCGGTGGTGGCGTCGGAAACCGTCCCCTTTTCCTCGTCGGAGTCGTGGAAGGCGGCGGTGGTCTCGGGTCACGGACGGATACGGCGTTCGGCTGCGACAGAAAACACGTGAGGGGGCTCAACGGATGCGCAAGAGGATGGGGAAGCGAGCGGAAGGCTCGGAGGCGCTCCAGGAGCTCGGTGCTTACTGGGATGCTTGCGAAAGGCCTGGCGGAAATGGCGGCGGCGGCGGCCCGATTCCGAGCAGCCCGGCGGCGGGGTGGTAGGGTTTGGGTGGGGGGGGGGGGGTGGGGTTTCCGAGGCGGCTTCGAGGGGACTAAATAGGAGGGGACAGGGGAGCTAATCGCGGCGAGAAACGGCTCTAAAACGACTCGGTCGCGGACTCCAGTTCGGCACGATCTCCGGATGGAGGTTGAAGACGGCTGACAGGTGGGGCCCACCTGTCAGCGAGGGAGAAGAGAGGGGCGCGCGCTGGAGCGGGCTGATGGGCTGCTAGCTCACGCACGCGCGGCAGATAGCGCCTGGGCCGGCCCGAACTCCATTTCTTTTAAATAAAATTTAAAAACTGTTTTCAATAATATACTTTGGCCGGCAGAAAACCTATTCAAAACATTTCAGAAAAATTCTTAAAAATATATTTTGGAGAGGTTATTAAAAATAGAACTTTTTAATAATATACTTGCCCATTAAATAATTTGGGAAAAATTATATTTATTAAGGAAGTTTAAATTAACACTTTATGGTATTATAAATTATTTAAACTTATAATTGAAATTTTATTTAGTACTAATGTGATTTAATGTTATGCCTAATGATGAATGATGCATGAATGAAAAGTTTTAAATTTTGGCAAAATTTGGGATGTTACAAACCTAACCTCCTTAAGATGAATCTCGCCCTCGAGATTCGGATTGGCCTGCAAAAAGATGTGGGTGTTCTTCTCGGAGCTCATCCTCCCGTTCCCAAGTTGCTTCTTCTTCGGTATGGTGGTTCCACTGGACCTTACAAAATTTGATAGTCTTGGTTCGTGTAACCCTTTCTGCTGTCTCCAAGATTTTGATTGGCTTCTCTTCATACGTCAGGTCACTTTCCAACTAGACCTCTTCTAGTGGCACTGTATCTCGTAGCGGGGTTTCTGTCATCTCTGGGTGACACTTCTTCAACTGGATCACATGGAACACATTGTGAACTGCTGACAAAACTTCCGGCAATTCTAGCTCATACGCCACTTCTCCCTTGAGAGAAAAAATCTTAAAGGGCCCAATAAATCGGGGTGCAAGTTTGCCTTTGATCCCGAACCTCTTCACACCACGCATCGGTGACCCTCGCAAATATGTCATGTCACCTATCTCATATGTGATCTCTCTCCTTTTTGAATCTGCATAACTTTTCTGTCTGGACTGTGCGATCTTCAATCTGTCCTTGATCATTCGAACCTTCTCTTCGGCTTCCTTGATTATATCAGGTCCGAATAAACTACGTTCTCCAACACCGCTCGAAAGTAGTGATGTGGTGCATTTCCTACCATAGAGTGCCTCAAACGGCGACATCTCTATGATGGCCTGGTAGCTGTTGTTATAGGAAAATTTCGCGTACGACAATTATCATCCCAACTAGACTTGTAGTCCAATGCACATGCCCTCATCATATCTTCTAAAATCTGGTTTACTCTTTCCGTCTGTCCATCCGTTTGGGGATGAAATGTTGTACTGAACTCTAATCTCGTACCAAACGACTCATGTAGCTGTTTCCAGAAATGCGAGGTAAACTGGGTACCTCTGTCAGACACAATCCTCTGGGGAATACCATGCAAACACACTATCCTCCTCATGTATATCTCTGCCAACTTATAACTTGAGTAGGTAGTCTTTACTGGCACAAAATGGGCCACTTTTGTCAATCGATCCACTATTACCCAAATCGAATCATAACCCGATCTGGTACGCGATAATCCTGTAATGAAATCCATTCCTATCTGTTCCCATTTCCAATCCGGTACAGGTAAAGGTTGCAACAAACCTGCTGGCTTCTGATGTTCAGCCTTCACTCGACTACATACATCGCACTTAGCTATATATTATGCGATGTCTCTCTTCAGGTTATTCCACCAAAATCTTTCCTTCACATCCATATACATCTTAGTGTTTCCCGGGTGTATGGAATAAGGCGAGTTATGCGCTTCTTGCAGAATCAATTTTCTAAGATCATCATCTTGCGGCACGCAGATGCGTTTCTCAAACCACATGGTGCCTTGTTCATCTTCCCGAAATCCCTTGGCCTTTCCCTAGCTCAGGTTGACCTTGATTTCATCCATTACTTTGTCTCCCTTCTGAGCTTCCCGAATCTTATCCATCAACAAAGGTTGTACGTCCAGTGTTGCTAGGAATCCTTCGGGTACTACCTATAATCTGAGGTCCTTAAATGCCATACTTAAATCCTCGGGCAAATCTCCCGCTGTCAGTCCATTCACATGGACCTTACGACTCAATGCGTCTGCCACCACATTAGCTTTTCCTGGATGGTATTGTAAACTCATATCATAGTCCTTAATAAGTTCCAGCCATCTTCTTTGCCTCATATTCATTTCCTTCTGGGTGAAAATATATTTCAGACTCTTATGATCTGTGAATACCTCACAACACTTTCCCAACAGATATGGTCTCCACATCTTTAGAGCATGCACTACTGATGCTAACTCCAGATCTTGGGTGGGATAGTTGACTTCATGTTTCTTAAGCTGTCTAGAGGCATATGAGACCACTTTCCCTCCTTGCATCAAGACGCTTCCTAGTCCATGGTGCGAGGCATCACAATATACTTGGAATTCCTTCTCTATATCTGGCAAACATAAAACAGGTGCTGACACCAGCCGTTTCTTTAGTTCCTGGAAACTTATTTCACATTCTTCAGTCACTTAAATTTGACTTCCTTCTTCAGTAGTGAGGTTAGTGGTTTGCCAAGTTTGAAGAAGTTCTCAATAAATCTTCTATAATAACCTGCGAGTCCAAGGAAACTACGAATGTCTGCCACATTCTTGGGTACCTCCCACTTTGTCACTGCTGACACCTTTCTGGGTCTACTGCTATTCCATTCTTCGACACAACGTGTCCTAGAAAACCCACTTTTTCTAGCCAGAATTCACACTTACTGAATTTGGCATACAGTTTATGCTCTCTAAGTCTCTGTAATATCAGGTGTACGTGTGCTTCATGTTCCTCCTGACTTTTGGAGTAAATCAGGATGTCATCAATGAACACCACAACAAACTTATCCAGAAAGTCCATAAACACTTTGTTCATCATGTTCATGAAGTACGCTGGTGCAGTAGTTAAACCAAACGGCATTACTGAATACTCATACAATCCATATCGGGTAGTGAAGGCGGTCTTTGGGATATCTAATTATCTTACTTTCATTTGAAAATATCCTGATCGCAAATCAATCTTAGAGAATACAGAAGCACCCTCTAGTTGGTCAAAAAGCTCATTAATTTTTGGTAGCGGGTACTTGTTCTTGATTGTCATCTCATTGATTGCTCGATAATCCGTGACTAGCCTTTGAGTACTATCCTTTTTCTCTACAAATAGAATGGGTGCTCCCCAACGTGAAGAACTTGGGCGGATGAATCCTTTCTGCATTTGCTCCTCTAGTTGCTTCTTGAGTTCTTTCAATTCAGCTACGGCCATTGGGTATGGTCTCTTAGCTATGGGTCCCGTTCCGGGAATCAAATCTACGAGGAATTCAACATCTCTATCGGGTGGCATTCCCGGTAGTTCTTCGGGAAAAACATCAGAGTATTCCCTTACCACGCGAATGTCTCCCAGGCTAACCCCCTTAAGAGAATTTAGCTTAACTTTCTTAAGTTCAAATTTGGATTTGTATCTAATCTTCTTCTTCTCAGGGGTGGTGGGTGTAATGGATCTATTCGCACAATCCAGTACTCCTTCAAACTTGGCCAACCAATCCATATCGAGTATAACATCCAGACCCTGGGTCTCTAGTATTATCAGGTTTACCGGAAACGAGTGGTTGCCAATTTCTAACCTCAAGTTTTGCCAATCGGTTTGTGCAAGCATTTCCCCCCATGGGGAACTCACCCTAACCGGATTTAGCAGACATGTAGTAGACAGTTTGTGTTTATTAACAAATGCCCTTGAGATGAATGAGTGAGATGCTCCTGTATCGAACAAAACTAATGCTGGAAAGGTATGTAGTAGGAACGTACCGATCACTGCATCTGGTTCATTCTGCACTTCTTCCACATCAAGATGATTCACCTATGCCTTATGGAACGGATTAGGCTTTGAAGCCTCCGGTGCCTTCTTCTTCTCTGGACAGTCTGTGGAGTAATGTCCCTTGTTCCCACACTTGTAGCAAGTCACTTGACTAATATCCCGTTTCGGTTCATTGTTGTGGCGGTATTGCTCTTTTCCACTATTGTTCCCATTGAACGGGTGATTGTGTCCATTACCACCCTGCCCATTTCCTTTGTATCCGGAATTTCCTACTTTATGGATATGACCGGTATGGTTGTGGCCATTTCCAATCTTGTGACTGTTGTAGCTTCCGCTGTTCTCTGGAACGAAAGGTTTCTTCTGCATCAGATTAGTGTTGTACTTATTGGCGCTGAACTTCCTTTTCCTATTCTCATCCTTCTTGATGCTGCTGTCGAGAGTGATGGCCTGATCAAGAAGATCCTGGTAATTGGGAGCATATGCCACGGACAAAGGTATCTTCATCTCACCATTGAGTCCATTCAGAAACTTATACTTCCTCTTTGCATCGGTGTCTACATCCTCTGGGGCATAGCGTGAGAGGGAATTGAAGTCCTCCATGTATTCCCCCAGTGCACGATTTCCCTGTCTCAGAGTACGAAACTCATCCCTTTTCAGATTCATGATCCCAGTTGAGATGTGAGCATTACGGAAACCTTCTTTAAAGGCTTACCAAGTGAGTCCATCAAGTGGGTGAGTGATCTGATATGTTTCCCACCACTGTGCCGCTGGTCCCTCCAGTAGGTGAGAAGTGAACCTTATTTTCTCCATTTCAGTACACTCGCAAGTAACTAGATCCTTGTTCACAGAGCGTAGCCAATCATCGGCTACGATAGGTTCTGTAGCTGTGGAGAATTTGTTGGGTCTGAGCCTCAAGAATCTAGCAAGGCGATCAACTTTGGGTGGGGGTGGTGGTGGCGGCGGTGGTGGGGGTGGTGGCGGATTGTTCTGGTTTGCCATGAACTGAGCCATCATGGTCATCAACTGTGTCTGAACTGCCATCATTTGTTGCATCATTTCGTTGGTATTGTTGTTGTCAGGATCACGACGCGGAGGCATCTGTATGGTTTGAGCATAGGTAAGTATAGATAGAAAGAGACTACAGAGGAAAATCTACCCATGCACAACATTACACATAACAGAAGCACAACAAACAACAACCAATAGACACACTCGAAATATTTATAAATTCGAAAATTAGAGATTTTGAATACCAAGAGAGGACATGGTTTCAACGTACTGCCTCACCACAATTTGGTAGGTCAATACAACTTCGATAAGATAGGGAGAAATACTCGCAAGGTAAGGATAACTGTTGGTCTCTCTAATCAAAATTTGAAACTCCTTATGTAATTGCGGGTGTTCCCACACTTGTGCTTCTTGCCACCCGTGGCTTCCTTGGGAGTGTCCTCATCGGGATAGATTATCAATAGGGACCCTGGGACGTCAGGGGGGAGGTTCTTCTTTGCCTGGAGTTCCATTTGGCTTAGTTGCTCACACAAATGAGCACACTGCGCCTGCAAGGCCAAAATGTGGGCATCCTTCTGCGCAATCGTATCGTCTTGCAGTTCAATCTTGGTTTCAATCTTCTTGTTCTCCTTAGTCAGCAGCTGATTTTCTTCATGAAGGATATCCTTCTCTTCCTCTAAGCTTCCTTTAACGTAACGGTGAACGCGCCTTAAATCAGCCCTGTAGAAAATCTCCTGTCCTAGAAGTATATCCAGGTTATGGCAATGCGCTCCGAGATCTCCGTGATGCTTCTCATTCAGACCCCTAGCTGGGGGTTGAACGGGTTGTCCAATGCTATCCCTCCTGGCAAAGTGACGAAAGACGGAGTTGGGCTTGATCCCGTCATAGAACTGCTCAATGATGCGAGACAAGGTTTCCAGCATCGCCATCTCCACTCCATTCTTCCAGTTGGGGTATCTAGACCGGAAACGGATCGGCTGCGATCCAGGGGGGTCAAGACGAGGGAGAACTTCTGCCTCGATCTTCCAGCGACCTTCAGGATAATCTCCAGACATAATTTCATTGCCCATGAAGACTGGCGGCATCAACCTCAAGGTCTTGGAAATATTAAGGAGTTGGTCACTAAAGTAGTACTGGTCTCCTTTCTGCGGGGATATCTCACGAGTGAAGTGCTTCATCTACAAATTTTTTGAAGAGGTAAGAATTAATGAGATGAAAGAAAAAGTTAAGAATGTACAAGGCAAGGAAAATATTATCAGAAAGGAAAAGTCTGAATAATTTTTCAATTTCAAAATTTATTGGTTTTAAAATATTTACTTTTGGGTTTGTATCCAATCCTAGGGGTTTCGAGCCTACAGGCAACATTCGTGCTCTGATACCATTTGTAGTGCCCTTGCTTAAGAAAGCAATGGCACATATGAATAGTGCGGAAGACTTGGATCACATAAGTCTCGCATTTTCTAATATGATGTAATATCACAGTACAATGCCAAATTTATTACAACCGAGAATGAATGATCCAAAAACAATATTCCTTACAACTGTGCATAGCTGAAAGCGCTAGCTAAATAAATAAATAGTTCACAAATTATTTCAGAGTTCATACGCAATTCTAAAGATAATCATGGAGCTACATCATCTCCATGAAGCCACTGGCAATCATGTTGGTTGTAGCAAGAAGACGACCCCCTTACTCCTTATTCGAACAATCTGGAAGGTTTAGTTGCAGCCCAGCTATAAAGGGTCAGCACAATTGAATTGTAGTGGCAAGTGACTTTTAAAAGCTAATATTCTACTAAGCTATATCTATATGCTTATTTGGATGGTGGAGCTCAAGGCTATTGCGCAAAGCAAGTTTTCTCCTACTTTTGGTAAACAACTTTTCAAACAATATCTTCTCTTTATGAGACAGTCTCGAGACAAATCCATGTCTCCTACCCATGTTCACCCATCAAAGTTGTATTAAGAAATTGGGATGAAGAGATTTTCAGAAGACAACCTTGTGTAGTTACTCAAATTGTCCGATGCCGGGGACACAGCTAAGATCTTAGGTTTTAACTCTCGCGAGTGTGTGCACTTTCACCATTAGACTCAATCAACCCAAACTATCCTCTACACTCATTTAGTGAGAAGGGAAAGGAGAAGATCAAGACGAGACTTTTCAAAAGTTGCTTTCTCATGATCATACTAAGATATTACCACCATCCTATCAACCCTACCACCATCAATCTCTTGACCCAGGTCCACATCAACTTACTCCATCAAGACAGAGCCCATATTGACCAATGGTTTCCCGATAAGCAACTAAACTCAGTGTAAACTTAAATCTCATAGCCCTGGGTGGCCATCCACAAGTGAGCATACTCAGGTTAACACCGCATATCATGGCCCCAAGTAAGTGAAAACTATCTTGGGCGAAGACAACCATGAAACTTGGCCCTGAGTAGCCACTCAACTTGAAACCTCCTCGATCGAACCAATCACCCAGGCATTAAATTAATTTAGTGGAAATTTTCTCTTATCACATCAACCCTAAAACAATCATTTTTGCAGCATGTACTTCCACTAAATTATATTAGGGGTCTAACTGAAATTTCTAAGGGTTAACCTATCTGGCTTGCATAGCATACTACAAATCTCCCAAAAACCTATCATGCATACTACTTTGCAAATACTTCTTAAAAATACTAGAAATGCAATAGAATAAAATAGTAGGTATTTCATGAAGTCACTTGCCTTGGTAGCAGGAGGAGCAAGATGTAGCGTACCTGCACCTAAAATAAGGCAGATACCTGTGTATAGTGCAAAACTCTGGATCGATTCATTTGCACACACAGTTTACGATGTAATATCACAACAAAGCGTCAATTTTATTACATCGATGATCCAGAATTACAAAATATTCATTACAAGTTGCATAGCATAAAGCTAGCTTTGAAATAGTACACAGCGGAAATACAATAGCAGTGAGTCTCTATCACTTTCATGCTGCCACAGGCGAAAACATGTTGGTTGTAGACTCGAAACCTATATACGAAACCTCACTCGTCATCTGAACAATCTGCAATAAGAAAAATATTGCAACAACGTGGGTCAGATTCCATTAAAAATGGAGTCTGGCAAGTGACACTATGGTGGACACTTAATGGAATAACTCTACAGCCTATATGCATATTTGGCTGGTGGAGTTCAAGGCTATTTTGCATAAAGCCAATTTTTCCTAACTCTTTGGAAAACACTTTCTTAAATCAAGACAAGTATGGCATGAAAACCATAAATCTCATCTTCCCTTGTTCACCCATCAAGTTTTATCTCTGAAGTTGGAATGGTGGAATCCTCCGTTGACGTCCGTGATCAGCTGCTCAAATTGTCCGTACCGGGGACACGGCTAAGTACTTAGTTTTACACTCTGCAGAGGTTGTGCACTTTCACCTTTAGACTCAATTTGTCCGAGAAATCCTATACACGCGGAGTGTATTATGGAAAGGAGAGAATTGAGACAAGAACTTTCAGAAGAAGAATGCAACCATACTAGCAAGACCCGTTCCACCTATCATCCCCCTACATCTGCTTGTCAAGCTGACAGGTTGCACCCTCACAACTTAATTATTCTAGACAGAGCCCATTGTCAAAAGGCTGCACGGGAAGCAATCGTCACTCGGAGTTCTTCAGATTCCTCTGTTCCCTGGGTGGCTATCCACAAGTGCACGTACTCCAGGAACCATAGACATGGACCTGAGCAGCCACTCAACTTCGCCGCCATACAACCAATCCACCCAGGAGTTTCATTAACTTAGTGGATGTGCACTCTCAGGTAAAAATCACCATGCTCACGGCCCTAAGTAGAATAGACATTCATCCTAGGCGACGACAACCATGAGCACATCCCTGAGTAGTCACTTAACATTTTGTAAAACTTTTCATCAATTGCATAGCATCAATACATCTACTAAGTATGATATAGGAACCTAGACACAGGAGTAAGGGAATTCTACACAGGTTTAGCATAGCAATACTCTCCTACTCATGCATATAAAAATACTAAGTAATGCATATAGAAAATAATAGGAAGTTTATGAGGTGTGCCACTTGCCTTTGAATGTTGTCGTTGTTCACAAACTCTTTTCAACAACGAACGTTTGCTCTCCGTTCAATCTAAACAATATAAGCAAACAACAATACAACAATCAACAAACAACAATCATCAATCATACATGCACATACATAGTGAACAAATAAGTTTCATAAGACTTCTAAGGAAAACATGTTATGTATGATATGCAAATTATTTCTAAGGACTAGAGATGCAAGTCATGCCCTGAAAATATTTTTAAGTCTTAAGTGAAAGACAAGATTAGGAAAGAGGGAAAAGATAGAAAGAAAGATGTAGTTGGTCTTCCAGGCTTCATCTCCAGACTTGTAATATTCTCCTTCGTGATGTCTTGATTGAAGTTTTGATAGACTTGATAAATCTTCAGACTTGATACTTCTTGTATCCTCGAGGCTGGTCTTGGATTTAACTTAGTCATCATGAGTTCTTAGAGAAGAAGAAAAGACAGAGAGAAAGACTTAGAGAATAAAAGGGGGTTGGCCTTCTTGAACTTCTTCTCACTTTTGTTCTAAGTGCTTGACAACTTTGGGATGCTTCCAGATTCTGTTTTCTTCTAAGTCCTTCATGAATTTCTTCTTGATTTTCTTCTAAGTGCTTCTTCTCCTTGAAGATACTTCTGAAGTCTTGTTTTTCGCCAAGTTCTTCATTGGCCTTCTAGCTCCATGATGAAAATTCCTAAGTGTCTAAGTGTAGCACTTTAGCTAAATGTTAAGTTGAGAATACTCCTAACTTAGAGAAAATGGGGGAGGAGTTTTCTTATGGAAAATATATCTACAAAATAAAATATGATATGCATGAAATGCAATTTTTAATCACAAGAAACATAATACTAATTTTTATGATATAAAATATGCATAAAGTTATAATTGCAATTCAATTAGTTTCTAATTTTTGCAAAATATAATAAAAGGAATAAATATAAGATTAAAGTTTTCAATGATTATATTTTTTACAACAAAATTTTATAAATAGTGTTTAATTCAACAGAGAGCGTTTAATTAAATTTATTGCAATTGGATTTAATTAAAAATAATGTTTCTATTAAAAGTTATGTCAAAAATAGTCAAACTATTCAAATTGAACACACAACTATGAAATCATTTAAAATAATATTCAAAATTAATTTATAACAGAGGCATCCATTTATGTATATTCCAAAGTTTCTAAAACAATTTTATTTGCAATTTTTGTATTTATAGATTTAAAGTTATTACAAATATACTCAAATCATCCATTTGAAATTTGAATATTTTACACTAAGTTAAATTTGAATTTTGGCAGATCTACAATATTCTACATGTCAAGGGCTTTCCAAATATATACAAATATTTGAATTTGGATAAACAGAGAAAAAGATATGATAAAACTAATGTGCGGGGTCTTTTCTGCAAAAGGACCAATTAAATTTATTCCGAGCTAAAATCAGAAAACAGATGGGCCACGTGGCGAGCTGTGGTTGGAAGGGCTCGGCTCGGCTTGAGCTTGGGCTCGGCTTGGCTTAGCCGGAGCCGCGGCTCGGCTCGGATTAATCGGGGCCGTCAGATCCAGATCCGATGGATCCAAATAGATCGTACCGGTTCACTAATCCAATCTAATATGGGCCGAAGAAAACAGATCGGACGGCTGGGGGTGGTTGACCGATACCTGCCGGGGAAGTTCGCCGGAGACGGAGAAGATGGCGGCGGCGCGGCCACGGGCGTGGACCGATTGGTCGCTCCGATGGTCCCCTTGCTCGGCGGAGACGACGGCGAGGTTCAGGAGGACGTGGGGGAGGCGAAGCACGTGGTGGTGTCCTTGAGTTCTTCCTGGAGCAGTGGGGAGAGGCGGCCGGAGCGGTGAAGACCTCCGGCGGTTCCGGCGAGCTCGGCCCGCTCGATTCCCTACACAAAACCATAGTCCGAAGGGATGAGGAGGTGCGCAAGGACTTGGGAAAGAGAGGGGGGAGGGTATCGGACTCGGGGGCGTGCTACCGTGGCCGGAGTTGGAGAAATCGGCGGCGGCGATGGAGGAACTCCGGCGAGAAAAATTGCAAGCCTTGGGGCGTTTGGGAGAGGGCTTTTGGGGGGGGGGGAGGAAGGAGGAGGACGAGGGCTATTAGTAGGAAGAAACGGTGCGAAGTTTGGTGGAGTAAAACTCCCGCAATCAAGAGAAATAAATTGGCAGTTTTCGGGCACGATTTCCGTCCAGAGCTTGAAGACGATGCTGACGTCATCGCTGACGTCAGCGATTTTTTTTCTTTTTCTTTTTCTGATTTTTCTTATTTCTTTCATAACTTTTGATTTAAGACTCCAAATCAAGTCAAATAAATTTCTAAAAATTTGTAAAAACAATATCTTTGTGTTAAACCAGTTGTAGGCATGTTTTGAATACTTTTCAAAAATCATAATTTTGAAATATTGATTAATTACAAATTTGACACTTAATGTCAAATTTGAAAACATGGCTTAAATAATTTTGTTTTTGGCTAAATAAAATTTATAAAAATACAACACTTATATAAGTTTAAAATTAAGTTATTTAAACTCATTTTCCAATATTAAATAATTTTTGGCTTTAGTACAATATTAAATAACATCACACATTTATTTGAAATGAAAAGGGAAATATAATGTATTCATTTTTAATTCAAATTATTTTGTGCACCATTATAGTTTATATTAAGATAAATTATTTGAAAACTTCATAAACAACTTTGGAAAAGATTTTAGATTTAATTCTTTTCTTATATAGTATAATATATTCCTGAAATCATTTTATGTTTTGAAAATAAATGAAAATCATTGAATCTAATGAAATGTTTATTTGGATAATCCATTAATTATGAATTATATGAAGTTATTAAAATTATAAACTATAGGCTTATAATTTCCAAATTATATTTTGAACTGAGGTAAATGAATCATAATCTTTTGGCAAATAGACAAAGTTTTCAATAGTTTAAAATAACACTTGTAATTATCATTTTAATTTATTTATAGCTAAGGCTAAGTGGTTGAAATCAATTACTTATAAGTAAACTATTTACTTAAAATAAAATGGTTTGTGCTTTATAAAACATTTGTCAAATTACATATTAAGGTTTTTGAAATACAATGGATAATAAAATGTTTAACTAGAAACAACTTTTGAAAGAAAAGTTAAACTGAGATATTTGAAATATTTAACTCTTTCTATAAGTTTGAAGTCTTTCGTAGTTAGTTTTCTTCTGCATTTTATGTTTTATTTTAATAAAAAACAAAAGTTTTAAATTTTATAGATTTTTGAACATTATAAAATGCTGGGATGTTATAGACTACCACCCTTAAAACGAATCTCGTCCCCGAGATTCGGAGAAGCTAGAAAGAAAAGCAAATGCTTGAATGATTCTGATAACTCGGGATGTTTTGAGAAATGAAATTTCATACATGGAAACTAGAAACTAGCAGGGGATGAATTTTCTGATTGTGGAGGCTCGAAAGAAAGATGGTTTGGGATCTCTGGGTTTCAGGCAGCTGGGTTAGAATTATCTGGGTGGCTAGCACCCTTAAAAGAAATTTTTGTGGTCAGTCTAGAAACTTTGTTTAATCCTGTTTATTTCTCTGATGTAGAGCGTACAAGTGTTCAAAATACAATGGCATGTGGTGGATACAGAAAGTTTTTAGTACTCACGTTTTCCACTTGGTCCTTGAAAAGATTTATCCCTCTTCCACTCAGGGCAGCCAATGGCATAGTGTCCCTTGTCTTTGCACTTGTAGCATCTTATGTGGCTAAGATCTTTCTTGGATTCAACCCTTTTTTTTTCTTTGTTCCTCCAAGATCTTCATGAGAGACTGTCGCATTCCTTCCTTGGTTTGCTGGTTAGCTTGTTGCACGAAGGGATAAAGTTGACACTGAACTGGGACGTGGTTTGTTCCTTCACACAGGAAGCAAGTAACCCGTCTTATGCGGCGTCTTTTAACTGGACGTCTGGGTTGACCATGGGGCCACTCATCAGAACAATCTTTGGACGTATGTCCTGCTTCTCCACAAGTTTTTCTAGCCTTTAGTTTGGTCATAAGGTTCTCTTCAAAATCACTAGGGTTTTGATCAATCTTAGGCAGTTGGTCATTGATCAACTTCCACAGCTGACTCTGGTTCTCTAATAGTAGTCGCATAGTTGTATGCAAATCATTGGTGTTGGTATTGGGGTGAGACATTTGTTTGGTTTAGAAAGCAATGAGTTGAATTATTTGTACTATGGAGGAATCCTAGTTCAATAAAACAAAACAAGGCAACCAATCTATAACATAATCAATCAACGTCTAACAAACATCAAGCAACAAGGTTCAAACACAAGCAAACACATACGTGAAAATTTTCAAAACTTCTTTTGAAAAACCGAACTAATCGTTTATCGAACGAAGCACACCAATGTCATGGAAAGACAAAATTGATAGTACTGCCATACCACAATTTGATAGGTCAATACATCATAGGATCTCGTTATTCTAATGGGTAGGTGGTCTAATCTATCCTTTTCTTGAGTGCTTCAAGTTCTTGTTCAACTTTCTTGGATATCTTCGAAGTGTTGGTCGAATCCTGGTTCTTCAGTGGTCTTCCATGTATGTAGAACTTCATGTTGCATCGTAGCTTTTCCATATGAAGCAGCAGAATCAGACTTAGACTATAAGAACATGGTCATCTAGAAAAAAAGATAAGATGTTTTCAGAAGGTTGATAGTAGATGAGAGTATGAGGAAGACAAAATAAAAAGTTTTGTTTTCAGAAAACTGAATAAAATAGATTTTGAATCCTATGGTCAAATCCTATTTCTATCCAAACCTAGGGTTTCGAACCTACAGGCAACACAGTGCTCTGATACCATCTGTAGCGTACCTGCACCTAAATTAAGGCAGATACCTGTGTATAGTGCAAATCCCTGGAATGATTCATTTGCACACACACTTTACGATGTAATATCACAACAACGCGTCAATTTTATTACATCGATGATCCAGAATTACAAAATATTCATTACAAGTTGCATAGCATAAAGCTAGCTTTGAAATAGTACACATCGGAAATACAATAGCAGTCAGTCTCTATCACTTTCATGCTGCCACAGGCGAAAACATGTTGGTTGTAGACTCGAAACCTATATACGAAACCTCACTCGTCATCTGAACAATCTGCAATAAGAAAAATATTGCAACAACGTGGGTCAGATTCCATTAAAAATGGAGTCTGGCAAGTGACACTATGGTGGACACTTAATGGAATAACTCTACAGCCTATATGCATATTTGGCTGGTGGAGTTCAAGGCTATTTTGCATAAAGCCAATTTTTCCTAACTCTTTGGAAAACACTTTCTTAAATCAAGACAAGTATGGCATGAAAACCATAAATCTCATCTTCCCTTGTTCACCCATCAAGTTTTATCTCTGAAGTTGGAATGGTGGAATCCTCCGTTGACGTCCGTGATCAGCTGCTCAAATTGTCCGTACAGGGGACACGGCTAATTACTTAGTTTTACACTCTGCGAAGGTTGTGCACTTTCACCTTTAGACTCAATTTGTCCGAGAAATCCTATACACGCGGAGTGTATTATGGAAAGGAGAGAATTGAGACAAGAACTTTCAGAAGAAGAATGCAACCATACTAGCAAGACCCGTTCCACCTATCATCCCCCTACATCTGCTTGTCAAGCTGACAGGTTGCACCCTCACAACTTAATTATTCTAGACAGAGCCCATTGTCAAAAGGCTGCACGGAAAGCAATCGTCACTCGGAGTTCTTCAGATTCCTCTGTTCCCTGGGTGGCTATCCACAAGTCCACGTACTTTAGGAACCATAGACATGGACCTGAGCAGCCACTCAACTTCGCCGCCATACAACCAATCCACCTAGGAGTTTCATTAACTTAGTGGATGTGCACTCTCAGGTAAAAATCACCATGCTCACGGCCCTAAGTAGAATAGACATTCATCCTAGGCGACGACAACCATGAGCACATCCCTGAGTAGTCACTTAACATTTTGTAAAACTTTTCATCAATTGCATAGCATCAATACATCTACTAAGTATGATATAGGAACCTAGACACAGGAGTAAGGGAATTCTACACAGGTTTAGCATAGCAATACTCTCCTACTCATGCATATAAAAATACTAAGTAATGCATATAGAAAATAATAGGAAGTTTATGAGGTGTGCCACTTGCCTTTGAATGTTGTCGTTGTTCACAAACTCTTTTCAACAACGAACGTTTGCTCTCTGTTCAATCTAAACAATATAAGCAAACAACAATACAACAATCAACAAACAACAATCATCAATCATACATGCACATACATAGTGAACAAATAAGTTTCATAAAACTTCTAAGGAAAACATGTTATGTATGATATGCAAATTATTTCTAAGGACTAGAGATGCAAGTCATGCCCTGAAAATATTTTTTAAGTCTTAAGTGAAAGACAAGATTAGGAAAGAGGGAAAAGATAGAAAGAAAGATGTAGTTGGTCTTCCAGGCTTCATCTCCAGACTTGTAATATTCTCCTTCGTGATGTCTTGATTGAAATTTTGATAGACTTGATAAATCTTCAGACTTGATACTTCTTGTATCCTCGAGGCTGGTCTTGGATTTAACTTAGTCATCATGAGTTCTCAGAGAAGAAGAAAAGACAGAGAGAAAGACTTAGAGAATAAAAGGGGGTTGGCCTTCTTGAACTTCTTCTCACTATTGTTCTAAGTGCTTGACAACTTTGGGATGCTTCCAGATTCTGTTTTCTTCTAAGTCCTTCATGAATTTCTTCTTGATTTTCTTCTAAGTGCTTCTTCTCCTTGAAGATACTTCTGAAGTCTTGTTTTTGGCTAAGTTCTTCATTGGCCTTCTAGCTCCATGATGAAAATTCCTAAGTGTCTAAGTGTAGCACTTTAGCTAAATGTTAAGTTGAGAATACTCCTAACTTAGAGAAAATTGGGGAGGAGTTTTCTTATGGAAAATATATCTACAAAATAAAATATGATATGCATGAAATGCAATTTTTAATCACAAGAAACATAATACTAATTTTTATGATATAAAATATGCATAAAGTTATAATTGCAATTCAATTAGTTTCTAATTTTTGCAAAATATAATAAAAGGAATAAATATAAGATTAAAGTTTTCAATGATTATATTTTTTTTACAACAAAATTTTATAAATAGTGTTTACTTCAACAGAGAGCATTTAATTAAATTTATTGCAATTGGATTTAATTAAAAATAATGTTTATATTAAAAGTTATGTCAAAAATAGTCAAACTATTCAAATTGAACACACAACTATGAAATCATTTAAAATAATATTCAAAATTAATTTATAACAGAGGCATCCATTTATGTATATTTCAAAGTTTCTAAAACAATTTTATTTGCAATTTTTGTATTTATAGATTTAAAGTTATTACAAATATACTCAAATCATCCATTTGAAATTTGAATATTTTACACTAAGTCAAATTTGAATTTTGGCAGATCTACAATATTCTACATGTCAAGGGCTTTCCAAATATATAAAAATATATGAATTTTGATAAATAGAGAAAAGGATATGATAAAACTAATGTGCAGGGTCTTTTCTGCAAAAGGACCAATTAAATTTATTCCGAGCTAAAATCAGAAAACAGATGGGCCATGTGGCGAGCTGTGGTTGGAAGGGCTCGGCTCGGCTTGAGCTTGGGCTCGGCTTGGCTTATATGGGCCGAAGAAAACAGATCGGACGGCTGGGGGTGGTTGACCGATACCTGCCGGGGAAGTTCGCCGGAGACGGAGAAGATGGGGGCGGCGCGGCCACGGGCGTGGACCGAATGGTCGCTCCGATGGTCCCCTTGCTCGGCGGAGACGACGGCGAGGTTCAGGAGGACGTGGGGGAGGCGAAGCACGTGGTGGTGTCCTTGAGTTCTTCCTGGAACAGTGGGGAGAGGCGGCCGGAGCGGTGAAGACCTCCGGCGGTTCCGGCGAGCTCGGCCCGCTCGATTCCCTACACAAAACCATAGTCCGAAGGGATATGAGGAGGTGCGCAAGGACTTGGGAAAGAGAGGGGGGAGGGGCTCGGACTCGGGGGCGTGCTACCGTGGCCGGAGTTGGAGAAATCGGCGGCGGCGATGGAGGAACTCCGGCGAGAAAAATTGCAAGCCTTGGGGCGTTTGGGAGAGGGCTTTTGGGGGGGAAGGAAGGAGGAGGTCGAGGGCTATTAGTAGGAAGAAACGGTGCGAAGTTTGGTGGAGTAAAAATCCCGCAATCAAGAGAAATAAATTGGCAGTTTTCGGGCACGATTTCTGTCCAGAGCTTGAAGACGATGCTGACGTCATCGCTGACGTCAGCGTTTTTTTTTTCTTTTTCTTTTTCTGATTTTTCTTATTTCTTTCATAACTTTTGATTTAAGACTCCAAATCAAGTCAAATAAATTTCTAAAAATTTGTAAAAACAATATCTTTGTGTTAAACCAGTTGTAGGCATGTTTTGAATACTTTTCAAAAATCATAATTTTGAAATATTGATTAATTACAAATTTGACACTTAATGTCAAATTTGAAAACATGGCTTAAATAATTTTGTTTTTGGCTAAATAAAATTTATAAAAATACAACACTTATATAAGTTTGAAATTAAGTTATTTAAACTCATTTTCCAATATTAAATAATTTTTGGCTTTAGTACAATATTAAATAACATCACACATTTATTTGAAATGAAAAGGGAAATATAATGTATTCATTTTTAATTCAAATTATTTTGTGCACCATTATAGTTTATATTAAGATAAATTATTTGAAAACTTCATAAACAACTTTGGAAAAGATTTTAGATTTAATTCTTTTCTTATATAGTATAATATATTCCTGAAATCATTTTATGTTTAGAAAATAAATGAAAATCATTGAATCTAATGAAATGTTTATTTGGATAATCCATTAATTATGAATTATATGAAGTTATTAAAATTATAAACTATAGGCTTATAATTTCCAAATTATATTTTGAACTGAGGTAAATGAATCATAATCTTTTGGCAAATAGACAAAGTTTTCAATAGTTTAAAATAACACTTGTAATTATTATTTTAATTTATTTATAGCTAAGGCTAAGTGGTTGAAATCAATTACTTATAAGTAAACTATTTACTTAAAATAAAATGGTTTGTGCTTTATAAAACATTTGTCAAATTACATATTAAGGTTTTTGAAATACAATGGATAATAAAATGTTTAACTAGAAACAACTTTTGAAAGAAAAGTTAAACTGAGAAATTTGAAATATTTAACTCTTTCTATAAGTTTGAAGTCTTTCGTAGTTAGTTTTCTTATGCATTTTATGTTTTATTTTAATCAAAAACAAAAGTTTTAAATTTTAGTGATTTTTGAACATTATAAAATGCTGGGATGTTACACAAGCACAACAAGAATAACAATCACACGCAAGTCCTTCCTCTCCTTCACAATCTAGCACAGGCAATACATAAAAATAAATACCCACACAATATCACACAACACCAAACATAAATATGTATGCATGCATGATATGCCATGATTATAACTAGACACACTTATCAATGATTTATATCTTCTGTTATTAAATGCATGAGATGCAATTTCTAGGAATTTCTTATTTTACTTATCAATTAAATAATTGAAAACGAAATAGCATAACTTGAATTCTTCAACTACAAATTTTATTGTTTTATGAAAGTTTTCACATAAGACACATATTAATATTTCTGGACAGAGGGCAATAACCTAACACTAAAACAATTAAGTTTATTTGAAAACATTTTTATTACTTAAGTTATGGATTTAATAGCCGAATTGCTCCTCGGAATATTTTCATGACTTATAATTTATCAAAAGGAAAAACAATTGATGTAGAAATAATCTACACTGGCAGGGCTATCCGTGGGTATAAAATTTATCAAATTTGAACTTATAGATCCAAAGTTATGAATTTTCTAAGTTTTGCATGTTTTCTGTTTTATTTATTAAATTCCTGCAAAAAAGAAATAAAAGGGGGCTGCGTGGCGCGATCCTATTGGACGATACCGATTCGCGCGGATCGCGGGCGCGAGCCGTCCGATCTAAATAGAATCGGAAGCGTGAAATCGTTCCAATCTAGATCCGTTGGATCTAGATCCAACAACCTACAATGCACGGGCCAAACCGGGCGGCGCGCGGGTCGCCGGAGCGCTCGCCGGCGATGGCGCCCGCGGCGGCGCGTCGGCTACGACGTTTGCCGGCGTTCTACGAAGCCCCGGGAGGAGCGGCTCTTACCAAAATTTAGCGGAGGAGGAGGCGAGGTCGATGACGCGGTGGTGGCGTCGGGAACCGTCACCTTTTCCTCGTCGGAGTCGTGGATGGCGGCGGTGGTCTCGGGTCGCAGGCGGATACGGCGTTCGGCTGCGACATAAAACAGGCGAGGGGGCTCAACGGATGTGCAAGAGGATGGGGAAGCGTGGGGAAGGCTCGGAGGCGCTCGAGGAGCTCGGTGCTTACCGGGATGCTTGCGAAAGGCCCGGCGGAAATGGCGGCGGCGGCCCGATTCCGAGCAGCCCGATGGCGGGGTGGTAGGGTTTGGGGGGGTTTTCGGAGGCGGCTTAGAGGGGACTAAATAGGAGGGACAGGGGAGCTAATCGCGGCGAGAAACGGCTCGAAAACGACTCGGTCGCGGACTCCATCTCCGGCGCGATCTCCGGATGGAGGTTGAAGACGGCTGACAGGTGGGGCACACCTGACAGCGAGGGAGAAGAGAGGGGCGCGCGCTGGAGCGGGCTGATGGGCTGCTAGCTCACGCGCGCGCGGAAGATAGCGCCTGGGCCGGCCCGAACTTCATTTCTTTTAAATAAAATTTAAAAACTGTTTTCAACTGATTTCTAAAATGATTTTCAAACCTATTCAAAACTTTTCAGAAAAATTCATAAAAATATATTTTGGAGAGGTTATTAAAATTATAACTTTTTAATAATATACTTGCCCATTAAATAATTTGGGAAAGTTATATTTATTAAGGAAGTTTAAGTTAACACTTTATGGGATTATAAATTATTTAAACTTATAATTGAAATTTTATTTAGTACTTATGTGATTTAATGTTATGCCTAATGATGAATGATGCATGAATGCAAAGTTTTAAATTTTTGCAAAATTTGGGATGTTACATACTCAACAAGACTTATTAAACCTAATATATATCTGCTCGTTCAAAGAGTATTCATGAATGTCCTTTGCATAAAGCCATCTTTATTTTCAAATCGAGGGAGGAGAGAATCTCGCATCAATAGACTTTTAAAAAGGGATAAGAGAGTGAAACACTAGATTAATCCACATCTTCAGTCTCCACCGGATCATCATGAGTTGTACCACCCACCAGTATCACCGCCTCACTCAACCCGAGGAAGCGATCCTCCCTTAGTTGGCAAGTTTTATAATTAGATTCATGTTATCTATAATCATCAGACATAAGGTACCAAGTTGTCCATAACCGTGGACATGGCTTTCCGAAAAGATTTAACCTGCAGGGGGTGTAAATACCCACACGCGTCAACCAACCGATACGCCTGACATTAGCACTCTACCTGGAAGTGCCGACAGGAGGGTTGGCCACGACCTTTCCCAAGCTTCGCCTATTTCCATGAGCCACAGCAGTAGGTCTGACCACCAACGCGTAGTGGTCCCCAGTGCGGGTTGCCAAGTCCAAGATCTGAGACTGCAACCGACTTGAACCTTTCCCTAAATTTTCTCCTCAAATCATTTTACCGCCCATGCAAATGGAAAACTCGAACTAGTGGCTTCACGTAGTAGGCTAGACAAGTTTGGGTCAAGGGGGAAATGAATACCCCGTGTGGATGCACGAATAGTCTTGGTTCCGAAGACGAGAACTCAGTTCCTAGGTCGACAAGAATGGAACAACCCACCACAATCCCTATGTGGCCTCCCATCCAAGTCTTTAGCATATTCAACACATCTCTCACCGTTCCACGTCATCCTTCACAGCTCTGATTCATCAACCGGATGGAACAGAGGCAATATCTAAGCAGGGCTAAGCATAACAGACTCTCGCGATGCAACACCTATGACACTTTAAACCACATTTGAATCGCATGCATAATACCAGAATCAAATACTTTGAAATCGTATTTGTGCAGATAAGAGGTTATGCTTGCGTTGCTCTTCGATACCAAGATATATAGCAATTGGAGATCTTCGGCTTCACTTGATCGAGATAACCAAAATAACTCTTCATAAATATCCTCTTGATTTGACCATCGAAGATCCAGCACTCACCTAGGGTGTTGTCGAACTCCACTTCGGATTCGCATTCTACCACGAAAAACGAAACACCGAAAAAGAAACGGGAAACAACATTCAACCATGGTATCAATGCAATGCGCACAATGTATGACATGACAAGTTAAAAGATTTAAATGTAAATTCTACACATGGAAGAACATTTTAAATGGAGTGTGAATGCCCGAGAGGTGTCATTCAACAAATTCCATATTTAAAAGAGATGGTGTAATTTGTTCTTCTGTCATGAACATGGTTGAAAGTTGTTTAATTATGCATGATTTGTACATAATTAGATAGATCTTATTTTTCTGCAAATTTTGATATATTAATTATATTTTTCTGATTTAAAATGAATTACTTATGGATTTCCAAAGATTAAACAAATTTTAATTCAATTTATTAGATTTATGGAATTAGATAAATAATATTGGACCCACATATCAGATTTAACAATTACAGAAAACATTTTGGAAATTATTAAATTCCTGACATCAGGGACCCACCTGTCATAAATTTATTAATTACAGAAAACAATAAATGATTTTCAGAAATTAAAAAGAAATGATGACGTCAGCTGACGTCATCAATGGCCAAATCCCCACTGCCGAGCACATATTCGTTTGAACCAGAAGGAATTGGAGCTATTGCTTTGCAGCAATCGACAGAGGAGGCCGAGGCGGACCATATGGTGGCGGCGCCGCTCGAAATTGGTCACCGGAGTTGCTCCGGTGAGGTGCCCGCGCGACGGCCGGTGATGGAGAACGGCGGCCCGAGCAACCCGAGGGAGAGGAAGAACAGGGAGAGGTCCACGAGGACCGCAAGCTCACCAAGAGCGCGACGGAGAGGTCGGGAGGCGAGGGGAGGCCGGAGTTCGCCGGAAACGAGCTCGCCGGCGTCGGACACGAGCGGAAGGAATCGATGATTTCCCACCGATTCTCTACTTCCCAGCCCAGACAGCTCTAGGAGGACGGAGAGAATACCAAGGCGGTTTTTTGGAGCGTCTCGCCGGAGCAAGGCGTTGCCCGGAGCGGCCGGAATCGGTGGAAACAGCCATAGACCCGAGAGCTAGGGTTTCGGCATTTGGGGAGAAAGAGGAGAAGAGAGATTGACCTAGGGTTTCTCCAGGCGGCGGCGGAGGGATAAGTAGGAGACACGCCGTCGGCGGCAAGGATCTTGGCGCATGGAGCGGCGTTGGACGGCCGAATGCGCGACAGCACGCGCTGGCGAGGTCAGAAGGTTGAAGACGACTGGGGTTTTTCCAGAAAACCCCCTAGAGTTCTGAAGAACCACATAATCTTATAAAATAGGCCCCTCGTTTGGAAAATAAAGATTTTGAGGGTCTTTTTGTGAACAGAAATTTAATATAAAAATACCTTTAGATTCAAAATTTCTCAAGGAGGCCATTGGCAACTTTGGATTTTGAAAATTTGAAATTCTCTTAACACATTTAAAATAACAAGTGGTTTAGCCCACTTTAGGGTTTTCTATTTTATTTTACACCTCAAATTTTATGCAACTTTTAAATTAGATGTAATGATGCTCATGATGCACAAAACAAATCTTAATTAACACAAAGCAAAACTTGGGATGTTACATACTACGACGATCGCCGGGCGCGGCTCCTACGCGCGCTGCCTCTTGGGCGATGGTCCGTCGTCGGAGGGGGAGTCGTCGTCGAAGGAGGAGTCATCGGAGGAGGAGGAGTCATCCTTCTCCTCCTCCTCCTTGTCCTTGTCCTCGTCGTCGTCCTTCTCCTCCTCTTCGCCCTTGATCAACTCCGGGCCCGAGTCCTCCTCCTCTGACCCGTGGTGATCGTTGTCGTCCTTGCTGGAATCGGGATCGGACCCCTCACCGTCCCCGCTTCACTGGTCGGCGTCGGACCCCTCGTCGTCGTCGGTGCCAGAGCCGCCGCCATTCCCGTGGCCATGGCCCCCCTCCCACAACTCGATTGGGTTCCCCTCCCCATCGGAGTCGCTCGGGATGGCTGGGTTCTGCCACCAAGGCTCATCGTCCGACGACATTGTTTTTGGAGATAAGTGGTGGTTGTGGTTTTTCACAGAGAAGAGAGAATGGAGAGAAGAGCGGGTGAACGGCAATGGCAATGCGCATTGGGGTTTTTATTAGTGAAGTGATAACTGCTCGTGATGAATTCACTGCCGCCGGCGTGTAAATCGATAACCGCGCTTGGGCACTGAACAAACGCATCTCTTGGTTTTTTTGCCAACGGAAGTGTAAACATGAAAACACAATGCGCATTCGGATTTTATTCACAATGATGACATCGTGTGACCGCGCTTCACGTCTAGTCGAAGTGACATGCCTGTAAATGTATACCACATCATCTGGTGCCCCTATACGTGTCGAGTGCAACTGTTGAACAGTTGATGTGCGTCGTTGTTCTGGTCAAATTTACTGCAGTTGGAGACGAGATGTTGTGAGACATCGACACGTATCAGAAGCATTTGTTGCGAGAACTGACGCGATTAATTTTCTTTTTACATGCAAATACCCGGACACAAACTGGTCGTGAACTACACGTATCGGTGCATCCTTGTCAACACAACAAGCGCAATCTAGACACAAACTAGACATGAACTTGCACTCACAATGCGCGCTCTGTGTAGTTACACGATCTGAACGTGTGTAGACCTTGTTTATCAACTTGAATCGTTTAAATATTTGTTATTATACTTATGTCGAACACCTTAAGTGCACACTCTGGACGCGCTCAGAGCGTGCCCGGCGTGCTCTGGGCGCGAACAAGCGCACATTTGTGTAAAATTTGTGCGTGAACTGGGTCTAGACCATTCTTAGTCACTCCTAAATGATACTTTCGTTAGTATTTTGAAATTATCATGTTGCAATTCTCATTTGCACGTTTCAGATATGCGATATCACATGAGATCCTCGCCCTTCTCATTTGAATGTATGTAGACCTTGGGTTTCAACATGAGTCGTTAGTATATGACATATTAAGACTATATGCGACGGTTTTTCATTTTTTCGATAATTTTTAAATTTATTTTGGTTATTTCAAGTTCAGTCAAACCTAAGTTTGACCAACATTTAAACAAGTTTAAAACATGAAAATGAAGAATATAAGCATGGGTCCTTCTTAGTCACTCCAAAACGAAGCTTTTGTGAGGTTTTTGAAAATTTCATGTTGCAATTCCAAAATCACTTCTCTCCAACCTTAGACTTCATTGTTCGAGTTATGCAATAACACATGATCTCCATGCCCTTCTCCTTTTGAATGAATGTAGATCATGTTTTTCAACTTGAGTCGTTAGTATATGACATAATACGACTATATGCGCAAGATTTTCCTTTTTTTGACATTTGTTTGAATATTTGAAGCTCATTTCAAATGTCGATCAAACTACAGTCGTCCGATTTCCTCTAGAAGGAATATGCAGCCGTCTGATTTCCTCCAGAGGGAATCTGCAGGCGATCCGCAACAACCTCGTTCTGCGATCTGATAGGACGCGCGCGTAGGATAAGGGCTGTACACCCGCTAACGAGTGGACCCAACGGGAATTTTTGGCTCGCCAACCCCATTTGCCTCAGTGAGACCAAATGGGTATTTTGGCACACCAAATGCGGATTTTGGTTGTTAGCCGTCGTAACAAAATGGGTATTTTGTCAAACCAAATGGGGATAGCGATGAGCTTGCTCAAATCTAGCTTGAATCCATATAAATTTTCAAATGAGCTTGGACTCGCTAAAAAATGTGTTTCAAATGAGGTCCAAAAGTAGGGTAAACGGCCTCAATTCCAAGCAAAAAATGGTCGAGTCGCCGCAAAAATGTGTTTCAAATGAGCTGAAAACAGTGGACTGGCTGAAAAATTGTCAAACTGAAGTGAATTTACACACATAATTGGAAATGTCAAGCAACTAGTCATCGGAAACCTCCACCGTCTCGGCCTTGCCCTTGCCTTTGGCATCAACATCTTCTGAGGCGTTGCTGTTCGACGCCGACCAGATGTCCTCTTTCTTCCCTTGGCTCTCCGAGTAGATCTGAGCCGTTGCTGCTCGGCGGCGGAATGCTTTGCAAGGTCCATGGCTTTCTGGTCGGCCATGGCCCAGGCCAAACCCGGTCCAGCACCTCCGTGACCTCCTCCTTCCAGGCCATGGTCCAGTGCATACCCTGGTCGTCCTCGTCGGACAGATCGATGAAGGGAATGGGATCAGGCGGAATGGCCTTGCCCCTGCCCCTGCCCCTTGGACTTGGAGACTTCCCGTCTCATGCTGCTTCCCTCGCTCGCCTGCTGCTCGAACTTGGAGGAGTACGCCCACGCCCACTCCCCATGCGGCTTCCCTCACTCGCCTCAAGAAACCAAGGATAGGGGACGTGGCGGCGGCGGCGGTTCGAGCTAGGAGTGGAGCTTCCATCAACACGAGCCATGGAGAGATAAGGGACTCGACGAAGGTGTCTAGGAGAGGAAGAGGGGATTTGTGAGCGCAACAGGCAAGGAGATGGCTCCTTTTAATACCATATGGAGTCTCGACGGCGTCACGGTCTAGAAGGCAATAATAGTGACCAGACATTAAGTTGGCTCCACACTGTTCAGCTTGGAGCAGGACAGAGTAGGCAAGAGAGACGCGAGGACGGCGGAGCAGATGCGCGTCCGGGCCGACAGTGTAGGCGGAGAGGTAGCTTTTTGCCGGCCAGGGGGGCACGCCATTAAAGGCGCGGCGAGCACAAGCATGGACGTGCATGTATGGCTCCATGCATGCTCTGCGCCGCCGCTGGCCCCACTTGCATGCATGCTCTAAGGTCAAAGGCACGACCCCACTAGCCGACCCCACAAAATTCCAACCGAGCCGCGCCAGGCTGACCCTACCGGTAAAAGTAGGTTGACCATAGGGAAACGAGCGTTTGGCCGATATGAAAGCAAACCAGGGCACAGAACAGAGAAACATCGCGGGTATGGCACAAACCGATAAAACTCAGAGAACCATGCCACATAACCAATTAATCAATACAGGAAAGGATCAGGCAGAAGCCTCACCGTCGCCCCCCTCCGCAGACTCTTCCTCTCCAGGCTCACCCTCGGAGCCTGCCTCCTCGCCGTCGTCCTCCCTCGCCTCAGCCTGCTTGAAGCGGCTGTAGAAATCGTCGACCTGGTCGCGGATGGAGTTAGAGATCTTCCACCTCTTTTCCCCCTCGAGAGGTTCGGTCACCATTGTGTAGTCGAAGCCATGCAAGAGAAGCTGGAGGGGGCGAAGATGCGGTCGACTGCCACCGCCAGGAGTTGGCGACTTTCCTCCTCGACGGCGTCGTAGAGCTCCGCGGCAGGGCCCTCGAGCGTCGTGAAGACTTGGTCGAAGTAGACGAGGTACGTGGCGGTATTGGCATTTGGAGACCTGGTCGTGAAGACCTGGTCGAAGTAGACGATATATTTAGTATTTGGAGATGATTCTTATGTTATTTCATCTATTTTGCATGATTGATGATCATTGGGGGATGGAACTCCGGAGTCTGAATTCTGCTGGAAAAAGCATCGTCAAGATACAATATTTGCGAAGACTAGAAGAACAAAATGAACTTTTGGGAATTATTTTCCAATTATATCACGAAGTCGGCCAAAAGGGGAGCCTGGGGTGGGGCCCAGGGGGCCCACACCATGCCCAGGCGCGACTCCCAAAGATGCCACACGAGCAAGGGGTGAGGCCGCCCTGGCCCACCTTCTGGCGTGACCCTTTGCGTACTTCATCCCCCCGAAGACCTAAATTTTTTACGTTGTCCAGAAACCATCTCCGCCGCCACCACGAGGCGGAGAAGACAGAGAGAGAAAAGCTCTCCGGCAGGCCGCGTTGCTTCCGGGAAAATTCCCTCCTGGAGGGGAGAAATCGTTGCCATCGTCACTGTCATCGAGTTGCACTCCATCACCATTGCCAACACCACCATATCCACCGCCGACATCGTCATCTCCATCCATCTACTATGTTCCTGCTGTACCATCTAGGGCTGAACTCCGTGCATTTGATAGGGGAAACTCTTCCGGTGTTGATTACTATTGTTATTGATGCTATTGAATGAAACCGTTGAATTAGGGTTTATGTTCAGATTGTTATCCATCATTATGTCATCTCTGATCATGTTCCTTATGATGTGTAGTGAGTAGTTCGTTGTGTTCTTGAGGACATGGGAGAAGTCTAGATGTTAGTAGTGAACTATGTTGAGTAATATTAGATGTTTTGATATTTAAGTTGGGGTGCCATTCTTCTAGTGGTGTCATGCGAACATCGACTACATGACACTTCACATTTATGGGCCTAGGGGAATACATCATGTACTTGGTTATGATTTGTGGGGTTGCGGGAGTGACAGAAACCTAAACCCCCGTTGGTATTCCGATGCACGAGAGATCGCAGGATCTCAGAGTTTAAGCCTATGATTAGATTTATGTTAATTACTTTCTTGTATTTGCGGATGCTTGCAAGGGGTATAATCATAAGTATGTATTATTCCTAGGAAGTGCGGTGCATTAGCATAGGTTCATCCACACGACACTTATCCAACGAAAACTTGTCTGCTAGTGTTTACAGTGAATTCCTCTCAAAACCACTTGTCAACACCTTCTGCTCCTCGTTGGGTTCGACACTCTTATTTATCGATAGTACTGCGATACACCCCCTATACTTGTGGGTCATCAAGACTATTTTCTAGCGTCGTTGCCGGGGAGTGAAGCGCTATTGGTAAGAGGAATTGGTAAGGAAAACTTCAACTGGAAGTGCTGTTTTTATTTCTGTCTCCGTATTTGCTTAATAATGGATAGAGGAAATGTTGCTTTCCTGTTTGGGAAGCCTTCTACCACTGCTGAGGTAGAAACTGAGGCGCCACCTGATGATATTGTGCCTTTTAAAATACCTATGAAAATTATTGATCGTGTTTGAATAACCGCTATGTTGGGTATGGAGTTGTCCACCCCGGTGATCATTTGTTGTATTTACATGAATTATGAGAGTTGTTCAAGTGTGTACGTATTACAATGAACGAAGTCAGGAAGAAATTGTTCTCCATATCACTTGGTGGGAGAGCTGCGCATTGGTATAAACTGCTGAAGAACGGAGATTCTCTTGGATGGGAGGAAATTGTACCTCTCTTTTATTCTAAATTTTATCCTCCAAGTGAAATTCACCAAGACCGGAATTATATATATAACTTATTATCTCATGATGGAGAAAGTATTTCCCAGGCATGGGGGAGATCGAAGGCATTAATGCTCAAATGTCCCATTCATGAGCTTCCTGGTAATATTATTGTTGATAACTTCTATGCAAGACTCTCCTTTGAAGATAGAACATTATTTGATACTTCATGTGCTGGATCATTCACTCGTAATAAGAAGGAGTTTAAATGGGATCTTCTTGATCGTATTGAAGAAAATACTGAAGCATGGGAGAAAGACAAAGGTAGGGAGTCAGGTATAAAATATGACTTTGAATGCATTAAGACTTTCATGGAAACTGATGCATTTCGAAATATTAATAATGCTTATCGTCTTGACTCTCAATTTGTTGCAAATTGTTTTAGATCATTTGCTGATTATTTCGGTTTGCCCAAGAAGGGGTTTGAAAAATACCATGAACCTTATAAAGATAAATCTGCTGCTCCTTTAGCTAAAAGCATTGAAGTTAATATTGTTGATCGTCTCATTCCTGAGCCTTATATTGATAAAATTCCTTTTCCTGTTAAAGTGAAAGAACATTATATTATGGATAGTGTGGTTAGTAAAAGTGATAAGAAAGCTAAAGGACTTGATGAACAAATTAAAGTTGAACCTTCTGTGGCTATAGTTAAAGAACTTGTTTCTGAAAATGTGGGAGAAGAGTATATTATATTTTGTGATGATGCTTCTAATGCTGTCTCTCATCCTGCAAAGCCAAGATAGGCTAGTGTTCCTGTGTTATCTTTTAAAATTGGTGATCATTGCTATTATGGTTTACGTGATATTGTTGCAAGTTCAAGTGATATTCCTTATGAGGTTTACAAAGAGATTATGCATGAAATTGGTCCTAGTGAACTTGAAGATATTGATGTGGCTATGCAACTTGCTAATAGAGAAACTATCTCTCCCATTGGTATTGTTAGAGATGTTGAAGTTCTATGTGGTAAGACTTAATATCCCGCTGATTTTCTTGTACTTGGTTCTGCCGCTAGTAAGACTTCTCCTATTATTGTTGGTAGACCTTTTCTAAATACTTGTGGTGCTGTTATAGATAGTAGGAAAGAGAAAATCCTTACTAAATTTGCTAGTGATTCTTATGAGTCCAATTTTTCGAAATTTTCTAAGACTCCTTATGAAACCAAATTTCCTAATGAGGATTTTAGAGTAGAACAACTTTCTTCTATTTCTCTTGCTCCTACTAATTATATTCAGCAATTTATGGAAGATCATGAGAGTGAATCTTTTATGGAAGAAAGGAATGAACTTGAGGACATATTCCTTCGTCAACCTATTCTTAAACATAATTTAAAAGTGGAAGACTTGGGTAAAACACTTCCAACTAAAGAGGATCCTGTCTTTGATTTAAAACATTTGCTTGATAATCTTAAGTATGCTCATCTTGATGATAAGAAGATATATCATGTTATTATTAGTGCTAACCTTTCAGGTAAAGAAGAAGAAAGATTGTTGGAAATATCGAAGAAACAACGTGGAGCTATGGGTTATACTTTCGATTATTTGAAAGGCATTTCTCCTTCCATATGTCAACATTCTATTAATATGGAACCTGATGCGAAGCCAGTTGTTGAACATCAACGCCGTTTAATACCTAAGATGAAGGAAGTGGTAAGAAATGAGATATTAAAACTTCTTGATGCTGGTATCATTTAATACCTATTGCTGATAGTAGATGGGTTAGTCATGTGCACTGTGTTCCTAAGAAAGGTGGAATTACCATTGTACCTAATGAATGATGAACTTATTCCTCAAAGAGTAGTTGTTGGTTATAGAATGTGCATTGATTTTAGAAAGGTTAATAAAGTTATTAAGAAAGATCATTATCCATTACCCTTTATTGATCAAATGTTGGAGAGATTAGCCAATAAAACACATTTTTGCTCTCTTGATGGTTATTCTGGTTTCTCTCAAATTGTTGTTAAAACTCAAGATCAAGAGAAAACCACATTTACTTTCCTTATGGTACTTATGCTTATAGACGTATGCCTTTTGGTTTATGTAATGCTCCTGTTACTTTTCAAAGATGTATGTCTGCTATCTTTCATGGTTTTTGTGAGGAAATTGTGGAGGTGTTCATGGTCGATTTCTCCGTCTATGACACTTCTTTTGATAATTGCTTGCACAATCTTGATAAGGTTTTGCAGAGATGTGAAGAAACTAATCTTGTTCTTAATTGGGAGAAATGCCACTTTATGGTTAATGAAGGGATTGTTCTTGGACATAAAATTTCTGAAAGAGGTATTCATTATGCTAGTAAGACTCTTGATTCAGCTCAAAATAATTATGCTACAACTGAAAAAGAATTTCTAGCTGTTGTATTTGCTTGTGACAAATTTAGACAATACATTAATGATTCTAAAGTTATAATTCATACAGATCATGCTGCAATTAGATACCTTACGGAAAAGAAAGATGCAAAGCCTAGCCTTATTAGATTGGTATTGCTTTTGCAAGAATTCGTCTTACACATTGTAGATAGAAAAGGTGCTGATAATAATGTTGCTGATAATTTGTCTAGATTGGAAAACATTACTTATGATACTATACCTGTTAATGATAGTTTTCCAAATGAACAATTGGCTGCAATAAGGGTGAGTTCATGAGATAGTTCTTGGTACGCAGTGAACTTTATTGTTTCAAAGTATTTGCCTCCAACCATTTCAGTTCAACAAAGAAGAAAATTCTTTTATGACTTGAGGCATTATTTCTGGGATGACCGGCACTTATATAAAGAAGGAGTTGATGGTATTATGCGAAGATGTGTTCCGGAGTATGAACAAAAAGAGATATTGAGAAAGTGCCATAGTAGTGCTTATGGAGGACATCACGCTGGAGATAGAACCGCACAAAAGTTTTTACAATCAGGTTTTTATTGGCCTCCTCTCTTTAAAGACGCAAGAAAGTTTATTTTATTTTGTGATGAATGTCAAAGATTTGGTAATATCTCTGGACGTAATGAAATGCCTATGAATTATTCTCTTGTTATTGAACCATTTGATTGTTGGGGATTTGACTTTATGGGTCCTTTCCCTTCTTCGGAAGGTAATATACATATACGTGTTGCTGTATATTATGTTACTATATGGGTAGAAGCTATTCCTACTAAAAGTGCTGATGGTGAAATATCATTAAGAATGCTTCAAGTAATTATTTTCCCTAGGTTTGGTGTTCCTAGATATCATATGACTGATGGAGGTTCTCATTTTATTCATGGTGGTTTTAGAAATGTTCTTGCTAAATATGGTGTTAATCAAAGAATTGCTTCAGCTTATCATCCTCAAACTAGTGGGCAAGTAGAACTATCAAAAAGAGAAATTAAATCTATCTTGCAAAAGACTGTTAATAGAACGAGGAAGAATTGGGCTAGTAAATTAAATGATGCATTGTGGGCTTATAGAACTGCTTATAAAAATCCCATGGGTATGTCCCCTTATAAAATGGTTTATGGAAAAGCTTGTTACTTGCCTTTAGAATTAGAACACAAAGCTTATTTTGCGGTGAGATAACTAAAAAGAGATTTTAAACTTGCTGGTGAGAAAAGATTACTTAATTTGAGTTCTCTAGATGAATGGACAAGTGTAGCTTATGAAAATGCTAAATTATTTAAAGAGAAAGTTAAGAGATGGCATGATAAGAGAATCCTTATGAGAGATTTTCATGTTGGTGCGAAAGTTCTATTGTATAGCTCTCGTCTTAGATTCTTTGCAGGAAAGTTACTCTCCAAGTGGGAAGGACTATATGTTATTGTGGAGGTGTTTCGTTCGGGTTCGATAAAATTTGCTTCGCTCAAAGATGACTCTACACAAGTGGTAAAATGGACAAAGAACGAGTCATTATATTTCTGGAGATTCTTATAATGAAGATGTTGATATTATTCAAGAAATTACTCCGGAAGACTTTATTAAGGAAAATATTTCTGAGTCTGTAGAACCTGATTTCGAAAAGGTACAGTTTCGGTAAGGAAAAGTTCGCAAACTTAATTTTGAGACATCTGTTATTTATTTTTGGAAAATATGGAAAAATATGAGACGAAAACGAATGGGACACGAAGTCCGAGGCGCCCACACCACTTGGTGGCGCGGCCAGCATTACTGCCGCGCGAGCACCAGGTGAGGAGGCCTCGGAGCTCCTCTCCTACTCGGTTTCTCCCTCTTGCCTTCCTTTTATTTCGTAAATTTTTGCTATATATTCACCTGGAGCCCTAGAGGCCGGTATATCGTGTTTTCGACGTGTTTTGTTTCGAGTTGTTTTTGTCCAGATATCATCCCAAGGATCTTGCTTCGAAGACTACGCACTTCGTCACCAGCATGAACTCCTTCAAGATCTTGATCAAGGGTCTTTTGTTGGATGGGCGGACGCTGAGAAGGTGAAGGCTAGGCGAAAGGGCATGGACGAAAGCGTCATGAAGGAGGTGAAAAAGATGCAAGCGGCCAAGAAAGATCGCGCAAGGACGGGGGCCAGCAAGCCCACCTTTGTGGGATCAATTAACACCCAACGTGCTTTTTCTCATAACATGCAGGGAGCAAACTGAAGCTCTCCGAGTCACAGATCAGTTTTGCGAGCAGTACTGTGTCCTCAGGAGGGAAGTGGATATACTTCAAGAGGAGAATAACAGGCTTCACAAGATGTTGGAGCGTTACCTACTCCACTTCGAGTCGTTCCACCATCGCCGCCGAAGGAGTAATTCATCATCGGTATTGGCATCTCCCTTAACTTGTTCCAAGCTTGGGGGGATTGCCGCGGTATCACCATTATCTTTCATCTTTTACCTTCTTAGTAGTGTCATCTTTATTCAAATACTTCTTGTGCTATCTTTATTCAAAATTATCCCTTATTTGTGTCAATGTTCACTAGCTCATGAGGAAATAATAGTTGAGTTTGTTATCTTCCATACTAATTAAGTAACCCATGACTTGCATGCTACATTTTATCGTCATTAATATTGCAAAGGGGTGGTCAGACCACTATAATATCAAAGGTTGAGTTTTCCAAAAATATAGGCACTCCTCCATGGTTTGAGATTGATTGGTGGGCACCCGAGAATTCGGCTAGCCATGGTATGACTAGAAAGGTGGGGAGGAGTGTCATGACCGTGAAAGTAAAGAGAAAAAGAAGATGAATATCATAAAGGCTTATTTAAATAAAAAATCAGAGCCACCCTTAACTTGCTTAGTGTGGAAGATGACAAGAACTCCGTTACAAATCGTTGACAACAACAAACACCGCTCAAAACTTACTTTTATGCTTTGTATGTGATTTCAAAAATCTATAAAACCAAAAGCTCTAGCGCATGCTTGTATCTCTCCTTCCCTCTGCAGAGGGCCTATATTTTACTTTATGTTAAGTCAGTAAACCTATCTCCTTCTAAATTAAGCAAGCATTTGAGTTGATTGTGATTCAACCATTCATACATTAGTATTGTTGATCATGTCTTTTATTCTTTCTTGCTTAGCACATTGTTGGCATCTAATAAATTTGATTTTTGGAGCTATCAACCAACAAAGAGGGTTTTTTTATACACTAAAGATCAATTGCTCATTGTTCTCTGACCAAGGAATAAGTTTGCCAACACCAACTATGGTTTTCTCTATGTACTTTATTATGGTTTTCCTCTACTTGTTACAAGTTGATTTATATGAACGGAGTTAATATCTAAGATGACTTGTGCATTTATACATGTGATGCTTCTTGTCCGTATATTTTATATCGACACTTCACTCCATAAACCTGTGCTCATGTTTACCGAGTTCAGCTTTAGCTTGGGGACAAGTGAGGTTGAAGCCTGGGGGGGGGGGGGGGGTTGATACGTCCATTTTGCATCACTATTTTATATCCTAATTTACTGCTATTCATTGATATATTTAGTATTTGTAGATGGTACTTATGTTATTTCATCTATTTTGCATGATTGATGATCATTGGGGGTTGGATCTCCGGAGTCTGAATTCTGCTGGAAATATGTAACATCCCAACATTTTATAATGTTTGAAAATCACTAAATTTGAAACTTTTGTTTTTATTAAAATAAAATATTAAAATGCATAAGAAAATCAACTTTAAAGGACTTCATATCTTTTTCTAGATATTTAAAATTTAAAATATCCAACTAATTACTATTTAAGACTTTGGAGTTTAGTTTAAATTCTTTTATCCATTGTATTTCTTAAAACCTCAATATGTAATTTGACAAATGTTTTGCCAACCTTCAAACCATTTTCATGTAAATAAAAGATTTTTGTAAGTAATTGATTTCAACCACTTAGCCATATCTATTCATAAATTAAAATAATAATTAGAAGTGTTATTTTAAAATATTTAAAACATTGTTTAATTGCCAAATGGTTTTTATTCTTTTACCTGAGTTCAAAACATAGTTTTGGAAATTACAAGTCTATAGTTTATAACTTGAAAACCTTCATAGATTTTATAATTAATTAATTAATTATGCAAATAGGCATTTCATTAACTTAAGTTACTTCATTAATTTTCCAAACATAAAATGATGAATATATTCTTTATAAGAAATTAATTAAATCAAAAATATTTTCCAAAGATATGTTATGAAGTTTTCAAATGAATTATCATAATATAAAACTTAATGGTGCATAAATTATTTTGAATTAAAAATGAATACATCATTATTCACTTTTCATATAGTTGTAATATGTTATTTAATATTCTACTAAAAAGCTTAAAATGATTTAATATTGGAATATGAGTTTAAATAACTTAAATTTAAACCTATATAGTATTATAGTTTTATCAATTTATTTTGCCAAAAATAAAATTATTTAAACCATATTTTCAAATTTAACATAAAGTGTCAAATTTGTATTAAACCAATATTTCAAATAATTTAATTTTAAAAAGTTTTCAAAACATACACAATAATGTTTTAAAGAATAGATATGAATTTTACAAATTTATAGAAATTAATTTGACATCATTTGGAGTCTTAAATTAAAAGATATGAATTAAATAGAAAAATAAAAAAACAGAAAAAGAAAAGAAAAAGAAATTACCTGGATGACGTCATCGCTGACGTCATCGTCTTCCTCCTCCGGCCGAAAATCAACGCGTTCTGTTCCCTCTTCAGCCCCCATATAAATCACGCGACCCTCCTCAGCCCCCAATAGCTCGCCGGAACTCCGCCATTGCCGCCGCAATCATCTGCTTATTCCGGTGAGTGCCGAGCTCCTCGGTCCCTTCCTCGTCTCTCTCTCGATTCCCCATCGCCGTGCGCATCTCCGTGAACTGTTTTCCCTATTTTACCTGCACCAGATCGAGCAACGCGTCCACGGCCGAAGCCACCGCCGCCTACCTCAAACTCCGTTGAGGCATTGCCAGCGCAGGAGAGCGCCAGCGCCGCCGTTGAACACGCCATCGTCTCCGCCTCTCCCTTCTGCAGCGGAAGGTAACCTCGCCGTAGCCCGAACCTCCCTGTGTCCTCGACGACGCGCCTTTCCGGCCATGGCGCCACCGCGAGATGCAGCCACCGGAACATCTCCGGCCAGCCGTGCCGCCCGTTTAAGTCCTTTAGATCTGGGCCGTTAGATTCGTTTTGTGCAGCTAGGATTAGATCATCCTTTTCGAAACAGTACGGTCCAGTCAGCGCCACGTTGGAAAATGAATTTCTGCGAATTTTCTTAATTAGATTAATTTGACAGTTTTGCAGATTAGTCCCTGTATTTGAAACCTTTATAACTTTTGAACCACTTATCCAAATTAGAAAATTTTATATTTTTGGAAAGCACTGGACATGTAGAATATTTTAGATCTACCAAAATTCAAATTTAACTTAGTGTATAATATTCAAATTTCAAATGGATGATTTGAGTATATTTGTCATAACTTTAAATCCATAAATCCAAAAGTTGCAAATAAAATTGTTTTAGAAATTTTGGGATATTTGTAACTTGATGCCTCTGTTATAAAATATTTTTTGAATATTATTTTGATGATCTAATAGTTATATGTTTAAATGGAATAGTTTGAGTAATTTTGATATAACTTTTGATAGAAACATTATTTTTGCGTAAATCCAATTGCTATAAATTTAATTAAATCCCCTCTGTCTATTAACAGCATTTATAAAAATTGTGTTATAAAAATTTAATCACATAAAACTTTAATATTATATTTATTCCTTTTATTATGTTTTGCAAAAATAGAAATTAATTAAAGTGCATCTATAGCCTCATGCATATTTTATAAATATCACAAAAAATAGTATGATGTTTCTTATGATTAAAAAGTGCATTGCATGCATAACATATTTTATTATATAGTTATACTCCTCATAGGAAAACTCCTCCCTCATTTTATCTAAGTTAGGATTATTTTCAACTTACTATTTGAAGTGCTATGCACTTAGACACTTAGGATTTTCAGCATGGAGCTAGAAGACCAACCAAAAATATTTTCTAAGTCTTGATTCTTCTCCCTCTCTTTTCTCCCTTCTTCTCTTAGCGTTTTGATTACTGAGTTATATTCAAGACCAACTTTGATGCTATCAATACAACCAAGTCTTTAGAGCCATCAAGTCTACAAAATTGCAATGAAGTCATCACATCAAGAAGAAAAGGAAGCAAGGAGAAGATTCTACATCTTTCTTTCTATCTTTTCCCTCTTTCCTAGTCATGTCTTTTACTTTAGACATAAACAAACTTTTGATCATGTTATTTCCATCTTGAAGTATATTGGATCCTAGCGGCATAGTGAGATGAAGCGGCCTGGAGAGTAACCTTACATGTCCACGTACATGAGACCTGTTCCACAATTTAAGTGGCTGGCCGGGTGTCTGTCTCTCTCACTATAGTGAATATCCAATTTACAAAGAGTTGTTAATAATTGTTGATCACCTTCAAGAATAGAGTTAGTATTTTCTCAAAGTATTTATGCACATCATGACTAAGCCATTAGAGTGCTTATTCCAGAATGATTTATAGCAAAGTATTTTATCCAACTTATGACCTTAGTCCTTCGTCATTTTTGACCAACATATTTTCCTTGCATTAACTTAGAAGATTATCATGGCATGACATGCATCTCTAGTATTTAGAAATATTTTGCACATCATGCATAAACATAATTTTCCTTAGAAGTTTATGAAACTTGTTTGTTCATTATGTATGTGTTTGTATGCGTTGTGATGTTGTGTATTATGTTGATTGTTGTATTGTTGTTTGCCTATATTGTTTAGATTGAACGGAGAGCTCCGAGTTTCGTTCAAAAGAGTTGTGAGCACCGATAACTTCCAAAGGCAAGTGGCACACCTCATAAAAGTCCTAGTATTTTTCTATGCATGAGTAGATTATTTTTCTATAAGCATGTGTAGGATGGTATTGCTATGCAAGCCATGTTTAGACTTCCTTATTCCTGTGTCTAGGTTCCTATGCAACACTTAGTAGAAAGTTGATGCTATGCAAAACTATTTTGGATGAAATGTTAATTCTACTAAGTTAAGAATAAATACCTGGGTGGAAAGTGGTTTTGTTTGGTTTATGTTGAGTGGGTTCCCAGGGGTTTACCTATGGAATTACACTTGTGGACGGCCACCCAGGAACAGAGGAATGTGAAGAACTCCGAGTGACGATTGCTTTCCGTGCAGCGATTGCAATTATGGGCTCTGGCTTGATCAACTAAGCTACGTGGACTCGCCCCGGCCTGACAGGTGGTGGTAGAGGATTTGTAGGTGGAGCGCGTCAGGCCGTTGTGGGGAGGGGAAATGCTTCTGAAAGATCTCGTCTCATTCTTCTCCTTTTCCTTAACACTTCCAGAGTGTATAAGATAGTTTGTGTTGAATGGGTACAGTGGTGAACATGCACAACCTTTGTAGAGTTAAAATCTAAGTACTTAGCCGTGTCCCTGGTACGGACAATTTGAGCAACTGATCACGGACGTCAACGGAGGATTCCACCATTCCAACTTCAAAAATATAAAACTTGATGGGTGAACAAGGGTAGAATGAGACAGTGGTTTTCAGGCCACGAATGTCTCGAATAGAAGAAAAATGTTTTCCAAAGAGTTAGGAAATATTGGCTTTATGCAAAATAGCCTTGAACTCCACCAGCCAAATAAGAATATAGATTATTAGAGTTATTCTACTAAGTGTCCACCATAGTGTCACTTGCCAGACTCCATTTTTAATGGAATATTGCAGATTGAGGACGAGTGAGGTTTCGTTTAAACGTTCGAGTCTGCAACCAACATGTTTTCGCCTGTGGCAACATGAAGATGATGGAGACTCACTGCCATTTATTTCCACTGTGTACCCATTCAGTGCTAGCTTTGTGCTATGCAAGTTGTAAAAGAATATTTTCCAAGTCTGGATCATCGATGTAATAAAATTGATACTTTGTTGTGATATTACATCGTAAACTGTGTGTGCAAATGAATCGATCCAGTGATTTGCACTATACACAGGTACCTTGCCATATTTTAAGTGCAGGTACGCTACAAAAAAGCATCGTCAAGATACAATATTTGCAAAGACCAGAAGAACAAAATAATCATCTAGGAATTATTTTCCAATTACATCACAAAGGAGGCCAAAAGGGGAGCCTGGGGTGGGGCCTAGGGGGTCCACACCATGCCCAGGCGCGGCTCCCAATGCTGCCACGTGAGCCAGGGGTGAGGCCACCCTGGCTCACCTCCTGGCGTGCCCCTTTGCGTACTTCATCCCCCCGAAGACTTAAAAATCCTACGTTGACCAGAAACCATCTCTGTCGCCACCACGAGGCTGTGTTGCCGCCGGGGAAATTCCCTCCCGGAGGGTGGAAATCGTCGCCATCGTCACCGTCATCGAGCTGCACTCCATCACCATCGCCAAAACCACCATATCCACCGCTGACGTTGTCGTCTCCATCCGTCCACTCCGTTCCCGCTGTAACTTCTAGGGCTAAACTCCATTGATTTGATAGGGGAAAATATCCCGGTGTTGATTACTATTGTTATTGATGCTATTGAGTGAAACCGTTGATTTAGGGTTTATGTTTAGATTGTTATCCATCATTATATCATCTCTGATCATGTTAGTAGTGAAATATGTTGAGTAATATTTGATGTTTTGATGTTTAAGTTGTGGTGCCATTCTTCTAGTGGTGTCATCTGAACGTCGACTACATGACACTTCACCTTTATGGGACTAGGGGAATGCATCGTGTACTCGGTTATCATTTGTGGGGTTGCCAGAGTGACAGAAACCTAAACCCCCGTTGGTATTCCGATGCACGAGGGATCGCAGGATTTTAGAATTTAATGTTATGGTTAGATTTATCTGAATTACTTTCTTGTATTTGTGGATGCTTGCAAGGGGAATAATCATAAGTATGTATTAGTCCTAAGAAGGGCGGTGTATTTGTGGATGCTTGCAAGGGGTTCACCCACACGACACTTATCCAAACACTAAAGATTAATCATCAATATGAAGCGAAAGCACGAGACAGAAATTCCGTGTGTTCTCAAGATCGTTTGGTCATCATAAGTAAACAAACTGGCTTGTCCTTTGCTCTCAAAAGGATTGGGCCACTCGTTGCAATTATAATTGCCGTGCTCTATTTACTGGCACTTTATTTCTCTGTTATATCAAAGTCTACTGAAAACATGTCTGCTAGTGTTTACAGTGAATTCCTCATCAAAACCACTTGTCAACACCTTCTGCTCCTCGCTGGGTTCGACACTCTTATTTATCGAAAGTACTGCGATACACCCCTATACTTGTGGGTCATCACACCTCCACCTTCTGCTCGGCGAACCCCGTGTTGAAGTGCTCCACGTGCTTCTTGTGGGTAGCCACCTCGTGGTTGTATCTGTCGAGGGCTTCGGCCAGGTTCCCCTCCCGGGCCTCAAGGTTGGCGTGCTGCGTCGACAGCTCCTGCTCTGCTTGCAGCAGCTGCTCATCACACTAGCGCACGTCCTTCTCGCGCTCGCCCAGCCTTTCCTCACTGGCATCCAAGGTCACGCGTGCCGCCTCCAGAGTCTTACGCGCGGTCTCGGAGTCGGCGAGGATCTTGGCCTCAAGCTGGACAAGCTCGCGGTGCTTGTACGCTAACGAGTGCTCCACCGCCTCCCGCTCCGCCCGGGCCAACGCCAAATATTCTGCAGCTGCCTCGCGCTCGGCCTAGAGGGGCCCTAATGTCTCCTCGGCTTCGCGCACGGCGCCCTCACGGATCTCCTTGGCGAAGCGTAACGCCTCCTCGCATTCCGCCTGCAGAGCCAGGTCACTCTGCCTGCGAACTTCCACGGCCGCGTGAAAGGCGGCCCAGGCCCCCGCAAGCTCGCCCTGCTGCCGGGCTATCCCCGCATCCTCGAGGGCGAGGTGGGCCTCCATCCCGTCCAGACACTCCCGCACCAGGCGGAAGGCGCCGCCGTGGCGTCCTCTGCTCCAGTCCAAGTTGCTCAGAGCCAGGTCTTGTGAAGCCCCGCGCGGCGCGGAGGACCCAACACCTGCGCCAAGCTCGATGAAGGGGGCCTTTGTGCGGGGCCCTGCAGCGCCGCGGGCCTGGGGGCTAGGCGGAAGGTTTCCGTCCTCTGCTCCTGCACTCCGCACGCCGGTGTCGCCACCCTCTAGCGGCACCTCTTCATGGGCCTCCGTGGCTGGAGAAGCCTGCCCTTTAGCTGCTGTCTCTGCTCCCGCTGTAGAGTTTGGCAAGGGCAGCGGAGGAGCTCCCCACTCCGTATCGTCGGCTCTAGATCGGCGCCGTGTCCGCCTCAGCCTCCTGCTGCGCTGGAAGAGTGGCCGCGAGAGTAGGAAAGGGTGCCCTCTCCGTTTGCTCCTCAGGACGCCTCCCCTCAAGAGGGGGAGCGGTCGCCTCAGCATGAGGGGTGTCCTTGGCAGGGCCTGCGGTGTCCACCACCACAGGCTTTGAGGCCTCGTTAGCCGCGGCCTCTAGCGCGGCTCTCTTCACCTCAGCAACGTTGCAAAGCCTTCGACGCTTCATAGGAACCTAGCTGCTGGCAAAGAACAAGAAAATCCGTCAGAAGATAGCGGGCTAGAAGAGATTGAGAAATGGACAACCAAGATCAAGACACTTACTCAGATTTCTTGGCACGGGCGTGGTCCTGGCTCCAGACCCCTCGGGAGGCGCCTCTACCTTCCTGTTGAGGGGAGCATCTGACGGCTCACCAACAGGCCTGTCATGGGCCGCCTTGGTCCGGGGTTCTCGCCGCCCCGCCACGGTCTCGCCGTCGTTGCTGTCCTCCTCCTCCGCAACGGGCCGCGAAGGTACCACCCTGAAGGACTCGTGGTCGCCAGAAGAGAGCTCGCCTCGCCGGTCAAGGGGTTCACCCTTACCTCCTTTCCGTTGGCCCAGCGTCTGATGCGGAAGGCGACTCCGTGGCCCCTGACTCCTTCAACACGGGAAGGGAAAACTCGTCTTTCTCCTCCCCCGCTAGGCAAAGCGCGGTGAACGTTGGCATCCACTCCAGGATCGACAGGCGCTTGTTCATGGAGATCCGATGGAGAGGCCTCAACACCTCCGCAACCGCCACGGACACGTGCGGGTTGATGAAGAGGACGCCCATGATGGTGGAGACGACTTCGGAGTGATTGTCATAGGGGTGAAGCCGCATCGGGTCCGTGAGGCCCAAGAACATCCACATCAGCTTCTTGTGCGCCTGAAGAGGAGCGATGCGGCGCCTCACAAAATCCTCCACAATCATCTTCCCGGTGAGGCCGTTCTCCCAAAGAAGCTTCATGCGGCTCACCAGGTCCGCGATCTGCGGGCTGCGGAAGACCAGCTTGCCCCAGTGGGTGTTCTTTACGGGCGGCGCCTCCAGGATGTCGACGAAGGAGTTGGGCGACTTGACACCGATGAGGAACCACCGCTACCGGAAGTCGTCCACTTTCTTCACCACCGCCGTGACAGGCTTCTCTCCATTCCATGACATGGCGATACAGACGTCCCCCATGTTGTCCTTGCTGCGGAAGGAGACGCACCTCGTCCGCTCGAGGTTTGCAGAGCTTCGAAGCATGTAGAAGCTTCGTAAGAGGGCCACCGAAGACTGCACCCCCAGATAAGCTTCACACAGATAGGCGAAGATGGAGAGAATCAAGACGGAGTTGGGGTGGAGACGGAGAAGATGGATCTAGTAGAACTCCAGAATCGCCTCCAGGAAGGGCGAGTAAGGAGGCACCAACCTAGCGAAAACGGTGTGGTGGAAGAACGGGAAAAACCCCTTCGGGAGCCGGCCGAGCTTTGCGGCCTGGAGGGCACTGGCGCCGTGCTCGTTGGTCCTCCCGACGACCAAGTACCGAATCTTGTCCAGCACCGCGTTAGTGAAGCGCTCCCCAACCAGGGCGGGGCCAAGCACCCCTTCCCCCTACGCATACACGGGAGGCCTCGTCATCGCCGCCTTTCCCTTTGCTGGACTCATCACCGGGAAAGGAGGAAGTACGGAGAAGCGTAGAAGAAATCAAAGATCGCCGACACACAGGATTTAAGTCCTCTCTGAGAAGTTACTGGGCAACTTCCCGACGCGTGTCTCGGGCCGGCCGGACAATTTTGGGCCCATGACGCTTCACCTTAACCTGGGGCGACCACCTGTGGGCTGTCTAGTGGGACACTCCCGAGAGAAATGGCCAGGCTGCCCACAAGTGAAACATCCTCCAGTTGGCCTAGGAGCAGGCGGCCTATTAAAGTTGAGGCCGGGGTTGAAACCACCTCCAGGACGAGGTGCAGGTGGGCGAGTAGGGTAGCTGGATCTTGGTGCAAAAGTTGACGGCCTTGATGATTGATAGGAAGGCCTTGGTGGCTGATATGCAGGCCTTGATGGAGGTGAAGGGCGCGGGCGGGGGTAACTCCCGGCTGGGCTGTTGTTGCTACTGCCTTGCTGCATCTGTTGGCGGCCTTTGCGGTTGTCAAACGAAGCCTTGCACTTGTGCTCCATCATAAAGGCGGCATCTGCCAAGGACTCTAGGTCGGTGAAAGGCATCACCACCAGAATGCACGACATTTCATCATGAAGTCCATTCATGAACCTTTCTTTCTTCTTGTCCTCAGTATCGGTGTCGGCAGGCGCATACCTTTCCAGAGTGGTGAACTTCTCCAAGTACTCACTGACATACATACCATGTTGTTTGAGCTGCAGGAACTTCTCTCGGATGATACTGACGAGTCCGCAGGGCACATAACGCTTCAAGAACTTGGTCTTGAACGCCTCCCAAGCCACAACTTCATCTTGAGGCAGTATAGCACGAACGGCCTCCCACCACGCTCGAGCAGGCCCTGAGAGGTAGTGGGTGGCGTAGACCACCTTCTCATTGTCACCAACTTGGGCGAACCTCAGGTTGTTCTCGATGGTACGGATCCAGTCATCAGCATCCAGCAGCACTTCACTTTTGGAGAAAACTGGTGGATTGGTGTTCTGAAAATCACGAAGCTTGGAGCGGGGCTCCTCATTTCCTTGGCCACCATTCTGGTTGACGGCGATCTGAGCAAGATGATGCAGGGTGTCGAGATTGGCATTCCTCTCTCTACGAGCTGCTTTGCGATCCTCCATGAGCAGATGCAACACTTGAGCCAAAGATGGCTCGGATGGTGGGGGTGGTGGTGGATCCCTCGCCATTCTGAATTTCAGAATAAAACACACATTAACTTTCCTATCAGAAACATTTTATTTTTCTAAAACATGCATTGGAAAAGAACTCGTCATTCATACTCAGTAGCATAAAAATTTCAGCAAGGAAATACTCATAATAAAACATGATCCATTCCATAGCAAGGTTCCAAAATCATCATCATATAGTTCTTAATCACATCACACCGGACTGACATAGTCTTACAATCCTTCAAAAACATACTCATGCTAAGTAGACCACACAATCGCAATCGCATCAACTTATCGCGATGGTTCGGTCCTAACTCAAAAGAGACTACGCCAAAAAAAAACTACTCCACGTCCACGGCAGCGTCACTGTCAAAGGGTGGCTCGTTAGGGTCCTCGTCCTCGTACTTCACATCCCCCGAGTCCTCACCGCCCTCGCCTGGAAAGTCGTCGTCGTCCTGCCCGCTCTCAGGCTCCATGTCCATATCCTCCCTAGGGTCCTCATCATCCGGCAGGAGATCGTCGTTCTCCTTGCTCAACGCCTCCACCTAGCTCTCCAGCTCGCTGATCCGCTCGTCGCGGGCGTCGATGGTCGTCCTAAGCATATCGACCATACCTTCAAGCTGGAACTTGTAGTAGCGGGTAGTCTGGAAACGTGCAAAGGTGGAGCGGCGCTCCTTGCAATCCTTCTTGAGCTCTGTCTGGGACTCCACCAGACGCTCCTCTGAGGTCTTGAGCTTCAGCTCCACGGTCTTCAGCTTGTCGTGAGATGCCTTAAGCTAAGCCTCCAAATCCTCGATCCTCAGCTCAGTTGCCGAAATCCGCACCTCGGCACCGTCGTAGTTCAGACGGTGAAGCACACTCTCGAAACGACTAGTGTCAGCTGAGACTGGGTGTACTCGACGAGGAGTCCCAGCTCGGCCAAGTGGTTCCGGAAAGTGGGGTGGGGACGCGGAGGCACAGGGTTACTCTGCTCTTCCAGGCCAGAGTAGAACTCGTAGCAGGTGCTGATCAGATCGGCGATGTGGGCACACACCAAGCGGGCGAGAGCTCTCTGCAGCACTGTGACAAACGCCCCCATCTGCGTCGATGCAAGGGCATCCTCAATCAGCTCCTCAGCGAAGGGTGGCACCAGCGGTCCTCGAAGGATGCATGTCACGGTCCAGGACATCTCATCTCCAACCATAGGTAGACAGCGTCCTACCAGCAGCTCAGGTAGCGGGCGCCCCAAGTGCCGAGTCAACTGGAGTAAATCCACCTAAAACAGACGCGAAACCCCCGAGTCGGGCATAGCTCCCAACTGGATCGACGACGAGAACTCTTTGCTCATCTACACAAAATTTTAAATGGAGGTTGAATTAGTGAACGGTGTGCAAAATTTTAAAGAAGTGAAAACATAAGGTTTAATGGAAATATAATATTAGTCAATAAGTAATAACAGAGGGGAGGGAATAGCAGTATATTCTGCACATTTTAAGTATTTCTCCTAAATTTTTAGGAAAAAAATTTTGTGTGACGCCGACGCCCAACCTAGCTAAAGTCTCCTAAGGTCAACGATGGCTTTGATACCAAGTCTGTGAGGACCCCTCGAAACAAGTCCGAGATGTCCACGTTATGTAAAAGATCACGATCCCAATGATCAGTGCATCACAATCACATAACCAACATTGGTATAAAAGAGTTACAACATTCAAGTCGTACGAATAAAATTCTTACAACACATAGACGGTCATACGACCAAGTCAACAAACCTCGTCACGCAGGACGGAATTAAACTACGATAGCAGAAGCTCGTGGCTAGCGACGAGTCTTTACATCTCCGAGCGCTGATCCCACAAGTGCAGTTGACCGGTGACAGCTAAGTGGCGAAGTCGTCGTCATACGCCTCCTCCTCGACGTAAGCCTCATCATTGTAATCTGGACATTTGAATACCCAGGGACAAAGCCATATGAGTACAATTACGTACTCGCAAGACCATCTCTAGGTTTACTGTAACACCCCAATTCTCTTATCTTCACTATTGTGGTGTTAGCCTAGATTTTTAACCTTAGCAGAACTTTTGCGTGTGTAGAATTTTGATGCATGAGATGTCTTGTTTTTCACTCATTGTGCTTGTTGAGTTCCATTAGTCCTCTAAGAGGATAGAAAACACCAAAAACTCAGCAACTAAAATTAAAACAACAATTATGAGGATCTTCATGTCTGTTAAAACTTAGCCAAACTAGGAGCTATTATTAAGCAAACCCTAAATGGTTTTTGGCATGCATTTGAACCATTATGATCTAGGTCATGTATAGTTTTACACCTTGTTTTAAATCATCACAAAAGAGCTTGTTTGCACCAAAATATCACTAGCTGTTGTAGCCATTAAAATAACATGACCATTTGAGTATTTTTTTTCTTTTCCCTACAAGATTTCTGTTCCTAGAATGCTCAATGAGATGTTTGACTTGGGCATTTATAAATTCAGTAGCTTCACCCATATTTAGTGAGTTTGGGCATCTAGTTATTTTCTCTTTTGTGATTAGGGTTTATGTTTTTCAAAGTTTAGGAATTGAGTTTATTTGATTTTGAACTCAAATCTTCCACCCTCTCCCTCTCACTCATCTCAACTTCACCTGCTGAAAAAGGAGAGCAGCACCCTCTCCCCTGGCCCCACCTGACATGGACTTGGGTCACCCCCTCCTTCTCTATTCTCCTTTTCTCTTTTCCCTCCACCCAACCGGAGCACCCCTCCTCTCTTCCCACTGGCCAGGTCGAGTCATCCCGACCAGCCCCCTCTCTGTCCCCTCTCCACCGCCCTCCCTAGCCAGTAAGAACGAGGGACACCCCTCCCTCTCTCTCTCTCTAACCCGAGCCGAACCCTAGATCGGGTGGCACCCGTTATAGCCACCCCGAGCTCCCCTCTGCTCATTTCTCCCCCTCCCAGTCACCTCCACATCCCACTCCTCTCCCCTCTGGCGAAAATCATCGAGCTCCCTCCCCCATTTGCTCTAGAGAAGAGGAAGCTCCCTTCGGTGGCCGACGGGAGAAAACCGCTGTAGCACTCTTTTCTCTCCGCCATTCCTTGCCATTGTTGGTTCCCTGGGTTCCCCTCTACTTGATCTAATCCTCTCCCCCATTTCTTGGCTCTGTTGCAGCTCGGGAGCGTCTAGTTCGTCCGCGACCCGGGGAAGGCACCGTCGTCACCACCATGGATCCCGGCGTTGCATGCAAGCTTTGCGGCCTCCCTTGAGCTCTCCTTCGACGCCGCGTCCACCTCCAAGCCCCGCTTCGTCCGTACACAAGCCCTAGGTGAGCCATGCGTGCTCGGCATCGCCGTTTCGAGCTCCTGCTCTTTGTTTCCGGTCGGGAGGTAGACGAAGGTCGGAGGCTGTCGATTTCCAGATCCACGGCGGTCTTTGACCGTAGGATCCCAGATCCACGGCCGCATACCGCTTCGCCAGCGCGCGCAGCGACCGGGCCGGCCCAGCTTGCCCCCGCGGCCCATCGCCAGATCCGGCCGATTCTGGCTTGTTTTCCTTTTATTCTTTTTTCTGTTATTTTTTAAGAGAATCTATAGTCTAGAATTTAATATTTTGTTGTAAATATATATTAGCTAAAATGATGAGATTAATTTTGTAACATGCATGCACGTTTTCTTAACCATGTGGCGTTGGATTTGTTCCAAAATGTATTTTCTATTTGGTGGTAAAATAGATCTAGTAAAAAGTATTCTTTTCACCATTTGTTTAATAACTTGGGATTTATAAGTCCAAATCATGCAAACTTGGATCCTCTGGAAAGCCAGTAAAAATTTATATCTAGATTGGTAAGTCTTACATGCAGGAGATTACTCTATCAAAAGATATATTTATTCTAAGCATAACACCAGTAGGTGTTTGGTGATTTTTAACTCTTAAATGAAAACACCTTTTGAGGTAAATCCAATTGGAAGTGTTAGATATGTGTTGGAGGTATCATATGCTACAAATGTACATTTTTCCAGTAAGTATTTAAGGCTTGTTGATTAAATTTCTATAAAACGGGAATATAGCCTCTTGAAGTACATTTTTGTGATTTCAGAGGTTAGTGCATGTCTAGTTAGGTTTGGTTGAGCCACCTCTGTCCATGAAGTAATGTTGGGGATATTTTTGTGGAATAGCCACAGGTTTTATCCAATTTACCTCACTGGTTTGGCATCAAAATACCCCATGTTATTCCCAGGACATAAATAATAGTCAGAAGTTTATATTGTCTTAAATCAAGGATAACTTGAGTTAGGAGTATCCAAATTTGATGAATAAAATATCCACTTAAATAGAAAACTCATATCTCAGCAGAAAAGCTAATTATGCATACAGGGGATCTATAAAACTGAATCTATCTTCTGTTTGAGTTTGACATCAGTAGTTCTTAACTGATTTTTAATTCTTGTTTGGTGATAGATTTTCATACTCAGTTAATTTTCAGAGCTCCATATGGTAGCTAGGAGTAATGTGGTAGAAGGGTTTAATTTTAGGAGCAGTACCTTAAGAGTCACTAGTCTCATTTGTTTTTCATGTTACGGTAGAACCGCAATTCGAGGAAGAGCAGTACGAGGTAGCTGAGCACAACTACGGAGAAGAGCAAGACCAGGGACAGTACTCTAAGCAAGGCAAGCCCACCTCACCACTATAATGGAACCTATTATTTTATCAAGCATGTTTTGTTTTATAATAAAATAATACATGTTTTACTTCTTTTGTGGCACCTTGCCACCCGAAAACTATTTTACAAAATATTGTTTGGCCAAAGTTATCTACTAGAATATTATAGGTGTTACAAAAAGAGTTTATTTGGTGAGCCTTGTTGTTGAAGGCTCCATCAAAAAGATTAAGTTTTCTAGTAGTCTACCTTCATCTACTTACCTCAAAACTATAGGATGGGAACCTGTTTGATAAAATTGTTTTATGGAGGAAAAACTGAGTTGCTGGGAGCAATCAGCGAGAAAGAAATGTTCTATGAAAACCCGAGATGCTGAGAGCATTCTGAGATGTTGCGAAAACCCGAGCTGCTAGGAGCAGTCGGAGATGGAGGTTTAATTTCGAAGTCCCTGCTGCCGCCCGAACAATTAACCCGTGCAACCACACTACCTGACATGGGTAGGGCTTAGCCGGAAGCTTGTCTGTTTTATTGTTGGGGCTCTCATACTTTCTATGAGGGTTGGGCCCTCGAAGCCGGGTTGTCGTCCGGAAGAGACAATACACTGCTGCGGATCAGCAGCCGGACGATTACGACAGGTCTCCTGACGTGGCGGTGTGGCGTCCCGAGGAAAGACCAAGAGGTCTAGTGGAGTACACGGTGCCGAGGAGAGCAAATCTACCGGGAGGCCCCGATACAAGGGTGGTCATAGTGGAATGTTTTGATCGTGTTATCCGGACCCCCTCATGCTGTCGTATGACGGGTCGTGGCAGACACGGCGGAAGGACCGATTTGTGTGGGTAAAGTATGCAATCTCTGCAGAGTGTAAATCTATTTAAATAGCCGTGTCCGCGGTCATGGACGGTTGGAAAGGCCACACTGGGCGCCTGGGGAAAGAAGTTGTTTTATAAAGGAAAGCGTTTATGTGGAATCAGGAGGTACCTGGGAAGTACGGATTTTGGTGAGGATGATTTTTCTCGGGGAGACAATCAGGCCGATCTCAAGGAAGGTAAATGGGGTATCTCCATCCTAGTGCTTTTAAAGGTCTTGCTAAAGAAAGTTTTCAGAACTTAGATATGTCCTTGCTATGTCTAAGAGAAGAGAATTCTATCTCTAAATGTTTTTCTTCAATAAAGATATAGAGATGTCGTAATCTCTATGTCGAAAAACATTGTATTCGAAATCTAAGCCCTATAGTCGTATATAGCAGCTATCCCAGTTTTCGAAAAGTGATTCCTTGCATTATCATGAAAACTTAAGCCTAGAGGTGGTCTTGCGAGTACGTAATTGTACTCATATGGCTCTGTCCCTGGATATTCAAATGTCCAAATTTTATTGAGGAGGCTTACGTCGAGGAGGAGGTGTTTGACGACGACTTCGCCACTTAGCTGTCACCGGTCAACTGCACTTGTGGGATCAGCGCTCGGAGATGTCAGGAGCCGTCGCTAGCCACGAGCTTCTGCTATCTTAGTTAATTCCGTCCTGCGTGACGAGGTTTGTTGACTTTGGTCGTATGACCGTCTATGTGTTGTAAGACTTGAACGATGTAACTCTTTGATACCTATGTTGGTTATGTGATTGCGATGCACTGATCATTGGGATCGTGATCTTTTACATAACGTGGGCATCTCAGACTAGTTTTGAGGGGTCCTTACAGACTTGGTATTAGAGCCATCGTTGACCTTAGGAGACTCTAGCTAGGTTGGGCGTCGACGTCACGCAAAAATGTTTTTCCTAAAAATTTAGGGGAGATACTTAAAATATGCAGAATATACTGCTACCCCCTCCCCTCTGTTATTAATTACTGATTAATATTATTCTTGCATTAAACCTTATGTTGTTACCTGTTTAAAGTTTTGCACACCGTTCACTAACTAAACCTCCATTTAAAATTTTGTGTAGATGAGCGGAGAGTTCTCGTCGTCGATTCAGTTGGGAGCTGTGCCAGACACTGGAGTTTCGCGTCTGTTCCAGGTAGACCTACTCCAGCTGACCGGCACTTGAGGCGTCCGCTATCCGAGCTGCTGATAGGAAGCTGTCTACCCATGGTTGGGGACGAGATGTCCTTGACTGTGAGGTGCATCCTTCGAGGACCGCTGGTGCCACCCTTCGCCGAGGAGATGATTGTGGATGCCCTTGCATCGACTCAGATGGGGGCGTTTGTCACCGTGCTGCAGAGAGCTCTCGCCCGCTTGGTGTGTGCTCACAGCGCCGAGCTGGGCGGCACCTGTTTCGAGTTTTACTTTGGCCTGGACGAGCAGAGTAACCCTGTGCCGCCGCGTCCCCACCCCACTTTCGGGAACCACTTGGCCGAGCTGGGACTCCTCGTCGAGTACACCCAGTCCCAGTTGGTCACTAGTCGTTTCACGAGTGACCTTCACCGTCGTAACCACGACGATGCTGAGGTGCGGATCTCGGCAGCTGAGCTGAGGATCGAGGATCTGGAGACGCAACTCAAGGCATCTCAGGCAAGCTTAAGACCGTGGAGCTGAAGCTCAAGACCTCAGAGGAGCGTCTAGTGGAGTCCCAGGCAGAGCTCAAGAAGGAGCGCAAGGAGCGACCATTGATGCCCGCGACGAGAGGATCAGCTAGCTGGAGAGCGAGGTGAAGGCGCTGAGCAAGGAGAACAATGATTTTCTGCCTGATGATGAGGACCCTTTGGAGGATATGGATATGGAGCCTGAGAGTGGGCAGGACGACGACGACCTTCGAGGCGAGGACGGTGAGGACTCTGGAGCTGTGATGTCCGAGGACGAGGACCCCGACGAGCAACCCTTTGACAGTGACGCTGCCGTGGACGTGGAGTAGCTAGTTGCGTAGTACCTTTTGGGTTAGGACCGAACCATCACGATAATTTTATGCGATTGTGTGGTCTAGTTAGCATGGGTGTGTGTCTGAATTATTGTAAGACTATGTCAGTTCGGTGTTTTGTGGTTGTGAACTATGTGATGATGCTTTTGGAACCTTGCTATGGAGTGGATCGTGCCTTCTTATGAGTAATGTATTGCTAAAATCTATATGCTACTGTGTATGATTGATGAACTCTTTTCCCAAAACCAGTTTTAAAATTATAAATGGGAAAAATTAACATGTATTTTTATTCTGAAACTCAGAATGGCAAGGGATCCACCACCACCACCCCCCCCCCCACCCGAGCCATCTATGGCTCAAGTGCTAAGTCTTCTCATGGAGGATCGCGAGGCAGCTCGCGCTGAGAGGAATGCCAACCTTGCCACCCTGCAGCATCTTGCTCAGATTGCCGTCAACCAGAATGGGGGCCAAGGAAACGAGGAGCCCCGCTCCAAGCTTCGTGACTTTCAAAACACCAATCCTCCAGTCTTCTCCAAGAGTGAAGTGCCACTAGATGCTGATGATTGGATCCGTACCATCGAGAACAATCTGAGGGTCGCCCAAGTGAGTGACAATGAGAAGGTGGTCTACGCCACTCACTACCTCTCTGGGCCTGCCCGAGCATGGTGGGAGGCCATTCGTGTTCTGTTGCCGCCGGAGGAAGTTGTGGCTTGGGCGGCGTTCAAGACCAAGTTCTTGAAGCGTTATGTGCCCTCCGGACTCGTCAGTATCATGCGAGAGAGGTTCTTGCAGCTCAAGCAAGGCGGTATATCTGTCAGTGAGTACTTGGAGAAGTTCACTACTCTGGCAAGGTATGCGCGTTCCGATACTGATACGGAAGACAAGAAGAAGGAGAGGTTCCTGAATGGGCTTCATGATGAGATGCACTGTATTCTGGTGGTGATGCCTTTCACTGACCTGGAGTCCCTGGCGGATATAGCCATTATGATGGAGCACAAGCGCAAGGCTTCGTTTGATAACCGCAAGCGTCGCCAGCAGATGCAGCAGGGCAGTAGCAGCAGCAGCCCAGCCGGGAGTTATCCCCGTCCGCGCCCTTCACCTCCACCAAGGCCTTCTGATCCATCACCAAGGCATCCAACCTTTGCACCAAGTCCCAGCTACTCCCCTCGCCCGCCTGCACCTCGTCCTGGAGATGGTTCCAACCCCGGCCTCAACTTTAATAGGCCGCCTGCTCCTAAGCCAACATGAGGATGTTTCACTTGTGGGCAGCCTGGACATTTCTCTCGGGAGTGCCCCACTAGACAGCCCGCCGGTGGTCGCCCTAATGCGACAAAGATGAACCAAGGGCCACCCCGCCCACCTAGAGGCAAGAACCCGTACCCAAAGAAAGCAGCCCCTGTCACCCGAGGCCATCTGAACCATATCAGTGCAGAAGAAGCTCAGGAGGCACCAGACCTAGTTATGGGTATGTTCCCTGTCAACTCAGTTCCTGCCTCAGTTTTGTTTGATTCGAGAGCTTCCCATTCCTTCGTTACGGAGCCGTTTGTTAGGAAGAGTGGTATGGTTCCAACTTTGATGCATCGTCCTATGAGGGTGCAAATTCCGGGGGCCACTACCAAGGCCATTTTGTTTTGCAAGGAGACTCCTGTGGAAATTCAAGGAGCCCGATTCCACGCAGACTTGGTGGTCTTAGGAAAGCAAGGGATAGAAGTGGTTTTAGGAATGAATTGGATGGAAGTCAACCGGGGGAAGATTTATTGCACTAACAACTGTGTCACCCTAACCACACCGGAAGGACAAGAAATTACACACTTCTCGACCCATTACTCCACCTCGGGTCATTTCCACAAGAGTGTTGCTGGAACCGTTTTGGAAGAGGTACCGGTAGTATGCAATTACCCGGATGTTTTTCCCGAAGAGTTACCCGGTATGCCCCCTGATCGGGATATCGAGTTCATCATTGAGTTGGTACCCGGTACTGGTCCTATAGCTCAAAAACCTTACCGGATGAACCCCAAAGAGTTGGTGGTACTGAAGAAGTAGTTGGATGACATACTTAGAAAAGGGATGATTCGCCCTAGTGCGTCACCCTGGGGGTCACCAATCATTTTCGTGGATAAAAGGGATGGTACCACTCGCTTGTGTGTGGATTACCGTAAGTTAAATATGTGACTATTGAAAACAAGTACCCTCTACCCAAAATTGAAGACCTGTTTGATCAGCTCAACGGAGCTCGAGTCTTCTCCAAGATCGATCTCCGCACTGGTTACCATCAGCTGAAAGTAAGAGAATCTGACATCCCTAAGACGGCCTTCATCACTCGTTATGGATTATTTGAGTATACGGTGATGTCTTTCGGCCTGACCAATGCCCCTGCCTACTTCATGAATCTCATGAACAAGGTGTTCATAGAATACTTGGATAAGTTTGTAGTTGTCTTCATCGATGACATCCGGATTTATTCCAAGTCAGAAAAGGAGCATGAAGAGCATCTGAGGTTGGTTCTCGGTACCCTTCGAGAACACCAATTTTATGCTAAGTTCAGCAAGTGCCAGTTTTTGTTGAGAGAAGTAGGATTTCTTGGTCATGTTATCTCAGCTAGAGGGATATCTGTTGACCCAACCCACATCAAGTCCATCCTTGAATTCCCAACCCCCACAAACCAGACCGAGGTGAGGTCCATCCTTGGATTAGCGGGTTCTTACCGCAAGCTTGTTGAAGGATTTTCGAGCATCGCAAAGCCCCTTACTCAACTATTGAAGAAGGACCAGAAATTTGTTTGGGCTGACAAATGTGAAGCCAGCTTCCAGGAACTGAAAAAGCGCCTTACTACCGCACCTATTTTAACCATGCCAGATGTGACCAAAGATTTTGTGGTTTATTGTGATGCTTCCAAACTTGGACTTGGATGTGTCCTTATGCAAGAGGGCAAGGTGATTTCCTACTCGTCGCGACAGCTCCGCAAGCATGATCGGAATTGTCCAACCCATGACCTAGAGCTCGCTGCAGTGGTAAATGCACTCAAGACTTGGCGACACTTTCTAATGGGCAACCGTTGCGAAATTTACACCGATCACTAGAGTCTGAAGTATATATTCACCCAGAGGGATTTGAATATGAGGCAACGAAGATGGATAGAGCTCATCAAGGATTATGACTTGGATATCCACTACCACCCTCGAAAAGCTAACGTTGTAGCTGATGCCCTTAGCCGTCAGTCGTGTTCGTTCAACTCCATGATTAAGGCTCGACAGCCAGAACTCTGGGAAGAGCTAGATAAGATGGGTATAGAAGTAGTCAATTATGGAGCAGTCGATCAACTCTTATTGCAGCCCACTTTATGGGAGCATATCAAGAAAGCACAGAAGGGTCACGAAAGCATTGAGGGCATCAAAAGAAGATTGGACAAACAGGAAGTCCCTGGGTTCACCATCGATTCTGAGGGTATTCTTTGGTACAAGGGACGCATCTGCGTACCGTCAGATCATACTTTGAAGCAGTTAATTATGGAGGCCCACGAGACTTTGTATTCTATCCACCCCAGTGGAACCAAGATGTACCAGGATTTAAAACATAATTTCTGGTGATATGGCATGAAGCGCGAGGTTGCACTCTTCGTCCAGAATTGCGACATCTGCCAAAGGATCAAAGCAGAACACCAGCGACCCGCTGGATTACTCCAACCTCTCAAGTTGCCCGAGTGGAAATGGGACGAGATCGGCATGGATTTTATCACTGGATTACCCCGATCCAATCCCGGACATGACGCCATTTGGGTTATTGTGGATAGACTCACCAAGGTAGCACACTTCTTACCAGTACTGACCACCCATCGATCGGATCAACTGGCAGACCTTTATATGTCCCGAATCGTCAGCCTTCACGGGATACCCAAGACCATTGTGTCTGATAGGGGAACCCAATTCACCTCTCGTTTCTGGTTTAAGCTTCATGAAGCCCTGGGAACAAAACTATTTTTCAGCGTCGCATATCAACCAGATCTTAGAGGATATGCTTCGATCTTGTGTGTTAGCTTATGGGGCCAAGTGGGAAAGTTGTTTGCCGTTTGTTGAGTTCTCGTACAACAACAGCTACCAAGCCAGTCTGAAGATGGCACCATTCGAGGCTTTGTACGGACGGAGGTGCCGTACCCCTTTGAACTGGTCGCAAACAGGAGACAGCCAAATTTTTGGGGTTGACACCCTGAGGGAAGCGGAAGAGCAAGTTCAACTCATTCGCGACCGTCTTAAGGTCGCCCAATCCAGGCAGAAGAGTTACGCCGATTCCAAGAGGCGTGAACTCCGCTTCAAGGAAGGTGATATGGTTTATTTGCGCGTTACACCACTCAAGGGAATGCAACGTTTTCATGCGAAGGGGAAGTTAGAACCAAGGTATATTGGTCCTTTCAGGGTGATCAGTCGAAGAGGAGAAGTATCTTATCAGCTAGACCTGCCACCCCATATGTCAGAATTTCATGATGTGTTCCATGTATCCCTGCTTCGGAAGTGTCTGCAAGTTCCTGGGGGTACTCATTCTTATCAAGAGATTGATCTCAATCATGATCTCACCTACCGTGAACGACCACTCCGTGTCCTCGCTGAAGACGTCCGTCTGATCCGGAGTCGGAAGATCAGATTCCTGAAGATCCAATGGAGCAACCATTCGGAGGAAGAAGCTACCTCGGAGCGTGAAGATTATTTGGAGCGTGAATTTCCTGGTTTTCTTTCTTCTTCAAATCTGGAATCTCGGGGACGAGATTCTCCAAAGGGGGCGAAGGTCTGTAACACCCCAATTCTCTTATCTTCAGTGTTGTGGTGTTAGCCTAGATTTTCAACCTTAGCAGAACTTTTGTGTGTGTAGAATTTTGATGCATGAGATGTCTTGTTTGCACTCATTGTGCTTGTTGAGTTCCATTAGTCCTCTAAGAGGATAGAAAACACCAAAAACTCAGCAACTAAAATTAAAACAACAATTATGAGGATCTTCATGCCTGTTAAAACTTAGCCAAACTAAGAGCTATTATTAAGCAAACCCTAAATGGTTTTTGGCATGCATTTGAACCATTATGATCTAGGTCATGTATAGTTTTACACCTTGTTTTACATCATCACAAAAGAGCTTGTTTGCACCAAAATATCACTAGCTGTTGGAGCCATTAAAATAACATGACCATTTGAGTATTTTTTTCTTTTCCCTACAAGATTTCTTTTCCTAGAATGCTCAATGAGATGTTTGACTTGGGCATTTATAAATTCAGTAGCGTCACCCATATTTAGTGAGTTTGGGCATCTAGTTATTTTCTCTTTTGTGATTAGGGTTTATGTTTTTCAAAGTTTAGGAATTGAGTTTATTTGATTTTGAACTCAAATCTCCCACCCTCTCCCTCTCACTCATCTCTACTTCACCTGCTGAAAAAGGAGAGCGCACCCTCTCCCCTGGCCCCACCAGTCATAGACTTGGGTCACCCCCTCCTTCTCTCTTCTCCTTTTCTCTTTTCCCTCCACCCAACTGGAGCACCCCTCCTCTCTTGCCACTGGCCAGGTCGAGTCATCCCGACCAGCCCCCTCTCTGTCCCCTCTCCACCGCCCTCCCTAGCCAGTAAGAACGAGGGACACCCCTCCCTCTCTCTCTCTAACCCGAGCCGAACCCTAGATCAGGTGGCACCCGTTATAGCCACCCCGAGCTCCCCTCTGCTAATTTCTCCCCCTCCCAGTCACCTCCACATCCCACTCCTCTCCCCTCTGGCGAAAATCATCGAGCTCCCTCCCTTATTTGCCCTAGAGAAGAGGAAGCTCCCTTCAGTGGCCGACGGGAGAAAACCGCCGTAGCACTCTTTTCTCTACGCCATTCCTCGCCATTGTTGGTTCCCTGGGTTCCCCTATACTTGATCTAATCCTCTCACCCATCTCTTGGCTCTGTTGCAGCTCGGGAGCGTCTAGTTCGTCCGCGACCCGGGGAAGGCGCCGTCGTCACCACCATGGATCCCGGCGTTGCATGCAAGCTTTGCGGCCTCCCGTGAGCTCTCCTTCGACGCCGCGTCCACCTCCAAGCCCCGCTTCATCCGTACACAAGCCCTAGGTGAGCCCTGCATGCTCGGCATCGCCGTTTCGAGCTCCTGCTCTTTGTTTCCGGTCGGGAGGTAGACGAAGGTCGGAGGCCGTCGATTTTCAGATCCGCGGCGGTCTTTGAATCGCGCCTGATCTATCCTGGACAAAAGGATCCCAGATCCACGGCCGCGTACCGCTTCGCCAGCGCGCGCGCAGCGACCGGGGCCGGCCCAGCTCGCCCCCGTGGCCCATCGCCAGATCCGGCCGATTCTGGCCTGTTTTCCTTTTATTATTTTTTCTATTATTTTTCCAGAGAATCTATAGTCTAGATTTTAATCTTTTGTGGTAAATGTATGTTAGCTAAAATGATGAGATTAATTTTGTAACATGCATGCACGTTTTCTTAACCATGTGGCGTTGGATTTGTTCCAAAATGTATTTTCTGTTGGGTGGTAAATTAGATCTAGTAAAAAGTATTATTTTCACCATTTGTTTAATAACATGGGATTTATAAGTCCAAATCATGCAAACTTGGATCCTCTGGAAAGCCAGTAAAAATGAAAATCTAGATTGGTAAGTCTTACATGCAGGAGATTAATGTAGCAAAAGATATATTTATTCTAAGCATAACACCAGTAGGTGTTTGGTGATTTTTAAATCTTAAATGAAAACACCTTTTGAGGTAAATCCAATTGAAGTGTTAGATATGTGTTGGAGGTATCATATGCTACAAATGTAGATTTTTCCAGTAAGTATTTAAGGCTTGTTGATTAAATTTCTTAAAAACAGGAAGATGGCCTCTTGAAGTACATTTTTGTGATTTCAGAGGTTAGTGCATGTCTAGTTTGGTTTGGTTGAGCCACCTCTGTCCATGAAGTAATGTTGGGGATATTATTGTGGAATAGCCACAGGTTTTATCCAACTTACCCCACTGGTTTGGCATCAAAATACCCCATGTTATTACCTGGACATAAATAATAGTCAGAAGTTTATATTATCTTAAATCAAGGATAACTTGAGCTAGGAGTATCCAAATTTGATGAATAAAATATCCACTTAAAGAGAAAACTCATATCTCACCAGAAAAGTTAATTATGCATACAGGGGATCTAGAAAACTGAATCTATCTTCTGTTTGAGTTTGACATCAGTAGCTCTTAACTGATTTTTAATTATTTTTTGGTGATAGATTTTCATACTCAGCTAATTTTCAGAGCTCCATATGGTAGCTAGGAGTAATGTGGTAGAAGGGTTTAATTTTAGGAGCAGTACCTTAAGAGTCACGATTAATTCATATAAACAGCACTTGATCACTAATTAAATGCATTTGTTGTGTTTTCTGTTTTGTGATGCTTGTTGTTTGTTATTATACTTTACATTGTTATCAACTCGCAGTTTAGGATTTACACTAGTCTCGTTTGTTTTTCATGTTACGGTAGAACCGCATTTCGAGGAAGAGCAGTACGAGGTAGGCTGAGCACAACTACGGAGAAGAGCAAGACCAGGGACAGTACTCTAAGCAAGGCAAGCCCACCTCACCACTATAATGAAACCTATTATTTTATCAAGCATGTTTTGTTTTATAATAAAATAATACATGTTTTACTTCTTTTGTGGCACCTTGCCACCCGAAAACTATTTTACAAAATATTGTTTGGCCAAAGTTATCTACTAGAATAATAAATGTGTTACACAAAGAGTTTATTTGGTGAGCCTTGTTGTTGAAGGCTCCATCAAAAAGATTAAGTTTTCTAGTAGTCTACCTTCATCTACTTACCTCAAAACTATAGGATGAGAAGTTGTTTGATAAAACTGTTTGATGGAGGAAAACCTGAGTTGCTGGGAGCAATCAGCGAGAAAGAAATGTTCTATGAAAACCCGAGATGCTAAGAGCATTGGGAGATGTTGCGAAAACCCGAGCTGCTGGGAGCAGTCGGAGATGGAGGTTTAATTTCGAAGTCCCTGCTGCCGCCCGAACAATTAACCCGTGCAACCACACTACCTGACATGGGTAGGGCTTAGCCGAAAGCCGGGTACTGCCCCAACACTAAAACAGACAAGCTTTCGGCTAAGCCCTACCCATGTCAGGTAGTGTGGTTGCACGGGTTAATTGTTCGGGCGGCAGCAGGGACTTCGAAATTAAACCTCCATCTCCGACTGCTCCCAGCAGCTCGGGTTTTCGCAACATCTCCCAATGCTCTTAGCATCTCGGGTTTTCATAGAACATTTCTTTCTCGCTGATTGCTCCCAGCAACTCAGGTTTTCCTCCATCAAACAGTTTTATCAAACAACTTCTCATCCTATAGTTTTGAGGTAAGTAGATGAAGGTAGACTACTAGAAAACTTAATCTTTTTGATGGAGCCTTCAATAACAAGGCTCACCAAATAAACTCTTTTTGTAACACATTTAGTATTCTAGTAGATAAATTTGGCCAAACAATATCTTGTAAAATAGTTTTCGGGTGGCAGGGTGCCACAAAGGAAGTAAAACATGCATTATTTTATTTTGAAAACAAAACATTCTTGATAAAATAATAGGATTAATTATAGTGGTGAGGTGGCTTGCCTTGTTCAGCGTACTGCCCCTGGTCTTGCTCTTCTCCGTAGTTGTGCTCACCTACCTCATACTGCTCCTCCTCTGATTGTGGTTCTACCGTAACATGAAAACAAACGAGACTAGTGTAAATCCTAAAATGTGAGTTGATAACAATCTAAATTATAATAGCAAACAACAAGCATCACAAAACAGAACCACCTATCGGAGGGATTCACTCAATTGTAAACACAAACACAACAAAACACACCAGACACATAGGGTTGCCTTATGGCACAAAAAGGGGTTATGCTAATAACACACAAGGATAATAACCACAACACTATTATTTTTTAAAGGCAAAAGTAGGGGTTCTTTATATGTTCTGGATTACTAAGTTGGTAATTTCTAAACACAAGCTTGCTCTTATCCAAAGACAGAAAATATAACTAATGCATTTAAATAGTTATTATGGGACTGTTTAGGTGGAAAGGGAATAACTCCTAAAGTACTCTTAATAAAAATAAACCCTTCTGCCACATTACTCCTAATTACTATAGGAAGCTCTGAAAATTACTTGTGCATGAAAATCTATTTCCAAACAAAAACTAAAAATCAGCTTAGAGCTACTGATGTCAAACCAAAAAAGAATGCGGTTTCAGTTTTATAGATCTCCTGTATGAAAAGTTAATTTCTTTAGAGAGATATGAGTTTTCTCTTTAAGTAGAAATTTTATTCATCTAATTTGGATAATCCTAACTCAAGTTATCTTTGTTTTAAAATAAAGTTAACTTCTGACTATTATTTAAGTACAGAGAATAATATGGATTATTTTGATGCCAACCCAGTGGGGTAAGTCAAATAAAACTTGTGGCTACTTCACAAAAATACCCCCAACAAAACTTCATGGACAGAGGTGGCTCATACAACCAAAACTAGACCTACATCATTCTCTGAAATTCTAAATATGCATTTCATGAGACTATCCTCCCGTTTTTAAGAAATTGATTTATCAAGCATAAAATATCTACTGAAAAAATCAACCTTTATAGCATATGACACCTTCCACCTATATTTACCACCTCCACGTGGATTTACCCCAAAAAGTGTTTTAATTTAAGAGCTAAAAATCACCAAATACTTACTGGTGTTCTACTTAAACTAAGTAGGCATTTTGATAGGCTTTCCATAGCATCTTGGTTTGCATGATTTGGACTTATAAATCCCAAGTTATTAAACAATTAGTGAAAGTGATTCTTTTTACTAGATCTATTATAACACACAACAGGAAATATATTTTGGACTAAATCCAAAGCCACATGACTAAGAAAACGTGTAGCTATGCTACAAAATTAACCTCACTATTTTAGCTAATACAGATTAACCACAATTGAATAAAAGCTAGGCTAGTGATTCTCTGGAAAAATAAGCAGGGAATAGATATTAAAACAAAAACATAAAACAGGCTGGATCTGGCGCTGGGCCGAGGTGGCGAGATGGGTCGGCCCGCAGAACCGCGCGTGCGAGTGGAGAGTTGCGCGGCCGCCGGATCGGGAGCGCACGGCTCAAATTAGAATGGGGGAGATTCAAACGGAGTCGTTGATCTCAGATCTGACGGCTCCGGCCCCTTCTTCTTCCTCGCGTCGGTGGCACGGGAGGAAAACAGAGGGAGAGGGAGAGAAAGAAGGGGGTGGCGACGCCGCGCTCACCTCGGGCATCTAGGGGTCGAGTGCGGGGCTGGGGTCGGTGGAGAGAGTGCAGAGGGGCGGTCTCCTACGCGCGGCGACGTCGGAGGAGCTCCCTGCATGCGGCCATGGCGCCTCCTTCAAGCTTCGGTCGAGGACGAGTACGAAGCCTACGGAGCTCCTCTGCGCAAAAGAGAGGGAGGGGGAGTTAGGTCTCGCAGAGGGGAGCTCGGCAAGCCAAGAATGGCGAAGAATAGAAGAGTAGAACGCCGGCAATGGAGCTCGACAGCTTTCGGTGGCAGAAACGAAAACCTTCTCTCACGGGCAGCAGGGGAGGAAATCTTGAGCGACCTTTCGAGGTAGAGGAGTGAGGGTGCCTGGTGAGGGAGATAATTGAGATAGGGGAGGGATCGGGTGAGAGTTATAGCCAAAACCCGATCTAGGGCTTCCGGTTAGGACAAGGGAGAGAGAGAGAGAGGGGAGTTGCTCTCGGTTTCTACTGGCTGGGGAGGGCGGTGGACAGGGGAACAAAGTGGAGGTGGTCGGGATGACTAGCTTTGGTCAGTGAGAGGGAGGGGAGTGAGCTCCGGTTCGGGGGGGGGGGGGGGGGGGGGAGAAAAAGAGAATGAGGGGAGTGGTGGACGGGTGACCCTGGTCCACGACAAGTGGGGCCAGAGGGGTGGGATAGCTCTTCTCTTCCAGCAGTAAGGGTAGAGAGTGGAGAGAGAGATGAGTGGAGGTTTTGGGCTGTTTTTCAAATAAATTCAAATCCTATGTTTGAAAATTACAAACACATATTCACAATTGAAATAAAACAACTAGCCCATACTCACTAGATGGTGGTGAAGTTACTGATTTATTAAGTGCACAAACCAAACACCTCATTGAGCATACAAAAGAAAAGAAGGTTTTTAGGGAAAAGAAAAAGAATGTCCCAAATGGTCATGTTATTCTGATGACCACAAAAGCTTGTGATATTTATGTACTAAAAAGCTCCTTTGTGATAATTTGGAACAGGGTACGAAACTCTTTATGACATAGATCAAATTGGATCAAATGCATGTCAAAAACCGTTTGAGGTTTGCTTAATACTAGCCTCTAGTTTAGCTAAGTTTTAACAAGCATGAAGATCATAATAGTTGAAGTTTTCTTTTAGTTGTTGTTGTTTTAGTGTTTCTTTCATCTTAGATGGCTAGTGGAACTCAACAAGAATAATGAGGACAACAAGATAGTTCATGCCTCAAAATGTTACACACCCAAAAGTTTTTGCCTAGGTTGAAAAATCTAGCCTAACACCACAATACTATGCTTAAGAAAATTGGGGTGTCACAGCGGCGCGAAGCTTCCGCCAGAGTTGGATATGGTGGCGCGCGGCTCGGTGAAGATGGCGTCGGTGCTGCGGACGTTCCTTCGACAAGCGGAGGAGATGAGGAGGAGCGTCTCGTCACGGTGGAGTCGAAGGTGGCGGCGGTGACCTTCGGGTGGTCGACGGAGAGAGGGCTATGGTCGTCTTCTTATTCGGTGGAGGCAATGGCGAGGTGCTACGGGACACAACAAAGATAATGGGCGTGGTCTTGGGGTCAGGGGTTCGACTATCTCGCCGGAATCAAAGAAAAACAACGGCAAAAAAATTTGTCGGCTTGGGGGCGTATTGGAGAGGGCTTTTGGGGGGGGGGGGGGTGAAAGAGGACGTCAAGGGATTCAATTAGCAACAAACGGCGTATTAAACGGTGTATTAAAACGCCCGGAATCAAGAGGAGCAATTTCGGCCGTTTTCGGGTTGAAGACGATGCTGACATCATCGCAAACGTCGGCAATTTGTAAATTTCTGAATTTTCTTATTTCTTTCATAACTTTTGGATTAAGACTCCAAATCAATCAAATAAATTTCTAAAATTTTGTAAAAACAATATCTTTATGTTAAACCAGTTGTGGGCATGTTTTGAACACTTTTCAAAAATCAAAATTTTGAATTATTGATTAAATACAAATTTGACACTTAATGTCAAATTTGGAAACATGGCTTAAATAATTTCATTTTTGGCTAAATAAAATATATAAAAATACAACACTTATATAAGTTTGAAATTGAGTTAATTAAACTTATTTTCCAATATTGAAAACATTTTTGGCTTTAGTACAATATTAAATAACATAACACATTTATTAGAAATAAAAAGGGAAATATTATGTATTCATTTTTAATTCAAAATGCTTTGTGCACCATTAAGTTTTATTTTATGATAAATCAATTAAAAACTCCATTAAATACCTTTGGAAAATAATCTAGATTTATTTCATTCCTTATATTGAATATATTCATGAAAAACATTTTAGAAAATAGACCATGTTTTAAATAGTTTAAAAGAACATTTGTAAATATTATTTTTATTTATGAAAAGCTATGGCTAAGTGGTTGAAATCAAATACTTATAAAGAAACCTTTTATTACAAGAAAATGGTTTTAAGTTTGTTGACCATTTGTCAAAATATATAATGAAGTTTAATAAAAACAATGGATAGTAAAATGTTTAACTCGAAACATGTTTTGAAAATAATGTTTACTTGAGATATTCTAAATAATATACACTTTGGAACATGCTATGAACTCTTTTATAGTTGATTTTCTTATACCTTTATTTTTTTATCTTAATCAGAAACAAAAGTTTAAATTTTTAGTGTTTTTTAAACATTCCAAAATATTGGGATGTTAGAGACTACCACCCTTAAAAGGAATCTGGTCCCCGAGATTCAGACAGAATGGGAATAAAAGCAAGTTCTAGGAATGATTTTGATAACTGGAGAGGTTTAAGAAATGTAGGTTCTGACATGAAAACTGGTAGGGAATGATTATTCTGATTAGGGAGGCTAGAAACAAAGATTGTTTGGGATCTCCGGGTTTAGGCAACGGTGTTTGAATTTTTTGGGTGCGCTACCACCCTTAAAAGAAAAGTTTTGTTGGTAGTTAAGCAGTCTAATGCACAATATCTAACAAACATCAAACAACTTGGTACACACAAACAAACAATCTAGTATTGTCATACTTGTATGACCAATACACTAGCACGCTATCGTTGTTCTATTTAAGTGGTGGTCAAATCTAGCTCTTTCGTGGGTGCTTCAAGTTCTTGTTCAACTTTCTTGGATATCTTCGAAGTGTTGGCCAAATCCTGGTCCTTCGGTGGTGTTCCATGCATGTAGAATTTCATGATGAATCGTAGTCTTTCCATATGAGGCATCAGAATCAGACTTAGACTATAAGAACATGGTTATCTAGAAAAAGATAAGGTGTTTTCAGAAGGTTGATAGTAGATGAGTGTATGACGAAGGTAAAATGAAAAAATTTTGTTTTTAGAAAACTGAATAAAAATATATTTTGAATCCTATGGTCAAATCCTATTTCTATCCAAACTTAATGTTTCGAACCTACAGGCAACATAGTGCTCTGATAGCATCTGTAGTGTACCTGCACTTAAAATATGGCAAGGTACCTATGTATAGTACAAAACCCTGGATCGATTCGTTTGCACACACAGTTTATGATGTAATATCACAACAAAGTATCAATTTTATTACATCGATGATCCGGACTTAGAAAATATTGTTTATAACTTGCATAGCATAAAGCTAGCACTGAAAGAGTAAATAGCGGAAATAAATAGCAGTAAGCCTCCATCATCTTCATGTTGCCACAAGCGAAAACATGTTGGTTGCAGACTCGAAAACTTTAAATGAAACCTCTCGTCATCAGAACAATCTGCAATAAAAAAATATTACAACAACGTGGGCCAGCTTCCATTAAAAATGGAGTCTGGCAAGTGACACTATGGTGGACACTTAGTGGAATAACTCTACTAACCTATATGCATATTTGACTGGTGGAGTTCAAGGCTATTTTGCATAAAGCCAATTTTTCCTAACTCTTTGGAAAACACTTTTCTTCTATTCGAGACATATGTGGCATGAAATTCACTGTCTCATTCTACCCTTGTTCAGCCATGAAGTTTTAACTTAGAAATTGGAATGGTGGGATCCTCCGTTGATGTCCTTGTTCAGCTGCTCGAATCCTTGTTCAGCTGTTCAAATTGTCCGTACCGGGGACACAGCTAAGCACTTAGATTTTAACTCTGTAGAGATTGTGCACGTTCAACATTGTACCCATTCAACTCAAACTATCCTATACACCCTGGAAGTGTTAAGGAAAAGGAGAAGAATGAGACGAGATCTTTCAGAAGCATTTTTCCTCCCCATACTGGCCTGACGCGCTCCACCTACAAAACCTCTACCACCACCTCTCAGGCCGGGGCGAGTCCACGCAGCTTAGTTGATCAAGTCAGAGCCCAAATTGGCAATGGCTGCACGGGAAGCAATCTTCACTCGGAGTTCTTCAGATCACTCTGTTCCTGGGTGGCCGTCCACAAGTGTAATTCCACAGGTATACCCCTGGGAACGCACTCAACATAAACCATACAACACCACTTTCCACCTAGGTGTTTCATTCTTAACTTAGTAGAATTTAACATTTCATCAAAAATAGTTTTGCATAGCATCATAATTCTACTAAGTGTTGCATAGGAACCTAGACACAGGAGTAAGTAATTTCTACACAGGTCTAGCATAGCATTTCTACTAAGTCCTACAATGCTTAGGAAAATAGACTAGTCATGCATACAAAAATAGTAGGAATTTTATGAGGTGTGCCACTTGCCTTTGAATGATGTCTTTGCTCTCACACTCCTTTTTCAACACGAACGTTGCACTCCGTCAATCTAAAACATAGCACAACACTAAACATAAACACTCCATTCAACACATAGTAAAACAAGAAAACATACAACACAAACTTTTCACCAAAAAGGGTTTGGTCAAAGAAATAGTTATACTTAGCATATTTGCTAAGAAAGTTCCAAAGGTTCAATAATCATTGATTGTAATTAAAATATTAGAAGGGTTTTAAACATCACTTAAAAATAATGATTTATAAAGCAAAAAAAATATTTATGGATTTTAATCTCATTCTTAATTATAAAAAGTCAATTATGAGGTTAAATGGTTTTTAAAAAAAATTATCACCCATTAATTGTACTTAAAACACTAGAAAGGTTTTAAACATCATTTAACTAAATATTTTAAAGTGAGTTTTAAAGGCTTTTAACACACCTTAATTACCATTAATCATGCAATATAAATGATATTCATGAAATATAATTAAAACGCAAATAAAGTTTTACACTAATTTTTTGGTTTTTAGTAAATCATGCATGAAGTCAAAATACAATTTAATGAATTTATGTATAGTAAGATATGATAAAAAAGGGTAAACACAAGTTTTAACTTTTCTGCAATAAAAATTTTTGTACAAAAATTTTAAACAATTTTAATGCACATCGGGCATTTAAACAAATTTTTAGCAATTGAATTCACTCAAAAATATGTTTTTCTATCTAAAGTTATGCAAAAAATACTCAAACATCATATTTTGAATTTGAATAAATCTAAATTTCTCAAGGTTGAAAAACAACAAAACTAACACAGTCTAGAGGTCATGGGTTTTCCAAAAATATTTTATTTACAAATATATACTTTAAAGAATTAAAACTATAACTAAAATAATGTTTTACATGTTTCTATAAATAACAAGTTAGTGCACGACTAAAATATATATTTTTATTATTCCACTGCATTCTACACATTCATTCGAATCCAAGGACTACAAAAACATTGAAAACAGAGTTACGGTTGATTTTATATGTAATTAACAAGTTAGTATATTTTCTGAAATTTCTAATCAAAATTAAAAAATAATTAATCTGACGTAGCGCGTGCAGCGGACGTAGCGGCCACTTGGAGTGCTCCTATTGGTTCGGACCGGTTCATTTGATCAGTCAAACTGAGCCTCCAGATATGAAACATACGACTAAGGGGAGTTGACTATTACCGTGGCGGCGACCTCGCCGGAAGTGGAGAAGATGGTGGCGGCGCGGCTCGGGCAGGAATGGCGTCGGCGTTGTGGCTGTTCCCCGGACTCGTGGAGGTCCTCCCCGAGTGCGGCGCGTCACGGAGAAGCAGATGAACGCGATGGCGTCGAGCATATTGTCCCGGAGCGGAGGCAAGATGCGGCATAGGCGATGGTAACGACGTCATCCCGCAGCGTGTCCTCGGGGCGGCACGGAGCTTCCGCCGGAGTTGGATATGGCGGCGCGCGGCTCGGCGAAGACAGCGTCGGTGCTGCGGACGTTCCTTGAACAAGCGGAGGAGACGAGGAGGAGTGTCTTGTCATGGCGGAGTCGAAGGTGGCGGCGGCGACCTTCGGGTGGTCGACGAAGAGAGGGCTCTTGTTGTCATCTTACTCGGTGGAGGCAATGGCGAGGTGCTACGGGACGCTATGAAGAGGATGGGTGTGTTCTTGGTGTCGGGGGTTCGACTATCTCGCCGGAATCGAAGAAAAACGACAGCGGTCGAGCGAAACTCCGGCAAAGAAATTCGTCGGTCTGGGGCGTATTGGAGAGGGCTTTTGGGGGGAATGAAAGAGGACGTCAAGGGCTTCAATTAGCAACAAACAGTGTATTAAATGGTGTAGTCAAACGCCCGGAATCAAGAGGAGCAATTTCCGCCGTTTTCGGGGTGAAGACGATGCTGACGTCATCGCTGACGTCAGCAATTTTTTTTTTGAATTGTCCTATTTCTTTTATATCTTTTAATTTAAGACTCCAAATCAAGTCAAATAAATTTCTAAAAAAATTTAAAAACAATATCTTTATGTTAAACCAGTTGTGGGCATGTTTTGAACACTTTTCAAAAATCAAAATTTTGAATTATTGATTAAATGCAAATTTCATTAAATAAAATTTATAAAAATACAACACTTATATAAGTTTACAATTAAGTTAATTAAACTCATTTTCCAATATTAAAAACATTTTTGGCTTTAGTACAATATTAAATAACATAACACATTTATCTGAAATGAAAAGGGAAATATAATGTATTCATTTTTAATTCAAAATGCTTTGTGCACCATTAAGTTTTATTTTATGATAAATCAATTGAAAACTCCATTAAATACCTTTGGAAAATAATCTAGATTTATTTCATTTCTTATATTGAATATATTCATGAAAAACATTTTAGCAAATAGACCATGTTTTAAATAGTTTAAAAGAACATTTGTAAATATTATTTTAGTTTATGAAAAGCTATGGCTAAGTGGTTGAAATGAAATACTTATAAAGAAACTTTTTACTGCAAGAAAATAGTTTAAATTTTGTAGACCATTTGTCAAAATATATAATAAAGTTTAAGAAAAACAATGGATAGTAAAATGTTTAACTTGAAACAAGTTCTGAAAATAGTGTTTATTTGAGATATATGAAATAATAGACAATTTGGAACATGCTATGAACTCTTTTATAGTTGATTTTCTTATGCTTTTTTTATCTTAATCAAAAAAAGTTTAATATTTTAGTGTTTTTTAAACATTCTAAAATATTGGGATGTTACAGGTGCGAACGAACTACACGGTTGGCCGGTCCATCATCGACGATCAAACCTTGTGGCAAGAACCAAAACGGGTTGGAGACAAAGTTCGCCATCTCTTCCTGAGGATGAGGAGCAGCAACAAGGTCACATTGGTGCGGGAGAGAAAGGTTTTGAGGGCTCGTCAAGACTGCAGGAGGAGGGCTTGTTTGGCAGGTCACAACATTCTTTTCCAAGGGAATCTTTGGTTTCCAAACAAATCGCTTTGGGCATTTAAGTTTCACATGACCCCAATCATTATAACGCAGGCAACGAATCTGATTAGAACAATTGCGTCGGATGTGATCAGCAGAAAGGCATCTCGAGCAAGGAAGGGAAATCTGTGTTGATCCAGCCTGATTTTGTTGCACTAACTTAGCGACAGACTCCCGGAGCAAATCATCTTGGGCCTTTTTTTGAGGACATTCCTTCCTCTCGTGACCAACTTCTCGACAAATACGACAACAAAGTCCAATGCAGCAGGTCGGACCCCCATTGTGACAAAGTGTCCCAGGCCCAAGGCAGAGGGGGCATTCCAATTGGTTAGGTCCAATATCTGGCAACGAGGAGAGGCCGGTGGCTGCAAGGATTTCAGCATCCGGATAATTCGCTTCCCTCATATCACGCAGAGTTCATAAGGCCATGTACAATGGTAGAGAAGGCATGATTTCCCTTAACCATCCATGTCATTTAGGGAAGACAAAATTAGAAGTTATACAATGCATCATCTCTTATGGTCATCCCTAGCAATTAATGAGAATTAATTATATTTTGGTAAGAAATTAAAGTTTTAAGGGAAGACAAGTGGTACAATGGTGAAATTAGTCTTCCCTTATTTCATAAGAGATTATCACTTAACTAAGTGAAGGGAACCTACCCTTTCTTTATTCTCTATCCGCCACCTAGACAATTATCCTACGTGTCAACGCTAAGAGAAGGCTGATGTCACCCCATTGTAGATACCCTAAAGAAGGTGCCGAACCATTCGAGAAATCCGAGACAGTATCCACAACATGCGATGGGTCATATTTGAATGAGGGAAGGGATCCAAATTTCATTAAGACAGACGTATGAGAAATGGCAGGAGCAGATTTCTGATTGATTGCTGAGAACGGAAAGATGAGGCTTCCAAACATGACTTGTTCAACCGGAACTCTGTCCAAGTCTGACTCCGACGAACGCCGGAGAAAGTCAAGATTTGTCTTGAACACGGGAACTAGGGGGAAGACCAGGTCGATGTTTCATGAAATGGGGTCACTTTATATTCGGACTGGCCTGAGTCCAACCATCAGGCTAGAATGGAGAGAGGTTTGAGGTCGTTGCACAGATTCGCCTCGAAACAGATGGAAGAAGCATTCGAAATCTGGCCAGAAACGAGACTCAAGACGATGCACAAAATGACCCACGACACTAGAAGCAACCGAGAACCTGAAGCGGTTCAAGCCTAGTGATAGGTACTACTAGGGTTTACTCGAATTACACTCAGGATTCAGATACAAGGTTCGAGTTGAATCGAAGGAAGGGAGAAGAGAAGCTGAGATCGGAGAGATAGAAAGGGGTCGGGAAGCAAGAGCCAGTTGCCGTGATCCAACAGGATGATCAATACAGACGTGATCCACCTTCCTTAATACTACTTGCTCCAGGCATCTCCATGGTAGCGTGGGTTGGGCTTGTTCGACCGCCTGGGCCTTGTGTCGACCATGGGCTCCTTTCCATCAGGCTCTGGGTCAAGTGCTGGTGACGTGGTAGCAGGGACCCTGACACCCCCTTTTCCTTGAAAACCAGCTTGTCCCCAAGCTGGTGCTGCAGGAAACCTGTTTCGTAGCTCCTCTTTGTCTTCCCAGGTTGCAGAAGCAGCATCACCAGTTGACCACTGTATCAATACTTGCTCCACCGTTTTGTTTGCCTTCTTACGCCAGCGATGAGCCAACATCTTCAGAGGAACATCAAACGCATTAGTAACATCAGGAAGGATCGGGGATGCAGTCATACCCGAAGCGAGAGCCCGGCGTAGCAGTGAAACATGGAAAACTGGATGCACAGTAGAACCCCTAGGTAGCTTAATTTTTTAGGCCACATCATTGATCCTGGCCAACACTCGGAAAGGCCCATAGTACTTGAATAGCAGTTTGTGATTTGCTCTGGGAGCAATGGAAGCTTGAATATACGGCTGTAGTTTCAAGAAGACTTGGTCATTAACCTGAAATTCTCGAAACGTTCTGTTCTTATCAGCATATTGCTTCATCAATTTCTGAGCTCTTAACAGATGTTGTCGCAACAAGTCATGAACTAATCGTCGTTCAGATAACCATTCTTGCACATTGGAAACCGAACATTCTCCAGGTGCTTCAATTCCCCAATGTCGTGGCTCATGGCCATAGAGGACCACAAATGGCGATGAATTAAAAGTGGAATGGAAACTAGTATTATACCAATACTCTGCATGAGAAATCCACTGACTCCATTTTTTTAGGCAAGAGTGAACAAAACACCTGAGATATGTTTCGACACATAGATTCAACCTCTCTGTCTATCCATCTGTAGCTGGGTGATAAGTTGTGCTCATCTTCAGTTCAGTGCCGATGGCTTTGAAAAGTTCCTGCCAGAAATGACTCGCAAAGACTGGGTCCCTATCAGACACAATTGATTCAGGAAGGCTGTGTAATTTAAAGATATTATCCACAAAGAGAGAAGCAACTTTGGCAGCTGTATATGGATGAGCCATAGGGATGAAATGGCCATATTTGGAAAAAGTGTCAACAACCACAAGCAAACAATTGTAGGGGCATGATTGAGGTAGACCTTCCACGAAATCAAGAGCAATATGTTGCCATGGACGCTTAGGGACCGGTAAGGGGTGTAGCAGACCTGGATATTTGATGCGCTCCGGTTTAGCCTGTTGACAAACTTGGCATGATTGTAACCAAGTTTTAATTTGTTTCTTCATGCCTGGCCAGACAAATAAAGTCTGAATTCGCTTATATGTGACTGGAGCTCTAGAATGACCTCCCAAAGAACTGCTGTGGAAAGCTTTGAAAATTTTTACTTGCAGTTCCAGATTGTTGCCGAGCCAGATTTTCCCATGATGACGAAGCACCCCATCAATCAAGGTGAAACATGGAGCTGAATCCTTATCAATAGCCAAGGTCTCGAGGAGCTTCTTTGATTTGGGGTCTTTGGTATATCCCTCTGCAATTTCAGATAACCAAGCTGGTTGGCAGGTAGAGACCGCTGCCAACACGGCTGTTTCATCGTGCTTTTTGCGCGATAAGGCATCTGCTGCGGCATTTGATTTGCCTTGGTGGTATAGTATCTTGTATCTCAAACCCAACAGCTTGGAAAAGGCCTTCTTCTGCCATGGTGTGCTCAATCTTTGCTCTTCCAGATGTACAAGACTTCGCTGGTCTATCTTGATGATGAATTCATCATGCAACAAGTAAGATCTCCAGTGCTCTACTACTAACAAGATAGCTAGATACTCTTTTTCATAGGTAGATAAGCCACTATTGCGAGGACCCAATGGTTTACTCAAATAAGCAACTGGATGCCCAGCTTGTTGCAACACTGCGCCAATGCCCTGATCACTTGCATCCGTTTTGATGATAAAAGTTTTGTTGATGTCCGGTATAGCCAACACGGGTGCTGTCATTAGGGCTTTCTGTAACAGTTGAAACGATGTATTAGCTTCTAGAGTCCAGAGAAATTGTGTGCCCTTTTTTAATAATTGTGTCAATGGTCTTGCTATCATGCCAAAGTGCTCGACAAACTTCCTGTAATAACCCGCAAAACCAAGAATGCTTCTAAGTTCCTTGACATTTTCTGGAACTTTCCACTTAGCTATTTCTGCTATCTTCTCCGGGTCTGTTGCCACTCCAGCACCACTGATGATGTGACCAAGATAAGCCAGACTTTTCTGTGCAAAGGAGCATTTGCTACGCTTCACCTGCCATTTATCTTTTTGTAGCAGTTCAAGTACCAGGGTCAAATGCTTTATATGATCTTCGAATGTTTTACTGTAAACTAAGATATCGTCAATGAAAACCAAAGCGCACTTGCGTAGCACTGTTTGCAATGTGGCATTCATAGCTCCTTGGAACGTAGCCGGTGCACCGGCCAACCCGAAAGGCATCACTTTATACTCATAGTGGCCAGAGTGAGTATAAAATGCAGTCTTATGTTCTTCACCTTCTGCCAGCCGTATTTGGTGATACCGGCTCGCAAATCCAGCTTGGAGAATCAATGTGCTCCTATTAGCTCGTCGATGAGTTCATCGCTCACTGGGATTGGGAATTTTCTGGGCACTGTCAAAGCATTGAGTCTTCTATAGTCAATGCACAATCTCCAAGTTAAGTCTTTCTTCTGTACTAATATAGCTGGTGAAGCAAAGGCACTTGTACTGTTCTGGATAATACCACTTTTGAGTAATTCCAACACCTGACGCTCTATCTCATCTTTGTTTGCTGGTGAGTGCCGGTAAGGTCTGATCTGTATTGGCTGAGCACCTTCAATCAGTGGGATGCTATGGTCACATGATCTTGTGGGAGGGAGACCTTCAGGTGTACTGAAAACCACATCAAACTGCTGAAGAATATCTTTGATTGCTTGAGGTAGATCTTCGTTGTTGTCTATGTCAGTGGCACCAAGTGGACGGATGACCAACAGCTGCTCAATATCTTGCCTGTGTGACAATCCAGATAACTGCTCAAGTGTGATAGTACTCAAGATGACTGCTTTGCCACCAACACCTTGCAAGAAAACTTCTCTACCATTATCAGTTATTTGCATTCGTTTGGTTGGCCAATCTATGTTCATTAGACTGTATTGGTAGAGCCAATCCTGACCAAGGATGATGTCAAATAACCCCAACTGCAACACCTTGAAATCTGAAACAAACTCATGCCCTTGTGTGGTCCACTCACAGTTGAGAACTTCTTCAGTACATTTGAGCTCTCTGTCGTCAGCGACCTTCACTCTTACTGGTTTCGGCATAGTAGAAGCAGCAGGTAAAATATTGAGCAAGGACTTGTTCACAAATGAAGTAGTACTGCCAGAGTCCACGAGAAGCAAAATTTTATGCCCATTCAGGGTGCCTTGCAATTGCAGGACTGTTGGTGCACACTCATCGACTGCCAGTTTTTCAGACAATGCTTGCAAAGAGATCGCACAAGCCAACTCTTGTCTTGTTTCGGTTTCATCAGTTTCATCATCATCCACAATTCCCAGAGCGTCAGCTCCCATAAGCTCCAATAACTCCTCAACAGTATGCAATTGTATGGTGGCAGGACATGTGTGTTCCTTGCCCATTTTTCGCCACATGTGAAACATAGCCCACGAGCTCTTCTAAATGCTTTCAGGGTAGCTAACTTGTTACTGTAGGTAGTAGCATCTTGACCCCGTTTATCTGTTGCCGTTTGAGAGTGTGTATGAGGCAAAACTCGAGCTGCAACTGGAACGACTGCTGGTCTCGGTCTGCTGAACGGTCTGTACTGCTGCTGGGCTGGTGGTATACTGTCTTGCACCTCCTCTTGCAATAAAGCCAGAGAACAAGCTGAATCCAAATCAGACGGCATTTGGACCATAACCACTGCTCGAATCTCATACCGCAGACCCTCGATGAAGCGTGTCAAAAAGTACAGATGATGAATTGCATCAGAATATGCCAAAAGATTGTTCATAACATTTTCAAATTGCACTATATATTCAGAAACTGAACCTGTCTGTCTAAGAGAGTAAAACTGTCGTATAAGTAATTGGTGTTTGTCTCTACGAAAACGTGTGCAAAGTAACGTACAAAAAGAAGACCAGTTCATGTTTGCTAACTTTTTACGCACAGAGTGTAACCAAACTTTAGGTGCTCCAGCAAAATTTAAAATAGCCATGGAAACCCAGTACAATTCATGCACTGAAAACATGCTAAAGTACTGCTCGGCCAGCGTCTGCCACATCTGTGGATTATCCCCATCAAACACAGGAAAGTGTAATGAAGGATTTGACTGTCCCAGCTGATTGAATAAGGTACTAGCAGAGGCATCTGACTGAGTAGGATTGCGCAAGTTGAATGGTGTTTGGAAATGTTCATACCAGTGCCCGGGGTTGGCACTTGAAAGAACTGTGTTCCAGCGACCACCCCCCGGTTTAGCGTGAGATTGCCGAGGCCTTGCCCGAGATCGGTCCCGACCGATGGAGCTCCGATCAACTGCGTGCTCGTCGGTGTATGGGAGTCAGCGAGATGGGCCGCTGCCCGATCCCTTTGTCCAGGTAATGGATCGGTCCCGGCTGGCGGGGCGCCGAGCAGAGATTTGCCCGCCAGCGTACGGGTGTCAGCGGCGTGAGCCACTGGCAGATCCGGAGCGGGCGGCTCCGATGTGGAAACCCCCGAGCTCGTTGTGACTTGTCGCTGCAACGCTGCAACCGCTGTCTGGAGAGCATCGACGCGCCCCTCGAGTTGTGGCCGCCATGCGTTGATCTCGTTGGAGAGGTTGTCGAAGCGCGCGTCGAACTTGTCAGCATGGAGATCCTGCTTCATCTCGGCCGTCGCCAACAAACCCTTGAGCTGCTTGAACATCTCCGCGTTGGTGAGTTTCCCGTCCGCCATGGCGCTCTCCTGCGCTTCACGGACTTGCCGCTGGTTCCGAGTTTCTATGATCGACCCCAGGTCGTAGAAAGTGGGGAAAAATTTGGAAGCGGTGGAGGGTTTGGCTCTGATACCAGGTGATAGGTACTACTAGGGTTTACTCGAATTACACTCAGGATCCAGATACAAGGTTCGAGTTGAATCGAAGGAAGGGAGAAGAGGAGCTGAGATCGGAGAGATAGAAAGGGGTCGGGAAGCAAGAGCCAGTTGCCGTTATCCAACAGGATGATCAATACAGATGTGATCCACCTTCCTTAATACTACTTGCTCCAGGCGTCTCCATGGTAGCGTGGGTTGGGCTTGTTGGACCGCCTGGGCCTTGTGTCGACCATGGGCTCCTTTCCATAAGGCTCTGGGTCGAGTGCTGGTGACGTGGTAGCAGGGACCCTGACACCTAGATCGAGGACACGGAAACCAGCTAGATCTTCACCCAAGCAGCACTAGAGCGCAAGACCTACCGAATCAACCGAGAGACGGAACGAGGCATACTGGAAAACAACCACGAGGAAGAATTCCTTGGCGGAAGGGGTGGAGGGGGAGAAATGGACTGTGGAACGGAAGCGTCAACGTACCAGTGCGGCCAACTTTGCGCCAGGAGCGAAGTCCCAATGTAGTAGGGCCTCCATGAGAGCTCGGTGGTGAAGGAACCAGCCTACTTGCGGGCGCGCTGGCCATCATCGGAGGAGAGCGCCGAGGAGCGGGTGGGTGGAAAGGAGAGCGCCATATTTCCTTTGACTTGTATCTTGAGATTTTGCGATTGTGTGAGAGCGTTTCTTGTCCTTTTTATTTTTAGCTTTTGTAAGCGGTGCGACTCCTACCAGTTAAAGTAGTTGTATGTTGCTGACTCATCTGGAGCTGCGTCTGCTGGCATCATTATGACATCTTCGATGACCTTTGTCACTTTTGCAGCCATCTCCACCGTGATATCTAGAGTGGTGTTACCGTCTGGTAGAGTGACCGTACGGGGGTACTCGACTGGTCGGCGATTGGCTGCATTTTATGATGTCTCTGCAGCTGTTGCCACGTAAACTGGTTGGGGTATCTGATAATGATATGTGTAGTCTGAGTGCTCTTCATATGCTGCCTCGGTGTCGCTATCCCACACTGTGCTTGCGTTTTTGTTTTTGGTGTTTTCGCCATCTTCTGTTTGCTACATGTGTTCTTCGTAGTCGATGGAAGCGTGATGTGGAGTTAGGATCTCTGGGTTGGCGAAGGCGGTCAGACGTATGCTATCTTCTGTAGGCTCATCATACTCGAAGAGGTGGACGCTTTCTTCTGGAGCATGGATCTGCATATGATCTTCGACTGGATTGGTATGAAGAGTTGATTGTACTTCTTCTTTTATTTTGTTTTGCATCATGAACTCGTTGAATTCTCGTGTGGACATGGATCCTGCTATGGAGGAGATCAGATCAACCTTTGATGTTGTAGCTCCAGTGATTCCAGCCGAAGCCGTTGATATGATCATATCTTCTATTGAGGTAGTCGATTGTCCTTCGACTTCGGGAAGCTCATCTGCCATGAATTTGTTGAATGCTGCTGAAGACATCGAATCCGTGGTGGCGGGATCAGATCGAGTTGTGATGAGGTATCCTCCTTGTCTGTTGAAGATGCGATCTCAGTCGATCTCTCCCGGAGTGGCTTAGTTGCGATCTGTTCGGCAAGATCCTACACACCAAACTGATCAACAAAAAAGTTATGTTCCCAAATGGTTAGATCAGAACCCGAATCGAGATTGGAGTAGATCTCCTGCGCTTCGGGTGAGTATGGCTTGATCCTGGCTGGTGACGCTGCCTTTGGAGAGTGATCGCCTATGAGCTGGATGTGATCTGCTGTTGTTGATGTGCATCCTTTTGAAGAAGTCGGCGAGTTGCCGTTTGAAATTTGGACCAAAAAAGCCGCAGATCCAACACTACCTATTTGCCACAGACGGCGCCAATTGACGAGGGATGTCCTCATCAATACCCATGGTTACTAGCCTAGGGTAAGAGTTATGAGGTAGAGAACGCGTAGTGTTGGTAGATTCGTCGGCTGACAAACGGAAATTACCCAGGTTCGGGGGTCTCGAGTGAGGTAAAACCCTTACTCCTGCTTGTCTGTTATTGATTGTGTATATGCGGAGAGTACATAGGTCTAGCAAGATGTTGATCTTGCTAGGGTTTGGTGATTCTGGTTGGGCGTGTCCCTGATCGGTCGCCCTCCTGTCCTTTATATAGTGGTACAGGTCTCGGGTCGTAACCGACTAGGACTACATTTATGGAAAGTACTATCGGCTATTCTATCTATGGTAGAAGTCTTCGACTTGGGCTTCACTTGTTGGGCTTCTTCGGCCTATTGACAATTGGGTTTTAGTCGTTACGTGCACCAGGTACCCACACGAAGGGGTACCCGTTTGGTATAACCTCGTCACACAACATATTGTATATCTCTCTGATGTTTGGCCCTCTCCTAGGACCTCCTCTGAAATTTCCGCCGGGTCTCGGTCCTCTATAACCTGTGTCTTGGGTGGTTCCAACAAATTCTGAATTTCCTCTCTCATAGGGTCTTTTGTTGTTGTTGTTTTGATTTCCATTGTTATGATTTGGAGCCGGGTTACGTGATGCATTGACCCGGTTGTTCTTTTGCTGCTCTTCCGTCTCGCGCACTCTTTTATCTGTTACCGCATAGTTGTAAGCAATTGAAACTACTTCACCTATAGTGATGTCCTGGCGAGTGGGGTCTTCCCTCATACGTACGAGTTTGCGTCAAAGAATCAAAGGCGCAATTCTTCTCCATCGTTGTTATTGCCGTGTGAGCCGAGATATTTATTGATGACGGTAAGATCTCTGTGATCCGGGTTACCCATTGCCTTGCTGACTCGGTCATCCTCATAACACACCGATCGAGATCTGCTTCGGTGTACTACGTTCTTCATGTCCATGGCCATACTATAGCTACTCAACCACGTCTCCGGGTTAATGTTTGGCTCGTAGTTAACGATCTTGCTTGGCTCTTTGAATTTTTCTGGGAAAGGTTCTGATCTGATTGAACCTGATAAACATTTGTGTCCTGTCAAATTTGCCGACGAGCCTCCTCTTTGAACCCGCGCAGGTGAATTCACGACGGATCTGGGTTGAGCCGTGACTCTAACTCCAACTCCAGCTTCTGGTGCGGCAGCTCCGGCTGCCGCGCGTCTTGCTCTTGAACTGTCTACTATGGACTGGGCAGCAGATGCGGCAGGCGCGGCCACCCTACGTGGCGCGGGAACCTGCTGCTGCGGCTGCAGTTGTGGTTGTTGTACTTCTATTTGCGGGGCTGGCTGATTTACCGGTCCCAGTCTGTTTTGAACTGATCTTGCTGCTTCCGGCTCTGGATGTCGGGTTCTGGTACGGCTCCTCAGTGGCTCTGAGTTGAAAGATTGTGAACCTCATGGGTTATTGTTCTGCTAGACCACGGCTATCCGTAGTAGATCTACAACTCTTCTTTCTTCGAAGCCGGCCGGTGAGTTGTCAGAAGGGTATTTTCTCTAGGACACGTGTCGCTGCAAAAATATTATCAACTGGATTATTTTAATGACCCGGAGGGGGATCAAACCTGCGTGGAGGTGGTGGTAGCTGATCGACGATTGCCGCTCCGGCTCTGGCCGGACTTCTCGCTTGAACTCCTAGTAACCCGGCCGGGAGCACGACTACCCCTGGCGCCGAGTTAACCGTTGCTACTGGTACTGGTGCTGGCGCCGCGTTTGGTGTCGTCTGATACTCCAAAGCCCGAGGTGCTATGGTGTTTGTCTCGGTTGGTAGGTGAAGCCGGCTTCCACGTCTCCTGTTCTGGACAGCAGTTAGCTCGTCCCTTCTTCTTTGAAGGGTATTTCTTTTTTCCAGTAGGCTCTGCTCTTGCTAAATCACCAACCGCTCTCTATATTGTATACACCGGATATCGTCCGCACGCTCTTGATTTGCCCTTGCCACTGCCTGCCTTAGATCTTCTAATTCTCTCATCATAGCTGTGTTGTTTTTTGTTATGTTTCCCTGATGCTGCGCCGGGCTTGTTGGTGGTCCGATGATCACGTGCTGCTGCAAAGGCGGAGGTCTGACAATGTTGGTCGGGCTTGGAGCTGGCAGTGATGTTTGTGCTAATATCGGGTTTCCAAGGGCGATCCCTGCAGTTGGTGTCTTCGCATGTGCCAAAGAACTGAAAGTCGGTAAAACTCCTCCGATAGTGGGGTTAGGTGGTGCATAGTTTGCTGCTGGCGCGATTAGGTGGTGCATAGTTTGCTGCTGGCGCGACTTGATGCTGATCGCAATTGTCTCTGTTCTGCCTCGCCAACACTTGGGTGCTTGTCTCGTCGCTTACGGAAGCCGATCCTCCATCAGCCGGTGGTGCCCGGGTGACAACATGAACCGTCATGTGACGTACGGGTCCCGAAGGTGCCGGGTAATCTTCATCTTCAAGCCCATCTCCATAACGCTCCTCTAACAAAGGTAAGATTGATTCTATATCTTAATCTGGATCTGACATATTGGTGGGGGTGACGATGGAATCCAGCATGACCCGGATCGCCGACTCTCCCTCTTCGGTGGTGGCTTCAAATTCTGGTGATCCAACTGACTCTTCTCCATCCGTTTGGGCCATCGTGGTTGACCCGGACTCTGATTCGAACTACGGCTCATACTGTTCTCTACCGTCTCCGCTAGATCGGATCACCCCGACGAAAACATCGATCTGTCCAAAGATGAGCATAGATCCGGTTTCCAAGAAATCTTCTTCTTCTGTCCAGCCGGAGTCGTCCATGATCCGCTCCCCTCCTAGGAGCGTGTGGATCTGGCTGATAACTAGGTTTTCCATACCTCGCCGCGTTTCTCCTGAAAAAGTGATGCTCTTGGCCGTAGGCCCCACGGTGGGCGCCACCTGTCGTGGGATTGTCACGACAGATATTTCCGGGTGGAAACTTGAGACGAGGGGCATGGCGGCTTCCGACACCAGGAGTGTGTCTAGCGTGGCGTGGGGAAACAAGGGTTTATCCAGGTTCGGCCCCTCGTCTTGAGGTAAAGACCTACTTTCTGCTTCGGCTTTGTTGATTAGGGTTTCAAGGACTCGGCGCCTTAGCTTCCGGGTCTCGAGATTACAATGGTGTCTCTCCTATGACTTGTGTCGATTTAACTTAGATCTCTAGGAACCAGGAGACCACCTTATATAGACGACGGGTCTCGCTGGAGGTACAAGGCCGGGTCCGGGTTCCTATCATACCCGGAATCTACTCTAAGTTCTCTAAGCCTCTTCTTTCCTTAGCAGGACTCCATCTTGTACTTGGTCTCCAGCCTTCTGGATCCTTCTTTCTTACGGGCCAAGGCACACGTCGTTCACTGGCTTACTTGTCACCCGACCCATGTCTTTATACTTGATCTGGCACAAGCTCCTGCTAGGCCGGCTTATCTTCTATGTCGGTGGACCTACCGGGTTATGATCCCCCCAACAATGGCGCTAGGATCCAACGACGACGTCACCGTGGGCTCCCCCACGATCTCTGCGTCACAAGCTGGCCGTCCTGCGCGCACAGTGGTTTTCCTACCCCCGCATAAGGCTTTGTGCCCGTGGACCGAGTCCATGGACAACCCAGCTGCAGTGCACCCCGCTCCTCCGTTTCATCGCCGGGTGGAAACCTACGACTGTGTGGCGCCTATAAAAAGAGGGGGAGCACCTCCGTAGCGGGGAATCGATCAATCAACACTTAGAAATTCCACAATAGCCTAGGATAGACGAGCTCATTCGAGGAGGAATATGACCTTTGCCTTCCCTTTGTGAGCTCCGCACTGCCATAAGAGAGCCCTCGGCAAGCTCATTGTACTGTACCCTTTGCAGTGCAATACAGACAAGTAGGAGTAGCAGTGTTACCTCCTCTGGAGGGCCGTGAACCTGGGTACGGGCTGGTGTCCATCTCTGTCGTGAAGTCCCTCCTCAGGCTCGACGAGCACCGTCGTCGTGCCGGTTGAGGGTTGTTTGACCTCCGCGTTCAGCCCCTCTTCGAACATTCTCTTGAGAGTGTGACCACCCCTGTCTCTTGGGAATCACATCTCCGACATTGTCCTTGCCTTGACTTCTCTTCCGGTACAAGGTACGTAGGAATACCTTGTCTAACCCGGCATGGTCATACCAGCCATTCATCCTCAGCCCGACACGGATGTGTCTGGCTGGCTCTGTCGGGAACTCCTCCCGAGTTGCCCTAAGGCCTTAGCTCCATCCTGCACACAATAGTCGAAGAGAGGCTGCCAACATAGTTATCTCGGTCTCGTTAAGTCGGCTTACCCCTAACCCGGATTACCTTTAAGTCTGCCCCTTGGGCCTTACACACCCGAGCGTATGTCGGTCACACCCGACATAGGCGTATGTCGGTTCGGATCTCTCCAGAGCTCACCTTACTTATGTCAACATGCCTCCATTTGTCGTGTTACCGGAGAGAGTGGCCCTAGCCCCAGCTGCTCGAAGATGTCTTAGGCTTGCTCCCAAAGACATCTTCGAGAAGCTGGTTCTTAGGAAAACTCTCTGCTTCAGCCTGAGTGAGGAGGAAGGGCATGGGTTCTATTTATAGTGCTCCAGCCTGCCCCTTGCCTCCTCCAATGGGCACCTCTTACTCTTTCCCAAAGGTCACCTTTTGCGCACCTCGAAGGGCCAACACTTAACAATCTGAAGGCTCAAATGACCTTTGGTGGTAGACAAAGGGACAATCTCACTGACAGTGGGACCAAGTTGTCCCTACCTTTACCCTACCCGGGGGTAGCCCCCCGATACTAGTCCCCGAAGCTAGTGTAGTCCGGCAGCCTTGGATGTCAAGTTGTACTAGCTTAAGCAAACTCAGCCTCTCAAACCAACTTCCGACATTGCCATGTTGCATCCAAAAAAACATCCAACTTATCCTTCTCGGAATTTCCAAAGTCTGTCCGACATCGTCATGTCGGATTACCAACAACCCCGCCGATATGCACTCTATCCGATATTTCTTATCCCCAAGTCTGTTTCAGACATACGCGAACCATTTCTCGACTGTATCATGCCAGATGTCACCCTAGCATCATTTCTTGTCTCGGAAATTGTTTATTCCTCTGATAAACCATCCTCGACACGCCTCAAGGGACCCACCAATGGGCATGTCTCACAGGCACTCGAGTATGTTTGACTCTGGTGCGCCGCCTCTGTTCCCGAGTTGGCCGGCACAGGCGATCCGGCCGCTAGCCGTTGCCACTCTGTGGCCCTCCACGCGCCCGATCGTGCGGCCGCACGCATCTCAGCCTCCCCAACTGCCACACAGGATCCCACGATCTCTTTGAAACTGCCCTGGGCGGGAAAATAGGAAACCGCCGTTCCCTCTCCTCCTTAATGTAACATCCCAAAAATTGCAAAAAATTAAAACTTTGCATTCATGCATCATTCATCATTTAGGCATAACATTACAACACATAAGTACTAAATAAAAATTCAAGTATAAGTTTAAATAATTTATAATTCCATAAAGTTGTATATTTAAAACTTCTTTAATAAATATTTTTTTCCAATTTATTTAATGGGCAAGAATAATACTAAAAAGTTATAAATTTAATAATATCTCCAAAACATATTTTTATGAATTTTTCTAAAATGTTTTGACTGAGTTTAAAAATCATTTTGAAATTAATTGTGAAAACATAATTTAATTTGAGAAAAGGAAATAGGAAAAGAAAACGGACCGGACCTCGCTATCTACCGCGCGCGCGCAAGGAAACAGACCAGCAAGCCAGCCCACGCAGCCCATCTTCCTCTCTCCCTCGCTGACAGGTGGGGACCGGCCGTCAGAATCTTCAACCTCCGTTCGCAAGGATCCCGGCGGAGATCAATCCGAACACGGATCAAATCCTTGAGATTTTCACGCGATTTTTTTCCCCCGGAGTGCCCTATATATATTCCGCATCGCTGCCTCCGTTTTCCCTAGAAAAACCCTAACCTCTACACGCCGAAATCGCCCAAAACCGAGCTCGGCATCACGCCATTGCCGCCGCCGCAAAACTCCCCATCCCGGTGAGTGCAGCGCCCCGAGCATCTTCCAACCCCCCTCTGTTATTCCTTGTTCTCGTCCGCATCTAACGGGCTCGCTCTCGTCTCGGCGGGTGCACCAGATCGACGCCACCGTCCACGACCCGACGCCGCCGTCCGCCGTTCTACCCCGGCGAGCTACCAGGGGAAGGAGTGGACCACCGCAACAGCCCCTGCCTCGCCATCGAGATCGCCTCGTCGTCACACATCGAGTGGTGAGCAAATCCCATCCGTTATTGTTCCGATTAACAGTAGAACTCAACGCCGGCAATGGTGCCGCCGCGGTCGGAGCAATTCCGAGGACGCGCGCGCCGCTCGTTTCGATCCTTGTGTTTTGGGCCGATAGATCTAGATCCAACGGATCTAGATCAATCTAATCTCGCGCGTCGGTTTCTAATTAGATCGGACGGCTCGCGCCCGCAATCTGCGTGAATCGGTACCATCTAATAAGATCGCGCCACGTAGCCCCCCTTTATTTGTTTTCGCTGGAATTTGTATAAATAAAACAAAAAACATGCAAAACTTAGAAAATTCATAACTTTTGATCTCTAAGTCCAAATTTGATAAGTTTTATATCCACAGATAGCCCTGCTAGCGTAGTTCAATCTACATAATGTGTTTTCCCTTTTGATGGATTATATTTCGTGCCATTATCCGAGGAGTATTTCGGCTATTAAATCCATAACTTAAATAATAAAAATGCAATTTTAATAAATTTAATTGTTTTAGTGTTGTAGTATTGCCCTCTGTCCAGAAATATTAACATGGGTTTTATTTCAAAACTTTCATAAAACAATAAAAGTTGTAGTTGTAGAATTCAAATTTTTGCTACATTGTTTTCAATTATTTAATTGATAAGTAAAATAAGCAATTCCTAGAAATTGCATTTCATACATTTAATAACAGAAGGTATAAATTATTAATAAGTGTGTCTTGTTATACTCATGGCATATCATGCATGCAAACATATTTATGTTTGGTGTTGTGTGATATTGTGTGGGTATTTATTTTTATGTATTGCTTGTGCTAGATTGTGAAGAAGAGGAAGAACTTGCTTGTGATTGTTATTCTTGTTGTGCTTGCTCCTCCTGCTACCAAGGCAAGTGACATTCATAATATACCCAATATTTTCTATATGCATTAGTATAATCTTTTGAGTAGTATGCATGATAGGAATTTTGGACTATTTCATTATGTTAAGTTATTTTGACACTTTGCAAAATTCCTAGTAGTGTGTAGCCACTCTTTTCCATGCAGCCATTAAAAGTTTTATTAGATACTTAGCAATGCTATAAAAATGGTTACATACTATGCTATGGAAATATTTCTAAGTGTTGAACTTAAAATGCACACATGGGTGGATTTGGTTTGAATGGTTTATGTTGAGTGGCTATTTGGGACTATGCTTGTGGTTGTCGTCGCCTAGGATGAATGTCTATTCTACTTAGGGCCATAAGCATGGTGGTTGTCACCCAAAAGTGCACGTGTGGACGACCACCCAAAAACAAAGAGATTACTAAGTCCCTCCAAGTAAAGATGCTTCCCGTGCAGCCTTTTGACAATGGGCTATGTCTAAAATAATTAAGTTGTGAGAGTGCAACCTGTCAGCTTGACAAGCAATGTAGAATTGGTAGGTGGAACAGGTCTTGATAGTATGGTTGCATTCTTCTTCTGAAAGTTCTTGTCTCAATTCTCTCCTTTCCTTAATGCACTCCGCGTGTATAGGATGTTTGGGTTAATTGAGTCTAAAGTTGAAAGTGCACAAGCTCTGCAGAGTCGACAATCTGAGTACTTAGCCGTGTCCCCGGTGATGGACTACTTCGAGCAGCTGGACATGGACGGACGGAAGAATCTCAACCCTGTTTTCATAAAGTAAATGTTGACTAAGGAAAGAATTGTTGGTGCACTTGGGCTTCATCCCCTGGTGCCAAGTCTTTGAGAAACAAAAATGTTTTACAAAAGATAGGAGAAAACTTGCTTTCTGCAAAATAGCCTACAACTCCACCAAGCCAAATATGCATATAGAATAGACTTGTCGTTTTATATCCACCATAGTCACTTGCCAATACTTCATTGTATTGACCTCCTTCGGGGCTGCATATTCCAATGTTGAAAGGACAATGATGTCGCCTAGAGGGGGGGGGTGAATAGGCGGTTTAAAACTTTTCCGGTTTAGGCTTGATAATTGCGGAATAAAACTAGATGTTTAAATTAACAAGCCGACAACCTAAATAAACTAGGCTCACCTATGTGCACCAACAACTTATGCTAAGCAAGACAAACAACAAGGTGATAGCAATATAGAATACTTCAAGCACGAAGGCTATCACAATGTAAAGTGCATAAGTAAAAGCTCGGGTATAGAGATAACCGAAGCACGCGGAGACGAGGATGTATTTCCGAGTTCCTCCTTGTTAAGGGAGTACGTCTCGTTGGAGAGGTGTGAACCGACACAACGGTTCAACAACCACAAAGGTTTCACCTTCTTCTCCGATGAACCGCACCACAAAGGCTTGGTTCACCTTCCACTATCGGAATTCCTTCGAGGCGGAATCCGGAGCCTTTCAACAACAATCCGGGGCACAACCCACAATGGGATTGGGGGCTCCCGAACGGCCTCCAACAACAATCCGGGGCACAACCCACAATGGGATTGGGGGCTCCCGAACGGCTTCAAGTGACCACACAAGGGTCCAACCACCACAAAGGCGTCTAGGGTCCAAGGACCCAAGAGTAACAAGTTCACAAGTTTTCAACTTCCACGAATCCTCGTGGAGAGCACACCGATGCACCAAATGCAAAAGGCAAGAGCACAAGTGCTCAAATCCTTCACTCTCAAATTCCAACAAAGCAACAAATGCTTATGGGGGAATAAGAGAGGAAGAACAAAGAGGAGATGCACCAAGAACTCCAAGATCAAGATCTACAAGGTTTCCCTCACATAGAGGAGAAATCGATCGGTGGAAACGTAGATCAAGATCACCTCTCACTTTCCCTCAAATATTAGCAAGAACCATGGGAGGGATTGAGAGGAAGAGCAAGCTTTACAAAGGGCAACAATGGAGGAGAGAGAGGAGAAAGACTTGCTCTTGAGCTAGTCAACCATTGGGGAAGAAGGCCCCTTAAATAGCTCAACTCAAAAATCCAGCCGTTGCAGCACTTCTTGTTCCGCAAGTGCGGTAGTACCGGCCTAAAGCCCGGTAGTACCGGCCCTGCGGTATCTTCGTCAACACAGAAAACCGAGCGCGCGGTACTACCGGGGAAAAATACCCCGGTACTACCGGGCCCAAGTGCTGGGCTCCAACCCCGGTACTACCGGGGCCATCCGTGCCAAAACGTCCGAAAACCAACTTCAGAGAGTAGTACCGCAGAGAGCCCGGTACTACCGCAGCGAGCCCGGTACTACCGGCTGACTGCGGTACTACCGGAACAAAACTCTCCGGTACTACCGGGCCTGTCCGAACACCAAAAACACAGCTATAACTTTTGCAAATGAACTCCGAATGAGGTGAGACCAACTCCGTTGGAAAGGTACCGACAAGGAGAAGGCTACAAAAAGTGAAAATATTGCATCCCATAAATAGAGTAAAATCACCACACATGGCAAGGTGTGGGACTTTCCTCACGGTTGAACCGGCAATATTTCCGCCACCGAAAACGCAACTAGTTTTCCAAGGTAAAACCGTTTTCGATGAACTAGAGCTTGACATGGAGATGAACCAAGCTCTAATTCCTCACCACCATAAAAGCCAAATAAGAACCAAGAAATATGATATGCCAAGTATGCAAAGGTTTGAGCTCTCCACAACGATGCGATCAAGTTACTCACTTGAGAGCCCCTCTTGATAGTACGCCGTCTATCCTAAAACCCGGTCTCCCACTAACACCATGAGACCGGTAAAATAGAAAACCTATCAAGATCATACCTTTGCCTTGCGCATTCCACTTGAGCTCGATGATGACGATCTTGACTCTCTCAAGTTGAAACACCTTTCTTGATTGTGCTTGCTAGCACATGCTTGATGAAGACTTCTCCAAATGCTCCCCCATACTCCATTATGGGAGGGCCTCGCTAAGCATCGTCTTCATGACTCCTTTGCAAGCTTCAATCAAATGATATCTTCGAGATGCATCATATTGATCTTGCGCTTCATCTTCTTCTCTTGATATGTATGATGGCTTGGGGTAAAACATGATTGATCACTCAATCTTCTTTTCCAAGCCATACTTGCAATAAGCTCAACTCTTCACATGACCATTCTTCATATAAACCCTTGAGTAGAGCATTGATCATCATGTAAACTACTAGAGTCCAACACATGAACTCCAATCTTTTCCTATGGACAAGATCTACAAGTATATCTCAAAGCAAACATTAGGCCATAAGGATTGTCATTAATTACCAAAACCATGCATGGGGACAACCATGCACTTTCAATCTCCCCCATTTTGGTAATTGATGACAATCCATTTTACGAGGGTTTATATAATGAATTTAAGCAACCATGCAACACAAAGAGCAAGGATGCAAGAGAACCGCAAGAGAACAAACCCATATTCTCTTAAACCCTCTAAATTTCTCCCCCATTGGCATCGATTGCCGAAATGGAAAGAAAAACTTAGAAGGCAAATATAGTGAGAGCTCCCCCATAATGTGTGCATTTCTCATAATATGAGTGAAATCAAATGCACATATCCAATGACGAGTAGATGGAGGGAGATCAAACTATATAGAGGATCCAAGGATTGCAAAAGAATATCAAATGGAAAGATACTTCAACGAAAGAAGCAAGCAATCAAAAGGATCCGAAAAGTGTTCTAAATATCATGAGGGAACTCCCCAAGGTACGTGCATAAATAGGATTTGTATTTCAATATAGTGTGCACAACATGGAATCCTCACTCCCTCCTAGATGAATTCGAACACAAGCTCATGCAAGAGAATGTAAATGATAAAGGAGGCAAAACAACTTTCACCTAATAAAATGTTTTGCAACAAGAGCAAGGAGCGGCAAATAAAAGAATGGGTGTGAGATACAAAGACATTTTAGGAGACTAATACAAGGATGAGCCAAAGCATCAACATAGTCTTTCAAAAAGAGTTGCACATAGTGCATATCATGTCTTTCCCATACCCCCACACCAAAAGAGATAAAGCAAATAGCTCCACAAGCTTAGTAAAATGCAAAAAGCATAGCACAAAAAAATGAAGCTTGTGCCTTTTAGAAACCACCAAAGAATCAAAAGCAAAAAGAGGTGGTCACTAAAGAATTGGAATATCAATTAAAGATGTAACTTTTCTTATGTGTATAAGTTTCTAAGTAGACACGAATCACTAAGATATGGGTCTACAAATAAACATGTACACACAAGATAGATACAAGGGTAAAGAATCATGATATCCAAGAGGAAGTCATAAATACACCAATAAGATCTTTGCTTAATAACATAGCACAAAGCCGAATTATATCTTAACGGAATATAAATGAACTTCCAACACATACTCATCATAGCATCAAAAACTATCCACGAGGGATAAAGGTTAACAAATGGATGCTCCGAGTAAGATAACAAGTAACACAAAACGCAAATGATTTTGAAAATTCATCAATGTTGCACATGAGAGACTTTAAGTAGAAAGTGCTAGATTGACATAATTGGGATCGATGAATCATAGAAATGAATATATAGTCCTCTTATATGTAATCATCCCGGCTTACTCACATTTGCAATAAAGACGTTTTGTAAGAACCAAAAATAATTGCAACAAAAAGATTCATGCCAAGATACAACCTACACAAGGTTGAAAACTAGAAATGTATGCATGAGGTAGATACTTGTTACCGAGATAGCATTGGTGATGTATAGTATAAGAGTTAACGATCATCCAAACTTGGCTCCAATGAACACATGGTGACACCACCTTCCTTGTAAATGAGACAAGCTTCCAATGCATCTCCACATGTACCTAAAACAAATTCAAGTACAAAATGGTACCCAAACTCATTGGGTCCAAAGTAGTTAGAGCAACTACAATACATAGGACAAACTCCACATAAATATGTGCATATTAATGTGAAATTGAATTTCATGCACATCTTAGCCATATAGGATTTGATGGAGTTTATCCTATATATTGGTTCAACGAAAGTAAGCATGCCAAAGAAATACATGTAGTAAATATGCATGCACAAGACTTTCAAGAACCAAAAGAGATATAATTTGGACAAAACACCAATTAAACCAAGAAAGCACACACAAGTGCGACAAGAAAAAGAATTGTCCAAATTATATCAAAGGCCCAAATCAACACATGATTGAAGAAACCACTTTGAAAAGATACCAAATGAAAGCAAGAAACCAATTGAAGAAAATAACATCAAATAATAAACCAAACCCTCTACACTTTTCATGATGGCACAAAGTGACAAAACGAAAAATGTTTGTCTTCCAAAGAGACACGTCATCGGGATCAAATACCAAATGAAGACAACTAATGTTCGAAAGCACATAGGATTGCTCCCCCAAGATGTGTGCATTATTTATGATCTTGCATTTGAATACAAAATGCACACAAATGAGATCATCACTCTCCATATATATATTTATATAGATATTCAAACACTAGTCATATTCAAGAAAGGTAAGAAATTGCAATACCAATTTAAAGAACGATGTTCCACTCAAAGTAGGATAGCTTCCCAAAGAATAGTGCATTATCAAAAAGTATGACTTTTGAATGTCAATGCACAAGAATTGGATCATTACTTTTCCCAACTCAAGAAAGCACAAAACAAATTTCAAGTAGAGCAATAAAGTATCCAAAAGATACAAGGAAGACAAATAAGAGTTAGATCAAAAGCAAATCCTTGGCAATCAAATAAGGCAATTCAAAGCAAGAGCCAAAGTGAATATGATCAACATATTTACCCCCAAATATGATTATCACTTGTCAAGACAAGTAACGTATGGAGATATTTCTCGGTGGTGGATTGCAAGGATATATTCAAGATCATATTCACAAAACATAAGCATGAGGCAAAGAATAGGAATTAAAAGCCATGCTTAGATAGATATTCTTGATAGATTCACAAATCATGTGATAATGCAAAGCAACTCCAAGGAGTAGCTTGAATCAATTGGCTTCCCAAAAAGATATATGAGAACATATTTAGGGAAAGCCATATCAAGAACATCCTCCACAAACAAGATCCAAAAGAGTGAGAGACAAAGAGCATTTAAGTAAATGGGAACTTGTTTGAGCAACATGCCACATAGGAACAAGATAATTAGCAATATCAATTCTAGGTGGCAAAACCTCACATTTTCACATTTTCTAGGCTTGTAATATGCACATAGCTTATTACTCCCCCATAATGTGATAATCCATTTATTTTAACACAAGAGGCAGACAAAAACAACTAGAGAAATTAATGGACATTATATAATTTGAATTTCTCATGAGCATGACATACCACAAAGAGAATAGATAATATTGATATATCAAAACTAAGTGGTATTCCTCATGTACACACATTTTTAGGATTGTGAAGTGCACGAAGCATATCACTCTCCAAAAATGGATAGTCCATTTATCTCTCAAAGAGAGCCAACAAGATAAGATATGATATAAAAGCAATAAGGCTCAAAACAAGTAGATGGTGTGCAAACCAAAATACACATGCTTGATTTCTCAAGATAAGTAAGTAGAGAGCACAACACATACAAACACTAGCAAGGTACAAAACCTAACACATGCAAGGGTGCAAGCAACTTTCAATGTATATATGATTTAAATAAAAGTTACCGCAAGGAGGAACATTGGATATGAGATAGAACAATATAATCCATATGACTTGACTTGAGAGAATATAATTGATGAAGATCCCTTAATTCTTCATAGTGTAGCCAAGTCTCCAAAGCCCTCCAACAACGCCTATTGATCAAGTTTTAGCTTGTTGGTCCCCAACCAAGTTGGGTCCTAAGAGGTTAGTCACAATAGGTTTGGTAACCCAAATGGTTCTTTTCTTGACACCACTTTGAGTACCAACAAATTTGGCAAACACATTGCCAACCTTATCCTTCCGAAGAGAATAAACATCATCAACTATAATGGGGTTGGATAAGGTACCATTAGTGCATGAAGAAGCAAAGTGACCCTTCTCACGGCATAGGTAGCAACATCTACTTCCTCCTCTCTTCTTAGTTGGAGTCTTGACTTGAGGAGGGGTAGCTTGATTCTTCTTGGGAAGAGACCGTTCTTCAACTTGAGGAGCTTGAGTTTGAACTTGAGGCTTATTCCCTTGTTGCTTCTCACTAAGAGCCTTCTTCTTCAAAGGGCAAGATCTAACATGGTGCCCTTCAACTTTGCACTTGAAGCAAACAATCTTGGCCGAGTCTTTGACTTGTTCTTGGCCCTTTTTCTTCTTAATGATCTTGGACTTGTTCTTGTTGTTTGAGTTGAATCCAAGTCCACTCTTATCATTGGGGCGTCTTTGAACACTCAACATATTGTCAAGTGTGGACTTCCCAACATGACGCTTTTCCCAGTCTTTCTTCAAAGAAGTGACTTGGGCCTTGAGCTCATTTAATTCCTCTACATGGTTAGTATCAACAAAAACACTAGAGGAAGTAGACGCTTCATTGTTAGAGCAACAAGGTATGGAAAGTAATTCATCACAAGATGTAGAAGCATTGTGAGTGGATGAATCACTCGGACTAGCACATGGCAATAAGGCATTTCTAGAAGAAGTTGTGCCAATATCCACATGAGGCTCACAACATGTTACCTTTGTAGAGATAGCCTCATGAGCTAACTTTAGCCTAGCATGGGATGCTAGAAGATCATCATTAGAGTTAGAAAGCTTTTCATGACTTTCTTCCAATTTCCCATACTTACTAGATAGCAACTCAAGTTGAGCCCTTAGCTCAACATTCTCCTTCAAAATAGATGCTTCACAAGAAGTGGAGTTAGTAGCACAAGCATCATTAACATTAGAAATGGAAGAAGACAAATTGGTAAGCTTATCATTCTTAGATAGTTGAGTTTGGAGTTGATCATGAGACTTGATGAGGAGAGAGTGTTCACTTTCTAAAGCCTTGAGAGCTTTGTCAAGTTTCTCTATGTCCTCACTTAGTCTAGCATTGTCAACACCAAATTCAACTTTTTCCTTTTTAAGCACTTTATATTTTGCAATAGCATGATCTCTTTCCTTAATGATTTTAGCAATAATAAGATCATTAGACTCATCAAGGGATTCAAGTTTCTCTTCAAGAGAAGACCTAAGCTCTTCTTCTTTTTCAAGAGAAGCGTTCAAGTAAGCTATGGTGATAGAGTCATCTCTCTCAATTTGACACTTCTCATCAAATTGACTTTCCAAATCCTCAATGAATTCCCTACTCTTAGTAACATAATCAATGATTTCACAAAGAGGAGGGATAGCTTTACTACCTTTGGGGAGAGCACCAAGTACCATCTCACCCATCTTGGTTAAGGATTCAAAGTCAAAACCTTCTTCATGAGAATCCTCATCCACATCATCACTATTTGGATTCGAGGTGGGAGATACCTCGGAATCCTTAGCCATAAGGCAAACATGATTAATGGTTGAAGAGGATGAAGAAATACTTGAAGCTCCATTGAGTTCCATGTCTTGTTCCAACAAGTGTTGGGATTCCTCTACATTGTTAGTCATGCAAATACTAGAGGATATGGAAGAGTAATTTTCATCACAACAAGACATAGAGAGCATATCATCATCATATTTAGTTAAACAACTATTACTTGATATGCAAGGACAATCAACTCTAGCATGTATGATATTTGGAGTGCTAGAAGAGTTTAAGTCCAAAGATAGAACATTACAATGTGATAGAGAAGAAGTATAATCAATAGTAAGTTCACCATCACCAATGCAATTTCTATCACCACTCACCATATCATTTCCTTGTGACGAATCACATGTTGGTGAAGTGGAAGAAGTTGTGAACTCATCACGGCCGGAGGTGGAGGGAGAACAATCATCCTCAATAATTTTGGACACTTCATATATATCTTGAAGCTTGGTCCAAAGCTCATGTGCATTTCGAAAAGGCATGATTGAAGCAAGAACTACATCGCTCAAAACACACATAAGACCATTAGTAACTTGAGTCTCGAGATGAGAGTTTATCTCATCCTCTAAAGATAATTCTTGGGAATCCTTTGGAGGAGATAAACTCACATCTACAATCCTCTTAATATAATTTGGACCCATGGCCCTAAAAAGATTAAGCATGCGAATTTTCCAAACATCATAATTTGTGCCATTGAATATGAAAGTGGGATCGTGCACTAATTCTCTAAACGACATCTTTTACTCTCTAGGCGGTAAAGCCCAAAAAGAGAGCCCAGGCTCTGATACCAATTGAAAGGACAATGATGTCGCCTAGAGGGGGGGGGTGAATAGGCGGTTTAAAACTTTTCCGGTTTAGGCTTGATAATTGCGGAATAAAACTAGATGTTTAAATTAACAAGCCGACAACCTAAATAAACTAGGCTCACCTATGTGCACCAACAACTTATGCTAAGCAAGACAAACAACAAGGTGATAGCAATATAGAATACTTCAAGCACGAAGGCTATCACAATGTAAAGTGCATAAGTAAAAGCTCGGGTATAGAGATAACCGAAGCACGCGGAGACGAGGATGTATTTCCGAGTTCCTCCTTGTTAAGGGAGTACGTCTCGTTGGAGAGGTGTGAACCGACACAACGGTTCAACAACCACAAAGGTTTCACCTTCTTCTCCGATGAACCGCACCACAAAGGCTTGGTTCACCTTCCACTATCGGAATTCCTTCGAGGCGGAATCCGGAGCCTTTCAACAACAATCCGGGGCACAACCCACAATGGGATTGGGGGCTCCCGAACGGCCTCCAACAACAATCCGGGGCACAACCCACAATGGGATTGGGGGCTCCCGAACGGCTTCAAGTGACCACACAAGGGTCCAACCACCACAAAGGCGTCTAGGGTCCAAGGACCCAAGAGTAACAAGTTCACAAGTTTTCAACTTCCACGAATCCTCGTGGAGAGCACACCGATGCACCAAATGCAAAAGGCAAGAGCACAAGTGCTCAAATCCTTCACTCTCAAATTCCAACAAAGCAACAAATGCTTATGGGGGAATAAGAGAGGAAGAACAAAGAGGAGATGCACCAAGAACTCCAAGATCAAGATCTACAAGGTTTCCCTCACATAGAGGAGAAATCGATCGGTGGAAACGTAGATCAAGATCACCTCTCACTTTCCCTCAAATATTAGCAAGAACCATGGGAGGGATTGAGAGGAAGAGCAAGCTTTACAAAGGGCAACAATGGAGGAGAGAGAGGAGAAAGACTTGCTCTTGAGCTAGTCAACCATTGGGGAAGAAGGCCCCTTAAATAGCTCAACTCAAAAATCCAGCCGTTGCAGCACTTCTTGTTCCGCAAGTGCGGTAGTACCGGCCTAAAGCCCGGTAGTACCGGCCCTGCGGTATCTTCGTCAACACAGAAAACCGAGCGCGCGGTACTACCGGGGAAAAATACCCCGGTACTACCGGGCCCAAGTGCTGGGCTCCAACCCCGGTACTACCGGGGCCATCCGTGCCAAAACGTCCGAAAACCAACTTCAGAGAGTAGTACCGCAGAGAGCCCGGTACTACCGCAGCGAGCCCGGTACTACCGGCTGACTGCGGTACTACCGGAACAAAACTCTCCGGTACTACCGGGCCTGTCCGAACACCAAAAACACAGCTATAACTTTTGCAAATGAACTCCGAATGAGGTGAGACCAACTCCGTTGGAAAGGTACCGACAAGGAGAAGGCTACAAAAAGTGAAAATATTGCATCCCATAAATAGAGTAAAATCACCACACATGGCAAGGTGTGGGACTTTCCTCACGGTTGAACCGGCAATATTTCCGCCACCGAAAACGCAACTAGTTTTCCAAGGTAAAACCGTTTTCGATGAACTAGAGCTTGACATGGAGATGAACCAAGCTCTAATTCCTCACCACCATAAAAGCCAAATAAGAACCAAGAAATATGATATGCCAAGTATGCAAAGGTTTGAGCTCTCCACAACGATGCGATCAAGTTACTCACTTGAGAGCCCCTCTTGATAGTACGCCGTCTATCCTAAAACCCGGTCTCCCACTAACACCATGAGACCGGTAAAATAGAAAACCTATCAAGATCATACCTTTGCCTTGCGCATTCCACTTGAGCTCGATGATGACGATCTTGACTCTCTCAAGTTGAAACACCTTTCTTGATTGTGCTTGCTAGCACATGCTTGATGAAGACTTCTCCAAATGCTCCCCCATACTCCATTATGGGAGGGCCTCGCTAAGCATCGTCTTCATGACTCCTTTGCAAGCTTCAATCAAATGATATCTTCGAGATGCATCATATTGATCTTGCGCTTCATCTTCTTCTCTTGATATGTATGATGGCTTGGGGTAAAACATGATTGATCACTCAATCTTCTTTTCCAAGCCATACTTGCAATAAGCTCAACTCTTCACATGACCATTCTTCATATAAACCCTTGAGTAGAGCATTGATCATCATGTAAACTACTAGAGTCCAACACATGAACTCCAATCTTTTCCTATGGACAAGATCTACAAGTATATCTCAAAGCAAACATTAGGCCATAAGGATTGTCATTAATTACCAAAACCATGCATGGGGACAACCATGCACTTTCAAATGTGGAGGTACTTCTGATGAAGAATAAGTTTGGACTCGAGTCTACACCCAACATGTCTTCCTGTGGCGCATGCTTGAAGATGAGGCTCATTGCTATTTGCTTTTGTTGTGAACTCTGAATATTCTAGCTAGCCTTCATGGCTATGCACTTTGTAATAAAGCTATACTTAGCTATTTTTTGATCTTGTTGTAGTATTATGATACTTCTGCAATGATACTTTATATTTTGTACTGTGGTGCTGGCAGTGATCCAGGGTCTAGCACTTAACACAGGTGTTTCATATTTATATAAAAGATGGGGCGGTACATGTAGCGTACCTGCACTTTAAATAAGGCAGATACCTGTGTATAGTGCAAATCCCTGGATCGATTCGTTTGCACACACAGTTTACGATGTAATATCACAACAAGGTATCAATTTTATTACATCGATGATCCAGACTTACAGAATATTCAATACAAGTTGCATAGCATAAAGCTAGCTTTGAAAGAGTAAACAGCGGAAAATACAATAGCAGTGAGTCTCTATCACTTTCATGCTGCCACAGGCGAAAACATGTTGGTTGTAGACTCGAAACCTATGAACGAAACCTCACTCGTCATCTGAACAATCTGCAATAAGAAAAATATTGCAACAACGTGGGTCAGATTCCATTAAAAATGGAGTCTGGCAAGTGACACTATGGTGGACACTTAATGGAATAACTCTAAAGCCTATATGCATATTTGGCTGGTGGAGTTCAAGGTTAATTTGCATAAAGCCAATTTTTCCTACTCTTTTGAAAACACTTTTCTTGAAATCAAGACGAGTATGGCATGAAAACCATAAATCTCATCTCCCTTGTTCACCCATCAAGTTTTATTTCTGAAGTTGGAATGATGGAATCCTCCGTTGACGTCCGTGATCAGCTGCTCAAATTGTCCGTACCGGGGACACGGCTAAGTACTTAGTTTTACACTCTGCAGAGGTTGTGCACGTTCACCATTGTACCCATTCAACCCAAATTATCCTTTACACACCATTTGTGATAAGGAAAGGAGAAGAATGAGACGAGATCTTTCAGAAGCATTTTCCCTCTCACTCTAGCTTGACCCGTTCCACCTAACACCCCCCTACATCTGCTTGTCAAGCCGGAGAGAGTCCACGCAACATAATTGATCAAGCCAGAGCCCATATGGCAATGGCTGCACTGGAAGCAATCGTCACTCGGAGTTCTTCAGATTCCTCTGTTCCTGGGTGGCCATTCACAAGTGTACATACTCCAGGAACCATAGACATGGACCTGAGTAGCCACTCAACATAAACCATACAACCACTTACCACCCAGGTGTTTCATTCTTAACTTAGTAGAATTTTGATTTTCACAAAACAACATTTGCATAGCATCAATAATTCTACTAGGTATTGCATAGGAACCTAGACACAGGAATAAGGAATTCTACACAGGTTTAGCATAGCAATACTATCCTACACATGCATATAAAAAATACACTAAGTAATGCATATAGAAATAATAGGAAGTTTATGAGGTGTGCCACTTGCCTTTGAATGTTGTCGTTGTTCACAACTCTTTTCAACGATACTCGGGACTCTCCGTTCAATCTAAAAGTATAGACAAGCAACAATACAACAATCAACAACAAGCACAACTCCACAATGCATACAAACACATACTAGATGAATAAATAAGTTTTATAAAACTTTCTAAGGAAAATATGTTTATGCATGATGTGCAAAATATTCCCAAGGGCTAGAAATGCTTTTTCATGCCACGAAAATCTTTTAAGTTAATGCAAGGCAAATAGGTTGGTCCAAAAGGACTAAGGGATAAGGTCATGAGTTGAATAAAATATTTTGTTTTATATCATCTTGAATAAGCCCTCTAATGGCTTAGTCTTGATGTGTAGAAATATTTAGAGAAAATACTAAGTCATTTGTTCAAGATGATCAACAATTATTATCAACTCTTTGTAAATTGGAAATTCACTATAGTGAGAGAGATAGACACCCGGCCAGCCACTTAAATTGTGTAACATGTCTCATGTACGTGGACATGTAAGGTTTGTTTCCAGGCCGCTTCATCCCACTATGCCGCTAGGATCCAACAACTTCAAGATGATAACATCATGATCAAAATTTGTTTAAGTCAAATGTGAAAGACAAGATTAGAAAAGAGGGAAAATATAGAAAGAAAGATGTAGTTGTCCTCCAGGCTTCATCTCCAGACTTGTAACTTCCTTCTGGATGGTGTCTTGATTAAGCTCTTGGTAGTCTTGATGAATCTTCATACTTGATGATTCTTGTATCCTCGAGGCTGGTCTTGGATTTACTTAGTCTTCATGAAGCCTCAGAGGAGAAGAAAGACAGAGAGAAAGACTTAGAGAATAAAAAGGGGGTTGGCCTTCTTGAACTTCTTCTCACTTTTCTTCCAAGTGCTTGACATCTTTGGGATGCTTCCAGAGTCTGGTTTCTTCTAAGTCCTTCATGAACTTCTTCTAGATTTTCTTCTAAGTGCTTCTTCTCCTTGAAGATACTTCTGAAGTCTTGTTTTGGCTAAGTCCTTCAATGGCCTTCTAGCTCCATCTTGAAACTTACTAAGTGTCTAAGTGTGGCACTTCACAAAAATGCTAAGTTGAAATTATTTCTAACTTAGAGAAAACTAATGAAGAGGTTTTCCTATGGGGAATATAATTATATAATAAAATAGGTTATGCATGAAATGCAATTTTTTATTCACAAGAAAGCATCAAAATGATTTTTGTGATTTCTTTATAAATATGCATGAATTTATATATGCAATTTTAGTTAATTTCTATTTTTGGAAAATATAATAAAAGGAATAATTATAAGATTAAGGTTTCCTATGATTAGATTTTTATAACAAAATTTTATAATTAGTGTTAATAGACAGAGGGCATTTAATTACATTTATAGCAATTTGATTTAATCAAAATTAATATTTCTATTAATAGTTATGTTGAAAATACTAAACTATTCAAAATAAATATATAACTATGAATTCATTCAAAAATTACTCAAAAATATTTTATAGCAGTGGCATCAATTTACAAATATTCTAAAGTTTCTAAAACAATTTTATTTGCAATTTTTGAATTTACAGATTTAAAGTTGCGACAAAAATACTCAAATTCACCATTTGAAATTTTAATATTTTAAACTAAGTCAAATTTGAATTTTGGCAGATCCAAAATATTCTACATGTCGAGGGCTTTCCAAAAATACAAAGTTTGTTAAATTTGGATAAGTGGTTAAAAAGTTGTGATAGATCTAAGTGGCAGGGGTGTTTCTGTAAAACTGCCAACTTAAATTTAAATAAGAAAATCATTTCTCATGTGGCAGCTGACTGGGCAGTGACGTGGCTGATGAGTAGGCGCTGAGCTGGATAAGTGATCAGATCTGATCCGCACGTTTTAGATCTAACGGATGAGAACACAACGTACCGGTTCGTTTTAACCGATCTAATCCTGGCCGCAAGATTCGTATCGGACGGTGGAGAGGCATTGACCATACCTGGGAGGCGGGATCTCGCCGGAGTCGGGAGGGACGGCGGTGCTGCGCCCGGTGGTCGACGGCGGCGGAGCTCCGGTGGTTTACTTGCAGCGGCGGAGCGACTACGACGCGTAGAAGGATGCCCCGAAGACGACGGGCGTGAAGATGCCGAGCTTCGCGTCCTGGAGGGGCGTGGAGGCGCGGCCGGTCTTTCTCAAACGCCGGCGAGCTTCGATTGAGTTCTTCCCCGACGAACTGCTGCGGATACGAAGCGAGGAAGGGGTTGGAGGGTGCGCATGGTCCAGGGAAAGAGGAGGAGGGGCCTCAGGTGCGAGGGGGTGGCTCACCTCGCCGGAAGTTGAAGAAAAACGGCGGCGGATGGTGCGGACTCCAGCGAGCAAATTCTCGAGCCTGGCGGCGCGATTTGAAGAGGAGGCAGAGGGGAAAAACTGCGGGGGTGGTGGCGTTTATAAGGGGGTGCTTGTAACGCCCCGTTTTTTTTTTCCAATTAGAAAAGTGTTTGTTTTTCTTTTTGCATCAACATGACGTCATCATTTGCATTTGTCTATCTTAGTTTTAAATTGTTGCATTTAAATTCAAACTCCACTTAAATTCTTTTCTCACAATTAAATTCAAATGTTTTTGAAATTAATTAAAATGTGTATTTCAAATATTTTGCAAATATTATAAATACTAGTTTATTAATTTGCATATTTTAAACTAAACCTATTTTTGTAAAGTTTCTTTATTAAAAAATTCTTTCTATTTTGTTTTAGAAATACAAAAACAGAAAAAGAACTACAAGAGAAATAAAATTTCAGAAATACTCTAACTGGGCCAAAACCCAACACCTCCTCTCTCCTCCAGGCCCAAAAGCCCACCTCCAGTCCACTACCCTTTCTCCCTCCTCCGTACGTACAGAGGCAGAGAGGAGAAAGCGACCTCCTCTCCCTCCATGGCCCCCACCTTCCTCCACCTTTTTCCCCCTCCCCTTAAAGCCACCGAGCCCTCTCCGAACCCTAGATCCCCCTCCTCTCCCTCTCAGCGCCGCCACCCGCTCTCCCTTCCTCTGTTCCTTCGAACCTTCTTCTTCCTCCCGAGAACCACCATGACAGGAGGCCCTCACAGTCGCGCCGCCGCTCCGGCGCAGTCGAAGGAACGCCGACAGGCCACGAAGCTCCGCCGCGTCGTCATGTCTCTCTACCCCGAAGCAATCGAGTCGGGAGCCTTTGTAGCCGACAAGCTCTTCTCCGCCTCCGCCACGGCCGTCGACATCCGCCGCCACGGTTCTTCGTCCCCGGACCTCCCCCACGCCGAACAACGACTCCAAGGACCCCACGGTGAGCCACAGGTCCGGTTCCCGCTCTCCTTTTCTCAAATCCATGGCGCATCCAACGAATTCGTACATGTTCATCTCCGGTTCCGCCATGGTCGGGCGGGCCGAGCTCCTGGTCTCGCTCGCTGTTGCCCCTGTTGTCCCTCACGAGCACACAGCCACAGCGCACCCGATCAGATCCTCCAGCACCGCGTCCGCACCACGTTTCCGCCGCGCACGACCAGGATCGCTGCTGCTCCTGTCGTCGTCCTCGTAGTCCTGTTCCACCCGCACAAAAAAGCCTGAAGATTTCCCTGTTATGGTTCAGTTAAACATCGCTGGGTGACCTCATAAGTTATTCTTCGCTAGGTACATCACCAACACAGTCCAGTCGTAGTGGCTAGCGCAGCCGCCTCGTTCGCTCGCCGCGCGCGCGCGAGTTCGAGTCCCCATCTCGCGAATAAACCCCACTTTTTCCTATTTTACTCTTACCCACTGACAAGCGGACCCCTCCGGTCAGTGACCGCGGGAGACAGCAAAGCGCGCGCACGCCCTCGTGGCACCTGGACCCGCTCGTCAGTGTCACAGGTTAGAACCATGCGCGGTAACAAAATCCAGAAGGGACCACTGCGCTTGGAAACTTGCACGGGAGCCCCTGTCTTATCGTTTTTAATGCTTTAGCCCTCACCAGAGCGTTCCTATCACAGACAGGTCCCTGTCTTTTGCAGAAACAACCCTAAAACTTGTTTTGCTAATAACTTTAATTCTAGAACTCCAAATTAAATAATCTTTATATGTTTTTATATCAGAAAAATGCAAGGAATATTAATATGCCATTTGTATGACATTTTACATATGTTATTTTAATTTCTTAGTGTAATTTGTTAATTGCAACTAAATAATTAAATATGGAATGTTAGGGGTACTAAATATATAATGCCCTATTCCATTTAATTTAATTAGATCACCCATGCCATGTGTTTGCCATCTTAACCAACATTTAATATTGCTCGTAAATAAATAACTTTCACCTAAATATTAATTGCCGGGGTTGCTTTTCCGCTTAATTTGAAATTACCTGCATTGTATTGCATCTTGCCATGCCATGCATCATTCTCGTATAATCATGCTGAATCTTTTGCCGTAGTTGTAAAATGCATCTTTTACGCTTTCCAGTGTTTATTGCTTCTTCGCGGATAAGACGTTGAGATGTGTGAGCAACGACAAGATCTGCTTCCATGCGGGATTCCAGGCAAGCAAAATTTGCTTGTTTACCTATACATTGTCTTTCATTCCTGCCGTTGATCTCTGCTACCCTACTTATCGATTCTTGAACTGCGATCCCATCACATGTTTATCCTGCAGCCCATACAGCTTATCCCCACATCCTAATACCTGTTGCATGTTTATCTGTTGGCCTTGCGAGTCGTAGCGCATGCTTAGAGTTGTTTGTGCGAGTCGTCTGTATGTCTTATTTTATTTCACCTGCTTGGCATGATAGGTTATTCTACCTTAATAAATGTTGTCTTATATTGGGGTATTATAATTAAAAGATAAGGCACCGGCGGAAGGCCTTGCGAGGTGCTTTGTTCTGCTAAGTGTCGACCTAGGAACTCAGTTCTTGTCCTCGGATCCAATTTTGAGCGCACTAACCGCTTGTGGGAGGCCCTATGGAGCCCCCCGCGGCTTCGATCTAATCCGCTTCTTATCCAGGGCGCCGCAAGTAGTTCGGGCTTTCAGTTTGATGCATGCATATGGTTACCTAACGATCTCATGATGATGGAGTAGTCGATTCTCATATAGGGTGGCACGTTCTTAGAGTGCTATGAAGGTCGTATCCCGTGGGCACTGGACCTGATTAGCCGTGCACACAATCATGCGGTTCCCTGGATGGGTTGTAGAGAAGAGATTTGCCGTGTTGAGATGCCCTAGCTTCTGGCTTTGCTTTTGGGGTTGATCGAACGAGTACGGGTCCAGTAGTGCACCCCTGCAGGGTATAATCTTATCGATGAGCCGTGTCCACGGTTATGGACGACTTGGTGATGATGCTGGCTAACAAGATCATAGACAACTTACACCTAATCATTGTTAATTAACCTGACTAGTAATATAGAATTACTTTCACAATAACTGGTAACTAATTTTTTTTCAATGTGTGAGTATTACCGAATTGCTTCCTCATATTTGGTTGAGGGGGTTAATCCGAGAATGGGTTATGATTGGTGTTAGTTGTAGATGGTTATCTTATGCGCTCTCTTATCCCTCTCTGATTAGACGGAAGTCGTAGCGTGTCTCTCTAGGTTGCTAGTGCTGCTGCCGCTAAGTCCACCTCCCCTATATTTTGGGAGATGGTGTAGAAAGTAGGCAAGTCGGTTTTGCTTGCCAGGGAGTGCCCTGACCCTCTTTTGGGTTGTGCTTTATGTGCAGTCAACAGGTTTGAAGTCTGACGACGTTAGCTTGGGAATCCCTCCGGCTTGGCTGGGCAGGGATATGGCGCCATTGCTTATCTTCAGGACTCTTAGTCCAATTTGCATCTTATCCGTAGTCGGATACTATTTTTTCTTCCGCTGTCATTTGAATCTTTGTATTGTATCATTTGTATCTTGACTCGTTCGAGTCGTTGTTGTAATTATATCTTCTGTTGTATTTGTGGATGTATCGGAACTGTTGTAATGTTATCACAATACCACCCACATAATGCGCATGTTTCGGCGTGCACATTATGTCTGGTGGGCGACCAAAAATCGTTATTATGCGGATTTCGGCGGGATCGCTTAAATCTACATAGTACCGATTTTCGGGCGTCACAAAGTGGTATCAGAGCCTTGGTTTCGATCTCCTTGTTGTTTCGATACGAATGGTTATCGAAGCAGCGGGTCCGCAAAAGCCTGTAGGATAACCTCGCTAACGGTCGTTGTTTCTAGAGTGTCGAAATCTATTTGACTTAAATTATTTTGAAAAATATCTCAATAGGTTTCTTTTTACTCCTTACCTCTATTCTATTTCTCCTCTTACCTTACTTGTTTTGGAGTCTCTTTTCTTATCCAACTTTCAAAGTTTTAGGATCCTACGTGTGGGTGGACGATTTCTTGCCTTTTACCCTATTAGGTTCGATCTTTCGGAGTCGTCTTCATCGTGAGCAACTATCCCTTGTTAGTGGTGTCAAGAATTTCAAGGTGGAGCAACAATCCCTTGTTAGTGGTGTCGAGAAGTTCATCACGGAGCCAGAAGACTCGGTAGTTACCCCTCTCTTTTCTGGTCTCGGCGTGGATCGCGGGACGCGATCCCTTGTTAGTGGTGTCGGTTGTAACGCCCCGGTTTTTTTTCCCAATTAGAAAAGTGTTTGTTTTTCTTTTTGCATCAACATGACGTCATCATTTGCATTTGTCTATCTTAGTTTTAAATTGTTGCATTTAAATTCAAACTCCACTTAAATTCTTTTCTCACAATTAAATTCAAATGTTTTTGAAATTAATTAAAATGTGTATTTCAAATATTTTGCAAATATTATAAATACTAGTTTATTAATTTGCCTATTTTAAACTAAACCTATTTTTGTAAAGTTTCTTTATTAAAAAATTCTTTCTATTTTGTTTTAGAAATACAAAAACAGAAAAAGAACTACAAGAGAAATAAAATTTCAGAAAAACTCTAACTGGGCCAAAACCCAACACCTCCTCTCTCCTCCAGGCCCAAAAGCCCACCTCCAGTCCACTACCCTTTCTCCCTCATCCGTACGTACATAGGCAGAGAGGAGAAAGCGACCTCCTCTCCCTCCATGGCCCCCACCTTCCTCCACCTTTTTTCCCCTCCCCTTAAAGCCACCGAGCCCTCCCCGAACCCTAGATCCCCCTCCTCTCCCTCTCAGCGCCGCCACCCGCTCTCCCTTCCTCTGTTCCTTCGAACCTTCTTCTTCCTCCCGAGAACCACCATGACAGGAGGACCTCACAGTCGCGCCGCCGCTCCGGCGCAGTCGAAGGAACGCCGACAGGCCACGAAGCTCCGCCGCGTCGTCATGTCTCTCTCCCCCGAAGCAATCGAGCCGGGAGCCCTTGTAGCCGACAAGCTCTTCTCCGCCTCCGCCACGGACGTCGACATCCGCCGCCACGGTTCTTCGTCCCCGGACCTCCCCCACGCCAAACAACGACTCCAAGGACCCCACGGTGAGCCACAGGTCCGGTTCCCGCTCTCCTTTTCTCAAATCCATGGCGCATCCAACGAATTCATACATGTTCATCTCCGGTTCCGCCATGGTCGGGCGGGCCGAGCTCCTGGTCTCGCTCGCTGTTGCCCCTGTTGTCCCTCACGAGCACACAGCCACAGCGCACCCGATCAGATCCTCCAGCACCGCGTCCGCACCACGTTTCCGCCGCGCACGACCAGGATCGCTGCTGCTCCTGTCGTCGTCCTCGTAGTCCTGTTCCACCCGCACAAAAAAGCCTGAAGATTTCCCTGTTATGGTTCAGTTAAACATCGCTGGGTAACCTCATAAGTTATTCTTCGCTAGGTACATCACCAACACAGTCCAGTCGTAGTGGCTAGCGCAGCCGCCTCGTTCGCTCGCCGCGCGCGCGCGAGTTCGAGTCCCCATCTCGCGAATAAACCCCACTTTTTCCTATTTTACTCTTACCCACTGACAAGCGGACCCCTCCGGTCAGTGACCGCGGGAGACAGCAAAGCGCGCGCACGCCCTCGTGGCACCTGGACCCGCTCGTCAGTGTCACAGGTTAGAACCATGCGCGGTAACAAAATCCAGAAGGGACCACTGCGCTTGGAAACTTGCACGGGAGCCCCTGTCTTATCGGTTTTAATGCTTTAGCCCTCACCAGAGCGTTCCTATCACAGACAGGTCCCTGTCTTTTGTAGAAACAACCCTAAAATTTGTTTTGCTAATAACTTTAATTCTAGAACTCCAAATTAAATAATCTTTATATGTTTTTATATCAGAAAAATGCAAGGAATATTAATATGCCATTTGTATGACATTTTACATCTGTTATTTTAATTTCTTAGTGTAATTTGTTAATTGCAACTAAATAATTAAATATGGAATGTTAGGGGTACTAAATATATAATGCCCTATTCCATTTAATTTAATTAGATCACCCATGCCATGTGTTTGCCATGTTAACCAACATTTAATATTGCTGGTAAATAAATAACTTTCACCTAAATATTAATTGCCGGGGTTGCTTTTCCGCTTAATTTGAAATTACCTGCATTGTATTGCATCTTGCCATGCCATGCATCATTCTCGTATAATCATGCTGAATCTTTTGCCGTAGTTGTAAAATGCATCTTTTACGCTTTCCAGTGTTTATTGCTTCTTCGCGGATAAGACGTTGAGATGTGTGAGCAACGACAAGATCTGCTTCCATGCGGGATTCCAGGCAAGCAAAATTTGCTTGTTTACCTATACAGTGTCTTTCATTCCTGCCGTTGATCTCTGCTACCCTAGTTATCGATTCTTGAACTGCGATCCCATCACATGTTTATCCTGCAGCCCATACAGCTTTATCCCCACATCCTAATACCTGTTGCATGTTTATCTGTTGGCCTTGCGAGTCGTAGCGCATGCTTAGAGTTGTTTGTGCGAGTCGTCTGTATGTCTTATTTTATTTCACCTGCTTAGCATGATAGGTTATTCTACCTTAATAAAATGTTGTCTTATATTGGGTTATTATAATTAAAAGATAAGGCACCGGCGGAAGGCCTTGCGAGGTGCTTTTTTCTGCTAAGTGTCGACCTAGGAACTCAGTTCTTGTCCTCGGATCCAATTTTGAGCGCACTAACCGCTTGTGGGAGGCCCTATGGAGCCCCCCGCGGCTTCGATCTAATCCGCTTCTTATCCAGGGCGCCGCAAGTAGTTCGGGCTTTCCATTTGATGCATGCATATGGTTACCTAACGATCTCATGATGATGGAGTAGTCGATTCTCATATAGGGTGGCACGTTCTTAGAGTGCTATGAAGGTCGTATCCCGCGGGCACTGGACCTGATTAGCCGTGCACACAATCATGCGGTTCCCTGGATGGGTTGTAGAGAAGAGATTTGCCGTGTTGAGATGCCCTAGCTTCTGGCTTTGCTTTTGGGGTTGATCGAACGAGTACGGGTCCAGTAGTGCACCCCTGCAGGGTATAATCTTATCGATGAGCCGTGTCCACGGTTATGGACGACTTGGTGATGATGCTGGCTAACAAGATCATAGACAACTTACACCTAATCATTGTTAATTAACCTGACTAGTAATATAGAATTACTTTCACAATAACTGGTAACTAAAATTTATTCAATGTGTGAGTATTACCGAATTGCTTCCTCATATTTGGTTGAGGGGGTTAATCCGAGAATGGGTTATGATTGGTGTTAGTTGTAGATGGTTATCTTATGCGCTCTCTTATCCCTCTCTGATTAGACGGAAGTCGTAGCGTGTCTCTCTAGGTTGCTAGTGCTGCTGCCGCTAAGTCCACCTCCCCTATATTTTGGGAGATGGTGTAGAAAGTAGGCAAGTCGGTTTTGCTTGCCAGGGAGTGCCCTGACCCTCTTTTGGGTTGTGCTTTATGTGCAGTCAACAGGTTTGAAGTCTGACGACGTTAGCTTGGGAATCCCTCCGGCTTGGCTGGGCAGGGATATGGCGCCATTGCTTATCTTCAGGACTCTTAGTCCAATTTGCATCTTATCCGTAGTCGGATACTATTTTTTCTTCCGCTGTCATTTGAATCTTTGTATTGTATCATTTGTATCTTGACTCGTTCGAGTCGTTGTTGTAATTATATCTTCTGTTGTATTTGTGGATGTATCGGAACTATTGTAATGTTATCACAATTCCACCCACATAATGCGCATGTTTCGGCGTGCACATTATGTCTGGTGGGCGACCAAAAATCGTTATTATGCGGATTTCGGCGGGATCGCTTAAATCTACATAGTACCGATTTTCGGGCGTCACAGTGCTCCGGGAAACAAATCGCGGAGATTTCGCTCTGATTTGGGATTGGAATCGGAGGCAGATTTTCGGGTGCGAAATATTCGCTGGAGGTTGAAGATGGATGATGTCAGCAGTGACGTCATCAATTTTCCTTTTTCTGATTTTTTTCCAATTAATTCATAACTTTTGATTTAATTGTCCAAATGAGGTCAAACAAATTTGTAAAATTATTATCTTTCTGTTAAACCAATTGTGGGAGTGTTTTGAACACTTTTCAAAAATAATAATGTTGAAATATTTATTAAATGTAAAATTGACACTTTATGTTTAATTTAAAACTAGGGTTTAATTCATTTTAATTTTGGCTAAATAAATTATATGAAATACCCATATTCAATTATGTTTGAATTTAAGTTATTTAAACTTGTTTTGCTGAAATCATTCATCTTTATTTTGGCATGATATTAAATAACAAAATATAAATAATTTTTAGGAAATGTGAAATATAAGGTATTCATTTTTAATTGAAAATAATTTGTGCACCATTATATTTTATATTATGATAATTCATTTGAAAACTTCATAACAACTTTGGAAAAGATTTTTGTTTTAATTCTATTCTTATTTAGAAGATATTAATCATTTCATGCTTTGAAAACAAATGAAATTCATTTAAGCAAATGAAATGTTTATTTGGCTAATTCATTAATTTAAAATCTATGAAATTTATAGTTATAAGTTACAGAATTGAAATTTTAACACCATGTTTTGAACTTAGTTGAGAGAATGAAAACCATTTGGCAACTAACACCATTTTTAAATAATTTGTGAATTTATGAATAGATATGGCTAAGTGGTTGAAATTAATTTCTTATAAGTAAACCATTTACTTAAAATAAAATGGATTGTAGTTTGTAAAATACTTGTCAAATTACATTTTAAGGTTTTTGAAATACAGTGGATAACAAAATGTTTAAACTGTGATATTTGAAATATTAAACTCTTTCAATAAGTTTGAAGTCTTTCATGTTGGTTTCCTTATGCATTTAATATTTTATTTTAATAAAAAGAAAAGTTTTAAATTTTAGTGATTTTTGAACATTACAAAATGTTGGGATGTTACAGACTACCACCCTTAAAAGGAATCTCGTCCTCGAGATTCGAGAAGGCTAGCAAAAGGTTGTGACTTGATATCTGGGTGGGCTACCACCCTTAAAAGAAATTTTTGTGGTCAGTCTAGAAACTTTGTTTAATCTTGTTTATTCCCCTGATGTAGAGCGTACAAGTATTCAAAATACAATGGCATGTGGTGGATACAGAAAGTTTTAGCACTCACGTTTTCCGCTCGGTCCTTGGAGAAATTTATCCTTCTTCCTCTCAGGGCATCTGCGGCATGTCCCGGGACCGGTGATCTTCTTGTGCGAGCGGATAAGGCAATTTTCCTTCATCTTTACTGGGCACTTATCAGCATAATGTCCTTTTCCTTTACATTTGTAGCAAATTACGTCACTTAAGTTCTTCTTCTTCTTTGGTGTTTCCAGGGCTAACAGTTCTTCCAAATCTTGTTTGCTATATTCTATCTCAATTAAAGAAGTCCAGTCTCGTTTGATGTGACAATTTCGAGCTAGGTGATCTCCTTCACACTTATAGCAACACTTGGAGGTAATTTTGGATATCTTCGGATGTGACCTTACTCTTATTTCATTTTTCACGTTAGTATGATCCACAATCTCATTTTGATGAAGATTTTGTTCAGTATCCTGACCAATCCTTTTCTCTTTGCAGTCCCATGAATAATGTCCTAGTTCTCCACATGTAAAACATGTTATATGGCTAGTATCTCTTTTGTGTTCCTCCTTGTTTTCTTGTACTTCCACATGCTGCATGAGATTTTGTTGCATCCCCTTTTTGGCTTGCTGACTGACTTCTTGCACCACGGGGTAGAGTTGATATTGAGTTGGGACATGATTTGTTGCTTCACACAAAAAGCAAGAAATCTGACTTGTGGGGCATTCCCTAACTGGATGTCTGGTATGACCATGGGGCCACTCATAAGGACATTCTTTGGTTGTATGTCCTATCTCTCCACAAGTTTTGCATGCCTTTAGTTTGGTCATAAGGTTCTCTTCAAAATCACTATGGTTTTGATCAATCTTAGGCAGTTGCTCATTGATCCTCTTCAACAGCTGACTCTGGTTCTCTAATAGTAGTCGCATAGTTGTATGCAAATCACTGGTGTTGGTGTTGGGGTGAGACATCTGTTTGGTTTAGAAAGCAATGAGTTGAATTATTTGTACTATGGAGGAATCCTAGTTCAAGAAAACAACACAAGGCAACCAATCCGTATCATAATCAATCAACATCTAACAAACATCAAGCAGCAAACTTCACAACAAACAACAATCTAGTATTGTCATATAGTCAAGTTGATATGACTAACACGATATCGTCATTCTATTTAGGTGGTGGTCAAATCTACCTCCTTCGCAAGTGCTTCAAGTTCTTGTTCAACTTTCTTGGATATCTTCGAAGTGTTGGTCGAATCCTGGTTCTTCAGTGGTCTTCCATGCATGTAGAACTTCATGATTAATCGTAGCTTTTCCATATGAGGCAGCAGAATCAGACTTAGATTATAAGAACATGGTCATCTAGAAAAAGATAAGAGGTTTTCAGAAGGTTGATAGTAGATGAGAGTATGAGGAATATAAAATGAAAAAATTTGTTTTTAGAAAAGTGAATAAATAGATTTTCAATCCTATGGTCAAATCCTATTTCTATCCAAACCTAGGGTTTCGCACCTACAGGCAACACAGTGCTCTGATACCATCTGTAGCGTACCTGCACTTTAAATAAGGAAGATACCTGTGTATAGTGCAAATCCCTGGATCGATTCGTTTGCACACACAGTTTACGATGTAATATCACAACAAGGTATCAATTTTATTACATCGATGATCCAGACTTACAGAATATTCAATACAAGTTGCATAGCATAAAGCTATCTTTGAAAGAGTAAACATCGGAAAATACAATAGCAGTGAGTCTCTATCACTTTCATGTTGCCACAGGCGAAAACATGTTGGTTGTAGACTCGAAACCTATGAACGAAACCTCACTCGTCATCTGAACAATCTGCAATAAGAAAAATATTGCAACAACGTGGGTCAGATTCCATTAAAAATGGAGTCTGGCAAGTGACACTATGGTGGACACTTAATGGATTAACTCTAAAGCCTATATGCATATTTGGCTGGTGGAGTTCAAGGCTAATTTGCATAAAGCCAATTTTTCCTACTCTTTTGAAAACACTTTTCTTGAAATCCAGACGAGTATGGCATGAAAACCATAAATCTCATCTTCCCTTGTTCACCCATCAAGTTTTATTTCTGAAGTTGGAATGATGGAATCCTCCGTTGACGTCCGTGATCAGCTGCTCAAATTGTCCGTACCGGGGACACGGCTAAGTACTTAGTTTTACACGCTGCAGAGGTTGAGCACGTTCACCATTGTACCCATTCAACCCAAATTATCCTTTACACACCATTTGTGATAAGGAAAGGAGAAGAATGAGACGAGATCTTTCAGAAGCATTTTCCCTCTCACTCTGGCTTGACCCGTTCCACCTAACATCCCTCTACATCTGCTTGTCAAGCCGGAGAGAGTCCACGCAACATAATTGATCAAGCCAGAGCCCATATGGCAATGGCTGCACTGGAAGCAATCGTCACTCGGAGTTCTTCAGATTCCTCTGTTCCTGGGTGGCCATTCACAAGTGTACATACTCCAGGAACCATAGACATGGACCTGAGTAGCCACTCAACATAAACCATACAACCACTTACCACCCAGGTATTTCATTCTTAACTTAGTAGAATTTAGATTTTCACAAAACAACATTTGCATAGCATAAATAATTCTACTAGGTATTGCATAGAAACCTAGACACAGGAATAAGGAATTCTACACAGGTTTAGCATAGCAATACTATCCTACACATGCATATAAAAAATACACTAAATAATGCATATAGAAATAATAGGAAGTTTATGAGGTGTGGCACTTGCCTTGGAATGTTGTCGTTGTTCACAACTCTTTTCAACGATACTCGGGACTCTCCGTTCAATCTAACAGTATAGACAAGCAACAATACAACAATCAACAGGAAGCACAACTCCACAATGCATACAAACACATACTAGATGAATAAATAAGTTTTATAAAACTTTCTAAGGAAAATATGTTTATGCATGATGTGCAAAATATTCCCAAGGGCTAGAAATGCTTTTTCATGCCACGAAAATCTTTTAAGTTAATGCAAGGAAAATAGGTTCGTCCAAAAGGACTAAGGGCTAATGTCATGAGTTGAATAAAATATTTTGTTTTATATCATCTTGAATAAGCCCTCTAATGGCTTAGTCTTGATGTGTAGAAATATTTAGAGAAAATACTAAGTCATTTGTTCAAGATGATCAACAATTATTATCAACTCTTTGTAAATTGGACATTCACTATAGTGAGAGAGATAGACACCCGGCCAGCCACTTAAATTGTGGAACAAGTCTCATGTACGTGGACATGTAAGGTTTGTTTCCAGGCCGCTTCATCCCACTATGCCGCTAGGATCCAACAACTTCAAGATGATAACATCATGATCAAAATTTGTTTAAGTCAAATGTGAAAGACAAGATTAGAAAAGAGGGAAAAGATAGAAAGAAAGATGTAGTTGTCCTCCAGGCTTCATCTCCAGACTTGTAACTTCCTTCTGGATGGTGTCTTGATTGAGCTCTTGGTAGTCTTGATGAATCTTCATACTTGATGATTCTTGTATCCTCGAGGCTGGTCTTGGATTTACTTAGTCTTCATGAAGTCTCAGAGGAGAAGAAAGACAGAGAGAAAGACTTAGAGAATAAAAAGGGGGTTGGCCTTCTTGAACTTCTTCTCACTTTTCTTCCAAGTGCTTGACATCTTTGGGATGCTTCCAGAGTCTGGTTTCTTCTAAGTCCTTCATGAACTTCTTCTAGATTTTCTTCTAAGTGCTTCTTCTCCTTGAAGATACTTCTGAAGTCTTGTTTTGGCTAAGTCCTTCAATGGCCTTCTAGCTCCATCTTGAAACTTACTAAGTGTCTAAGCGTGGCACTTCACAAAAATGCTAAGTTGAAATTATTTCTAACTTAGAGAAAACTAATGAAGAGGTTTTCCTATGGGGAATATAATTATATAATAAAATAGGTTATGCATGAAATGCAATTTTTTATTCACAAGAAAGCATCAAAATGATATTTGTGATTTCTTTATAAATATGCATGAATTTATAAATGCAATTTTAGTTAATTTCTATTTTTGGAAAATATAATAAAAGGAATAATTATATGATTAAGGTTTCCTATGATTAGATTTTTATAATTTTTTTTATAATTAGTGTTAATAGACAGAGGGCATTTAATTACATTTATAGCAATTTGATTTAATCAAAATTAATATTTCTATTAATAGTTATGTTGAAAATACTAAACTATTCAAAATAAATATATAACTATGAATTAATTCAAAAATTACTCAAAAATATTTTATAGCAGTGGCATCAATTTACAAATATTCTAAAGTTTCTAAAACAATTTTATTTGCAATTTTCGAATTTACAGATTTAAAGTTATGACAAAAATACTCAAATTCACCATTTGAAATTTTAATATTTTAAACTAAGTCAAATTTGAATTTTGGCAGATCCAAAATATTCTACATGTCGAGGGCTTTCCAAAAATATAAAGTTTGTTAAATTTGGATAAGTGGTTAAAAAGTTGTGACAGATCTAAGTGGCAGGGGTGTTTCTGTAAAACTGCCAAATTAAATTTATATAAGAAAATCATTTCTCACGTGGCAGCTGACTGGGCAGTGACGTGGCTGATGACTAGGCGCTAAGCTGGATAAGTGATCAGATCTGATCCGCACGTTTTAGATCTAACGGATGAGAACACAACGTACCGGTTCGTTTTAACCGATCTAATCCTGGCCGCAAGATTCGTATCGGACGGTGGAGAGGCATTGACCATACCTGGGCGGCGGGATCTCGCCGGAGTCGGGAGGGACGGCAGCGCTGCGCCCGGTGGTCGACGGCGGCGGAGCTCCGGGGGTTTACTTGCAGCGGCGGAGCGACTACGACGCGCAGAAGGATGCCGCGAAGACGACGGGCGTGAAGATGTCGAGCTTCGCGTCCTGGAGGGGCGTGGAGGCGCGGCCGGTCTTTCTCAAACGCCGGCGAGCTTCGATTGAGTTCTTCCTCGACGAACTGCTGCGGATACGAAGCGTGGAAGGGGTTGGAGGGTGCACATGGTCCAGGGAAAGAGGAGGAGGGGCCTCAGGTGCGAGGGGGTGGCTCACCTCGCCGGAAGTTGAAGAAAAACGGCGGCGGATGGTGCGGACTCCGGCGAGCAAATTCTCGAGCCTGGCGGGGCGATTTGAAGAGGAGGCAGAGGGGAAAAACTGCGGGGGTGGTGGAGTTTATAAGGGGGTGCTCCGGGAAACAAATCGCGGAGATTTCGCTCTTATTTGGGATTGGAATCGGAGGCGGAATTTTCGGGTGCGAAATATACGCTGGAGGTTGAAGATGGATGATGCCAGCAGTGACGTCATCAATTTTCCTTTTTCTGATTTTTTTCCAATTAATTCATAACTTTTGATTTAATTGTCCAAATGAGGTCAAACAAATTTCTAAAAATTTGTAAAATTATTATCTTTCTGTTAAACCAATTGTGGGAGTGTTTTGAACACTTTTCAAAAATAATAATGTCGAAATATTTATTAAATGTAAAATTGACACTTTATGTTTAATTTAAAACTAGGGTTTAATTCATTTTAATTTTGGCTAAATAAATTATATGAAATACCCATATTCAATTATGTTTGAATTTAAGTTATTTAAACTTGTTTTGCTGAAATCATTCATCTTTATTTTGGCATGATATTAAAGAACAAAATATAAATAATTTTTAGGAAATGTGAAATATAAGGTATTCATTTTTAATTGAAAATAACTTGTGCACCATTATATTTTATATTATGATAATTCATTTGAAAACATCATAACAACTTTGGAAAAGATTTTTTTTAATTCTATTCTTATTTAGAAGATATTAATCATTTCATGCTTTGAAAATAAATGAAATTCATTTAAGCAAATGAAATGTTTATTTGGTTAATTCATTAATTTAAAAACTATGAAATTTATAGTTATAAGTTACAGAATTGAAATTTTAACACCATGTTTTGAAATTAGTTGAGAGAATGAAAACCATTTGCCAACTAACACCATTTTTAAATAATTTGTGAATTTATGAATAGATATGGCTAAGTGGTTGAAATTAATTTCTTATAAGTAAACCATTTACTTAAAATAAAATGGATTGTAGTTTGTAAAATATTTGTCAAATTACATTTTAAGGTTTTTGAAATACAGTGGATAACAAAATGTTTAAACTGTGATATTTGAAATATTAAACTCTTTCAATAAGTTTGAAGTCTTTCATGTTGGTTTCCTTATGCATTTAATATTTTATTTTAATAAAAAGAAAAGTTTTAAATTTTAGTGATTTTTGAACATTATAAAATGTTGGGATGTTACACTACAAAATGGTATCAAAGCAAAGTGTTGCCTATAGGTTCGATCCCTTAGGATTGGTTAAGCCTCTTTTTGATCATAATATTAACATCTTTGAAGTATGTTGCATTGTAGCGGCATAGTGGGATGAAGCGGCCCGGGACTAATCTTCTATGCCCGCGTACATGAGACCTGTTCCACAATTATAAGTGGTTGGCCGGGTGTCTGTCTCTCTTACTATAGTGAAAATCCAATTTACAAAGAGTTGATAATTGAGTTGATCACCTTGAAGAATAGAACCCTTATTTTTCTCTAAGTACTTAATTACACCATGACTAGTACTTCTTACCTTATGTATTCTGTTTTAACAATTTTTACTCTTATAACTTAAGGATGTCGTTCTTCATGAATCAAACTGCGGAGGACTTCAAGAACATTTGTTTTGGAAGATACCTTCTGGAGTTAGTGGAATTACTGGCGCTTCCAACACCCATCATCAAGGCAAGTCAGCTGAAGCACTTCAACAAAGAAGACTTATGGGGAGTTCGTCTTTGTCAGCAAGGGCGCCAGACTGAACCCAAGACCGAAGACATCCAGTACAAGTCGATTAATGACTCCTTGGAGAAAGGGCTGAATCTCGTCACGCATGAGCTAATAGGACGTCTTTGCTGGCATTTCCAGGAGGAGTTGAAAGACCACTATTTTTCTAATCTAGGCCAATGTGACGAAGATGGGATACCCTACCTTGTTAACGAGGAAGACAAAAACAAACAATAACCCTTGCACCCTTATCTCCAAGACTTAGAAATTCACTTGTGGCAACTAGAAGAGGATAGGCGCGATGAGCTACTGAAGAATGATGAAATAATGGCCCAAGTCAAGGAGACTCAGAAGAAGATTGACGCCCAAGAAGAGGTGGCCAACGCTTAAGAGGAGAAATTCCGAGCTCAAGAGAAGAAGTTCCAAAATCAAGAAAAGAGAATTAGAGATAAGAACAAAGAGATCAAGACCTTGAAGGATGAAATTCCGAGCAACGACGTCGAGTTCGAAGCTAATCGAGATTTGATCGAGACTCTACGCCGTGAGAAGAGAATGCTACAAGAGAAGATTGAAGCCTTGGAGAAGGAAGCGATCGAGACTCTGCACCGTGAGAAGACAATGCTACAGGAGAAGAATGAAGCCTTGGAGAAGGTGGTGAACGACTACAAGGAGATTCTTATGAAGGAAGGCATCACCATCGAGGAGGTCGAAGAAGATGAAGGAGACGTCATGGACGAAGTTTAGACTTAGTAGTTGGACCACCATGTTATTCCTCATTTAGTTCGTCGTTTTTAAAGCATTGATCTCCAACTTGTGGTGTGACAGTGTTAGAATGTTTTGGTTTGCACACTCTGGCGTTTTATTTAATCAACTTAGAATGCCTGTTTCGAATTGCTAAGTAAGAAAAAATCTTGGTTGTTTATTGATTATTGATTGTTTGACTTGGTTGTTTTGTGCATGGGTAGGAATGTTCTTCTCTTAGTTCTTTCTATCTTTTACTCATCTATGCTGAAAACCCCACAAATGCCTCCTCGTCGTGATACCGACAACAATGACGCTATGCAACAACTGATGGCCGCTCAAGCCCAGCTGATGACTATGATGACTCAGTTCATTGCCGCAACCAACAACAACAACCCGCCTCCACCACCACCACCTCCAGTGGACAGACTTGCTAGATTCATAAGGCTTAGGCCTAATAAGTTTTCCTCTGCTACTGAACCAATAGTGGCCGATGACTGGCTACGCTCGGTCAACAAGGACTTAGTAACTTGTGAGTGTTCTGAGGCAGAAAAGGTGAGGTTCACTGCACACCTATTGGAAGGACCTGCTGCATTGTGGTGGGAGACTTATCAAGTGACTCATCCTCTTGATGGCATGACATGGGATGCTTTCAAGGAAGGTTTCCGCAATGCTCACATTTCCTCTGGCATAATGAACCTGAAGAAAGAGAAATTTCACAGCTTGAGGCAGGGAGGCAAAACTCTGAAGGAGTATATGGATGACTTCTGTATGCTATCAAGGTATGCACCCGAAGACATTGACACTGATGCTAAGAGGAAGGAAAAATTCCTCAATGGACTTAAGGGAGAACTGAAGATACCCTTGACTGTGGCCTATGCTCCTAGCTATCAAGCTCTGCTGGATCAAGCAATCACTCTGGACAACAACATAAGAAAGGAAGAAAACAGGAAGAGGAAGTTCAGTGCAAGTAAGGTTCATTCTGAAGGGACACACAAGAGACAACACCCCTATGAAGTCAGTGGCCATAAACCCTGGAATCACTCCAACAATGGTAGTTGCCAAAAACATCATGGTCATAACCACAATGGAGGATACAAAGGAAGCAATGGAGGATACAACGGAAGTAATGGAGGATACCAGGGAAATAATGGTGGATTCAAGGGAAACCATCACCATAGCCATAATCATGGAAATGGTCATCACCGTGCTAACTATGAAGAGAAGAAAGACTTGTCTAATGTGACTTGCTTCAAGTGCAAGAAGACAGGACATTATGCAACTGAATGCCCAGAGAAGAAGGTTGATGAAAATTCCAAGCCCAATCCTTTCAAGAAGGGACAAGTGAACAACATCAATGTGGAAGAAGTTCATGATGAACCTGATGCTGTGATTGGTACGTTCTTGCTCAATTCTTTTCCAGCATTAGTTTTATTTGATACTGGAGCATCGCATTCATTCATATCAAGAGCTTTTGTAAACTAACATGGGCTAGGTGAGGAAAGTCTAGGAAAACCAATTAGGGTAAGCTCACCTGGAAGGTAGATGATAGTGAATTCCGGGTGTAGACAGTTAGACTTGAAGATTGGTAAGCACACCTTTCCAACAGACTTAGTCATCCTAGAAACCCAAGGTTTGGATGTTATCATCAGAATGGATTGGATGAATCATTTTGAAGGAATCATAGACTGTGCAAATAGAGCAATCACCCTCACCAGCCCAGAGAAAAGGAAGAATAAGTTCAGAGCAACTTTCAAACTTAAGAAGGTTAGCCTAAATTCTCTTAAGGGGGTTAGCCTTGGTGATGTGCTTATTGTCAAGGAATACCCAGATGTTTTTCCGGAAGAACTACCGGGAATGCCAACCCGATAGAGATGTAGAGTTTCTCATCGAACTGAAACCGGGCACAGGACCAATAGCTAAAAGACCATATCCTATGGCCGTCGATGAACTGAAAGAGCTCAAGAAGCAACTGGAGTTACACATCCAGTAAGGATTTATTCGTCCAAGTTCGTCGCCATGGGGAGCACCAGTCTTATTTGTTAAATAGAAAGATCAAACCCATAGGCTAGTCACGGATTATGGAGAGATAAATGAGAAAACTATCAAAAAACAAGTACCCGTTACCCAAGATAAATGAACTATTTGATCAACTGGAAGGTGCTTGTGTTTTCTCGAAGATCGATCTTCGATCGGGGTACCTCCAAATGAAAGTTAGAGAAATGGATATACCCAAAACTGCATTTTTTACGAGATATGGCTCCTATGAGTACACAGTAATGTCCTTTGGACTAACCAATGCTCCAGCTTATTTCATGAATATGAAGAATAAAGTGTTCATGGATTTTCTGGACAAGTTTGTGGTAGTATTCATAGATGACATTTTAATCTACTCCAGGAGTCACAAAGAACATTAAGAGCATTTGCGTCTCGTATTGCAGAGACTACATGAACATAAGTTGTATGCCAAATACAGCAAGTGTGAGTTCATGTTAGAACAAGTCGGATTTTTAGGCCATGTGGTGTCCAAGGAAGGTATAGCGGTGGATCCTGAAAAAGTTTCAGCTGTAACTAATTGGGAGCCGCCGAAGAATGTTGGAGAATTACAAAGTTTTCTTGGTCTAGCAGGATACTACCGTAGATTCATTGAAAACTTCTCCAAGATTGCCAAGGCTTTGACGGAATTGTTAAAGAAGGAGAAGAAGTTTGAGTGGACTGAGGCATGTGAAGCCAGTTTTCAAGAATTGAAGAAACGTCTAGTTTCAGCCCCAGTTCTATGCTTACCTGATTTAGAGAAGGAATTCCAAGTGTATTGTGATGCTTCACGCCAAGGCCTGGGAAGTGTATTGATGCAGGAAGGCAGAGTGGCATCTTATGCCTCTAGACAGCTCAAGAAACATGAAGCAAATTATCCTACTCATGATCTCGAATTGGCCTCAGTGGTACATGCCCTGAAAACTTGGAGACCCTATCTGATGGGAAAAAGATGTGAAGTATTCACGAACCAAAAAAGTTTGAAGTACATTTTTACACAGAAGGAATTGAACATGAGACAGAGAATATGGTTGGAACTTATTAAAGATTATGACCTAAGTCTCCAATATCATCCGGGAAAAGCCAATGTGGTAGCAGATGCCCTGAGTGGTAAAGTGTATGTGAATTGCCTCACAGCAGGAGAAATACCCGAGGATTTATGCAAGGCATTCAAGGACCTCAGATTAGAAGTGGTACCAGAAGGTTTTGTAGCCTCATTAGTAGTACAACCCACTTTGATGGACAAGATACGGGAAGCTCGGAAAGGAGGCAAGGAAATAGAAGAAATCAAAGTCAATCTGAGAGCAGGAAAAGCTAAAGGATTCCATGAAGATGAACAAGGATTTTGTGGTTTGAAAAACGTGTGTGTGTGGCCGATGACCCTGATCTTATGAAGTTAATTCTGCAAGAAGCCCATGAGACACCTTGTTCCATTCATCCGAGAAATACCAAGATGTATATGGATGTAAAGGAGAAATTTTGGTGGAATAATCTGAAAAAAGAAATAGCATAATATATCGCTAAGCGTGATGTATGCAGTCGAGTAAAGGCAGAACATCATAAACCAGCTTGACTTTTACAGCCTTTGAAAGTGCCAGACTGGAAGTGGGATTCAATTGGAATGGACTTCATCACCGGTTTACCAAGGACCAAATCGGGTTATGATTCTATTTGGGTTATTGTGTGCTGTCTAACCAAAATAGCTCACTTTATACCCGTGAAGACCACTTATACAAGTGCTAGGTTAGCAGATATTTACATGAAGAGAATTGTGTGCCTTCATGGCGTTCCTAAGAGGATCATGTCTGATAGAGGAACTCAGTTCACATCTCATTTCTGGAAGCAGTTGCATGAATCACTGGGAACCAGACTGGAATTCTATACAGCTTTTCACCCTCAAATAGATGGTCAGACTAAAAGAGTAAATCAGATTTTAGAGGATATGTTAAGAGCTTGTGCGCTCGATTATGGATCTAGCTGGGATGATAATCTACCTTAAGCTGAGTTCTCCTACAATAACAGTTACCAAGCCAGCATTGAGATGGCACCATTTGAAGCTTTATATGGGAAGAAATGCACAAACCCCTTGTTGTGGAGTGGTGTTGGAGAACGGAGTTTCTTTGGACCTGATATAATCTAGGATGCAGAAGAGAAGGTCAGACTGATTAATGATAGGTTGAAGATAGCACAGTCACGCCAGAAAAGCTACGCAGATTCTAAACGTAGAGAAGTCACGTACGAGGTGGGTGATAGAACCTATCTCAGAGTGTCACCACTTCGGGGTGTAGAAAGGTTTGGAATAAAAGAAAAGTTAGCACCTCGATTCATTGGACCCTTCAAAATCCTTTCTCGCAAATGTGAAGTGGCATATGAATTAGAACTGCCAGAAGTTCTGTCTGTTGTGCATAATGTGTTCCATGTCAGTCAGTTGAAGAAATGTCACCCCGAGATGTTGGCAGTTCCTTTAAAGGATAATGTACCTCTCGAGGAAGTACAATTGGAGAGTGACCTGACCTACGAAGAGAAGGCCATCAAGATATTGCAGACAGCAGAAAGAGTCACCCGTACCAAAACCATCAAGTTTTGCAAGGTTCAGTGGAATTATCACACCGAGGAAGAAGCCAACTAGGAACGAGAAGATGACCTCCGAGAAGACCATCCTCACCTATTTGCTGACCTTTCTGAAGCTCGAGGGCGAGCTTCCTCTTAAGGGGGTTAGTCTCTAACATCCCAAAAACTGCAAAAAATTAAAACTTTGCATTCATGCATCATTCATCATTTAGGCATAACATTACAGCACATAAGTACTAAATAAAAATTCAATTACAAGTTTAAATAATTTATAATTCAATAAAGTTGTTTATTAAAAACTTCTTTAATTAATATTTTTTCCAAATTATTTAATGGGCAAGAATAATACTAAAAAGTTCTAAATTTAATAATCTCTCCAAAACATATTTTTATGAATTTTTCTAAAATGTTTTGACTGAGTTTAAAAATCATTTTGGAATTAATTTGAAACATAATTTAATTTGAGAAAAGGAAATAGGAAAAGAAAACGGGCCGGACCTCGCTATCTACCGTGCGCGCGCAAGGAAACGGCCCAACAAGCCAGCCCGCGCAGCCCATCTTCCTCTCTCCCTCGCTGACAGGTGGGGACCGGCCGTCAGAATCTTTAACCTCCGTTCGCAAGGATCCCGGCGGAGATCAATCCAAACACGGATCAAATCCTTGAGATTTTCACGCGATTTGTTTCCCCCGGAGTGTCCTATATATATTCCGCATCGCTGCCTCCGTTTTCCCCAGAAAAACCCTAACCTCTACACGCCGAAATCGCCCAAAACCGAGCTCGACATCACGCCATTGCCGTCGCCGCAAAACTCCCCATCCCGGTGAGTGCAGCGCCCCGAGAATCTTCCAACCCCCCTCTGTTATTCCTTGTTCTCGTCCGCATCTAACGGGCTCGCTCTCGTCTCGGCGGGTGCACCAGATCGACGCCACCGTCCACGACCCGACGCCGCCGTCCGCCGTTCTACTCCGGCGAGCTACCAGGGGAAGGAGTGAACCACCGCAACAGCCCCTGCCTTGCCATCGAGATCGCCTCGTCGTCACGCATCGAGTGGTGAGCAAACCCCCTCCGTTATTGTTCCGATTAACAGTAGAACTCAACGCCGGCGATGGCGCCGCCGCGGTCGGAGCAATTCCGGTGACGCGCGCGCCGCTCGTTCCGATCCTTGTGTTTTGGACTAGATCGATCTAATCTCGCGCATCCGTTTCTAATTAGATCGGACGGCTCGCGCCCGCAATCCGTGTGAATCGGTACCATCCAATAAGATCGCGCCATGTAGCCCCCCTTTATTTGTTTTCGCTGGAATTTGTATAAATAAAACAGAAAACATGCAAAATTTAGAAAATTCATAACTTTTGATCTTTAAGTCCAAATTTGATAAATTTTATATCCACAGATACCCCTGCTAGTGTAGTTTAATTCTACAGCATTTGTTTTCCGTTTTGATGGATTATATTTCGTGCCATTATCCGAGGAGTATTTCGGCTATTAAATCCATAACTTAAATAATTAAAATGCTTTTATAATAAATTTAATTGTTTTAGTGTTGTATTTGAAGGAGATATGCCCTAGAGGCAAATAAATAAGTAGTATTTATTGCATTATCTCATAAGTTTATAATAGGTTTGTGTATTATGCTATAACTGTATTAATCGGAATTATTGATACACGTGTGATACATAGACAACCAGGTCCCTAGCAAGCCTCTATATGAGCTAGTCCATTGGGCAACAGTTGATCGAGATTCCCGATCAAGGACAATGACGTCGGTTGACAATGGGGTCATCTTGTTAGTTGAATAAGGTGGTGGACATACGCAAAGTATTGCAATAAGATCGTATTACGATGTTTGTCATTTGCAATAGATAAGAATATGATAGCTTATTCCTTAGACCGTGAGACCGTACTTATTAATGCTACGTAGGGGTGCTTTGAGAGCATCAAACGTTGTGTCTTATATAGCATGACAATAACGGTGTCCATCTTGGGTATTCCGACAGAGCATCAAGACGTAAGGATCATGAGCGGGATTTGTTCATTCTTGTAATGGAAAGATACTCTGGGCCCACTCGGTGATATTGCATCTATATAGCTGCGTAGCTTATGACTAGGTCATGGAGATGTAATATCGCAGACGAGTTAATAACCTTCGTCGGTAACGAGATACAACAAAGACATCGGTGTGTCTACGATCATATCTCGGACAAGGTAGTATCGCAGAGACAAAGGGAATGAATGTCATATTTATGGTTCAACGACGATATTCGTAGAATGCACAGGGGTCTTCATATACTTCCAGGTATCCCTGACGATCATTGGTGAGCGGAGTGTCTCGACCATGTCTGGAGTGTTCTCGAACCGTAGCGTAACAAACTTAAGGTCTTAGCGACACCAGGAGATAGGTTCTGGAATATTATAGGAATTTGTTGGAGAGAGAGAAATGATCCGGAAAGAGTTCCGGTGGTCAGGAAGGAGTTCCGGGGAAGTCTGGAATGGTTCCAGGGATGTCCGAAAGTTGTTCGGGTGGTTCCGAAGTTGTTTCGGAGTCATGGGATATTAATTAGTATTTAAATATATTAATGATTAATTAATTATATTTTATATTAATTTAATATTAATTAAATAAAGGAGAAAAAGGGGCTGCCACCCACATGGGCCCATAGAGGGCCCATGAGGGGGTGGCGCACCAAGCAAGGGGGCCTCAAGCCCCCCTAGTCCGAATTGGACTATAAGAGGGAGAGGCCCAAGGGGGTTCGGCCGAACCCCCCCTCCCCTCTCTTCCTTTAGTCTCACATGGGGGAGCCAAGGGGTTTGCACGCCCTCTTCCCCCTTTATATAGCAAGGCATATTAATTGGATTAATTCATTAGCAAATACAATTAATTGTATGCAGGCCGGCCGAGCTGTTTATCCGCCCGTTTTGCCCCCTCTCTCCACCTAAGCTATACCGCAGAGCGCCGTTGCTCTGCGGAATTCCAGATAAGATCTACCCCTGCGATTTCAGCTGGATCTGAATGACTGGGGGTTGTCGCTAAGCTTCGTATGTTTGTGAGTGCTCGGAGGTAACTCCTTTTCAGTAGCCTGGGCGACATCATCTCGCCTCTGCAGCCGCCGCGCCCCTCTCCCCTCTGCCGCCGGCGCACCACCTCTGGTGCTGGCGCTCTGCCTTCTTCCGCCCGACGCCCGTCGACGCAGATCATCGTCGACACCCCAACGTCATCATCTTCGTCATCGCGGCAAGTTCTCCGCGACCTCGAGGTCGGCTACGTACGACTTCATCGTCAACGCTTGTGCGGGAGCGTAATCACCGCTATCGGTCTACATGGAGGTAATGTAACCCGTTCCGCCACCGTTATCGCATGTACTAGATAGATAGATCCTGGCTAGTTAGGGTTTTGTACGCTAGAAAAATTATTGTTTTCTGCACCGTAACCCCTTCAGTGGTATCAGAGCCGATCTATGCGTAGTACTGCTGGTACGGTTAGAACGCATGTTGAATGAGGGCGTCTTTCTTATATTTGCTACCCTCTAGCGTGCACTTGCGATGCCTTTGGTATTGAGTTGATGAAGCGGCCCAGACCGACTTTACGCGTACGCTTACGCGAGACTGGTTCCACTACTGACATACGGCTTGCACCGTATCTGTGGCTGGCGGGTGTCTGTTTCTCTCTCTCTAGTCGGCAAAGCATTTTCAATGGAGGGCCCGAAAGGGATGCTTAAACATGCAATTATACGATCGACGTTGTGGTACAAAGTTCGTAGGTAGGGAAGCGATTCTCTTACGAATAAGCCTATATGCCACGTAAAATTTGCAAAACTAAATAAAGCTAGAGGCGTCTAACTTTGTTTTGCAGAGGCGTTATTTCATGTGACATGGTTACGGTAAGTTTTGATATTACTCGTACTATCGGAGGCAATGGAGGGCTCTGTAGACTCGGAGCCATGCCGGGGCGCCGGGGGCCAGGCACATGGCGCCATGAAGGTCCAGGTGTATCGACCATGTCACATCGCACTTCATTGCATCATTATTGTGTGATGTTGTGTGTGCATCCTATTGATTGCTTATATGCTAGATATACAATGGTAGCATCATAAATAGGATGATCCCTAACAAATACCAAAATTGTGTTCTCCCTCGTTGCGCACCACCAAGAAAGTTCTACGTTATGAGGCAGGCCGTGATGATCGGGTGTCACACATCTCGTCGTTCGCATACAGTGGGTGTAAGCCATGTTGCACGCGCAGGGTCTTCGAGGTTTGATTGGCGAGCCTAGCATATCCAGAAATATGGCCTCGGAACACGGGAAGATCGAAAGATCGAGCACGAGTCACAGAGTTGTTGTGATCGACATTTCATGTCCACCTTTGAAGCTATGCTGCCGGCCGTGATGATCGGGGATGGTGTGGTGGATGGGTGTCGTGTTATCGCCATTATTATTTTTAGGGATAATAATCTTGGTGTGGTGTGTTTTAGATAATGAGATTATGAAACTAAAACTCACCTACATATTATAAACTTTACCTTACCTCTTTTGCGATCACATATGTAGACCACGCAACTTTACTTCGGTTACTTCCTCAAGAGCCCGGATGCCACATTAGAAGTCGACGGATCCAACTTCATCAGATGGCACAGCGGTTTTAGAAACATTCTCGAACACAACAACATTCTATATGTTCTCGATGAACCGTTAGGAGAAGGACCAGGAGATTCTGCTAGCGAGGAGGAGGAAGATGATTTCCGTAGGCGTCGAGACATATTCATTGAAGTGGAGATCACCATGACCGTATGCCTGGCATCCGAGTTGAAAGAGTTGTTTCGACGCAAGGAGCCAAGCGTCATGATTGATGCGATAAAGACACACTTCGGGGATGAATTAAAGCGTGAGCAATTCAAGCAGCTTAGAATGTTCCAGACCATTCACATGGAGGAGCATACCTGTCTGAAGACACATTTGAAGAGATTGTATGACATCTACTTCCAGCTGACGATGGTCTTCGATTACTGGATGGCAGATTCTTGTGCCATTCGGACTGTCCTGATATCTCTACCTCCTAGCTATGAGAAGCATGTACGCAAGTACATTTTGAAGGCCGATGATATGAACTTCTACAAGTTTGTGTATGAGTTCAATTCTCTGAAGGTTGATTCCGTCGAAGGAGAGATCTTCGATGCTACAGGTATATATTTGATATATGCAGAATTATGAATTCGCCTATTGGTATATGATGAAGTATTTGATACTTGTTCTGTTTGTGAAACAGGTCCTAATTATCACATATATGCGGCGCAGTTTGATGTGACCTGGCGCTGAAGCTGGTAATCAAGGAGTTGATGGCCTTTTGGTGTTTACGTCCTCAAGTTATCATAGTTATCATTAATAGTTTTTGATAAGATCTTTTGTAATAGTGAGCGAGTGTGTGTGTCTTGATTGTTGCAAGACAAAGTTATTCATGTAATAAGACAAGTTCAGTTGTTTTATGTTATGGAACAAGTCAGTGGTTTTATATTATGAATAAAGGTTCCACATCTCAGTTACATTGATTGTATGATAAGTATTCATAATTGTAGAAGTGATAAAATAGCATGTCCTATGAATAAGAGTTCTATTACTAGAATAAACACCATCGAGTTTAGTCATGAAAGCAATGAAAGAAGTAATGGATGTTTTTGGTCCATTTAAGTATTTCGAGTGCCGAGTTGATTAAGCTTGAAATCAAGTATTGAAGTTGCAATACCAGAGGAAATTAATTGAGTGTCATTTTTAATGATTAATTAATGGTGTTTCATTGCTTGATCCGAATTCTCTTATGATTTTGGTAAATAGGAGTATTTGCCCGATAAATCATAAAGTCTGAAATTAATTTGATAATAGATCAAATGGGGTTTTTCAGAAGAAAGATTAGTGAACATTGTATTCACAAGATTCGATCAAAGGACAATATTTTTGAATTATGGTTTCAACACAAAAGGACTTGTGGAAATTTGTTTCACAAAATTATAATGTCATATATAGTGATATGTGGGGAATTATAATCATGCTCTATTTTAAATAAAGTGTGGTCCGTCAGAATCAGTCTTAGAATCTCCTAATATGTTCGAAACATTATAGTCAATGTCCACTTTAGAAAATAGATGTTTTTCTCAACAAGAATTCGTGAGATCGACAGTAGTGTCGACATGTATATGATTACACGATAATTCGGTATATACATGAATAGTTCTTTGTAGAATACTCGCATTGAATGGGAGTGTATTCCAAAACCAATTAGAAACAAAGTTCAGTTTGTTGTCTATGTAATTCCGAGAAAAAGATGATTTTTCGAATTATGATTTATGGATTGGAATTAGAAGTTTGAAATAAAGTGTCGGACCTATGTTGGAAGGTGTTCCAAAGAGTATATGTCTGCTAATGAAAATTTGGTGATTAAGAGCGAGGGAGACTAGAAAATTGTTTTCTGCTTGCAATCCTCTTCATAAAGATCATAATATTTTCATGAAAGAAACTTCTAAATAAAGTGCTGTTATATTTAATATTGCGGTCAGGTCACAGCACTGTATTAAGTATTTCAGATCTTGTTGACAGATCAAGGTGCGCTTTATGAATACAAAGAAAAGTTGAGAAAATATCGGAATACGAACAAAGGATTTTTTGAGCCTGGAAATCCATAGTTGCATTTGAAAGGATTAAGAGAGTAATTGTTGCTGCAATTCTTATTAGAGGAATAAGATTGTTTAATCGTCATATAAGGTGTTATATGAGAAATGTGACTATAAGAAAGACGCGGTAGCATGTCTTGTCAAGAAATGTGTCTTGGACAAGATCAAATTTGTTGACTACATTTGTGTAGACATGCTTGAAGTCTGAGGGATTTGTATTAATGTAATACTGTAGTTTGTATTAAACTCGAATTGATAATGGATCAATGTTTTTGGTTTGACCAAAATGTCGATTTAAGTGGGAGTCAATGTTAGTTTACTCAGGTGGAATATGTAAAGAACATATTTTTGAGTGGGAGCTCAGGAACTCAAATATGTGGATGACACGTTTTTGAGTGGGAGCTCGTGTTATCAAATATGTGGAGACATAATTTGAGTGGGAGTCGAATTCATCTTGTGTAGTTAACACATTGTGAAACTGTACCAATAGAATAGGATGAAGTTGTGAAACTATTTGAAAGTTAGTGTCTATTATGAAATAGAACGAGAATTTTAAATAGTTAGTCGAGTTGTTTTGGATTATATCTGAGGAGTCAGAATAGAATCAAAAGGATGGTCCTTTGGAATCCAAATGATCATTATGAGTAATTATGCATGAAAGTAATGGTTGTATGACATGTGGGTCTATTATGTAATATTAGACATCATACAGAAACCATATTATCTGCTCGATGAAGTATAATCGATGTTCTTGGAAGAAGAGCAGTTATGACAGTAAATTTAGAATTTACTGGAAGTAGAGGTGTGTTAGTTGTTGGACTGACATTAGAATGTCAAGTTTTCTGCTTTGGTGTGAAAGTTTGTAGATATCGCGAGTTTGTAATTGTTACAAGGGGCTCTGTATAGCTGAGTGTGTTTTTCAGGGCAGTTATCTGGTTAGTATAATCAGAGTAAGCGCTGGGAAACAGAAGTCTCACTTAGTTACGGTATTTGCATATATGTTGTTAGACAACATGGTGATATCAAGCAAATTGATGTCAATGAATCGCAAAAGCATGTACAATCATGGATTGTGCAGTAACACTCTTCCACAAGCAAGCATTATCAAATGATTCTTATTTGATAAGGGATTTTGATAAAGTAAAATGCAGTTGGTTTATTTGTACTCTAGTGCAAGTGGGAGACTGAAGGAGATATGCCCTAGAGGCAAATAAATAAGTAGTATTTATCGCATTATCTCATAAGTTTATAATAGGTTTGTGTATTATGCTACAACTGTATTAATCAGAATTATTGATACACGTGTGATACATAGACAACCAGGTCCCTAGCAAGCCTCTATATGAGCTACTCCATTGGGCAACAGTTGATCGAGATTCCCGATCAAGGACAATGACGTCGGTTGACAATGGGGTCATCTTGTTAGTTGAATAAGGTGGTGGACATACGCAAAGTATTGCAATAAGATCGTATTACGATGTTTATCATTTGCAATAGATAAGAATATGATAGCTTATTCCTTAGACCGTGAGACCGTACTTATTAATGCTTCGTAGGGGTGCTTTGAGAGCATCAAACGTTGTGTCTTATATAGCATGACAATAACGGTGTCCATCTTGGGTATTCTGAAAGAGCATCAAGACGTAAGGATCAAGAGCGGGATTTGTTCATTCTTGTAATGGAAAGATACTCTGGGCCCACTCGGTGATATTGCATCTATATAGCTGCGCAGCTTATGACTAGGTCATGGAGATGTAATATCGTAGACGAGTTAATAACCTTCGTCGGTAACGAGATACAACAAAGACATCGGTGTGTCTACGATCATATCTCGGACAAGGTAGTATCGCAGAGACAAAGGGAATGAATGTCATATTTATGGTTCAACGACGATATTCGTAGAATGCACAGGGGTCGTCATATACTTCCAGGTATCCCTGACGATCATTGGTGAGCGGAGTGTCTCGACCATGTCTGGAGTGTTCTCGAACCGTAGCGTAACAAACTTAAGGTCTTAGCGACACCAGGAGATAGGTTCTGGAATATTATAGGAATTTGTTGGAGAGAGATAAATGATCCGGAAGAGTTCCGGTGGTCCGGAAGGAGTTCCGGGGAAGTCTGGAATGGTTCCAGGAATGTCCGAAAGTTGTTCGGGTGGTTCCGAAGTTGTTTCGGAGTCATGGGATATTAATTAGTATTTAAATATATTAATGATTAATTAATTATATTTTATATTAATTTAATATTAATTAAATAAAGGAGAAAAAGGGGCTGCCACCCACATGGGCCCATAGAGGGCCCATGAGGGGGTGGCGCACCAAGCAAGGGGGCCTCAAGCCCCCCCTAGTCTGAATTGGACTAGAAGAGGGAGAGGCCCAAGGGGGTTCGGCCGAACCCCCCCTTGTAACAGCCCAACTGTAACTTTTCATATTTGTGTGCAATAATAATGGATATCATGTGATCATTCCATATGTGCTTGCTTTTATTTAATTTTGTGCATCAAATTCAAATTACAAATTTAAATTCTTATTTTGAATCCAAATGCTTTCAAAATAAATTCATTTGAAGTTTCCAATTATTTATAAATAATCAAATAAGATATTAATATGACTAATTTGAAACTTGTAAAAATTGTTCAAAAGTTATTTTTTTATGTCTCTTCTCTTAATTGTTTTACAAATAGAAAAATCAGAAAGTTTTGTAAAAGAAAAAAAGAAATCAGTACAAAAATAAACCCCTGGCCGAGCTGGGCTGAATCAGCCCAGCCCGACCCAACTCAGCCCACCGGCTCTGTCTCCCTCCTCCGTACGACCCAGAGGAGGAGGTCGAGCACCTTTCCAGGTGGCTATGGCGCCTCTGCCGGTGGCAAGCTCGCCCCACCGGCCCCCACTGCCACCTCCTCTCCTCTCTCCTATTTAGCCCCGCAGCAAACCCTAACCCTAGCCTAGTTTTCCCCTTCCCCGCCGCCGCTCGCTCTCTCCTCGCGCACGCCAACGCCATGAACACCGACGAATCGAGCTCGGGCCCATGGTGACTCCGGCCACCATCTCCTTCCCCCTCGCGCCAGTAGAGCCCCCGACAAGCCCTCCGTCCACGGCAGTCAGGAGACGGACCCGGGAAGCTCTGCTCCCACTCCTTCCCCGACGCCGGCCGCAACTCCGCCGTCCGTCCCCGGCACCGACAGCTCCGCTCCATCGCCCCCTGCTTCCCTCTGCTCGCCATTGACTTCCCCTCGGTGAGCACCTTTGGTTTCCCCTCCTCTTCCCCTTCAAACTGTCCCCGTTCGCTGCTGTCTCCCCGACGTCGGAGCTGCGCGGCCACGGCCGGAGCGGACACGACCGCGCCGAGCACCAAGACGACGTTTCCATCTCCTTTTTCTTCGATCCGAGAGCAGAAATGGAAACCCTGTACACGCACGAACACCTCCCACCCCCAAACGAAACCGCGCCGCCCGGGATTGGTCACTGGCGTCGATCCCTTTCGCCGCCTTGTCCCTGCTGCCCGCTCTCTGTCCCTGCTCCGTCAGTTTCATCAGTAACAGTTAACAGCTAACCGTTTAATTAGCTAAAAACTAACCTAACCTAGATCTAACAAGATCACCTACCTAATCTACTGGCTAAGCGAGCGATCCATGCGAAGCGCGCGTCGCGCGTTCGATCCCCACGGGCGAGTTGAGAAAGAAGCCCCTTTTTTGTGTTTTGTGCGCCGCTGACAACTGGACCCCACCGGCCAGCGACAGCAGTAGCCGCAACACGCACCCCGCGCGCCAGCATGGCACCAGGACCCACCTGGCAGCCGCTGGGTGCACCCCCGCTGCGGTGAGAAAATCCCAGGGGCGTGGAAACTTTGCACCATAACCCCCTGCATTCCTGGTTTTGCACAGTAGACCTCCCCTGTTAGTTTTCTATCACGGTTAAGTCCTCGGGTTTTACAGAAACAACCCTACACTTCCTTTTGCAATAACTTTTAATATATAACTCCAAATTAAATAAACTTTATATGTTTTCATATCATAAAAATGCAATAAACATTAATATCACATTCTTATGTCATTTTGAATCATTTATTTTAAATGCTTAGTTTAATTTAACAAATGCAAATAATTAATTAAATATGAAATGTGTGGGGTACTAAATTATATAATGCCCTAGTTCCATTTAATATGCTCATATCCTTTTATACCAATTCTTGCCATGCTAATAAATATTTAATTTGAGTTGAAGTTAAATAATCTGCAATCAAATACTAAATATGGAATGCGTTGAGCAATTAATTAATTAATGCCTTTTTTCCTTATAAATTAATTTGATCACCACTTCTACTATATTAAGTAACATTTAAATTGTGGGCTACACAAATAACTTGCACCCTAATCTTTTGCCGCGATTCCATCCCCGCTTTAATATGACCTAATCATCTCATACCATATTGCACCATCACTTGTTTGCGCATTTCTCTGTATTGATTATTGTTTCCTATTGTCTGTGTTTGGCTCTCTTTGGGTACACGACGACGTGCCTGCTGCGAGTACCTACGATACTGAGGTTCCAGCTGTCGTGCCAGGCCACGAGCTGCCAGGCAAGCTTCTGCTAACCGGTTACACGATTGTCGGGTTTTCATTCTTGCCTTTTGATCTATGCTATCCTAGTTATCGATTCTTGAATTGCGATCCCATCACATGTTTATCCTGCAGCCTATACAGCTATATCCCCACAACCCATAACCCCTTGCATGTTTATCTGTTGGCCTTTGCGAGTCGTAGTGCATGCTTAGAATTGGTTGAGCGAGTCGTTCCTTTGTCTTTATCTCATATGCTTAGTATGATATATTGTTCTACTATAATAAACTGCTGTCTTATTTTGGGGTTCTATAATTGAAAGGTAAGGCACCAGGCGGAAGGACTTGCGAGGTGCTTTGTTCTGCTCAGTGTCGACCTAGGAACTGAGATTTTGTCCTCGGATCCAATTTTGAGCGCACTAACCACTTGTGGGTGGCCCAATGGAGCCCCCCTCGACTTTGAACGGATCCGCAGCTCGTCCATGTGCCGCAAGTAGTTCGGGTTTTCCATTCGCTCATATGCATGTGCATGATGATGATGATCGATGAGAGGTTACTTGATACGGGGGGTCATATAGGGGTGGTGCTCATGTAGCGGACAGTTCCTACTGTGGTTTGAGCCGCATGGTGCGCAGACACAAACTAATGAGTCCGCAATTGAGATTCGGCCGGACTCCTGACGCGGGTAACAACTCATATGGGTGGCACTTGGACTTGCTGTAGTGAAGGAATGAGTCATGTTGAGAGGCCCTATGGTTTTTTACTGGGTTGATCATGCGAGTATGGGTACTGTAGTGCACCCCTGCAGGGTATAATCTTATCGATGAGCCGTGTCCACGGTTATGGACGACTTTGGTGATGATGCTGGCTAACAAGATCTAGACAACTTGCACCTAATTAATGTTAATTAATTTGACTAGTAATATAGAATTACTTTCACAATAAATTATAAATAAAACTGTTCAATGCGTGAGTTTCCCGAATTGCTTCCTCATATTTGGTTGAGGGGGTTAATTCGAGAATGGGTTATGTTTTGGTGTTAGTTGTAGATGTTTACTTTATGCGCTCTCTTATCCCTCTCTAATTAGACGGAAGTTGTAGCGTGTCTCTTTAGGTTGCTAGTGCTGCTGCCGCTAATTCCACCTCCCCTATATTTTGGGAGATGGTGTAGAAAGTAGGCAAGTCGGTTTTGCTTGCCAGGGAGTGCCCTGACCCTCTTTTGGGATGTGCTTTATGTGCAGTCAACAGGTTTGAAGTCCGACGATGTTAGCTTGGGAAACCCTCCGGCTTGGCTGGGCAGGGATATGGCGCCATCGCTTATCTTCAGGACTCTTAGTCCAATTTACATCTTATCCATAGTCGGATACTATTTTTCTTCCGCTGTCATTTGTATCTTTGTATTGTATCTTTTGTATCTTGACTCGCTCGAGTCGTTGTTGTAATTATATCTTATGTTGTATTTGTGGATGTATCGGAACTGTTGTAATGTTATCACAATTCCACCCACATAATGCGTATGTTTCGGCGTGCACATTATGTCTGGTGGGCGACCTAAAATCGTTATTATGCGGATTTTGGCGGGAACGCTTAAATCTACATAGTACCGATTTTAGGGCGTCACTAAGTTGGTATCAGAGCTTAAAGGCCCTCAGGTTCCCTTCTACTTGTCGTTGTTTGAGTCTAGAAAAATATTTTTGTAGTTATCAGGAAATCTTAAACGTAAGAGTAGGAATTCTGTTCTTTTACTTCTTTCCCCACTCACCCTCCCTGTTCTTCTGGTAAGGAAGTGTTACGATAATTCCCTTCTCACCTTAATTTTAAAATTTAGGACATCACGTGTTCGGGGTTTCCGTAGTACCATAGTTGCAGGTGTTGAAGGTTGCTTTGGTCGTTTTGCTAGTTATCAACTTCTTCGGCTATGTTCAGTTTCAATCTTGAATCAATCAGTTGTTGTTCTACCTGTTACTGGATTTCATCTCCTTGTCATTGTACAATTCGTTCTGTGCAATCAATCCTTTCTGTTTCCGGAGGCTAACTTCTACTTCAAACTGCTATGTAGATGCCGCACGCCCAGGTGGTGCGTAAGACCCACTGTGAGCAGACTACCGGTTACCCGAAGCTTCTCAGAAGCATGGTTGACTATGTCGGTTTCAGCTTCCTCCCGGAGTACCAGGTGTCTGAGATCCCCAGAGATTACGGACAAACCTTCTACAGAGCTGCTGTTTGGATCAGGGGAGATGATGGTGATACTGTGCACAAGCACGTTGCTGAGGCTTCCACTGTGGACATGGCAGTACACTTAGCAGCTTACGATGCAGCTCTGGCTCTGCGCAGGGACTACTACTGCTTCAACAACCATCCGTTCTGCTACGTTCCATACTACCCCTACACGGACTCTCAGTACGAGCTCGAGGTTCTGGACAAGACCGCTCAGTTTGGCCAGTCTTCAGACTCAGTTGCTGGGACTCTACGCTTGGAGCTAGCAGCAGTCCGTCAGCAGCTGCACCGGGCACTCTCTCACCTGGGACAGTACGATAGGAGGAACGTCACACCAGACGTTTTCCCGAGTTTCCAGCTCGCTTTTCTGAGTCGTCTGTCTGCTGTGGGTGGATACACTCCAGAGCGTGGTCCTCTGATCACTACTGATCCAGACCACGTTGGACCACTACTGTACGGGAAAAAGACGCCAGATGCCTACTCCGTTCAGTTTCGACGCATTGTGCGAGAGTACCACGTGTACTGCGATCGTCGCTACACCCATCGCAGCCACCTAGTTTCGTCTTCTGAGGGAAGCGAGAGCTAGTCTTCGAGTTGTATCTTTTCCTTTGTTGTAGTAGCTATCCTTTGTACCGAAACCGTGTTGGTTGTACGGATGGTTAACTTTGTACTAGTAGCTGTCCTTGTAGTACTGAAACCTTGGTGGTTGTACTGATGGCTAACTAAGTGTATGGTTATGAACCTTTGTTATGAGAAGCTTATCCTTGTTATCGTACAGTTTGCAACTGTTTTGCTGAGCAAGAATTCGACTTTCCAAGTTTTCCCTGGCTTTGTGTATCTTGTCGATGTTCTAATATCCAATGTCTCCAGGATGACGAACACCGGGAACAACCGCAATGCGGAAGACGCACCACAACCGCCTCCAATCACTGAGTTGCTTGGTCAGATGACCCAAGTTCAGGCTCAAATGGCCGAGAACCAAGCCTACCAGAACAACCACGGGCATCGCAATGAAGGCAATGCACGTGTGACCGTCAAGGACTTCCTCGGTCTGGGCCCAAGGAACTTCGCTTCCCCCACCGAGCCGCTGGAAGCTGATGATTGGCTTCGCGAGATGGAAAGGACCCTTGCTATCGCCCATGTGGCTGAGCACGACAAGGTGCCTTACGTGTCCTACCTGCTTAGGGGCAAGTCTGCCTCATGGTGGGAAAACTTCCAGGCTATGAGAGCTCCCGGGGTGGTTACCACTTGGGGGGATTTCAAGGTAGCCTTCCTGCGCCACCACATCATAGAAGGTCTCATGGACAGGATGCGCGAGCAGTTTAACTCGCTGACGCAGGGCAAGATGGACGTGATGGAGTACAATGGCGATTTCAATCGCCTTGCTCGTTACGCTGGAGATGAGGTTAACACTGAGGTCAAGAAGATGGCCAAGTTCCGCAAGGGTTTCAACCCCGCGCTCAAGTACAAGCTGAACCTCGTCAAGGCCGACAACTTCGAGGACCTCGTCAACATCGCGCTCAATGAGGAGCATGGGCGCAAGGTCTTCGAGGAGTCGCGCAAGCACTCTCGTGAGAGCAACTCTTCTTCATCGTCAATCGCCGCCGCTCCTGCTCAGAAGCGTCGGCTCTGGGTGCCTAACACCGCCTTCGCACGAGCTACCTACGTGCCAGGACCTCCAGGACTCGCGCCTCGCCCACCGAACCCGGCTCTTGCTATGAGGGGTTTCGGAGGACCGCCAAGGACAACGGGCGCTCGCCCCAACGTGACCTGCTACCAGTGCGGGAAACCGGGCCACTACTCCAACAACTGCCCGGAGACCCGTACACTTCCTCCACCACCTCGCCCTGCTCCAACTCAGGCGATGGTCCGCGCACCTGCCCCGACTAGGCCTTTCGTCCCCAACACCAGGCCTCCGGCACGTGCTGCGCGGGTGAACCACATCAGGGCTGATGAAGCAGAGGAAGCTCCAGAAGTTGTCCTCGGTATACTCCCTGTTAATCATATTCCTGCTAAGGTCTTATTTGACACAGGCGCATCGCATTCATTTGCATCACAAGCTTTTGCACAAATGCATGATCTCTCTTTCGAGTCGATGTCCAATGGTCTTAGTGTCATTTCTCCCGGCATGCAAATGACTTCTTCCAAGATAAGCCCCAACAACGAAATCCAAATTGGAGGCCATATCTTCTTGGCATCTCTAATAATTCTCGGCAATTCTGATATTGATGTCATTCTGGGCATGAATTGGTTGAAGGCCAATCAAGCTAAGATAGACTGTTCCACAAAGACTGTAACTCTTTCTCATCCTCCTGGACAGTTAGTCTATTGTCCAAACCAAACCTCTTCAGCTCAGCTTTTCGCTCTCAATGTTGATCCTCTTCCTTCAATAGAAGCTATTCCGGTGGTCCGAGACTTTCCTGACGTCTTTCCTGAAGAATTACCAGGTATGCCACCTGACAGAGCTGTCGAGTTCGTTATTGAACTAGAACCAGGCACTGCTCCTATCTCCGAACGTCCTTACAAGATGGGCCCCAAAGAACTGGCTGAGCTTAAGAGACAGCTAGAGGAGTTGGAAAGGAAAGGTCATATTCAACCTAGTACTTCTCCTTGGGGTTGTCCTACTCTGTTTGTCAAAAAGAGGGACACGACTGAGCGACTGGTTATTGACTACCGTCCTCTGAACAAGAAAACCATCAAGAACAAGTATCCTCTCCCTCGCATCAACGATCTGTTCGATCAACTGGCTGGTGCTAAGGTTTTCTCCAAGTTGGACTTGAGGTCAGGTTATCACCAGATAAAGATCCGCAAAGAAGACATTCCAAAGACAGCTTTCACCACTCGTTATGGTCTCTACGAATACACTTTCATGTCTTTCGGTCTCACAAATGCTCCGGCGACTTTCTCACGTCTCATGAACTTCGTTTTCATGGAATACCTCGATAAGTTCGTGGTAGTCTATCTCGATGACATTCTTATTTATTCCAAAACCGAGGAAGAACACGGAGAACATCTATGTCTTATCTTTTTGAAACTCTGAGAACACCGTCTCTACGCCAAGTTCTCCAAGTGTGAATTTTGGCTTCCTAAAGTATCCTACCTTGGTCATGTCATCTCTTCTGAAGGCATTTCTGTGGATCCAGAAAAAGTGAAGGCCATTGTTGAATGGTTGCCTCCTACATCGGTGAAACAAGTCAGGAGTTTCCTTGGCATGGCTAGCTATTGCCGTCGATTTGTTGAGAACTTCTCCAAAATCGCTAAGCCTCTCACCGATCTTACTAGGAAGGATAGAAAGTTTCTTTGGACTCCAAAGTGTGATGAGAGTTTCAATCTCTTGAAAGCTAAACTCACTTCTACCCTTGTTCTAATTGGCCCAGACACTTCCAAACCTTTCCAAATATTCTGCGATGCATCTCTTCAAGGACTAGGCGCAGTCCTCATGCAAGAACGCAAAGTTGTGGCTTATGCATCTCGCCAGTTGCAGCCTCATGAGCTCAACTATCCTACACATGATCTTGAACTTGCAGCAATCATGTATGCCCTCAAGGCTTGGAGACCTTATTTGTTGGGGCACAGCTATGAGATCTTCACTGATCACAAGAGTCTCAAATATCTCTTCACTCAACCAGACTTGAACCTCAGGCAAACAAGGTGGCTTGAGAAACTCTCAGATTACGATCTTACCATCTCTTACACTCCAGGCAAAGCTAATGTAATGGTTGATGCTCTCAGTCGCAAGTCCTATTGCAACAACCTCATGGTTGAGGACATCCAACCTCCTATTCATGAAGAATTCAAAAAACTCAATCTTCAAGTGGTTCCATCTGGTTATCTTGCAAACTTGATTGCCATTCCTACACTTGAGGATAAGATCCGTGCCGCACAGTTGCGTGATTCTGGTGTCAAGAATATCAAAGACAACATTGGGAAGGATAAGTACAAGAGTTTCTCTCTCGATGACAAGGGTACCTTGCTGTTTGAAGAACGCATTGTAGTGCCCAAACTTGACAGCTTAAGAGAACTCATTCTCAAGGAGGCTCATGATACTCCGCTTTCTATTCACCCTGGCAGCACAAAGATGTACCAGGACCTCAAGTCAATCTATCGGTGGACCAGGATGAAGCGTGAAATTGCTCGCTATGTGTCTCATTGTGATGTTTGCTGTCGTGTCAAGGCAGTTCATCAGAGACCACCTGGACTTCTTCAACCACTGCAAATTCCTGAGTGGAAATGGGACAAGATCGAGATGGACTTCGTTACTGGGTTTCCAAAGTCCAAGAAAGGCAACGATGCAATCTTTGTTGTCATTGATCGTCTCTCCAAAGTGGCTCACTTCTTTCCAGTCAAAGAGACAGTATCAGCTAGTCAGTTGGCAGAACTCTATATGACAAGACTGGTTCCTTTACATGGTGTTCCTTTGGCAATAAGCTCAGATCGTGGAAGTATCTTCACTTCTCGATTTTGGGATAGCTTTCAGAAAGCCTTGGGTACCAAACTTCTGTTCAGCACAGCTTACCATCCGCAGACAAGTGGACAGGTTGAAAGAGTGAACCAAATTCTGGAGGATATGCTCAGAGCTTGTATTATCTCCTTTGGCATGAAATGGGAGGATTGCCTTCTGTATGCTGAGTTCTCCTACAACAACAGCTTCCAAGCAAGTCTAGGCATGGCTCCATTTGAAGCTCTCTATGGCCGCAAATGTAGAACTCCTCTCAGTTGGTCTCAAGCTGGTGAACGTCCATTCTTTGGGCCGGATATTATCCAGGAGGCTGAAGAAAAGGTTCGCATCATTCGTTACAATCTGAAGATTGCCCAGTCTCGGCAGAAAAGCTATTATGATAGCAAGCACAGGGACATGGTCTAGGCACCTGGTGATCAAGCTTACCTTCGTGTCACTCCTCTGAGAGGCACGCAACGCTTTGGCATCAAAGGGAAGCTCGCTCCGCGTTATGTTGGGCCTTTCAATGTTCTTTCAAGGCGTGGTGAATTGGCTTACCGTCTGGAACTTCCTCCAAACCTCTCCAAAGTGCACGATGTCTTCCACGTGTCACAACTCAAGAAGTGCTTCCAAGATCCAGGCCGCGCAGTTGATCATGGATCAATTGAACTTCGAGAAGATCTCTCTTATGTGGAACAACCGATTCGCATTCTTGACGAAGCTGAACGTCGCACCCGTAACAACACTGTCAAGTTCTACAAGGTTCAACGGTCTCATCATTCTGACAAAGAAGCTACATGGGAACGTGAAGACCATCTCCGTGCCGAGTACCCCAACCTCTTTGTTGCTCCATGAAGAATCTCGGGGCGTGATTCCTTTGAGGGGGGGAGTGTTGTAACAGCCCAACTGTAACTTTCCATATTTGTGTGCAATAATAATGGATATCATGTCATCATTCCATATGTGCTTGCTTTTATTTAATTTTGTGCATCAAATTCAAATTACAAATTTAAATTCTTATTTTGAATCCAAATGCTTTCAAAATAAATTCATTTGAAGTTTCCAATTATTTATAAATAATGAAATAACATATTAATATGACTAATTTGAAACTTGTAAAAATTGTTCAAAAGTTATTTTTTTTATGTCTCTTCTCTTAATTGTTTTACAAATACAAAAATCAGAAAGTTTTGTAAAAGAAAAAAAGAAATCAGTACAAAAAAAAAAACCTGGCCGAGCTGGGCTGAATCAGCCCAGCCCGACCCAACTCAGCCCACCGGCTCTGTCTCCCTCGTACGTACGACCCAGAGGAGGAGGTCGAGCACCTTTCCAGGTGGCTATGGCGCCTCTGCCGCTGGCAAGCTCGCCCCACCGGCCCCCACTTCCACCTCCTCTCCTCTCTCCTATTTAGCCCCGCAGCAAACCCTAACCCTAGCCTAGTTTTCCCCTTTCCCGCCGCCGCTCGCTCTCTCCTCGCGCACGCCAACGCCATGAACACCGACGAATCGAGCTCGGGCCCCTGGTGACTCCGGCCACCATCTCCTTCCCCCTCGCGCCAGTAGAGCCCCCGACAAGCCCTCCGTCCACGGTAGTCAGGAGCCGGACCCGGGAAGCCCTGCTCCCACTCCTTCGCCGACGCCGGCCGCAACTCCGCCCTCCGTCCCCGGCACCGACAGCTCCGCTCCATCGTCCCCTGCTTCCCTCTGCTCGCCATTGACTTCCCCTCGGTGAGCACCTTTGGTTTCCCCTCCTCTTCCCCTTCAAACTGTCCCCGTTCGCTACTGTCTCCCCGACGTCGGAGCTGCGCAGCCACGGCCAGAGCGGACACGACCGCGCCGAGCACCAAGACGACGTTTCCAGCTCCTTTTTCTTCGATCCGAGAGCAGAAATGGAAACCCTGTACACGCACAAACACCTCCCATCCCCAAACGAAACCGCGCCGCCCGGGATTGGTCACCGGCGTCGATCCCTTTCGCCGCCGTGTCCCTGCTGCCCGCTCTCTGTCCCTGCTCCGTCAGTTTCGTCAGTAACAGTTAACATCTAACCGTTTAATTAGCTAAAAACTAACCTAACCTAGATCTAACAAGATCACCTACCTAATCTACTGGCTAAGCGAGCGATCCATGCGAAGCGCGCGTCGCGCGTTCGATCCCCACGGGCGAGTTGAGAAAGAAGCCCCTTTTTTGTGTTTTGTGCGCCGCTGACTACCGGACCCCACCGGCCAGCGACAGCAGTAGCCGCAACACGCACCGCGCGCGCCAGCATGGCACCAGGACCCACCTGGCAGCCGCTGGGTGCGCCCCCGCTGCGGTGAGAAAATCCCAGGGGCGTGGAAACTTTGCACCATAACCCCCTGCATTCCTGGTTTTGCACAGTAGACCTCCCCTGTTAGTTTTCTATCACGGTTAAGTCCTCGGGTTTTACAGAAACAACCCTACACTTCCTTTTGCAATAACTTTTAATATATAACTCCAAATTAAATAAACTTTATATGTTTTCATATCAGAAAAATGCAATAAACATTAATATCACATTCTTATGTCATTTTGCATCATTTATTTTAAATGCTTAGGTTAATTTAACAAATGCAAATAATTAATTAAATATGAAATGTGTGGGGTACTAAATTATATAATGCCCTAGTTCCATTTAATATGCTCATATCCTTTTATACCAATTCTTGCCATGCTAATAAATATTTAATTTGAGTTGAAGTTAAATAATCTGCAATCAAATACTAAATATGGAATGCGTTGAGCAATTAATTAATTAATGCCTTTTTTCCTTATAAATTAATTTGATCACCACTTCTACTATATTAAGTAACATTTAAATTGTGGGCTACACAAATAACTTGCACCCTAATCTTTTGCCGCGATTCCATCCCCGCTTTAATATGACCTAATCATCTCATACCATATTGCACCATCACTTGTTTGCGCATTTCTCTGTATTGATTATTGTTTCCTATTGTCTGTGTTTGGCTCTCTTTGGGTACACGACGACGTGCCTGCTGCGAGTACCTACGATACTGAGGTTCCAGCTGTCGTGCCAGGCCACGAGCTGCCAGGCAAGCTTCTGCTAACCGGTTACACGATTGTCGGGTTTTCATTCTTGCCTTTTGATCTATGCTATCCTAGTTATCGATTCTTGAATTGCGATCCCATCAATGTTTATCCTGCAGCCTATACAGCTATATCCCCACAACCCATAACCCCTTGCATGTTTATCTGTTGGCCTTTGCGAGTCGTAGTGCATGCTTAGAATTGGTTGAGCGAGTCGTTCCTTTGTCTTTATCTCATATGCTTAGTATGATATATTGTTCTACTATAATAAACTGCTGTCTTATTTTGGGGTTTTATAATTGAAAGGTAAGGCACCAGGCGGAAGGACTTGCGAGGTGCTTTGTTCTGCTCAGTGTCGACCTAGGAACAGAGATTTTGTCCTCGGATCCAATTTTGAGCGCACTAACCACTTGTGGGTGGCCCAATGGAGCCCCCCTCGACTTTGAACGGATCCACAGCTCGTCCATGTGCCGCAAGTAGTTCGCGTTTTCCATTCGCTCATATGCATGTGCATGATGATGATGATCGATGAGAGGTTACTTGATACGGGGGGTCATATAGGGGTGGTGCTCACGTAGCGGACAGTTCCTACCGTGGTTTGAGCCGCATGGTGCGCAGACACAAACTAATGAGTCCGCAATTGAGATTCGGCCGGACTTCTGACGTGGGTAACAACTCATATGGGTGGCACTTGGACTTGCTGTAGTGAAGGAATGAGTCGTGTTGAGAGGCCCTAAGGTTTTTTACTGGGTTGATCATGCGAGTATGGGTACTGTAGTGCACCCCTGCAGGGTACGATCTTATCGATGAGCCGTGTCCACGGTTATGGACGACTTTGGTGATGATGCTGGCTAACAAGATCTAGACAACTTGCACCTAATTAATGTTAATTAATTTGACTAGTAATATAGAATTACTTTCACAATAAATTATAAATAAAACTGTTCAATGCGTGAGTTTCCCGAATTGCTTCCTCATATTGCGTGAGATGTTTACTTTATGCGCTCTCTTATACCTCTCTAATTAGATGGAAGTTGTAGCGTGTCTCTTTAGGTTGCTAGTGCTGCTGCCGCTAAGTCCACCTCCCCTATATTTTGGGAGATGGTGTAGAAAGTAGGCAAGTCGGTTTTGCTTGCCAGGGAGTGCCCTGACCCTCTTTTGGGATGTGCTTTATGTGCAGTCAACAGGTTTGAAGTCCGACGACGTTAGCTTGGGAAACCCTCCGGCTTGGCTGGGCAGGGATATGGCGCCATCGCTTATCTTCAGGACTCTTAGTCCAATTTGCATCTTATCCGTAGTCGGATACTATTTTGCTTCCGCTGTCATTTGTATCTTTGTATTGTATCTTTTGTATCTTGACTCGCTCGAGTCGTTGTTGTAATTATATCTTATGTTGTATTTGTGGATGTATCGGAACTGTTGTAATGTTATCACAATTCCACCCACATAATGCGCATGTTTCGGCGTGCACATTATGTCTGGTGGGCGACCTAAAATCGTTATTATGCGGATTTCGGCGGGAACGCTTAAATCTACATAGTACCGATTTTAGGGCGTCACACCCCTCCCCTCTCTTCCTTTAGTCCCACATGGGGGAGCCAAGGGGTTTGCACGCCCTCTCCCCCCTTTAGATAGCAAGGCATATTAATTGGATTAATTCATTAGAAAATACAATTAATTGTATGCAGGCCGGCCGAGCTGTTTCTCCGCCCGTTTTGCCCCCTCTCTCCACCTAAGCTATACCGCAGAGCGCCGTTGCTCTGCGGAATTCCATATAAGATCTACCCCTGCGATTTCAGCTGGATCTGAATGACCGTGGGTTGTCGCTAAGCTCTGTATGTTTGTGAGTGCTCGGAGGTAACTCCTTTTGAGTAGCCTGGGCGACATCGTCTCGCCTCTGCAGCCGTCGCGCCCCTCTCCCCTCTGCCGCCGGTGCACCACCTCTGGTGCTGGCGCTCTGCCTTCTTCAGCCCGACGCCCGTCGACGCAGATCATCGTTGACACCCCGGCGTCATCATCTTCGTCATCGTGGCAAGTTCTCCGCGACCTCGAGGTCGGCTACGTACGACTTCATCGTCAACGCTTGTGCGGGAGCGTAATCCCCGCTATCGGTCTACATGGAGGTAATGTAACCCGTTCCGCCACCGTTATCGCATGTACTAGATAGATAGATCCTGGCTAGTTAGGGTTTCGTACGCTAGAAAAATTATTGTTTTCTGCACCGTAACCCCTTCAGTATTATTGCCATATGTCCATAAATACTAACATGTGTTTTATTTGAAAACTTTCATAAAACAATGAAAGTTGTAGTTGTAGAATTCAAATTTTTGCTATATTGTTTTCAATTATTTAATTGATAAGTAAAATAAGAAATTCCTAGAAATTGCATTTCATACATTTAATAACAGAAGGTATAAATTATTAATAAGTGTGTCTTGTTATACTCATGGCATATCATGCATGCATACATATTTATGTTTGGTGTTGTGTGATATTGTGTGGGTATTTATTTTTATGTATTGCTTGTGCTAGATTGTGAAGAAGAGGAAGGACTTGCTTGTGATTGTTATTCTTGTTGTGCTTGCTCCTCCTGCTACCAAGGGAAGTGACATTCATAATCTACCCAATATTTTCTATATGCATTAGTAGAATCTTTTGAGTAGTATGCATGATAGGAATTTTGGACTATTTCATTATGTTAAGTTAGTTTTACACTTTGCAAAATTCCTAGTAGTGTGTAGCCACTCTTTTCCATGCAGCCATTAAAAGTTTATTTAGATGCTTAGCAATGCTACAAAAATGGTTACATACTATGCTATGGAAATATTTCTAAGTGTTAAACTTAAAATGCACACCTGGGTGGATTTGGTTTGAATGGTTTATGTTGAGTGGCTATTTGGTACTATGCTTGTGGTTGTCGTCGCCTAGGATGAATGTCTATTCTACTTAGGGCCATGAGCATGGTGGTTGTCACCCAAAAGTGCACTTGTGGACGGCCACCCAGGAACAAAGAGATTACTAAGTCCCTCCAAGTTTAGATGCTTCCCGTGCAGCCTTTTGACAATGGGCTCTGTCTAGAATAATTAAGTTGTGAGAGTGCAACCTGTCAGCTTGACAAGCAGATGTAGAATTGGTAGGTGGAACGGGTCTTGCTAGTATGGTTGCATTCTTCTTCTGAAAGTTCTTGTCTCAATTCTCTCCTTTCCTTAATGCACTCCGCGTGTATAGGATGTTTGGGTTAATTGAGTCTAAAGGTGAAAGTGCACAAGCTCTGCAGAGTCGACAATCTGAGTACTTAGCCGTGTCCCCGGTGATGGACTACTTCGAGCAGCTGGACAAGGACGGACAGAAGAATCTCAACCCTGTTTTCATAAAGTAAATGTTGACTAAGGAAAGAATTGTTGGTGCACTTGGGCTTCATCCCTTAGGGCCAAGTCTTTGAGAAACATTTTTTTTTACAAAAGATAGGAGAAAACTTGCTTTCTGCACAATAGCCTACAACTCCACCAAGCCAAATATGCATATAGAATAGACTTGTCGTTTTATATCCACCATAGTTACTTGACAATACTTCATTGTATTGACCTCCTTCGGGGGCTGCATATTCCAATGTGCAGGTACTTCTGATGAAGAATAAGTTTGGACTCGAGTCTACACCCAACATGTCTGCCTGTGGCGCATGCTTGAAGATAAGGCTCATTGCTATTTGCATATTCCAATGTGCAGGTACTTCTGATGAAGAATAACTCTGAATAAAGCTATACTTAGCTATTTTTGGATCTCGTTGTAGTATTATCATACTTCTGCAATGATACTTTATATTTTGTACTGTGGTGCTGACAGTGATCCAGGGACTAGCACTTAACACAGGTGTTTCATCTTTATATAAAACATGGGGCGCTACACTTAAATATAGCGCCAGGGGTTATCTTTACCCCTTGCTTTTCCACTTCATCTCCTTCATTTTCTCTTCTTCGCCAACGCCGCGCCTATGGACGAAGCACGAGCACGAGCCCGTCGGAAAACACCGTCGCCGTCCTTGATTGGAGGCCGCGGTTCATCTTTGCGAACTCTGCCGCGTGATTGCATCGCGTCCACCATCTCTCCGGTAAGATTTTGCTCCATGGATCATGATTTGTATGGAGGTTGTTCTTCGGTAGTTCATCTGCGCCGCCGGTGTTCTTGTTCAAACAATAGTATCACTACGATTAGACTTTTAGGGAGTTGTGGCGATCGAGGAACCCTCAACTCTTCCGCCTAGATTCAGTTTTACTCATAGAGGAGATCTAGATTTCATCCCTTTAGGATCTTTATAGCGCTAGGGTTGCGGTTCCCCTTCCTTAGATCGGCCTATTTTCCTATTTTACTGATGTTATCTAGATCTTTTTCTCATGTTATGCTCGACATAAGGTGTTCCTCTCTGACATTCTAGGCGTTAGCCTTTTGTCGCAACTGTCCCCGACTTAACTTTTATGTCAGTTAGTAACTCGATACTTCTTTGCAGGTTGCCACCGGCATGTCCTCTGCTTCTCAGGCCGACATGTCCACCGAAGGAATTCGGGGAGGCTGGGAAGGATCTGATGCCGATCAAAATGACATTTCCTGGCTGCGATGGTCACGTCTGATCTCGGACTAACCTTATGTCGGCTTCCGTCCGGCTAGAAAAAACCCGAATCTCAACCCGGGGAACGAGTAGTGTTCGTCTCGCACTTTGAACGCGGCTTCGGCCTCTCGGCCAGTCATTTCTTCCACTCCTTCCTCGACATGTTCGGACTCCAACCCAACCACCTTCCAGCCAATTCCATTACGGCCCTCTCGGCCTTCGTCTCTTTCTTGGCGGCCTACCTCGGCCTCTGGCCTGTGGTGAGTCTATGGGCCAAATACTTCCAACTCCGGCGGCAGAGTATCCCGAACCCGGGAGTCAAGGAGAAGGATATGACTGCCTGCGGAGCGGCCACCATCACAGTTCGGAAGTTCGCCGAGTTTCACAAGGTTACAGGGCTCGAGTCCTGCCGGAAGTGGCAAAGTAGCTTCTTCTATGTGAGGAATCCGGACCCAGTGGGCCCAGCCACTGTCATCGACTATATCAATCACACCGATTTCTGCATCGAGCCTCCGACTGCTCAACTCAACTAGTCGCTTGACTCGAACAAAACCGTTGCCAAGATCAATGTGATTCACAAGTATCTCCTCACCATCCATGAGACCCTGACGGCTGATGACTTGTTGCGAACATTCATCATCTGCCGGGTTTGCCCTCTTCAAGCCCGAGCTCATAAGATCTGCCACATGAGTGGCCGATACGACCCAACCTGGGTTAGTACCTTCGAGCTGGACAAGGCCGTTCATCGGCGCGTCCGGGCCATCGCCCAGACCAAGATGACTAACGACTGGGAGTGGGGGATGCGACCTCACAGCCGAGCCAATCCTCCGGCATAAGTAAGTTCCTGATTAGACTCTCCGACACATCTTCTTGCCCGGATAACCTTAAGTCGGCTTTATCTTCATCGTCATTACTGATAACCCGGTTTTTTCTTGATTGTCTACCAGCGGTTCGATCGTCAGATCGATTAGGATATGCAGTTCCGCGATGGCCAATGGCAGCCGGATCCACCTATACCGACTACGCCTCCCACTGAAGAACCGGATGACGAGGATCACTTGTCCATTCCGGCACCCCGTGCCCCTGCCGCGGTTAAGTCCCCGTCTCGTTCTTCTTTGCAAGATTGGTCTGACGACGATGATTGCGTGGTGCTAGAGATTACCAACGTTACTCCTCTGGCCTATTCTCACAAGACCTCTTCGACACCAGCTACATCGAATCCGCATGAGCTACGCACAAACAAGCCGGAACCAACACCTCCACCTCGAGTAACCCGGAGGCTACTGCTCCTGCGGCCAAGAAGGCCAAGACCACCACCAAGGTTGTTGTCAGGAGGGGTGGCAAGAGGATGCCTCCCACTTCAAGCGGGTACATGCTCTTAGTTATACTTTGAATTATCTTTCTTCTGTTTTTTTCTCTGACATATCTTGTTGTCGACTTAACTCCTTCATGTTCCCTTTGTTGCAGTTGTCGGGTTATGACTCCCAAGAACCGGGGGTAGTCACTTCCTGAAGTGTAGTTCGTGAAGGGGATTGAACACGGAGGTCTAGACCCTCGAGTGGCTCCGCGACGTTGCTCGCCGGACCCGAAGAAGACACACACACACGAAGGGAGACACCAGCCTTTACCCAGGTTCACGGCCCTCGTGGGGAGGTAAAACCGCTACTCCTGCTTGTCTGTATTAGAGGATGTAGGTTACAGTACAATGGAGCTTGCCGACAGCCCCCTTGAGGCAGCTCTTGCCTGGGGAGGGAAGCGATCGTCTTCTTCCTCCTCAGGTCCGAGGCTTTCCTAACAAGTATAGCTAGGGTTTACAAGGGTTGCAGCGTGCCTAGAGCCCACCTCTGCTACGATGGACGTCTTGCCCCTTTTATAGGCGTCTCTGGCCTTCTCCTTCGGCTCGGCCTTCCAGGTGGTTCCCACATGCCAGTGGCAGGGTGGTGTAGAAGTCCACCGTACTCCATCCGTCCATGGACTCGGTCCATTGCTAGTAAAGGTGGGTGCGGTGGCCGACCGGCGGCCGACCGCGCTGTACTGCCCGCAGGGAGGGCAGTCTCTGCGGTGGAGCCCACGATGACGTCCTCCTTTGGAGGGTTGTGCTGTCCATCCGCTTTATCGTCAGACTAGAAGGTCCTGGCAGCTGCGCAGCAGGTGGAGCTTCTTTGTTGACCACTTTATCGCCAAGGATAGCGACGGGGGTGCGTGCGACACAGCATGTGCGTGGCAGAGGCCACTTGCATCTTGCCGTGCTTCCTTGGCCGCGACGTTTCCCCTCAGGCGCTGGGAGGCCTGAGGGGAGATTCCTGCGGGGCTCCCTCGAGGCGAGCTGGCGCCTCGGGAGGGTCCCCTGAGGCGAGAGGTCCCTTGAGGCCCTCGTTTCCTTCTCAGGCCCTCGAGGGGAATTGCATGTCGAGGGTCCCGCCAGGCGGTGATGCCTGGTCCTTAGTCGTTTCGTCCGATTGGCCCGCGTGCGAGGCCTGGGGGGAATGGGCTCTGCATACCCCAGTTCCTACTGGGCGGACAGTAGCCCCCAGGCCCATGATGGGCGCGATTGAGCCCATGGGCTTTGGCGAAGCGTCGTGGGCCCTTAGTGCCTAGCCGGCCCGAGCCACGCGGCACTTGGCCGAATAACGGTCTTGCACGATCCGGGGCGTGAGTCGTGGGGGGTCCCACCACGTCCCGGTAACTGCTCCTCGACGTGACAAAAAGCCCGAGCGAGGCGGCAGGGAGCCGTTTCCGTTTCCAAACCATCTCGTAGGAATTTCCGCTCGACATAGCACTCCGCCTCCGATCTCTCCTGCGAATCTTCGTCCTCCAACTCCTCCAGGCTTCCTCTTTCGCGATGATGGGCCCGGTCAAGAGCAAGAGAAAAGCCGCTGCGGGGCCTTCCTCTCAAGCACAAAACTTAGAGGTAGTGCAGGGCGCGGCTCTCGAGGGGGCGCGCATGGACCTCCAGGCGCTGGAAAGGATTCGCCACCTGGTCGCGGGGCCGACCAACGAGCACGGCGCCAGCGCGCTTCAAGCCGCTCGGTTTGGGAGATTCCCCCAAGGGTTTTATCCCATTTTTCTCCATGCCATCACCGCCGGATAGGTGCCACCGTACTCGCCTTTCTTGGAGGGAGTATTGGAATTCTACCTAATTCAACTCCTCCACCTTCATCCAAACTCCGTACTCATCCTGTCCATCTTTGCCTACCTTAGCGAGGCTTATCTGGGCGTGAGCCCCTCGGTAGCGCTCTTCCGGAACTTCTACTCGCTGCGGTGCACGGCTGGCGGCGAGCGGACTGGGTGTGTTTCCTTCCACATCGCGGACGGCATGGGGAGTGTGTATATTCCCATGTCGTGGAGTGGAGACAAGCCTGTCACGGCCCTGCTCAAGAAGGTGGGTGACTTTCGACAGAGGTGGTTGCTCATTGGCGTCCAGTCGCCCTGCGCGTTCTTAGGCGCCCCGGAGGCGCCGCCCGTGAAGAGTCATCACTGGTGCAAGTCTGCCCTTCGGGGTGCGGATAATGCACACCTGGTGGGGCGCTTAGGCTTTCTCCGCGAGGAGGGCCTCACGGGGCAGATAGTCGCGGCAGACTTCGTGGCGCGCCGCATCGCGCCCCTTCAGGCACACTCAGAGCCGATGTGGATGTACAATGGCCCCTCAGACCCAATGCGGCTTCAACCTGAGGATCAAGACTCAGAGGTGGTCGACACCATCCTGAACATCCTCTTCGCCAAGCCGGAGATGCCCAAGAAGATTGCCAGCTCCTTGCATCCTCTGCACCAGCTCCCGTTGGGCGACCGCATGGACATCTTGGACGGAATGCCTGAATTTACTCCGTACGGTCTGGCGGGGGTGATGGACCAGGTGGTTGTTCCGTCGGCGCTTGTAGCTGCCGGTGTTAGCTCTTCATCAGCCCCCCATGCCTGGAGTGGTGGGGCTGAGACCGCGACGGGAAGGGCATTCTCCGTGAGGCACGAGCCTTTCACCGACGAGATCTGCGACATCTCGTCAGGGGACGACGACACCTTCGTTGTGGAGCCTTCGCGCCCCGGGGAGGAGGTGACCGAGGCTGGGTCGTCCTCCGAGACAAGCGCTTGGTCGGGGAGGCGCGAACCTCGCACCAAAGCCGTGGTGGACCGTTCTGGAGTGAGGCCCTCCGATGTCCCCTCCAAAAGGAAAGCGGGGACGCCTCCCGGGGGACCAGGCGTCAAGACCTCGCCTTCCTGGCGCTCTCGAGGCCTGACATGGGTCGACGCCGGGGCTTCCCCTTCAGGATAAGTTTTTAGGACACCCGGCCATTCTTGGCTCGTGCTTTTTCCCTCCTGCTTTGCCCTCTCCTGACTATGTTTTCTTGTGCTTCCATCAGCGATCTTGTGCCCGCGAAGCGCCGCCGGCTTCGCGAGGTTGCAGACGTGAAGAAAATCACAGTAGGGGCAGGAGGAGCTGATGGTCACTCGAGGCCTGCGGAGACGGCCACCTCAGCCCTGCTGGGGGGGCGCCTCAAGCGGAGGTGGCCGCACCCCCGATGGGGACGGTTGAGCCTCAAGAGGAGGTGGGCGCACTGCGCCCAGTGGCCTCTTCATCGCTTCTCGAGCCACTGGGGGTGGAAAGTGCGGGGGAGAAAGCTTCCACGCCACTTCGCGCTTCTACTCCCCCTAGCGCGGCTACTCCTCCGCGTGAGGCGGCTCCGCCCTGCGAGCCGACCCCGCCGCGCGAGTTGACGCTGATGCATGCGTCGTCTCCACCGCGCACGCCCGAGGCTCCCACGCCGCCCCCGGAGGAAACGATCATGGCGCCAGCAGGCGCCAGTGCGTCTGCAGGAGGGGGTGCTTCTTCGCCTTCTCGTCCTGCCGGAGAAGATGAGCGTCTTGTTGGCTCGAGGTTCGAACCGGAGGTCGGCGCGGACGGAGGTGGAGCCACACCTAGCCCCTGAGCTCAACCTGGGGCTGGGCTTACGGGACCGGACGCCGCGGCAGGGCCCCCGTCTAGCCAGGAGCTGCTTCTCCGGAGCTAGGACTGGAGCGCGGGACGCCGCGAGGTGGCGTTCAGCCTCGTGCAAGAGTCCTTGGAGGGACCGGGGGCGCATCTCGCCCTCGGCGACATACAGCTCGCCCAGCAGCAGAAAGAGCTGTCAAGGTCGTGGGCATCCTTCCACGCGGCGGTTGAGGCGCGCCGGCTGGAGGATGCGGAGCTGCAAGCCGCGCGTGAGGAGGCCTCCCGTTTTGCTCAGGAGGTTCGCGAGGGGGACATTCGCGACGCCGCAGAGCTCCTCGAGCCCCTTCAAGCGGAACGTGACACCGCAGAGGAGCTCCTGCGCCAGGCCAAGGCGGAGCGCGAGGTGATGTAGGGCTCGCTGGAGCAGAAGCGCTGCGGGCTGGGTCAGCTGGAGAAGGACTTGACCGCCCAGTGTGAGGCCCTCGAGGCGCGCGAGGGAAGCCTGGCCCAGGCGACCTCAAAGTTCGACGAGCATGTCGCTGCCCAGAATCTTTCTTACGAGCGCATCGAGCGGCGTCTCACCAAGAAGACAAAGGCGGCTAGGAAGGCCCTCGCGAAGCACGAGAGGCAGTTCTGCCGGGCTCTCCTTCAGAAGTACCGCGCTCGGGTCCAGAAGAGGGAGGACCGCCTCAAGGCCAAGCATGCTGCGGACGTTTAGCGGCTTGCCGAACTCGAGAAGGCCAACTCCAAACTGGTGCGTCGCCTCAAGCGTGCCAAGGCTGGTCGGCGTCGAGCGGAGGAGGCTCGCGACGACGCAGTTCGCGGCCCTGGTCCTTCGGTCGAGGTCGTGGAAGAACAGGTGGCCCCGGCAAGGGAGCGGGCGGAGGAAACGCCGGACTCATTCCAGGCAGCCAGCATGATGTTTACGACGTTGGTCGTACGCGGCGACGAGCTTGCGGCGCGGCTTGGCGCGGAGGCGTCGTGCCCCGGAGGCCGAGGCTACGACGCCGCCACGTACTTGGCCTATTTCGACCAGCTCCTCACGGCACTTGAGGGCCCCGCCATCGAGCTTCGCGGGATAATCGAGGACGAGAGTCGGCAGCTCTTGGGGGTTGTTGTAGATCGTATCTTCACCAACCTCAAGCTCCTCACGCCCGACTTTGACCTTTGCTCTGTGACCGAAGTTGCCCAAGGCGAGGACGCGCAACGGGTCTCATGCTCCCTCCGCGAGCAAGTGGACGCCTTCTGCAACCGCTTCAGGCGCGCAGAGGCTGCGCCGGAGAACAGCGAGGAGGAGGCATGCTCGGCTAAGGCTGAAGAGGGTACCGCGGAGGAGATCCGAGGCGGTGCTGCTTCCCCTTGAGCTCTTTTTTATTGCGCCTGTGAGCGCTTGTATCTGCAAAAGATGTGTGCTTTGGACATCTTTAAGACTTTTGGCCTGTAATATACTTTTTAATTGCTGTTTAATTCAAGCTTGTTTGCCCCTCGTGATGTCTCTTTGGACTCAGCTTCATGTCTGTTTGTTCCCTGCGTCGGTAGGTCCCATCTCCTCGTGCCATGACTCCGCCACCTCGGTATGAAGGAGCGATGACTCCGCAAGGCCGGGGGGAGTTTAGGCCTAGGAGAGGTTAGAGCCCTGAGTCAGGATGCTCAAGTGCCCCCCCTTAGACGTGCGAGTAGTCCATGAAGCGTAAGGGAAAGCGAAGTCGCTTGAGGGGCAAACGCGCGCTAGGGAGAGAAAAACGCTCTTAAAGCGTGGGTGCGAGACTTAGCTTCTTGAGGTTTTCTCCTTGCGAAGGCCTTTTGCCTGGCGAGGTTGCCCGCTTGAGGGGTCGCTCCTGAGGAGGCTTTTCTCCTGGCGAGGTTACCCGATTGAGGGGTCGCTCCTGAGAAGGCTTTTCGCCTGGCGAGGTTGCCCGCTTGAGGGGTCGCTCCTGAGGAGGCTTTTCGCATGGCGAGGTTGCCCACTTGAGGGGTCGCTCCTGGATGCCCCTTCAGGCTTGTGGGGGGATTTCCCTGCATATGTTAAAGGGGCGAACCCAAATGCTGGAACACGGCACAAAGGGCTCGTGCGCGCTTATAGGTCCCCTTAGGTGTTCCTTGCGAGGAGAGTAAGTACCAAGGTCCTCTAGAGAGATGGCACGTTTGTGGGATCTTGCCCTCCAGCCAGAGCTCGGCACTGGCACCGTACTCAGCCCCCGCTCACGCGGTACGCATGAGGAGAGATATAAGCGCACACTTTAACAGAGTAATGCGGAAATAAAAAACCCCCGAAACAATTTTTTTTAAACGGCGCCGAGGCGCGAAGTTCACTTGGGAACTAAATTGAGTCATCATGCTTGGGGTGCCAAGTTAATGTTTTGACCATGTCGAGGCATGTGGACCACCTATTAGTGGGCGAGACTCTCAACGGCCTGCGGGGGCCTTTTAATGGAGAGCTCGAAGGGTTTCCCCTTGAGAGAAGCCTTTGGAGCTTGGAGGTTTAAGTCGTGAGCAATTTAACCTCTAGATACACGGGTGCTTGGAGGTTTAGCCGTAGGCTGCCTCTTCCGCTCGTGGTCTCGACGTGACAATGATCACGGGCGTGGCAATGACCACGGTTGCGTTTTTTCCTTTTTGGGAGACAGAGCACATTTTTGGAGGTTTAAGCCGTGAGCATTTTAACCACTAGAGACGAAAATGCTTGTAGGTTGAGCTGTAGGCTGCCTCGTCCGCTTGAAGTCTCAACGTGACAATGATCACGGGCGTGGCAATGACCACGGTTGCGTTTGTTCCTTTTTGGGAGACAGAGCGCATTTTTGGAGGTTTAAGCCATGAGCATTTTAACCCCTAGAGACGAAAATGCTTGGAGGTTGAGCCGTAGGCTGCCTCGTTCGCTTGAAGTCTCAACGTGACAATGATCACGGGTGTGGCAATGACCATGGTTGCGTTTGTTCCTTTTTGGGAGACAGAGCGCATTTTTGGAGGTTTAAGCCATGATCATTTTAACCCCTAGAGACGAAAGTGCTTGGAGGTTGAGCCGTAGGCTGCCTCGTCCGCTTGAAGTCTCAACGTGACAATGATCACGGGCGTGGCAATGACCACGGTTGCATTTGTTCCTTTTTGGGAGACAAAGCATATTTTTGGAGGTTTAAGCCGTGAGCATTTTAACCTCGATAGACGACCATGCTTGGAGGTTGAGCCGTAGGCTGCCTCGTCCGCTTGAAGTCTCAACGTGACAATGATCACGGGCGTGGCAATGACCACGGTTTTGCGTTTTTCCCTAAGGTTGCAAAAAATGTTTTGGAGGTTTAAGCCTTTGGCGTTTTAACCTCTAGAGACAACAAATGCTTGGAGGTTGAGCCGTAGGCTGCCTCGTTCGCTTGAAGTCTCGACATGACAATGATCACTTGCGTGACGATAATCACGTTTTTAACTTGTTCCTTGTGGATACAAAGGTTTGGGAGGTTTAAGCCTTGAGCTTTTAACCTTGAAGGACAAAAAAGTGCTTGGAGGTTAAGCCGTGGGCTGCCTCTTTCACTACATGCCCTGACGTGACAATGATCACGGGTAGAACTTGCGTAGGTGCATGATGTTCCATGGATTCTTGACGGGGATGCCATCCCGCGTCTCGAGGCGAGCCGCGCCAGGCCTGGCGATGTGGGTGACCCTGTAGGGACCTTCCCACATCGGGGACAGCTTGTGGAGGCCTTCCCTGGAGAGGATTCGCCTGAGGACGAGGTCGCGTGCCTCCAGGGTGCGCGAGCGCATGTTGCGGCTGTGGTAGCGCCTCAGGTCTTGCTGGTATCTGGCCGCCCGGAGCGCCGCGCGGCGTCTTAGCCCTTCAAGGAGCAGCAGGTCGTCGTTGTGGAGGTCCTCTTGCTGTTCCTCGTTAAAGGCAAGGACCCGTGGGGATCCATGCTTTATCTCTGTGGGGAGGACTGCTTCGGCTCCATAGACGAGGGCGAACGGTGTTTCCCCGGTGGGCTTGGGTGGCGTGGTACGGATGGACCAGAGCACCGAGGGTAGCTCGTTGATCCAGCCCTTGGCGTGGCCCTTGAGGATATCGAAGGTCCTGGTCTTTAGGCCTTTGAGGACCTCTGCGTTTGCGCGCTCGGCCTGTCCGTTGCTTTGCGGATGGGCGACTGAGGCGAAGCAGAGCTTTATGCCCATCTTTTCACAATAGGCTCTGAAGATGCCACTGGTTAATTGTGAGCCATTGTCGGTGATGGTGCGGTTAGGCACTCCGAAGCGGCAGACCAGGCCTCTGATGAATTTCACCATCGCGCCTTGTGTGATTGTGCGTGTCGCCTCCACTTCAGGCCATTTTTTGGACTTTTCAATGGCCATGAAGAGATAGCGATATCCACTTTGCGCCGTTGGGAAGTGTCCGAGGATGTCCAGCCCCCAGACCGCAAACGGCCACGAGAGCGGAATGGTCTGTAGCCTCAGCGCTGGTTGGTGGATTTGCTTGGTGTGGAAGTGGCAGGCTTCACAAGCTTGAATGATGTCCACTGCATCTTGAAGCGCTTGACGCCAGTAGAATCCGCTCCTGAAGATTTTGCCTGCGAGGGTGCGGGCTCACGAATGGTGGCCGCATTCCCCGCTGTGGATGTCCTTAAATAGCAGTTTTCCTTCTTCAGGAGGGACGCATTTGAGCACGATGCCGTTTGGGCGCTTGCGATAGAGGACTCCTTCGAGGATTTGGTACGATTTTGCTTGGCGGGCAATTCGCTCCGCTTCAACATCTTCCTCGGGAAGGATCCGTTTGGAGAGGTAGTCCTTGATCTCGTCAATCCATCCTGTTTCTTGGTGCACTGCTGTGAGCAACAGACTCTCCCCTGTGGGAGGCCCGCAGGCTGGGGCTCCGCTTGCAGGGGGTGGCGGGAGCACTTCGCCAGTGCTTGCGGGCAGGGCCTCTAGGGGCTGCTTTATGGATGCCTTGACGAGCCTTTCTTCAAAGACACCTGGCGGCTGAGCATATCTCTTTGAGGCGCGCTTGGCGATGTCATCAGCTTCTTGATTTTCCTTTCTTGGGATGTGCATGAGCTCCATTCCCCTGAAGTTCTTCTCAAGCCTACGGACCTCTTCAAGGTATGCGGCCATGTGGTCGTCCTTAGGCTTGTAGCTTTTGTTGGAGAGGTTGACGAGCAGTTGGGAGTCACCCTTGATGAGTATATGCTTGACGCCTAGGGCGATCGCGGCGCGTAGGCCAGCGAGCAGCCCTTCATACTCGGCGATGTTGTTGGATATCTTGTCGGTTCCGAAGCACAGCTGGACTGCGTAATACAACTTGTCTCCCTTGGGTGAGATCAGGACTACGCCTGCCCCGCCGTGGCGACAAGCGAAAGCTCCGTCGAACTTCATGGTCCAGTGGCTGGGCATAGCGGCTCCAGAGGGCTCGTTCTCTTCTCTCAGGGGCTCTTCAGGGGTTGGGTCAGTCCATTCGGCGACGAAGTCAGCCAGCGCTCTTCCTTTGATTACCCTTGTGGCATCGAAGCGCAAATTGAATGGCTGTAGCTCGATGTTCCATCCCGCGACACGATTTGTTGCATTTGGGTTGCGCAGGATTTGCTCCAGTGGGAATTAGGTGACCACCGTGATGGGGTGCCCCTGGAAGTAGTGTCGCAGCTTTCTTGAGGCGACGAGTAGCGCGAGGAGAAGCTTTTGCTGCATCGTATACCGCTCGCGAGCATCACACAACACTATGCTGACGAAGTAAACTGGATGCTCGACGAGGTTAGTTCATGTTGCCTTGGCGTCTTTCGCCTGAGGTGGCACAGCTTGACCCTCGAGGGGGTTTGCCTCACGGGGCTTGCCCTGTGCCTCGAGGGGGTTGGCCTCAAGTGGATTGAATTGTGCCTCGAGGGGGTTGGCCTCAAGGGGCTTGACTTGTGCCTCGAGTGGGTTGGCCTCAAGGGGCTTTGGGCCTGGCGTTGGGTTTGTGAGTGCTTCCTCTTCTTCGAGCTCCTTATCAGAAGGCTTTTTCTTTGGAGTGGTTGCACTCTTCTTGTGGAGTACTGGCTCTTCTCTTTCCACTACAAGGACAACATTGGCTGTTTGCGGAGTAGCTGATAAGTACAGCTTCATGTGCTCGCCAGGCCTTGGGGCGACCATTACTGGCGGGCTGGCCAGATACTTCTTCAGGTCCTCAAATGCTTTTTCAGCTTCAGGGGTCCACTTGAAAGTGCCCGTTCTTTTCATGATCTTGAAGAACGGCAGGGCTCTTTCACCGAACTTGGAGATGAATCGGCCCAAGCTGGCCATGCAGCCTGCCAGGCGTTGCATGTCCATGAGCCTGCGTGGAGGTTGCATGTCCTCTATGGCCTTGATTTTGTCTGGGTTTGCCTCTATACCTTGATGAGATACGAAGAACCCAAGCAATTTGCCTGAAGGGACTCCAAAGGCGCACTTGGCGGGGTTGAGCTTGATGTTCACCTTGCACAGGCTGGCGAAGGTTTCTTCAAGGTCTTCGAGGAGTGTATTTCCTTCTCGGGACTTTACGACGATGTCATCGACGTATGCTTCGGCGTTTCGCCCCATTTGCCCGCCAAGGGCTATCCTCATCAACCTCTGGAAAGTGGCTCCGACATTTTTTAGGCCAAAGGGCATGCAGACGTAGCAATACACACCGCATGGAGTGAGGAAAGCCGTCTTCTCCTCGTCCTCCTTATCCATTTTTATCTGGTGATAACCAGAGAAGGCATCAAGGAAACAGAGGAGGTCGCAGCCTGCTGTGGAGTCCACAATCTGGTCAATTCTGGGCATGGGATAAGGGTCTTTGGGGAAGAACTTGTTTATATCAGTGTAGTTGATGCAGAGACGACCTCCTCCGGCGGGCTTTGGGACTACCACGCCGTTGGAGAGCCAAGTGGGATGCGCGACTTCGCGAACGACTTTTGCCGCTTTGAGCTTTTCGACCTCCTTGACAATGAATGCTTGCTTCTCGGGGGCTTGCTTTCTTGCTTTTTGCTTGACGGGGCGCGCGTTTGGGCACACGGCCAAGTGATGCTCGATTACCTCCCTCGGTAAACCAGACATATCTGATGGTGTCCATGCGAACATGTCAGAGTTTGCCTGGAGGAAGGCGACGAGCGGGCTTTCCTATTTGGGAGGCAGCGCGGCGCCAATGGTGACGCTAGCCCCCGAGCTACCTGAGCTCAAAGAGATCTTCTTGGTAGCAGTTGCCTCTTGGGAGAACAACTACTTCTTCTTCTTGGGCCTCTCGAGAGGCTCTTGGTCCTCTTCTGCGGGGAAGGCCATGGCGGCGGTCCTGTAGGCCGTCTCAACAGTGCGCGTAGCGTCCAGGACATGCCCGGTATGGTGATCGTGCCGGCGCTGTCGGGGATCTTGACCATGTTGTACGCATGGTGCGTGACTGGCATGAACTTCGCAAGCGCGGGATAGCCGAGGATGGCGTTGTACGGCAAGCCGATGTGCGCGACATCAAAGTCGATGTGCTCGGTGTGGTAATTTTCCTCGCTCCTGAAGGTGACGGCAAGCCTGACCTGGCCTAGAGGCTCGATCGAGCCGCTGGTGAGCCACGTGAAGGGCCTCGAGGTCATAAGCCGCTCGTAGGGCACTTGAAGCGCTTCGAACGTATCTATGGAGATAACGTTCAGGCCTGCTCGGCCATCGATGAGCATCTTGGAGACATCCACATTGTCGATGGTGGGGGTGCAGACTAGCGGGAGGGTTCTAACAGTCTTGGTGGACTTGGGGTGGTCCTGAGCGTCAAAGGCGATGGTGTACTGTGACCACTTGAGGGGCCTGGAGGTTTCCGTGCTTGGGAGGGCGGCGTTGAGCTCGCGGGCGAATTGCTTGAACTGGTTGTTTGACTTTGGCGCCTGCGCCCCCCCAAGGATGCAAGCAATGGAAACTCTCAGGGCTTGGTAGCCGCCGTCTTCCTCGTCAGGGAGGTTGCCGTTCTTTGCCGCGGCGTTGGCCTGATTACCAGACGCTTTCTGGTAGCCGCCCTTGCGTCTGCTCCCGCGGTAGCCACGGACACGGCCACGACTACCCTTGCCTTCTGCTTGCTCGCGCTCCTTGCTCAACCTTTTGAGGTCGAAGCAAGACTACGTGGAGTGGCCGCACCTATTGTGGTAGATGCAGAACGGGCGGTGATCATCTCTTCTTTCTCCAGGCTCAGGGGAGTCACTGCGGGTGCCCTTTGCGTCAGGCTCTGCCGCGAGAACTGCGGTAGCCTTGTGCTTGGGCTCTTCCTTGGCCTCTTTCTTCTTCTGGCTCCTGGACCCCTCAGCGTGATCGTCTCCTCTCGAGGACATCTTCACGAAGAGGAGTCCCTCTTCAGCCTTGGCGCACTTGTCCGCCAAGTCGAACATCTTGGCCACAGAGGTGAGCTTGTCGTGGATCCCCAGCTTCTCTAGAATCCTGCTGTTCGTGACACCCTCGCGGAAGGCGGCGATGACTTGAGTGTCAGGAATGTTCGGGATCTTATTGCGCACTTGGCTGAAGCGCTGGATGTACTTGCGGAGCGTCTCATCCTTCCTCTGCACCACAGCGCGCAAGTCTTTGTGGGTGAGGGCGCGCTCGTACGTCCCCTTGAAGTTGGAGACGAACTGCTTGCAGAGCTCCTCCCAGGAGTTCACAGAGTCCTCAGGGAGATTCAGGAGCCACGACAGCGCGGAGTCGCGAAGCGCGTGAGAGAACCAGTTAGCCATGACCTTGTCAACTCCTCCCGCAGCTTGGATGGAGGTGGTGTAGAGCTGCAGGAACTCGATGGGGTTGCTGGAGCCGTCGTAGCCCTTGGGGAGGGCAGGCCGGAACTTTGGGGGCCAGACCACGCGGCGCAGAGAACGGGTGAACGCCATGCAGCCTGAGGCGTACGTGGCGACCCCTTGCTGAAGCGCGCCGCGGTTCTGCTGGCCCGCCTGGCCAATCTCCTCCACGAGCCTGTTCTGGCGGTCTTGCTGGAGCTCCATTCCCACGCGGGCGTCGGGCGCGGTGCGCCGCACGATCATGCAATCGTGCGGTGAGGTCGCGTGCGAAGCAGCCTTCCGAGCCGCAGCCGGTGCAGGCCCCGGAGGTGGCGGAGGCGCATTTGTTGCGACCGTGCCCGCGAGAGAGGGGTGCATGTTGGACTGCGACGAAGCGGGGTGCGTCGTGGTGATGCCGACGAGGTGGTTGAGGCGTTGGAGCCACTGCTCTTGGGCCTCAGTGGTGGGCTGGTAGCGTAGCAGCTCCTGCGCCATGAGCAGCGCGGTGTGGGGCGATGGGTCCGTCCTTCCCGGGCCGAGCCGCTCGGGTGCTGCGTCGGGTGGGACGACTGCGCATCCTCCTGGTGCTCGGCGTCGCGCGCCGGCGCCTCCGCGTGAAGGCCAGAAGGGACATGCTCTTCGTGGCGGGGTCGGCCCCGCCGTGCGCGGGTGGTCGCGGCGCCTGGCGGCGCGCGTGCTCCCGCGGGCGCACGTCGGTTTGCGCGGGCGGGGCGGGTGGCGCGGGTGTTCACCATGGCGCAGAGACAAACTCAAAAGTTGTAGACGCGCCTCAATCCCCTACCTGGCACGCCAAATGTCGGGCTATGACTCCCAAGAACCGGGGGTAGTCACTTCCTGAAGTGTAGTTCGTGAAGGGGATTGAACACGGAGGTCTAGACCCTCGAGTGGTTCCGCGACGTTGCTAGCCGGACCCGAAGAAGACACACACACACGAAGGGAGACACCAGCCTTTACCCAGGTTCACGTCCCTCGTGGGGAGGTAAAACCGCTACTCCTGCTTGTCTGTATTAGAGGATGTAGGTTACAGTACAATGGAGCTTGCCGACAACACCCTTGAGGCAGCTCTTGCCTGGGGAGGGAAGCGATCGTCTTCTTCCTGCTCAGGGCCGAGGCTTTCCTAACAAGTATAGCTAGGGTTTACAAGGGTTGCAGCGTGCCTAGAGCCCACCTCTGCTACAATGGACGTCTTGCCCCTTTTATAGGCGTCTCTGGCCTTCTCCTTCGGCTCGGCCTTCCAAGTGGTTCCCACATGCCAGTGGCAGGGTGGTGTAGAAGTCCACCGTGCTCCATCCGTCCATGGACTCGGTCCATGCTAGTAAAGGTGGGTGCGGTGGCCGACTGGCGGCCAACCGCGCTGTACTGCCCGCAGGGAGGGCAGTCTCTGCGGTGGAGCCCACGATGATGTCCTCCTTTGGAGGGTTGTGCTGTCCATCCGCTTTATCGTTAGAGTAGAATGTCCTGACAGCTGCGCAGCAGGTGGAGCTGCTTTGTTGACCACTTTATCGCCAAGGATAGCGACGGGGGTGCGTTCGACACGTCATGTGCGTCGCAGAGGCCACGTGCATCTTGTCGTGCTTCCTTGGCCGCGACGTTTCCCCTTAGGTGCGGGGAGGCCTGAGGGGAGATTCCTGCGGGGCTCCCTCGAGGCGAGCTGGCGCCTCGGGAGGGTCCCCTGAGGCGAGAGGTCCCTTGAGGCCCTCGTTTCCTTCTCAGGCCCTCGAGGGGAATTACCTCTCGAGGGTCCCGCCAGGCGGTGATGCCTGGTCCTTAGTCGTTCCGTCTGACTGGCCCGCGTGCGAGGCCTGGGGGGAATGGGCTCTCCATACCCCAGTTCCCACTGGGCCGGCAGCAGTGCAGCCCTCGAGTTGGACTCGGGCGCGTCAAAACGTGTGGCCCCCGATGTAATGCCCCAAAATCGGTACTATGTAGATTTAAGCGATCCCGCCAAAATCCGCATAATAACGATTTTTGGTCGCCCACCAGACATAATGTGCATGCCGAAACGTGCACAGTGTGTGGCTGGAATTGTGATGACATTACAAAGGTTCCAAAAGATCCACAACAACAACAAAAGATATAATATATACAACGACGACTCGAACGAGTCAAGATACAAATGATACAAAAGACAGCGAAAGCAAAAAAGTATCCGACTACGGATAAGATGCAAGCTGGACTAAGAGTCCTGAAGATAAGCGATGTCGCCAAATCCCTGCTCAGACCAAGCCGAAGGGATTCCCAAGCTAACGTCATCAGACTTCAAACCTGTTGACTGCACATGAATACGGCCCATATACATGGGTCAATACTATCGGTAATGATAGCAAGGCAAGCATTAAGGAGAGTTCTAAAGAATGCATAATATGCATTCCAAACAGGTGACCGCATCTCCTTAGGACGGTTTAACGCCAGCGCGCAAGCTCTAGACAACTACAAAGACACACTAGAACTTTCGTCTAATTAGAGAGGGATAAGAGAGCGCATAAGTAACCAACTGCAACTAACACCAATCATAACCCATTCTCGGATTAACACCCTCAACCAAGTATGAGAAAGCAATTCGAGAAACTCACACATTGAACAGTTTAAGTTATCATTTATTGTGAAAGTAACTATATTACTAGTCAAGTTAATTAATATTAGTTAGGTGCAAGTTGTCTAGATCTTGTTAGCCAGCATCATCACCAAGTCGTCCAATACCGCGGACGCGGCTCATCGATAATATTATACCCTGCAGGGGTGCACTACTGGACCCATACTCGTTCGATCAACCCCAAAAGCAAGCCAGAAGGTAGGGTATCTCAACACGGGAAATATCTTCTCTAGAACTCATCAAGGGAACCGCATGATTGCGGGCACGGCGAATCAGGTCAAGTGCCCGCGGGATCAACCTTCATAGCACTCTAAGAACGTGCCGCTCTATACGAGAATCTACTACTCCATCATCATGAGATCATTATGTAACCATATGCATGCATCAAATGGAAAGCCCAAACTACTTGCGGCGCCCTATATAAGAAGGCGGATTAGATCGAAGCCGCGGGGGGCTCCATAGGCCTCCCACAAGTGGTTAGTGCGCTCGTACTTGGATTCGAGCACAAAATCTCAGTTCCTAGGTCGACACTTAGCAGAACAAAGCACCTCGCAAGGCCTTCCGCCGGTGCCTTATCATTTAGTTATAATACCCAACGTATGACAGCATTTTATTAAGGTAGAACAATCTATCATACTAAGCATGTGAAACATAAGACCAACAGACGACTCGCACAACCAACTCTAAGCATGCGTTATGACTCGCAAGGCCAACAGATAAACATGCAACATGTAATAGGTTGTGCGTATAAAGTTGTATACGGCTGCATGATAAACATGTGACAGGATCGCGACACAAAACTCGAATACTAGGATAGCAGAGATCATCGACAAGAATGAAAGACAATGTATAGGTAAACAAGCAAACTTTGCTTGCCTGAAATCCCGCATGGAATAAGATCTTGTCGTTGCTCACACATCTCAACGTCTTATCCGCGAAGAAGCAACCAACACTGGAAAGCGTAAAATATGCATCTTACAACTACGGTAAAAGATCCAACATGATCATGAGAATGATGCATGGCATGGCAAGATGCAATACAAGATGCACTTAATCCAAATTTAGCGGAACCGTGATTCCGACAATTAATATTATGGTTCAAATTATTTATCTAAACATCCATCTTAAATTTTCATTAACATAGCAAGACATGGCATGGATGATCTAGTAAAATTAAATGGGATGGGGCAACAATAATAAATAATTGCCCAACACATTCCATATTAATTAAGAGAATCATGCAAAAATAAAGATAAACAACAACCTACATCATGCAAACAAGAGCAAGGATGACATATTAATGTGCATTGCATTTTTATGATAAATAAACATACAAAGATTATTTAGTTTGGAGTTATAGAATAACAGTTATTAGCAAAACAAGTTTAGGGTTGTTTATGTAAATTACAGGGACCTGTTCATGATGGAAAACGTGCTCGGTGGGGGTTTAATTACGAAACATAGAGAGCACAGGGGCTCGGTATAAAATTCCAGCGCAGACTCTGTCACTGACCGATGGGACCCGACTGTGATCGTGTGAGGAAAAGGAAAAAAGGCGGCTTTTAATCAACGAAGCAAGGATTTGAACCCTGACGCGTGCGGATGCAGATCGAGCGAAACGGCGATGTGAACCACTGGGCCGATCTAGTTTTTATGATAGAAAAAGAGCTCGCTTCTCTATGTTGTTGCGCCAACGCACAGTTTTCCTGACGAAACTGAAATCACCTGAGAAAGACGCAGCGACGACGATGAACAAGGCCGGCGCCACGAAGATTGGGCAATGCCGGGGAACTCCGGGGTGCGGGGATTCTGCTGGAGGTGTGCGTGGTTCGGGCAGAGAGTCGAGAGCCGCAACCAAAAGGAAGAGGGTGTGGACGAGTTCCTCGAATTCCACCGTAGCTCACTGGGAGGTTGTCGGGGGCTTTGTTCTGGCTCGAGGAGGCCCATGGTCACCGGAATCGGAGGCGGAGGTTCGCCGACCGTGGGGAAGAAGGGAATGAGCTCGTCACACTGGGACCGTTCCGGCTTGATTCCTTCCGGGAGGACGACGAGGCTACTGAGGCGCCACTCCTGGCGTTCTCCTTTTGGCTGGGGAGCGTCCGTAGACACGGCGCCGGGACGAGGTAGCTTCGCTGCTGTTTTGGTGGGGGAAAATGAGAGAGGGAGGAGGAGATGGTGGCAGCGCATCGTGGGGGGAGAGGAGGAGTGGCGGCCAGGGTTTGGAGCAGGGGCGAGGGTGCTTTAAGGAGAGCGGGAGCAGGTGAGGTGTGGGGGTCATGGCGGAAAAGGGTCACGCTCTCCTCGTGCCTCTCCTCTGTACGGAGAAGAAAACGACTGGGAGGAGAAGGTGGGCTAGGCTTCAACAGAGAAGGATTCGGCCCAACTCTGTTTTTTCTGTAATTGCAAAACCAGAAAGAAAAAGAAAAGAAAAGAGGGAAAAAGACTTTTGCAATTATTTTTATAGACAAAATATATTTGCAATTATTGCCAAATTTGGGTTTTGCAAATAATAATAATTTTAGGTGATTCAAAAAACATGGGAGGTGAAAATGATGCATGATGATGTCAAAATGATGCAAAAAGAAAACAAAAAATCTAATTGGGGAAAAATTCAGGGGCGTTACACCCGACACAACTGACGCTAAGCGCGCCGATCCGAGCCGGGTTCCGGCTTCCCCGCCGCGAATCCTCCTCCAACTCCCAAGGTCGCAAATAAGTCAGCGCCAACTAGCGCGACAAAATCTCGCACCGACTTGGAGTCCACTGAGATCCCGATGATGGACTCTCAGTCCCACGGACCACCACGGTCCCCGATACCTCCACCGACACAAACTTCAGCGCCGCAACCTCTACGTGTTTTATTTATCATATCTCGTTTGTTCATAATAAATTTTTGTGTCATGCTATAACTGTATTAAGCGGAAACATTAATACACGTGTGATACGTGAACAATCAGGTCCCTAGTAGCCTCTACGTGACTAGTTCATTGTGCAATTGATGATCGAGGATTCCCGATCATGTGACATGGCGTCAGTTGACAATGGAGTCATATCGTTGGTAGAATGATGTGATGGACATAACCAATATATGTAGGACGTAGTCATTACGCCTTTGACCGTGAGATCAACTCTTATTGCTATTCCTGAGAGATACTTTGATTGCATCAAATGTCATATCTTAAAAGTTTGTCAATAAAAGTGTTCCTCCTGGGTATCGGAAGGGAGTATGTTGAGACGAGGGATGAAGAGTGGGATTTGCCAGTCCGCTTAGCAGGATAGATACTCTAGGACCCACTCGGTGAGATTATGTCAAACGAGCTTGCAAGCATGTGACTAGGTCACCCGGACATAATATCATGGACGAGTAGAAGATAGTGTTGTCGATAAAGAGATCAAGCTAGGTATGGAGATATCTATGAACGAGTCTCGGACACGCTAAGTATATCTATGGCAAAAGGTTTAAGACTCGACGTCCAGGTTCGAATGACTAAGTTATTCGTTATATCTCACGGGGGTTAATTCAAGGTGTCCAGGCCCACGAATTAGTCATTGATCAGGAGAGGAGTCTCGATCATGTCTGTTGATATACCGAACCGCTAGGGTAACACACTTAAGGGGAGTCGACATATTTATCGGAAGAGAAATTAAGAAACAGAGAACCCCGGGAACATCCCGGAATTGTCCGATAGAGATCGGGCAGCGACGAAATAGTTTTCGGAGCCAGAATAAATTATGTAATATGTATTTCATATTAATTAATGTAATTTATAGTTAAGTATATTTATTTAATTTTTCTGAAATTTTTAAGGCAAAATACCCCAAATGGGCCTTCTCTTGCAAGAAGGCCCATGAGGGGGGAACGTTCCCCCCCAAAGGGGAAGGGGGACTTCGGCCGGCCCTAGGTGGGCCATATGGCGCCCACCTAGGCAGGCGCACCAGCCATGGCTGGCTGGGCTGTGGGAATAGTCCCACACCACCTGCCTGGCAAGGTTGGCTGCTCCCTTGCGCCTTTATATAGAGGGGCACCCATGGCCTTTTATTTCATCCAATTCTTTTTCTAATTTTTCTCGATAACGTGATTCCCCTGTTGGAGTTGCGCCGGGGAGAAAGTTCTCTCCACCATACGCTCGCTGTTGCGCTCCTGGAGTTCCAGTCCCCTTCTTCCGCTGCTCGTCCTGGACTGGAGCTTCGGAGGTCGTCGGCTTCACCATACGTGTGTGACGCTCTGCGAGGTGCCACGCTAGTGGTGCTGGCAGGTCTACGTCCTCTACACGAACTTGAGGTCGGCTTTAACGTCTTCATCGTCAACGCTTGTGAGGGAGTGTAATCCCCGCTTTGCGGTCTACAAGGGTATGTATACCGATCTCCTCTGTATTACTATATTGGCATTGTATAGATTCTGGCTAGTTTAGGGTTATCGTTGTTACAAAAATTATTTTTCTACCTGCGATCCCCTTCACCGCCGACGAAGACGTCGGTGGTTTAGAAGACTGCAGCTCCCCAAGGGAAGGGAGCGAGCTTCACCCTGGCCAAGAGCTCTAGCGCTGGGTCCAAAATGTGTGCGGCATTGAATTCTCTGCAACCTTCTCCTTCGACTGCAGCTCTGGCGCTACTAAAAGCATCTGCTGGCAAGGAAATCACTGTTGTTGAGAGTGAGCAACCCGGAGCCTCTGCTGCTGCTGGTCCCCGCCCTATTAGCTCGGTGGACCAGCTGATTCTTGAATGGAACGTTGCTGACATTGGCCCTGCCGCCACGGCCACAGAACTTTCCTCCAATATGCATCATGCGGGGTCGCGCAAGACGACGTAGGTTATGCACGTGATGCATGTCGCTGATACGTCTCCAACGTATCTATAATTTCTTATGTTCCATGCTATATTATACAATAGTATTACATGTTTTATATGCATTTTATATAGTTTTATGCATTTTCTGGGACTAACCTATTAACAAGATGCCACAGTGCCAGTTCCATGTTTTCTGCTGTTTTTGGTTTCAGAAAAGTACTTAAGGAAATATCCGCCAAGTTGAAAATAAATCAACCAGGAATTATTTTTGGAATATTTGTGTCGCAAGGAACCGAAGACGAGACGAAGAGGGGCCGCGAGGAGCCCACACCACCTGCTGGTGTGGGCCCCATCCTGGCCGCGCTAGGAGGTGATGTGGCGTCTTCGGGCGCCCACCGACCTAGGTATTTCGCCCATAAATACCTCCCTGGCCTAATTACTTCGCATGGTTAATCACTTTTTCCTCCATGGGTCCCGAGCGCCGCCACCATCGCCGACAAGTTTCGGTGGTCAGAAGTTCCTGTTCCGGCACCCTGCCGGGACGGGGATCGACCCCCAGAGCCATCTCCATCGACTCCACCTCCACTTCAACTCCATGATGGTTTGTGAGTAGTTCACTCATGGACTACGGGTTCTTGGCTGTAGCTAGTTGGTAATCTCTCCCCCATGTACTTCAATACAATGTTCTCGTGAGCTACCTTACATGATTGAGATCCATATGATGTAATCCGTGTTGTGTTTGTTGGGATCCGATGAATTGTTACATTATGATCAGTCTATTGATACGTCCAAAACGTATCTACTTTCCCGAATAGTTTTGCTAATGTTTTACCTCTAATTTGTGTGTTTTGGATGCAACTAACGCGGACTAACGTTGTTTTCAGCATAATTACCCTGGTGTCTCCTTTTTGTGCAGAAATATCAACTTCGGAGAATAAGCCCAAAAATTAACCAGAAGTTATTTTCCATCCGAGAGGGACCAGGAACCACGAAGACCAAGCTGAGAGGAGGCACGAGGGCACCACATCACCCCCTGGCGCCGCAGCCTCCTGGCCGCGCCAACAAGTGGTGTGACCGACTCGGTCACCCCCTCGCGACCCCCTCTCGACTATAAGACCCTCCTGACCTAAAAATGTTCGGGGGGATAGACACTTTTCCAGGGAACACCACCATACGCCGCCGCCATCGCGAACCCTAGTTCGGGGACCAGAAGTCTCGGTTACGGCACCCTGCCGGGACGGGGAATCGAAGGGGATTATCGACATCGTCATCTCCACCGCCTCTCCATCAACCATCCATGTTTCCCCCATCCATGAGTGAGTAATTCACCGATGTAGGCTTGAGGGGATGGTAGGGATTGGATGAGATCACTCATGTAATAGTTGTAAGATTGTTAGGGCATAGTACCTAGTATCTGTTATCGGTGTTTTACGTCATTGTTGCAACTTGTTATGCTTAATGCTTGACAATAAGGCCTAAGTGCCATGATTTCAGATCTGAAGTTGTTATTCGATCATGATAATAATCATTGTTTTGGATCATATCTATTAGTTGTATACAATTATTATTGTCCGGAACCGATGGCCCCAAAGTGACAATAATTGGGATAACCGGAGGGAATGGCTATGATGTGAGGATCACATGTATTCACGGAGTGTGTAACGCCCCGGAAATTTCCCCAAGTAGATAAGTTTGTTTTATTTTGCATCATCATGTCATTGCATTGTCGTCTCATTAATTAAATTGTTACATTGAAATTCAAATTTCACTTTTAAATTCAAATGCAATTCAAATAAATTAAAAAATGTGGTGTTTAAAATCTTTTGCAAATGTTCAAAACTAGTGTATCAAATTATCTATTTTAAAACTAGAAATATTTGCTAAAGTTTTATATTAATTTCTTTTTCTTTTTTCTTCAAAACATAAAAACACAAAAGAATAAACACAAAATAAATAAAAAAGCAGAAGGAAAAAAACCCTAAAAGGGCAGAAGCCCACCTCCAGCCCATCTCTCCTGAAGCCCAGCCCATCTCATCTTTCTCCTCCCTCCGTACAGGAGACACGCACGGGAAGAGCGGGACCCATGGCCCCCACGACCATGTGCTGCTCACCTGCTCCCCCCACTCCCTTAAAGTCGCCCCCTCTTCCCCTGGAACCCTAGCTTCTCCTCTCTTCCCTCCTTGCGCCGCCGTCACTCTGTCTCCTTCCTCTGTCCTCCCTCCTCTTTTCCTCCCCAACTCTCTCCCTCCATGACCGGAGCTCAAGGTGAACACTGAGGCGTCACTGTGGTGACCATCAAGAACTCCCGAGTACGGGAAAGGAGCCACCACACCGCCCTCGTCGTCCTCACCGGAGCCCGGAGCTGGAGCCGCAGAGGATTGCCGTCGACGGAGTCGTCTTCTTCCTCCGAATGAGTCCACCACCGAGTTCCCCTTCCTCTGCTTCCTGTCGGCTTCGTCCGCAAGCCGGGCGACCACATCAGCCCCTCACCGTGAGGTCCTCCTTCCCTTTCACCTACCGTCGCCTTGCTCCGGGTGCTTGCCGTCGAGCAGCACCGCTGTGGTCATCGCTGTTTTCCTGCTCTTTTCCGTCGCCTGAATCGAGATTCAGTTTCGTCACATAAAATCATGCACGATTCACCTAAAAAATTGGCCGAAGCTGTAAATAGCAACAACAACCATCCGGACTTCTGGCTAGCGTAGCAATCAAGTCGCTCGCTCGCGCCGCGTCGCGAGTACGGTTCCTCCGGGCGCGTTGTGAATAAAAGCCCAATCTTTTTCTTTGTTTCGCTCACCGTTAGGCTGGGCCCACCGATCAGTGACCGCGGTGCCGCAGCAGCGCATAGTCACGCCAGCGAGGGGCACGAGCCCGCCGGTCGGCCGCACTAGCTAGCCCAGTGTCGGTGTAAAAAGAACCAGATCCGGATCTGGGAATTTGCGCCTAGACCCCTACAGTTCCTGTTTTCCGTACAAAGCCCCTCGCTGATTCTTTTCCATCACCAACAGGTCCCTGTAATTTACAGAAACAACCATAAACTTGTTTTAGCCATAACTTTTATTCTATAACTCCAAATGAATTAATCTTTATATGTTTATTTATCAGAAAAATACAATGAACACTAATATTCCATACTTATGCCATTTTGCATCTTTTATTTTCATTGCTTAGTGTAATTTGTTAATTGCACCTAAATAATTAAATATGGAATGTGTGGGGTAATTAATATATAATGCCCTATTCCATTGAATTTGACTAAATCATCTATGCCATGTCTTGCCATGTTAATGAACATCTAATTGCCGAAAGTAAGACAATATTCTTGCCATAGTATTTCTTTGTTTTTCTACACATAATTGATGGTCATTTTTAGTTTGGTGGTAGATGGAAGTATCGAGTGTCTTCCATAAAATACTTAGTGCGAGTTAGGAGTCGATGATTAGAAGAATACTTAGTGCGAGTTAGGAGTTTGATGATTAGAAAATAAGATGAGAAGTAATAACTTCAACATTTTTTTTGTGCGTATGAAATATATGCTAAAGTATATTTTAAAATAGTGAAAGGAGACAAAACAAACAAAATGCATGCTCTAAATGGGCATCCTACTATCCTGCTTTTTTACCGTCAATTTGTTTTCGCCATCCTACCCGCTTGGCTTTGCACGCTGTTGTCTGTCAACCTACTCGTCTCCACCTCAAACAGAGACAACCGCCACATTCTGCCTCCTTGGATAGGACTCTCATTCTTATTCCACCATTTCTCGAAGACCCTCCGCTAGGGTTTCAGTGGATCTTCTCCATCATAGCATTGAGGCTTCAGAATCCCGACATTTTGTGATGGAGATCTTGGTTGTTAGAGGGGCGCATGTAGAACGGAGGTGGAGCGGATTTTATGGAATGTGTGGTCTGCGCAATAAGGTGGAAGCGTGGACCTCGCTGCATTCCTACATGCGGAAGATGAGTGCAAGGTACCCTAATCATCAGTTGGTCAATTGGCTCGCACCATTTGAATAGACCTAAAAATATGTAACACTTCCACAACCATTATTAGGGTAGGTTTATTTTGTTGCTCTATATTGGTACCGATTACTTGAGTAAGGGTGAAACCATCAGAATAGCAAGAATTGTTACCATCAAAATAACAAGGATTGTTTCAGAATATCAAGAATTGTTGTCTCTATCACAGTACATACTGCTACCGCTTCTGATATGCTACGTTTGAGCCTATAGACATTATTTGGAATGCGTGAACTTTGTCTTAAAAATGTCATTAATTGGGTCACCTTTGATGGTTAAGAGAATCAGCATGCAATATGATAGATTCTATTGACGACTATAAGTGGAAAATCTATGGTATGGGAAACCATCTAATTAGTAATGAATCCAACATCAACCAACAGTGAGAAATAGATTCATATAAAGGATAGAATGTCAGGTAAGTTAAATTCATGGCTTGGCACAATGTTTAAAATGATAGAAGAAAGCAGTAATTGGTTCATATAGCGCTAAATATTGGCATATGTTCATTACAAAATATAGCGTGGAGAAGCCACACATATGTTTTACTATTTCTTAGTCTCAGGATAAACAGGGTCTTGAAAGGTTGCATCTTAAGGTTCAGGTGATTGGATGGAGCTTGTTAACTCAAATACAAAGAGGCAAAAATCACCCACTTCAAGCAATATGAACATCCACCTGATCATCGCCATTAGAACCCTGCAAGTCGTTAAAATCATGCCTGCTTGAGAATTTAAATTGGAGATAGTATACATTATTGGAAGCCAAAGAGATTTATGTACTCTAAACGCATCATCTATACCTTATGCGAACGTGGAGACCTATTGTCTGAGGGTTGTCTTGCTTGGAAGATGCGCTAACAACCTGAGAAAATAGATGTAAGTTTGGACACATTAGCTCAGACAACTGAAACATCTCAAAGTAGAAAGCTAGTACTCATAATTTGTTTATATATACTATTGGAAAGGCCGGTTGATGAGGAGTACCATATTACCTCATAAGTTTCTACGAAGTCTATAGCTTTCTCTAACACCTCATATTCTTGCTCAATTGCCTTCCCTTTATCTTCATCATCTTGGAACAAAGGCCTGTGGACTTTGGAATCAGTTAGGACAGAAATCGTCCTGCAGCAGAACCATAATGGTCATTAGCACGAACCAACAGTATTTGGCTTATTTTGACTACATAACGGTAACCCATAATGTAGCATGTCAGCATAACCAATTAAGGGTTTATTTAGGCAAGCCTACAACATTCAGTTGCTGAAAGAAAATAGAAGGAAACTCAAAGATATTTACAAAAATTATTTGACTAAGTATTGTATAACAGCTGGCGAAAGAAACAAATGTTGATTATTAACACTTTAGTCTAAACCTACACATTTTCATGGCACGCATGAACAGGAAAAACAAAACTGAATGAATGGAATTGAGAAGAGGACCAGCTGTAAATAGCAAAATAAAAAAGACATAGCCCACCGAAACATTAAACCGAACACCAGTTGAAACATTAAATCAGACACCAAGCAATATGTCGAAGTACAAAATGCAAATAAAGACACTCATGTCGTACCTCTCCAACTACTGAAATTAGACGTGCAAGAGGTCAATGACTGTAGTTCATCGGCTGCAACAAACAAGATGGAGGTGCATGTAAGATGAGGTAGAGCACCTGAAGCTGGGTGAAATTCCTATATGTCGAACATTAATATGCACACAGAAAGGAAAGTTCATCCATGTGAGGCACATTATGCAAGTCTATCAGAGGAAAGACTAATTTTTAAACTAGGAACGGTACACTAAGTAAACATCCGCAACCAAACAACAGAAATACGGGCCAGATACAAATGAGAAGTATTTAAAACAGTAAAAATGCATGAAATCGATTGATATATCTTGTTTCTATAATCCAATCTATTTATCTTGAAAAGCTGAATCAGAGGAGCACGTATGAAACAAGCTCAATTAAACTGAATGCTACAGACGACATGTTGTCCTGTCCCTAATAAGGCATAGCTAATCACCAATCATCTAAGCACTTAGTATACTGGAAGGGCTTTCTTTCGTGACAGACATGCATAGCAGCATTTACACAAATGATTTGATTATAATGGTTACTGATTAGACGGTAAACATAATGTGCAGAAAGCAATATGAATACCTTGTGGTGATTTCTTCCAAATGTCAAGTCCTAGTGGCTCAGGCAGCATATGCAAGACTTCAAATAGAGATGATTTCCACCTGGTAATTTCAAGAGCAACAACATATTTTTTTAGAAAAGGGAATTTATTACTCCCAGCCTCTGCATCGAGGGATGCACATAGCCGAAAAATTCCTACAGTATGATTCCAACATAGAAAGAACCTCCTAGACATTTCACTTGTCATTTGTGCAACATCATCAATCGATCTTTGTGTTGCCATTACAATCAATGTTCAGTATAATTGGACGTAGACATGTACGATTGATGGTTGTTATAGCATAATGTGGGCGTGCAAAAAATACTGGAAATTAAGCCAACAATTTATATACCTATTTGTCATAACGTGATTAGTTATTGCGTGAAAACTCAATATTTACCTGCCAAAGGTTTTTGGAATTGGCATCTACTCATCTTTGCCAATTAACACTTGCCATAGCCTTTTCAGGTGCAAATATCCAATGACAAATATAGCAGACACAAATGGTAGTGCGTGTAAGATGGATAACAAAACACCCTGATCATGTCCCCAAAGAAGAGCCCAAAGGAAGAGACTATATCATCATAAATACTTTAAGAAATCAAGATATCAAATTTATACGCAAACAACTTTGTGCTTGAGAGCAAAGCCAATAAGATTTGAGCAAAATAAGAAAACGCCTCATTACGTGCCAAAATCCTACTTCATCTAATTATATCATAACTGCATTGGAAAGGCACATACCATAACTATCAGACATTTAATCTATTGGACATATTCAACCCCGAGAATTAAATAATCAGATAATACTATGGAAGCCATTACTGAATAGAGAGCTACTAGCAAGCTGCAATGTTCAATGTTATTAGGCATTTACTTATATGAAACTACAAAGCATAAGCACAATAAATAAAAATAGAGATCGGAATTCAGAAACATATATCACATGAGCACCTTTAATTGAAAGCAGTCATCATTGTTTAACGTCTATATAAATCAAGAATCAAAACAGCTACAATGATCTGCTTCATAGCATGCCATCATCTTAAAAGGAGTTCAGCGTCTCCACTTTGTCATACAGCCTAAAAATTAAAATAAATCAGATGCAAGGGAAAAAGAAGTCTGGATTAAAATGGAGTACTCGCTTGGTAAGGACTTTGTAGAAACATGGCATTAAGAAGCTCTTACCATTGGAAGGATTACCTAAGGAACACTCGACATTTTGACACATCATTCTCATAGAAAAGAAAAGGTGGAACCATAAGAAAAACATACAACCTAAATAAGTATATTCACCTACGGCCACTAACCAAATATATCCTAGCATATCCCCAAGCATTAAATTAAATATAATCATTCTCGAGTTAAAATGAAAGCATACTAATGATCAAATGCCAGAAAAGGTAAGCTTGTATAACAAAAATTACAGGGTACTTATTCTTTGTATGTTATGTGAATCTACCATTTGTGTTCTCCGCCTCATATTCATGTTGTGTGATTAAAGAAGTGCCAAATAAATGTAAAAAAAATATCTACCCACAAATATGGATTTCAAATTAACTCGTTGTTAAATGAAACATTGAAACCTGGTCCATGCTCAACAAACGATAAAAGGAAAGAATATTTATGTAAAATTATTACCATGTCGTCTCCTCTGCTAAATTAGAAACTAATGGTGGTATATTAATCTAGATAATGTTGGATTTAATATGGTCAAATTAACTCTAACCTTATAGGCCCCATTTTAGGGAAGCCAAGTAACAACAGAAAAGGAAAAAAAATCATATCTAATATGTGTCCTAGCCGAGAGATGCACCACACATCACTATGCGTGTCATAGAGCATAGCCGGAGAACGACTCTGGCCATTCATTTACCCCAAGTCACGATGATGCCCCCCTTCCCAGCCACTGCAGGAAAAAAGGTATCAAAATGTCATAGATCAAGTAGATGGATGTCAGGTTAGAAGACAATGGCACTTGGAAATTAGACAAAATAATGCTGAAAACTGATCCCCCGCTATCATGCCATTCAACTCGGTGACATTCTTATAGTATTCAGACACAACGAAATAAGTACTTCAAGCCCATAAACATTAGAGAAGCAATACAAGGTAGATCTTTCTAAAGCTGAAACATAAATATATTAACACACACATTCATTTTATATAGAGTAGCTGCCACAGAGCATAGTTCGGCGAGATCCGCAGCCTGCAAGGAAACCATGGCTGGCTCACGCTCTGCCAGGCCCCTCCGGATGATGCACATGGTGAAAGACCTTCTGTTCTCCATCCTCCCCACGACCTGCCATCAGGCTATTGCAATCATCACCATCAGCATATGAGCTCACCTTTGCGACCCAGCCCACAGGTTAGATCCTCCCACATCAAGAGAGGATAAGGGAGGCGATGAACTTGCCTGGTCCGGTAGGTCGCAGGCCGCGTGTTCAGCCGGGAGGCCATCGTCGGAACAGGCACCCACACCCGATTTTGTGCGTGCGGCCTGCCACCACCTAGAATCGTCCTATGGCTTCATCACCTCCTTTATCAAGCTCTGCTCCTTGAACTCTGCCGCTCGACGTCGCTCCTCCCGATGCGGGCGGCGTCGAAGCTCCCTCCTTGGTATGCCTCTCTGGCGAATGGAAGAGGAGGCTGACGCGAGGCGAACCGACAGCTGGAGACGGCCCGTCGCAAGGTTTGGAGGATCAGGGTGGGAGGAGGAGGGCCACCATCTCCATGAGCTACCTGGTCGGCGACGTGGATGGGCTCCCGATACCATGACCGTCTTAACTGCAACGCTTGTAAAATTGTAGACTCGTAGAGTCCAAAGCATTCATATCCCCGGAGTTGATGATGCGTAAGCTAGAACCACATGTTCCATATTAGAAGCAAGATAAGGAAAAAAAAACACCAATTGATTGTAGCAGCAACAGTTTTCAATTCTAGACTTGTGAGAAGCCAAATCACTATATTGATCAACACTATTGCTCATGTGAAAAGTACGCAAACCTAGAGTTTGTGAAGCTACAGCTTGTATCTGGCAGCCAATAAACATCATAGGAGAGGAGAAGGACAGTGACGATGAGGGGCAGTGACGATGAGGGGCTGCTCACACAATATTAAGCCGCCCAGGAAGGATACCACTGCACAACGTCACCACATACGCCCTTTGTACCATATGAAGCGTCAGCACCCATCTCGAGCACCCGCCTCAAGTTGAAGCTGTCCAGTTCGTCGGTTGCAAAGCGTCATAAACCCAATCTGTTCAGCATGCGGAACAGACAACAAAAATCAAAGCGAGGGCGAGCAATCAAAACATCCGTAGAGTAAGTACATACCTCGTTAACCATCGCCGTGGCCGGCAATTTCATTGAAGAGCAGGAGGAGGAAGACGGTAGCAGCTCCTAAACGGAAGACGGGTGTGGCCGTGGCTCATCTCTGTGGGTGTCGCTGAAGACGGTAGCAGCCAAATCCGCATCGACAACGCTAAACGGAAGAGAGATATCCAGAGCAGCAAGATCGGTAGGCTCCGCTGCCCTCCTCCACGACGCGCTCCTACAGCCCCTCCGGCGACTCGCCGCTGCCGCCTCGCAGGGAGTCGCGCTCGCCGATGCGCCGCCTACCCTGCTGCTCCTTCTCCACGGGCTCCTCCGTCCTCCTGGCGGAGCAAAGGGGAGGGCGCGGGGCAGAGTTGAGGCGGAGGCGCAGCGAGTGGCAAGCGGGGACGCGCCATAGGTGGCGGCGGCGCGAGGGGCAAGGAAATGGAAAGAGACTGGGGCGTGGCCTTGGGGAGGAGAGATGCTAGGGTTTGACCGATTCGAGCGGGCTCGTGTCTTGTCTCGCCTCTTCACGTGGCCGAACAAACGAGGGAAGGGAGACGCGGACGAGCCATTTTTGCCCACTGATCTGTGGACCTAGCCCACACCCTGCCCCACACTACCATGCACAGACCAGTCAACAGGAAGTAAACAGAAATTATACCGCATCCAACGGGTACGATGAAAATTGGGAGCAAACTTACTATTCCTAAGGCCGATCCAACGACTCAGAATGGCTAGGAGGGGCAAATGCTCTAAGATGGAGTGTAGTCTCTCAACCTTTATAGTAGTAATGTGTAGATAAATAACTTGAACCTAAATATTAATTGTCGGGATTGCATTCCCGCTTAATTGGATTAAGTGCATCTCTTATTGCATTTTTCCATGCCATGCATCATTCTCATGATCATACTGGATCTTTTGCTGTAGTTGTAAGATGCATATTTTAAGCTTTCCAGTGTTGGTTGCTTCTTCGCGGATAAGACGTTGAGATGTGTGAGCAACGACAAGATATTCTTCCATGCGGGATTCCAGGCAAGCAAAGTTTGCTTGTTTACATATACATTGTCTTTCATTCCTGCCGTTGATCTCTGCTACCCTAGTATTCGATTCATTTATCGCGATCCCATCACATGTTTATCCTACGGCCCATACAACTTTATCCCCACAACCCATTACATGTTGTATGTTTATATGTTGGCCTTGCGAGTCGTAGTGCATGCTTAGAGTTGGTTGTGCGAGTCGTCAGTCATGTCTTATATTTCACATGCTTAGTATGATAGATTATTCTACCTTAATAAAATGTTGTCTTATATTGGGGTATTATGATTAAAAGAGAAGGCACCGGCGGAAGGCCTTGCGAGGTGCTTTGTTCTGCTAAGTGTCGACCTAGGAACTGAGATCTTGCTCCCCTAATCCAAGTATGAGCACACTAACCACTTGTGGGAGACCCTATGGAGCCCTCGTCGACTTTGACCGGAACTTCAACTTGTCCAGGAGCCGCACCTAGTTCGGGTTTTCCATTTGTCTCATATGCATTGATACTAGTGTAGTATTTTTACTTTGGCAGTGTGCCTTGTTACATGCATATAGGGTGCGGCCTGTTGGTGCGGAGGGGTGTGTCCTGCGGGAATCCGCACCCTTTTGGCCAGGACCAGCATAGCTCCCGTGGCTCCATAGACTTGTTGCGGTGAAGGAAAAGGGTTGGGTTGAGAGGCCCTAATGTTCTTGACTGGGTTGATCATACAAGTATGGGTATAGTAGTGCACCCTTGCAGGGTATAATCTTATCGATGAGCCGCGTCTGCGGTTACGGAACACTTGGTGCGTTGCCGACTAATGAGATCTAGACAACTTACACCTAACCATTTTTAATTAATTTGACTAGTAATATAGAATTACTTTCACAATAACTTGTAACTAAAACTAGTCAATGTGTGCGTTTCCCGAATTGCTTCCTCATACTTGGTTGAGGGGGTTAATCCGAGAATGGGTTATGATTGGTGTTAGTTGTAGTTGGTTACTTATGGGCTCTCTTATCCCTCTCTAATTAGACGGAAGTTGTAGCGTGTCTCTATTAGGTTGCTAGTGCTACTGCCGCTAAGTTCACCTACCCTATATTTTGGGAGATCTTGTAGAAAGTAGGCAAGTTGGTTTTGCTTGCCAGGGAGTGCCCTGACCCTTCTTTGGGTTGTGCTTTATGTGCAGTCAACAGGATTGAAGTCTGACGACGTTAGCTTAGGAATCCCTCCGGCTTGGGTTGGGCAGGGATATGGCGCCATCGCTTATGTTGAGGACTCTTAGTCCAATTTGTATCTTATCCGTAGTCGGATACTATTTTTCTTCCGCTGTCATTTGTACCTTTGTATTGTATCACTTGTAACTTGACTCGTGCAAGTCGTTGTTGTATTTTATATCTTCTTTTGTTGTTGTGGATGTATCGGAACTGTTGTAATGTTATCACAATTCCACCCACATAATGCGCATGTTTCGGAGTGCACATTATGTCTGGTGGGCAACCTAAAATCGTTATCATGTGGATTTCGGCGGGATCGCTTAAATCTACATAGTACCAACTTTAGGGGTTCACAAAGTGGTATCAGAGCCTTGGTTTCGATCTCCTTGTTGTTTCGATACAATTGGTTATCAAAGCAGCGGGTCCGCAAAAGCCGGTAGGATAACCTCGCTAACGGTCGTTGTTTCTAGAGTGTCTAAACTATTTGACTAAAACTATTTTGGAAAATATCTCAATAGGATTCTTGTTTATTCCTTACCTCTATTCTAATTCCCCTCTTACCTTATTTGTTTTTATTCTTCTCTCTTATCCATATTTCAAAATTTAGAATTCTACGTGGGTTGACTTTCTCTTGCCTTTTATCCTATTAGGTTCGATCTTCGGGAATTGTCATTGACATGAGCAACTCTTCTTGTTAGTGGTCTCGAGAAGTCTAAGGTGGAGTTAGAACTTCTTGTTAGTGGTGTCGACAATTTCAGGGTGGAGCATCAACCCCTTGTTAGTGGTGTCGAGAAGTTTATCACGGAGCCTGAAGACTCGGTTGTTACCCCTCTCTTCTTGTGGTCTCGGCGTGGATCGCAGGACGCGATCCCTTGTTAGTGGTGTCGACTGTAACGCCCTGGAAATTTCCCCAATTAGATTTGTTTGTTTTTATTTTGCATCATCATGTCATTGCATTGTCATCTCATTAAATAAATTATTGCATTGAAATTCAAAAATTTCACTTTTAAATTCAAAAGCAATTCAAATAAATTAAAAAATGTGGTGTTTCAAATATTTTGCAAATGTTCAAAACTAGTGTATCAAATTATCTATTTTGAAACTAGAAATTGCTAAAAATTTTATATTAATTTATTTTTCTATTTTCTTCAAAACATAAAAACAGAAAAGAATAAACAAAAAAGAAACAAAAAAGCAGAAGGAAAAAACCCCTAAAAGGGCCGAAGCCCACCTCCAGCCCATCTCTCCTGAAGCCCTGCTGAGCCATGGCCCCCATGACCATGTGCGGGAGACACGCACGGGAAGAGCGTGAGCCATGGCCCCCACGACCATGTGCCGCTCACCTGCTCCCCCACTCCCTTAAAGCCGCCCCCTCCTCCCCTGGAACCCTAGCCTCCCCTCTCTTCCCTCCTTGCGCCGCCGCCGCTACTCTGTCTCCTTCCTATGTCCCTCCCTCCTCTTTTCCGCCCCAACTCTCTCCCGCCATCCCACGCAGGAGAAGTTGATCCTCCACATGTCGTACAGTCTGGTGAACACGGTTATTACAGCTGGGGCATGGGCAGAGTACTTGAGCATCAACAACAACACTTCTGAGAACAAACTGAATGAACTCATCCACCCCCCTTAGATGCTCAAAAGAAAGCCTTCTAACTCCTTTTGTAATCCAGCTTCTGTCCATCTGTATGGAAAAAAACAAAAGAATCCAACAGGTGCAACTCCAATCAGATCAATGGCCGAACCAAATTCCCACTTTCTTCTAATGATAGAGGGGAGAGAGGAAGGAGGAGACAGGAGACAGGAGAGGGGTGCAGACCTCGAGTTTGTGCACCGACGGGGAAAACTGCAGTGGGAGGGGTCGTCGCGGAAGGGGACTAGTTCTCGAGCAGGTCCACAGGTGGGAGAGCTCTAGTCGCGGAAGGAGATCGACTCGAGCGGTGTGCTTCTGTCCATCTGTATGCAATAGACACAAAGAATCCAGCAGGTGCAACTCGATCAGATCCATGGCCTATCAACCTAATTCCAGTTTCTAATGATAGAAAGAGGAGATAAGAGAGTGGTTCAGACCTCGAGGTTGTCCGCCGACAGGGAGTTCTACGGTGGGAGGGGACTAGTTCTCGGGCAGGTCATCGTGGAAGGAGATCTTCTCGACCGGTCTGCTCCTTCCATTGCCGAGGCGAACGCGGACACAACCCTTCGTCGGCGGCGGTTCAACCTCCGACCAGCGACGGCCACCTCCATCCACCGACGCCCCTTGCTCGGCCGTAGCGCCGGCAGTCGCTAGGTCACCCGCCGCCAGTCGCTAGTAAAGCGGGATTTGATTTTCGTTGAATCAGTCGCTAGGTCACCCGCTATGTTTGGTTGCTTTGGTACAGAGCAGTCAAATACAAATACGAACCTATAGATTTTTCAACTGTTGCACACATAACATCATCACCTCTCTAGCACAGTGGCAGGGCGGTATTGTTGCCAGCCCTTGGTCTTGGGTTCGATTCCCCGCCAGAGCAACACATTTTTTTTGCCATTTTTTAAAACATCACTTTTCCATCTCTGTTTCCGGCCGACATTCACACTCCACACTCCGATATGAATACTCCGCCACGCGTCATACACACCCACACTCCACACTCCACACTCAACCTTCCTCCTGTCGTCTCGGCTTCTCCGCAGGCAATTCTCGAGGAAATCGACTCTCGAGTCGGAAGTGGATGGAGAGGTCGGGATGTGCGGCGGCGCTCGCAATGGTGGTGGGGGAGTCCTCGGAGCGAGCACGGCGGGCCGTGGAGCGGGCCCAGCAGACTTCCGGCTCGCTGCTCTTATGTTGTGTGGCGGCGAGAGAAGTTTGGGGGAGGTTCTGAACGGCAGTTAACCACCTAGAGGGGGGGGGGGTGAATAGGTGGTGACCAATTTTTATGTGTTTTTCAGTTTTAGGCTAGCGGAAAGTAAGTTGTCTAAATGTGCAACTAGGTGATACAAGTTAACAACAACAAGGAAACTAAGCAAGTACATGAATGCAGTAAAGGAGAGTGGAACAAGACAACCGTAGGAACTCGTAGACACCGATTTTATCCCGAGTTCCACCACATTGGTGTACGTCTCGTTGGAGGGGTGTGAGCTACCACAAAGGTTTGCTCAACGCCACAAAGGCCTCACCCTATTCTCCTGTGAATTCAATCACAAAGGTGCGAATCCACTCTTCCACTAAGGAGTCCTTTAAGGGCGGAGATGATCCCGTACAACCACGTGAGGCACACACCCACAACTGAATTGGGGGCTCCCACAAAGACCACAACAGGTCAAATCCACAAAGGATCAAGAACACACAAAGTTGAACCTAGCCATCCACAAAGGAACCCTAGATTCGTTGCCCCTCAAGAAATAGAGGGGGGAATTCAAAACGCTTCGGTGGTGCTGTAGATCGGTGGCTTCTTCCTCAGATCCCCAAGTATCAAAGGATTTGAGTGGCTAGATTGGGAGATCCGGAAGAAACAAGCTTCAGCACCAATGGAGGAGAGAGAAAATATGGAAGCTCAGTCTGCTGGAGGTTGGTGGAGGGGTATTTATACCCCTCTCCAAAATCTGCCCGTTGTATAGCCGCCAGCCCGGAAATCTCCGGGTTGAGGACCGGAGATCTCCGGACCCCGGAAATTTCCGGTAGGAATTCCGGCTGTGCTTGACTCTGGATCAGTACTGGTTGGGCTTCTTGACTTGGTAGAAAATTCTCCGACACTCGGAGATCTCCGGACTGGGGCTCGGAAATCTCCGAGCACCGGAAATCTCCAAGCAACGGAAATCTCCGAGCACCGGAAATCTCCTAGAGCATTTCCGGCTAATTTTGAGTTGGAGTCAGTACGCATTTTGAGTTCTGGACTTGGTTGAAATTCCTCTGTCACTCGGAGATCTCCGGACTGGGGCTCGGAAATCTCCGAGCGCCAGAAATCTCCGAGAGCATTTCCGGCTCAGCTTGACTTGGAGTCAGTACGCATCTGATTTGAGACTTGGTGAAAAACATGATAAGCTCGGAGATCTCCGGTCTGGGGACCGGAAATCTCCGAGTCCCGGAAATCTCCTGACTGAAATCCTGATGAAAGACCAAGTGAAGTAGAATTGAAACTTGGGCAAAATAAATGTTCCTCTTTATCAAACGACCTGTAAAAGAACCTGCATGCTTCATCACAGACATTAGAATACCTTTTGTGTTGTCATTAGTCACCAAAATCTGGGAGTGCATAGAATGCACTTTCAATCTCCCCCTTTTTGGTGAATGATGACAACACGAAAGGAGAACGGATTTGCAAAATATAGACGAAGCTCCCCCTAAGTGAGTGCACTATTTTAGGATGTTTTTGGAATACAAAGTGCACGTTCCTTAGGATCAACAGTCCCCCTAGATTTTACAAAACACACAAATGCACAGTACATAATAGAAGCAACAAACTTTAGACAATAGAGTTATTACAATAGAGAATTTAACAGTACTCATGTCTCACACGCATGAAGAAAATAAACCGTCACGAAAATAGGGAGCACTTTAAAAAACAAAGCGAAAAGAAAGAAGTGATCCCAACCCATGCAAATCCCGAGAGTCCTAGAGATACTTCTCTTCCTTTGGCATCAAGATACCAAAAAGGGAGGAGGTTCCACTAACGTCCCATGACTCAAGAGTCGGAACCCTGCTCGGCATCATCATCCTCCTCCTCCTCAGCATCATCATCATCATACTCATGATCGCTGTCCTCTGGCACTACATCATCCCAATCAAAAGTGAGTCCATCTGCATTCCAATCCTTGAAAGGATCACAGGCTTCAAAGGGTGCTTCGGAGCAGGCATCTTCATATGAGCCATCATCTCTTCTTGGCGCTTCATAATGCGATGGTTCTGAGAGTAGATGGAGTAGTTCTCACCGTGAATGCAACAGTTCATGTTCATGATTTTCTCAATAGCTCGAACTACACATGGGCGACTCTTCTTGGCAGCTTTCTTGATGTTGGGATTGGAGGGAACCCGAGATGGACCACCAAAAATCTCATCCTCATTGATATCTTGCATGGTGGCTTGTTGTTGGACAAGGTGAGCAGATTTCTGGATAAGCAGGGCTGCCTTGTGGGGCTGAGTACCAAAGGCTGCATCAAAATCATCTCTGTCTTGCTCGGAAAGCTTGTAGAGCCTCTTGATGAGTAACATCACATAGGGAGCATACGGAGGAACTTTCCTCTCGAAAACTGCTAGAGACATCTCCTGGAAAATGAAATACATGACATCCACTTTGTAGACCTCCTGCTCAACCTCATACTCACCAAGATAGGCCGCATGAGCCTTGGCCATCAAGTTGACTAGAGCCCCAGCAATATTGTCCGCATTGCCTGCAATGGGAGCAATAGTCCAACGGAAAATGCGAAGCAGAATATCATAAGTAGGGAGGAGACCATTCTGAGAGCCAATCCTTCCTCCAGGCTGGTAAAGATCAGACATGACATATTTGTTGTAAGACATGCCATGGACATGCATGCGGGCGCCAGCTGGAACAGACAAACCACTGAAGGGACAACCAAGAATCCGAGCAAACTCTCGGAAAGAGGAAGTCAAGCGCTGCCTGCTAGACATCCAGGTCATCCCAATATCCTCTGAGGAGTCAAACACCACAGTAGCATAGAACTGATGGATAAGAGATACGCTGTAGTTGCACTCAGTCCTCATCAAGTGCTCCAAACCTAGAAGTCCACATACCTTGACAGCACCACCAAAATAATCAGCCTTCTTCATTAATTTGTCAAAGTCAATCCACTTCATGGGGCAGATGGGCTTGTCAATTGAGAACTTCTGATAAACTTCCCTGTAGAGCCATGCCATCTCAGTGCAAAAGTACTTAGGATCATCAGACTCCTCATTGTAGGAGAGCTCACTTCGCCACTTGCGAAAACTGCCATTGTTGAAGTCTTCAAGACGGAGCTCAGGCCTCTTTTTCTTGCTAGTCCCAGTGGCTCTCCTGAGCAGGGCTGCAGACTCAGCAGGTGTGCTATCTTCACTTGAGGACCCACTGGGAGGGCGAGAATGAACTGGTTTGCCTTTTCCACGTGTAGAGATTTGCTTGAAACGGCCTCAAGGGTTGGAACCTGCAAACACACAGCAAAGAGAGGATGGAAAGCATATGGGGTAAGCACTCATGTCCGAGAATGAAAATGGAACGTACTAGAGAAGTTTTTGCAAACACATTTTCTGTCCTTAGCTGATTTGATTCTGAGTAGGCCGGAGATTTCCTGGTCTGACTCGGAGATCTCCGGGGTCCGGAGATTTCCGAGTCTGACTCGGAGATTTCCGGTCTGCACGAAATTTTGACAGATTTGAACAAAAACTATGAACGAAAAACAGATCTGTGCACGTGGAGTATAGAGCACGCCAAGGGGAGCAATTCTACCAAAGGAAACAAGCAACAACCTCCTAAATCGGCTAGGTTAAACGAAAACTAGTTTTGTCCTAGATTTGAAAAACGAGGAGTTACCGGAAGACATCGCGGAAAACGTGCGGATGAAATCGAAGCCCTCGAGGAGGAGAAGAAGATCCCCGAAGCACGCGAGAAACCCTCGAACGATCCACCCGCAGCAAGGAACGGAATATTTGGAGATATTCGGAGGAGAGAGAGGAATAGAGTACGGGGTGGAAGAACTGGCCGAACCGGCCGGTCCACCCGTCCACTTATATAGGCAGAAAAATTTGAACCGAAAATCTCCGGACTAAGGCTCGGAGATCTCCGTGTGCCGGTGATTTCCGGGGCTATTTCCGGATTCGGACTTAGCCCTGGAAAACTTTCGCACGCTCGGAGATCTCCGGACATCGGACCGGAGATTTCCGGACCCCGGAGATTTCCGGCTCTAATTCCGATTCAGCTTCGCCTGAGGTCAGTGCCGAAATTGAAAAGGACTTAGGTGCCGAAAAATCGCAGGGGCCGGAGATTTCCGAGTCTCAGCCCGGAAATGTCCGGACACCGGAAATTTCCGGGACTATTTCCGGTCAATAATCATCACAGGTCAGTGCTGATTTTTGAATGGACTTAGTCTCGAAATTCTCTGGTGGACCGGAGATTTCCGAGTAAGGCTCGGAGATTTCCGTTCAAACCCAAAAACTCCAGGAACACGAAAACAAAAGGGGACATGAGTGGGGAAAAGCATGTTTAAATATAGTGAAAGGCTTAGGATAGACACTCAAACTGAAAAAGAAGACACACTCAAGTTGCAAGAATCATAAAGCACAAGAGAAGACCAACGAAGAGTGTGTTTCCCAAAAGAGCCAAAGACAATGCAAGTGAGAATCAAAAATAAAACCAAATAGAATCCAAAGAAAAAGAGTGTTGGTGGCCGAGGCCACCGTGTATGAGTTGTTGCATGGTACCGCGAAGATATATCTTGGGTCCATAACTACATCTCAACATTGAAGCTCACAAATTAGATTTAATTTGAAGTTTTAGCAATGATATGTCACTATATGCATATTAGGGGGAGGAAGAGTCCAATGTATTAGGAAAACACTCCCCCTAAGTCCATGCGTACCTCTAAGTCTAATAAAGCCTTAAACGTTGGAGTGAGTGTACGGAGTTCAAGCCAAGGCCCGAGAATCTATGATATTGAGCTCATTCCTCAAGTAGCAAAAGCGGGCTTCATCAAGGGGCTTCGTGAAGATATCCGCCAATTGATACCTTGTACCAACATATGATAGATCAATATCTCCTCGTGACACGTGATCGCGGATGAAGTGATGACGAATCTCAATGTGCTTTGTCCTTGAATGTTGCACCGGATTGTATGCAATTTTGATGGCACTCTCATTATCACATAAAAGCGGCACTTTGTCGAAGAGGACACCGTAAATCTTTAAAGTTTGCCGCATCCAAAGAAGTTGAGTACACCCGCTTGCGGCGGCGACGTACTCGGCCTCCGCCGTGGATAATGAGATGCAATTTTGTCTCTTCGAGGACCAACTCACCAAAGATCTTCCAAGAAATTGACACGTCCCGGATGTGGACTTCCTATCATCAATGTCGCACGCCCAATCGGAGTCGGTGTATCCACAAAGAGACAAGGTGCCATCTTTCGGATACCACAACCCAAAGCAAGGGGTATGAACCAAATATCTGAAGATTCTCTTCACGTCCATCAAATGACTTTCCTTAGGCGCGGCTTGATAACGAGCACACACTCCAACGCTTAAAACGATATCGGGCCTAGACGCACACAAATAAAGAAGAGACCCAATAATAGAACGATACTACTTTTGGTCTACCTCTTTACCGTCGGGGTTGAGTTGGAGGTGGCACTTGGTTTGCATAGGAGTAGTCACACCGTTAAGTCCAAGAAATTTGAATTTCTTGATCATATCTTGAATGTACTTGGCTTGACATATGAAAGTCCCTTCCCTCAATTGCTTTATCTCAAAGCCAAGAAAGAACTTTAGTTCACCCATCATGGACATCTCGAACTTGTCGGTCATTAACTTTGAAAACTCATCATTGAACACACGGTTAGTAGAACCGAAGATAATGTCATCAACATATAATTGACAAATGAAGAGTTCACCATTGACCATTTTAGTGAAAAGAGTGGGATCGATTACCCCAACCTCAAATCCACGGTCTACCAAGAACTCTCTCAAGTGCTCGTACCATGCACGGGGGGCTTGTTTAAGCCCATAGAGAGCTTTGTCCAAGACATAGACATGGTGAGGATGGTTAGTGTAACATCCCAAAGTTGTACTTTTCTAAATTGTATGTTTGTGGTGTAATATAGTGTGCCATCATGCATCTTTCTTTTTTAATTGCATATCAATTAAATAAATTACTTTCAAAATTTTAAATCCCATATTTAAATTCAAATGCTTTTCAATTATTTCAAATAAAGTTTCAAATTACTTATAAATAATTAAACCAATAATTAATATGTCTAATTTGAAACTATCGAAAATTGCTCAAAAGTTTTTATGAGGTTCCTTTCTGATTTGTTTTAAAAAATACAAAAACAGAAAAGAATAAAAAGAAAACAGAAAAACAAGAAGGAAAAAAATAGGGGAGAGGCTCTCCTGGCTCAGCCCGACCCAGCACCCCTGCCTGGCCTGCTTCCCCTACCTCCGTACGGGACGACCTCGCTTTAAAGCGAGCCATGGCGTGGAGTCGCTGCGCCTTGCCCCCACCGCGGCCCCGGTTCCATTTTCTCCTCTCCTTAAGCCGCAGTGCGCCTCCAACCCTAACCCTATCCCATCTCGCCGCCGCCATTTTTTCTCTCTGTTCTTCTTCCCCCAGAAAACACCACCGAGAAAACCTCATCGTCCCCGCAGCTCCGGCGCCGACGAGGACACGCCGAGGAGCCCCGGAGTCGCGCCGCTTCTTCCCCCTTCTTCGACGACTGCGGAGCAGAAACGGGAGGCGCCCTCTACACCTACGTCCCCGACGACGGCCGTGCGCCGCCGCGACCTTCTTCTCCGGCACCAACGGGTCGTCTCCGCCGTCCCCGACCTCCCACCTCTCGCCGTAAGGAGTTCCGAGGTGAGCAGAGACCCCTCCGGTCCTTTCCCCCCTTGTTTCCCGTCTCCGCTCGCCGGATTCCGCCGGAGCCATACACCATCCGCAACCGCACGCCGGCGAGCACCGATACGAGCCGTTCGTGCCTCCCCGGACCAACCGAATCCAAAAATTGAGACCCCCGCACTCCCGCAACTACCCCCATGCACCCAGGCAGCGGCGCCGCCCCCGGATGGTCGCCGCCGGCGCCGATTTCGTCGCCGCCGTGCCTGTTCTGTAGTCGTTCAGAGTTTCAGTTTCGTCAGAGTTTTACCGTGCGATTTCAGTTCAAAAACTCAAAAACGTGGTCCCTAACACCAACCTCGATCCACCCCAGTGGCTAGCAGCGCCGAGGAAACCTCTCACGCGCGAGGCGCGGGTTCGATTCCTACGGGCAGTGGAAAAAGCCCTCTTTTGCTTTCTTTGCGACCCTGACAGATGGCCCCACTGGTCAGTGACCGCGGGGGACAACCCAGCGCATCCCCTGCCCGCGTGGCACACGGGCCCGCACGGCAGCCTCCAAGGCTAGCTACCCACACGGTGAGAAAAGTCCATGACGCCTGGAAAAATTACACAGAGCCCCCTATTCTCCGGTTTCCACATTTTAACCCTCACAGAAATTTCTCCCATCACGAACAGGTCCCTGGAAAATTACAGAAACAACCCTAGAACTAAAAATGCAATAACTTTATTCTACAACTCCAAATAAAATAAACTTTATATGTTTTTATATCAGAAAAATGCTATAAACATTAATATCACATTCTTATGTCATTTTGCATCAGTTATTTTTAAATGCTTAGTTTAATTTAACAAATGCAATTAAATAATTAAATATGGAATGAGAAGGGTAATAAATATATAATGCCCTAATTCCATTTAATTTACTCATATCTTTTATACCATGTCTTGCCAGGCTAATAAACATCTAATTTGATGTGTAGATAAATAATTTGCACTTAAATAATAAATATGGAATGTGTTGGGCAAATATTTATCTATTGCCTATTCCATTTAAATTAATTAGATCACCATGCCATGCTATATATGTTAAACAACATTTAATCTGTTGGTTACACAAATAACTTGCACCATAATTAATTGCCGGGATTTCATCTCATACAATATCGCAACATCATTTGATTGTGCATTTGCTTTGTATTGATTATGTTTCCTATTGTCTGTGTTTTGCTCTTCTCTGGGTAGACGACGACGTGTCTGCTGCCGATACTTTCATCCTTGAGATTCCAGCTTTTGTGCCGGGCCACAAGCTGCCAGGCAAGCTTCTGCTAACAGTTTACACGATTGCTTTATTTTCATTCTTGCCTTTTGATCTATGCTATCCTAGTTACGATTCTTGAATTGCGATCCCATCATATGTTTATCCTGCAGCCCATACAGCTTTATCCCCACATCCTATCACCTGTTGTATGTTTATCTGTTAGCCTTGCGAGTCGTAGTGCATGCTTAAGGTTGGTTCTGCGAGTCTGTTTGTCCTATGTCATTTATCTTAGCATGATAGATTGTCTACCTTAATAAAATGTTGTCTTATATTGGGGTATTATAATTAAAAGATAAGGCACCGGCGAAAGGACTTGCGAGGTGCTTTGTTCTGCTAAGTGTCGACCTAGGAACTCAGTTCTTGTCCTCGGATCCAATTTTGAGCGCACTAACCGCTTGTGGGAGGCCCTATGGAGCCCCCCGCGGCTTCGATCTAATCCGCCTCTTATACAGGGCGCCGCAAGTAGTTCGGGCTTTCCATTTGATGCATGCATATGGTTACCTAACGATCTCATGATGACGGAGTAGTCGATTCTCATATAGGGTGGCACGTTCTTAGAGTGCTATGAAGGTCGTATCCCGCGGGCACTGGACCTGATTAGCCGTGCACACAATCATGCGGTTCCCTGGATGGGTCGTAGAGAAGAGATTTGCCGTGTTGAGATGCCCTACCTTCTGGCTTTGCTTTTGGGGTTGATCGAACGAGTACGGGTCCAGTAGTGCACCCCTGCAGGGTCTAATCTTATCGATGAGCCGTGTCCACGGTTATGGACGACTTGGTGAAGATGCTGGCTAACAAGATCATAGACAACTTACACCTAATCATTGTTAATTAACCTGACTAGTAATATAGAATTATTTTCACAATAACTGGTAACTAAAATTTGTCCAACGTGTGGGTATTCCCGAATTGCTTCCTCATATTTGGTTGAGGGGGTTAATCCGAGAATGGGTTATGATTGGTGTTAGTTATAGATGGTTATATTATGCGCTCTCTTATCCCTCTCTGATTAGACGGAAGTTGTAGCGTGTCTCTTTACGTTGCTAGTGCTGCTGCCGCTAAGTACACTTAACCCCTCATATTTTGGGAGTCTTACAGTTTTGTAACCTGTTAGCTTAAGCTTGTTCGATACGCTCCGGTGTATTGACCCGTTCGCGGACTGTGGTTTTTCTGCAGTTGAGGATACTTCGCTCGACCAGGTGGGTGGATACTACGTGGAGTTCGACAACGAGATCTACGACGAGTAGTTAGAGTTCCCCTGGGCTACTTCCTGGTGGACTGCGTGGATGGGCCTTCTTTTTCCGTTTCGGCTTTGAGCCCTTTGCTTCTTGTCTGTACTCAGACCGGTTTGTTTCCGCTGCATGATGTAATGTTGGGACATGTGTCCTCTGTTTGGTGCCATTCGATATATTTTGCTCAGTGAGAGCTTTTGGATATTATTTCCTTTTTTTGTGTCTTAGGTTTATTCTGTGGTTTCAACTTGTTAAAAATCTGACTCGTATACCATGTGTGTATGTTTGAAGTATACGAGTTGGAAGACTTTTTGGGTTCTTGCGTGCACAATCTGGAAACGTATGTGACGTTGGGGTCGCCAAGAGCTGTCGGCCGATGATCCATTCCGAGCATGGCATGATTGTTTCCTGGGATTGGTAACCCCAGTATGTTCTTGGTTGTGTGGCCCAACCGATATGTTTCGTTTGTGTAGCTTGAATTCAGGGTCTGACAGTTAGGGTTTTCAAAACCCGGGGGTTGTTTAACATACACAAGTTCTTGCAAGGGACCATTAAGAAAAGCGCTTTTTACGTCCATTTGCTGCAATTTGAAACCATGTGAGAAGCATAGGCGATGGGAATACGTATCGATTCGAGTCTTGCGACCGGTGCAAAAGTTTCTCCAAAATCGATGCCTTCGACTTGAGAGAAACCTTGGGCCACCAACCGTGTCTTGTTCCTTACAACGATACCATGTTCATCTTGCTTGTTCTTGAAGATCCACTTAGTGCCAATAACGTTGCGGCAATCTTTAGGCTTCTCAACTAGGTGCCACACTTTGTTGCGCTCGAAGTTGTTAGGTTCTTCATGCATAGCCCCTAGCCAATCGGGATCTTCAAGAGCATCGAATATTTTCTTGGGCTCGACCATGGAAATGTGTGCTTGATGCTCACTAAAGTGAGCTAATTGACTTCGTGTGGAGACCCTTGCTCGTATATCACCAATGACCTTGCCGAGAGATAATGCCCTAAGTTCCAAAGACTTAGCAAAGCGAGCTTGACGACGAGTTTCAATTGTCGCCCTTGTCGTGGGGCAATCTCTTGACCATCTTGATCCTTTGGATCCTCGTCTTGACCTTCTAGAGGGCCTTGATCATCATGAAAAGTCTCTTCATGTGGTGGAGAAGGATGATCTTGCCCTTGAGTAGAACTTGGAGAAGTGGAGTTGTCTTCAATAATCTTGGTGGAGGAGATATGATATTTTTGTTGATGAAGTTCTTGTTTTTATTGATCCTCATGAGCTTCATCCTGAGAAGAAATAGTATGCTCTTGTTGAGGAAGATCTTGAGATTGTTCTTGAGGGGATTCATCATTTGCTATGGGTGAGCCACCTTGTGGTTCTTGTGATGGTGAGGTCTCCTTAATGGGAGAACTTGAGTCTTCTTGAGCAACTTCTTGATGGACTTCAATGGGGCGAAGAAAGCCCACCCCCATCTTCTTAATGGCATCAAAAGGTTGTTCATCACCTACATCACAAACACCAACTTGCTCCACTTGGGAGCCATCATTTTCATCGAATTCCACACTACAAGACTCTATAATAATCCGGGAGGATTTATCAAAGACTCTATAAGTGTGGGACTCGCTACCATATCCGACAAAAATCCCCTCAATAGATTTAGAGTGGAACTTACCCAACCAAACACTCGGAAGTAGCCAATGTTGGGTTTATTGCCGGTAAGTATCTCATATGGAGTCTTCTTCAAGCCCTTGCGGAAGTAGAGGCGATTTGATGAGGGACACGCGGTGGAAATAGCCTGACGAGGTGTTAAATCGACAAGTCCCAGGGTTGTGCACCCCGGGTTGATTGGTGGGGAGAGAGATGAGTGCAGGTGGTCACGACGGTTGACAAGCAAGGATTTACCCATGTTCAGGCTCCCGGAGGATAACACCCTACTCCTGCTTGTCTGGTTATTGATGCGAGTTGTGGTTACAATGGCGAGATTGCGATCTCGCTAGGGTTTGTGCCGTATCTATGAGCGTGTCCTCTAGGACGAGCAACCCTCCTGGCTTTATAGGCAGCCAGGTCTCGGGTGGTTGGTGCCGATGGCAACTACAGATATGGCAGGTTATGCTTCCTAACCGACTTGGACTAGGTTACATGGTACCCCGCGTGGGCCTTCTGTGGGCCTTCCTGTCCTTGGCGCGGCCCAGGTAGCCTTATCGTGGGCTACCCGAAAGGCAGCCCCACGTCAGTAGCCCCCGAGTGCTTGGTCGAAGCGTAGAGTCGAGCAAAGGACTCCTTCCTCCTGGACGCGCCATTGGATTGCTTGATCTTGAGCTTGAGCTCGATTTCTTCAGTCGAACCGGCCACTCCCGATGGGAGTAACGTTTGCAGTCGAATTACTTTGCCTTCATCTTCTTGCGAAGCTTGCTTCTACCCAGCCTGTTTGGCTTACTTGTGGATTGATTCGGCTGCTCGAGCTTACTCTGTTGCCACCCGAATGGTTTCTTCGGGTTCTCGGATCGTCTGCCGATCCTACTTTATTGATTTCAGCTTTTGAAGCTTACTACTCCAATTACGCTGTCGAGTTGCTTCAATTGTTTTTGGAGCCGTTGGCTTGGTGACGTCACTGGTGACGATCCGCTGCACGCCTCTACGCTCGATTGGACGTGACTGGTGGGCCCCGCTGTTAGAGCTGACCGCGGTCAACAGTTGTCACGTCTCCGAGGTGGGCGCGAAATTTGCGCGGCACGATGATGACGCCTCGGTTTTCGTGCGTAGTGGACGAAGTGGGCGGTGACGGTTGATTTCCTCGTGCGACACGTGGACGGCTAGATGTGCCTGCTCGGAGCCATTGTTCTGTGGACGGTTGAGATGAGGCTTTTCGAGGCATAAGTATTGTGTCTTGACGCTTGGGATTTCATCTTCTCCAATCGCTCTGTGCTCCCTTTCCTCTGCGCTCTACCATTTTCGCCGCCATCCAGAGCTCCGTGCAATCTGTCCGTACACCTTGCGCTGCCTTGCGGCACCATGGGCAAGCCGAAAAGCGCCGCTGGCTCCTCTGCCGCCGCCGACGAAGCCGAGCTGATGAAGAAGCCCGACGGCGAATGGCAGAGATCGTCGGTGAAGAAGGCCGATGTGGAGCTCTTCCGCGCGCAGGGTCTGCTCCCACCTGCTGACCAAGTCCAGGTACGCGTTCCTGGCAAGGAGGTTTTCCCCACTCCCCGCGATGGGGAACGTGTTTGCTTCGCGGACTTCCTTCCACGGGGCTTCGAGTTCCCCATGCACGATTTCGTGCGCGGTCTCCTGTATGCCTATGGGGTTCAGATCCACGATCTGAGCCCCAATGTCATCTTGAGCATCGCGGGCTTCATCGTGCTCTGCGAGTGCTTCCTGGGTGTCGCGCCCCATTGGGCGTTGTGGAAGTCGCTCTTCCTCGTTCGCAAGAACGTTGGGAAGAGCGGGTTGACCTTCCCCGTGGGCAGCTTCGGAATCCAAGTGCGCGGTGACACCGCGTACTTCCAGATGAAGAAGTGCGACTCCGTCCAGGGATGGCGCAGGAGATGGTTCTACGTCCAGTCGAACCAGGACGGCCTGGATGCATTCGACAGCGGACGTGGACTACGGAAGACCGGAGCCTGGGCGCACCCGCTGACTGCCGTGGAGAAGGAGGTCATGCGACCCTTGCTTAGCCTGCTGCGCGATCTGACCAAGACCCTTGGGCGCGAGGCGGGTGGCGTCTTCCTGATGGCCACCTTCTTCCGTCTTCGGGTGCAGCCACTCAGCGCTCGGCCTCACCCGATGTGGGCCACCGAGGGCGTCAGTACCAAACCGCTTGACGATAAGGAGGTGGAAGCCAAAGTAAGATCCATCACCAACCTCCGAGTCACGGACACGTGCAACGTCAAGTGCCTGATTGCTGCTTACGGGGCCTCGAACCCCGTTCCTGAGGTAAGTCTTGGCTTGTTTTCCTTTTGTCCTTGCTCGACTTGCGTCTACTTTCTTTTTGATTCGACTTGTGTCTACTTGCTTCAGGGTCGGGCTCTGTTGATCAGCCTTCCTCCTCTTCCCGAGAACGGACCCGACGACGAGTCGAAGTTTGTCGAGGAGGAAGACGACGACGAAGAGATTCCCTCCGCACACTCTCCCCACGATGAGGTGGAGGAAGAGGATGAAGTGGAGGAACCCGTGCGGAAGAAGCGGAAGCTCCCGAGTCGTGGCGACTCTGCCACTGCGTCGTCACCCGCTAAGGATGTCGACGTTGCCCTGGAGGAAGTCGTCGCGACGTCGTCGGGTGCGCGGTCCTCGGGTGGCTGGGATGATCCCCTGAATGTTCCTCCATTCAGCTCCGCAGCTCCTCGTTCTTTTGCGCGGATGCCTTCGCCTTCCCTGGAGAGTTACGATGACCTTGGTACCCCCAGGTGAGCTTCTTTATGATGTGTGTCCTTCGAGTTGTGTTTTGTAGTTGCAACGTTTAAGTTGACAGGTGTGCTCGTTTTCGCTGCAGCCACCGTTCTGGCGATGTTAGCTCCCCCCTTCGGGACGTGGAGCATACATCCGCCCCTTCGACTGGACTGGGGACTCGGGCGGTAGTGGAGAAGGTGCTTGCTGAGCCTGCTGGCGTTGCATCATCTAGCCGCGTTCCTCCTTTGGCTTCAGAGGACCTTGTCCTCCTGGACCACGTAAGTCTTTTACGCTTGTGCTTGCATTCTTGATTTTTCATCTGGTGCATGATCAGCGCTCCCGATGGGAGTAGCCCCCGAAGGTGTGGGTGACTAGTATAGTCGCCCGCAACTTTATTAACATCTTGCTTTTGTTTCAGCCATACTACCGTCAGTAGCTTGACGCAGCCGCGGCTTATGTTCGCCTGGAGAAGGAGAGGGACCAACTGCGTGCTTCTCTGGACCAGGCTACTGGGCGGGTTGATGAGCTTGAGAAGGCTCTACATGAGTCTCGAGAGCGGGAGCTGGCGCGGGTCGCCCAGGAAAAGACTCAAGTCGGTCGTCTCCTTTCACTCGCAGGTGTTCTTGGGGGTAAGTTTCGGCTTGATTCCTACTGTGTCTTGATCTTTTTCTTTGTCTGACCTTGGATCCTTTGCACAGAGACTTGCGGTGGGGCTCCTCCGGAAGACGCGTCGAGTGAGACGGTTGACCTGGCGACAGCTGTTGGCTTCCTCGACCGGGTCTGTGCCTATGCCTCAGATGCGCTGAAGAAGTCCGCAGCCGCGTTGCAGAAATCGACTGGAGCCCTTGCTGTGGTGCACCAGAGTATCTTCCCGGGCGACCAGCCGCCGGCAGCCGTGGACGCCCTTGCTGCACCGTTTGAGGACGCGACCACCATCGCCGACTTCACGCGGTCGCAGATGGTACGCGGCTCCGAGCTCACCTTCCAGCTCCTCTTAGGGCATCAGGTTCCAGGTGACTTCGAGAAGGTCGTCAGCGGTTTTCCCCGCAAACCCGATGGCCGAACCGCGTCACTCAGTGGCGTGAAGGAGCGTGCCTCGCAGTTCGCCGTGCAGCTTGTGGCACTCTTCGAGAGGGCCCTAGCTAAGGCGACTGAGGCGGCTGCCTCTCGGAAGGGTCGTTCCCGGTCGCAGTCCGCAGCCTTAGAGTAGGCCTAGCTTTACGAATTCGGCAGTCGCCGTGGTCTGTATTTTGAACTTCTTGTTCTGTAATGAATATTGTCCTTCCACGTCTTTTGGCCTTCAATATTGCTTTCTGCTGACTTTCTTTCTGCCGAGTTTAACTGTGCTTCGCAGTCGTATGATTGTATTGACTTTGCGTATTCATGGCAGAATGTTGTACGCGGTGATGCTTCGCCTTCTCCTGTGGCTGAGCCGAGTGGCGCGGCTTCTTCTTCAGGTGCTCGCTGTCGTCGGGCGGCGCCTGCTCCTCCACGTAGTGTAAATGATCAGCGGATTATCACATACCTGAAGAACAAGGTGGTTGAGCTAGAGGCGACCCTGAAGAATACTGAGCGGCTGTTGCACCGCTCCCAGTCGCATCCTACGGCGGAGTTCTCGCGACGTGAGGATTTTTTGCTTGGGGAGATCGACTTGATCAGCCGGCAGTTGCAAGGTTTGTATCCTTTTGGCGGCTGCTGTCTTTGCTGGCTTTCTTTCTTGTTCTGACTCGCATTTTATGCGTGCAGATGTTAATCCTGATTGGGAGGCCGAGCGGGTTCGCGTTGAGGAGCGAGTTACCCGAGAGGAGTCCGGCGACTCCTACGAAGCTCGGCAGTTCTGGGTGAACAAGTCGAGGGGGCGCGTCCTTGCCACCATGCTTGATCGTACGTGGCGCGCTGCTTTTCTTCTGGAGAACTGCCGGAAGACACTCTGGCACATCAATCGCGTGTACTTCCCGCATAATGCGCAGCCGAACGGACTGTCCGCCTTGCTGGAGAGGTTTCGCGATGGTAAAGGGCTGAAGGAGGTTGTCGACGCCCAACTTGTGGCTTTGGCGAACGCGGCGTTGGCATACGTCCGGATGCACCGGCGCATCTTCCGCTTGACCGGGTGCTTGATGGCCTACCTGGTGATGACGACTTCGACGAGACCTTAGCGGCTGCGCGTCGAATTATCAGGCAGGTTCAGGACCTGAGTGAGCGCCTTGTAGGTCCCCTTGATGCGCCGAAGGCCGAGCCTGCAGTTTAGAGTAGCTGTCGTCTGATGTACAGGATTAGATATAGAGGGCAAATGTGCCTGTGCAAGTCGTACTGTAATAGATTAAAATACTTTCGAGTCATGAGAATTGATCTGCTTGCTCGAAGTGAAAATGCCTGTTTTGATTTGCGACCTGTTTGGCGCAGTCGCCTAGTATGTTAGGCAACGGGCTAGGTTTTTTCAAGTGTGACCTGTATGCCGCAGTCTCTGACTTTAACAGGTGGCGACTTAGGATTTTTGTAACTTGACCTGTATGGCGCAGCCCCCGAGTTGTTCGAGTGGTGGCCTAGGATTTTGGCTAAGACCTGTGTGGCGCAGCCCCCGAGTAGGTCGAGTGGCAGCCTAGGATTACAAGTGTTACCTGTTTGGCGCAGCCCCCGAGTATGTCGGGTGGCGACCTAGGATTTTGAACTTGACCTGTAAAGCGCAGCCCCCGAGTGAGTTCGAGTGGCGGCTGAGGATTTTTCTGAGAAGGCCTGTTTGGCGTAGCCCCCGAGTAGGTCGACTGGTAGCCTAGGATTACAAGTGTTACCTGTGTGGCGCAGCCCCCGGGTGTGTCGGGTGGCGACCTAGGATTTTGAACTTGACCTGTATGGCGCAGCCCCCGAGTCGGTCGGGTGACGGCCTAGGATTTTTTGACTTATGCTTGTATGGCGCAGCCCCCGAGTAGTTCGGGTAGCGGCCTAAGATCTTCTTTCAACCTGTGTGGCGCAGCCCCCGAGTAGTTCGAGTGGCGGCCTAGGATTTTAGCTTCCTCTGTGTGACAGGTAAAGGAGACAGATTTTCTTCAAATCACTTTATTAATTCTTGCGAACAGGCCGCCTCATTAAAACCCTTCCAGTCCCCTCAGGTACCCTGGTAAGGGAAAGAGTGCGTCTGAAACCTGCCGCGCTGATTTTCTTGTACAATGATTGGGTTGAACTAGGCGTAGAACCAGCGGAGTTGTGCCACGTTCCACGGGTTGTTGCAGTCTGCTCCCGTCTTCGAGTCTTTCAGGCGGTAAGCTCCGTTGCCGATTGCTTCTGTCACGATGTACGGGCCCTCCCATGGGGAAGCGAGCTTGTGCACCTTCTTTTGCTTGAGTCGAAGAACCAGGTCGCCTGCAACGAACGCTCTTGGTCGCAACCTCCGAGTGTGATAGTTGCGCAGGTCCTGTTGATACACGGCTGATCGTGCCAGGGCGATGTCGCGTGCTTCGTCCAGGGTATCCCTGCTATCTTCGAGTGCCTCCTCTGCATCCGACTCGTCGTAGGCGACTACTCTCGGTGCGTCAAACTTGATGTCGCAGGGGAGGACCGCTTCTGCGCCATACACCATAAAGAATGGAGTGTACTGGGTAGATCTGTTTTGCGTTGTTCTCAGACTCCAAAGGACCGACGGCAGTTCTTCCACCCATGCGCCCGCTGCGCGTTTTAGGGGCACGCGCAGTCGCTTCTTGATGTCGTTGCAGACGAGGCCATTGGCTTTCTCCACTTGCCCATTGGATTGCGGGTGCGAGACAGACGCGTAGCTGAGCTTGATCCCCTGTTCTGAGCAGAAGTCCTTGAATTCTTCGGCTGTGAAGTTCGAGCCATTGTCGGTGATGATCCCATTCGGTACTCCAAATCGGAAGATGATTGACCCGATAAAGTTGACTGCTGTGGATGCAGTCGAACTTGTGATGGGCACGGCTTCGATCCACTTTGTGAACTTATCGACTGCAACCAGGAGGTGCGTGTGACCTCCGGGTGAGGATTTCTTCAGCGGGCCCACCATGTCCAGACCCCATTGGACGAAGGGCCAGGCTAATGGTATTGTCTTGAGTTCCGATGCTGGCGCGTGTGGCTTGTTGGCAAATTCTTGGCACCCTGTGCATTTCTTTACTAGCTCCTCGGCGTCCTGCATGGCTGTCAGCCAGTAGAACCCGGCTCGTAGCGCTTTGGCCACCAGTGCCCGACTGCTGGGGTGCTGCCCGCAGATACCCGCGTGGATGTCGAGTAAGATGGCTTGGCAGTCGACTGGATCTATGCACCTTTGCAGGATTCCTGAGATGCTTCTTTTGTAGAGTCTCCGTTGATGACGGTGAAACTTTTGGAGCGCCTGATGATGCGCTTAGCTTCGACTGGGTCGGCTGGCAGCTTCTGATGTAGTATGTACGCCAGGTACGGTCCTGTCCATGTGGCTTCGACTAGCATGACCTCCATGCGGACCTTGTCTTGGCTTGGCGTGTTGGCATCGCCTTTTGTTGTTGCAGTGCTTGCTGTATTCTGAGTCTTGATGGATCTCTGCGTGATGCACTCGAGGAAGACGCCGGGTGGGACTGGCACCCTGTCTGAGCCCATGTTAGCAAGGACGTCGGCATCCTCGTTGCTTTCACGGCCAATGTGGCGCAGCTCGCAGCCATTGAAGTTGCCTTCCAATTGATTGTAGAGGTCTCTGTAGGCGATCATGTTGTCGGCGACGGCGTCGCAGGACTTCATGGTTTGCTGTACCACCAGGTAGGAGTCGCCGTATATCATGAGGTGTGTGGCGCCGCAGTTCTTGGCCATCCGCATGCCATGGATCAGAGCCTCGTATTCGGCTTCGTTGTTGGACGGCGTCAGAAAGTCCATCTGCAGGACATACTTGAGCTTGTCGCCTTTGGGGGAGATGAGCACGACTCCTGCCCCGGCTGACTTGAATTTCTTGGAGCCATCAAAGTACATTGTACATGCGTTGGACAAGTCGGGGATATTTGGTAGCTGGGCTTCTATCCACTCGGTGGTGAATTCCGGGAGGACTTGGGCCTTGATGGACTTCGGGTGAGCATACTTCAGCCCCCATGGTCCTAGCTCGACAAACCACTTGGCGACTCGTCCTGCCGCGCGTTGGTTTGTGAGAATGTATGCTAGTCCGGAGGAGCTTACCACCGTGATCGGGTGCTCGGAGAAGTAGTGGACGACCTTTCTGGAGGTCATGAAGACTCCGTACGCCAGCTTCTAGTAATGAGGGTAGTTCTGCTTGTAAAAGGTGAGTACTTCGCTAAGGTAGTAGACGGGCCTCTGCACCGGGTGACTGTTTCCTTCTTCTTCGCGTTCGACTACGAGCACCGTGCTCACCACCCTATTTGTTGCTGAGACGTATAAGTACAGCGGCTCGTTTTCCAGTGGTGCCACGAGGACTGGAGAGGTTGTCAGGGTATTCTTGAGATGGTCGAATGCGTCCTGCGCCTCTTGTGTCCACTCGAACTTGTCCGTCTTCTTCATCAGTTGGTAGAAAGGTAAGGCTTTCTCTCCCAACTTACTAATGAACCGGCTGAGAGCTGCGACTCGGCCGGCTAATCGTTGCACCTCCCGGAGCTTGGTTGGTGCTGGCATTGTGAGTATGTTCTGCACCTTCTCGGGGTTTGCTTCGATTCCTCTTGCGGATACGAGGTATCCTAGTAGCTCTCCGGCTGGCACGCCGAACACGCACTTCTCTGGGTTGAGCTTGATCTGGTACACATCGAGTGCGGCGAAGACCTTGCGGAGGTCGTCGACTAGGGTATCTTCTTTTCGGGTCGTGACAACGATGTCATCGACGTAGACTTGGACGATCTGCCCGATTAGCCCCTTGAGACATGCTTGCATTGTCCGTTGGTACGTGGCACCTGCGTTTTTTAACCCGAACGGCATCGTGTGGTAGCAAAAAATGCCGTCGGGTGTGATGAAGGCCGTCTTCTCTTCGTCCTCAACTTTCAGCCTGATCTGCTGGTACCCTGAGTAGGCGTCCAGGAAGGACAGGCGCTCGCAACCTGCTGTCGAGTCGATGATCTGGTCTATCCGCGGTAGCGGGAAGTGGTCCTTGGGGCAGCATTTGTTGACTGCGGTGAAGTCAACGCACATGCGTAGTTTCTGCGTCTTCTTTTTCTCCACTAGAACCGGGTTGGCGACTCAGTCCAAATCCTTGATCTCTCGGATGAATTTGGCGTGCAGTAGTCTGTCGACTTCCATGGTGATCGCGTCTCGTTTGGGTCCTGAGAAGCGTCGCATGGATTGTTTGACTGGTCTTGCGTCCTTGTGGACTTTCAGAGAGTGCTCGGCGAGTTCCCTGGGTATCCCTGGCATGTCAGAAGGTTGTCATGCAAAGATCTTCCAGTTCTCACGTAGGAACTCGACGAGCGCGCTTTCCTATGCGGGGGTCAGACTCGATGAGACCTTGACCGTCTTTCTGCTGTCAGTCGGATGGACTTGGTGGGTTACGGTGTCGTCGTTCGTGTTGAACGCTGCGTCCTTGGTAGGCTTCTTGCGAGTCGGGAAGACGGTCTTGTCGTTGTCGGCTGATATGGCCTTGAAGTGCTCTTCGACTCCGAAGAACTCAGAAATCTTGGCGAACTCGCGGTCGCAGCTGTTGGAGAGCCCGAAGTCGCCGCGTACGGTGATTACTCCTTTCGGCCCGAGCAGCTTTATCATCAGGTAGGCGTAGTGGGGTACTACCATGAACCTGGCAAAGGTCGGGCGCCCGAGGATGGCGTGGTATTGTGACTTCCAGTCGACGACTTCGAAGTCGATCGACTCCTTCCTGAAGTGCTCGGGTGTACCGAGGATGACGTCGAGTGTGATTGTTCCCATGGGCGTGATTGCTTGCCCTGGTACTATGCCGTGGAAGGTGGTTTCCGATTCCGGCAATTTCTCCGTCGACCTGTTCATTCTTCTCAGGGTGTCGGCGAATATGATGTTGATGCCGCTGCCTCTGTCCAGGAACACCTTCTTCAGGCTGTAGTCGCCGATCAAGGCCTCAATCACGAGTGCGGCGTGCCCGGGTCGGGTTACCTCTGATGGGTGATCTGCCCTAGAGAATGTGATTGGTGTCTCCGACCCGCGCAGGTAGTCTGGTACCGCGCGCGGGCTGTTGATGGCTTGAAGTACTTGGCGTGTGATAATTTTCTGGCGCCTGTTCGACGGGGGTCCCTTCTGGATCATGTTCAGCTGTCCCCGTGTGGCTGGGTACGTGTCGGCTGCTGCCGACTGACCTTGTTGCTGTTGCTATTGCTGCGGCTGGGGGACGCTCCTGCCGCCTACGCCTGGTTGTTGTTTGCGGGTGCTGCTTGGATGGCTAGCTGCGGTGCCGCCTGTATGGCCTGTACCGGGGCGTTGATTTGCTGCATGGCATGGTATATCTTTCTTGCTTTGCGACAATCCTTCAACAGGTGGTTGGAACTCCATTTGCCTGTTTCCGGGTTGCGCAACGAGTGATGCTTACAGGGTTGCATCAACTCCTCTGCTGGGGTCAACGGGCGCTTCCACTCGCGTTTCAGACTTCCATCATTGTGGCCGATGCTGCTGCTGCCACGGTTGTACTGACTCGAGTTTGGCTGCCGACTTTGGTCGTACTGTCGGTTGCCGTCACGTTTGTCCTCACGGGGGGGTTCATAGCCCGCCGCTACTAATTCGATTGAATCGTGGGTGTAACGTGGCTTCTTCTTTTGACGTGCCTCGCGCCAGTTGCTTGTTTCGCCCTCTTTCTTGGGAGAAGTTTCGCGGACGTAGTCCTCTCCTTCGGCCCATTGGTTCTATTGTGGTCTTCGGCTGGAGCCTACCGAATTCCTCCCGGAGGTCGCGGCGAGCGACGCCGTGCATGAAGGCGTCCATCACTCGATCTTCTGATACGGGTTCCATGGTATTGCGGAGGAGTGTCCACCGCTGGATGTAAGAGCGGAGCGACTCATCCTTTCCTTGCTTGCAGGCCTGCAACTCGATGTAGGTCGTTGGCCTTGCGAATGTTCTCGAGAAACTCTTGATGAAGTTATCCTGGAATTCTTCCCATCTTCGGAAAGAGTCTTTGGGTTGGCTTGTGAGCCACCCGCGTGCCGAGTCTGTCAACATGAGCTGGATGTACTGCATTGCCGTAGTCGACGTTCCGCCTTGGCAGGTGCAAGCGATGAGGTAGTCTTCGAGCCACAGTTTTGGGTCTTGCTTCCCGTCATACTTTGGTGTGCCAGCCGTCAATTTGAAGCCTTTAGGCATGCGGGTGTCGCGGATGTTGAAGCTAAAGCATGCCGCACCACACGGCTCGAAGTCGCGGTCGGCATGGTCATCCACGTTTGCCGCACTAGCCGAGCGCTCCTTGCGGTTGCGGTCCACCGTCTTCTGTGTCAAGACGTCGCGAAGGTCCTTGACTGGCAGTCGCTGCGCCGCTGGGATGCCCGAGGTCGTTGGTTCGTGCCCTAGGTTGCTTGGCCCCTTGGCCGCAAGAGCTTCTTCGATTGCCCTTATGGAGGCAATTTGTTGCTTGTGGAGAAGGGAGCGTGCGTCTCCCTCCGGTGGCTGCGTGAGCCGGAGGTATGTCTCGACTGAGATCAGGGCGGCATTCGCCGTCTTTGGGACGGGTATCCCGTTCTCATCTTCGGTGACGAAGGACGAGTCGAGGTTGCGGGTGAGCCTTGTTCGGTCGGCTTCTGCCATGTGGGGAACGCGGGCTCTGGTTCGCCGTGCTCCTTGGTTAACCTCTGTAGAGGATGTGAAGGAGAGGGCGGCTCGCCTGGCACTCGATGCACCACGTCCCTTTTGCGCCTGAGCAGGTCGGCTTTTTCGGCGCGAATTCGTTCGCCTTCCTTGCGTAGCAAGTACTGGACCGTCAGGTGGTCTTCTCGAGGTGCGTTTGGTGGGGGGAATGTGCCCTCGTCCACATGCTTCATGGCTTGGATCGCCATGTCCCGCGTGATGACAAGTTTAGTCTAGTCCGGCATGTCCACCTCTAGCGGATATGCGGGTTCTTCTTCGTCGTCATGCGGTGATGTGCCGGCCATGAAGACTTGCTTGGGGTAGACTTGAGTCGGAGAGTTGGTGCTGCCGCTGCTGCTTCTGTCGCCCGCTTCTTGTTCGGGGTAAAAAATTGCTGCAACGTGGCGCGCGGCGCAGTCGCTGTCGCGTCTTCTCGCGATTGTCCATGTGCTCACGCTCGCCGGGGCGAGTGCGATTGGCTTGGGGTAGACTTGGGATTTCCACGAAGATGAGGGTGCGCGCGACATGGCTGTCGGGCGCGGGCTCCTGGTCGCCCGTGCGGGTGCGACAGTCGAGGTGGATCTTGACTTGGTCGACCGCACGACCGAGGTTGGGGTAGTAGACTCGATTCGCGCGGCCGTTGCCGAAATTGTCGATGTAGTCGATGTAGATGCCCTCTTCGCGGGTGCAGCGGGCGCTGCCTCCGCGGGTGCGGCAGATGCGATCTTCGCGGGTTCGGTGGGCGCAGCCTCCGCGGGTGCGGTAAATGCAATCTTCGCGGGTTCGGCGGGCGCAGCCTCCGCGGGTGTGGTAGATGCGATCTTCGCGGGTTCGGCGGGCGCGATGGTTGCCGATTTAGGTGACGCCGTCGCGCGTAGCACGGTAGTTGTAGACCTGAGTATACCACGACTATCGATGCAGCAGAATATGGAGCCGAAGGTGATGTGTATACCTTTGTCCAGATCGGCGTATACTGACTGGTGGGCTGGCGGGTGAATGACGTACTTGAAGGAGCCGAATCGGATCGACTCCCTGACGGCGGATACGCCGATCTTCATTGCGGATGGAGCCGGAGCGACCATGTTCCTAGCACTTGTTTGACTTCCCACAGACGGCGCCAATTGACAAGGTGTTAACTCGACAAGTCCCAGGGTTGTGCACCCTGGGTTGATTGATGGGGAGAGAGATGAGTGCAGGTGGTCACGACGGCTGACAAGCAAGGATTTACCCAGGTTCAGGCTCCCGGAGGATAACACCCTACTCCTGCTTGTCTGGTTATTGATGCGAGTTGTGGTTACAATGGCAAGATTGCGATCTTGCTAGGGTTTGTGCCGTAGCTATGAGCGTGTCCTCTGGGACGAGCAACCCTCCTGGCTTTATAGGCAGCCAGGTCTCGGGTGGTTGGTGCCGATGGCAACTACAGATATGGCAGGTTATGCTTCCTAACCAACTTGGACTAGGTTACATGGTACCCCGCGTGGGCCTTCTGTGGGCCTTCCTGTCCTTGGCGCGGCCCAGGTAGCCTTATCGTGGGCTACCCGAAAGGCAGCCCCACGTCATAGCCTCCGCCCAAAAGTTGATGGGAGAATTGAACTCCGCCAACATAGATCTCGCCATATCGATGAGATTCCTGTTCATTCTTTCGGCAACGCCATTTTGTTGAGGAGTGTAAGCAGCGGAATATTGATGACGAATGCCTTCTTCACTAAGAAAGTGGTTAAGAGTGTAGTTCTTGAATTCCGACCCATTGTCACTTCGAACAACCAATATGGGAAGGTCATATTGGCGTTGAACTTCCTTTGAGAAGTCGATGAAGACTAGTTGAGTTTCATCCTTGGTCTTGAAGAAATAGAACCATGTATACCTTGAATAGTCATCAACAATCACGAGGCAATATTTCTTGCCACCAATACTTATCTCCGGAATTGGTCCAAATAGGTCAACATGAAGGAGCTCCAAAATCCGGGAAGAAGATATGATGGTCTTGCTTGGATGAGGAATATCATGCATCTTGCCTTCCACACAAGCTCTACAAATTCGATCCCTTGAAAAGAAAACATGATCTTTTAGTCCAAGTATGTGGCCACCCTTGTGGAGACTTTGCAAAGTACGCATGTTTACGTGGGCTAGTCGGCGATGCCAAAGCCAACCCACGTCGGCTTTTCCGAAGAGACACATGGCTTGAGAAGTGGTGGCTCCGGAGAAGTCCACCACATAGAGCTCATGCTCCACCTATCCCACGAAAGCCACTCTTAGCGACTTGCTCAACAAGAGGACCACAATGTCCTTATCAAAGAAGGGAGAGATCCCCATCTTTGTTAAGGAACGAACCGATATCAAATTATAGCCAAGAGATTCAACAAGCATAACATTGACAGGAGTAATGTCGGGGCAACTACCACTTTGGCAAGCCCGGTTACCTTAGACCTTGATAAGTCACAAAACGTCACTGTTACTTGATCTTCATTAGGTTTCAACTCCGTGACAAGTTCTTTGCTCCCGGTCATATGACTTGTACATCCACTATCAATTATCCATTTTGAACCACCGGGAGCAAGGTCCTACAAGAGATCACTTCTTGCATTTAGCAACCCATTGCTTCACAATGGGTGCTTTATGGTTAGCGACAAGAAACTTAGGAACCCAAATAGCATATGAAATAAATCCATAGTAGGGTCCAATGTAAGGAGCACAAAGATTCCCATAATAATCGACATATAAAGCATAGTTAGGGTTGTTGTCCCCGGCGTGATCTTTACGAGTAGGCTTGCCCCTTGTGACATTCCTACTCGCAAGACCTTCCTTTGATTGAATGGAGTCGGCCTTCTTGGCTTGGATGGGGTTGACGCTCTTGTGAATACCCTTCTTGGCATTCATCTTCATGGGAGGCACATATCCAAGACCTTCCTTTCCTTGTCGAGTGTGAGGCTCCATGATGGGAGTCTCAACAACTTGCTTACCCTTGAGAAGGATGATCTTGGATGTGGAGGCCTTAGTCATCTCACTCTTCAACCTAGCATTCTCCTTCACAAGATTAGCATTATCACACGAACACTTTGAGGTAGAAGTGCTAAGAGAATCAAGGTTAGTTAGCCGAGTTTGGAGTTGAGCATACGACTCCATTAGAAGAGCATCTTCACTCTCCAAAGCCTTGTGAGCTATGATGAGCTTCTCCATGTCCTCAATGAGTCTAACATGCCCAACCGCAAATTCGGCTTTATCTTGTTGAGCCACCTTGAATTTAGCAAAGTACATATCAGGATCCTTAATGAGCTTAGCATGTGAGGAATTATGAGTTTCCTCAATAGTTTCAAGTTGCTCCTCAAGACGAGCATGAGACTCTTCAACCTCCTCAAGAGAGGATTTCAAGTAAGATAGAGAAAGAGCGTCATATCTTTCTATCTTACCCTTATCTTCATTGAGATGCTCTGGCTCACCAATCCGAGCCATGAGGGCACCAACATGTTTCTTGCTATCACCTTGCAAGTTAGTGATAAAAGAGTCGAAAGGCACAAGCTCTTGCTTGATTTGAAGGCTAGAGGCATCATCAAGTTCATTCATTTCATTCATGAGAGAGGAAGAGGATGAAGGTACCTACGATGCCTTTGCATTAAGACACCTTGAGCTCTTGGTGTTGGAGTTCTCATTTGGCGATGTGAATAGAGACGATGAAGAGCTTGTCGTAGTTGAGAGAGTTCTTGTTCTTGATGGAGAAACAGTAGTTGTCGATGTGGTGGCAAGAGCCGCCACTTCATTTGGCGTTTCTTCCTCCGATTCTTCATCATCGGTAGGATACTCCTCTTGAGTCAACAACACGATGCGAGGCTTCTTGTTAAAAGGCCTCTTCTTTCCATAGGCCTTGTTGGGAGGCATCTTGGTTTTGTCCTTGAGCACTAGACGTCCACCATGCTCTTCTCTTTTCTCATAAGGGCACTCGGCAACGAAATGGAACTTGTATTGACAATTGTAACATGTCCTTGACTTGGAGGGTGAGACCCTATCGGCTTGAGGTGCACTCTTGTCAAAACGCATCTTGCCTCTTGAGGGGTTGTTCTAAAAGGTGTGAGCCGCAAGAGTGAGATGATCATTGTAAGCAATCTTGAGTCTTCCAAGATCATCATCATCGTTGTCTTCCTCAACGGTAGCCTTTAAGGCAATGTTGGTTGTGCCTCTTTGCATTCCAAGAGCCCTTTCCCTTGCGTCTTGAGCATTCTTAGTGGCTACCTTGTACGCGGCCATCTCTTGCATAACCTCATTAGACGTCATGAGATGGTAGTTGTGTCTTCCTTGAAGACTCTTGACATCGGTTGGCTCACATGCCATCATAGAGCTAACATACTTCCTCTTGATCCAAGCATCATGAATATGAGAGGCACCAACTTCCCGAAAGCTTGTGGCTATTTTCACCAATCTTCTATACATCATCTCATGATCTTCACCGTCAAGCTTGAAGAAGCCTTCGGCTTCATTTCTCAAAGAGTCATAGCGGTTCCTCCTCATGCTATCATTTCCAACGAACAACTCGGATAGAGCATCCCATGTATCCTTGGCGGTAGTGAGGTGTTGGATGAGAGACATGCCCTTGTTCCCAACCGCTTTTTGGATCATGTAGAGAGCGGTGGCATCAAGTTGAGCCTCCACCACTTCTCTTCTTGTTAAGTTGGTCGGATCATGCGGCTTGTATCCAACTTTAATGATGCGCCACAACTCGATTGAAGAGCTGCACACATGAGACTTCATCACATATTGCCATTGAGAGAATGTATAATCTTTAAGCAATGGGGGATCACCCCTATGAGAAACTTGCGGATGAGGAATAATGGGATCGGGGGTATGGTATTGGGATGTGGGAGGAGTGGCGTTTTAGCCTTTAGGCACTTCATCTTGGGAAGATGAATTGTTTTGATGGTTTGAGGAACTAGTAGCATCACCCTTCCCATCGAAAGGCAATTGCTTTCCCTTTAACAATTCGGGGTCCACATCTTGAGTGATGCCCAGAAGCACTGGAGACTTTAAGCGCAAGGAAAGAGAGGTTTCCTTAGATGTCTTGAGAGACTCAAGATATCATGAAACTTCTTGAACTCGGTTTGTATGGACGATGTCAACTTTGTTTCCAAAGAGTTGATATCGGCCATAGTTGCACCTTTCTCTTGCATTGCCGCCAAAGTCGCGGCGTCCGCTTCGGAACCCTCTTTCGGATCAACTTGCATTGTCCAAGGTTGGTCTCAAGCGGTGAAGCTTTTAAGAGACAACCAGGCTCTGATACCAATTGAACGGCAGTTGACCACCTAGAGGGGGGGGGGGTGAATAGGTGGTGACCAATTTTTATGTGTTTTTCAGTTTTAGGCTAGCGGAAAGTAAGTTGTCTAAATGTGCAACTAGGTGATACAAGTGAACAACAACAAGGAAACTAAACAAGTACAGGAATGCAGTAAAGGAGAGTGGAACCAGACAACCGTAGGAACTCGTAGACACCGATTTTATCCCGAGTTCCACCACATAGGTGTACTTCTTGTTGGAGGGGTGTGAGCTACCACAAAGGTTTGCTCAACGCCACAAAGGCCTCACCCTATTCTCCTGTGAATTCGAACACAAAGGTGCGAATCCAGTCTTCCACTAAGGACTCCTGTAAGGGCGGAGAAGATCCCGTAGAAACACGTGACGCACACACCCACAATTGAATTGGGGGCTCCCACAAAGACCACAACAGGTCAAATCCACAAAGGAATCCACAAAGGATCAAGAACACACAAAGTTGAACCTAGCTATCCACAAAGGATACCTAGATTCGTTGCCCCTGAAGAAATAGAGGGGGGAATTCAAAACGCTTCAGTGGAGTTGTAGATCGGTGGCTTCTTCCTCAGATCTCCAAGTATCAAAGGATTTGAGTGGCTAGATTGGGAGATCCGGAAGAAACAAGCTTAAACACCAATGGAGGAGAGAGAAAATCTGGAAGCTCAGTCTGCTGGAGGTAGGTGGAGGGGTATTTATACCCCTCTCCAAAATCTGCCCGTTGTACAACCGCCAGCCCGGAAATTTCCGGGTTGAGGACCGGAGATCTCCGGACCCCGAAAATTTCCGGTAGGAGTTCCGGCTGTGCTTGACTCTGGATCAGTACTGGTTGGGCTTCTTGACTTGGTAGAAAATTCTCTGACACTCGGAGATCTCCGGACTGGGGCTCGGAAATCTCCTAGAGCATTTCCGGCTAATTTTGAGTTGGAGTCAGTACGCATTTTGAGTTCTGGACTTGGTTGAAATTCCTCTATCACTCGGAGATCTCCGGACTGGGGCTCGGAAATCTTCGAGAGAATTTCCGGCTCAGCTTGAGTTGGAGTCAGTACGCATCTGATTTGAAACTTGGTGAAAAACTTGATAAGCTCAGAGATCTCCGGTCTGGGGACCGGAAATCTCCGAGTCCCGGAAATTCACCTGACTGAAATCCTGATGGAAGACCAAGTGAAGTAGAATTGAAACTTGGGCAAAATAAGTGTTCCTCTTTATCAAACGACCTGTAAAAGAATTTGCATGCTTCATCACAAACATTAGAATACCTTTTGTGTTGTCATTAGTCACCAAAATCTTGGAGTGCATAGAATGCACTTTCAGGTTCGGGCCCCGGTCTCCGAGAAGGGCGACGGCGAGGTTCGCACATAGGCAGTCGACAAACTCTCATCGACCCATGGCAGGAGGTACAAGGTCTCATTGAAGATGATCCTTAAACAAGCCTGGACGATGCATGCACTTTGGCGGGGAAAACCCCTGAGGTTTTGCTTCTGTCCAGCAAGCAGGTTTGGCTCCATGCGGGAGCTGAGCAGGTGGAAGCAGAGGAAGGAGAAGGACCTGGCGTTCGTGGTGGAGCCGATCCAAGTGCAAGTGACAGAGATGGAGGCGGCAATGGCGCTAACAGAGCTCCGATTGACGGTAAGGGCACTAACAGAGCTGAACCATCTATGGGCAGTTCTCAATCTCAGCGAATTGGGGATTTCGTGCTAAATCCAGAGATGGAGGCGGCAATGGAGTTCCCATTGACGGCAATGACTAGCTCCCTCGTCCGAAGATGAAGGCTGGCTCCCTAGAGTTTCTTGATTTTGGCTCGCTGTTGTTCTGTAAAATAGAAAACTATGTTAAGTAGCTGGTGGTGTTTTGGCTGGGAGGGGCCAAGAAGTTGGCCATTTTGTTGGTGTTAGGGAGCTGTAGCAGCCGTGGTAGCTTTAGATTTGCCGGAGAACTTCTGAACTTGCTATTTTGCATGATGTTTCGCTGGTTTCGTTTGGCGTTGCTTAATGGAACCGTGGCATGATATTTCACTGATTTTGTTTGGCGTTGCTTAATGGAACCGGGGAAGGGTGGTATTGCTGCCAGCGCTTGGTCTTGGGTTCGATTCCCCGGATGAGCAACACATTTTTATCTCTGGTTCTTTTGAAACAACCAAAACATGCAGTCATACTTCATACCAGATTCACTTACAATTGAAGATAATCAAACATGGTTCATAAACCATACTTCATACCAGATTCAAGTAGAATAGCATAAGTACCACATAATTTGCAAAAGCATACATGCCAGGTAGCATAAGTAGTTAAGTAGTTCAGTACCAACAGCCACATCTAACTAGCACCAAAATTACATGACGAAACCCCAACAGCTCACTACTCGAACTTGTGGACGGTCAACCTGCACCCAGGGGAAGCATTGTTGCGGAAGCGGAACATGAGACATCACCCCGCTGCATCTTGGTCGCCTTCACAACCTGGCACCAGTTTGTTGTTATTTGTGCTCCTTTACCATTTCCTTTACCCATAAGGATGGTGACCACGATGGGATGATGGCCTATGCAGTGGACCCTCAAATTCGCTGATGCCAAGTGCATGTACTTCTTGATGCAGGTGTTGCTGAACTTCTTGGGGAAATACGGCAAATTAATTAAAAGAGGTCAAAGACAGTCAATGTACTCCAACAAGCAATGACAATGATCATCACGGAAAATTTGGACTCTCGGTGTTTGCTATCTGCATAGTGCATATATAGGGAGGCAATGGGGGTTCCTTCATTGCAAATTTCTTCAAGAACATCACTTGCTTGCGTTTGAGAGCAAGAAAGTTATCAAAAACACAAAACCTATCGAAGTTGCAGGAACCTCCATTTTCCTTGGGACCTACATGTTAGGAAACTGCATAAGTAAAAGATAAAGGAATGCATAATAATTCTATTAGCTTCCGTATCAGCATCAGCCATCCTTGCAGCAGCAAGTTCCTTTGCAGCCGCAACATGTTCCCTTCAAGCAGCTTTCTTTGCGCGCCGCCTAGCCTCACACCTCCTAGCAGCAGCCTCTGCAGCAACCACAGCTTCATCATCTGAGCTAAGCTCGATGATCTGAGTATTGTCCATGGTCACCTACAAAGCAACGACAACAGATAATGGTTATATAGACTTATATAGACTTGAACCAATATGCAGGCTTGGGAGGCTTAATGGTTTGACCTTGTATCTACTATTTGGATAAAAAACTGGCTACATCAACAACAGATAAATAATCTACAAAAGAGAGAACCCTAACCCTAGAGGAAGTTCACATCACAAGATAAATAATAAACTGGCTATATCAAAAAATCCTAATTCAATCACTAAATCCTAATTCTATCATGTACAAGAATGACTTCTTCTCGAAAACCAAAAACCCTAATCTACGTCAAAGAATCCTAATCCCTAATCTACATCAAAGAACTAGCTAGTTACCTTCATCCGCGCAGGGGTTCGGTGAGCGGGCGGCGCAGCGGTTCAGTTAGCGGGCGGTGACACCAACCGGAAAGAGGCACAGGGGTTCGGTTGCTTGGGCAGCCGCGCCGAGGGACCCGCCGCATGCGCCATTGGATCCCCACTCGTTCTGGTGCAGAGAGAGGGGAGGGCCTCGGTGGGAGAAGAGGGGAACGACGGTGGGGAGGAGAGGGGAACGAAGACCGGTGTGGAGGCAGAGGGGAACGGCGGTGGGGAGGAGAGTGAGAAGTGGGGACTGGGGAGGCGACTCGGTGGGGGAGAGTGAGAAGTGGGGACTGGGGAGGCGATGCGACCGGGCTCATCTACGACAACGACTCGGTGCTCGACTGCTCGGTGGGGTCATCCTCGATCGTGGCCGCACAATCATCCACGATCTAACGGCCCACGTGACTCGTTCTTCCAACGGCAGTCAGAAACCCTAGATCGACACAGTGATCCCCACGGCGATCCCCACTCCTCTTCCCCATTTCAAAATCCCCCACGGCGATCCCCAATTCACTTCTCAATTCCCCACGGCTATCCCCACTCATAGATCCCCACGGCGATCCCCACTCCTCTTCTCTGAGGCGATCCCCACTCCTCTTCTCCATTCCACACTCCTCTGCGAAGACCACGACCACCCCAACGTCCTCCGACTCCGTGCTCCGCCTCCTCGTCCTCGGCCGCATCTCGGAGCAAGGGTAAGCTGCTTTCCCTGTCCCCGCTTTCCCTGTCCTTCGATTGTGCAGCGTAGGATTATCATAGGATTGTGCTTAGCATGTAGTTTGGACTAGGGCTATCTACTGTTCAGTACTCGATCTGTCACTGAAAGATGCTATGATTTTCCTTCTGCCTGCTCTACTGTACTTGGCACCAATGTTATTTTGATGTCTTCCTCAATGTTGTTGTGATCTGCTAGGCATGTTCCTCAATGTTGCTCTAATATATAAAATGTTGTATTGATTGATTGATTTCCTCAATGTATTTCTCAATTTATTGCCCTGATAGGCATGTATTCATCTATGTTCTGATTGGCATGTTCCTCAATGTTGCTCTAATATATAGAATGATATATGGATTGCTTGATATCCTCAATGTATTTCTCAGTTTATTGCTCTGATAGGCATGTATTCATCTGTGATGTGATAGACTAGTTTATCAACACCATTATAGGCATGTATTCATCAATGTTTTGTAATGTATCTTTTTTCTGATTATTATTCTGTTGTTCTTATCTCTTTTTTAATGAAATTTAGAGGAACAATTGCTTATGTTGTTGAGTCTAGGAGGCCAGCCGTGTCATGTGTTGTGCTGGCCTGCGTTAGGATCAACCCTGAGCCTGCCAATGATGTGTTCATTGTCAAGAATTATTCACGATACAACAAAGATGGGATTATAGTGCTTTCCATGTAATAATGAAAATGTTGAAGAGTGAATTCATGTATGCTGTGAACCACACCAGGGAGGCCCAGCTAGTTATTAGGTGCACAACCCGTGCCGATGCTGAAATGCTAGAAACCGCAAATGTTCAGTTTAAGTTTGACCACCAGTGTATCAAGATCTACAAGCTAGCATCAATTAGTGCACTACCACAAGGTGAAGACACTCCTTATGAGGCACATGTGCAGTCATTTCACGCTAGCCTAGAGGGGAACACACTGCTAGGGTACCCGTCAGGGTACACTTCACTATCAGAGGACATGGAGAGCCACATCAACCCAGAGATGTCACTAAGTACCGTGAAAATCCTAGGGATAGAGGAAGGGCCAGTAGAAACTGTAATGAAGGTTAACATCAGATTTGCAATGTCCCCTGGAGATTTTCTATATACAATCTGTGTGGTACCATGTCCAGGACACTACACTTTCGGTTTCTACGAGGATGGTTACATGTACACCAAGTTTGATCGTGCTAGCGACAACACGGAGGTTCTGAAGGTTGCGCACTTCCTAGTCAGTGGTATGATGCTTAAGTTCTACATGGTGCAGACTGTCACTGCGATTTCAAGGTCATGTGATAGGGATTTAAGTCTTGTCTACAGCAGGGCCTGCGCTGATGACCATTGGGAGCCCGTTGAGTTTTAGGGGATCTTGTTTCTTAAGTCAATAAGTGTCTTTTATTTGTTTCATCCTTTTTCACTAAGAACAATGTAGTCAATAAGTGTTTTTTTCTTGTTTAGCTAGTGTGCTCTTTATTGTACTCAATAAGTGTTTGTTTCTCTGGTTGGTCAGCTACATATATATATGGAACATGCATGTGTTGTGTAATTCCTTTAATGTAACCATATGCATGTGTGTGATATGTTATTGTAACCATATGGTAGGACTCCTTGCTCTGTTATGGGTGGTGACGACAGCTTCTCGAAGAACATGGAGTCCCCGCGATTTCGGCTGGTTATGTGCAAGGACTGTAAAAGACGCAAGGCTTCCCACTTTGTATCGAGTACTGAGAAAAACTACATGCGCCATTTCTACAGGTGTCCAAATCACGGGGTATGTTTTCTATATATGGTTTGTGACAGTTGGTGCTGATTTTGGTCTTGGGCCATTGTTTCTGATATGATTTTTGTTTTGGCATTTGATTCAGCCAAAGGAGGAGGGTGGTTGTGAGATGTGGCTGTGGGAGGATGAATATCAAGACTATTTGGAGAATGATTGTGAAGCTATGAAAGATCACAGGGTGGACAGTAGCCCAATGAAAAAGACATATGTAGTGGAAGGAAAAGGAGGATGGATGTAACATCCTAGGATTTTTCAGATTCTGAAAAATCAGAAAAAAAATTTAAATAAAAAACTATATGTATGTCGATTTGAAAACAAAATTCATGCATGCATTAATCATTTTGTTGCATTATTAATATTTGAAATTTCAATGGTTGAAATATTATTTCCACTTGAAAATCTATTTGAGAAAATATATATAAAAAAACAAAATAGCAATTATGATATTTATCTTATTTTTACTCTAATGTTTTGATTGTAATTATTAGAAATAATTATTTTCATATGTTCACAATTGTGGTACCAAATTTTATTTAGCCATAAATAAATTGATTAAATTTCTATTTTCAAATTTGACAAAAGTGACAAATTTGCATTAAATCAAATATCCAAAATTAATATTTTTAAAAATTGGTCAAAACATGTCCACAAATATTTTAAAATAAAGATATGATTTTTAAATTTTTTTAGAAATTAAATTCACTTAATTCGAAGTTCTAAAACAAAAGATATGAAAGAAATAAGAAAAAGAAAACGAATTGGGCCCAGCAGGCCGGCCCAAACTGGGCCGAACCGAACCTGACTCGTATCCAACTCAAACTTTCTGAAAATTCGTTTTTCCAACCACCTTTCATTCAAACACGTATATCTCGAGAAATATAACTCCAAATCCGGATCCGCTTGATCCTACGCGTTCACAACTCCGAGCCCTATCTATTCCACCATCTCTCCGCCTATATAAACCCCTGTAGCCACCGGCATCTCTTTTACTCCTTTCGTTCCACCGAAATCCTAATCAGCGAAATAGTATTTTGTTCGTTTGACGAACAAAATCATCTCCAATCGCGACGGGGACTTAATCATTGTTGTAGATCTCGTCGATACATTTCCATCCCAATAAGTCTCAACTCTTTTTATCAAGCGTGGAGGAAGAATTTTGAATCGTCATACATCAGATCTGAAGTCGTATTTCTCAGATCTCTTCGCGCTCGTTGCGCCAAATCAAAATTCCTCCGGTGAAAAGGTAGATCTACTCTATATCTACAACTTTCCTGTTGACAACTTTTTATTTTAACGTACGTAATTTTCTGTATAATACATATCGTGTTTGATTATGTTCGAGTAACCAAAACATCTCAAAAGTTTGGGACGACAATATGAAAGTTGTTTCTCTGATCAAGATCTTTCTTTTGCCCCAAGCCTCACCTCTTTTGGTTCAGCGAGCTGAGAGATATTCGCGTTTGAAGTTTCGGACCGGAAAGGTATTTTGAGATTTATGACCAATCTATTCATCCACTTATGTTATAATTGTGATAATTAGAAAGAGCACGTAATTCTCTATAACTTTCGTTAAGAGTGTTTTTCCATCCGAGCAACTTTATTTTTGTTTAAATTCGTAGTCAAATCCCAGTCAGCCTGCCACGTCAGCGAGTCAATTCCCACGTCAGCGGTCAAAGTCAATAGTCAACCGAAGACCGGCAGTTTTACAGAAAAAACCTAGAATTTAAATCTATCACTACTTTTTATTGGTTTGGTCAAATTTTACAAATAAAATATTTTTGGAAAGCTTATGACACGTAGAAACTTCTGGCATCATTACTTTTATGTTTTGTCAAATTAAAATTTGTTGAAATTCAATAGTGGCATTAATGGTAATTTGAACATAACTTCAAATTTGGAATTTAAAATTTATCAAACTCTTTTGCTATAAATTAGAATGTCTAAGTATTGGCAGTAGTATTTTTCTACTAATTTTTGTAGAATAATTTTCTATGATTTTATAATTAATATTGATTAAATACTTTTAAGTGTTGTTTTAATGATTAAAATTTATTAAAAATTATTTCCATCATCTATTCGAATTATAAAGTACTTAGTCATATTATAACCACTTTGGTATTAAAATGTACTTAGAAATATTTTGCCTCTTTAAACAAAATAAATTCTTCGTTAGAAAATATTTGATAACTATTTTTCGACAACACTCTTCTTTAGAAAAATTTCAACATCTTAAAGATGCTAAATCTTTTCCTTAGAAAATTTTAGCATCTAGAAAACTTAGTTGTTTTATTTTGTTAAGTGTTGTCCTTAGAAATAAATTGCATTGCATGCATGACATATCTATTGTATAGTTATACTCCTTATAGGAAAACTCCTTTCTTATTTTCCCTAAGTTAGGATTATTTTCAACCTAGTGTTTTGGTAAAGTGCTATGCACTTAGGCACTCAGGATTTCCAAGATGGAGCTAGAAGGCCATTGAAGAACTTAGCCAAAACAAGACTTCAGAAGTATCTCCAAGAAGTAGAAGCACTTAGAAGAAAAATCAAGAGGAAGTTCATGAAGACCAACCAGAAATATTTTCTAAGTCTTGCTCCCTCTCTCTTTCATTTCTCCTTTCTTCTCTTAGACCTCTTGAAAACTAAGTTAAATCCAAGACCAGCCTAGGTGATACAAACATCATCAAGTCCGAAGATTATTCAAGTCTACCAAGAATTCAATCAAGACATCACCAAGGAGAATATTACAAGTCTGGAGATGAAGCCTGGAAGACCAACTACATCATTCTTACTATCTTTTCCCTCTTTCCTAATCTTATCTTTCACTTTAGACATAAACAATTTTTGATCATGTTATTGCCATCCTGAAGTTTGTTGTATCCTAGCGGCATAGTGAGATGAAGCGGCCTAGAAACTAACCTTACATGTCCACGTACATGAGACCTGTTCCACAATTTAAGTGGCTGGCCGGGTGTCTGTCTCTCTCACTATAGTGAATATCCAATTTACCAAGAGTTGTTAATAATTGTTGATCACCTTGAAGAATAGAGTTAGTATTTTGTCTAAGTAGTTATGCACATCATGACTAAGTCATTGAGTGCTTATTCAAGATGATTTATAACAAAGTATTTTGTCCAACCTATGACTTTAGTCCTTAGTCATTTTGACCAAACTAATTGCCTTGCATTAACTTAAAAGAATTTCATGGCATGACATGCATCTCTAGTCCTTAGAAATAATTTGCATATCATGCATGACATGTTTTCCTTAGAAGTTATGAAACTTTTTTGTTCATTATGTATGCTTGTATGTGTTGTGTTGTTTTGTTTTATGATTGTTGTATTGTTGTTTGTTTATATTGTTTAGACTGAACGGAGAGTTCCGAGTATTTTTGAAAAGAGTTTGTGAACAACGACAACATTCAAAGGCAAGTGGCACACCTCATAAACTTCCTATTATTTTCTATATGCATTACTTAGTGTATTTTTATATGCATGTGTAGGATAGTATTGCTATGCTAAACCTGTGTAGAATTGCCTTACTCCTGTGTCTAGGTTCCTATATCATACATAGCAGAAATATTGATGCTATGCATTTGATGAAAAGTTTTACAAAATATTAAGTGACTACTCAGGGCTATGCTCATGGTTGTCGTCGTCTAGGATAAATGTCTATTCTACTTAGGGCCGTGAGCATGGTGATTTTTACCTGAGAGTGCACATCCACTAAGTTAATGAAACTCCAGGGTGGATTGGTTGTTAATGGTGGCGAAGTTGAGTGGCTACTCCGGTCCATGTCTATCGTTCCTGGAGTACGTGCACTTGTGGATGGCCACCCAGGGAACAGAGGAATCTGAAGAACTCCGAGTGACGATTGCTTCCAGTGCAGCCATTGCCATATGGGCTCTGGCTTGATCAATTATGTTGCGTGGACTCTCTCCGGCTTGACAAGCAGATGTAGGGGGATGTTAGGTGGATCGGGTCAAGCCAGAGTGGGAGGGAAAATGCTTCTGAAAGATCTCGTCTCATTCTTCTCCTTTCCTATTCACAAATGGTGTGTAAAGGATAGTTTGGGTTGAATGGGTACAATGGTGAACATGCACAACCTCTGCAGAGTGTAAAACTAAGTACTTAGCCGTGTCCCCGGTATGGACAATTTGAGCAGCTGATCACGGACGTCAAACGGAGGATTCCATCATTCCAACTTCAGAAATAAAACTTGATGGGTGAACAAGGGAAGATGAGATTTATGGTTTTCATGCCATACTTGTCTTGATTTGAAGAAAGTGTTTTCCAAAGAGATAGGAAAAATTGGCTTTATGCAAAATAGCCTTGAACTCCACCAGCCAAATATGCATATAGGCTATAGAGTTATTCCATTAAGTGTCCACCATAGTGTCACTTGCCAGACTCCATTTTTTATGGAATCTGACCCACTCTGTTGTAAAATTTTATTTGTTACAGGTTATTCAAATGACGAGTGAGGTTTCGTTAAGGGATTTCGAGTCTGCAACCAACATGTTTTCGCCTGTGGCAACATGAAGTTGTTGGAGACCCACTGCTATTGTACTTCCGCTGTTTACTCTTTCGAAGCTAGCTTTATGCTATGCAACTTGTATTGAATATTTTGTAAGTCTTGATCATCGATGTAATAAAATTGATACTTTGTTGTGATATTACATCGTAAACTGTGTGTGCAAACGACTCGATCCAGGGATTTGCACTATACACAGGTATCTGCCTTATTAAAAGTGCAGGTACGCTACAATGGACAAGGAAGAGAAAGAATGAAAGCAATGGAGTCGAAAGGCAGTTGGGGGAGATCATCTGGCTGCTCAAAACTGTGATATGTGCTTTAGGACTGTTAGTGGCCCTGATGTTTATGTATGTGGTCAAACATTAGCAGTTTGTGTCAATTATTTGTAAGTCAAAATTTGTAAGGGTTTGTCAATGATGTAATGTAGAAGTGCAACTCTAGCACTAGCTAGCTCCGTGAGACATATTGTTCTATTACATTGTGACATTAATTTGAAACTCTAGCTAGCACTAGCTAGCTGTGAGATATATAGTTCTATGACTTTCGGACATTAATTTGGTCTACCTATATATCTGTGATTATGTTGGCAGTGTTTGGTGTGTTATTTGATGAAATTGCATATGTATGCAATACAGAGCAAAAGATTTGTACATGGGGCTATGGAACTATATAATTTGGTCTATCTATATATATAGTTCTACGACCAACTACATAAAATGACGCTACGCGAAGGCACATATAATGGGGCACATAAAATGACGACACTTAATGAACAATACTACAACTACTAACCATATAATTGAGTTCACATCACACATATCAGCCAATATTAGAGCAGGATACTAACCATATTACAGCAGCAGTCTTTAACATAACTAATAATGAGTACTTCACAAACCAACTGAGTTCACAACAGTCTTAACATAAATAATAACAGCCCTAACTTAACTAAACTGAACTACATCTTCTCAATTTCTAGGGCCACACACAGTTCTCTGACCTCAACCTTCACAGTTATGACTGAGCCTGCGACCAAGTTGTTCTCCGCGCAGAATTCCTTGAATCCAGTATAGAACAAAAGATTTGTACATGGTTTACTCTCATCACGTGGAGCATACTTTCCCCAAGTAGGCTCAGTTAAGCGTTTGTTCCAGTACATCACATCTCCAGCACGACGGGTAATTGTTACCTTGGATGAGCTCCGTAGGTAGGAGCTGAAAAAAGAACATAGAGTGATTAGCGCGTAGCGTATTTTATGCACATATCAATTCAATGAAATTAATCACCAGATATCCATCTTGCGCTTCACGCTGTGTGATCTGTGCACATAGTACTGAAGATCTGTTACATGGTAGAAGTCTTCCTCTTCAAACCTATGAACCTCTTTATATACTTCCCAGTTAATGGAAGCCATAGTTTTCTCAGTTATGGTACATGGTTTTGAAATGGTAGACTTCATCATTGTTGGCCTTATTGAAGAACAAACTTCAAACAGGGAGTCTAGTAAACAATAAAGGAATTTAATTGAAGAATAGTCATTTCTTACAATCAAGCAAACTCAGTTAAAATTAAACTCTATGCTCTTCCTGTCATTCAAAGAAACTTCTATATCAGTTTTCATACTGCATTAGACAACAGTTCAAGAATCATATCAGGCACAGGCACTCTGGGCTTCTTCTCCCCATTAATGTCAAACACAGAAAGAACAACATGTGCTGGATATCAAGTTGCAGGAGCCTCATCGTCTTGTTCTTCACCATGGTCGATTTCCATTTTTATGTAGTCTCCTTTCACTACAACATGTACCCTCAGGAAGGCCCTCCAGTATGCACCACAGATCCAAGTCTTGGCCTCATTCCTATATCCATTGAAGTCATACCGACACAATCTTACCACCCCATGAACTGGTTGCTCTGTCTGATCCAGCAGCCACTTGTCTGTTGTTTCATCCATCTTCACCTTGAAATAAAAAGGGACAACCTGTTTTTAAAACCATCTCGGCATATTTAGCCAGCAAACAATCTGAAGCCAAATGATATAAAAGCAAAAATTGTTATTAAATAGTTTTGTGATAACATAATTGTACATTACCACGTAATCTTTGAAGTTTTTTGTCATGTGTATAACACACGAAATGGCCGAACGGTTAGATCTGCCACAGTTGGAAGTAGGTTGATAGCAGAGTTTGCACAACTCAGTATCCATTAATACCTAAACATTGAAAAACAATTATGAATATTATATACCATTTTTACCGATACAATATAGAAAAAACTAACAATACATATTAGGTTAGTAGGCACATATGGAGGCCAAAAAACCTAGTTTAACTAAACCTAGTTTCAGCGGTTCACAAAATGTCAATCAATCAAAGATAAATGTGTAGCATGCAAGATGAAGTAGTGTATATCAGTAAACAATTAATAACATACACATCTGGTTCGAGATTAATCATACATAAACTTTCTGAAAGCCTCAACTACAGAAGAACTCATAAACTCGTTTATATTTTCATGATCAAACATCAGTGATCAAGCTGATTTGTTGTGTGTAGCTTTGAAATCAACAGATGACGATCACAAGTTAGTTGCCTTTGAGTAAAGAACAACTGCAACTACAAGGATGAAACAGATCTCACCGAGCAGATGGTCTTCCTCTCCGATGAAGAAGTAGAGGAAGTAGTTTTGTAAAAGTTGAACAAGAAGGGGAAGTTTAGATTCGAATGTTCATGCATGCAAATAAAAACCCTAATCCTATGAAAGCACAAACCAGAAGGTTACTAACTAGGGTAAATAGATCTAACAAGGGGAAAACCGCAACTAGATGAGTGATACTCCCTCTGGTCTTAAAAGATTGGCGTGGAGGGTGAGCTACGGTTGTGTACTCGGATCGGAGGTAGTAGACGATAACTAACCAGCAGTGATTTAGATTGAAAGAACTCGTGTTTCTCTTGCTCTTCTCTGGTGGATTCCTATGCTCTTTGATTGGAAGAACTCGTGCTTCGATCTCTTGCTTGTCTTCCCCTCTGATCTAGTTGAAGAACAATGAAGCACCGATTGAAAAGAAGAGAGAGAGGGAGAGAGGGAAGAGGACGAGGAACCGTCGGAGGAACCGTCTGAGAGGACCCGTCGGAGGAACTGATCTGAATGGACTCACCGATCGACCCACGCTAACGATGTCCTTAATTTTTCTGCTTTATTGGTCCATATGGTCGCATGAATTGCCCAATATTACAGAATTCCACTTTGTGTTCAAGATTCAGAACAATGAAAAAACACTAGTTTTCAATACACCAATTAGAATTCACTGTTTGAAATGACAAATATTATAGTTTTTAATACACATGGTTTTGTCTTTTTACCAATAGTGCGTAAAGATGTTGTTGTTGCAAACAAAGATTGAATTGTGAAATCACATTTTTAGAACAATGTCAAAACGGTCGGCAATGCCATTCTTAGCTAAGGGTGTAACCTTCCAAAACTAAATATGTATCTCCCATGAAATCACATGTTGTGAACATAAAAATGATTTTTGAGGAAAAATAGGAGCAACATACGAGGCACCTATAGTTAAATTTCCGGCATTTCCAACTGATTCGACAACGTTTTGTCTTTTTTACCAACAGTGCCTAAAAATGTTTTTGTTGCAAACAAAGGTTGAATTGTTCATTCCATAGGTACTAAGTATTTAAATAAATTTTGAAAATCCATTTTGACAACATGTTGTCGGTACGTGCTTCACAAAACCGCGGTGTTTTGACGATTAGGAAATGGAAAATGACTTTTCTACACAATAAATAGAAAATTTTGTGTATGAGATGTGTGTGTCATGCCAAGGGGCACATGTGTGCACAATATGGCCTCAGCAGAAAAACTATGTCACGATTTCGACCGTAACATTGGTCAGGTGGCTCCATAGCCTAGAAACTTCATACATGATAGCTCATTTCTGTGAACACCTTTTCCAAATAGTTAATTGTTTCCATGTTTAAATTTTTTTATGGATAATGGGGCACATAAAATGATGCTACGCGGAGGTTTTACTATTTTACGATTTTTTTTTAATTTCTTAGACGATTAGGAAATGGAAAATGACTTTTCTACACAATAAAATAGAAAACTTTGTGTATGAGATGTGTGTGTCATGCCAAGGGGCACATGTGTGCACAATATGGACTCAGTCAGAAAAACTATGACACGATTTCGACCGTAACATTGGTGATGTGGCTCGATTGCTAAGAAAATTCATACATGATAGCTCATTTCTGTGAACACCTTTTCCAAATAGTTCACTTTTTCCTTGTTTATAATTCTTAATGGATAATGGGGCACATAAAACGGCGCTACGCGAAGGTTTTACTATTTTATGATTTTTTTAATTTCTTATGTTGGTTTCAAAATAATGTCAAAATGGTCGGCGATGTCGTTCTTAGCTAGAACCTTCCAAATTTAAAGATGTATTTCCCATGAAATCACATGTTGTGGACCTAAAAATTATTTTTGAGGAAAAATAGGAATAACATACGAGGCACCTACAGTTCAAATTTCCGGCATTTCCAGCTGATTCGACAGGGTTTTGTCATTTTTAATAACAGTGCCTAAAAATGTTTTTGTTGCAAACAAAGATTGAATTGTTCATTACATAGGTCCTAAGTATTTTAATAAATTTTGAAAATCCATTTTGATAACATGTTGTCGGTACCCGCTTCACAAAACCGCGTTGTTTTGACGGTGTGGAAATGAAAAATTACCTTTCTGCACAATAAAATAGAAAACTTTGTGTATGAGATGTGTCTCATGTTTTAATGCTTTTGGTATGACAATTTAGTCTTTTGGACTTATGAATTTTGACAAAGGATATCGACTGAGTAGTCATGGGTTTATTCGACTCAGTCGAAACCAGTTATCTGCATTTGGGCAAAACCTTACTAGCCTTCAGTCTGGTTTCGAGTCCTTGGGCTCGAACCCGGAACATACTGGACAAACACACCTCAGTCCAGTCGATAGTCATACTGATATTGTTCTGCTGTTTCAATTTTCTACCCAGCGCGTCCGCCAGAATTTTCATCGTATCTGTTGACACGGAAATGTCCAGGATTTTAACACTGCTGGAGTGATCCTCGGCCCTTTCGACTGATCGATGGGTCTTACTTTTGTATTTATCGTATACAGCATTCGAGGTACTCTATCGACGGATTTTCACTATGGAATTTTTATGTTTCAAATTTCTTTTGATTCTATCGGTGCACTACAGTGCTCCTGACGGGAGTAGCCCCCGAGATTGTGCTTTATTGCTTGGAGTAGAGGATAATCTCAATTTTATGCTTTTACCAGTCAAACTCTTTTTTACCTTCTGCCAATGGGAGTTTCTGACTCGACTCTTTTTCATTCTTACCATTTTGCTTTGGAGTTTGTAAGGAGCTTTTCCTTTTTGTCAGTCGGGGTACAACACCCGTTTTTTATTCGTCTGGAATGATGTCATGTGTGACATCCTTGGCGTGCGAATAGCACTCTGATGGGACATTGCACAGTGGGCCCATCTCTTTGACCGTTGTGGACGTCGGTTCAGTTCTGATTTGACCTGACGTGGCTTGGTTTCCGCAAACGAGATGATGGTCTCCTCGTTTTGCGCGCGTAGTGGGCGGCGTGGTCTTGTGCCACGTGTCGCCGTGTTTTTGTTTGGATGGCCACTATGAGCCTCTTCTTTTTACCATAAGTACGGGTTTCTCCGTTTTGATATTTTTTACCCTGCCATTTGCCTCTTGTCTTCCTCCTCGCGCCCACCGTCGTCCTGCTTTTGCGGTTTCCTCCGTTTCCGCACCCTCCTCGCTCCTGCATTCCCATAGCCTACCATGGCCCCAAAGAAGAGCTCGATGTCCTCTACTGCCGCCCGCAAAAAGAGGAAGGAGGCGACTACCGCCGCCGTCCCTGCCACTCTGAAGAAGGAGTCGGGCGGTTGGACTTCGTCCGTCGTGAAGGAAATACTGCTGGCGGTTTTTCGCAAGGAGGGGCTTCTACCTCCACCATCGGAGCTCACTGTTCGCGATCCTGGCAAGGACAACTTCCCCGCGCCTCTTCTCGGAGAACAGATATGTATTGCCGAGTTCCTCCCTCGCGGCTTCGGCTTTCCGTTGCACGACTTCGTGCGCGGCCTCCTTTTTGCTTACGGAATACAGATCCATGATCTGGTCCTCAATGGAGTTTTGCACATTGCCTGTTTTATGGTAATGTGCGAATGCTTCTTGGGGATATCCCCTAGCTGGGAATTATGGAAGTCGATCTTCCTAGTGCGCCCCATGTCTCTCCACGGCCGTGTTAACCCCGTCGGAGGCGTCAGGTTCCAAGTCAAGGCCGGCTGCAGGTACTTCACTTTGAAGGCAGTCGAGTCCGCTCAGAGATGGAGGACCAAACGGTTCTACGTTCAACTGGTCCAAGACGTCCGCCCCGCCTTCTCGACTGGCATTGCTGAGAAGACGAAGGCCTGGGAGCACGCCCTTTCTCCAGCTGAAGAACTCTAGGCTGCTCCGCTGCTGGAGAAAGTCGCTGGACTGATGAACACCGGCGTCTAGGGTGTTTAGTTGATCTATACATACCTCAAGGCTCGGGTGTGTCCCCTCCAGCAGCGTGCGCACCCGATGTGGGCGTATGCGGGGGGGGGGGGGGGGGTACTTGATGCTACCAGGATCAGTGCGGTGGAGCTGTCGGCGAATGAGCTTGACACACTCGTGAAGTCGGTGACTAGCTACAAAGTTGAGGACACCATAAACTATGACTTCAAGATAGCTCCCTTCAGCTCTGAGAAACCCCTTCCCGAAGTAAGTAATTTGCTCCCTTGTTGTCGACTGAACTTTGCTATCGTCTTCTCCCTTAACTTTGATTTTGCTTTTGCTTTTTGTAGGGACATTCGACAAAGTCGTCGCTCCTTCCCCTTCCCAAAGTTGGGCCTGTTGAGGAGATAACTGTGCTGAAGGAGCGAGAGAAGTCGACAGACTCTCTGCCTGGGGCCGGATCCTCTTCTTCGCTGAAGTCTGAAGTCGATGGAAAAGGTATAGAGCGACCCGACACAGAGGCGACTGATGAGCCCACACCTAAACGTCTCCGGCAGGTGCACTTAGGTGAAGGTGAGGAGGTGTAGCATACCTGCACTTAGAATAAGGCAGATACCTGTGTATAGTGCAAATCACTGGATCGATTCGTTTGCACACACAGTTTACGATGTAATATCACAACAAAGTATCAATTTTATTACATCGATGATCCAGACCTACAAAATATTCAATACAAGTTGCATAGCGTAAAGCTAGCTTCTAAAGAGTAAACAACGGAAATACAAAAGCAGTGAGTCTCCATCATCTTCATGTTGCCACAGGCGAAAACATGTTGGTTGTAGACTCGAAACCTTTAAATGAAACCTCACTCGTCATCTGAACAATCTGCACTAAAAAAAATATTGCAACAACGTGGGTTAGATTCCATTAAAAATGGAGTATGGCAAGTGACACTATGGTGGACACTTAGTGGAATAACTCTAATAACCTATATGCATATTTGGCTGGTGGAGTTCAAGGCTATTTTGCATAAAGCCATTTTTTCCTAACTCTTTGGAAAACACTCTTCTACTATTTGAGACATTTGTGGCATGACAACCATTGTCACATTCTACCCTTGTTCACCCATCAAGTTTTATTTCTGAAGTTGGAATGGTGGAATCCTCCGTTGACATCCGTGATCAGCTGCTCAAATTGTATGTACAGGGGACATGGCTATGTACTTAGTTTTACACTCTACAGAGGTTGTGCACGTTCACCATTGTCCCTATTCAACCCAAACTATCCTTTACACACTTATAGTGATAAGGAAAAGGAGAAGAATGAGACGAGATCTTTTAGAAACATTTTCCCTCCCACTCTGGCTTGACCCGTTCCACCTAACACCCCCTACATCTGCTTGTCAAGCCGGAGAGAGTCCACGCAAAATAATTGATCAAGCTAGAGCCCATTGGCAATGGCTGCACTGGAAGCAATCGTCACTCGGAGTTCTTCAGATTCCTCTGTTCCCTGGGTGGCCATCCACAAGTGCACATACTCAAGTATACACCATAGAAATGGTCCTGAGTAGCCACTCAACTTCGCCTCCGTCTACAACCAATCCACCCAGGAGGTTCTTTATTAACTTAGTAGAATTTAGATTTTCACAAAACAACATTTGCATAGCATCAATAATTCTACTAAGTTTTGCATAGGAACCTAGACACAGGAATAAGGAATTTCTACACAGGTTTAACATAGCCATACTATCCTACACATGCTTATATAAAAATACACTAAGTAATGCATATAGAAAATAATAGGAAGTTTATGAGGTGTGCCACTTGCCTTTGAATGAAGTCTTTACTCACAAACTCTTTTCAACGATACCTGGAACTCTCTGTTCAGTCTAAACAATATAAACAAACAACAATACAACAATCATAAAACAAAACAACACAACACATACAAGCATACATAATGAATAAACAAGTTTCATAAACTTCTAAGAAAAATATGTTTATGCATGATATGCAAAATATTTCTAAGGACTGAATGCATGTCATGCCATGAAAATCTTTTAAGTTAATGCCAGGAAATGTGTTGGTCAGAAATGACTAAGGACTAAGGTCAGAAGTTGGACAAAATAACTTTGTTATAAATTATCTAGAATAAGCACTCAAATGGCTTAGCCATGATGTGCAAAATACTTAGAGAAAATACTAACTCTATTCTTCGAGGTGATCAACAGTTATTATCAACTCTTTGTAAATTGGATATTCACTATAGTGAGAGAGACAGACACCCGGCCAGCCACTTAAGTTGTGGAACAGGTCTCATGTATGTGGACATGTAAGGTTTGTCTCTAGGCCGCTTCATCTCACTATGCCGCTAGGATCCAACAAATTTCAAGATGGTAATAATATGATCAAAAATTGTTTAAGTCAAATGTGAAAGACAAGATTAGAAAAGAGGGAAAAGATAGAAAGAAAGATATAGTTGGTCTTCCAGGTTTCATCTCCAGACTTGTAGCTTTTCCTTCGTGATGTCTTGATTGAAGTTTTGATAGACTTGATAAATCTTCAGACTTGATAATTCTTGTATCCTCGAGGCTGGTCTTGGATTTAACGTAGTAATCATGACTCCTCAGAGAAGAAGAAAAGACAGAGAGAAAGACTTAGAGAAAACAAGGGGTCGGTCTTTATGAACTCCTTCTATCTTTGCTTCTAAGTGCTTCTACTCCTTGAAGATTTTTCTGAATTCTTGTTTTGGCTAAGTCCTTCATTGGCATTCTAGATCCTTGTTGAAAATCCTAAGTGTCTATTTGCATAGCACTCTATCAAAATGCTAAGTTGAAAATAATCCTAACTTAGAGAAAATGGGGGAGGAGTTTTCTTATGGGAAATATAACTACAAAATAAAATATGATATGCATGAAATGCAATTTAAAATCACAAGAAACATAATACTATTTTTTGTGATATTTATAAAGTATGCATAAAGTTATAATTGCAATTTATTTAGTTTCTAAATTTGCAAAATATAATAAAAGGGTTAAATATAATATAAGAGTTTTATGTGATTAAATTTTTATAACAAAATTTTGTAATTAGTATTAATAGACATAGGGGATTTAAATAAATGTATAGCAATTGACTTTATTCAAAAATTATGTTTATGTTAAAAGTTATGTTAATAATATTCAAACTATTCAATTCAAATATATGACTATGAATTCATCCAAAAACTACTCAAAATTATTTTATAACAGAGGCATTATTTTACAAATATTCTAAAGTTTCTAAAACAATTTTATTTGCAATTTTTGGATTTATAGATTTAAAGTTATTACAAATCTACTGAAAATCATCCATTTGAAATTTGAATATTTTAAACTAAGTCAAATTTGAAATTTGGCAGATCTAAAATATTCTACATGTCAAGGGCTTTCCAAATATATAAATATTTTCTAATTTGGATAAGTGGTTAAAAAGATATGATAGTTTGAATCGAAAGGGGCTTTTCTGCAAAACTGCCAATTTAATCTAATTAAAAGAAAACAATTTCCACATGTGTGCTGACTGAGCTGCTGACTGTGCGCTGACTGGGATCTGACGTGGATAAGGGAATTAGATCTGGATCGTCAGATCCAGATCCAACGGATCTCGTCAGCTTGTACCGGTTCGGCTAAAGGATCTAATCGGGGCCGTTGGAAGGAGATCGGACGGCGGAGAGGAGCTGGTCATACCGTGGCGACGCTTCTCTCTGGAGAAGAGGAAAACGACGGCGACGACGGCTCGACCTTGGACGCTCCGGTTGATGTAGTGTGGCCCCGGCCTCGGGAATACGACGAGCGGACGCGGCGCGAATTGGAGAGGAAGATGGCGACGTCGTCTACCACGCGCGGGCCCTGTAGTGAACGGAACGCACTGGCGGAGGCGCGGTACTCCGGCGAGCTTCGGTTCGAGCTCGGATTGGACGTGCAGCTGTAGAAAAAGGACAGAGGAGGGGCTGAGGTGATGCACACGAGCACATCGAATGAGGATAGGGAGAACCGGGGCTCAAACCGTGATTACCTCGGGAGGAATCGACGAAAACACGCGGCGGCGACGGCTCGGACTCCGGCGAGCATTTTGAGCAGCCTGGCGGCACGATTTCGATGGGGATGAGAGGGGAAAGACTGCGGGGGTAGTGGAGTTTATAAGGGGGCGCTCCGGGAAACAAATCGCGGAGAATCCGCACTTGATTTGATCCGATTTTGGGAGGGAGGAGTTTCGGCCGGAATTGTCGCCGGAGGTTGAAGATGAAGCTGACGTCAGCGATTTTCCTTTTTCTGATTTTTCCAATTAATTCATAACTTTTGATTTAAATGTCCAAATGATGTCAAATAAAATTCTACAAATTTGTAATATTCATATCTATGTTTTAAACCATTAGTGGGCATGTTTTGAAAACTTTTGAAAAATAATTTTTTGAATTATTCATAAAATGCAAATTTGTCCATTTAGGTCAACATTGAAATTAGTAACTTAATAAATTCATTTTAGGTCAATAAAATTTATAAAATTACCCACATTCAAATATGTTTGAATTAAAGTTATTTAAGATCATTTTCAAATACTAAATTCATTTTTGGTTTTAGTATAATATTAAATAGTATAACACAACTATATAAAAAGGAAAAGGGAAATATAAAGTATTCATTTTTAATTTAAAATATTTTGTGCACCATTATATTTTATATTAAGATAACTCATATGAAGACTTCATAAAACAACTTTGGAAAAGATTATAGATTCAATGTATTCCTTAAATAGAGTATATTAATAATTTCATGTTTTGAAAATAAATGAAAATCATTTTAAGCTAATAAAATGTTTATTTAGATAATTAACTATAAAATCTATGAAGATTTTAAAGTTATAAACTATAGACTTGGAATTTCCAAAACTATGTTTTGAACTCAGGTAAAAGAATGAAAATCATTTGGCAAAAAGATCATGTGTTAAATAGTTTCAAAGAACACTTGTAAATATTATTTTAATTTATGAATAGATATGGCTATGTGGTTGAAATCAAATACTTATAAAGAAACTATTTTGTTACAATAAAATGGTTTGAAGTTTGTAAAACATTTGTCAATTTATATATTGAGGTTTTAAGAAATACAATGGATAATAATATGTTTAACTTGAAACAACTTTTGAAAATAATGATAACTGAGATATTTGAAATATTGAACCCTTTGAATATGTTTTAAATCTTTAATAGTTGGTTTTCTTATGCATTTTAATATTTTATTTTAATCAAAACAAAAGTTTTAAATTTTTGTGATTTTTGAACATTATAAAATGTTGGGATGTTACAGGAGGCCGCGGACTATGGTGCCTCTTCACCTGCGCGGGACGTGCCACCCCTGGCTCAGCGCTCGCCTCCGCCTTCTTCTGGTCACTCTAGGTTTGGCGGGCCTCGTTTTGACCTCGATCTCAATTCCGAAGAAGATGAGCGAAGGTAACTTCTTTGTCGTGTAAATGTGTGCATCTTCTTTTGATTTTTCATTATGCTTTAATCTCTGAATTTTCTTTTCTTTGCATCTTTATCCTCCAGCGATTATCAGGCTGCTAGTACTTTGGCCGCCCATGCCATGACTGCTACCTCCTCTCCAACTGCGAAGGCGATATTTACACCTCTGCCACCTTCCGCTCCCGCGGCGAAGGCCGCAACGCCTACTGCAACTGCCTTGACTGCTGCGCTTACGACTCCTTCACTGCCCTCCTGGCTGAATCATGTAAACCTTATTGTCTCTGTCAATATGGTATATTTTTCCTTTTTCATGTGTATGTGATGTGTGAAAGGAATATGCCCGAGAGGCAATAATAAAGTGGTTATTATCTTATTGCATGTTTATGATAAATGTTTATTTCTCATGCTAGCATTGAATTAATCGGAAACATTAATACATGTGTGACTAATGAACCAATTAGAGTTCCTAGTAACGCCTCTCGTTTAACTAGCTCGTTGATTAACTGATGATCAAGGTTTCCTGATCATGAAAATTGGATGTTGTTAATAACGGGATCACGTCATTAGGAGAAAGATATGATGAACACACCCAAATTAAGTATAGCAATACGATCATGTCATTAAGTTTATATTGTTGTACTGATCATATGAAGGAACCCGAATCCTTAGACCATGAAATCATGTCAATCACTAAGACCGGAAGAATGCTTTGATGACATCAGACGTCACACCGTCACAGGGTGACCATAAAGGTGGCATTGGGTATTCCGAAAATATTAGTTGAGCCTCATGGATCAAAAAGTGGAATTTTTCCATCCAGATGGCAAAGTGATATACTCTGGGCCCTCTCGGTGATATCACATCGACACCACTTGCAAGCACGTGACTAGGTCACAAGGATGTCATATCACAGAACGAGTAAAGAGTACTTGTCGGGAACGAGATCGAACAAGGTATAGATGATACCAATTATCGGATCTAGGACAAGTAAAATATCGCGATACAACAAGAATTGGTCATCACGTTTTTTGTTCACACGATAACAATATTCATCGTCGAATATGTAGGAGTCATTACAGATCTCCAGATCCCGATGTTGACTATTGATCGGAGAGGTGTCTCGATCATGTCAACATTATTCACGAACCGTAGGGTGACACACTTAAGGTTTGTCAACGCTTTTGGGTAGACACGGAATTTAGGAGAAAATTTTGGACATCACCGAAATTGTTTCGGGTAATATTGAAATAGTTCAAGGGGTTAATTGTCAATAGTTGACAATGGTTGTTAATATAATTAATAGATGAACCAAGGGGGTAAGACTTAATGTTTGTTAATAGAATTAAAAATATTAAAAGGAAATGAAATTGTTTTATTTAATAAAGAAAAACCCTTGGGATTTTTGAGTGGAGATTAAAAGAGAATGAGTGAGAATGAGTGGATGATCCACTCACATCAAGAGGGAAGAGGTGGAGTCACCCTTAGGGGCAACGACCCAACCTCACCCCTCTCCTATATATGGAGGGGTGGGAGCTCCCTTTTGAGCACACACTTGATCCTCTCTCCCTCCTCCCGCTGCTCCATCTCTGGCCATCCGCTTGGCGAAGCCATGGCCGTTTAGTTCTCCACCACGCCACACCATCGTGTTGTTGGAGTTCCTTGGTGGTTCTACTACTTCCGCTGCCCCGCTGGATCAAGGGAACGGAGGTCGTCATCAAGCCGTACGTGTGACCGAGAACGGAGGCGCTGCCCGTTGCAGCGCACATCTTCACGATCTTGAGATCGGTAAGTAAACGACTACATCATCCACGAGAATTATTCTCGAAACGCTTACGGTCTTCGAGGGTGATTTTCTCTTCGAATATGGTCCACTCGTTACGAGCATCTCCTAGATTAGATCTTGGCTTGTTGGTTTGTTCTCACCGTAGGAATTTTTTTGTTTTCTATGCTACGAACCCATCAGTGGTATTAGAGCCGTGTCTATGCGTAGATTCTTTGTACGGGTAGAACACATATGTGTATGTGGGCGTTGATGATCATATTATTGCTTCCTTTCTATATTTTGTATCTTAGTGGCATAGTAGGATGAAGCGGCCTGGACTAACCTTACATGTCCACGCACATGAGACTTGTTCCACGACTGACATGCAACTTGTTTTGCATAAGTGGCTTTGTGGGTGTCTGTCCCTCATACTATAGTTAAGATATAAAATAGAATAGGTTGCTAATAATATTTTCATCACCGTTGTGGTTTCATGTTCATAGGTAAGAACGGTTCTATCTTCGAAAGACCTAAGCCACGTAAAATATGCAAAAATAAATTAGAGGACGTCTAACTTGTTTTTGCAGGGCATGTGATGTGATATGGTCAAAGTTACAAATTTGATGTATTAGATGATACCTTTTGTAAATTATGACAAACCGGCAGGAGCCAAATGGTTGTCTTTTTTAATTTATGGCATGCGTGCTAAATATCATATCTAGATGATATGTTGTAAATTTGGAGGACAACCAAGATAGAGGCGCCATGGACCTTGGTGCCACGCGAGTGGAATGATGGAGATCATGTCAAGATGCACAAAATGGAGATCAAGTGCAAGAAGGACCATATCATATCACATTATCCATGCATGTGATGTTAATCCTTTTATGCACTTTATTTTGCTTAGATCGCGACGGTAGCATTCTAAGATGATCCCTCTCAGAGTTAATATCAAGATAATAATGTGTTCTTCCTTAGTATGCTCCTTTAAGAAAGTTCGTCGTTTCAAAGCACCATGTGATGATCGGGTGTGATAGACTCAAGGTTCGCATACAACGTGTGTAAGCCAGATTTACACACGCAAATACTATGGTTTTACTTGGCGAGCCTAGCATGTATAGACATGGTCTCGGAACACGTAACCGAAAGGGAAAGCATGAGTCATATAGATGATATGATGAATATGTCGTTGTTCGCCTTTGCAGCTGCACCATCTCTCATGATGATCGGTTATTGGTGTAGTGAATTTGGTTTGTGTAATCACTAAAACGACTAGAGTAATGTTGTTTTTGAGTGGGAGTTCACGTAATAATTTTGAATTAACTTGAACTTAATTTAGCATAATTTTAGTCTAAATAGTCTTTGCAAATATGTTGTAAATCATGGCACCACCTGCTTCCAATTTCAATATGTTCATGGAGAAAGAGAAACTAGCAAACAATGGAAGCAACTTCACCAATTGGGCACTTAACCTGAGGATTCTCCTCACAGCCTGTCAAAAGCACTATGTGCTTGATGCACCGCTAGGTGCCCCGCCCGCTGATGACGCTCCCGATGATGTGAAAAATGTTTTCCTGACTCGGAAGGAGGACCACAATGTAGTTCACTGCGGCATTCTGTATGGTTTAGAGCCGGAGCTGCGAAAACGTTTCGAGAACAACACCGATTTTGATACAATGGGAGAATGAAAAATGATTTTCGATACCCATCCTGCCGTAGAGAGTTATGATGCTTCAGAAAAGTTCTTTAGCTGCATGATGGAAGAGAACAGCTCTGTTAGCGAGCACGTACTCAAAATGTCTGGGTACGCCGATAAGCTCATAGCCCTGGGTATATCGATCCCCAATGAGTTAGGAATTCATCGTGTTCTCCAATCACTCCCACCAAGTTACAAGAACTTTGTGATGAACTACAATATGCAAGGCATGAAGAAGACTCTCCCACAACTTCTGTCAATGCTCAAAACTGCTGAAGTAGAGATCAAAAAGGAGCATCAAGTGCTGATGATCAATAAAACCACTAGTTTCAAGAAAGGCAAGAAAGGCAAGCCAAAGGGTAATTCAAGAAGGGTGGAAAAACTGTTGCCGCACCTGAGAAAAAGACCAAGACTGGCCCTAAGCCTGACACTGAGTGCTTTTATTGCAAGGGCACTGGGCACAGGAAGCGTAATTGCCCCAAATATTTGGCGGATAAGAAGGCCGGCAAAGTGAACAAAGGTATATGTGATATACATGTTATTGATGTGTACCTTACTAGTACTCGTAGTAGCGCCTGGGTATTTGATACTGGTTCGGTTGCTAACATATGTATCTCGAAACATGAACTACGGAATAGGCGAAACTAGCAAAGGATGAGGTGATGATGTGCGTCGGCAATGGATCAAAGGTTTATGTGATCGCTGTCGGGACGCTACCTCTTCGTCTACCATCAGGATTAGTGATGAACCTAAGTAATTGTTATTTGGTGTCTGCGTTGAGCATGAACATTATATCTGGATCTTGTTTAATGCAAAACGGTTATTCATTTAAGTCTGAGAACAATGGATGTTCGATTTATATGAATGATATCTTTTATGGTCATGCACCTATGAAGAATGGTTTATATATTTTGAATCTTGATCGTAATGATACACACATTCATAATGTGAATGGGAAAATAATCAATTTGAATGATGATATTGCTACATACATGTGGCATTGCCGCTTAGGTCATATTAATGTTAAGCGCATGAAGAAGATCCATTCTGATGGGCTCCTAGAATCACTTGATTATGAATCATTTGAAACATGTGAACCATGCCTTATGGGCAAGATGACTAGAACCCCGTTTTCCGGCACGATGGAACGGGCGACGGATTTATTGGAAATCATTCATACCGAGGTGTGTGGTCCAATGAGTGTGTCGGCGCGCGGTGGATATCGTTATTTTGTTACCTTCACTGATGATTTAAGTAGATATGGGTATATTTACTTAATGAAACACAAGTCTGAGATGTTTGAAAAGTTCAAAGAATTTCAGAGTGAAGTTGAAAACCATCGTAACAGAAAAATTAAATTTCTGCGATCCGATCGTGGAGGTGAATATTTGAGTTACGAGTTTGGCAAACATATGAAAGAATGTGGAATAGTTTCACAAGTCACTCCTGCCGGAACACCACAATGTAATGGTGTATCCGAACGTCGTAATCGTACTTTATTGGATATGGTTCGGTCTTTGATGTCTCTGACAGATTTGCCACTATCATTTTAGGGTCATGCACTAGAGACAGCTACATTCACTTTAAATAGGGCTCCATCTAAATCTGTTGAAACGACACTATATGAAGTATGGCTTGAAAAAAAAACCTAAGCTATCATTTCTAAAAGTTTGGGGATGCGATGTTTATGTGAAGAAGCTTTAGCCTGATAAACTCGAACCCAAAGCGGAAAAATGCGTCTTCATAGGATACCCTAAAGAAACAATTGGGTACACCTTCTATCACAGATCCGAAGGCAATGTTTTCGTTGCCAAGAACGGATCTTTTTTCGAGAAGAAGTTTCTCTCAAAAGGTGTGAGTAGTAGGAAGGTAGAACTCGACGAGGTCATTGAACCTTCTCTTCTTGGAATAGCGAGTAGCGCAGCGCTGGAAATTGTTCCGGAGTTGATTTCACCCGATGAAGAGGGAACTAATGATAATTAAGATCATGAAACTCCGAAAGAGGATACTACCGTACTTCGCAGGTCAACAAGGACGCGTACAGCTCCTGAACTGTACGGCAACCCTGTCATGAACGTCATGGTAGTTGATAATGATGACCCTGCGACGTATGATGAAGCGATGATGGGCTCAGATTCCAACAAATGGCTGGAAGCCATGAAATCCGAAATGGAATCCATGTACGAAAACCAAGTATGGACTTTGGTGGACTTACCCAATGACCGCAAGGGCGTTAAGAACAAATAGATTTTCAAGAAGAAAACTGACGCTGATGGTAATGTGACCGTCTATAAGGCTCGACTTGTCGCAAAAGGTTTTCGACAAGTTCAAGGAATTGACTACCAGGAGACGTTCTCTCCTGTAGCGATGCTGAAGTCTGTTAGGATTATGTTAGCAATTGCTGCATTTTTCGATTACAAATCTGACAAATGGATGTCAAAACTGCGTTCCTTAATGGTCACATTGAGGAAGAGTTATACATGGTGCAACCCAAAGGTTTTGTCGATCCTAAGGATGCTGACAAGGTATGCAAACTTCAGTGATCCATTTATGGACTGAAGCAAGCATCCCGGAGTTGGAACCTCCGCTTTAATGAGGTGATCAAAGGGTTTGGATTTGTCCGAACTTATGGAGAAGCTTGTATCTACAAGAAAGTGAGTGGGAGCTCTGTAGCATTTCTAGTACTATATGTGGATGACATATTGTTGATTGGAAATGATATAGAATTTTTGAATAGTATAAAAGGTTATTTGAACAATAGTTTTTCGATGAAGGACCTCGGTGAAGCATCGTATATATTAGGCATCAAAATCTATAGAGATAGATCAAGACGCTTAATTGGGCTTTCGCAAAGTACATACCTTGACAAGATTTTGAAGAAGTTCAGAATGGACGAAAGTAAGAAAGGGATCTTACCTATGTTACAAGGAAAGACATTGAGTCAGACTCAAAGTCCAGCTACATCGGAAGATAGAGACTTGATGAACAAGATCCCCTATGCCTCAGCCATAGGCTCTATCATGTATGCTATGCTATGTACAAGACCGGATGTGGCACATTCTATTAGCTTGAGTAGCAGGTACCAATCTGATCTAGTTTGGAACTGGATGGCGGTAAAGAATATCTTAAAGTACTTAAGAAGGACTAAGGATATGTTTCTCGTGTATGGCGGTGAAGAAGATATCGTCGCAAGATGTTACGTCGATGCTAGCTTCGACACCCATCCGGATGACTCTAAGTCACAATCTGGGTACGTATTTCTTATGAATGGAGGAGCAGTAAGCTGGAGGAGATCCAAGCAACCCGTGGTGGCGGGATCATCAACAGAAGCGGAATATGTTGCTGCCTCGGAGGCAGCGCAGGAAGGAGTTTGGATGAAGGAATTCATATCCGAACTAGGTGTGGTTCCAAGTGCGTTGGATCCGATGGTTATCTATTGTGACAACAATGGTGCCATAGCCAATGCTAAAGAACCAAGGTCTCACAAGAATTCCAAGCATTTCAACCGCCGTTTTCACTCTATCCGTGAGCATGTCAAGGATGTTGATATAAAGATTTGCAAAGTATATACGGATCTGAATGTGGCAGACCCTTTTACTAAAAAACTCCCAAGGGCAAAACATGATCAACACCGGAACTCTATGGGTGTTAGGGTCATTACAATGTAATACAGATTATTGCCCCTAGTGCAAGTGGGATACTGAAAGGAGTATGCTCGAGAGGCAATAATAAAGTGGTTATTATCTTATTCCATGTTTATAATAAATGTTTATTTCTCATGCTAGAATTGTATTAATCAGTAACATTTATACATGTGTGACTAATGAACAAATTAGAGTTCCTAGTAACGCCTCTCGTTTAACTAGCTCGTTGATTAACTGATGATCATGGTTTCCTGATCATGAACATTGGATGTTGTTAATAACGGGATCACGTCATTAGGAGAATGATATGATGAACACACCCAAATTAAGTATAGAAATACGATCAAGTCATTAAGTTTATATTGTTGTACTGAGCATACGAAGTAACCCGAATCCTTAGACCATGAGATCATGTCAATCACTAACACCGGAAGAATGCTTTGATGACATCAAACGTCACACCGTAACAGGGTGACCATAAAGGTGGCGTTGGGTATTCCGAAAGTATTAGTTGAGGCTCATGGATCAAAAAGTGGAATTTGTCCATCCAGATGACGGAGAGATATACTCTGGGCCCTCTCGGTGATATCACATCGACACCGCTTGCAAGCACGTGACTAGGTCACAAGGATGTCATATCACAGAACGAGTAAAGAGTACTTGTCGGGAATGAGATCGAACAAGGTATGAATGATACCAATGATCGGATGTAGCGCCCCATATTTTAAATAAAGATGGAACACCTGTGTTATGTGCTAGTCCCTGGATCACTGCCAGCACCACAGTACAAAATATATAGTATCATTGCATAAGTATCAAATTTACTACAACGAGATCCAAAAATAGCTAAGTATAGCTTTATTACAAAGTGCATAGTCATGAAGACTAGCTAAAATATTCAGAGTTCACAATGAAAATAATAGCAATGAGCCTCTTCTTCAAGCATGCGCCACAGGCAGACATGTTGGGTGTAGACTCGAGTCCAAACTCATTCCTCATCAGATTTACCTGCACATTTGAATATGCAGCCCCCGAAGGAGGTCAATACAATGAAGTATTGGCAAGTGACTATGGTGGATACTTTATGACAAGTCCAATTCTATATGCATATTTGACTTGGTAGAGTTGTAGGCTATTTTGCAGAAAGCCAGTTTTCTCCTATCTTTTGTAAAACCATTTTTGTTTCTTAAAGACTTGGCACCAAGGGATGAAATCCAAGTGCACCAACAATTCTTTCCTTAGTCAAATTTTACTTTATGAAAACTATGATGAGATTCTTCCGTCCATCCTTGTCCAGTTGCTCGAAGTAGTCCATCACCGGGGACACGGCTGAGTACTCAGATTGTCGACTCTGCAGAGGTTGTGCACTTTCACCTTGAGACTCAATTAACCCAAACATCCTATACACGCGGAGTGCATTAATGAAAGGAGAGAATTGAGACAAGAACTTTCAGAAGTAGAATGCAACCATACTAGCAAGACCCGTTCCACCTACCAACTCTACATCTGCTTGTCAAGCTGACAGGTTGCACTCTCACAACTTAGTAATTCTAGAGAGAGCCCATTGTCAAAAGGCTGCACGGAAAGCTTCTAAACTTGGAGGGACTTAGAAATCTCTTTGTTCCTGGGAGGCCGTCCACAAGTGCGCTTCTGGGTAACAACCACCATGCTCATGGCCCTAAGTAGAATAGACACTCATCCTAGGCAACGACAACCACAAGCATAGTCCCAAAAGCCACTCAACATAAACCAAACAACCAATTCCACCCAGGTGTGCATTTAAAGTTTAACACTTAGCAATATTTCTATAACATGGTAAGTAAACACTTTTTATAGCATAGCTAAGCATCTAATAAAACTTTTGATGGCTGCATGAAGTGTAAACTAACTTATCATTATAAGACAGTTCAAAAATCCCTATCGTGCATACTACTCAAAATATACTACTAATGCATATAGAAAATATTGGGTAGATTATGAATGTTGCTTGCCCTGGTAACAAGAGGAACAAGCACAGCAAGAATAACAATCACAAGAAGGGCCTTCCTCCTCTTCACAATCTAGAAACAGACAATACATAAAGATAAATAAACACACAAACACAACACTTAAAACATCAAGACGAAAATATGTATGCATGCTTGATATGCAATGAACTTACAAGACAAAATAATTTCAATTCTATTTCCTCTGTTTATTAATGCATGAAATGCAATGAATTACGTTTTATTATTTTATTTACTCATTTAAAATATTGAGCATAACATAGAAATATTAAGCCCTACAACCAAATTCTTTAATTCTATTATGAAAAGTTTCAAATAAAACTCAAGTTGCACTCTCTGGACAGAGGACAATAATATAATTCTAAAACAATTAGATTTATTTGGAAAGCATTTTTATTATTTAAGTTATAGATTTAATAGCCGAAATACTTCTCGGATATAAACACAAATTATAATTTATCAAAAGGAAAAACAAATGATGTAGAAATAATCTACACTAGCAGGGCTATCCGTAGATATAAAGTTTATCAAATTTGGACTTACAGATCAAAAGTTATGAATTTCCAAAGTTTTGCACAATTTTCGGTTTTATTTTATAAAATTTCTTGCGAAAAAGAATAAAGGGCTACGTGGCGTGCTCCCATTGGAGGATACCGATTCGGTGCGGATCGGCCGCGCGAACCGTCCGATCTCTTTTAAAACGGGCGCTCGGGATTGCAGGGATCTAGATCCGTTGGATCTAAATCCAACGGTTCGAAATTAGAGACTCGGCGCGGGCGGCGCGAGTCGCCGGAAAAACCTCCGACCGCGGCGGCGCCACGGCCGTCATCACGCGCGATCGAGTCCTATAAGCCTACGAGACGAACGAGTCTTACCGTTAGGTTGAGGACGTCGAGGCGGGGTCGGTGGCGAAGCGTGGATCTTCGGAGCGTCGCCGTTCCTCGAGGATTCCTCGCCGGAGTTGGTGCTTGCGGGCGGCGGCGTGGCTCGCGGACGGGGACGGCGTTCGGCTGTGGTAGAAGGTCAACGGTGAAGTCACGAAGATGCACACGGGTAAAGGAAGAAGAACTAGAGGGGAAGGGATAGCTCGGGAGAGGGAATGGCGCCGAAGTTGACAAAAAATACCGGCGGCAGTGGCGGCGGCGGAGATCTCTTTCCGTGCGGCCTGGGGGTGAAAAAAAGTAGGGTTTTGGGCGCGGGGAACGGCGGCGGAGGTGGCGGCTTATATGGGGGCAGATAGGAAGATTCCCGCGAAGATCGGAGCGGAAAGATCAACCGGATCGAAGCGTATCCGGTGCGGTTTCTGCGTCGGAGGTTGAAGATCCACCTGATAGGTGGGTCCCACCTGTCAGCGTGAGGAGGTTCGCGGGCTGGTTTTCTGGGCCGTCTTGCTGGGCCGCATCTCGTGCGCGCGCGGTAGATAGAGAGGGGCCGGCCCGATTGACTCGTTTTTTTTATTTAAACACTTTTTCTAGTTTGAAACTTTTCAATACAATTTGATTTTTAAATCTTATCAAAACATTTCAGAAAAATTCATAAAAATATGTTTTGAAAAGCTAATTTAATTTAGAACTTTTTGATACCATTTTGCTAAATAAATAATCTAATAAAATACAAATTATTATAAGGAGCTCAAATAGACCTCTTTATGGAATACAAATTAATTTAAACTTCTAATTAAAATTTAAATTATTCTTTATGTGATTTCAATGCCATGCCTATATGATGCATGATGCATGAATGCAAAGTTTTAAATTTTTGAGAAATTTGGGATGTTACAGACTAACCCCCCTTAAGAGGAAGCTCGCCCTCGAGCTTCGGAAAGGTCTGCAAATAGGTGTGGGTGGTCTTCTCGGAGGTCATCCTCTCGTTCCCAGGTGGCTTCTTCCTCGGTGTGATGATTCCACTGGACTTTGCAAAATTTGATGGTTTTGGTACGGGTGACTCTTTCTGCTGTCTGTAATATCTTGATGGGCTTCTCTTCGTATGTCAGATCACTCTCCAATTGTACCTCCTCGAGAGGTACAGTATCCTTTAAAGGAACTCCCATCATCTCGGGATGACATTTCTTCAACTGACTGACATGGAACATATTATGAACCACATACAGAACTTCGGGTAGTTCTAACTCATATTCCACTTCACCTTTGCGAGAAAGAATTTTGAATGGTCCAATGAATCGAGGTGCTAACTTTCCTTTGATTCCAAACCTTTTCACACCCCGAAGTGGTGACACTCTTAAATAGGTTCTATCACCCACTTCGTAGGTGACTTCTCTACGCTTGGAATCTGCATAGCTTTTCTGGCGTGACTGTGCTATTTTCAATCTATCCTTAATCAGCATGACTTTCTCTTCAGCATCCTGTATTATATAAGGTCCAAAGAAACTCCGTTCTCCTACACCACTCCACAACAGTGGGGTTGTGCATTTCTTTCCATATAAGGCTTCAAACGGTGCCATCTCAATGCTGGCTTGGTAACTGTTGTTGTAGGAGAACTCAGCGTATGGTAAATTATCATCCCAACTAGATCCATAGTCGAGCGCATAAGCTCTAAACATATCCTCTAAAATCTGATTCACTCTTTCAGTCTGACCATCTGTTTGCGGATGGAAAGCCGTACTGAATTCTAATCTGGTTCCCAAAGATTCGTGCAACTGCTTCCAGAAATGAGAAGTGAACTGGGTCCCCCTATCAGACACGATACTCTTAGAAACGCCGTGAAGGCACACAATTCTCTTCATGTAAATATCGGCTAACTTTGCACTAGTATAAGTGGTCTTCACGGGTATGAAGTGAGCTATTTTGGTTAGGCGACAAACAATAACCAAAATAGAATCATAATCCGATCTGGTCCTTGGTAATCCGGTGATGAAGTCCATCCCAATAGAATCCCACTTCCAATCCGGTACTTTCAAAGGTTGTAAGAGCCCTGCTGGTTTCTGATATTCTGCCTTTACTCGACTACATACATCGCACTTAGCGATGTATTCTGCTATTTCTCTTTTCAGATTATTCCACCAAAATCTCTCTTTCACATCCATATACATCTTGGTCTTTCCCGGATGAATGGAATAAGGTGTCTCATGAGATTCTTGCAGAATTAACTTCCTAATATCAGGATCATTGTCCACACATACACGTTTTTAAAACCACAAAATCCCTTGCTCATCCTCATGAAATCCTTTAGCTTTTCCAGCTCTTAGATTGACTTTGATCTCTTCTATTTCCTTGTCTCCTTTCTGAGCTTCATCTATCTTGTCCATCAAAGTGGGTTGTACAACTAATGAGGTTACAAACCCTTCAGGTACTACTTCCAATCTGAGGTCCTTGAATGCCTTGCATAAATCCTCGGGTAATTCTCCTGCTGTAAGGCCATTCACATACACTTTACGACTCAGAGCATCTGCTACCACATTAGCTTTCCCCGGATGGTATTGGAGACTTAGATCATAATATTTAATAAGTTCGAACCATCTTCTTTGTCTCATGTTCAATTCCTTCTGTGTAAATATGTACTTCAAACTTTTGTGGTCCGTGAATACCTCACATCTTTTTCCCATCAGGTAGGGTCTCCAAGTTTTCAGGGCATGCACTACTGATGCTAACTCGAGATCATGAGTTGGATAATTTGCTTCATGTTTCTTGAGCTGTCTAGAGGCATAAGATGCCACTCTGCCTTCCTGCATCAACACACTTCCCAAGCCTTGGCGTGAAGCATCACAGTACACTTGGAATTCCTTCTCCAAATCAGGTAAGCATAGAACTGGGGCTGAAACCAGACGTTTCTTCAACTCCTAAAAACTGGCTTCGCATGCCTCAGTCCACTCAAATTTCTTCTCCTTCTTTAATAATTCCGTCAAGGCCTTGGTAATCTTGGAGAAGTTTTCAATGAATCGTCGGTAGTATCCTGCTAGGCCCAGAAAACTTCGTAATTCTCCAACATTCTTCGGCGGTTCCCATTTAGTTACAGCTGAAACTTTTTCAGGATCCACCGCTATACCTTCCTTGGACACCACATGGCCTAAAAATCCGACTTGTTCTAACCAAAACTCACACTTGCTGTACTTGGCATACAACTTACGTTCACGTATTCTCTGCAATACTAGACGCAAGTGCTCTTCATGTTCTTTGTGACTCTTGGAGTAGATTAGAATATCATCTATGAACACTACCACAAACTTATCCAGAAAATCCATGAACACTTTATTCATCATATTCATGAAATAGGCTGGAGCATTGGTTAATCCAAAAGGCATCACGGTGTACTCGTATGAGCCATATCTCGTAACAAATGCAGTTTTGGGTATATCCATTTCTCTAACTTTCATTTGGAGGTACCCCGACCGAAGATCGATCTTTGAGAAAACACAAGCACCTTCCAGTTGGTCAAATAGTTCGTTTATCTTGGGTAACGGGTACTTGTTTTTGATAGTTTGCTCGTTTATATCTCTATAATCCGTGACTAGCCTCTGTGTTTGATCCTTCTTTTTAACAAATAAGACTGGTCCTCCCCATGGCGATGAACTTGGAAGAATGAATCCTTTCTGGATATGCTCCTCCAGTTGCTTCTTCAGCTCTTTCAATTCATCGACGGCCATAGGATATGGTCTTGTAGCTATTGGTCATGTTCCCGGCTTCAGTTCGATGAGAAAATCAACATCTCTATCGGGTGGCATTACCGGTAGTTCTTCCGGAAAAACATCTGGGTATTCCTTGACAATAAGCACATCACCAAGGCTAACCCCCTTAAGAGAATTCAGCCTAACCTTCTTAAGTTCAAAAGTTGATCTGAACCTAATCTTCCTTTTCTCTGGGGTGGTGAGGGTGATTGCTCTATTTGCACAGTCTATGATTCCTTCAAAACGAGTCATCCAATCCATTCCGATGATAACATCCAATCCTTGGGTTTCTAGGATGACTAAGTCTGTTGGAAAGGTGTGTTTTCCGATCTGCAAGTCTAACTGCCTACACCCGGAATTTACTATCATCTCCCCTCCAGGTGAACTTACCCTAATAGGTTTTCCTAGACTTTCCTCAGCTAACCCATGTTTGTTTACAAAAGCTCTTGATGTGAATGAATGAGATGCTCCAGTATCAAATAAGACTAATGCTGGAAAGGAATTGAGCAAGAACGTACCAATCACAGCATCAGGTTCATCATGAACTTCTTCCACATTGACGTGGTTCACTTTTCCCTTCTGGAAAGGATTGGGCTTGGAATTTTCATTAGCTTTCCTCTCTGGGCATTCAGTTGCATAATGTCCTGTCTTCTTGCACTTGAAGCAGGTCACATTAGACAAGTCTTTCTTCCCTTCATAGTTAGGGCGGTGATTACCATTCCCATGATTATGGCCATGGTGATGGTTTCCCCTGGATCCACCATTATTTCCATTGTATCCTCCATTACTTCCTTTGTATCCTCCATTACTTCCTTTGTATCCTCCATTACTTCCTTTGTATCCTCCATTGTAGTTATGACCATGATGTTTTTGGCCACTACCAGTGCTGGAGTGATTCCAGGGTTTATGACTACTGACTTCAGAGGTGTGTTGTTTCTTATATGTCCCTTCAGAATGAACCTTACTTGCACTGAACTTCCTCTTCCTATTCTCTTCCTTTCTTATGTTGTTGTCCAGGGTGATAGCTTGATCCAGCAGAGCTTGATAGTTTGGAGTATATGCCACAGACAAGGGTATCTTCAGTTCTCCCCTAAGTCCATTGAGGAACTTTTCCTTCCTCTTTGCATCAGTATCAATGTCCTCTGGTGCATACCTTGATAGCATACAGAAGTCATCCATATACTCCTTCAGAGTTCTATCTCCCTGCCTCAAGCTGCGAAATTCCTCTTTCTTCAGATTCATTATACCTGAGGAGATGTGAGCATTCCGGAATCCTTCCTTGAACGCATCCCAAGTCATGCCATCCAAAGGATGAGTCACTTGATAAGTCTCCCACCACAATGCTGCGGGTCCTTCCAACAGGTGTGCAGTGAACCTCACTTTTTCTGCCTCAGAACACTCACAGGTTACTAAGTCCTTGTTGACTGAACGGAGCCAATCATCCGCCACTATTGGTTCAGTAGCAGAGGAGAACTTATTAGGCCTAAGCCTTAGGAATCTAGCAAGTCTGTCCACTGGAGGTGGTGGTGGAGGTGGCGGGTTGTTGTTGTTGTGGTTGTTGTTGTTGTTGGTTGCTGCAATGAATTGAGTCATCATATTCATCAACTGAGCTTGAGCGGCCATCAGTTGTTGCATGGCATCATCGTTGTTGGTATCACGACGAGGAGGCATCTGTAGGGTTTTCAGCATAGATGAGTGAAAGATAGACATAACTAAGAGAAGAAAAATCCTACCCATGCACAAAGCAACCAAGTCAACGCAATCAACACTCAGAAGACAACTTAAAAGAAAAATTCTACTTAACGATCTGAAACAGGTATTCTAAGTTGATTTAATAAAACGACAGAGTCTACAAACCAATCATTCTAACATTGTCACACCACAAGTTGGAGATCAATGTTTTAAAAAGAACGACGAACTAAACGAGGGAGAACATGGTGGTCCAACTACTAAGTCTAAACTTCGTCCATGACATCTCCTTCATCTTCTTCGACTTCCTCGATGGTGATGCCTTCCTTCGTAAGGATCTCCTTGTAGTCATTCACCTCCTTCTCCAAGGCCTCGTTCTTGTCCTGTAACATTGTCGTCTCACGGTGCAGAGTCTCGATCGCTTCCTTCTCCAGGACTTCAATCTTCTCCTGTAGCATTCTCTTCTCACGGCGTAGAGTCTCGATCAAATCTCGATCAGCTTCGAACTCGACGTCGTTGCTCAGAATTTCATCCTTCAAGGTCTTGATCTCCTTGTTCTTGTCTCTAATTCTCTTTTCCTGATTTTGGAACTTCTTTTCTTGAGCTCGGAATTTCTCTTCTTGAGCGTTGGCTACCTCTTCTTGGGCTTCAATCTTCTTTTGAGTCTCCTTGACTTGGGCCATTATTTCATCATTCTTCAACAGCTCATTGCGTCTATCCTCTTCGAGTTGCTAGAGGTGAATTTCTAAGTCTTGGAGATAAGGTTACAAAGGTTCTGGTTTGGTTTTGTCTTCCTCGCTAACAAGGTAGGGTATCCCATGTTCGTCACGTTGGCCAAGGTTAGAAAAGTAGTGGTCTTTTAACTCTTCCTGGAATTGCCAGCAAAGACGTCCTATTAGCTCCTGCGTGACGAGATTCAGCCCTTTCTCCAAGGAGTCACTAATCGACTTGTACTGGATGTCTTCGGTCTTGGGTTCAGTCTGGCGCCCTTGTTGATGAAGACGAATTCCCCATAAGTCTTCTTTGTTGAAGTGCTTCAGCTGGCTTACCTTGCTGATGGGTGTTGGAAGTGCCAACAGTTCTACCAACTCTAGAAGATATCTTCCAAAGCGCATGTCCTTGAAGTCCTCCGCGGTTTGATACATGAAGAACGACATCCTCAAGTGATAAAGGTAGAGTTTGTTAAAACAAGACACAAGGTAAGAAATACTAGTTCTGGTGTACTTAAGTACTTAGAGAAAAAGAAGTTCTTTTCTAAAAGGTGATCAACACTATTATCAACTCTTTGTAAGTCGGATATTCACTATAGTGAGAGAGACAGACACCCGGCCAGCCACTTATAATTGTGGAACAAGTCTCATGTACGCGGACATGTAAGGTTAGTCCCGGGCCGCTTCATCCCACTATGCCGCTAGGATCCAACATACTTCAAAGATGGTAATATTATGATCAAAAAGAGGCTTAACCAATCCTAAGGGCTCGAACCTACAGGCAACACTTTAGCTCTGATACAATTTTGTAGCGCCCCATCTTTTAAATAAAGATGGAACACCTGTGTTATGTGCTAGTCCCTGGATCACTGCCAGCACCACAGTACAAAATATATAGTATCATTGCATAAGTATCAAATTTACTACAACGAGATCCAAAAATAGCTAAGTATAGCTTTATTACAAAGTGCATAGTCATGAAGACTAGCTAAAATATTCAGAGTTCACAACGAAAATAATAGCAATGAGCCTCTTCTTCAAGCATGCGCCACAGGTAGACATGTTGGGTGTATACTCGAGTCCAAACTCATTCCTCATCAGAATTACCTGCACATTTGAATATGCAGCCCCCGAAGGAGGTCAATACAATGAAGTATTGGCAAGTGACTATGGTGGATACTTTATGACAAGTCTAATTCTATATGCATATTTGACTTGGTGGAGTTGTAGGCTATTTTGCAGAAAGCCAGTTTTCTCCTATCTTTTGTAAAACCATTTTTGTTTCTTAAGGACTTGGCACCAAGGGATGAAGCCCAAGTGCACCAACAATTCTTTCCTTAGTCAAATTTTACTTTATGAAAACTATGATGAGATTCTTCCGTCCATCCTTGTCCAGTTGCTCGAAGTAGTCCATCACCGGGGACACGGCTGAGTACTCAGATTGTCGACTCTGCAGAGGTTGTGCACTTTCACCTTGAGACTCAATTAACCCAAACATCCTATACACGCGGAGTGCATTAAGGAAAGGAGAGAATTGAGACAAGAACTTTCAGAAGAAGAATGCAACCATACTAGCAAGACCCGTTCCACCTACCAACTCTACATCTGCTTGTCAAGCTGACAGGTTGCACTCTCACAACTTAGTAATTCTAGAGAGAGCCCATTGTCAAAAGGCTGCACGGAAAGCTTCTAAACTTGGAGGGACTTAGAAATCTCTTTGTTCCTGGGTGGCCGTCCACAAGTGCGCTTCTGGGTGACAACCACCATGCTCATGGCCCTAAGTAGAATAGACATTCATCCTAGGCAACGACAACCACAAGCATAGTCCCAAAAGCCACTCAACATAAACCAAACAACCAATTCCACCCAGGTGTGCATTTAAAGTTTAACACTTAGCAATATTTCTATAACATAGTAAGTAAACACTTTTTATAGCATAGCTAAGCATCTAATAAAACTTTTGATGGCTGCATGGAAGGGATGGCTACACACTACTATGATATTATCAAAGTGTAAACTAACTTATCATTATAAGACAGTTCAAAAATCCCTATCATGCATACTACTCAAAATATACTACTAATGCATATAGAAAATATCCCTAACAAGAGGAACAAGCACAGCAAGAATAACAATCACAAGAAGGGCCTTCCTCCTCTTCACAATCTAGAAACAAACAATACATAAAGATAAATAAACACACAAACACAACACTTAAAACATCAAGACGAAAATATGTATGCATGCTTGATATGCAATGAACTTAACAAGACAAAATAATTTCAATTCTATTTCCTCTGTTTATTAATGCATGAAATGCAATGAACTACGTTTTATTATTTTATTTACTCATTTAAAATATTGAGCATACCGTAGAAATATTAAGCCCTACAACCAAATTCTTTAATTCTATTATGAAAAGTTTCAAATAAAACTCAAGTTGCACTCTCTGGACAGAGGACAATAATATAATTCTAAAACAATTGGATTTATTTGGAAAGCATTTTTATTATTTAAGTTATAGATTTAATAGCCGAAATACTTCTCGGATATAAACACAACTAAAATTTATCAAAAGGAAAAACAAATGATGTAGAAATAATCTACACTAGCAGGGCTATCCGTAGATATAAAGTTTATCAAATTTGGACTTACAGATCAAAAGTTATGAATTTCCAAAGTTTTGCACAATTTTCTGTTTTATTTTATAAAATTTCTTGCGAAAAAGAATAAAGGGCTACGTGGCGTGCTCCCATTGGAGGATACCGATTCGGTGCGGATCGGCCGCGCGAACCGTCCGATCTCTTTTAAAACGGGCGCTCGGGATTGCAGGGATCTAGATCCGTTGGATCTAAATCCAACGGTTCGAAAATAGAGACTCGGCGCGGGCGGCGCGAGTCGCCGGAAAAACCTCCGACCGCGGCGGCGCCACGGCCGGCATCACGTGCGATCGAGTCCTATAAGCCTACGAGACGAACGAGTCTTGCCGTTAGGTTGAGGACGTCGAGGCGGGGTCGGTGGCGAAGCGTGGGTCTTTGGAGCGTCGCCGTTCCTCGAGGATTCCTCGCCGGAGTTGGTGCTTGCGGGCGGCGGCGTGGCTCGCGGACAGGGACGGTGTTCGGCTCTGGTAGAAGGTCAACGGTGAAGTCACGAAGATGCACACGGGTAAAGGAAGAAGAACTAGAGGGGAAGGGGGAGCTCGGGAGAGGGAATGGCGCCGGAGTTGACAAAAAATACCGGCGGCAGTGGCGGCGGCGGAGATCTCTTTCCGTGCGGCCTGGGGGCAAAAAAAAGTAGGGTTTTGGGCGCGGGGAACGGCGGCGGAGGTGGCGGCTTATATGGGGGCGGATAGGAAGCAATTCCCGCGAAGATCGGAGCGGAAAGATCAACCGGATCGAAGCGTATCCGGTGCGGTTTCTGCGTCGGAGGTTGAAAATCCACCTGACAGGTGGGTCCCACCTGTCAGCGTGAGGAGGTTCGCGGGCTGGTTTTCTGGGCCGTCTTGCTGGGCCGCATCTCGCGCGCGCGCGGTAGATAGAGAGGGGCCGGCCCGATTGACTCGTTTTTTTTTTGTTTTTTTTAAAACACTTTTTCTGTTTTGAAACTTTTCAATACAATTTGATTTTTAAATCTTATCAAAACATTTCAGAAAAATTCATAAAAATATGTTTTGAAAAGCTAATTTAATTTAGAACTTTTTGATACCATTTTGCTAAATAAATAATCTAATAAAATATAAATTATTATAAGGAGCTCAAATAGACCTCTTTATGGAATACAAATTTATTTAAAATTATAACTAAATTTAAATTATTCTTTATGTGATTTCAATGCCATTCCTATATGATGCATGATGCATGAATGCAAAGTTTTAAATTTTTGAGAAATTTGGGATGTTACATCGGATCTCGGACAAGTAAAATATCGCGAGACAACAGGAATTGGTTATGACGTTTTTGGTTCACACGATCACAAGATTCATCGCCGAATATGTAGGAGTCATTATGGATCTCCAGATCCCGTTGTTGACTATTGATCGGAGAGGTGTCTCGATCGTGTCTACATTATTCACGAACCGTAGGGTGACACACTTAAGATTTATCGACGCTTTTGGGTAGACACGAATTTCGGAGAAAAGTTTGGACAGCACCGAAATTGTTTCGGGTAATATTGAAATAGTTCAAGTGGTTAATTATCAATAGTTGACAATGGTTGTTAATAGAATTAACAGATGAACCAAGGGGGAAAGTTTTAATGTTTGTTAATAGAATTAACAAATATTAAAAGGAAATGAAGTTGTTTTATTTAATAAAGAAAAACCCTTGGGATTTTTCAGTGGAGATTAAAAGAGAGTGAGTGGGCATGAGTGGATGCTCCACTCACATCAAGAGGGAAGAGGTGGAGTCACCCCTAGGGGCAACGACCCAACCTCACCCCTCTCCTATATATGGAGGGGTGGGAGCTCCCTTTTGAGCACACACTTGATCCTCTCTCCCTCCTCCCGCTGCTCCACCTATGGCCATCCGCTTGGCCAAGCCATGGCCGTTTAGTTCTCCACCACACGACGCCGTCGTGATGTTGGAGTTCCTTGGTGGTTCTACTACTTACGCTGCCCCGCTGGATCGAGGGAACCTAGGTTGTCATCAAGCCATACGTGTGACCGAGTATGGAGGCGCTGCCCGTTGCAGCGCACATCTTCACGATCTTGAGATCGGCAAGTGAACGACTACATCATCCACGAGAATTATTCTCGAAACGCATACGGTCTTCGAGGGTGAGTTTCTCTTGGAATATGTTCCACTCGTTACGAGCATCTCCTAGAGTAGATCTTGGCTTGTTGGTTTGTTCTCACCGTAGGAATTTTTTTGTTTTCTATGCTATGAACCCATCAATGTGTGAGTTATGTTTGTAGCCGGCCGCAAGCGGCCTTGCTTCTTTTGGCGAAGCTCTTGCACACTCGGAGGATGAACTAGTCGCTCTTCGCTCTCAACTGGACCAGCTCAGCCGTAAGCTTTTTCCTTTGTTTTTGTCCGGTAATGACTCCCAAGAATCGGGGGTAGTCACTTCCTGAAGAGTAGTTCGTGAAGGGGGTTGAACGCGGAGGTCAAGACCCTCGAGGGACACTACGATGTTGCTCGCCAGACCCGAAGACTACACGCCCACGACAGAGATAGACACCGGCCTTTACCCAGGTTCACGACCCTCGTGAGGAGGTAAGACCGCTACTCCTGCTTGTCTATATTAGATGGTGGAGGTTACAGTACAATGGAGTTTGCCGGAGGCCCCCTTGAGGCAGTTCTTTCCTGGGGAGGGAAGCGATGGTCTTCTTCCTCCTCCAGCCAGAGGCTATCCTAACAAGTGTTGCTAGGGTTTACAAGGGTTGTAGCACGTAAAGAGCCGACCTTTGCTACGATGGATGTCTTGTCCCTTTTATAGGCCCCTCTGGCGCTCTCCTTCGGCTTGGCCTTCAAGGTGGCTCCCACACGGCAGAGGCATGGTGGAGTAGGAGTCCACCGCGGTCCGTTTGTCCATGGACGCGGTCCATTGTTGATAAAGGTGGGCGTGGTGGCCGACAGGCGGCCGACCGCACTTTACTGCCCGCTTAGAGGGCAGTCTCTGAGGTGGAGCCCGCGATGACGTTCTCCGTTGGAGGGTTGCGCCTTCCACCTGCTTTATCGCCAGGGTAGAAGGTCATGGCAGTTGCGCAACAGGCAGCGCCGCTTTATTGACCCCTTTATCACCAAAACGGCAACAGGGGTGCTTGCGTCACCACATGTGCGTGGCAGAGGCCACGTGCGTCCTGCCGTACTTCAGGCCCGAGGAGGCCTGAGGGGAGATTCCTGCGGGACTCCCTCGAGGCGATCTGGCGCCTCGGGAGGGTCCCATGAGGCAAGGGACCCCTTGAGGCCAACGTTTCCACTTCAGACCCTCGAGGGGAGTTGCCTCTCGAGGGTCCCGCCAGGCGGTGATGCCTGGTCCTTAGTCGTTTCGTCTGACTGGCCAGTGTCCGAGGCCTGGGGGGAATGGGCTCTCCATACCCCAGTTCCCACTGGGCCGACAGTAACCCTCGGGCCCATGATGGGCACGGTTGAGCCCATGGGCTCAGGCGACGCGTCGTGGGCCATTAGTGCCCAGCCGGCCCGAGCCACGCGGCACTTGGATGAATAACGGCCTCGCACGATCCGGGGCGCGAGTCGTGGGGGGTCCCACCACGTCCCGGTAACTGCTCCTCGAGGTGACATAAAGCCCGAGCGAGGCAGCAGGGAGCCGTTACCGTTTCCAATTCTTCTCGCAGAAGTTTCCGCTTCCCAGAGCTCTCCGCCTCCGCTCTCTCTGCGATTCTCTCTTCTCCGTCTCCTTCAATCTTCCGCGCCCTCGACGATGAGCCCACTCAAGAGCAAGGGCAAGGCCGCCAAAGGGTCTTCCTCCCAGGCGGAGGCCCCTGAGGTCATTCTGGGCGCGGCGCTGCTGGGCGTGCGCGTCAATGAGAACGTGTTCACTAAGGTCCGGTACCTGGTGGCGGACCGTATGAACGAGCATGGTGCCACCGCCCTGAAGCCCGCGGCGCACGGGAAGCGCCAGCGTGGGTTCTTCCCGATCTTCCAGCATTGCCTTGCTGCAGGACTGGTGCCGCCCTTCTCGCCGTTCCTGGAGGCGGTGTTGGCGTTCTACAAGGTGCAGCAGCTGCACCTGCACCCCAACTCTGTCCTCATCCTTGCCATCTTCGCCTACCTCTGCGAGGCGTACCTGGGCCTGGAGCCCACGGTGGGGCTGTCCCGGTGCTTTTACGCGCTCCGGAACACGGCGAAGAACGAGCGCTCTGGGTGCGTCTCGTTCCGCATCGTCGACGGCATGGTGTCCTTGTCGTTGTCCTTGACGTGGAGCCGCATCTTGTCGCTCGGCCCCGAGTACATCCACATGTATCGTTAATCCATCGGTGCTTGCCGTGGATGAGCTCCCCGCAGCGCTCCGCCCCCTTCACCAATACAACATGACGGAGCGCATGGACCTCCTGGAGGGGATGCCTCCGTTCACCCCGACAGGCCAGGAGGACTTCGAGGTGCCGACGCCGGCCACGCGGGAGCGTAGGGGGCCGATTCTCCCTCGGCCTCAGGAGCTGGCCTAGGTGAGGAGGAGGCCGCGGCAGGGGAGGTTTCCTCCTCGAGGGCCGGGCCATTTACTGAAGAGATTTGTAATATCTCGTCAGGCGATGAAGACGCCTTCGTGGTGGCGCCCTCGCGCCTCGTGGAGGTGGAGGCTGAGGAAGAGGAGGCCTCTGACGCGGAGGCCTCTCCGGGAGGGCGCGAGCCCCGCACCAAAGCCGTCGTGGACCGCTCGGGGGCAAGGCCGTCTGACATTCCTTCAAAAAGGAATGCTGAGACGCCCCCAGCAAGGCCTGCTTCCTAGCCCTTCCCCTCATGGCGCTCGCCAGGCTTGGCGTGGGTCGACGCTGGCGCCCCCCCTTCAGGGTGAGTTTTCATGAGGCTGGACCGTTTGCCTCTAGATTTCTCTTTCACTTTACCCTTTATTGAAGGTCTTTTCTTGGGCTCTTGTCAGTGATCTAGTGCCTGCGAAGCGCTACCGGCTTTGCAAGGCGGCTGATGTGAAGAGCGCCATGGCAGGGGCCGTGGATGACGAGTCCGCGAGGCCTGTGGAGACGGCCTCCACGGGCCCCCTTGAGGGGGCGCCTCAAGCGGAAGCGGCTGCGCCCCAGGCGGGGGCGGCAGGGCCTCAGGTGGAGGAGGGCGCGGCACGCCCAGAGGCACCGGCACCGCCCTCCGAGCCTCTGGTGGTGGAAGGCTCGGAGGAGAAAATCTCCGCGCCGCCTCGCGCTCCTACTCCTCCTCGCGCTGCTACGCCTCCGCGCGAGGCCACTCCACCGCGCGAACCAACACCGCCGCGCATGTTGACGCCTCCGCGCGCGCCTACCCCACCGTCTGCGGCTACTGATCCCGTGCAGCCTGCGAGGGAAGCGCGCGAGGCAGCAGCAGGCACATGCAGACCTGCTGGGGGAGATGCTGCCTCGCCTCCTCGTCAAGCTTTGACCGAGGAACGCCCTGCGGCTGCAGGGCTGGAAGAGGATGCCGGCGTGGGCACAAGCGAAGCCCAGGCTAGCCCCCGAGCTTTCCCCGAGGCCGGGACCACGAGACTTGACGCCGGGGCCGGGCCCTCCACGAGCCAAGAGCTGGTCCTCCTAGCTGGGACTGGAGCGCGGGGCGCCGCAAGGTCGACGTCGGCCTCGTGAGGGAGTCCTTGGAGGGCTTGGAGGCGCACCTCGCCCTCGGGGACATATGGCTCGCTCGGCAGCAGGAGGAGCTGGCGAGGTCATGGGCGTCCTTCCACGCGGCGGTCGAGGCGTGCCGGCCAGAGGATGCGGCGCTGCAGGCCACACGCGGGGAGGCCACCCTCTTCGCCAAGGAGATTCGCGAGGGAGCCATCCGCGACGCTGCAGAATTCCTCGAGCCCCTCCAAGCGGAACGCGACACTGCCGCGGAGCTCCTGCGCGAGGCCAGGGTGGAGCACGAGGCGATGGAGGGCTCGCTGGCGCAGAAACGCCGTGAGCTGGGCCAGCTGGAGGCCCAGCTGCTCTCCGCACACCAGGCCGCACATGCCGCTCTGGAGGAGGACCGCAAGGTCATTGCCGAGCGTGAGCGGCAGCTGGCCCTCAAGCGCGCCAAGGACGTTCGTCGCCGAGCGAAGGAGGCTCGCACCGAGGCAGTCCACAACCTCAACTCCTTGGCCAAGGATGTGGAGGAGCAGGTGGCCCTGGCGATGGAGCGGGCGGCGGAGGCCTCGGGCTCTGCCTAGGCGGCTCGCGCGCTCTCGAAGCAGCTTGAGCATATGTTCGAGGCGCTGGACGCTCGTGGCAACGAGCTTTCCACGCAGCTCGGCGCGGAAGCGCCACATACTGACGTCCGAGGCCGTGGCGACACTGCCATGTACCTGGTCTACTTCGACCAGCTCTTCGAGGCGCTCGAGGGTCCCGTCGCCGAGCTTCGCGAGATGATTGAGGACGAGAGCCGGCAACTTCTGGGGGTGGTGGTTGATCGCATCTTCACCAACCTCAAGCTCCTCACGCCAGGCTTCGACCTCTCCTCCGTGATAGAAGCTGCTCAGGGCGAGGAAGCGCAGCGGGTCTCCGGTTCCCTCCGCGAGCAAGTAGACGACTTCTGCAACCGCTTCAGGCGCGCGGAGGCTGCGGCTGAGGACAGCGAGGAGGAGGCCTGCTCTGCCGAGGCTGAAGAGGGTGCCGCGGAGGAGGTCCAAGGCGGCGCTGCTTCCCCTTGAGCCTCTTCTTACTGCGTCTACGAGCGGTTGTATCTGAAACAACTGTGTGTTTACATATCTTAACACCTTTTGGCCTGTAATATACTCTTTATTGCTGTTTGATTCGAGCTTGTTTGCCCCCGTGAGGTCTCTTTGGACTCATCTTCATGTCTATTTGTTCTCTGCGTCGATAGGTCCCATCTCTTCGTGCCATGACTCCGCCACTTCGGTATGCAGGAGCAATGACTCCGCAAGGCCGGGGTGAGTTTAGGCCTAGGAGAGGTAAGAGCCCTGATTCGCGATGCTCAAGTGCCCCCCTTAGAAGTGCGAGTAGTCCATGAAGCGTAAGGGAAAGCGAAGTCGCTTGAGGGACAAACGTGCGCTAGGGGGAGAAAATGCTCTTAAGGCGTGGGTGCGAGACTTAGCTTCTCGATGTTTTCGCCTTGCAGAGGCTTTTCTCCTCGCGAGGTTACCCACTTGAGGGGTCGCTCCCGGATGCCTCTTCAGGCTCGTGGGGGGATTTTTCCCTGCAGATGTTAGAGGGGCGAACCCAAACGCTGGAACACGGTTCAAGGGACTCGCGCGCGCTTATAGGTCCCCTCAGGCGTTCCTTGCGAGGAGAGTAAGTACCAAGGTCCTCTGTAGATATGGCGTGTTTGTGGGATCTTGCCGTCCAGCCAGAGCTCGGACTCTTGGATTTTTCTGTGCTGCAGGTGTGTCATTTGAGGCACTGGCACCGTACTGAGCCCCCGCTCGCGATGTACGCATGTGGAGAGATATAAGTGCACACTTCAAAAGAGTAATGCGAAAATAAAACTCACCAAATATATTACAAAGTGGCGCCGAGGCGCTAAGTTCACTTGGGAACGAAATTGAGTAATTATGCTTAGGGTTGCCAAGTTAATGTTTTGACCATGTCGAGGCATGGGGACCACCCATTAGTGGCGGAGACTCTCAACGGCCTGAGGTGGCTCGTTAAATGGAGAGCTCGGAGGGTTTCCCCTCGAGAGAAGCCTTTGGAGCTTGGAGGTTTAAGCCGTGAGCTTTTAACCTCTAGAGACAAAGATGGTTGGAGGTTGAGCCGTAGGCTGCCTCTTCCGCTAGAAGTCTCGACGTGACAATGATCACGGGCGTGACAATGATCACGGCTGCGTTTGTTCCCTTAGTAGACAAAAAATGCTTGGGAGGTTTAAGCCGTGAGCTTTTAACCTCTAGAGACAAAAATGCTTGGAGGTTGAGCCGTATGCTGCCTCTTCCGCTTTGAGTCTTGACGTGACAATGATCACGGGCGTGACGATGATCACGTTTTGAGTTTGTTCCTTGTGGATACAAACATTTGTGAGGTTTAAGCCTTGAGGTTTTAACCTTCAGAGACAAAAAATGCTTGGAGGTTGAGCCGTAGGCTGCCTCTTTCGCTAAATGCCTTGACGTGTCAATGCGCACGGGTAGAACTTGCGTAGGTGCATGATGTTCCATGGATTCTTGACGGGGACGCCGTCTTGAGTCTCGAGGCGAGCCGCGCCAGGCCTGGCGATGTGGGTGACCCTGTAGGGGCCTTCCCACATCGGGGACAGCTTGTGGAGGCCTTGCCTGGAGAGGATTCGCCTGAGGACGAGATCGCCTGCCTCCAACGTGCGCGAGCGCATGTTGCGGCTGTGGTAGCGTCTCAGGTCCTGCTGGTATTTGGCCGCCCAGAGGGCGGCGCGGCGTCGTAGCCCTTCAAGGAGCAGGAGTTCAGCGTTGTGGAGGTCCTCTTGCTGGTCCTCGTTAAAGGCAAGGACCCGTGGGGATCCATGCTTTATCTTTGTGGGGAGGACTACTTCGGCTCCATAGACGAGGGCGAACGGTGTTTCCCCGGTGGGCTTGGGTGGCGTGGTACGGATGGACCAGAGCACCGAGGGTAGCTCGTCGATCCAGCCCTTGCCGTGGCCCTTGAGGACATCGAAGGTCCTGGTCTTTAGGCCTTTGAGGACCTCTGCGTTTGCGCGCTCAGCCTGTCCGTTGCTTTGTGGATGGGCGACTGAGGCGAAGCAGAGCTTGATGCCCATTCTTTCATAGTAGGCTCTGAAGATGCCACTAGTGAATTGTGAGCCATTGTCGGTGATGATGCGGTTAGGCACTCCGAAGCGGCTGACCAGGCCTCTGATGAATTTCACCGCCGCGCCTGCTGTGATTGTGCGTGTCGCATCCACTTCAGGCAACTTTGGGAACTTGTCAATGGCCACGAAGAGGTAGCGATATCCACCTTGCGCCGTTGGGAAATGTCCCAGAATGTCCAGCCCCCAGACCGCAAACGGCCACGAGATCGTCTATGGTCTGTAGTCCTAGCGCTGGTTGGTGGATTTGCTTGGCGTGGAATTGGCAGGCTTCACATGCTTGAATGATGTCCATTGCATCTTGAAGTGCTTGAGGCCAGTAGAAGCCGCTCCTGAAGACTTTGCCTGAGAGGGTGCGGGCGCACGAACGGTGCCCGCATTCCCCGTTGTGGATGTCCTTGATCAGTAGTTTGCCTTCTTCAGGAGGGACGCATTTGAGGGCGATGACGTTTGGGCGCTTGCGATAGAGAATTCCTTCAAGGATTTGGTACGATTTTGCTTGGCGGACAATTCGCTCCGCTTCAACGTCTTCCTCGGGAAGGACCCCTTTGTGGAGGTAATCTTTGATCTTGTAGATCCATCCTGTTTCTTTGTGCACCGCTGTGAGCAACAGACGCTCCCCTGTAGGGGGGCCTGCAGCCTGGAGCCCCGCTTGCAGGTGGTGGCGGGAGCGCTTCGTCTGTGCTTGCGGGCAGGGCCTCTTGGGGATGCTTTATGGATGCCTTGACGAGCCTTTCTTCAAAGACACATTCCGGCTGAGCTTGCCTCTTTGATGCGCGCTTGGCGATGTCATCAGCCTCTTGGTTTTCCTTTCTTGGGATGTGCATGAGCTCCATTCCCCTGAAGTGCTTCTCGAGCCTACTGACCTCTTCAAGGTATGCGGTCATGTGGTCGTCCTTAGGCTTGTCGCTTTTCTTAGAGAAGTTGACGAGCAACTGGGAGTCGCCCTTGATGAGTAGATGCTTGACGCCTAGGGCGATTGCGGCGCGTAGGCCGGCAAGCAAGCCTTCATACTCGGCGATATTGTTGGATATCTTGTCGATTCTGAAGCACAGCTGGACTGCTTAATACAACTTATCGCCTTTGGGTGAGATCAGGACTACGCCTGCCCCGCCGTGGCGACAAGCGAAAGCTCCATCGAACTTCATGGTCCAGTGGCTGGGCATTGCGGCTCCAGAGGGCTCTTGTCGTCGTGGCATACAGACAGATGCCTACGGGTAGGCTAATTTGTGTGGCCGATGGACGCTAGGGGATCTCGAGGAGGGATTGCGCGATGAACTCGCGCGTAGGTAAACACAATCGGCACGGTGACACGAGGATTTACCCTGCTTCGGGGCTCTCGTGAGGAGATAAAACCCCTACTGCAGTATCTAGCCTACTCGGTATATTTCTCCTCTTTATATCCGGGCTACAATATGCTCCGCGAGCTGCTCGGTATGCCTCCATGAGGTTTTGGGAGCAAATGGAAAGGGGGGAAATGAAGTGGTGGTGGGGTGGTCTCTCCCCTCCCTCTCCCCCTGGTGCCCTTTATATAGGGAGAGCCCAGGGGACAAGCGGGGGACAAGGGGACAGGAAATACTATTCACTGTAGCTGATGCGACTACTGGGGTCTTGTCGACATTGTTCACGATGTCACGCACAGTGTACTGTTGTCACATCCGTCGCACTGTAGCGGTACTGTAGCCCTGCTGGACATGTACTGGATTTTGTCTTCTAGCGCATGTCTTCCACATCTCCACGTCCTCTTCTTACCCTTATTGCCGATCTGCTACCGAGATGGGTGATGCCGGTGCAGTGGGTGCTGCGGCAGAGTATCTATACTTGTCGATGCAGGATACCACGTCGGTTAGGGAAGTAGCCTGGCCTTCTCCTTTTCTTCGATCTGTCTAAGCTAACTTGCAACCGAGGTCTTGTTATGTTGGTAGGAGTTGGACCCCAGGAGCTCTCTGTCGGGCGGCATCTCGGTGCATCAGGACGCACCCGAGTTGGAACGGGGGCGACTAAGACCGGGGTCGCCTGACTCGGGCGAGGGCGGGGGCACGGTCCTGCGCGGGTACCCGAGGTGCGGGTGGCCGGGCGCTGGCGGCCGGATCACGGGGAGGTGCGGGTGACGCCGGGCGAAGGCAGGGGCGGCCGGGGCGCGTGCCGGAGCTGCGGATGCCGGAGGAGACCCCGTTGAGGTCGAGGGGCGTTGCCGGGCGTCGAGGTTCGGGGCGAGGGGGCGAGGTCGGTGTTGGAGTGCCGGGGACGCCGAAGCCGGGGAGGCCGAGACGCCGGGTGCAGAGGTGCCGGAGGCGGCCGGGCGCGGATGCGGGCGAGGTTGGGAGAGGCACGGGCGACACGTCGAAGCGGGTGTGACCGAGCCGGGGAGCTGCCGAGCTCGACGGTCTCGGGGTGGCGGCGCTCCGAGATGCGGAGGGGTCGACGACGCTCCCGAGTTTGAGGAATTCGGGCGGGGCGGGGGCGAGGACGACGTAGGAGCATCCGGTGAGGAAGTACCCCGGGGAGGTCGCCATCCAGAACGTGGTCGGGGAGGAGGTCGAGGCGGCGTGCTGTCGAGGAGGAGGTCGGGGCGATGCGGGGGCGACGCCGGGGCCGGAGGTGCTACTGCTGATTCCGGGGTGGAGCGGGGTCGAGTATGCGAGGTTGAGAGCGCAGAGCTCGGGGATGAAGAGATCGTGGGCGACGCGCTTAGACTTAAAAGATAAACAACCACCATGACATCTGCATGCCGAATGTTACACTTTGTAGGAGTCCCGGGGTTTACATCCCCGACACTAGTCCTCGAGGCTGCGGGGGACTCGTTGAGTCGCGCGCAGACTTAGAAAAGATACCAACATCATTGCCTTCACTTATTCCGCCGTGTACCTGCAAAAATACAATCCTATGCCGGTTTCTTAGCCACTCTGGGCGTTTTACCGACATAGGTGTCTTCGGCTACCGCCGGCTTGACATAAACACATAACACATGCCAGCGTTTAGCCACTCTGGGCGTATACCGACACAGACGGCTCATGTGCCGGCCTTTAGCCACTCTGGGCGTATACCGACACAGAGTCTCATGTGCCGGCGTTTAGCCACTCTGGGCGTATACCGACACAGACGCCTACACACACAATGTCACACAGGTATCTCGGTATGTCGGCCACTCTGGGCATATCACACATATATCGGTATCTCGGCCACTACGGGCGTATCACAGGTGTCTCGGTATCTCGGCCACTCTGGGCATATCACAGGTGTTTCGGTATTTCAGACGTTGCCTTTGGCGAACTTTGATACATCGAGATAAACGACGATTTGGAAATATTGCCCGATGCCATGATACATTGGCGAACCGAAATAAACGGGGATCTGGAGATATGGTATGATGCCACGATATGTCGGTGAACCGACATAAATAGCGATCTGGAGATATTGCAGTATGCCATGATGTATTGGCGAATCGAAATAAACGGGGATCTGGAAATTTTGCGTGATGCCGCGATATATGGGCCAACTGATACCCCAGACCATATGCAATATATCTTGAGAAAATAACCAAGCATAAGATGGATCCATGATAACCAGTATAACAATCGGTACCCCCAGAATGTTTGACATGAATATTCTCTCGATAAGCCGGTTTATCCAACATGGGTACCATCTCGGTAAAACCAACATCCCCTTTTAATGTTAGCACAGATTGGTGTGTATACCAAATATTTGATGCTAGCGAAAACTTTAAACGACATGCCCAAGAGAATTTAACGCGAGATAGAAGAATACAACTAGCCGCCGAGTCAGGCATGGGGATACCGGTTTCACCGAGTCCCCGGGTAAATTTTCAGATATAGCAGGAAGACAAAGGAGCTCGGCAGTCCCCGGGTCCAGTTTCGGGATGCCGGCTCACAAATGACACAGCAAGAAGCAAGATACAACAAGCATATAAATAAATAGCAACCGAGTTACTCTATCGACTAAGCATGCAAGGTAGAATCTAACAGTAAGCCAGTCCCCGGGTCAAGACAGCTTGCTCTCGGGGAAAAACACATAGATGACAAACAGGTGAAACAGGGCAGTCTCCAGGTTACGATATATGGTTCCCGGGTAAATAATTAAACTAAGAATGCATGGGCAGCTCCCGAATAAATCTAAGATAACATAGTTGCAAGGTACAGATGACGATACTCACGGAGCACAGGAGCGGTTGGGGATGTCGGAGGCGACATAACCCGGGTAACTGGTGTGCAACTGCCAGGGGTCGGTTGATGATGAGTGTCGGGGCAGACGCCGGCGGCTGGTGCCCGCGATGCAGGGATGTCGACGACCGGTTTTCCCGATGCAGGGACGTCGATGACCTCCACCCGCGGTGCAGGGATGTCGGTGACCTCTACCCACGGCGCAGGGATGTCGGAGACCTCTACCCGCAGCGCAGGGATGTCGGCGACCTCAACCCGCGGCGCAGGGATGCCGGCGACCTCAACCCGCCGTGCAGGGATGTCAGCGATCTCAACCCGCGGCGCAGGGACGTCAATGACCACTGCCCGCAGCGCAGGGAACCCGGATTTAGGATCCCGGATTTTGGGATGCCGGTGACCGCTACCCGCGGCGCAGGATGTCAGTGACCACTGCCCACAGCGTAGGGATCCCGGATTTAGGATCCCGGATTTTGGGATGCCGGTGACCGCTACCCGCGGCGCAGGATGTCAGTGACCACTGCCCGCAGCGTAGGGATCCCGGATTTAGGATCCCGGATTTTGGGATGCCGGTGACCGCTACCCGCGGCACAGGATGTCAGTGACCACTGCCCGTAGCGTAGGGATCCCGGTTTGGAGATGCCGGCGACCGCTACCCGCGGCGCAGGATGTCAGTGACCATTGCCCGCAGCATAGGGATCTCGGATTTAGGATCCCGGATTTCGGGATGCCGCTGATCGCTACCCGCGGCGCAGGATGTTAGTGACCACTGCCCGCAGCGTAGGGATCCCGGTTTGGAGATGCCGGCGACCGCTACCCGCGTTGCAGGATGTCAGTGACCACTGCCCTCAGCATAGGGATCCCGGATTTCGGGATGTCGGGTCCCGTCCGAAATTGTTCCCGCAAGCGCCACTCTGGCCCACGGTGGGTGCCAACTGTCGTCGTGGCATACTGACAGATGCCTACCGGTAGGCTAATTTGTGGGGCTGATGGACGCTAGGGGATCTCGGGGAGGGATTGCGCGATGAACTCGCGCGCAGGTAAACACAACCGGCACGGAGACACGAGGATTTACCCTGCTTCGGGGCTCTCGTGAGGAGAAAAAACCCCTACTGCAGCATCTAGCCTACTCGGTATGTTTCTCCTCTTTATATCCGGGCTACAATATGCTCCGCGAGCTGCTCGGTATGCCTCCATGAGGTTTTGGGAGCAAATGGAAAGGGGGGAAATGAAGTGGTGGGGGGGTGGTCTCTCCCCTCCCTCTCCCCCTGGTGCCCTTTATATAGGGAGAGCCCAGGGGACAAGCGGGGGACAAGGGGACAGGAAATACTATTCAGTGTGCACTGTAGCTGATGCGACTACTGGGGTCTTGTCGACACTATTCACGACGTCACGCACAGTGTACTGTTGTCACATCCGGCGCACTGTAGCGGTACTGTAGCCCTTCTAGACATGTACTGGATTTCGTCTTCTAGCGCCTGTCTTCCACATCTCCACGTCCTCTTCTTACCCTTATTGCTGATCTGCTACCGAGATGGGTGATGCCGGTGCAGTGGGTGCTGGGGCAGAGCATCTGTACTTGTCGATGCAGGATACCTTGTCGGTTGGGGAAGTAGCCTGGCCTTCTCCTTTTCTTCGACCTGTCTAAGCTAACTTGCAACCGAGGTCTTGGTATGTTGGTAGGAGTTGGACCCGGGAGCTCTCTGTCGGGCGGCGGCTCGGTGCATCAGGACGCACCCGAGTTGGAACGGGGGCGACTAAGACCGGGGTCGCCTGACTCGGGCGAGGGCGGGGGCGGCCGGGGCGCGTGCTGGGTACCCTAGGTGCGGGTGGCCGGGCGCTGGCGGCCGGATGACGGGGAGGTGCGGGTGACGCCGGGCGAAGGCGGGGGCGGCCGGGGCGCGTGCCAGAGCTGCGGATGCCGGAGGAGACCCCGTTGAGGTCGAGGGGCGTTACCGGGCGTCGAGGTTTGGGGCGAGGGGGCGAGGCCGGTGTTGGAGTGCCGGGGACGCCGAAGCCAGGGAGGCCGGGACGCCGGGCGCAGAGCTGCCGAAGGCGGCCGGGCGCGGATGCGGGCGAGGTTGGGAGAGGTACGGGCGGCACGTCGAAACGGGGGCGACCGAGCCGGGGAGGTGCCGAGCTCGACGGTCTCGGGGTTTCGGCGCTCCGAGATGCGGAGGGGTCGACGACGCTCCCGAGGTCGAGGAAGTCGGGCAGGGCGGGGGCGAGGACAACCTAGGCGCATCCGGTGAGGAAGTACCCCGGGGAGGTCGCCATCCAGAACGTGGTCGGGGAGGAGGTCGAGGCGGCGTGCTGTCGAGGAGGAGGTCGGGGCGATGCGGGGGCGACGCCGGGGCCGAAGGCGCTGCTGCTGATGCCGCGGTGGAGCGGGGTCGAGGATGCGAGGTTGAGGGCGCAGAGCTCGGGGATGAAGAGATCGTGGGCGACGCGCTTGGTGATGGAGTTGACCGCAGCACCGATCTGGCCCAGCCGAAAGGCATCAATCCGGTTTGACCGAGACGCGGATCTCGGCCCGCAGGATAAATCAGCCCAGTTCTCCTTATCTTGGCCCGAGATGCTCTTTGTCCTCTTTTCCTTTTCCTCTCCTATTTATTCCTGCAATATTAACATAATAAATCCCGTACCTTCAGGGTATCGGGGAAGTACATCCCCGACAGCTCTTGCTCTTCTCCCAAAGGCTCTTCAGTGGTTGGGTCAGTCCATTCGGCGACGAAGTCAGCCAGCGCTCTTCCTTTGATTACCCTTGTGGTATCGAAGCGCAAATTGAATGGCTGTAGCTCTATGTTCCATCCCGCGACACGATATGTTGCGTTTGGGTTGCGCAATATTTGCTCCAGGGGAAAAGAGGTGACCACTGTGATGGGTTGCCCCTGGAAGTAGTGTCGCAGCTTTCTTGAGGCGATGAGGAGTGCGAGGAGAAGCTTCTGTTACATTGTATACCGCTCGCGAGCATCACGCAGTACTGTGCTGACGAAGTAGACTGGATGCTCGACGATGGTAATTCCTGTAGCCTTGGCGTCTTTTGCCTGAGGTGGCTCAGCTTGCCCTCGAGGGGGTTTGCCTCGAGGGGTTGGCCTGGGCCTCGAGGGGGTTGGCCTCGAGGGGATTGACCTGGGCCTCGAGGGGGTTGGACTCGAGGGGGTTGGCTTCCTGAGGCTCCTCAGCAGGATTTCATTGCAGCGGTTGGCTTGGGGCGGGCCTCTCTTGGGGCTTTGGGCCTGGCGGTGGGTTTGTGACGGCTGCCCTTTCGCTGAGCTCCTTATCAGGAGGCTTTTTCTTTGGAGTGGTTGCACTCTTCTTGTGGAGTACTGGCTCTTCTCTTTCCACCACAGGGACAACACTGGCTGTTTGCGGAGTAGCTGATAAGTACAGCTTCAGGTTCTCGCCAGGCCTTGGGGCGACCATTACTGGTGGGCTGGCCAGATACTTCTTCAAGTCCTCAAATGCTTTTTCAGCTTCAGGGGTCCACTTGAAAGTGCCCGTTCTTTTCATGATCTTGAAGAACGGTATGGCTCTTTCACCGAACTTGGAGATGAATCGACCCAAGCTGGCCATGCAGCCTGCTAGGCGTTGCATGTCCTTGAGCCTGCGTGGAGGTTGCATGTCTTCTATGGCCTTGATTTTGTCTGGGTTTGCCTCTATGTCTCGACGAGACACGAGGAACCCAAGCAATTTTCCTAAAGGTACTCCCAAGACGCACTTGGCGGGGTTGAGCTTGATATTCACCTTGCGCAGGCTGGCGAAAGTTTCTTCAAGATCTCCGAGGAGAGTATTTCCTTCTCGTGATTTCAAGACAATGTCATCGACATATGCCTCGGCGTTCCGCCCCATTTGCCCGCCAAGGGCTATCCTCATCAACCTCTGGAAAGTGGCTCCGGCATTTTTTAGGCCGAAGGCATGCAGACGTAGCAAAACACACCGCACGCGGTGAGGAAAGCCGTCTTCTCCTCGTCCTCCTTAGCCATCTTTATCTGGTGATAACTAGAGAAGACATTGAGGAAACAAAGGAGGTCGCAGCCTGCCGTGGAGTCCACAATCTGGTCAATTCTGGGCATGGGATAAGGGTCTTTGGGGCAGGCCTTGTTTACATCAGTGTACTCGATGCAGAGACGGCATCCTCCGGCGGGCTTTCGGACTACCACGCCGTTGGAGAGCCAAGTGGGGTGCGCGACTTCTCGAACAACTTTTGCCGCTTTGAGCTTCTCGACCTCCTTGACGATGAATGCTTGCTTCTCGGGGGCTTGCTTTCTTGCTTTTTGGGGGCGCGCGTTTGGGCACACGGCCAAGTGGTGCTCGATCACCTCCCTCGGTACACCAGACGGTGTCCACGCGAACATGTCAGAGTTTGCCTGTAGGAAGGCGATGAGCGTGTTTTCCTATTTGGGAGGCAGCGCGGCGCCAATGGTGACGCTAGCCCCCGAGCCTTCAGCCCCCGAGCTGCTGGAGCTTAGAGAGATCTTCTTTGTAGCAGCTGCCTCCTGGGAGAACAACTGCTTCTTCTTCTTGGGTCTCTCGAGAGGCTCTAGGTCCTCTTCTGCGGGGAATGCCATGGCGGCGGTCTTGTAGGCCGTCTCAACGGCGCGCGTAGCGTCAAGGACATGCCCACGGATGGTGATCGTGCCAGCGCTGCCGGGGATCTTGACCATGTTGTAGGCATGGTGCAAGACGGCCATGAACTTCGCGAGCACGGGGTAGCCGAGGATGGCATTGTACGGCAGGCCGATGTGTGCTACATCGAAATCGATGTGCTCGGTGCGGTAATTTTCCTTGCTCCCGAAGGTGACGGCAAGCCTGACCTGGCCAAGAGGCTCGATCGAGCCGCTGGTGACCCCCGTGAAGGGCCTCGAGGGCATGAGCCGCTCGTAGGGCACCTCGTGCGCTTCGAACGTACCTATGGAGATAACGTTCAGGCCTGCTCCGCCATCGATGAGTCTTGGAGACAACCACGTTGTCGATGGTGGGGCTGCAGACCAGCGGGAGGGTTCCAACAGTCTTGGTGGACTTGGGGTGATCTTGAGCGTTGAAGACGATGGTGTACTGCGACCACTTGAGGGGCCTGGAGGTTTCCGTGCTTGGGAGGGCGGCATTGAGCTCGCGGGCGAACTGCTTGAACTGGTTGTTCGACTTTGGCGCCTGCGCCCCCCCGAGGATGCAGGCAATGGCGCCTCTCGGGGCTTGGTAGCCGCCATCTTCCTCGTCAGGGAGGTTGCCGTTCTTTTCTGCGGCGTTGGCCTGATTTCCAGATGGTTTCTGGTAGCCGCCCTTGCGTCCGCTCTCGCGGTAGCCACGGCCTCGGCCGCGGCTGCCACTGCCCTGTGCTTGCTCACGCTCCTTGCTCAACCTTTTAAGGTCGAAGCAGGACTCTGTAGAGTGGCCGCGCCTGTTGTGGTAGATGCAGAAAGGGCGGTGGTCATCTCTTCTCTCTCCAGGCTCGGGGGAGTCCCTGCGGGTGCCCTTCGCGTCAGGCTCTACCGCGAGGACCACGGTGGCCTTGCGCTTGGGCTCCTCCTTCTTCTTCTGGCTCTTGGACCCCTCAGCGTGATCATCCCCTCTCGAGGACATCTTGACGTAGATGAGTCCCTCTTCAGCCTTGGCGCACTTGTCCGCCAGGTCGAACAACTTCACCACAGAGGTGAGCTTGGCGTGGATGCCCAGCTTCTCGAGCATCCTTCTGTTTGTGACGCCCTCGCGGAAGGTGACGATGACTTGGGTGTTAGGGATGTTCGGGATCTTGTTGCGCACTTGGCAGAAGCGCTGGATGTACTTGCGGAGCGTCTCATCCTTCTTCTGCACTACGCCGCGCAGGTCGTTGTGGGTGAGGGCGCGCTCGTATGTCCCCTTGAAGTTGGAGACGAACTGCTTGCAGAGCTCCTCCCAGGAGTTCACGGAGTCCTCAGGGAGCTTCAGGAGTCACGACAACGGAGAATTGCGAAGCGCGTGGGAGAACCAATTGGCCATGACCTTGTCATCTCCACCCGCAGCTTGGATGGAGGTGGTGTAGAGCTGCAGGAACTCGATGGGGTTGCTGGAGCCGTCGTAGCCCTTAGGGAGAGCCGGCCTGAACTTTGGGGGCCAGACCACGCGACGCAGAGAACGGGTGAACGCCATGCAGCCTGTGGCGTACGTGGCGACCCCGTGCTGCAGCGCGTTGCGGTTCTACTGACCCGCCTGGCCGATCTCCTCCACGAGCCTAATCTGGCGGTTTCGCTGGAGCTCCATCCCCACGCGAGCGTCGGGCGTGGTGTGCTACACGATCAAGCAATCGTGCGGCGAGGACACGTGCGAAGCAGCCCTCTGCGTCGCAGTCGGTGCAGGTCCCGAAGGTGGCGGAGGTGCGTTTGTAGCGACCGTGCCCGCAAGAGAGGGGTGCAGGTTGGACTGTGACGGAGCAGGGCGCGTCGTGGCGATGCCAACGAGGTGGTTGAGGCGTTAGAGCCACTGCTCGTGGGCCTCAGCGGTGGGCTAGTAGCGGAGAAGCTCCTGCGCCATGAGCAGCGCGGTGTGGGGCACGAGGTATGTCCTCCCCGGGCCCGAGCCGCTCGGGTGCTGCGTCGGGTGCGACGACTGCGCATCCTCCTGAGGCTCGGAGTCACGTTCCGGCACCTCGGCATGAGGGCCGGAAGGGACGCGCTCTTCGTGACGGGGTCGTCCCCGCCGTGCGCGGGTGTTCGCGGTGTCCAGCGGCGCGCGTCGGTTGACGCGGGCGACGCGGGCGGCGCGGGTGTTCACCATGGCGCGGAGACAAACTCGAAGGTTATTGACGCGCCTCAACCCCCTACCTGGCGCGCCAAATGTCGGGTTATGACTCCCAAGAATTGGGGGTAGTCACTTCCTGAAGAGTAGTTCGTGAAGGGGGTTGAACGCGGAGGTCAAGACCCTCGAGGGACACTGCGATGTTGCTCGCCGGACCCGAAGACTACACGCCCACGACAAAGATAGACACCGGCCTTTACCCAGGTTCACGGCCCACGTGAGGAGGTAAGACCGCTACTCCTGCTTGTCTGTATTAGATGGTGGAGGTTACAGTACGATGGAGTTTGCCGGAGTCCCCCTTGAGGCAGTTCTTGCCTGGGGAGGGAAGCGATGGTCTTCTTCCCCCTCCAGCCAGAGGCTATCCTAACAAGTGTTGCACGCAAAGAGCCGACCTTTGCTACGATGGATGTCTTGTCCCTTTTATAGGCCCCTCTGGCGCTCTCCTTCGGCTTGGCCTTCAAGGTGGCTCCCACACGGCAGACGCATGGTGGAGTAGGAGTCCACCGCGGTTCGTTTGTCCATGGACGCGGTCCATTGTTGATAAAGGTGGGCGCGGTGGCCGACCGGCGGCCGAGCGCGCTGTACTGCCCGCAGAGAGGGCAGTCTCTGAGGTGGAGCCCACGATGACGTTCTCCGTTGGAGGGTTGCGCCGTCCACCTGCTTTTTCGCCAGAGTAGAAGGTCCTGGCAGTTGCGCAACAGGCGGCGCCGCTTTATTGACCCCTTTATCACCAAAACGGCAACGGGGTGCTTGCATCACCGCGTGGGCGTGGCAGAGGCCACGTGCGTCCTGCCGTACTTCCTTGGCCGCAACGTTTCCCTTCAGGCCCGAGGAGGCCTGAGGGGAGATTCCTGCGGGACTCCCTCGAGGCGAGCTGGCGCCTCGGGAGGGTCCCCTGAGGCGAGGGACCCCTTGAGGCCAACGTTTCCACTTTAGGCCCTCGAGGGGAGTTGCCTCTCGAGGGTCCCGCCAGGCGGTGATGACTGGTCCTTAGTTGTTTCGTCTGACTGGCCAGTGTGCGAGGCCTGGGGGGAATGTGCTCTCCATACCCCAGTTCCCACTGGGCCGACAGTTTTGCACATGCTGCCCTTCTTCTTTTATGTGATTGGACAACTTTCTTTCTTTTATTTCAGAGGAGAAAGAAATGAAATCTCGACTGGCTGATGTCGAGAGGACCCTCTCCCAGCAATCGACTTCCCAGCAAGAGTTAGACGTTCTTCGGGCTTCTGAAGGGGAGCGGGCTAGGCGACTGCTTTTTTTTTTTGAAACATTTATGACAGTAGGGGGTCCCCCCTACTACCTCCACCCCAACATTATATTACTTTAGTGTGAAATAGTTACATAATTACAGACAAAGGTGGTTGATGAACCATCCTAAGTGAAGAACAGTAGAAGATAGAATCTAAAGAGTGTTGGATAGATTTACAATAAAATGGTGAAGTTCTGTCTTGGTCCTGTGGACCAGAAGGCCAAAGTCTTCAACAAATCTTCTTTTCCAGGATTGCAAGTCCGTGGTTATCCCATTGAAGACAAATACATTTCTCTCTTTCCATGGACTCCAAGCTCTAATCATAAATATTTCAATAAACATGGGTCTTGTATTTTCCTTATTTGCAGATGCCATTAGATCAAGTCTACTTAAGCCATCATCCCAAGTGATCATCAGAGTTGTCCAACAGCTTTTGCCAAAAGGACAATGAAAGAATAAGTGTTCCACTGTTTCTTCTAACCGATTCTGGCACATTGGACAATATGGGTTACCTTGCAAGGTGAATTTCTTTCTGTTTAGTAAGTTTCTTGTATTTAGTCTTTCTGCAAAGAGTAGCCAACATAAGAACTTAACTTTTGGTGTACAACTTGATTTCCAAATCCATTTGAATGCTTCGTGAGGCATAATATTCCTGAAACAATACATGTAGTATTTGCTGGATGTATAATGATTTCCCCATGGATATATCCACTCGTATTTGTCACTACTTTGCAGAGTCAAGGGTAGCGAATCTTGCTGAAGGCTACGGACTTCTTCCATTGCTTCTAGTGACACAGGTAAGTTGAAATTTTCGGCCAAGGTATTTGCTCCAAGAAATTGCCTAACAGAAATGTCCTCATCTTTACAGAAGGAAAAGGCTCTCAGATATATGTCGGAGGCAGGTTGATCAATCCAATTATCTTTCCAAAATAAGACTGAATTACCATTTCCAACTGAACATTTGGCAATGCCTCTGAAAATAGGACTTAATTTCAACACACTTCTCCACCAGAATGATCCACATGGGTCAATAGCATGAGGTACTTTTTCAGTATAATATGCATTCCACACTAAGGTTACCCAAGGTGTGTCCACCTTATTGTCCAATTTATCCAAGAATTTTAACAATAGTGCTTCATTTTGTATTTTTTAGGTTCAGAACTCCAATGCCTCCTCTCTTTTTAGGCATACAGACTCTATCCCAGGCTACCAGATAATTTGTTTTTACTCCATCCTCTGTTTTCTTGTCCCACAAGACATGTTTTCTAATTTTTTCAAGGTGTTCCAGGATCTTTGGTGGAATTTCTAAAGAGCACATGGAGAACATAGCAATGGAAGTCAGTAAGGAGTTAATCACAGTGACCCTACCACTATAGGCCATCATCATGAAATTCGCTGACATTTTTCTCTCCACTCTATCCACCTGCGGCATCATTTCTTGTGCAATAGGTTTTTTTGTGCCCACGGGTAATCCTAGGAATGTGAAAGGGATAGCTCCAATTTTGCAATCCAGCAGTGTAGCAATTGACAGGGCTCTATCATTTGAAATGTTGATAGGTATCAAGAGTGATTTTGTATAATTAATATGCAATCCAGTGGATGCAGCATAGTTGTCAAGAATGTTTTGCATTTCCCTCACTAGATTGTCATACGCTTTCATTATTATTAGGGTATCATCCGCATACAGCACCACCGGGAAATCCATACCAAAATCTGGCGAGAAGGGAGCTTGCAACACATTGTCTCTGAAATCTTTGTTAATCGCACTTTGCAAAAGATCTGCTGCCAGAACAAAAATTAGAGGAGATAGTGGATCGCCTTGTCTCACTCCTCGTTTGCAAAAGAATTGTCTCCCAGGAACTCCATTCAGTAAAACAACTGACTTGCCAGATGCAAATATCACTTTAATCCAGTTAAGCCATTTAACATCGAATCCCATTTGATTCATTATTTTTAACATTGCGTGTGTCAAAAGATTTAGCAAAATCTAATTTGAGAAAAATAATTTCCTGTCCAGATTTATTACACTGATGTAGAAATTCAAAAGCCCAAGCCAAGCAATCCTGAATATTTCTGCCTTTGAGTAAACCATACTGATTCTTTTGCACAATTTTAAGCACCACCTTTTGCAATCTATTTGCCAAGATCTTTGTGATTAGCTTGAGACAACATGTAGCACCCCAACTTTTATTAAAGTTGGAACACCTGTGTTATGTGCTAGTCCCTGGATCACTGCCAGCACCATAGTACAAAATATAAAGTACCATTGCATAAGTATTAAAATTACTACAACGAGATCCAAAAATAATAGCCAAGTATGGCTCTATTACAAGTTGCATAGCCATGAAGGCTAGCTAAAGTTCAGAGTTCACAACGAAAGCGAAAATAACATTGAGCCTCATCTTCAAGCATGCGCCACAGGCAGTCATGTTGGGTGTAGACTCGAGCCAAACTCATTCAGCATCAGAATTTCCTGCACATTTGAATATGCAGGCCCCGAAGGAGGTCAATACAATGATGTATTGGCAAGTGACTATGGTGGATGTATAATGACAAGTCTAAAATCTATATGCATATTTGTCTTGGTGGGGTTGGAGGCTATTTGCAGAAAGCAAGTTTTCTCCTATCATTTTGTAAAACACTTTTATTTCTCAAGACTTGGCACCAAGGGATAAAACCCAAGTGCACCATCAAATCTTTCCTTAGTCAAAATTTTACTTTACGAAAACGGTGTTGAGATTCTTCTGCCCAACCTTGTCCAGTTGCTGGAAGTAGTCCATTTCCGGGGAGACGGTTGAGTACTCAGTTTGTCGACTCTGCAGAGGTTGTGCACTTTCACCTTTAGACTCAATTAGTCCGAAAATCCTATACACACGGAGTGTATTGAGGAAAGGAGAGAATTGAGACAAGAACTTTCAGAAGAAGGATGCAACAATACTAGCAAGACCCGTTCCACCTACCATCTCTACATCTGCGTGTCAAGCTGACAAGTTGCACCCTCACAACTTAATTATTCTAGACAGAGCCCATTGTCAAAAGGCTGCACGGGATGCTTCTAAACTTAGAAGTGTATTTTAATTTTCAGCACTTAGAAGCATGTCTATAACATGGTAAACATTTTCATAGCATAGCTAAGCAACTACTAAAAACTTTTCATGGCTGCTTAGGATAAGGGGGTGGGTACACACTACTAGGATATTTGTAAAAATATAACCAATCTTAGCATTATAAAATAAATCCAAAAATTCCTATCATGCATACTACTCAAAATATACTACTTATGCATATAGAAAAGATGGGATAAAATATGAAGGTCACTTGCCTTGGTAACAGGAGGAACAAGCACAGCAAGAATAACAATCACAAGCAAGTCCTTCCTCTTCTTCACAATCTAGCACAACAATGAATAAAATAAATACCAACACAACACCAAACACAATCATGTATGCATGAATGATATGTTATGATAATAGGACACACTTATTAATAATTTTATTTTCTGTCATCAAATGAATGAAATATAATTTCTAGGTATTTCTTATTTTATATACCAATTAAATAATTTTAAAATATTATAGTAAAACTTTGATTTCTAGAATTACAACTTTTATTGTTTTATGAAATCTTCAATTAAGCCATTTATTAATATTGCTGGACAGAGGGAGATAATAAAATCCTAAAACAATTAAATTTATTTCTAAATCATTTTTATTATTTATGTTATTATTTTAATGGCCGAAATACTCTTCTGATAATTATAAAATTTATAATTTGTCAAAGGGAAAAAAAATGATGTAGAAATAAACTACATGAGCAGGGCTTTCCAATGACATAAAGTTTATCAATTTTGGACTTACGGATTAAAAGTTATGAACTTTGCAAGTTTTAATAGTTTTCTGTGTTAATTTCTAAATTTTATTCGAAAATAGAAACAGAATCGGCTACGCGGCGCGATCTGATTCGTCCGTACCGATTCGACGCGGATCGGCAGCGTGGGCCGTCCGATCTCCTTAACAACGAGCGCTCTGGATTAAATGGATCTAAATCCGTTGGATCTAGATCCAACGGTCCGAAAACGGAGACCACGCGCGGGCGGCGCGGTTCGCTGGAAAAACTTCCGATCGCGGCGGCGCCACGGCCGGCAATGCACGCGCTCGCGTCCTAGGGACCTACGGGATGGATGGTTCTTACCGAGACGTGGAGAAGATCGATGCGGGGACGGTGGCGAGGTGGCGGTCTCCGGCGTGAACTCCTCCTCGCGTAATCGCTCGCCGGAGTAGCACGAGGCGGCGGTTCTCCTCAGGCGAGCACGGACACGGCGTTGCGCTGCGGAAACGAGTTCAAAACCGTGTCAAAAAGCTTCGCAAGGAAAAGTTAAAGCGAGAGGGAGCAACGAGACGGCACGGGGTGGCTAGGTTTGCGCGCACGGCGAGGTTCTCACCGACGGTGACGGCGGAAGAGCCGGGTCTCTAGCGGACAGCCCAGGGGCTCTTTGGAGGAGGTGTTTGGGGCAAAACACGGAGGAGCTCGGGGCCTTTTAGTAGGGGAAAACAGCGAGGTAAATGGAGTAGTAAATCGCCGCATTTAAACGAAATCAAATCGGGCGTTTTCGGTCGGATATGTGGGCGTGATTTTGGGACGAACGGCTCCGCGGGGGAGATGACAGGTGGGTCCCACCTATCAGCGACTGCGAGCGAGAGCGCGGGGCGTTGGGCCGCTGGCAGGCCGTTGCGCTAGGCGTGCGCGGCAGATAGGCAACGGGCCGGCCCGTTTTCCTTTTCTTTTTAAATGAAAATAATATCTGTTTTTAAATACTGATTTCAAATATGATTTTTAAACCTATTCAAAACTTATCAGAAAAATTCATAAAAATATGTTTTGGAAAGTTTATTAAAAATGGGACCTTTTGACATTATACTTGCCCCTAAATAAATTGATAACGTTTTATTTATTTAAGGAGTTTCAAGTAAACACTTTATGGAATTATATATTATTTAAATAATTAAATATATAATTTGAAGTTTTTATTTAATATTTTTGTGATGTAGTTTTATGCCTAATGATGAATGAATGCATGAATGCAAAGTTTTAAATTTTTGCAAAATTTGGGATGTTACAGACTAACCCCCTTAAGAGGAAGCTCGCCCTCGAGCTTCAGGAAGGTGAGCAAATAGGTGTGGATGGTCTTCTCGGAGGTCATCCTCTCGTTCCCAGGTAGCTTCTTCCTCGGTATGATGATTCCATTGGACTTTACAAAACTTGATGGTTTTGGTACGGGTGACTCTTTCTGCGGTCTGCAACATCTTGATGGGTTTCTCTTCGAGGGGAACCGTATCCTTTAAGGGAACTCCCATCATCTCGGGGTGACATTTCTTCAATTGACTGACATGGAACACATTATGAACCGCAGACATGGCTTCTGGTAGTTCTAACTCATATGCCACTTCACGCTTGGGAGAAAGATTTTTGAATGGTCCGATGAATCGCGGTGCTACCTTTCCTTTAATTCCAAACCTCTTTACACCCCGGAGTGGCGACACTCTAAAATAGGTTCTATCACCCACCTCGTAGGCGACTTCTCTACGTTTAGAATCTGCGTAGCTTTTCTGGCGTGACTGTGCTATCTTCAATCTATCTTTAATTAATCTGACCTTCTCTTCTGCTTCTTGGATTATATCAGGTCCAAAGAAACTTCGTTCTCCTACACCACTCCACAACAATGGGGTTGTGCATTTCTTCCCATATAAAGCCTCAAATGGTGCCATCTCAATACTAGCTTGGTAACTGTTATTGTAGGAGAACTCGGCATAGGGTAGATTGTCATCCCAACTAGACCCATAATCAAGCGCACAAGCTCTTAACATATCTTCTAAATTTGATTTACTCTTTCAGTCTGGCCATCTGTTTGCGGGTGAAATGTTGTACTGAACTCCAATCTGGTTCCCAGTGATTCATGCAACTGCTTCCAAAAATGAGATGTGAACTGGGTCCCTCTATCGGACACGATACTCTTGGGGACGCCGTGTAGGCACACAATTCTCTTCATGTAAATATCGGCTAGCTTTGCGCTGGTATAGGTGGTCTTTACGGGTATAAAGTGAGCTATTTTGGTTAAGCGACAAACAATAACCCAAATGGAATCATACCCTCATCTGGTCCTTGGTAACCCGGTGATGAAATCCATCCCGATAGAATCCCACTTCCAATCTGGTACCCTCAAAGGTTGCAACAGTCCCGCGGGTTTCTGATGCTCAGCCTTTACTCGACTGCATACATCGCACTTAGCGATATATTTTGCTATTTCACTTTTCAGATTGTTCCACCAAAATCTCTCCTTCACATCCATATACATTTTGGTATTTCCTGGATGAATGGAATAAGGTGTTTCATGGGCTTCTTGCAAAATTAACTTCCTAAGATCAGGATCATTTGCCACACATACACGTTTTTCAAACCACAAGGTTCCTTGCTCATCTTCCTGAAATCCCTTGGCTTTTCCTGCTCTCAGATTGACCTTGATTTCTTCAATATCTTTGTCTCCCTTCTGAGCTTCACGTATCTTATCCATCAAATTTGGTTGTACTACTAACGAGGCTACAAAACCATCTGGTACCACTTCCAATCGGAGGTCCTTGAATGCCTTGCATAAATCCTCAGGTATTTCTCCTGCCGTGAGGCCATTCACATAGACCTTACGACTCAGGGCATCAGCTACTACATTAGCCTTTCCAGGATGGTATTGAAGACTTAGGTCATAATCCTTGATAAGTTCTAACCATCTTCTCTGCCTCATGTTCAATTCTTTCTAAGTGAAAATATACTTCAAACTTTTATGGTCAGTGAACACTTCACATCTTTTTCCCATTAGGTAGGGTCTCCAAGTTTTCAGGGCATGTACTAGTGAGGCTAACTCGAGATCATGGGTTGGATAATTTATTTCATGTTTCTTGAGCTGTCTAGAGGCATATGATGCCACTATGCCTTCTTGCATCAGCACACTTCCCAGGCCTTGGCGTGAAGCATCACAATATACTTGGAATTCTTTCTCTAAATCAGGTAAGCATAGAACTAGGGCTGAAACTAGACGTTTCTTCAACTCCTGAAAACTGGCTTCACATGCGTCAGTCCACTCAAATTTCTTCTCCTTATTTAATAATTCCGTCAGTGCCTTGGCGATTTTGGAAAAGTTTTCTATAAATCTTCGGTAGTATCCTGCTAGACCAAGAAAACTCCGTAATTCTCCCACATTCTTTGGTGGCTCCCAATTGGTTACAGCTGAAACCTTTTCAGGATCCACTGCTATACCCTCCTTGGATACTATGTGTCCTAGAAATGCGACTTGTTCCAACCAAAATTAACACTTGCTGAATTTGGCATATAACTTATGTTCACGTAGTATCTGCAATACTAGGCGCAAATGCTCTTCATGTTCTTTGTGACTCTCGGAGTAGATCAGAATGTCATCTATGAACACCACCACAAACTTGTCCAGAAAATCCATGAACACTTTATTCATCATATTCATGAAATAAGCTGGAGCATTGGTTAATCCAAATGGCATTACTGTATACTCATAAGAACAATATCTTGTAACAAACGTTGTCTTTGGTATATCCATTTCTCTAACCTTCATTCGGAGATAACCTGATCGAACATCAATCTTGGAGAAGACACATGCACCTTTCAATTGATCAAATAATTCATTTATCTTGGGTAATGGATACTTGTTCTTGATGGTGTGTTCATTTATATCCCTGTAGTCCGTGACTAGTCTCTGGGTTTGATCTTTCTTTTTGACAAATAGAACTGGCGCTCCCCAGGGCGAAGAACTTGGACGGAAAAATCCTTTGATAAGGTGTTCTTCCAGTTGCTTCTTGAGTTCTTTCAATTCATCGACAGCCATAGGGTAAGGTCTCTTAGCTATTGGTCCGGTACTCGGTTTCAGTTCAATGAGAAATTCCACATCTCTATCGGGTGGCATTCCCGGTAATTCTTCTGGGAATACATCTGGGTACTCTTGAACAATCAGCACATCACCAAGGCTAACCCCCTTAAGAGAATTTAGCCTAACTTTCTTAAGTTCGAAAGTTGATCTGAATTTAATCTTTTGTTTTTCTGGGGTGGTGAGGGTGATAGCTCTATTTGCACAGTCTATGATCCCTTCAAAACGGGTCATCCACTCCATTCTGATGATAACATCCAAACCTTGGGTTTCTAGGATGACTAAGTCTGCTGTGAAAAGATATTTTCCAATCCTTAAATCTAACTGTCTACATCCCAAATTTACTATCATCTCACCCCCAGGTGAACTCACTCTAATAGGTTTTCCTAAGGTTTCCTCGGCTAGCCCATGTTTGTTTACAAAAGCTCTTCATATGAATGAATGCGATGCTCCAGTATCAAATAAGACTAATGCTGGAAAGGAATTGAGCAGGAACTTACCAATCACAGCATCCGGTTCATCATTAACTTCTTCCACATTGATGTGATTTACTTGCCCCTTCTGGAAAGGATTGGGCTTGGAATTTTCATCAGCCTTCCTCTCTGGGCATTCAGTTGCATAGTGTCCTGTCTTCTTGCACTTGAAGCAAGTCACATAGACAAGTCTTTCTTCCCTTCATAGTTAGGATGGGGATTACCATTCCCGTGATTTTGGCCATGGTGATGGTTTCCCTTGAACCCACCGTTATTTCCTTTGTACCCTCCATTGTTTCCTTTGTATCCTCCATTGTGGTTATGACCATGATGCTTTTGGCCACTACCACTGTTGGAGTAGTTCCAGGGTTTATGGCCACTGACTTCAGAGGTGTGTGGTTTCTTGTGGGTCCCTTCAGAGTTACCCTTACTTGCACCGAACTTCCTCTTCCTATTCTCTTCCTTTCTTATGTTATTGTCCAGAGTGATTGCTTGATCCAGCAGAATTTGATAGTTAGGAGCATATGCCACAGACAGGGGTATCTTTAGTTCTCCCCTAAGTCCATTAAGGAATTTGTCCTTCCTTTTAGCATCAGTGTCGATGTCCTCTGGTGCATACCTTGATAGCATACAGAAGTCATCCATATACTCCTTCAGAGTTCTACCTCCCTGCCTCAAGCTACGAAATTCCTCTTTCTTCAGGTTCATTATGCCAGAGGAAATGTGAGCATTGCGGAAACCATCCTTGAACGCATCCCAAGTCATGCCATCCAAGGGATGGGTCACTTGATAGGTCTCCCACCACATGGCAGCAGGTCCTTCCAATAGGTGTGCAGTGAACCTCACCTTTTCTGCCTCAGAACACTCACAGGTTACTAAGTCCTTGTTGACCGAACGGAGCCAGTCATCCGCCACTATTGGTTCAGTAGCAGAGGAGAACTTATTAGGTCTAAGCCTGAGAAATCTTGCAAGTCTGTCCATTGGAGGTGGTGGGTGGTTTTTATTGTTGTTATTGTTGTTGTTGTTGGTTGCTGCAATGAACTGGGTCATCATAGTCATCAGTTGGGCTTGAGCTGCCATCAGCTGTTGCATAGCTTCGTTGTTGTCGGTATCACGACGTGGAGGCATCTATGTGGTTTTAGCATGGATGAGTAAAAGATAGATAGAACTATAAGGAGGAATCCTACCCATGCACAAAACAATCAAGTCAAGCACACATCAACAACACACCACTTATAAAAAAAAATCAACAAACCAACCAAAACTTTTGGCTTAAGGAAAGCGATATAAAAGTTTGGGAAATAACTCACGAGGTTCCGATGGTACAAGGGAAAGTACTGCCTTACCACAAGTTGGTAGGTCAATACGAAGCTAATATAACGATGAGGTGTATGATAAATGGTGGTCTCACTAACTAACTACTCGACCATGACATCTTCTTCCTCTTCAATTTCCTGAATCTCGATCCCTTAATTGGCGAGTACATCCTTGAGTTCCTTTACTTCTTTCTCCAGGGCAGAGTTCTTTTCTTGCAGTTCCCTCTTCTCAGTACGAAACCTTTTGATCAAATCACTATCAGCCTCGAACTTGACTTCATTGCTCTCGAGTTCTACCTTTTGTTCCCTGATAGTCTTATTCTTATCTTGAACTCTTTTCTCCTGCCTCCTGTACTTCTCCTCTTGTGCAGCGAACCTCTCTTCTTGTGCCTTAGTCACTTCCTCTTGAACCTTCACCTTCTCTTCGTTCTTCTTAAGTAAGGCACATAGCTCATCGTTCTTCAGGAGCTCGGTGCGTCGATCTTCATACAGTTCAGTGACAAGGATTTCCAGCTCCTGGAAATAAAGACTAAGGGGTTTTGCCTTGCCTCTTTCTCCGACATCAGACAGGTAAGGTTCTCCATCTTCGTTTCTCCTTCCAAAGAAAATGGAGTAGTGGTGTAACATCCCAAATTTCTCAAAAATTTAAACTTTGCATCCATGCATCATGCATCATAAAAGTAAGACATTGAAATCACATAAGGAGTAGATTGAATTTTAATTATAGTGTTAAATAGAATTGTTTTCATTAAAGAGGTTTAATTGAGCTCCTCATACAACTCTGTATTTTATTATTTTATTTATTTAACAAAATGATATCAAAAAGTCATAAATTAAATTAGCTTTTCAAAACATATGTTTATGAATTTTTCTGAAAGGTTTTGATAAGTTTTAAAAAATCAAATTTTAATTAAAGTTTTGAAATCAGAAAATTGTTTTATTAAAAAAAAAGGGGAGACGACCCAACTGGGCCGAAGCCCACTGCGTTACCCCCTTCTCTACCGCGCGCGCGCGCTGCCTCGGCCCAACAGCAGCCCATCTCCTCTCCTCTCTCGCTGACGACCGGGCCCCACCTGTCATCTCCTTCATCGTGTAGAACACAAACTCCTACCGAACTCCAACAGAATCCAAAAATCGGATCAATCCGATCCTTTTCTTGCGGGATACGGACTCTGGCTCCTCCTATTTATACCCCATCCCCGCCGCCTCTTTTCCCCTCTCATACCCTAAACGAACTCGCCCCAGGCTGCTCCAATTCGAGGTCGCGCCGCCGCCATTGCCGCCGGCAACTTCTTCGATTTTGGTGAGTTTGGACACCCTCAGGAGCTTCCGAACCTCCCACTCGATTTCCCTCGCCCTTACGCATCTTCTCGTGTTCCTATTCTTCGTCATCTGCAGCTGCACCCTCGAATCCGTGCTCGACCGAAGCTTCCGCCGCCGGCCAGCGAGTGGGACACGGAGGAGGACGCCCGTCACGCCCTAGACCACACCCCCAGCTTCTACGCGATGCCCGGCACATCTCGGTATGCGCCATTCCCTCCCGTACGCGTTTTTTTTGTTCTCCGGCGAAATTCCGGCGATGGCACCACCGTAGGATCGATCTCCGGCGAACTCCGGCCGGCCGCGTACACCCTTTAGATCCGCACGGTTCGTTCGAGATCGGACGGGCGAGATTGAATCTCCCGTACCGTTTCGTTCCTTTGATCTGGCGCGTTAGATTTAAATAGATCGGACGGTCCTCGTACGCGATCCGCGCGAAACGGTACCGGCCAATCAGCGAGCGCCGCGTGGCGATTTTATTTTCTATTTTCGGCAGAGATTTTGTTTTAAAAACAGAAAATAACCCAAACTTGCAAAAATCATAACTTTTGATCTGTTCATCCAAATTTGATGAATTTTATATCCACGTGAAGCTCTGCTCGTGTAGTTTAATATGGTTTCATTAGTTTATCCTTTTAGTGCATATTAAATTGCGAAATTAAATTGTTTAACTTTCGGATATTAAATCTATAACTTAATTAATAAATTTTTCTCTTCAAATAAATCCAATTGTTGTAGAGAGATATTAATGCCCTCTGTCCAGAGAGTGCAACATGAGTTTTATTTGAAATTTATTCTAATAGACTTAAAGAAATTGGTTTTATAATTTAAAACTACTAATATGCTCATTATTTAAATGATTAATTAAAATATTAAAATATTGATCATTGCATCTTTATGCATGAATAACAGAGAACTTAATATAGTAATTAATTGGTCTTGTGAAGTTCATTGCATATTAAGCATGCATACATATTTTTGTATTGAAATTTTAAGTGTTATATTTTGTGTGTTTATTTAGTGTTATTGTTTGTCTCTAGATTGTGAAGAGGAGGAAGGTCCTTGTGATTGTTATTCTTGCTGTGCTTGTTCCCTTTGTTACCAAGGCAAGTGACATTCATCATCTATCCTATGTTTTCTATATTCATTATTAGTAGATTTTGAGTAGTATGCATGATAGGGAAATTTTGATACTATCTTAGAATGCTAAGTTAGTCTACACTTTGAAAATATCCTAGTAGTGTGTAGCCATCCCTTCCCTTGCAGCCACCAAAAGTTGTATTAGATGCTTAGCTATGCTATAAAGAAGTACTTATCATGTTATGGAATTATTGCTAAGTGTTAAAACATTGAATACACTTCTGGGTGGAATTGGTTGTTTGGTTTATGTTGAGTGGCTTTTGGGACTATGCTTGTGGTTGTCTTCGCCTAGGATGAATTTCTATTCTACTTAGGGCCATGAGTATGGTGGTTTTCACCCAGAAGTGCACTTGTGGACGGCCACCCAGGAACAAAGAGATTACTAAGTCCCTCCAAGTTTAGAAGCTTCCCGTGTAGCCTTTTGACAATGGGCTCTGTCTAGAACGACTAAGTTGTGAGAGTGCAACCTGTCAGCTTGACAAGCAGATGTAGAGTTGATAGGTGGAACGGGTCTTGCTAGTATGGTTGCATTCTTCTTCTGAAAGTTCTTGTCTCAATTCTCTCCTTTCCATAATACACTCCGCGTGTATAGGATATCTCGGACAAATTGAGTCTTAAGGTGAAAGTGCATAACCTCTGCAGAGTCGACAAACTGAGTACTCAGCCGTGTCCCCGGGGATGGACAACTTCGAGCAACTGGACAAGGATGGACGGAAGAATCTCAACATGGTTTTCGTAAAGTAAAATTTGGCTAAGGAAAGAATTATTGGTGCACTTGGGCTTCATCCCTTGGTGCCAAGTCTTTGAGATACAAAAGTGTTTTACAAAAGATAGGAGAAAACTGGCTTTCTGCAAAATAGCCTACAAACTCCACCAAGCCAAATATGCATATAGAATTAGACTTGTCATAATTCATCCACCATAGTCACTTGCCAATACTTTATTGTATTGACCTCCTTCGGGGGCTGCATATTCAAATGTGCAGGTAATTCTGATGAGGAGTAAGTTTGGACTCGATTCTACACCCAACATGTCTGCTCGTGGCGTATGCTAGAAGAGAAGGCCCATTGCTTTATTTTCGTTGTGAACTCTGAATATTTTAGCTAGTCATCATGACTATGCACTTTGTAATAAAGCTATACTTGGCTATTTTTCGATCTCGATGTAGTATTTTGATACTTATGCAATGATACTATATATTTTGTACTGTGGTGCTAGCAGTGATCCAGGGACTAGCACATAACACTGGTGTTCCATCTTTATTTAAAGATGGGACGCTACAAAATGGTATCAGAGCTAAAGCGTTGCCTGTAGGTTCGAGCCCTTAGGATTGGTTAAGCCTCCTTTTTTATCATAATATTACCATCTTTGAAGTATGTTGGATCCTAACGGCATAGTGGGATGAAGCGGCCCGGGACTAACCTTACATGTCCGCGTACATGAGACCTGTTCCACAATTATAAGTGGCTGGCCGGGTGTCTGTCTCTCTCACTATAGTGAATATCCGACGTACAAAAGAGTTGATAATAGTATTGATCACCTGTTAGAAAAGAACTTCTTTTTCTCTAAGTACTTAAGTACTCCACGATTAGTTTATATTACCTTTGTCTGGTTTAATAAACTTTACCTTATCACTTAAGGATGTCATTCTTCATGTATCAAACCGCGGAGGACTTCAAGGACATGCGCTTTGGAAGATATCTTCTAGAGTTGGTAGAACTGTTGGCACTTCCAACACCCATCATCAAGGCAAGCCAGCTGAATCACTTCAACAAAGAAGGCGTATGGGGAATTCGCCTCTACCAACAAGGGCGCCAGACTGAACCCAAGACCGAAGACATCCAGTACAAGTCGATTAGTGACTCCTTGGAGAAAGGGCTGAATCTCGTCACGCAGGAGCTAATAGGGCGTCTTTGCTTGCAATACCAAGAAGAGTTAAAAGACCACTACTTTGCTCACCTTGGCCAACGTGACGAACATGGGATTCCTTACTGTATTAGCGAGGAAGACAAAAACAAACCAGAAGCTTTGTACCCATATCTCCAAGACTTAGAACTTCACCTCTGGCAACTAGAAGAAGATAGACGCAATGAGCTGTTGAAGAATGATGAAATAATGGCACAAGTCAAGGAGACTCAAAAGAAGATTGAAGCCCAAGAAGAGGTGGCCAACGCTCAAGAGGAGAAGTTCCGAGCTCAAGAGAAGAAGTTTCAAAGCCAAGAAAAGAGGGTTAGAGACAAGAACAAGGAGATTAGGACCTTGAAGGATGAAATTCAGAGCAACGACGTCGAGTTCGAAGCTGATCGAGATTTGATCGAGACTCTACGCCGTGAGAAGAGAATGCTACAAGAAAAGATTGAAGTCCTGGAGAAGGAAGCAATCGAGACTCTGCACCGTGAGACGACAATGTTACAGGAGAAGAATGAGGCCTTGGAGAAGGAGGTGAATGACTACAAGGAGATCCTTACGAAGGAAGGCATCACCATCGAGGAAGTGGAGGAAGATGAAGGAGACGTCATGGACGAAGTTTAGACTTAGTAGTTGGACCACCATATTCTCCCTCGTTTAGTTCGTCGTTCTTTTTAAAACATTGATCTCCAACTTGTGGTGTGACAATGATAGAATGTTTGGGGTTGCAGACTCTGTGTTTTATTAAATCAACTTAGAATACTCGTTTGGTTTTGCTAAGTAGACTTTTTCCTTTTAAGTTGTCTTATGAGTGTGATTGTGTTGACTTGGTTGCTTTGTGCATGGCTAGGATTTTTCTTCTCTTAGTTCTGTCTATCTTTCACTCATCTATGCTGAAAAACCCTACAGATGCCTCCTCGTCGTGATACCAACAACGACGACGTCATGCAACAACTGACGGCCGCTCAAGCTCAGTTAATGAATATGATGACTCAGTTCATTGCAGCAACCAACAACAACAACAACAACAACAACAACAACCACAACAACAACCCGCCACCTCCACCACCACCCCCAGTGGACAGACTTGCTAGATTCCTAAGGCTTAGGCCTAATAAGTTCTCCTCTGCTACTGAACCAATAGTGGTGGATGATTGGCTCCGTTCAGTCAACAAGGACTTAGTAACTTGTGAATGTTCTGAGGCAGAAAAAGTGAGGTTCACTGCACACCTGTTGGAAGGACCCGCAGCACTGTGGTGGGAAAATTATCAAGTGACTCATCCTTTGGATGGCATGACTTGGGATACGTTCAAGGAAGGCTTCCGGAATGCTCACATCTCCTCAGGTATAATGAACCTGAAGAAAGACGAATTTCGCAGTTTGAGGCAAGGAGGTAGAACACTGAAGGAGTATATGGATGACTTCTGTATGCTATCAAGGTATGCACCAGAGGACATTGATACTGATGCAAAGAGGAAGGAAAAGTTCCTCAATGGACTTAAGGGAGAACTGAAGATACCTTTGTCTGTGGCATATACTCCAAACTATCAAGCTCTGCTGGATCAAGCCATCACCTTGGACAACAACATAAGAAAGGAAGAGAATAGGAAGAGGAAGTTCAGTGCAAGTAAGGTTCATTCTGAAGGGACATATAAGAAACACACCTCTGAAGTCAGTAGCCATAAACCCTGGAATCACTCCAACACTGGTAGTGGCCAAAAACATCATGGCCATAACCACAATGGAGGGAACAAAGGTAGCAATGGAGGATACAATGGAAATAATGGTGGATCCAGGGGAAACCATCATCATGGCCATAATCATGGGAATGGGAATCACCGTCCTAACCATGAAGGGAAGAAAGACTTGTCTCATGTGACCTGCTACAAGTGCAAGAAGACAGGACATTATGCAACTGATTGCCCAGAGAAGAAAGCTGATGAAAATTCCAAGCCCAATCCTTTCCAGAAGGGACAAGTGAACCACATCAATGTGGAAGAAGTTCATGATGAACCTGATGCTGTGATTGGTACGTTCTTGCTCAACTCCTTTCCAGCATTAGTTTTATTTGATACTGGAGCATCTCATTCATTCATATCAAGAGCTTTTGTTAACAAACATGGGTTAGCTGAGGAAAGTCTAGGAAAACCTATTAGGGTAAGTTCACCTGGAGGAGAGATGCTAGTAAATTCCGGGTGTAGGCAGTTAGACTTGCAAATTGGAAAACACACCTTCCCAACAGACTTAGTCATCCTAGAGACCCAAGGATTGGATGTTATCATCGGAATGGATTGGATGACTCGTTTTGAAGGAATCATAGATTGTGCAAATAGAGTAATCACTCTCACCACCCCGGAGAAAAGGAAGATTAAGTTCCGATCAACTTTCGAACTTAAGAAGGTTAGGCTAAATTCTCTTAAGGGGGTTAGCCTTAGAGATGTGCTTATCGTCAAGGAATACCCAGATGTTTTTCCGGAGGAACTACCAGGAATGCCACCCGATAGAGATGTAGAGTTTCTCATCGAATTGAAGCCGGGAACAGGGCCAATAGCTAAAAGACCTTATCTTATGGCCGTCGATGAATTGAAAGAGCTCAAGAAGCAATTAGAGGAACATATCCAGAAAGGATTCATTCGTCCAAGTTCATCGCCATGGGGAGCACCAGTCTTATTTGTTAAGAAGAAGGACCAAACCCAGAGGCTAGTCACGGATTACAGAGATATAAACGAGCAAACTATCAAAAACAAGTACCCGTTACCCAAGATAAATGAACTATTTGATCAACTGGAAGGTGCTTGTGTTTTCTCAAAGATCGATCTTCGATCGGGGTACCTCCAAATGAAAGTTAGAGAAATGGATATACCCAAAACTGCATTTGTTACGAGATATGGCTCTTATGAGTATACAGTAATGCCATTTGGATTAACCAATGCTCCAGCCTATTTCATGAATATGATGAATAAAGTGTTCATGGATTTTCTGGATAAGTTTGTGGTCGTGTTCATAGATGATATTCTAATCTACTCTAAGAGTCACAAAGAACATGAAGAGCACTTGCGTCTGGTATTGCAGAGACTGCGTGAACATAAGTTGTATGCCAAGTACAGCAAGTGTGAGTTTTGGTTAGAACAAGTCGGATTTTTAGGCCATGTGGTGTCCAAGGAAGGTATAGCAGTGGATCCTGAAAAGGTTTCAGCTGTAACTAATTGGGAACCGCCGAAGAATGTTGGTGAATTACGAAGTTTTCTGGGTTTAGCAGGATACTACCGACGATTCATTGAAAACTTCTCCAAGATTGCCAAGGCCTTGACAGAATTATTAAAGAAGGAGAAGAAATTTGAGTGGACAGAGGCATGCGAAGCCAGTTTTCAGGAGTTGAAGAAACGTCTGGTTTCAGCCCCAGTTCTATGTTTACCTGATTTGGAGAAGGAATTCCAAGTATACTATGATGCTTCACGCCAAGGCTTGGGAAGTGTGTTGATGCAGGAAGGCAGAGTGGCATCTTATGCCTCTAGACAACTCAAGAAACATGAAGCAAATTATCCAACTCATGATCTCGAGTTAGCATCACTAGTGCATGCTCTGAAAACTTGGAGACCCTACCTGATGGGAAAAAGATGTGAGGTATTCACGGATCACAAAAGTTTGAAGTACATATTCACACAGAAGGAATTGAATATGAGACAAAGAAGATGGCTGGAACTTATTAAAGATTATGATCTGAGCCTTCAATACCATCCGGGAAAAGCTAATGTTGTAGCAGATGCTCTGAGTCGTAAGGTGTATGTGAATGGCCTTACAGCAGGAGAATTACCCGAGGATTTATGCAAGGCATTCAAGGACCTCAGATTGGAAGTAGTACCTGAAGGGTTTGTAACCTCATTAGTTGTACAGCCCACTTTGATGGACAAGATACGTGAAGCTCAGAAAGGAGACAAGGAAATAGAAGAGATCAAAGTCAATTTAAGAGCTGGAAAAGCTAAAGGATTTCATGAGGATGAGCAGGGGATTTTGTGGTTTGAAAAACGTGTATGTGTGGCCAATGACCCTGATATTAGGAAGTTGATTCTGCAAGAAGCTCATGAAACACCTTATTCAATTCATCCGGGAAATACCAAGATGTATATGGATGTGAAAGAGAGATTTTGGTGGAATAACCTGAAGAAGGAGATAGCAGAATACATCGCTAAGTGTGATGTATGTAGTCGAGTAAAGGCAGAACATCAGAAACCAGCAGGACTCTTACAACCTTTGAAAGTACCGGATTGGAAGTGGGATTCCATTGGGATGGACTTCATCACTGGATTACCAAGGACCAGATCGGGTTATGATTCTATTTGGGTTATTGTTTGTCGTCTAACCAAAATAGCTCACTTCATACCCGTGAAGACCACTTATACTAGTGCTAAGCTAGCTGATATTTACATGAAGAGAATTGTGTGCCTTCACGGTGTTCCTAAGAGTATCGTGTCTGATAGAGGGACCCAGTTCACTTCTCATTTTTGGAAGCAGTTGCACGAATCTTTGGGAACCAGATTGGAATTCAGTACGGCTTTCCACCCGCAAACAGATGGTCAGACAGAAAGAGTGAATCAGATTTTAGAAGATATGTTAAGAGCTTGTGCGCTCGACTATGGATCTAGTTGGGATGATAATTTGCCATACGCTGAGTTCTCCTACAACAATAGTTACCAAGCCAGCATTGAGATGGCACCGTTTGAAGCCTTATATGGTAAGAAATGCACAACTCCACTGTTGTGGAGTGGTGTAGGAGAACGGAGTTTCTTTGGGCCTGATATAATACAGGATGCTGAAGAGAAAGTCAGGCTGATTAAGGACAGATTGAAAATAGCACAATCACGCCTGAAAAGCTACGCAGATTCCAAGCGTAGAGAAGTCACCTATGAAGTGGGAGATAGAACCTATCTAAGGGTGTCACCACTTCGGGGTGTGAAAAGATTTGGAATCAAAGGAAAGTTAGCACCTCGATTCATTGGACCATTCAAAATTCTTTCTCGCAAAGGTGAAGTGGCCTATGAGTTAGAACTACCTGAAGTACTGTCTGCTGTTCATAATGTGTTCCATGTCAGTCAGTTGAAGAAATGTCATCCCGAGATGATGGGAGTTCCCTTAAAAGATACAGTACCCCTCGAGGAGGTACAATTGGAGAGTGATCTGACATACGAAGAGAAGCCCATCAAGATATTACAGACAGCAGAAAGAGTTACCCGTACCAAAACCATCAAGTTTTGCAAGGTCCAGTGGAATCATCACACCAAAGACGAAGCCACCTGGGAACGAGAGGATGACCTCCGAGAAGACCACCCACACCTATTTGCTGACCTTTCCGAAGCTCGAGGGCGAGCTTCTTCTTAAGGGGGTTAGTCTGTAACATCCCAAATTTCTCAAATATTTAAAACTTTGCATCCATGCATCATGCATCATAAAAGTAAGACATTGAAATCACATAAGGAGTAGATTGAATTTTAATTATAGTGTTAAGTAGAATTGTTTTCATTAAAGAGGTTTAATTGAGCTCCTCATACAACTCTGTATTTTATTATTTTATTTATTTAACAAAATGATATCAAAAAGTCATAAATTAAATTAGCTTTTCAAAACATATTTTTATGAATTTTTCTGAAAGGTTTTGATAAGTTTTAAAAAATCAAATTTGAATTAAAGTTTTGAAATCAGAAAATTGTTTTATTAAAAAAAAAAAGGGGAGACGACCCAACTGGGCCGAAGCCCACTGCGTTACCCCCTTCTCTACCGCTCGCGCGCGCTGCCTCGGCCCAACAGCAGCCCATCTCCTCTCCTCTCTCGCTGACGACCGGGCCCCACCTGTCATCTCCTTCATCGTGTAGAACACGAACTCCTACCGAACTCCAACAGAATCCAAAAATCGGATCAATCCGATCCTTTTCTTGCGGGATACGGACTCTGGCTCCTCCTATTTATACCCCATCCCCGCCGCCTCTTTTCCCCTCTCATACCCTAAACGAACTCGCCCCAGGCTGCTCCAATTCGAGGTCGCGCCGCCGCCATTGCCGCCGGCAACTTCTTCGATTTTGGTGAGTTTGGACACCCTCAGGAGCTTCCGAACCTCCCACTCGATTTCCCTCGCCCTTACGCATCTTCTCGTGTTCCTATTCTTCGTCATCTGCAGCTGCACCCTTGAATCCGTCCTCGACCGAAGCTTCCGCCGCCGGCCAGCGAGTGGGACACGGAGGAGGACGCCCGTCACGCCCTAGACCACAGCCCCAGCTTCTACGCGACGCCCGGCACCTCTCGGTATGCGCCATTCCCTCCCGTACGCGTTTTTTTTGTTCTCCGGCGATATTTCGGCGATGGCACCACCGTACGATCGATCTCCGGCGAACTCCGGCCAGCCGCGTACACCCTTTAGATCCGCGCGGTTCGTTCGAGATCGGACGGGCGAGATTGAATCTCCCGTACCGTTTTGTTCCTTTGATCTGGCGCGTTAGATTTAAATAGATCGGACGGTCCTCGTACGCGATCCGCGCGAAACGGTACCGGCCAATCAGCGAGCGCCGCGTGGCGATTTTATTTTCTATTTTCGGCAGAGATTTTGTTTTAAAAACAGAAAATAACCCAAACTTGCAAAAATCATAACTTTTGATCTGTTCATCCAAATTTGATGAATTTTATATCCACGTGAAGCTCTGCTCGTGTAGTTTAATATGGTTTCATTAGTTTATCCTTTTAGTGCATATTAAATTGCGAAATTAAATTGTTTAACTTTCGGATATTAAATCTATAACTTAATTAATAAATTTTTCTCTTCAAATAAATCCAATTGTTTTAGAGAGATATTAATGCCCTCTGTCCAGAGAGTGCAACATGAGTTTTATTTGAAATTTCTTCTAATAGACTTAAAGAAATTGGTTTTATAATTTAAAACTACTAATATGCTCATTATTTAAATGATTAATTAAAATATTAAAATATTGATCATTGCATCTTTATGCATGAATAACAGAGAACTTAATATAGTAATTAATTGGTCTTGTGAAGTTCATTGCATATTAAGCATGCATACATATTTTTGTATTGATATTTTAAGTGTTATATTTTGTGTGTTTATTTAGTGTTATTGTTTGTCTCTAGATTGTGAAGAGGAGAAAGGTCCTTGTGATTGTTATTCTTGCTGTGCTTGTTCCCTTTGTTACCAAGGCAAGTGACATTCATCATCTATCCTATGTTTTCTATATGCATTATTAGTAGATTTTGAGTAGTATGCATGATAGGGAAATTTTGATACTATCTTAGAATGCTAAGTTAGTCTACACTTTGAAAATATCCTAGTAGTGTGTAGCCATCCCTTCCCTTGCAGCCACCAAAAGTTTTATTAGATGCTTAGCTATGCTATAAAGAAGTACTTATCATGTTATGGAATTATTGCTAAGTGTTAAAACATTGAATACACTTCTGGGTGGAATTGGTTGTTTGGTTTATGTTGAGTGGCTTTTGGGACTATGCTTGTGGTTGTCTTCGCCTAGGATGAATTTCTATTCTACTTAGGGCCATGAGTATGGTGGTTTTCACCCAGAAGTGCACTTGTGGACGGCCACCCAGGAACAAAGAGATTACTAAGTCCCTCCAAGTTTAGAAGCTTCCCGTGTAGCCTTTTGACAATGGGCTCTGTCTAGAACGACTAAGTTGTGAGAGTGCAACCTGTCAGCTTGACAAGCAGATGCAGAGTTGATAGGTGGAACGGGTCTTGCTAGTATGGTTGCATTCTTCTTCTGAAAGTTCTTGTCTCAATTCTCACCTTTCCATAATACACTCCGCGTGTATAGGATATCTCGGACAAATTGAGTCTTAAGGTGAAAGTGCACAACCTCTGCAGAGTCGACAAACTGAGTACTCAGCCGTGTCCCCGGGGATGGACAACTTCGAGCAACTGGACAAGGATGGACGGAAGAATCTCAACATGGTTTTCGTAAAGTAAAATTTGGCTAAGGAAAGAATTATTGGTGCACTTGGACTTCATCCCTTGGTGCCAAGTCTTTGAGATACAAAAGTGTTTTACAAAAGATAGGAGAAAACTGGCTTCCTGCAAAATAGCCTACAAACTCCACCAAGCCAAATATGCATATAGAATTAGACTTGTCATAATTCAACCACCATAGTCACTTGCCAATACTTCATTGTATTGACCTCCTTCGGGGGCTGCATATTCAAATGTGCAGGTAATTCTGATGAGGAGTAAGTTTGGACTCGATTCTACACCCAACATGTCTGCTCGTGGCGTATGCTAGAAGAGAAGGCCCATTGCTTTATTTTCGTTGTGAACTCTGAATATTTTAGCTAGTCATCATGACTATGCACTTTGTAATAAAGCTATACTTGGCTATTTTTGGATCTCGATGTAGTATTTTGATACTTATGCAATGATACTATATATTTTGTACTGTGGTGCTAGCAGTGATCCAGGGACTAGCACATAACACAGGTGTTCCATCTTTATTTAAAGATGGGACGCTACAAGTGGCCCCTGAACTCTGTGCTGTAGCGTCCGCAGAGGCGCCCAATCAAATCTTGCATGACTAGATTGAGTCCTTTGTCTTTGGAGTCGCTAACCATTTTGATCTCCAGTGGGGGCTCCTCTCCACGTCCTGGCTGAGTTGCTTTTAATCCCCAGCAACCCTCTTTGTTAGATTTCTTCAGGATGAAGCCCTTGACTTGGGGTAGTGGTAACCCTATCTTCTCGCCGATGTCGAGAAGGTAACAGCCAAAACGGGTGTTCTCGAAGTCTTCCGCGGTGGTGAAGTGAAAGCTCGTCATCCTTTAGGTAGAAAGAAAGGAATTAAAACAAGAATTGCATAAGATAAGGAAGTACTAGTCATGGTGTGTATTATTAATTTAGAAGAATAGTAAGTCAAAATCCTAAGGTGATCAACATATATTAACAACTCTTCGTAAATTGGATTTTTCACTATAGTGAGAGAGACAGACACCCGACCAGCCACTTATATTGTGGAACATGTCTCATGTACGCGGACATGTAAAGTTTGTCCCGGGCCGCTTCATCCCACTATGCCGTTAGAATCCAACATACTTCAAACATGGTAACATTATGACCAAAAAGGGGCTTAACCAATCCTAGGGCTCGAACCTACAGGCAACACTTCGCTCTGATACCATTTTGTAGCACCCCAACTTTTATTAAAGTTGGAACACCTGTTTTATGTGCTAGTCCCTGGATCACTGCCAGCACCACAGTACAAAATATAAAGTACCATTGCATAAGTATTAAAATTACTACAACGAGATCCAAAAATAATAGCCAAGTATGGCTTTATTACAAGTTGCATAGCCATGAAGGCTAGCTCAAGTTCAGAGTTCACAACGAAAGCGAAAATAACATTGAGCCTCATCTTCAAGCATGCGCCACAGGCAGTCATGTTGGGTGTAGTCTCGAGCCAAACTCATTCAGCATCAGAATTTCCTGCACATTTGAATATGCAGCCCCCGAAGGAGGTCAATACAATGATGTATTGGCAAGTGACTATGGTGGATGTATAATGACAAGTCTAAAATCTATATGCATATTTGGCTTGGTCGGGTTGGAGGCTATTTGCAGAAAACAAGTTTTCTCCTATCATTTTGTAAAACACTTTTATTTCTCAAGACTTGGCACCAAGGGATAAAACCCAAGTGCACCATCAAATCTTTCCTTAGTCAAAAATTTACTTTACGAAAACGGTGTTGAGATTCTTCTGCCCATCCGTGTCCAGTTGCTCGAAGTAGTCCATTTCAGGGGACACGGCTGAGTACTCAGTTTGTCGACTCTGAAGAGGTTGTGCACTTTCACCTTTAGACTCAATTAGCCCGAAAATCCTATACACACGGAGTGTATTGAGGAAAGGAGAGAACTGAGACAAGAACTTTCAGAAGAAGGATGCAACCATACTAGCAAGACCCGTTCCACCTACCATCTCTACATCTGCTTGTCAAGCTGACAGGTTGCACCCTCACAATTTAATTATTCTAGACAGAGCCCATTGTCAAAAGGCTGCACGGGAAGCTTCTAAACTTAGAGGGACTTGGTAATCTCTTCGTTCCTGGGTGGCCGTCCACAAGTGCACTTCTGGGTAACAAACACCATACTCATGGCCCTAAGTAGAATAGACATTCATCCTAGGCGACGACAACCACAAGCATAGTCCCAAAAGCCACTCAACAAAAACCAAACAACCAATTCCACCCAGAAGTGTATTTTAATTTTCAGCACTTAGAAGCATGTCTATAACATGGTAAACATTTTCATAGCATAGCTAAGCAACTACTAAAAAAATTTCATGGCTGCTTAGTTAAGGGGATCGTGTGCAGAAAACAAAAAATTTCCTAGCAACGATATCCTTAAACTAGCCAAGATCTAAACTATGCAGATATAGAAGTACGGCGGAGATCGGAATACATACCCTCGTAGACCGAATAGCGGGGATTTCGCTCCCGCACAAGCGTTGACGACGAAGACGACGTAGCCGACCTCTAGGTCGCGGAGAACTCGGCGCGACGAAGATGACCCCGAGGACGGGTGGAGGAAATAGGCCTCCGAGTACCGCTAGCGCAGCACCTCGCATGGCGTCACACATATACGGTGGAGACGACGGCCTCCGAAGCTCCAGTCCAGGACGAGCAGCGGAAGACTTGGACCGGAACACCAGCAGCGCGGCAGCGGGCTATGGTGGAAGAGATCCCCCTCCTCTACTCGGCGCGGCTCCTACAAGGGAACCATGAGATCGAGATAGAAATTAGGAATTAATTGGTGAATTAAAAGGCCAGGGGTGCCCCTTCTTATATAGGCTCCAGGGGGAGCCAACCTTGCCAGCCAGGCAATGTGGGACTATCCCACAGCCTGGTTCGTCCAAGGAGGGTGCGCCGGCCCCCTGGTGGGCCCCATCTGGCCCACCTAGGCCGGCCTCCATGCCCCCACCGAATCCCCTTGAGGATTTTCCCCCTCTTGGGCCTTCTTTCGACCAGAAGGCCCATTTAGGGAAATCAGCCTAAATAAATTCGAAAATAAATATATAAAATCATATTTGCATATTAATTACACTAATTAATATGAAACATAATATATATAATTTTTCCTATCTCCGAAAACTCTTTCGGCGATCTCCATCGGACCCTTCCCGGGACGCTCCCGGTGATCTCTTTCCTTTCCAGTTGTCTTGTCGAAACCCCTTAAGTGTGTTACCCTAGCGGTTCGATATAATAACAGGTATGATCAAGACTCCTCTATGATCAACGACTAACTCGTAGGCCTGGACCCCATGAATTAATCTCTGTGATATAACGAATGACTTTCATCTATCAAACCTGGACGTATAGTCTTAAACCCTTTGTCATGGCGATACTTAGCGTGTCCGAGCATCATTCTCAGATATCTCCATACCTAGCATGATCTCGTTACCGACATCGCTATCTTCTACTCGTCTATGATATTATGTCAGCTGGTGACCTAGTCACATGTTTGCAAACTCATTTGACATAATCTCACCGAGTGGGCCCTAGAGTATCTATCCGGCTATGCGGACTGACAAATCCCGCTGTTGACCCCTCGTCTCAACTACCCCTTTCCGATACCCAAAAGTATCACCGTTATTGTCACACTAGATAACATGCGACGTTTGGTGCGATCAAAGTATCTTCCAGGGATAACAATAAGAGTTGATCTCACGGTGTTAAGGCGTAATGACTATGTCCTAAAAATACTGGGAATGTCCACCTAACGATATGACTTCCGTTGCCGACCGACGCCATGCCCTATGATCGGAAAAACTCGATCATCAATCGCGCAACGAAACTAGTCATAGTAGAGGCTACAAGGGACCTGGTTGTTTATCTACCACACCTGTATTAATGTTTTCGCTTAATACAGTTATAGCATGGTATAAAACATATAATGAACGATTGGGATATTGCCAATAAACTATGTTTATTAAGTGCCTCTAGGGCATATTCCCTTCAGTCTCCCACTTGCACTAGGGTAACACTTAATCTAGTTTACAACTTGGTAAAAGCTCAACACCCATAGCATCTTGGTGCATGCTCGCCTCGTGGAAGAGGAATACAGTCAATAGATCTCACACATTGAAACCTATATGTGCTTTGCAACACTTCTATGTCACCTAGTTTGACATCAACCCGTATCTTACGATGACGGTGAAATATATCCCAGTGGATGGAGTGAGACTAGAGCATTCGCGTAGCATGCGCCTTAAAAGTCTGAAAGATCTATTAAGGGGACCACCTACGCTCGGAAAACTGCTCAGTCCAATCACACTTGCTACTTCTAAAGTCGCGATATATTTCTATACCTATGTAGATTGTGCGACAGTGCATTCATATGCGACTTCGCAAACTAACCATGTCTATCTTCAAAACACAGGACATCTCCTATATGAGATTTCTAGTCGTATGGGTCAGTGTAATAACTTGCAACATCGTAACCGCTTTACAGCAAGTTGCCATTCAACTCTTACCCGTTACTAGAAAACCTATCTTCAGTTCTCATAGACACTGAAGAATAAACTTAACGTTTGTTCATTGATCCACACAAGGATCACTCTAGAACATGTTCTTCAACCAAGAACTCGGGTCACACCAAGTCGAGCTTTCAGCCTGATAGACTCTATGTCTGATACATAGAGAATGTCGAACATCATTTTCTATCACTGAAAAAGCCAAGATTAACTTAATCTTTTACCTAGTCATACAAGCAAGAACCTCTTTCTTCGCTTGTCCTTTTCTGAAACACTTCAGAATCCTGACTTAGGAAATACTCCGACTTAATGTTATTAAGCCCCTTCTGATCTATACAATTATAAATCGGATGCCTAATATTCCTAACTTCATTTCATAGAAAATTTAATCACTTAAATAATCCTTTACACTCTACTAGAGGATCTGTGTCATTCAAGATGTCGTTACATACAAAATCACGAATGACACCTAGCTCCCACTCAAATATGCCTTCCGCATATAAGATCAAGGAAAGCTACTTTGCTCCCACTCACTTCTTTGCAAATGTAGGTTTCTTCAACTATTTTGGACAACTCCAAAATCCTTTGATCACATTATCAAAGTGAAGATTCTAGCTCCGATATGCTTGCTTCAGCCCATCAATGGACCACCGAAGTTTGCATACATGTTTAGCATCCTCGGGATTACAAACCATTCTTAATGACACTATTAAGAACCATGGTTTTCTCATCCAACTATCAATTTCTCATTCGAAATTACAGTGATTGCTAAACGACCCAGAATAGATTTAGGCTTCGCCACTTGAGACAAACTCTCATGTGGTCTGTCGGAACTGCTTCACGAAAAATCAAATCTGCTCAATGTCTACTCTCTCATAAATTCCATATACTATTAACATCCTAGATGCCATCAAGAAGATCTCCCAAGTCAATACCTGGTAATCGTATATGGATTTTATTTTGGATCATATATGACTCATAGCCATTTCTCGGACTTAGGTCCACCATCTCTTCTTCGTAGTTCGTAGGTCTATCATATTCCATTAATATGACCTTCATAACAAGATTGTCGTAACACAAAGTGTGGAACACAACCTCGTATACCTACGCTCTTAGTATGAGCTCAGAACATCATGATTTTGAATCATCAGCTTTTTCAAGCTGTGGAGCCTGACACCGAACACACTTTCGGTTGCACCACTCTGATGTCTGGAGAGGAAGTTCACCAACTTCGTCTTGCTCTACTTTCTTTCTCACTTATACCCTCGGACAAGAAACTATTTCTTTCGCAAGGTATATCCCGGCAAAGATTTTGCCTATGTCGTGAGACATGTACCCAACTAACTCTTTAGGTAGGGTATACTACAAAGATTAATCCATTTTAGGTTCGATTACATCGAAAACACTAAATTGCTGAAACGACAATCCAGGCTCAAAAGCCATGCCATCACTCGTATGGTATTGTCTCCATGGATTCAAATGGTTTCCCTATTTGCTAACGTGAGTGTTTACGTTTCTACCATATGACTCTAATGATCACAATAATTAGGTAATAGATTCATTTACCACACACTATCCGATAGGGTGCAATTACGACGTCCTAACACACCATGACACTATGGTGTTCCATGCGACGTAATTTCTGGAACTCTTCTCACAAGTCTTCCAATGATGTGCCAACTAACTCAAATCTTTATTCCTCGATATGCATCGCGGGAATTTGATTTTCTTGTTAAGTTTATTTTCTACTTCATTCTGGACTTGTTTGATTGAATCAAAATTTCCAGGCCAACATTCCCCGAGTGGATATCCATATATCCATTCGAATGTTCATGAAGTCTATGAAATAAAGACTTCCACTACATGTTAAAGTACTTCATTGATTCACATACACCCATATGCACGATTCTCAACAAGCTATACTCAAAACGTTCAGTGAAGTTCACGAAATAAAGGTCTCCACTACCCGTCAATTCCTTCATTGAACCACATACATCTCTATGTATGACTATCAATAAGTTATATGCCCGCTTTCCGAAAACAGTGTCACAGTTATTTTGCAAGCGTCAAAAGATCAAATCTTAGGACTTGTAGGTTCATCCAGTGTGGAGCTAATGCATATAACATTGACATGACTAAACGGTAGTGCCACACATATGTGGTGTCTTTATTAAGTTTGTATCCTTTGGCATTAATATTATGAATGTGGGAGCTTCTACCATCTAAATTCAAATCGGCATATAATCATTACTTCATAAATTTAGGACACCAATTTGTCACTATCATGTATGAACAAGTGTCTTGCTAGAGGAGACACACTTGTAACGATCATACCAACACCCGATCATAAAGAATTTATTCAAATGGTAGATCTAGAGGGAGAGTGTCTATGGCCGTCACAACAACTTGACTGCCATTATCAACACGCAATGTCGCCTCATCCTTTCAAGCTACTCAAGCAGTAAACCTGGTTTTTCACAAAACATGACTAGTTCAAGACTTAGTCACTACTGCGAGCACTTGCTTAGCTAAAAAATTCATAACATGTATATCATATATACACCATCATCATTGATGACTTCCGGCGATCTGTTTCATCTTCTTGATACTTCCACCGTAATCAAGAACCATGAAGGTGAACGATTACCCTTGCATGACATAGTCTATGACAGAGGATTTGCACTTGGCAACGATGTCTGTCATCCAGTGATTGAGCTGAGCGAGGCGTCTCAATGTACATCAAGTATGAACATATGTCATTAAGTATGACCGCCACGTGCTCCCTCAATTTGTGTATTCTCTTCCATCTTGGTTGAGAAGACAATCAGTCAACATACTGATAAACTTCATCAACCCAACGTTTGGGGTACCCCGAGTTTAGCGACCATATCATATGTTCGCGATCTAAAAACTCGTACCCACCGTTGATTCTCCATGGCAGAGATCATAGCATGCACTGGACTATGATGATATCATCCGCACAAAATCTGATAATCCAAATTATCTTTTGTTAGCGGAATCTCCGGGTTTATCTCCTAGCGGGTATTGTAACACAAAGAGCTAACGGTTTAAACAAGGAGTATCCTCAAGCTAAAGTATAAAACTATGAAGTTTGGACCCAACATTTTAAGTTTCTCAATCGCAGGAATGCGCCTAATTTGAAAATTTGCTATCACTATGGTTAATATCTACAAAGGTTTGCAAAACATACTCTGTTCATTATATTCTGAGTTCTAGTATTTTAGAAAATAACTATCCGAACTCCCACTCAAACGAACATCCCTCCTGGTCGTTTAAGCGATTACACGACCCCCATCCATTGCACCATCCCTCATCATCAGAGCCAGCGGCACAACTTCAAGAGTAGACAAATGTCCGCCACACCAATTTTGTGACTCGTGCTCGACCTTTCGGTCTTCCTGTTCCGAGGCCATATTTCTGAATATGCTAGGCTCGCCACCAAAAACCTCCACGGTGACGCTTGTGCAACATGGCTTACACCCACTGTATGCGAACGACGAGATGTCTGACACCCGATCATCACGGCCTCCCTCATAACGTAGAACTTTCTTGGTGGTGCGCGTTGGAGGGAGAACACTAGTGGTATTTTGAAGGGATCATCTTATATAGCTACCGCCGTGTAACTAATATATACTATACACACAATCACACAATATAAGATGCACACAAAACATCAAATGTAATGCAATGTGATATAGTCCATCGCGCCATGTTCTTCTTGGCGCCCACAGTTTATAAACAATTTAATAAACCTACCTTGACCATATCACATAGCCCCTGCAAAATAAAGTTAGACGCTTCTACTTTATCTTTTGCATATTTTACGTGGCTTGGGGCTGTCGTAAATAGAACCGCTTCATACCTACGAACCTTATGACCACAACAACGATCCAATAATTTCAAGTTTAAGCATCCCTTTCGGGCCCTCCGTTGAAAATGCAAAGCCAACTAAAGAGAGAGAAACAGGCACCCGCCAGCCACAGATACGGTACAAGCCGTATGTCAGTAGTGGAACCAGTATCGCGTAAGCGTACGCGTAAAGTCGGTCCGGGCCGCTTCATCAACTCGATGCCGCTGGAATCACAAGTGCACGCTAGAGGGTAGCAAATAACAGGAACGGTGCCCCCGTGCAGAACACGGGTTCTAACAGCGTACAACTATATCTATGATAGATCGGCTCTGATACCACTGAAGGGGATCGTGTGCAGAAAACAAAAAATTTCCTAGCAACGATATCCTTAAACTAGCCAAGATCTACACTATGCAGATATAGAAGTACGGCGGAGATCGGAATACATACCCTCGTAGACCGAATAGCGGGGATTACGCTCCCGCACAAGCGTTGACGACGAAGACGATGTAGCCGACTTCTAGGTCGCGGAGAACTCGGCGCGACGAAGATGACGAAGATGACCCCGAGGTCGGGTGGAGGAAGTAGGCCTCCGAGTACCGCTAGCGCAGCACCTCGCAGGGCGTCACACACATACGGTGGAGACGACGGCCTCCGAAGCTCCAGTCCAGGACGAGCAGCGGAAGACTTGGACCGGAACACCAGCAGCGTGTAGCGCCCCATCTTTTAAATAAAGATGGAACACCTGTGTTATGTGCTAGTCCCTGGATCACTGCCAGCACCACAGTACAAAATATATAGTAACATTGCATAAGTATCAAATTTACTACAACGAGATCTAAAAATAGCTAAGTATAGCTTTATTACAAAGTGCATAGTCATGAAGACTAGCTAAAATATTCAGAGTTCACAACGAAAATAATAGCAATGAGCCTCTTCTTCAAGCATGCGCCACAGGCAGACATGTTGGGTGTAGACTCGAGTCCAAACTCATTCCTCATCAGAATTACCTGCACATTTGAATATGCAGCCCGCGAAGGAGGTCAATACAATGAAGTATTGGCAAGTGACTATGGGGGATACTTTATGACAAGTCTAATTCTATATGCATATTTGACTTGGTGGAGTTGTAGGCTATTTTGCAGAAAGCCAGTTTTCTCCTATCTTTTGTAAAACCATTTTTGTTTCTTAAAGACTTGGCACCAAGGGATGAAGCCCAAGTGCACCAACAATTATTTCCTTAGTCAAATTTTACTTTATGAAAACTATGATGAGATTCTTCCGTCCATCCTTGTCCAGTTGCTCGAAGTAGTCCATCACCGGGGACACGGATGAGTACTCAGATTGTCGACTCTGCAGAGGTTGTGCACTTTCACCTTGAGACTCAATTAACCCAAACATCCTATACACGCGGAGTGCATTAAGGAAAGGAGAGAATTGAGACAAGAACTTTCAGAAGTAGAATGCAACCATACTAGCAAGACCCGTTCCACCTACCAACTCTACATCTGCTTGTCAAGCTGACAGGTTGCACTCTCACAACTTAGTAATTCTAGACAGAGCCCATTGTCAAAAGGCTGCACGGAAAGCTTCTAAACTTGGAGGGACTTAGAAATCTCTTTGTTCCTGGGTGGCCGTCCACAAGTGCGCTTCTGGGGGACAACCACCATGCTCATGGCCCTAAGTAGAATAGACATTCATCCTAGGCAACGACAACCACAAGCATAGTCCCAAAAGCCACTCAACATAAACCAAACAACCAATTCCACCCAGGTGTGCATTTAAAGTTTAACACTTAGCAATATTTCTATAACATGGTAAGTAAACACTTTTTATAGCATAGCTAAGCATCTAATAAAACTTTTGATGGCTGCATGGAAAGGATGGCTACACACTACTAGGATATTTTCAAAGTGTAAACTAACTTATCATTATAAGACAGTTCAAAAATCCCTATCATGCATACTACTCAAAATATACTACTAATGCATATAGAAAATATTGGGTAGATTATGAATGTTACTTGCCTTGGTAACAAGAGGAACAAGCACAGCAAGAATAACAATCACAAGAAGGGCCTTCCTCCTCTTCACAATCTATAAATATGTATGCATGCTTGATATATGCATGCTTGATATGCAATGAACTTAACAAGACAAAATAATTTCAATTCTATTTCCTCTGTTTATTAATGCATGAAATGCAATGAACTACGTTTTATTATTTTATTTACTCATTTAAAATATTGAGCATAACGTAGAAATATTAAGCCCTACAACCAAATTCTTTAATTCTATTATGAAAAGTTTCAAATAAAACTCAAGTTGCACTCTCTGGACAGAGGACAATAATATAATTCTAAAACAATTGGATTTATTTGGAAAGCATTTTTATTATTTAAGTTATAGATTTAATAGCCGAAATACTTCTCGGATATAAACACAAATTATAATTTATCAAAAGGAAAAACAAATGATGTAGAAATAATCTACACTAGCAGGGCTATCAGTAGATATAAAGTTTATCAAATTTGGACTTACAGATCAAAAGTTATGAATTTCCAAAGTTTTGCACAATTTTCTGTTTTCTTTTATAAAATTTCTTGCGAAAAAGAATAAATGGCTTCGTGGCGTGCTCCCATTGAATGATACCGATTCGGTGCGGATCGGCCGCGCGAACCGTCCGATCTCTTTTAAAACGGGCGCACGGGATTGCAAGGATCTAGATCCGTTGGATCTAAATCCAACGGTTCGAAATTAGAGACTCGGCGCGGGCGGCGCGAGTCGCCGGAAAAACCTCCGACCGCGGCGGCGCCACGGCCGGCATCACGCGCGATCGAGTCCTATAAGCCTACGAGACGAACGAGTCTTACCGTTAGGTTGAGGACGTCGAGGCGGGGTCGGTGGCGAAGCGTGGGTCTTCGGAGCGTCGCCGTTCCTCGAGGATTCCTCGCCGGAGTTGGTGCTTGCGGGCGGCGGCGTGGCTCGCGGACAGGGACGGCGTTCGGCTGTGGTAGAAGGTCAACGGTGAAGTCACGAAGATGCACACGGGTAAAGGAAGAAGAACTAGAGGGGAAGGGGGAGCTCGGGAGAGGGAATGACGCCAGAGTTGACAAAATATACCGGCGGCAGTGGCGGCCGCTTATATGGGGGCGGATAGGAAGCAATTCCCGTGAAGATCGGAGCGGAAAGATCAACCGGATCGAAGCGTATCCGGTGCGGTTTCTGCGTCGGAGGTTGAAGATCCACCTGACAGGTGGGTCCCACCTGTCAGCGTGAGGAGGTTCGCGGGCTGGTTTTCTGGGTCGTCTTGCTGGGCCGCATCTCGCGCGCGCGCGGTAGATAGAGAGGGGCCGGCCCGATTGACTCGTTTTTTTTTATTATTTAAACACTTTTTCTGTTTTGAAACTTTTCAATACAATTTGATTTTTAAATCTTATCAAAACATTTCAGAAAAATTCATAAAAATATGTTTTGAAAAGCTAATTTAATTTAGAACTTTTTGATACCATTTTTCTAAATAAATAATCTAATAAAATACAAATTATTATAAGGAGCTCAAATAGACTTCTTTATGGAATACACATTTATTTAAACTTATAATTAAAATTTAAATTATTCTTTATGTGATTTCAATGCCATGCCTATATGATGCATGATGCATGAATGCAAAGTTTTAAATTTTTAAGAAATTTGGGATGTTACATACTAACCCCCTTAAGAGGAAGCTCGCCCTCGAGCTTCGGAAAGGTCAGCAAATAGGTGTGGGTGGTCTTCTCGGAGGTCATCCTCTCGTTCCCAGGTGGCTTCTTCCTCGGTGTGATGATTCCACTGGACTTTGCAAAACTTGATGGTTTTGGTACGGGTGACTCTTTCTGCTGTCTGTAATATCTTGATGGGCTTCTCTTCGTATGTCAGATCACTCTCCAATTGTACCTCCTCGAGAGGTACAGTATCCTTTAAAGAAACTCCCATCATCTCGGGATGACATTTCTTCAACGGACTGACATGGAACACATTATGAACCGCAGACAGAACTTCGGGTAGTTCTAACTCATATGCCACTTCACCTTTGCGAGAAAGAATTTTGAATGGTCCAATGAATCGAGGTGCTAGCTTTCCTTTGATTCCAAACATTTTCACACCCCGAAGTGGTGACACTCTCAAATAGGTTCTATCACCCACTTTGTAGGTGACTTCTCTACGCTTGGAATCTGCATAGCTTTTCTGGTGTGACTGTGCTATTTTCAATCTATCCTTAATCAGCCTGACTTTCTCTTCAGCATCCTGTATTATATCAGGTCCAAAGAAACTCCGTTCTCCTACACCACTCCACAACAGTGGGGTTGTGCATTTCTTTCCATATAAGGCTTCTAACGGTGCCATCTCAATGCTGGCTTGGTAACTGTTGTTGTAGGAGAACTCAGCGTATGGTAAATTATCATCCCAACTAGATCCATAGTCGAGCACACAAGCTCTTAACATATCCTCTAAAATCTGATTCACTCTTTCACTCTGACCATCTGTTTGCGGATGGAAAGCCGTACTGAATTCTAATCTGGTTCCCAAAGATTCGTGCAACTGCTTCCAGAAATGAGAAGTGAACTGGGTCCCTCTATCAGACACGATACTCTTAGGAACGCCGTGAAGGCACACAATTCTCTTCATGTAAATATCGGCTAACTTTGCACTAGTATAAGTGGTCTTCACGGGTATGAAGTGAGCTATTTTGGTTAGGCGACAAACAATAACCCAAATAGAATCATAACCCGATCTGGTCCTTGGTAATCCGGTGATGAAGTCCATCCCAATAGAATCCCACTTCCAATCCGGTACTTTCAAAGGTTGTAAGAGCCCTGCTGGTTTCTGATGTCCTGCCTTTTCTCGACTACATACATCGCACTTAGCGATGTATTCTGCTATTTCTCTTTTCAGATTATTCCACCAAAATCTCTCTTTCACATCCATATACATCTTGGTATTTCCCAGATGAATGGAATAAGGTGTCTCATGAGCTTCTTGCTTAATTAACTTCCTAATATCAGGATCATTGGCCACACATACACGTTTTTCAAACCACAAAATCCCTTGCTCATCCTCATGAAATCCTTTAGCTTTTCCAGCTCTTAGATTGACTTTGATCTCTTCTATTTCCTTGTCTCCTTTCTGAGCTTCATGTATCTTGTCCATCAAAGTGGGTTGTACAACTAATGAGGTTACAAACCCTTCAGGTACTACTTCCAATCTGAGGTCCTTGACTGCCTTGCATAAATCCTCGGGTAATTCTCCTGCTGTAAGGCCATTCACATACACTTTACGACTCAGAGCATCTGCTACCACATTAGCTTTCCCCGGATGGTATTGGAGACTTAGATCATAATCTTTAATAAGTTCCAACCATCTTTTTTGTCTCATGTTCAATTCCTTCTGTGTAAATATGTACTTCAAACTTTTGTGGTCCGTGAATACCTCACATCTTTTTCCCATCAGGTAGGGTCTCCAAGTTTTCAGGGCATGCACTACTGATGCTAACTCGAGATCATGAGTTGGATAATTTGCTTCATGTTTCTTGAGCTGTCTAGAGGCATAAGATGCCACTCTGCCTTCCTGCATCAACACACTTCCCAAGCCTTGGCGTGAAGCATCACAGTACACTTGGAATTCCTTCTCCAAATCAGGCAAGCATAGAACTGGGGCTGAAACCAGACGTTTCTTCAACTCCTGAAAACTGGCTTCGCATGCCTCAGTCCACTCAAATTTCTTCTCCTTCTTTAATAATTCAGTCAAGGCCTTGGCAATCTTGGAGAAGTTTTCAATGAATCGTCGGTAGTATCCTGCTAGGCCCAGAAAACTTCGTAATTCTCCAACATTCTTCGGCGGTTCCCAATTAGTTACAGCTGAAACTTTTTCAGAATCCACCGCTATACCTTCCTTGGACACCACATGGCCTAAAAATCCGACTTGTTCTAACCAAAACTCACACTTGCTGTACTTGGCATACAACTTATGTTCACGCAGTCTCTGCAATACTATACGCAAGTGCTCTTCATGTTCTTTGTGACTCTTGGAGTAGATTAGAATATCATCTATGAACACTACCACAAACTTATCCAGAAAATCCATGAACACTTTATTCATCATATTCATGAAATAGGCTGGAGCATTGGTTAATCCAAAAGGCATCACGGTGTACTCGTTTGAGCCATATCTCGTAACAAATGCAGTCTTGGGTATATCCATTTCTCTAACTTTCATTTGGAGGTACCCCGACCGAAGATCGATCTTTGAGAAAACACAAGCACCTTCCAGTTGGTCAAATAGTTCGTTTATCTTGGGTAACAGGTACTTGTTTTTGATAGTTTGCTCGTTTATATCTCTATAATCCGTGACTAGCCTCTGTGTTTGATCCTTCTTTTTAACAAATAAGACTGGTGCTCCCCATGGCGATGAACTTGGACGAATGAATCCTTTCTGGATATGCTCCTCCAGTTGCTTCTTGAGCTCTTTCAATTCATCGACGGCCATAGGATAAGGTCTTTTAGCTATTGGTCCTGTTCCCGGCTTCAGTTCGATGAGAAACTCTACATCTCTATCGGGTGGTATTCCCGGTAGTTCTTCCGGAAAAACATCTGGGTAATCCTTGACAATAAGCACATCACCAAGCCGAACCCCCTTAAGAGAATTCAGCCTACCCTTTTTAAGTTCGAAAGTTGATCTGAACTTAATCTTCCTTTTCTCTGGGGTGGTGAGGGTGATTGCTCTATTTGCACAGTCTATGATTCCTTCAAAACGAGTCATCCAATCCATTCCGATGATAACATCCAATCCTTGGGTTTCTAGGATGACTAAGTCTGTTGGAAAGGTGTGTTTTCCGATCTGCAAGTCTAACTGCCTACACCCGGAATTTACTATCATCTCCCCTCCAGGTGAACTTACCCTAATAGGTTTTCCTAGACTTTCCTCAGCTACCCCATTTTTGTTTACAAAAGCTCTTGATATGAATGAATGAGATGCTCCAATATCAAATAAGAGTAATGCTGGAAAGGAATTGAGCAAGAACGTACCAATCACAGCATTAGGTTCATCATGAACTTCTTCCACATTGATGTGGTTCACTTGTCCCTTCTGGAAAGGATTGGGCGGTGATTACCATTCCCATGATTATGGCCATGGTGATGGTTTCCCCTGGATCCACCATTATTTCCATTGTATCCTCCATTACTTCCTTTGTATCCTCCATTACTTCCTTTGTATCCTCCATTGTGGTTATGACCATGATGTTTTTGGCCACTACCAGTGTTGGAGTGATTCCAGGGTTTATGACTACTGACTTCAGAGGTGTGTTGTTTCTTATATGTCCCTTCAGAATGAACCTTACTTGCACTGAACTTCCTCTTCCTATTCTCTTCCTTTCTTATGTTGTTGTCCAGGGTGATAGCTTGAGCCAGCAGAGCTTGATAGTTTGGAGTATATGCCACAGACAAGGGTATCTTCAGTTCTCCCCTAAGTCCATTGATGAACTTTTCCTTCCTCTTTGCATCAGTATCAATGTCCTCTGGTGCATACCTTGATAGCATACAGAAGTTATCCATATACTCCTTCAGAGTTCTACCTCCCTGCCTCAAGCTGCGAAATTCCTCTTTCTTCAGAATCATTATACCTGAGGAGATGTGAGCATTCTGGAATCCTTCCTTGAACGCATCCCAAGTCATGCCATCCAAAGGATGAGTCACTTGACAAGTCTCCCACCACAATGCTGCGGGTCATTCCAACAGGTGTGCAGTGAACCTCACTTTTTCTGCCTCAGAACACTCACAGGTTACTAAGTCCTTGTTGACTGAACGGAGCCAATCATCCGCCACTATTGGTTCAGTAGCAGAGGAGAACTTATTAGGCCTCAGCCTTAGGAATCTAGCAAGTCTGTCCACTGGAGGTGGTGGTGGAGGTGGCGGGTTGTTGTTGTTGTGGTTGTTGTTGTTGTTGGTTGCTGCAATGAATTGAGTCATCATATTCATCAACTGAGTTTGAGCGGCCATCAGTTGTTGCATGGCATCATCGTTGTTGGTATCACGACGAGGAGGCATCTGTAGGGTTTTCAGCATAGATGAGTGAAAGATAGACATAACTAAGAGAAGAAAAATCCTACCCATGCACAAAGCAACCAAGTCAACACAATCAACACTCAGAAGACAACTTAAAAGAAAAAGTCTACTTAACGATCTGAAACAGGTATTCTAAGTTGATTTAATAAAACGACAGAGTCTGCAAACCAATCATTCTAACATTGTCACACCACAAGTTCGAGATCAATGTTTTAAAAAGAACGACGAACTAAACGAGGGAGAACATGGTGGTCCAACTACTAAGTCTAAACTTCGTCCATGACGTCTCCTTCATCTTCTTTGACTTCCTCGATGGTGATGCCTTCCTTCGTAAGGATCTCCTTGTAGTCATTCACCTCCTTCTCCAAGGCCTCGTTCTTCTCCTGTAACATTGTCGTCTCACGGTGCAGAGTCTCGATCGCTTCCTTCTCCAGGACTTCAATCTTCTCCTGTAGCATTCTCTTCTCACGGCGTAGAGTCTCGATCAAATCTCGATCAGCTTCGAACTCGACGTCGTTGCTCAGAATTTCATCCTTCAAGGTCTTGATCTCCTTGTTCTTGTCTCTAATTCTCTTTTCCTGATTTTGGAACTTATTTTCGTGAGCTCGGAATTTCTCTTCTTGAGCGTTGGCTACCTCGCCTTGGGCTTCAATCTTCTTTTGAGTCTCCTTGACTTGGGCCATTATTTCATCATTCTTCAACAGCTCGTTGCGTCTATCCTCTTCGAGTTGCCAGAGGTGAAGTTCTAAGTCTTGGAGATAAGGGTACAAAGGTTCTGGTTTGGTTTTGTCTTCCTCGCTAACAAGGTAGGGTATTGTGACGCCCGAAAATCGGTACTATGTAGATTTAAGCGTTCCCGCCGAAATCCGCATAATAACGATTTTAGGTCGCCCACCAGACATAATGTGCACGCCGAAACATGCGCATTATGTGGGTGGAATTGTGATAACATTACAACAGCTCCGATACATCCACAAATACAACAGAAAATAAAAATTACAAAAACGACTCGAACGAGTCAAGATACAAATGTTACAATACAAAGATACAAATGACAGCGGAAGCAAAATAATATCCGACTACGGATAAAAGCAAATTGGACTAAGAGTCCTGAAGATAAGCAATGGCGCCATATCCCTGCCTAGCCAAGCCGGAGGGATTCCCAAGCTAACGTCGTCAGACTTCAAACCTGTTATCTGCACATAAAGCATAACCGAAAAGAGGGTCAGGGCACTCCGTGGCAAGCAAAACCGACTTTCCTACTTTCTACACCATCTCCCAAAATATTGGGGAGGTGGACTTAGCGGCAGCAGCACTAGCAACCTAAAGAGACACGCTACAACTTCCGTCTAATTAGAGAGGGATAAGAGAGCGCATAAAATAACCAACTACTACTAACACCAAACATAACCCATTCTCAAATTAACCCCCTCAACCAAATATGAGGAAGCAATTCGGGAAACTCACACGTTGAACAATTTTAGTTACCATTTATTGTGAAAGTAATTCTATATTACTAATCAGGTTAATTAACAATGATTAGGTGTAAGTTGTCTAGATCTTGTTAGCCAGCATCATCACCAAGTCGTCCATAACCGTGGACACGGCTCATCGATAAGATTATACCCTGCAGGGGTGCACTACTGGACCCATACTCGCATGATCAACCCAGTCAAAAACATTAGGGCCTTTCAACCCAACTCTTTTCCTTCACCGCAACAAGTCCAGGAGCCACGGGAGCTATGCTGGTCCCGGCCGAAAGGGTGCGGACTCCCGCAGGACACACCCCTCCGCACCAACAGGCCGCTCCCTATATGCATGTAACAAGGCACACCGCCAAAGTAAGATACTACACTAGTATCAATGCATATGATACAAATGGAAAACCCGAACTAGGTGCGGCTCCCGGACAAGTTGAAGTTCCAGTCAAAGTCGAGGGGGGCTCCATTGGGCCTCCCACAAGTGGTTAGTGCGCTCAAAATTGGATCCGACGACAAAATCTCAGTTCCTAGGTCGACACTTAGCAGAACAAAGCACCTCGCAAGGCCTTCCGCCGGTGCCTTATCTTTTAATTATAATACCCCAATATAAAACAAAATTTTATTAAGGTAGAATAATCTATCAAGCTAAGCATATGAAATAAACGACCAACAGAGGACTCGCACAACCAACTCTAAGCATGCACTACGACTCGCAAGGCTAACAGATAAACATACAACAGGTGATGGGATGTGGGGATAAAGCTGTATAGGCTGCAGGATAAACATGTGATGGGATCGCAATAAAGAATCGTAACTAGGGTAGCAGAGATCAACGGCAGGAATGAAAGACAATGTATAGGTAAACAAGCAAATTTTGCTTCCCTGGAATCCCGCATGGAAGCAGATCTTGTAGTTGCTCACATATCTCAACGTCTTATCCGCGAAGAAGCAACAAACACTGGAAGCGTAAAAGATGCATTTTACAACTACGGCAAAAGATCCAGCATGATCATGGGACAAATGAATGACATGGCAAGATGCAATGCGAGATGCACTTAATCCAAATTAAGCGGAACCGGGATTCCGACAATTAATATTTAGGTGCAAGTTATTTATTTACCAGCAATATTAATTGTTGGTTAGCATGGCAACACATGGCATGGGTGATCTAATTAAATTAAATGGAATAGGGCAATATATATTTATTACCCCACACATTCCATAATTATTATTTAGGTGAAATGCTACACCCGCAAACCCAAGAGATGCAACACATGTAATTATGATGCGAAATGCACAAGATAGATGACATTTTATAAAAGAGGCATAGGGTTAGGGTTTGGGTTCGCACGTTGGATCGGCAGAGATAGGGTTCGAAACCGACGTCTTCGGTCCGTAGAGGAAGTAGTCGACGTCGAGGAAGTAGCCGTCGCGGAACCGGGGCATCGTCGTTTGTCGGTGTCGTGGAAGTGGTCGGGGTAGTCGTGGCACGTAGGAGCGCGGCAATCAGACACGGGAAAGAAAGCGCGCACGGGCGGGCACCGCGACACGGACACGGGCGGTCACGGCGACGCGACACCGGAAGAAGCACTCGCACGCGCATGTAGCAACACCTCGAAGGGTGGACAACTCGGACAAAAATTGCGACGCCGGGGTCTTGCGGACATTTCATCGAACACTCGGCGGGCGGCGGAAGCGGGACGCCACCGGACGGAGACGGAGTGCACGCGGCCGGAAGAGGAAGCGGGAACGCGTGCATGCGGGAGGAGGTGGCGCGGAGCGGCACGAGGGCGAGCGGCGGCACGGGTCGCGGCGCGGGAGGCGGAGGCGGCCGGACGGAAGGGGCGCGGCGGCGTGGGGGAGCGTGGGCACGCGGCGGCCGGCTGACTGAGGCGGAGCAGCCTGAAGTGCAGGTGGCGGCGCGGCGCGGATGTCTAGGCGTGCGCAGCGCGGGCCGGGGAGGCGGCGGTTGGCGACGCGCTCGGCCGGGAGGAGCGGGGCTGGTGCGGCTCGGGAGGAGATGGTGCACGGCGGCCCGAGGCCCTGGGGGCGCGGCGGCGCTCGGCTGGCGGCTGGGCACGGCACCGCGGCGCGCACGGGCGGCTGGAGGCGGCTACAGCGCACGCGGCGAGCGGCGGGCCGGAGCAGGGGACGCGCGCGGGGCGTATGTGGCGGCGCGGGGAGCACGAGCTCGGGCGAGGGGCGGCGCACGGCGGCCCGGGGAGGCGCAGGCCGGGGCGGCGCGGTGTGCGGGTGAGCGCAGGCGGCGGCAACTGGCGGCGCAGCAAGCGGAGGCGCGGGGAGCGGAAGAGCTCGGCTCGTGGCGGGCTGGCGCGGGCTCGCGCGCGGCAGGAGGCGCAGGCGTGGCGGCTGGAGCAGGCGCCGGCGACGGGAGGGCACGGGGCGCATGGGCTTGGGAGCACTGGAGGATCGGGCCGGCGGCAGTTGGTGCGTGCGGGCTCAGGATGGAGAAGGAAGAAGGAAGAAAGAAAAAAAAGGAAAGAAAGGAAAAAGAAAAGAAGAGAAAAAGGAAGGGGGAAAAAGAAAAGAAAAGCGGGTGGAAGGACTTTTGCAAATTCCTAGAAAAAGGAGGAGGGTGGCTGCAATTTTTCAGGGGGTGGGAAAGAAGTTTCCAGAGGGAAACCCTAGGGTTTGCTTAGGTGGGCTATGGGCTTTTATTTCTCTCCCGTTTAAACTTTTCTGTTTTATATTTTTAAAACAAAAACGAGAAGGAATTTTAATAAGAAACCTTTACAAAATATTTTTAGTTTTGAATAGACAATTTAATAAACTAGTTGTTTTTAACATTTTTAAAAGATTTGAAAATAACACATTTTTAATTAATTTGAAATGCATTTGAATTTAATCGTGGGAATTTGATTTAAATGCAACAAATTAAAATGATGAGATGAAATGCAATGTCATGACGATGCAAAAAAAAGAAAAAATCACAAAAAAAGGGGATAAATCCCGGGTCGTTACAATCGACACCACTAACAAGGGATCGCGTCCCGAGATCCACGCCGAAACCACAAGAAGAGAGGGGTAACTATCAAGTCTTCACGCTCCGGGATGAACTTCTCGACACCACTAACAAGGGATTGTTGCTCCACCTTGAAATTGTCGACACCACTAACAAGGGATTGTTGCTCACGACGAAGACGACTCCGAAAGATCGAACCTAATAGGGTAAAAGGCAAGAAATCGTCCACCCACACGTAGGATCCTAAAACTTTGAAAGTTGGATAAGAGAAGAGACTCCAAAACAAATAAGGTAAGAGGAGAAATAGAATAGACGTAAGGAATAAATAAATCCTATTGGGATATTTTTCAAAAATAATTTAAGTCAAATAGTTTTGACACTCTAGAAACAACGACCGTTAGCGAGGTTATCCTACAGGCTTTTGCGGACCCGCTGCTTCGATAACCATTCGTATCGAAACAACAAGGAGATCGAAACCAAGGCTCTGATACCACTTTGTGACGCCCGAAAATCGGTACTATGTAGATTTAAGCGTTCCCGCCGAAATCCGCATAATAACGATTTTAGGTCGCCCACCAGACATAATGTGCACGCCGAAACATGCGCATTATGCGGGTGCAATTGTGATAACATTACAACAGCTCCGATACCTCCACAAATACAACAGAAAATAAAAATTACAACAACGACTCGAACGAGTCAAGATACAAATGTTACAATACAAAGATACAAATGACAGCGGAAGCAAAATAATATCCGACTACGGATAAAAGCAAATTGGACTAAGAGTCCTGAAGATAAGCAATGGCGCCATATCCCTGCCCAGCCAAGCCGGAGGGATTCCCAAGCTAACGTCGTCAGAATTCAAACATGTTAACTGCACATAAAGCATAACCCAAAAGAGGGTCAGGGCACTCCCTGGCAAGCAAAACCGACTTGCCTACTTTCTACACCATCTCCCAAAATATAGGGGAGGTGGACTTAGCGGCAGCAGCACTAGCAACCTAAAGAGACACGCTACAACTTCCGTCTAATTAGAGAGGGATAAGAGAGCGCATAAAATAACCAACTAGTACTAACACCAAACATAACCCATTCTCAAATTAACCCCCTCAACCAAATATGAGGAAGCAATTCGGGAAACTCACACGTTGAACAATTTTAGTTACCATTTATTGTGAAAGTAATTCTATATTACTAATCAGGTTAATTAACAATGTTTAGGTGTAAGTTGTCTAGATCTTGTTAGCCAGCATCATCACCAAGTCGTCCATAACCGTGGACACGGCTCATCGATAAGATTATACCCTGCAGGGGTGCACTACTGGACCCATACTCGCATGATCAACCCAGTCAAAAAGATTAGGGCCTTTCAACCCAACTCTTTTCCTTCACCGCAACAAGTCCAGGAGCCACGGGAGCTATGCTGGTCCCGGCCAAAAGGGTGCGGACTCCCGCAGGACACACCCCTCCGCACCAACAGGCCGCGCCCTATATGCATGTAACAAGGCACACCGCCAAAGTAAAATACTACACTAGTATCAATGCATATGAGACAAATGGAAAACCCGAACTAGGTGCGGCTCCCGGACAAGTTGAAGTTCCAGTCAAAGTCGAGGGGGGCTCCATTGGGCCTCCCACAAGTGGTTAGTGCGCTCAAAATTGGATCCGAGGACAAAATCTCAGTTCCTAGGTCGACACTTAGCAGAACAAAGCACCTCGCAAGGCCTTCCGCCGGTGCCTTATCTTTTAATTATAATACCCCAATATAATACAAAATTTTATTAAGGTAGAATAATCTATCAAGCTAAGCGTATGAAATAAACGACCAACAGAGGACTCGCACAACCAACTCTAAGCATGCACTACGACTCGCAAGGCTAACAGATAAACATACAACAGGTGATGGGATGTGGGGATAAAGCTGTATAGGCTGCAGGATAAACATGTGATGGGATCGCAATAAAGAATCGTAACTAGGGTAGCAGAGATCAACGGCAGGAATGAAAGACAATGTATAGGTAAACAAGCAGATTTTGCTTGCCTGGAATCCCGCATGGAAGCAGATCTTGTCGTTGCTCACATATCTCAACGTCGTATCCGCGAAGAAGCAACAAACACTAGAAGCGTAAAAGATGCATTTTACAACTACGGCAAAAGATCCAGCATGATCATGGGACAAATGAATGACATGGCAAGATGCAATGCGAGATGCACTTAATCCAAATTAAGCGGAACCGGGATTTCGACAATTAATATTTAGATGCAAATTATTTATTTACCAGCAATATTAATTGTTGGTTACCATGGCAACACATGGCATGGGTGATCTAATTAAATTAAATGGAATAGGGCAATATATATTTATTACCCCACACATTCCATAATTATTATTTAGGTGAAATGCTACACCCGCAAACCCAAGAGAAGCAACACATGTAATTATGATGCGAAATGCACAAGATAGATGACATTTTATAAAAGAGGCATAGGGTTAGGGTTTGGGTTCGCACGTTGAATCGGGAGAGATAGGGTTCGAAACCGACGTCTTCGGTCCGTAGAGAAAGTAGTCGACGTCGAGGAAGTAGCCGTCGCGGAACCGGGGCATCGTCGTTTGTCGGTGTCGTGGAAGTGGTCGGGGTAGTCGTGGCACGTAGGAGCGCGGCAATAAGACACAAGAAAGAAAGCGCTTACGGGCGGGCACCGCGACACGGACACGGGCGGTCACGGCGACGCGACACCAGAAGAAGCACTCGCACGTGCATGTAGCAACACCTCGAAGGGTGGAAAACTCGGACAAAAATTGCGACGCCGGGGTCTTGCGGACATTTCACCGAACACTTTGCGGGCGGCGGAAGCGGGATGCCACCGGACGGAGACGGAGTGCACGCGGCCGGAAGAGGAAGCGGGAACGCGTGCATGCGTGAGGAGGTGGCGCGGGGCGGCACGGCGGCGAGCGGCGGCACGGGTCGCGGCGCGGGAGGCGGAGGCGGCTGGACGGAAGGGGCGCGGCGGCGTGGAGGTGCACGGCGGCGGCGTGGGGGAGCGTGGGCGCGCGGCGGCCGGCTGACTGAGGCGGAGCAGCCTGAAGTGCAGGTGGCGGCGCGGCGCGGGCGTCTAGGCGTGCGCAGCGCGGGCCGGGGAGGCGGCGGTTGGCGACGCGCTCGGCCGGGAGGAGCGGGGCTGGTGCGGCTCGGGAGGAGATGGTGCACGGCGGCCCGAGGCCCTGGGGGCGCGGCGGCGCTCGGCCGGCGGCGGGGCACGGCGCCGCGGCGCGCACGGGCGGCCGGAGGCGGCTACAGCGCACGCGGCGAGCGGCGGGCCGGAGCAGGGGACGCGCGCGGGGCGTAGGCGGCGGCGCGGGGAGCACGAGCTCGGGCGAGGGGCGGCACGCGGCGACCCGGGGAGGCGCATGCCGGGGCGGCGCGACGTGCGGGTGAGCGTAGGCGGCGGCAACTGGCGGCGCGAAAAGCGGAGGCGCGGGGAGCGGAAGAGCTCGGCTCGTTGCGGGCTGGCGTGGGCTCGCGCGCGGCAGGAGGCGCAGGCGTGGAGGCTGGAGCAGGCGCCGGCGACGGGAGGGCACGGGGCGCATGGGCTTGGGAGCACTGGAGGATCGGGCCGGCGGCAGTTGGTGCGTGCGGGCTCAGGATGGAGAAGGAAGAAGGAAGAAAGAAAAAAAAGGAAAGAAAGGAAAAAGAAAAGAAGAGAAAAAGGAAGCGGGAAAAAGAAAAGAAAAGCGGGTGGAAGGACTTTTGCAAATTCCTAGAAAAAGGAGGAGGGTGGCTGCAATTTTTCAGGGGGTGGGAAAGAAGTTTCCAGAGGGAAACCCTAGGGTTTGCTTAGGTGGGCTATGGGCTTTTAGTTCTCTCCCGTTTAAACTTTTCTGTTTTATATTTTTAAAACAAAAACGAGAAGGAATTTTAATAAGAAACCTTTACAAAATATTTTTAGTTTTGAATAGACAATTTAATAAACTAGTTTTTTTTAACATTTTTACAAGATTTGAAAATAACACATTTTTAATTAATTTGAAATGCATTTGAATTTAATCGTGGGAATAAATGCAACAAATTAAAATGATGAGATGAAATGCAATGTCATGACGATGCAAAAAAAAAAGAAAAAATCACAAAAAAAGGGGATAAATCCCGGGGCGTTACAGGTATCCCATGTTCATCACGTTGGCCAAGGTTAGAAAAGTAGTGGTCTTTTAAATCTTCCTGGAATTGCCAGCAAAGACGTCCTATTAGCTCCTGCGTGACGAGATTCAGCCCTTTCTCCAAGGAGTCACTAATCGACTTGTACAGGATGTCTTCGGTCTTGGGTTCAGTCTGGCGCCCTTGTTGATGAAGACGAATTCCCCATAATTCTTCTTTGTTGAAGTGCTTCAGCTGGCTTACCTTGATGATATCTTCCAAAGCGCATGTCCTTGAAGTCCTCCGCGGTTTGATACATGAAGAACGACATCCTTAAGTGATAAAGGTAGAGTTTGTTAAAACAAGACATAAGGTAAGAAATACTAGTTGTGGTGTACTTAGTACTTAGAGAAAAAGAAGTTCTTTTCTAAAAGGTGATCAACACTATTATCAACTCTTTGTAAGTCGGATATTCACTATAGTGAGAGAGACAGACACCCGGCCAGCCACTTATAATTGTGGAACAGGTCTCATGTACTCGGACATGTAAGGTTAGTCCCGGGCCGCTTCATCCCACTATGCCGCTAGGATCCAACATACTTCAAAGATGGTAATATTATGATAAAAAGAGGCTTAACCAATCCTAAGGGCTCGAACCTACAGGCAACACTTTAGCTCTGATACCATTTTGTAGCGCCCCATCTTTTAAATAAAGATGGAACACCTGTGTTATGTGCTAGTCCCTGGATCACTGCCAGCACCACAGTACAAAATATATAGTATCATTGCATAAGTATCAAATTTACTACAACGAGATCCAAAAATAGCTAAGTATAGCTTTATTACAAAGTGCATAGTCATGAAGACTAGCTAAAATATTCAGAGTTCACAACGAAAATAATAGCAATGAGCCTCTTCTTCAAGCATGCGCCACAGGCAGACATGTTGGGTGTAGACTCGAGTCCAAACTCATTCCTCATCAGAATTACCTGCACATTTGAATATGCAGCCCCCGAAGGAGGTCAATACAATGAAGTATTGGCAAGTGACTATGGTGGATACTTTATGACAAGTCTAATTCTATATGCATATTTGACTTGGTGGAGTTGTAGGCTATTTTGCAGAAAGCCAGTTTTCTCCTATCTTTTGTGAAACCATTTTTGTTTCTTAAAGACTTGGCACCAAGGGATGAAGCCCAAGTGCACCAACAATTCTTTCCTTAGTCAAATTTTACTTTATGAAAACTATGATGAGATTCTTCCGTCAATCCTTGTCCAGTTGCTCGAAGTAGTCCATCACCGGGGACACGGCTGAGTACTCAGATTGTCGACTCTGCAGAGGTTGTGCACTTTCACCTTGAGACTCAATTAACCCAAACATCCTATACACGCGGAGTGCATTAAGGAAAGGAGAGAATTGAGACAAGAACTTTCAGAAGAAGAATGCAACCATACTAGCAAGACCCGTTCCACCTACCAACTCTACATCTGCTTGTCAAGCTGACAGGTTGCACTCTCACAACTTAGTAATTCTAGACAGAGCCCATTGTCAAAAGGCTGCACGGAAAGCTTCTAAACTTGGAGGGACTTAGAAATCTCTTTGTTCCTGGGTGGCCGTCCACAAGTGCGCTTCTGGGTGACAACCACCATGCTCATGGCCCTAAGTAGAATAGACATTCATCCTAGGCAACGACAACCACAAGCATAGTCCCAAAAGCCACTCAACATAAACCAAACAACCAATTCCACCCAGGTGTGCATTTAAAGTTTAACACTTAGCAATATTTCTATAACATGGTAAGTAAACACTTTTTATAGCATAGAAAAGAATCTAATAAAACTTTTGATGGCTGCATGGAAAGGATGTCTACACACTACTAGGATATTTTCAAAGTGTAAACTAACTTATCATTATAAGACAGTTCAAAAATCCCTATCATGCATACTACTCAAAATATACTAGTAATGCATATATATAATATTGGGTAGATTATGAATGTTACTTGCCTTGGTAACAAGAGGAACAAGCACAGCAAGAATAACAATCACAAAAAGGGCCTTCCTCCTCTTCACAATCTAGAAACAAACAATACATAAAGATAAATAAACACACAAACACAACACTTAAAACATCAAGACGAAAATATGTATGCATGCTTGATATTCAATGAACTTAACAAGACAAAATAATTTCAATTCTATTTCCTCCGTTTATTAATGCATGAAATGCAATGAACTATGTTTTATTATTTTATTTACTCATTTAAAATATTGAGCATAACGTAGAAATATTAAGCCCTACAACCAAATTATTTAATTCTATTATGAAAAGTTTCAAATAAAACTCAAGTTGCACTCTCTGGACAGAGGACAATAATATAATTCTAAAACAATTGGATTTATTTGGAAAGCATTTTTATTATTTAAGTTATAGATTTAATAGCCGAAATACTTCTCGGATATAAACACAAATTATAATTCATCAAAAGGAAAAACAAATGATGTAGAAATAATCTACACTAGAAGGGCTATCTATAGATATAAAGTTTATCAAATTTGGACTTACAGATCAAAAGTTATGAATTTCCAAAGTTTTGCACAATTTTCTGTTTTATTTTATAAAATTTCTTGCGAAAAAGAATAAAGGGCTACGTGGCGTGCTCCCATTGGAGGATACCGATTCGGTGCGGATCGGCCGCGCGAACCGTCCGATCTCTTTTAAAACGGGCGCTCGGGATTGCAGGGATCTAGATCCGTTGGATCTAAATCCAACGGTTCGAAATTAGAGACTCGGCGCGGGCGGCGCGAGTCGCCGGAAAAACCTCCGACCGCGGCGGCGCCACGGCCGGCATCATGCGCGATCGAGTCCTATAAGCCTACGAGACGAACGAGTCTTACCGTTCGGTTGAGGACGTCGAGGCGGGGTCGGTGGCGAAGCGTGAGTCTTTAGAGCGTCGCCGTTCCTCGAGGATTCCTCGCCGGAGTTGGTGCTTGCGGGCGGCGGCGTGGCTCGCGGACGGGGACGGCGTTCGGCTGTGGTAGAAGGTCAACGGTGAAGTCACGAAGATGCACACAGGTAAAGGAAGAAGAACTAGAGGGGAAGGGGGAGCTCGGGAGAGGGAATGGCGCCGGAGTTGACAAAAAATACCGGCGGCAGTGGCGGCGGCGGAGATCTCTTTCCGTGCGGCCTGGGGGCAAAAAAAAGTAGGGTTTTGGGCGCGGGGAACGACGGCGGAGGTGGCGGCTTATATGGGGGCGGATAGGAAGCAATTCCCGCGAAGATCGGAGCGGAAAGATCAACCGGATCGAAGCGTATCCGGTGCGGTTTCTGCGTCGGAGGTTGAAGATCCACCTGACAGGTGGGTCCCACCTGTCAGCGTGAGGAGGTTCGCGGGCTGGTTTTCTGGGCCGTCTTGCTGGGCCGCATCTCGCGCGCGCGGTAGATAGAGAGGGGCCGGCCCGATTGACTCGTTTTTTTTTATTATATTTAAACACTTTTTCTGTTTTGAAACTTTTTAATACAATTTGATTTTTAAATCTTATCAAAACATTTCAGAAAAATACATAAAAATATGTTTTGAAAAGCTAATTTAATTTAGAACTTTTTGATACCATTTTGCTAAATAAATAATCTAATAAAATACAAATTATTATAAGGAGCTCAAATAGACCTCTTTATGGAATACAAATTTATTTAAACTTATAATTAAAATTTAAATTATTCTTTATGTGATTTCAATGCCATTTCTGTATGATGCATGATGCATGAATGCAAAGTTTTAAATTTTTGAGAATTTTGGGATGTTACATCGGATCTCGGACAAGTAAAATATCGCGAGACAACAGGACTTGGTTATGACGTTTTTGGTTCACACGATCACAAGATTCATCGTCGAATATGTAGGAGTCATTACGGATCTCCAGATCCCGTTGTTGACTATTGATCAGAGAGGTGTCTCGATCATGTCTACATTATTCACGAACCATAGGGTGACACACTTAAGATTTATCGACGCTTTTGGGTAGACACGAATTTCGGAGAAAAGTTTGGACAGCACCGAAATTGTTTCGGGTAATATTGAAATAGTTCAAGTGGTTAATTGTCAATAGTTGACAATGGTTGTTAATAGAATTAACAGATGAACCAAGGGGGAAAGTGTTAATGTTTGTTAATAGAATTAACAAATATTAAAAGGAAATGAAGTTGTTTTATTTAATAAAGAAAAACCCTTGGGATTTTTCAGTGGAGATTAAAAGAGAGTGAGTGGGCATGAGTGGATGCTCCACTCACATCAAGAGGGAAGAGGTGGAGTCACCCCTAGGGGCAACGACCCAACCTCACCCCTCTCCTATATATGGAGGGGTGGGAGCTCCCTTTTGAGCACACACTTGATCCTCTCTCCCTCCTCCCGCTGCTCCACTTATGGCCATCCGCTTGGCCAAGCCATGGCCGTTTAGTTCTCCACCACACGACGCCGTCGTGATGTTGGAGTTCCTTGGTGGTTCTACTAGTTCCGCTGCCCCGCTGGATCGAGGGAACATAGGTTGTCATCAAGCCATACGTGTGACCGAGTACGGAGGCGCTGCCCGTTGCAGCGCACATCTTTACGATCTTGAGATCGGCAAGTGAACGACTACACACTAGAGCAAAACAGGCCACTGGTCCCGGGCCGGGAGGGCTTTTTGTCCCGGTCACGCGCCCGGGACAGCGTGTTCGGGACAAATAGCCTCCCCTATTTGTCCCGGCACGCCACGGCCCGGGACCAGTAGGGGGGTCACGTGGCCAAACCAGACAGCTTCTGTCTCCCACTCATTTGTCCCGGTTCGTAATACGAACCGAGACAGTATATATGATTTTTTTTTCTTTTATTTTGTTTCCTGTTTTCTATTTTTGTTTATGTTTTCTATTTATGTTACTGATTCTTTTGTGTTTGTGTTTTTTCATTTATGTTTCATTTCAAACAAGATCTAGTTACATATTATACGTTACTATGTAATATATATCATGAATACACGATTTTTTCCTCGGGATATAGTCATGAATACTACTAGTACACGAGTTCTCCCAAACAAATATTTACAACCGGAAGATCATGTCTAAATATTTACAAACAGAGATCATTACATGACAGAGAAGCATTAGACCCTATTTTTTCCTCTGGATGGTCTTTTTTGGCGGCCGGATTATACTGCATTATGCGACTGGCTTTATGACATAGTCAAGCAGAAAGCCCGCAATTTCCTCCGCGATTGGTAGTAGGCGGTCTTTTGCATCAAGCCTGTTCCGGATCGTCTCAAACTAAAAAGGAGAGATCAACACCAATATATCAACCATTACGAAAATAATAAAATTTGAAAAGTGAACAAGTTTGAATGAATTGTTAACGTACCCTATTCCAGTCTACACCCTCATTGAAGTGAATTCGGATGAACTCGCAGACATAGAATCCACACAAATTGGTGCCTTGTTGCTGCTTCGCGCACTTTATGATAGAATAAGATAAGAAATCAATAAAAAATAATCAAAAATATTGAAAAAATGTTATTGTGAGACTGAAATTAAGAATATGCATATGTGGAACCTAGCTAGTACGTCTTACCTCTCGCCATTTAAAAGTGAGGTTCTTAGCTATACCGACATCCTTGTGGAAACTGGTGAACTTGTCCCAAACCCTGAAGTTTACGGTATGAAAAATTAGTAAAGAAGTTAACTAATTACTATATATTATTACAAAAGACGAGGTCGATTGTGATAATGAACGAAATTACCTCTGGAGCATCTGTTTCGTGTCGTTGAACTTTTCTTCAGGTTTCGATAATGGGTCCAAGACATCAACGATTGCCTTTTCAACATCAATCTCAAATAATACCCAGTGAAATCTGCCATATGTTTATATTTGTTAATAACTAAATCATCAATTACATATACTTAATTAACATGGAGTATGTATAAGAAAGTAAACAACTCATTCGAAGTTGAACGGGAAAATTATGGTGCTTTTGTAATGTTGCGCCATCAAATAAGTAAGCAAAAGCTCCTCCGTTTGATCTGGGTAATGTAACAAACCATGATGATGAACTCGATTAGGGTCAATGAATCCAATCTTGTGATTGAGTCCCAGCTTTCGAGATTGTATAATTTTCAGCCTGCATAATAGAGTACAAAAGTAATATAGTGATAAGGATAATTACAAGCAATAAAAAATAAGTAGAGCTAGAGAAATACTGACATATATACATAATTTAATTACTTACATGCAAAAGGCACCGATGATAGATTTGTCGAGCGCGTCAAAATTGAATAACTGCCATAATTCGCAATACTCGATTTGAACCTCATCATCACCTGGGCCAAAAAAATCCTTTGGAATTTTCACATAGAGCCAGTCTCCGTCTTGACTTTTCGTGGTATGCAAGTACCATGCATTTAGTTGGTTCAACCTAGCTGGTAGAGTGCGCACCATTGCAGGGTCGACAAGATCTTCTCCTCTCACATATGTCCGCACCACCTCATGTATGGTGACACTCTCGCCAGATTGCAATGCCTTAAGCTCTGCCAGAGTTATACCCATATCTCTAGCTTGCTGCGAAAGTACATCATCGACCGGGTTCCGGTTGTAAGGCGCCAATATGAGTGGAGGGGCCGATTGTCCCGCCTGCATTCCGAGCTGTGGAACATCTCTCTTCTGGGTGGCAGCAGATTTTTGTTCTTCCCGCACTCTCCTAGATGTACGCACCAGAACGCGTGTGTAGTCATCGTCCATATTTAGTTCATATTGCGACGGATGCGTAAGAAATTCTATGGCCCACCGTATCGCATCCGAAGAATAAACCGGAACAGGCAAAGACATCTGTTTTGCCTTCTTTCTCTGGGAAGCCTGGATCTCCTCGACCCATGTATCGACATCTTTGCGAGAGTTCACAAAGAGAGACTTCCCTGTTTCGCTTTTCTGAGTACTAGTCGACGCAGCGGTGCACTTCCGCTTCTTTTGCGGAGGCGATGGAGTCCGTTGACGCGGCGGAGTACGCTCACGCGACGGCGGAGATGGACTAGCGCCTTGGTTGTCGTTGTGGGGGGAGTCTGGACTAGCGCATTGGTTGTCGTTGTTGTAGTTATGTGGACTGGCTTGTGGACTGGGAGGGCGATTTTGCTGCATGTGTGGGAACATGATGTATTCTTTTTTCCATAAGCAGGTACTCTTGAGGGCAAATCTCAACTCAACCTCGTCTTCACCCGTAGGGAAGTCCAGCTTAATTCCCTCATATGTCTTGATAACCTCATCAACCGCGACAACAGCATAGCCATCTGGAATAGGGCGACAATGGTAAGTTCCATTTGGGCTAGGCGGTAGGGCAAAGCCGTGCGCCACCTTCACGGTTATGTTCAAGCATGGCACATGTAGGTCGCAAAGTTCCCGCTGCACGATATTATCCACGGGGTGACGAGGACCCGGCATATCATTGTGGCGATCGAGCTCCATCGAAGCCACGCTGCTTCTCCGCATTGATTTTGGATCAGGAGAAGGATCTTCGGGCGTCTCAGATTCGCAGGGCATCCGTCGAGTCTGCGCTGCCTTCAGCTCTGCTATCTCCTTCTCATGCTGTAGTAATTTATTTTCCATCCACTGGGCCCGGTCAGCAATCTCTTTCTTCTTTCTCGATCGGCTTCTGTAAGTGCCAACATCTTTGGGAAACCCAAGTATCCACGGTACAGAGCCGACGGTTCCTCTTGTTCGTCCACTGTGTTCAGGATTCTTAAGGGCTCGCGATAGCTCGTCCTTCTCTTTGTTAGGGTGGAACCTGCCTTCCGTGACCTCCTTCCATACCTCTCTGAGAGCTTCAATAGGGTCAGGTCCGTGCTCCTTGCTAAAAAGAGAGTCACCTGTTTCAGGGTCTAACTTTCCACCATGCCCATAGAACCAAGCCTTAAGCCGGTCTGGCCAGTCAAATGTCTCGATCTGTATACCTTTAGCCAAAAACTCTTCCTCCATTTTCAGAAACTTAGGCAGGGCCGTCAGGTAGCCACCTGACCCCATGTTATGGTGATATATCTTTTTGTCTGCATTTTTCTTATTTCTCTCTGACATTATCTTAGCGGCTTCCGATTGCTTGTACGCCTTAAATTCGGGCCACTCATCTTTTATCTTTTCATAGACTCCGACAAATTCTGGAGTTTTACCTTCTTTTATGAACTTGTTTAGCCTTTTCTTCCAGCTGCGGAACAATTCACCCATCTCAATATAAGTCCAGGCCTTGCATCGATTCTCTATAACCGGCTCCTCTACATCCTCCTCTTTCGGTAAAGTGAAATTTTGCATGAGCTCGTCCCAAAGGAGTTGTTTGTCTGCATTCGAGACATAAATAACCCCCTCTTTTGGCACCTTTGGCTTATACCATTCTTGAGCCCTGATGGATAGTCTGTCCCGAACGATGACTCCGCACTGAGCTACAAATTTCCTTGCGTGGTTAGCGGGAGCAATCGGTTTGCCTTTTTCATTAATTGCGTCGATGTGGTACTTCGGTTTCCCTTGGGGTTTTTGTGTCCCGGTTCGTGGACCGCCTCGTTTCACAGCTGCTTTTTTGCTTGGTCCCGGTTCATGGCCCGCCGACAGCTAAACACAAGAAAAAGTGATAGTTAATATATGTATACACACAAATCTATTCAACGGAGACAAAAACCTGAGGGCATATATCTACCTCGGCGGCCGACTTTCCAATAGTAGAGTCGGTGAACTATCGGTGAGCTGAACTGTCGGTGACGTCTATTCCGTCTGAATGCCCCTCCAGTCCATCAACGGACTCGTTCAGAAATTTCCCGGTGAAATCGTCTAAGTGTTCCTCTTCTTGTTCATGGTTTCTGCCGGGGTCCAATTCATCACCTTCGCGAATGATGCCGAACATGTCCTCTTCTTGTTGAAGGTTTCTACGGGTGTCCATAGTTTTTGCAAGAGATTTCAATCCATTTAAATATTTTTAATAACTCAACATCTAAATAACTTTACCGATATGTCATACAACTAAATAACTTTAATAAGTTCATATATTTTATAATAAATGGATTATCCAAATGAACATTTCATTAGCTTAAAATGATCTTCATTTATTTTCAAAACACAAAATGATTTTCATGAATATATATTCTATATAAGAAAAGAATTAAATGTAAAATCTATTCTAAAGATATGTTATGAAGTTTTCAAATAATTTATGATAATATAAAAACTTTTGGTCCACAAAATATTTTGAATTAAAAATGATTTCATTGCATTTTCTCTTTTCATTTCCAATAGTTGTAATATGTTATTTAAATAACCTATTAAAGCAAAAATTATTTTATTAACCCAAAATGAATTATTTAAATAACTAATCTCAAAGTTTGTATTTTTATGAACATTTTGATAAAAAGTTTGTATTTTTCTGATTTAAAATAATTTAAGTATGATTTTCTATAGTTTAACATAGTTTCTGAAAATAATGACGTCGTGCTGACGTCATCAATGGTGAACCGAATCCAGTAGAGGTCGAATTCAACGAATTCGTGCGATTTTGCACGAATTGATTGGTGCATTCTATAGAGGGCGACGAGGGGGGCCTAGCAGTGGTGGCGCCGCTAGCGCAATTTCGTCGGAGAGTCACCGGCGACGACCGAAGCGGCGGCGGCCGGAAGAACTCTAGCTAGGGTTTGATTTCTTCTCCTAGGTGACGCACGCGGTGGCGGCGGAGTGCGGCACGGTTGCGTCGAGAGAGAGGGAGGAGGATAAGAGGACTCACCCTCGTCGCCCTCGGCAATGGCTCGGCGGAGCTCCGGTCTCGGCGAGGAAGAAGACGACAAAGATGGCCGGAGGCGCGCACGGGGAAGGACGGATGCGCTGGGACGGCGAGGGCGGCAGCAGTGCGCAGCAGCGTCGGGATGGCCGGAGGCGCGCACAGGGATGGCCGGAGGCGCGGGGACGGCGAGGAAGGAGGCGGCGGCGCGACGGAAAAATTCGGCAGCCTGACGGCGTCGATGTGAAATTGCTCCGGGTTGTGGCTCGAACCGTGGCTAAGTGTTGGTTATATAGGGGAGAGGCTATCTGTCCCGGGTGGTGGCTCAGCCCGGGACAAATAGGGGTCATCTGTCCCGGGCTGAGCCACCACCCGGGATAGATAGCACCCCATCTGTTTGAGCCCGTGACCCTATATATAGCCCCCTCTCGGACGAGGCGAGCACTCAGTGTTTCCTCCTTCTAGTGCCTAGCCGGGTGGTGTGTGGTATACAAATCACTCGGATTCCCTGCATACGCCCCACGGTGCATTTGATATGCAGGCACTCATCAAGAGCCACCGTGGGGCTATATGCAGGTGAAATCGTGTGTTTTGTTCTATCAACGCCGACGGATCCATTTGATATGCAGGTAAAAATGGAGCATCTTCTTCATATCAAAAGTTTACTATATTAATTATTACATATCGCACCAACATCTCCATCACACAACACCGCCAGTTCTTCTGCGTCGGAACCATGGAGCATCTTCTTCAATCAACTTGATGATTGGGTCAATGTTCACTACGAAAGGCGGAATTTCATCAAAATTATTATAATCATCTGACATGTCTGTCTTGTCCTCCACTCCCACGATGTTTCTTTTTCCTGAAAGAACTATGTGACGCCTCGGCTCCTCCACTCCCAGGATGTTTCTTTTTTTGGGTCTGCTAGACATGTCTTTCACATAGAAAACCTGAGCCACATCATTGGCTAGCACGAATGGTTCGTCTCTTTACGCAAGATTGTTTAGATCCACTGTTGTCATTCCGTACATCTTGTCTACCTCAACCCCGCCTTTCAGATTGACCCATTTGCACCGAAACAAAGGGATCTTAAAAGAAGGTCCATAGTCAAGTTCCCATATCTCCTCTATGCAACCATAATATGTGTTCTTCTGCCCATTGTTGTTTGTTGCATCAATGCGAACACCACTGTTTTGGTTCGTGCTCTTTTTATCTTGGACACTCGTGTCAAATGTATTTCCATTTAGCTCGTACCCTTGGAAAGTACATATAGTTGTAGATGGTGCCCTGGCCAACAAGTGTAACTCTTCATCAACCTTGTCTTTATTTTCAAGATGTGATCGCAACCAACCGCCGAACGTGGCCATGTGTGTACGTACAATCCAGTTGTCAGACTTCCCCGCGTGTAGAGAGCGTACAAAATTCTTGTGTTCATCGATATACGGGGCCACCAAGGTAGAACTTTGTAGAACTGTATAGTGTGCTTCAGTGAAAGAATGTCCATCCATACAAATTTTTGTTTTCTTTCCTAGTGTGCCTTTTCCACTAAGTCTACCCTCATGTCGTGATTGTGGAACACCTATCGGCTTAAGGTCATGAATAAAGTCAACACAGAACTCAATGACCTCCTCGTTACCGTAGCCGTTGGAGATGCTTCCTTCTGGCCTAGCACGGTTATGCACATATTTCTTTAAGACTGCCATGAACGTCTCAAATGGGAACATATTGTGCAGAAATACAGGACCGAGAACTTGAATCTCTTCGACTAGGTGAACCAGGAGATGCGTCATAACATCGAAGAAGGATGGAGGGAACACCAACTCAAAACTGACAAGACACTGGACCACATCATTTTGCAACCCTGGTAGAATCGCCGGATCGATTACCTTTTGAGATATTGCATTGAGGAATGCACAAAGCTTCACAATGGGTACTCGAACATTTTCCGGTAGTAGCCCCATCAGTGCAATCGGAAGCAATTGCGTCATAATCACGTGGCAATCATGAGACTTTAGGTTCTGAAATTTTTGGAGTCTCACATTTACTATCCTCTTTATATTCGACGAGAACCCAGCCGACCTTTATACTGCTCAGGCATTCAAAGAATATTACTTTCTCTTGTTTGGTAAGAGCGTAGCTGGCAGGACCTTTGTAGTGTTCGGGACTTAGGCCGTCTCGTTCTTTCACACGTTTCTGGTCCTCCCGTGCTTCCTCTGTATCTTTTTTCTTCCCGTACACGCCCAAGTAGCCTAGCAGGTTCACGCAAACATTCTTCGTCACGTGCATCACGTCGATAGCAGATCTAAACTCTAGGACCTTCCAATATGGTAGCTCCCAAAATATAGATTTTTTCTTCCACATGGGTGCGTGCCCGTTAGCGTCTTTCGGAACCTGTTGTCCTCCAGGACCCTTTCCAAAGATTACTTTTAGATCCTTGACCATATCAAATATTTCTTCACCAGTACGGTTGACAGGCCTCCTACTGTGATCAGCCTCACCTTTAAAATGCTTGCCTTTCTTCCTTGCGGTATGCCTGATCGGAAGAAATCGACGATGCCCCAGATACACACACTTCTTACATTTATCCAAATATAAACATTCAGTCTCACCCAAACAGTGTGTGCATGCATTGTACCCCTTGGTCGACTGCCCTGAGAGGTTAGCAAGAGCAGGCCAATCGTTAATTGTTACAAAAAGCAGAGCTCGTAGGTCAAATTCCTCATGTTTGTGCTCATCCCACACCCGTACACCTTCTTCCCGCCACAACTGTAAAAGTTCTTCAAATAATGGCCTGAGATACACATCAAGGTCGTCGCCGGGTTGCTTCGGGCCTTGGATGAGCAATGGCATCATAATGAACTTTCGCTTCATGCACAACCAAGGAGGAAGGTTATAAATACATAGAGTCACAGGCCATGTGCTATGACTGCTGCTCTGCTCCCCGAACGGATTGAAACCGTCTGTACTTAGACCAAACTTTAAGTTCCTTGCGTCATCTTCAAATTCCGGGAACTCTCTCTCAATTTTCTCCACTGCGGCCCATCAGCGGGGTGTCTACACATCGCATCTTTCTTACGGTCCTCTTTGTGCCATCGCAACAACTTGGCATGCTCTTTATTCGCGAACAGGCGTTTCAACCGTGGTATTATAGGAGCATACCACATCACCTTGGCAGGAACCCTCTTCCGGGGACGCTCACCCTCAACTTCACCAGGGTCATCTCGTCTGATCTTATACCGCAATGCAGTGCATAATGGACATGCATCCAAATTCTCATACTCACCGCGGTAGAGGATGCAGTCATTAGGGCAGGCATGTATCTTATGCACGTCTAATCCTAGAGGGCACACAACCTTCTTTGCTTCGTGCGTGCTATCGGGCAACTCGTTGACCTTTGGAAGCATCTTCCTAATTATCTGCAGCAACTTTCCAAATCCCTTGTCAGTCACACCACACTCTGCCTTCCACGCAGTAATTCCAGTGTGGTACCCAGCTTTTTCTGACCATCTTCGCAACTTGGATACAACAATTTCTTGTGATCCTCTAACATCTGGTCGAACTTCAACCTCTCCTTTTCAGTTCCGCACTCTCTCTTTGCATCAGCAATGGCCCTACCAAGATCGTCAGTGGGCTCATCTGGTGCCTCTTCAGCTTCAGCTTCCCCCGTTGCAGAATCTCCGTACTCCGGGAACATAGGATAGTTGTCATCATCTTCCTCTTCTTCATTGTCTTCCCTCATAACACCTTTTTCTCCGTGCTTCGTCCAACAATTATAGCTGGGCATGAAACCATGCCGAATAAGATGACTTTGAAGGGTTCTCACGTTTGGGTGATATGTCTTATTCTGACAGTTGACACATGGACAACACATGAAACCATTGGTACTGTTAGCCCGGGCTTTCTCTAGAAATTTCCTCAAACCTGTCATGTACTCGGCAGTGCGTCGGTCACCATACATCCATTGTCGGTCCATCTGCATTATATAATGAACTACATCAATAACCATTACAGAACATCGACAAATAAACACTGAACATGCACGATATCAATTAATTACAAATGAAATGAGAGAAAAATTAACCTTGATCGAAAAGAAGAATAAACTTCTTTAAGTGTACATCAAATCAATTCGTGAACTCTCTCAGGCATTTCATCAAACACCTTGCATGCATACAAAAAAAACAGACTAGCACACACCCCCTCCTTCCATTTCAAAAAAAAAATGCCTCCAATGGTTTTGGGAGGGGGCTGCTGATCAGTATATATAGGCACCCCCCCATTTGTCCCGGTTTCAGTCACAAACCGGGACAACAAGGAGGCCCATTTGTCCCGGTTTGTGACTGAAACCGGGACAGATGGAGGTTTTTTCATTTTTTTTATTTTCTTTTTCTGTTTTCTGTTTTAAATAACATTTGCAAACTTTGGATTTTGGAAAAACTATGAATATGAAAAATGTTTGAATTTGACTAACTAATACAAAACCATTTTCTGTTCTCTGTTTTAAATAACTTTTGCAAACTTTGGAATTTGAAAACACTTTTGCAAACTTTAGATATATTTCGGTCAATACAACAGAACACGCGCACACAAAATTTTTGCGTAACGGAATACATAGATAGTCTACTAATCAACGGCATTAAGATGATCATTGTCCGTATTATAGCCGCGTAGACTATCCCACTTCCGTGCAATCTCGAAGCCAAGGCGAGCGTCTAAAGCAGCATATACGACTTGATCGTAGCTCAATGGAACGTTGCCCCATCCGAAAATTAGGTCTTTTTGTAACGTGTCTTCCTTGTCGTCGTCCGTGTTCTTCTTCTTCTTGTATTTCTTCTTCTTCTCAAGATTTGTCCCAATGACCGCATTAGAGAGGGCATATAGACTAGGAGTAAAATTGCCGGTAGGGTTTCGGCGATCCCTCTGCAGGTCGACCGCGAACCGAATAATAATTCCGTAGTAGGCTAGCATCTTCATGTCATTATGGATTGCCACGCCGTAGAATTTGATTGTCTCATCACCTAAGAAATCCACGAGGACCTGTGGCACCCGATCAGCTTTGCAAATTTGGAAGATAAGAGTCTCGGTCGCCACCGAGAGTTGAAGGACGGCGGCGCACTGCGGAGTGTCCTTCCGTCGAGGGTCGGTGAACTCGCAATCGAGTCCAACGGCTTTGATCGGAGCGGCGTCGAGGAAGTAGTTCTTCACGTCGCGGATCCACTTCTCCACGCGCTATGCACGAAGGGTGACCCACACCTTGAACCGCATGCCTTCCTTCTCGTAGTCGTAAAACTCATCGGACGGAGGCACGAGTGGATCCATAGGGACGGAGAAAAGAGAGGAGAGATGGCCGGAGAAATTGTGTGTGGAGGAGTCGTACTGTGCAGTGCATTTTATAGCGCCGGAGAGGAAGATGAATCGCCGGCGGAGAGTAGAGGAATTAATCGCCGGAGGGCAGAGGAATCGCCGGCGGCGCCGTATTTCCGCTCGTCTTCCGTGCGCGTCGAAAAAACGCGGCGATGGCTCGGCTTCCGCGCGCGCGTAACTGAAACCATGACATTTGTCCCGGTTCGTGACTGGAACCGGGACAAATGGGTGTCGCCTGAAGCGCTCGGCGGGTGCTACCTCATTTGTCCCGGTTCGTGGCTGGAACCGGGACAAATGGGTGTCGCCTGGAGCGCTCGGCGCGTTTTATGCCCCATCTGTCCCGGTTTGCAGTACGACCGGGACAAATGGGGTTTTGGAGTTTGGTCCTTTAGCCTGTTTTCTACTAGTGACATCATCCACGAGAATTATTCTCGAAACGCATACGGTCTTCGAGGGTGAGTTTCTCTTGGAATATGTTCCACTCGTTACGAGCATCTCCTAGAGTAGATCTTGGCTTGTTGGTTTGTTCTCACCGTAGGAATTTTTTTGTTTTCTATGCTATGAACCCATCAATGTGTGAGTTATGTTTGTAGCCGGCCGCAAGCGGCCTTGCTTCTTTTGGAGAAGCTCTTGCACACTCGGAGGATGAACGAGTCGCTCTTCGCTCTCAACTGGACCAGCTCAGCCGTAAGCTTTTTCCTTTGTTTTTGTCGGGTTATGACTCCCAAGAATCGGGGGTAGTCACTTCCTGAAGAGTAGTTCGTGAAGGGGGTTGAACGCGGAGGTCAAGACCCTCGAGGGACACTACGACGTTGCTCGCCGGACCCGAAGACTACACGCCCACGACAGAGATAGACACCAGCCTTTACCCAGGTTCACGGCCCTCGTGAGGAGGTAAGACCGCTACTCCTGCTTGTCTGTATTAGATGGTGGAGGTTACAGTACAATGGAGTTTGCCGGAGGCCCCATTGAGGCAGTTCTTTTCTGGGGAGGGAAGCGATGGTCTTCTTCCTCCTCCAGCCAGAGGCTATCCTAACAAGTGTTGCTAGGGTTTACAAGGGTTGTAGCACGTAAAGAGCCGACCTTTGCTACGATGGATGTCTTGTCCCTTTTATAGGCCCCTCTGGCGCTCTCCTTCGGCTTGGCCTTCAAGGTGGCTCCCACACGGCAGAGGCATGGTGGAGTAGGAGTCCACCGCGGTCCGTTTGTCCAGGGACGCGGTCCATTGTTGATAAAGGTGGGCGTGGTGGCCGACATGCGGCCGACCGCGCTGTACTGCCCGCAGAGAGGGCAGTCTCTGAGGTGGAGCCCGCGATGACGTTCTCCGTTGGAGGGTTGCGCCGTCCACCTGCTTTATCGCCAGAGTAGAAGGTCCTGGCAGTTGCGCAACAGGCAGCGCCGCTTTATTGACCCCTTTATCACCAAAACGGCAACAGGGGTGCTTGCGTCACCACATGTGCGTGGCAGAGGCCACGTGCGTCCTGCCGTACTTCAGGCCCGAGGAGGCCTGAGGGGAGATTCCTGCGGGACTCCCTCGAGGCGATCTGGCGCCTCGGGAGGGTCCCATGAGGCAAGGGACTCCTTGAGGCCAACGTTTCCACTTCAGACCCTCGAGGGGAGTTGCCTCTCGAGGGTCCCGCCAGGCGGTGATGCCTGGTCCTTAGTCGTTTCGTCTGACTGGCCAGTGTGCGAGGCCTGGGGGGAATGGGCTCTCCATACCCCAGTTCCCACTAGGCCGACAGTAACCCTCGGGCCCATGATGGGCACGGTTGAGCCCATGGGCTCAGGCGACGCGTCGTGGGCCATTAGTGCCCAGCCGGCCCGAGCCACGCGGCACTTGGATGAATAACGGCCTCGCACGATCTGGGGCGCGAGTCGTGGTGGGTCACACCACGTCCCGGTAACTGCTCCTCGAGGTGACATAAAGCCCGAGCGAGGCAGCAGGGAGCCGTTACCGTTTCCAATTCTTCTCGCAGAAGTTTCCGCTTCCCAGAGCTCTCCGACTCCGCTCTCTCTCTCCGATCCTCCCTTCTCCGTCTCCTTCAATCTTCCACGCCCTCGACTATGAGCCCACTCAAGAGCAAGGGCAAGGCCGCCAAGGGGTCTTCCTCCCAAGCGGAGGCCCCTGAGGCCGTTTTGGGCGGGGCGCTGCTGGGCGTGCGCGTCAATGAGAACGTGTTCGCCAAGGTCCTGTACCTGGTGGCGGACCGTATGAACGAGCATGGCGCCACCGCCCTGAAGCCCGCGGCGCATCGGAAGCGGCCGCGTGGGTTCTTCCCGATCTTCCAGCATTGCCTTGCTGCGGGACTGGTGCCGCCCTTCTCGCCATTCCTGGAGGCGGTGCTGGTGTTCTACCAGGTGCAGCTGCTGCACCTGCACCCCAACTCTGTCCTCATCCTTGCCATCTGCGCCTACCTCTGCGAGGCGTACCTGGGCCTGGAGCCCACGGTGGGGCTGTTCCGGTGCTTTTACGCACTCCGGAACACGGCGAAGAACGAGCGCTCTAGGTGCGTCTTGTTCCGCATCGTCGACGGCATGGTGTCCTTGTCGTTGTCCTCGACGTGGAGCCGCATCTTGTCGCTCGGCCCCGAGTACATCCACATGTATCGTTAATCCATCGGTGTTTGCCATGGATGAGCTCCCCGCAGCGCTCCGACCCCTTCACCAATACAACATGACGGAGCGCATGGACCTCCTGGAGGGGATGCCTCCATTCACACCGACAGGCCAGGCGGACTTCGAGGTGCCGACGCCGGCCACGCGGGAGCGTAGGGGGGCGATTCTCCCTCGGCCTCAGGAGCTGGCCTAGGTGAGGAGGAGGCCGCGGCAGGGGAGGTTTCCTCCTCGAGGGCCGGGCCATTTACTTAAGAGATTTGTAATATCTCGTCAGGCGATGAAGACGCCTTCGTGGTGGCGTCCTCGCGCCTCGTGGAGGTGGAGGCTGAGGAAGAGGAGGCCTCTGACGCGGAGGCCTCTCCGGGAGGGCGCGGGCCCCGTACCAAAGCCGTCGTGGACCGCTCGGGGGCAAGGCCGTCTGACGTTCCTTCAAAAAGGAAGGCTGAGACGCCCCCAGCAAGGCCTGCTTCCAAGCCCTTCCCCTCATGGCGCTCGCCAGGCTTGGCGTGGGTCGACGCTGGCGCCCCCCTTCAGGGTGAGTTTTCATGATGCTGGATCGTTTGCCTCTAGATTTCTCTTTCACTTTACCCTTTATTGAAGGTCTTTTCTTGGGCTCTTGTCAGTGATCTAGTGCCTGCGAAGCGCCACCGGCTTTGCAAGGCGGCTGATGTGAAGAGCGCCACGGCAGGGGCCGTGGCTGAAGAGTCCGCGAGGCCTGTGGAGACGGCCTCCACGGGCCCCCTTGAGGGGGCGCCTCAAGCGGAAGCGGCAGCGCCCCAGTCGGGGGCGGCAGGGCCTCAGGTGGAGGAGGGCGCGGCACGCCCAGAGGCACCGGCACCGCCCTCCGAGCCTCTAGTGGTGGAAGGCTCGGAGGAGAAAACTTCCGCGCCGCCTCGCGCTCCTACTCCTCCTCGCGCGGCTACGCCTCCGCGCGAGGCCACTCCACCGCGCGAACCAACACCGCCGTGCGTGTTGACGCCTCCGCGCGCGCCTACCCCACCGTCTGCGGCTACTGATCCCGTGCAACCTGCGAGGGAAGCGCACGAGGCAGCAGCAGGCACATGCGGACCTCCTGGGGGGGATGCTGCCTCACCTCCTCGTCAAGCTTTGACCGAGGAACGCCCTGCGGGTGCAGGGCTGGAAGAGGATGCTGGCGTGGGCACAAGCGAAGCCCAGGCTAGCCCTCGAGCTTTCCCCGAGGCCGGGACCACGAGACTTGACGCCGGGGCCGGGCCCTCCACGAGCCAAGAGCTGGTCCTCCGCAGCTGGGACTGGAGCGCGGGGCGCCGCGAGGTCGCCTTCGGCCTCGTGAGGGAATCCTTGGAGGGCTTGGAAGCGCACCTCGCCCTCGGGGACATATGGCTCGCTCGGCAGCAGGAGGAGCTGGCGAGATCATGGGCGTCCTTCAACGCGGCGGTCGAGGCGCGCCGGCCAGAGGATGCGGCGCTGCTGGCCACACGCGAGGAGGCCACCCGCTTCACCAAGAAGATTCGCGAGGGAGCCATCCGCGACGCTGCAGAAGTCCTCGAGCCCCTCCAAGCGGAACGCGACACTGCCGCGGAGCTCCTGCGCGAGGCCAGGGTGGAGCACGAGGCGATGGAGGGCTCGCTGGCGCAGAAACGCCGCGAGCTGGGCCAGCTGGAGGCCCAGCTGCTCTCCGCCCACCAGGCCGCACATGCCGCTCTGGAGGAGGACCGCAAGGTCATTGCCGAGCGTGAGCGGCAGCTGGCCCTCAAGGAGAAGGAGCTGCACGAGCGTGAGGAGCAGCGCCTTCAGGCGGAGAAGGACCTGGTCGCCCAACGCGAGGCCCTTGAGGAGCGCGAAGGAGACCTGGCCAAGGTAACCTTGAAGTACGACAAAAACGTCGCTGCCCAGAAGCTAGCTTACGAGCGCTTCGAGCGGCGTTTCGCCGAGAAGAAGAAGGAGGCAGAGGACGCCCTCATGGAGCGCGAGAAGCAGTTCCGCCAGGCCAGCTCGCAGAAGTATCGCGACCTGGCCCAGAGGCAGGAGGACCGCTTCAAGGCCAAGCGTGTCGAGGATGCTCAGCGGATCGCCGAGCTTGAGAAGGCCAACTCTAAACTGGAGGTCCGCCTCAAGCGCGCCAAGGACGGTCGTCGCCGAGCGGAGGAGGGTCGCACCGAGGCAGTCCACAACCTCAACTCCTTGGCCAAGGATGTGGAGGAGCAGGTGGCCCCGGCGATGGAGCGGGCGGCGGAGGCCTCGGACTCTGCCCAGGCGGCTCGCGCGCTCTCGAAGCAGCTTGAGCATATGTTCGAGGCGCTGGACGCTCGTGGCAACGAGCTTGCCGCGCAGCTCGGCGCGGAAGCGCCACATACTGACATCCGAGGCCATGGCGACACTGCCATGTACCTGGTCTACTTCGACCAGCTCTTCGAGGCGCTCGAGGGTCCCGTCGCCGAGCTTCGCGAGATGATTGAGGACGAGAGCCGGCAACTTCTGGGGGTGGTGGTTGATCGCATCTTCACCAACCTCAAGCTCCTCACGCCAGGCTTTGACCTCTCCTCCGTGATAGAAGCTGCTCAGGGCGAGGACGCGCAGCGGGTCTCCGGTTCCCTCCGCGAGCAAGTAGACGGCTTCTGCAACCGCTTCACGCGCGCGGAGGCTGCGGCTGAGGACAGCGAGGAGGAGGCCTGCTCTGCCGAGGCTGAAGAGGGTGCCGCGGAGGAGGTCCAAGGCGGCGCTGCTTCCCCCTGAGCCTCTTCTTACTGCGTCTACGAGCGGTTGTATCTGAAACAACTGTGTGTTTACATATCTTAACACCTTTTGGCCTGTAATATACTCTTTATTGCTGTTTGATTCGAGCTTCTTTGCCCCCGTGAGGTCTCTTTGGACTCATCTTCATGTCTATTTGTTCTCTGCGTCGATAGGTCCCATATCTTCGTGCCATGACTCCGCCACTTCGGTATGCAGGAGCAATGACTCCGCAAGGCCGGGGTGAGCTTAGGCCTACGAGAGGTAAGAGCCCTGATTCGCGATGCTCAAGTTCCCCCCTTAGAAGAGCGAGTAGTCCATGAAGCGTAAGGGAAAGCGGAGTCGCTTGAGGGACAAACGTGCGCTAGGGGGAGAAAATGCTCTTAAGGCGTGGGTGCGAGACTTAGCTTCTCGATGTTTTCGCCTTGCAGAGGCTTTTCTCCTGGCGAGGTTACCCACTTGAGGGGTCGCTCCCGGATGCCTCTTCAGGCTCGTGGGGGGATTTTTCCCTGCAGATGTTAGAGGGGCGAACCCAAACGCTGGAACACGGTTCAAGGGACTCGTGCGCGCTTATAGGTCCCCTCAGGCGTTCCTTGCGAGGAGAGTAAGTACCAAGGTCCTCTGTAGAGATGGCATGTTTGTGGGATCTTGTCATTTGAGGCACTGGCACCGTACTCAGCCCCCGCTCACGAGGTACGCATGTGGAGAGATATAAGTGCACACTTCAACAGAGTAATGCGAAAATAAAACTCACCAAATATATTACAAAGTGGCGCCGAGGCGCTAAGTTCACTTGGGAACGAAATTGAGTCATTATGCTTAGGGTTGCCAAGTTAATGTTTTGACCATGTCGAGGCATGGGGACCACCCATTAGTGGCGGAGACTCTCAACGGCCTGAGGTGGCTCGTTAAATGGAGAGCTCGGAGGGTTTCCCCTCGAGAGAAGCCTTTGGAGCTTGGAGGTTTAAGCCGTGAGCTTTTAACCTCTAGAGACAAACATGGTTGGAGGTTGAGCCGTAGGCTGCCTCTTCCGCTAGAAGTCTCGACGTGACAATGATCACGGGCGTGACAATGATCACGGCTGCGTTTGTTCCCTTAGGAGACAAAAAATGCTTGGGAAGTTTAAGCCGTGAGCTTTTAACCTCTAGAGTCAAAAATGCTTGGAGGTTGAGCCGTATGCTGCCTCTTCCGCTTTATGTCTTGACGTGACAATGATCACGGGCGTGACGATGATCACGTTTTGAGTTTGTTCCTTGTGGATACAAAGATTTGTGAGGTTTAAGCCTTGAGCTTTTAACCTTAAGAGACAAAAAATGCTTGGAGGTTGAGACGTAGGCTGCCTCTTTCGCTAAATGCCTTGACGTGACAATGCTCAAGGGTAGAACTTGCGTAGGTGCATGATGTTCCATGGATTCGTGAAGGGGACGCCGTCTTGAGTCTCGAGGCGAGCCGCGTCAGGCCTGGCGATGTGGGTGACCCTGTAGGGGCCTTCCCACATCGGGGACAGCTTGTGGAGGCCTTCCCTTGAGAGGATTCGCCTGAGGACGAGATCGCCTGCCTCCAACGTGCGCGAGCGCATGTTGCGGCTGTGGTAGCGTCTCAGGTCCTGCTGGTATTTGGCCGCCCAGAGGGCGGCGCGGCGTCTTAGCCCTTCAAGGAGCAGCAGTTCGGCGTTGTGGAGGTCCTCTTGCTGGTCCTCGTTAAAGGCAAGGACCCGTGGGGATCCATGCTTTATCTCTGTGGGGAGGACTACTTCGGCTCCATAGACGAGGGCGAACGGTGTTTCCCCGGTGGGCTTGGGTGGCGTGGTACGGATGGACCAGAGCACCGAGGGGAGCTCGTCGATCCAGCCCTTGCCGTGGCCCTTGAGGACATCGAAGGTCCTTGTCTTTAGGCCTTTGAGGACCTCTGCGTTTGCGCGCTCAGCCTGTCCGTTGCTTTGCGGATGGGCGACTGAGGCGAAGCAGAGCTTGATGCCCATTCTTTCATAGTAGGCTCTGAAGATGCCACTAGTGAATTGTGAGCCATTGTCGGTGATGATGCGGTTAGGCACTCCGAAGCGGCAGACCAGGCCTCTGATGAATTTCACCGCCGCGCCTGCTGTGATTGTGTGTGTCGCATCCACTTCAGGCAACTTTGGGAACTTGTCAATGGCCACGAAGAGGTAGCGATATCCACCTTGCGCCGTTCGGAAATGTCCCAGAATGTCCAGCCCCCAGACCGCAAACGGCCACGAGAGCGGAATGGTCTGTAGTCCCAGCGCTGGTTGGTGGATTTGCTTGGCGTGGAATTGGCAGGCTTCACATGCTTGAATGATGTCCATTGCATCTTGAAGTGCTTGAGGCCAGTAGAAGACGCTCCTGAAGACTTTGCCTGAGAGGGTGCGGGCGCACGAATGGTGGCCGCATTCCCCGCTGTGGATGTCCTTGATCAGTAGTTTGCCTTCTTCAGGAGGGACGCATTTGAGCGCGATGACGTTTGGGCGCTTGTGATAGAGAATTCCTTCAAGGATTTGGTACGATTTTGCTTGGCGGACAATTCGCTCCACTTCAACGTCTTCCTCGGGAAGGACCCCATTGTGGAGGTAATCTTTGATCTTGTAGATCCATCCTGTTTCTTGGTACACCGCTGTGAGCAACAGATGCTCCCCTGTAGGGGGGCCCGCAGCCTGGAGCCCCGCTTGCAGGTGGTGGCGGGAGCGCTTCGTCTGTGCTTGCGGGCAGGGCCTCTTGGGGATGCTTTATGGATGCCTTGACGAGGCTTTCTTCAAAGACACCTTCCGGCTGAGCTTGCCTCTTTGATGCGCGCTTGGCGATGTCATCAGCCTCTTGGTTTTCCTTTCTTGGGATGTGCATGAGCTCCATTCCCCTGAAGTGCTTCTCGAGCCTACTGACCTCTTCAAGGTATGCGGTCATGTGGTCGTCCTTAGGCTTGTCGCTTTTCTTAGAGAAGTTGACGAGCAACTGGGAGTCGCCCTTGATGAGTAGATGCTTGACGCCTAGGGCGATTGCGGCGCGTAGGCCAGCAAGCAGACCTTCATACTCGGCGATATTGTTGGATATCTTGTTGATTCTGAAGCACAGCTGGACTGCTTCATACAACTTGTCGCCTTTGGGTGAGATCAGGACTACGCCTGCCCCGCCGTGGCGACAAGCGAAAGCTCCATCGAACTTCATGGTCCAGTGGCTGGGCATTGCGGCTCCAGAGGGCTCTTGTCATCGTGGCATACAGACAGATGCCTACGGGTAGGCTAATTTGTGGGGCCGATGGACGCTAGGGGATCTCGAGGAGGGATTGCGCGATGAACTCGCGCGCAGGTAAACACAACCGGCACGGTGACACGAGGATTTACCCTGCTTCGGGGCTCTCGTGGGGAGATAAAACCCCTACTGCTTCGGGGCTCTCGTGGGGAGATAAAACCCCTACTTCGGGGCTCTCGGTATATTTCTCCTCTTTATATCCGGGCTACAATATGCTCCGCGAGCTGCTCGGTATGCCTCCATGAGGTTTTGGGAGCAAATGGAAAGGGGGGAAATGAAGTGGTGGGTGGGTGGTCTCTCCCCTCCCTCTCCCCCTGGTGCCCTTTATATAGGGAGAGCCCAGGGGACAAGCGGGGGACAAGGGGACATGAAATACTATTCACTGTGCACTGTAGCTGATGCGACTACTGGGGTCTTGTCGACAGTGTTCACGACGTCACGCACAGTGTACTATTGTCACATCCGGCGCATTGTAGCGGTCCTGTAGCCCTGCTGGACATGTACTAGATTTTGTCTTCTAGCGCCTGTCTTCCACATCTCCACGTCCTCTTCTTACCCTTATTGCCGATCTGCTACCGAGATGGGTGATGCCGGTGCAGTGGGTGCTGCGGCAGAGTATCTGTACTTGTCGATGCAGGATACCACGTCGGTTGGGGAAGTAGCCTGGCCTTCTCCTTTTCTTCGATCTGTCTAAGCTAACTTGCAACCGAGGTCTTGGTATGTTGGTAGGAGTTGGACCCGGGAGCTCTCTGTCGGGCGGCATCTCGGTTCATCAGGACGCACCCGAGTTGGAACGGGGGCGACTAAGACCGGGGTCGCCTGACTCGGGCGAGGGCGGGGGCGCGGTCCTGCGCGGGTACCCGAGGTGCGGGTGGCCGGGCGCTGGCGGCCGGATGACGGGGAGGTGCGGGTGACGCCGGGCGAAGGCGGGGGCGGCCGGGGCGTGTGCCGGAGCTGCGGATGCCGGAGGAGACCCCGTTGAGGTCGAGGGGCGTTGCCGGGCGTCGAGGTTCGGGGCGAGAGGGCGAGGCCGGTGTTGGAGTGCCGGGGACGCCGAAGCCGGGGAGGCCGAGACGCTGGGTGCAGAGGTGCCGGAGGCGGCCGGGCGCGGATGCGGGCGAGGCTGGGAGAGGCACGGGCGACACGTCGAAGCGGGGGCGACCGAGACGGGGAGCTGCCGAGCTTGACGGTCTCGGGGTGACGGCGCTCCGAGATGCGGAGGGGTCGACGATGCTCCCGAGGTCGAGGAATTCGGGCGGGGCGGGGGCGAGGACGACGTAGGCGCATCCGGTGAGGAAGTACCCCGGGGAGGTCGCCATCCAGAACGTGGTCGGGGAGGAGGTCGAGGCGGCGTGCTGTCGAGGAGGAGGTCGGGGCGATGCGGGGGCGACGCCGGGGCCGGAGGCGCTGCTGCTGATTCCGGGGTGGAGCGGGGTCGAGGATGCGAGGTTGAGAGCGCAGAGCTCGGGGATGAAGTGATCGTGGGCGACGCGCTTAGACTTAAAAGATAAACAACCACCATGACATCTGCATGCCGAATGTTACACTTTGTAGGAGTCCCGGGGTTTACATCCCCGACACTAGTCCTCGAGGCTGCGGGGGACTCGTTGAGTCGCGCGCATACTTAGAAAAGATACCAACATCATTGCCTTCACTTATTCCGCCGTGTACCTGCAAAAATACAATCCTATGCCGGTTTCTTAGCCACTCTGGGCGTTTTACCGACATAGGTGTCTTCGGCTACCGCCGACTTGACATAAACACATAACACATGCCAGCGTTTAGCCACTCTGGGCGTATACCGACACGGACGCCTCATGTGCCGGCCTTTAGCCACTCTGGGCGTATACCGACACAGAGTCTCATGTGCCGGCGTTTAGCCACTCTGGGCGTATACCCACACAGACGCCTACACACACAATGTCACACAGGTATCTTGGTATGTCGGTATGTCGGCCACTCTGGGCATATCACACATATATCGGTATCTCGGCCACTCCGGGCGTATCACAGGTGTCTCGGTATCTCGGCCAATCTGGCCATATCACAGGTGTTTCGGTATCTCAGACGTTGCCTTTGGCGAACTTTGATACATCGAGATAAACGACGATTTGGAAATATTGCCCGATGCCATGATACATTGGCGAACCGAAATAAACGGGGATCTGGAGATATGGTATGATGCCACGATATGTCGGCAAACCGACATAAATAGCGATCTGGAGATATTGCAGTATGCCATGATGTATTGGCGAACCGAAATAAATGGGGATCTGGAAATTTTGCGTGATGTCGCGATATATGGGCCAACTGATTCCCCAGACCATATGCAATATATCTTGAGAAAATAACCAAGCATAAGATGGATCCAAGATAACCAGTATAACAATCGGTACCCCCAGAATGTTTGACATGAATATTCTCTCGATAAGGCGGTTTATCCAACATGGGTACCATCTCGGTAAAACCAACATCCCCTTTTAATGTTAGCACAGATTGGTGTGTATACCAAATATTTGATGCTAGCGAAAACTTTAAACGACATGCCCAAGAGAATTTAACACGAGATAGAAGAATACAACTAGCCGCCGAGTCAGGCATGGGGATACCGGTTTCACCGAGTCCCCGGGTAAATTGTCAGATATAGCAGGAAGACAAAGGAGCTCGACAGTCCCCGGGTCCAGTTTCGGGATGCCGGCTCACAAATGACACAACAAGAAGCAAGATACAACAAGCATATAAATAAATAGCAACCGAGTTACTCTACCGACTAAGCATGCAAGGTAGAATCTAACAGTAAGCCAGTCCCCGGGTCAAGACATCTTGCTCTCGGGGAAAAACACATAGATGACAAACAGGTGAAACAGGGCAGTCTCCGGGTTACGATATCTGGTTCCCGGGTAAATAATTAAACTAAGCATGCATGGGCAGCTCCCAACTAAATCTAAGATAACATAGTTGCAAGGTACAGATGACGATACTCACGGAGCACAGGAGCGGTTGGGGATGTCGGAGGCGACATAACCAGGGTAACTGGTGTGCAACTGCCAGGGGTCGGTTGATGATGAGTGTCGGGGCAGACGCCGGCGGCTGGTGCCCGCGATGCAGGGATGTCGACGACCGTTTTTCCCGATGCAGGGACGTCGATGACCTCCACCCGCGGTGCAGGGATGTCGGTGACCTCTACCCACGGCGCTGGGATGTCGGAGACCTCAACCCGCAGCGCAGGGATGTCGGCGACCTCAACCCGCGGCGCAGGGATGCCGGCGACCTCAACCCGCCGTGCAGGGATGTCAGCGATCTCAACCCGCGGCGCAGGGACGTCAATGACCACTGCCCGCAGCGCAGGGAACCCGGATTTAGGATCCCGGATTTTGGGATGCCGGTGACCGCTACCCGCGGCGCAGGATGTCAGTGACCACTGCCCGCAGCGTAGGGATCCCGGATTTAGGATCCCGGATTTTGGGATGCCGGTGACCGCTTCCCGCGGCGCAGGATGTCAGTGACCACTGCCCGCAGCGTAGGAATCCCGGATTTAGGATCCTGGATTTTGGGATGCCGGTGACCGCGACCCGCGGCACATGATGTCAGTGACCACTGCCCGCAGCGTAGGGATCCCGGTTTGGAGATGCCGGTGACCGCTACCCGCGGCGCAGGATGTCAGTGACCAATGCCCGCAGCATAGGGATCTCGGATTTAGGATCCCGGATTTCGGGATGCCGCTGACCGCTACCCGCGGCGCAGGATGTTAGTGACCACTGCCCGCAGCGTAGGGATCCCGGTTTGGAGATGCCGGCGACCGCTACCCGCGGCGCAGGATGTCGGTGACCACTACCCGCAGCATAGGGATCCCGGATTTAGGATCCCGGATTTCGGGATGTCGGGTCCCGTCCGAAATTGTTCCCGCAAGCGCCACTATGCCCCACGGTTGGCGCCAACTGTCGTCGTGGCATACTGACAGATGCCTACCGGTAGGCTAATTTGTGGGGCTGATGGACGCTAGGGGATCTTGGGGAGGGATTGCGCGATGAACTCGCGCGCAGATAAACACAACCGGCACGGTGACACGAGGATTTACCCTGCTTCGGGGCTCTCGTGAGGAGAAAAAACCCCTACTGCAGCATCTAGCCTACTCTGTATATTTCTCCTCTTTATATCCGGGCTACAATATGCTCCGCGAGCTGCTCGGTATGCCTCCATGAGGTTTTGGGAGCAAATGGAAAGGGGGGAAATGAAGTGGTGGGGGGTGGTCTCTCCCCTCCCTCTCCCCCTGGTGCCCTTTATATAGGGAGAGCCCAGGGGACAAGCGGGGGACAAGGGGACATGAAATACTATTCACTATGCACTGTAGCTGATGCGACTACTGGGGTCTTGTCGACGCTTTTCACGACGTCACGCACAGTGTACTGTTGTCACATCCGGCGCACTGTAGCGGTGCTGTAGCCCTGCTGGACATGTACTGGATTTCGTCTTCTAGCGCATGTCTTCCACATCTCCACGTCCTCTTCTTACCCTTATTGCTGATCTGCTACCGAGATGGGTGATGCCGGTGCAGTGGGTGCTGGGGCAGAGCATATGTACTTGTCTATGCAGGATACCTTGTCGGTTGGGGAAGTAGCCTGGCCTTCTCCTTTTCTTCGATCTGTGTAAGCTAACTTGCAACCGAGGTCTTGGTATGTTTGTAGGAGTTGGACCCGGGAGCTCTCTGTCGGGCGGCGGCTCGTTGCATCAGGACGCATCCGAGTTGGAACGGGGCCGACTAAGACCGGGGTCGCCTGACTCGGGCGAGGGCGGGGGCGCGGTCCTGCGCGGGTACCCGAGGTGCGGGTGGCCGGGCGCTGGCGGCCGGATGACGGGGAGGTGCGGGTGACGTCGGGCGAAGGCGGGGGCGGCCGGGGCGCGTGCCGGAGCTGCGGATGCCGGAGGAGACCCTGTTGAGGTCGAGGGGCGTTACCGGCGTCGAGGTTTGGGGCGAGGGGGCGAGGCCGGTGTTGGAGTGCCGGGGACGCTGAAGCCAGGGAGGCCGGGACGCCGGGCGCAGAGCTGCCAAAGGCGCCCGGGCGCGGATGCGGGCGAGGTTGGGAGAGGCACGGGCGGCACGTCGAAGCGGGGGCGACCGAGCCGGGGAGGTGCCGAGCTCGACGGTCTCGGGGTTTCGGCGCTCCGAGATGCGGAGGGGTCGACGACGCTCCCGAGGTCGAGGAAGTCGGGCGGGGCGGGGGCGAGGACGACCTAGGCGCATCCGGCGAGGAAGTACCCCGGGGAGGTCGCCATCCAGAACGTGGTCGGGGAGGAGGTCGAGGCGGCGTGCTGTCGAGGAGGAGGTCAGGGCGACGCGGGGGCGACGCCGGGGCCGAAGTCGCTGCTGCTGATGCCGCGGTGGAGCGGGGTCGAGGATGCGAGGTTGAGGGCGCAGAGCTCGGGGATGAAGAGATCGTGGGCGACGCGCTTGGTGATGGAGTTGACCGCAGCACCGATCTGGCCCAACCGAAAGGCATCTATCCGGTTTGACCGAGACGCGGATCTCGGCCCGCAGGATAAATCAGCCCAGTTCTCCTTATCTTGGCCCGAGATGCTCTTTGTCCTCTTTTCCTTTTCCTCTCCTACTTATTCCTGCAATATTAACATAATAAATCCCGTACCTTCAGGGTATCGGGGAAGTACATCCCCGACAGCTCTTGCTCTTCTCCCAAAGGCTCTTCAGTGGTTGGGTCAGTACATTCGGCGACGAAGTCAGCCAGCGCTCTTCCTTTGATTACCCTTGTGGTATCGAAGCGCAAATTGAATGGTTATAGCTCTATGTTCCATCCTGCGACACGATCTGTTGCGTTTGGGTTGCGCAATATTTGATCCAGGGGAAAAGAGGTGACCACTGTGATGGGTTGCCCCTGGAAGTAGTGTCGCAACTTTCTTGAGGCGATGAGGAGTGCAAGGAGAAGCTTCTGCTGCATTGTATACCACTCGCGAGCATCACGCAGTACTGTGCTGATGAAGTAGACTGGATGCTCGACGATGGTAATTCATGTAGCCTTGGCGTCTTTTGCCTGAGGTGGCTCAGCTTGGGGCTCGAGGGGGTTTGCCTCGAGGGGTTGGCCTGGGCCTCGAGGGGGTTGGCCTCGAGGGGATTGACCTGGGCCTCGAGGGGGTTGGACTCGAGGGGGTTGGCTTCCTGAGGCTCCTCAGCAGGATTTCCTTGCAGCGGTTGGCTTGGGGCGGGGCTCTCTTGGGCTTTGGGCCTGGCGGTGGGTTTGTGACGGCTGCCCTTTCGTCCAGCTCCTTATCAGGAGGCTTTTTCTTTGGAGTGGTTGCACTCTTCTTGTGGAGTACTGGCTCTTCTCTTTCCACCACAGGGACAACACTGGCTGTTTGCGGAGTAGCTGATAAGTACAGCTTCAGGTTCTCGCCAGGCCTTGGGGCGACCATTACTGGTGGGCTGGCCAGATACTTCTTCAAGTCCTCGAATGCTTTTTCAGCTTCAGGGGTCCACTTGAAAGTGCCCGTTCTTTTCATGATCTTGAAGAACGGTATGGCTCTTTCACCGAACTTGGAGATGAATCGACCCAAGCTGGCCATGCAGCCTGCTAGGCGTTGCATGTCCTTGAGCCTGCGTGGAGGTTGCATGTCTTCTATGGCCTTGATTTTGTCCGGGTTTGCCTCTATGTCTCGATGAGACACGAGGAACCCAAGCAATTTGCCTAAAGGTACTCCCAAGACGCACTTGGCGGGGTTGAGCTTGATGTTCACCTTGCGCAGGCTGGCAAAAGTTTCTTCAAGATCTCCGAGGAGAGTATTTCCTTCTCGTGATTTCAAGACAATGTCATCGACATATGCCTCGGCGTTCCGCCCCATTTTCCCTCCAAGGGCTATCCTCATCAACCTCTGGAAAGTGGCTCCGGCATTTTTTAGGCCGAAGGCATGCAGACGTAGCAAAACACACCGCACGGGGTGAGGAAAGCCGTCTTCTCCTCGTCCTCCTTAGACATCTTTATCTGGTGATAACTAGAGAAGACATCGAGGAAACAGAGGAGGTCGCAGCCTGCCGTGGAGTCCACAATCTGGTCAATTCTGGGCATGGGATAAGGGTCTTTGGGGCAGGCCTTGTTTACATCAGTGTAGTCGATGCAGAGACGGCATCCTCCGGCGGGCTTTGGGACTACCACGCCGTTGGAGAGCCAAGTGGGGTGCGCGACTTCGCGAACGACTTTTGCCGCTTTGAGCTTCTCGACCTCCTTGACGATGAATGCTTGCTTCTCGGGGGCTTGTTTTCTTGCTTTTTGGGGGCGCGCGTTTGGGCACACGGCCAAGTGGTGCTCGATCACCTCCCTCGGTACACCAGACATATCTGACGGTGTCCACGCGAACATGTCAGAGTTTGCCTGTAGGAAGGCGATGAGCGTGTTTTCCTATTTGGGAGGCAGCGCGGCGCCAATGGTGACGCTAGCCCCCGAGCCTTCAGCCCCCGAGCTGCTGGAGCTTAGAGAAATCTTCTTTGTAGCAGCTGCCTCCTGGGAGAACAACTGCTTCTTCTTCTTGGGTCTCTCGAGAGGCTCTAGGTCCTCGTCTGCGGGGAATGCCATGGCGGCGGTCTTGTAGGCCGTCTCAACGGCGCGCGTAGCGTCAAGGACATGCCCACGGATGGTGATCGTGCCAGCGCTGCCGGGGATCTTGACCATGTTGTAGGCATGGTGCGTGACGGCCATGAACTTCGCGAGCACAGGGTAGCCGAGGATGGCATTGTACGGCAGGCCGATGTGTGCTACATCGAAATCGATGTGCTCGGTGCGGTAATTTACCTTGCTCCCGAAGGTGACGGCAAGCCTGACCTGGCCAAGAGGCTCGATCGAGCCGCTGGTGACCCCCGTGAAGGGCCTCGAGGGCATGAGCCGCTCGTAGGGCACCTCGTGCGCTTCGAACGTACCTATGGAGATAACGTTCAGGCCTGCTCCGCCATCGATGAGAGTCTTGGAGACAGCCACGTTGTTGATGGTGGGGCTGCATACCGGCGGGAGGGTTCCAACAGTCTTGGTGGACTTGGGGTGATCTTGAGTGTTGAAGACGATGGTATACTGCGACCACTTGTGGGGCCTGGAGGTTCCCGTGCTTGGGAGGGTGGCATTGAGCTCGCGGGCGAATTGCTTGAACTGGTTGTTCGATTTTGGCGCCTGCGCCCCCCCCCCCCCCCCGAGGATGCAGGCAATGGCGCCTCTCGGGGCTTGGTAGCCGCCATCTTCCTCGTCAGGGAGGTTGCCGTTCTTTTCTGCGGCGTTGGCCTGATTTCTAGATGGTTTCTGGTAGCCGCCCTTGCGTCCGCTCTCGCGGTAGCCACGGCCTCGGCCGCGGCTGCCACTGCCCTGTGCTTGCTCACACTCCTTGCTCAACCTTTTAAGGTCGAAGCAGGAGTCTGTAGAGTGGCCGCGCCTGTTGTGGTAGATGTAGAAAGGGTGGTGGTCATCTCTTCTCTCTCTAGGCTCGGGGGAGTCCCTGCGGGTGCCCTTTGCGTCAGGCTCTGCCGCGAGGACCACGGTGGCCTTGCGCTTGGGCTCCTCCTTCTTCTTCTGGCTCTTGGACCCCTCAGCGTGATCGTCCCCTCTCGAGGACATCTTGACGTAGAGGAGTCCCTCTTCAGCCTTGGCGCACTTGTCCGCCAGGTCGAACAGCTTCACCACATAGGTGAGCTTGTCGTGGATGCCCAGCTTCTCGAGCATCCTTCTGTTTGTGACGCCCTCGCGGAAGGTGACGATGACTTGGGTGTTAGGGATGTTCGGGATCTTGTTGCGCACTTGGCAGAAGCGCTGGATGTACTTGCGGAGCGTCTCATCCTTCTTCTACACTATGCCGCGCAGGTCGTTGTGGGTGAGGGCGCGCTCGTATGTCCCCTTGAAGTTGGAGACGAACTGCTTGCAGAGCTCCTCCCAGGAGTTCACGGAGTCCTCAGGGAGGTTCAGGAGTCACGACAATGGAGAATTGCGAAGCGCGTGGGAGAACCAATTGGCCATGACCTTGTCATCTCCACCCGCAGCTTGGATGGAGGTGGTGTAGAGCTGCAGGAACTCGATGGGGTTGCTGGAGTCGTCGTAGCCCTTAGGGAGAGCCGGCCTGAACTTTGGGGGCCATACCACGCGACGCAGAGAACGGGTGAACGCCATGCAGCCTGTGGCGTACGTGGCGACCCCGTGCTGCAGCGCATTGCGGTTCTACTGACCCGCCTGGCCGATCTCCTCCACGAGCCTAATCTGGCGGTTTCGCTGGAGCTCCATCCCCACGCGAGCGTCGGGCGCGGTGTGCTACACGATCAAGCAATCGTGCGGCGAGGACACGTGCGAAGCAGCCCTCTGCGTCGCAGCCGGTGCAGGTCCCGGAGGTGGCGGAGGTGCGTTTGTCGCGACCGTGCGCGCGAGAGAGGGGTGCAGGTTGGACTGCGACGGAGCAGGGCGCGTCGTGGCGATGCCAACGAGGTGGTTGAGGCGTTAGAGCCACTGCTCGTGGGCCTCAGCGGTGGGCTAGTAGCGGAGAAGCTCCTGCGCCATGAGCAGCGCGGTGTGGGGCACGGGGTCTGTCCTCCCCGGGCCCGAGCCGCTCGGGTGCTGCGTCGGGTGCGACGACTGCGCATCCTCCTGAGGCTCGGAGTCACGTTCCGGCACCTCGGCATGAGGGCCGGAAGGGACGCGCTCTTCGTGACGGGGTCGTCCCCACCGTGCGCGGGTGTTCGCGGTGTCCAGCGGCGCGCGTCGGTTGACGCGGGCGACGCGGGCGGCGCGGGTGTTCACCATGGCGCGGAGACAAACTCGAAGGTTGTTGACGCGCCTCAACCCCCTACCTGGCGCGCCAAATGTCAGGTTATGACTCCCAAGAATTGGGGGTAGTCACTTCCTGAAGAGTAGTTCGTGAAGGGGGTTGAACGCGGAGGTCAAGACCCTCGAGGGACACTGCAATGTTGCTCGCCGGACCAGAAGACTACACGCCCACGACAAAGATAGACACCGGCCTTTACCCAGGTTCACGGCCCACGTGAGGAGGTAAGACCGCTAATCCTGCTTGTCTGTATTAGATGGTGGAGGTTACAGTACAATGGAGTTTGCCGGAGGCCCCCTTGAGGCAGTTCTTGCCTGGGGAGGGAAGCGATGGTCTTCTTCCCCCTCCAGCCAGAGGCTATCCTAACAAGTGTTGCACGCAAAGAGCCGACCTTTGCTACGATGGATGTCTTGTCCCTTTTATAGGCCCCTCTGGCGCTCTCCTTCGGCTTGGCCTTCAAGGTGGCTCCCACACGGCAGAGGCATGGTGGAGTAGGAGTCCACCGCGGTTCGTTTGTCCATGGACGCGGTCCATTGTTGATAAAGGTGGGCGCGGTGTCCGACCGGCGGCCGACCGCGCTGTAGTGCCCGCAGAGAGGGCAGTCTCTGAGGTGGAGCCCGTGATGACATTCTCCGTTGGAGGGTTGCGCCGTCCACCTGCTTTTTCGCCAGAGTAGAAGGTCTTGGCAGTTGCGCAACAGGTGGCGCCGCTTTATTGACCCCTTTATCACCAAAACGGCAACGGGGTGCTTGCGTCACCGCGTGGGCGTGGCAGAGGCCACGTGCGTCCTGCCGTACTTCCTTGGCCGCAACGTTTCCCTTCAGGCCCGAGGAGGCCTGAGGGGAGATTCCTGCGGGACTCCCTCGAGGCGAGCTGGCGCCTCGGGAGGGTCCCCTGAGGCGAGGGACCCCTTGAGGCCAACGTTTACTTCAGGCCCTCGAGGGGAGTTGCCTCTCGAGGGTCCCGCCAGGCGGTGATGCCTAGTCGTTAGTTGTTTCGTCTGACTGGCCAGTGTGCGAGGCCTGGGGGGAATGTGCTCTCCATACCCCAGTTCCCACTGGGCCGACAGTTTTTGCACATGCTGCCCTTCTTCTTTTATGTGATTGGACAACTTTCTTTCTTTTATTTCAGAGGAGAAAGAAATTTTGAAATCTCGACTGGCTGATGTCGAGAGGACCCTCTCCCAGCAATCGACTTCCCAGGAAGAGTTAGACGTTCTTCGGGCTTCTGAAGGGGAGCGGGCTAGGCGACTGCTTTTTTTTTGAAACATTTATGACAGTAGGGGGTCCCCCTACTACCTCCACCCCAACATTATATTACTTTAGTGTGAAATAGTTACATAATTACAAACAAAGGTGGTTGATGAACCATCCTAAGTGAAGAACAGTAGAAGATAGAATCTAAAGAGTGTTGGATAGATTTACAATAAAATGGTGAAGTTCTGTCTTGGTCCTGTGGACCAGAAGGCCAAAGTCTTCAGCAAATCTTCTTTTCCAGGATTGCAAGTCCGTGGTTATCCCATTGAAGACAAAGACATTTCTCTCTTTCCATGGACTCCGAGCTCTAATCATAAATATTTCCATAAACATGGGTCTTGTATTTTCCTTATTTGCAGATGCTATTAGATCTAGTCTACTTAATCCATCATCCCAAGTGATCATCAGAGTTGTCCAACAGCTTTTGCCAAAAGGACAATGAAAGAATAAGTGTTCCACTGTTTCTTCTAACCGATTCTGGCAAATTGGACAATATGGCTTACCTTGTAAGGTGAATTTCTTTCTGTTTAGTAAGTTTCTTGTATTTAGTCTTTCTGCGAAGAGTAGCCATCATAAGAACTTAACTTTTGGTGTACAACTTGATTTCCAAATCCATTTGAATACTTCGTGAGGCATAATATTCCTGAAACAATACATGTAGTATTTGCTGGATGTATAATGATTTCCCCATGGATATATCCACTCGTATTTGTCACTACTTTGCAGAGTCAAGGGTAGCGAATCTTGCTGAAGGCTACGGACTTCTTCCATTGCTTCTAGTGACAAAGGTAAGTTGAAATTTTCGGCCAAGGTATTTGCTCCAAGAAATTGCCTAACAGAAATGTCCTCATCTTTACAGAAGGAAAAGGCCCTCAGACATATGTCGGAGGCAGGTTGATCAATCCAATTATCTTTCCAAAATAACACTGAATTACCATTTCCAACTGAACATTTGGCAATGGCTCTGAAAATAGGACTTAATTATAACACACTTCTCCACCAGAATGATCCACATGGGTCAATAGCATGAGGTACTTTTTCAGTATAATATGCATTCCACACTAAGGTTACCCAAGGTGTGTCCACCTTATTGTCCAATTTATCCAAGAATTTTAACAATAGCGCTTCATTTTGTATTTTTTAGGTTCAGAACTCCAATGCCTCCTCTCTTTTTAGGCATACAGACTCTATCCCAGGCTACCAGATAATTTGTTTTTCCTCCATCCTCTGTTTTCTTGTCCCACAAGACATGTTTTCTAATTTTTTCAAGGTGTTCCAGGATCTTTGGTGGAATTTCTAAAGAGCACATGGAGAACATTGCAATGGAAGTCAGTAAGGAGTTAATCACAGTGACCCTACCACTATAGGCCATCATCATGAAATTCGCTGACATTTTTCTCTCCACTCTATCCACCTGCGGCATCATTTCTTGTACAATAGGTTTTGTTGTGCCCACAGGTAATCCTAGGTATGTGAAAGGCATAGCTCCAATTTTGCAATCCAGCAGTGTAGCAATTGACAGGGTTCTATCATTTGAAATGTTGATAGGTATCAAGAGTGATTTTGTATAATTAATATGCAATCCAGTGGATGCAGCATAGTTGTCAAGAATGTTTTGCATTTCCCTCACTAGATTGTCATACGCTTTCATTATTATTAGGGTATCATCCGCATATAGCACCACCGGGAAATCCATACCAAAATCTGGCGAGAAGGGAGCTTGCAACACATTGTCTCTGAAAGCTTTGTTAATCGCACTTTGCAAAAGATCTGCTGCCAGAAAAAAAATTAGAGGAGATAGTGGATCGCCTTGTCTCACTCCTCGTTTGCAAAAGAATTGTCTCCCAGGAACTCCATTCAGTAAAACAGCTGACTTGCCAGATGCAAATATCACTTTAATCCAGTTAAGCCATTTAACATCGAATCCCATTTGATTCATTATTTTTAACATTGCCTCATGGTCAATTGTGTCAAAAGATTTAGCAAAATCTAATTTGAGCAAAATAATTTCCTGTCCAGATTTATTACACTGATGTAGAAATTCAAAAGCCCAAGCCAAGCAATCCTGAATATTTCTGCCTTTGAGTAAACCATACTGATTCTTTTGCACAATTTTAAGCACCACCTTTTGCAATCTATTTGCCAAGATCTTTGTGATTAGCTTGAGACAACATGTAGCACCCCAACTTTTATTAAAGTTGGAACACCTGTGTTATGTGCTAGTCCCTGGATCACTGCCAGCACCACAGTACCAATTATAAAGTACCATTGCATAAGTATTAAAATTACTACAACGAGATCCAAAAATAATAGCCAAGTATGGCTTTATTACAAGTTGCATAGCCATGAAGGCTAGCTAAAGTTCAGAGTTCACAACGAAAGTGAAAATAACATTGAGCCTCATCTTCAAGCATGCGCCACAGGCAGTCATGTTGGGTGTAGACTCGAGCCAAACTCATTCAGCATCAGAATTTCCTGCACATTTGAATATGCAGGGCCCGAAGGAGGTCAATACAATGATGTATTGGCAAGTGACTATGGTGGATGTATAATGAAAAGTCTAAAATCTATATGCATATTTGGCTTGGTGGGGTTGGAGGCTATTTGCAGAAAGCAAGTTTTCTCCTATCATTTTGTAAAACACTTTTATTTCTCAAGACTTGGCACCAAGGGATAAAACCCAAGTGCACCATCAAATCTTTCCTTAGTCAAAATTTTACTTTACGAAAACGGTGTTGAGATTCTTCTGCCCAACCTTGTCCAGTTGCTAGAAGTAGTCCATTTCCCGGGACACGGCTGAGTACTCAGTTTGTCGACTCTGCAGAGGTTGTGCACTTTCACCTTTAGACTCAATTAGCCCGAAAATCCTATACACACGGAGTGTATTGAGGAAAGGAGAGAATTGAGACAAGAACTTTCAGAAGAAGGATGCAACCATACTAGCAAGACCCGTTCCACCTACCATCTCTACATTTGCGTGTCAAGCTGACAGGTTGCACCCTCACAACTTAATTATTCTAGACAGAGCCCATTGTCAAAAGGCTGCACGGGATGCTTCTAAACTTAGAAGTGTATTTTAATTTTCAGCACTTAGAAGCATGTCTATAACATGGTAAACATTTTCATAGCATAGCTAAGCAACTACTAAAAACTTTTCATGGCTGCTTAGGATAAGGGGTTGGCTACACACTACTAGGATATTTGTAAAAATATAACCAATCTTAGCATTATAAAATAAATCCAAAAATTCCTATCATGCATACTACTCAAAATATACTACTTATGCATATAGAAAAGATGGGATAAAATATGAAGGTCACTTGCCTTGGTAACAGGAGGAACATGCACATCAAGAATAACAATCACAAGCAAGTCCTTCCTCTTCTTCACAATCTAGCACAACAATGAATAAAATAAATACCAACACAACACCAAACACAATCATGTATGCATGAATGATATGTTATGATAATAGGACACACTTATTAAGAATTTTTTTTTCTGTCATCAAATGAATGAAATATAATTTCTAGGTATTTCTTATTTTATTTACCAATTAAATAATTTTAAAATAATATAGTAAAACTTTTATTTCTATAATTACAACTTTTATTGTTTTATGAAATCTTCAATTAAGCCATTTATTAATATTGCTGGACAGAGGGAGATAATAAAATCCTAAAACAATTAAATTTATTTCTAAATCATTTTTATTATTTATGTTATTATTTTAATGGCCGAAATACTCCTCTGATAATTATACAATTTATAATTTGTTAAAGGAAAAAACAAATGATGTAGAAATAAACTACATGAGCAGGGCTTTCCAATGACATAAAGTTTATCAATTTTGGACTTACCGATTAAAAGTTATGAACTTTGCAAGTTTTAATAGTTTTCCGTTTTAATTTCTAAATTTTATTTGAAAATAGAAACAGAATCGGCCACGCGGCGCGATCTGATTCGTCCGTACCGATTCGACGCGGATCGGCAGCGTGGGCCGTCCGATCTCCTTAACAACGAGCGCTCGGGATTAAATGGACCTAGATCCGTTGGATCTAGATCCAACGGTCCGAAAACAGAGACCACGCGTGGGCGGCGCGGTTCGCCGGAAAAACTTCCGACCGCGGCGACGCCACGGCCGGCAATGCACGCGCTCCCGTCCTAGGGACCTACGGGATGGATGGTTCTTACCGAGACGTGGAGAAGATCGATGCGGGGACGGTGGCGAGGTGGCGGTCTCCGGCGTGAACTCCTCCTCGCGTAATCACTCGCCGGAGTAGCACGAGGCGGCGGTTCTCCTCGGGCGAGCACGGACACGGCGTTGCGCTGCGGAAACGAGTTCAAAACCGTGTCAAAAAGCTTCGCAAGGAAAAGTTAAAGCGAGAGGGAGCAACGAGATGGCACGGGGTGGCTAGGTTTGCGCGCACGGCGAGGTTCTCACCGATGGCGACGGCGGAAGAGCCGGGTCTCTAGCGGCCAGCCCAGGGGCTCTTTGGAGGAGGTGTTTGGGGCAAAACACGGAGGAGCTCGGGGCCTTTTAGTAGGGGAAAACAGCGACGTAAATGGAGTAGTAAATCGCCGCATTTAAACGAAATCAAATCGGTCGTTTTCGGTCGGAGACGTGGGCGTGATTTTGGGACGAACGGCTCCGCGGGGGAGATGACAGGTGGGTCCCACCTGCAGCGACTGCGAGCGAGAGCGCGGGGCGTTGGGCCGCTGGCAGGCCGTTGCGCTACGCGTGCGCGGAAGATAGCCAACGGGCCGGCCCGTTTTCCTTTTCTTTTTAAATGAAAATAATATCTGTTTTTAAATACTGATTTCAAATATGATTTTTAAACCTATTCAAAACTTTTCAGAAAAATTCATAAAAATATGTTTTGGAAAGGTTATTAAAAATGGGACCTTTTGACATTATACTTGCCCCTAAATAAATTGATAACATTTTATTTATTTAAGGAGTTTCAAATAAACACTTTATGGAATTATAGATTATTTAAATAATTAAATATATAATTTGAAGTTTTTATTTAATATTTTTGTGATGTAGTTTTATGCCTAATGATGAATGAATGCATGAATGCAAAGTTTTAATTTTTTGCAAAATTTGGGATGTTACAGACTAACCCCCTTAAGAGGAAGCTCGCCCTCGAGCTTCGGAAAGGTCAGCAAATAGGTGTGGATGGTCTTCTCGGAGGTCATCCTCTCGTTCCCAGGTAGCTTCTTCCTCGCTATGATGATTCCATTGGACTTTACAAAACTTGATGGTTTTGGTATGGGTGACTCTTTCTGCGGTCTGCAACATCTTTATGGGTTTCTCTCGTAGGTCATGTCACTTTCCAAGTATACTTCTTCGAGGGGTACCGTATCCTTTAAGGGAACTCCCATCGTCTCGGGGTGACATTTCTTCAATTGACTGACATGGACACACATTATGAACCGCAAACAGGGCTTCTGGTAGTTCTAACTCATATTCCACTTCACCCTTGCGAGAAAGAATTTTGAATGGTCCGATGAATCGCGGTGCTAGCTTTCCTTTAATTCCAAACCTCTTTACACCCCGGAGTGGCGACACTCTAAGATAGGTTCTATCACCCACCTCGTAGGCGACTTCTCTACGTTTAGAATCCGCGTAGCTTTTCTGGCGTGACTGTGCTATCTTCAATCTATCTTTAATTAATCTGACCTTCTCTTCTTATTCTTGGATTATATCAGGTCCAAAGAAACTTCGTTCTCCTACACCACTCCACAACAATGGGGTTGTGCATTTCTTCCCATATAAAGCCTCAAATGGTGCCATATCAATACTAGCTTGGTAACTGTTATTGTAGGAGAACTCGGCAAAGGGTAGATTGTCATCCCAACTAGACCCATAATCAAGCGCACAAGCTCTTAACATATCTTCTAAAATCTGATTTACTCTTTCAGTCTGGCCATCTGTTTGCGGGTGAAATGTTGTACTGAATTCCAATCTGGTTCCCAGTGATTCATGCAACTGCTTCCAAAAATGAGATGTGAACTGGGTCCCTCTATCAGACACGATACTCTTGGGGACGCCGTGTAGGCACACAATTCTCTTAATGTAAATATCGGCTAGCTTTGCGCTGGTATAGGTGGTCTTTACGGGTATAAAGTGAGCTATTTTGGTTAAGCGACAAACAATAACCCAAATGGAATCATACCCTGATCTGGTCCTTGGTAACCCGGTGATGAAATCCATCCCGATAGAATCCCACTTCCAATCCGGTACCCTCAAAGGTTGTAACAGTCCTGCGGGTTTCTGATGCTCAGCCTTTACTCGACTGCATACATCGCGCTTAGCGATATATTTTGCTATTTCTCTTTTCAGATTGTTCCACCAAAATCTCTCCTTCACATCCATATACATTTTGGTATTTCCTGTATGAATGGAATAAGGTGTTTCATGGGCTTCTTGCAGAATTAACTCTTAAGATCAGGATCATTTGCCACACATACACGTTTTTCAAACCACAAGGTTCCTTGCTCATCTTCCTGAAATCCCTTGGCTTTTCCTGCTCTCAGATTGACCTTGATTTCTTCAATATCTTTGTCTCCCTTCTGAGCTTCACGTATCTTATCCATCAAATTTGGTTGTACTACTAACGAGGCTACAAAACCATCTGGTACCACTTCCAATCGGAGGTCCTTGAATGCCTTGCATAAATCCTCAGGTATTTCTCCTGCCCGTGAGGCCATTCACATAGACCTTACGACTCAGGGCATCAGCTACTACATTAGCCTTTCCAGGATGGTATTGAAGACTTAGGTCATAATCCTTGATAAGTTCTAACCATCTTCTCTGCCTCATGTTCAATTCTTTCTAAGTGAAAATATACTTCAAACTTTTGTGGTCAGTGAACACTTCACATCTTTTTCCCATTAGGTAGGGTCTCCAAGTTTTCAGGGCATGTACTACTGAGGCTAACTCGAGATCATGGGTGGGATAATTTATTTCATGTTTCTTGAGCTGTCTAGAGGCATATGATGCCACTCTGCCTTCTTGCATCAGCACACTTCCCAGGCCTTGGCGTGAAGCATCACAATATACTTGGAATTCTTTCTCTAAATCAGGTAAGCATAGAACTGGGGCTGAAACTAGACGTTTCTTCAACTCCTGAAAATTGGCTTCACATGCGTCAGACCACTCAAATTTCTTCTCCTTCTTTAATAATTCCGTCAGTGCCTTGGCGATTTTGGAAAAGTTTTCTATAAATCTTCGGTAGTATCCTGCTAGACCAAGAAAACTCCGTAATTCTCCCACATTCTTTGTTGGCTCCCTATTGGTTACAGCTGAAACCTTTTCAGGATCCACTGCTATACCCTCCTTGGATACTATGTGTCCTAGAAATGCGACTTGTTCCAACCAAAATTCACACTTGCTGAATTTGGCATATAACTTATGTTCACGTACTATCTGCAATACTAGGCGCAAATTCTCTTCATGTTCTTTGTGACTCTCGGAGTAGATCAGAATGTCATCTATGAACACCACCACAAACTTGTCCAGAAAATCCATGAACACTTTATTCATCATATTCATGAAATAAGCTGGAGCATTGGTTAATCCAAATGGCATTACTGTATACTCATAAGAACCATATCTTGTAACAAACGATGTCTTTGGTATATCCATTTATGTAACCTTCATTTGGAGATAACCTGATCGAAGATCAATCTTGGAGAAGACACATGTACCTTTCAATTGATCAAATAATTCATTTATCTTGGGTAACGGATACTTGTTCTTGATGGTGTGTTCATTTATATCCCTGTAGTCTGTGACTAGTCTCTGGGTTTGATCTTTCTTTTTGACAAATAGAACTGGCGCTCCCCAGGGCGAAGAACTTGGACGGATAAATTCTTTGATAAGGTGTTCTTCCAGTTGCTTCTTGAGTTCTTTCAGTTCATCGACATCCATTGGGTAAGGTCTCTTAGCTATTGGTCCGGTACTCGGTTTTAGTTCAATGAGAAATTCCACATCTCTATCGGGTGGCATTCCCGGTAATTCTTCTGGGAATACATCTGGGTACTCTTGGACAATCAGCACATCACCAAGGCTAACCCCCTTAAGAGAATTTAGCCTAACTTTCTTAAGTTCGAAAGTTGATCTGAATTGAATCTTTTGTTTTTCTGGGGTGGTGAGGGTGATAGCTCTATTTGCACAGTCTATGATCCCTTCAAAACAGGTCATCCAATCCATTCCGATGATAACATCCAAACCTTGGGTTTCTAGGATGACTAAGTCTGCTGGGAAAAGATATTTTCCAATCCTTAAATCTAACTGTCTACAGCCCGAATTTACTATCATCTCACCCCCAGGTGAACTCACTCTAATAGGTTTTCCTAAGCTTTCCTCGGCTAGCCCATGTTTGTTTACAAAAGGTCTTGATATGAATGAATGTGATGCTCCAGTATCAAATAAGACTAATGCTGGAAAGCAATTGAGCAGGAACTTACCAATCACAGCATCATGTTCATCATGAACTTCTTCCACATTGATGTGATTTACTTGCCCCTTCTGGAAAGGATTGGGCTTGGAATTTTCATCAGCCTTCCTCTCTGGGCATTCAGTTGCATAGTGTCCTGTCTTCTTGCACTTGAAGCAAGTCACATTAGACAAGTCTTTCTTCCCTTCATAGTTACGACGGGGATTACCATTCCCGTGATTTTGGCCATGGTGATGGTTTCCCTTGAACCCACCATTATTTCCTTTGTACCCTCCATTGTTTCCTTTGTATCCTCCATTGTGGTTATGACCATGATGCTTTTGGCCACTACCACTGTTGGAGTAGTTCCAGGGTTTATGGCAACTGACTTCAGAGGTGTGTGGTTTCTTGTGAGTCCCTTCAGAGTTACCCTTACTTGCACCGAACTTCCTCTTCCTATTCTCTTCCTTTCTTATGTTATTGTCTAGAGTGATTGCTTGATCCAGCAGAATTTGATAGTTAGGAGCATATGCCACCTACAGGGGTATCTTTAGTTCTCCCCTAAGTCCATTAAGGAATTTGTCCTTCCTTTTAGCATCAGTGTCGATGTCCTCTGGTGCATACCTTGATAGCATACAGAAGTCATCCATATACTCCTTCAGAGTTCTACCTCCCTGCCTCAAGCTACGAAATTCCTCTTTCTTCAGGTTCATTATGCCACAGGAAATGTGAGCATTGCGGAAACCATACTTGAACGCATCCCAAGTCATGCCATCCAAGGGATGGGTCACTTGATAGGTCTCCAACCACATGGCAGCAAGTCCTTCCAGTAGGTGTGCAGTGAACCTCACCATTTCTGCCTCAGAACACTCACAGGTTACTAAGTCCTTGTTGACCGAACGGAGCCAGTCATCCGCCACTATTGGTTCAGTAGCAGAGGAGAACTTATTAGGTCTAAGCCTGAGAAATCTTGCAAGTCTGTCCATTGGAGGTGGTGGTGGTGGGTGGTTTTTATTGTTGTTGTTGTTGGTTGCTGCAATGAACTGGGTCATCATAGTCATCAGTTGGGCTTGAGCTGCCATCAGCTGTTGCATAGCTTCGTTGTTGTCGGTATCACGACGTGGAGGCATCTGTGTGGTTTTAGCATGGATGAGTAAAAGATAGATAGAACTATAAGGAGGAATCCTACCGATGCACAAAACAATCAAGTCAAGCACACATCAACAACACACCACTTATAAAAAAAATCAACAAACCAACCAAAACTTTTGGCTTAAGGAAAGCGATATAAAAGTTTGGGAAATAAACTCACGAGGTTCCGAGGGTACAAGGGAAAGTACTGCCTTACCACAAGTTGGTAGGTCAATATGAAGCTAATATAACGATGAGGTGTATGATAAATGGTGGTCTCACTAACTAACTACTCGACCATGGCATCTTCTTCCTCTTCAATTTCCTGAATCTCGATCCCTTAATTGGCGAGTACATCCTTGAGTTCCTTTACTTCTTTCTCAAGGGCAGAGTTCTTTTCTTGCAGTTCCCTCTTCTCAGTACGAAGCCTTTTGATCAAATCACTATCAGCCTCGAACTTGACTTCATTGCTCTCGAGTTCTGCCTTTTGTTCCCTGATAGTCTTGTTCTTCTCTTGAACTCTTTTCTCCTGCCTCCTGTACTTCTCCTCTTGTGCAGCGAACCTCTCTTCTTGTGCCTTAGTCACTTCCTCTTGAACCTTCACCTTCTCTTCGTTCTCCTTAAGTAAGGCACATAGCTCATCGTTCTTCAGGAGCTCGGTGCGTCGATCTTCATACAGTTCAGTGACAAGGATTTCCAGCTCTTGGAAATAAAGACTAATGGGTTTTGCCTTGCCTCTTTCTCCGACATCATACAGGTAAGGTTCTCTATCTTCGTTTCTCCTTCCAAAGAAAATGGAGTAGTGGCCCCTCAAATCTGTGCTGTAGCGTCCGCAGAGGCGCCCAATCAAATCTTGCATGACTAGATTGAGTCCTTTGTCTTTGGAGTCGCTAACCATTTTGATCTCTAGTGGGGGCTCCTCTCCACGTCCTGGCTGAGTTGCTTTTAATCCCCAGCAACCCTCTTTGGTAAATTTCTTCAGGATGAAGCCCTTGACTTGGGGTAGTGGTAACCCTATCTTCTCGCCGATGTCGAGAAGGTAACAGCCAAAATGGGTGTTCTCGAAGTCTTCCGCGGTGGTGAAGTGAAAGCTCGTCATCCTTTAGGTAGAAAGAAAGGAATTAAAACAAGAATTGCATAAGGTAAGGAAGTACTAGTCATGATGTGTATTATTAATTTAGAAGAATACTAAGTCAAAATCCTAAGGTGATCAACAGATATTAACAACTCTTCGTAAATTGGATTTTTCACTATAGTGAGAGAGACAGACACCCGGCCAGCCACTTATATTGTGGTACAGGTCTCATGTACGCGGACATGTAAAGGTTGTCCCAGGCCGCTTCATCCCACTATGCCGTTAGAATCCAACATACTTCAAAGATGGTAACATTATGACCAAAAAGGGGCTTAACCAATCCTAGGGCTCGAACCTACAGGCAACACTTCGCTCTGATACCATTTTGTAGCACCCCAACTTTTATTAAAGTTGGAACACATGTGTTATGTGCTAGTCCCTGGATCACTGCCGGCACCACACTACAAAATATAAAGTACCATTGCATAAGTATTAAAATTACTACAACGAGATCCAAAAATAATAGCCAAGTATGGCTTTATTACAAGTTGCATAGCCAAGAAGGCTAGCTCAAGTTCAGAGTTCACAACGAAAGCGAAAATAACATTGAGCCTCATCTTCAAGCATGCGCCACAGGCAGTCATGTTGGGTGTAGACTCGAGCCAAACTCATTCAGCATCAGAATTTCCTGCACATTTGAATATGCAGCCCCCGAAGGAGGTCAATACAATGATGTATTGGCAAGTGACTATGGTGGATGTATAATGACAAGTCTAAAATCTATATGTATATTTGGCTTGGTGGGGTTGGAGGCTATATGCAGAAAGCAAGTTTTCTCCTATCATTTTGTAAAACACTTTTATTTCTCAAGACTTGGCACCAAGGGATAAAACCCTAGTGCACCATCAAATCTTTCCTTAGTCAAAATTTTACTTTACGAAAACGGTGTTGAGATTCTTCTGCCCATCCGTGTCCAGTTGCTCGAAGTAGTCCATTTCAGGGGACACGGCTGAGTACTCAGTTTGTCGACTCTGAAGAGGTTGTGCACTTTCACCTTTAGACTCAATTAGCCCGAAAATCCTATACACACGGAATGTATTGAGGAAAGGAGAGAATTGAGACAAGAACTTTCAGAAGAAGGATGCAACCATACTAGCAAGACCCGTTCCACCTACCATCTCTACATCTGCTTGTCAAGCTGTCAAGCTGACAGGTTGCACCCTCACAACTTAATTATTCTAGACAGAACCCATTGTCAAAAGGCTGCACGGGAAGCTTCTAAACTTAGAGGGACTTGGTAATCTCTTCGTTCCTGGGTGGACGTCCACAAGTGCACTTCTGGGTAACAAACACCATACTCATGGCCCTAAGTAGAATAGACATTCATCCTAGGCGACGACAACCACAAGCATAGTCCCAAAAGCCACTCAACATAAACCAAACAACCAATTCCACCCAGAAGTGTATTTTAATTTTCAGCACTTAGAAGCATGTCTATAACATGGTAAACATTTTCATAGCATAGCTAAGCAACTACTAAAAACTTTTCATGGCTGCTTAGTGAAGGGGATCGTGTGCAGAAAACAAAAAATTTCCTAGCGGCGATATCCTTAAACTAGCCAAGATCTACACTATGCAGATATAGAAGTACGGCGGAGATCGGAATACATACCCTCGTAGACCGAATAGCGGGGATTACGCTCCCGCACAAGCGTTGACGACGAATACGACGTAGCCGACCTCTAGGTCGCGGAGAACTCGGCGCGACGAAGATGACGAAGATGACCCCGAGGTCGGGTGGAGGAAGTAGGCCTCCGAGTACCGCTAGCGCAGCACCTCGCAGGGCGTCACACACATACGGTGGAGACGACGGCCTCCGAAGCTCCAGTCAAGGACGAGCAGCGGAAGACTTGGACCGGAACACCAGCAGCGCGGCAGCGGGCTATGGTGGAAGAGATCCCCCTCCTCTACTCGGCGCGGCTCCGACAAGGGAACCACGAGATCGAGAGAGAAATTGGGAATTAATTGGTGAATTAAAAGGCCAGGGGTGCCCCTTCTTATATAGGCTCCCAGGGGGAGCCAACCTTGCCAGTCAGGCAATGTGGGACTATCCCACAGCCTGGTTCGGCCAAGGAGGGTGCGCCGCCCCCCTGGTGGGCCCCATCTGGCCCACCTAGGCTGGACTCCATGCCCCCACCGAATCCCCTTGAGGATTTTCCCCTCTTGGGCCTTCTTTCGACCAGAAGGCCCATTGAGCGAAATCAGCCTAAATAAATTCGAAAATAAATATATAAAATCATATTTGCATATTAATTACACTAATTAATATCAAACATAATATATATAATTTTTCCTAGCTCCGAAAACTCTTTCGGCGCTGCTCGATCTCCATCGGACCCTTCCCGGGACGCTCCCGGTGATCTCTTTCCTTTCCGGTTGTCTTGTCGAAACCCCTTAAGTGTGTTACCCTAGCGGTTCGATATAATAACAGGTATGATCAAGACTCCTCTATGATCAACGACTAACACGTAGGCCTGAAACCCATGAATTAATCCCTGTGATATAACGAATGACTTTCATCTATCAAACCTGGACGTATAGTCTTAAACCCTTTGTCATGGCGATACTTAGCGTGTCCGAGCATCATTCTCAGATATCTCCATACCTAGCATGATCTCGTTACCTACATCGCTATCTTCTACTCGTCTATGATATTATGTCAACTGGTGACCTAGTCACATGTTTGCAAACTCATTTGACATAATCTCACCGAGTGGGCCCTAGAGTATCTATCCGGCTATGCGGACTAACAAATCCCGTTGTTGACCCCTCGTCTCAACTACCCCTTTCCGATACCCAAAAGTATCACCGTTATTGTCACACTAGATAAGATGCGACGTTTGGTGCGATCAAAGTATCTTCCAGGGATAACAATAAGAGTTGATCTCACGGTCTTAAGGCGTAATGACTATGTCCTACAAATACTGGGTATGTACATCACATCGTTACACCTAACGATATGACTTCCGTTGCCGACCGGCGCCATATCCTATGATCGGAAAACCTCGATCATCAATCGCGCAACGAAACTAGTCATAGTAGAGGCTACTAGGGACCTGGTTGTTTATCTACCACACCTGTATTAATGTTTTCGCTTAATACAGTTATAGCATGGTATAAAACATATAATGAACGATTGGGATATTGCCAATAAACTATGTTTATTAAGTGCCTCTAGGGCATATTCCCTTCAGTCTCCCACTTGCACTAGGGTAACACTTAATCTAGTTTACAACTTGGTAAAAGCTCAACACCCATAGCATCTTGGTGCCTGCTCGCCTCGTGGAAGAGGAATACAGTCAATAGATCTCACACATTGAAACCTATATGTGCTTTGCGACACTTCTATGTCACCTAGTTTGACATCAACCCGTATCTTACGATGACGGTGAAATATATCCCAGTGGATGGAGTGAGACTCGAGCATTCGCGTAGCATGCGCCTTAAAAGTCTGAAAGATCTATTAAGGGGACCACCTACGCTCGGAAAACTGCTCAGTCCAATCACACTTGCTACTTCTAAAGTCGCGATATATTTCTATACCTATGTAGATTGTGCGACAGTGCATTCATATGCGACTTCGCAAACTAACCATGTCTATCTTCAAAACAAAGGACATCTCCTATATGAGATTTCTAGTCGTATGGGTCAGTGTAGTAACTTGCATCATCGTAACCGCTTTACGGCAAGTTGCCATTCCACTCTTACCCGTTACTAGAAAACCTATCTTCAGTTCTCACAGACACTGAATAATAAACTTAACGTTTGTTCATTGATCCACACAAGGATCACTCTAGAATCTGTTCTTCAACCAAGAACTCGGGTCACACCAAGTCGAGCTTTCAGCCTGATAGACTCTATGTCTGACACATAGAGAATGTCGAACATCATTTTCTATCACTGAAAAAGCCAAGATTAACTTAATCTTTTACCTAGTCATACAAGCAAGAACCTCTTTCTTCGCTTGTCCTTTTCTGAAACACTTCAGAATCCTGACTTAGGAAATACTCCGACTTAATGTTATTAAGCCCCTTCTGATCTATACAATTATAAATCGGATGCCTAATACTCCTAACTTCATTTCATAGAAAATTTAATCACTTAAATAATCCTTTACACTCTACTAGAGGATCTGTGTCATTCAAGATGTCGTTACATACAAAATCACGAATGACACCTAGCTCCCGCTCAAATATGCCTTCCGCATATAAGATCAAGGAAAAGCTACTTAGCTCCCACTCAAATATGCCTTCCGCATATAAGATCAAGGAAAGCTACTTTGCTCCCACTCACTTCTTTGCAAATGTAGGTTTCTTCAACTATTTTGGACAACTCCAAAATCCTTTGATCACATTATCAAAGTGAAGATTCCATCTCCGATATGCTTGCTTCAGCCCATGAATGGACCACCGAAGTTTGCATACATGTTTAGCATCCTCGGGATTACAAACCATTCTTAATGACACTATTAAGAACCATGGTTTTCTCATCCAACTATCAATTTCTCATTCAAAATTACAGTGATTGCTAAACGACCCAGAATAGATTTAGGCTTCGCCACTTGAGACAAACTCTCATGTGGTCTGTCGGAACTGCTTCACGACAAATCGAATCTGCTCAATGTCTACTCTCTCATAAAATTCCATATACTATTAACATCCTAGATGCCATCAAGAAGATCTCCCAAGTCAATACCTGGTAATCGTATATGGATTTTATTTCGGATCATATATGACTCATAGCCATTTCTCGGACTTAGGTCCACCATCTCTTCTTCGTAGTTCGTAGGTCTATCATATTCCATTAATATGACCTTCATAACAAGATTGTCGTAACACAAAGTGTGGAACACAACCTCGTATACCTACTCTCTTAGTATGAGATCAGAACATCATGATTTTGAATCATCAGCTTTTTCAAGCTGTGGAGCCTGACACCGAACACAGTTTCGGTTGCGCCACTCTGATGTCTGGAGAGGAAGTTCACCAACTTCGTCTTGCTCTACTTTCTTTCTCACTTATACCCTTGGACAAGAAACTATTTCTTTTGCAAGGTATATCCCGGCAAAGATTTTGCCTATGTCGTGAGACATGTACCCAACTAACTCTTTAGGTAGGGTATACTACAAAGATTAATACATTTTAGGTTCGATTACATAAAAAACACTAAATTGCTGAAACGACAATCCAGGCTCAAAAGCCATGCCATCACTCGTATGGAATTGTCTCCATGGATTCAAATGGTTTCCCTATTTGCTAACGTGAGTGTTTACGTTTCTACCATATGACTCTAATGATCACAATAATTCGGTAAGAGATTCATTTACCACACACTATCCGATAGGGTGCAATTACGACGTCCTAACACACCATGACACTATGGTGTTCCATGCGACGTAATTTGTGGAACTCTTCTCACAAGTCTTCCAATGATGTGCCAACTAACTCAAATCTTTATTCCTCGATATGCATCGCGGGAATTTGATTTTCTTGTTAAGTTTATTTCCTACTTCATTCTGGACTTGTTTGATTGAATCAAAATTTCCAGGCCAACATTCCCCGAGTGGATATCCATATATCTATTCGAATGTTCATGAAGTCTATGAAATAAAGACTTCCACTACATGTTAAAGTACTTCATTGATTCACATACACCCATATGCACGATTCTCAACAAGATATACTCAAATCGTTCAGTGAAGTTCACGAAATAAAGGTCTCCACTACCCGTCAATTACTTCATTGAACCACATACATCTCTATGTATGACTATCAATAAGTTATATGCCCGCTTTCCGAAAACAGTGTCACAGTTATTTTGCAAGCGTCAAAAGATCAAATCTTAGGACTTGTAGGTCCATCCAGTGTGGAGCTAATGCATATAACATTGACATGACTAAACGGTAGTGCCACACATATGTGGTGTCTTTATTAAGTTTGTATCCTTTGGCTTTAATATTATGAATGTGGGAGCTTCTACCATCTAAATTCAAATCGGCATATAATCATTACTTCATAAATATAGGACACCAATTTGTCACTATCATGTATGAACAAGTGTCTTGCTAGAGGAGACACACTTGTAACGATCATACCAACACCCGATCATAAAGAATTTATTCAAATGGTAGATCTAGAGGGAGAGTGTCTATGGCTGTCACAACAACTTGACTGCCATTATCAACACGCAATGTCGCCTCATCCTTTCTAGCTACTCAAGCAGTAAACCTGGTTTTTCACAAAACATGACTAGTTCAAGACTTAGTCACTACTGCGAGCACTTGCTTAGCTAAAACATTCGTAACATGTATATCATATATACACCATCATCATTGATGACTTCTGGCGATCTGTTTCATCTTCTTGATACTTCCACCGTAATCAAGAACCATGAAGGTGAACTATTCCCCTTGCATGACATAGTCTATGACAGAGGATTTGCACTTGGCAACGATGTCTGTCATCCAGTGATTGAGCTGAGCGAGGCGTCTCAATGTTCATCAAGTATGAACATATGTCATTAAGTATGACCGCCACGTGCTCCCTCAATTTGTGTATTCTCTTCCATCTTGGTTGAGAAGACAATCAGTCAACATACTGATAAACTTCATCAACCCAACGTTTGGGGTACCCCGAGTTTAGCGACCATATCATATGTTCGCGATCTAAAAACTCGTACCCACCGTTGATTCTCTATGGCAGAGATCATAGCATGCACTGGACTATGATGATATCATCCGCACAAAATCTAATAATCCAAATTATCTTTTGTTAGAGGAATCCCCGGGTTTATCTCCTAGCGGGTATTGTAACACAAAGAGCTAACGGTTTAAACAAGGAGTATCCTCAAGCTAAAGTATAAAACTATGAAGTTTGGACCCAACATTTTAAGTTTCTCAATCGCAGGAATGCGCCTAATTTGAAAAGATGCTATCACTATGGTTAATATCTACAAAGGTTTGCAAAACATACTCTGTTCATTATATTCTGAGTTCTAGTATTTTAGAAAATAACTATCCGAACTCCCACTCAAACGAGCATCCCTCCTGGTCGTTTAAGCGATTACACGACCCCCATCCATTGCACCACCCCTCATCATCAGAGCCGGCGGCACAACTTCAAGAGTAAACAAATGTCCGCCACACCAATTTTGTGACTCGTGCTCGACCTTTCGGTCTTCCTGTTCCGAGGCCATATTTCTGAATATGCTAGGCTCGCCACCAAAAACCTCCACGGTGACGCTTGTGCAACATGGCTTACACCCACTGTATGCGAACGACGAGATGTCTGACACCCGATCATCACGGCCTGCCTCATAACGTAGAACTTTCTTGGTGGTGCGCGTTGGAGGGAGAACACTAGTGGTATTTTGAAGGGATCATCTTATATAGCTACCGCCGTGTAACTAATATATACTATACACACAATCACACAATATAAGATGCACACAAAACATCAAATGTAATGCAATGTGATATAGTCCATCGCGCCATGTTCTTCTTGGCGCCCACAGTTTATAAACAATTTAATAAACCTACCTTGACCATATCACATAGCCCCTGCAAAATAAAGTTAGACGCTTCTACTTTATCTTTTGCATATTTTACGTGGCTTGGGGCTGTCGTAAATAGAACCGCTTCATACCTACAAACCTTATGACCACAACAACGATCGAATAATTGCATGTTTAAGCATCCCTTTCGGGCCCTCCATTGAAAATGCAAAGCCAACTAAAGAGAGAGAAACATGCACCCGCCAGCCACAGATACGGTACAAGCCGTATGTCAGTAGTGGAACCAGTCTCGCGTAAGCGTACGCGTAAAGTCGGTCCGGGCCGCTTCATCAACTCGATGCCGCTGGAATCACAAGTGCACGCTAGAGGGTAGCAAATAACAGGAACGGTGCCCCCGTGCAGAACACGGCTTCTAACAGCGTACATCTATATCTATGATAGATCGGCTCTGATACCACTGAAGGGGATCCTGTGCAGAAAACAAAAAATTTCCTAGCAACGATATCCTTAAACTAGCCAAGATCTACACTATGCAGATATAGAAGTACGGCGGAGATCGGAATACATACCCTCGTAGACCGAATAGCGGGGATTACGCTCCCGCACAAGCGTTGACGACGAAGACGACGTAGCCGACCTCTAGGTCGCGGAGAACTCGGCGCGACGAAGATGACGAAGATGACCCCGAGGTCGGGTGGAGGAAGTAGGCCTCCGAGTACCGCTAGCACAGCACCTCGCAGGGCGTCACACACATACGATGGCGACGACGGCCTCCGAAGCTCCAGTCCAGGACGAGCAGCGGAAGACTTGGACCGGAACACCAGCAGCGTGTAGCGCCCCATCTTTTAAATAAAGATTGAACACCTATGTTCTGTGCTAGTCCATGGATCTCTGCCAGCACCACAGTACAAAATATATATTATCGTTGCATAAGTATCAAATTTACTACAACGAGATCCAAAAATAGCTAAGTATAGCTTTATTACAAAGTGCATAGTCATGAAGACTAGCTAAAATATTCAGAGTTCACAACGAAAATATTAGCAATGAGCCTCTTCTTCAAGCATGCGCCATAGGCAGACATGTTGGGTGTAGACTCGAGTCCAAACTCATTCCTCATCAGAATTACCTGCACATTTGAATATGCAGCCCCCGAAGGAGGTCAATACAATGAAGTATTGGCAAGTGACTATGGTGGATACTTTATGACAAGTCTAATTATATATGTATATTTGACTTGGTGGAGTTGTAGGCTATTTTGCAGAAAGCCAGTTTTCTCCTATCTTTTGAAAAACCATTTTTGTTTCTTAAAGACTTGGCACCAAGGGATGAAGCCCAAGTGCACCAACAATTCTTTCCTTAGTCAAATTTTACTTTATGAAAACTATGATGAGATTCTTCCGTCCATCCTTGTCCAGTTGCTCGAAGTAGTCCATCACCGGGGACACGGCTGAGTACTCAGATTGTCGACTCTTCAGAGGTTGTGCACTTTCACCTTGAGACTCAATTAACCCAAACATCCTATACACGCGGAGTGCATTAAGGAAAGGAGAGAATTGAGACAAGAACTTTCAGAAGAAGAATGCAACCATACTAGCAAGACCCGTTCCACCTACCAACTCTACATCTGCTTGTCAAGCTGATAGGTTGCACTCTCACAACTTAGTAATTCTAGACAGAGCCCATTGTCAAAAGGCTGCACGGAAAGCTTCTAAACTTGGAGGGACTTAGAAATCTCGTTGTTCCTGGGTGGCCGTCCACAAGTGCGCTTCTGGGTGACAACCACCATGCTCATGGCCCTAAGTAGAATAGACATTCATCCTAGGAAACGACAACCACAAGCATAGTCCCAAAAGCCACTCAACATAAACCAAACAACCAATTCCACCCAGGTGTGCATTTAAAGTTTAACACTTAGCAATATTTCTATAACATGGTAAGTAAACACTTTTTATAGCATAGCTAAGCATCTAATAAAACTTTTGATGGCTGCATGGAAAGGATGGCTACACACTACTAGGATATTTTCAAAGTGTAAACTAACTTATCATTATAAGACAGTTCAAAAATCCCTATCATGCATACTACTCAAAATATACTACTAATGCATATAGAAAATATTGGGTAGATTATGAATGTTACTTGCCTTGGTAACAAGAGGAACAAGCACATCAAGAATAACAATCAAAAGAAGGGCCTTCCTCCTCTTCACAATCTAGAAACAAACAATACATAAAGATAAATAAACACACAAACACAACACTTAAAACATCAAGACGAAAATATGTATGCATGCTTGATATGCAATGAACTTAACAAGACAAAATAATTTCAATTCTATTTCCTCTGTTTATTAATGCATGAAATGCAATGAACTACGTTTTATTATTTTATTTACTCATTTAAAATATTGAGCATAACGTAGAAATATTAAGCCCTACAACCAAATTCTTTAATTCTATTATGAAAAGTTTCAAATAAAACTCAAGTTGCACTCTCTGGACAGAGGACAATAATATAATTCTAAAACAATTGGATTTATTATGAAAGCATTTTTATTATTTAAGTTATAGATTTAATAGCCGAAATACTTCTCGGATATAAACACAAATTATAATTTATCAAAAGGAAAAACAAATGATGTAGAAATAATCTACACTAGCAGGGCTATCCGTAGATATAAAGTTTATCAAATTTGGACTTACAGATCAAAAGTTATGAATTTCCAAAGTTTTGCACAATTTTTTGTTTTATTTTATAAAATTTCTTGCGAAAAAGAATAAAGGGCTACGTGGCGTGCTCCCATTGGAGGATACCGATTCGGTGCGGATCGGCCGCGCGAACCGTCCGATCTCTTTTAAAACGGGCGCTCGGGATTGCAGGGATCTAGATCCGTTGGATCTAAATCCAACGGTTCAAAATTAGAGACTCGGCGCGGTCGGCGCGAGTCGCCGGAAAAACCTCCGACCACGGCGGCGCCACGGCCGGCATCGCGCGCGATCGAGTCCTATAAGCCTACGAGACGAACGAGTCTTACCGTTAGGTTGAGGACGTCGAGGCTGGGTCGGTGGCGGAGCGTGGGTCTTCGGAGCGTCGCCGTTCCTCGAGGATTCCTCGCCGGAGTTGGTGCTTGCGGGCGGCGGCGTGGCTCGCGGACGGGGACGGCGTTCGGCTGTGGTAGAAGGTCAACGGTGAAGTCACGAAGATGCACACGTGTAAAGGAAGAAGATCTAGAGGGGAAGGGGGAGCTCGGGAGAGGGAATGGCGCCGGAGTTGACAAAAAATACCGGCGGCAGTGGCGGAGGCTTATATGGGGGCGGATAGGAAGCAATTCCCGCGAAGATCGGAGCGGATAGATCAACCAGATCGAAGCGTATCCGATGCGGTTTCTGCGTCGGAGGTTGAAGATCCACCTGACAGGTGGGTCCCACCTGTCAGCGTGAGGAGGTTTGCAAGCTGGTTTTCTGGGCCGTCTTGCTGGGCCGCATATCGCGCGCGCGCGGTAGATAGAGAGGGGCCGGCCCGATTGACTCGTTTTTTTTTTATTTAAACACTTTTTCTGTTTTGAAACTTTTCAATACAATTTGATTTTTAAATCTTATCAAAACATTTCAGAAAAATTCATAAAAATATGTTTTGAAAAGCTAATTTAATTTAGAACTTTTTGATACCATTTTGCTAAATAAATAATCTAATAAAATACAAATTATTATAAGAGCTCAAATAGACCTCTTTATGGAATACACATTTATTTAAACTTATAATTAAAATTTAAATTATTCTTTATGTGATTTCAATGCCATGCCTATATGATGCATGATGCATGAATGCAAAGTTTTAAATTTGTAAGAAATTTGGGATGTTACAGACTAACCCCCTTAAGAGGAAGCTCGCACTCGAGCTTCGGAAAGGTCAGCAAATAGGTGTGGGTGGTCTTCTCGGAGGTCATCCTCTCATTCCCAGGTGGCTTCTTCCTTGGTGTGATGATTCCACTGGACTTTGCAAAACTTGATGGTTTTGGTACGGGTGACTCTTTCTGCTGTCTGTAATATCTTTATGGGCTTCTCTTCGTATGTCAGATCACTCTCCAATTGTACCTCCTCGAGAGGTACAATATCCTTTAAAGGAACTCCCATCATCTCTGGATGGCATTTCTTCAACTGACTGACATGGAACACATTATGAACCGCAGACAGAACTTCGGGTAGTTCTAACTCATATGCCACTTCACCTTTGCGAGAAAGAATTTTGAATGGTCCAATGAATCGAGGTGCTAACTTTCCTTTGATTCCAAACCTTTTAACACCCCGAAGTGGTGACACTCTCAAATAGGTTCTGTCACCCACTTCGTAGGTGACTTCTCTACGCTTGGAATCTGCATAGCTTTTCTGGCGTGACTGTGCTATTTTCAATCTATCCTTAATCAGCCTGACTTTCTCTTCAGCAGCCTGTATTATATCAGGTCCAAAGAAACTCCGTTCTCCTACACCACTCCACAATAGTGGGGTTGTGCATTTCTTTCCATATAAGGCTTCTAACGGTGCCATCTCAATGCTGGCTTGGTAACTGTTGTTGTAGGAGAACTCAGCGAATGGTAAATTATCATCCCAACTAGATCCATAGTCGAGCGCACAAGCTCTTAACATATCCTCTAAAATCTGATTCACTCTTTCAGTCTGACCATCTGTTTGCGGATGGAAAGCCGTACTGAATTCTAATCTGGTTCCCAAAGATTCGTGCAACTGCTTCCAGAAATGAGAAGTGAACTGGTCCCTCTATCAGACACGATACTCTTAGGAACGCTGTGAAGGCACACAATTCTCTTCATGTAAATATCGGCTAACTTTGCACTAGTATAAGTGGTCTTCACGGGTATGAAGTGAGCTATTTTGGTTAGGCGACAAACAATAACCCAAATAGAATCATAGCCCGATCTGGTCCTTGGTAATCCGGTGATGAATTCCATCCCAATAGAATCCCACTTCCAATCCGGTACTTTCAAAGGTTGTAAGAGCCCTGCTGGTTTCAAACCACAAAATCCCTTGCTCATCCTCATGAAATCCTTTAGCTTTTCCAGCTCTTAGATTGACTTTGATCTCTTCTATTTCCTTGTCTCCTTTCTGAGCTTCATGTATCTTGTCCATCAAAGTGGGTTGTACAACTAATGAGGTTACAAACCCTTCAGGTACTACTTCCAATCTGAGGTCCTTGACTGCCTTGCATAAATCCTCGGGTAATTCTCCTGCTGTAAGGCCATTCACATACACTTTATGACTTAGAGCATCTGCTACCACATTAGCTTTCCCCGGATGGTATTGGAGACTTAGATCATAATCTTTAATAAGTTCCAACCATCTTCTTTGTCTCATGTTCAATTCCTTCTATGTAAATATGTACTTCAAACTTTTGTGGTCCGTGAATACCTCACATCTTTTTCCCGTCAGGTAGGGTCTCCAAGTTTTCAGGGCATGCACTACTGATGCTAACTCGAGATCATGAGTTGGATAATTTTTTCATGTTTCTTGAGTTGTCTAGAGGCATAAGATGCCACTCTGCCTTCCTGCATCAACACACTTCCCAAGCCTTGGCGTGAAGCATCACAGTACACTTGGAATTCCTTCTCCAAATCAGGTAAGCATAGAACTGGGGTTGAAACCAGACGTTTCTTCAACTCCTGAAAACTGGCTTCGCATGCCTCAGTCCACTCAAATTTCTTCTCCTTCTTTAATAATTCCGTCAAGGCCTTGGCAATCTTGGAGAAGTTTTCAATGAATCGTCGGTAGTATCCTGCTAGGCCTAGAAAACTTCGTAATTCTCCAACATTCTTCGGCGGTTCCCAATTAGTTACAGCTGAAACTTTTTCAGGATCCACCGCTATACCTTCTTTGGACACCACATGGCCTAAAAATCCGACTTGTTCTAACGAAAACTCACACTTGCTGTACTTGGCATACAACTTATGTTCACGTAGTCTCTGCAATACTAGACGCAAGTGCTCTTCATGTTCTTTGTGACTTTTGGAGTAGATTAGAATATCATCTATGAACACTACCACAAACTTATCCAGAAAATCCATGAACACTTTATTCATCATATTCATGAAATAGGCTGGAGCATTGGTTAATCCAAAAGGCATCACGGTGTACTCGTATGAGCCATATCTCGTAACAAATGCAGTCTTGGGTATATCCATTTCTCTAACTTTCATTTGGAGGTACCCCGACCGAAGATCGATCTTTGAGAAAACACAAGCACCTTCAAGTTGGTCAAATAGTTCGTTTATCTTGGGTAACAGGTACTTGTTTTTGATAGTTTTCTCGTTTATATCTCTATAATCCGTGACTAGCCTCTGTGTTTGATCCTTCTTTTTAACAAATAAGACTGGTGCTCCCCATGGCGATGAACTTGGACGAATGAAACCTTTCTGGATATGCTCCTCCAGTTGCTTCTTGAGCTCTTTCAATTCATTGACGGCCATAGGATAAGGTGTTTTAGCTATTGGTCCTGTTCCCGGCTTCAGTTCGATGAGAAACTCTACATCTCTATCGGGTGGCATTCCCGGTAGTTCTTCCGGAAAAACATCTGGGTATTCCTTGACAATAAGCACATCACCAAGGCGAACCCCCTTAAGAGAATTCAGCCTAACCTTCTTAAGTTCGAAAGTTGATCTGAACTTAATCTTCCTTTTCTCTGGGGTGGTGAGGGTGATTGCACTATATGCACAGTCTATGATTCCTTCAAAACGAGTCATCCAATCCATTCCGATGATAACATCCAATCCTTGGGTTTCTAGGATGACTAAGTCTGTTGGAAAGGTGTGTTTTCCGATCTGCAAGTCTAACTGCCTACACCCGGAATTTACTATCATCTCCCCTCCAGGTGAACTTACCCTAATAGGTTTTCCTAGACTTTCCTCAACTAACCCATGTTTGTTTACAAAAGCTCTTGATATGAATGAATAAGATGCTCCAGTATCAAATAAGACTAATGCTGGAAAGGAATTGAGCAAGAACGTACCAATCACAGCATCAGGTTCATCATGAACTTCTTCCACATTGATGTGGTTCACTTGTCCCTTCTGGAAAGGATTGGGCTTGGAATTTTCATCAGCTTTCCTCTCTGGGCTTTCAGTTGCATAATGTCCTGTCTTCTTGCACTTGAAGCAGGTCACATTAGACAAGTCTTTCTTCCCTTCATAGTTAGGGCGGTGATTACCATTCCCATGATTATGGCCATGGTGATGGTTTCCCCTGGATCCACCATTATTTCCATTGTATCCTCCATTACTTCGTTTGTATCCTCCATTACTTCCTTTGTATCTTCCATTACTTCCTTTGTATCCTCCATTGTGGTTATGACCATGATGTTTTTGGCCACTACCAGTGTTGGAGTGATTCCAGGGTTTATGACTACTGACTTCAGAGGTGTGTTGTTTCTTATATGTCCCTTCAGAATGAACCTTACTTGCACTGAACTTCCTCTTCCTATTCTCTTCCTTTCTTATGTTGTTGTCCAGGGTGATAGCTTGATCCAGCAGAGCTTGATAGTTTGGAGTATATGCCACAGACAAGGGTATCTTCAGTTCTCCCCTAAGTCCATTGAGGAACTTTTCCTTCCTCTTTGCATCAGTATCACTGTCCTCTGGTGCATACCTTGATAGCATACAAAAGTCATCCATATACTCCTTTAGAGTTCTACCTCACTGCCTCAAGCTGTGAAATTGCTCTTTCTTCAGATTCATTATACCTGAGGAGATGTGAGCATTCTGGAATCCTTCCTTGAACGCATCCCAAGTCATGCCATCCAAAGGATGAGTCACTTGATAAGTCTCCCACCACAATGTTGCGGGTCCTTCCAACAGGTGTGCAGTGAACCTCACTTTTTCTGCCTCAGAACACTCACAGGTTACTAAGTCCTTGTTGACTGAACGGAGCCAATCATCCGCCACTATTGGTTCAGTAGCAGAGGAGAACTTATTAGGCCTAAGCCTTAGGAATCTAGCAAGTCTGTCCACTGGAGGTGGTGGTGGAGGTGGCGGGTTGTTGTTGTTGTTGTTGGTTGCTGCAATGAATTGAGTCATCATATTCATCAACTGAGCTTGAGCGGCCATCAGTTGTTGCATGGCATCATCGTTGTTGGTATCACGACGAGGAGGCATCTGTAGGGTTTTCAGCATAGATGAGTGAAAGATAGACATAACTAAGAGAAGAAAAATCCTACCCATGCACAAAGCAACCAAGTCAACACAATCAACACTCAGAAAACAACTTAAAAGAAAAAGTCTACTTAACGATCTGAAACAGGTATTCTAAGTTGATTTAATAAAACGACAGAGTCTGCAAACCAATCATTCTAACATTGTCACACCACAAGTTCGAGATCAATGTTTTAAAAAGAACGACGAACTAAACGAGGGAGAACATGGTGGTCCAACTACTAAGTCTAAACTTCGTCCATGACGTCTCCTTCATCTTCTTCGACTTCCTCGATGGTGATGCCTTCCTTCGTAAGGATCTCCTTGTAGTCATTCACCTCCTTCTCCAAGGCCTCGTTCTTCTCCTGTAACATTGTCGTCTCACGGTGCAGAGTCTCGATCGCTTCCTTCTCCAGGACTTCAATCTTCTCCTGTAGCATTCTCTTCTCACGGCGTAGAGTCTCGATCAAATCTCGATCAGCTTCGAACTCGACGTCGTTGCTCAGAATTTCATCCTTCAAAGTCTTGATCTCCTTGTTCTTGTCTCTAATTCTCTTTTCCTGATTTTGGAACTTCTTTTCTTGAGCTTGGAATTTCTCTTCTTGAGCGTTGGCTACCTCTCCTTGGGCTTCAATCTTCTTTTGAGTCTCCTTGACTTGGGCCATTATTTCATCATTCTTCAACAGCTCGTTGCGTCTATCCTCTTCGAGTTGCCAGAGGTGAAGTTCTAAGTCTTGGAGATAAGGGTACAAAGGTTCTGGTTTGGTTTTGTTCCTCTCTAACAAGGTAGGGTATCCCATGTTCATCACGTTGGCCAAGGTTAGAAAAGTAGTGCTCTTTTAACTCTTCCTGGAATTGCCAGCAAAGACGTCCTATTAGCTCCTGCGTGACGAGATTCAGCCCTTTCTCCAAGGAGTCACTAATCGACTTGTACTGGATGTCTTCGGTCTTGGGTTCAGTCTGGCGCCCTTGTTGATGAAGACGAATTCCCCATAAGTCTTCTTTGTTGAAGTGCTTCAGCTGGCTTGCCTTGATGATGGGTGTTGGAAGTGCCAACAGTTCTACCAACTCTAGAAGATATCTTCCAAAGCGTATGTCCTTGAAGTCCTCCGCGGTTTGATACATGAAGAACGACATCCTTAAGTGATAAAGGTAGAGTTTGTTAAAACAAGACACAAGGTAAGAAATACTAGTTGTGGTGTACTTAAGTACTTAGAGAAAAAAAAGTTCTTTTCTAAAAGGTGATCAACACTATTATCAACTCTTTGTAAGTCGGATATTCACTATAGTGAGAGAGACAGACACCCGGCCAGCCACTTATAATTGTGGAACATGTCTCATGTACGCGGACATGTAAGGTTAGTCCCGGGCCGCTTCATCCCACTATGCCGCTAGGATCCAACATACTTCTAAGATGGTAATATTATGATAAAAAAGAGGCTTAACCAATCCTAAGGGCTCGAACCTACAGGCAACACTTTAGCTCCGATACCATTTTGTAGCGACCCATCTTTTAAATAAAGATGGAACACCTGTGTTATGTGCTAGTCCCTGGATCACTGCCAGCACCACAGTACAAAATATATAGTATCATTGCATAAGTATCAAATTTACTACAACGAGATCCAAAAATAGCTAAGTATAGCTTTATTACAAAGTGCATAGTCATGAAGACTAGCTAAAATATTCAGAGTTCACAACGAAAATAATAGCAATGAGCCTCTTCTTCAAGCATGCGCCACAGGCAGACATGTTGGGTGTAGACTCGAGTCCAAACTCATTCCTCATCAGAATTACCTGCACATTTGAATATGCAGCCCCCGAAGGAGGTCAATACAATGAAGTATTGGCAAGTGACTATGGTGGATACTTTATGACAAGTCTAATTCTATATGCATATTTGACTTGGTGGAGTTGTAAGCTATTTTGAAGAAAGCCAGTTTTCTCCTATCTTTTGTAAAACCATTTTTGTTTCTTAAAGATTTGGCACCAAGGGATGAAGCCCAAGTGCACCAACAATTCTTTCCTTAGTCAAATTTTACTTTATGAAAACTACGATGAGATTCTTCCGTCCATCCTTGTCCAGTTGCTCGAAGTAGTCCATCACCGGGGACACGGCTGAGTACTCAGATTGTCGACTCTGCAGAGGTTGTGCACTTTCACCTTGAGACTCAATTAACCCAAACATCCTATACACGCGGAGTGCATTAAGGAAAGGAGAGAATTGAGACAAGAAATTTCAGAAGAAGAATGCAACCATACTAGCAAGACCCGTTCCACCTACCAACTCTACATCTGCTTGTCAAGCTGACAGGTTGCACTCTCACAACTTAGTAATTCTAGATAGAGCCCATTGTCAAAAGGCTGCACGGAAAGCTTCTAAACTTGGAGGGACTTAGAAATCTCTTTTTTCCTGGGTGGACGTCCACAAGTTCGCTTCTGGGTGACAACCACCATGCTCATGGCCCTAAGTAGAATAGACATTCATCCTAGACAACGACAACCACAAGCATAGTTCCAAAAGCCACTCAACATAAACCAAACAACCAATTCCACCCAGGTGTGCATTTAAAGTTTAACACTTAGCAATATTTCTATAACATGGTAAGTAAACACTTTTTATAGCATAGCTAAGAATCTAATAAAACTTTTGATGGCTGCATGGAAAGGATGGCTACACACTACTAGGATATTTTCAAAGTGTAAACTAACTTATCATTATAAGACAGTTCAAAAATCCCTATCATGCATACTACTCAAAATATACTACTAATGCATATAGAAAATATTGGGTAGATTATGAATGTTACTTGCCTTGGAAACAAGAGGAACAAGCACATCAAGAATAACAATCACAAGAAGGGCCTTCCTCCTCTTCACAATCTAGAAACAAACAATACATAAAGATAAATAAACACACAAACACAAAACTTAAAACATCAAGACGAAAATATGTATGCATGCTTGATATGCAATGAACTTAACAAGACAAAATAATTTCAATTCTATTTCCTCTGTTTATTTATGCATGAAATGCAATGAACTACGTTTTATTATTTTATTTACTCATTTAAAATATTGAGCATAACGTAGAAATATTAAGCCCTACAACCAAATTCTTTAATTCTATTATGAAAAGTTTCAAATAAAACTCAATTTGCACTCTCTGGACAGAGGACAATAATATAATTCTAAAACAATTGGATTTATTTTGAAAGCATTTTTATTATTTAAGTTATAGATTTAATAGGCAAAATACTTCTCCGATATAAACACAAATTATAATTTATGAAAAGGAAAAACAAATGATGTAGAAATAATCTACACTAGCAGGGCTATCCGTAGATATAAAGTTTATCAAATTTGGACTTACAGATCAAAAGTTATGAATTTCCAAAGTTTTGCACAATTTTCTGTTTTATTTTATAAAATTTCTTGCGAAAAAGAATAAAGGGCTACGTGGCGTGCTCCCATTGGAGGATACCGATTCGGTGCGGATCGGCCGCGCGAACCGTCCGATCTCTTTTAAAACGGACAGTCGGGATTGCAGGGATCTTGATCCGTTGGATCTAAATCCAACGGTTCGAAATTAGAGACTCGGCGCGGGCGGCGCGAGTCGCCGGAAAAACCTCCGACCGCGGCGGCGCCACGGCCGGCATCACGCGCGATCGAGTCCTATAAGCCTACGAGACGAACGAGTCTTACCGTTAGGTTGAGGACGTCGAGGCGGGGTCGGTGGCGAAGCGTGGGTCTTTGGAGCGTCGCCGTTCCTCGAGGATTCCTCGCCGGAGTTGGTGCTTGCGGGCGGCGGCGTGGCTCGCGGACGGAGACGTTGTTCGGCTGTGGTAGAAGGTCAACGGTGAAGTCACGAAGATGCACACGGGTAAAGGAAGAAGAACTAGAGGGGAAGTGGGAGCTCGGGAGAGGGAATGGCGCCGGAGTTGACAAAAAATACCGGCGGCAGTGGCGCCGGCTTATATGGGGGCGGATAGGAAGCAATTCCCGCGAAGATCGGAGCGGAAAGATCAACCGGATCGAAGCGTATCCGGTGCGGTTTCTGCGTCGGAGGTTGAAGATCCACCTGACAGGTGGGTCCCACCTGTCAGCGTGAGGAGGTTCGCGGGCTGGTTTTCTGGGTCGTCTTGCTGGGCCGCATCGCACACAGTAGATAGAGAGGGGCTGGCCCGATTGACCCGTTTTTTTATTTAAACACTTTTTATGTTTTGAAACTTTTCAATACAATTTGATTTTTAAATCTTATCAAAACATTTCAGAAAAATTCATAAAAATATGTTTTGAAAAGCTAATTTAATTTAGAACTTTTTGATACCATTTTGCTAAATAAATAATCTAATAAAATACAAATTATTATAAGGAGCTCAAATAGACCTCTTTATGGACTACAAATTTATTTAAACTTATAATTAAAATTTAAATTACTCTTTATGTGATTTCAATGCCATGCCTATATGATGCATGATGCATGAATGCAAAGTTTTAAATTTTTGAGAAATTTGGGATATTACACAGCGCGGCAGCGGGCTATGGTGGAAGAGATCCCCCTCCTCTACTCGGCGTGGCTCCGACAAGGGAACCACGAGATCGAGAGAGAAATTGGAAATTAATTGGTGAATTAAAAGGCCAGGGGTGCCCCTTCTTATATAGGCTCCAAGGGGGAGCCAACCTTGCCAGCCAGGCAATGTGGGACTATCCCACAGCCTGGTTCGACCAAGGAGGGTGCACCGGCCCCTGGTGGGCCCCATCTGGCCCACCTAGGCCGGCCTCCATGCCCCCACCGAATCCCCTTGAGGATTTTCCCCCTCCTGGGCCTTCTTTCGACCAGAAGGCCCATTTAGGGAAATCAGCCTAAATAAATTCGAAAATAAATATATAAAATCCTATTTGCATATTAATTACACTAATTAATATCAAACATAATATATATAATTTTTCCTAGCTCCGAAAACTCTTTCGACGCTGCCCGATCTCCATCGGACCCTTCCCGGACGCTCCCGGTGATCTCTTTCCTTTCCGGTTGTCTTGTAGAAACCCCTTAAGTGTGTTACCCTAGCGGTTCGATATGATAACAGGTATGATCAAGACTCCTCTATGATCAACGACTAACTCGTAGGCCTGGACCCCATGAATTAATCTCTGTGATATAACGAATGACTTTCATCTATCAAACCTGGACGTATAGTCTTAAACCCTTTGTCATGGCGATACTTAGAGCGTCCGAGCATCATTCTCAGATATCTCCATATCTAGCATGATCTCGTTACCGACATCGCTATCTTCTACTCGTCTATGATATTATGTCAGCTGCTGACCTAGTCACATGTTTGCAAACTCATTTGACATAATCTCACCGAGTGGGCCCTAGAGTATCTATCCGGCTATGCGGACTGACAAATCCCGCTGTTGACCCCTCGTCTCAACTACCCCTTTCCGATACCCAAAAGTATCACCGTTATTGTCACACTAGATAAGATGCGGCGTTTGGTGCGATCAAAGTATCTTCCAAGGATAACAATAAGAGTTGATCTCACGGTCTTAAGGTGTAATGACTATGTCCTACAAATACTGGGTATGTCCATCACATCGTTACACCTAACGATATGACTTCCGTTGCCGACCGGCGCCATGCCCTTTGATCGGAAAACCTCGATCATCAATCGCGCAACGAAACTAGTCATAGTAGAGGCTACTAGGGACCTGGTTGTTTATCTACCACACCTGTATTAATGTTTTCGCTTAATACAGTTATAGCATGGTATAAAACATATAATGAACGATTGGGATATTGCCAATAAACTATGTTTATTAAGTGCCTCTAGGGCATATTCCCTTCACTTAGGATAAGGGGGTGGCTACATACTACTAGGATATTTGTAAAAATATAACCAATCTTAGCATTATAAAATAAATCCAAAAATTTCTATCATGCACACTACTCAAAATATACTACTTATGCATATAGAAAAGATTGGATAAAATATGAAGGTCACTTGCCTTGGTAACAGGAGGAACATGCACATCAAGAATAACAATCACAAGCAAGTCCTTCATCTTCTTCACAATCTAGCACAACAATGAATAAAATAAATACCAACACAACACCAAACACAATCATGTATGCATGAATGATATGTTATGATAATAGGACACACTTATTAAGAATTTTATTTTCTGTCATCAAATGAATGAAATATAATTTCTAGGTATTTCTTATTTTATTTACCAATTAAATAATTTTAAAATAATATAGTAAAACTTTTATTTCTATAATTACAACTTTTATTGTTTTATGAAATCTTCAATTAAGCCATTTATTAATATTGCTGGACAGAGGGAGATAATAAAATCCTAAAACAATTAAATTTATTTCTAAATCATTTTTATTATTTATGTTATTATTTTAATGGCCGAAATACTCCTCTGATAATTATACAATTTATAATTTGTCAAAGGAAAAAACAAATGATGTAGAAATAAACTACATGAGCAGGGCTTTCCAATGACATGAAGTTTATCAATTTTGAACTTACAGATTAAAAGTTATGAATTTTGCAAGTTTTAATAGTTTTTTGTTTTAATTTCTAAATTTTATTCGAAAATAGAAACAGAATCGGCCACGCGGCGCGATCTGATTCGTCCGTACCGATTCGACGTGGATCGGCAGCGTGGGTCGTCCGATCTCCGTAACAACGAGCGCTCGGGATTAAATGGATCTAGATCAACGGTCCGAAAACGGAGACCACACGCGGGCGGCGCGATTTGCCGGAAAAACTTCCGACCGCGGCGGCGCCACGGCCGGCAATTCACGCGCTCGCGTCCTAGGGACCTACGGGATGGATGGTTCTTACCGAGACATGGAGAAGATCGATGCGGGGACGGTGGCGAGGTGGCGGTCTCCGGCGTGAGCTCCTCCTCGCGTAATCGCTCGCCGGAGTAGCACGAGGCGGCGGTTCTCCTCGGGCGAGCACGGACACGGCGTTGCGCCGCGGAAACGAGTTCAAAACCGTGTCAAAAAGCTTCGCAAGGAAAAGTTAAAGCGAGAGGGAGCAACGAGACGGCACGGGGTGGCTAGGTTTGCGCGCACGGCGAGGTTCTCACCGACGGCGACGGCGGAAGAGCGGGGTCTCTAGCGGCCAGCCCAGGGGCTCATTGGAGGAGGTGTTTGGGGCAAAATACGGAGGAGCTCGGGGGCTTTTAGTAGGGGAAAACAGCGAGGTAAATGGAGTAGTAAATCGCCGCATTCAAACGAAATCAAATCGGGCGTTTTCGGTCGGAGACGTGGGCGTGATTTGGGGACGAACGGCTCTGCGGGGGAGATGACAGGTGGTTCCCACCTGTCAGCGACTGCGAGCGAGAGCGCGGGGCATTGGGCCGCTGCCAGGTTGTTGCGCTACGCGTGCGCGGCGGATAGCCAACGGGCCGGCCCGTTTTCCTTTTCTTTTTAAATGAAAATAATATCTGTTTTTTAATACTGATTTCAAATATTATTTTTAAACCTATTCAAAACTTTTCAGAAAAGTTCATAAAAATATGTTTTGTAAAGGTTATTAAAAATGGGACCTTTTGACGTTATACTTGCCCCTAAATAAATTGATAACATTTTATTTATTTAAGGAGTTTCAAGTAAACACTTTATGGAATTATAGATTATTTAAATAATTAAATATATAATTTGAAGTTTTTATTTAATATTTTTGTGATGTAGTTTTATGCCTAATGATGAATGAATGCATTAATGCAAAGTTTTAAATTTTTGCAAAATTTGGGATGTTACACAATAGTTCAACAGAGTTATAGGCCTGAAATCATTCATACCAGCAGGAGAGGCAGTTTTTTGAATAAGTGTGATGTGGCCCATGTTAATGCTTTCCAGATCCAGGTTTCGTTCCTGAAAGTCAAAGCAAATTTTATAGACATCTTTCTTAATTATATGCCAACAGCTTTTGTGAAATTGTCCATTAAACCCATGTGGACCTGGTGCTTTATCATTAGGAATTGTACTGACAACTTTGTCAATCTCTTCAGTAGTGAAAGGTGCAGAGAGCTCTTCTAGAACAACCACAGGTTGTATAAGTGATTCTAAATCCAACATCATTGGTGGGTTACAATAGGAACCCAACCTTTCTTTAAAAGCATCGAAGATCACCTTTTCTTTTGCCTCATGAGTTGAAACCTCAATACCATCTCAATTTGTCAGTTTGGATATATAATTCTTCTTGTATCTTTCAGTTGCATATGCTTGAAAGAATTTCGAATTTTCATCACCGAATTTGGTCCACCGAACAGTGCATCTTTTTTTCCAATATTCTTTTTGATGTTCCAGGAGACAGAGAAGATGTTTCTTCAGAATTTTCCTGAAATTATTCTCAGGGACAGACAAAGGTCTTTCATTTTCCAGATTATGCAGTTCTAACAGGGCTTTATTGGAATTAGCAATACAGACTGCTAGTTTGGAAATATTCTTACTCCACTTCTTCGAATCATATCTCAATTTCTTCATCTTAGCAGCCAAGTTTGCTGCACTATTATGCTTGTGAGTGTTTTTGTGCCAACTTTGTTTGACCAACTCCATAAAACCTGGGTGAGCAATCCAATAATTTTCAAATCTGAAAACCTTACTTACTGGAATTTTTGTTTTAATTTCCACTACGCAGGGAGTATGGTCAGAGATTGGTTTTCCTTGGGGCTCGACAAAGGTTGCAGGGTATACAGTTGTCCAATGTAAGCTTGTGAAGAACCAGTCCAGTTGTTCTAACAATGGTTGCTCTTGCATGTTACTCCACGTATACTTTCTACCTTTTATGGGCAACTCAACTAAATTCTGCTCTCGGATGAACTCATTAAAAGTGAGAATATCGTTCACATTCCCACCTGGCTTATTCCAATTTGAAGGAGATCGAATAAAATTAAAATCACCCAATATTAGCCAGTCCTCATCAGCCGTTATATTTAGTTGAAAAAGCCAATTAACAAAAGAGTGCCTTAGATCTCCAGTACAGGGTCCATATATATTAACCAACGTCCAGGATTGCGCCAATATCCTGGAAGTAAAATAAACTGACAATGCAAATTGTTCGCAATGCATAGCCATCCCATAGAACAATGAACTGTTCCAAATAATAAGAAAACCACCAGATGCCCCACAAGAAGGTACATACACAAAATCATCAAATCTCGTGGGACAACAAGATTTAATAAAAGAGATATCGATAAATTCCATTTTAGTCTCTTGAAGACAAATAATAGCACATCCACTTAGTTCAATTGCATTAGCCAGTGCAAGCTGCTTAGCTTTAGAGTTCAGACCCCGAATATTCCAACATAAAACGAACCAGTGCTTTAAGAGATTCATTATTACAAGCCAAAATAAAAGATAGATAATAGAAAGATTATTAAATTCCAGAATCCTCCTGAGGGTTCTCCTGAAGCAACTTCTCAGGAGACAACACTGAAGGTTCGATGCCACAGAGGTTAACACCAATATCTCTGATAATGTTTAGAGAAGTTAGAGGAGGAAAAATGTTCCTGGCAGGAGCATCATTGAAAGTGAGTGTCAGACCTGGAACCTTCCTAGCTTTCACCTTACTCTTGGCTTTCTTTGTATCTGAGACATCACTGGGCTTGAAACCATTATACCTGGTAGAGCGTCTGCTGCGTCTGACCAATGTAGTGACCGGAGGAGCCTCTTTCTTCTTAATTAGCTTGCTCACTTTTAAAGCTGCAGGAGTAAGGTTACTAGTAGTTTCATCAGATTCAAAGTCATCACTGGCTAACTCTTCAATGACTACAGCATGTTTCTTTTGTTATCTTCCCACCCATAGATCATATGCCTCTCCAGTTAGTTCAAAGCAAACTTCCTTGCTGAGAATGCTTTGTGGAGCAAAGAAGAAGCTGTTATCCAACTGAAGATTGACCAGGCTACCCATATTTGGATACATGGCAGCATAAACAGAGGCATACACTGAAGCATTTGCACTGTAACCTTCTTGAGCACTGGTGACAGCATAGTTAACTACCATCTCCTCACCCGAAGAGGATGATTCTGAATCCATGACAGCTTCATGATATGCCTGTAATGGGTTGTCAACTACATTTGTTCTTGGAGGTGTGACTCCAGCTGAGAATGCAACACCTTGCTATGCTAATATCACTTGGAAATTAACCAGAGGAAGATCTTCAGGGGCCAGCTCCATTTGTGCTGCAGCAGGCATGTGCACATGTTTCCCATGCTGCACCTCTTGGTTTTGAATGTTGTTGTGCTGCTGATGGTTGTGTTGGGGCTGGTGCTGCTGATTCTGTTGGTTCTGTTGGTTCTGTTGCACCCAGGTATTAAGTTGGTGCTGATAAATTTGTTCTGCAGTGACTTCAGGGCCATGCAAAGGATGAGGGACACCATTAGCAGGCGGAGGATCTTCAGTAGCCAAAGGAACTGCAGCAAGGTGGGCATTCCAGTCATTGCTTCTGAGCATGTATATAGGAAAAGACCAGCTCATCCTGGCTCCACCAAGCTGTGTGACAACAAGACTCTTTGGTACAAACTTCGGATCAACAAGCCAGACCTTAGCAAGCACAAATTGATTAATTTCTCTAGGACGGTGCCACACAGAGAGCATACCGAAATCCTCTAGAGCCCTGTTGATGTAGTGACTCGTCTGATAATCAAGAGGAAAACCTAGAAACAGAATCCAAGTTTCGCTACCAAACGAAGTTAATCTCATGTTTTTTGCAGCATCATGCCTAACTGTCGGGTTATGAGTCCCTAGAAGTGGGGGTAGTCACTTCCTGAAGTGTAGTTCGTGAAGGGGATTGAACGCGGAGGTCAAGACCCTCGAGGGACACGGCGACGATGCTCGCCGGACCTGAGGACAAAGCACCCACGACAAAGATAGACACCGGCCCGTACCCAGGTTCACGGCCCTCGTGAGGAGGTAAGACCGATACTCCTTCTTGTCTGTATTGGAATATGGTGATTACAGTACAGCGGAGATGGCCGGAGGCCCCCTTGAGGCAGTTCTTGCCTAGGGAGGGAAGCGATAATCTTCTCCCTCCTCCAGCCAGCGGCTATCCTACTTGGTGCTGCTAGGGTTTTTCAAGCGTAGTTACAAGCAATTGGCCGACCCCTTCTACAATGGAGGTCTTGGTGCTTTTATAGGCGCCTCCGGCGCTCTTCTTCTCCTAAGCCTTCAAGGTGGTTCCCACATGGCAGTGGCATGGTGGAGCAGGAGTCCATTGCTGCTCCTTTGTCCATGGACGCGGTCCATCGCTGGTAAAGGTGGGCACGATGGCCGACCGCGCTGTACTGTCCGCAGGGAGAGCAGTCTCTAAGGTGGAGCCCGTGATGACGTTCTCATTTGGAGGGTTGCGCTGTCCACCTGCTTTATCATCAGAGTGGAAGGTCCTGGCAGTCCTGCCGCAGGCGGCGCAACTTTATTGACTCCTTTATCACCAAAACGGCAATGGGGATGCTTGCGTCACCACGTGGGCGTGGCAGAGGTCATGTGCGTCTCGCCGTGATTCCTTGGCCGTGACGTTTCCCTTCCGGCCGGGGGAGGCCTGTGGGGGGATTCCCGTTGACTTCTCTCCAGGCGCGCTGGTGCCTCGAGAGGGTCGCTTGAAGCAAGGGACCCCGCGAGGCCCTCATTTCCTCTTCAGGCCCTCGAGGGGGATTGCCCCTCAAGGGTCCTGCCAGGCGGTGAGGCCTGGTCCTTAGTCGTTTCGTCTGTCAGCCCGCGTGCGAGACCTGAGGGGAGTGGGCTCTCCATATCCCAGTCCCGACTGGGCCGACAGTAGCCCCCGGGCCCATGATGGGCATGATTAAGCCCATGGGCTCAGTTGAAGCGTCGTGGGCCCTTAGTGCCCGGCCGGCCCGAGCCACGCGACACTTAGACGAGTAACGGTCTCGCACGATCCAGGGCGCCAGTCGTGGGGGGTCCCACCACGTCCCGGTAACTGCTCCTTGAGGTGATATAAAGCCCGAGCGTCACAGCAGGGAGCCGTTACTGTTTCCAATCTTTCTCGCAGAAGTTTCCGCCTCCTAGAGCTCTCCGCCTCCGCTCTCTCCTGCGATTCTTCTCCTTCCATTTTCCCCTGCGCTCGGAGCCCCTGGCGATGAGTCCCCTCTAGAGCAAGGGCAAGGCCGTTGCGGGGCCGTCCTCCCAGACGGAGGCTCTAGAGGTGGTGCAGGGCACGGCTCTCGTGGGGGCGTGCACCGATCTTCAGGCGTTGGAGAGAATCCGCCACCTAGTTGCGAGGCAGACCAATGAGCACGGCGCCAGCGCGCTTCAAGCTGCCCGGTTCGGGGAGTTCCCCCAAGGGTTTTATCCCATTTTCCTCCATACCATCACCGCCGGGCTGGTGCCGCCATACTCGCCTTTCCTGGAGGCGGTATTGGAGTTCTACCAAATCCAGCTCCTTCATCTTCATCCAAACTTTGTGCTCATCCTTTCCATTTTTGCCTATCTCTGTGAGGCTTATCTAGGCGTGCGCCCCTCAGTGGTGCACTTCTGGAATTTCTACTCGCTGCGGTGCATGGCTGCCGGCGAGCGAACTGGGTGTGTCTCTTTTCGCATCGCAGATGTCATGGGGAGTGTATACATCCCCATGTCATGGAGTGGGGACAAGCCCGTCACGGCCGTGCTCAAGAAAATGGATGACTTCCGTCAAAGGTGGCTTCTCATCGACGTCAAGTCGCCCTGCCCGTTCCTAGATGTCCCGGAGGCGCCGCCCGTGAAGAACTCCCATTGGTGCAAGTCTGCCCTTCGCGGAGCAGATAACGCACACCTGGTGGGGCGTTTGGAGTATCACCGGGAGGACGGCCTCACGGGGCAGATCATTGTGGCGGACTTCGTGAAGCGTCACATTGCTCCTCTCCTGGCCCACGATCAGCCGATGTGGATGTACACTGGCCCCTCGGACCCAATGCGGCTTCATCCTGAGGACCACGGCCCGGATGTCACGGACACTATCTTGAGCATCCTCTTTGTCAACCCGGAGGTGCCCGGGAAGATCGTTGGCTCCGTGCAACCTCTGCACCAGCTCCCTCTGGGCGACCGCATGGACATTCTGGACGATATGCCTGACTTTACCCCGTTTGGCCTGGCGGGGAAGACAGATGTGGTGGTCGCTGCGTCGGCGCGTGCAGCCGTTGTAGCGGGCTCTCCCTCCGCCTACAGTGCCTGGTGTGGCGAGGAAGAGGCCGCGATGGGAGGGACGTACCCCATGAGGCACGGGCCCTTCACCGACGAGGTTTGCGACATCTCGTTAGGCGACGACGACGCCTTCGTGGTGGCGCCTTCGCGCCTCATAGAGGAGGAGACCGAGGTGGGGGAGGCCTTCGAGGCGGATGCTTTGCCGGGAAGGCGCGAGCGTCGCACCAAAGCTGCGGTGGATCGATCTGGGGTAAGGCCCTCCGACGTCTCCTCTAAGAGAAAAGTGGGGACGCCTCCGAGGGAATGAGGCGCCAAGACCACGCCTTCCTGGCGCTCTCCAGGTCTGACGTGGGTTGATGCCGGCGCTTCCCCTTCAGGGTGAGTGTTTATGATGCCCTGTCATTTCTGGTTCTTGTTTTTCCCCTTACTTTGCCCTCTCTTGAAGGTGTTTTATTGGGCTTTTTGCCAGCGATTTTGTGCTTGCGAAGCGCCGCAGGCTTCGCGAGGCAGCTGATGTGAAGAGAGCCGTGGCGGAGGCCGTGGCTGACGAGGCCTCGAGGCCTGTGGAGACCGCCTCCACAGGCCCCACTGAGGGGGTGCCTCAAGTGGAGGCGGCTGCGCCTCAGCCAGGGGCAGCAGAGCCTCAGGCGGAGGAGGAAACGCCACGCCCAGAGGCACCTACACGCCCCCCCGCGCCAATGGTGGTGGAAGCCACGGAGGAGAGGGCTTCCACGCCTCCTCGCGCTCCTTCTCCCCCTCGCGCAGTCACGCCTCCGCGCGAGGCGACTCCACCGCGCGAGCCGACGCCGCCGCGTGCGCCCGCTCCGCCGTCTGCAACCACACCTCCCGTGCTGCCTGCGACGGAAGCGCGCGAGGCGCCTGCAGGCGAGGGCGCGTTCGCAGGGGGAGATTCTTCCTCGCCTCCTCGTCCAGCTGGAGGCGATGAGTGCCCTGCTGCTGCGGGTCTCGAAGAGGGCGCCGACATGGGCACGGGTGGAGCCCATGCTAGCCCCCGAGCTTTCCCCGAGATCGGGCTCTCGGGACTCGACGCCGGAGCCGGGCCCTCCTCAAGCCAGGAGCTGGTCCTTCGAGGCTGGGATTGGAGTGCAGGGCGCCGCGAGGTCGCCTTCGGCCTGGTGAGAGAATCCTTGGAGGGCTTGGAGGCGCACCTCGCCCTTGGGGACTTATGGCTCGCTCGCCAGCAGGAGGAGTTGGCGAGGTCGTGGGCGTCCTTCCATGCAGCGATCGAGGCGCGCCGGCTGGAGGACTTGGCGCTGCAGGCCGTACGCGAGGAGGCCACCCGCTTCGTCAAGGAGGTCCGCGAGGGGGCCATCCGCAACGCCGCAAAGCTTCTCGAGCCCCTCCGGGCGGAGCGCGATGCCGCTGCGGAGCTCCTGCGCGAGGCCACGGCTGAGCGCGAGGCAATGGAGGGCTCGCTGGCTCAGAAGCGCCGCGAGCCGGGCCAACTGGAGGCTCAACTGCTCTCCACCCACCAGGCTGTGCAGGCTACCCTGGAGGGGGACCGCAAGGGCCTTGCCGAGCGCGAACAACGGCTGGCCCTCAAGGAGAAAGAGTTGCAGCTGCACAACGAGCAACATCTTCGGGCGAAGAAGGACCTGGTCACCCAGCGCGACGCCCTCGAGGCGCGCGAAGGAGGCCTGGTCCAGGCGATCTCGAAGTATGATGAGCACGTCGCTGCCCAGAACCTTGCTTATGAGTGCTTCAAGCGTCGTTTCGCTAAGAAGAAGAAGGAGGCTGAAGGGGCCCTCGCGGAGTGCGAGAAGCAGCTCCGCCAGTCCATCTCTCAGAAGTACCGCTACCAGGCCCGGAAGCGAAAGGACCGCTTTGAAGCCAAGCACGCTGCGGACTCTCGGCGAATCGCCGAGCTCGATAAGGCCAACTCCAAACTGGTAACCCGCCTGAGGCACGCCAAGGATGCCCGGCGCCGAGCGGAGGAGACCCGCGACGAGGCGGTTCACGGCTTCAACTCCTTGGCCAAGGACGCGGAGGAGCAGGTTACTCCGGCGATGGAGCGGGTGGCGGAGGCGTCGGACTCGGCCCAGGCGGCTAGTGCGGTCACGAAGCAGCGTGAGCGTATGTTCGAGGCCTTAGTCGCCCGGGGCAACGAGCTTGCTGTGCAGCTCGGCGCGGACGCGCCGCACACTGAGGTCCGAGGCCGTGGAGATACTGCCATGTACCTGGTCTATTTTGACCAGATCTTCGCCGCCCTCGAGAGCCCCGTCGCCGAGCACTGCGAAATGATCGAGGACGAGAGCCGGCAGCTCCCGAGGGTGGTTGTTGATCGCATCTTCACCAACCTCAAGCTCCTCACGCCAGGCTTCGACCTCTCCACCGTGACGTAGGCCGCCCGAGGAGAGGACGCGCACAGGGTCTCCAACTCCCTCCGCGAGCAGGTTGATGCTATCTGCGACCGCTTTAGGCGGGCGGAGGCTGCAGCGGAGGTCAGCGAGGAGGAGGCCGCTTCTGCTGAGGCCGAGGAGGGTGCCGAGGAGGAGGCGAAAGACGACGATACCTCCGCCTGAGCTACTCGTTATTGCGCATGCGTGCGCTTGTATCTGGAACAATCTTGTGTTTAGATTCTTAAGACCTTTTGGCCTGTAATATACTCTTAACTGCTGTTTGCTTTTAGCTTGTTTGCCCCTCGAGAGGTCTCTTTGGACTCATCTTCATGTCTATTTGTTCTCTGCGTCGGTAGGACCCATCTCTTCGTGCCATGACTCCGCCGCTCGGTATGCAGGAGCAATGACTCCGCAAGGGCGGGGGGAGTTTAGGTCTAGGAGAGGTAAGAGCTCTGAGTCGCGATGCTCAAGTGCCCCCCCTTAGACGTGCGAGTAGTCCATGAAGCGTAAGGGCAAGTGAAGTCTCTTGAGGGGCAAACGTGTGTTAGAGGGGGAGATAACGCTCTTAAGGCGTGGGTGCGAGACTTAGCATCTCGAGGTTTTTGCCCTGTAGAGGCTTGTTGCCTGGCGAGCGGGTCCTCTTAAGGGATATTTCCCGGATGCCTCCTCAGGCTTGCAGGGGCATTTCTTCCCTGTAGATGTTAGAGGGGCGAATCCAAACGCTGGAACACGGTGCATGGGACTCGTGCGCTCTTATAGGTCCCCTCAGGCGTTCCTCACGAGGAGAGTAAGTACCAAGGTCCTCTGTAGAGATGGCATGTTTGTGGGATCTTTCCCTCCAGCCAGAGCTCGGATCCTTGGGTTTTGCAGTGCTGCTGGTGTGTCATTTGAGGCACTAGCACCGTAATCAGCCCCCGCTCGTGAGGTATGCATGTGGAGAGATATAAGCGCACATTTCAACAACATAATGCGTAAATAAAACTCACCCCCATATATTTCAAAGCGGCGCCGAGGCGCTAAGTTCACTTGGAACGAAATTGTCTCATTATGCTTGGGGTTGCCAAGTTAATGTTTTGACCATGTCGAGGCATGGGGACCACCCATTAGTGGCGGAGACTCTCAACGGCCTGAGGTGGCTCGTTACAAGGAGAGCTCCGAGGGTTGACCCTCGAGAGAAGCCTTTGGAGCTTGGAGGTTTAAGCTGTGAGCTTTTAACATCTAGAGACAAAAAGTGCTTGGAGGTTGAGCCGTAAGCTGCCTCTTTCGCCAGATGTCTTGACGTGACAATGATCACGTTCTGTGTTTGTTCCTTCTGGATACAAAAAAGATTCTGTGAGGTTTAAGCCGTGAGCTTTTAACCTCTAGAGACAAAAAAGGCTTGGAGGTAGAGCCGTAAGCTGCCTCTTCCGCTAGATGTCTTGACGTGACAATGATCACCGGCGTGACAATGATCACGGGTAGAACTTGCGTAGGTGCACGATGTTCCATGGATTCTTGACGGGGATGCCATCTTGAGCCTCGAGGTGGGCCGCGCCAGGCCTGGCGATGTGGGTGACCCTGTAGGGGCCTTCACACATCGGGGACAGCTTGTGGAGGCCTTCCCTGGAGAGGATCCGCCTGAGGACGAGATCACCTGCCTCCAGGGTACGCGAGCGCACGTCGTGGCTGTGGTAGCGTTTCAGGTCCTGCTGGTACTTGGCTGCTCGGAGGGCGGCGCGGCGACGTAGTCGTTCAAGAAGCAGCAGTTCGTCGTTATGGAGGCCCCTTGCTGGTCCTCGTTAAAGGCAAGGACCCGTGGGGATCCAAGCTTTATCTCTGTGGGGAGGAATGCTTCGGCTCCATAGACGAGGGCGAATGGTGTTTCGCCCGTAGGCTTGGGTGGCGTTGTGCGGATGGACCAGAGCACCGAAGGTAGCTCGTTGATCCAGCCCTTGCCGTGGCCTTTGAGGATGTCCAAGGTCCTGGTCTTGAGGCCTTTTAGGACTTCTGCATTTGCGCGCTCAGCCTGTCCGTTGCTTTGCGGATGAGCGACTTAAGCGAAGCAGAGCTTGATGCCCATTCTTCCGCAGTAGGCTCTGAAGATGCCACTGGTGAATTGCGAGCCATTGTCGGTGATGATGCGGTTAGGCACTCCGAAGCGGCATACCAGGCCTCTGATGAACTTCGCCGCCGTGCCTGCTGTGATTGTGCGCGTCGCCTTTACTTCGAGCCACATAGTGAACTTGTCGATGGCCACGAAGAGGTAGCGATATCCACCCTGCGCTGTCGGGAAATGTCCCAGGATGTCCAGCCCCCAGACCGCGAACGGCCAGGAGAGTGGAATGGTCTGTAGCCCTAGCGCAGGTTGGTGGATTTGCCTTGCGTGGAATTGGCAGGCTTCGCACGCTTGGACGATGTCCACTGCATCCTGAAGCGCTTGAGGCCAGTAGAATCCGCTCCTGAAGACTTTTCCTACATGGGTGCGGGCGCACGAATGGTGGCCACATTCCCCGCTGTGGATGTCCTTGATCAACAATTTTCCTTCCTCAGGAGGAACGCATTTGAGCGCGGTGCCGTTTGGGCGCTTGCGGTAGAGATTTCCTTCGAGGATTTGGTAAGATTTTACTTGACGGGCGACTCGCTCCGCTTCAACATCTTCCTCTGGAAGGATCCCTTTGTCGAGGTAGCCTTTGATCTCGTCAATCCATTCCGTTTCTTGATGCACCGCTGTGAGCAACAGGCGCTCCCCTGTAGGGAGCCCACAATCTGGAGTCCTGTTTGCAGGTGGTTGCGAGAGCTCTTCGTCTGTGCTTGCGGGCATTGCCTCCTGAGGCTGTTTTATGGAAGCCTTGACGAGCCTTTCGTCAAAACCGCCTGGCAGCTAAGCCTGCCTCCTTGATGCGCGCTTGGTGATGTCATCAGCCTCTTGGTTCTCCTTTCTTGGGATGTGCATGAGCTCCATTCCCCTGAAGTGCTTCTCAAGCCTACGGACCTCTTCAAGGTATGCGGCCATGTGGTCGTCCTTGGGCTTGTACCTTTTGTTAGAGAAGTTGACGAGCATCTGGGAGTCGCCCTTGATGAGTAGATGCTTGATGCCTAGGGCGATTGCGGCGCGTAGGCCAGCAAGCAGGCCTTCGTACTCAGCGATATTGTTGGAGATCTTGTGGATTCCGAAGCACAGCTGGACCGCGTAATATAGCTTGTCACCTTTTGGTGAGATCAGGACCACGCCAACCCCACCGTGGCGACGAGCGAAAGCTCCGTCGAACTTCATGGTCCAGTGGCTTGGCATTTTATATCCAAGGGGCTCTTGTTGTTCTCCCAAAGGCTCTTCAGGGGTTGGGTCAGTCCATTCGGCGACGAAGTCTGCCAGCGCTCTTCCTTTGATTACCCTTGAGGTATCGAAGCGCAAATTGAATGGCTGTATCTCTATGTTCCATCCTGCGACACGACCTGTGGCGTTTGGGTTGCGCAGGATTTGCTCCAGGGGGAACGAGGTGACCACCATGATGGGATGCCCCTGGAAGTAGTGTCGCAGCTTTCTTGAGGCGATGAGGAGTGCGAGGAGGAGCTTCTGCCTCATTGTATACCGCTCGCGAGCATCACGCAGTACTGTGCTGACGAAGTAAACTGGATGCTCGACGAGGGTGGTTTCTATAGCCTTGGCGTCTTCTGCCTGAGGAGGCTCAGCTGGGCCCTCACGGGGGGTGGCCTCGGGGAGCTTGTCATGGGCCTCGAGGGGGTTGGCCTCAGTGGGCTTATTACTAGCCTCGAGGGGGTAGGCCTCAGGGGGACCGTCAGGCTGCCTGGCGGGATCTTCTTGCAGCAGTTGACTTGGAGTGGGCCTCTCTTGGGGCTTTGGGCCTGGCGGTGTGTTTGCGAGGCCTTCCCTTTCGTCGAGCTCTTGATCAGGAGGCTTTTGCTTTGGAGTGGTTGCACTCTTCTTGTGGAGTACTGGCTCTTCCCTTTCTACCACAAGGACGACACTGGCTTTCTGTGGAGTAGCTGATAGGTACAGCTTCAGGTCTTCGCCTGATCTTGGGGCGACCATTACTGGTGGGCTGGCAAGGTACTTCTTCAAGTTCTCAAATGCTTTTTCAGCTTCAGGGGTCCACTTGAAAGTGCCCGTTCTTTTCATGATCTTGAAGAACGGCAGGGCTCTTTCGCCGAACTTGGAGATGAATCTACCCAAGCTGGCCATGTATCCTGCTAGGCGTTGCATGTCCTTGATCCTGCGTGGAGGTTGCATGTCCTCTATTGCCTTGATTTTGTCAGGGTTTGCCTCTATGCCTCTGTGGGACACGAGGAAACCGAGCAGTTTGCCCGAGGGGACTCCGAAGACACACTTGGCGGGGTTGAGCTTGATGTTCACCTTGCGCAGGTTGGCGAAAGTCTCTTCAAGGTCTACGAGGAGAGCATTTCCCTCTCGTGATTTTACGATGATGTCATCGACATATGCCTCGACGTTCCTCACAATTTGCTCGCCAAGGGCTATCCTCATCAGCCTCTGGAAGGTGGCTTCGGCATTTTTTAAGCCGAAGGGCATGCAGACATAGCAGTACACATCGCAAGGGGTGAGGAAAGCCGTCTTCTCCTCGTCTTCCTTAGCCATCTTTATCTGATGATAACCACAGAAAGCATCGAGGAAACAGAGGAGGTCGCAGCTTACCATGGAGTCCACGATCTGGTCAATTCTTGGCACGGGGTAAGGGTCCTTGGGGCAGGCCTTGTTTACATCAGTGTAGTCGATGCAGAGGCGGCCTCCTCCGGCGGGTTTTGGTACTACCACACCGTTAGAGAGCCAAGTAGGGTGTGCGACTTCGCGGACAACCTTTGCTGCTTTGAGCTTTTCAACCTCTTTGACGATGAATGCTTGCTTCTCGGGGGCTTGTTTTCTTGCTTTTTGCTTGACAGGGCGCACGTTTGGGCACACGGCTAAGTGGTGCTCGATCACCTCCCTCGGTACACCAGACATATCTGACGGTGTCCACGCGAACATGTCAGAGTTTGCCTGTAGGAAGGCGATGAGCACGTTTTCCTATTTGGGAGGCAGCGCGGCGCCAATGGTGACGCTAGCCCCCGAGCCTTCAGCCCCCGAGCTGCTGGAGCTTACAGAGATCTTCTTTGTAGCATCTGCCTCCTGGGAGAACAACTGCTTCTTCTTCTTGGGTCTCTCGAGAGGCTCTAGGTCCTCGTCTGCGGGGAATGCCATGGCGGCGGTCTTGTAGGCCGTCTCAACGGCGCGCGTAGCGTCAAGGACATGCCCACGGATGGTGATCGTGCCAGCGCTGCCGGGGATCTTGACCATGTTGTAGGCATGGTGCGTGACGGCCATGAATTTCACGAGCGCGGGGTAGCCAAGGATGGTGTTGTACGGCAGGCCGATGTGCGCGACGTCGAAGTCGATGTGCTCGGTGCGGTAGTTTTCCTTGCTTCCGAAGGTGACGGCAAGCCTGACCTGGCCTAGAGGCTCGATCGAACCGCTGGTTACCCCCGTGAAGGGTCTCGAAGGCCTGAGCCTCTCGAAGGGCACTTGAAGTGCTTCGAACGTATCGGTGGAGATAACGTTCAGGCCTGCTACACCATCGATGAGAGTCTTGGAGACAGACACGTTGTCGATGGTGGGGCTGCAGACCAGCGGGAGGGTTCCAACAGCCTTGGTGGACTTGGGGTGGTCCTGAGCGTCGAAGGCGATGGTATACTGCGACCACTTGAGGGGCCTGGAGGTCTTAGTGCTTGGGAGGGCGGCGTTGAGCTCGCGGGCGAACAACTTGAACTTATTGTTCGACTTTGGCGCCTGTGCCCCCCGAAGGATGCTGGCGATGGCGCCTCTTGGGGCTTGGTAGACACCATCTTCCTCGTCAGGAAGATTGCCGTTCTTTTCTGCAGCATTGGCCTGATTGCCAGATGGCTTCTGGTAACCGCTCTTGCATCCACTTCGGCAGTAGCCACGGCCACGGCCGCGGCCGCAACTGCCCTCTTCTTGCCCGCGTTCCTTGCTTAACCTTTTGAGGTCGAAGCAAGACTCCGTAGAGTGATCGCGTCTGTTGTGGTAGATGCAGAAAGGGCGGTGGTAATCTTTCCTCTCTCCAGGCTCAGGGGAGTCCCTGCGGGTGCCCTTCGCGTCAGGCTATGCCGCAAGAACTGCGGTGGCCATGCGTTTGGGCTCCTCCTTTTTCTGCTGGCTCTTGGACCCCTCGGCGTGGTCGTCCCCTCTCGAGGACATCTTGACGAAGAGGAGTCCCTCTTCAGCCTTGGCGCACTTGTCCGCCAGGTCAAACAGCTTTACCACAGAAGTGAGCTTGTCGTGCATGCCTAGATTCTCGAGCATCCTGCTGTTTGTGACGCCCTCGCGGAAGGCGGCGATGACTTGGGTGTCAGGGATGTTCGGGATCTTGTTGCGCACTTGGCTGAAGCGCTGGATGTACTTGCGGAGCGTCTCATCCTTCTTCTGCACCACATCGCGCAGGTCGTTGTGGGTGAGGGCGGGCTCGTACGTCTCCTTGAAGTTGGAGACGAACTGCTTGCAGAGCTCCTCCCAAGAGTTCACGGAGTCCTCGGGTAGGTTCAGGAGCCACGACAGCGCAGAATCACGAAGCGCGTGGGAGAACCAGTTGGCCATGACCTTGTCATCTCCACCTGCAGCTTGGATGGAGGTGGTGTAGAGCTGCAGGAACTCGATGGGGTTGCTGGAGCCGTCGTAGCCCTTAGGGAGAGCCAGCCTGAACTTCGGGGGCCAGACCGCGCGACGCAGGGAGCGGGTGAACGCCATGCAGCCTGTGGGGTACGTGGCGACCCCGTGCTGCAGCGCGATGCGGTTCTGCTGGCCCGCCTGACCGATCCCCTCCACGAGTCTGTTCTGGCGGTTGCGCTGGAGCTCCATCCCCACACGAGCGTCGGGAGCGGTGCGCTGCACAATCAAGCAATCGTGCGGCGAGGACGCGTGCGAGGCAGCCCTCTGCGTCGCAGCCGGTGCAGGTCCTGGCGGGGGCGGAGGCGCGTTCGTTGCGACCGTGCCCGCGAGAGAGGGGTGCATGTTGGACTGCGACGGAGCAGGGCGCGTCGTGGCGATGATGACGAGGTGGTTGAGGCGCTGGAGCCACTACTCGTGGGCCTCAGCGGTGGGCTGGTAGCAGAGAAGCTCCTGCGCCATGAGCAGCGCGGTGTGAGCCGCAGGGTCCCTCCTGCCAGGACCGGAGCCACTCGGGCGCTGCGTCGGGTGCGACGACTGCACGTCCTCCTCGTGCTCGGAGTTGCGCTCGGGCTCCTCCGCATGAGGCCCCGAGGGGGCGCGCTCTTCATGGCGGGGTCGACCCCACTGCGCGCGTGTTGTCGTGGCGCCTAGCGGGGCGCGCGCTCCTTCAGGTGCGCGTCGGTTGACGCGGGCGGCGCGGGTAGCGTGCGTGTTCGCCATGGCGCGGAGTCGGCTCGAAGGTCGTTGACGCGCCTCAATCCCCCTACCTGGCGCGCCAAATGTCGGGTTATGACTCCCTAGAAGTGGGGGTAGTCATTTACTGAAGTGTAGTTCGTGAAGGGGATTGAACGCGGAGGTCAAGACCCTCGAGGGACACGGCGACGATGCTCGCCGGACCTTTAAGACGAAGCACTCACGACAGAGATAGACACCGGCCCGTACCCAGGTTCACGGCCCTCGTGAGGAGGTAAGACCGCTACTCCTGCTTGTCTGTATTGGATTATGGTGATTACAGTACAACGGAGCTTGCCGGAGGCCCCCTTGAGGTAGTTCTTGCCTGGGGAGGGAAGCGATGATCTTCTCCCTCCTCCAGCTAGCGGCTATCCTACTTGGTGTTGCTAGGGTTTTACAAGCGTAGTTACAAGAAATTGGCTGACCCCTTCTACAATGGAGGTCTTGGTGCTTTCATAGGCGCCTCCGGAGCTCTTCTTCTCCTAAACCTTCAAGGTGGTTCCCACATGGCAGTGGCATGGTGGAGCAGGAGTCCACCGCTGCTCCTTTGTCCATGGACACGGTCCATCACTGGTAAAGGTGGGCGTGGTGGCCGACAGGCGACCGACCGCGCTGTACTGCCCGCAGGGAGAACAGTCTCTGTGGTGGAGCCCGCGTTGACGTTCTCATTTGGAGGGTTGCGCCGTCCACCTGCTTTATCATCAGAGTGGAAGGTCCTGGCAGTCCTGCCGCAGGCGGCGCAACTTTATTGACTCCTTTATCACCAAAACGGCAATGAGGATGCTTGCGTCACAACGTGGGTTTGGCAGAGGTCATGTGCGTCTCGCCGTGATTCCTTGGCCGCGACGTTTCCCTTCAGGCCGGGGGAGGCCTGCGGGGGGATTCCCGTTGACTTCCCTCTAGGCGCGCTGGCGCCTCAGGAGGGTCTATTGAAGCGAGGGACCCCGTGAGGCCCTCTTTTCCTCTTCATGCCCACGAGGGGGATTGACCCTCGAGGGTCCCGCCAGGCGGTGAGGCCTGGTCCTTAGTCGTTTCGTCTTTCAGCCCGCGTGCGAGGCCTAGGGGGGTGGGCTCTCCATACCCCAGTCCCCACTGGGCCGACACTAACAAAAGTGACTGTGGTTTCATCTGTGAGCTCAAAGGTGAGGCCAATCACTGTGTCCGCAGTGAGGGTATCCGCAAAGGTGAAGCTACCTATGCCAAAAGGATGGTCCTCAAAATGCCTAACCACAAACCCAGATTCAGTGAGTGTACCTCCGATAGCATGTCGCATCTGACTCCGCATTTGGGTGGGCACGAAGTGGTTCGTCTCTGCAATGACGGTGTTGTCGTGGCGGAGAGGCGGTGCGGCATCGACGACCAGACGAGCACGGATGAGGCGATCAGCTGGCTCTTGTTCAATCTTCATGCCGTCGGGCAGAAACGCGAGCGGGTTTGCCGGGAAGTTCGCCATTGGCGGTGTAGGCGACGGCGATACTGTAGCTTGGGGGAGGAGCGACGAAGCCGAGACGACAGGGGAGGAGGGTTTGTTAATTTGGGAATCTTCTCCTTCCTTTTTCTGTTTAGGTAACCAAATATTGCGGCGAGTGATTTTCGCTCCGTTATTCTGAATCTTCGTGGGCTTCCAAACCCAAAGAGTGGGTCGGCCCAAAACAGTCTTGGTTTTCTTTTGCAAACAAAAATTACATTTCCGGTCCAAGTCTTGATATCGGCGACAAACGCCTGGGCAAGAATCCTGCAGATTATCTGCTAAGCTGCAACGACCGAAGCGTCCCAGGACTTTCAAAATAATGCTACTGGGCGGAAAAGTAGGAATTATAATATCAGTAGCTAGGTGACTGCTCGGCTATGCTCACTCTCTTGCCGATGAGAAATAATGATTTTTGTGTGCTGGTGTGCTTGTTTTTCCTTTTTTCCGAATTTTTGATATGTATTTTCTTTTGCTATGCAGGCCCTTCTTCCAGCTCCGTTGGCGCGGCGAGTGATGTCTCGTCACTCGACGAAGCCATCGACCAGGTGGGAGCGACCGTGAAGCATGCCAAGAAATCTCTGGAGACGTCCCTCCAGACACTTGGCGTTGTTTTTAAGGAAGTGCTGCCAGCAGCCGAGGTCCCGTTCACCATAGCGGGATTTGCTGCGCGACTGGGCCCCAAGTCAAAGACTTTGAAGTCTTACGCCCAGGAGCTGATGGTACGCGGATCCGACTCCACCTTCAAGCTTCTTCTTAGTCGGGGCGCAGATGTTGAGTATGAGTCTCTCTTGTCTGACTTTCAAAAGAAGGCAGATGGGAGACCTTCGTCTCTGGGGATGTTCAGCGCCCACGCTTCTAGTCTTGCTAAGTCTAGCATTGCGACTATGGAGCGCCGCATGGCAGCTGTTGATGCTACCCGCAAGGCTGGGTCTGAGTCTGCTGCCCAATCTTAGGCGGCTTTAGCGTTAGTTCTTTTGCTTTGTGTTGTAATATGTGATGTACACTATGCCACCTAATTTTCATATTTGGAAGATATATCTTTTGCTGATCCTTTGCATCCTTGCCTTGTGTCTCCTTTTGCTTCGATTTGTTTCTTGCCTGTTACGATTGTGTCTCAGTCAAACTGCTCGACCACTCCGAGGAATGCTCGAGTGGGAGGGGAGTGGCGCTCGACTGCGCAGCTGACGAATGACGCCCACGTGCTTGATTATGCGAAGAAAAGGGTTTTTAAACTGGATCGGTAGCTCAAGACGGCCCAGACAGATATGGAAATTCTTCGAGGAAGGCCTTTTCTTTCCACTCAGAGGGAAAAATATGTTCTCTATGAGATGGAAGATTCGAACAGGCAACTTGAAGGTATTTGCTTTGGCTTTGTTTCTTTAGTGTGTGTGAGCTGCATCCGGTGTCTTACCATCTTGCTCTATCTGCATCTGGCGTATTTTTTGTATCATGCACAAATTCTTGCCACTCTGAAGGATCGAGTGTGGCGTGGCGCTATTCTGCTGGAGCGATGTCGGGTGGCACTTGCGCGGGTGAATCACTTTTTGTTTCCTAAAGGGCTACATCCTTGAGGCATACACGCTCTAGTCGACCTGTTTCGCTCTCAAGAGCCTATTCGAGAGGCTGTGACCCGATGGGTTGTGCTTGGAGCCAATGCTGCATTCGCCTATATGAAGCGGCAAGATTCTTTGCATCCTTCTTCTTTGTCATCCTGGTCAGAGATTCGACTATCGAGCGAAGATATGGAGCGAACTCTTGCCCCCGCTGAGAAGTTGATAAGCCGAGCGCGGAAGCAACTGATCGATTCCAATCTGCCGCTGAAGGATGAAGATGCTTAGCTTATGTGTTTGTAGGTTTTATACTGTAAATAAAATACATAAATCCAGCCCCCGAGTAAAGCTAGTGGGGTATTGTTGTTATGCCTTTAAGGATCCCGTGCCCGCGTGCGCTGGATGTTCTCAAGTGTATTTGAGTATGTTTGTGTTTTTGTCTATTGACACAGACGCAACCCAAGAGCATCTCGAGTGGTTGCTTTATGCGCGGCTCCCAACCACGTCGAATGGTTGTCTTCATGCGCAGCTCCCGAACACGTCGAGTGTTTTCTTTGTGCGCATCCCTCGAGCATGTCGAGTGGCTACTTTATACGCATCCCTCGAGCACGTCGAGTGGCTACTTTATGCGTTGCTCCGAGCACACCGAGTGTTTGCTTTATGCGCAGCCCCCGAGCACGTCGAGTGGTTGCTTTATGTGCAGCCCCCGAGGACGTCGAGCGGTTGCTTTATGCGCAGCCCCCGAGGATGTCGAGTGGTTACTTTATGCACAGCCCCCGAGGACGTCGAGTGGCCGCTTTATGCGTGGCTCCCGAGGGTCTCCTAGAGAGTAATCCTTGGCCCAGTTCCTCAAAGATGTCTTAGGGTTGCTCCCGAAGACATCTTCGAGAAACTGGTTCTCAGGAGAACTCCCTGTACTTGCTTTGTCCTTCCTGTAAATCCGATTAGCTTCCAAAGAGTAGCCCTAGTCCCAGCCGCTTGAAGATGTCTTAGCTTATGCCACCGAAGACATCTTCGAGAAGATGGTGCTTAAGAGAACTCCCTGCTACTGCATGAGTGAGAGTGAAGGGATGGGGGTCTGTTTATAGTGCTTATCCCTGCCTCTTGCCTTCTCCAAAGGGTAGTTCCAATGGCATCCCAAAGGCCACCTTTTGCTCTGCCCCAAGGGCCAACTTACTGTAACTCGAAGGGTCAAGTGGCTCTTGACGCTAGCCAAAGCGTTAATCTGACAGCCATTGGGGCTGACTTACCCGGGCCTTTACCCTGCCCGGGGGTGGTCCCTGACATATGTACAACCCCCGAGCACGTCGAGTGGCTGCTTTTTGCTTTGTGATTTATGTGCAGCCCTCGTGCATATCGAGTGGCTAACTTTTGCTTTTTGATGAAAAAATTATGCAGGAAAGATATGGATAATCTCTTTTCTTTATAAATGTTGACCAGCAAGCCGCCTCATTAAAAACCTTCCAGTCCCCTTAGGTACCTTGGTAAGGAAAAGAGCACATCTGGAACCTGCTGGCCTTTTGATACATAAGTCTTTTGCTACACCGACTGGTTGTTTTTGCTACGTGAAGATGCCCCTAATTGGCCTTATTCTCCGAGATGTGTGCTCCCTCTTGATGATGTGGCATCTGTAGCTTGTACCTCCTTTCGTATGACCTCTTTGGTTTTTGCAGTCGCAACACTAGGTGTTCCCCGCGGGACGTGTCTTTCCCTGCTGGTGTGATGTGCATAGTAGTAAAAGCTTCGAGTGGCATCGCCTCCACCGCGACTTGCTTTCTCATTTTCCAACTGACACTTATGATGACACAGTTTGGCACTCCTTGGATGAATATTGTAGTGATGTGGCTTGAGTTTGTCAATTTGATTGTGCTTGACCGCGACTGATGAATCGTAACTTGTCTTTTTTTGCTTGGGAGATCCTCTTGGTCTAGTTTTTGCCTGAAGATTTTCATTTCTCGAGTGGCCTGTGGATGCCACCTTCTGATTGACATGTGGTTTATGTGCTTGAAGAAGACGCCTGGCGGTACCTGCGCCTTTGCCACTCCAATGTTGGCTAGCCTGTTGACTTGTTTGTTGCGCGCGTGTGTGATATGTTGTAGCTCGCATTTTGAAATCTTCTTTGCCACATATCGAAGTAATCTTTATATCTAGCCAGCTTGTCCACGCTCATTCGGCTTGCACCTGGCACATTTTGCGTGATTGTACACGAGCTCCCTCGGATGATGATGTTTTGTGGTGCTGAAACTCTTGCCAGTCGCATGCCTTGGAACAGGCCTTCATAGTCGATTTCGACTTTTGATGGTGCCGGGAAGTTTATCTGAAATTCATACCGTACTCGCTCCTTTTGGGGGTTTATGAGTATCATACATGCGCCCGTGCCTCTTCCCATTTTGGTCCCGTCGAAGTATATTTTCCATCGTTTGGCTTGTGCGCTCTCTTCTTCTCTTGTGGGTTCGACCGTCCATATGGCGTTTATTTCATGTACCACAGCTACGGTTGCTCTTTTCTTGCGTTCTGGCTCTGTTGCTATTTCCCTTCCGTCTCGTGCCTTGTCTGAGGTTTCTTCGACTCCGTATGTCTCTGAGATCCTGCAAAAGTCTCTGTCGCAGTCGTCTGACTTTTGGAAAATTCCATTGACTGTGATAACTCCTTTTGGACCTGGCATTTTGAGCTTGAGGTATGCGTAGTGGGGTACTGCCATGAATCTTGCAAATGCTGGTTGTCCCAATATGGCGTGGTATTGTGATTTCCAGTCGAAGTCGATGAGCTCGCTTCTGAAGTGGGTTGCATCCTCGAATGTGACGTCGAGCTGGATTTTCCCTTCCGGACGCACAACTTTGCCAGGCACAATTCCGTGGAAGGTGTTTGTATATTTCGGGAGGTTCTCGGCTGATCTGTTCATCCTCCGGAGCGTGTCTGTGAATATTATATTGAAGCCACTGCCTCCGTCCATAAATATTTTGGTCATAGTGTATCCTCCAATCTGGCCTTTGAGTACTAGAGCAGCGTGTCATGGTCGATAGATGGCTGGCGGGTGATTCTCCCGATCAAAAGCGATTGTTATGTTTGATCCTTGCAAAAAATCTGTTACTGGGGGTGGAGCTAATACTGCCATATCGACGTTTCTGGTGTGGCGCTTTTGCCTCCAGTTGGAGGTGCATCCCTTCTGTATCATGTACATATGCCCTTTTGGCTGTGGATATTGGACGTCCATGTTGTGCGGTACGTGATGTATGGCGCCTGCCATCTGGCTATAGCTTGTGGTTGTTCTCTCTTCATATGATTTATGTAATCCATCGCCATTTGCCCGAATTCGAGACATCTTCCCATTGTGTGAGGTAATGTTAACCGTCCAGCCGCCGGGTCTTTGAACATATGGAGTTTGCACTCATCATCCATCTTTTCTAGAAATGATTTCTCGACTCTTGACTCCGAGCGCTTCTGCCAATCTAGTCTTCTATAGCTTATGCGCTGGTCTTGACCTCGATCATTGCGTCTGTCGACTGGCCTATCTCGTCTGTAGTTATCACTTTGTGTGCCCCGACGATCGTCTTGCCGGCTACTTTCCCAGTCACTTTTCTTTCGATCATCGTGATTCCGGTCGTCTTGCGAGAATACGGCTGCGACAAATTTGACTTTGTCCTTGCCGCGGTGATCATAGTTGCGCCTTCTTCATTTTTCATCTCTATCCCATTGATCTCGGCTGTCGTGGTGGTCGTGACTATCTCATTTGTCGCGATGTCATTGCAGTGAGTGTAGGGTTTTGCTCTGGACTGCATCTTCGCCATCTGCCCACTCGGTTGCTAACTTCATGAGCTCCGCCATGTTTTTTGGTTTTTTGCCGTCTGAGTGCCTCTCTGAAGTCTTTTCTGTACACCCCATTTGTGAAGGCGTCCATCGCTCTGTCTTCTGATATTGCACCGACAGAGTTCCTGATGGAGGCCCATCGTCTGATGTAAGACCTAATTTTCTCGTCCGTCTTTTGTCGGCATGCTCTTAATTCTTCGAATGTTTTCAAACTTTCGCAGAGAGGGTCAAAATATTTTATGAAGTCATCTTTGAAGTGATCCCAAGAATCATAGGCTCCTTCGGGTAAAGATTTGAGCCAGTCGTGTGTTGTGCCTTCAAGCATCAACTCTATGTATTGCAATGTCGTTGTCGTTGTTCCTCGTTGGCATATGACCGCCAGTTTGTAATCTTCTAACCATCCCGAGGGTTCCTGCTTTGAATTGAATTTCGGCATGGTAGGTAGGCCAAACTTCTTCGGGAGTTTTGTTTCTTGAATCCGTCGAGTAAAGCATTGTGCGCCGCATGGTCCTGCGTTGCGATTGTCAGGCGATTCGCGACCGCCGGATCCTCTGGACCTGCTTCTTGATCGGCTTCTTGATCTGCAACGGCTTGAACTTTTCCTGCCGCTGCTTCGCTGAGGATTGCGACTGGAGCGCTCTCTCCAGCGGCTTCTGCTTCATCTTCTCCTTCCTCCATCGACCAGTTCTTTTGCTATGATTTCCAGTTCCTTCATTTGTTGCAGGTATCTTGCCTCAGCCGGGTCACCTGCCGGTGGTTTTCCTGCTTGGAGGTATGCTCCTATGGATATGAGAGCTCCCTCTGTTGTTTTAGGTTGGATTATACCATCAGAGTCGACGGTTAGCAACGAGTTGCTCAAATTTCGAGTAACGTCCGCTCTTACGTGTTCACGGATTCTGTCGTATTTGGAACTGCGTCGTGCCTCGGTTGCCCCTGTAGAACTCATGGATAGTTGTCGTCCACGTGCACTTGATATGTTCGCTTGTCTTTTTCGCTCTTTGAGTGTTGCTCTGTATTGTTTCAAGCGCTGCGACTCTTGCCAGTTGAAGTAATTGTATGTTGCCAACTCATATCGAGTTGCGACTGCTGGCATCATTATGCCTTCTTCAATGACCTTCGTTACCTTTCCAGCCATCTCTGTCGTGATGTCCAGAGTGGTGGTACCATCCGGTAGAATGACCGTCCGTGAATACTCGATTGGTTGTCGATTGGCTGCATTTTCCGATGTTTCTGCGGTTGTTGCCACGTAAACCTGCTGGGGTATGTGGTAAGGATATCTGTAGTCTGATTACTCTTCATATGTTGCTTCGACATTGCTATCCCATTATATGCTTTTGCTGTTTTTGCCATATTCTATTTGTTGCATATGTGCATCGTAGTCGATGGTAACATGATGTGGAGATTGGATCTCTGCGCCAGTGAAGTCGGCTAGATGTATGCTGTCTTCTGCAAGCTCATCATACTCAAGTAGGTGAAAACTTTCTTCTGGAGCGTCGATTTGCATATGGTCTCCGGTTTGGTTGATACTGAGGGTCGACTGCACTTCTTCTTCTATGTCGTTTTGCTTTATGAAATCATTGAATTCCCTTGTGGACATGGATCCTGCTATGGACGAGATCGGATCGATCTGTGATGTTGGCGCTCCAGTGCTTCCAACCGAAGCCGTCGATATGATCATGTCGTCGACTGAGGTAGTCGATAGCTCTTCCTCCTCAGGGAACTCATCCGCCATGAATTTGTTGAATTCTGCGGACGTCATTGGATCTGTTGGAGATTGTGGCGGCGGGATCAGATCGGTGTGCGCCAGGGTATCTTCCTTGTCTGCTGCAGATGTGGTCACAGTAGATCTCTTCTGAAGCGGCTGAGTCGCGATTTGTTCTACTAAATCCTGCACACCAAGCTGATCAACAAAAAGGTTATGTTCCACAATAGTTAGATCAGAACCTGAATTGAGAATGGAGTAGATCTCCTGAGGTTCGGGTGAGTATGGCCTGATTCTTGCTGGCGATGCTGTTTTTGGCGAGTGGTCGCCTGTGATCTGGATACGATCTGTTGTTGCTGATGTGCATCTCTTTGAAGGAGTCGGCGGATCGCTGTTTGAAATTTGGACCGAAAAATCCGTAGATCCAACACCACCTATTCCCACAGACGGCGCCAATTGACGAGGGATGTCCCCATCAATACCCATGGTTACTAGCCTAGGGTAAGAGTTTATGAGGTAGAGAACGTGTAGTGTTGGTAGATTCGTCGGCTGACAAGCGGGAATTACCCAGGTTCGGGGCCCTCAAGCGAGGTAAAACCCTTACTCCTGCTTGTCTGTTATTTATTGTGTATATGCGGCGAGTACAGGGTTCTAGCAAAATGTCGATCTTGCTAGGGTTTGGTGATTCTGATTGGGCGTGTCCCTGGTCGGTCTCCCTCCCATCCTTTATATAGGGGTACAGGTCTCGGGTCATAACCGACTAGGACTACATGTATATAAAGTACTACCGACAATGCTATCTATGGTATATGTCTTCGACTTGGGCTTCGTTTGTTGGGCTTCTTCAGCCTATTGACAATTGGGTTTTAGTCATTACGTGTACCAGATACCCACACGAAGGGGTACCCGTCAGGCATAACCTTGTCAATGTGTGTGTCATGCCAAGGGGCACATGTGTGCACAATATGGCCTCAGTCAGAAAAACTATGTCACGATTTAGACCGTAACATTGGTCATGTGGCTGGATAGCCAAGAAACTTTATACATGATAGCTCATTTCTGGGAACACTGTAACACCCCAAATTTTGGAAGCAACGAAAACTTAATAAATAAAGACCCAAAATTCTGAGGGAAAAAAACTTTTTGAAAAGTATTACTGATGGATGTTTTTCACTCTTGTTTCTTTAGTTTGTCTGGTTTTGTTTTGGTTTGTGTCTGCGTTGATGACCTCTCTAGCTATCAACCCTAAAACTCCACCTAGTTATAATATGGCATCTGATAACAATGTTTTGATAAATTAAACAGTCCATATATCTTCTGCTATCTTATGTTTAACAAAACTATATTTACCATGCTGTTCTGAAATCAGCAGCTACCCAAAGACCTTTTATTTCAGAAAATAAAGTATTTCCAAAACCTATATGTTTGCAAACTATAAAGGACTATATGATAAGTCCTAATAGATTTTTGAGTTTATATGTAGCTATTATTAGCAACTCTCTTTTCAGAACCTCATTTCTATTGGTCTTGGAAATCAACTCAAAAAATGTTTGTTTAATTCTTTTCCTACCAAAAATACCCTGTTTTAATTCTGTTGATCACCTCCTCACCATATTTTTGATTTATATTAAAAGTAGTATTAGTGATCCAATTTTGTGGGTGTTTATCTATTTGTATTTGTGGTTGACCTATATGTTATGTACTTAAATTGTTTCCCATGAGTTTGTTATTTTATGAGAGTTCATGTGGTGTTTTATGGGTTCACATTTAATGTGATGGTTTAAATGGGGATATAAGTGTTTGATTTGTTTGTCGTGCATAAATGGAATGTGTTCCCTTTTGTAAGGTTATTTGGTGTTGATATTTCCTAAATTTCTATTTCAAAATGGTAGAAAATCTATCTTCACTCATGGAAATTTATAGCATTTCTAGAGCAAGCCAATTAGTGTTTATTCATTGAAATTTGGAAATGCATCTCACCTAACTTTATGCTCATCACCTCTACTTCCCACTTTTATCATTCTTGATTACTTTCAAAAAATGTTTGATCACTTATTCTTGCTTGAGTTGAGTGCATAATCTTAAGGTGACCATATCCAGTTTTTAACATAGCAATTTGCCATTTTTGTTTATAGTTGTTATTGAACCCCTTTGACCAAAACTTATAAACCAAAGGCTAAACTTTTATCCCCACTAATCAACCCATCTTGTCCTTTAATTTTATTTTCGAAGGATTGACAAATCCAGCTAAGCATAGTAGCCTTTTCTAATCGACCCGAAAATATCCAAAGCCCTAACCTTGACTCCTATGTCCCCCTACACTGGTCTTAGACGTGTTTTGAATCCACTCTCACCCTCTTGAACATTTTCCCTAGCCTTGGCCAACCCTAGAACCTCCCTTCTCCTTTTCTTTTCTGGTGTAGCCATTCTGCCGAGCACCTGGCAGACATAAACGGTCGAGCACCCCTCCCTCCAACCAGCCCGTGCCCTCGACCCCCTCTTGACCTCTCCCCACGCATGCACCTCCGCCACACCCTCTTGAGTGCTCTGGCGAGGCCCTAGCTCGTCCCCTTGTCCTTTCTGGCTGTCCCGAGCGCCGCCCTTTTCTCACCATCCCGCGCCGGCCACATCGCCCGTGTCCGAGAGAACTAGCCGCGCCCTTGCCCTAAATCCTTGCCCATTCACTCCATCTCCTCTCTAGACACACCAAGGACACCAACCTTTCCACCCAATCGAGCTCCAGTGGTCTATCCATCCCCGTCTGTGCACAACGACCACCTTGAACCGAGCACCCGCTCGGATAAGAAGCCCCATCCCCGCTCTCGTGCTCTCACCTTGCGCACTCCATCCCTCTCCCACCTAACTCTCACCTGCTGCAAGATCTCCAGAGCTCTCGCCCTCCACAGCTCGGTTTCTGCGAGGAAATCGCCGCCCGGGTTCTGTGACACCGAGCAAGCTCCCCACCGTTCGTGTCCCCCGCTGCTCCTTTTTGCTGCCCTGGCTCGCTCCCCTCTCCTTACTTCACCTCTAAGACATCCCCCTTCCTTGCAGGAACGACTGCTGCGGCCGCGACCTCGCCGTGCCCGAGCCAGACGCCCTCGGTATCCCCGTCGTTCGGAACCTCGCCAAGAAGAACTGCGGCCAGCCCTCGGCGCCCCCGACCGTCTGCATCCTCCTCCGCTCCTCCTTGTTTTCCTGGAGAGTCCCATGGTGAGCAGCGCGAGCTCGTGCCCTCTGTTAGGGTTTCCCCTTGCTTGCTTCCCGTCTTGAGGAAGAAGAAGCGTAGGGACCGTCAGAACTTGGATCAACGATCCAGTTTGAATCCCTCCTGGTCTAATCTCAGCCTTCGGTTCCTGATCCAACGCCGGCGTGCCCTTCGCTCTGGCGCGCTGCGGCGTGGGCCGGCCCAGCTCGCGCGGAGAGGCACGACGCCAGATCCGGCCCTTTTATTGTTTTTCTTCATCGATTATTTTCCTGTTAATTTTCCTGAGAAATGCTTGTTAGCTTTAATTCATTTCTGTTAGATTTACTTATCCAAATTGGTTGATTCAAATTTTTTTGAGTAGCTATGAGTGTTCTTAACCATGTGGCACTGGCCCTGCTCAAAAATATATTTGTATGCGTGTTCTATGTTCAATCTTGTAAAAAGTGAAATTTTCACCATTTACTTAATAACTTGAGTTTTATATATCTAATAAATGTAATAAGTTAATTCCCAGTTTTACCTGAATTGTTATGTGTTGATGTGCTTAGTAACTCATAAGTCGAGAAACTTAGGTTATCCTTTAATCACCTTAATGAATTTCCTAAAAGTATTGTTCGCATAGTTCATCTTGTTTCCTAGGGGTTGCACTAAGTTCATTTGTGTGCTATGCATGTGAATGATTGTTTGGTGTTAAATTTTACCCAGTAGTTCCTTGTGTTTTGCAACGCTTAATATATGACTTGCTTATTTTAGATTGTTGTCAACACTTGGTTTCCATGTGATAGTTTGTTTATTTGTGGAATCCTGTTAAACAAGCCTAGTGTACCATTTTAGCTTTTAGTCATCAACTTGTTTGGACAGTGGTGTTGCCATTGTTTGTGGCTTAGTTACTTGATAGTAGGTCTTTCTTGAGCTAGTAACATGTTTGCATGTGAGAGTGCTCAATGCTTGTGTTAATATTAATACTTGCTTGTGTGTTAATATACTTTTGTCTGAAGTATTTCCTAAACAATTAATATACTTTTGTCTGAAGTATTTCCTAAACAATTAATATACTTTTGTCTGAAGTATTTCCTGAACTACTCAGATACTTTTGTCTGAAGCATTTCCTGAAACTATTATAACAACTTTTGTTAAATGATATAATAACCCTATGTAATGTGTTGTTTTAGTGTTCTGTAGAACTACCTTTGTAATACTCAGAGTTGTTGCGTATAATTTCTTAGGAGAATCGGTTGTTGTCTTAGCTCTCTGGAGTTTGTTGTTTATTGTTGTTTAGCTAAAGGAGTTATTTGTTTTTGATCGTTAACTTAGTTTTGTGAGCAATGATTGTTGTTTGGTATGTCCTTGTAGCTTTGTCTTGTATTCTGAGTGTGGTTCATTTTCCTGTTTACGACGTTAGATACGATCGGGAAGGAACTAGAAGTGAGGAATGAACCCGAGGAACATCAAGATCAAGACCAAGGACATATTGCTGAGCCAGGCAAGCGACCTCACCACCATTATGTAATCCTAATATTTACAAATCATGTTTTGTTATTAAAATAAAATAACGCATGTTTTACTTCTTTTGTGGTACCTTGCCACCCGATAACTATTTTACAAAATATTGTTTGGCCAAAGCTATCTACTATGAGTACTCTAGGTGTTACCAAAAAGAGTTATAATTGATGAGCCTTGTTGTTGAAGGCTCCATAAAGAAGAATAAGTTTTCCAATAGTCTACCTTCACCTACTTACCTCAAAACTATAGGATGGGAACCTATTTTGATAAAACTGTTTTACGGAGGAAAAACCCGAGTTGCTGGGAGCAACCGGCGAGCAAGTGATTTATTAAAACCCGAGTTGCTGGGAGCAATCGGAGGTGTTTGCGAAAACCCGAGCTGCTGGGAGTACTCGGAGGAGGAAGTGTTTTGAAAAACAAAGTGTGACCCTAGCTGCCGCCCGAACAATTAACCTGTGGAGCCACACTACCTGACATGGGTAGGGCTTAGCCGGAAACTTGTCTGTTTTAGTGTTGGGGCTCTCAAACTTTCTATGATGACTGGGCCCTCAAAGACGGGTTGCCGTCCGGAAGAGACAATACACTGCTGAGGACCATTACGGCGGGTCTCTTGACGTGGCGGTGTGGCGTCCCGAGGAAAAACCAAGAGGTCTAGTGGAGCACACGGTGCCGAGGAGAACAAACCTACCGGGAGGCCTCGATACTAGGGTGGTCATAGTGGAAAGCTTTGATCGTGACCCCAGCATGCTGTCGTAAGACGGGCCGTGGCAGACACGGCGGAATGACCGATAGGTGTGGGTAAAGTGTACAACCTCTATACAGTGTCAATCTATTCGAATAGCCGCGTCCGCGGTCATGGACAGTTGGAAAGGTCCCACTAGGCACACTGGCTGTTTTTATGGTTTCCAAAGAGAAACGTTTTTGGTTGGAACAAGAAGGCAACAAAGTGGTATCTGGGAGGTACGGAATTCGGGTGAGGATGGTTGGTCTCGGGGAGACAACTAGTCCGATCTCGATTCAGGAAAAAGGGTTACCCCTATCCTAGTGTTTTGACAAAGTTTTTACAAAAGAAGGTTTTCAAACTTGGATATGTCCTTACTATATCTAAGAGAAGAGAATTCTATCTCTAAATGTTTTCTTCAGCGAAGATATAGAGATGTCGTATTCTCTATGTACAAAAATCATGGTATTCGAAAATAAGACCTATAGTCGTATATAGGAGCTATCCTAGTTTTCGAAAATACTTTACTTGCATTACCATAAAAACTTTGTATACCATGTTGGTTATGTGATCGTGATGCACTGATCATTGGGATCGTGATCTATTTACATAACGTGGGCATCCCTGGCTGGTAGTCAGAGGGGTCCCTACTGACTTGGTATCAGAGCCATCGTTGACCTTAGGAGACCTTAGTTAGCATGGTCGTTAGCTTAGGAAGGAAATATATTGCTAAAACCTATTGTGACAGAAAATCTCTTTTCTTCTAGGTAAGCCTAGAATGGTTTCCACTCCTCACCTACTCTCAAAAATATCTTGATCTTACCTCTCTAATTTAAATTTTTCAAAAAGAGTTTTCTCGACTATCTTGTCCCTAATCAAAACTTGTTTAGACTTGACGATGAACCCAAATGGGACCTAAGTAACTAGTACCGAGAAGGTGAAGTTCAATCTCAAGATTTCAGCATATGGCATCAAGGTGGTCGTCAAGTGAAGAACAAGCTACAAAGCAACCCCTGCTTGCCGAAGCAGTCTCACTAAGACTTCAACCCTAACAATGGTATTCCAGTTGCAACTTCGACAGTATCAAGCTCTCTAGCAGGAGCCCAAGCTAAAGAAATGTAGACTCCAAGAAGTAGGAATGACGAAGACCCATAGGACCTACAGGATATGACCCTTGGTTGGATTCTCCGACTAACGCGATTGTTGAGTGTCATTTTTATTCTATAGGTGTCTTGTGTGCTCATTAATTAGCTGGTATATTTGTTGCTTGTGTGTGCCTTGTTTGTTTGCTTGTTGTTGATATGTTGTTCTCTTGTATCTTTCACAAGCACGCCTTGAAGGCAATGCATATTAGGCACATACTTTAAATTTGTTTTAACATCTTGATTTCTCTACACAAAAACTTTAAGTACCTTTTTTCCATAGATGGACCCAAATGCACTTATAAACTTGTCCTCGAAAAATTCCTAGAATGCTTTTCCTTTTAATCTAAACGTTAACACATAAGAGTTATGAACTACATGATACCGAAACCCCCAAAGAAAACACATCCCCGTAATGTGATGAGACTTGCCTAGTTAAATTAATCTTTTTAATTACACGTATGCCATCACTAACCTAACGTAGCTAACTTTAGAATAACATCTAATATCATTGACTTGTTACTAACCAACCTCTTCAAGACCTACAAAACCGAGATCAGAAGAGAAGTGTCAACAGAAGCCTCAATTATATTTGGCAACACGAAGGACTCCAAAATCAACAAGACCCACTACTTTTTTAAGGTTTTATGAAAACCTCAACCTGTGACGTGCATAGAAGATCGACGTCAGAACAACGGAGACAACTAGCACGGAAGATCGTACACATGAAGATGTGCCATGAAGCTGGTGTCGTCAGTGCCTTCTGCGTGTCAACATAATTAACTCAACTGTCACTGACTTGAGTATTAGAGAAAGAAATGACTTTTCGGCTACCTTAGATCCTTCTGATCTCTGAAGACTGGTGTGAAGCTTTATGAAGCCCAAGAACCAGGGATGTCATCATCAACTTGGGTTGTGTGCTACACTGAGAGAGGACAGAAATCAAGATAACATCATCAACAAGGTGGAAGAACGAACCGAAGACTGTTGCAGTTGGCAACACCTAACCTCAAGCAAGATTAGACGTTTCTAGCAGGTCTTAGCACCCTTTGGCTGTTTATGAAAAGAAAGAGAGTCAAGTCTACGGACCTGACGCCCTGTGAGTCTTGAAAACTATTTGCGCGTATCTTACCGCTAAATCCCTCAAGACGGCAATATCAAGACGAGTGTCTACATCAACCCCAAGCACCGAGGAGTTACGACCAAGATGAAGATCATCATGATGCTCAAGACCAACAACACCTTGAAGTCGGCAACAACTTATAAAATCAACTTTAACCTTTCTTGTGTCTCGTCTTTAAGGGGGGAAGACACATGCTAGTTTTATTGGATAGTTGTGACAAATTGTTTCTAGCAACCAAACCCTGGAGTTTTAAATGTCAACTCAACAAGAACTCTACTTCAGCAAAAACCATCATGTCAACACCTTCAACAAAGACCCAATTCTTCCAGAAGATATCAAATGTCTCATCAACAAGGAAACCTCATTCTTATAAGGGGGGAAGGTCTGTAACACCCTAAATTTTGGAAGCAACAAAAACTTAATTAATAAAGACCCAAAATTCTGAGGGAACAAAAAACTTTTTGAAAATTATTACTTATGGATGTTTTTCACTGTTGTTTCTTTTGTTTGTCTGGTTTTGTTTTTGTTTGTGTCTGCGTTGATGACCTCTCTAGCTATCAACCCTAAAACTCCACCTAGTTATAATATGACATCTGATAACAATGTTTTGATAAATAAAACAGTCCATATATATTCTGCTATCTTATGTTTAACAAAACTATATTTACCATGTTGTTCTAAAATCAGCAGCTACTCAAAGACCTTTTATTTCAGAAAATAAAGTATTTCCAAAACCTATATGTTTGCAAACTATAAAGGACTATATGATAAGTCCTAATAGATTTTTTAGTGTTATATGTAGCTATTATTAGCAACTCTCTTTTCAGAACCTTATTTCTATTGGTCTTGTAAATCAACTCCAAATTTTTTTGTTTAATTCTTTTCCTACCAAAAATACCCTGTTTTATTTATGTTGATCACCTCCTCACCATATTTTTGATTTATATTAAAAGTATGGTTAGTGATCCAATTGTGTGGGTGTTTATCTATTTGTATGTGTGGTTGACCTATATGTTATGTACTTAAATTGTTTCCCACGAGTTTGTTATTTTATGAGATTTCATGTGGTGTTTTATGAGTTCACATTTAATGTTATGGTTTAAATGGGGATATAAGTGTTTGATTTGTTTGTCTTGCATGAATGGAATGTGTTCCCTTTTTTAATGTTGTTTAGTGTTGATATTTCCTAAATTTCTATTTCAAAATGGTAGAAAATCTATCTTCACTCATGTTAATTTATAGCATTTCTAGAGCAAGCCAATTAGTGTTTATTCATTAAAATTTGGAAATGCATCTCACCTAACTTTATCCTCATCACCTCTACTTCCCACTTTTATCATTCTTGATTACTTTCAAAAAATGTTAGATCACTTATTCTTGCTTGAGATGAGTGCATTATCTTAAGGTGACCATATCCAGTTTTTAACATAGCAATTTGCCATTTTTGTTTATAGTTGTTATTGAACCCCTTTGACCAAAACTTCTATACCAAAGGCTGAACTTTTATCCCCAATAATCAACCCATCTTGTCCTTTAATTTTATTTTCGAAGGATTGACAAATCCAGCTAAGCATAGTAGCCTTTTCAAATCGACCCGAAAATATCCAAAGCCCTAACCTTGACTCCTATGTCCCCCTACACTGGTCTTAGACGTGTTTTGAATCCACTCTCACCCTCTTGAACATTTTCCCTTGCCATGGCCAACCCTAGAACCTCCCTTCTCTTTTCTGGTGTAACCATTCTGCCGAGCACCTGGCAGACAGAAACGGTCGAGCACCCCTCCCTCCAACCAGCCCGTCCCCTCGACCCCCTCTTGACCTCTCCTCACGCATGCACCTCCGCCACACCCTCCTGAGTGCTCTGGCGAGGCCCTAGCTCGTCCCCTTGTCTTTCTGGCTGTCCTGAGCGCCGCCCTTTTCTCACCATCCCGCGACGGCCACGTCGCCCGTGTCCGAGAGGACTAGCCACGCCCTTGCCCTAAATCCTTGCCCGTTCACTCCATCTCCTCTCTGGACACGCCAATGAAACCACCCTTTCCACCCAATCATGCTCAAGTGGTCTCTCCATCCCCGTCCGTGCAGAACGACCACCGTGAACCGCACCCGCTCGAATAAGGAGCCCCAGCCCCGCTCCCGTGCTCTTACCTTGCCCACTCCATCCCTCTCCCACCTAACTCGCACCTGCTGCAAGATCTCACAAGCTCTCGCCCTCCTCAGCTCGGTTTCTGCGAGGAAATCGCCGCCCGGGTTCTCTGATGCCGAGCAAGCTCCCCACCGTTCGTGTCCCCCTCTGCTCCTTCTTGCTGCCCTGGCTCACTCCCCTCTCCTTGCTTCACCTCTAAGACATCCCCCTTCCTTGCAGGAACGACTGCCGCAGCCGTGACCTCGCCGTGCTCGAGCTGGGCGCCCTCGGCATCCCCGTCGTTCGGAACCTCGCCAAGAAGAACTGCGGTAACCCCTCGGCGCCCCTGACCGTCAGCATGCTCCTCCGCTCCTCCTTGTTTTCTCGGAGAGTCCCGTAGTGAGCAGCGCGAGCTCGTGCACTCTGTTAGGGTTTCCCCTTGCTTGTTCCCCGTCTTGAGGAAGAAGAAGCGCAGAGACCGTCAGATCTTGGATCAACGATCCAGTTTGAATCCCACCTGGTCTAATCTCAGCCTTTGGTACCTGATCCAACGCCGGCGTGCCCCTTCGCTCTGGTGCGCTGTGGCGTGGGCCGGCCCAGCTCGCCCGGAGAGGCTCGGCGCCAGATCCGGCCCTTTTATTGTTTTTCTTCGTTGATTATTTTCCTGTCAATTTTCCTGAGAAATGCTTGTTAGCTTTAATTCATTTCTGTGATATTTACTTATCCAAATTGGTTGATTCAAATTTTTTTGAGTAGCTATGAGTTTTCTTAACCACGTGGCACTGGCCCTGCTCAAGAACATATTTGTATGCGTGTTTTATGAATTTTCACCATTTACTTAATAACTTGAGTTTTATAGATCCAAAATTAGCAAACTTTAGTTCTATGGAATACCTAGGAAAATACCTACCCAGATCTATAATACTTGCATGCAGGAGATATTTATAACAAAAGTTCTATCATGTTTAATTTTGACACCAGTACCACTTATGGGGTTTTTAATTCATTATTAAAAATAGTTTTTTGAGAAAATCCAAATGTATGTGGTGGATATGAGTAGTAGCTATCATATCCTAGCTTGGTAGAATTTTCCATACTATATTTTGCTCTTGGTAGATTATTTTCTAAAACATTAGGTTATTACACTAGAAAAAGAATATTTTTATTTTCTGTTAATTGCATGTGTTTGATTTTAATGTTTGGTGCCATATCTGTTTGTAAAACTAAATTAAGAGTAATTTTGTTGGATACTTATGTGTTTTACTAAGGATGACAAGTTGGGTTTGTGTAAAAATAATTTATATCTTATGCTGTACACCATTAATGGTAAAATCTGTGTGTTCCACTAAAACTGAAATATATGGAGGTAGGAGTGTCCAAATTGAGTGAATCCAATTTCTAATGAAGTATTAAGGAAATACCTATCCATAGAAATTAACCTTTCATACAGGAGATTCCTAAAACTAAATCTACAATCTTTTTTGTTTTGAGACCAGTAGCATTTGTATGATTTTTAACTCATGTTCAGTACTAACTTTTGATGCAAATCCAATTTCCCTAACTTCCTATAGCTACTAGGAGTACTGTGGTAGAAGAACTTATTTTTATGAACAATATTATTGGAGTTATAACTTATCTCCCAAAGCAGCAACATTTGGCTAATATGAGTATTAGATTTTAATCATCTATTCCTAACAAATGTGAATTGTATAAATATTACTAATCAAATCTTGAAGATCAGAACCTTAACCCAATCATAATGGCTTGATTAAACCACTTTGATAATGTGTGGTGCATTGTTTACTTCTGTTTAGCGTTATTCACGTTGACCCTAATAATAAAATCAATTGTGTTTATATACGTTGCTTGTGGGTATGTTTGTGTGTTATGTTTTATCTCTTTACACGTCATCTTATTTATCGAATAAATGTAATAAGTTAATTCCCTGTTTTACCTGAATTGTTATGTGTTGATGTGCTTAGTAACTCATAAGTCCAGAAACTTAGGTTATCCTTTAATCACCTTAATGAATTTCCTAAAAGTATTGTTAGCACATTCACTTTTGAGTTTCGCATAGTTCATCTTGTTTCCTAGGGGTTGCACTAAGTTCATTTGTGTGCTATGCATGTGAATGATTGTTTGTTGTTAAATTTTACCCAGTAGTTCCTTGTGTTTTGCAATGCTTAATATATGACTTTCTTATGTTAGATTGTTGTCAACACTTGGTTTCCATGTGATTGTTTGTTTATTGGTTGAAGTGACCTTGATTGTGGTGTCCTGGTAAATAAGCCTAGTGCACCATTTTAGCTCCTAGTCATAAACTTGTTTGGACAGTGATGTTACCATTGTTTGTCTCTTAGTTACTTGATAGTGGGTGTTTCTTGAGCTAGTAACCTGTTTGCATGTGAGTGTGCTCAATGCTAGTGTTAATATTAATACTTGCTTGTGTGTTAAAATACTTTTGTCTGAAGTATTTCCTAAACGATTAATATACTTTTGTCTGAAGTATTTCCTAAACAATTAATATACTTTTGTCTGAAGTATTTCCTGAACTACTAAGATACTTTTTTCTGAAGCATTTCCTGAAACTATTATAACAGCTCTTGTTAAATGATATAATAACCCTATGTAATGTGTTGTTTTAGTATTCTGTAGAACTACCTTTGTAATACTCAGAGTTGTTGCGTATAATTTCTTAGGAGAATCGGTTGTTGTCTTAGCTCTCTGGAGTTTGTTGTTTATTGTTGTTTAGCTAAAGGAGTTATTTGTTTTTGATCGTTAACTTAGTTTTGTGAGCAATGATTGCTGTTTGGTATGTCCTTGTAGCTTTGTCTTGTATTCTGAGTGTGGTTCATTTTCCTGTTTACGACGTTAGATACGATCGGGAAGGAACTAGAAGTGAGGAATGAACTCGAGGAACATCAAGATCAAGACCAAGGACATGTTGCTAAGCCAGGCAAGCCACCTCACCACTATTATGCAATCCTACTATTTACAAAGCATGTTTTGTTTTTAAAATAAAATAATGCATGTTTTACTTCTTTTGTGGTTTTACCCGAAAACTATTTTACAAAATATTGTTTGGCCAAAGCTATCTACTAGGAGTATTCTAGGTGGTACCAAAAAGAGTTTTAATTGATGAGCCTTGTTGTTGAAGGCTCAATCAAAAAGAATAAGTTCTCCAATAGTCTACCTTCACCTACTTACCTCAAAACTATAGGATGGGAACCTATTTTGATAAAACTGTTTTACGGAGGAAAAAGCCGAGTTGCTGGGAGCAATCGGCGAGCAAGTGTTTTATTAAAACCCGAGTTGCTGGGAGCAATCGGAGGTGTTTGCAAAAACCCGAACTGCTAGGAGTACTCGGAGGAGGAAGTGTTTTGAAAAACAAAGTGTGACCCTAGCTGCCGCCCGAACAATTAACCCGTGCAGCCACACTACCTGACATGGGTAGGGCTTAGCCGGAAGCTTGTCTGTTTTAGTGTTGGGGCTCTCATACTTTCTATGAGGGTTGGGCCCTCAAAGCCGGCTTGTCGTCCGGAAGAGACAATACACTGCTGAGGACCAGCAGCCGGACGATTACGGCGGGTCTCTTGACGTGGCGGTGTGGCGTCCCGAGGAAAGACCAAGAGGTCTAGTGGAGCACACGGTGCCGAGGAGAACAAACCTACCGGGAGGCCCCGATACTAGGGTGGTAATAGTGGAAAGCTTTGATCGTTTTATCCGGACCCCCGCATGCTGTCGTATGACGGGTTGTGGCAGACACGGCGGAATGACCGATAGGTGTGGGTTAAGTGTACAACCTCTATAGAGTGTCAATCTATTCAAATAGCCGCGTCCGCGGTCATGGACGGTTGGAAAGGTCCCACTAGGCACACTGGCTGTTTTTATGGTTTCCAAAGAGAAATGTTTTTGGTTGGAACAAGAAGGCAACAAAGTGGTACCTGGGAGGTACGGAATTCGGGTGAGGATGGTTGGTCTCGGGGAGACAACTAGTCCGATCTCGAGTCAGGAAAAAGGGTTACCCCTATCCTAGTGTTTTGACAAAGTTTATACAAAAGAAGGTTTTCAAACTTGGATATGTCCTTGCTATATCTAAGAAAAGAGAATTCTATCTCTAAATGTTTTCTTCAACAAAGATATAGAGATGTCGTATTCTCTATGTCCAAAAATCATGGTATCCGAAAATAATCCCTATAGTCGTATATAGGAGCTATCCTAGTTTTCGAAAATACTTTACTTGCATTACCATAAAAACATAGCCTTAGAGGTGATCTTGCGAGTACGTAAATGTACTCATATGGCTATGTCCCTGGATATTCAAACGTCTAGGTTCCAATGAGGAGATATACGACAAGAAGGAGGAGTACACCGACGACTACGCCAACTGAGTGTCCCTGTAACATCCCAACATTTTATAATATTCAAAAATCACTAAAATTTAAAACTTTTCTTTTTATTAAAATAAAATATTAAATGTATAAGGAAACCAACTATGAAAGACTTCAAACTTGAGATAATATTTCCAATGTCACAGTTTAAACATTTTATTATCCAATGGGTTTCAAAAACCTTTAAATATAATTTGACAAATAGTTTACAAACTACAATCCATTTTATTTTAAATAAATTAGTTCTTTACAAGTATTTGAATTAAACCACTTAGTCATATCTATTCATAAATACAAGGTTATTCAAAAGATTATATAATTACTAAATGGTTTTCATTCCTTTAACTATGTTCAAAATATAGTTTGGAAATTATAAGCCTATAGTGTATAACTTTAAAACTTCATAGAATTTAAATTAATGAATTAGCCAAATAAACATTTCATTTGCTTAAATGAATTTCATCTAATTACAAAGCATGAAATGATTAATATATACTAAAGAAGAATAGAATTAAAACAAAAATCTTTTCCAAAGTTGTTATGAAGTTTCAAAAGAATTATCTTAATATAAAATATATTGGTGCACCATTTATGTTGAATTAAAAATGAATACATTATATCTTCTCTTTTCCTTTTTCATATAGTTGTGTTATATCATTAATATTATACCAAAGCCAAAAATGAATTTAGAATTTGAAAATGAGTTTAAATAACTTAAATTCAAATATAATTGAATATGGATATTTCATATAATTTATTTAGCCAAAATTAAAATTAATTAAACCCTAGTTTTAAATTAAACATAAAGTGTCAATTTCACATTTAATCAATATTTCTAAATTATTATTTTTGAAAAGTATTCAAAACATACCCACAACTGGTTTAAAAGCAAGATATTATTTTTACAAATTTTTAGAAATTAATTTGACATCATTTGGATAATTAAATCAAAAGATATGAATTAAACAAATAAAAATAGAAAAAGAAAAATTGCTGACGTCATGCTGACGTCAGCCCATCTTCAACCTCCGGCCGAGAAATCCGCCTCCAATCTCGTTCCCAAATCCGGCGAAATCTCTGCGATTTGTTTCCTTTGCTCGGCCTATTTAAACCCCACGACCTCCTCTTCCATTTGCCCCAAACCCTAGCCCCGAGGACGCCGCCAGGCCGCCGTACGAGCTCGCCGGAGTTCGTCTCCTCCGCCGCCACGTTTCTCACGATTCCGTCACGGTGAGACCTCCCCCGAGCCCCTGGTCCTCTCCTCTGTCCTCGTCATCTCCGTGCGCACCTCCTAAGCCCCGCGTTCGGTTATTTCGTGCAGTGAGTCGAGCGCCCCGTGCTCAACCGGATCTCCCGGAGCGCCGCCGCACTTCTTCCGCCGCTGCCGGCCGCGCCAGGACGAGCGACACGACGCCGTCGCCACCATCCACATCGCCGCGACGATCTGCACACCACCGTCGCCTCAGTTCGTCCGGGGGAGCTCCACATCGTCGCCTCCGTCCACGCCTGAGCGCAGCGCCACCGTCCCCTCCATCACCGGCCACCGGAGCGCCGCCACGGTATGGTCATTTCATCCTGGCCGTCCGATCCGATCTCAGCGGCCACGATTAGAAATTTTAAACGAACCGGTATGATTCACTGTCGTCCGTCAGATCTGGATCTAACGATCCAGATTCATCCACTTAACCACGTCAGCGCTGACGTGGCCTGCACAGTCAGCATCCCAGTCAGCTGCCACATCAGAAAATAAATTCTTTTAATTAGATTATTTGGCAGTTTTGCAGAAAAGCCCCTGTCACTTAGATCTGTCACAACTTTTTAACCACAACTCCAAATTTAATATTTTTTATATATTTGGAAAGCTCTCGACATGTAGATTATTTTGGATCTGACACAATTCAAATTTGACTTAGTATAAAATATTCAAATTTCAAATGGTGAATTGAGTATATTTGTAATAACTTTAAATCTATAAATCCAAAAATTGCAAATAAATATGTTTTAGAAACTTTAGAATATTTGTAAATTAATGCCACTGCTATAAAATAATTTTGAGTAATTTTTGAATGAATTCATAGTTGTGTGCTTAAATTGAATAGTTTGACTAATTTTGAAATAACTTTTAATAGGAACATTATTTTTGATTAAATCCAATTGCAATAGATTTAATTAAAAGCTCTCTGTCTATTAACACTAATTATAAAAATTTGGTTATAAAAATTTAATCATAGGAAACTTTAATCTTATAATTATTCCTTTTATTATATTTTCCAAAACTATAAATTAATTAAATTGCATTTATAAATTCATGCATATTTATAAAGAAATCACAAAAGTTATTTTTATGTTTCTGGTGATTTAAAATTTCATTTCATTCATAGCATATTTTATTCTCATAGGAAAACCCCTCTTCAATAGTTTTCTCTAAGTTAGGATCATTTCAACTTAGCATATTTGTGAAGTGCTACACACTTAGACACTTAGGATTTTCAACATGGAGCTGGAAGACCAATGAAGGATTTAGCCAAAAACAAGACTTCAGAAGTATCGTCAAGGAGAAGAAACACTTAGAAGAAAATCAAGAAGAAGTTCATGAAGGACTTAGAAGAAAACAGACTCTGGAAGCACCCAAAGATGTCAAGCACTTAGAAGAAAAGTGAGAAGAAGTTCAAGAAGGCCAACCCCCTTTTATTCTCTAAGTCTTTCTCTCTGTCCTTTCTTCTCCTCTGAGATTTCATGAAGACTAAGTAAATCCAAGACCAGCCTCGAGGATACAAGAATCATCAAGTCTGAAGATTCATCAGGACTAGCCAGAACTCAATCAAGACATCATCCAGAAGAAAGATACAAGTCTGGAGATGAAGCCTGGAGGACAACTACATCTTTCTTTCTATCTTTTCCCTCTTTCCTAATCTTGTCTTTCACATTGACTTAAACAATTTTGATCCTGATGTTATCATCTTGAAGTTGTTGGATCCTAGCAGCATGGTGGGATGAAGTTGTTGAAACAAACCTTACATGTCCACTTACATGAGACCTGTTCCACAATTTAAGTGGCTGGCCGGGTGTCTGTCTCTCTCACTATAGTGAATGTACAATTTACAAAGAGTTGATAATAATTGTTGATCATCTTGAACAAATGACTTAGTATTTTTCCCTAAGTATTTTGCACATCATGGCTAAGCCATTTGAGTGCTTGTTTCAAGAAGATATAAAACAAAGTATGTTTATCCAACTTAAGACCTTAGTCCTTAGTCATTCTTGACCCACCTATTTGCCTTGCATTAACTTAAGAGATTTTCATAGCATAACATGCATCTCTAGCCCTTAGAAATAATTTGCATATCATACATGACATGTTTTCCTTAGGAGTTTTACAAAACTTGTTGTTCATTTGATATGAGCATGTATGTTTGATGATTGTTGTTTGTTGATTGTGGTATTGTTGGTTGCTATTATTGTTTAGATTAAACGGAGAGCAAACGTTCGTTGTTGAAAAGAGTTTGTGAACAACGACAACATTCAAAGGCAAGTGGCACACCTCATAAACTTCCTATTTTTATACGCATTACTTAGTGTATTTTCATATGCATGTGTTGCTATGCTAAACCTGTGTAGAATCCCTTATACCTGTGTCTAGGTTCCTATGCAATACTTAGTAGAATTATTGTTGCTATGCAAATGTTGTTTTGTGAAAATCTAAATTCTACTAAGTTAATAATGAAAGACCTGGGTGGTAATTGGTTGCATGGGTTATGTTGAGTGGCTACTCAGGTCCATGTCTATGGTTCCTGGAGTATGTACACTTGTGAATGGCCACCCAGGAACAGAGGAATCTGAAGAACTCCGAGTGACGATTGCTTCCAGTGCAGCCATTGCCATATGGGCTCTGGCTTGATCAATTATGTTGCGTGGACTCTCTCCGGCTTGACAAGCAGATGTAGGGGGATGTTAGGGGGAACAGGTCAAGCCAGGTGGGAGGGAAAATGCTTCTGAAAGATCTCGTCTCATTCTCTCCTTTCCTTATCACAAATGGTGTGTAAAGGATAATCTGGGTTGAATGGGTACAATGGTGAACGTGCACAACCTCTGCAGAGTGTAAAACCAAGTACTTAGCCGTGTCCCCGGTTACGGACAATTTTGAGCAGCTGATCAAGGACGTCAACGGAGGATTCCACCATTCCAACTTCAGAAATAAAACATGATGGGTGAACCAGGGAAGATGAGATTTATGGTTTTCATGCCATACTCGTCGATTTCAAGAAAAGTGTTTTCAAAAGAGTAGGAAAAATTGGCTTTATGCAAATTAGCCTTGAACTCCACCAGCCAAATGTGCATATAGGCTTTAGAGTTATTCCATAAGTGTCCACCATAGTGTCACTTGCCAGACTCCATTTTTAATGGAATCTGACCCACGTTGTTGCAATATTTTTCTTATTGCAGATTTGATCAGATGACGAGTGAGGTTTCGTTTAAAGGTTACGAGTCTACAACCAACATGTTTTCGCCTGTGGCAGCATGAAAGTTATAGAGGCTCTCTGCTACTGTATTCCGTTGTGTACTTTTTCAATGCTAGCTTTATGCTATGCAACTTGTATCGAATATTTTGTAAGTCTGGATCGTCGATGTAATAAAATTGATACTTTGTTGTGATATTTCATCGTAAACTGTGTGTGCAAATGAATCGATCCAGGGATTTGCACTATACACAGGTATCTGCCTTATTTAAAGTGCAGGTACGCTACAGTCCCGCTCAACTGCTCTGTGGGAATGCGTTAGCATGTGACGAGGGCCGACGCTAGCCTAATCTTCCGCTGAACCTTAGTTAATATTCATCCAGTGCGACGATGTTTGCAGACCTGGTCATGAGACCATTATTTATGTAAGCCTTATACTATTCGAGTTGTATGATGTAACTTTGTATACCATGTTGGTTATGTGATCGCGATGCACTGATCATTCGGATCATGATCTATTTACATAACGTGGGCATCTCTAGCTGGTAGTCAGAGGGGTCCCTACTAATACCTTTTCCAAATAGTTCACTTTTTCCATGTTTATAATTTTCAATGGATAATGGAGCACATAAAATGACGCTACGCAAAGGTTTTACTATTTTACGATTATTTTTTTAATTTCTTATGTCGGTTTCAAAACAATGTCAAAACGGTCGGCGATGCCGTTCTTAGCTAAGGGTGGAACCTTCCAAAATTAAAGATGTATCTCCCATGAAATCACATGCTACCTAAAAATGATTTTTGAGGAAAAATAGGAGCAACATACGAGGCACCTACAGTTCAAATTTCCGTCATTTCTAGTTGATTCGACAAGGTTTTGTCTTTTTTACCAATAGTGACTAAAAATGTTTTTGTTGCAAACAAAGGTTGAATTGTTCATTACATAGGTCCTAAGTATTTAAATAAATTTTGAAAATCCATTTTGACAACATGTTGTCGGTACCTGCTTCACAAAACCGCGTTGTTTTGACGATTAGGAAATGGAAAATGCCTTTTCTACACAATAAAATAGAAAACTTTGTGTATGAGATGTGTGTGTCATGCCAAGGGGCACATGTATGCACAATATGGCCTCAGTCAGAAAAACTATGTCACGATTTCGACCGTAGCATTGGTCATGTGGCTCGATTGCTAAGAAACTTCATACATGATAGCTCATTTCTGTGAACACCTTTTCCAAATAGTTCACTTTTTACATGTTTATAATTTTTAATGGATAATGGGGCACATAAAATGACGCTACGCGAAGGTTTTACCATTTTATGATTTTTTAATTTCTTATGTCGGTTTCAAAATAATGTCAAAACGGTCAGCGATGCCGTTCTTAGCTAAGGGTGGAACCTTCCAAAACTAAAGATGTATCTCCCATGAAATCACATGTTGTGAACCTAAAAATGATTTTTGAGGAAAAATAGGAGCATCATACGAGGCACCTACAGTTCAAATTTCCGGCATTTCCAACTAATTCGACAAGGTTTTGTCTTTTCTAACAACAGTGCCTAAAAATGTTTTTGTTGCAAACAAAGGTTGAATTGTTCATTACATAGGTCCTAGGTATTTAAATAAATTTTGAAATTCCATTTTGATAATATGTTGTCGGTACCTGCTTCACAAAACAGCGGTGTTTTGGCGATTGTTTTACTAATCTGAAAATTTTCACCTTTTCCCTCTCATTTTCCCGCTCCTCCATTTCAACTTTCGGATTTGGACAATTCCCCGCCTACCAAGACAGGAAATGACTGGTATGCCCCTAACAAAAGAGAAAAAGACACCCACCCATCTATTCTGAGCCCTCTCCTCCGCTCGTTCCCCATTCCCCACCCCACCCGCCAACCCATCCCCACCCACGAGGCGAGCAGCGGCGGCGGCCACGGGAGGATGACGGCGGCCGTGCTCGCTCCGACAACGTCAGGCGCAGGTGGGTCAAATCGACGGCCACGATGACTTCAGGCTAGTTCCTCTGTTCATCTCCTGATCTCCTCGTGCTCCTCAGCTACTCTTCCATCGGGTTGCAAAGCTAGGCTTAGGGTTTCATGCCAGTTCTATGCTATCATGACACGGTGAGGGTTCTCCGGTCTGCATAGGATTTCATGCCATGGGCTAGGGTTTCATGCCATGGGCTAGGGTTAGGATTTGCGTTCCCCTCCTTGATGCAAAAGTAGGGTTACTCTGTTAGGGTTTCATGCTAGGGCTAGGGTTAGGCCGTTAGGGTTTCCAACTTTTGTTTTTTCCACATGATTGATATTTAGTATAAATACCTTTTGTTCTTTCCTTAGTTACATGCCATCCACTCACTTTTCATGTCCTCTTCTGGTAGCTAGTTCTTTGAATCCATGAAGTGTATATGTTCAGATGTGTTCCTTATTGTAGTATGGACATGTTATGCTCTTCAACTGCATTATGGTACTACCATCTTACCATATGGATATTGTAGGAAACTATAAAGGAATTCCACCAGTTAAACGGAGCCAAGCAAGGGGAATTGGTCGGATAAAAAAGTGTTTTGCAATAAATTGCTTGCTTCATTCTTTTTTGCAAGAACCATGAGGCTTTTATCCTTGCTACATCTAGTTAATCTACATTCTTTTGTCCAATTACATAGGGCAAATGGACATCAACAACCTAGCGGAACCAATCCAACCACGTCAAGATCTGCAATGGGGAGGAAGCCAACAAAGAGGAAACCTGTTGTTGGTATGTAAATTGGTACACTTGCATGCGTTGCAAGTTTGTCAAATTATTTTTCTGCTATGCAATCACAATCAAATGTTTCCAATGTTTTGCAAATTGAAATGAATTGGATGGATTTGGTGTTATGTTGCACATTGAAATGGTGTTTCCATGGCATGTTAATACTTGTTTCATATTGAAATGATTCCATGTCCTGATAATACTTGTTGCATATTGAAATGAATCCATGTCCTGTTAATACTTGTTGCATATTGAAATGATTTTGAGGGTTTTGGTAGGTTTTAATGTCAAGCTTTCTGTCTGTTACTGTAGTATAATTAAATTATACTATAAGCTTTTTTAAGCACCTTGGCTGATTGTGTTGTCTTGCTTCCTATGCATTTCAACCTTTCATCTAATGGTTATCTTTTCTTGTTCATGTAAAGTGGAACCGCTTACTGAAATCGAGAAGATTAGAGCTAGGACCATGATGAGCAACAACAGTATGTTAAGGTCCATTGGTCTCCCTGCTTTAGTGAATTTGCTTACAAACAATAATGGGGTTAATCGAGAAGGTAGTGCAAGTACCGTTGAATCCTCACACAAGCTGAAAGATCGAACTACGATCTTTGCAACGAGGAAGTTATTGATGAACAAGTCGATCACTGTTTAGTGGACACGACTGTGCAGGTGCCACTCTATCTTGTTTGGATAGTTGGGATTAGTTGTTTCCTATTTCCTTTTCATGTTCTTTTACTTCATTCTGTTCTTGTAGCATTTTATTACTTTTCATCTCATGCTTCTGGCTTTGCTGTTTATAGAAGGCACAAAAGTTTACTAGTAGGAGGAAAAAGTGTGTTGTTAAGAAGAAGAAGAGGAGTGCGGCAATCCTAGAAGAAACAACCAGTCAAATGGCTCCTTTTAGGGTGTTTGGGATAGCCCCTGGAAACACAAAGAGATTGCTAGAAGTTGAGGACCCTTCTCCTGCTAGAGTCACCAGAAACAAAGCAAAGCAGGCTGTTGAAGCTAACCATGAAAAGACTCCGCTTCTTGACATTGAATAAAGCACGTAGCAAGGTGATGAGGATGACGGAAGCACTGTGCACACACTCGTCATCCGTGTTGGTCCATTGGATGAAAGGCAACCTTTCTTTGATGACAATCAACCCTACCATGATGATCAAGGAACTCAGCAAGAAACCGAGCTGCCTACTGGTGGTGAAGGCAAGTTCATCTCTGACTGTTGTCTCTTACTCTCTTGTTTGCTTCTATTTGATTACATGTCACATGATTGCCATGTCATTTCCACATTCATTGTAAATATTTACATTAGTGTTTGATGAAGAATGTGAAATGTTTGGTCCTAATCAAAGTTTATTTCCTATTCAGGCAACAATTGTGGCTGCTGTGCATAGGAGAAAAGGCAAAGGACTGGAAAGGATTACTAAGACGACGGGTTCCAAGGTGACAATTCGAATTGCTGAAGGGAAGACAGCTCCTAAGGAGCCTGTGCTATCTGCCAAGTTTGCATCAGAGTGTGGATATACTACCAGAACCCATACACGAGTTCTTGCCCGTTTCAAGGATTACAAAAAGATGCCAACTTGATCAAGGACTACATCGACAAAGTTGCTTTAAGTTATTTGCCTCTTTGTGATTCTTTGTTGGATGTTTTTTCTTTCTTTATTTTACACCTTTCATATGATCACTAATAATGTCTGTTTCTTGCTTGCTTCATTTGTAGGGAAATTTAACATGGACACCAACTCGAAGGCCTTAAAGGAAGCATGTAACAAGAAGTTGCAGGTAGTATCAAAGAACAGGCGGCACAAGATAAAAAAGAAATACTTTGATCCAGTTAATGGTAAAAATTAATGCTAAAAATCTTAGCATTAACTCTCCTGGTATGATGATGAATGGCACGCTCTTTTGAATTTGTGGAACACACCAAAACACATGGTATGCCTGCACATGTGCCCTTGGTCTTATTACATGTACTTATATGTATCTGCTTTTGTTTGCATGTACATGCTTTCAGCTTTTGCTCTCATGTATGTGATCACCCTTTTGTACATTATTTTGGTAGAAAACCTGTCTCTCTAACTCGGATAGTCGAAAGAAGGTTGAGTTCCAGCAGACAACCGGTTCCAGGTCCTATGAAGCAACTATCCATGCCGCTGTAAGAGCAAAGCATATTTTATCTTTATTAGGCCCAATTAGCTTCTGACCTGCTGACTTGGGGTTTCATACTTGCTGAACAACATCAGAGGGAGAAGCTTAAAGGTGATGAGGAGCTGAATGCGATTGGGGTGTTCGAGATCACACGCATGAGAGCAATGAGGGGCTTATCAGAGGCAGTCAAGACATCAATTCTAAGTCATTTTAGTTGTTGTGTTTGCTTCCTGCTGTAGTGCAAGGTCTATTTTGAGCTGCTGTGTTTGCTTGTTGCTCTATTTATGAACTTGTTTACTCAGTCTGCAATATATGTAAACTTTTTGCTTGCTTGTTTAAACTTGTCTCTAGCTTATCTCATTGTGTTCCTGTACACCTGCTGTGTTTGCTTCCTGTTGTAGTGCAAGATCTATTTTGAGCTGCTGTGTTTGCTTGTTGCTTTATTTCTGAACTTGTTTACTCAGTCTGCAAATATATCTAAACTTTCTGCTTGCTTGTTCAAACTTGTCTCTATCTTATCTCATTGTGTTGCTGTATACCTAGTACCAAAATTACTGCAGTACCAGTAGAAGTTGCAGTAGATGTAGAATGTTGCATCTTGTAATATACTTGTTGTTTGATTAATCTTAATTGTTCCTGGTAGCCTTAGATGGAGGAGAAGTTGGATGCTCCAATACCTGAAGGGCAACATGCAGTGTTTGATGTGGAAGTTGTTGGTCAAGTGCTGACTTCAACATGCCCTTCGAGCACATTCTTGGTGAATGCTGGGCTGTAGTCCAGAGCATCCTGCACCAAGGCGGCATCCCATGTCAAAGAGCTCAAGGTGAAGCTGGCACAAGCTGAAAGGATAAATGAATGCATGTTAGATGAAGTTTCTGCATTGCGGAAGAGGACTGAAGAATCTGAAGCTATACATGCTGCGCGCGACGAGAAATATGAAATCATGTTCAAGAAGACGGAAGAACAACGACAACAGTTTGGTGCGATGATTGCTCTCATGAGTGCTAAGCCTTCTTAGGTTGCTTGTTCTTCGATCCGTTGGTGCCTATCATTTGACAGTTGATCTCAGTTTCAGACATTGCTCTTTTTTTGGCTCCGCTCTGGCGTTTTGCTGTCTGTTAACACTTGCATGCCTTTGTTGGCAATTCTAACCACAGTCATTTGGATGCCTTTGTTGGCAATTCGGACCACAAATTATGTCCTGATGATTTATAGCAATATAGCATGTGATTTCAGTTCGAATATATGTTGTATTGTATTTTTTGCCATGTGGGGCAACGTAGCACTGACAGATGAGACCCATCAAATTCTGACATGTGGGACCAAATTAATTTCTGACACGTGGACCCAAAAAAATTCTGACAAGTGGGACCCAAAACTTACTGACAGGTGGGACCCAAAACTTGTTGACACGTGGGACCCAAAAATTTCTGACAGGTCGGACCAAAAAATTTCTTATAGGTGGGTCCCAAAAATTTCTGACAGGTGGGACCCACTCTGACAGGCGGGACCCACTAACAAGTGGGACCAATCCTGACATGTGGGACCCACTAACAGCTTGGACCCACTCTGACAGGTGGGATCCACACTGATAGGAGGGATCCACACTGACAGGTGGGTCCAAGATGACAAGTGGGATCTACACTGACATGTGGGGCCTCCCGACAGGTGGGACCCACACTGATAGGTGGGGTTGCCTCCGACAGGTGGGACCCACACTGACAGTGTGGTCGCCTCCGATAGGTGGGACCCACACTGACAGTGGGGTCCCCTGACGTGTGGGTGAACCTGACAGGTGCGGTCGGTCTGACTGGTGGGTCCGTCAGTCTCACAGTGGGGCCAGGATGACAAGTGGGTCCAAAATGACAAGTGGGGCCGTGCAGCCCATGGGCTTGGCCCATTTAACGAGTCGATTTAAATAAAAAAACAAATGTAAAAAGGCTTCCTTGTTGGTCTTGGCCCATTTAGATGACTCAACTGGATTGGGCTCAATTTGTCTGTGACAATCTAATTTGGTCACTGATACACACGCCACGTCGGATGAATGCCAGCTCAGCTTTGTAACGTGTTCTGGCTGAAATTGTTGGTGACCAAATAGTTGGATTGGTCACAAACCAATCTATGACCAATTAAAAAAAGGTCACATACTGTCATTTGTGACCCTTGGTATGTGACCTTCCTTTTTTTGTCACAAAAAGGTCAGAAATGACTTATAGTGACCTTTATGTGAACAAAATTTTGTGTCACCACTTGACATATTTCTTGTAGTGTAACCACTTGTGGGAGGCCCTATGGAGCCCCCCTCGACTTTGACCGGAACTTCAACTTGTCAAGGAGCCGCACCTAGTTTGGGCTTTCCATTTGTCTCATATGCATTGATACTAGGGTTGTATTTTTACTTTGGCGGTGTGCCGTGTTACATGCATATAGGGCGCGGCCTGTTGGTGCGGAGAGGTGTGTCCTGCGGGAATCCGCACCCTTTTGGTCGGGACCAGCATAGCTCCCGTGGCTCCTTGGACTTGTTGCGGTGAAGGAAAAGGGTTGGGTTTAGAGGCTCTATTGTTTTTTACTGGGTTGATCATACGAGTATGGGTACAGTAGTGCACCCCTGCAGGGTATAATCTTATCGATGAGCCGCGTCCGCGGTTATGGACAACTTGGTGTGTTGCCGACTAATGAGATCTAGACAACTTACACCTAACCATTGTTAATTAAGTTTACTAGTAATATATAATTACTTTCACAATAATTGGTAACTAAAACTATTCAATGTGTGCGTTTCCCGAATTGCTTCCTCATACTTGGTTGAGGGGGTTAATCCGAGAATAGCTTATGATTGGTGTTAGTTGTAGTTGGTTACTTATGCGCTCTCCTATCCCTCTCTAATTAGACGGAAGTTGTAGCGTGTCTCTATTAGCTTGCTAGTGCTGCTGCCGCTAAGTCCACGTACCCTATATTTTGGGAGATCTTGTAGAAAGTAGGCAGGTTGGTTTTGCTTGCCAGGGAGTGGCCTGACCCTTCTTTGGGCTGTGCTTTGTGTGCAGTCAACGGGTTTGAAGTCAGACGACGTTACCTTGGGAATCCATCCGGCTTGGGCTGGGCAAGGATATGCCGCCATCGCTTATGTTCAGGACTCTTAGTCCAATTTGTATATTATCCGTAGTCGGATACTATTTTGCTTCCGATGTCATTTGTATCTTGGTATTGTATCACTTGTATCTTGACTCGTGCGAGTCGTTGTTGTATTTTATATCTTCTATTGTTGTTGTGGATGTATCGGAACTGTTGTAATGTTATCATAATTCCACCCACATAATGCGTATGTTTCGGCGTGCACATTGTCTGGTGGGCGACCTAAAATCGTTATTATGTGGATTTTGGCGGGATGGCTTAAATCTTCATAGTACCGATTTTGGGGCGTCACAGAGTGTTAATGCTTTGCTCTCATACTTTCTTAAAAGTAGTACCTTAATTGCCAGTAGTTTCCCTTGAGGCCCCACTTCAAACGGGTTGGCAGGACAAAACATGATGTGCAAGTTTCTCATTGCGAGCACGCACAACTAAATTGGAATACATGCTTATGATTAGTTAATACTTGGATGCTTTATATTATTTATCTGCAAATATCTACGCTATGTTATTTCATGGATTATCTTGTCCATGCAACGCCCGTACATCCGTCCCTATGCCTATAGTATTTTAATCCTGATGTCTATATTAATCACAATGGTTGTCTCTATTCTCCAGCTACTATTGCTAAATCTAAACAAATTGAAAATGCTGAAATTCGTAATTAAAATACTGAAACACCTGTTAAATTACCTGAATTTACTCGTGATACTTATGATGAGTGTGATGATATGTATGTGGATCTTGATGATGCTCTTATTGAAGAAATTAATACTATGAAAGATGTTAGTGCTATGAAAAAACTTGTTGAAAAAAGTGCTATTAGATATAATTTATCTGCTGATGCTAAATTTGCTACATCTCCTGTAAACATATAAGATAAAGATTATGATTTCTCTCTTGATTTAGCTCATATAGCTATTGTTAAAAGAGAACCATTTTGTGGAACTGAATATGAAAGTGCTGTAAAACATATGAATGTATTGTCTGATTTGAGTGGAATATTTGATGAGGACATTAAAAGACGCACTTACTTTGTTGCTAAAATATTTCCTTTCTCATTAAAAGGAGAAGCTAAAACTTGGTATAATAATTTGTCTGCTGGCTAAGGGTTTGCTTGTTGCTTTCTTTCAAAAATATTTTCCTGCTAGTGCTCAACATGATGCTTTGTTGAAAATCTATAATTTCAATCAAGATGAAGGTGAGAAATTGCCCAAAGCTTGGACACCCTTTTGTTGCATCTTGAGAGGGCAGCCGAACCATGATTTGGGGAAAAATGATCTACTAGATATATTTAATAGTGGACTAACTGCTGAATCTAGGACATACCTGGATAGTTTTGCTAGTTGTGTTTTCAGAAAAAGGACTCCCGAAGAAGCTGAAGAATTATTGGCTACAATATGCAAGATTAATGATGATTGGGATATTCCTTAACCTACTCGAACACCTCCACCAACACTTAAGAAGAGAGGTATTATTGAATTAAATGAAGAAACAATGAGGGAGTATAAAAGATCTCTTCAAGAAAGTGGTATTAAATCTAAAGATGTGAAGTATTTACCTCCTATTGAAGAATGATTTAAGCCCATTCCCCCTCCAATCGTTATTAAGGTACACTCTCTCCAAAGGTTTGACGATAGAGATATCCCTTACTCTAAACCTCCTACTCAATGCTTTGATGAATTTGATGATTTTATTGTTAAACAATGCAATTTTAATACAAGAATAGAGAATCATTTAATGAAAAATTCTCATGCTATTAGTGATTAACATGATATTGTTGATCAAACTGCTTATGATGTTAAAATACTCATTAAACACTTTCATATGGTTCAGACTCAAATAGATCAACTCACTAAAGTGCAAAAAGAATTGCTAAAGAAAAACTTGTTTGTGAAGTAACAACTAGAGGTGGTAAATCTACTCAGGATCCTTTATATCCTGAAGGACACGATAAAAGAATTGAACAAGATTCTCAACGAGTGAATGAACCTAGTATTTTGTAAGGACCCCTCTGACTACCAGCCAAAGATGCGTACGTTATGTAAACAGATGACGATCCCAATGATAAGTGCATCGTGATCACATAACCAACATGGTATACAAAGATACATCATACAACTCGAATAGTACAAGACTTACAAAGATCCTGGTCACATGACGGAGTCTGCAATCATCGTCGCACAAGACGGAAATTACCTAGGGTACAGCGGAAGTTTGCGGCTAGCGTCGGCCCTTGTCACGTCTTGACGCATTCCCACATAGCAGTTGAGCGGTGACAATCAGTTTGCAAAGTCGTCGGCGTTCTCCTTGTCATACATCTCCTCGTATAGTCTGGACATTTGAATATCCCGGGACAAAGCCATATGAGTACAATTACGTACTAGCAAGACCACCTCTTGGGCTAGGTTTAGCTTTCGAAAACTAGGATACCTCCTAAAAACAACTACAGGGTTTAGTTTTCAAATACGATGGTTTTCGGTCAATAGAGAATACGACATCTCTATATCTTTGTTGAAAAAACATTTAGAGATAGAATTCTATTCTCTTAGATATAGCAAGGACATATCTAAGTACAAAACCTTTGTTTTGTAAAAGTTTGTCAAAACAGTAGGATAGGGATACCGCTTTTTTTTCCTGGCCTGAGATCGGACTGGTTGTCTCCCCGAGATCAACCATCCTCACTCAAATTCCGTACCTCCCAGGTACCACTTTGTTGCCTTCTTGTTTTTCATCCAAGAAACACTTTCCTTTTGAAAATTAAAATCAGCCAGCATGCCTAGTGGGACCTTTCCAACCGTCCATGACAGCGGACACGGCTATTCGAATAGATTTACACTCTGTAGAGGTTGCACACTTTACCCTCACCAATTGGTCCTTCCATCGTGTCTGCCACGACCCGTCATATGACAGCATGCATGGGTCCGGATAACACGATCAAAGCTTTCCACTATGACCACCCTAGTATCGGGGCATCCCGGTAGGTTTGTTCTCCCCGGCACCGTGTGCTCCACTAGACCCCTAATCTTTCCTCTGGACGTCCCACCACCATGACAGGAGACCCGCCGTAACCGTCCGGCGTGAGTCCATTGACATGTGAATTGTCTCGTATAGACGACAACCCGGCTTCGAAGGCCCGACCCCCATAGAAAGTATGAGAGCCCCAACACTAAAACAGACAAACTTCCGACTAAGCCCTACACATGTCAGGTAATGTGGTTGCACGGGTTAATTGTTCGGGTGGCAGCTAGGGTCACACTTTGTTTTTCAAAACATCTCCTCCTCCGACTACTCCCAGAAGCTCGGGTTTTCGCAAACCTCTCCGATTGCTCCCAGCAACTCGGGTTTTAATAAAACACTCGCTCGCCGACTGCTCCCAGCAGCTCCGGTTTTCTTAGAAAACATTTTTATCAAACCAGGCTCCCATCCTATAGTTTTAAGGTAAGAGAATTGGAGTATACTAATAGAAAACTTAATCTTCTTGATGGAGCCTTCAACAACAAGGCTCGTCGAGTAAAAACTTTCTTTGTAATACCTATAATATTCTAGTAGATAACTTTGGCCAATCAATATTTTGAAAAATAGTTTTCGGGTGGCAAGGTGCCACAAAAGAAGTAAAACAAGCATTATTTCGTTTTGAAAACAAAACATGCTTTGTAAAATAATAGGAATTGCATAAAGGTGATGAGGTGGGCTTGTCTGGCTCAGCAATATGTCCATGGTCTTGATGTTCCTCAGGGTCATACCTCACTTCCAAATCCTTCCCGATCATATCTAACGTCGTAAACAGGAAAAGGAACAACACTCAAAAAACAAGACATTGCCACAAGGACAAAACAAATAACAAGCATTGCATAAGACACTAAGCTAACAATTAAAAGCAAACAGTTCACTTAGCTAAACCACAACAGACAATAAGTCTATATAGTTAAGACAAACAATATATACTCCTAAGAGAATATGCACAACAACCCTAATTATTAAGAAAAACAATAGTTTTACTAAGCACTGAAGTAAGACACTTCTTATTGTGATGTGATTAGATCATTTAACAAGAGTTGTTGGACTAGTTCAGGAAATACTTCAGACAAAAGTATCTTAATATTCCAGGAAATAATTCAGACAAAACTAGGTTAACACACAAGCAAGTATTAATAGTAACACTCGCACATTCACATGTAAACTTGTTACTAGCTCAAAAACATCAACTATCATGTAACTAAGCAACCAAAAATGGTAACACCACTGTTCACACAAGTTTATGACTACAAGCTAAAATGGTGTACTAGCCTTATTTAGTAGGACACCACAATTAAGACCACTTCAACAATTAAACCAAACTATCACTCAGTAAACAAGTGTTGACAGCAATCTTGAGGTAAACAAACCATACAACAATCATAACAAAGCACAGAAAATTACGGGATAGTATTTAACACCAATCACATCCACATAGATTTGCATCACTCAAATGCTTTTGGTCTCAAAACCATAATGACCATAGTTTCAGTTTGAGGAATCTCCTAGATGCAAGATTTTTTTTTTGGATAGGTATTGATTTTATCTTTCCGTATAAATTGGATTCACTGCATTTGGACACTCCTAGCTCAAGATATACAATTTTACGTGAAGAACATACTTTTCATTAGGTTTAAAGTTAAGCACATGATATAATAATTTTCAGACAAAACCAGTGTTGCATGATAAAAAAACACATAGGTACTACACAAAAATACTTCTAATAACTTTCTAAAAACATAACTAGCATAAGCAAATCAAACTAGACACACTCAAATAACAGAAAATAACTACATCCATTTTTAAGTGTAATAATCTACTGTTTACGAAAATACATCACCAAGTGCAAAATATAAGTTGGAAAATTCTACCAATATAGGATATGAAACCTACCACTCATATCTAGCATATTCAATTGTATTTACTCCAAAAAAGTATCTTTAAGATCAACTTAAAATCATCAAAAAGCTACAGATGTCATTCTTAAACTTAATATAAATTTAGTTAGAAGCATCTCCTGCATGCAAGGCTTAATGATCTAGGTAGTTATTCTTCCATGCTTTCCATAGAACCAAAGTTTGCAATATTTGGATCTATAAAACTCAAGTTATTAACTAAATGGTGAAACAAATACTTTTTACAAGATCTACTCTAGCACACACATAAAAACATATTATGTCAAGAGGGCAGTGCCACATGATTAAGAAAAAACATAGCTATGCTAAAAAATGGTTTTGAAATAAAAACAGATATACCACAATCGAATTAATCCAAGCATGTAACATTAGCTGAAAACAAAAACAGAAAATGGTTTGGAAATAAAAGAAAGAGAAACTGGTCCAGATCTGAGCGGACCCGAGCCGCCCGAGCTGGGCCGGCCCATTATCGCGCACGCGTCGGCGAGGGCCAAGCGACCGTGGATCCGGCGATGAATGACCAAGATTAGAAGGAGAGGGATTCAAATGGGACCGTGGATCATAGATCGGACGGCCTCCGGTCGTCTTCTTCCTCCCGTCATGCAAAAACGGGCGGAAACCCTAGAGGAAGAGGCGGTGCATGCGGAGCTCACCTAGGCCGTGCTCCGGGCGAAGAGGGAGGTCTAGGAGGGTGCGGATTGTCGAGGTTGTGCAGGGGAGGTCGCGGAAGGGCGTGGCTTCCTCCCGCGCCAGGGAACAGAGACGACGCCGACGGAGCCCGCGCCACTCATAGCTACACCGTGGTGGCTTCCGGGCACCTGTAAACGCACAAGGATGTCTAAGAGGTAGCTATCGGGGAGGGGAACGAGTTGGAGCAAAAATATAGAGAGGAGAGGGTCGGGGATGAAGGCGAGCATGCATGCAAGCACACGGCCCCAAGCTTTTGTTCTTCGACGATCATGAGAAGGAAAGAGCGAGCGCTCGAGAGGCAAGACTCAAGGTGGGAGAGTAAGAGTGGAGGAGTGGAATGGGCAAGGTGGGAGAGAAGGAGAAGGCCCGTGGCTTTATTCACGAGTGGTGGCCGGTTTGGGTTTTTCGGGCATGGACAGAGGGATAGAGCACACTGGGAGGGGATTGGGCGAGAGGGGCGGTGGAGGAGCGTCTGCCCGAGCTGCAGGCGCGAGGAGAGGTCAAGAGGGGGTCCAGGGCACGGATTGGGTGGAGGGGGAGGTGCTCAGTCGTCTCCTGCCTGCCAACTGCTTGACGAAATGCCAGAGTGTAGCACCCCAACTTATATTAATGTTGGAACACCTGTGTTATGTGCTAGTCCCTGGATCACTGCCAGCACCACAGTACAAAATATAGAGTAGCATTGCATAAGTATTAAAATTACTACAACGAGATCCAAAATAATAGCCAAGTATGGCTTTATTACAAGTTGCATAGCCATGAAGGCTAGCTAAAGTTCATAGTTCACAACGAAAGCGAAAATAACATTGAGCCTCATCTTCAAGCATGCGCCACAGACAGTCATGTTGGGTGTAGACTCGAGCCAAACTCATTCAGCATCAGAATTTCCTGCACATTTGAATATGCAGCCCCCGAAGGAGGTCAATACAATGATGTATTGGCAAGTGACTATGGTGGATGTATAATGACAAGTCTAAAATCTATATGCATATTTGGCTTGGTGGGGTTGGAGGCTATTTGCAGAAAGCAAGTTTTTCCTATCATTTTGTAAAACACTTTTATTTCTCAAGACTTGGCACCAAGAGATAAAACCCAAGTGAACCATCAAATCTTTCCTTAGTCAAAATTTTATTTTACGAAAACGGTGTTCAGATTCTTCTGCCCGTCCTTGCCCAGTTGCTCGAAGTAGTCCATTTCCGGGGACACGGTTGAGTACTCAGTTTATCGACTCTGCAGAGGTTGTGCACTTTCACCTTTAGACTCAATTAGCCCGAAAATCCTATACACACGGAGTGTATTGAGGAAATGAGAGAATTGAGGCAAGAACTTTCAGAAGAAGGATGCAACCATACTAGCAAGACCCGTTCCACCTACCAACTCTACATCTGCTTGTCAAGTTGACAGGTTGCACCCTCACAACTTAGTTATTCTAGACAGAGCCCATTGTCAAAAGGCTGCACGGGAAGCTTCTAAACTTGGAGGGACTTGGTAATCTCTTCGTTCCTGGGTGGCCGTCCACAAGTGCACTTCTGGGTAACAAACACCATACTCATGGCACTAAGTAGAATAGACATTCATCCTAGGCGACGACAACCACAAGCATAGTCCCAAAAGCCACTCAACATAAACCAAACAACCAATTCCACCCAGATGTGTATTTAAATTTTTAACACTTGGAAACATTTCCAAAACAAGGTAACAATTTTTACAGCATAGCTAAGCAACTAATAAAACTTTTCATGGCTGCATAGGAGAAGGGGTGGCTACACACTACTAGGATATTTGTAAAATACAAACTAACTTAGCATTATAGAATACATCCAAAAACCTATCATGCACACTACTCAAATATACTACTTATGCATATAGAAAATATGGGATATAGTATGAATGTCACTTGCCTTGGTAACAGGAGGAACAAGCACATCAAGAATAACAATCACAAGCAAGTCCTTCCTCTTCTTCACAATCTAGCACAACAATGAATAAAATAAATACCAACACAACACCAAACGCAATCATGTATGCATGAATGATATGCTATGATAATAGGACACACTTATTAATAATTTTATTTTCTGTCATCAAATGAATGAAATATAATTTCTAGGTATTTCTTATTTTATTTATCAATTAAATAATTTTAAAATAATATAGTAAAACTTTGATTTCTATAATATACAACTTTTATTGTTTTATGAAATCTTCAATTAAGCCTTTTATTAATATTGCTGGACAGAGGGAGATAATAAAATCCTAAAAAAAAAAAATTTATTTCTAAATCATTTTTATTATTTATGTTATTATTTTAATGGCCGAAATACTCCTCTAATAATAATACAATTTATAATTTGTCAAAGGGAAAAACTAATGATGTAGAAATAAACTAGATGAGCAGGGCTTTCCAATGACATAAAGTTTATCAATTTTGGACTTACAGATTAAAAGTTATGCATTTTGCAAGTTTTAATAGTTTTCTGTTTTAATTTCTAAATTTTATTCGAAAATAGAAAAAAAATCGGCCACGCGGCGTGATCTGATTCGCCTGTACCGGTTCGACGCGGATCGCGATCTAGAGCCGTTAGATCTAAATGAAAACGGACGCGCCAGATTAATCGCAGAGACGAAAATAAAAATTAAAACGGATCCTTGGGATCTAGATCCAACGGTCCAGGACGCGTTGACCTAACGCGGGCGGCGCGAGTCGCCGGAGACGCGCGGGGCGCGGCGGAGCCATGGCCGGCGTTTGCACCCGAGGCGTTTTACGGTGCTAGGAGGGAACAGAGCTCACCAGGGGATGCGCGACGTCGAGGGGAGGGCGATGGCGCGGTGGCGATGACCGGAGCGTCCTCGCCTCCCCGGAAAAGCTCGCCGGAGTTGTGCGCGGCGACGGTTCCGCTCGGTCGAGGACGGAGGCGGGGTTTCGCTGCAAAAACACACGCCCCACCGTACCAAATCGATGCGCACGGTTCACAGGGAGCGAAGGGAGGTGGAGAGGAGGTCCGAGGTGGCAGGAGTTGCTCGGGCGGCGGAGTTCTTACCTACGGCGACGGCGGGATTGCGTGAGCTCGAGCGGGCAGCCTAGGGGCTCTCAGGAGGTGTGGTTTGGGGCAATCGGACGAGAGCGAGGAGGGCTATTAGTATGGAGAGGATGCGAGATAAATGGAGCAGTAAATCGTCCATAATCGTGTGAATCAAATCGGCGTTTTCGGTCGGGGTCGGGGGCGTGATTTGGGGACGAACGTTTCCGCGGGTGTGATGACAGGTGGGTCCCACCTATCAGCGACTGCGAGCGAGAGCGCGGGGCGTTGGGCCGCTGGCAGGCCGTTGCGCTACGCGTGCGCGGCAGATAGCCAACGGGCCGGCCCGTTTTCCTTTTCTTTTTTAATGAAAATAATATATGTTTTTAAATACTGATTTCAAATATGATTTTTAAACCTATTCAAAACTTTTCAGAAAAAATCATAAAAATATGTTTTGGAAAGGTTATTAAAAATGGGACTTTTTGACATTATACTTGCCCATAAATAAATTGATAACATTTTATTTATTTAAGGGGTTTCAAGTAAACACTTTATGGAATTATAGATTATTTAAATATTTAAATATATAATTTGAAGTTTTTATTTAATATTTTTGTGATGTAGTTTATGCCTAATGATGAATGATGCATGAATGCAAAGTTTTAAATTTCTGCAAAATTTGGGATGTTACACAGAGAGAAAAGGACAAAAGATTTTGGAGCAAGGGTTTTGGTCCAGGGCGTGGTTGACAGTTTTCCAGGGGTGTGGGGGTCCAGTGTACACTCCAAACAATATGTTGGACAAGGTTCTAAGGGTGGGTTCAGATGTTGATGAATTAAGGGCTGATTTGATTAAGACACAAAACAAGGATCGTTTTTTTATTCCTTTGACCAGAAAATTATGAGACAAGAAGGATTGATTAGAAGGGGCATAGATGCAGAACTTGGATAAAGATATTAGGTCAAAAGGGTTTAACAACCACTAGATAAGAAAATGAGAATAGGGTAACTTATAAAACACTGATGTTCACCTTAAAATGTAGCACTTAAAACATACATGGATTAGTAATCAAACAATTTTGAACACTTTAGTTAAGGTTATTTATGAGCACTAGAGATGATAAAGATGAGGTTAGGTGAGTTACATTTCCAAATTGATTAAAGTAAACTCTAGTTTTCAAGCTCTAGAATGCTATAATTTAAAAACTCCAGGGTTTGGGTCACAAAGAAAAATTTGTCACAACTATCTAATAAAACTAGCAAACGTCTTCCCCCCCTTAAAAAGGGGACACTAGGAAGGGTCAACGTTGATGGTAAAAGTTGCTGACGACTTCAAGGTGTAGTTGGTCTTGAGTTTCATGAAGATCTTCATCTTGGCCGCAGCTCCTCACTGCTTGGGTTGATGTAGCCACTTGTCATGATATTTCCGTCTTGAGGGGTTAGTATTTAGACACATGTAAACGGTTACCAAGCCTCACAAGGGCGTCAGGTCCGTAGACTTGACTCTCTCCGGTTTTTTCGCTAACAAGCCAAAAAGTTGTATGAGCTACTAAAGACGTTGAAACTTGCTTGATGTGAGGTGTTGCCAACTGCAACAGTCTTCTATCTTCTCGTCGTTCTTGGCACCTTGTTGACGATGTTATCTTGATTTGTGTCATCCTTCGGTGTAGCAGGCAAGCACAGTTGATGAACTTCCTACGTTCTTGGGCTTCATGGCGCTTCGCACCAGTCTTCAGAGGCCAGTCGAATCTAAGCTAGCCCTAAAGACAAAACTTCTTTCTATAATACTCTTGTTGTGGTCACTTCAATTAACAAAAGTGGGTGCACATAAGGGATTGATGACTCCTTCTTAGTGGTACATCTTCATGCGGATGATCTTCAGTGCAGGTCGTCTCCCTTGTTGCTGACGTCGATCTTCTTTTCACGTCACGGCTTGAGGTTTTCATAAAGTCTTCAAAAAGTCGTGTCTCTTGGCGTTATTCGAGTCCTCCGTGTTGCCATCTGTAAGAGAGGCTTCTATTGGCACTTCTCTTCTGATCTTGGTTTGTAGGTCTTGAAGAGGTTAGTTAGTGACAAGTCAGTGGTGTTAGATGTTACTCTAAGGTTAGATACGTAAGGTTAGTGATGGTATACATGTAATTGAAATAGTTCATTTAATTAGGCAAGGTTCGGCACATCACCGGGATGGCTTTATTTGGGTGGTCTTTTGTATCCAACGTAATTCAAAACTATCACAAGCTAAAGTTTTAGATCAGAGGGAAAACATTTTAGAAAGTTTTGAGTACAAGTTTATAGGTGCCTTAGGGTACATTTATGGCAAAAAGGTAAGAAAGGTTTTTGTGTAGAGATAACAAGATGTTTAAACAAATTTAAAATATGTGCCTAATATGCATTGCCAACAAGGCGTGCTTGTGAAAAGTACCAGGGAACAACATATCAACAACAAGGAAACAAACAAGGCACACAAAAGCAACAAGAATACCAGCAAAAGAGCACACAAGACACCTATAGAACCAAAAGAGCAATCAACAAACGCGTTGGTCTGAGAGTCCAACCAAGGGTCATATCCTAGAATTCCTATGGGTTTCGGTCATTCCTATATGCTGGAGTCTACACTTCTTCAGCTGGGGCTCCTGCTGGAAAGCTTGAGACTGACGAAGTTGCGACTAGAGTAGCACTATTGGGGGTTGAGTTCTTGATATTGACTCTGCTTCGGCAAGCAAGGGTTGCTTTGTAGCTTATTTCTTCACTTGACAACCACCTTGATGTCGTAGCTTGAATGGTTGAGACTGAACTTCGCCTTCTTTGTACTAGTTACTTAGGTCTCACTTGGGTTCAACGTCAAATACATGCAAGTTTAGAATGGGGCAAGATAATAGAGGAAACTCTTTTGAAATAAATGAAATTAGAGAGGTAAGATCCAGATATTTTTGAGAATAGGTGAGGATTGGAAACCATATTAGGCTTACCAAGAAGAAAATAGATTTCTGTTGAAATAGGTTTTATAGAAACATTTCCTTTCTAAGCTAACGACCATGCTAACTAAGGTCTAGTAAGGTCAGCGATGGCTCTGTTACCAAGTCTGTAAGGACCCCTCTGACTACCAGCCAGATATGCCCACGTTATGTAAACAGATCACGATCTCAATGATCAGTGCATCGCAATCACATAACCAACATGGTATACAAAGATATATCATACAACTCGAATAGTACAAGACTTACAAAGATCCTAGTCACATGACCGAGTCTGCAATCATCGTCGCACAAGATGGAAATTAACTAGGGTACAGCGGAAGTTTTCGGGAAGCGTCGGCCCTTGTCACGTCTTGACGCATTCCCACAAAGCAGTTGAGCGGTGACACTCAGTTTGCAAAGTCGTCGGCGTTGTCCTTGTCGTACATCTCTTCGTATAATTTTGACATTTGAGTATCCAGGGACAAAGCCATATGAGCACAATTACGTACTCGCAAGACCACCTCTAGGGGTAGGTTTTTATGGTAATGCAAGTAAAGCATTTACAAAAACTAGAATAGCTCCTACAAACAACTGTAGGGTTTAGTTTTTGAATACGATGGTTTTCGGTCAATAGAGAATACGACATCTCTATATCTTTGATGAAAAAGAATTTAGAGATAGAATTCTCTTCTCTTCGATATAGCAAGGACATATCTAAGTCAAAAAATTCGTTTGTAAAAGTTTGTCAAAACACTAGGATAGGGATAGCCCTTTTTTTTCCTGACCTGAGCTCGGACTGGTTGTCTCGCCGAGATCAACCATCCTCACTCAAATTACGTACCTCCCAGGTACCACTTTGTTGCCTCCTTGTTATTCATTCGAGAAACACTTTCCTTTTTAAAACTAAAATCAGCCAGCATGCCTAGTGGGACCTTTCAAACCGTCCATGACCACGGACGCGGCTATTCGAATATATTTACACTCTGCAGAGGTTGCACACTTTACCCACACCAATCGGTCCTTCCGTTGTGTCTCCCACGGGCCGTCATACGACAACATGCGGGGGTCCCGATAACACGATCAAAGCTTTCCACTATGACCACCCTAGTATCGGGGCCTCCCGGTAGGTTTGTTCTCCCCGGCACCGTGTGCTCCACTAGACCCCTGGTCTTTCCTCGGGACGCCACACCGCCACGGCAGGAGACCCGCCGTAATCGCCCGACGCGTGTCCATTCACATGTGTATTGTCTCGTACAGACAACAACCCGGCTTCGAGGGCCCAGCCTCCATAGAAAGTATGAGAGCCCCAATACTAAAACATAAAAGCTTCCGGCTAAGCCCTAGCCATGTCAGGTAATGTGGTTGCACGAGTTAATTGTTCGGGCGGCAGCTAGGGTCACACTTTGTTTTTCAAAACATCTCCTCCTCTGACTACTTGTAACACCCCAATTCTATTATCCTTAGTATTGTGGTGTTAGCCTATATTTTCAATCTTAGCAAAACTTTGGTGTGTGTAGAATTCTGTTGAATGAGATATCTTGTTTTCACTCTCTATGCTTGTTATGTTCCACTAGCCTTCCAAGTTGATAGAAACACAACAACTAAAATACAACATCAATTTTTAGGATCTTCATGCCTGTTAAAACTTAGCCAAACTAGGAGTTTTTATTAAGCAAACCCTAAATGGTTGTTGGCATACATTTAAAACATTTTGATCTAGGTCATGTATAGTTTCATACCCTGCTCTAAGTTTTCACAAAAGGGCTTTTTTGCACATAAATCTCACTAGGTTTTGTAGCCATCAAAATAACAGGACCATTTGTGTTATTCTTTTTCTTCTCCCTAAAACTTTTCTTTTCTTTGATAGCTCAATGAGATGTTTGACTTGGGCATTGATAAATTCAGTAGTTTCAACTCAATGTTGGGAGTTTGGAAAATTGGTTTATTTTCTTTTGTGATCAATGTTTGAATAATTCAAACTTAGGGTTTGAAAATCATTTGAAGAAATTACTCCAATATTCCACCCTTTCTCTCTCACTATTTCCTACTCCACCTGCTGGAAAAAGAGAGCAGCACCCTCACCCCTGGCCCCACTTGTCATGGACTTGGGTCACCCCTCCTCTCTCTTCTCTTTTCTCTCTTCCTCTCCACCCAACCGAATCCCACCCCCTCTCTCCCTACTGGCCAGGTCGAGTCATCCCGACCAACATCTCCCCTGCCACTTTCCACCGCCCTGGAGGACCAATCAGAACTACCCTCTCCCCTCCCCAAACCGCTCCTGCCCGTGGAGAGCTCAAAAACCAGCCCCTGGTTTTGGAGCTGCTCTCAGCCCTACCCTCCCCCCTTAAATCCTTGCCCGAGGCTCTCACTCGCCTCCTCTACCCTCCCCTACCACCCTCACCCAAAACCACACCCTCCCTCGTGCTCAGGAAGAGAAAAACATCGCCGGAGACCGATTCCTTCTCGCAGTGCTCACCGTGGATCCTCTCCACCTCTCTCTGCCATTATTGGCCCCTCGAGTGCGCCTCGGCTAGACCTAACCCCCCCTGACTTCTGTTTCCCTTCTAGGTGCGCGTAGCCGTTGCACTCATCCTCGACCCGAGAAGCACGCCGCCGCCATCGCCATGGACGCCGACGTTGCATGCGGGAGCTGAGGGCGTCGTCGAGCTTGCCACCGTCCCCTCCGTCGACCTCTGTCCTTCCCTTGGCCCCGCACGGTCTCTGGTGAGCGTCGTCGCCGTCATTTTTCTTCTCCGCTTCTGGTTCATCCGCGCCGCGTCGCGAGGTTGACGACAACCGTGAGCCGTAGATCGCGAGATCTACGGCCTGTTTTGAATCCCGCCGTGCACGCGCGTCCTCGCGCGTTTGGGCCGGCCCAGCTCGGCCTCCCGCGCTGCTCCGCGTGGTCTCTGGGCAGATTTGGCCCAGATCTGGCCGCTCGGCCCTTTTTCTTTTTAGAAAATCAGTTTCTGTTAATATTTCCAAAGAATCTTTAGTCTAGCTTTTATTCATTTGTGTTAAATCTACATTAGCTAAAATGATGAGACTATTTTTTTTGCATGCACACACATTTTCTTAATCATGTGGCGTTGGATTTGGTCCAAAATATATTTCCTGTCGTGTGGTAAAATAGATCTAGTAAAAAGTATTCATTTCACTATTTGTTTAATAACTTGGGTTTTATAAATCCAAATCATGCAATCTTGGATCCTTTCGAAATCCTGTAAAAATGTGTACCTAGATTAGTAAATCTTGCATGCAGGAGGTTACTGTAGCAAAAGTTGTATTTAGTCTAAGTTTAACACCAGTAGGTGTTTGGTGATTTTTAACTCTTAAATAAAAACACTTTTTGAGGTAAATCCACTGGGGGCCTTGTTTACCACTGAGGTACATTTGGGGATGGGAGGTTTGGGGATTTGAGGGGATTGGGTGAATCCCTCCCTTTCACCCGATCCCCAGATTTCTCCTCAGTTCCTCCACTTTTCTAATTCCCCACTTTTCCTAATTCCCCACTGTTTACCAATTTTGGTCGGGCGTCATCCGTTGCCGCGTGCGGGGTCGAAGAGCTCCAGCTCCCCCTCCTTCATCCAGAGTTGCGCGTAGACGTCGAGGATGGCGGAGTAGGTGACCTCGTCGGGGAGGTGGAAGGAGACCTCGCAGAGCAGTCGCAACCAAGCAGCGAGAGGTCGGTGAGGGCGGGGCAGGTGGCGACGGCCTGCGCGGCGCGCCGACGATCTCGAGTACGCGGAGCCGCTGCAGCGAGCCCCATGCCGGCGCGCTCTTGGTGAGCAGCACGCCCCAGAGCCTGATCTCCTCGAGGCCCGTGGCGAGGGCGACGGCGGCGGCGTCGAGGCGCAGCTCAAGGACGCGGAGCGAGGCGCTGCGGAGGGAGAGCCAGGCGGGGAGGCGGGACAGGGAGAAGGGGTAGTAGATGACGAGCTCCCTGAGGGGTTGGAGGCGGACGGGCAGCGGCGGTGGCGGCTGAGGGAGAGCGCGGTGGCTGGAGCTCGTTCTTTCCCGGAGGATACACGAGGCTCCCCTCGCGTGTGAGAATAACGGGACGCGTAGGCTTTTGGGTGGGGATTTTCGGGGATGGGCCGGTGAGAACCCGGGTAATACACGAGAAGTAAACGACGCTCTGGGGAAATTCGGGGACCGGGGGATGGGCCGGGAAAATCTGCTGCGAACCCAGGAAATACCAGAGGAGTAAACAAGGCCTGGAAGTGTTAGATATGAGTTGGAAGTATCTTATGCTACAAATGTAGATTTTTCCAGTAAGTATTTAAGGCTTGTGGATCAAATTTCTTAAAAACAGGAAGGTAGTCTCTTGCAGTGCATTTTTGTAATTTCAGAGCTAGGATAAATGTTGATTAGTGCATGTCTAGTTTTGTTTGGTGGAGCCACCTCTGTGCATGAATAAATGTTGGGGATATTTTTGTGAAATAGCCACAGGTTTTATCTAACTTACCGCACTGGTTTGGCATCAAAATACCCCATATTTTTCCCTAGGCATAAATAATAGTCAGAAGTTTATGTTATCATAAAACAAGGATAACTTGAGCTAGGAATATCCAAATTCGATGAATAAAATCTCCACTTAAAGAAGAAACTCATATCTCACCAGAAAAGTTAATTAGGCATACAGGGGATCTATACAACTGAATCTATCTTCTGTTTGAGTTTGACATCAATAGCTCTTGACTGATTTTTAATTCTTGTTTGGTGATAGATTTTCTTGCTCAGCTAATTTTCAGAGATCCATATGGTAGCTAGGAGTAATGTGGTAGAAGGGTTTAATTTCAGGAGCAGTACCTTAAGAGTTGTGCATAATACATATAAACAACACTTGATCACTAATTAAATGCATCAGTTGTGTTTTCTGTTTTGTGATGCTTGTTGTTTGTTGTTATACTTTAGATTGTTATCAACTCGCAGTTTAGGATTTACACTAGTCTCGTTTGTTTTTCATGTTACGGTAGAACCGCAGCCCGAGGAAGAGCAGTGCGAGGTAGCTGAGCACAACTACGGAGAAGAGCAAGACCAGGGACAGTACTCAGAGCAAGGCAAGCCACCTCACCACTATAATGAATCCTATTATTTTGATCAAGCATGTTTTGTTTTCAAAATAAAATAATACATATTTTATTTCTTTTGTGGTACCTTGCCACCCGAAAACTATTTTACAAAATATTGTTTGGCCAAAGTTATCTACTAGAATATTATAGGTGTTGCAAAAAGGAGTTTAGTTGGTGAGACTTGTTGTTGAAGGCTCCATCAAAAAGATTAAGTTTTCTAGTAGTGAACTCTTATTTCCTTACCTCAAAACTTTAGGATGGGAACCCATTTGATAAAACTGTTTTACGGAGGAAAACCCGAGTTGCTGGGAGCAATCGGCGAGCAAGTGTTTTATTAAAACCCGAGTTGCTGGGAGCAATCGGAGATGTTTGCGAAAACCCGAGCTGCTGGGAGTAGTCGGTGGATTGGAGGTTGTTTTTGAAAAACAAAGTACTGCCCTAGCAGCCGCTCGAACAATTAACCGGTGCAACCACACTACCTGACATGGGTAGGGCTTAGCCGGAAGCTTGTCTGTTTTAGTGTTGGGGCTCTCATACTTTCTATGAGGGCTGGGCCCTCGAAGCCGGGTTGTCGTCCGGAAGAGACAATACACTGTTGAGGACCAACAACCGGACGATTACGGCGGTTCTCCTGACGTGGCGGTGTGGCGTCCCGGGGAATGACCAAGAGGTCTAGTGGAGCACACAGTGCCGAGGAGAACAAACCTACTGGGAGGCCCCGATACTAGGGTGGTCATAGTGGAATGCTTTGATCGTGTTGTCCGGACCCCCGCATGTTGTCATATGACGGGCCGTGGCAGACACGGTGGAATAACCGATAGGTGTGGGTAAAGTGTGAAACCTCTACAGAGTGTAAATCTATTCGAATAGCCGAGTCCTCGGTCATGGACTGTTGGAAAGGCCACTAATATAGGCGTATGGGCAATTTGGTTTTAAAAGAAAAAAGTTTTCGGAGGAAACATAGAGACATCAAAGAGGTACCGGGAGGTACGGAATTTGGGTGAGGATGATTGGTCTCGGGGAGACAATCAGTCCGATCTCAAGGAAGGAAAAAGGGGTATCCCCATCCTAGTGCTTTTAAAGGTTTTACAAAAGAAAGTTTTGAACTTAGATATGTCCTTGCTATATCTAAGAGAAGAGAATTCTATCTCTAAATGTTTTTCTTCAACAAAGATATATAGATGTCGTATTCTCTATGCCTAAAATCATCGTATTCGAAAACTAAGCCCTTTAGTCGTATATAGCAGCTACCCCAGTTTTCGAAAAGTGTTTTTCTTGCATTATCATGAAAACTTAAGCCTTAGAGGTGGTCTTGCGAGTACGTACTTATACTCATATGGCTTTGTCCCTGGATATTCAAATGTCCAGATTTTAATGAGGAGGCTTACGTCGAGGAGGAGGTGTACGACGACGACTTCGCCACTTAGCTGTCACCGGTCAACTGCACTTGTGGGATCAGCGCTCGGAGGTGTCAGGAGCCGTCGCTAGCCACGAGCTTTCGCTATCTTAGATAATTCCGTCCTGCGTGACGAGGTTTGTTGACTTGGGTCGTATGACCGTGAAAGGACATTTCTTTGATCTCTGTGTTTTGTGTGTTAGTTAACAGCATGTGGATGTATTAAGTTGGTGTTAAGTATTGCAGGATAATTTAGGAACTCTTCAGATGCATCAGCACCAAAAAGGAGAAAAAGAGGCAGCACTGAAAGTATGCTCAGCCCCTGGTGGGGGCGGAGTTTCCGGCCTTGGGGGCCGGAGTTTCCGCCCCTGCCTTAAGTTTCCGGTCCCTGAGGACCGGAATCTTTACCAAACCTCGGTTGCCGAAGTTGTGCTCAGCCCCTAGTGGGGGGCGGAGTTTCCGGTCCCATGGACCGGAGTTTCCGCCCAGACCAAACTTTCTGGTCTCAGGTACCTCGAAGATGTCCAAGTTCAGTTGGTGTTCAGCCCCTGGTGGGGCCCGGAGTTTCCGGCCTCCTGCGGCCGGAGTTTCCGCCCCAGGCCGGAGTTTCCGGCCACTAGGGCCGGAGTTTCCGGCCTAGTGTTTGGCTGCAACGGCTACATCTTTGGATGGGTATAAATACCCCTCCTCCTTCTCTCAGCAAAGATGCTTGACCAAGAAAAAGAGGAACCCCATTGTTGCAAGCCAAGAATCACAAGATCTCCCAATCCCCCCATCCAAACTCGTTGATCTTTGGAGGTTTGAAGGAGAAGGCCCCGATCTACATCTTCACCGAGCCGTTTTTCATTTCCCCCTCATTCACTTGAGGGAACACTTGCTAGGGTTTCCACTAGGAGAACCTAGCCCATTGTTGTACTTACCTTCTTGTCTTTGTGACAGATTGTAGCTGTTCGGGAGCCCCCAAGCTCGTTGTGGGTCGTGCCCCGAATCGTTGTTGTAAAGGCTCCGGATTCCGCCTCGAAGTATTCCGATAGTGGAAAGTGGACCAAACCTTTGTGGTGCGGTTCACCGGAGATTTGGGTGAGGCCTTTGTGGCCGTTGAACCATTGTGTTGGTTCACACCTCTCCAACGAGACGTACTCCCATTTAAGGGAGGAACTCGGGAATACATCCTTGTCGTCTCGTGGTTTCACTTCGGTTACTTCTATCCTTATTTATTGCATTTATTATATCTTGATTAGTTGCTAGCTTGTCATATAGGTAATTCACCTTAGTTGCATATCTAGAGAATTTACCTTTTGTGTCAAGCCTAATTTGAAAAAGAACTAAAATTTGAATTAGCACCTATTCACCCCCCCCCCCCCTCTAGGTGTCATACCGATCCTTTCAATTGGTATCAGAGCTAAGGCTCTCTTGTTGGGTTTAACCGCCTAAGAGAAGTATGACACAAAGTGAGGATGAGACCGCAAGGCTTGCCGAGGCTAATGAGTCCCTTAAAAAGGACCAAGCCACCGCGGCATCCATGGCCGATATCAAAGCTTTGGAAACAACTTTGACATCTTCCATGGATGCTAGGTTTAACGAGTTTCGTGACTTGCTCAATAAACTCATTAACAACAAGCCCTCGGATATCATCCCGCTTGAAAAAGCTTCTAACTCCGATGAGGGTGGTTCCAAGGAGAATAAATAGCAAAAAGAGAAGGAGGTGAAAGCAAATGAGAAGCCTATGTCATCTCCCAATTCGCACGAGGAAAAGGAAGGGTATCATGCCGTTCGGGGATGGTACTCTCCCGATCCAATTATCACTACCCGCATAAACCCTTTAGGTCCCCCACCTAAGCTTAATGCATTAGCTTTTGCTAGTTGGCAACGCTCAATGAAATCTCATGTCAACAGTGCCTCCATTGAGCTTTGGAGGATTATTGAAGAAGGATACATGGTGGAGGATCCAAACAACATGACCAAGAGAGAGTTCGCCGAAAAGCAACTAAACGCTTCCGCTCTCCACATGATTGAACTCTCCTTGAGCGACAATGACAAGCATCATATTCTACATGCCACCACAACCAAAGAAGCATGGGATTGTCTTGAGGGTGCTTTCCTTGGAAATGATAGCATGAAGAGAAATAGATATGAATCCTTGAGCAATGCTTCCGAAGGCTTCTACATGCTTGACAATGAGAACCATGAAGAGATGTATGGGAGACTCAAGACTCTTGCCAAAGCCTTTTATGATGTGGGAGCAACTTATGTTGATGATGCTTGGGTCAAGAGGAAGTATGTGAATGCTCTCTTGCCTTCGGAGCCAATGGAGTTGAAGTCTATTCAAGGAAGATACAACTATCATCAATTGTCTTCCCATGAAGTTATGCAAGAAATCCAAGCCTCCAAGGTTGCCACCAAGAATGCCGAAGATAACCGTGCTAGGGCCATGGGAATGAGACAAGGTCCCTCTCTTGCATTGAAGGCCAAGGTGACTTGCATCGATGCCAATGATGAAGTTGAAGCTTGTCCTAGAAACATTGCTCCACATGATCTTGAGCAAGCCCTCAATAGACACATTGCACTTGCCACAAGAGTGTTTTGGAATGACCCGGCTAGTGCTAAAGATCGTGTTGATCGAGATAACAACTCAAGTGGCAAGAAAGAGCTTGCCTCAAGGACAAAGACGTGATACAATTGTCATGACAAGAATCACTACATAAGAGAGTGTCCTTATGAGAACCGTGAGCAAAATGGTGGGAAGCTTGTCCCGAAGGACCACTCAAAGTTGATTCAAAAGAAGTCCGCAAGACCAAAGAAGCCTTTCTTCAAGAAGGCACCAAGAATTGTGTTGGTGGCACAAGAAGAATATGCCACAAGTGACTCCGATGATGAAGACACACCTAATAAAGAGGTTGCCGCATTAGCTATTGTATCTACTTCATCATCATCACCGTCACTCTTTGAATCCCCCAATGACAATATCTCCACCAACAACGCACGGTGCCTCATGGCTCATGTCACCGAGGTATCATCTCCCTCACCTAAGACTACTCATGATCAATATAGTCTTGAGATTAAGAAAGAACTAGTTTCTTTCGATACTTTGGTGGCTAACTTGCAAGGTGAAGCCAAAGAACAAGTTGAGTCTCTCGTGAGACAACTATGTGCGGCCGAAGAACTTCTTCAAGAAAAGAGTAAAATTGAGAGAGAGGATTCTCTCACCATTGCTTCCTTTAATGCTTCCATAGTTTCTCTAAATGGCTCTCTTGATGAAGAAAGTGAATATAGAACCACTCTAGAGGAAAGACTTGAGTCTCTTGATGCTAAAAATGATGAAATCATTAGTAAAATCATTAAGGATATAGATCATGTTTTTGCCAAATATAAAGTGATTAAGAAGGAGAAAGTTGAACTTGGGGTTACGGATACTAGACTTCTTGAGGATATGGAGAAGCTTGATAAAGCTCACAAGGTCTTGGAAACGACCCACTCCATCCTTGTTAAGTCACATGAGCAACTCCAAACTCAACTCTCTAAAACTTGCTCAACTAGCATAACCATTCTTCCTCGTGGTCATGAAAATGTCATTGAAGAAAATGCTAGGTTGAAGGTGGATTATGCTAAGACCCCTATTCCCAAAGGTAAAGATAAGGGTTTTGCTTATTTGTTTAAGTTAAAACCACACAAAGGGAAGGAAGGTCTTGGGTATGTGGCTGAGGCAAAGAAGAAGGTGAGCAACACCAAGGAGAACAAGACCAAGCCCGCACAAGCTAAGACTAACATTGCGAGTGGTAATGCCACTAGGGGCAAGACCACTCGTAGTGACTTTGCGGGGCATAACAATCCCAACTACATTCTTTATGTTGGTTATTATGGTGATGTTTATGCAAAATATGTTGGTACTTATGATGGTCACATTGATTATTCTATTTGGGTTCCTAAGACCCTTGTTGCTAATCGAAAGGGACCCATTGAGAAATGGGTACCTAAATGCAAGAAATGATTTCTTGTAGGACTATGCTTCCGGTGGATCTAAATGGGTGGTTGATAGTGGATGCACTAGTCATATGACCGGAAGCAAGGAGATCATGACGGAGTTGAGACCAAATTTAAATCATTCAACCGTCTCTTATGGCGACAAGTCCAAAGCCGAGGTAAAGAGTCTCGGCAAGGTGGTAGTTGCAAGGGATATCACCCTTGTAAATGTCATGCTTGTTGAGTCTCTCGGTTACAATCTTATGTCCGTTCGTGCTCATAATAAGATGAACTTTGATGTCCACTTTACTCTTGATATGGTGGTACTCTTGAGGAGCAAGACTCTAAAGGTCATGTTCGTTGGGTATGTTGAAAATGAGTTGTTTGTGGTAGACTTTTCGGGGTCAACCAACACTCAAGCAATATGCTTATTCGTAAAGGCCGACGTGGGGTGGTTGTGGCATCGCCGCTTGTCCCATGTCAATATGAGAACTTTGCAAAGTCTCCACAAGGGTGGCCACATTCTTGGACTAAATGAGAATGTTTCTTTTTCTAGAGATCGTCTTTGTAGGGCTTGTGTTGAAGGAAAGATGCATGATTCTCCCCATCCAAGCAAGACCATCATCTCATCATCAAGGGTATTCGAACTTCTTCATGTTGATCTTTTTGGTGCCGTACCTCAACCTAGTCTTGGTGGGAAGAAATATTGTTTGGTGATTGTCGATAACTATTCAAGATTCACTTGGGTTTTCTTCTTCAAGACGAAGGATGAAACTCAACAAACCATCATCGATTTCTCCAATGAAGTTCAACGTCAACACAATCTTCCCATATTGGCCATTAGAAGTGACAATGGCTCCGAGTTCAAGAACTACACCCTAAATGAGTTTCTTAGCGACGAGGGAATTCGACATCAATACTCCGCCGCATATACCCCTCAACAAAATGGTGTAGCCGAGAGGAAGAACCGGACTCTTATGGATATGGCTAGGTCCATGTTGGCGGAGTTTAAGTCTCCACTCTTCTTGTGGGCCGAAGCTATCTCCACGGCGTGTCACTCCTCCAACCGGTTATTCTTTCGCAAAGGGAAGAAGGAAACTCCATATGAAATGCTTACCGGCAACAAGCCCAACATCTCCTACTATCGAGTCTTTGGTTGTAAGTGTTTCTACAAAATCAAAGGTGTACATCTTTCTAAGTTTGAAGTTAAAGCCTTAGAAGGTGTTCTTGTTGGGTATGGTGCGAACTCTCACACTTATAGAGTCTATGACAAATCCTTAGGGAGAGTTGTAGAATCTTTTAGTGTGAGGTTTGATGAGAATGACGGCTCCCAAGTGGCGCAATTTCATGTTTGTGATGTAGATAACGAGGAACCTCAAGATGCAATACAAAGAATGGGTGTTGGATTTCATCGCCCCATCGAGATTCATCATGAGCCTCCTCAAGGAAGTACAAGCTCCACTCAAGTGGAGATTCCATCATCACAAGTTGAAGTGGCACCCTCTATGGAAGCAAATGAGACACCTATCCAAGAACGAGAACAAGCTCCTCCTCAAGTTGACCAGGAGGTTTCACAAGATTCAAGAACTCCTATTCACAACTCTAGTCAAGATCAAGAGCAAGAGCATCCATCTTCTCCCATCATTGAAAATGTGCAACAAGATGGCAATGCTCATCAAGACGGTCAAGACGGGGACTCAAATAATCTAGGTGATCAAGCCGAAATCCCACGCAACAATGGGGATATCGAAACCCGCCGTCAAGCAAGAGTCAAGAGGAATTTGGAAATCAAGTGTCACAAGCTTGAAGTCATCATTGGTGATGTATCTCGCAAGGTTTCCACAAGAAGTCAATTGGCAAGCTTTAGTGAACATCAAGCTCATATCTCTATGATTGAACCAAATAAGGTGTTTGAAGCTCTTGAAGATCCAGATTGGTTGGAAGCCATGCATGAAGAACTCAACAACTTCAAGCGCAACAAAGTATGGAATCTAGTAGAGAAGCCAAAAGATTGCCGCAATGTTATTGGCACCAAGTGGATATTCAAGAACAAGCAAGATGAGCATGGAATGGTTGTAAGGAACAAGGCGAGATTGGTAGCTCAAGGGTACTCTCAAGTTGAAGGCATTGATTTTGGAGAGACCTATGCTCCCGTGGCTCGTCTTGAGTCCATCCGTATCCTACTTGCCGATGCATCACATCATAATTTTAAATTGCCACAAATGGACGTGAAAAGTGCATTTCTTAATGGTCCCTTAAAGGAGTTGGTATATGTAAAGCAACCACCGGGATTTGAGGATCCACACTTCCCAAACCATGTCTACAAGCTTGATAAGGCCCTCTATGGTCTCAAACAAGCACCTCGTGCTTGGTATGAGCACCTAAGAGAGCTATTGCTAGACCGTGGCTTTGAAGTGGGGCAAATCGATCCCACTCTCTTCACAAAGAGGGTAAAAGGGGAGCTTTTCATATGTCAACTTTATGTTGATGATATTATTTTTGGCTCATCTAACAAAGCTTTCAATGATGAATTTTCAAAGCTTATGACGGATAGGTTCGAGATGTCCATGATGGGAGAGTTGAAATTCTTTCTTGGGTTTGAAATCAAGCAATTAAGTGGAGGGACTTTCATCTCTCAAGCCAAATACATCCAAGATATGCTCAAGAGGTTCAAGATGCAAGATGCAAAAGAGAAGAGGTTTCCTATGGACACCAAATGCCATCTTGAACTTAGTCCAAAGGGTAAAGATGTCGATCAAAAACTCTATCGCTCTATGATTGGTTCTTTGCTTTATCTTTGTGCATCTAGAGCCGATATTGTGTTGAGTGTAGGAGTGTGTGCAAGGTATCAGGCGGCTCCTAAAGAAAGTCACTTGATAGCGGTGAATCGAATCTTCCGATATTTGGTTTATACCCCAAAGTTTGGCTTGTGGTATCCTAGGGGGTCTAACTTCTCTCTTGCCGGTTACACGGATTCGGATTGGGCCGGTTGCAAGGATGATAGGAAGTCTACTTGCGGTGCATGTCAATTCCTTGGGAAATCCTTGGTGAGTTGGTCCTCCAAGAAGCAAAATTGCATATCCTTATCTACCACCGAAGCCGAGTATGTGGCGGCCGCTAGTGCTTGCACTCAATTACTTTGGATGAGGCAAACTTTAAAGGAATACGGTGTCCTTTGTGACAAAGTGCCTCTTTTGTGTGACAATGAAAGTGCTATCAAGATTGGTCACAACCCGGTGGAGCACTCAAGAACGAAGCATATTGAGATTCGCTATCATTTTATTCGAGATCACATCAACCGGGGTGACATTGAGCTTGGTTATATCCCAACGAAGATTCAACTTGCCGATATGTTCACAAAGCCACTTGACGAAGCACGGTTCACCTTTTTGAGGCATGAGCTAAATATCGTGGATTCTAGGAGCATTGGTTGACTACCTTGCATGCTCACCTCTATCTCAACTTTCTATTTGGTCTAGGTGTAGGCATGGACATAGGGGGAGTGCGGTCCTAATCTATTGGACTATTCCTCCCCCCATTATGCCGATAGTAAGAATTGTTTTCGTCTCCTTTTGTTCATTCTTATGAATTGTGAGCCTAAATGTTGAGTAATGGCGGTGAACCCAAGATATATCTTCGCGGTATCACACCACATAAACTCATACATGGTGGCCTAGGCCACCAACTTCTTCCTTGTGAAGATTTGATACTCTTGTGGTGTTATCTTGATTTCTTTGTTTTATTCTTGCTCTTATGGAAAATGCACTCAAGCATTGCTTCTTAATGTCGTTTTTCGTTGTTTCTTACCAAACTTGAGTGCATGGTACCATCTCCAGTGACCATTTGTCTTATCCCAGGCCTATCTCATCTAAAAACCTGCTCCTCTTGCCTTTTGCATGTCCAAAACACATAAATCTGGGATTTGGAGTCGGTGGGGCCGGAAACTCCGGTCTTCCAGGCCGGAGATTCCGGTCTGACTGAAGTTTCCGCCCCTAGAACCGGAATCTCTGGCCAGGGCCTGAGACTCCGGTGTCCAATGCCGGAAACTCCGGTCTGGGCAGTTCGCTGGGATTTTCAAAGGGGATCGGGGTGAGGAGTGGATCCACAACTCCCCACACACCCCCGACCCCCACTCCTCTCCCAGTCACCGCCACCGCCTCCAAGGACCTATCCGGCCGCTCCCCGCCACCGGAATCCGCCGTGCCACCGGCCCCTCCTCCGTACAAGTGCTGGGGATCCTTCTCCCTCGCATTTGACCTCCACCATGTCGGGCAAAGGTTCTCTTCTCTCTCTCTCTAGCTTTTCACTCTAGATCTTGTTTTGAGAGAAGTTCTTCCTGTGTTGCATGGTGTAGAACCCTAGTGTTGGAATTTTAATCTCTAGAAAATTAGTTGTGCTCATTTTTTCCTTAGATTTGAACTAGTTTGCAGTTTTCTGCCACAGGGCGGAAACTCCGGTCCTTCATACACCGGAAACTCCGGTGTAGGCCGGAATATCCGCCCCTGTGGCAGGAAACTCCGGTCTAGCTCATATCTGAGAGAAATTTTGACACTTTTAATTTTCTCCCTTTGGCTTTCTTGGACATGAAAACTTATCTCCATGCTATCCATGTACTCTCTGTTTCACAGGTTAGAGGAAAAAGGTGGTCACCCGGATTCCGCTCATTGTTTCAAGAAAAGAAAGAGCTCAAACAAGGGACAAGCTTATCTTTGATAGCAGCAGTGGCCGCATGAGACAGCAGAGCACTATCGATGAGGAGGCCACTAGACAAGCTGAACTTGGTGTTTTGATAATGAAGAAGAGGCCGAGCAAGCTCATTTTGACTCTTTGACCACCGTTCTGCATTTGGGGAAGCTAGAGTTCCGTCGTATGAGGTCACAACAGTTCTATGACTTGCCTCCCAACACCACCAACCCAAATTTCCCAAGGAGGGAGCAGAAGCTGATTATGCAGGAGATTTATGCCCGGATTGAGAAGCACGCAGTCTGTGAACAGAAGATTCTGGATCTTGAGGCGTTGAACAAGAAAGCATACTTTCAGGAGGCTGTTTGGATTGCTAGGAAGCTTGGTTTGGAAAAGCTCATCTCTTACACTCAGCAGGATTATGATATTCAGCTTGTGCAACAGTTCTTTGCCACGGTGGTGTTTGACAACGATGAGGATGTCACGATGACTTGGATGACTGGACCGCACAAGTGCACCTCCAACTTTGTGGAGTTTGCGACAGTTCTGGGCTATGACTTCAAGGGGGCCACTACTCCAGTTGGGATGAGGATGCATGTGGAAGGGACTGCATATAACAAGCGCCGTTTGCGCCCTCTTTACTCCGTTGCTTCTTCAGTGGGCTCTAATCAAGACCTCCTTCCCACCTACAACATCTTCCTCCGCATGGTTCGGCTCAACCTTGCTCCTCAAGCCGGGAATGTGGATGCTATTCGAGGAGGCCTTGTCAACCTACTCTACCATGCTTACAAGGTCCTTCAAACCGGTCTGGAGTGCCGAGGCCAAGTGGTGGATGTGATGGATTTCATCAAGTGCGAGATGCATTGGGCCATTTTCGAGCACAAGAACCCACTCTATGCTCCCTATGTGATGAAGCTCATTCTCTCCAAAGTGCCCACACTTGATCGCTCTAGCTTCACCAAGCATGCCAATGGTACTCTTCATACTCTCTCCAAGCACACAAAGCAAGCTTCATCCTCTCATGCACCTCCTCCCCAAACTAGTGATGAAGAGGACGCTCCCTTACCTAAGAGGAGAAGCAAGAATGCCGATCCCCCCACTAGTCTTCAAGGGAAGGCCAAGGTAAACGCGGAATTTAGCAAGCTCTCTTGGTGGAAGAGGAAACTATTATGCATGGATGTTGCTATTCACAAGGAGAATCATGGGTCTTATGTGAGAGAGAAACATATTTTGAGCAACCAAAACTTGATGATCAAGGAGATGCGCAAAATGAACAATGGAAATGTTACTCCTCCTCCGGAAGAAGATGAAGCTGGCATTCCCATCATTTCCTCATCTTCGTCTGACACGGTCCCTATTGATCAATGGAATCAGGATGTCTTTCCTTGGGCTGATTATACGGATGTGACCTCCTTTCCTACCTCGTCTCACAACACCGATGAGGACTACGACGACGAAGGAGATGACGACATGGATGAAGACACCGAGTGATCTTCATGGGCTCGTTAGTTATGCTCTTTTCCCTTTTTGGTGTCTCGGTGCCAAAGGGGGAGAAGTAGTTCTATTAGGTTCTCTCCGGGATTTGCATGGGTTGGGACACAAGCATGTGCCTCTATCATTTTATTGCGCTTGTGTCCTTGTTATGTTATTTGATATTTGGATTTCGAACTTATTTTCCTTCTCTATGTCATGAACTATGTGTGTGTAAGACATTTGGATTTCTTCTATTATGTGGTTGAGACTACTATTGTGCCTTGGTTATATGGGGTTAATATCTTCAGTTTTGTGCACAAGGTATGGTTTATATCCTAAAACTCAACCCATACTATACTATGTCTTATTTGTGAAATGTATTGCCTACCTATCATAATTGCAAATTGTTGTTCGAATTTGCCTCTATATGTGTGCACGTGTATTCCAAAGCAAAATATTCTTGATGCACACATCTAGGGGGAGTTCTTTCAGCTAACATTACATGTTAGTGAAATTACTGTTATTGCAAATCCATATGTTGTCATCTAACACCAAAAAGGGGGAGATTGAAAGGACATTTCTATGATCTCTGTGTTTTGTGTGTTAGTTAAAAACATGTGGATGTATTAAGTTGGTGTTAAGTATTGCAGGATAATTTAGGAACTCTTCAGATGCATCAGCACCAAAAAGGAGAAAAAGAGGCAGCACTGAAAGTATGCTCAGCCCCTGGTGGGGGGCGGAGTTTCCGGCCTTGGGGGCCGGAGTTTCCGCCCCTGCCTGAAGTTTGCGGTCCCTGAGGACCGGAATCCTTACCAAACCTCAGTTGCCGAAGTTGTGCTCAGCCCCTGGTGGGGGGCGGAGTTTCCGGTCCCATGGACCGGAGTTTCCGCCCCAGACCAAACTTTCCGGTCTCAGTTACCTCGAAGATGTCCAAGTTCAGTTGGTGTTCAGCCCCTGGTGGGGCCCGGAGTTTCCGGCCTCCTGCGGCCGGAGTTTCCGCCCCAGGCCGGAGTTTCCGGCCACTAGGGCCGGAGTTTCCGGCCTAGTGATTGTCTGCAACGGCTACATCTTTGGAGGGGTATAAATACCCCTCCTCCTTCTCTCAGCAAAGATGCTTGACCAAGAAAAAGAGGAACCCCATTGTTGCAAGCCAAGAATCACAAGATCTCCCAATCCCCCCATCCAAACTCGTTGATCTTTGGAGGATTGAAGGAGAAGGCCCCGATCTACATCTTCACCGAGCCGTTTTTCATTTCCCCCTCATTCACTTGAGGGAACACTTGCTAGGGTTTCCACTAGGAAAACCTAGCCCATTGTTGTACTTACCTTCTTGTCTTTGTGACAGATTGTAGCTGTTCGGGAGCCCCCAAGCTCGTTGTGGGTCGTGCCCCGAATCGTTGTTGTAAAGGCTCCGGATTCCGCCTCGAAGGATTCCGATAGTGGAAAATGGACCAAACCTTTGTGGTGCGGTTCACCGGAGATTTGGGTGAGGCCTTTGTGGCCGTTGAACCATTGTTTTAGTTCACACCTCTCCAACGAGACGTACCCCTATTTAAGGGAGGAACTCGGGAATACATCCTTGTCATCTCGTGGTTTCACTTCGGTTACTTCTATCCTTATTTATTGCATTTATTATATCTTGATTAGTTGCTAGCTTGTCATATAGGTAATTCACCTTAGTTGCATATCTAGAGAATTTACCTTTTGTGTCAAGCCTAATTTGAAAAAGAACTAAAATTTGAATTAGTACCTATTCACCCCCCCCCCCCTCTAGGTGTCATACCGATCCTTTCAGATCGTTTATGTGTTGTAAGACTTTTATTCGTACGACTTGAATGATGTAACTCTTTGATACCTATGTTGGTTTTGTGATTCCGATGCACTGATCATTGGGATCGTGATCTTTTACATAACGTGGGCATCTCGGACTTGTTTCGAGGGGTCCTTACAGACTTGGTATCAGAGCCATCGTTGACCTTAGGAGACTCTAGCTAGGTTGGGCGTCGACGTCACGCAAAAATGTTTTTCCTAATAATTTAGGAGAGATACTTAAAATATGCAGAATATACTGCTACCCCCTCCCCTCTGTTATTGATTACTGATTAATATTATACTTGCATTAAACCTTATGTTTTTACCTGTTTAAAATTTTGCACACTATTCACTAATTCAACCTCCATTTAGAATCTTGTGTAGATGAGCGGAGAGTTCTCGTCGTCGATTCAGTTGGGAGCTGTGCCCGACACTGGAGTTTCGCGTCTGTTCCAGGCAGACCTACTCCAGCTGACCCGACACTTGAGGCGTCCGCTACCTGAGCTACTGATAGGACGTTGTCTACCCATGTTTGGGGACGAGATGTCCAGGACCGTGAGGTGCATCCTTCGAGGACCGCTGGTGCCACCCTTCGCCGAGGAGTTGTGAGGATGCCCTTGCATCGACTCAGATGGGGGCGTTTGTCGCCGTGCTGCAGAGAGCTCTTGCTCGCTTGGTGTGTGCTCACATCACCAAGCTGGGCGGCACCCGTTTTGAGTTTTACTCTGGCTTGGACGAGCAGAGTGACCCTGTGCCGCCACGTCCCCACCTTACTTTCGGGAACCACTTGGTCGAGCTGGAACTCCTCGTCGAGTACACCCAGTCCCAGCTGGTCACTAGTCGTTTCGAGAGTGACCTTCACCGTCTGAACCATGACGGTGCTGAGGTGCGGATCTCGGCAGCTGAGCTGAGGATCGAGGATCTGGAGACGCAACTCAAGGCATCTCAGGACAAGCTGAAGACCGTGGAGCTGAAGCTCAAGTCCTCAGAGTAGCGTCTAGTGGAGTCCCAGGCAGAGCTCAAGAAGGAGCGCAAGGAGCGTCGTTCCATCTCTGCGCGTTTCCAGACTACCCGCTTCTACAAGTTCCAGCTTGACGGTATGGTTGACATGCTCCAGTCGACCATTGATGCTCGCGACGAGAGGATCAGCGAGCTGGAGAGCGAGGTGGAGGCGCTGAGCAAGGAGAACAATGATCTTCTGCCTGATGATAACGACCCTATGGAGGATATGGATATGGAGCCTGAGAGTGGGAAGGACGACGACGACCTTCGAGGCGAGGACGGTGAGGACTCGGGAGCTGTGATGTCCTGTAGCGTACCTGCACTTTAAATAAGGCAAATACCTGTGTATATTGCAAATCCATGGATCGATTCGTTTGCACACACAGTTTACGATGTAATATCACAACAAAGTATCAATTTTATTACATCGATGATCCAGACTTACAAAATATTCGATACAAGTTGCATAGCATAACACTAGCATTGAAAAAGTACACAGCGGAAATACAATAGCAGTGAGTCTCTATCACTTTCATGCTGCCACAGGTGAAAAACATGTTGGTTGTAGACTCGAAACCTATAAACGAAACCTCACTCGTCATCTGAACAATCTGCAATAAGAAAAATATTGCAACAACGTGGGTCAGATTCCATTAAAAATGGAGTCTGGCAAGTGACACTATGGTGGAAACTTAAAGGAATAACTCTATAGCCTATATGCATATTTGGCTGGTGGAGTACAAGGCTATTCTGCATAAAGCCAATTTTTCCTATCTCTTTGGAAAACACTTTCTTCAAATTAAGACAAGTATGACATGAAAACCATAAATCTCATCTTCCCTTGTTCACCCATAAAGTTTTATTTCTGAATTTGGAATGATGGAATCCTCCGTTGACGTCCGTGATCAGCTGCTATAATTGTCCGTACCGGGGACACGGCTAAGTACTTAGTTTTACACTCTGCAGAGGTTGTGCACGTTCACCATTGTAACCATTCAACCCAAATTATCCTTTACACACCATTTGTGATAAGGAAAGGAGAAGAATGAGACGAGATCTTTCAGAAGCATTTTCCCTCCCACCTGCCTTGACCCGTTCCACCTAACACCCCCTACATCTGCTTGTCAAGTCGGAGAGAGTCCACGCAACATAATTGATCAAGCCAGAGCCCATATGGCAATGGCTGCACTGGAAGCAATCGTCACTCGGAGTTCTTCAGATTCCTCTGTTCCCTAGGTGGCCATCCACAAGTGCACGTACTCCAGGAACCATAGACATGGACCGGAGTAGCCACTCAACTTCGCCACCATTAACAACCAATCCACCCGGGAGTTTCATTAACTTAGTGGATGTGCACTCTCAGGTAAAAATCCCCATGCTCACGGCCCTAAGTAGAATAGACATTCATCCTAGGCGACGACAACCATGAGCACAACCCTGAGTAGTCACTTAACATTTTGTAAAACTTTTCATCAATTGCATAACATCAATACATCTACTAAGTATTATATAGGAACCTAGACACAGGAGTAAGGGAATTCTACACAGGTTTAGCATAGCAATACTATACTACTCATGCATATAAAAATACACTAAGTAATGCATATAGAAATAATAGGAAGTTTATGAGGTGTGCCACTTGCCTTTGAATGAAGTCTTCACTCACAAACTCTTTTTCAACGAACTCGGGTCTCTCCGTTCAGTCTAAAAAATATAAACACACAAAAATCATAAAACTAAACAACACAACACACACAAACAAGTTTCTTAAACTACTAAGGAAAACATGACATGCATGTTATGCAAATTATTTCTAAAGACTAGAGATGCATGTCATGCCATGAAATTCTTTTAAGTTAATGCAATGCAATTAGGTTGGTCAAAATGACTAAGGACTAAACTCATAAGTTGAATAAAATATTTTGTTTTATATCATCTTGAATAAGCCCTCTAATGGCTTAGTCTTGATGTGTAGAAATATTTAGAGAAAATACTAAGTCATTTCTTCAAGATGATCAACAATTATTATCAACTCTTTGTAAATTGGACATTCACTATAGTGAGAGAGACAGACACCCGGCCAACCACTTAAATTGTGGAACAGGTCTCATGTACGTGGACATGTAAGGTTTGTCTCCAGGCCGCTTTATCTCACTATGCCGCTAGGATCCAACAAACTTCAAAGATGACAACATCATGATCAAACTTTTTTTAAGTCTAAAAGACAAGATTAGGAAAGAGGGAAAAGACAGAAAGAAAGATGTAGTTAGTCTTCCAGGCTTCATCTCCAAACTTGTAGCTTTCCCCTTGGTGATGTCTTGAATGAATTTTTGTAGACTTGATAAATCCTCAGACTTGATGATTCTTATATCACCGAGGCTGGTCTTGGAATTAACTTAGTTTTCATGAAGTCTCAGATAAGAAGGAAGAAAAGAGAGAGAGCAAGAAAGACTTAGGGAATAAAGGAGGTTGGTCTTCTTGAACTTCTTCTTGCTTTTCTTCTAAGTGCTTCTACTCCTTGAGGATACTTCTGAAGTCTTGTTTTGGCTAAGTCCTTCAATGGCCTTCTAGCTCCATCTTGGAAATCCTAAGTGTCTAAGTGTACAACACTTTACCAAAATGCTAAGTTGAGAATAATCCTAACTTAGAGAAAACTAATGAAGAGATTTTCTATGGGAAATATATCTATATGTGAAAATAAGTTATGCATGCAATGCACTTTTTAAATCCTAAGAAATATCATACAATGATATTTATAAAGTATGCATTTGGCTATAAATGCAAGTTAATTAATTTCTATTTTTGGAAGATATAATAAAGGGGATAATTATAGGATTAAAGTTCTCTATGATTAAATTTTTATAACAAAATTTTATAAATAGAGTTAATAGACAGGGATCATTTCATAAATTTTAAAGCAATTTGATTTAATCAAAAATAATATTTCTATTAATAGTTATGTTGAAAATACCCAAATTATTCAAATTAAATATATAACTATGAATTCATTCAAATATTACTCAAAAATATTTTATAGCAGTGGCATCAATTTACAAATATTCCAAAGTCTCTAAAACAATTTTATTTGCAATTTGAAATTTGAATATTTAAACTAAGTCAAATTTAAAGTTATGACAAAAATACTCAAATTCACAATTTGAAATTTGAATATTTAAACTAAGTCAAATTTCAATTTTGGCAGATCCAAAATAATCTACATGTCAAGGGCTTTCCAAATATATAAAAATATTTGAATTTGGATAAACAGAGAAAAAGATATGATAGTTTGAATAGACAGGGGCTTTTCTGCAAAACTGCCAATTAATTAAATCGCGAATATGATTTTACACGTCAGCGCTGACTGGGCGCTGACTGTGCGGCTGACGTGGATAAGTGAAGCAATCTGGGTCGTCAGATCCAGATCCAATGGATCAGATCTAAGCGTACCGGTTGGATTAAAACTTCTAATCTACAGTGTAGATTGCAGATCGGACGGCTTACAGCGAGTGAACGAGGTCGTGGCGGTGCCGGTGACCGGAGGCGAAGGAGACGGTGGCGCGGCGTCGGGCGTGGATGGCGCCGGCGTTGTGGTGCCTCCCCGGATGCGCGGATGGTCCCCCCGAGTGCGGCGTGGCTCGGCGAAGAGAATGGAGGCGGTGGTTGGTGGCGGGGTGCTCTGGTGCTCATTCTATTCCTCGCCGGAGTTCGCGGGGCGGCGGCGGCTTCGGTCGAGCACGGGCAGCTCGATCTGGCGCAATATAAATCACAGGAAAAATCTCAGGGATGCGCACAGATGCGAGGGAGAGGTAGGAGGGCTCACGGGCTCCGGGAACGACTCACCTCGCCGGAAACAAAAGGAATACGGCGGCGGACACGGTGGACTCCGGTGAGGATTTCCGGCAGCCTGGGGGCGTGCTTGGCTAGGGTTTTTGAGGGGAAAGGTGGAGGAGGGTGTGGTCTTCAAATAGGGCCGGAGAGGGGGAGGCTTAATGGCCTTAATCGCCCGAATCACGCGAGTAATCGCCGGCAGTTTTCGGTCAAGGCGTGGTTTGCGGGAGGAAGACGATGCTGACGTCAGCGATTTTTCTTTTTCTTTTTCTGATTTTCCATTTTATTTATATCTTTTGATTTATAACTCCAAATGATGTCAAATAAATTTCTAAAAATTTGTAATATTCATATCTATGTTTTAAAACATTAGTGGGCATGTTTTGAAAACTTTTTAAAATTAATTATTTTGAATTATTCATAAAATGTGAATTTGCCCATTTAGGTCAATTTTCAAAATATTAATTTAATAGTTTCATTTGGGGTTAAATTAAATTTATGAAATTACCACATTCTTATATAGTTGATATTAAGCTATTTAAACTCATTTTTTTGTAACCATTCACTTTTATTCCTGGTATATTAGTAGAATATAAATATTTTTAAGGAAATGGGAAATATAATAAATTCCATTTTTAATTCTAAATGTTTTTTGCACCATTACATTTTATATTAAGATAATTCAATTGGAACTTCATAACAACTTTGGAACAGATTTTAGTTTAATTTCATTTCATATTTAGCATATATTAATCATTTCATGCTTTGAAAATAAATGACATTCATTTAAGCAAATGAAATGTTTATTTGGATTATTCATTAATTTTAATCTATGAAGTTTTAAAGTTATAAACCATAGGCTTATAATTTCCAAACTATATTTTGAACTTAGTTAAAAGAATGAAACCATATGACAAAATATATTACGTTTAATTAGTTTCAAAGAACACTTGTAAATATTATTTTAATTTATGAATAGCTATGGTTATGTGGTTGTAAACAAATACTTATAAAGAAACTATTACAATAAAATGGTTTGAAGTTTGTAAAACATTTGTCAAATTAGATATTGAGGTTTTAAGAAATACAATGGATAATAAAATGTTTAACTTGAAACAACTTTGAAAATAATAATAAACTGAGATATTTAAATTAATAAACTTTTTCAATATGATTGAAGTCTTTTATAGTTGGTTTTCTTATGCATTTAAGGTTTTATTTTAATCAAAAACAAAAGTTTTAAATTTTAGTGATTTTCAAACATTATAAAATGTTGGGATGTTACAGACTACCACCCTTAAAAGGAATCTCGTCCCCGAGATTCAGAGAGGCTAGAAAGAAAAGCAACCGCTTGGAAAGATTATGATAACTCGAGAGGTTTCAAGAAATGAAATTTTCTGACATGGAAGCTGGAAACTAGTCGGGGATGAATTTTCTGATTTGGGGAGGCCAGAATGAGAGATGGTTTGGGATCTCTGGGTTTAAGCGACTGAGTTCAAATTTTCTAGGTGGCTACCACCCTTAAAAGGAAAGTTTTGTTGATACTCAAAATGTTCTAACTTATATAAGAAGATCAATACAAATCATTACAAATGACATCTAACAAGCATCAAGCAACAAGGTTCAAACACAAGCAACCAGATACGTGAAAATTTTCCAATTTCTTTTCAGAGTCGAACTACTCGTTTGTCGAACGAAACACACCATTGTCATGGAGAGACAAAATTGATAATACTGCCATAACACAATTTGATAGGTCAATACATCAACGGATCTTGTTATTCTAATAGGTAGGTGGTCTAATCTATCCTTTTCTTGAGTGCTTCAAGTTCTTGTTCAACTTTCTTGGATATCTTCGAAGTGTTGGTCGAATCCTGGTTCTTCGGTGGTCTTCCATGTATGTAGAACTTCATATTGCATCGTAGCTTTTCCATATGAAGCAGCCGAATAAGACTTAGACTATAAGAACATGGTCATCTAGAAAAAGATAAGATGTTTTCAGAAGGTTGATAGTAGATGAGAGTATGAGGAGGACAAAATAAAAAGTTTTGTTTTCAGAAAACTGAATAAAATAGATTTTGAATCCTATGGTCAAATCCTATTTCTATCCAAACCTAGGGTTTCGAACCTACAGGCAACACAGTGCTAGAATACCATCTGTAGCGTACCTGCACTTTATATAAGGCACATACCTATGTATAGTGCAAATCCCTGGATCGATTCGTTTGCACACACAGTTTACGATGTAATATCACAACAAAGTATCAATTTTATTACATCGATGATCCAGACTTACAAAATATTCGATACAAGTTGCATAGCATAACGCTAGCATTGAAAAAGTACACAGCGGAAATATAATAGCAGTGAGTCTCTATCACTTTCATGCTGCCACAGGCGAAAAACATGTTGGTTGTAGACTCGAAACCTATAAACGAAACCTCATTCGTCATCTGAACAATCTGCAATAAGAAAAATATTGCAACAACGTGGGTCAGATTCCATTAAAAATGGAGTCTGGCAAGTGACACTATGGTGGACACTTAAAGGAATAACTCTATAGCCTATATGCATATTTGGCTGGTGGAGTTCAAGGCTATTTTGCATAAAGCCAATTTTTCCTATCTCTTTGGAAAACACTTTCTTCAAATTAAGACAAGTATGGCATGAAAACCATAAATCTCATCTTCCCTTGTTCACCCATCAAGTTTTATTTCTGAAGTTGGAATGATGGAATCCTCCGTTGACGTCCGTGATCAACTGCTCAAATTGTCCGTACCGGGGACACGGCTAAGTACTTAGTTTTACACTCTGCAGAGGTTGTGCACGTTCACCATTGTACCCATTCAACCCAAATTATCCTTTACACACCATTTGAGATAAGGAAAGGAGAAGAATGAGACGAGATCTTTCAGAAGCATTATCCCTCCCACCTGCCTTGACCCGTTCCACCTAACACCCCCTACATCTGCTTGTCAAGTCGGAGAGAGTCCACGCAACATAATTGATCAAGCTAGAGCCCATATGGCAATGGCTGCACTGGAAGCAATCGTCACTCGGAGTTCTTCAGATTCCTCTGTTCCCTGGGGGGCCATCCACAAGTGCACGTACTCCAGGAACCATAGACATGGACCGGAGTAGCCACTCAACTTCGCCACCATTAACAACCAATCCACCCAGGAGTTTCATTAACTTAGTGGATGTGCACTCTCAGGTAAAAATCACCATTCTCACGGCCCTAAGTAGAATAGACATTCATCCTAGGCGACGACAACCATGAGCACAGCCCTGAGTAGTCACTTAACATTTTTAAAACTTTTCATCAATTGCATAGCATCAATACATCTACTAAGTATTATATAGGAACCTAGACACAGGAGTAAGGGAATTCTACACAGGTTTAACATACCAATACTATCCTACTCATGCATATAAAAATACACTAAGTAATGCATATAGCAATAATAGGAAGTTTATGAGGTGTGCCACTTGCCTTTGAATGAAGTCTTCACTCACAAACTCTTTTCAACGAACTCGGGTCTCTCCGTTCAGTCTAAACAATATAAACACACAACAATACAACAATCATAAAACTAAAAAACACAACACATACAAACAAGTTTTTAAAACTTCTAAAGAAAACATGACATGCATGTTATGCAAATCATTTCTAAGGACTAGAGATGCATGTCATGCCATGAAATTCTTTTAAGTTAATGCAATGCAATTAAGTTGGTCAAAATGACTAAGGACTAAAGTCATAAGTTGAATAAAATATTTTGTTTTATATCATCTTGAATAAGCCCTCTAATGGCTTAGTCTTGATGTGTACAAATATTTAGAGAAAATACTAAGTCATTTCTTCAAGATGATCAACAATTATTATCAACTCTTTGTAAATTGGACATTCACTATAGTGAGAGAGACAGACACCCGGCCAGCCACTTAAATTGTGGAACAGGTCTTATGTACGTGGACATGTAAGGTTTGTCTCCAGGCCGCTTCATCTCACTATGCTGCTAGGATCCAACAAACTTCAAAGATGACAACATCATGTTCAAACTTTGTTTAAGTCTAAAAGACAAGATTAGGAAAGAGGGAAAAGAAAGAAAGAAAGGTGTAGTTAGTCTTCCAGGCTTCATCTCCAAGCTTGTAGCTTTCCCCTTGGTGATGTCTTGAATGAATTTTTGTAGACTTTATAAATCCTCAGACTTGATGATTCTTATATCACCGAGGCTGGTCTTGGAATTAACTTAGTCTTCATGAAGTCTCAGATAAGAAGGAAGAAAAGAGAGAGAGCAAGAAAGACTTAGGGAATAAAGGAGGTTGGTCTTCTTGAACTTCTTCTTGCTTTTCTTCTAAGTGCTTCTACTCCTTGAGGATACTTCTGAAGTCTTGTTTTGGCTAAGTCCTTCAATGGCCTTCTAGCTCCATCTTGGAAATCCTAAGTGTCTAAGTGTACAACACTTTACCAAAATGCTAAGTTGAGAATAATCCTAACTTAGAAAAAACTAATAAAGAGATTTTCTATGGGAAATATATCTGTATGTGAAAATAAGTTATGCATGCAATGCACTTTTAAAATACTAAGAAATATCATACAAAATTTGTATTATTTATAAAGTATGCATTTGGCTATAAATGCAAGTTAATTAATTTCTATTTTTGGAAGATATAATAAAAGGGATAATTATAGGATTAAAGTTCTCTATGATTAAATTTTTATAACAAAATTTTATAAATAGAGTTAATAGACAGGGATCATTTAACAAATTTTATAGCAATTTGACTTAATCAAAAATAATATTTCTATTAATAGTTATGTTGAAAATACCCAAATTATTTAAATTAAATCTATAACTATGAATTCATTCAAATATTACTCAAAAATATTTTATAGCAGTGGCATCAATTTACAAATATTCCAAAGTCTCTAAAACAATTTTATTTGCAATTTTTTAGTTTACAGATTTAAAGTTATGACAAAAATACTCAAATTCACCATTTGAAATTTGAATATTTTAAACTAAGTCAAATTTGAATTTTGGCAGATCCAAAATAATCTACATGTCAAGGGCTTTCCAAATATTTAAAAATATTTGAATTTGGATAAACAGAGAAAAAGATATGATAGTTTGAATAGAAAGGGGCTTTTCTCCTTAACTGCCAATTAATTAAATCACGAATATGATTTTACACGTCAGCGCTGACTGGGCGTTGACTGTGCACTGATTGTGCGGCTGACGTGGATAAGTGAAGCAATCTGGGCCGTCAGATCCAGATCCAATGGATCAGATCTAAGTGTATCGGTTGGATTAAAACTTCTAATCTACACTGTAGATTGCAGATCGGACGGCTTACAGCAAGTGAACGAGGTCGTGGCAGCGCCGGTGACCGGAGGCGAAGGAGACGGTGGCGCGGCGTCGGGCGTGGATGGCGCCGGTGTTGTGGTGCCTCCCCGGATGCGCGGATGGTCCCCCCGAGTGCGGTGTGGCTCGGCGAAGAGAATGGAGGCGGTGGTTGGTGGCGAGGTGCTCCGGTGCTCGTTCTATTCCTCGCCAGAGTTCGCGGGGCGGCGGCGGCTTCGGTCAAGCACGGGCAGCTCGATCTGGCGCAATATAAATCACAGGAAAAATCTCAGGGATGCGCACGGATGCGAGGGAGAGGTAGGAGGGCTCACGGGCTCCGGGAACGACTCACCTCGCCGGAAACGAAAGGAATACGGCGGCGGACACGGTGGACTCCGGTGAGGATTTCCGGCAGTCTGGGGGCGTGCTTGGCTAGGGTTTTTAAGGGGAAAGGTGGAGGAGGGCGTGGTCTTCAAATAGGGCCGGAGAGGGGGAGTCTTAATGGCCTTAATCGCCCGAATCACACGAGTAATCGCCGGCGGTTTTCGGTCAAGGCGTGGTTTGCGGGAGGAAGACGATGCTGACGTCAGCGTTTTTTCTTTTTCTTTTTCTGATTTTCCATTTTATTTATATCTTTTGATTTATAACTCCAAATGATGTCAAATAAATTTCTATAAATTTGTAATATTCATATCTATGTTTTAAAACATTAGTGGGCATGTTTTGAAAACTTTTTAAAATTAATTATTTTGAATTATTCATAAAATGTGAATTTGCCCATTTAGGTCAATTTTCAAAATATTAATTTAATAGTTTCATTTGGGGTTAAATTAATTTTATGAAATTACCACATTCTTATATAGTTGATATTAAGCTATTTAAACTCATTTTTTTGTAACCATTCACTTTTATTCCTGGTATATTAGTAGAATATAAATATTTTTAAGGAAATGGGAAATATAATAAATTCCATTTTTAATTCTAAATGTTTTGTGCACCATTACATTTTATATTAAGATAATTCAATTGGAACTTCATAACAACTTTGGAAAAGATTATAGTTTTAATTCATTTCTTATTTAGAATATATTAAAAATTTCATGCTTTGAAAATAAATGACATTCATTTAAGCAAATGAAATGTTTATTTGGATAATTCATTAATTTTAATCTATGAAGTTTTAAAGTTATAAACCATAGGCTTATAATTTCTAAACTATATTTTGAACTTAGTTAAAATAATGAAACCATATGACAAAATTTATTATGTTTAATTAGTTTCAAAGAACACTTGTAAATATTATTTTAATTTATGAATAGCTATGGTTATGTGGTTGAAAACAAATACTTATAAAGAAACTATTACAATAAAATGGTTTGAAGTTTGTAAAACATTTGTCAAATTAGATATTGAGGTTTTAAGAAATACAATGGATAATAAAATGTTTAACTTGAAACAACTTTGAAAATAATAATAAACTGAGATATTTAAATTAATAAACTTTTTCAATATGATTGAAGTCTTTTATAGTTTGTTTTCTTATTCATTTAAGGTTTTATTTTAATCAAAAACAAAAGTTTTAAATTTTAGTGATTTTCAAACATTATAAAATGTTGGGATGTTACATGTCAGAGGACGAGGACCCCGACGAGCCACCCTTCGACAGTGACGCTCCCGTGGACGTGGAGTAGCTAGTTGCGTAGTACCTTTTTTGGTTAGGACCGAACCATCGCGATAAGTGTATGCTATTATGTGGTCTAGTTAGCATGGGTGTGTGTCTGAAGTATTTTAAGACTATGTCCGTTCGGTGTTTTGAATTTGTGAACTATGCGTTGATGCTTTTGAAACCTTGCTATGGTGTGGGTCATGTATTCTTTTGAGTAATGTATGCTACTGCGTATGCTTGATGAACTCTTCTTTTTAAAACCTGTTTTAAAATTCTAAATGGAAAAAAATTAACATGTGTTTTATTCTGGAATTCAGAATGGCAAGGGATCCACCACCACCCGAGCCATCTATGGCTCAAGCACTACGTCTTCTCTTGGAGGATCGCGAGGCAGTTCGCACTGAGAGGAATGCCAACCTCGCCACCCTGCAGCATCTTGCTCAGATTGCCGTCAACCATAATGGCGGCCAAGGAAATGAGGAGCCCCGCTCCAAGCTTCGTGACTTTCAGAACACCAATCCTCCAGTCTTCTCCAAGAGTGAAGTGTCGCTGGATGCTGATGATTGGATCCGTACCATCGAGAACAACCTGAGGGTTGCACAAGTGGGTGACAATGAGAAGGTGGTTTACGCCACCCACTACCTTTCAGGGCCTACCCGAGAATGGTGGGAGGCCATTCGTGCTCTGCTACCTCTGGAGAAAGTTGTGGCTTGGACGGCGTTCAAAACCAATTTCTTGAAGCGTTATGTGACCTCTGGACTCGTCAGTATCATGCGGGAGAGGTTCCTGCAGCTCAAGCAAGGCGGTATGTCTGTGAGTGAGTACTTGGAGAAGTTCACTTCTCTAGCAAGGTATGCGCCCACCGATACCGATACCGAGGACAAGAAGAAGGAGAGGTTCATGAATGGACTTCATGATGAGATGCAGTGCATTCTGGTGGTGATGCCTTTCACCGACCTGGAGTCCCTGGCAGATGCAGCCATTATGATGGAGAACAAGCGCAAGGCTTCGTTTGACAACCGCAACCGTCGCCAGCTGATGCGGCAAGGCAGTAGCAGCAGCAGCCCAGCCGGAAGTTACCCCTGTCCCCGCCCTTCACCTCCACCAAGACCTTCTTATCCATCACCAAGGCCTCCAACTTTTGCACCAAGACCCAGCTACTCTCCTCGACCGCCTGTACCCCGTCCTGGAGGTGGATCCAACTGTGGCCTCAAATTTAATAGGCCGCCTGCTCCGAAGCCAACCAGAGGATGTTTCACTTGTGGGCAGCCTGGACATTTCTCTCGGGAGTGCCCCACTAGACAGCCCGCCGGTGGTCGCCCCAATGCGACAAAGATGAACCAAGGGCCAACCCGTCCACCTGGAGGCAAGAACCCTTACCCAAAGAAAGCAGCCCCTATCAGCCGAGGCCATCTGAACCATATCAGTGCAGAAGAAGCTCAGGAAGCACCAGACCTGGTTATGGGTACGTTCGCTGTCAACTCAGTTCCTGCCTCAGTTTTATTTAATTCAGGAGCTTCCCATTCCTTCGTTACGGAGCCGTTCGTTAGGAAGAGTGGTTTGGTTCCAACCTTGTTACATCGCCCTTTGAGGGTGCAAATTCCAGGGGCCGCTACCAAGGCCATTGTGTCTTGCAAGGAGATTCAGGGAGCCCGATTTCATGCAGACTTGGTGGTATCATGAAAGCAAGGGATAGAAGTGGTTTTAGGAATGGATTGGATGGCAGTCAACCAGGGGAAAAATTGATTGCACTAACAAGTCTGTCACCCTAACCACCCTGGAAGGAGAGGACATTTCACACTTCTCGACCCATTACTCCACCTCGAGTCATTGCCATAAGAGTGTTGCTGGAACCATTTTGGAAGAGGTACCGGTAGTACGTGATTACCCGGATGTTTTTTCCGAAGAGTTACCCGGTATGCCACCGGATCGTGATATTGAGTTCATCATTGAGTTGGTACCCGGTACTTGTCCTATAGCTCAAAAACCTTACCGGATGAACCCCGAAGAGTTGGTGGAATTAAAGAAGCAGTTGGATGACCTGCCAAAAAAAGGGATGATTCGTCCTAGTGCGTCACCCTGTAGCTCACCAATCATTTTCGTGGATAAAAGGGACGGTACCACTCGCTTGTGTGTGGATTACCGTAAGTTAAATGATGTGACCATTAAAAACAAGTACCCTCTACCCAAAATTGAAGATCTGTTTGATCAGCTCAACGGAGCCCGAGTCTTCTCTAAGATCGATCTCCGCACGGGTTATCATCAGCTGAAAGTAAGAGAGTCTGACATCCCTAAGAAGGCCTTTATCACTCGTTATGGATTGTTCGAGTATATGGTGATGTCATTCGGTCTGACCAATGCCCCTGCCTATTTCATGAATCTCATGAACAAGGTGTTCATGGAATACTTGGATAAGTTTGTAGTTGTCTTCATCGATGACATCCTGATTTACTCCAAGTCAGAAGAGGAGCATGAAGAGCATCTGAGGTTGGTTCTCGGTACCCTTCGAGAACACTGGTTGTATGCTAAGTTCAGCAAGTGTCAGTTTTGGTTGAAAGAAGTAGGATTTCTTGGCCAGGTTATCTCAGCTGGAGGGATATCTGTTGACCCAACCCACATCAAGTCCATCCTTGAATTCCCAATCCCCACAAAACTGACCGAAGTGAGGTCCATCCTTGGATTAGCGGGTTATTACCGCAAGTTTGTTGAAGGATTTTCGAGCATCTCAAAGCCCCTTACTCAACTTTTGAAGAAGGACCAGAAGTTTGTTTGGACCGACAAATGTGAAGACAGTTTCTAGGAACTGAAAAAGCGCCTTACTACCGCACCTATTTTAACCATGCCAGATGTGACCAAAAATTTTGTGGTTTACTGCGATGCCTCCAAACTTGGACTTGGATGTGTTCTTATGCAAGAGGGCAAGGTGATTTCTTACTCGTCGCGACAACTCCGCAAGCATGAGCAGAATTACCCAACCCATGACCTAGAGCTTGCTGCAGTGGTTCATGCGCTCAAGACTTGGCGACACTTTCTGATGGGCAACCGTTGCGAAATTTACACCGATCACAAGAGCCTGAAGTACATCTTTACCCAGAGGGATTTGAATATGAGGCAGCGAAGATTGATAGAACTCATCAAGAATTATGACTTGACATCCATTACCACCCTGGAAAAGCGAACGTTGTGGCTGATGCCCTTAGTCGACAGCCGTGTTCGTTCAACTCCATGATCAAGACTCAGCAGCCAGAACTCTGGGAAGAGCTAGATAAACTGGGTATAAAGGTAGTCAGTTATGGAGCAGTCGATCAACTCTTATTGCAGCCCACTTTATGAGACCAGATCAAGAAAGCACAGACGGGTCACGAAAGTATTGAGGGCATTAAATGAAGAATGGACAAAGAGGAAGTCCCTGGGTTCACCATTGATTCTGAGGGAATTCTCTGGTACAAGGGACGTATCTGCGTACCATCAGATCAGGTCTTGAAGCAGTTAATTCTGAAGGAGGGTCTATCCACCCTGGTGGCACCAAGATGTACCAGGATTTAAAACAGAATTTCTGGTGGCATGGCATGAAGCGCGAGTTTGCACTCTTCGTCCAGAAGTGCGACATCTGCCTAAGGATCAAGGAAGAACATCAGCGGCCCGCTGGATTACTCCAACCCCTCAAGTTGCCCGAGTGGAAATGGGATGAGATCGGCATGGATTTTATCACTGGATTACCCCGATCCAATCGCGGGCGACGCCATTTGGGTTATTGTGGATAGACTCACCAAAGTTGTACACTTCTTACCTGTGCGGACCACCCATCGATCGGATCAGCTTGCGGATCTCTACATGTCCCGTATCGTCAGCCTTCATGGAATACCTAAGACGATTGTATCAGATCGGGGAACCCAATTCACTTCCCGTTTTTTGGACTAAGCTTCAAGAGGAACTCGGAACCAAAGTCTTTTTCAGTACCGCATATCACCCCCAGGCAGGAGGACAAACGGAGAGAGTCAACCAGATCTTAGAGGATATGCTTCAATCTCGTGTGTTAGCTTATGGGGCCAAATGGGAAATTTGTTTGCCGTTTGCCGAGTTTTCTGTACGGGCGCAGGTGCCGAACCCCCTTGAACTGGTCGAAAACAGCAGACAACCAAATTTTTGGCGTCGACACCCTAAGGGGAGCCGAAGAGAAAGTTCAACTCATTCGCGACCGTATTAAGGCCGCCCAATCCAGGCAGAAGAGTTACGCCGACTCAAAGAGGCGTGAACTCAGCTTCAAGACTGGGGACATGGTATATCTGCGTGTTACACCACTCAAGGGAAATCAACGTTTTCATGTGAAGGGGAAGCTAGCACCAAGGTACATTGGTCCATTTAGAGTAAGCGGTCGAAGAGGAGAAGTATCTTATCAGTTAGACCTGCCACCTCATCTGTCAGAATTCCATGATGTGCTTCATGTGTCTCTCCTCTGGAAGTGTCTGCAAGTTCCCGGAGGTACCCATTCTTATCAAGAGGTAGATCATCGCACCATTGATCTCAATCACGATCTCACCTACCGAGAACGACCACTCCGTGTCCTCGCTGAGGACGTCCGTCTGACCCGGAGTCGGAAGATCAGATTCCTGAAAATCCAATGGAGCAACCATTCGGAGGAAGAAGATACCTGGGAGCGTGAAGATTACTTGGAGCGTGAATTTCCTGGGTTTCTTTCTTCTTCAAATCTGGAATCTCGGGGACGAGATTCTCCTAAGGGGGGGAAGGTCTGTAACACCCCAATTCTCTTATCCTTAGTATTGTGGTGTTAGCCTAGATTTTCAATCTTAGAAAACATTGGTGTGTGTAGAATTCTGTTGAATGAGATGTCTTGTTTTCACTCTCTATGCTTGTTATGTGCCACTAGCCTTCCAAGTTGATAGAAACACAACAACTAAAATACAACATCAATTTTTAGGATCTTCATGCATGTTAAAACTTAGCCTAACTAGGAGTTTTTATTAAGCAAACCCTAAATGGTTGTTGGCATACATTTAAAACATTTTGATCTAGGTCATATACAGTTTCATACCCTGCTCTAAGTTTTCACAAAAGGGCTTGTTTGCACATAAATCTCACTAGCTTTTGTAGCCATCAAAATAACAGGACCATTTGTGTTATTCTTTTTCTTCTCCCTAAAACTTTTATTTTCTTTGATAGCTCAATGAGATGTTTGACTTGGGCATTGATAAATTCAGTAGTTTCAACTCAATGTTGGGAGTTTGGAAAATTGGTTTATTTTATTTTGTGATCAATGTTTGAATAATTCAAACTTAGGGTTTGAAAATCATTTGAAGAAATTACTCCAATCTTCCACCCTTTCTCTCTCACTATTTCCTACTCCACCTGCTGGAAAAAGAGAGCAGCACCCTCACCCCTGGCCCCACCTGTCATGCACTTGGGTCACCCCCTCCTCTCTCTTCTCTTTTCTCTCTTCCTCTCCACCCAACCGAAGCCCGCTCCCTCTCTCCCTACTGGCCAGGTCGAGTCATCCCGACCAACATCTCCCCTGCCCCTCTCCACCGCCCTGGAGGACTAATCAGAACTCCCTGTCCCCTCCCCAAACCGCTCCTGCCCGTGGAGAGCTCAAAAACCAGCCCCTGGTTTTGGAGCTGCTCTCAGCCCTACCCTCCACCCTTAAATCCTTGCCCGAGGCTCTCACTCGCCTCCTCTACCCTCCCCTACCACCCTCACCAAAAACCACACCCTCCCTCGAGCTCTGGAAGAGAAAAACATCGCCGGAGACCGATTCCTTCCCGCAGTGCTCATCGTCGATCCTCTCCACCTCTCTCTGCCATTTTTGGCCCCTCGAGTGCGCCTCGGCTAGACCTAACCCCTCCTGCCTTCCGTTTCTCTTCTAGCTGCGCGTAGCCATCGCACTCATCCTCGACCCGAGAAGCACGCCGCCGCCATCGCCATGGACGCCGACGTTGCATGCGGGAGCTAAGGGCGTCGTTGAGCTCGCCACCGTCCCCTCCGTCGACCTCTGTCCTTCCCCTGGCCCCGCACGGTCTCTGGTGAGCGCCGTCGCCGTCATTTTTCTCCTCCACGTCTGGTACATCCGCGCCGCGTCGCGAGGTTGACGACAACCGTGAGCCGTAGATCGCGAGATCTACGGCCTGGTTTGAATCTCGCCGTGAGCGCGCGTCCTCGCGCGTTTGGGCCGGCCCAGCTCGGCCTCCCGCGCTGCTTCGCGTGGTCTCTGGGCCGATTGGGCCCAGATCTGGCCGCTCGGCCCTTTTTCTTTTTAGAAAATCATTTTTTGTTAATATTTCCAGAGAATCTTTAGTCTAGCTTTTATTCATTTGTGGTAAATATACATTAGTTAAAATTATGAGACTAATTTTGTAGCATGCACACACATTTTGTTAATCATGTGGCGTTGGATTTGGTCCAAAATATATTTCCTGTCGTGTGGTAAAATAGATCGACTAAAAAGTATTCATTTCACTATTTGTTTAATAACTTGGGTTTTATAAATCCAAATCATGGAATCTTGGATCCTTTGGAAAGCCTGTAAAAATGTCGACCTAGATTAGTAAATCTTGCATGCAGGAGGTTATTCTAGCAAAAGTTGTATTTAGTCTAAGTTTAACACAAGTAGGTGTTTGGTGATTTTTAACTCTTAAATAAAAACACTTTTTGAGGTAAATCCACTTGGAAATGTTAGATATGAGTTGGAAGTATCTTATGCTACAAATATAGATTTTTCCAGTAAGTATTTAAGGCTTGTGGATCAAATTTCTAAAAAACAGGAAGGTAGTCGCTTGCAGTGCATTTTTTGTAATTTCAGAGATTAGTGCATGTCCAGTTTTGTTTGGTGGAGCCACCTCTGTCCATGAATAAATGTTGGGGATATTTTTGTGAAATAGCCACAGGTTTTATCTAACTTACACCACTGGTTTGGCATCAAAATACCCCATATTTTTTCCTAGGAATAAATAATAGTCAGAAGTTTATGTTATCTTAGAACAAGAATAACTTGAGCTAGGAATATCCAAATTCGATGAATAAAATCTCCACTTAAAGAAGAAACTCATATCTCACCAGAAAAGTTAATTAGGCATACAGGGGATATATAAAACTGAATCTATATTCTGTTTGAGTTAGACATCAATAGCTCTTGACTGATTTGTAATTCTTGTTTGGTGATAGATTTTCTTGCTCAGCTAATTTTCAGAGCTCCATATGGTAGCTAGGAGTAATGTGGTAGAAGAGTTTAATTTCAGGAGCAGTACCTTAAGAGTTGTGCATAATTCATATAAACAGCACTTGATCACTAATTAAATGCATCAGTTGTGTTTTTTGTTTTGTGATGCTTGTTGTTTGCTATTATACTTTAGATTGTTATCAACTCGCAGTTTAGGATTTACACTAGTCTCGTTTGTTTTTCATGTTACGGTAGAACCGCAACCCGAGGAAGAGCAGTACGAGGTAGCTGAGCACAACTATGGAGAAGAGCAAGACCAGGGACAGTCCTCAGAGCAAGGCAAGCCACCTCACCACAATAATGAATCCTATTATTTTGATCAAGCATGTTTTGTTTTCAAAATAAAATAATGCATGTTTTATTTCTTTTGTGGTACCTTGCCACCCGAAAACTATTTTACAAAATATTGTTTGGCCAAAGTTATCTACTAGAATATTATAGGTGTTGCAAAAAGGAGTTTAGTTGGTGAGCCTTGTTGTTGAAGGCTCCATCAAAAAGATTAATTTTTCTAGTAGTGAACTCTTATTTCCTTACCTCAAAACTTTAGGATGGGAACCCATTTGATAAAACTGTTTTGCGGAGGAAAACCTGAGTTGCTGGGAGCAATCGGCGAGCAAGTGTTTTATTAAAACCCGAGTTGCTGGGAGCAATCGGAGATATTTGCGAAAACCCGAGCTGCTGGGAGTAGTCGGTGGATTGGATGTTGTTTTTGTAAAACAAAGTTCTGCCCTAGCAGCCGCTCGAACAATTAACCCGTGCAACCACACTACCTGACATGGGTAGGGCTTAGCCGGAAGTTTGTTTGTTTTAGTGTTGGGGCTCTCATACTTTCTATGAGGGCTGGGCCCTCAAAGCCAGGTTGTCGTCCGGAAGAGACAATACACTGTTGAGGACCAACAGCCGGACGATTACGGCGGGTCTCCTGACGTGGCGGTGTGGCGTCCCGGGGAAAGACCAAGAGGTCTAGTGGAGCACACGGTGCCGAGGAGAACAAACCTACCGGGAGGCCCCGATACTAGGGTGGTCATAGTGGAAAGCTTTGATCGTGTTATCCGGACCCCCGCATGTTGTCATATGACGGGCCGTGGCAGACACGGCGGAATAACTGATAGGTGTGGGTAAAGTGTGCAACCTCTGCAGAGTGTAAATCTATTCGAATAGCCGAGTCCTCGGTCATGGAAGGTTGGAAAGGCCACTGATCTAGGCGTATGGGCAATTTGGAGTTAAAAGAGAAATGTTTTCGGAGGAAACAAAGAGACATCAAAGAGGTACCGGGAGGTACGGAATTTGGGTGAGGATGATTGGTCTCGGGGAGACAATAAGTCCGATCTCAAGGAAGGAAAAAGGGGTATCCCCATCCTAGTGCTTTTAAAGGTTTTACAAAAGAAAGTTTTGAACTTAGATATGTCCTTGCTATATCTAAGAGAAGATAATTATATCTCTAAATGTTTTTCTTCAACAAAGATACAGAGATGTCGTATTCTCTATGCCTAAAATCATCGTATTCGAAAACTAAGCCCTTCAGTCGTATATAGCAGCTACCCCAGTTTTCGAAAAGTGTTTTTCTTGCATTATCATGAAACTTAAGCCTTAGAGGTGTCTTGCGAGTACGTAATTGTACTCATATGGCTTTGTCCCTGGATATTCAAATGTCCAGATTTTAATGAGGAGGCTTACGTCGAGGAGGAGGTATACGACGACGACTTCGCCACTTAGCTGTCACCTATCAACTGCACTTGTGGGATCAGCGCTCGGAGGTGTCAGGAGCCGTCGCTAGCCACGAGCTTCCGCTATCTTAGATAATTCCGTCCTGCGTGACGAGGTTTGTTAACTTGGGTCGTATGACCGTCTATGTGTTGTAAGACTTTTATTCGTACGACTTGAATGATGTAACTCTTTGATACCTATGTTGGTTATGTGATTGCGATGCACTAATCATTGGGATCGTGATCTTTTACATAACGTGGGAATCTCGGACTTGTTTCGAGGGGTCCTTACACTACTCCCAGCAGCTTGGGTTTTCGCAAACCTCTCTGATTGCTCCCAGCAACTCGGGTTTTAATTAAACACTCGCTCGCCGACTGCCCCAGCAGCTCGGGTTTTCTCCGAAAACATTTTTATCAAACCAGGCTCCCATCCTATAGTTTTGAGGTAAGAGAATAGGTGTATACTAATAGAAAACTTAATCTTCTTGATGGAGCCTTCAACAACAAGGCTCGTCAAGTGAAAACTTATTTTGTAACACCTATAATATTCTAGTAGATAACTTTGGCCAAACAATATTTTGTAAAATAGTTTTCAGGTCGCAAGGTGCCACAAAATAAGTAAAACATGCATTTTTTTTCAAACAAAACATGCTTTGTAAAATAATAGGAATTGTATAAAGGTGGTGAGGTGGGCTTGCCTGGCTCATCAATATGTCCTTGGTCTTGATGTTCCTCAAGTTCATTCCTCACTTCCAGTTCCTTCCCGATCGTATCTAACATCGTAAACAGGAAAAGGAACAACACTCAGAAAACAAAACATTGCCACAAGGACATAACAAACAACAAGCATTGCATAAGACACTAAGCTAACAATCAAAAGCAAACAATTCACTTAGCTAAACCACAACAGGCAATAAGTCCATATAGTTAGGACAAACAATATATACTCCTAAGAGAATATGCACAACAACCCTAATTATTAAGAAAAAAATAGTTTTACTAACCACTGAAGTAAGACACTTCTTATTGTGATGTGATTAGATCATTTAACAAGAGTTGTTGGACTAGTTCGGGAAATACTTCAGACAAAAGTATCTTAATATTCCTGGAAATACTTCAGACAAAAGTATCTTAATATTCCAGGAAATACTTCAGACAAAACTAGGTTAACACACAAGCGAGTATTAATAGTAACACTCGCACATACACATGTAAACTTGTTACTAGATCAAAAAAATCTACTATCAAGTAACTAAGGAACCAACAATGGTAACACGAATGTTCACACATGTTTATGACTACAAGCTAAAATGGTGCACTAGGCTTATTTAATAGGACACCACAATTAAGACCACTTCAACAATTAAACCAAACAATCACACAGTAAACAAGTGTTGACTAGAATCTTGAAGTAAACAAACCATACAACAATCATAACAAAGCACAGACAATTACGGGATAGTATTTAACACCAATCACATCCACATGCATAATACCCAAGTAAAGTTAGAGCAGCACCCGGGAAACAAGATGAACTATGTTAAACTAACTAGTGAATGACATAACAATACTTTTAAGAAACTTGTTAAGGTTATTAAAGGTTAACTTAAGTTTCTGGACTTATGATTTATCAAGCACATCAACCCATAACAATTTAGGTAAAACAGGGAATTAACTTATTACATTTCTTAGATAAATAAGATGTTGGGTTAAAGAGTTAAAATATAACTCCTAGAATAATGTTTAGCTACCGCAGTACTCCTAGTAACTATCGAAAGCTAGGGAAATAGGATTTGCATCAAAAGCTATCGTTAAAGAGACACTAAAAATCACTCAAATGCTTCTAGTCTCAAAACCATAATGACTACAGTTTCAGTTTTAGGAATCTCCTAGATGCAAGACTAATTTCTTTGGATAGATATTGATTTTATGTTTCTGTAGAAATTGGATTCACTGCATTTGGACACTCCTAGCTCAAGATATACCATTTTAAGTGAAGAACATACTTTTCATTAGATTTAAAGTTAAGCACATGATATAAATAATTTTCAGACAAAACCAGTGTTGCATGATAAAAAAAACACATAGGTACTACACAAAAATACTCATAATAACTTTCTACACACATAACTAGCATAAGCAAATAAAACTAGACACACTCAAATAACAGAAAATAACTACAACCATATTTAAGTGTAATAATCAAATGTTTTCGAAAATAAATCACCAAGTGCAAAATATAAGTTGGAAAATTCTACCAATCTAGAATATGAAACCTACCACTCAAATCTACCATATTAAATTGGATTTACTCCAAAAAGTATCTTTAATATCAACTTAAAAATCATCAAAAAGCTACTGATGTCATTCTTAAACTTAATAGAACTTTAGTTAGAACCATCTCCTGCATGCAAGTCTTATAGATCTAGTTAGGTATTCTTCTATGCTTTCCATAGAAACAAAGTTTGCAATATTTGGATCTACAAAACTCAAGTAATTAACTAAATGGTTAAACAAATACTTTTTACAAGATCTACTCTAGCACACACATGAAAACATATTTTGGCAAGAGATCAGTGCCACATAATTAGGAAAACACATAGTTGTAATAATTTTTTTATTTCACATCATTCTCATGCACAGATCTACCACGATCGAATTAATCCAAGCATGTAGCATTAGCAGAACAAAAAACAGAAAATGGTTTGGAAATAAAAACAGACAAACTGGGCCGGATTTGAGCGGACCCGAGCCGCCCGAGTTGGGCCGGCACAATATCGCGCGCGCTTTGGCGAGGGGGCAAGCGACCGTGTGGATCCGGCGACGGATGGCCAAGATTAGAAGGAGAGGGATTCAAAGGGGACCGTGTATCACGGATCGGACGGCCTCCGATCGTCTTCTTCCTCCGTCATGCAGAAACGGGCGGAAACCCTAGAGGAAGAGGAGGTGCATGCGGAGCTCACCTAGGCCCGTATCCGGGCGTAGAGGGAGGTCTAGGCGGGTACGGATGGCCGAGGCTATGCCGGGGAGGTCGCGGAAGGGTGTGGCTTCTTCCCGCGTGCCAGGGAACGGTGACGACGCCGACGGCGCCCGCGCTGGTCACAGCGAGGCCGCGGTGGCTTCCGGGCACCTGCATACGCACGAGGATGTCTAAGAGGTAGTTATAGGGGAAGGGAACGAGTTGGAGAAAAAATATAGAGAGGAGAGGGTCGGGGATGAAGGCGAGCATGCATGCAAGCACACGGCCCTAGCTTTTGTTCTTCGACGATCTTGAGAAGGAGAGAGCGAGAGCTTGAGAGGCAAGACTCAGGGTGGGAGAGTGAGAGTGGACGAGTGGAATGGGCAAGGTGAGAGAGAAGAAGAGGGCCCGTGGATCCTTATTCACGAGTGGTCGCCGGTTCGGGTGTTTCGGGCATGGACAGAGGGAGAGAGAGCACTGGGAGGGGATTGGGCGAGAGGGGCGATGGAGGAGCGTCTGCCCGAGCTGCAGGCGCGAGGAGAGGTCAAGAGGGGGGTCGAGGGCACAAATTGGCTGGAGGGGGAGGTGCTCAGTCGTCTCCTGCCTGCCAACTGCTTGACGAAATGCCAGAGAGAAAAGGACAAAAGATTTTGAAGGAATGGTTTTTGTCCAGGGCGTGGTTGAGAGTTTTCCAGGGGTGTGGGGGTCCAGAGTACACTCCAAACAATATGTTGTACAAGGTTTCAAGGGTGGGTTTAGATGTTGATGAATTAGGGGCTGCTTTGATTAAGACACAAAACAAGGATGGTTTTGTTATTCATTTGACCAGAAAATTATGAGACAAGAAGGATTGATTAGAAGGGGATAGATGCAGAACTTGGATAAAGAGATTAGGTCAAAAGGCTTTAACAACCACTAGAAAAGAATATGTGAAAGGCTAACTAATAAAACACCTATGTTCACCTTAAAATGTAGCACTTAAAACATACATGGATTAGTAATCAAACAATTTTGAACACTTTACTTAAGGCTATTTATGAGAACTGGAGATGATAAAGATGAGGTTAGGTGAGTTACATTTCCAAATTGATTAAAATAAACTCGAGTTGTCAAGCTCTAGAATGCTATAATTTAACAGGGGTGAAGATATATATTCTACCATTCTAAAATAGAATTTTAGGAAGTATCAACACCAAACAACCTTACAAAAGGTAACACATTCCACTCATGTAAGACAAGCAAATCAAACACTTAGATCCCAATTTAAACCATAAAAATTAAATGTGGACACATAAAACACCACATGAACACCCCTAAAAATTATTCCTTCAAGTCAAGCAAGTCAAGAAATTCAAACACACACATTTGGATAAATAAGACAACATTTTAGTATAAACCAATTTATTGGTGAGGTGGTAACTAACATGATCATGACAAGATTTTTGGGATAATGATGATTAAACAACACTTTGGGAATTGATGTCCAAAGATTACTAAAACAGGGGTTTTGATAAGAGGGTTGCTAATACTTGCAGCATATAAAACCAAAATAGATTAGGACTTATTATATGGTCCTTTATAGTTTTGAAATCAAATGATTTTTTTGGAAATACTTTTATTTTCTCCAATAAATTTCTTTTATGGATGCTAAGATCATGGTAATTATAGCTTTTTCAAAATAAGATAGGATAAGATATATGAACTACCTTTACTTGTCATAACATGGTCACAGGAGTTATGACAAAACTTGGTTGATTTTAATAGATGGTAATTTAGAAATCAACAACACAAGGAACATAAGATAACATGACTACCAGAGCAATGCAAGATAAAACCCATCCAATAGTCGACATTTCAAAAGTTTTTGTTCACTCAAAATTTTGGGTCTTTTAAAATGAAGTTTTTTCTTGCTTCCAAGATTTGGGACATTACATATTCCTTCTAGTAAAAAGAAAAAGAAACATAAAATTGTTGTAGAATCCTCTGAACCTGTTATTGATCCTAATAGTATATCTGTTTCTGATGCTGTAACTGAAAGTGGTAATGAACAGTAAAGAAGATTTTATTGCTAAGAAACATGGTAATAAAAGAGAACCTTGGGTCCAAAAACCAATGCCTTTTCATGTTAAGAAACTTAAATCTATAGAGGAAGATCATTATAATAGATTTTGTGATTGGATGAAACCATTGTTCTTACAAATTCCTTTGACTGATGCTATTAAGTTGCCTTCTTATTCTAAATATATGAAAGATATTGTGACTAACAAAAGGAAAATTCCTAATGAGAAATATCTACTATGCTTGCTAATTACTATTTTGATGGTAAGTTTACAAAGAAGCTTGGTGATCCAGGTATACCCACTATTCCTTGCTCTATAAAAAATAATCATGTTAAAACTGCTCTATGTGATTTGGGAGCTGGAGTTAGTGTTATGCCTTTCTCTCTTTACAAGAGACTTTTTCTTTATAAGTTGATACCTACTAATATATCTTTGCAAATGGCTGATAATTCTACTGATGTTCCTGTTGGAATTTGTGAGGATGTTCTTGTCCAAATAACTACCAACTGTTTAATTATGACTGACTTTGTTGTTCTTGAAATGCCTGAAGATGATAATATGTCTATTATTCTTGGAAGACCTTTTCTAAACTTTGCAGGGGCTGTTATTTATTGCAATAAAGGAAAAATTACTTTTAATGTTCATGACAAGGAGCATACTGTTTATTTTCCCAAGAAAGTTGATAGAATGTCTCGAGTTAATACAATTACCAATTTGAGGTCCATTAGAGTGGGAAGTGTTGATTGTCCATATAAAGAAGAATTCAAAACTCTCATGATTGGATCCATACCAATTCATTATAAGGTAACATGAGTGTCTTATATGGTTTAAAATCTCTCATGTCATATAAAATTCATTTGGTGGCAAGACTTGATCAACCTTGTTAACAAGTGCATTTTAAATGCATAAAGAGGCTAAAAAAATTTATTTCTCTCATCGTTGTTATACCTACTGTAATATTACTTAGTTTGCAATGTTTAATTGAATTTTTTGTTAGAAAATAATTTTTCAGTAATGAATTTAATAATGCAAAATACCAGAAAATGAAATAAATAAAGTTTCTCAGAAATTAAAAAATTAATATGAAAAATCATATTTTTCGAGGAGGTGCCTAGAAGTGCTAAAGAGCCACCAGGGGGACCCCCATGTCCACCACATCACCTGGTGGCGCGACTGGTAAGTGGCCGCGCCAGCTGGTGGTGTAAGGCCCACAGGCGCCCCCCACTTGCTCTCTCTCCTTCCCCTGCCTTCCTCTTCCCCGAAAAATCACTTTTGGATAGCTCAAACTCGTGTTCTTGCTGCTCATCTCCTGGGATTCCGATCTCCACATTCAACCATTTTCTGTTGCTGAAATTTGGTGCATCTCCTCTCCGGTATGTGACTCCTCCGAATATCCAAGTATAATTTTGTTTAAATGTGTGTATATTAAGTATTTTTCTGCTGTAGATATCTTGTTTAGTGAGTTTGAATGCTTGTTCTAAGTTGAAGAAATTAGTTTTGATGCATGCTCAAGCCTCTAGCAAGTCACTATAGTTGGTTCCCTTCATTTAGTTGGCTAAAAATCGATTTTTATGATATTTGTTGAAAATTTCAGAACATGGAAGGGAATTCATTTGCACTAAATCCTCATGAGATAGTGTTGGAAGGAAAATTCAAAGTTCATAGAGAGGAAGGAGTGTACCCTACTGTCTACCCGTGCTCACAATTCATGGAATTTGCAGGGATTACAAAATTTTTCCACTCTCTCTTATCCAATGCAGTATTGGACCATTTTCTTGAGGATCTAGCTTACCAATATGCTATTTTTTCTATGTCGGTGGTGCAGAATTTTAATTGCAATTTTAACTCATATAACCCCACCGTGCATTACACAATTTACAACAAATATGTGGACTTTCCTTTTGATGTATTCTGTTGAGTGATGAGGGCTCCAAATAGAGGTTTAGTGGAGAGGCCGAAAGGTAACCCAAGGCTATTGATGGATGTGTATGAAGAAATCTGCTATGGGAGAAGTTTCTCTAAGGAGGACGGTAAAATCAGGAGTATTCACCTCCCTTCCATTCATTATTTTGCATACTTCATTGCTAAGTGTGTTCTAGCTAGGAGATCTGCTGGAAAATTAGGCTTGTCGGATTTAGCTTTTCTTGCTGCTGCATTGCGTCGTGATAGGACTTATAACTTGGGTGCTCTGATTGCTCACCGTTTCGTGGCTAACCGCGAGAAGGGAGGAATTTGTGGATGACTAGTTGCTTCACGATTATTAGCTTTGCATTGTTTATGCCCCCATCCTCAGGATTTGCTGTTATGTATGGAAAAACTTTATACTGTGTCAATGAAGAGGCATGAATTTATTGCTGGAAGTGGACTTGCATTATCTCTCTTATACCATAACTTATTCAAAGAGGAAACACCTCAAAGTAACTACCTTTGAGATAATTGTTATCTTGCCTGCGCCTCTTCTTAACCTTGTTGGCAGGGGGAACTTGTCAGTCTCAGAGGCTGAGTTGGATACACTCTGAGAGCAGCCCGGCCCGGATAGTATGGGCCATGATGAGGAGTATGGGGGTGGTTTCATTAAGGCCCCGGAGACACCCGGCTTCGTGTACCCGGATCCGGAGTATGCAGGACCTTCGGGATCTTCCTCCACCGCCGCCGATGCGGAGTACGACTACACCGGGCATAACCCACCGAGTTGAGGGGATTATTCACCTTGGGATTGATCTCCACTTAGGCCAAAATCCTAAACTTGGGGGGAGGTATACCGATAGCACACTCATCTATCTATCATATCATTCGGTATTTTGTATATCCAAGTTTTGTTTTTAGTTTTCTTTCTTTCGTTCATTTGTTTATGCTTTGTTTGCTTTCTATAAACCCAAAAATACTAAGAAGATTTTTTTATTTCTCTTGCTGTTTTGTTTTAGTATCTAGTATTAATATGCTTAGTATTTATTTCAGTTCAATATGCAAAAACACAAAAATATTTTGCCTTGTAGTGTGCTGTTTCGCGTAGGGACAGATTTTTTCTGTCCACCGTTAAATTCATAACTTATTACAAAAATGTCATAATGACTTGAAATTTGGTGTGCATATTCACAGGATGTGTACGCAACTTTCATTAGTTTTGAGTTTTATGATCTGGGCATGTTAAGGTACTCGAAATTTTTTGTTTTTCCTGGCTGTTCTCTTTTTAGTTTCCAAATCCGAAAACCCAAAAATATTTGCTGTTTCTCTTTGCTTTTGTATAGATTGTTTCATACACTAGTGGAAAAAGGCTTATAGGTGGGATGCCCCTTTGTGGCGCACCAGTATCCCATGCGCCATAGAAAAGATTTTGTGGTGCATAAGACCAATGCGCCATAATATCTGTGGCCCACACACAAACCATGCGCCACTGAAAGTTGGTTTTTTGTGGCGCATTGTGAGACATGCGCCACGGAAAGATGGTGGGACCTACCATACAGTTCGAATTTTGAAATTCTCACCATCTGTGGCGCACCAGGCCCATGCGCCACAAAAACAGACACATTATGTGGCGCACCCAGCCCCATGCGCCACAGAAAGCCAACATTCTGTGGCGCATGGTCAGGAGTGCGCCATAGAAAACCAACATTTTGTGGTGCATGGTCATGGTGCACCACAGAATATTCCTCTTTTGTGGTGCATGGGCTGGTGCGTCACAAAAAAATGCTTGGTGCGCCACAAAATGCGAACCTGGGACCACTTAAGCATTCAATGCACAAAAAACTCAGATTCATTAGCAACCTTTCCTCTTCCCTCACCAACTCGTTTTTCTCCTCTTTCTCACCCAATTCCCCCCATTCTTTCTCCATGATTCCTCCATTTCTAGAAGGTTAAAATCTATTTTGTTCCATAGAGATTGCTTAGTACGAGAGGGGGCATCATATATCAACTCTCCTCCTATTTTTGTCCACTAATTTCTCTCCAAACAAACATCACACGATCACCGTCTTGGAGGAGCTCCATTATTAGCTAAGACATCGATCTTCTACTCTTTTTGTTGTGGCCGGAGTGCATGATTGTGTAGCGGTGGTATGGCATCGGTTTTTGGCCTTCGATCGGTGTATGTGGACACATGCATATATATGCATGTTTGTTGCTTTTGTTGTCTCTTGCGTCGGCGTGGTGCATGTATATGTTTGCCGAAATGTTGATTCATTTCCATTTGGGCACATTTTTGCACCACCCATACGTCCGACTATTAGGAGAAGTCATGCCAAAATTTTCCGTCGAAAATGCATGTGTGTGTATGCATGTGTGCATGTGTGTTACGATTGTAAATAACGTTTACTCTCGTTTCTCGGTTGTGTGTTTTATGTAACCCGTGTAGGCAACCATGGTCGTCATGATGAGATCCGGTGAAATTACTAAATACAAGGAAGAAGCAAAGGCGGAAATGATTAAGTGCAACAAGTGCCAGATAAGATGTCCTTGTCAGAAATGCAAACTCGAGAGGTGGATCGACCCTGATTCCGGACAATTGGAGGATCACTTGCTGAGGCACGGTTTCATGCTAGGATTTAACCAGGCACCGACACCGGCAGCAAATGCGCCTGGACATGACGGAGGAGATGTGGCGGAGTACAACATGATCATGACGAAGGAAATGTCGGTGGACAAGATGATGATCATGATGACCATGGGGGAGATGTCGGTGGAGAAGATACGAACACGGAGAACACCCTAATGTCGGCCTTACGGGACCCTTATGTTCAAGAACTGCTCCTCCAGGAGACGAGCAACGCCAGAGAGAAAGACAAACTGGCGCAAATGGAGATCGACGGGAGGACTTGGTTGTATCCTGGGTGCCGGACACAGAATACACACGTGCAAGTAACGCTTGATGCTCCGGAGATGAAGGCGCAAAGCAAATGGACCGACGTGAGCTTCACGAGAAACCTGAAATTTATGCACGATCTACTTCCCGAGGGGAACACATTGCCAACAAGCATCGATGAGGCCAAGGAAGTCGTGTGCCCACTTGACTTACCGCACGTTAAATACCATGCATGCATCAATGATTGTGTAATTTATCGTGGAGAGTACAACGACATAACCAAATGTCCGATGTGCAACATAGGATGGTACAAGGGTGCGAACAAGAAAGTTCCTTGAGCAGTGGTATGGTACTTTCCTATCACTCCCCGTCTGCAGCGGTACTTTGTGGACCCTAAGGAAGCAAAGCTCATGCATTGGCACGCGGATAGGGAGAAGCCCGAAGAAGATCCGGAGAAGGGAAGAATCCTTTCACACCCTAGAGCTTGGTTATTATCTCATATCTTTCAAGCACACAAGTGACAAGGCAATTATGATGATCTATGACAATTTCGAGTTGGGTAAGAGGCTGACAATGAACTCTATTTGTTTCTCATTTTTGTACATATACTTATTCATGTGAGCATGCTTGGATGGTTCGCATAAGGTATATGTCGATTGGTGGATGCTTAGTAGTTTATGTTCTCTTATGATAGTTTCCAATTTACTTATGATGGATGTCATGTATCTTTGGATATTTGCTTTCATTGCTTTGCTCATAATAGAATATGACAATGTGGTATCCTCCTCTGAATAATTTATTTGAATTGACTTGGCACATGCTTACACATGTTATGACTGAAAACAAAAATTTAATTAAGCCTTGATGATATATTTTAACTCAGAGTTCTTGTATCTTTATTATGCCTTCGTTAATTCTATTTCGTCGCAAGCATGATTATGGCGGTTATTGCTCTCTTGAATTGTCACTTTCCCATCTTTTGCTAAGCTGAGATAATGCTTGTGCTTCCAAATCCCTGAAAACCAAGTTATTTGAAAGAGTCCACCATAAATACCTATACATGGAAATTTAAAACCATTCAAGTAAGTTCGCATGTGCTACCTTTAAAACCTTCAAACACTTCTCAATTTGTGCCACTGTTTTGAGCTCATGAGAAAGTACGTTGGGTTACGGATGTCAAACTTGTCGTTTGCCTTCGGACAGACTTTCGCCAACCAGGCTAGTGACATATACATCCGCTTATCTATTAATTTGCCAAAAGAGCTGCCAAATGGGGTGCCCGACCCCAAATTAATTACAACTTTAATTGTTGCATTCTCTTCACATTTTTGCCCTGATCTAACCAGTCAAGCAATGACAATAGTTTTTAACTACAGGTGTAAACAAAACAGAAATGTGGGATGATCTTCCCTTGGGTAGAAATAACGTCCCTCATAGGAGCCATTCTTACGAAAGTTTGGTTGACAAGGGGGGTAGAGTACCCATTACCATTCGTTGACGGAACAACCACCACTAAAAAACAATTTTACCTCTGTTTTCAAAATAATAAGAAGCTCTAGCACATGTTGAATCCCTACTTCCCTCAATGAAGGGCATATGTTTTACTTTACTGTTGAGTCTCCATCCTTCTTTGAGCACCTTCTCGAGAGAATAATTGTCATTCTTAGTGTAATGTGCTTTTCACTTAATATGTTAACCGCGGTGTAATCTAGATGCTTTTATCTTTGATATATTTATCTCTAGTCTTCCCTTGAAACTCAGAGGTGCATGGGCATTTATGTTTTGCTGTTATATTCGGGCTAGTGAGATACCACTTTATCAGACTTTCTTTTGATCACTGCAATCCTGTGAATTGATACGTTTCATGTTATTTATCATCGGTATAATTGGCATCTTTTCATGGTTTACATAACCGTTGGGTGACACCGTTTATATATGCCTTGTTATGAATAGTCTAAGCATTTGTCCTCATAATGAGAATATTTACATCACATGAGCAAATGAGTTCGTGAAAGTTCTTTTATCGCACTCAGTTGTTAACTGAATTGCTTGAGGACAAGCAATAAGCTAAGCTTGGGGGGAGTTGATACTTCCAAAACGTATCTACTTTCCCGAACACTTTTGCTATTGTTTATCTCTAATTTTTGTGTTTTGGATGCAACTAACGCGGACTAACGCTGTTTTCAGCAGAATTACCCTGGTGCCTCCTTTTTGTGCAGAAATATCAAATTTGGAAAAAAGCCCCAAAATCAACAAGAAGTTATTTTCCATCCGAGAGGGACCAGGAACCATGAAGACCAAGCGGAGAGGAGGCACGAGGGCGCCACATCACCCCGTGGCGTGGCAGGCTCCTGGCCGCACCAGCAGGTGGTGTGACCGACTCGGTCACCCCCTCGCGACCCCCTCTCAGCTATAAGACCCTCCTGACCTAAAAACGTTCGGGGGGATAGCCACTTTTCCAGAGAACACCACCGTATGCCGCCCCCATCACAAACCCTTGTTCAGGGACCAGAAGTCTCTGTTCAGGCACCCTGCCAGGACAGGGAATCGAAGTGGACCATCGTCATCGTCATCTCCACCGCCTCTCCATCAACCATCCATGTTTCCCCCATCCGTGAGTGAGTAATTCACCTCTATAGGCTTGAGGGGATGGTAGGGATTGGATGAGATCAATCATGTAATAGCTTTAAGATTGTTAGGGCATAGTGCCTAGTATCCGTTATCGGTGTTTTACGTCATTGTTGCAACTTGTTATGCTTAATGCTTGACACTAGGGCCCAAGTGCCATGAATTCAGATCTGAACTTGTTATTGTATCATGATAATAATTATTGTTTTGGATCATATCTATGAGTTGTATACACATATTATTGTCCGGAACCGATGGCACCAAAGTGACAATAATTGGGATAACCGGAGGGAAGGGCTGATGTGAGGACCACATGTATTCATTGAGTATTGATGCTTTGCTCCGGTACTTTATTAAAAGGAGTACCTTAATTACCAGTAGTTTCCCTTGAGGCCCCGCTGCAAACGGGCTGGCAGGAAAAAAGATGATGTGCACGTTTCTCATTGCGAGCAAGCACAACTAAACTGGAATTCATGGATGCTTGGATGCTTTATATTGTCCCTCGAGTATGATTTTTTAATACTTGGATGCTTTATATTATTTATCTGCAAATGCCTATGCTATGGTATTGCATGAATTATCTTGTCCATGCAACGCCCGTACATCCGTCCCTATGCCTACAGTATTTTAATCCTACTGTCTACATTGATCACAATCGATGTCTCATTTCTCTTGCTACTGTTATTTCACAACTGTCTCTGCTATAAAACTATTGCTACCGATAATCTTACTCGAGCAAGTCTATTCACAGGTGCAACTGATCTGACAAATCATCTGTTAAAGCTTATAAATATTCTTTGGCTCCCCTTGTGTCGAATCAATAAATTAGGGTTTTACTTCCCTCGAAGACTGTTGCGATCCCCTATACTTGTGGGTCCTCATCTATCTATATAAGTTTGTGAAGTTATAGTTGCTGCAATCTTGTTATGTTTAATTTTTATCATTAGTGCACGAGTGGCATGATCTTAGATCTAAGTTCTATATTTATTGCTTAGATTGTATCTACAAATTGTATGCACATGTCATTGTCCGGACCGATGGCCCCAAAGTGACAACAATTGGGATAACCGAGGGGAATGGCTATGATGTGAGGATCACATGATTTCACCAAGTGTTAATGCGTTGCTCCGGTACTCTATTAAAAGGAGTATCTTAATTGCCAGTTGTTTCCCTAGAGTCACCGCTGTGTTGGGGATATATCAACTAGGGGTGCCTCCAACATTGATCAATCCGGCTAGTCCAGGGTGACCCAAGGGTGGTAAGGCTGAAGCCTGCCGGGCGGCCCAGATAGCTGACGTACAAGGAAGTAGGCGGACGGTCCAAGAAGGCGTAAGGCCGAAGCCCATCAAGCCACCAAGCCCAAGACGGAAGGCGGCAACTAAGCCGGGTAGGTCTAGGACTCTGATTACTTGCCGGACAAGTACTTGCCTTCTATCCTAGGGTCTGGCCGCCTATATAAGCCGGCCACCTGGAAGCCTTTAGGGCACGCTTCAATACGCATCATACACATTGTAACCTGTACACGGCTATTGCCTCATAGTGAATTATTGCAGCACGTAGGATCTCGCGACCGCTGCGGGATCTGAAGCTGGGTAAACTCGCCGTGTTCAATCCCGCCCTCGACGACACCAGCCTTCTTCCCCACAATCCATACGTAGGCTAGAGGACCCCCGTCTCCTATCAATTATGCCGATACTACGACAGTTGGCGCCCACCGTGGGGCATAAGGTTCCTGGCGTCACGTTCAAAGCAGGAACACTTGGCGGCGTGGGCAAGAAGATCGCCGTCGGTCGTGTCACAAGGTATGGCAGCCACAGCTACGTCAACTCGGATGAGTCCTGGCTCCCGGCGGACGACTACCTTATCGGATGTGCAATCATACCGATCGGAGGGATCGACGTCTTCATCGGGTATACGCCAGAGGCGTACGGCCTACCGCGTTTCTACAACCCCACCCACTAACCCTTCGACCAAGCAGTCGACCGACAAGATGGATCTGAATCCGCCTTCTCCCAGGAGTCGACCGAATCTGATTTCCACTTCGTCGGAGTTGTCGGACTGGGATCAGACTCCCAGCCGGAAAACAACGATCCTGAGTCAATCCTCCCTGCTCTCCAGGAGGATGCGATGTCAGATGCCGGATCCAGATCTACCGTTCAAGTCAACGTAGACTCTGACTCTGATGATGATGCTAGTCTTTTCGAAGAGAAGATCAAAACCCGCTTTTCCAGTGGTAATCCGGCTCCTTCAGAGGGCACAGCGGATACTGACATACCTGACAAGCTGGCTATGATGGTTGTCGTCGGTCACGAGACAACCCCAGTTGCTTCGGAAACGCAAAACAAGCCGGTGGAAGATGCCGGCAACACCACTGCCGGTCAACTCATTGAAAGTTCCGACAAGGTGCGCGCAAAGAAGAAAACTGGCCTCGAGAAAGGCGGCAGCAGCAAACCCACGGATTTGCTCTCCGTCATCAAAGAAGTAGACGAGATCATGAATACTCCGGTGAATAAAGACAACCCACTCGACGAAGTGGAAGAGCTTAGAATTAACATGCTTAAGCACTCTGACTTCCTGCGAAAAAGAGAGGAGCACGTTGAGTGCCTTGCGAAGAAGATCGAGAAAGAACAGGAGAAGATGTCGGCCAAAACAAGCCGGCAACTCTTTGAGGAAAAAAGGTCATAAAAAAACCGCCGTGACAAGGAGCCGCCAACACGCGCAACGACAGCGGCTCAAGATCTCGGGTTCGACTGGCGTACGACACCACAGCGCGTGGACAGAAGGGGAGATCTTGTTTTCTGCACCCCCGTCCTCAACGAGGCTGCCGCGCTAGATTCCCTGGACGACAAAACTTACACGGCGGAGGAAAAGCTGGCCAATGCAAAGACACTTCGTGAGCAAGGCCCTCGGACAACATGCTCGCGCTAATTCCTACGGCCACATGGCAGATGCTCGCGGGGGAGACCTAGAGTCTAAGTCAGGAAAGTGCAAAGCTGCACCTGGCGACGACCCCGAAGGCCCGTCCGGATCCAGTAGCCATGGCGACAAAAGGAAGGCAACGCCACCTCCAAAGAAGACGCCACCGCTAAAACCAAGGCGGGACGAGAATTCAAGGACAGGAAGCAGAGGAGACCTGCCACCTCCAGCCCAGCCAAGACGCGACAATGGCGGTAGCCGGGGAAATGGACTGCCCCCTAGGAAAGATGCCGGTAACGACCCTCCCAGGAGAGGTCGAAGTCGGTCTCCGCAGCGTAGCACCGGCAGCAAGAGGAAAGAGGCGGCAGAAGGGCCCAGGCGCAGCATAAGCCGGCAGCGCAGGACGAGCCAGACGCAAACAGAGGCGCACGGCAGCTCGATCCAAAAGACGCACGACACCGCCTACAAGACATAGCAAGAGGAAAGGAGCCGCTATATTCTGGACCAAAGTGCTTCGGCGACGCCATCCGCAGATAGCCGTTCCCTAAGGACATGACATCGGTGTCAAAAAATTGTTCTAGGTACAATGGCCTCGTTAAGCCGGATTCATGGCTAGCCGACTATGCCATGGCCATAGAAATTGCCGGCGGGAGCAGCTATATTGCCGTCTGTTACCTACCTCTCATGTTGGAAGGCACGGCAAGGGCTTGGATCGACAACCTTCCTGAAAAGTCTATCCATAGCTGGTACGACATGGAAAAGTTTTTCTCCCAGCACTTCCAAGGAACATACAAGAGTCCAAATACCTACACGGATTTGCATCGCTGTATCCAAAAGCCGGACGAAACCATGACAGACTTTGTCAGCCGTTGGATATCCGAAAAAGCCAACTGTCATGGTGTTTCAGACGCACATGCTATCCATGCCTTCTACACGGGCCTGCATAAGAAGTCCTTGCTCCGTCATCGGCTCGTCCGCGAGCAAATCACGGACCTTGGCGAGATGCTCAACCTAGCCGCCCAATATGCGGCGGCGGATGACGATGCCCGGGACGATGATCCAGACGTCAACATCATGCCAAAAAGGAACAACAAGCGCAAGCAGGCGGCGGATGACAAAGACGGACCTTCCAACGAAGTAGCTGCCGCATTCCAAGGGAATGCCGGCAAAAAGAAGTAGAAGAATAAGAAAGATAATCGCGATGCCGGCTCAGGGCCTAAGGCGGCGCGAATCACTTATGAGCAGGCAAAACTTTTGCCATGCCCTATCCACGCCTCACTTGGCAAGGTCAACCATATGCTTGGCGAGTGTCGTTTCATGGACGACTTCAAAAAGGACCCCACAGTCGGCTGGAAGTCAAAGAAGAACGACAAGAAAGACAACAGGGAGGATGAGGATGACGACGACATGTCTGTCTCAAGCGAGGATGACGCGGCCGCCAAGAAAAAGAAACCATATCCGAAGGTCAAAGAATCTCTTGTATGCTTTGTCGGTACACCTTCGGCTAAGGCAGATAAGGCGGAAATGCGCGAACTCAACGCGACAATGCCGGACGTCCCTCATTATTTGAACTGGTCGGAAGCAACGATCACTTGGGACCGGTCCGACCACCTTGATCACGTTCCTCACCCAAGCAAGTACGCCCTCGTCGTCGATCCCATTGTCGACAACTTCAGACTCACAAAGGTACTCATGGATGGCGGCAGCAGCCTCAACATCCTGTATTACGACACACTAAGCCGCATGAACCTGTCAGAGGATCAGCTGGACCACAGCAACCTCACCTTTCACGGCATAGTGCCCGACAGGCAAGCAAAGTCAATGGGGAGCATTAGGCTGAAGGTAACTTTCGGACCAAAAGAGAACTACCGCTCAGAGTTCCTCCGGTTCGAAGTTGTCCCCTTCAAGAGCGCCTATCATGCAATCTTCGGACGACCGGCTTTCGCCAAATTTATGGCAAGGCCGTGCTACATATACAGCAAGCTTAAAATGCCGGGGGAAAACGGAACCATCACGATTTCCGGCAACTTCAAGAAAGCCAGGGAGTGTGAGCGTGGCATGGCCGCCTTCGCAGAAGTCGTCATCCACAAGGAAGAACTCGCACTACTTGGGGCGGATTCAGGCAACTCCATGCCCAAGCCAAAGATTGATGTCAAGAAGACCTTTGAAGCTTCAGAAGACACCAAAAAGGAGGACCTCATCCCAGGTGACAAGTTTGAGCAAGTTGTCATCGGCTCCAACCTTGACAGCAAATAGGAAGGCGCGCTCGTCGAGTTCCTCCGTGAGAATCGTGACATCTTTGCATGGTCGCCATCCGACATGCCTGGTGTACCGAGGGAACTTGCCGAGCACTCACTCAACGTCATAAAAGGAGCTAAGCCGGTGAAGCAAGCAACAAGACGCTTTGGAGATGAGAGACGCAAGGCTATAGGAAAGGAGATAAATAGGCTGAAGGCCGCCAATTTCATAAAAGAAGTTGTGCACACTGACTGGGTGGCAAATCCTGTACTTGTCCCAAAGAAAAATAAAGAGCTGAGGATGTGTATTGACTATACCGGTGTTAACAAGTGCTGCCCAAAGGATCCCTTTGTGGTGCCTAGAATTGACCAACTCGTAGACTCCACAGCAGGCTCCGAGCTGCTTTGTTTTTTGGACGCCTACTCAGGATACCATCAAATCAAGTTGAGAGAGTCGGGACTTTCTGCTACATCACGATGCCTTTTGGTCTGAAGAATGCAGGGGCAACATACCAGCGCTGTATGCAGAATTGCCTGCACGAACAGATCGGCCGCAATGTTCATGTCTACGTAGACGACATCGCGGTGATGTCAAAAAAGAAGGCAGATCTCCTAGACGAGTTGGAAGAAACTTTTCAGAATCTCCGAAGGTACCAGATGAAAGTCAATCCCGCCAAGTGTGTTTTCTGCGTTCCAGCCGGCAAACTGCTCGGGTTTATCGTCTCAGAACGAGGGATCGAGGTTAATCCGGAGACGATCAAGGCCATCCAAAACATATCCATACCTACTTGTCTGAAGGACGTGCAACGTCTAGCCGGATCGGCAGCGGCCGTCAGTCGTTTCATAAGCCGCCAAGGGGAAAAGGCAATGCCTCTCTACCGGCTATTGAAGAAATCCGACAACTTTGAGTGGACAGCAGAGGCAGACGCCGCCTTACAACAACTTAAGGAGGCCCTCATATCCGCTCCGATATTGGCAGCACCTCGATCATAGGAACCGATGCTGCTATACATCGCGGCAACATGAGCTGTTGTCAGTGTTGTCTTGGCTGTGGAAAGAAAGGAGAACGAAGCCGCGACGTATGAGCAACGACCGGTCTACTTCATCAGTGAAGTATTCTCCGCCTCCAAGCAGAGGTATCCGCATTACCAAAAGCTGGCTTATGGTGTATTCTTCGCCGCCAGAAAGCTTAGGCATTATTTCCAGGAGCACACAGTGACAGTAGTCAGCAAGGCACCGTTGGGAGACATAATCAACAATGCAGAGGCAACAGGTCGAGTAGCCAAATGGGGCATCGAACTTGCCGCCTTTGATATAGTCTATAAGCCACGGACCACCATTAAGTCTCAAGCGCTTGCAGATTTTGTCGCCGACTGGACAGAAGCCATGGAGGAAACGACACTCCCCGAATCAGAATATTGGGTCATGCACTTTGCCGGATCAAAGATGCACAAAGGCTCGGGGACTGGAGTCGTTCTACGCACGCCTAAAGGTGACAAGCTTAGCTACGTGTGGCAAATGCACTTCATAGCAACCAACAACGTTGGCGAGTACGAAGCTTTGCTTCATGGGTTACACGTGGCAAACGACCTCGGCGTCAAGAGAATCCTCTGTTATGGCGACTCAGATTTGGTCGCACAGCAAGTAAGCGGAACATGGGATGCAAAAAGCGCAACAATGGCGGCATACAGAGCCAAAGTTGACGAATTCGCAAAAAACTTCGCGGGCTACAAAGTCCGGCATGTTCCAAGAGCTGAGAACGAGGCGGCAGACACACTTGCCAGACTAGGGTCAGAACGCAAAAAGGTACCAAAAGATATTTTCCTGGAACATTTGCACAAGCCATCCATTAAAGGCGCCGATTTGATGGACCCCGATGTAGAAGAACTGGTAGAAGCGGCAAGTCTCGATGTCTACTCGATACAGCCGGATTGGACTGTCCCATATCTCGATTTTCTAATCGACAACAAGTTGCCGGAGGACGATGAGGTGCTAAAAAAGCAGATCATAAGGCGAGCCAAGGCATTCACGATAATAAAGGCGAGCTATATAAGCGAAGTACGTGCGGCATCTATCAGCGGTGCATACAGCCAGAAGAAGGCTAGGAAATTCTGAAAGACATACATATTAGCACCTGCGGGCATCACGCTTCCGCCAGGTCCATCGTGTCCAAAGCTTTCCGCCAAGGTTTCTACTGGCTTACCGCCAAAGAAGACGCCGAGAACATCGTAAAAACATGCAAAGGCTGCCAGTTGTACGCTCGTCAACCACACTTACCGGCACAAGAACTCAGGACAATTCCAATCACCTGGCCGTTTGCGGTCTGGGGCTTAGACATGGTGGGTCCCTTCAAGAAGGCGAGTGGTGGGTATACCCACCTATTGGTCGCTGTCGACAAGTTCACCAAATGGGTCGAGGCTAAGCCGATCAGCAAACTTGACGCACGAACAGCCACCAATTTCCTCTGGGGAATTATCTCTCGTTTTGGAGTTCCACACAGCATTATCACTGATAATGGCAGCAACCTATCTCAAGGCGACATAGAAGAATACTGCAGTGATCTGGGTATCCGGCTTGATTTGGCATCCGTGTCACACCCTCAATCCAACGGACAAGTAGAGCGTACAAACGGCCTAGTCTTGTCAGGACTTAAGTCTCGTCTCGAAGCTCCATTACACACGGCAGCCGACGCTTGGGCAGATGAGTTACAGTCGGTACTATGGATTTTGCGCACAACGCCAAACAGGTCTACCGGCTACACTCATTTCTTCTTAGTATATGGCGCTGCGGCGGTGCTACCTACCGACATGAAATATGATTCCCCAAGGGTTCAAGCCTACATCGAGCAACACGTAGAAGGTGCAAGACAGGATAGCCTAGACCTGCTAGACGAAGAAAGAGGCATCGCTCTACATCGCTCCGCCTTGTACCAGCAACAACTTCGCCGCTATCATAGCCAGAGAGTGCGGAAGCGAAGCTTCAGAACAGGTGACCTGGTTCTCCGCCTAATTCAAGACAGAAAAGGCTTGCACAAGTTATCCCCGCCATGGGAAGGACCGTTTATAGTCACAAAGGCGCTGCTCAATGGTTCCTACTACCTGGCCGACATCCGCGACGAAGAAGAAAAGAAGAGGCGCAAGAAGGCGGCAGGAAAAAGGGGAACCAAGCGCAAAAGAGGCATTCACGATCCGTTCGAACAAACAAGACGGCCTTGGAATATTGAGCAGCTACGTCCTTTCTACACTTAGCAATTTATAATTGTAATAAGTTATATATGATTATGAAATAAAAGTCTATGGTTCCTCATCTGTGTTGAGAAGCATGCCATCTTTTATCTTTTCCTGCAATCATATTTCCCCTATGTATCTAGGTTACCTATTTTTCTAGCTCCGTGCAAAGGTTCAAACTGGTAGATACTTGCAGCTTTCGAGCCAACCTAAAGCAAAAATAAACTTTTTGCGCCGCCTAATTCCTTTACCTCTGATTACTTATGTGTGGTTCGCCTAGTAGTATGTCTTTGGCACCAACATGTTGGCTTTGGTTTCTGATCCTAAACGCATGGCTTAGCCCTGTTTGTTTCAGCTAAAGTTACCGGCTGAGGTTCGTCAGCATACAAAAAGTCAAACATATAAGTCAGGGTAAAATTAAGGCGGGCCATATAAATAAGGCAAAATCAAAACTTGTCAGCTAGTTTCTCGGCTAGCAGAGCAGCAACAAAAGTATATACAAATATTACAAGTTAAAGTTGCATTGTTTCAGGGGCGGGCAAATCATGTCAGAAGAAGGCAAGGAAAGGAAACTACGGCTCGGGGGGGGGGGGGGGGGGGGGCGTCTACATCAGGCTTGGGGGCTGACAACTTCAGCCCCAGAACTGTCACTCCCCTCCGCCTCGTCCGTGCCGGCAGCTCCAGCTTCCCCTGCGGCAGGCACAGGATGGCGCCGGTAGAAGATCGAAGTATCCACTATGTCGGCAACACGCGTGGCGTAGCCGGCAACGCTGTCCAGAACAGCGGCCGGCTCGACCTCGCTGCCGTCTTCATATGTAGACGGCATGCCTTCGGTGACGGCTTCTATCTCCGCCTCGGGGTAGTGCGCCATGAATAGTCCAAGCGCAGTTTTGGCACCACCCCGCGCCGCCGACTTCAGCGAGCTCTTGTGTAGCTTGGTAGCCTGCTCCAACATATTGGGCACGTCGCTGAATTCGGTCGGTTCCTGGCTGCCAGAGGAGATGAAGAACTTGGCGGCAAACCGCTTGGACGCTGCCAAAGTCTCGGTGATCAGCTCGCATAGACGCGCAAGGCGATCGAGGCGGGGGCTGACAACCTTGTCGTCGCCCAAACCGGCGGGAACTGTATCAAAAATGAAACCATCAGTTTGGCTCAGGCTAAGCAAAATGGCAAAATCAAAGTAAGGAGTGAGAAATTACCAAGGGCCGAGTTATGAAAAGCGGACAGCTCAATCATATGAGCCGCCAACGCGTCCTCAGCAATTTGGGCGCGAGAAGTCTGCTTGCAGATTTCCTCGGCAGCCGTCTTCTCCGCCTCCGCCAATTTCTTGCGCAGGCTTTCCAGCTCACCAGTGAGCTGGCTAGATTCCTGCGCAAATTTCAGCTGCTGGGCCTCCATCTCCTTCTGGTGATCCTCCTTCATCGCCAAGTTGGCGGCTGCCAAATCGGAAGCTTCATTCATAAGAGCTTGCATATCAGTGGACGCCTTCAGTATATCCTGGGCATGGTCTAGCAGTTCTACAAATATGAATTCGCTAACTAAATGATTGACGGCAACATAAGTTGAAAAGATAGTTGAAGGCAAAAAAGATCAACTCTACCTTCATCTTTTTTGCGGGCCGCCTCCAACTCGGCAATCCGCAGGTCCTTGGCCTCGCAATCCTCCTTGAGGTCGCGGCACCGCCGGTTTATCTCGAATCGGGAGGAGACAAGCTCAACGTTGGCGGACACGAGGCCCTGCAGGAAAAAGCAAAGGCATAAAACATATTGTCGAATAACCACTAAGCCGGCAGCCAAAATTTTTGGACCTGCCATCTAAGTGCTCAGGGGAAAGGCTATGTATATGCCGGAGTTATACAAACTTACAGACAGGTCGCCCTCCAAGTCGGCGAAGGACTGGGAGGTGAAGTTGGGAAAAGCCAAGGCTGACTCCTTGGACTCCTTGAAGGTGGACCAAGGGTCCCTAACCCGCCGGCAGCCGCCTCCAGCAACTCCTCCTTGGCAGCGCGCAATTGAGCGGCTTCATCGGCCGTAGCCTCAGCCAAAAGGAGGGGAGTCTTGGGTGCGCGGTCAGCGGAGGAGGTCCTTGGCGGGGCGCCAGAAGCCGGAGTCGGGGGCTGGCGACGAGCGTCGCCCATAAAGCTGCCGGCCCGGGGCTGGGGAGTTGGTAGCAGGCGAGCTGCCTTGAGGCCGCTTACCCTTGGAAAGGAGCCTGGTCGTCAACCGGGAAGTTGTGACCCTTTCCCTGTCAATAAACAGCAAGCAGCCAGTTGGGTGCCAGTATTAAAGGAGCTCGTCGACTGTTAAAGGCAAAATCGAGTACTTCGAGGGGATCGACCAGCACGGCGACCCAAGACCACCGAGTTTCCACCCCACCTTTGGCCGACACGTGGGGAACTTGGGGTTGTTTTTGGAGTACGTTGAGGAGATTCGCCAGGAGATCCACTTCCGTTTTGAGCAGTGGCAGGACACTTTGGGTAGCCTCACCGACGCCGAGAGGAGCGTCACTGAGGCCGAGCAGTTCACTGGGGAGTCTGTCACTCTGTGCCACGCGGCGGAGGACAGTTTGGCAGCAGCCGAGGAGAAGCTCGAGGCCACGGAGGAGAAGCTCAAGACCTCTGAGGAGCGTCTAGAGAGGGCCCGAGCCGCTTTTGGGAAGGGGCGGAAGTTGTACCGCAGTTTTGAGGCCCGCTTCAAGAAGGCGGAGTATCTCAAGCTCCACTTGGCGATGAGAGTTGGCGAGCTGAACGCTACCGTTACTATCCGAGATGCCCGGATTCAACATCTAGAGGAGGAGTTCGAGGAGGCACGCAAGGCGAGTGATGACCTTCTGCCGGACGACGAGGATCCTATGGAGGATATGGACATGGAGGTTGAGAGTGATCAGGAGGATGACGACCGTCGCGGAGAGTTAGAAGAGGACACTCAGGTAGTGATGTCCGACGAGGACCTAGAGGAGCCACCGTACATCAGCAATGCGCACGTCTCACCTGACGTCACTACCGGAGACGAGTAGATGTCTTGAGTCTTTTCTTTTGTAGGACCGAACCATCGCGTTATGTTACGGTGATTGAGTGGTCTAGATGGTGTGAGTGTGTCTTTTGGGTGATGTAAAAGTATGTCAGTACCTTGCGATACGTTTGTGAACTTGGTGTGATGCTTTTGGAGATGATGCTATGGTTTTAGATCATGTTGTTTGATGTGTGTTTGCTCGCTGCGATTTTTATTAGGTCACGTCTCGACTTATTTTATTTATGACATGAGTAACCCCGAATCCATAATAAATAGCTAAGTAGTTCGAATAGGGAAAATTAATTGGTATTCTATTTTCAAACTTCAGCATGGTGAGAGATCCACCACCTCCTCCACCTGAGCCAATTTTGGCCCACGTGTTCCGCCTGCTCGTGGAGGATCACGAGGCGGCCTGCACCGAGAGGAACGCCAATCTCGCTACCCTGTAGCACCTTGCTCAGATCACCGTCAACCCCAATGGCGGCCAAGGAAGTGAATAGCCCCGCTCGAAGCTACGAGACTTTCAGAACACCAACCCACCCGTTTTCTCCAAAAGTGAAGTACCCTCTGATGCGGATGACTGGATCTGTACAGTCGAGAACAACCTAAGAGTCGCCCAGTTGGGCGACAATGAGAAAGTGGTATACGCCACCCACTATCTCTCTAGACCTGCACGAGCATGGTGGGAGGCCGTACGTGCCCTATTGCCCGAGGACGAAGTCGTCACTTGGGAAGCTTTCAAGACCAAGTTCCTCAAGCGTTACGTGCCTACCGGACTCGTCAGCATCATGCGAGAAAGTTTCCTGCAGCTCAAGCAAGGCAGTCTGTCCGTCAGTGAGTATCTGGAAAAGTTCACCACCCTGGCTAGGTATGCACCCGCTGACACGGACACGGAGGATAAGAAGAAGGAAAGGTTCATGAACGGACTACATGATGAGGTGTAGTGCGTCCTAGTGGTGATGCCCTTCACCGATTTGGAATCCCTAGCAGATGTTGCCATCATGATGGAACATAAGCGCAAGGCTTCATTCGACAACCGCAAACGCCGCCAGCAGATGCAGCAAGGCAGTAGCAGCAACGGGCCCTCTGGAAGTTACCAGCGCTCGCGCCCTTCTTTACCACCAAGGCCTGCGTATCAGCCACCCAGACCCGCTTATCCACAGTCGAGGCCTTCATCTTATGCGCCAAGGCCTAGTTACCCCAGTCGCCCGCCTGCGCCTCTTCCTGGAGGCGGATTCAACCCCAATCTCACCCTCAACAGGTCGCCTGCCCCAAGACCAACAGGGGGATGCTTTGCATGTGGACAGCCTGGACACTTCTCTCGGGAGTGCCCCACTAGACAGCCAGCTGGTAGTCGCCCCAATGCTACTAAAATGAGTCAAGGACCGTCTCGTTCACCAGGAGGCAAGGTCCCATACCCGAAGAAGAACGCCCCGGTGACACGCGGCCACTTGAACCACATCAGTGCTGAAGAAGCTCAAGAGGCTCCGGATCTTGTCCTGGTACGTTCCCTGTCAAGTCAGTGCATGCTTCAGTTTTGTTTGACTCATGAGCTTCCCATTGTAACTAGGAGCTTCCTATTGTAACTAGGACCACTGTGGTAGAAGGAATTATTTTTCTAAGCATTATATTAGAAGCTATGCACTTTACATTTAAACAACACTTTAAAATACACAATTAAATAGATTATTTCTATTTTCCTATTTTTCGATAATACTAAAACTTGGATCTAAACCCATTCAACTTTATTAACGATACCCAAACTCCACTGTACTAAAAATACAAATAATGTTAAGAAACATTGTTTTCTTGTGTATTCCACAATCTAGTGTTAGGCCTCAAAAGGGCACTAGGTGTGTGGTAGGTTTTGTTTGTAGTGTGCTTGCTTGGTGTGATCCTATGCTATCATAGGTTCTGTTTTGTAATGCTTGTTGTTTTCTCTTATACTTTATATTATTGTCAACACGCATTTTAGAATTTACACTAGTCTCGTCGTTATCTTTCATGTGCGATAGAACCGCTAGCGGAATGTAGTGTACCTGCACTTGAAATATGGCAAGGTACCTGTGTATAGTGCAAATCCCTGGATCGATTCGTTTGCACACACAGTTTACGATGTAATATCACAATAAAGTATCAATTTTATTACATCGATGATCCAAACTTAGAAAATATTCTTTACAACTTGCATAGCGTAAAGCTAGCACTGAAAGAGTAAACAGCGGAAATAACATAGCAGTGAGTCTCCATCATCTTCATGTTGCCACAGGCGAAAACATGTTGGTTGCAGACTCGAAACCTTTAAATGAAACCTCACTCCTCATTTAAACAATTTGCAATAAGAAAAATATTGCAACAACGTGGGTCAGATTCCATTAAAAAATGGAGTCTGGCAAGTGACACTATGGTGGACACTTAATGGAATAACTCTAATAAATTATATGCATATTTGGCTGGTAGAGTTCAAGGCTATTTTGCATAAAGCCAATTTTTCCTAACACTTTGGAAAACACTTTTCATCTATTCGAGACATCCGTGGCATGAAATCCACTGTCTCATTCTACCCTTGTTCACCCATCAAGTTTTTAACTTAGAAATTGGAATGGTGGGATCCTCCATTGACGTCCTTGATCAGCTGCTTAAATTGTCCGTACCGGGGACACAGCTAAGTACTTAGTTTTACACTCTGTAGAGGTTGTGCACGTTCACCATTGTACCCATTCAGCCCAAACTATCCTTTACACTTTGGAAGTGATGAGGAAAGGAGAAGAATGAGACGAGAACTTTCAGAAGCATTTTCCCTCCCACTCTGGCTTGACCCGTTCCACCTAACACCCTCTACATCTGCTTGTCAAGCCGGGGCGAGTCCACGCAGCTTAGTTGATCAAGCCAGAGCCCATATGGCAATGGCTGCACTGGAAGCAATCTTCACTCGGAGTTCTTCAGATCCCTTTGTTCCTGGGTGGCCATCCACAAGTGTACTCTCATGTGAAAACCACGAGGCTCACGGCCCTAAGTATAGTAGAAACTACCTTAGGCTAAGACAACCACGAGCACAGCCCTGAGTAGACACTCAACATAAACCATTCAACCAATCCACCCAGGTGTTTCATTCTTAACTTAGTAGAATTTTACTTTTCACAAAACAACATTTGCATAGCATCAATAATTCTACTATGTAATTACATAGGTACCTAGACAACATGGAGTAGGGAAATCTAAACATGGCTTGCATAGCAATACTATCCTACACATGCTTATATAAAAATACACTAAGTAATGCATAGAAAAAATATTAGGAAGTTTATGAGGTGTGCCACTTGCCTTTGGATGATGTCTTTGCTCACAAACTCTTTTCAACGTAACTCGAGGCTCTCCGTTCAATCTAAACAATATAGACAAACCACAATACCACAATCAACATAACAACACAACGCATACAAACACATACATAGTGAACAAACAAATTTCATAAAACTTCTAAGGAAAATATGTCATGCATGATGTGCAAAATATTTCCAACGACTAGAGATGCATGTCATGCTATGAAAATCTTCTAAGTTAATGCAAGGAAAATATGTTGGTCAAAAAGATTAAGTACCAAGGTCATAAGTTGGACAAAATACTTTGCTATAAATCATCTTGAATAAGCACTCTAATGGCTTAGTCATGATGTGCATAACTACTTAGAGAAAATACTAGGTCTATTATTCAAGGTGATCAACAATTATTAACAACTCTTTGTAAATTGGATATTCAGTATAGTGAGAGAGACAAACACCCGGCCAGCCACTTATGATTGTGGTACAGGTCTCATGTACGTGGACATGTCAGGTTAGTCTCCAGGCCGCTTCATCTCACTATGCCGCTAAGATCCAACATACTTCAAAGATGGTAATAACCTGATCAAACATTGTTTATGTCTAGAGTGAAAGACAAGATTAGGAAAGAGGGAAAAGATAGAAAGAAAGATGTAGTTGGTCTACTAGGCTTCATCTCCAGACTTGTAACTTTCTCCTTGGTGATGTCTTGATTTAATTTTTGGTAGACTTGATAAATCTTCAGACTTGATGATTCTTGTATCATCGAGGCTGGTCTTGGATTTAACTTAGTCATCATGAAGTCTCAGAGAAGAAGAAAAGAAAGAGAGAAAGACTTAGAGAATAAAGGGGGTTGGTCTTCTTGAATGTAACATCCCAATATTTCAGAATGTTTAAAAATCACTAAAATTTAAAACTTTTGTTTTGATTAAAATAAAATTGTTGGGTTGTGACTACCACGAATCGGGGGTAGTCACTTCTTGAAGTGTAGTTCGTGAAGGGGATTGAACGCGGAGGTCTAGACCCTCGAGTTTCTCTGCGACGTTGCTCGCCGGACCCAAAGAAGACACACACACGACAGAGGTAGACATCGGCCCTTACCCAGGTTCACGGCCCTCGTGAGGAGGTAAGACCGCTACTCCTGCTTGTCTGTATTAGATGATGGAGGTTACAGTACAATGGAGCTTGCCGGAGGCCCCCTTGAGGAAGTTCTTGCCTGGGGAGGGAAGCGATCGTCTTCTTCCTCCTCCAGCCAGAGGCTATCTTAACAAATGTTTCTAGGGTTTACAAGGATTGTAGCATGCAAAGAGTCGACCAGTGCTACGATGGATGTCTTCCCGCTTTTATAGGCGCCTCTGGCGCTCTCCTTCGGCTTGGCCTCCAAGGTGGCTCCCACATGGCAGAGGTAGGGTGGAGTTGGGGTCCACCGCGGCGTGTTCGTCCATGGACGCGGTCCATTGTTGATAAAGGTAGGCGCGGTGGCCGACAAGCGGCCGACCGTGTTGTACTGCCCGCTGAGAGAGCAGTCTCTGAGGTGGAGCCCACGATGACGTTCTCCGTTGGAGGGTTGCGCCATCCACCCGCTTTATCGTCAGAGTAGAAGGTCCTGGCAGCTGCGCAGCAGGCGGAGCCGCTTTATTGACCCCTTTATCACCGAAACGGCAACGGGGGTGCTTGCGTCACCACGTGGGCGTGGCAGAGGCCATGTGCGTCTCGCCGTACTTCCTTGGCCGCAACGTTTCCCTTCAGGCGCAGGGAGGCGTGAGGGGAGATTCCTGCGGGACTCCCTCGAGGTGAGCTGGCGCCTCGGGAGGGTCCCCTGGGGCGAGGGGTCCCTTGAGGCACTCGTTTCCTCTTCAGGCCCTCGAGGGGAATTGCCTCTCGAGGGTCCCGCCAGGCGGTGACGCCTGGTCCTTAGTCGTTTCGTCTGTCTGGCCAGCGTGTGAGGCCTAGAGGGAATGGGCTCTCCATACCCCAGTTCCTACTGGGCCGACAGTAGCCCCCGGGCCCATGATGGGCACGATTGAGCCCATGGGCTCAGGCAAAGCGTCGTGGGACCTTAGTGCCCAGCCGGCCCGAGCCACGCGGCACTTGGACGAATAACGGTCTCGCACTATCTGGGGCGTGAGTCGTGGGGGTCCCACCACATCCCGGTAACAGCTCCTCGAGGTGACATAAAGCCCGAGCGAGGCAGCAGGGAGCCGTTACCGTTTCCAAATCTTCTCGTAGAAATCTACGCTCTAAAGAGCTCTCCGCCTCCGCTCTATCCTACGAATCTATGTTCTCCAACTCCTCCAATCTTCCGCTTCCGCGACGATGAGCCCTCTGAAGAGCAAGGGTAAGGCCGCCGTGGGGTCTTCCTCCCAGGCAGAGGCCCCTGAGACCGTTGTGGGCGCGGCGCTGCTGGGCGTGCGCGTCAACGAGAAGGCGCTCGCCAAGGTCCGGTACCTGGTGGCAGACCGGACGAACGAGCACGGCGCCACTGCCCTGAAGCCCGCGGCGCACGGGAAGGGCCCGCGCGGGTTCTTCCCGGTCTTCCAGCATTGCCTGGCTGCGGGACTGGTGCCGCCCTTCTCGCCGTTCCTGGAGGCGGTGTTGGCGTTCTACCAGGTGGAGCTGTTGCACCTGCACCCCAACTCGATCCTCATCTTCGCCGTCTTCGCCTACCTCTGCGAGGCATACCTAGGCCTGGTGACGTGGGGCTACCTTTCGACGAGCCCACGATGAGGCTACATGGGCCGCGCCAAGCTGGAGAAGGCCCACAGAAGGCCCACTTGGGGTACAGTGTAACATAGTCCAAGTCGGTTAGGTCTCATAACCTGCCATATCTGTAATTACCATCGATACCGACCACCCGAGACCTGGCTACCTATAAAGCCAGGAGGGTTGCTCGTCCCAGAGGACACGCCAAGAACCACCACGACAAACCCTAGCGAGATCGTAATCTTGCCGCCATTGTAATCGCAACTCGCCATCAATAATAGACAAGAAGGAGTAGGGTGTTATCCTCCGGGAGCCTGAACCTGGGTAAAATCCCTGCTTGTCAGCCGTCGTGATCACCAACGCTCTTCTCTCTCCCCCTCAATCAACCCGGGGTGCACAACCCTAGGATTTGTCGAGTTACACCCTCGTCAATTGGCGCAGTCTGTGGGAACGATATCAAGCGTTGGAATCATGGTCGCACCGGCTCCATCCGCAATGAAGATCGAGGTCTGCACCACCCGGGAGCCCGTCCGCTTCGGCTCCTTCGAGTACGCCTTTCACCCGCCGGCCCACTGCTCGGTGCACGCCGATCTGCACAAAGGTATACACATCACCTTCGGCTCCATATACTGTTTCGTCGACAGTCGCGGCATATTCAGGTCTGCGACAACCGCGCCACGCGCGGCGGCGGCACCCGCATCGGTCACCCACGCGCCACAGTCACCGTCACCCGCCGCGGGAGCCGCATCTGCCACACCTACGAAGATCATACCTGCATCGACTACATCGGCAACCTCGGCAACGGCCGCCCAGATCGAGCCTACTCCAACCATCTCGGTCGCACGGCCGATAAGGTCAGGGTCGACCTCAACTACGACTGCACCCGCGCGTGCGACCAAGGGCGCGCCGTCGATAGCTGTGTCGCACGCATCTTCGTGGGACCATCAAGTCTACCCCAAGCCAATCACACTCGCTCCTGCGACTGCGAAATCTCCTTACGCGACCACGGTGACGATCCTGAGAAGACGCAACGGCGACTGCGCTGCCCACCACGTAGCAGCAATTTTTTATCCCGGGCAAGATTCAGATCAAGGAAGCAGCAGCGACATCGTCAACACTCCTACCCAGGTCTACCCCGCGCAATTCTTCATGGCCGGCACAGAGCCCCCAGAAGGCAACGAGGAACCCGCATACCCACTGGAGGTGGTCATGCCTGACCAGACACGACTCACCATCACGCGTGACATAGGGATCAGATCCATGAAGCATGTCGACGATGGCACTTTCCCTGCACCCGACGCGCCTAGAGAGGACCACCTGGCGGTCCAGTACTTGCTACGCAGGGAAGGCGAGCGACTTCGTGCCGAAAAGCCCGAGCTGCTCAGGCGCAAGAGGGATGCGGATGCGTCGAGTGCCAGACGGGCTGCCATCTCGTTCACTTCCTCCACAGAAGTTAACCGAGGAGGACGGCGACACAGAGCTCGTGTTCCCCACATGACAGACGCTGATCGAGCAAGGGTCACCCGCAACCTCGACTCGTCATTCGTCACCGAGGACGAGAACGGGATACTTGTCCCCAAAACGGCGAACGTAGCCATCATGTCATTCGAGACATATCTTCGGCTCACGCAGCCGCCGGAGGGAGATCCACGCGCCCTTCTCCACAAGCAGCAGATCATGACCATGAAGGCAATCGAGGAAGCTCTGGCGACTGCAGCACCAAACAACCGGGCACGTGAAAAACGAGAGCACCAAACCCACGAGCCAGCAACATCAGGGGCCCCGGCAGTGCAGGCACTGAGACAAGCCCAACCAGGTGAAGATCTTCGCAAAATCATCACACAAAGGACGGTGGACCGTAACCGCAGCCAGCGTTTGGCCGACGCGATGAACCTGGACGATCCGGCCGATCGCAACTTCGAGCCATGCGGCACCGCACGCTTCAGCTTCAACATCCGCGGCACCCGCATGCCTAAGGGTTTCAAGCTGACAGCAGGAACCCCCAAGTACGACCGAAAGCAAGATCCGCGCCTGTGGCTCGAAGACTACCTCATCGCCTGCCTGCCAAGGCGGGACGTCGACTACGGCAATGCACTACATCCAGCTCATGCTCACGGACTCGGCGCGCGGGTGGCTCACAAGCCAGCCCAAGGACTCCTTCAAAACCTGGGAAGAATTCCAAGATACTTTCATAAAAAGTTTCTCTTGAACATACGCAAGGCCGACTACCTACATCGAGTTGCAAGCCTGCAAACAAGGAAGAGACGAGTCGCTCCGCGCATACATCCAGCGGTGGACACTTCTTCGGAATACCATGGAACCCGTCTCAGAAGACCGGGTGATGGATGCTTTCATGCACGGCGTCGCTCGCCGCGACCTCCGCGAGGAATTTGGTAGGCTCCAGCCGAAGACTACGATCGAGGTCATGAAGGTAGCCAACCAGTGGGCCGAAGGAGAGGATTACGTCTGCGACACCTCCCTAAAGAAGGAAGCCGAAACAAGTAACTGGCGGGACGGGCGCCAGAAGAAGAAGCAATGTTTCACCAATTCAGACACCATCGAGCTAGTAGCGGCGGGATATCAAACCCCCTGTGATGACACATGAGATAACAGTCGACAATATGATCAGAGTGGACAGTCCAGCTCGGGGCAGTACAACCGCAACAGCGGCAGCATTAGCCAGAACGACGGAAGCCAGAAACACGAGTGGAAGCGTACGCTGACCCCAGCCGAAGAACTGATGCAACCTTGCAAGCATCACTCGTTCCGCAACCCGGAGATAGGCAAATGGGGCGCCAACCACCTGTTGAAGGACTGCCGCAAAGGGCGCAAGATTTACCGGGCTAGGCAGCAGATCATCACTCCTGTGCAAGCACTGACGGCAACTCCGCAGCTCGCTATTCAGGCAGCACCCGCAAACAACAACACAACACAAGCGGCTGGAACTTTCCCCCAGCAGCAGCCACATCATGACATCCAGATGGCGGCGCACGACGCATACCCGACTGCGCGAGGACAGATCAACATGATCCAAAAAGGACGTCCTTTGAACAGGACCCAGAAGCTTATCACCCGCCAAGTACTCCAGGCTACCACCAGCCCGCGCGCAGTACCAGACTACCTGAGAGGGTCAGAGACACCAATCACATTCTCCAGGGCAGACCACCCGTCGGAGGTGCCGCGACCCGGTCACGCCGCTCTGGTTATGGAAGCCCTAATTGGCGACTACAGCCTGAAGAAAGTATTCATGGGCGGAGGCAGCGGCATCAACATCGTATTAGCCGATACCCTGAGAAGAATGAACAAGTCGACAGAGAAGTTGCCAGAGTCGGAGACCACCTTCCACGGCATAGTACCAGGGCAAGCTATCACGCCCATGGGAACAATCACACTCGACGTCATCCTCGGCACACCCGAGCACTTCAGGAAAGAGTCGATCAATTTCGAAGTTGTCGACTGGAAATCACAGTACCACGCCATACTTGGGCGCCCAACTTTTGCCAGGTTCATGGCAATACCTCATTACGCCTACCTGATGATCAATTGCCTGGACCCAAAGGAGTAATCATTGTGCGCGGCGACTTCGACCGCTCCAACAGCTGCGACCAAGAGTTCAGCAGGATCTCTGAGTTCTTCAGGGTCGAAGAGCACTTCAAGGCCATATCAGCCGACAACGACAAGACCATCTTTCCACCTCGCAAGAAGCCAGCCAAGGACGCCGCCTTCAACACAAACGACGACACCGTCACCCACCAAGTCCATCCGACTGACAGCAGCAAGACGGTCAAAGTATCGTCAAGCTTGACCCCTGCATAGGAAAGCGCGCTCGTCGAGTTCTTGCGTGAGAACTGGAAAATCTTTGCATGGCAACCCTCTGACATGCCAGGAATACCTAGGGAACTCGCCGAGCACTCTTTAAAAGTCCACAAGGACGCAAGACCAGTCAAACAAGCCATGCGACGCTTCTCAGGTCCCAAACGGGACGCAATCACTGCAGAAATTGACCGGCTGCTGCACGTCAAGTTCATCCAAGAAATCAAGGTCTCGGACTGGGTCGCCAACCCTGTCCTGGTGGAAAAGAAGAAGACGAAGAAACTGCGCATGTGTGTAGACTTTACCGCAGTCACCAAATGTTGTCCAAAGGATCACTTCCCGCTCCCGCGGATAGACCAGATCGTCGACTCGACAGCGGGCTGCGAGCGCCTATCTTTCCTGGACGCCTACTCAGGTTACCAGCAGATCAGGCTGAAAGTCAAAGACGAAGAAATACGGCATTCATCACACCCGACGGTGTCTTTTGCTACCAGACGATGCCCTTCGGGTTGAAGAACGCTGGCGCCACATATCAGCGCACCATGCAGGCATGCCTCAAAGGGCTCATCGGGCAAATTGTCCAAGTCTACGTCGATGACATCGTTGTCACGACCCGAAAAGAAGACACCCTAGTCGACGACCTCCGCAAGGTCTTCGCAGCACTCGTCGCATATCAGATCAAGCTCAACCCAGAAAAGTGTCTATTCGGCGTGCCAGCCGGAGAGTTACTGGGGTACCTTGTCTCCGTAAGAGGAATCGAAGCAAATCCTGAGAAGGTGCAGAACATACTCACGATGCCAGCACCCACCAAACTCCGGGAAGTGCAACGATTAGCCGGCCGATTCGCCGCTCTCAGCCGGTTCATAAGTAAGTTGGGTGAGAAGGCCCTACCTTTCTACCAACTAATGAAGAAGACGGACAAATTCGAGTGGACACAGGAGGTGCAAGAGGCGTTCGACCAGCTCAAAAAGACCCTGACGACTTCCCCAGTCCTGGTGGCACCACTAGAAAACGAGCCACTATACCTATACGTCTCAGCGGCAAACGGGGTGGTGAGCACGGTACTCGTAGTCGAGCGGGAAGAAGAAGGGCACGGTCACCCTGTCCAGAGGCCAGTTTACTACCTCAGCAAAGTTCTAACATTGTCCAAGGAAAACTACCCGCACTACCAGAAGCTGGCATACGGGGTCTTCATGACTTCAAGGAAGGTTGTTCACTACTTCTCCGAGCACCCAATCACGGTGGGAAGCTCCTCCGGCCTAGCAGACATCCTCACAAATCAGTGCGCGACAGGACGAGTCGCCAAGTGGGTTGTCGAGCTAGGGCCCTAGGGGCTGAAATATGCTCACCCGAAGTCTATCAAGGCCCAAGTCCTTCCAGAATTCACTACCGAGTGGATAGAAGCTCAGCTACCAAACGTCCCCGACTTATCCAATGCATGGACGATGTACTTCGACGGCTCCAAGAAATTCAAGGCGGCTGGGGCAGGAGTTGTGCTCATCTCCCCCAAAGGCGACAAGTTGAAGTATGTCATGCAGATGGATTTCCCAACACCCTCCAACAACGAAGCCAAATACGAAGCCCTGATCCACAGCATGCGGATGGCCAAGAACTGCGGCGCCACGCACCATGATCTACGCCGACTCCTACCTGGTTGTGCAGCAAACCATGAAGTCCTGCGGCGCCATCGCCGACAACATGATCGCCTACAAAGACCTGTACAACAAGCTAGAGGGCACCTTCGATGGCTGCGAGCTACGACATATCGGCCGCGACAGCAATAAGGAAGCCGACATCCTCGCCAACATGGGATCAGATAGGGTACCGGTACCACCTGGCATCTTCCTCTAGCGCATCACGCAAAGGTCCATCAAGACTCGACCCGCACCAAAACCTTCCACACCGGCAACAAGCACCGCGAACCCACCAAGCCAAGAAAAGGAGCCCATGGAAGTCATGCTCGTCGAAGCTACCTAGACAGGGCCGTACCTGACATACATACTGCACCAGAGGCTGCCAACAGACCCAGTCGAAGCAAAGCGCATCATCAGGCGCTCCAAAAGTTTTACCGTCATCAACGGAGAACTCTACAAGAGAAGCATCTCAGGAATCCTACAAAGGTGCATAGATCCAGTCGATGGCCAAGCTCTCCTACTCGACATCCACGCAGGTATCTGCGGGCATCACGCCAGCAGTCGAGCACTGGTGGCCAAAGCGCTGAGAGCTGGGTTCTACTGGCCAACAACTATGCAAGACGCAGAAGATATAGTAAGGAAATGTACCGGGTGCCAGGAGTTCGCCAACAAGCCGCACACGCCGGCGTCCGAGTTGAAGACAATACCGCTAGCCTGGCCCTTCGCCCAATGGGGACAGGACATGGTGGGCCCGCTGAAGAAATCCTCACCCGGAGGACACACTCACCTCCTGGTTGCAGTCGATAAGTTCACCAAGTGGATTGAGGCCGCGTCCATCACAAGTTCGACTGCATCATCAGCGGTCAACTTCATCAGGTCCATCATCTTCAGATTTGGCATGCCGAATGGGATAAGCACGGACAACGACTCGAACTTCACAGCCGAGGAATTCAAAGACTTCTGCTCAGAACAAGGAATCAAGCTAAACTATGCGTCTGTTTCGCACCCGCAATCCAATGGGCAAGTCGAGAAAGCCAACGGCCTAGTCTGCAACGGCATCAAGAATCGCCTGCGGGTACCGCTGAGACGCGCAGCAGGCGCATGGGTGGAAGAACTACCATCTGTCCTATGGAGCTTGCGGACCACCCCTAACAGATCCACCAAGTACACTCCATTCTTCATGGTGTACGGTGCAGAAGCGGTGCTACCCTGTGACATCAAGTTTGACGCACCGCGGGTGGTCGCCTACGACGAGTCAGATGCAGAAGAGGCACTCGAAGAAAGCATGGGCATGTTGGATGAAGCACGCGACATCGCCCTGGCGCGATCAGCCGTATACCAGCAAGACCTGCGCAACTACCACGAACGGAGGTTACAACCAAGAGCTTTCGTCGCAGGCGACCTGGTCCTCCGCCTCAAGCAGAAGAATGTGCACAAGCTCGCCTCCCCAGGGGAAGGCCCATATATTGTGACAGAGGCAATTGGCAACGGAGCTTATCGCCTAAAGGACTCGAAGACAGTAGCAGTCTGCAGCAATCCTTGGAACGTCGCACAACTCCGGCGGTTCTATGCTTAATCAACTCAATCTTTGTACCAAGGATAGCATGTCAACGCGACAGGTTTCAGACGCACTCTTTCCCTTATCAGGCTACCTAAGGGGACTGGAAGGGTTTTAATGAGGCAGCCTGTTCGCAACAATCAAAAAAATAATTTGAAGAAAATGCTGTCCACTTTACCTTCTCAGTCAAGGCAAACAAAAATCCTAGGCCGTCACTCGAATCACTCGGGGGCTGCGCCACACAGGTTGAAAGAAAAGCCTAGGCCGCTTCTCGAATCACTCGGGGGCTGCGCCATACAGGCACAACTCGCAAAATTCTAGGCCTCTCCTCGATCTACTCGGGAGTTGCGCCGCACAGGTCAAGTGAGAAATCCTAGGTCGCCACCCGACGTACTCGGGGGCTGCACCTCACAGGTCACACTTGAAAAAGCCTAGGCCGCCACTCCAACCACTCGGGGGCTGCGCCGCACAGGCACAACTCAAAAAATCCTAGGCCTCTACCTGACCTACTCGGGAGTTGCGCCGCATAGGTCAAGTCAAAAATCCTAGATCGCCACCCGACGCACTCGGGGGCTGCACCTCACAGGTCACACTTGAAAATCCCTAGGCTGCCACTCGAACTACTCGGGGGCTGCGCCATACAGGCTTCACTGAAAAAATCCTAGGCCGCCACCCGAGCTGCTCGAGGGGCTGCGCCATACAGGTCAAGTTCTAAACCCTAAGTCGCCACCCGATACATTCGGAGTCTGCGATATACAGGTCTCACTTACAAAATCCTAGGACGCCACTCGAAGAACTCGGGGGATGCGCCACACAGGTTCACAACGCAGACTTAGGCTGTCACCCAAGGTACTCGGGGGTTGCGCCACACAAGTCAAAGCCGAAGCAGATACTCGCACAATAATGCAAATAATTTCACTCATTACTCGAGAACTCCTTTAACCTCATACATTGTCATTTACATTGGCACATTCGCCACCTGTAGCTAACCCTATCTAGCAGAAGAAGGCTACTCTTAATCTGCAGGCTCGTCCTTCGGCTCGAGTGGGCCTACAAAGCGCTCACTCAGCTTCTGCACCTGCTCAATCATCTGGCGCGCAGCCGCCAAGGTATCGGCGTAGTTGGCGTCGTTAGGCAGTCCACCCATCAACCTCTCCAGCGGAAGTTCGGCGAGTGCAGCCGGACGTACGCCAGCGCCACATTTGCCCCGGCGACGAGCTGGGCATGGACGATCTCCTTCAGCGCATCACCCTCGTGGAACCTCTCTAGCAAGGCGGCCAGCCCGTGCGGCTGCCCATTGTGCAAGAAGTACACACGTTGGATGTGCCAGAGGATCTTCCGGCAATTCTCCAGAAGTAAGGCCGCACGCCAAGTCCGATCAAGCATAAGAGCAAGAATACGCCCTCTCGACTTATTCACCCATAATTGGCGAGCTTCATAGGAGTCGCTAGATGCCTCCCGGGTAACACGCTCCTCAACGCAATCCCGCCCAGCTTGCCAGTCCGGATACACATCTGCATACACAAGCTAGAAGTCAGAACCAGCAAGTTTTAACTGAGAAAGCAACCGCAAAGTATACCAACCTTGAAGCTGTCGACTGATCAGATCGATATCTCCGAGCAAAAAATCCTCACGCTGGGAGAACTCTGCAGTAGGATGCGACCTGGAGCGATGCAACAACAGCTCGGTATTCTTCAGAGTCGCCTCAAGATCAGCCACCTTATTCTTCAAGTACGTGATTATTCGTTGGTCGCTCGTGCTTCGTGGAGGAGCTGTCGTCACTCGACGACGGCGAGCACCCGAAGAAGATCCCTCGCCACTCGGCCCAGCAGCAGAAGCAGAAGAAGTGCCGCCGCGCGTGTTAGTCTGCCATGAATGTGCAGAGTCAATACAGATGTGCGACTGGTCAGCACAAACAAAGATAGTGGGAAGAAACAATCAATCCAGTCATAAACAAAATATTCTTCAAGGCCAGCAGACCCGACAGAATATTAGTCATTACATGCAAAAGACAAAAGTACAAGCCACGTGACTACTGGAAATCTAAACTAAAAGACCCCTAAGACATGGACTCCGACTGGGAGCGACTCTTCCGAGCAGCAGCCGTTCCAGTGGCCTTGGCGAGCGTCCTCTCAAAGGTGGCCACAAGCTTCACAGCTAGCTGTGTGGCCTGCACCTTCACCCCGCTCAAGGATGCCGTCCGCCCATCAGGCCTTCGAGGGAGGCCGCTGACAATCTTCTCGAAGTCGCCAGCAACCTGATGGCCTAGGAGAAGCTGGAAGGTGAGCTCTAAGCCGCGTACCGTCTGTGCCCGAGTGAAGTCCGCTAGGGTGGTCGCGTCGTCCTCAAACGGAGCGGCAAGAGCATTAACGGCAGCCGGTGGCGCATCACTCGGGAAGATGCTGCGGTGCACCGTCGCGAGCGCCCCTGTCGACTTCTTCAGCGCGGCCGTCGACTTCTGCAGCGCGGCCGTCGACTTCTGCAGCGCATCAGACGCATACGTGCAGACGCGGTCGAGGAAGCCGACAGCAGTCGCCAAGTCAACTTCGTCACTCGACGAACCTACCGGAGGAGCGCCACCGCATATCTCTGCGAAAAAATACAAACTGTCAGCAAGGAAAAAAGTAAGTACAAGTAGGCGCCAAAGCCGAAAACTAACCTCCAAGGGTACCGGCGAGTGCGAGAAGGCGGTCGACTTGAGTCTTCTCCTGGGTGGGCCGCACTCGCTCGTGCTCCTGGGACTCGTGCAGGGCTTTCTCAAGCTCAGCCTGAGCCTGGATCTTCAGCTCCAACTCAGTAACCCGCATAGTAGCCTGGTCCAGAGAAGCACGCAGCTGGTCCCTCTCCTTCTCGAGGCGAACATAAGTTGCGGCTGCGTCAAGCTGCTGGCGGTAGTACGGCTGAAAGACAAGCAAGAAGTTAATAAAGTTGGGGGCGACTATACTAGTCACCCACACCTTCGGGGGCTACTCCCATCGGGAGCGCTGATCACGCACCCGATGAAATTGCAAGACTACAAGTACAAGCATAAAGGACTTACGTGGTCCAGGAGGTCGACATCTTCAGAAGCCGAAGGAGGAGCATGGCTCGACGACGCGAGGCCAGCAGGCTGCGTGCGCTCCTCGATGGCCACCCGAGTCACCAGCTCCGTCGAAGGGGCGGATGTGAGCTCCACTTAACGACGAGGGGAGCTGACATCGCCAGAACGACGGCTGGAACAAAAACAATACAATGATCAACTCGCAAACTGGAACTACAAAGTTCAACTCGGAAAAACAAGACGGAAAGAAACTCACCTGATGGTCTCGAATTCGTCGTCGCTCCCCAGGGAGAGAGACGGCATCCGAGCGAACTTGCGTGGTGGCGCAGAGCTAACAGGAGGAGCGGCCAGTGGCTCGTTCCAGTCGCCCGGAGACCGCACACCCGAAGACGTCGTGACGGCTTCCTCTAGATTAGCATCCGCACCCCTCGCTGGCGACGAAGCAGTCGCAGAGTCACCGCCACTTCGACGCTTCTGCCTCTTCCATGCGGGTTCCTCCTCGTCGTCATCATCTTCCACCTCTTCGTTGGGAGAGATAGCAGACGGGAGGTCGTTGTCGTCATCCTCCTCCTCCACAAACTTCGACTCGTCAGCGGGTCCGTTTTCAGGGGGAGGAGGAAGGCTGACCAGCAGAGATCGACCATGAAACAAGTAGACACAAGTCGAATCAAGAAGCAACAAATCAAGAAACGAAGCAATGAAGAGAACAAGTCAAGAGCTTACCTCGGGAACAGGGTTCGCTGCTCCGTACGCAGCGGCTGGACATTTGACATTGCAGAGGTCCGCGGCTCGGAGGTTGGTGATGTCCCTCACCTTGGTTTCCACCTCCTCGTCGTCGAGTGGCTGATTGCCGGCGCCATCGACCGCCCACATCGGGTGAGGCCGAGCAGAAAGTGGTTGAACGCAAAGCCGGAAGAAGATGGCCATCAGGAAGACGCCACCCATCTCGCGCACCAGGGTCTTGGTGAGGTTGCGCAGCAGGCTCAGCAGCGGCCTTGCGGACTCCTTCTCCTCCTCGGCGAGCGGGTGCGACCAGGAACGAGTCTTCAGCAGCCTGTGCACGCCGTCAAATTGCGCCAGGCCGTCCTGGTTCCACTGGATGTAGAACCACTTCTTCCGCCACCCCTAGACGGAGTCAGACTTCTTCATCTGAAAGTACGTGGTATCACCGCGCACCTGGATTCCGAAGCCGCCCACGGGGAATGTCAACCCGCTCTTCCCGACATTCTTGCGAACGAGGAAGAGCGACTTCCATAGCGCCCAGTGGGGTGCGATCCCCAGGAAGCACTCGCGGAGCACAATAAAGCTCGCGATGCTCAAAACGCCATTGGGGGTCAGATCGTGGATCTGAACCCCATAGGCGTACAAGAGACCGCGAATAAAATCGTGGAGAGGGAACCCGAAGCCCCGCGGAAGGAAATCCACGAAGCATACGCGTTCCCCCTCACGGGGTGCGGGGTACACCTCTTTGCCGGGAGCGCGTACCTGGGCCTGGTCCGATGGTGGCAGGAGGCCCTGCGCGCGGAGGAGCTCAAGCTCCGCCTTATTCACCGACGACCTTTGCTAGTCGCCGTCAGGCTTCTTCATCAGCCCGGCTTTGGCGGCGGCGGCGGAGGTGCCAGCGGCGGTCTTCGGCTTGCCCATGGCTCCGGAGGACAGCAGCAGGTGGGAGGACAAAAAGCACAGAGCTCGGATGGTGGCGAGAATGGTAGAGAGCAGAGGAAAGGAGGCGCGGACGATTGGAGAAGACGATGCCCTTGCGCTGCAGCGCAGTACTCATGCCTCGAATAAATTCATCTCAGCCGTCCACAGAGAAACGGTTCCGAGCAGCTACATCCAGCCGTCCACGTGTCGCACGGAGAAACCAACCATCGCCGCCCACTTCGTCCACTACGCACGGGAATCAAGGCGTCATCATCATGCTGCGAAAATTTTGCGCCCAGTTCGGAGACGTGACAACTGCTGACCGCGGTCAGCTCTGCCAGTGGGCCCCGCTACGTCACATCCCATCCGGCGCAGAGGCGTGCAATGGAGCGTCATCAGTGACGTCATCAAGCCAACGACTCCGAACAAGAGAAACAGCACGACAACTCGACAGAGCGATTCGAGTAGTAAGCTTACAGCTGAAAACAACCAAGTAGGACAGACTGCTGATCCGAGAACCCGAAACAATCATTCGGGTGGCAGAGAAAATCGAGTAAACTCAAACAGCCGAATCCATCTGGAAGTAAGCCCACGGGTCGAATAGAAACAAGCTTCACACGAAGGCCAAGGAGAAGTAATTCGACTGCAGAAGATTACTCCCATCGGGAGTGTCCTGTTCGACTGAAGAAAACGAGTGCGAACTCAATAACAAGAAATCCGGTGGCGCGTCCAGGAGGAAGAAGCCATTTGCCCGAATCTACGATTCGACCAAGCACTCTGTAGCGTACCTGCACTTTAAATAAGGCAGATACCTGTGTATAGTGCAAATCCCTGGATCGATTCGTTTGCACACACAGTTTAGGATGTAATATCACAACAAAGTATCAATTTTATTACATCGATGATCCAGACTTACAAAATATTCATTACAAGTTGCATAGCATAAAGCTAGCTTTGAAATAGTACACAGCGGAAATACAATAGTAGTGAGTCTCTATCACTTTCATGCTGCCACAGGCGAAAACATGTTGGTTGTAGACTCGAAACCTATAAACGAAACCTCACTCGTCATCTGAACAATATGCAATAAGAAAAATATTGCAACAACGTGGGTCAGATTCCATTAAAAATGGAGTCTGGCAAGTGATACTATGGTGGACACTTAATAGAATAACTCTATAGCCTATATGCATATTTGGCTGGTGGAGTTCAAGGCTATTTTGCATAAAGCCAATTTTTCCTATCTCTTTGGAAAACACTTTCTTCAAATTAAGAAAAGTATGGCATGAAAACCATAAATCTCATCTTCCCTTGTTCACCCATCAAGTTTTATTTCTGAAGTTGGAATGATGGAATCCTCCGTTGACGTCCGTGATCAGCTGCTCAAATTGTCCGTACCGGGGACACGGCTAAGTACTTAGTTTTACACTCTGCAGAGGTTGTGCACGTTCACCATTGTACCCATTCAACCCAATTTATCCTTTACACACCATTTGTGAAAAGGAAAGGAGAAAAATGAGACGAGATCTTTGAGAAGCATTTTCCCTCCCACTCTGGCTTGACCCGTTCCACCTAACATCCCCCTACATCTGCTTGTCAAGCCGGAGAGAGTCCACGTAACATAATTGATCAAGCCCGATCCCATATGGCAATGGCTGCACTGGAAGCAATCGTCACTCGGAGTTCTTCAGATTCCTCTGTTCCCTGGGTGGCCATCCACAAGTGCACATACTCCAGGAACCATAGACATGGACCTGAGTAGCCACTCAACTTCGCCACCATACAACCAATCCACCCAGGAGATTCATTAACTTAGTGGATGTGCACTCTCAGGTGAAAATCACCATGCTCACGGCCCTAAGTAGAATAGACATTCATCTTAGGCTACGACAACCATGAGCACAGCCCTGAGTAGTCACTTAACATTTTGTAAAACTTTTCATCAATTGCATAGCATCAATACATCTACTAAGTATTTTATAGGAACCTAGACACATGAGTAAGGGAATTCTACACAGATTTAGCATAGCAATACTATCCTACTCATGCATATAAAAATACACTAAGTAATGCATATAGAAAATAATAGAAAGTTCATGAGGTGTGCCACTTGCCTTTGAATGTTGTCGTTGTTCGCAAACTCTTTTCAACAACGAACGTTTGCTCTCCGTTTAATCTAAACAATATAAGCAAACAACAATTCAACAATCAACAAACAGCAATCATCAAACCTACATGTTCATATCTAGTGAAGAAACAAGTTTTGTAAACTTCTAAGGAAAACATGTCATGCATGAAAATCTTTTAAGTTAATGCAAGGAAATGTGCTGGTAAAAAATGACTAAGGACTAAGGTCATAAGTTGAATAAAATATTTTGTGTTATATCATCTTGAATAAGCCCTCTAACGGCTTAGTCTTGATATGTAGAAATATTTAGAGTAAATACTATGTCATTTCTTCAAGATGATCAACAATTATTATCAACTCTTTGTAAATTGGACATTCACTATAGTGAGAGAGACAGACACCCGGCCAGCCACTTAAATTGTGGAACAGGTCTCATGTACGTGGACATGTAAGGTTTGTTTCCAGGCTGCTTCATCTCACTATGCCGCTAGGATCCAACAAACTTCAAGACGATAATATCATGATAAAAAATTGTTTATGTCAAATGTGAAAGACAAGATTAGAAAAGAGGGAAAAGATAGAAGAAAGATGTAGTTGTCCTCCAGGCTTCATCTCCAGACTTGAAATATTCTCCTTGATGTTGTCTTGATTGAAGTTTTGATAGACTTGATAAATCTTCAGACTTGGTGGTTCTTGTATCCTCGAGGCTGGTCTTGGATTTACTTAGTCATCATGAAGTCTAACAGAAGAAGGATGGAGAAAAGAAAGAAAGAGGGAGAAAGACTTAGAAAAATATTTCTGGTTGGTCTTCATGAACTTCTTCTTGATCTTTCTTCTAAGTGGTTCCACTCCTTGGAGATTCTTCTGGAGTCTTGTTTGGCTAAGTCCTTCATTGTTCTTCCAGCTCCATGTTGAAAATTATTAAGTGTCTAGGTGTAGCACTTCACCAAAATGCTAAGTTGAGGATATTTCTAACTTAGAGAAAAATAATGAAGAGCTTTTCCAATGAGGGATATAGTTATATAATAAAATATGTTATGCATGAAATGCAATTTTTATTCACAAGAAGCATCAAAATGACTTTTGTGATTTCTTTATAAATATGCATGAATTTATAAATGCAATTTTAGTTAATTTCTATTTTTGGAAAATATAATAAAAGGAATAATTATAAGATTAAAGTTTTCTATTATTAAATTTTTATAATATAATTTTATAAATAGTGTTGATAGACACGGAGCATTTAATTAAATTTATAGCAATTTGATTCAATCAAAATTAATATTTCTATTAATAGTTATGTTGAAAATATTCAAACTATTCAATATATAAATATGAATTCATTCAAATATCACTCAAAATATTTTATAGCAGTGGCATCAATTTACAAATATTCTAAAGTTTCTAAAACAATCTCATTTGCAATTTTTGGATTAATAGATTTAAAGTTATGCCAAAAAAACTCAAATCCATCATTTGAAATTTGGATATTTTATACTAAGTCAAATTTTAATTTTGGCAGATCCAAAATATTCTACATGTCGAGGGCTTTCCAAATATATAAAAATATTTGATTTGGATATGTGAGTAAAAAGTTATAACAAATCTAAGTTACAGGGGCTTTTCTGCAAAACTGCCAATTAATTAAATCGAGAAATTCATTTTCCACGTCAGCGCTGACTGGGCTGCAGACGCGGAGCTGACGTGGCTGCTGACTGGATTAAGTGATTGAATCTGGGTCGTCCAGATCTAACGGTATCGATTCGAATTAAAGCTTCTAATCTACGTCGTCAGATCGAGATCGAAGGGCTCACAGTGCTTGACCAGGAGGTGGCGGCGGGAGCTCGCCGGAGGTGGCGGTGGTGGCGGCGCCGGCGTCGGCTTTGGACGCGCCGGTCGTTCCCGTACTCCCCCGAGCTCGCGGAGTCGACGACCGCGTGCAGCGTGAGGTGGCTGAGGCGATGGTGCCGGTTGTTGGTGTCGGGGTACTCCGGTTCGCCGGCTATTATTCGCCGGAGTTGAAGGAAGGCGGAGGTGACTTCGGTCGTGGATGAACTCGACGGTCTGGGTGCTATGAAAATTCGAAAGCATGTTAGGGAGGTGCGCGCGTGCGAGACAAAGAGGATTATGGGAAGAGGAGAGACCGAGGTCGACGGAGCTCACCGGGTTTGAAGAAACTCGCCGGCGGTAGTGGATGATTCCGGCGGTCGATTTCTCCGGCCTGGCGGCGTGAAACAGAGAGGAAGGAGAGGGGAAACGGAGGCGGGGACGCGGGGTTTATATGGGGCAGAGGAGGGAACAAATCCCGCAAAGAACTCGCCGGATTTTGGAAAGGATTTGCCGGCGGGATTTTTGGCCGTGATCTTCTCCAGAGGAGGACGACGATGACGGCAGCGATGACGTCATCCTGGAATTTCCTTTTTTGTTTTTATTTATTTAATTCATAACTTTTGATTTAGGTGTCCAAATAATGTCAAACAATTTTCTAAAAATTTGTAAAATTATTATCTTTGTGTTAAACCAGTTGTGGGCATGTTTTGAACATTTTTGAAAAATAATATTTTGAAATATGGCTTAAATACAAATTTGGCACTTTATGTTAAATTTAAAACTAGGGTTTAATTAATTTTATTTTTGGCTAAAATAAATTCTATGAAATACCCATATTCAAAATGTTTGAATTTAAGTTGTTTAAACTCATATTCCAATATTAAATAAATTTTAGCTTTAATTAAATATCACATTACAACTATTTGATGTGAAAAGAGAAAATGTAATGTAATCATTTTTAATTCAAATTATTTTGTGCACCATTATATTTTTATATTAAGATAAATTATTTGACAACTTCATAAACCACTTTGGAAAGATTTTAGATTTAATTCATTTCTTATATAGAATATATTAATCAATTCATGTTTTGAAAATAATGAAATTCATGTAAGCAAATGAAATGTTTATTTGGGTAATTAATCTTAATTTTTGAAGTTTTTAAGGTTATAAACTATAGGCTTATAATTTCCAAACTATATTTTGAACCTAGTTAAGTGAATAATAATCTTTTGGCAAATAGACAATGTTTTCAATAGTTTAAAAAATAACACTTGTAATTATTATTTTAATTTTATGTATTGCTATTGCTAAGTGGTTGAATTCAAATACTTATAAAGAAACCTTTTATTTCATGAATATGGTTTGAAGGTTTGTGAAACATTTGTCAAATTAGATATTGAGGTTTTAATATTTACAATGGACAATAAATTGTTTAACTTGAAACAACTTTTGAAAATAATGATAGAGTGAGATCTTTGAAATATTAAACTCTTTCAATAAGTTTGAAGTCTTTCTTAGTTGGCTTATGCATTTAAATGTTTTATTTTAATCAAAAACAAAAGTTTTAAATTTTAGTGTTTTTTGAATATTATAAAATGTTGGGATGTTACACACTCGGGGGCTACCTTTCGACTAGCCCACGATGAGGCTACCTGGGCCGTGCCAAGCTGGAGAAGGCCCACAGAAGGCCCACTCGGGGTACCGTGTAACCTAGTCCAAGTCGGTTAGGTCTTATAACCTGCCATATCTGTAATTACCATCGATACCGACCACCCGAGACCTGGCTACCTATAAAGCCAGGAGGGTTGCTCGTCCCAGAGGACACGCCAAGGACCACCACGACAAACCCTAGCGAGATCGTAATCTCGCCGCCATTGTAATCTCAACTCGCCATCAATAACAGACAAGCAGGAGTAGGGTGTTATCCTCCGGGAGCCTGAACCTGGCTAAAATCCCCGTGATGACCAACGCTCTTCTCTCTCCCCATCAATCAATCTGGGGTGCACAACCCTAGGACTTGTCGAGTTACACCCTCGTCACCTAGAGCCCACGGTGGGGCTGTTCCAGTGCTTCTACGCGCTCCGGAACACGGCGAAGAACGAGTGCTCTGGGTGCGTCTCGTTCCGCATCGTCGACGGCATGGGGAGTGTCTACATCCCCATATCTTGGAGCGAGGGCAAGGCCATCGCTTAGGTGACGAAGAAGGTAGACGACTTCCACCAGAAGTGGTTTTTTGTTGGGCTGGAGCGTCCCTGCGCCTTCCTCGTGGTCCCTGACGAGCCCCCGGTGAAGACCTCCCACTGGGGCAAGGCCACCTTTGACGGCACCAGGAACGTGAGATTGATGGGGCACCTGAGCTTCCTCCGCGAGGAGGGCCTCACGGGGCAGATGATCGTCGCGGACTTCGTGACGCGCTGCATTGCGCCCCTCCAGGCACATTCGGTCCCCATGTGGATGTAGTCGGGGCCGAAGGACAAGATGCGGCTTCATGTCGAGGACAACGACAAGGACGCCGTCGACAACGTCCTCTCCGCGCTCTTCATCAATCCATCGGTGCTTCCCGTGGATGAGCTCCCCGCAACGCTCTGCCCCTTCACAAATACAATCTGACGGAGCGCAAGGACCTCCTGAAGGGGATGCCTCCAATCACCCCGACAGGCCAGGCGGACCTCGAGGCGCCGATGCCAGTCGCGCGGGGAGCGGAGGGGGCCGATTCTCCCTCGGCTTCAGGTTCTGGGCTAAGTGAGGAGGAGGCTGCGGCTGGGGAGGTCTCCACTTTGAGGGCTGGGCCATTTACTGACGAGATTTGCGATATCTCGTCAAGCGATGAAGACGCCTTCGTGGTGGCGACCTCTCGCCTCGTGGAGGAAGAGGCTGAGGAAGAGGAGGCCTCAGCCGCGGAGGCCTCTCCGGGAAGGCACGGACCTCGCACCAAAGCCGCCGTGGACCACTCAGGGGCGAGGCCGTCTGACGTCCCCTTCAAGAGGAAAGCGGAGGCGCCACCTGCGAGGCCTGCTTCCAAGCCCTTCCCCTCATGGCGCTCGCCAGGCCTGGCGTGGGTCGACGCTGGCGCCCCCCCCCCCTTCAGGGTTAGTGCTCGTAATCTTGGATCATTCGTATTTTAGCTTTCTCTTTCGCTTTACTTTTTCCTGAAGTCTTTTCTTGGGCTCTTGCCAGTGACCTGGTACCTGCGAAGCGTCGCCGGCTTCGCAAGGAATCTGAGGTGAAGAGCGCCACGGCAGGGGCCGCGGCTAACGAGGCCACGAGGCCTGCGGAGGCGGCCTCTACGAGCCCCCTTGAGGGGGCGCCTCAAGCGGAGGCAGCTGTGCCCCAGGCGGTGGCAGCAGGGCCTAAGGTGGAGGAGGGCATGGCACGCCCAGAGGCACCTGCACCACCCCCCCGAGCCTCTGGTGGTGGAAGGCTCGGAGGAGACAACCTCCGCGCCGCCTCGCGCTCCTACTCCTTCTCGCGTGGCTACGCCTCCGCGCGCGGCCACTCCACTGCGCGAACCAACGCCGCCGCGCGTGTTGACGCCTCCGCGCGCCCCTACCCCGCCACCTGCGGCTACTGCTCACGTGCAGCCTTCAAGGGAAGCACGCGAGGCAGCAGCGGGCACATGCGGACCTGCTGGGGGAGATGCTTCCTCGCCTCCTCATCAAGCTGTGACCGAGGAACGCCCCGCAACTGCAGGGATGGAAGAGGATACCGGCGCGGGCGCAAGCGAAGCTCAGGCTAGCCCCCAAGCTTTCCCCGAGGCAGGGCCCGCGAGACCCGTTGCTGGGGCAGGGCCCTCCACGAGCCAGGAGTTGGTCCTCCGCGGCTGGGACTAGAGCGCGGGGCGCCGCGAGGTCGCCTTCAACCTCGTGAGGGAATCCTTGGAGGGCTTGGAGGCCCACCTCGCCCTCGGAGACATACGGCTCGCTCAGCAGCAGGAGGAGCTGGCGAAGTCGTGGACATACTTCCATGCGGCGGTCGAGGCGCGCCGGCTTGAGGATGCGGCGCTGCAAGCCGCAAGTGAGGAGGCCACCCGCTTTGCCAAGGAAGTCCGCGAGGGGGCCATTCGCGACGCCGCGGAGCTCCTTGCTCCCCTCCAATCGGAACGTGACGCCGCAGAGGAGCTCCTGCGCCAGGCCAAGGCCGAACGCGAGGCAATGGAGGGCTCGCTGGTGCAGAAGCGCCGCGAGTTGGGCCAGCTGGAGACCCAGCTGCTCTCCGCCCACCAGGCCGCGCAGGTAGTTCTGGAGGACGACCGCAAGGGCTTTAATGAGCGTGAGCGGCAGCTGGCCCTCAGGGAGAAGGAGCTGCAGCAGCGTGAGGAGCAGCGCCTTCAGGCGGAGAGGACCTGGTCTCCCAACGCGAAGCCCTTGAGGAGCGCGAAGGAGACCTGGCCAAGGCGACCGTGAAGTTTTACGAAAACGTCGCTCCCCAGAAGATAGCATACGAGCGCTTTGAGCGGCGTTTCGGCGAGAAGAAGAAGGAGGCCGATGACGCCCTCGAGGAGCGCGAGAAGCAATTCCCCAAGTCCACCTCTCAGAAGTACCGCGACCTGGCCCAGACGCAGGAGGACCGCTTCAAGGTCAAGCACGCCGCGGATGCTCGGCGGATCGCCAAGCTCGAGAAGGCCAACTCCAAGCTGGAGGCTCGCCTCAAGCGCGCCAAGGATGGCCGTCGCCGAGCGGAGGAGGCTCGCACCGAGGCAGTCCACAACCTCAACTCCTTGGCCAAGGACGTGGAGGAGCAAGTGGCCCCGGTGACGCAGAGGGCGGCGGAGGCCTCGGACTCTGCCACTGCGGCTCGCGCGCTCTCGAAGCAGCGCGAGCGCATGTTTGAGGCGTTGGTCGCTCGTGGCAACAAGCTCGCCGCAAACGCGCCGCACACCGACGTTCGAGGCCGCAGCGATGCTGCCATGTACCTGCCGTAGCTCCTGGGGGTGGTTGTTGATCGCATCTTCACCAACTTCAGGCTCCTCACGCCAGGCTTCGACCTCTCCTCCGTGACAGAGGCTGCTAAAGGCGAGGACGCGCAGCGGGTCTCCGGTTCCCTCCGCGAGCAAGTTGACGCCTTCTGCAACCGCTTCATGCGCGCGGAGGCCGCGGCTGAAGACAGCGAGGAGGAGGCCTGCTCTGACGAGGCTGAAGAGGGTGCCGCGGAGGAGGTCCAAGGCGGCGCTGCTTCCCCCTGAGCCTTTCCTTATTGTGCCTGCGAGCGCCTGTATCTGAAACAGTTGTGTGTTTAGACTTCTTAAGACCTTTGGCCTATAATATACTCTTTATTGATGTTTATTCGAGCTTGTCTGCCCCCCGTGAGGTCTGTTTGGACTCATCTTCATGTCTATTTGTTCTCTGCGTCGGTAGGTCCCATCTCTTCGTGCCATGACTCCGCCACTTCGGTATGCAGGAGCAATGACTCCGCAAGGCCGGGGGGAGTTCAGGCCTAGGATAGGTAAGAGCCCTGAGTCGCGAGGCTAAAGTGCCCCCCTTAGACGTGCGAGTAGTCCATGAAGCGTAAGGGAAAGCCACGTCTCTTGTGGGGCAAACGTGCGCTAGGGGGAGAAAACACTCTTAAGGCGTGGGCGCGAGACTTAGCTTCTCGAGGTTTCCTCCCTGCAGAGGCTTTTTCGCCTGGCGAGGTTGCCCACTTGAGGGGTCGCTCCTGGATGCCTCTTTAGGCTTGTGGGGGGATTTTTCCCTGCAGATGTTAGAGGGGCGAACCCAAAGGCTGGAACACGGTTCAAGGGACTCGTGCGCGCTTATAGGTCCCCTCAGGCGTTCCTTGCGAGGAGAGTAAGTACCAAGGTCCTCTGTAGAGATGGCGTGTTTGTGGGATCTTGCCCTCCGGCCAGAGCTCGGACTCTTGGATTTTGCAGTGCTGCTGGTGTGTCATTTGAGGCACTGGCACCGTACTCAGCCCCCGCTCGCGAGGTACGCATGTGGAGAGATGTATGCGCACACTTCAAGAGAGTAATGCGAAAATCAAACTCACCAAATACATTTTAAAGCGGCGCCGAAGCGCTAAGATCACTTGGGGACGAAATTTAGTCATTATGCTTGGGGTTGCCAAGTTAATGTTTTGACCATGTCGAGGCATGGGGACTATCCATTAAGGGCCTGAGGTGGCTCGTTAAATGGAGAGCTCGGAGGGTTTTCCCTCGAGAGAAGCCTTTGGAGCTTGGATATTTAAGCCGTGAGCTTTTAACCTCTAGAGACAAAGACGCTTGGAGGTTGAGCCGTAGGCTGCCTCTTCCGATAGGAGTCTGGACGTGAAAATGATCACGGGTGTGGCAATGACCACGGTTGCATTTGTTCCCTTAGGAGACAAAGCATGCTTTGGAGGTTTAAGCCGTGCGCTTTTAACCTCTAGAGACAAAGATGCTTGGAGGTTGAGCCGTAGGCTGCCTCTTCCGCTTGAAGTCTCTACGTGACAATAATCACGGGCGAGACAATGATCACGGTTTCATTTGTTCCCTAAGGAGACAAAGAATGCTTTTGAGGTTTAAGCCGTGAGCTTTTAACCTCTAGAGACAAAGATGCTTTTTAGGTTGAGCCGTAGGCTGCCTCTTTCGCTTGAAGCCTCGACGTGACAATGATCACGGGCGTGACAATGATCACGGTTTCATTTGTTCCCTAAGGAGACAAAGAATGCTTTGGAGGTTTAAGCCGTGAGCTTTTGACCTCTAGAGACAAAGATGCTTGGAGGTTGAGCCGTAGGCGGCCTCTTCCGCTTGAAGTCTCGACGTGACAATGATCAGGGGCGTGACAATGATCACGTTTTGCGTTTGTTCCCTTAGGAGACAAAGAATGTTTTGGAGGTTTAAGCCGTGAGCATTTTATCCTCTAGAGACAAAAATGATTGGAGGTTGAGCCGTAGGCTGCCTCTTCCGCTAGAAGTCTCGACGTGACAATGATCACGGGCGTGACAATGATCACGGTTTCATTTGTTCTCTAAGGAGACAAAGAATGCTTTAGAGGTTTAAGCCGTGAGCTTTTAACCTCTAGAGACAAAGATGCTTGGAGGTTGAGCCATAGGCTGCCTCTTCCGCTTGAAGTCTCGACGTGACAATGATCACGGGCGTGACAATGATCACATTTTGCATTTGTTCCCTTAGCAGACAAAGCATGTTTTGGAGGTTTAAGCCGTGAGCATTTTAGCCTCTAGAGACAAAAATGCTTGGAGGTTGAGCCGTAGGCTGCCTCTTCCGTTAGAAGTCTCGACGTGACAATGATCACAGGTAGAACTTGCGTAGGTGCATGATGTTCCATGGATTCTTGACGGGGACGCCGTCTTGCGTCTCAGGGCAAGCCGCGCAAGGCCTGACGGTGTGGGTGACCCTGTAGGGACCTTCCCACATCAGGGACAGCTTGTGGAGGCCTTCCTTGGAGAGGATTCGCCTGAGGACGAGATCGCCTGCCTCCAGGGTGCGCAGCGCACGTTGCGGCTGTGGTAGCGTCTCAGGTCCTGCTGGTATTTGGCCGCCCGGAGGGCGGCGCAGCGTCGTAGCCCTTCAAGGAGAAGCAGGTCATCATTGTGGAGGTCCTCTTGCTGGTCCTCGTTAAAGGCAAGGACCCGTGGGGATCCATGCTTTATCTTTGTAGGGAGGACTGCTTCGGCTCCCTAGACGAGGGCGAACGGTGTTTCCCCGGTGGGCTTGGGTGGCATGGTACGGATGGACCAGAGCACCGAGGGGAGCTTGTTTATCCAGCCCTTGCCGTGGCCCTTGAGGATATCGAAGGTCCTGGTCTTTAGGCCTTTGAGGACCTCTGCGTTTGCGCGCTCAGCCTGTCTGTTGCTTTGCGGATGGGCGACTGAGGTGAAGCAGAGCTTGATGCCCATTCTTTCACAGTAGGCTCTGAAGATGCCACTGGTGAACTGTGAGCCATTGTCGGTGATGATGCGGTTAGGCACTCCGAAGCGGTAGACCAGGCCCCTGATGAATTTCACCGCCGCGCCTGCTGTGATTGTACGCGTCGCCTCCACTTCAGGCCATTTTGTGAACTTGTCAATGGCCACAAAGAGGTAGCGATATCCACCATGCGCCGTTGGGAAATGTCCCAGGATGTCCAGCCCCCAGACCGCAAACGGCCACGAGAGCGGAATGATCTGTAGTCCCATCACTGGTTGGTGGATTTGCTTGGCGTGGAATTGGCAGGCTTCACATGCTTGAATGATGATCATTGCATCTTGAAGTGCTTGAGGCCAGTAGAAGCCGCTCCTGAAGACTTTGCCTGCGAGGGTGTGGGCGCACGAATGGTGGCCGCATTCCCCGCTGTGGATGTCCTTGATCAGCAGTTTGCCTTCTTCAGGAGGGACGCATTTGAGCGCGACGCCGTTTGGGCGCTTGCGATAGAGAATTCCTTCGAGGATTTGGTACGATTTTGCTTGGCGGGCGATTCGCTCCGCTTCAACATCTTCCTCGGGAAGGACCCATTTGTGGAGGTAATCTTAGATCTCGGCGATCCATCCTGTTTCTTGGTGCACTGCTGTGAGGAACAGACGCTCCCCTGTAGGGGGCCCGCAGCCTGGAGCCCAGCTTGCAGGTGGTGGCGGGAGTGCTTTGTCTGTGCTTGCGGGCAGGGCCTCTTGGGGCTGATTTATGGATGCCTTGACAAGCCTTTCTTCAAAGACACCTGGCGGCTGAGCTTGCCTCTTTGATGCTCGCTTGGCGATGTCATCAGCCTCTTGGTTTTCCTTTCTTGGGATGTGCATGAGCTCCATTCCCCTGAAGTGCTTCTCAAGCCTACGGACCTCTTCAAGGTATGCGGCCATGTGGTCGTCCTTAGGCTTGTAGCTTTTGTTAGAGAAGTTGACGAGCAGCTGGGAGTCGCCCTTGATGAGTAGATCCTTGACACCTAGGGTGATTGCCGCGCGTAGGCTGGCAAGCAAGCCTTCATACTCGGCGATATTGTTGGATATCTTGTCGATTCTGAAGCACAGCTGGACTGTGTAATACAACTTGTCGCCTTTGGGGGAGATCAGGACTACACCTGCCCCGCCGCGGCGACAAGCGAAAGCTCCGTCGAACTTCATGGTCTAGAGGTTGGGCATTGCGGCTCCAGTGGCCCTTGCTCTTCTCCCCAAGACTCTTCAGGTGTTGGGTCAGTCCATTCGGTGACGAAGTCAGCCAGCGCTCTTCCTTTGATTACCCTTGTGGTATCGAAGCGCAAATTGAATGGATGTAGCTCAATGTTCCACCCTGCGACACAATCTGTTGCGTTTGGTTGCGCAGGATTTGCTCCAGGGGGAAAGAGGTGACCACCGTGATGGGTGCCCCTGGAAGTAGTGTCGCAGCTTTCTTGAGGCGATGAGGAGTGCGAGGAGAAGCATCTGCTGCATTGTATACCGCTCGCGAGCATCACGCAGTACTGTGCTGACGAAGTAAACTGGATGCTCGACGAGGGTAGTTCATGTTGCCTTGGCGTCTTTTGCCTGAGGTGGCTCAGCTTGGCCCTCGAGGGGGTTTGCCTCAGGGGGCTTGGCCTGTGCCTCGAGGGGGTTGGCCTCAGGGGGCTTGCTCTGGACCTCGAGGGGGTTGGCCTCAAGGGGCTAGCCCTGGACCTCGAGGGGGTTGGCCTCACGGGGCTTGCCCTGGACCTCGAGGGGATTCGCCTCAAGGGGCTTGCCCTGTGCCTCGAGGGCGTTCGCTTCGTGAGACTCCACAGGCTCCTCGGCATGAATTCCTTGCAGCAGTGGACTTGGGGCGGGCCTCTCTTGGGGCTTTGGGCCTGGCGGCGGGTTTGTGAGGGCTGCCCTTTCGTCGAGCTCCTTATCAGGAGGCTTTTTCTTTGGAGTGGCTGCACTCTTCTTGTGGAGTACTGGCTCTTCTCTTTCCACCACAAGGACAACACTGGCTGTTTGCGGAGTAGCTGATAAGTACAGCTTCAGGTGCTCGCCATGCCTTGGGGCGACCATTACTGGTGGGCTGGCCAGATACTTCTTCAAGTCCTCAAATGCTTTTTCAGCTTCAGGGGTCCACTTGAAAGTGCCCGTTCTTTTCCTGGTCTTGAAGAACGGCAGGGCTCTTTCCCCGAACTTGGAGATGAATCGACCCAAGCTGGCCTTGCATCCTGCTAGGCGTTGCATGTCCTTGAGCCTGCGTGGAGGATGCATGTCTTCTATGGCCTTGATTTTGTCTTGGTTTGCCTCTATGCCTCGATGAGACACGAGGAACCCAAGCAATTTGCGTGAAGGTACTCAAAAGATGCACTTGGCGGGATTGAGCTTGATGTTCACCTTGCGCAGGCTGGCGAAGGTTTCTTCAAGGTCTCCGAGGAGAGTATTTTCTTCTCGTGATTTCACGACGATGTCATCGACATATGCTTCGGTGTTCCGCCCCATTTGCCCGCCAAGGGCTATCCTCATCAACCTCTGGAAAGTGGCTCCGACACTTTTTAGGCCGTCTTCTCCTCGTCCTCCTTAGCCATCTTTATCTGGTGATCACCAGAGAAGGTATCAAGGAAACAGAGGAGGTCGCAGCTTGCCGTGGAGTCCACAATCTGGTCAATTCTGGGCATGGGATAAGGGTCTTTGGGGCAGGCCTTGTTTACATCAGTGTAGTCGATGCAGAGGCGGCCTCCTCCGGCGGGCTTTGGGACTACCACGCCGTTGGAGAGCCAAGTGGGATGCGCGACTTCACGAACGACTTTTGCCGCTTTGAGCTTTTCGACCTCCTTGACGATGAATGCTTGCTTCTCAGAGGCTTGGTTTCTTGCTTTTTGCTTGATGGGGCGCGCGTTTGGGCACACGGCCAAGTCGTGCTCGATCACCTCCCTCGGTTCACCAGACATATCTGACGGTGTCCATGCGAACATGTCAGAGTTTGCCTGGAGGAAGGCGACGAGCGTGCTTTCCTATTTGGGAGGCAGCGCGGCGCCAATGGTGACGCTAGCCCCCGAGCCTTCAGCCCCCGAGCTGCTTGAGCTCAGAGAGATCTTCTTGGTAGCAGCTGCCTCCTGGCAGAACAACTGCTTCTTCTTCTTGGGTCTCTGGAGAAGCTCTAGGTCCTCTTCTGCGGGGAAAGCCATGGCGGCGGTATTGTAGGCCGTCTCGACGGCGCGCGTAGCGTCCAGGACATGCCCACGGATGGTGATCGTGCCAGCGCTGCCGGGGATCTTGACCATGTTGTAGGCATGGTGCTTGACGGACATGAACTTCGCGAGCGCGGGGTAGCCGAGGATGGCATTGTACGGCAGGCCGATGTGTGTGACATCGAAATCGATGTGCTCGGTGCGGTAATTTTCCTTGCTCCCGAAGGTGACGGCAAGCCTGACCTGGCCTAGAGGCTCGATCGAGCCGCTGGTCACCCCCGTGAAGGGCCTCAAGGGCATGAGCCTCTCGTAGGGCACTTGAAGCGCTTCAAACGTATCTATGGAGATAACGTTCAGGCCTGATCTGCCATCGATGAGAGTCTTGGAGATAGTCACGTTGTCGATGGTGGAGGTGCAGACCAACGGGAGGGTTCCAACAGCCTTGGTGGACTTGGGGTGGTCCTGAGCGTCAAAGGCGATGGTGTACTGCGACCACTTGAGGGGCCTGGAGGTTTCCATGCTTGGGAGGGCGGCGTTGAGCTCGCGGGCGATCTACTTGAACTGGTTGTTCAACTTCGGCGCCTGCGCCCCCCCCCGCCCCCCCCCCCGAGGATGCAGGAAATGGCGCCTCTCGGGGCTTGGTAGCCGCCATCTTCCTCGTTCTTTTCTGCAGCGTTGGCCTGATTTCCAGACGGTTTCTGATAGCCGCCCTTGCGTCCGCTCCCGCGGTAGCCACGGCCTCGGCCACGGCTACCACTTCCCTCTGCTTGCTCACGCTCCTTGCTCAACCTTTTGAGGTCAAAGCAGGACTCCGTAGAGTGGCCGCGCCTGTTGTTGTAGGTTTAGAAAGGGCGGTGGTCGTCTCTTCTCTCTCCAGGCTCGGGGGAGTCCCTGCGAGAACCGCGGTGGCCTTGCGCTTGGGCTCCTCCTTCTTCTTCAGGCTCTTGGACCCCTCAGCGTGATCGTCCCCTCTTGAGGACATCTTGACGAAGAGGAGTCCCTCTTCAGCCTTGGCGCACTTGTCCGCTAGGTCGAAAAGCTTGACCACAGAGGTGAGCTTGTCGTGGATGCCCAGCTTCTCGAGCATCCTGCTGTTAGTGACGCCCTCGCAAAACGCGGCGATGACTTGAGTGTCAGGCATGTTCGTGATCTTGTTGCGCACTTGGCTGAAGCGCTGGATGTACTTGCGGAGCGTCTCATCCTTCTTCTGTACTACGGCGCGCAGATCGTTGTGGCTGAGGGTGCGCTCGTATGTCCCCTTGAAGTTGGAAGCGAACTGCTTGCAGAGCTCCTTCTAGGAGTTCACAGAGTCCTCAGGGAGCTTCAGGAGCCGGGACAGCGCAGAATCGCGAAGCGCGTGGGAGAACCAATTGGCCACCAGCAGCTTGGATGGAGGTGGTGTAGAGCTGTAGGAACTCGATGGGGTTGCTGGAGCCGTCGTAGCCCTTGGGGAGAGCCGGCCTGAACTTCGGGGGCCAGACCACGCGACGCAAAGAACGGTTGACCGCCATGCAGCCTGAGGCGTACGTAGCGACCCCGTGCGGCAGCGCCCCGCGGTTCTGCTGACCCGCCCCGCCAATCTCCTCCACGAGCCTGTTCTGGCGGTCTCGCTGGAGCTCCATCCCCACGCGAGCGTCGGGCGCGGTGCGCAGCACGATCAAGCAATCGTGCGGCGGGGACGCGTATGAAGCATCCCTCTGCGCCGCAGCGGGTCATGCCCCAGAGGTGGCGGTAGCGCGTTTGTCGCGACCGTGCCCGCGAGAGAGGGGCACAGGTTGGACTGCGACGGAGGGGGGCGCGTCGTAGTGATGCCGACGAGGTGGTTGAGGCGTTGGAGCCACTGCTCGTGGGGCTCAGCGGTGGGCTGGTAGCGGAGAAGCTCGTACGCCATGAGCAGCGCGGTGTGAGGCGCAAGGTCTGTCCTCCCCGGGCCCGAGCCGCTCGGGCGTTGCGTCGGGTCTGACGACTGCGCGTCCTCCTGATGGTCGGAGTTGTGCTCCGGCGCCTCTGCGTGAGGGCCAGAAGGGACATGCTCTTCATGGAGGGGTCGGCCCCGCCTTGTGCGGGTGGTCGAGGTGCCTGGCGGCGCGCGTGCTCCCCCAGGCGCACGTCGGTTGACGCGGGCAACGCGGGTGGCGCGGGTGTTCATCATGGCGCGGAGACAAACTCGAAGGTTGTTGACGCGCCTCAATCCCCTACCTGGCGCGCCAAATGTCGGGTTGTGACTCCCAAGAATCGGGGGTAGTCACTTCCTGAAGTGTACTTCGTGAAGGGGATTGAACGCGGATGTCTAGACCCTCGAGTGGCTCCGCGACGTTTCTCGCCGGACCCGAAGAAGACACGCACACGACAGAGGTAGACACCGGCCCTTACCCAGGTTCACGGCCCTCGTGAGGAGGTAAGACCGCTACTCCTGCTTGTCTGTATTAGATGATGGAGGTTAAAGTACAATGGAGCTTGCCGGAGGCCCCCTTGAGGCAGTTCTTGCCTGGGGAGGGAAGCGATCGTCTTCTTCCTCCTCCAGCCAGAGGCTATCCTAACAAGTGTTGCTAGGGTTTACAAGGGTTGTAGCATGCAAAGAGTCGACCCGTGCTACGATGGATGTCTTCCCCCTTTTATAGGCGCCTCTGGCGCTCTCCTTCGGCTTGGCCTCCAAGGTGGCTCCCACATGGCAGAGGCAGGGTGGAGTTGGAGTTCACCGTGGCGTGTTCATCCATGGACGCGGTCCATTGTTGATAAAGGTGGGCGCGGTGGCCGACAGGCAGCCGACCCCGCTGTATTGCCCGCAGAGTGAGCAGTCTCTGAGGTGGAGCCCACGATGACTTTCTCTGTTGGAGGGTTGCGCCGTCCACCCGCTTTATCGTCAGAGTAGAAGGTCCTGGCAGCTGCGCAGCAGGCGGAGCCGCTTTATTGACCCCTTTATCACCGAAACGGCAACGGGGGTGCTTGCGTCACCACGTGGGCGTGGCAGAGGCCATGTGCCTCTCGCCGTACTTCCTTGGCCGCAACGTTTCCCTTCAGGCGCGGGGAGGCCTGAGGGGAGATTCCCGCGGGACTCCGTCAAGGCGAGCTGGCGCCTCGGGAGGGTCCCCTGGGGCGAGGGGTCCCTTGAGGCCCTCGTTTCCTCTTCAGGCCCTCGAGGGAAATTGCCTCTCGAGGGTTCCGCCAGGCGGTGACGCCTGGTCCTTAGTCGTTTCGTCTGTCTGGCCAGCGTGTGAGGTGTAACATCCCAGAATTTAGGGTCCAAAAATAGAGCGGACACAGTGGTGTGCATTGCATTCATGCATAGAAAATCCGAAGATTTTTCGCGCAAAACAAAAAGAGGCGTAGGGGAATCGAGATCTCTCTTGTTCTAATGGAAACGTCAGTGCAAGTGCGAAGATTTCGACATGACCTCTATAGTATCTTTGTGTCTGGGGGAAGAACATTTCAAATTTGAATATTCTAATAGCATATTCTCGAATCTAAAAGGAATTTGAAATTGAATTATAAACAGAAAATGAATCACAAGAAATAATCATAATTGAAGTCTTATATGATATAAATCTTTACAAGACTCAAATTACAAAGGAGAAATAAAATGTCACTTATAAATATTATACAATATTACACTGTCATTTACATTATCCAAAGTACAAAGAAATTACAACAATACAAAAAGAAAACCTAAATCAAATTCCTACCTATTTTCTTGATCTTCTATATCTTTCTTCTTCATATTCATACTCTCTGCAAAACAAAAAGTAAACAAAACAAAAACAAATAATAAAAGGGAGTGTTACTCAAATGATACTCTCAGTTTTGGCAGTGAGATGCACTGCTAACTACATCATTGAGTTAAGACCTTAATCAGGTTTAGCATATGTTCTTAACACAACATTAAGCCTCATGACACCATCATAGGCTAGGTAATCAGAAATTTACACTTGGCATCAGAATTAAATCCACAAGCATGGATAATACCAGAGCAGCCGAAGGGATCAGGACCAAACAAAAGATCTGGAGCAACCAAGTAGGCAGGCTGCACACAAGCACCTGTGCATGGCATTGCTGTCAGCACAGGAGGGCTCACAGGAGCAGATAAGAGTGAACAACCGTAGCAACCAGAGGGACATAACCATTTGCTCACCTCAGCTCACACAAGCACATCTCATATGTAGTTCATCGCAGCTACACCTCAAGCCACCAGGTTCAGATCACAAGAACCATTCCCATCACCAACGAATCCACATCTCAGCTTTGCCAAAAGCAAAGCAAGACGATGGCCAGCAGCTAAGAAGACAAGGCTATTAGCTGGGAGGTGAAGGCCAGCATCTAGGAGGAGAAGGACAAGCACCAGAACATATATCCAGGAGCTGGAGTAGGTGACCAAATTGTTGATCAAGAATACATCAAGAGCTGCTGATCAAGAATACTCCAGCGTCCAAACCACAACACAGCCACACCACAACTTGCTAAGGTTGATCTTAACTCTTAAGCAAATCATGCAAGCATCATTATTTGTGGTCGATTTCCTCAGTTATACGCAGAAGTGTTGTGCATAGCTCATCCTTGGAAATTAATGCAACTAAATCAAATAGGCATCCAATCTCTTAAATACAGTGCCTCAGTTTGTGCATCACAGACTACTTGCAATGATCAAATCATGCAAAGTAAATTGCATCTGTTCTTATCTTAAGAAAGCCTCAGCTTATGCATCGTTGGCTGAGGCAACATACATCAATTCCTCGCTAAAGTAATTAGCTAAGGAACTCAATCTTATATCATCCAGCAGCTTGATTAAATATAGGTTTGCCGGGCACTAATTCCCTAAGGAAAGAGCACCACAAACACAACCCAAAAATTAATCAAAGAGATCATTCATCCATTTAATAATAGTATCATCTTCCTGGAAGTAAAAACCCCAGGAATCAAACATGTTGAGCAATAAATCAATGTTCTTTAGCTAACTGAAGAACTTAATCCAGTTAAGGCATTTAGCACATCTCTGAACATAAGATTTCAGAGTAGCTCACTCATACAGAATAACACTTTCAGTAAACTGCACCCTCCATTATCAGAAATTCAGTATAGGACAACTGGATCAGTTCTAGTAAGCATTACAGGAGTCACATAGTTTTACCACAACTGATATTATTTCAGTAAGCAACAGAGAGCAACACACCAGGAGCAGATCATATGGTCATGATCTTGCCACTGCGCACACTCCCAGGAGATACCACAGCAGCAAGACACAACCATAGAAGCCACTAAGGCACAAATCACTTCCAAATTCATCTATACTTTTGAATCACTTGCAAGCAAACCTAAATGGGAAACAAATCATTTTCCTAGCTGTAGCAACTAGGAATCAGTATGTTAAGCACCATAACTGATTTATAATTCAGTTATTTATAAGGAAAATCACACACATCCATCAAAGATGCACATCACAAAAAGCAGCCAGGACATCATCAAATAATCACAACCATAGCTAGTTATAGATAGAAGACCAGGAGATCAATACAATATAGTCCTAAATCAAGCAGTCCTTCAGCACGAAGGCTGGTCACAGAAGCATACCGGCACTATCCGAAGTTGTAATCGATTTGGGTATCGAGGCGACGTCGGGGATGTAGAATACACCAGCTCGAGGAGACGCGGGCGAGTTCGGGTTCGCAGGGGTCAAGAATCAAGCAGAGGCTCGAGGGGGCGCATAAGGAGGCACATTCGATGGCGCGAGGGCCAGGAAGAAGCGCCGACGACCGAGCCATGGCGGCTAGAGTTCGCAAGCCAGCACGAGCGGAGGGCGGTGTAGAGCGAAATCGAGGCAGGGAACCAAGAGAGAGGGAGGTGGCAGAGCAACGACGGGCAACGGAGGCGCCGGAGTCGGTCGGCAGCGGCCGGAGCAACGTGTGGAGGCGGCGGCGCCATCACAGGGGAAAGAGCAGAGGGGATCGAGAGAAAGAGGTGAGGTCGAATGAGAGAGAGAGAGAGAGTGGGCCGGTCGGTGTGGACCGACCGAGACAGGTATTGGGTGGGTTGTGTTCAACCCACTGGACATAGGGGCATTTTGGTAATTTGATAATCATTACTCAAAATTCATCCAAATAATCTCCAGATGCCATCTAAAACAAATAAAAATCAAATAATAATATAATTAAGAATCTATATTGGCTTTAGCTTTTAAAAGAGAATTTTAATAGAATTTTGATGATCTTACCTCACTGTAAAAATTAATTTTCGAAAATAAGGAAATTGGGTCTCTAATTGAAATAATATTTTGTAATCAAATAAGCATTAAAAAAAAGATTTGGTTTTAACATCCATTAAATTACTGATAAGAAAAAATATATTGCCATGATAGTTTTAGAATTCAAACAAGTATCCAAAATAATTACCTAAAATAAAATATATTATTATAGGTGTTTTCTTTAAGGAATATTCCAAATTATTCTAGGTAGTAAAATAAAATCCTTGATACAATAAAGTCCTCAATCATTTTAATATTCTTAACTATTATTATTTGAATATGTTATATACCTGAATTAGTCAATTTTACTTAAGTATTATTTCTAAACATGATAATACTTTACAACTTAATAAAAGTGAACAACAAATAAGTTTGGAAGTTATAACAATTCAAAATAATTTAACCGAAGAATAAATTATGATCTTAATTATCTGTATAACCTTTGGAGATTGCTTAACTTAATATAAGAAATATTTTCTTCTTCAAAAGTTATTCTTTTTGCCACTTCACACAAAAACCCCATATTATTTATTTTGAGTCTTAACAACTTAAGAATGACTTTCATTAGAAATGAAACCAATCAACATCAAGCATCTACTATTACTATGCTTTACTAATATGTTTTGTAAGTTTACTCCTAGCATCTTAGAATATACCATTGGTTGTGAATTAAACATGAAGATTAACCAAATCACCCAAATGTAACTCACACACAACATCGGGAGTTACATCGGGGTTTTACAAAATGCATCTCATACTTATGCATTGAGCATGTTGCTTCTTTAAACATTAGTCCTTACCGGACCAATGATGTTATTTCAGATTTCACAGAGTTTATATTATATCGAAGACCTTGACTGCATAATCTTGCAGTCAAAAAGGCAAGTTCATCCCTTTTATACATGTCCTATTGAAGTATTTGTTAAGAAACTATTTCAAAATGTTAGTATTGCATATCACACAAAAAGGACATAAAACTTATTTAGTAATAATATGACTATGGTTACCCACCAGTGAGGTGGTAATCTCATATGGCTGGCAGATGGGACCACGGTAAGAATGTTGTGGTGGAGGTTCCATTTGCACGGGAAAGTATCACCTAGGACTTAACAACCAATGTCGCCAGTGATTCTTGCGCCGAATATTACGCGCAACCATAAGATTTGAAATGAGACGGAGAAGTCAGCTGTACCCTTTTCCTCTCGTACACCAACGGGTGACTAGATCAAAGCCGGGCGGTGTGTAAATCCGTTGAGCTTGAGGTGGCCAGGATAATAACCTCACCTTCGGGTTGTGGCTTCTAGCATCTATTGAAGGTTGGCTTCAGGACTGATTTGATGCGGTTTCCAAATAGTCAACAAGTTGTAGGTTGGGATGGTTCCCACTAGCTTGCAACTGAAGTAATGGGGGGTGTGCGGGGATGGTGGAAAGGCGCAGTGATTGGCTTGGATTACTGACTGGGCCCCACACCAAGGAAGTGTGGACGGGAAGATCGCCCGGATGTGCAACAAAGTATTGATCTCTTATGGGTAAAGCAGCGCAGCTCTGCAGAGTGTATGAATGTGACATGTTACTCCACGTTCCAGGACGGAACGACGAACGCAGCAGGAAAGGAGGCTCCTCAAAGCCCTAGCCCTGTGACTCCTGACGAGCATAGTCTTCAGAATAAAAGCAACCTTTTAAAGAAAAGTTTTCGAAAACTTCTATTAGCCTACGACAATCCATTGTCTGTGGCTGTATTTATGCATCAAACTTCCCACCTTGCATAATGAACTTGCTGGGTAACGCTGTTACTCACCCTTGCCTCCTAAACCCCTGCTAGACATGAAGAACCACAAGAAGGAAGCACTTTAGGCTATGAAGACTCTGAAGACGGATAAACTCAAGATACCAAAGAAGGCAACTACATCGAGTTGAAGCAATTGAAGGAAGACAGAGGACGAATGAAGGCGTAGTGTAAAATAGGATAGATTCCTAGTCATAGAACCTATCTCTGTAGGCGTTGCTGTAGCGCAATCGCAAGCCTAGCCGTATTAGAAGTAGGATTAGTATAGGTTAGTTCCTTCGAGATTTTCCATTTGATGTTCTTTTATTAGGTCCTTGCCTCATTGTTTCGAGGAGGTTCTAAAGATCTGTTGTTTTGGATTTGCTGTTTGTAATCTATAGTCATGCCTTGGACCTGCGATGTTTCTGTTGTACCACTCTGATGACGTAACACTGGTGGACGGTGATGCATTGGTGCTATGTCAACGACTATAGCATACTACACCATGCAGTGGTATGCTGGGTCACCACATGAGGCCGAGAGGGAATGGGCTCTCCATACCCCAGTTCCCACTGGGCCGACAAAAATATTAAAATGCATAAGAAAACCAAATATAAAAGACTTCAAGCATATTGAAAAAGTTTAATATCTTTAGCATCTCAAATAATCATTATTTTCAAAAGTTGTTTCAAGATAAAACATTATAATATCCATTGTATTTCCTTAAACCTCAATATATAATTAGACAAATGAAATACCAACTCCAAAACATTTTCATGTAATAAAAGGTTTCTTTTTAAGTATTTGATTTCAACCACTTAGCCATAGCTATTCATAAATTAATATAATGTTTACAAGTATCCTTTTAAACTTTTTAAAACATGATCTATTTGTCAAATGGTTTTCATTCTTTACCGGAGTTCAAAACATAGTTTTGGAAATTACAAATCTATAGTTTATAACTTTAAAACTTCATAGATTTAATTAAGGAATTATCCAGAAAGGCATTTCATTAGTTTTCAAAACATAAAATGATTTTCATGAATATATTCAATATAAGAAATGAAATACACCAAAAATATTTTCCAAAAGTATGTTATGGAGTTTTCAAATGATTTATCATAATATAAAATATAATGGTGCACAAAATATTTTAACTTAAAAATGAATACATTATATTTCCCTTTTCATTTTCATATAGTTGTGTTATACTATTTAATATTATACTAAAACCAAAAATGAATTTAGTATTTTAAAATGAGTTTAAATAACTTGAATTCAAACATATTTGAATGTGGGTAATTTCATAAATTTTATTTAACCCCAAATGAATTATTAAATCCCTAATTTAAAAGTTAACCTAAAATAGGCAAAATTGTATTTTATGAATATTTCAAAATATTTATTTTTCAAAAGTTTTCTAAACATGACCACTAATGGTTTAAAGTATAGATATCAATTTTATAAATTTATAGAAATTTGTTTGACTTCATTTGGAGTTTTAAATCAAAAGTTATAAAGGAAATAAATAAATCAAAAAAGAAGAAGTGAAAAACCTGACAGGTGGGACCCACCTGTCAGGGGCTTCATCTCTAACCTCTAGCCGAAAATTTTGCCCCCGATCTCTCCTCCGATCCGAGCTCAATTTCGAGCGATTCTTGCGGAATTGGTTTTCCCCTCTGCCCCCTATTTAAACCATAGATCCTCCTCTCTCGTTTCCCCTCAAAAACCCTAGCCGAGAGCCCCCAGGCTGCTCGACTCGTCCTCGGAGTTCCGCCATTGCCGCCGCCGTATTCCTCTGATTCTGGTGAACGAAGACCACCTCGAGCCTCCTCTCCACTCCCCTCCTTCTTATTTTTGACTTGCGCATCTTCCTAACCCATTCTTGACCTCCCTTCGCAGCTAATCAAGAAGGGGAGCACGAGCCGAAGCTCGCCGGTGCCCGAACCCCTCCGGCCGGTCGTCACGGTCACTCCAGGGAGCAGAACACGCCACCGACGCGCTCATCCTCCTCGCCTCGACGCGCCGCGTCCGAAGCCGCCCTACGCGAGCTCGGGGAAAAACAAAAACGACCGGCGTGTCCAAAGCCGATGCCGGCGCCGCCACCATCGCCACCTCCGTCGAGCTTCCGCCGCCACCTTTTGGTCAACCACTGTAAGCCCTCCGATCTGAGTTTAACGACCGAGATTAGATCTTTTAAATTATCCGGTACAATCAGATCTGGACCGTCAGATCTAGATTTGACGTTCCAGATCGTTTCACTTATCCACGGCAGCGACCCAGTCAGCGCCAGCGTGGAAAAAAATTCCGAATATAATTAAAATGGCAATTTTACAAAAAAACCCTGTCTATTCAAACCCTCATATCTTTTTAATCACACATCCAAATTAGATAAATTTTATATATTTGGAAATCCCTTGACATGTAGAATATTTTAGATCTGTTAGAATTCAAATTTTACTCAGCTTAAAATATTTAAATTTCAAATGGATGATTTGAATACATTTATCATAACTTTAAATCTATAAATCCAGAAATTGTAAATAAAATTGTTTTAGAAACTGTGGAATATTTGTAATATGATGCCTCTGTTATAAAATATTTTTGAGTATTATTTTGATGATTTAATAGTTATATGTTTAATTTGAATAGTTTGAATAATTTTGACTTGACTCTAGATAGAAAAATCATTAGTGAGTAAATCCAATTACTATAAATTTATTTCAATCCTCTCTTTCCATTAGGACTGTTTATAAAATTTTGTTATAAAAATTTAATCACATAAAAATTTAATCTTATATTTATTCCTTTATTGTATTTTGGAAAAATAGAAATTAATTAAATTGCATTTATAGCCTCATGCATAACTTACTTTATTACATAGTTATACTCCTCATAGGAAAACCTCTTCAGTATTTTCTCTAAGTTTGGATTATTTTCAACTTAGTATTTTGGTAAAGTGCTATGCACTTAGACACTTAGGCTTTTCAACATGGAGCTAGAAGACCAATGAATGACTTAGCCAAGAAAACAAGACTACAGAAGTATCTTCAAGGAGTAGAAGCACTTAGAAGAAAAGCGAGGAGGAGTGCATGAAGACCAACCAGAAATATTTTCTAAGACTTGCTTCCTCTCTCTCTTTTCTCCCTTCTTCTCTTGGCCCTTATGATGACTAAGTTATATTCAAGACCAACCTGGAGGCCATCAACACCATCAAGTCTTCAAAGCCATCAAGTCTACAAAATGGCAATGAAGTCATCATATCAAGAAGAAAAGGGAGCAAGGAGAAGATTCTATATTCTTCTTTCTATATTTTCCCTCTTTCCTATTCTTGTCTTTCACTATAGACATAAACAATTTTTGATCATGTTATTATCATGTTGAAGTTTGTTGGATCCTAGCGGCATAGTGAGATGAAGCGGCCTGGAGACTAACCTTACATGTGCACGTACATGAGACCTGTCCACAATTTAAGTGGTTGGCCGGGTGTCTGTCTCTTTCACTATAGTGAATATCCAATTTACAAAGAGTTGATAATAATTGTTGATCACCTTGAAGAATAGACTTAGTAATTTCTCTAACTATTTTATGCACATCATGGCTAAGCCATTTAAGTGCTTATTCAAGATGATTTATAACAAAGTTATTTTGTCCAACCTATGACCTTAGTCGTTAGTAATTTTTGACCCAAATAATTTCCTTGCATTAACTTAAAAGATTTTCATGGCATGGCATGCATCTTTAGTCGTTAGAAATATTTTGCACATCATGCATAAACATAATTTCCCTTAGAAATTTATGAAACTTCTTTGTTCATTATGAATGTGTTTGTATGCGTTGTGTTTATGTTGATTGGTGTATTGTTGTTTGTCTATATCATTTAGATTGAATGGAGAGCCCGAGTTACGTTGAAAAGAGTTTGTGAGTTAAGACATCATCCAAAGGCAAGTGGTACACCTCATAAACTTCCTACTATTTTCTATATGCATTACTTAGTGTATTTTTATATAAGCATGTGTAGGATAGTATTGCTATGCTAGACCTGTGTAGAAATTCCTTACTCCTGTGTCTAGGTTCCTATGCAACACTTAGTAGGATTATTGATGTTATGCAATCGATTAAAAGTTTCACAAAAGGTTAAGTGACTACTCAGGAGTGTGCTGATGGTTGTCTTCGCCTAAGGTAGTTTCTACTATACTTAGGGACGTGAGCATGTTGATTTTCACCTGAGAGTACACATCCACTAAGTTAATGAACCTCCTGGATGGATTGGTTGTATGGAGTCGAGTTGAGTGGCTACTCAGACCCATGTCTATGGTTCCTGGAGTACCTGCACTTGTGGATGGCCACCCAGGGAATAGAGGAATCTAAAGAACTCCGAGTTATGATTGCTTCCAGTGCAACCATTGTCATATGGGCTCTGACTTGATCAACTAAGTTGCGTGGACTCGCCCCGGCTTCACAAGCAGATGTAGAGGGTGTTAGGTGGAACGGGTCAAGCCAGAGTGGGAGGGAAAATGCTTATGAAAGATCTCTGTAACGCCCCAAATTTGGAAGCATTAAAAAATTAATTGTAAAAGATCCAAATTTCTGAGCCTACAAAAACTTTTTGAAAGGTCTTGCTGATGGATGTGTTCACCCTTGTATGCTTTGTTTGTCAAGTTGTGTTTCTTGTATGTGATTGATGGCTTCTAAATAACAACCTTCTAAAAAACTCAAACAAGTTATAATATGACCTCTCAAGCTGTCAACACAAAAGAAAACTCAACCTAGTTATAAATTGACATCTGGTATCGGTGTTATCACAAGTAAATTAGTACCTACATTTTCACCTAACTATTTTAAATAAACTATATTGTAGAAACTAATCAAAGACTTTTATTTGAGAAAATGAAAGTATTTCCAAAAGCATTAAGTTTGAAAAACTATTAAGAACCATATAGTGGGTCCTAACATATTTTGAGTTTAATGTGTTGTTAGTTTGTGCAACCCTCTTTTCAGAACTCCTATTTATTAGTCTTTGGAAATCAATTTCCAAAGTGTTGTTTAATCTTCATTATCCAAAATCTTGTCATAAGCATGTTGGTTACTACCTCACCAATATATGGCCTTATATTAAAATGTTGTCTTATTTATCACCCTGTGTTATGTTTGAAGTCCTTGATTTGCATGACTTAAGTGTGTTATTTTATGTTTGCTCATGTGGTGGGGTAGGGGACAACATTTTATTGGTATAATTTAATTGAGATCATTCGTTCTTTAATGTTGTGACATATGGTTGTGGTGTGTTTAACTTTTGTATTATTATGTTTGATTTCAGGAGAAAATCGAATCATTATTCTTTTTCAAACAGGAAATAACTATCTTCATTTACATTAATTTTTAGCCTTTGTAGAGCATGATAATTAGGGTTTATTTTATTCAAATTAGTAATGCAACTCACATAACCTCATCATCATCATCTCTACCTTCCATTTATAACCTTCTTACATTTTTACAAAAATGATGAATCACTTTTTCTTCCTTGTTTTGAGTGTTAGTTTCTAAGGTGACCATTGGTGAGGATCTGGGATAGAATTTTGGCATTTATATCTTTAGATCCTGTTTGGGCTTATGACCTCCACTCTTGATCTGGATGCTTCATTAGTGTCTCCTCTAACCAGCACTTCTTGTCTCATAAATTTCTAGTCAATGGACTGACTAATCCATCTTAGCAAAGTGGGCTTGTCCTTTCAGCCCTAAATGTTCTAAACCCTAATTAGACACCCCCTCTCCCCAAGTCCTTGTTTCATGCATGCCCTCACCTGCACACACTCCCTGGAATGTTTGGTCATCAACTTACCCTGCCTTCACTCTCTATTCCTTTTCTATTCTGGTATGGACATTGTGTCGAGCATCTCATGTGCAGGGCAGACCTCACTTTTATTCCACCACCTCCAACAGCCCCAGGCCATAAGCTAGCCTCCAAAGCGTGCATGAGCTCAGGCAGACGCTCCTCCACCGCCCCTCTCAGCCAACCCCTGCCGGGGCCCCCTCCCTCTTTATGTTTCCCTGGCCGAAACCTTGAAACCGGCCACCCCCCCCCTCTCTTATTGTCACTTACCTCCCTTCTCGCGCGCGCGCCGCTGCGGGCCGACCCATGTCGCACGGCGAGGCCTGTTTCAGATCTGACCCTAATCCTTTTTTTCTGTTAAATCTTTTTCCTATCTATTTTTTCCAGAAAGTTATTTTGTTAGATTTCATTCGTTTCTGGGATATCTACTACTCAAAATTGGATGATTACAATTGTTTTGAGTAGATATGAGTTTCCTTAACCTTGTGGAGCTAGCCTTTTGCCAAAATACGTTTTTAGGTGTGCGCTAGATCTAATCTTGTAAAAAGCATCTTTTCCACCTTTTATTTAATTGTGAGTGCTCTGGATATCCAAACCATGCAAACTTTATTTTCCTGTAATGCTTAGGAGCATACCTACCTAGATATATAAGCCTTGCATGCAGGAGATGCTTCTAGCTAAACTTCTATTAAGTTTAAGAATTACATCAGTAGCTATTTGATGAATTTTAAATTTTCATTTAAAATTCTTTTTGAAGTAATTCCAATTGCATGTGGTAGATATTAGTATTAGCTATCATATCCTACCTTGGTAGAATTTTACATCTTATACTTTGCTCTTGGTAGATTATTTTCTAAAACAGTAGGTTATTACACTTTAAAATGGATATTCTTATTTTCTGTTATTTGCATGTATCTAGTTTTACTTGTTTGTGCTTTATATGTTTATGCAAATAGTGTAGGAGTATTTCTGTGTGGTACTTATGCATTTTGTTTATCATGCAAAGTTGGATTTGTCTAAAAATAAATCATATCTTGTGTTGCACACTATTAATGGTAAAATGTGTGTGTTCCACTAAAACCAAATATATGGAACTAGGAGTGTCCAAACTAAGTGAATCCAATTTCTACAGAAAGATAAAACCAGTACCTATCCATAGAAATTTATGTTGCATCTAAGAGATACTTAAAACCGAAACTACAATCTTTCTGGTTTTGAGACCAGTAGCGTTTGTAGGATTTTTAACTCCTGTTCAGTAATAACTTTTGATGGAAATCCAATCCCCATAACTTCATATGGTTACTAGTGTACTGTGGTAGGAGGATTTAATGTCCTGAGCATTACCTAGGAGTTATGATTTATCTCCCAAAACAGCATCATATTATCTACTAAAGGTATTAATTCTATTCTCTGTTCTTAGATAATATGAACCTTGTGTTTAAACAAAATCAACTTTGGAATCCAGAACCTAAGCTCTACCTTAATTCTTGTTTTTAATACAGTAATTGTGTTGTAGTGCATTGTTTGTTTGTGGTTAGCATAATTCACTTTGTGTCTAATTATAACACAAATAGTTCTTATATGTTTTGTTAGTAGTTGTATTTGTGTCATATGTTTTTATCTAGTAAGTGCTGATGGTTGAAGTGTTAGTTGTTTGCTTGTTTATTTTAGATTGTTGTCAACACGCTCCTTTGTGGTGTTTTATTAAATCAGCCAACTACACCTCTTTAGTTTTTAACCAACAACTTGTGTGAGCAGTGGTGTTAACCTTTTATAACCCTAATAAGTCTCCTAAAAGTATTGAATGTCATTCACTAGATAGTTTAACATAGTTCATCTTGTTTCCCGGGTGTTGCACTAACTTTACTTGGGTATTATGCATGTGGATGTGATTGGTGTTAAATACTATACAGTAATTGTTTGTCCTTTGTAATGATTGTGGTATGGTTTGATTACTTCAAGAATGATGTCAACACTTGTTTACTGCGTGGCTGTTTGGTTTATTTGCTGAAGTGGTCTTAGTTGTAGTGTCTTATTAAATAGTCTAGTGTACCTTTTTAGCTCTTAGTCATGAACCTGTGTGGATAGTGGTGTTAATCTTTCCTGTACGATTAACTACTTAACAGTATGTGTTTCTAGCAGTGCTAACATGTTTGCATGTGATGGTGCTCAATGCTAGTGTTAATTAATACTTTATTGTGTGATAGCATACTCTTGATTGAAGTATTTCCTAAACTATTAATATACTTTTGTCTGAAGTATTTCCTAAACAATTAAAGTACTTTTGTCTGAAGTAATTCCTAAATAATTAAGGTACTTTTTCTGAAGTATTTCCTAAACAATTAAGGTACTTTTGTCTTAAGTATTTCCTAAACAATTAACATACTTTTGTCTGAAGTATTTCATGAAACTAATATAACAACCCTTGTTAAATGATCTCATCACCCTGAGAATTGGTTTGCTTTAGTGTTCCGTTAAAACTGCCTTTTTTACAAATTAGGGTTGTGGTGTATATACTCTTAGAAGTATATGTTGTTTGTCTTAACTGTATGGACTTGTTGCTTGTTGTTGTTTAATTAAGTAAAATGATTGCTTCTATTTGTATCTTAGTGTCTTGTACAATGCTTGCTGTTTGTTATGTCCTTGTGGCTTTGTCTTGTATTCTGAGTGTGGTTCATTTTCCTGTTTACGATGTTAGATACGATCGGGAAGGAACTGGAAGTGAGGAATGAACCTGAGGAACATCAAGATCAAGACCAAGGACATAATGCTGAGCCAGGCAAGCCCACCTCACCACCCTTACGCAAAATCCTATTATTTACAAGGCATGTTTTGTTTTCAAACTAAAATAATGCATGCTTTACTTCTTCTATGGCACTTTGCCACCCGAAAACTATTTTACCAAATATTGTTTGGCCAAAAGTTATCTATTAGAGTACTATAGGTATTACAAAATAAGGCTTTCACTTGATGAGCCTTGTTGTTGAAGGCTCCACCAAGAAGATTAAGTTATCTAGTAGTCTATTCTTATTTCTTTACCTCAAAACTATAGGATGGGAACCTATTGGATAAAACTGTTTTACGGAGGAAAACCTGAGTTGCTGGAGGCAAGCAGCGAGAAAGAAATGCTTTATGAAAACCCGAGATGTTGAGAGCATTCGGAGATGTCGCGAAAACCTGAACTGCTGGGAGCAGTTGGAGATGGAGGTTTAATTTCGAAGTCCCTGCTGCCGCTCGAACAATTAACCCATGCATCCACACTACCTGACATGGGTAGGGCTTAGTCGGAAGCTTGTCTGTTTTAGTACTTGGGATCTCATACTTTATATGAGGGCTAGGCCCTCGAAGCCGGATTGTCTTCCGGAAGAGACAATACACTGCCGAGGACCAGCAGCCGGACGATTACGGCGGGTCTCCTGACGTGGTGGTGAGCCGTCCCGGGGAAAGACCAAGAGGTCTGGTGGAGCACACGGTGCCGAGGAGAACAAACCCACCAGGAGGCCCCATTACTAGGGAGGACATAGTGGAAGGCTTTGATCTGGTTATCCGGACCCCCGCATGTTGTCGTATGACGGGCCTTGGCAGACACGACGGAATGAACGATAGGTGTGGGTAAAGTGTGCAACCTCTGCAGAGTGTAAATCTATTCGAATAGCCGTGCCCGCGGTTATGGACGGTTGGAAAGGCCACACTGGGCGCCTTGGAGAAAGAAGTGGTTTTCAAGAAAAGTGTTTTCGGTGAAAAAAGGAGGTACCTGGGAGGTACGGAATTTGGGTGAGGATGGTTGATCTCGGGGAGACAACCAGTCCGATCTCAAGTCAGGAAAAAGGGTTACCCCTATCCTTGTGTTTTGATAAGCTTTTACAAAGAAAGTTTTAAACTTAGATATGTCCTTGCTATATCTAAGAGAAGAGAATTCTATCTCTAAATGTTTTCTTCAACAAAGATACACAGATGTCACATTCTCTATGCCTAAAATCATCGTATTCAAAAACTAAGCACTATAGTCGTATATAGCAACCATCCCAGTTTTCGAAAAGTTTTTCTTGCATTATCTTGAAAACTTAAGCCTTAGAGGTGGTCTTGCGAGTACGTAAATGTACTCATATGGCTATGTCCCTGGATATTCAAACGTCCAGGTTCCAATGAGGAGATGTACGACAAGAAGGGGGAGTACGCCGACCACTGCGCCAACTGAGTGTCCCGCTCAACTGCTCTGTGGGAATGCGTCAGGATGTGACGAGGGCCGACGCTATCCGAATCTTCCGTTGAACCTTAGTTACTATTCATCAAGTGCGACGATGTTTGCTGACTTGGTCATGAGACCATTATTTCTGTAAGTCTTATACTATTCGAGTTGTATGATGTAACTTTGTATACCATGTTGGTTATGTGATCGCGATGCACTGATCATTGGGATCATGATCTGTTTACATAACATGGGCAACTCTGACGGGTAGTCAGAGGGGTCCTTACAATCTCGTCTCATTCTTCTCCCTTTCCTTATCACTATAAGTGTGTAAAGGATATTTTGGGTTGAATGGGTACAATGGTGAACGTGCACAACCTCTGGAGAGTGTAAAACTAAGTACTTAGCCGTGTCCCCGGTACAGACAATTTGAGCAGCTGATCACGGACGTCAACGGAGGATTCCACCATTCCAATTTCTAAAATAAAACTCTATGGATGAACAAGGGTAGAATGAGATAATGGATTTCATGCCACGAATGTCTCGAATAGAAGAAAAGTCTTTTCCAAAGAGTTAGGAAAAATTGGCTTTATGCAAAATAGCCTTGAACTCCACCAGCTAAATAAGCATATAGGTTATTAGAGTGTTTCCACTAAGTGTCAAACAATAGTGTCACTTGGCAGACTCCATTTTTTATGGAATCTGACCCACGTTGTTGCAATATTTTTCTTATTGCAGATTGATCAGATGACGAGTGAGGTGTCGTTTAAAGGTTTCGAGTCTACAACCAACATGTTTTCGGCAACATGAAGATGATGGAGACTCACTTCTATTGTATTTCCGCTCTTTACTCTTTTAATGTTAGATTTATGCTATGCAAGTTGTAAAGAATATTTTCTAAGTCTGGATCATCGATGTAATAAAATTGATACTTTGTTGTGATATTACATCGTAAACTGTGTGTGCAAACGAATCGATCCAGGGATTTGAACTTTACACAGGTACCTTGCATTATTTAAATTGCAGGTACGCTACATTAAACTTCCTCTTGATTTTTCTTCTAAGTGCTTCTACTTCTTGGAGATTCTTCCAGAGTCTGTTTTCTTCTAAGTCCTTCATTGGCCTTCTAGCTCAATGTTGAAAATCCTAAGTGTCTAAGTGCATAGCACTTTACCTAAATACTAAGTTGAAAATAATCCTAAGTTAGAGAAAATAATTGAAGAGATTTTCCTATGCGAAGTATATCTATATGAGAAAATATGTTATGCATGCAATGCAGCTTTTAATCATAAGAAACATCATACTGATTTTTGTGATATTTATAAAGTATGCATGAGGCTATAAATGCAATTTAATTAATTTCTATTTTTCAAAATATAATAAAAGGAATAAATATAAGATTAAAGTAATCTGTCATTAAATTTTTATAACAAAATTTTATAAACAGTGTTAATAGACAGAGGAGATTTAAATAAATTTATAGTAATTGGATTTACTCAAAAATAATTTTTCTATCAAGAGTTGTGTCAAAAATAGTCAAACTTACTCAAATTAAAATTATGATTATTAAATCATCAAAATAATGCTCAAATTTATTTCTAACAGAGGCATCTTATTACAAACATTCTAAGGTTTTTAAAACAATTTTATTTGCAATTTTTAAACTTATAGATTTAAAGTTATGACAGATATACTCAAATCATCCATTTGAAATTTGATATTTTAAACTAAGTCAAATTTGAATTCTAACAGTATTAAAATATTCTAAATATCAAGGGCTTTCCAAATATATAATATTTGTCTAATTTGGATATGTGGTTAAAAAGTTATGACAAATCTAAGTGGCAGGGCCTTTTCTGCAAAACAGGCATTTAAATCTATTCGGAAATAAAACAGAAAACAGAGAGGGCCATGTGGCAGTCCATGATTGGCTGGGGTGGGCTCGGCTGGTCTGAGCCGCGGCTCGGCTCGGCTCAGTCGATCTGGATCGTCAGATCCAGATCTGACGGATCTAAACGTTTACCGGTTAAGATCGGCTAGATCTAATCTTGGCCACAGATAACAAATCGGACGGCTCACCTTGATGACCAGAAGGTGACGGCGCTCCGGTCGCCGGAGACGAAGATGGTGGCGGCGCACGCTTGGGTGAGGACGGTGCAGTGGTTCTGGTGGTCGCCCCGCTCCGAGAAGAAGACGGAGGCGTGCAGCGCGAGTTGGCGGAGTAGCCGGCGTGGTTGAAGGCGGCGCGGGAGCTCTCGGGCGCTGGCGTTTGCTCCCCGGTGTTGGACGCGACGGCGGTGCAGATTCGGTCATGGACGGGGTAGTTGTAGCGGGCTTCCCCGGTCATGAAAGGTTGAGGAAGGGATGCGCACGGGCAAGGCGGAAAGGATAGAAGTGGTCTCGGGGATTGGGATGGCTTCCAATCGCCGGAATCACTGGAAAACGCGGCGGCGGCCGTGCGGCTCCGACGAGAAAATTGGGTGGCCTCGGGGCATGGATAGGTCGGGGATGACAGGGGAAATGCGGAGGTGGTCGCGGGTTTCAAATAGGGTTAGAGCGGGCGAGCTTCAATGTTCTTAATCGCTCGGAATTGAAGACGATTAACACCGGCCGTTTCGAGCTCGGTCGTGGGGATTAACGTGAGGTTGAAGATGACCTCCCCTGACAGGTGGGTCGCGCCTGTCAGGTTTTTTTTTTTTCTGTTTTTCAATTTTCTTAATAACTTTTGATTTAAGAATCCAAATGAAGTAAAATACATTTCTAAAAATTTGTAAAAACAATATATTTTTGTTACACCAATTGTGGGATTGTTTTAACACTTAAAAAAAACAAAATTTTGAATTATTTAATAAATGCAAATTTGTCACCTTATGTCAAATTTGAAAATAGGGATCTAATAATTTTATTTATGGCTTAGCAAAATTTATGAAAATACCACAATCATATATGGTTGATATTAAGTTATTTCAAACTCATTTTTGTCTTTTGTACAATATCAAATAACATAACTTAATTTTTGAAATGAAAGGGAAATATAAAGTATTCATTTCCAATTTACATTATTTTGTGCACCATTAAGTTTCATCATATGATAAATTATTTGAAAACTCCATAACATACCTTTTGAAAAGATTTCAGGTTTATTTCATTTCTTATATTGAATATATTCATGAAAATCAATTTATGTCTTGAAAATTAATGAAAATCATTTAAGCTAATGAAATGTCTATTTCATTAATTAAAATCTATGAAGTTTTAAAGTTATAAACAATAGACTTGTAATTTCCAAAAAAATGTTTTGAAGTCAGGTAAGAGAATGAAAACCATTTTATAAAGTTGTCATACTTTAGTTAACTTTTAGGTACTTTGCAAACATGGTATTTGAGTTTAACAAATAACCAAAGTTAAATATTCAAAATCAACTAATGAAACATTTTATAAGATGAAGGTGTATTTGAATAATTTTAAATCATCTTGCCAAAATATAATGGTTCCTATTATAATTTTATTATTTTATTAAAAAAACAAAAGTTTCAAATTTTAGGGATTTTCAAACATTACAAAATGTTGGGATGTTACACAGAAGAGGAACAGTACGAGGTAGCTAAGCACAACTACGTCGAAGAGCAAGACCCCGGGCTGCCCATTGAGCAAGGCAAGCCCACCTCACCACTACAGTGAATCCTATTATTTTACCAAGCATGTTTTGTTTTCAAAATAAAATAATGCATGTTTTACTTCTTTTGTGGCACCCTGTCACTCAAAAACTATTTTACAAAATATTGTTTGACCAAATTTATCTACTAGAGTACCATAGGTATTAGAAAATAAGTTTTCACTTGATGAGACTTGTTGTTGAAGGCTCTATGTCTACCAATATTTTCTCACCTCAAAAACTATAGGATGGGACCCTGTTTGATAAAACAGTTTTCCGGGAAAACCTAAGTTGCTGGGAGCAATCAGCGAGAAAGAAATATTTTATGAAAATCGGAGATGCAGGGAGCATTCGGAGAAGTTGTGAAAACCCAAGCTGCTGGGAGCAGTTGGAGATGGAAGTTTAATTTCGAAGTCCCTGCTGCAGCCCGAACAATTAACCCGTGCAACCACACTACCTGACATGGGTAGGGCTTAGTCGTAAGCTTGTCTATTTTAGTATTGGGACTCTCATACTATCTATGAGGGATGGGCCCTCGAGGCCGGGTTGTCGTCCGGAAGAGACAATACACTATTGCGGATAAGCAGCCGGACGATTACGGCAGGTCTCCTGCCGTGGCGGTGTGACGTCCCGAGGAAAGACCAAGAGGTCTAGTGGAGCACACGGTGCCGAGGAGAACAAACCTACCGGAAGACCCCGATACTAGGGTGGTCATAGTGGAAAGTTTTGATCGTGTTATCCGGACCCCCACATGTTGTCGTATGATTGGCCCACTAGTAGAAAACAGGCTAAAGGACCAAACTCCAAAACCCCATTTGTCCCGGTCGTACTGCAAACCGGGATAGATGGGGCATAAAACCCGCCGAGCGCTCCAGGCGACACCCATTTGTCCCGGTTCCAGCCACGAACCGGGACAAATGAGGTAGCAACCGCCAAGCGCTTCAGGCGACACCCATTTGTCCCGGTTCCAGTCACGAACCGGGACAAATGTCACGGAAGCCGAGCCATCGCCGCGTTTTTCGACGCGCACGGAAGACGAGCGGAAATATGGCGCCGCCGGCGATTCCTCTGCCCTCCGGCGATTAATTCCTCTGCTCTCCGCCGGCGATTCTTCTTCCTCTCCGGCGCTATAAAATGCACTGCACAATACGACTCCTCCACACACCATCTCTCCGGCTCCTTCACACACCATCTGTCCTCTCTTTTCTCCGGTCCTATGGAGCCACTTGCGCGTCCACCTCGGTCCGACTTGTACTACTACAAGAAGGAAGACATGCGGTTCAAGGTGTGGGTCACCCTTCGTGCATGGCGCGTGGAGAAGTGGATCCGCGACGTGAAGAACTACTTCCTCGACGCCGCTCCGATCAAAGCCGTTGGACTGGATTGCGAATTCACCGACCCTCGACGGAAGGATACTCCGCAGTGCGCCGCCGTCCTTCAACTCTCGGTGGCGACCGAGACTCTTGTCTTCCAAATTTGCAAAGCTGATCGGGTGCCAAAGGTCCTCGTGGATTTCTTAGGTGATGAGACAATCAAATTCTACGGCGTGGTAATCCATAATGACATGAAGATGCTAGCCTACTACGGAATTATTATTCGGTCCGCGGTCGACTTGCAGAGGGATCGCCGAAACCCTACCGGCAATTTTACTCCTAGTCTATATGCTCTCTCTAATGCGGTCATTGGGACAAATCTTGAGAAGAAGAAGAAATACAAGAAGAAGAAGAACACGGACGAAGACAAGGAAGACACGTTAGAAGAAGACCTAATTTTCGGATGGGGCAACGTTCCATTGAGCTACGATCAAGTCGTATATGCTGCTTTAGACGCTCGCCTTGGCTTTGAGATTGCACGGAAGTGGGATAGCGGCTATAATACGGAGTATGATCATCTTAATGTCGTTGATGAGTAGACTATCTATGTATTCCGTTACGCAAAAATTCTGTGTGCGCGTGTTCTCTTGTATTGACCGAAATATATCTAAAGTTTGCAAAAGTGTTTTCAAATTTCAAAGTTTGCAAAAGTTATTTAAAACAGAGAACAGAAAATGGTTTTGTATTAGTTAGTCAAATTCAAACATTTTTCATATTCATAGTTTTTCCAAAATCCAAAGTTTGCAAAAGTTATTTAAAACAGAAAACAGAAAAAAAATAAAAAAAAATGAAAAAACCTCCATCTGTCCCGGTTTCAGTAACAAACCGGGACAAATGGGCCTCCTAGTTGTCCCGGTTTGTGACTGAAACCGGGACAAATGGGGGGGGGTGCCTATATATACTGATCAGCAGCCCCCCGCCCAAAACCATTGGAGGCATTTTTTTTGAAATGGAAGGAGGGGGTGTGTGCTAGTCTGTTTTTTTTGTATGCATGCAAGGTGTTTGATGAAATGCCCGAGAGAGTTCACGAAATGATTTGATGTACACTTAAAGAAGTTTATTCTTCTTTTCGATCAAGGTTAATTTTTCTCTCATTTCATTTGTAATTAATTGATACCGTGCATGTTCAGTGTTTATTTGTCGATGTTCTGTAATGGTTATTGATGTAGTTCATTATATAATGCAGATGGACCGACAATGGATGTATGGTGACCGACGCACTGCCGAGTACATGACAGGTTTGAGGAAATTTCTAGAGAAAGCCCAGGCCCACAGTACCAATGGTTTCATGTGTTGTCCATGTGTCAACTGTCAGAATAAGACAGATCACCCAAACGTGAGAACCCTTCAAAGTCATCTTATTCGGCATGGTTTCATGCCCAGCTATAATTGTTGGACGAAGCACGGAGAAAAAGCTGTTATGATGGAAGACAATGAAGAAGAGGAAGATGATGACAACTATCCTATGTTCCTGGAGTACGGAGATTCTGCAACGGGGGAAGTTGAAGCTGAAGAGGCACCAGATGAGCCCACTGACGATCTTGGTAGGGCCATTGCTGATGCAAAGAGAGAGTGCGGAACTGAAAAGGAGAGGTTGAAGTTCGACCAGATGTTAGAGGATCACAAGAAATTGTTGTATCCAAGTTGCGAAGATGGTCAGAAAAAGCTGGGTACCACACTGGAATTACTGCAGTGGAAGGCAGAGTGTGGTGTGACTGACAAGGGATTTGGAAAGTTGCTGCAGATAATTAGGAAGATGCTTCCAAAGGTCAACGAGTTGCCCGACAGCACGTACGAAGCAAAGAAGGTTGTGTGCCCTCTAGGATTAGACGTGCATAAGATACATGCCTGCCCTAATGACTGCATCCTCTACCGCGGTGAGTATGAGAATTTGGATGCATGTCCAGTATGCACTGCATTGCGGTATAAGATCAGACGAGATGACCTTGGTGAAGTTGAGGGTGAGCGTCCCCGGAAGAGGGTTCCTGCCAAGGTGATGTGGTATGCTCCTATAATACCACGGTTGAAACGCCTGTTCGCGAATAAAGAGCATGCCAAGTTGTTGCGATGGCACAAAGAGGACCGTAAGAAAGACGCGATGTGTAGACACCCCGCTGATGGGTCGCAGTGGAGAAAAATTGAGAGAGAGAGTTCCCGGAATTTGAAGATGACGCAAGGAACTTAAGGTTTGGTCTAAGTACAGACGGTTTCAATCCGTTTGGGGAGCAGAGCAGCAGTCATAGCACATGGCCTGTGACTCTATGTATTTATAACCTTCCTCCTTGGTTGTGCATGAAGCGAAAGTTCATTATCATGCCATTCCTCATCCAAGGCCCGAAGCAATCCGGCGACGACCTTGATGTGTACCTCAGGCCATTATTTGAAGAACTTTTATAGTTGTGGCGGGAAGAAGGTGTACGGGTGTGGGATGAGCACAAACATGAGGAATTTGACCTACGAGCTCTGCTTTTTGTAACAATTAACGATTGGCCTGCTCTTGCTAACCTCTCAGGGCAGTCGACCAAGGGGTACAATGCATGCACACACTGTTTGGGTGAGACTGAATGTTTATATTTGGATAAATGTAAGAAGTGTGTGTATCTGGGGCATCGTCGATTTCTTCCGATCAGGCATACCGCAAGGAAGAAAGGCAAGCATTTTAAAGGTGAGGCTGATCACAGTAGGAGGCCTGTCAACCGTACTGGTGAAGAAATATTTGATATGGTCAAGGATCTAAAAGTAATCTTTGGAAAGGGTCCTGGAGGACAACAGGTTCCGAAAGACGCTAACGGGCACGCACCCATGTGGAAGAAAAAATCTATATTTTGGGAGCTACCATATTGGAAGGTCCTAGAGGTTAGATCTGCTATCGACGTGATGCACGTGACGAAGAATGTTTGCGTGAACCTGCTAGGCTACTTGGGCGTGTACGGGAAGAAAAAAGATACAGAGGAAGCACAGGAGGACCAGAAACGTGTGAAAGAACGAGACGGCCTAAGTCCCGAACACTACGAAGGTCCTGCCAGCTACGCTCTTACCAAACAAGAGAAAGTAATATTCTTTGAATGCCTGAGCAGTATCAAGGTCACGGCTGGGTTCTCGTCGAATATAAAGAGGATCGTAAATCTGAGACTCCAAAAATTTCAGAACCTAAAGTCTCATGATTGCCACGTGATTATGACGCAATTGCTTCCGATTGCACTGAGGGGGCTACTGCCGGAAAATGTTCGAGTACCCATTGTGAAGCTTTGTGCATTCCTCAATGCAATATCTCAAAAGGTAATCGATCCGGCGATTCTACCAGGGTTGCAAAATGATGTGGTCCAGTGTCTTGTCAGTTTTGAGATGGTGTTCCCTCCATCCTTCTTCGATGTTATGACGCATCTCCTGGTTCACCTAGTCGAAGAGATTCAAGTTCTCGGTCCTGTATTTCTGCACAATATGTTCCCATTTGAGAGGTTCATGGCAGTCTTAAAGAAATATGTGCATAACCGTGCTAGGCCAGAAGGAAGCATCTCCAACGGCTACGGTAACGAGGAGGTCATTGAGTTCTGTGTTTACTTTATTCATGACCTTAAGCCGATAGGTGTTCCACAATCACGACATGAGGGTAGACTTAGTGGAAAAGGCACACTAGGAAAGAAAACAAAAATTTGTATGGATGGACATTCTTTCACTGCAGCACACTATACAGTTCTACAAAGTTCTACCTTGGTGGCCCCGTATATTGATGAACACAAGAATTTTGTACGCTCTCTACACGCGGGGAAGTCTGACAACTGGATTGTACATACACACATGGCCACGTTCGGCGGTTGGTTGCGAGCACATCTTGAAAATAAAGACAAGGTTGATGAACAGTTACACTTGTTGGCGAGGGCACCATCTACAACTATATGTACTTTCCAAGGGTACGAGATAAATGGAAATACATTTTACACGAGTGTGCAAGATAAAAAGAGCACGAACCAAAACAGAGGTGCTCGCATTGATGCAACAAAGCACAATGGTCAGAAGAACACATATTATGGTTGCATAGAGGAGATATGGGAACTTGACTATGGACCATCTTTTAAGATCCCTTTGTTTCGGTGCAAATGGGTCAATCTGAAAGGCGGGGTTGAGGTAGACAAGATGTACGGAATGACAACAGTGGATCTAAACAATCTTGCGTACAGAGACGAACCATTCGTGCTAGCCAATGATGTGGCTCAGGTTTTCTATGTGAAATACATGTCTAGCAGACCCAAAAAAAGAAACATTCTGGGAGTGGAGGAGCCGAGGCGTCACATAGTTCTTTCAGGAAAAAGAAACATCGTGGAAGTGGAGGAAAAGACAGACATGTCAGATGATTATAATAATTTTGATGAAATTCCGCCTTTCGTAGTGAACATTGACCCAATCATCAAGTTGATTGAAGAAGATGCTCCATGGTTCCGACGCAGAAGAACTGGCGGTGTTGTGTGATGGAGATGTTGGTGCGATATGTAATAATTAATATATTAAACTTTTTATATGAAGAAGATGCTCCATTTTTACATGCATATCAAATGGATCCGTCGGCGTTGATAGAACAAAACACACGATTTCACCTGCATACAGCCCCACGGTGGCTCTTGATGAGTGCCTGCATATCAAATGCACTGTGGGGCGTATGCAGGGAATCCGAGTAATTTGTATATATTCCTCAGTAGATGAATTGAACTATTCTTTTGATAGAACAAAACATATGATTTCACCTGCATACAGCCCCATGGTGGCTCCTGAGTGCCTGCATATCAAATGCACCGTGGGGCGTATGCAGGGAATCCGAGTGATTTGTATACCACACACCACTCGGCTAGGCACTAGAAGGAGGAAACACTGAGTGCTCGCCTCGTCCGAGAGGGGGCTATATATAGGGTCACGGGCTCAACCAGTGGTACTCATAGTGTTGATCCAACAGCTCTCAAGTGCTCAAAAGAAGCACACCCCTGATCCAACGCCTAAAAAGTGTTTCAAAGAAACACACGATCCGTGTGCTTCTTTAGTCCCGGTTTGAAACTGAAAGCGTTAATCGAACAGCTCAGAAGCAATCAAAAGAAACACACACCTGATCAAACGGCTAACAAGTGCTTGAAAGAAACACACGATCTGTGTGCTTCTTTAGTCCCGGTTTGGAAGTTAAAGTGTTGATCGAACAGCTCAGAATTCCAAAGTTTGTAAAAGTTATACAAATTCACACTCAAAATAGTTTTAAACTTATTAAAATAATGGTTATAGAAAAGAGAAAATGTTTTTGTATTAGTTAGTCACTTTCAAACACTTTTCATATTGAAAGTTTTTTCAAATTCCAAAGTTTGCAAAAGTTATACAAATTCACATTCAAAATAGTTTTAAACTTATTAAAATAATGGTTATAGAAAAGAGAAAATGTTTTTGTATTAGTTAGTCAATTTCAAACACTTTTCATATTGAAAGTTTTTTCAAATCCCAAAGTTTGCAAAAGTTATACAAATTCACATTCAATATAGTTTTAAACTTATTAAAATAATGGTTATAGAAAAGAGAAAATGTTTTTGTATTAGTTAGTCAAATTCAAACACTTTTCATATTGAATTTTTTTCCAAATTCCAAAGTTATTTAAAACAGAAAACAAAAAACAGAAAAAGAAAAGAAAAAGGAAAAGAAAAAGAAAAAACCCCATCTATCCCGGGTGGTGGCTCAGCCCGGGACAGATGGGGTGCTATCTATCCCGGGCTGAGCCACCACCCGGGACAGATGGGGTGCTATCTGTCCCGGGTGCAGCCACCACCCGGGACAGTTGAGTGCTATCTGTCCCGGGCTGAGCCACCACCCGGGACAGTTGAGTGTTGCTATATAAGCAACACTTAGCCACGGGTGGTGGCTCAACCCGGAGCAAAATCAGTACGACGCCGTCAGGCTGCCAAAATTCCCCTCGAGCTAGCGCCGCCGCCTCCTTCTTCGCCATCCCCGCGCCTCCGGCCATGCCGACGCCGCTGCGCACTGCTGCGCCCTCGCCTTCCCAGCGCCTCCGTCCTTCCACGGGTGAGTCCGGAGACCGGAGCTGCCGCCCTCGCCGTCCCGCCGTTCTTCCTCGCCCTTACCGGAGCTCCGCCGAGCCATTGCCGAGGGTGAGTACTCCTCCCTCTCTCACGACGCCACCGGTCCGCAATCCGCTGCCACCGCGTGCGTCACCTCCTCTACTGTGGATTCGGTTCACCATTGATGACGTCAGCATGACGTCATCATTTTCAGAAGCTATGTTAAATTATAGAAAATCATAATTAAATTACTTTAAATCATAAAAATACAAACTTTTTATCAAAATGTTCATAAAAATAAAATACATGTTTTTGTGTCATTATTTTGTGTGTTTGAATAAACAAAAAAATTGTTGGTGTCGTTGCAAATACAAATGTGATATTATTTTGTTGAACTAGTGTAAAATTAATATTTTGAAATATTCATAAAATGCAAAATTGCCCATTTAGGTCAACTTTGAGATTAGTTATTTAAATAATTCATTTTGGGTTAATAAAATAATTTTTTCTTTAATAGGTTATTTAAATAACATATTACTACTATTGGAAATGAAAAGAGAAAATGCAATGAAATCATTTTTAATTCAAAATATTTTGTGCACCAAAAGTTTTTATATTATCATAAATTATTTGAAAACTTCATAACATATCTTTAGAATAGATTTTACATTTAATTCTTTTCTTATATAGAATATATATTCATGAAAATCATTTTGTGTTTTGAAAATAAATGAAGATCATTTTAAGCTAATGAAATGTTGAGTTATTAAAATTATTTAAATGGATTGAAATCTCTTGCAGAAACTATGGACACCCGTAGAAACCTTTAACAAGAAGAGGACATGTTCGGCATCATTCGCGAAGGTGATGAATTGGACCCCGGTAGAAACCATGAACAAGAAGAGGAACACTTAGACGATTTCACCGGGCAATTTCTGAACGAGTCCGGTGATGGACTGGAGGGGCATTCAGACGGAATAGACGTCACCGACAGTTCAGCTCACCGACAGTTCACCGACTCTACTGTTGGAAAGTCGGCCGCCGAGGTAGATATATGCCCTCAGGTTTTTGTCTACGTTGAATAGATTTGTGTGTATACATATATTAACTATCACTTTTTCTTGTGTTTAGCCGTCGGCGGGCCATGAACCGGGACCAAGCAAAAAAGCAGCTGTGAAACGAGGCGGGCCACGAACCGGGACCAAAAAGCTCCAAGGGAAACAGAAGTACCACATCGACGCAATTAATGAAAAAGGCAAACCGATTGCTCCCGCTAACCACGCAAGGAAATTTGTAGCTCAATTCGGAGTCATCGTTCAGGACAAACTCTCCATCAGGGCTCAAGAATGGTATAAGCCAAAGGTGCCAAAAGAGGGGGTTATTTATGTCTCGAATGCAGACAAACAACTCCTTTGGGACGAGCTCATACAGAATTTCACTTTACCGGAAGAGGAGGATGTAGAGGAGCCGGTTATAGAGAATCGATGCAAGGCCTGGACTTATATTGAGAAGGATGAATTGTTCCGCAGCTGGAAGAAAAGGCTAAACAAGTTCATAAAAGAAGGTAAGACTCTAGAATTTGTCGGAGTCTATGAAAAGATAAAAGATGAGTGGCCCGAATTTAAGGCGTACAAGCAATCGGAAGCCGCTAAGAAAATCTCAGCGAGAAATAAGAAAAATGCAGACAAAAAGATATATCACCATAACATGGGGTCAGGTGGCTACCTGGCGGCCCTGTCTCAGTTTCTGAAAATGGAGGAAGAGTTTTTGGCTAAAGGTATACAGATCGAGACATTTGACTGGCCAGACCGGCTTAAGGCTTGGTTCTATGGGCATGGTGTAAAGTTAGACCCTGAAACAGGTGACTGTCTGTTTACCAAGGAGCACGGACCTGACCCTATTGAAGCTCTCAGAGAGGTATGGAAGGAGGTCACGGAAGGCAGGTTCCACCCTAATAGAAAGAAGGACGAGCTATCGCGAGCCCTTAAGAATCCTGAACACAGTGGACGAACAAGAGGAACCGTCGGCTCCGTACCAAGGATACTTGGGTTTCCCAAAGATGTTGGCACTTACAGAAGCCGATCCAGAAAGAAGAAAGAGCATGCCGACCGGGCCCAGTGGATGGAAAATAAATTACTACATCATGAGAAGGAGATAGCAGAGCTGAAGGCAGCGCAGACTCGACGGATGCCCTGCGAAACTGAGACGCCCGAAGATCCTTCTCCTGATCCAAAATCAATGCGGAGAAGCAGCGTGGCTTCGACGGAGCTCGATCGCCACAATGATATGCCGGGTCCTCGTCACCCCGTGGATAATATAGTGCAGCGGGAACTTTGCGACCTACATGTGCCATGCTTGAACATAACCGTGAAGGTGGCGCACGGCTTTTCCCTACCGCCTAGCCCAAATGGAACTTACCATTGCCGCCCTATTCCAGATGGCTATGCTGTTGTCGGGGTTGATGAGGTTATCAAGACATATGAGGGAATTAAGCTGGACTTCCCTACGGGTGAAGACGAGGTTGAGTTGAGATTTGCCCTCAAGAGTACCTGCTTATGGAAAAAGGAATACATCGTTTTCCCACACATGCAGCAAAATCGCCCTCCCAGTCCACATGCCAGTCCACATAACTACAACAACGAAAACCAATGCGCTAGTCCAGACACCCCCCATAATGACAACCAAGGCGCTAGTCCATCTCCGCCGTCGCGTGAGCGTACTCCGCCGCGTCAACGGACTCCATCGCCTCCGCAAAAGAAGCGGAAGTGCACCGCTGCGTCGACTAGTACCCAGAAAAGCGAAACGGGGAAGTCTCGCTTTGTGAACTCTCGCGAAGATGTCGATACATGGGTCGAGGAGATCCAGGCTTCCCAGAGAAAGAAGGCAAAAAAGATGCCTTTGCCTGTTCCGGTTTATTCTTCAGATGCGATACGGTGGGCCATAGAATTTCTTACGCATCCGTCGCAATATGAACTAAATATGGACGATGACTAGACACGCGTTCTGGTGCGTACATCTAGGAGAGTGCGGGAAGAACAAAAATCTGCTGCCACCCAGAAGAGAGATGTTCCACAGCTCGGAATGCAGGCGGGACAATCGGCCCCTCCACTCATATTGGCGCCTTACAACCATAACCCGGTCGATGATGTACTTTCGCAACAAGATAGAGATATGGGTATAACTCTGGCAGAGCTTAAGGCATTGCAATCTGGCGAGAGTGTCACCATACATGAGGTGGTGTGGACATATGTGAGAGGAGAAGATCTTGTCGACCCTGCAATGGTGCGCACTCTACCAGATAGGTTGCACCAACTAAATGCATGGTACATGCGTACCACAAAAAGTCAAGACGGAGACTGGCTCTATGGGAAAAATTCCAAAGGATTTTTTTGGCCCAGGTGATGATGAGGTTCAAATTGAGTATTGCGAATTATGGCAGTTATTCAATTTTGATGCGCTCGACAAATCTATCATCAGTGCCTTTTGCATGTAAGTAATTAAATTATGTATATATGTCAGTAATTCTCTAGCTCTACTTATTTTTCATTGCTTGTAATTATCCTTATCACTATATTACTTTTGTACTCTATTATGCAGGCTGAAAAGTATACAATCTCGAAAGCTGGGACTCAATCACAAGATTGGATTCATTGACCCTAATCGAGTTCATCATCATGGTTTGTTACATTACCCAGATCAAACGGAGGAGCTTTTGCTTACTTATTTGATGGCGCAACATTACAAATGCACCATAATTTTCCCGTTCAACTTCGAGTGAGTTGTTTACTTTCTTATACATACTCGATGTTAATTAAGTATATGTAATTGATGATTTAGTTATTAACAAATATAAACATATGGCAGATTTCACTGGGTATTATTTGAGATTGATGTTGAAAAGGCAATCGTTGATGTCTTCGACCCATTATCGAAACCTGAAGAAAAGTTCGACAACACGAAACAGATGCTCCAGAGATAATTTCGTTCATTATCACAATCGACCTTGTCTTTTCTAATATTATATAGTAATTAGTTAACTTCTTTACTAAATTTCCATACCGTAAACTTCAGGGTTTGGGACAAGTTCACCGGTTTCCACAAGGAAGTCGGTATAGCTAAGAACCTCACTTTTAAATGGCGAGAGGTAAGACGTACTAGCTAGGTTCCACGTATGCATATTCTTAATTTCAGTCTCACAATACCATTTTTTCAATATTTTTTATTATTTTTTATTAATTTGTTATCTTATACTATCATAAAGTGCGCGAAGCAGCAACAAGGCACCAATTTGTGTGGATTCTATGTCTGCGAGTTCATCCGAATTCGCTTCAATGAGGGTGCAGACTGGAATAGGGTACGTTAAGAATTCATTCAAACTTGTTCACTTTTCAAATTGAATTATTTTCATAATGGTTGATATATTGGTGTTGATCTCTCCTTTTTAATTTGACACGATCCGGAACAGGCTTGATGCAAAAGACCGCCTACTACCAATTGCGGAGGAAATTGCGGGCTTTCTGCTTGACTATGTCATAAAGCCAGGCGCAGAATGCAGTATAATCCGGCCGCCAAAAAAGACCATCCCGAGGAAAAAATAGGGTCTAATGCTTCTCTGTCATGTAATGATCTCTGTTTGTAAATATTTAGACATGATCTTCCGGTTGTAAATATTTGTTTGGGAGAACTCGTGTACTAGTACTATTCATGACTATATCCCGAGGAAAAAATCGTGTATTCATGATATATATTACATAGTAACGTATAATATGCAACTCGATCTTGTTTGAAATGAAACATAAATGAAAAAACACAAACACAAAAGAATCAGTAACATAAATAGAAAACAGAAACAAAAATAGAAAACAGGAAACAAAATAAAAGAAACAAAAAAAACATATATACTGTCCCGGTTCGTATTACGAACCGGGACAAATTAGTGGCTGCCAAAGGCTGTCTGGTTTGGCCAAGTGACCCCCCTATTCGTCCCGGGCCGTGGCGTGCCCGGGACAAATAGGGGAGGCTATTTGTCCCGAACACGCTGTCCCGGGCGCGTGACCGGGACAAAAAGCCCTCCCGGCCCGGGACCAGTGGCCTGTTTTGCTCTAGTGGCCGTGGCAGACACGGCGGAAGGACCGATATGTGTGGGCAAAGTGTACAACCTCTGCAGAGTGTAAATCTTTTCGAATAGCCGCGTCCGCGGTCATGGACGGTTGGAAAGGCCACACTGGACACCTTGGAGAAATAAGATGTTTTGAAAAGAAAAGTGTTTCGGTGGAATAAGGAGCTACCTGGGAGGTACGGAATTCGGGTGTGGCTAGTTGATATCGGGGAGACATTCCGTCCGATCTCAAGTCAGGACAAAGGGTTATCCCTATCCTATTGCTTTTAAAGTTTTTATAAAAGAAAGTGTTTGTACTTAGATATGTCCTTGCTATATCTAAGAGAAGAGTATTATATCTCTAAATGTTTTCTTCAACAAAGATATAGAACTGTCATACTCTCTATGTCGGAAAAATCCAGGTACTCGAAAACTAAACCCTATAGATATATATAGGAGCCATCCTAGTTTTAAAAAATGTTTTTCTTGCATCTCAATGAAAACTAAACAATAGAGGTGGTCTTGCGAGTACCTAATTGTACTCATATGGTTCTGTCCCTGGATATTCAAATGTCCAGATTACAACGAGGAAGCATATGTTGAGGAGGAGGTGTATGACGACGAGTTCGCCGCTTAGATGTCACCGGTCAACTGCACTTGTGGGATTGGCGTCTGGAGACGATGAGGGTCGACGCTAGACACTTCCGATGTATCATAGTTAATTCAGTCCTGCACGACGAGGTTTGGAGACTTGGTCGTAGGACCATTATTATGTTGTAAGACTTGACTTGAATGATGTAACTCGTTGATACCAATGTTGGTTATGTGATTGCGACGCACTGATCATTGGGATCGTGATCATTTACATAACGAGGACATCTCGAACTTTGTCTCGAGGGGTCCCCACAATTATGTTGTTGAGTTTATTCATGATGCTACTGAAAATTATTAAGAGAGTGGAAAATATGGTTGTAGAAGTTTTCATGGTACTAAAACACCTCTCTATATGCTAAAAGTTTTGAAGTTGATGTTGTTTTATCTTCCTACGCTTGTCACTTTATTCTTTGTGAATTTATTTGTGGACAAGATTCCTATGCATAGGAAGTGGGTTAGACTTAAATGTGTTTTGAATTTGTTTCTTGATGCTCCTTTTGCTTCATTTTCCATTTCCATGAGAGCATCATTAAAATTATCAAGCCTAGCTAAAAGGCATTAAAGAAAAGCGCTTATGGGAGACAACCCAGCATGTTTTATTTCTTTTATTTTTCTTATTTGAGTCAAGGAGCATGCTTACCTCTCTAGCAACTCCTTTGTATCTTTATTTTATTGCATAGTTGTGCCGATAAAGTCTCTAGTAGGAAGTTGATACAAGATTTGGATTTCTGCGCAGGAACAGTTTTTCAGCTGATCACCGTTAAATTCATAACTATTCACAGAAACGTCAACAAAATCTTCCCTTTTTTGTGCGTTATCCTCAGGTATGTACGTAACTTTCATTAGTTTTGAGTTTTCTGATATGAGCAAGTTTAGGGCCTCGAAAAAGTTTATCTTTACTGGCTGTTCTGTTTTGGCAGATTCTGTCTCTGTTTTTTGCATTGTCTCTTGTGAACTTTAAGCAACGTTCTCTATCATGGAGGGCTGTAGCTAATTTTATATCGAGTTCTTGAATTGTGTCACAACAGTACCAAATTGGGTTAATGTTTTTGAATACTAACCCCTCTAATGAAGTTTATGAGAAGTTTGGTGTGAAGAAAGTTTTTAAGGATCAAGAGAGAAGGATGATATTATGTGATCAAGAAGATGAAAGAGCCTAAGCTTGGGGATGCCCCCGTGGGTCACCCAAGCATATTTCAAGAAGATTCAAGCGTCAAAGATTGGGGATGCTTAAGACATCCCTTTCTTCATCAACAACTATCAGGTCCTTTCTAGTGAAACTATATTTTAATTCCGTCACATCTTATGTGCTTATCTGTAGTGCCCCATCTTTTCTATAAAGATAGAACACCTGTGTTAAGTGTTAGTCCCTGGATCATTGCCAGCACCACAGTACAAAATATAAAGTATCATTGCAGAAGTATCATAACACTACAATCGAGATCCAAAAATAGCTAAGTATAGCTTTATTACAAAGTGCATAGTCATGAAGACTAGCTAAAATATTCAGAGTTCACAACAAAAGCAATTAGCAATGATCCTCATCTTCAAGCATGCGCCACAGGCAGACATGTTGGGTGTAGACTCGAGTCCAAACTCATTCATCATCTGAAGTACCTGCACATTTGAATATGCAGCCCCCAAAGGAGGTCAATACAATGAAGTATTGGCAAGTGACTACGGTGGATATAATACAACAAGTCTAATTCTATATGCATATTTGGCTTGGTGGAGTTGTAGGCTTTTTTGCAGAAACCAAGTTTTCTCCTATCTTTTGTAAAACACTTTTGTTTCTCTAAGACTTGGCACCAAGGGATGAATCCCAAGTGCACCAACATTTCTTTCCTTAGTCAAATTTTACTTCATGAAAACGGTGTTGAGATTCTTCCGTCCACCCTTGTCCAGCTGCTCAAAGTAGTCCATCACCGGGGACACGGCTAAGTACTCAGATTGTCGGCTCTGTAGAGGTTGTGCACTTTCATCTTTAGACTCAATTAACCCAAACATCCTATACACGCGGAGTGCATTAAGGAAAGGAGAGAATTGAGACAAGAACTTTCAGAAGAAGAATGAAACCATACTTGCAAGACCCGTTGCACCTACCAACTCTACATCTGTTTGTCAAGCTGACATGTTGCACTCTCACAACTTAATTATTCTAGACAGAGCCCATTGCCAAAAGGCTGCACGGGAAGCATCTAAACTTGGAGGGACTTAGTAATCTCTTTGTTCCTGCATGGCCGTCCACAAGTGCACTTTTGGGTGACAACCACCATGCTCATGGCCCTAAGTACAAGAGACATTCATCCTAGGCGACGACAACCACAAGCATAGTCCCAAATAGCCACTCAACATAAACCATACCAACCAATCCACCCCGGAGCGCATTTTAAGTTTATCACATAGAAATATTTCCATAGCATGGTATGTAAACAATTTTATAGCATAGCTAAGCATCTAATAAAACTTTTAATGGCTGCAAGGGAAAGGGTGGCTACACACTAGTAGGATATTTGCAAAGTATAAACTAACTTAGCATTATAAAATAGGTCAAAATTCCTATCATGCATACTACTCAAAATATACTACTAATGCATACGGAAAATATTGGGTAGATTATGAATGTCACTTGCCTTGGTAGGAGGAGGAGCAAACACAACAAGAATAACAATCACAAGCAAGTCCTTCCTCTTCTTCACAATCTAGCACAAGCAATACAAAAATAAAATTAATAAATACACACACATTCCAACACTTAAAACACCTAAACATAAACATTTATGCATACATGATGTGCCATGAGTATAATAAGACACACTTATTAATATTTTATACCTTATGTTATTAAATGTATGAAATGCAATTTCTAGGAATTTCTTTTTTTACTTATCAATTAAATAATTGAAAACAATATAGTATTATCCAACTACAACTTTTATTGTTTTATGAAAGATTTCAAATAAAACATATATTAATATTTCTGGACAGAGGAGAATTATAAAATTTTAAAACAATTAAATTTATTAGATAATTATTTTTATTATTTAAGTTATGAATTTAATAGCCGAAATACTTCTATGATAATTACATGAATTATAATTTATCAAAAGAAAAAAAAATGATGTAGAATTAAACTAGACTAGCAGGGCTATCCGTGGATATATAATTTATCAAATTTGAACTTATAGATCATAAGTTATGAATTTTCTTAGTTTTTCATATTTTCTGTTTTATTTATAAAATTCCTGCAAAAAAGAATAAAGGAAGGGCTACGTGGCGCGATCCTATTGGACGGTACCGTTTCGACGTGGATCGGCAGCGCGAGCCGTCCGATATAGCTAACAGCGAACGCCTCAGATGGATTTGATCTAGATCCATTGGATCTAGATCCAACGATCCAAAAACAAAGACCAAATGTCGACGGCGCCGTCGCCGGAAAAACACCGACCGCGGCGGAACCATTGCCGGACTTGCGCAAGAAGGGGAGCGGAGGGGTAAGGCGTTACCGTTCGGTGCAGGGGGGACGGGCTGACGACAATGGCGCGGTGGCGGACTACGCAGGCCCCTCCTCCTCTTCTTGGTTCCTCGCCGGAGATGAAGAAGCGGACGTCGGCGTCGGTTGAGGACGGGGGCGTCGTTTGGCTGCATAAAAATATGGGTCTCAACGTCAAGGGGTAGCGCACGATGTTAGGAAGAAGGACTAGAGGGAGAAGGAGGCTCGGGGAGCTCGAACGTGGTCGTGGCGGCGGTCCTCACAGGCGGAAATGGCGGCGGCGAAAACTCCGCTTCTGAGCGGCCTGGGGGCGAATAGGTTAGGGTTTTGGGCGCGGGGAGTGGCGGCAGGGATGGGGGTTTAAATGGGGGCGACTAGGGAGCAAATCCCCCGAAGAACGGAGCTAGTTTCGTCTCCGGATCGGAGATCATCCCACGTGGATTTATCGCCCGAGGTTGAAGATCGACCTGACAGGTGGGTCCCACCTGTCAGCGTGAGAGGAGAGGGGGAGCGGGCTACTGGGATGATGCTGGATCGTTTCCTAGCGCGCGCGGTAGATAGGAGGTTGGCCGGCCCGATTCTTTTTCCTATTTTCTTTTATTTAATTAATTTCTGTTTTCATAACTGATTTCCAAAAATGATTTTAAACTTAACCAAAATATTTCAGAAAAAATCATAAAAATATATTTAGGAAGGGTTATTAAAATTTGAACTTTTTAGCATTATACTTGCCCATTAAATAATTTTAAAAAATAAATTTATTAAGGAAGTTTAAATAAACAACTTAATGGAATTATAAAATTATTTAAACTTGTAGTGGAATTTTTATTTGGTACTTATGTGAAGTAATGTTATGCCTACATGATGAATGATGTATATATGCAAAGTTTTAAATTTTTGCAAATTTTGGAATTTTACAGACTAACCCCCTTAAGAGGAAGCTCGCCCTCGAGCTTCGGAAAGGTCACCAAATAGGTGAGGATGGTCTTCTCGGAGGTCATCTTCTCGTTCCCAAGTGGGTTCTTTCACGGTGTGATGATTCCACTGAACTTTGCAAAACTTGATGGTTTTGGTACGGGTAAATCTTTCTGTTGTCTGCAATATCTTGATGGGCTTCTCTTCATAGGCCAGGTCACTCTCCAATTGTACTTCCCCGAGAGGTACCGTATCCTTTAAAGGTACTCCCATCATCTCGGGGTGACATTTCTTCAACTGACTGACATGGAACACATTATGCATAGCAGACAGAACTTCTGGCAGTTCTAACTCATATGCCACTTCACCTTTGCGAGAAAGGATTTTGAATGGTCCAATGAATCGAGGAGCTAACTTTCCTTTGATTCCAAACCTTTTCACACGTCGAAGTGGTGACACTCTGAGATAGGTTCTATCACCCACCTCATAGGTGACCTCTCTACGTTTGGAATCTGCATAGCTTTTCTGGCGTGACTGTGCTATCTTCAATCTATCTTTAATCAGTCTGACCTTCTCTTTTGCATCCTGGATTATATCCGGTCCAAAGAAACTCCGTTCTCCTACACCACTCCACAACAATGGGGTTGTGCATTTCTTCCAATATAAAGCTTCAAAGGGTGTCATCTCAATGCTGGCTTGGTAACTGTTATTGTAGGAGAACACAGCGTAAAGTAGATTATCATCCCAGCTAGATCCATAATCGAGCGCACAAGCTCTTAACATATCCTCTAAAATCTGATTAACTCTTTCAGTCTGACCATCTGTTTGCTCGTGAAAAGCCATACTGAATTCCAATCTAGTTCCCTGCGATTCATGCAACTGCTTCCAGAAATGAGATGTGAACTGAGTTCCTCTATCAGACACGATGCTCTTAGGAACGCCATGAAGGCACACAATTCTCTTCATGTAAATATCCGCTAACTTAGCACTTGTATATGTGGTCTTCACGGGTATAAGTGAGCTATTTTGATTAAACGGCAAACAATAACCCAAATAGAATCATAACTCGATTTGGTCCATGGTAAGCCGGTGGTAAAATCCATTCCAATAGAGTCCCACGTCCTGTCGGGTACTTTTAAAGGTTGTAAATGTCCCGCTGGTTTCTGATGTTCTGCCTTTACTCGACTGCATACATCACACTTAGCGATATATTCTGCTATTTCTCTTTTCAGATTGTTCCACCAAAATCTCCCCTTCACATCCATATACATCTTGGTATTTCCCGGATGAATGGAATACGATGTCTCATGGGCTTCTTGCAGAATTAACTTTCTAAGATCAGTGTCGTTGGCCACACATACATGTTTTTCAAACCACAAAATCCCTTGCTCATCCTCATGGAATCCTTTAGCTTTTCCTGCTCTCAGATTGACTTTGATTTCTTCTATTTCCTTGTCTCCTTTCTGAGCTTCACATATCTTGTCCATCAAAGTACGTTGTACTACTAATGAGGCTACAAAACCTTATGGTACTACTTCCAATCTGAGATCCTTGAATGCGTTGCATAAATCCTCGGGTATTTCTCCAGCTGTGAGGCCATGCACATACACTTTACGACTCAGGGCATCTGCTACTACATTAGCCTTTCCCGGGTGATATTGGAGACTTAGATCATAATCTTTGATAAGTTCCAACCATCTTCTCTGTCTCATGTTCAATTCCTTCTGAGTAAAAATATACTTCAAACTTTTGTGGTCAGTGAATACCTCACATCTTTTCCCCATCAGATAGGGTCTCCAAATTTTCAGGGCATGTACCACTGAGGCTAACTCGAGATCATGAGTAGGATAGTTTGCTTCATGTTTCTTGAGTTGTCTGGAGGCATAAGATGCCACTCTGTCTTCTTGCATCAATACACTTCCCAGGCCTTGGCGTGAAGAATCACAATACACATGGAATTCCTTCTCTAAATCAGGTAAGCATAGAACTGGGGCTGAAACTAGACGTTTCTTCAATTCTTGAAAACTGGCTTCACATGCCTCAGTCCACTCAAATTTCTTCTCCTTCTTTAATAATTCCGTCAAAGCCTTGGCAATCTTGGAGAAATTTTCAATGAATCTTCGGTAGTATCCTGCTAGTCCCAGAAAACTCCGTAGTTCTCCAACATTCTTCGGCGGCTCCCAATTAGTTACAGCTGAAACCTCTTCAGGATCCACCGCTATACCTTCCTTGGACACCACATGGCCTAGAAATCCGACTTGTTCTAACCAAAACTCACACTTGCTGTATTTAGCATACAACTTATGTTCACGTAGTCTCTGCAATACTAGACGCAAATGCTCTTCATGTTCTTTGTGACTCTTGGAGTAGATTAAAATGTCATCTATGAACACTACCACAAACTTATCCAGAAAATCCATGAACACTTTATTCATTATATTCATGAAATAGGCTGGAGCATTGGTTAATCCAAAAGGTATTACGGTGTACTCGTAAGAGCCATATCTCGTAACAAATGCAGTCTTGGGTATATCCATTTCTCTAACTTTCATTTGGAGGTACCCTGATCGAAGATCGATCTTTGAGAAAACACAAGCACCTTCCAGTTGATCAAATAATTCATTTATCTTGGGTAACGGGTACTTGTTTTTGATAGTTTGCTCATTTATATCCCAGTAGTCCGTGACTAGTCTCTGGGTTTGATGCTTCTTTTAACAAATAAGACTGGTGCTCCCCAAGGCGATGAACTTGGACGAATAAATCCCTTCTGGAGGTGTTCCTCCAGTAGCTTCTTGAGCTCTTTCAGTTCATCAACGGCCATAGGATATCTTCATTTTGCTATTGGTCATGTACCCGGTTTCAATTCAATGAGAAACTCTACATCTCTATCGGGTGGCATTCCCGGTAGTTCTTCCGGAAAGACGTCTGGGTATTCCTAGACAATAAGCACATAACCAAGGCTAACCCCCTTAAGAGAATTTAATCTAACCTTCTTAAGTTCGAAAGTTGATCTGAACTTAATCTTCCTTTTCTCCGGGGTGGTGAGGGTGATTGTTCTATTTGCATAGTCTATGATTCCTTCAAAACGAGTCATCCAATCCATTCCGATGATAACATCCAAACCTTGGGTTTCTAGGATGACTAAGTCTGTTGGAAAGGTGTGCTTACCAATCTTCAAGTCTAACTGTCTACACCCGGAATTTACTATCATCTCTCCTCTAGGTGAACTTACCCTAATAGGTTTTCCTAGACTTTCCTCTTCTTGCCCATGTTTGTTTACAAAAGCTCTTGATATGAATGAATGCGATGCTCCAGTATCAAATAAGACTAATGCTGGAAAAGAATTGAGCAAAAACACACCAATCACAACATCAGGTTCATCATGAACTTCTTCCACATTGATGTGGTTCACTTGTCCCTTCTGGAAAGGATTGGCCTTGGAATTTTCGTCAGCCTTCTTCTCTGGGCAGTCAGTTGCATAATGTCCTGTCTTCTTGCACTTGAAGCAAGTCACATTAGACAAGCCTTTCCTCCCTTCAAAGTTAGGACGGTGATGACCATTTTCATGATTGTGGCTATGGTGATGGTTTCCCTTGAACCCACCATTATTTTCTTTGTATCCTCCATTACTTCCTTTGTATCCTCCATTATGATTATGACCATAATTCTTTTGGCCATTACCGTTGTTGGAGTGATTCCATGGTTTATGGCTACTGACTTTAGAAGTGTGTTGTCTCTTGTGTGGCCCTTCAGAATGAACCTTACTTGCACTGAACTTCCTCTTCCGATTCTCTTCCTTTCTTATGTTGTTGTCCAAAGTATTGCTTGATCCAGCAGAGCTTGATAGTTAGGAGCATAGGCCACATACATGGGTATTTTCAGTTCTCCCTTAAGTCCATTGAGAAAATTTTCCTTCCTCTTAGCATCAGTGTCAATGTCTTCTGGTGCATACCTTGATAGCATACAGAAGTCATGCATATACTACTTCAGAGTTCTACCTCCCTGTCTCAAGCTGCGAAATTCCTCTTTCTTCAGGTTCATTATGCCAGAGGAAATGTGAGCATTGCGAAAACCTTCCTTGAAAGCATCCCAAGTCATGCAATCCAGAGGATAAGTCACTTGATAAGTCTCCCACCACAATGCAGCTGGTCCTTCCAACAGGTGTGCAGTGAACCTCATTTTTTCTGCATCAGAACACTCACAAGTTACTAAGTCCTTGTTGACTGAACAGAGCCAGTCATCCACCACTATTGGTTCGGTAGCAGAGGATAACTTATTAGGCCTAAGCCTTAGGAACCTAGCAAGTCTGTCCACTGGGGTGGTGGTGGTGGAGGTGGCGGGTTGTTGTTGTTGTGGTTATGGTTGTTGTTGGTTGCGGCAATGAACTGAGTCATCATAGTCATCAGCTGAGCTTGAGCGGTCATCAGTTGTTGCATGGCATCATTGTTGTCGGTATCACGACGAGGAGGCATCTGTGGGGTTTTGTCATCATGGATGAGTAAAGATAGATATAACTAAAAGAAGTAAAATCCTACCCATGCACAAAACAATCAAGTCAAGCAAACAACAAACAACTAAAAACTTTTCTTCCTTAGCAATTCGAAACAGGCACTCTAGGTTGATTAAATAAAACGACAGAGTCTGCAAACTAAAACATTCTAACATTGTCACACCACAAGTTGGAGATCAATGTTTTTAAAAACAACGAACTAAACGAGGATATAACATGGTGGTCCAACTAAGTCTAAACTTCGTCCATGACATCTCCTTCATCTTCTTCGACCTCCTCGATGGTGATGCCTTCCTTCATAAGGATCTCCTTGTAGTCGTTCACCTCCTTCTCTAAGACTTCATTCTTGTCCTGTAGCATTGTCTTCTCATGGTGCAGAGTCTCGATCACTTCCTTCTCCAAGGCTTCAATCTTCTCTTGTAGCATTCTCTTCTCACGGCGTAGAGTCTCGATCAAATCTCGATCAGCTTCGAACTCAACGTCGTTGCTCAGAATTTCATCCTTCAAGGTCTTGATCTCCTTGTTCTTGTCTCTAATTCTCTTTTCTTGATTTTGGAACTGTAGCGCCCCATCTTTTAAATAAAGATGGAACACCTGTGTTATGTGCTAGTCCCTGGATCACTGCCAGCACCACAGTACAAAATATATAGTATCATTGCATAAGTATCAATTTACTACAACGAGATCCAAAAATAGCTAAGTATAGCTTTATTACAAAGTGCATAGTCATGAAGACTAGCTAAAATATTCAGAGTTCACAACGAAAGTAATAGCAATGGGCCTCTTCTTCAAGCATGCGCCACAGGCAGACATGTTGGGTGTAGACTTGAGTCCAAACTCATTCCTCATCAGAATTACCTGCACATTTGAATATGCAGCCCCCGAAGGAGGTCAATACACTGAAGTATTGGCAAGTGACTATGGTGGATACTTTATGACAAGTCTAATTCTATATGCATATTTGGCTTGGTGGAGTTGTAGGCTATTTTGCAGAAAGCCAGTTTTCTCCTATCTTATGTAAATCAATTTTGTTTCTCAAAGACTTGGCACCAAGGGATGAAACCCAAGTGCACCAACAATTCTTTCCTTAGTCAAATTTTACTTTATGAAAACTATAATGAGATTCTTCCGTCCATCCTTGTCCAGTTGCTCGAAGTAGTCCATTACCGGGGACACGGCTAAGTACTCAGATTGTCGACTCTGCAGAGGTTGTGCACTTTCACCTTCAGACTCGATTAACCCAAACGTCCTATAGACGCGGAGTGCATTAAGGAAAGGAGAGAATTGAGACAAGAACTTTCAGAAGAAGAATGCAACCATACTAGCAAGACCCGTTCCACCTACCAACTCTACATCTGCTTGTCAAGCTGATTGGTTGCACTCCCACAACTTAATCATTCTAGATAGAGCCCATTGTCAAAAGGCTGCACGGGAAGCTCCTAAACTTGGAGGGACTTAGAAATCTCTTTGTTCCTGGGTGGCCGTCCACAAGTGCGCTTCTGGGTGACAACCACCATGCTCATGGTCCTAAGTAGAATAGACATTCATCCTAGGCAACGACAACCACAAGCATAGTCCCAAAAGCCACCCAACATAAACCAAACAACCAATTCCACCCAGGTGTGCATTTAAAGTTTAACACTTAGCAATATTTCCCTAACATGGTAAGTAAACACTTTTTATAGCATAGCTAAGCATCTAATAAAACTTTTGATGGCTGCATGGAAAGGGATGGCTACATACTACTAGGATATTTTCAAAGTGTACTAACTTAGCATTATAAGATAGTTCAAAAATTCCTACCATGCATACTACTCAAAATATACTACTAATGCATATAGAAAATATTGGGTAGATTATGAATGTCACTTGCCTTGGTAACAAGAGGAACAAGCACAGCAAGAATAACAATCACAAGAAGGGCCTTCCTCCTCTTCACAATCTAGAGACAAACAATAAAATAAATAAACACACAAACACAACACTTAAAATAAAGACAAAAATATGTATGCATTCTTGATATGCAATGAATTTAACAAAACAAAATAATTATCATTTTATTTCCTCTGTTATTAATGCATGAAATGCAATGATCATCATTTTATTATTTTATTTAATCATTTAAATTATTCAGAATAACATAGAAATATTAAGCCCTACAACCAATTTCTTTAATTCTATTATGAAAAGTTTGAAATAAAACCCAAGTTACACTCCCTGGACAGAGGACAATAATACACTTTTAAAACAATTGGATTTACTTGGAAAACATTTTTATTATTTAAGTTATAGATTTAATAGACGAAATACTCCTCGGATATAAACACAAATTATAATTTATCAAAAGGAAAAACAAATAATGTAAAAATAATCTACACTAGCAGGGCTATCCGTAGATATAAAGTTCATCAAATTTGGACTTACAGATCAAAAGTTATGAATTTCTCAAGTTTTAACATATTTTCTGTTTTTATTTATTAATTCTGCCGAAAAAAAAAAAGGAGGCTACGTGTCGCAATATGATTAGTCAATACCGATTCGACGCGGATCGGCTCCTAGACCGTCCGATCTAACTTATCTTGGACGCACCAGATGAAACGCGATGAACAAAAAAAAGAAAACAACCACACCCGTACGATCCGGATCCAACGGTCTACATCGCACTGGCTGGACGCGATCGGCGCGGGTCGCCGGAGCTGCTCCCCGCGGCGGAGCCATTGCCGGAGATGCTCCACTACTCGCGAAAGGAGGATCGGCGGGGTCGTTTGCTTACCGATCGAAGCGCGACGGCGAGGCGGTCTTGATGGCGCGGCGGAGGCGATCACGGTGGTCCGCTCCTTCCTCTAAGGCTCGCCGGAGGAGAATAGCGGACGACGGCGGCGGTTCGTGGATGATTTCGTCGTCCTGGTGCACGAGACGTGACAAAGATGAGTCCTCTAGGTGCGCACGATGACAGGGAGTCGCAGGGGGTTTTCGGGTGGTGCTCGGAGGCGCTTTTCTCACCGAGGCGTGGAGATTTGTGGCGGCGGCTGCGGCGGACGGCGGCGGACGTTTCTGAGCAGCCTGGGGGCGAACCTTTAGGGTTTTGGGGTTCGTGAGGAGGCGGCGGAGGGAGGGTTTATATGGGGGTAGGAGGGAGCGATTAAAACGCGTTTAACCAACGGATTTTGATCCGGATCAATTTAGGGTTCGGTGAGTTCGTGTTCGTCACGATTTGGGGAAGGTGATGACAGGTGGGTCCCGTATGGAAGTGAGAGAGAGGGAGGTGGGCTGCTGCTGGGTTGCTATCCGCTGCGCGCGCGACAGTTAGCAGATGGGCTAGGCCCAGTTAGCTCGCTACAGATTTTCATTTAAACACTTTTTTTTCTTCTGTTTTGGACCTTTTCAATACAATTTGATTTTTAAATCTTATCAAAACATTTCAGAAAAATTCATAAAAATATGTTTTGAAAAGCTAATTTAATTTAGAACTTTTTGATACCATTTTACCAGATAAATAATCTAATAAAACACAGATTAATATAAGGAGTTCAAATAAACCTCTTTATGGAATATAAATTCATTTAAACTTATAATTAAAATTTGAAATTATTCTTTATTTGATTTCAATGCCATGCCTATATGATGCACGATGCATGAATGCAAAGTTTTAAATTTTTGAGAAATTTGGGATGTTACAGGAACTTCTTCTCTTGAGCTCGGAATTTCTCCTCTTGAGCTTTGGTCACCTCTTCTTGGGCATCAATCTTCTTTTGAGTCTCCTTGAGTTGGGCCATTATTTCATCATTCTTCAGCAGCTCATCGCGTCTATCCTCTTCTAGTTGCCAGAGGTGAATTTCTAAGTCTTGGAGATAAGGATGCAAAAGTTCTGGTTTGTTTTTATCTTCCTCGTTAACAAGGTAGTGTATCCCATCTTTGTCACGTTGGCCTAGGTTAGAAAAGTAGTGGTCTTTTAACTCCTACTGGAATTGCCAGCAAAGACAGCCTATTAACTCCTGCGTGACGAGATTCAGTCCTTTTTCCAAGGAGTCACTAATCGACTTGTACTGGATATCTTCGGTCTTGGGTTCAGTCTGGCGCCCTTGTTGTAAAAGGCGAACTCCCCATAAGTCTTCTTTGTGGAAGTGCTTCAGCTGACTTGCCTTGATGATGGGTGTTGGAAGCGCTAGTAGTTCTACCAACTCCAGAAGATATCTTCCAAAACGCATGTTCTTGAAGTCCTCCGTGGTTTGATACATGAAGAACGACATCCTTAAGTTATAAGAGAAAAAACTTTAAAACATAATACATAAGGTAAGAAGTACTACTCATGGTGTAAATTAAGGGTTCTATTCTACAAGGTGATCAACACTATTATCAACTCTTTGTAAATTGGATATTCACTATAGTGAGAGAGACATACACCCGGCATGCCACTTATAATTGTGGAACAGGTCTCATGTACGCGGACATGTAAGGTTAGTCCCGGGCCGCTTCATCCCACTATGCCGCTAGGATCCAATATACTTCAAAGATGGTAATATTATTATGAAAAAGGGGCTTAACCAATCCTAAGGGCTCGAACCTACAGGAAACACTTTGCTCTGGTACCATTTTGTAGCGCCCCATCTTTTATATAAAGATGGAACACCTGTGTTAAGTGCTAGTCCCTGGATCACTGCCAGCACCACAGTACAAAATATAAAGTATCATTGCAGAAGTATCATATTACTACAATCGAGATCCAAAAATTGCTAAGTATAGCTTTATTACAAAGTGCATAGTCATGAAGACTAGCTAAAATATTCAGAGTTCACAACAAAAGCAATTAGCAATGAGCCTCGTCTTCAAGCATGCCCCACAGGCAGACATGTTGTGTGTAGACTCGAGTCCAAACTCATTCATCATCTGAAGTACCTGCACATTTGAATATGCAGCCCCCGAAGGAGGTCAATACAATGAAGTATTGGCAAGTGACTATGGTGGATATAATATGACAATTCTAATTCTATATGCATATTTGGCTTGGTGGAGTTGTAGGATTTTTTGCAGAAAGCAAGTTTTCTCCTATCTTTTGTAAAACACTTTTGTTTCTCTAAGACTTGGTACCAAGGGATGAAGCCCAAGTGCACCAATATTTCTTTCCTTAGTCAAATTTTACTTCATGAAAACAGTGTTGAGATTCTTCCGTCCACCCTTGTCTAGCTGCTCAAAGTAGTCCATCACCGGGGACACGGCTAAGTACTCAGATTGTCGACTCTCCAGAGGTTGTGCACTTTCACTTTTAGACTCAATTAACCCAAACATCCTTTACACGCGGAGTGCATTAAGGAAAGGAGAGAATTGAGATAAGAACTTTCAGAAGAAGAATGCAACCATACTAGCAAGACCCGTTCCACCTACCAACTCTACATCTGCTTGTCAAGCTGACAGGTTGCACTCTCACAACTTAATTATTCTAGACAGAGCCCATTGTCAAAAGGCTGCACGGGAAGCATCTAAACTTGGAGGGACATAGTAATCTCTTTGTTCCTGGGTGGCCGTCCACAAGTGCACTTTTGGGTGACAACCACCATGCTCATGGCCCTAAGTAGAATAGACATTCATCCTAGGCGACGACAACCACAAGCATAGTCCCAAATAGCCACTCAACATAAACCATACCAACCAATCCACCCAGGTGTGCATTTTAAGAGTATCACTTAGAAATATTTCCATAGCATGGTATGTAAACAATTTTATAGCATAGCTAAGCATCTAATAAAAATTTAAATGGCTGCAAGGGAAAGGGTGGCTACACACTACTAGGATATTTACAAAGTATAAACTAACTTAGAATTATAAAATAGTTCAAAATTCCTATCATGCATACTACTCAAAATATACTACTAATGCATATGGAAAATATTGGGTAGATTATGAATGTCACTTGCCTTGGTAGCAGGAGGAGCAAACACAACAAGAATAACAATCACAAGCAAGTCCTTCCTCTTCTTCACAATCTAGCACAAGCAATAAAAAAATAAAAAAAATAAATACATACACATTCCAACACTCAAAACACCAAAACATAAACATTTATGCATGCATGATGTGCCATGAGTATAATAAGACACACTTATTAATTTATACCTTCTGTTATTAAATGTATGAAATGCAATTTCTAAGAATTTCTTATTTACGTATCAATTAAATAATTGAAAACAATATAGTAAAAATTTGAATTATCCAACTACAACACTTATTGTTTTATGAAAGTTTTCAAATAAAACACATGTTAATATTTCTGGACAGAGGACAAAAATAAAATTTTAAAACAATTATTTTTTTTAGATAATCATTTTTTATTTAAGTTATGAATTTAATAGCCGAAATACTCCTCGGATAATTACACGAATTATAATTTATCAAAAGGAAAAACAAATGATGTAGAATTAAACTACACTAGCAGGGCTATCAGTGGATATAAAATTTATCAAATTTGAACTTACAGATCAAAAGTTATGAATTTTGTATGTTTTGCATATTTTCTTTTTTATTTATAAAATTCCTGCGAAAAAGAATAAAGGAAGGGCGACGTGGCGCGATCCTATTGGTCGGTACCGTTTCGACGCGGATCGGATCTAGATCCAACGATCCGAAAACGAAGACCAAATGCCGGCAGCGCCGTCGCCAGAAAAACACCGACCGCGACGGAGCCATTGCCGGACTTGCACAAGAAGGGGAGCAGAGGGGTAAGGCATTACCGTTCGGTGCAGGGGGACGGGCTGACGACGATGGCGCGGTGGGGGACTACGCAGGCCCCTCCTCCTCTTCTCGGTTCCTTGCCGAAGATGAAGAAGCGGACGGCGGCGTTGGTCGAGGACGGGTGCGTCGTTTGGCTGCATATAAAGATGGGTCTCGACGTCAAGGGGTAGCGCACGATGTTAGGAAGATGGACTAGAGGGAGAAGGAGGCTCGGGGAGCTCGAACGTGGTCGTGGCGGCGGTCCTCACCGGCGGAAATGGCGGCGGCGAAAACTCCGCTTCCGAGCGGCTTGGGGGCGAATAGGTTAGGGTTTTGGGCGCGGGGAGTGGCGGCGGGGATGGGGGTTTAAATGGGGGGCGACTAGGGAGCAAATCCCCCGAAGAACGGAGCTAATTTCGTCTCCGGATCGGAGATCATCCCGCACAGATTTCTCGCCCGAGGTTGAAGATCCACCTGATAGGTGGGTCCCACCTGTCAGCGTGAGAGGAGAGGCGGAGCGGGCTACTGGGCTGATGCTGGGCCGTTTCCTAGCGCGCGCAGTAGATAGGAGGTTGGCCGACACGATTCTTTTTCCTATTTTCTTTTTATTTAATTAATTTCTGTTTTCAAAACTGATTTCCAAAAATGATTTTTAAACTTAAACAAAACATTTCATAAAAAATCATAAAAATATATTTTGGAAGGGTTATTAAAATTAGAACTTTTTAGCATTATACTTGCCCATTAAATAATTTGAAAAACTAAATTTAATAAGGAAGTTTAAATAAACAACTTTATAGAATTATATAATTATTTAAACTTGTAGTGGAATTTTTATTTGGTACTTATGTGAAGTAATGTTATGCCTACATGATGAATGATGTATGAATGCAAAGTTCTAAATTTTTCCAAATTTTGGGATATTACATTATCTTGGAGCGTCTGTTTCTTTTCATTTCTGTTTTTGTTATTTTTGTTCTCTTAATAAATTGGATCCTATCATTCTTGTTTGGGAGAGAGACACGCTCTGGTTTTTCTTAAGAATACTCGTATTCTTCACTTATATTTGTTCAGTATTCTTCTCTAGCTACTTCAATACTTTCAGCTCTTGTTTTTCATGCACTTCTTGTTTAGAGCTGTTAGTTCTCATATATTATACTCTCTTGTTTCATTGTTAAATAATTGGAGAGTTTATATTTTAAATAAAATGATTGGTGTTTGGTTGGAAACAGAAAATGCTAAATGTTCTAGATGGTATAACGAAAAGATATACATGTTCTTGTAGATCATTATCTTGAATTTCTTTCGATGCTTGGCAATAGTTTTGAGATCCCAAGTAGATCATGTTTAAGCTTTTGCATTATGTAGTTAAAACCTATTAGTGGAAAACTACCGTAAAAGTTGTTGAAATTTGGTTTGCGTGTTTGGTATCTCTAAGGTCAAGATATTTTCTAGTTAAATGTTTGAGCAACAAGGGAGACAATCTATAGTTTATAATGCTTGCAATATGTTTTGTATATACGTCTTGTTGTCATAATTTATACTTGTGTTTGCTTCAAACAACCTTGCTAGCCAAAGCCTTGTATTGAGAGGAATACTTCTCGTGCATCCAAAACCTTGAACAAAACCCATGCCATTTGTGTCCACCATACATACCTACTACATGGTATTTCCTGCCATTCCAAGCTAATACTTCGTGTGCTACCTTTTATTCAAAATTTATTATCCCTTATTTGTGTCAATGTTTATTAGCTCATGAGGAAGTATGTGGTGTTACGGATATCAACCTTTTCGTTTGGTTTTAGACAGACTTTCACCAACTGGACTAGTGGCATATACACCGCTTATCCATTAATTTTGCAAAAAGAGCTGGCAAATCGGGTGCCCAGTCCCAATTAATTATAACTTTAACCGCTGCATTCTCTTCATATTTTTGCCCTGATCTAATCAACCAAGCAATGATACTAGTTCTAAACTACATGTGTAAACAAAAGAGAAAAGAGGGATGATCTGCCCTTGGGTAGAAATAACGTCCTTTATGGGAGCCGCTCTTGAAAGTCTGGTTGACAAGGGGGGTTGAGTGCCCATTAGCATTCTTAGACTACGACAAACACCGCTCAAAACTTACTTTTATGCTCTAAATTTCAGAAACCTATAAAACTAAGAAGCTCTAGTGCATGCTTGTATCCCTGCTTCCCTCTGCGAAGGGCCTATCTTTTTACTTTATGTTGAGTCAGTTTACCTACTTCTTTCTATCCCTGAAGCAAACACTTGTGTCAATTGTGTACAACAATTCTTATATGCTTACTTATTGCACTTGTTATATTTCTTTGTGTTGACAACTATCTATATGATATACATGTTCAAAGTTGAAAGCCAATGCTGAAACTTATATCTTTGTTTGTGTTGCTTAAATACTCTTTTACTTAGATAATATTGCTTTATGAGTTAACTCTTATGCAAATCGTATTGATGCTTGTTTGAAAGTACTATTCATGAAGAGTTTTTACTTATATGAAGTAGTTGTTTACTCCTTCTCTATTTGTTAGCAAAATATAGATCATTGCATTTAGTCATTTCATTCATAACATGAGCCTTACATTGTTATTTGGTCAAGATTATGTGAAAGCATGTCACTTCAGAAATTATTCTTTTTATCGTTCTTGCCTACTCGGGACGAGTAGAACTAAGCTTGGGGATGTTGATACGTCTCCAACGTATCTATAATTTCTTATGTTCCATGCTATATTATACCATGTTATTACATGTTTTATATGCATTTTATATAGTTTTATGCATTTTCTGGGACTAACCTATTAACAAGATGCCATAGTGCCAGTTCCCTGTTTTCTGTTGTTTTTGGTTTCAGAAAAGTACTTAAGGAAATATCCGCCAAATTGGAAATAAATCAGCCAAGAATTATTTTTGGAATATTTGCAACGCAGGGAACCGAAGACGAGACGAAGAGGGGCCGCGAGGAGCCCACACCACTTGCTGGCGCGGGCCCCATCCTGGCCGCACCAGGAGATGATGCAGCGCCCACGGGCGCCTACCGACCTATGTCTTTCGACCATAAATACCTGCCTGACCAAAAAACTTTGCACTGTTAATCACTTTTTCCTCCACGGGTCCCGAGCACCGCCGCCATCGCCGACAAGTCTCGGGGGTCAGAAATTCCTGTTCCGGCACCCTGCCGGGACGGGGATCGACCCCCGGAGCCATCTCCATTGACTCCACCTCCTCCACTTCGACTCCATGATGGTTTGTGAGTAGCTCTCTCATGGACTACGGGTTCTTGGTTATAGCTGGGTGGTACTCTCTCCTCCATGTACTTCAATATAATGTTCTCATGAGCTGCCCTACATGATTAAGATCCATATGATGTAATCCGTGTGGTGTTTGTTGGGATCCGATAAATTGTTACATTATGATCAGTCTATCTATATAAGTTTGTGAAGTTATTGTTGCTGCAATCTTGGTATGTTTAATGGTTCTCACTAGTGCACGAGTGGCATGATCTTAGATCTAAGATCTATATTTATTGATTAGATTGTATCTACAAATTGTATGCACATGTCATTGTCCGGAACCGATTCTAACATCCCAATATTTTGGAATGTTTGAAAATCACTGAAATTTAAAACTTTTGGTTTTATTAAAATAATATACTAAAATTATAACAGAAACCACTATATTTGGCAAGATAATTTGAAATTATTCAAATACACCATTATCTTATAAAATGTTTCATTAGTTGATTTTTAATAATTAACTTTGGACTATTTATTAAACTCAAAAACCATATTTGAAAAGTACCTTAAATTTATTAAGAGTATGCCAGTGTAAAATGGTTTTCATAAATAAAGTCAACATAAATAAAAAAATGTTCTCCAAATGTAAATTTTAGAGAGTTCCAAATAATGCATATCTTTTTCAAACATAACTTGCATAAAAGTATTATTGTTTTAAAATGAGTCCATTATATTTCTGTTTCATTTGCATATAATTGTGTTATGTTATTTAATATTGTACTAAAGCCAAAAATGATTTAATATTGAAAATGAGTTCAAGATAACTTAATATCAAACATATATGACTGTGGTAATTTCATAAATTTTATTTAAACCCAAATGAGTTTATTAAATCCCTAATTTCAAAGTTGGACTAAATGGGCAAATTTGTATTTCATGAATATTTCAAAATATTATTTTTCAAAAGTGTTCAAAACATGCCCACAACTGGTTTAACACAAAGATATTGCTTTTACAATTTTTTAGAATTTTATATGACTTCATTTTGGACAATTAAATTAAAAGATATAAATAAAACAGAAAAACAGAAAAAGAAAAGAACAAAAAATGAAAAGGAAAGGAAAAGCTAATTGGGCCGAAGCCCAGCATCTATCGCGCGTGCACGAGCGACAGATAGCGGCCCAGCGCAGCCCAGCCCGCTTCTCTGTCCCTCTCTCGCTGACGTGTGGGGCCCACACGTCTGCTCCGTCTTCAAGCCCGGAGACCACGCCTCCAACCTCGCCCGAAACGACCAGCAAGAATTTCTCCTTCCAATTCGTGCACTGAAGACCGAAATAAACGCCCCGACCCTCTCCATATAAGACTCGGCTCCGTCGCCTCTTCCCGCACACAAAACCCAAGAAATCCCGCCAGCTGGCTGCTGGCACGCCGCCCCGAAGCTCCAACATTGCCGCCAGCTATCACCTTCGGTGAGTCTCTGCAACCCCCGCGACCTCCTGATGCTCTCTACCTTCTTGCTGTCACCGTGGGCGTCTCCGTAACATTGTTTTTGCTCCGTTTGCTTCCCAGAACGACGTACCCGTCCGCGACCGACGCTTCCCGCCGCAGTGCGCAACTCCGGTGAGGAATAGGACGAGCACAGGAGCACGCCGAGCCCCGCCACCTCGCCACCACCTCCGCCGCGACCTCCTGCACGCCCTGGTGAGTTCCTTTCATCCCGGGACACTGTAGAGCGCGTAGAACGCCACGTTGGCGCCGTCAGCACCGTCTCCGGCGAGACTCCGGCGACCTAGCGCCACCAGCCTCGGTCCGATCTGATCTAGACCGTTAGATCCAAATCCCTCGGCCCTGGTTTATTTGCTTAAACGAATCAGTACTGACAAATCACAGGATGCCACGTCAACGCTGAGTCAGCGCACAGTCAGCGCTGACGTGGAAAATGAATTTTTCGATTTATTTTAATTTGGCAGTTTTATAGAAAAGCCCCTGCATTTCAATTCCTCTTAACTTTTTAACCACATATCCAAATTTGACAAATTTATATATTTGGAAAGCCCTTGACTTTTAGAATATTTTCGATCTGGTAGAATTCAAATTTGACTTAGTTTAAAATATTCAAATTTCAAATGGAAGATTTGAGTATATTTGTCATAAATTCAAATCTATAAATCCAAAAATTGCAAATAAAATTGTTTTAGAAATCTTAGAATATGTGTAATATGATGCCTCCGTTATAAAATATTTTTGAGTATTATTTTGATGATTTAACAGTTATATGTTTAATTTGAATAGTTTGAGTATTTTTGACATAACTTTTGATAGAAACATTATTTTGATTAAATCTAATTGCTATAAATTTAATTAAATCCCCTCTGTCTATTTATTAAAAAAATTATAAAAGCTTAATCACAGAAAACTTTAATCTTATATTTATTCCTTTTACTATATTTTACAAAATAGAAATTAAGTAAAACTGGGATGGCTCCTACCCTCCCGAGCTCTGGCGGCTCCCGTGGCGACTCCCATGGCGATCTTGATGCCCAGCCCATCTAGGTCCCTCCATGGCGGTTGGATGAGTGAGGATGGATCCATTAAATGATCCCTCATCCAAATCTCATCTCCTGGACTTCTCCATTGGTCACCAATTCAGATCTAAGGTTCGCCATCTCTTTGCTTCCTCGGTTAGCCCTGTCTCCTCCTTTCGACGTTTTTATCTTGTGGTTTCCTTTGGTTGTGCTGCCTTCCGTTTGGATGAATTGAATGTTAGTCTGGCCCTCTCGGCGGTGTTGGGGGTGGCCTATGATGAGATTGGTACTTCTCTTCTTGCGGGTAGAGTGTTCAAATTTGCAGTCAGCTCTAAAGATGTGGGTTTCTTGATATGTAATTTGAGATCTATTGATTGCAAAATGTTCAAATGCTACTTTCATCTCTGCGGTCATGGAGGGCCTAACTGGATTAGGGAAGAACAGATCTGGATAAATCAAAGGCATGCAGAATGGTCGTTGGTGAAAGCACGTCGATCACGTCCCCATGCAAACCCTAGACAGCCATCTGTCCCGCATATTTTCCAACGTCTCCGGCTTCACCTAGGAACAAATTTGCCTAGCCCATCTGTTCTTACGGGTGCCAATGCAATCCCAGTCGGTATCCGAGATGCATCTGCCTCTGTTATTTTGGATAGTAGTAGTGTTCATCCTGACCCGGTATCACCGGCGCTTGAGCGGGATCTCAGCAAAATTGAATCTTGTAAAAATCTAAGATTACAATGGAGGCCCATTATTCGGCCTGTGCAAGTTTCCCCTGCGGCCCAGTTAGAAGCCCAACAACCTCAGACTCCTTCTGCTGCTAATCTGACTCAATCCACTAAGGAGGTTTCCTGTTGTTCCAGATGTCTCAGTCCGTTTCATGTTAAGATTGATTGTTCTAATCAGATTCGTTGCAGAGTTTGTTCTAGATATGGTCACATTGCCCGTAATTGCTTTGGTCGTTTTAACCATAAGAGAATCTTCTGGAGAGTTGTTACTAAGGAAGTCCATATATCGAATAAAGAAATACCAAACGATAGAGCTCTCGCTGCCCTTTCCCCTGTTTTCCCCTGCAACCCTTGCACAGGCGCCTCCGCCAGCCCACCGGCGTCGACCTCGCCTGACATTGGAGCTATGGCGAACTACCCTGTCGACCCTGTTTCTCACCTGCCTCCTGGAGCGGGTTATGAACCTTTTAGTCCACTCCGACCGCAGAGAGGCTATGTGGTCATCGGCGGCTCTACACCTGAGATATGCGATGACTGGGCGATCATCCTCCTCGAACCAGAGCCCTCATGGGAACAGTTTGAAGGTACTTCTGCTCTGATCACTGCTCAGATGGTGCAACGAGGTTATGATATTCGCCAAGTCAGTCGTTGTGCTATGGGTGCTGCGATGATTAGATTTGAAGGGGTTATTGACCGAGACAGTGCTATTAGAAACATTCCTTATTTTATTGGTGATACTGTGATGCGTGTCATTGAGCAAGATAGAGGGCGTAATTACAGAGCTGCCACTTTTACTCATGATGTCTGGCTTATTATGCTGAATTTTCCTCCTGAATGCTGGAGCCTTAGCACCATAGTATCCACCTTTGCTCCATATGGGCGTTTCTTGATTTGGAATCGAGATGATACAAACAAGGCTCGGATCCTTGTGAAAATCAGGACTTTTGACATTGATAAAATTCCTGGAAGCATTGTTGTTATCCAGAACTATAGTGAGGAAGGCAATGGTGGTTCTTGGTCTTGTCCTTGTATCATTTTGAACAGACGCATGCTTGGGGCGGGTGCTGGTGATGAAGATCCTCTCCCTCCTGAGGGTGAGAACCCACACCCAGTTCCTATTGTGATTGATGGATTTGCTATGTGGCAGGAAGAAGAAGCTCCAGCTGAGCCACTTATCAATCCAGTTATTGAGGAGGACCCTTTCTGAGTTACTCCCCCTCAAAGTCCTGCCGCTGATGTACACATTATTCTCCCAGCTCTGGAAGAACCTGTACTTGTAGTACCTGATCAGGCACCTGTGATAGAAGCACATGTTGATGTTGTGGAGGATCCAGCTGATGAGCCAGTGGTTGACCCAGTTATTGCCTCAGATGCTTCACTTCATGTTCAGCCTTTATTTGTGGAGGTGTTCCCCCAGGCCGTATTCAACCTGCTCCCTCTCTAGGCAACACAAGCAACATCTCTTCTGAGAAATCTACTGCGGTTGGGAATGTTGCAGCTCAACTACCAGCTGCACATAATGTTGCAGTTCAGAGCTCTCTACTTGCTGATAAACAACCGGTTCCATCTGTGACATCTTCTGCCTACCTTTATGCTTCCAGGAAGAGAAAAGGGAAAACTATTATGTCGGTTGAGCAGGTTAGGAGAAGCACTAGAATTGCCAAGCTCAAGGATGGTTTTAAGGATATTCCTGTTAATTCTCTCAATAAGGAACAAGAAGATGATGAGGATGAGGAGCATGAACAGGACAGTGGAGCTCTATTTGCTCATGTCAGGGATTTAAATGCACCTGCTCCACCTTTTCTGCCTATAGAGACCATCCAGGCTATGGCCACTGGACCTTGTCAGATGCACCCTGAGGATGTATCAGATGACAACCTGAACTATGACAGTACCAATGATAGTGTTGAATAAGCTAGGCAAAGAGGGGGGCAACAAGATCTTTTGCATCTATCACTATCATATCTATATTGTACTCTTGGTTTGTATTAAGTTGGTACTCTATTTTTCATTTCTCTCCTATCAGTGTGGTCTGTATTTGGCTGTGTGTGAACCTGGCTCCATGCTCTTTTGTTGTCAGTATGTTATATTGGTGCTAGCTGATGTTATCAACTTTTTTCAGAAGTTTGTGTCTGTTAATTATGTGCGATGCTATCAGTTTGTGTTCATTCTGGCTATACCTTGTGTTTCCATCATACCATTTGGGTTGTTTGTGGCAGTTGACAGTGGATTTTTCATATGTGATTTGATGATTGTTAACCTGCAACTGCTTCTGTTTGTCTCTGGGCTCTTTAATACTGCTCAGCAAAATATCTTTGATTTGGTTATCAATGAGTAGACAATGGAATATTTTGGATTGGAATCTGAGAGGAATTAACTCGCAGACCAGATGGGATGACATTAGACAAACCATTGATGAATCAAATTGCAATATTATTTGTTTCCAGGAAACTAAAAAAGAACACTTTGACATCCAGTATGTCAGGAACTTTTGCCCTAGACGTTTCAATAAATTTGTGTTTTCTCCTTCTGTGGGGAGTTCAGGAGGTATAATCACCATTTGGAATGGCAATCTCTTTGATGGTGTTGAGATCTCCTCATCTAAATTCCATGTGACACTACAGCTGATCTGCAAGGTTTCTGGTCAGGTTTGGTATCTTACTAATGTTTATGGGCCAACCTATCCTGTTGAGAGAGCTCTTTTTCTAAATTGGTTGATGAGTATTGATGTGAACCCTATGCATCTGTGGATGATACTTGGGGATTTTAATCTGATAAGGGTTCCATAGAATAGAAACAGGCCGGGAGGTGATGTCAATAATATGCTTGCTTTCAACAGATTTATTAGTCATCATGATCTAGTGGATATCCCACTTAAGGGTAGATCTTTCACCTGGAGTAACATGCAAGCTGATCCTTTGCTTGAAAAGTTAGATTGGATTTTTACCTCTGCCAACTGGACTTCTTTATTCCCTAATACCCTTGCTAGTCCTCTAGCTAAGCTTTCATCAGATCATGTCCCTCTTAAGGTGCAGGTTAGCATCCATGTCCCAAAAGCACATATATTCAGATTTGAAGAATTCTGGCTTGGGATGCAACGATTTGCACAAATCATATCTAAAAATTGGCAGCATCTGGGGAATTAAAAAAATACAGCACAAGATATTACAACGAGACTGAAGTCGTTAAGATATGGTTTGAACTAGTGGAGCAAAAGCTTATCCCAGTTAAGTAAGATTATCCACTCATGCAATTTTGTAATTGCTCTATTGGATGGTCTAGAGCATCAAAGGCGTCTATCTATTATAGAATCCAATTTTAGAAGGCTACTTAAAGTTCATTTGACCAAACTGCTGGAGGCCAAGAGGATTTTTTGGCGTAGTAGGGCTAAAATCAGATGGGCTAAACTAGGAGGAGAAAACACTAGGTTTTTTCATACCTTTGCCACCAAAAGCTTCAGATGTAATTACATTGCCATATTAAACACAGAGGATGATCGTTTGGTTTGTGATCATGTGGATAAAGCTGCAGTAAATTGGCAATCTTTTAAAAAGAGAATTGGTTGTTCTGATAGCCCAGTTATGTTATTTGATCTCAGTAACCTTATTGTGCCCAATCCCAATATTGATTTTGCTAGCCTTGAGGTCCCCTTCACCAAGGAAGAAATTGATGACATTGTGAAGTGTATGCCAACAGATAAATCACCTGGTCCTGATGGTTTTAATGGGGCTTTCTTGAAGAACTGCTGGGACCAAGTTAAGGAGCAATTCTATCAGTTGTGCTTTAGTTTCTTTGCAGGGGATTTGGATATCTCAAGTATTAATACAGCCTACATTACTCTCATCCCTAAGAAAAGTGATCCAGAATATGTTAATGACTATAGACCTATTTCTCTGGTCAGTATCACTTTGAAATTATTGACAAAGCTGCTGGCAAACAGAATGCAAAAGGTGATTATCCAAGTCTTGCACAAGAATCAGTATGGCTTCATCAAAAGTAGAACCATTCAGGACTGTCTTGCGTGGGAAGTTGAGTACATTCATGTTTGTCATAAGTCTAAGAGGGAGATCATAATCTTGAAATTGGATTTTGAAAAAGCTTTTGACAAGGTTGAATATCCTGCAATTATTTTAATGCTAAAGCACTTAGGTTTTGGAGACCTTTGGCTGAATTGGATATCCAAGATCCTTCATAATGCTTCTACCTTAGTACTCTTGAATGGAAAACCTGGTAAGAAAATTTGGTGCAAGAGAGGAGTAAGGCAAGGTGATCCTTTGTCCCCCTTGTTGTTTGTCTCTACTGTTGAAGTCCTACAAGTTGTCATTAATACTGCTTGGCGAACTGGAGAGATTGATTTGCCCCTTGAGTGCTCGTATGGATCAGATTATCCAATAATACAATATGCTGATGACACATTGCTTATAGTACCAGCATGTACTGATCAACTGAGAAGGCTCAAATTAATCCTGGATAAATTTTCTATATCTACTGGATTAATGATCAATTTCAGCAAATCCTCCTTGGTACCAATCAATGTTGATCAGGTTAAAAGTACTGAGTTGGGTCTGATACTAGGGTGTAAAGTTGAGGTTCTACCATTTACTTACCTTGGATTGCCTTTGGGAACTACTAAACCAAAAATGGAAGATCTGATTGGGATTATACACAGAATTGATAGAAGATTGGTTGGTATTGCTGATACACTATCCTATGATGGTAGACTGATTGTTATTAAATCCATCATTTCTGCTATACCCAATTTTAGCATGTGTACACTGAAACTGCCACTGGGTTTCCTTGATTACATTGAGGGATCAACCAGGGGTTTCTTTTGGAGAGGGAAGGATATTCATAAAAAAGGAAAATGCTTAGTCAAATGGGACAATGTCTGTAAACCAAAGAGAGTTGGTGGATTGGGTATACTGAACCTTAGAAACCAAAATATTGCCCTACTCATGAAGTACTTATTCAAGTTCATGAATAAGGCTGATTTGCCATGGGTTCAACTTGTATGGCAAGCATACTATGGAAATGAAAAAATACCACAAAATGCTGGGCCTGTGGGTTCGTTTTGGTGGAAAGACTGTCTAAAGTTGATGGATAACTTCCTGGAGCTGGCGGCTTGTACTCCAGGTGATGGTGGAACAGTAAGGCTATGGATGGACAAGTCGTCTGATGAGCTTCGTAGGCACAAATTGCCTCACTTATGTTCTTTTGCGAAGTCACAATCCATTTCCCTTAAACAGGCTCTTGCTGTCTTCTTTGATGAAGATTCATTAGACCTGTTTCATACTCCTCTTTCAGTCCCTGTTGTGCATCAATTTGCTCAGTTCAATAGTTTGTTGACAGGTCAAACTGATGTTACTGTGGCTGATAAGTGGGTATTGGCAAGTAACAACAAAAATTTCTCGAGTAAGAGGGTTTATGAGAACCTGATGCCAAAAACCCTGCACCATCCCCTTTTCAGTGGATTTGGAAATCTTGTGTCCTTCCAAAACACAAGATCTTTTTCTGGCTTTTATTGCAAGACAGATTGAACACGAGAGATCTTCTAGCCAGAAAACATTTCCAGATTGAAGACTACAATTGTGTCCAATGTTCTCAAGGGATGACTGAGGAGCTTGTCCATTTATTCTTTGAATGCGACTTCAACAGGAATTTCTGGTGGAAATTAAATCTTCAATGGGATACTGATTTGGACCTCCTTACCATGTTGATGGAAGCCAAAAAAACTTACAGATTGATTTGCTATAAGGAAATTCTCATTGTTGGTTGCTGGAGTGTCTGGAACCATAGAAACAGATGTATTTTTTATTCTCAGCCTATTTGTCTTGAGGCATGTTTCCAGGACTTTATTTGTTCTTTTAGGTTGATTATGCACAGAGCTAAACCTTCCCTTAAGGAAGGGATGACCCAATGGGTGGACACTTTATGAACTTTTCCTTGTATCTGTACAGTTGTTAATGAGAAAATAGAAAATTAAGCAGTAGGGATTTTTCCCTACTGTTTTGCGCCTCAAAAAAAAGTAAATTGCATTTATAACCTCATGCATACTTTATATTTAGGTAAAAACTAAGTAAAATTAGTATGATGTTTCTTATGATTAAAAAGTGCATTGCATGCATAACATATTTTCTCATATAGATATACTTCTCATAGGAAAATCTCTTCATTATTTTCTCTAAGTTAGGATTAATTTCAACTTAGTATTTAGGTAAAGTGCTATGCACTTAGACACTTAGGATTTTCAACATGGAGCTAGAAGGCCAATGAAGAACTTAGAAGAAAACTGACTCTGGAAGCATCTCCAAGAAGTAGAAGCACTTAGAAGAAAAATCAAGAGGAAGTCCAAGAAGACCAACCCCCTTTATTCTCTAAGTCTTTCTCTCTTTCTTTTCTTCTTCTCTGAGACTTCATGATGACCAAGTTAATCCAAGACCAGCCTCGGTGATACAAGAATAATCAAGTCTGAAGATTCATCAAGTCTACCAAGAATTCAATCAAGACATCACAAACGAGAAAGTTACAAGTCTACAGAAGATTCCTAGAAGACCAACTACATCTTTCTTTCTTTCTTTTCCCTATTTCCTAATCTTGTCTTTCACTTTAGACATACACAATTTTTGATCATGTTATTATCATCCTTGAAGTATGTTGGATCATAGCGGCATAACGAGATGAAGCAGCCTGGAGAATAACCTTACATGTCCACCTACATGAGACCTGTTCCACAGCTTAAGTGGCTGGCCGGGGGTCTGTCTCTCTCACTATAGTGAATATCCAATTTATAAAGAGTTGTTAATAATTGGTGATCACCTTAAAGAATAGACTTAGTATTTTCTCTAGGTAGTTCTGCACATCATGACTAAGTTATTAGAGTGCTTATTCAAGATGATTTATAACAATTTATTTGTCCAACTTATGACCTTAGTCCTTAGGCATTTTCGACTGACTTATTTGCCTTGCATTAACTTAAAATATTTTCATGGCATGATATTCATCTCTATTCCTTAGAAATATTTTGCATATCATGCATGACATATTTTCCTTAGAAGTTTATGAAACTTGTTTGTTCATTATGTATGCTTGTATGTGTTGTGTTGTTTTGTTTTATGTTGATTATTATAGTGTCGTTTTTCTATATTGTTTTGATTAAACGGAGAGCCCCGTGTTACGTTGAAAAGAGTTTGTGAGCAGAGACATCATTCAAAGGCAAGTGGCACATTCATAAACTTCCTACTATTTTCTATATGCATTACTTAGTGTATTTTTATATAAGCATGTGTAGGATAGTATTGCTATGCTAGACCCGTGTAGAAATTCCTTACTCTTGTGTCTTGGTTCCTATCCAATACTTAGAAGAATTATTTGATGCTATGCAAATGTTGTTTTGTGAAAATATAAATTATACAATAAAGAACCACCTGGGTGGAATGGTTGAATGGTTTATGTTGAGTGGCTACTCAGGGTTGTGCTCCTGGTTGTCTTCGCCTATGGTAGTTTCTACTATACTTAGGGCCACAAGCATGGTGGTTTTCACCCGAGAGTACACTTGTGGATATCCACCCAGGAGCAAAGGGATCTGAAGAACTCCGAGTGAAGATTGCGTCCAGTGCAGCCATTGCCATATGGGCTCTGCCTTGTTCAACTAAGTTGTATGGACTCGCCCCGACTTGACAAGCAGATGTAGAGGGTGTTAGGTGGAACGGGTCACGCCAGAGTGGGAGGGAAAATGCTTCTGAAAGATCTCGTCTCATTCTTTTCCTTTTCCTTATCACTACAAGAGTGTAAAGGATAGTTCGGATTTAATGGGTACAATGGTGAACGTGCACAACCTCTGCAGAGTGTAAAACTAAGTACTTAGCCGTGTCCCCGGTATGGACAATTTGAGCAGCTGATCACGGACGTCAACGGAAGATTCCACCATTTCAACTTCAAAATTTAAAACTTGATGGGTGAAAAAGGGTAGAATGAGATAGTGGTTTTCATGCCACGAATGTCTTGAATAGAAGAAAAGTGTTTTCCAAAGAGTTAGAAAAAATTGGCTTTATGCAAAATAGCCTTGAACTCCACCAGCCAAAAATGCATATAGGTTATTAGAGTTATCCCACTAAGTGTCCACCATAGTGTCACTTGCCAGACTCCATTTTTAATGGAATCTGACCCACGTTGTTGCAATATTTTTCTTATTGCAGATTGATCAAATGACGAGTGAGGTTTCGTTTAAAGGTTTCGAGTATGCACCAAAATGTTTTCGCCTGTGGCAACATGAAGATGATGGAGACTCACTGCTATGTATTTCCGCTGTTTACTCTTTCTGTGCTAGCATTATGCTATGCAAGTTCTAAAAGAATATTTTCCAAGTCTGGATCATCGATGTAATAAAATTGATACTTTGTTGTGATATTACATCGTAAATTGTGTGTGCAAACAAAATCGATCCAGGGATTTGCACTATACACAGGTACCTTGCCATATTTTAAGTGCAGGTACGCTACAGATGGTATCAGAGCACTGTGTTGCCTATAGGTTCGAAACCCTAAGTTTGGATAGAAATAGGTTTGGCTTTAGGATTGAAAATCTATTTCATTCAGTTTGCTGAAAATAAGAACTTTTCAAACATCATTCTTGTAACTATCTGAACTATTTCCTTTCTAATTATCTTCCCTTGTTTTTATATAACCGTCCTCATTGAATCACTCAAGTAGGGACCAGTGATGACCATGACCTTGGAATGTGAGACGGTGTTTCCAAGAAAACTTAAGGATAACATGAAAAGCTTGGGTTTTGAAGGAGAAGTGGTATACAAAGGTTTTCCTTTCATGGATGAAGGCCAAGACTACTGGTGGGTGCAAGTCCATCTATACAGGAGCAAAGAAGATGACCATAAGACTGAGGGTGACTGCATGTTCACCAACCCAATACTTCACACATCATTCTTCGATTCAGCAAGAAATGCAGCATGGAGAGCCATCGAGTACCTTGCAGATAGACTTCGTTTCAGACTTTACAACACCCAGAAGTATCTTGAAGAACTCAAGGAAGTAGAGGAAGAACTCGAGGCACTCAAGAAAAATATAGATTAGACCACCTATTCCTTAGACTAAAGAGATCTGATGATATATTGACATATCAAATTGTGGTATGGCAGTACTATCAATTTTATCTTTCCATGACATTGGTGTGTGTTTTGTTCGATAAACGATTAGTTCGGTATTTCAAAAGAAGTTTGAAATTTTGTTACGTATGTGTTTGCTTGTGTTTGAACCATGTTGATTGATTTTGTTAGAGATTTGTTGCCTTGTTCTGAATTATTGAATGAGAATTCCTCCATAGTACCTAAAATTCAACTCATTTATTTTCTAAACTAAACAGGTGTCTCACCCCAATACCAACACCAATGATATGCACACAACAATGCGACTACTATTAGAGAACCAGAGTCAGTTGTGGAATTTGATCAATGACCACCTGCCTAAGATTGATCAAAACCATAGTGAGTATCAAGAGGGTCTTATGACCAAACCGAAGGCATGCAAAACTATGTGGAGTGTAATAAGTCCTTAATCATTCCTTCAACCAGATACCATTGTATTTTTAATACTAGTACACTCTACATAAAAAAAGTAAGCAAGATTAAACAAAGTTCCTAGACCGACGACAAAAATTTCTTTTAGTGGTGGTAGCCACCCATATTATTCAAACCCAGTTGCCTAAAACCAGAGATCCCAACCCATCTTTCTTTCTGGCCTCCCCAATAAGAAAAATCATCCCCTGCCAGTTTTCAAGTTTTCCATGTCAGAAACTACATTTCTCAAACTTCCCCAGTTGTCACAATCATCCCGAGCATTCCCATTTTCTTTCTAGCTTCCCCAATCAGAAAAATCATCCCCTGCCAGTTTTCAAGTTTCCATGTTAGAAATTACATTTCTCAAAACCTCTCGAGTTATCAGAAGCATTCGAAGCATTTGCTTTTTCTTTCTAACTTCTCCGAATCTCGGGGACGAGATTCCTTTTAAGGGTGGTAGTCTGTAACATCCCAATATTTTGGATTGTTTGAAAATCACTAAAATTTAAAACTTTTGTTTTTATTATTTAAAATACTAAAATTATAACAGAAACCACTATATTTGGCAAGATAATTTAAAATTATTCAAATACACCATTATCTCATAAAATGTTTCATTAGTTGATTTTGAAGAATTAACTTTGGACTATTTATGAAACTCAAAAACCATATTTGAAAAGTACCTTAAAGTTATTAAGAGAATGCCAGTATTGTAAAATGATTTTCATAAATAAAGTCAACATAAATAACAAAATGTTCTCCAATGTAAATTTTAGAGAGTTTCAAATAATGCATATCTTTTTCAAACATAACTTGCATAAAAGTATTATTGTTTTAAAATGTGTAACACCCCAAATTTTGGAAGCAACAAAAGCTTACTTAATAAAGACCCAAATTTCTGAGGAAACAAAAACTTTTAGAAATGCTTTACTTATGAATGTTTTTCACTCTTGTTTCCTTTGTTGCCTTGTTTTGTTTTGATTTGTGTTGTGTTGATGACCTCTCTAGCTAACAACCCTAAAACTCAACCTGGTTATAATTTGACATCTGATATAAGTGTTATCACAAGTAAAATAATACATACAATTTCACCCATCATATTTTTAACAAACTATACTCACCATGATGTTCTGATTTTAGCAACTACCCAAAGAACTTTTAGTTGAGAAAATAAAAGTATTTCCAAAAGCTATATGATTACAAAACTATATAAGACCCTATAATAATTCCTAATATATTTTGAGCCTAATATGTGGCAAATGTTTGCAACTCTTATTTCAACATTCCTAAATTGGTATTTCTTTGGAGACTACTACTAAGAAGTTGTTTAACCCTCTTTCTTCAAAATCTTGTCATAATTTTAATTGATCACCACTTCACAAATATAGTTATTTTGTCTTACAAGTGTGGTTAATTATCCTATTATTCTTGTGAGTTTGATCCTATTTTTCATGTGCTTAATTTGTTGGCTTTGAGTGTGTTATTTTATGTGTGTTCATGTGGTGGTGTATGAGACAATTATTTGATTTATATAATTTAATTGAGATCTAAATGTTGGTTGTTCTTATATTGCATGAGTTCAATGTGTTACCTCTTGTAATATTTTTTGGGCGTGTGTTGCTCAAAAATTCTATTTTATAAAAGTATAAAAATCTATCTTCACCCCTGTTAATTTTTACCATTTCTTGAGCATGCCAAATAGGGTTTATTTTGTTAATCTTGGAAATACAAAACATCTAGTATCATCTACATCACCTCTATTTTCCTTATATATTCTTATTTACATTTTACAAAATCATTTGATCATTAATTATTGATTGTGTTGAGGGCTACATTTTAAAGTGACAATGTCTAGTTTATAACTTACCAACTTGCCATTTTTGTATATGGTTGTTATCAAACCCCTTTGACCTAACCTTTTTAATAGAATGTTAAAGCCTTATGCCCTCCCCCAAACCATCTTGTGTTATTTTTTTTCTGTCAAGGGGTTGACTAATCCATCTTAGCAAAGTGGCCTAATCCTTATTTTCCCAAGATTGTATTTAACTAAACCTACCCCTCTCCTCTTGTCCATCATGTGTTTTTGGGTGTGCACTGGACCTCCACCCCTCTGGAAACTCTTAGCATGATTTTTGTCAAACCCTAACCCTCCTTTTCTTCTTGTCCTTTTCCTCTTGGCTTTCTGCCGAGCACCCTGGGGGCAGGAGAGACCACTCCCTTACTCCAACCCCTCCAACGGTGCTGCGACGTCTACTAGGCTCCAAGTCGTGCCCCTGGGTACTCATGATGGTCTCCACCGCCCAATTCGACCAATAGCTTTCCATCGCCCTCCCCCTTGCGTGCCCGTGCACCCCGACCTCATGAACCGGCCACCACCCCTCTCTTATTGCAGCCGAGGCTCCATAGACCCTCTCACCATGCCTATTTCGTTCCCAAACCCCCTCTCACTCACCCCCTACCATATCTCTCGAGCTCTCTCTCCTCTCCTCTCGCTATGGAGGAGGATTTGCCGCTCGGTCCCGAGCTCCTTCGAGCACGAGCGCCATGGCCTCCGTCCCCCTCGGCTTTTTCGCTCACCTCTATCCCGTTCCCCTCTCCGAGGGCTTCCTCTTAGACATCTCCTCGTGCGTTTTGATCCAGGGAAGCCGCCGGGGCCGCACCGTGCCCGGCGCGGACACGCTCGGCGCCGCCGTCGTTTGGGAGCTTCTCCGCCCGAGTCGTGACCTCCCCTCGGATGCCCTGCCTCTCCGCATCCTCCTTCGCTCCTCCTGGTCGTCAAACGAGCCCCCGGGGTGAGCATCTCGTGCTCGCTGTCTTGCTCTGTGTTCTGGCCCAGTCCTTCGAGTCTGGAGGAAGAAGACGCGTGGGATCCGTCGGATCTGAGATCAATGGTCCCTTTTGAACGCTCTTCCTTCTAATCCTGGCCGTCTATCAGCAGATCTACGGTGGCTTACCGCTTCACCGTGCGCGCAGCGCCGGTGGGCCGGCCCAGCTCGGGCTACGCAGCCCACCCCCCCTGATCCGGCCTTTTTCTTTTTTTTTCTGTAGAAATCCTTATCCTGTTTTATTTTTCCAGAGAACTAGTACTCTAGCTTTAATTCATTTGTGGAAGATTTATGCATGGAAAAATTTTAAAATTAATTTTGAGCATAGCTAAGTGTTTTCTTAATCATGTGGCACTGGCCCTTCTCAAAAATATATTTGTATGAGTGTGATATGTGCAATCTTGTAAAAAATGGATTTTGCACCATTTACTTAATAACTTGAGTTTTATAAATCCAAATCTTGCAAACTTTAGTTCTATGGAAAGCCAGTGAGAATACCTACCTAGATCTATAAGCTTTGAATGCAGGAGATGTGTCTAACTATAGTTATATAAAGTTTAAGAATGACATGAGTAGCTATTTGATGAATTTTAAATCTTTATTTAAAATTCTTTTTGGAGTAAATCCAATTGCATGTGGTATATGTTGGTATTAGATATCATATACTAACTTGGTAGAAATTTTCACCTTATATTTTGCTCTTGGTAGATTCTTTGCTAAAACAGTAGGTTATTACACTTTAAAATGGATATTCTTATTTTCTGTTATTTGCATGTATCTGGTTTTAATTGTTTGTGCCTTGTATGTTTATACAAATGGTTTAGGAGTATTTTTGTGTAGCACCCATGTGTTTTGTTTATCATACCCCACTGGTTTTGTCTCAAAAATATTTAAACTTTGTGTTGCACATTAAAGCAAATAAAAAGTATGTTCTTCACTTAAAATGGAATATCTTGAGTTGGGAGTGTCCAAATGGGGTGAATCCTATTTCTACAGAAATCTTAAGGAAATACCTATCCATAGAAATAGACCTTGCATACAGGAGATTCCTAAATCTGAAACTATGTTCATTATGGTTTTGAGACCAGTAGCATTTGTAGGATTTTTTTAACCCATGATCAGTAATAACTTTTGATGCTAATCCATTTTCCCTAACTTCCTATAGCTACTAGAAGTACTGTGGTAGAAGGATTTGATGTTCTGAACATTATCCTAGGAGATATGATCTATCTCCCAAAACAACACCTTATTATCTACTAAAAGTATTATTTTAATTCTCTGTTTCTAGTTAGTAAAATTGTATTAATATTACTAGTCAACTTTTGAAGATCAGAACCTTAACTCAATCATAATGACCTGATTAAACCACTTTGATAATGTGTGGTGCCTTGTTTACTTATGTTTAGCATTATTCACGTTGTACCCTAATAATAACATCAATTGTGTTTTTATGCTTTGCTTGTGGGTATGTTGGTATGTTATGTTAAATCTCTTTAAACATCATCTTATTTGTCTAATAAGTGTGATGAAGTAAATTCCTGTTTTACCTCAATTGTTATGTGTTGGTGCGTTTAGTTACTCTTAAGTACTGAAACTTAGGTTATCCTTTAATCACCTTAATGAATTTCCTAAAAGTATTGTTAGCACATTCACTTTTGGGTTTTCACATAGTTCATCTTGCTTCCCAGGAGTTGCACTAGTTTCGTTTGTGTTATGCATGTGAATGGGTGTTTGGTGCTAAAATTTATCCAGTAGTTTCCTGGTGTTTTGCAATGCTTAATATATGACTTTCTTATCTTAGATAGTTGTCAACACTTGGTTGCCATGTGATTGTTTGTTTATTGGTTGAAGTGACCTTAATTATGATGTCCTATTAACTAAGCCTAATGCACCATTTTAGCTCTTAGTCATAAACTTGTTTGGACAATGATGTTACCATTGTTTGTCTCTTAGTTACTTGATAGTGGGTGTTTCTTGAGCTAGTAACATGTTTTCTTGTGAGTGTGCTCAATGCTAGTGTTAATGTTAATACTTGTTTGTGTACTAAGATACTTTTGTCTGAAGTATTTACAGAACTATTAAGATACTTTTGTCTGAAGTATTTCCTGAACTACTAAGATACTTTTGTCTGAAGTGTTTCCTGCAGCTATTATAACAACTCTTGTTAAATGATATAATAACCCTAAGTGATGTGTTGTTTTAGTGTTCTGTATAACTACCTTTTTAATTCTCAGAGTTGTGGTGTATATTCCCTTAGGAGTATCTATTGTTTGTCTTAGCTCTATGGACCTTGTTGATTGTTGTTGTAGAGCTAAAGGAGTTGTTTGCTGCTGTTTGTATCTCAGTGTCTTGTACAATGCTTGTTGTTTGTTATGTCCTTGTGGTTTTGTCTGGTGTTCTGAGTGTGGTTCATTTTCCTTTTTACGACGTTACATACGATCGAGAAGGAACGGGAAGTGAGGATTGCACCTGAGGAACATCAAGATCAAGACCAAGGACATGTTGCTGAGCCAGGCAAGCCACCTCACCACCATTATGCAAATCCTACTATTTACAAAGCATGTTTTGTTTTAAAATAAAATAATGCATGTTTTACTTCTTTTTGAGGCACCTTGCCACCCGAAAACTATTTTTACAAAATATTGTTTGGCCAAAGTTATCTACTAGAATACTATAGGTGTTACAAAAAGAGTTTATTTGGTGAGCCTTGTTGTTGAAGGCTCCATCAAAAAGATTAAGTTTTCTAGTAGTCTCCCTTCATCTACTTACCTCAAAACTATAGGATGGGAACCTGTTTGATAAAACTGTTTTATGGAGGAAAACCTGAGTTGCTGGGAGCAATCAGCGAGAAAGAAATGTTTTGCGAAAACCCGAGATGCTGAGAGCATTCGGAGATGTTGCGAAAACCCGAGCTGCTGGGAGCAGTCGGAGATGGAAGTTTAATTTCGAAGTCCCTGCTGCCGCCCGAACAATTAACCCGTACAACCACATTACCTTAAAATGGGCAAGGGGCTTAACGGAAGCTTGTTGGTGTTGGTATTCCACTATTCCTCAATTGGGTAGATGGCGTTAGAGTCCCCGGAACCGAATGCTGCAAGGGAATGGGCATACAGAGTGTGGACTTCGTGTGCCACCGTGAAGCAACGGTGGGTCTCCTGTCATGGCTGTATGAGACTAGGGGGAACCGGATCGATATGGCTAGCTCACTCGGTGCCGGGGAGAACAAACCCACTCGAAGAGGATATTCTTATACCAGCATTTACATAGTGGAAGTTAGGATCGGCCGTCTGATGTGTGCATGCTGTCCATGTACAGTCTGTGGTTGATCCACGGTGGACCATCCGAATCTTGTGGTGAAAGTGTACCACCTCTGCAGAGTGTAAATCTATTCGAATAGCCGCGTCCACGGTCATCGACGGTTGGAAAGGCCACACTGGGCGTCTGGAGAAAGAAGTTGTTTTATAAAGGAAAAATGTTTATGTGGAAATCAGGAGGTACCTGGGAGGTACGGAATTTGGGTGAGGATGATTGGTCTCGGGGAGAAAATCAGTCCGATCTCAAGTCAGGAAAAAGGGTTACCCCTATCCTAGTGTTTTGATAAACTTTTACAAAATAAAGTTTTTCAGTACTTAGATATGTCCTTGCTATATCTAAGAGAAGAGAATTCTTTCTCTAAATGTTTTTCTTCAACAAAGATATAGAGATGTCATATTCTCTATGTCTAAAATCATGGTATTCGAAAACTAAGCCCTGTAGTCGTATATAGCAGCTATCCCAGTTTTCGAAAAGTGTTTTCTTGCATTATCATGAAAACTTAAGCCTTAGAGGTGGTCTTGCGAGTACGTAAATGTACTCATATGGCTGTGTCCCTGGATATTCAAACGTCCAGGTTGATATGAAGAGATGTACAACAAGAAGGAGGAGTACGCCGACGACTACGCCAACTGAGTGTCCCGCTCAACTGCTCTGTGGGAATGCGTCAAGACGTGATGAGGGCCGACGCTAGTCGAAATCTTCCGCTGTACCTTAGTTCATTTTCGTCATGTGCGACGATGTTTGCAGATTTGGTCATGTGACCACTATTTATGTAAGTCTTGCTCTATTCGAGTTGTATGATGTAACTTTGTATACCATGTTGGTTATGTGATCACGATGCACTGATCATTGGGATCGTGATCTGTTTACATAACGTGGGCATCTCTGGCTGGTAGTCAGACGGGTCCTCACAAAATGAGTCTATTATATTTCTGTTTCATTTTCATATAGTTGTGTTATATTATTTAATATTGTACTAAAGCCAAAAATGATTTAATATTGAAAATGAGTTTAAGATAACTTAATATCAAACATATATGACTGTGTTAATTTCATAAATTTTATTTAAACCCAAATGAATTTATTTAATCCCTAATTTCAAAGTCGACCTAAATGGGCAAATTTGTATTTTATGAATATTACAAAATATTATTTTTCAAAAGTGTTCAAAACATGCCCACAACTAGTTTAACACAAAGATATTGTTGTTAAAAAAATTTAGAATTTTATTTGACTTCATTTTGGACATTCAAATTAAAAGATATAAATAAAACAGAAAAAGAAAAGAACAAAAAAAAAAGAAAAGGAAAGGAAAAGCTAACTAGGCCGAAGCACAGCATCTATCGCGCGTGCACGAGCGACAGATAGCGGCCCAGCGCATCCCAGCCCGCTTCTCTCTCCCTCTCTCACTGACGCGTGGGGCCCACACGTCAGCTCCGTCTTCAAGCCCGGAGACCCCGCCCCCGACCTCGCCCGAAACGACCGGCAAGAATTTCTCCTTCCGATTCGTGCATTGAAGACTGAAATCAACGCCCCGACCCTCTCCATATAATAGCCCGGCTCCGTCGCCTCTTCCCGCACACAAAACCCTAGAAATCCCGCCACCAGGCTGCTCGCACGCCGCCCCACAGCTCCTCCGCTGCCGCCGGCTATCACCTTCGATTCCGGTGAGTTTCTGCAACCCCCGCGACCTCCTGATGCTCTCTACCTTCTTGCTGTCACCTTGAGCGTCTCCGTGACATCGTTTTTGCTCCGTTTGCTTCCCAGAATGACGTACCCGTCCGCGAACAATGCTTCCCGCCGCCATGCGCAACTCCGGTGAGGAATAGGACGAGCACCAGAGCACGTCGAGCACCGCCACCTCGCCACCACCTCCGCCGCGACCTCCTGCACGCCCTGGTGAGTTCCGTTCATCCCGGGACACCGGAGAGCGCGTAGAACGCCAGGTTGCTGCCATAGGCACCGTCTCCGGTGAGACTCCGGTGACCTAGCGCCGCCAACCTCGGTCCGATCTGATCCAGACCGTTAGATCCAGATCCCTCGGCCCTTGTTTATTTGCTTAAACGAATCGGTACTGACAAATCATAGGTTGCCACGTCGTCGCTGCGTCAGCGCACAGTCAGCGCTGACGTGGAAAATGAATTTCTCGATTTAGTTTAATTTGGCAGTTTTGCAGAAAAGCCCCTGCCTATTCAAAGCCTCATAACTTTTTAACCACATATCCAAATTTGACAAAATTTATATATTTGGAAAGCCCTTGACATGTAGAATATTTTGGATCTGTTAGAATTCAAATTTGACTTAGTTTAAAATATTCAAATTTCAAATTGAAGATTTGAGTATATTTGTCATAACTTTAAATCTATAAATCCAAAAATTCCAAATAAAATTGTTTTAGAAATATTAGAATATGTGTAATATGATACCTATGTTTTCAAAAATATTTTTGAGTATTATTTTGATGATTTAACAATTATATGTTTAATTTGAATAGTTTGAGTATTTCTGACATAACTTTTGATAGAAACATTATTTTGATTAAATCCAATTGCTATAAATTTAATTAAATCCCCTCTGTCTATTAACACTATTTATAATTTTTTTGTTATAAAAGCTTAATCACAGAAAACATTAATCTTATATTTATTCCTTTTATTATATTTTGCAAAAATAGAAATTAATTAAATTTCATTTATAACCTTATGCACTTTTTATAAATATCACAAAAATTAGTATGATGTTTATTATGATTAAAAAGTGCATTGCATGCATAACATATTTTCTCATATAGATATACTTCTCATAGGAAAATATCTTCATTATTTTCTCTAAGTTAGGATTAATTTCAACTTAGTATTTAGGTAAAGTTCTATGCACATAGACACTTATAATTTTCAACATGGAGCTAGAAGGCCAATGAAGGACTTAGATGAAAATTGACTCTGGAAGTATCTCCAAGAAGTAGAAGCACTTAGAAGAAAAATCAAGAGGAAGTCCAAGAAGACCAACCCCCTTTATTCTCTAAGTCTTTCTCTCTTTCTTTTCTTCTTCTCTGAGACTTCATGATGACCAAGTTAATCCAAGACCAGCCTGGGTGATACAAGAATCATAAGTCTGAAGATTCTTCAAGTCTACCAAAATTCAATCAAGACATCACCAAGAAGAAAGTTACAAGTATGGAGAAGATTCCTAGAAGACCAACTACATCTTTCTTTCTATCTTTTCCCTCTTTCCTAATCATATCTTTCACTTTAGACATAAACAATTTTTGATCATGTTATTACCATCTTGAAGTTTGCTCTGATACCAATTCTGTTGGGACCCCGGACTAACTGCCCGAAATACCCGATTATGCTTAACACAACGATCCCATGATCAGTCTGTCGTTGCACATAACCCGAATTGAATACCAAAGTTTACATCCATTACAATACCGAATTAAAGTCTTACATAAAATGGTCATCTAGACCAAGTCTTACATAGGTGCCTTCAAGGGCCAAACCAAAACAATCAGCGGAAATAAGGCGTAGTTGACATCAAATCCTAGCGATGACCCGACAGGCAGTCGACTTATGAAGATCCTTAGTTGGCATAGATGTCGCCATACTCTTCCTAGGCGTAGGACTCCTCGAAGTCTGGCTACGACAATAGCCAGAGACAAAGCTAGTATGAGTACATTTGAATGTACTCGCAAACTACTCCAACATGAGTGCACTAGTCTCAGTTTTAGTTTCACACTTTTATTTATTTAAGACATATCTATATCTTTGTTGAAGAAGATAAGGAAATTATAACTACTCTTAATATCTCAATGTTATTAGTTTCTTCAAAAAAAACTCCTCCTTTTCCGACCATAAACCATTATGGTAATCATTTTCCAACTACCTCATACCGATCCGTTGGTATAGGTGTATGGAACATTCTCCAATTTCTTTTTCTTTTAAAACTCAATTCTTTTCCCAAAACTTGCACATGGTCAAAGTAGGGCCTCTCACCTGTCCATATCCGAGGACTCGGCTATTCGAATAGTTTAATTACCCTCTGCAGAGGTAACACGCTTTTCCCACACTCATCCGATAACTCATCGTGTCAGCCACGTTTCGCCATACCAGCGGTATGCGAAGTTGAGTCACCGACCCTAGTCTTTCCTTTGCTCATGCTAGTATAGGATCCTGCCCATATGATACTTCCCATCCACACTTAACCCAGCCCGTCGGGATCTAAGTGTGAGGACTCACATGTTTTATCTGGCGGTGTATAGGGGACATCCTTCTATCCTCCTCCTTATCTACTCATAGATGTTGAGCGAGGACCCAGGTCAGGGGTAGGTCGTCAAACCATTCCATCATGCATAACAGAGTCATCTCTGTTGATGCAGTGTCCCATACTAATAAGAGCAAACTATATGACTAGGCTCTTTCCCATATGTGGGTAAATGTGGTCGCACAGAGTATCGGCTGATCGACGTAAGTACTAAGACACAATGTGCTTTTCTCAAAAACCACCTTTCTCCATTTCTTTACTTCAACACCATATCATAGTGCCTTATATCCACACAAGTTTTCAAAGGAGTTTTGAATAAACAAATCTTGGTTTTTCCATCCTATAGTTTTAGCATATACTTCTACATAAGGTGGCAAAATAATCTCTATATACTTTTGAAAAAGGGTTTGGTAAACCTTTGCTTTTGAAAATGATTTTTAAATCTAGATGCATAAGTTAGGTGCAAGCTCAGAGAGTAGCTTGCCTTGCTCAACAAAGTGGTCTTGGTCTTGGTCTTCAGGTTCCACAAATCCTTCCTCCTCGATATATCCGGCAACGTTCTCGTCTAATACACAAGCAATCAATACAACCAATCACTAGCCTATTCAAACAATCATCATAGCAATACACTCTTAGGGCACTATGTGGTTTAAACCATTCTAATTACATAACCATCATAACAATCATCACTAGCCTATTCTAATTAACCATTCCACATATCAAACAACACTATGTGGTTTCAATTTAATTGATTTAACCATTATTCCATTGTATTTGAATTAGGGCAGAAACGTGTTGCACATGTTTAATTGCATAGCTTGAGTTCTGTTTGTCACAAAAATACAAACTAAAATTCGACAGAAAGCTAATGATGTGTGGAAGATGACACAATTGGGTTTGGGTCATTTGGAGTTACCAAACTCCCTACACATTGTTTTGAATCCAGAAGCCAATTAAAAAGGTTTTGGCTATTATTTAAATTATATTCATCTAAAAATTAAACCCTTTTAGGGATGGCTAACCATAGTTAAATGTGACCTAATAAAATTGGTTTCAACTAATTTGGATTATCAGAGTATCAGAAACAAACTAGTTTAGAATTTAAACCATTTAAGGAATTTGAATAGTGTATTTTTACTATATATCCAAATGGAGTGAAACTAGTTTAGTTGGATAGAGAATTTCATAAGCTATTCAGAACAATTGAATTTGCTCAATTTGGAGTTGTAAAACTCAAGTTATGAATTTTCTAAAATGGAGTTCAGTACTGATTTCAATTTAAACCTAAATTCGAATTAAAATCCAGGAGTGGATAATGTTGAAATCCCTGACGGGTGGGGCCTACAGGACAGAGACTCAGCGAGCGCGCGCGCGGTTCATTTAAACCTGACGCGTGGGGCCCGCATGTCAGATTCTTTTTAATTTAAACGAACCGGTACGCTAACGTCGGATGGAGATCTAACGGTTCAGGATGCCCGCGTCGCCGGCGACCAAACCCGAGCGGCGTTGTGGCTCCGGCGACGGCGAGGGGGACGGATAGCTCACCTCGGGGGCTCGGGAGGGCGTGTGGACGGTGCAGAACGACGGCGGCGAGTCGGGGAAGGCTTAGGGACGACAGGTGCTTGCTGGCGAGGCTCCGGGCGACGGCGGCGAGCTCCTTCTTCTCCGTGGCTCCGCACCAACTCCGGCGAGCAATCTCTGGCGATCCTGTGCACGGGACAGAGGGAAAAAGGGCGCTGGTGAGTGCGGGGCGCATGGGGAAGAGACTGAGGGCAGAGGGGACCGAAGGGGAGAGGCAGCACGGCCTGGCCGTGGTCGTCGCCTACCTCGGGCACGGCGAGCTCGAGGAAGGTTACGGCGACCCGAGGCTTCGCGGCCTCGGTCCTGGCCTCCTAGCGGTGCACAAGGGAGAGGGGAGTGTGAGAGGAAGGCAGTGGAGTGGTGTGGAGAGAAGAGGGGCACGGGGTGCCGATTTATAGTGGCCGGGCGGCGCACGGTGGACGCGGTGCAGAGGGCACCCGCGGCCGTGCGTGCTCGCCGTAGGCCGGTGGAGGGTGCGGCTATGCTGTGGGCTGGTTGGGGAACAAGGTGGGCAAGGTGCGGTGGCGTGGCGCGCTCGGGTGTGCTCGGATTTTTGGCCCTGCCGTGAGCGTGCTTGGGCGGCGTACGGCGTGCACGGCGTGGCGCCAATGCGGCGGGCTCGGGCGGCTGCTGGTGCGTGCTGCTGGTGCGTGAGGGGACCAGGAGGTGAGGGAGAGCGAAGGGGGGGCACGGAGCTGCGCGCTGCGGTGCTGCCACCTCGGACGCCCGGCGCGACATGGCGACGTGCACGAAGCCGCCGCTGTCGCCGGCGTCTCCACGATGACTCCGGCCACCATTTGGCTCCCTCCAGTGTGCAGCGTGATCGTGGAGAAGAGGGGAGTGCAATGCTGGCTTCAATTCGACAAATGATCAACACCATGCTCGAATTGATCCAAGAGTTGGCTCGGATTAGGAAGAACAGAGTGGTGCATGCCAGGTGTTTGCTGAAATTTCTGAACCAAAACAGTAGCATTTTGGCTATTTAATTTTCCATATTTCTCTTAATTCTTTTGGGTCCAAACTTAGGATCTAGGCTAAGTATATTATTGGTGAGTGTTACAAAGTCTTTTTGAAATATTTTGAAATATTCCAATCATGAATTTCTAATTTGAATTTGAGTTTTTGAAAGGGAATAGTTTGTAAAAATTAACTAGGAATGTTTATAATATTACTCCATTGATTTTGGTGTGAAAATAAAATTATGTTTCTTACTTTGGAAAAATAATGTGACATGTGTCACATGGTGTTATGTTTTGTAATTTATTTTGTTTGTTTTCTTTTCTTCAAATTTTTAATTAGAGCTAGAATTCAACAATCTTGCAAACAATGCAACAAACAATACTCAAGAATTAAATATACACAACTTTTTATAAGAAAAGTTTTTTGTTGGCCCACATTTTGCATTAATAATTATTTTAATATTCTGGGATGTTACAGACTTCCCCCCTTAAAAAAAATCTCGTCCCGAGATTTGCTAGGCCTAGGCACTAAAGAGGTTGGGAAACTCGCTTCTAAGATAGTCTTCACGTTCCCAAGTTGCTTCATCTTCAGAGTGGTTAGTCCACTGGACTTTGTAGAACTTGATTGCTCGCCTGCGGGTGAGACGAACATCTTCGTCGAGAATCTTGAGGGGCGTCTCACGATAAGTCAGATCTTGATTCAGGTCGACGGACTGGTGATCGATGTTTTTGAAAACATCAGGCTGGTCAGGAACTTCAAGACATTTCCGGAGCAAGGAAATGTGGAAAACATCATGGTAATCTGCTAACTCTTGAGGCAACTCCAGTTGATAAGACACCTCTCCTCGACGGGCAAGGATCTTGAAGGGTCCAATATATCTTGGCGCTAATTTTCCTTTGACATGGAAACGCTGCATTCCTTTAAGGGGTGTCACTCGGAGATAGACATAATCTCCGATATTGAAGGTGACCTCTGTAACGCCCCGGGTTTTTCCCAAATTAGATTTTGTGTTTGTTCTTTTGCATCAACATGTCATTACATTTGTCATCTCATTAATTTAAATTGTTGCATTTATATTCTTTTCACACTTTTAAATTCAAATGCAATTAAATAAATTCAAATGCATTTTCAAATAAATTTAAAGTGAAGTTCAAAATCTTTACAAATAATCATACCAATAAATTAAGTTGTCTATTTTGAGACTATTAAAATTGTCCAAATGTTTTATCATGTTTCTTTTTCTATTTTGTTTTATTATTACAAAACAGAAAAGAATAAACAAAAGAAAATAAAAACCAGAGAGAAAATAAACTTATTTTTTTCTGGCCTAAGCCCACCTCCAGATCACTCCCTCTTGGGCCGAACCCAGCCCATCTCCTGTGGCCATCCCAAGCCCAGCCCACCTCCTTTTTCCTCTTCCTCGGTACGGTCAGGGAGACACGCACATGGCGTGACGCCATGACGCCCCCACCTCCATGTGCTCCCCTCCTCCCCTTCTTAGCCCCCTCCTCTGTCTGCAGCCCCGAACCCTAGCCCCTCTGTTTTCTCCTCCCCCAGCGCCGCCAACCCCTCTCTTCCTTCTTCCTCTCTTCTGTATTTCTTTTCTCCACCGATTTCCACCATGACCGGAGCATGGAGATGCACCGACCCGCCACTATGGTCGCCCCCGAGCCAAGACGAGGACGCTAGAAGCTGCGCAACATCGCCTTCCTCCTCTACGCCGAAGGAATCATCCCGGGAACCCCCGAGGCCGTCGAGCTCTTCTTCTTCTTCCCCGCGGCCGACGAGCTCCGCCGCCGCCAAATTCCTCCTCTCCGGCCTTCCCCGGCAAGCGCAACTCCACCAGCACCCTCACTGTGAGCTCCCGGTCTCATTTCCCCCTCCCCCGACTCCTTTTTCCTTCCTTCGTAGTCGTCCTCGTCCACGTTTTCGTCTCTGGTTTCCGCCATGACTGACCGAGCTCAAGCTCGAGGTCGTTTGGGCATGTTCTTTGTCCTCTGCACGATCTATTCGCTTCCCTCGCCTCAACACATACCCCTACACCTTACAGACCACCACCGCACCTCGCACACGCCGGCCGCGCCCCCAGCGCCACCGATCGGTGCTCGTCGACGGCGTCTGTTTCTGACGCCGATGCCTCTGAAGAAAATTCAGTTTCGTCAGAAACTATCACCCGACTCACAACATAAGCAAACGCGTCCTAAACTGATCAAAACCACTCACCTGACCCAATGGCTAGCGCAGCGAGTTCCCTGCCTGCATCCGCGAGTTCGAATCCCAGACTCCGCGCATAAAAACCCATTTTGTCTCTTTTAATTCGCGCACTGACATGCGGTCCCCACCGGTCAGTGACCGCGGGAGCCCACAGTGCCCCGTCAGCGCCCAGTCATCCCTGGCCCCACTGGACAGCCTCACGGGTGAGTTCTTCTCCGGTGAGAAAAGTCCAGAGGGACTGGACTTCTTACACCAAGCCCCCTGTTCTTTCTGTTTTGCATAGAGCACCCTAACAGAACATGTTTCATCACAGACAAGCCCCTGGCCTTTTGCAGAAAACACCCTAACTTTAATTTGTTAATAACTTTAATTCTATAACTCCAAATTAAATAATCTTTATATGTTTTTATATCAGAAAAATGCAATGAATATTAATATGCCATTTGTATGCCATTTTGCACCTTTTATTTTGATTGCTTAGTGTAATTTATTTGTTGCACCTATATAATTAAATATGGAATGTGTTGGGTTTTACTTAATAATTGCCCTATTCCATTTAATTTTATTACATCACCCATGCCATGTGTTGCCATGTTAACCAACATTTAATATTGCTGGTAAATAAATAAGTTGCCCCTAAATATTAATTGCCGGGGTTGCTTTCCCACTTAATTTGGATTACCTGCACTGTATTGCATCTTGCCATGCCATGCATCATTCTTGTATGATCATGCTGAATCTTTGGCCGTAGTTGTAAAATGCATCTTTTACGCTTTCCAGTGTTTGTTGCTTCTTCGCGGATAAGACGTTGAGATGTGTGAGCAACGACAAGATCTGCTTCCATGCGGGATTCCAGGCAAGCAAAATTTGCTTGTTTACCTATACATTGTGTTTCATCCCTGCCGTTGATCTCTGCTACCCTAGTTATTGATTCTTGAACTGCGATCCCATCACATGTTTATCCTGCAGCCTATAAAGCTTTATCCCCACATCCCATCACCTGTTGTTTGTTTATCTGTTGGCCTTGCGAGTCGTAGCGCATGCTTAGAGTTGTTTGTGCGAGTCATCTGTTGGTCTTATGTTTTCATCTGTTTAGCATGATATATTATTCTACCTTAATAAAATGTTGTATTATATTGGGGTATTATAATTAAAAGAAAAGGCACCAGGCGGAAGGCCTTGCGAGGTGCTTTGTTCTGCTCAGTGTCGACCTAGGAACTAAGATTTTGTCCTCGGATCCAATTTTGAGCGCACTAACCACTTGTGGGAGGCCCTATGGAGCCCCCCTCGACTTTGAACGGATCTACAGCTTGTCCATGTGCCGCAAGTAGTTCGGGTTTTCCATTTGCTCATATGCATGTGCATGATGATGATGATGACGATGATGATGAGAGGTTATGTGATACGGGGGGTCATATAGGTGCGGTACGACACGAAGCGGACAGTTCCTACTGTGGTTTGAGCCGCATGGTGGCGTAGTCGCAAAGTAATGAGTCCGCAATTGAGATTCGGCCGGACTCCTGACGCGGGTAACAACTCATATGGGTGGCACTTGGACTTGCTGTAGTGAAGGAATAAGTCGTGTTGAGAAGCCCTGATGCTTGCTTGGGTTGATCATGCGAGTATGGATACAGTAGTGCACCCCTGCAGGGTATAATCTTATCGATGAGCCGTGTCCACGGTTATGGACGACTTTGGTGATGATGCTGGCTAACAAGATCTAGACAACTTACACATAATTAATGTTAATTAAATTGATTAGTAATATAGAATTACTTTCACCATAAATTATAACTAAAACTGTTCAATGTGTGAGTTTCCCGAATTGCTTCCTCATATTTGGTTGAGGGGGTTAATTCGAGAATGGGTTATGTTTGGTGTTAGTTGTAGTTGTTTACTTATGCGCTCTCTTATCCCTCTCTGATTAGACGAAAGTTGTAGCGTGTCTCTCTAGGTTGCTAGTGCTGCTGCCGCTAAGTCCACCTCCCCTATATTTTTGGGAGATGGTGTAGAAAGTATTCAAGTCGGTTTTGCTTGCCAGGGAGTGCCCTGACCCTCTTTTGGGTTATGCTTTATGTGCAGTCAACAGGTTTGAAGTCAGACGACGTTAGTTTGGGAATCCCTCCGGCTTGGCTGGGCAGGGATATGGCGCCATCGCTTATCTTCAGGACTCTTAGTCCAATTTGCATCTTATCCGTAGCCGGATACTATTTCTTCTTCCGCTGTCATTTGAATCTTTGTATTGTATCATTTGTATCTTGACTCGTTCGAGTCGCTGTTGTAATTATATCTTTTGTTGTATTTGTGGATGTATCGAAACTGTTGTAATGTTATCACAATTCCACCCACATAATGCGCATGTTTCGGCGTGCACATTATGTCTGGTGGGCGACCTAAAATCGTTATTATGCGGATTTCGGCGGGAGCGCTTAAATCTACATAGTGTCGATTTTAGGGCGTCACAACCTCACGACGCTTGGGATCAGCGTAACTCTTCTGACGGGATTGGGCGGTCTTGAGTCGCTCTCGGATAAGATGGACTTGCTCTTCAGCCTCACGGAGGTTATCTGGTCCAAACAATTTGCCTTCTCCGATGTCGGACCAATTCAGGGGTGTACGACACTTCTTGCCGTAAAGGGCTTCAAAAGGGGCCATTTGCAGACTAGACTGGTAACTGTTGTTGTATGAGAACTCTGCAAATGGAAGACAATCTTCCCATTTGGATCCATAGGCTAGGACACATGCGCGAAGCATGTCCTCTAATATCTGGTTCACTCGTTCAGTTTGGCCATCGGTCTGGGGGTGATAAGCTGTGCTAAACGCCAACTTGGTTCCGAGGGCTTCGTGTAGGGCTTTCCAGAACCTTGAGGTGAATTGTGTGCCTCTATCTGATACAATTCTCTTAGGCACACCATGCAGGCTTACTATTCTGGAAATATACAGGTCTGCTAACTGATTTCCCCTATAGGTGGTGTTGACGGGAAGAAAATGGGCAACTTTGGTCAGCCTGTCAACGATGACCCATATTGAGTCATGGCCTCGGTTGGACCTTGGAAGTCCGGTGATAAAATCCATTCCAATCTCATCCCACTTCCACTCGGGAATCTTTAAGGGTTGAAGCAATCCAGCGGGTCGCTGATGTTCAGCCTTGACTCGCTGACAAATATCACACTTGGCTACAAAAACACCAATTTCTCGCTTCATTCCGTGCCACCAAAATCTTTCACGAAGGTCTTGGTACATCTTGGTTCCGCCGGGGTGGATTGAGTAAGGGGTCTCATGGGCTTCCTTTAGGATTAACTCCTTGAGTTCCGAGGTATTGGGGACACAGATACGACCATTGAATATCAATACTCCTTCTGCATCCTCGGTAAAACCAGGTGCTTTACCGAGAGAAATCTTCTTCTTGATTCCTTCTATGCTCTCATGGCCTTTCTGGGCCTCCTTGATTTGATCTATCAGAGTTGGAGCTAACTCTAAATGGGCGAGATAGCCGTGGCTAACAAGCTCTAGTCCAAAATCTTTGAACTCTTTGAACAGGGCTGGCTGCTCTGCTTGGATCATGGCATTCAGGGTGCAGGGTTTGCGACTAAGGGCATCGGCAACTACATTAGCCTTTCCAGGGTGATAATTGATACCGATATCATAATCCTTGATTAATTCCATCCACCTTCTCTGTCGCAAATTTAACTCCTTCTGAGTGAAGATATACTTCAAACTCTTATGATTCGTATAGATCTCGCAGCGATGTCCCGCCAGATAGGAGCGCCACGTCTTCAGAGCAAGAACAAAAGCGGCTAACTCCAGGTCATGGGTTGGGTAGTTCTCTTCATGTGGTCGCAACTGTCGAGACAGATACGACACCACCTTGCCTTTTTGCATCAGAACACAACCCAATCCTAGACGTGATGCATCGCAATACACGTCGAAACTCTTGGTGACGTCTGGCATAATCAGGACAGGGGTTGAGGTCAATCTCTTCTTTAATTCCTGGAAACTCTCTTCACACTTCTGAGACCATTCAAATTTCTTGTCCTTTTTCAACAGTTGGGTCAGGGGTTTGGCTATACTAGAGAATCCCTCAACGAACTTGCGGTAGTATCCCGCTAGTCCGAGAAAGCTTCGGATTTCAGTCACACTAGTTGGGGCTTCCCAGTTCACAATGGCTTGGATCTTCTCTGGGTCAACAGAAATTCCTCCCACAGACACAACATGTCCGAGAAATGAGACTTCACTGAGCCAAAACTCACACTTGCTAAACTTGGCATACAACTGATGCTCTCGGAGGGTTGCTAAAACTAGACGCAGGTGTTCAGCACGCTCTTCTTCAGTTTTGGAGTAAATAAGGATGTCATCAAGGAAAACTACCACGAACTTGTCAAGATACTCCATGAAGATCTTGTTCATGAGATTCATAAAATAGGCTGGGGCATTGGTCAGACCAAAGGACATTACGGTGTATTCAAATAAACCGTAACGGGTTGTGAAGGCAGTCTTGGGAATGTCTGTCTCTCGGATTCTTAACTGATGATACCCTGACCGAAGATCGATCTTGGAAAAGACTCGGGCTCCGTTCATTTGATCGAACAGATCCTCGATCTTTGGGAGAGGGTACTTGTTCTTGATGGTCACATCATTTAACCTGCGATAATCCACACACAGGCGTGTGGTACCATCTCTCTTATCCACAAAAATAATGGGTGATCCCCAGGGTGAAGCACTTGGGCGAATAAGCCCTTTGCTGAGCATATCTGCTAACTGCTTCTTCAACTCAACCAATTCTTCTGGATTCATCCGATAAGGTCTTTGGGATATAGGGGCTGTCCCGGGGAAAAGTTCAATGATGAACTCAATATCCCGATCTGGTGGCATACCAGGCAATTTTTCAGGAAAGACATCTTGGAACAGGTGAACAACACGGATCTCATCTAGGGTGGGTCGAGCTATGCTCTCATGGCATCCTGGTTGGGGTCGACTGGTTTGTGACACATACTCCACTTCTACTCCTTTGTCGGTGGTGAGGGATACAGCTCTTCTGGCACAGTCAATTCGACCATGGTACTTGGCTAACCAATTCATACCCAGTATGACATCTATTCCTTGGGTTCCTAGGATAATTAAGTCGACTAGGAACTTTTCCCCTTTAATATCAAGGGAAACGTCCGGGCAAAATGACTTGGTATCTATGGTGGATTCTGGGATTTGGATGACCATGGGTTTGGGTAAGAGGTTTCCGACTAAACCTCCCTTAGCAACAAATTCTTGGGTAACAAAAGAATGAGTAGCACCAGAATCAAACAGAACAGTTGCAGGTACTGAGTTGACAAGGAACGTACCCAGCACAACATCTGGTGCATCCATGGCCTCTTCAGCATTGATGTGGTGCAGGCGTCCCTTGGCAACAGCCACATTTCCGCGGGGTGCGGGGTTCTTGCCATTTCCATTGCGGCCTTGGCCGTTGTTCGGCGCCTGTGCATCGGGGCGTGGACCATTCTTCTTAGGATTAGGGCATTCTTTGGAGTAGTGACCTTTGGTGCCGCAATTGAAACAGACAACATTGGCATTGCGGTTGAAGTTGTTAGAGTTCCCTCCGGGACGGGTGTTGTCATTGGGACGGCTGAAGCTGTTTGAGTTGTTTGGGTGATTAGGGTAATTGGGGCGTGGGTTTGGTGGTGGTCGATAGGCTAGCTTGAGGTTTGGTGGGTGGGTGCGAGGCTTCTGACTGCTCGAACGTTCCTGGGCAATCATTCTCCTCTTACGACCTTCAAACATGGACTTGCGCTTGGTCTCCAACTGGATGGCCTTGTCCACAAGTGATTCCAAAGCAACAAAGTCATGGATAACCAAGGCGCATTGCAGTTCATCATGAAGTCCGTTCATGAAACGCTCCATCTTCCTCCTCTCGGTGTCGACGTCATCAGGAGCATACCGAGACAAGTCAGTGAACTCATCGAGGTATCCGACCACATCCTTACTTCCCTGCCGCAACCTGCGGAATTCATCCTTCTTCCGCTCAATGAGTCTGCGGGGAATGTGCTTCTTGCGGAACTTCTCCTGGAAATCATCCCAGCTGATAGCATAACCAGCTTGCTGGAGAGCCTTGGTAGCTTCCCACCAAGACCGTGTTGGTCCTGCAAGATAGTGGGTCGCATACAGCACCTTCTCAGGTTCTCCCACGGCTGCAACTTCCAGGTTGTTGTTAATGGTGCGAAGCCAGTCATCGGCCTCAAGTGGGTGAAGTCCCTTGGAATAGGTGGGTGGGTTGGTCTTTTGGAAACCGCTCAAAGTGGACCGCTGATTTCCTTCACCATTGCCATTTCCATTGACATTGCCATTGCCATTGTTGTGGTGGTTGTTGTTGTTGTTGTTGTTGTGATTGGCAGCTATCTGTTGCAGGGCAGCGATATGAGCTTGACGCTCAGTCCGGGCAGCTTGGCGTTCCTCCATGATGAGTGCAAGAAGTTGGGCGGTGGTTGGTTCCGGTGGGGGTGGTGGTGCTCCTCCATCCGTGTTGGTGCGACGAGTGTCCACCATCCTGAAGCACACCGGGTATAAGGGGCAAGCAAAAAGGGTTCTGAGCAAGGAAAAGATTGGTTTTGCGTAGGGATTGACTTACTAAGGATTATAAGAGAAACATTTAACACATGTTAACAAGACTAGCACACACTTTCATAGCACAACCATTACATCAAGAGTTCATCCAAATCTAGCTTACAACATTCTCCTTAACTAATGTACAGATAGCAAGTTCCAAAAGAACCACAACTTTGACTCTACTAGCGCTAGGGGGTCGACCTAATCCTGCGGTAGAACTCCAGTCACTCGCCTACTGAGGTGGAACCTCAGGCTCGGATCCGTCAGCGTCGGACTGGTAGGGTGGCTCCTCTGGATCCTCCTCCTCATCATCCTCATCCTCATCGTCCATCTCCTCCAGATAGTCGTCATCGTCACTGAGGAAAGCGTCGTTCTCCTTGCGGAGATCCTCGCCCTCCTCCTCCATCTCGTCAGTACGGAGCTCCAAATCCTCTATCAGCTCATCCTGCTCTGCAACCTTCTTGCGGAGCTTCGCTATGGTCTTCCGCATCTGGGTTCCCTTCTTAAGAAGAGCGGCCTTCTCAGTCTTCAGTTGTGCCTCACTCTCGCGACTCTCCTTGAGCAAGAGACGCTCAAAGTGAGACCGAAGCCTAGCGCACCTCAGATCCTCCTGGGTGCGAAAGAGCATAATCTCCATGTCCAGGATATACTCTCCGAATGTCGGGTGCAGAGGGGACCGAATTGGGTGTCCATCGATGGTGCGCCTCCCGTAGAACTGGAAACGAGAGTTTACCAGCTCCGCCTTGTGTTCCTCACAAAGCCGGGATAGCATCCGCTGCATGGAACGACACAGTCCATCGTCCCAGTGGACGTCCATGAGGGTGAAGGAGAGTGCCCTGGATCCGGGGGACTTGATGTTCCCGCGAACAGACGCCTCGATCAACCAGGACAGGTTCCCGTTACCGGGAGCGTCCACCTGGGCTCCCTTAAACTCAGGAGTGGGACGACCTAGCAGCTTGGTCAACTCGAACAAGTCCTTCCCGAACATCAACTTGCCGTCCTTCTCCAGCTGAACGAACTCGGTGAGATGGATCGCCATCTATAATTTTTAGTCAAATTTTTAAGTTAGTGAGATGGCAAGTATATCAAAATTTTAATGGAAGGGACAATATGTGAGCAGATTTTTAAGTTTATTAAAATGACAAGTGTGGCAAGTTTTTATGAATATGAGAGAAAACTTAGTAGTTTGTAAGAAGAGGATTTTGCATAAGTGAGAGGGTAAGAGATAAGCATTTTTTTAAACTAATTCCTTACTTTGTTTTCTTTAAAACTCAACTTTTGTAATCACTACCTAACGACCATGCTAATCTAAGGCTCCTAAAGTCGAGATGGCTCTGATACCAATTCTGTGGGGACCCCGGACTAACTGTCCGAAATACCCGATTATGCTTAACACAACGATCCCATGATCAGTCTGTCGTTGTACATAACCCGAATTGAATACCAAAGTTTACATCCATTACAATACCGAATTAAAGTCTTTCATAAAATGGTCATCTAGACCAAGTCTTACATAGGTGCCTTCAAGGGCCAAACCAAAACAATCAGCGGAAATAAGGCGTAGTAGACATCAAATCCTAGCGATGACCCGACAGGCAGTCGACTTATGAAGATCCTTAGTTGGCATAGATGTCGCCATACTCTTCCTGGGCGTAGGACTCCTCGAAGTCTGGCTACGACAATAGCTAGAGACAAAGCTAGTATGAGTACATTTGAATGTACTCGCAAACTACTCCAACATGAGTGCACTAGTCTCAGTTTTAGTTTCACACTTTTATTTATTTAAGACATCTCTATATCTTTGTTGAAGAAGATAAGGAAATTATAACTACTCTTAATATCTCAATGTTATTAGTTTCTTCAAAAAAAACTCCTCCTTTTCCGACCATAAACCATTATGGTAATCATTTTCCAACTACCTCATACCGATCCGTTGGTATAGGTGTATGGAACATTCTCCAGTTTCTTTTTCTTTTAAAACTCAATTCTTTTCCCAAAACTTGCACATGGTCAAAGTAGGGCCTCTCAACTGTCCATATCCGAGGACTCGGCTATTCGAATAGTTTAATTACCCTCTGCAGAGGTAGCACGCTTTTCCCACACTCATCCGATAACTCATCGTGTCAGCCACGCTTCGCCATACCAGCGGTATGCGAAGTTGAGTCACCGACCCTAGTGTTTCCTTTCCTCATGCTAGTATAGGATCCTGCCCATATGATACTTCCCATCGACACTTAACCCAGCCCGTCGGGATCTAAGTGTGAGGACTCACATGTTTTATCTGACGGTGTATAAGGGACATCCTTCTATCCTCCTCCTTATCTACTCATAGATGTTGAGCGAGGACCCAGGTCAGGGGTAGGTCGTCAAACCATTCCCTCATGCATAACAGAGTAATCTCTGTTGATGCAGTGTCCCATACTAATAAGAGCAAACAATATGACTAGGCCCTTTCCCATATGTGGGTAAATGTGGTCGCACAGAGTATCGGCTGATCGACGTAAGTACTAAGACACAATGTGCTTTTCTCAAAAACCACCTTTCTCCATTTCTTTACTTCAACACCATATCATAGTGCCTTATATCCACACAAGTTTTCAAAGGAGTTTTGAATAAACAAATCTTGGTTTTTCCATCCTATAGTTTTAGCATATACTTCTACATAAGGTGGCAAAATAATCTCTATATACTTTTGAAAAAGGGTTTGGTAAACCTTTGCTTTTGAAAATGATTTGTAAATCTAGATGCATAAGTTAGGTGCAAGCTCAGAGAGTAGCTTGCCTTGCTCAACAAAGTGGTCTTGGTCTTGGTCTTCAGGTTCCACAAATCCTTCCTCCTCGATATATCCGGCAACGTTCTCGTCTAATACACAAGCAATCAATACAACCAATCACTAGCCTATTCAAACAATCATCATAGCAATACACTCTTAGAGGTTCTAATTAACCATACCACATATCAAACAACACTATGTGGTTTCAATTTATTTGATTTAACCATTATTCCATTGTATTTTAATTAGGGCAGAAACTTGTTGCACATGTTTAATTGCATAGCTTGAGTTCTGTTTGTCACAAAAATACAAACTAAAATTATGCAGAAAGCTAATGATGTGTGGAAGATGGCACAATTGGGTTTGGGTCATTTGGAGTTACCAAACTCCCTACACATTGTTTTGAATCCAGAAGCCAATTAATAAGGTTTTGGCTATTATTTAAATTATATTCATCTAAAAATTAAACCCTTTTAGGGACGGCTAACCATAGTTAAATGTGACCTAATAAAATTGGTTTCAACTAATTTGGATTATCAGAGTATCAGAAACAAACTAGTTTAGAATTTAAACTATTTATGGTATTTTGAATAGTGTATTTTTATTATATATCCAAATGGAGTGAAACTAGTTTAGTTGGATAGAGAATTTCATAAGCTATTCAGAACAATTGAATTTGCTCAATTTGGAGTTGTAAAACTCAAGTTATGAATTTTATAAAATGGAGTTCAGTACTGATTTCAATTTAAACCTAAATTCGAATTAAAATCCAGGAGTGGATAATGTTGAAATCCCTGACGGGTGGGGCCTACAGGACAGAGACTCAGCGAGCGCGCACGCGGTTCATTTAAACCTGACGCGTGGGGCCCACATGTCAGATTCTTTTAAATTTAAACGAACCGGTACGCTAACGTCGGATGGAGATCTAACGGCTCAGGATGCCCGCGTCGCCGGCGACCAAACCCGAGCGGCGTTGCGGCTCCGGCGACGGCGAGGGGGACGGATAGCTCACCTCGGGGGCTCGGGAGGGCGTGCGGACGGTGCAGAACGACGGCGGCGAGTCGGGGAAGGCTTAGGGACGACAGGTGCTTGCTGGCGAGGCTCCGGGCGACGACGGCGAGCTCCTTCTTCTCCGCGGCTCCGCACCAACTCCAGCGAGCAATCTCTGGCGATCCTGGGCACGGGACAGAGGGAAAAAGGGCGCTGGTGAGTGCGGGGCGCATGGGGAAGAGACTGAGGGCAGAGGGGACCAAAGGGGAGAGGCAGCACGGCCTGGCCGTGGTCGTCGCCTACCTCGGGCACGGCGAGCTCGAGGAAGGTTACGGCGACCCGAGGCTTCGCGGCCTCGGTCCTGGCCTCCTAGCGGTGCACAAGGGAGAGGGGAGTGTGAGAGGAAGGCAGTGGAGTGGTGTGGAGAGAAGAGGGGCACGGGGTGCCGATTTATAGTGGCCGGGCGGCGCACGGTGGACGCGGTGCAGAGGGCACCCGCGGCCGTGCGTGCTCGCCGTAGGCCGGTGGAGGGTGCGGCTATGCTGTGGGCTGGCTGGGGAACAAGGTGGGCAAGGTGCGGTGGCGTGGCGCGCTCGGGTGTGCTTGGATTTTTGGCCCTGCCGTGAGCGTGCTTGGGCGGCGCACGGCGTGCACGGCGTGGCGCCAATCCGGCGGGCTCGGGCGGCTGCTGGTGCGTGCTGCTGGTGCGTGAGGGGACCAGGAGGTGAGGGAGAGCGAAGGGGGGGCACGGAGCTGCGCGCGGCGGTGCTGCCACCTCGGACGCCCGACGCGACATGGCGACGTGCACGAAGCCGCCGCTGTCGCCGGCGTCGCCACGGCGACTCCGGCCACCATTTGGCTCCCTCCAGCGTGCAGCGTGATCGTGGAGAAGAGGGGAGTGCAATGCTGGCTTCAATTAGACAAATGATCAACACCATGCTCGAATTGATCCAAGAGTTGGCTCGGATTAGGAAGAACAGAGTGGTGCATGCCAGGTGTTTGCTGAAATTTCTGAACCAAAACAGTAGCATTTTGGCTATTTAATTTTCCATAGTTCTCTTAATTCTTTTGGGTCGAAACTTAGGATCTAGGCTAAGTATATTATTGGTGAGTGTTACAAAGTCTTTTTGAAATATTTTGAAATATTCCAATCATGAATTTCTAATTTGAATTTGAGGTTTTGAATTTGAGTTTTTGAAAGGGAATAGTTTGTAAAAATTAACTAGGAGTGTTTATAATATTACTCCATTGATTTTGGTGTGAAAATAAAATTATGTTTCTTACTTTGGAAAAATAATGTGACATGTGTCACATGGTGTTATGTTTTGTAATTTATTTTGTTTGTTTTCTTTTCTTCAAATTTTTAATTAGAGCTAGAATTCAACAATCTTGCAAACAATGCAACAAACAATACTCAAGAATTAAATATACACAACTTTTTATAAGAAAAGTTTTTTGTTGGCCCACATTTTGCATTAATAATTATTTTAATATTCTGGGATGTTACACCTTACATGTCCATGTACATGAGACCGGTTCCACAACTTAAGTGGCTGGCCAGATGTCTGTCTCTCTCACTTTAGTGAATATCCAGTTTACAAAGAGTTGTTAATAATTGTTGATCACCTTGAAGAATAGACTTAGTATTTTCTCTAAGTAGTTATGCCCATCATGACTAAGTTATTAGAGTGCTTATTCAAGATGATTTATAACAAAGTATTTGTCCAACTTATGACCTTAGTCCTTAGTCATTTTTGACTGACGTATTTGCCTTGCATTAACTTAAAAGATTTTCATGGCATGATATTCATCTCTATTCCTTAGAAATATTTTGCATTTCATGCATGACATATTTTCCTTAGAAGTTTATGAAACTTGTTTGTTCATTATGTATGCTTGTATGTGTTGTGTTGTTTTGTTTTATGTTGATTGTTGTATTGTGGTTTGTCTATATTGTTTAGATTGAACGGAGAGCCCCGAGTTACGTTGAAAAGAGTTTGTGAGCACAGACATCATTCAAAGGCAAGTGGCACATTCATAAATTTCCTACTATTTTTCTATATGCATTACTTAGTGTATTTTTATATAAGCATGTGTAGGATAGTATTGCTATGCTAGACATGTCTAGAAATTCCTTACTCTTGTGTCTAGGTTCCTATGCAATACTTAGTAGAATTATTTGATGCTATGCAAATGTTGTTTTGTGAAAATCTAAATTCTTTTAAGTTAATAAAGAACCACCTGGGTGGAATGGTTGAATGGTTTATGTTGCTACTCAAGGCTGTGCTCGTGGTTGTCTTCACCTACGGTAGTTTCTACTATACTTAGGGCCATCAGCATGGTGGTTTTCACGCGAGAGTACACTTGTGGATAGCCATCCAGGAACAAAGGGATCTGAAGAACTCCGAGTGAAGATTGCTTCCAGTGCAGCCATTTCCAATGGGATCTGGCTTGATCAACTAAGTTGCATGGACTCGCTCCGGCTTTACAAGCAGATGTAGAGGGTGTTAGGTGGAACGGGTCAAGCCAGAGTGGGAGGGAAAATGCTTCTGAAAGATCTCGCCTCATTCTTCTCCTTTTCCTTATCACTACCAGAGTGTAAAGAGTGTAAAGCACAAACTCTGCAGAGTGTAAATCTAAGTACTTAGCCATGTCCCCGGTACAGACAATTTGAGCAGCTGATCACGGACGTCAACAGAGGATTCCACCATTCCAACTTCAAAATTTAAAACTTGATGGGTGAACAAGGGTAGAATGAGATAGTGGTTTTCATCCCACGAATGTCTCGAATAGAAAAAAGTGTTTTCCAAAGAGTTAGGAAAAAATGTCTTTATGCAAAATAACATTGAACTCCACCAGCCAAAAATGCATATAGGTTATTAGAGTTATCCCACTAAGCGTCCACCATAGTGTCACTTGACAGACTCCATTTTTAATGGAATCTGGCCCACGTTATTGTAATATTTTTCTTATTGCACATTGATCAGATGACGAGTGAGGTTTCATTTAAAGGTTTCGAGTCTGCAACCAACATGTTTTCGCCTGTGGCAACATGAAGATGATGGAGACTCACTGCTATGTATTTCCGCTGTTTACTCTTTCTGTGCTAGCTTTATGCTATGCAAGTTGTAAAAGAATATTTTCCAAGTCTGGATCATCGATGTAATAAAATTGATACTTTGTTGTGATATTACATCGTAAACTGTGTGTGCAAACAAAATCGATCCAGGGATTTGCACTATACACAGGTACCTTGCCATATTTTAAGTGAAGGTACTTTACACAGATGGCCCGAAAGTGACAGCAATTGGGATAACTAGAGGGAATGTCTATGTTGTGAGGATCGCATGTTTTCACCAAGTGTTTATGCTTTGCTCCGGTACTCTATTAAAAGGAGTACCTTAATTGCATGTAGTTTCCCTAGAGGCCCCGCTGCAAACGGGCTGGCAGGACAAAAGATGTTATGCAAGTTTCTCATTGCGAGCACGCACAACTATATTTGAAAAACATGCCTACTTAATTAATAATCTGGATATTCTTACTTAATGTTATTTCAATGCTGTCAATTGCCCAACTGTAATTTGTTCATCCGACACTTGCTCTTGAGAGTTACCAGCAGTGTAGATAGCTGGGAACCCGGGTCCTTCTGTCATCATCATTGCTCTAAAATCAACTCCACGCAAACAACTGTTCTCTGGTGCCATTGTCTCTATGTTACTGTTACTACTGCTCTCATATTACTGCTGCTTTCATGTCACCCCTGTTACTAGTGCTTTTCCAGGTGCAGCTGAATTGACAACTCCGCTGTTAAGACTTATAAGTATTCTTCGTCTCCCCTTGTGTCGAATCGATAAATTTGGGATTTACTTCCCTCGAAGACTGTTGAGATCCCCTATACTTGTGGGTTATCAGTCGTCGTACTCCAAGCTACCCAAACCACAAAGGTAAGTTGTTTTACACACCATACCACTAGTCCCCCCCGATTCGTGTGGAGTGACCAAGCTCACCCAAGTAAAAGACACTCGCCCCAAATCTCTCAAAAAACACTCCCGGATTCCTTAAGAGTTTATCCTGCTACAAAAGTCCGACATAAGGTTCCCGACACTTATAGTGCCTCTATACTTTGCAGGATGCTATGCGAGTCCACAGCCAAGTCTTCAAGCGCACGGTGCATGACTTTGGGCACCTCAAGAAATCGCACATGGAGCTTCGTGAGGAGCACGGCAAGATTGAGACAGAGCTCGCCGACCAGAAGATTGCCCTTGAGCAAGAACAGGCCAAGGTGCTCCGACTTCAACGGGATCTTGAGAAGGTCAGGACTGAGAAGGCCGAGTTGGAATCCCAACTTTCGGCTGTCGTCCAAACCAAGACTTAGCTGCTTGTCGGCTCTCAAGGCCCAGTGTAACATCTGGCTGACCGAGCTGAAGAAACTCAACGCCTAGATCAACTGTAAGCTTTCCTGACCAACTCCCCTTCTGCTTCAGTTTTCTCTTGTCGATATTGACTTACAAGTCGGAATGTGAATTAACTCTGCCACAACTCTTCACTCAGAGTATTTTGAGCACTTGCAAGCCGCCGCCTTGAAAGTTGTTGCCAAGTCTCGGGGCAAGCGAGCTGAAGTCGGTCCAATCTCTTCGGAGTGGGATGTTGAGGATCACTTGACTGCACTGAATGCGTGGCTAACTCGCTTAAAGATTATCAGCACAAAATTGCTTGATGTCGGCATGAAAGCGCACCGGGTTCTCTGGCCGGGATGCATTCCTCCGAAAAACATCTCCGACTTGGCTGAGGGGTTGAAGAAGGCAGAGACCAGACTCCTGGAATGGAGATCATCCGAAGCTCGCACCAGTGCCGACCAAGTCCTTTGTGCTATCCTGGTACGAATGCATCAACTTGGAGCAAGTGCGGACGCAGCGGGAAAGATCCTCTTGGATAACCGACCCGGCCAAGATCGAGCTTCGTCTAGAAACCGCCACTACATGGCTCGCTACTCTCAGCCGCATCAATTTGTCGTTGGCGACACTTTTTCGGATGATGAGGACTATGAGAACAACGAACTTGGCGACGAGGCCGGGTATGATGGCGAGGAGCCAGTCGGTCAGGACGCCGAAGCAGAAGTCCCCGAGACATCCGAAGAAGTCCCTCAGACTGCTGAGTAAGCTCCGGTGACCAAGATAGCGACTGCGGGCTCCGACGAGACTTCTGCCAACATCACGAAGTCGGCTGCAACCGACACTCCAACCGAGGAGCCCATCCACATCCCACGCCTGCTTCAGCTGGCGTCGTCGAGCCGGCGGCAGCCGACAACCCCATGTCGGCTGGTACGGACACTGTCAACCCGGAAGCTACCGACATCGCCTAGCCGGCCGTAACCGAGATTCCGCTGGCACCGCCTTCCACCACTTCTGCTTCGACTTCTGCCTTGACTTCCTAGATATCTTTTGTCGATCCAAACACTTCTGGCCCAGCTGTCTAACTTTCAAAAATTGAACTTATCAAATCCCCGGAATGTCGAGTGTAGATGTAATATATACTTTAAGGGTCAATTGGTTTTGTGCCATACCTACATGAGTCCTATCTGTCTGTGCCATACCCGTGTTGTTTCTCTTGTATGTGCCCAACTTTTCTCGCATATCGGCCAAACGCTTGTTTCCCTCTGGTCAACCTACTTTGAACCGCACTTGACCTGACTGGTGGGGTCGGCCTGGCGCGGCTCGGCTGGTGTGTCGGTTCGGTTTGGATTTCTTGGGGTCGATGCGTGGGGTCGGGCACTAGTCTGACTGGTGGGGCTGTGGCACTAGTCTGACTGGTAGGGACGACATGTGGGTGCGCGTGGGGTCGGCGTGGGGTTGGCGCGTGGGGCCGGGGCACTAGTCTGACTGGTGGGGCTGGGTCACTAGTCAGACTGGTGGGGACGGCACGTGGGGTGCATGTAGTTGGCGTGGGGTTGGCGCATGGGGTCGGCGCTTGCGGTCAGCGTGGGTCGGTTAGGGTTTGGCCGCCTGATACGTCTCCAACGTATCTAAAATTTCTTATGTTCCAGGTTATACTATACCATGTTATTTCAAGTTTTGTACGCATTTTATATAGTTTTATGCATTTTCTAGGACTTATCTATTAACAAGATGCCACAGTGCCAGTTCGATGTTTTCTAGTTGTTTTTTGTTTCAGAAAAGTATTTAAGGAAATATTCTCGGAATTGGACGATTTTTATCCTTGCCTTCGCCCTTTCGCCTACTTAAAGCCCCAAAAAACAAAAAAATCGCACGGTATTAATTTTTTCCTCCACGGGTCCCGAGTTGCCGCCGTCGTCAACACCAATTCGGGAGAGATCAGAACTTCTCCCCTGCACCCTGCCAGGAGGGGGAATCGTCCCCGGAAGCCTCTATGTCGCCATGACCGTCTCCGGACTGATGCGTGAGTAGTCTACCCTTGAACTACGGGTCCATAGCAGTAGCTAGATGGTTGTCTTCTTCTCTTGTGCTATCATGTTTAGATCTTGTGAGCTGCCTATCATGATCAAGATCACCGTTATGTAATTATTCATGTTGTGTTTGCTGCGATCCGATAAATATTGAGTACTTAAGTTATTGCTTCATAATATATCAGGTGTGTGCTATTTAATGATCTTGCATGCTCTCAGTTACTTGTGTATGCTTTGACCAAGTAGATGCTTGTAACTCCAAGAGTGGGTATTTATGCTCGATAGTAGGTTCAAGTCTCTATTTAATTTGGGGTAGTGACTGAAAGGTCTAAGGTTGTAGATGTATTGTTGCTACTAGGGATAAAACAGTAGTACTTTATCTAATGATAATGTTACTTACTTACTTACTTACTTACTTAACACGGTGCTTAAGGCGATAATCTGTTGCATGCAACTTAATACTGAAAGGGATGCGGACGCCAACCGGAAGGTGGATTATTAGTCATAGACGCGGTTGGATCGTTCTATGTATATTGTTGTAATGCCCGAATGAATCTCACAATAGACATCATAACATTAGTATATGCATTGGTTTGCCCATCATTATTCTATCAATTGCCCAGCTATAATTTGTTTATCCGCATAATTTTTATTATTATTTATGGAGAGACACCACTAGTGAACTGTGGACCCCGGTCCTTCTCTTTAATCTGATAAAACCACAACTCCAAACATGTTACTTTCTGCAAAAAAAAAATCTTCCACACATACGTTTAATATTTTGTTACAACAAGCCGGTGAGATTGACAACCTCACTGTTAAGTTGGGGCAAAGTATCTTGATTGTTGTGTGCAGGCTCCACGTCAACTTAGCACCGCTCTTTTCTAGCGTCGTTGATACCTCGGGTGAATTCTCATTTCCTATTGGTTTGATAACATTGGTCATACTGAGTGAAATTTGCTGCTGCACTACTTCATACCTTCCTCTTGGGGTCTCCAAACAACACACGCATCATGTGCATCACCGCCCACCCCCGCCGCGGCTACTGAAAGGGGGCCACCCTCGCCGTAGTAACGTAATTTTCTATACCTCTCTCTCCCCCTCCCTCCCTCAAAAATGTAGTGGAGCACGCCATCGCCGCAGAGCCCCTACTCGCCGATGCCGGACTTTGAGCTCTACTCGCCTGAGGAAATATGCACAACATGCAGGAGATGACGCTAGAGAAGTGGGAGGAGTGCCTAGCGAAGCAGAACCTTATAATAACAAAAGCTTTCATTTCTATGGCCATGCATATCCATGCACGCTACATAGACGACATGGTGGAATACGGCATGCCACGCACGTATTCAATGCCCACGCATTGCCACGAACTGGAAGGCTCTCAGACAGATGTGTCTCATACTTTCATCATACGACTCGTAAAAATTGTTTTGCTTTGGATTCTTGCTTTCACGCTAGAACGGACAAACATCAAGGTAACCCTAACATGAACGGATACATGCCGCTCGTTCTGCTATAGCTAGTACTCCCTCCATCCTGGTTTATAAGTCACTTTTGAAGCAAGTCCACCATCTTTGGAGCTAATTTGAAACACATTTTTCAGCTAGACCACCACCCTACCTTTGAAGCTCATTTGAAACACATTTTTGGCGAGTCTACCATTTTTTTTTAGAAATGAGGTCGTTTACCCTACCTTTTGAGCTCATTTGAAACACATTTTTTAGCGAGTCCACCACAATACCTTTGGAGCTTATTTGAAACACATTTTTCGGCGAGTCCACCATTTTTTCATAGAAATGAGGCTGTTTACCCTACCTTTGGAGCTCATTTGAAAAACATTTTTCAGCGAGTCCACCACCCTACCTTTGGAGCTGATTTGAAAGAAATTTTTAGGCGAGTCAACCATTTTTGCTTAGAAATGACGCCGTTTACCCTACTTTTCGAGCTCATTTGAAACACATTTTTTAGCGAGTCCACCACCCTACCTTTGGAGCTCATTTGAAACACATTTTTCGGCCAGTCCACCCTTTTTGCTTAGAAATGAGTTCGTTTACCCTACCTTTCGAGCTCATTTAAAACACATTTTTCAGCGAGTCCAAGCTAGATTTGAGAAAGCTCATGGCTATCCGCATTTGGTGTGCCAAAATATCATTTTGTGTCACTGAAGCCAATGGGGGTGGGCGAGCCAAAATCCCTCTTGGGTCCGCCGTGGTCCTCTCATCAGCGGGTGTACAGCCCTTGTCCTACGCGTGCGTACAGATCACATAATAAGCTTCTCGTGGATCGCCCCGAGTCTGCCTACAGATTCCTTCTAGAGGAAATTGGACGGCCGCAGATTCCTTGTAGAGGAAATCGGACGACTGCGGATTCCTTGTGGAGGAAATGAGCCTCAAATATTCAAAAATTATCGAAAATTTGAAAAATCCTGCGCACATATTCGTCTTATGTCATATACTAACAACTCAAGTCAAAAACATGGTCGACATACATTCAAAATGAGAAGGGCATGGATCTCATGTGATATCGCATAACTCAAACTATGATGTCTAAGGTTGGAGAGAAGTGGATTTTGAATTGTAACATGAAATTTTCAAAAACCTCACAAAAGCTTCATTTTGGAGTAACTAAGAAGGATACAAGCTTAGTTTTTCATCTTCATGTTTTAAAATTGTTTAAATGTTGGTCAAATTTAGGTTTGACCGATTTTGAAATAATCATAATAAATTAAAAAATTATCGAAAAATTGAAAAACGGACGCACATAGTCTTCATATGTCATATACTAACGACTCAAGTTGAAAAACATGGTCTACATACATTCAAAATGGAAGGGCATGGATCTCATGTGATATCACATAATTCAATGTGCAAATGAGAATTGAAACATGATAATTTCAAAATACTCATGAAAATATCATTTAGGAGTGACTAAGAATGGTCTAGGCTTAGTTAGCGCCCAAAATTTACACAAATATGCGCCTGTGTGCGCCCAGAGCATACCGGGCACGCTCTGAGCGCGTCCAGAGTGCACACTTAAGGTGTTGACAGAAGTACAATAACAAATATTGCTGATGATGCTCCTGTCGAAAAATTACTCCAGCATGCCTCGCTTCCGTCTGCGCAAGTGGTCTTTAGTGTTACCTTTCTTACTTGTCTTTTTCTGTGGCATCACGCGCCCCGTTCCCCTGGCGGGCACGGACCAAAGCGACAGGTGCTGCGGTCGGCGCCATGCTGACGGAAGCGAGTTGTGCTGGAGTCGCAGCGGCTGGAGTAGCAATAACGCCATGCCGCTTCCAATGGCGCAGACATAAGCGACGCGTGCTGGCATTCGCAGCGTCTGGTCGCGTCAGCGTCAATGCGCGGCCAGACGAAGCGGTGGCCGCGTTAATGCAAGTCACCCAACCCCGCTCCTCCTGCCACCTTTAAAACCCGACGCAGCGCAACCCTCCTCTCCTCACACCAACACTTCCTCCTCTCGCTTCTTCTCCCCAAGGAAACATAGGCCACCATGGCGGTCAGACAAGACGGGCAGCAACGCCACTTGCAGCTCGAGGAACTCCGGCGTCGCAACGAGGACACGGAGATGGCCAAGGCGTTCGAGCGAGTCATGTGGGGCGAGGAGGCCAAGACCGCTCCTCCCTACGTTCTCTCGCTAGAGACCGCGCGGCTGAGTAGCCGCACCCAGCTGCCGATGCACGACGACGGCATCCTTCTGGATGGGTGGGTGATGAGCGCCGTGTACATTCCGGTGGCGCCACGGCTGAGCGGGCAGGCCAGCGTCGAGTTCATCAAGCGCAAGTGGACGGAGATATCATGCGAGCAAACACTCGACCCCAAGTAATCCATCTCGGCGCCCTACTGGCTCGCCATGGTGGACAAAAGTACGAGGCGCGTCTTGGCGGTCGACGAAAGACGACGCCGGAGTTGTCCTAACGGACGACGACTGTGACGGCGAGAACGACAACGCCAACAACGACGACGACGACCCCAAGCTGCCCGATCTGCCTCTACAACCGACTGCATCTTGGTCAGCAGCGTCGCTGTTACCGAAGAAAGGGGCGGCGCAAGATGAAGAGGCTTACCCGAAAACACCCCTCCCCCCCCCCGCATGTCACGCCGGTGAATCGAAAACGCCGCCGGCGTAGCCAGAAGCCTTAGCCGCCTCGGCCGAGGCTACGGGACCGTTTCAGCTGGTGTTGCCAATGGAAACGGTGATGAGCCATGTCCAGAGGTGAAGCTCTGACTTGGTTCACATATTTCCCCCCTCACCGGGATGAAGCGACATCTCTTCTCCGGGCGTCAATAAATACGGTGATGAGGGATGGCCATGCACGAAGATGCATAGGCCCTCTTTCTCGCCCCTAAACACTTTGTTTAGGTTTAGTTTGTTAAATCTCGTTAAGATTTGTAATTGTAAGTTTGCTAAATCTCGTTTAATTTTTTGACTCAATTTGTGTTCACCGTTTATGTTGTTCATCGGTTGCGGTTCGTGTACCCGCAAAGTGTTCGATAGTATAAATTCATGTTGAATTCGTTTCCGAACCATCTCGTTCATCGGTGGCGGTTCGTGTGGCCTGCAAGGTGGTTGACAATATGCATTCATGTTGAATTCGTTTCGGAACCACCTTGTTCATTGGTGGCGGTTCGTGTGGCCCGCAGGGTGTTCGACAGTATGCATTCATATTGAATTCGTTTCCGAACCACCTCAATATTGCAGTGGGATGAAACTGTCTTTCACAATTGACCAGCGGAACGGGCGAAACGGCGGGGCCTGGATCTGCCGCCATGTATGCGTCTTCCAAATGGAGGTGCAGTGCACCACCGGAGGACGGGGAGAGACGGGGCGGCAGGGGCACGGGGCGGGGCAGGCGGAGGGGGGACCTACCAACGATCCAATTCGAAATCCCAATTATCCCAGCCCCACCGGTAAGACTAGTGCCCCGGCCCCACGAGCCGACCCTAGGAAATCGCAACCGAGCCGACACACCTACCGACCCGCGCTAGGCCGACCCCACCATTCAGGCCAAGTGCGGGTCAAAGGAGGTTGACCAGAGGGAAACGAGCGTTTGGCCGATATGCGAGCAAACCTGGGGACAAACCAAAGAAACAACACGAGTATGGCACATACAGATAGAACTCAGAGAACCATGTCACATAACCAATTAACCCATACTTTAGGTATTTGTTTAGGAAAACCATGCTTATTTCGCTAAGTTATTGAACAAGACTTGGTGTTGAATTTCTTCGCACCAAGTCCCCGAGTTTACTTCATGTTTACCACACTTGGCGATTTCTGCTCTTGTCTACCATTTGGACCTCTGACAGTCGAGTCACAAAATCGCCACTCACGGCATACAGCACTTGTAAACTTTTGATGTTTGGTGTAAAGTCATCCGACACAAAGAAAAATAATTGAAAAACAGGGTTAGAAAACAACATATGCCGAATAGAGTTTGGACCGAGTCCCCGAGTTCGTTTTCGTGTTCACTATGTTCCACAGTCTCTGCTCTTGACTAACTTTTAGGTGTTTGTCAGTCGAGGCACAAGGTCTCATCATATAGCATACATTACTTTGTTCTTTGAAACAAAGTCAAACGAGGGCAACATAAGTAAGACAAGCATACAAATAGATAAGGTAGTCCCTAAGTTTCAAGTCACGGTGCCGGCATACAAACAACATAAAAATAAAAACTGAAAGAAAACACAGACATTTACAAACGAGGCAGTCCCCGAGTTTAACTCAGAGAGACGACATATAAACAGTAAAGGAAAACACAAGCATATAGACAAGGTAGTCCCCGAGTTCATCTCGGAACGCTGACATTTCATTCATTATAAACCGAGATACATACGATGCGCCCTTTATGTGTAAAAGGGGCGAAGTAGAGCTACATTCCATGGCCTCTTGGTTTCTTCTCTGGACCTGTCCATCACTCATTTCCTGGCTTCCTGTGCATCTACAAGGTAGTACGATTCATTGTGCAAGGCCCTGCTTACAACAAATGGTCCCTCCCATGGAGGCGACAATTTGTGCATGTTGGCAGTACTTTGTATCAACCTCAGCACCAAGTCTCCTTCTCTGAACACCCGAGGGTGGATCTTTTGGCTATGATAGCGATGGAGATTCTGTTGATATATTGATGACCGGGATAGAGCTAGCTCTATTGCCTCTTCAAGTAAGTCCACATCATTTTCTCTTACCTCTTTTGCCTCAGTCTCAGTATAGATATCCACTCTCGGGTCTCGGCGAGTCATACTGTATGTCGGTTGGGAGCACTGCCTCAGTTCCATATACGAGAAATAAGGGTGTATACCCGGTTGATCTATTCGGTGTGGTTCTCAAGCCCCACATTACTGCTGGTATATATTCTATCCAACAGCCCAGTGTTCTCAACATTGATTCAATCAACCTAGCCTTGATGCTGGCGAACACTAAAGCATTAGCCTTTTCCAGTTGTCCATTTTCTTCCGCGTGTGCCACCGAGGCTATGTCAAGTCGGATTCGCTTTTCAGCGCAGAACCGAGCAAATTCTCCGACAGCAAAGTTGGTGCCATTGTCGGTGATAATGCTATGTGGGTAACCGTATCTCAAAATGATATCTTTCAGGAACGCCACATCACTATGTCCATCACACTTCCGAATTGGTTTGACCTCTATCCACTTGGTAAACTTATCCACCATCACCAACATATGCGTCATGTTATCCCTGACCGGCTTAAATTGTCCCACCATGTCCAGGCACCATACTGCAAAGGGCCAAGTGATAGGAATGGTCTTGAGTGCCGAGGCTGGTACATGTATCTTGTGAGAAAATCTCTGGCATCCCTCAATCTTCTGGACTATCTCCTCCACTTGCTGCAGCGCACTCGGCCAATAGAACCCATGTCATAATGCCTTTGCCACCAATGCTCTTGAGGAAGCATGATGACCACACTCTCCTTGGTGGATCTCCAAGAGCATCTCGCCTCCTTCTTCTGGCTCCATGCAGTGCCGCAACACCGCGATTACACTTCTCTTGTACAACTCTTTGTTGATTATAGTGTATGCCTTTGATCTTCTCAGTACTTGTCGGGCTTCAACTTCATTGTCGGGTAAGGTGTCGTCCGACATGTAAGTCAATATCGGTTGAGCCCATCCAGGTACAGGTCGTACGGAGAACAGTGCTTTATATATGTCCATGGGTTGAACCGACATCACCATGTCCGAAATCCACTATGCAGTCCCCGGGACATACGAAGTAGTCCCCGGGTGCTGTGAGGCAGTCCCCGGGTAAGACGAGGCAGTCCCCAGGTTCTCCATGATATATCCGACATCTAAGTCAATTGGCATGGCCTCCGACTCTTGCTCCTTCGGGATAAAGATCAACCCGGACTCATGTGAAGGCTTGATTGACGGCTTCCTCAAGTGCTCCAGAGCTATGCCGGGTGGAATTGGATCTCCCGACGAGCCGAGTTTGGACAGTATGTCAGTCGCTTCATTCTCTGTCGGAGGTATATGCTTGAACTCGAATCCTTCCAAACATCCCGAGATCATCTAAACATGAAATGCCATGTTTATATCCAAGGCATCCCAATTTCCCGAGGCGTGTTGTATCACCAAGTCCGAGACACCAAAGCATTCTATCCGGCGTATGCCAATCTCTTTAGCCACCTTGATTCCATGCACAAGTGCCTCATACTCGGCCACATTGTTGGATGCAATGAAGTGAATCTGCAGAACATAGCGCAACTGATCATGATTTTGTGAGGTGAGTACTATCCCGGTGCTCAGCCCAATCTTTGTCTTGGATATGGCAGATGTGGCTCATATCGCATCTCGTCCCAATCCACAAGGAAATCCGGCAGCACTTGCGACTTGATGGCATCGCCTCTCGTAAGTCGGAGCGTAAGGTGATAACTCGATGGCCCACTTGGCTATCCGTCCACTAGCATCTTTGCACCCGAGGATCTCCGAGAGAGGAGCCTCGCACACCATAGTAATTGGATGTTCTTGAAAATAATGCTTCAGCTTCTTGACGGCGAGGTACACACCATATGACATCTTTTGGTAGTGTGGGTAGTTCTGCTTGGATGTCGATATCACCTCACTCAGTTAATATATCGACCTCTACACGGTCTTGCCCCCTTCTTCTCTTTCCACCACCATCACCATATACAACTCGGTTAGTTGCCGCGATATAGAGCAACATTGGCTCTTTGGGTAAGGGTGAAGCCAGTATTGGTGCAGCTGACAACATCTTTTTCAAGACACTGAATGCTGAGTCTGCTAGCGGAGTCCATACAAACATTGTTATTTGACTTTGTAATAATCTTCCTTTTTACTTTTGGGCTGAAGCCCCCCCCCCCCCCCCCCGAGCTTTTGGGCCGAAGCCCAGTAGCTATCCTCCGCGCGCGCAACGCTTTCCAACCCGCCAGCAGCCCAGCGCCTCTCTCTCTCTCTCTCTCCCGCAAACACCGAAAGGTGGGTCCCACCTCTCATCACCCCCGCGGCAACGGCTCACCCAAAATCATGCCCTCGACCTCACCGAGAAACGTCCGAATCAATTTGATTTATTGCCGGCGATTTACTCCCCCGTTTACCCCGTCGTTTCTTCCTATAAGATCCCCTCTCTCATTTGCCCCACACACCATCACCCGAGAGCTGCCCGCACGAGACCCCGACTTTCCGCCGCCCCTGTCGTTAAAAACCTCACCGTGCGCTCAACTCCGGCCACCCCGGACCCTCTCTCCTCTCCCTTTCACTTTACCTTTTCCATGCGCATAGTTGTGACACGGTTTCATATTTTTATCCGCAGTGTATCGTCGCATCCGAGCTCACCAGAAGCAAACCGCCGCCACGCACAACTCCGGCGAACAACGCTGGGAAGCAGAGGACGCTCCGGTCGCCGCCACTTCGCCATCGTCTCCGCATCTACCTCCTCCACGCTCGGGTATGCTCCGTTCTTGCGGTCACCAGAGTTCTCCGGCCAGCCGCGCCGCTCGCTTTTGTCCTTTTAGATCTGAGCCGTTAGATCTAGATTCTGCGGTCGTGGTTTATTTTATTTTTAAATCGAATCAGTACGCTGAGTCAGCGCCACGTCGGATAAGAATTTCTACGAATTTCTTAGATCATTTTAATCGGCAGTTTTGCAGAAAACACCCTGCATACTGTTTTTATCACTACTTTTTATCTGTTTAGCCAAATCTAAATATTTTTATATTTTGAATCCTTAGAACCAGTAGAATATTTTGGCTTCATTATTTTTATGTTTTGACACATTAAAAATTTCATATTTTCAAATCAATAAATTAAGTATTTTTGACATAACTTTAGTTAGAAATTTTTTTTTAAGTGAATCGAAGTGCTAAAATTTTGTTTACATGCCCTCTATCCAGTAACACTTTATACAAATTTAGGTTCTAGAAATATTATTACAGTAAACTAAATTCTTGTGTTTACCCTTTTATTCAAGTCTTGCTAATTGAAAACAAATTAAAAATGTAATCATGCATACTTCATAAAAATTCTAGGAGATAAATATATTAGTTTCTTGTAATTAAATTACTGCATCTCATGCATAGCATATTTTTGTATGGTTATGTTGCCTGTGTGTTTATACGTGGCATTTTATTTTGTTAGACTATTATGAGGGAAACAAGGACCTTTGCAACCATAATTGCTTCACTCCCTGTTCCCAAGGCAAGTGGCACACCTCATAAAAGTCCTAGTATTTTTCTATGCATGAGTAGTCTATTTTCCTAAGCATGTGTAGGACTTAGTAGAAATGCTATGCTAGACCTGTGTAGACATTTCTTACTCCTCTGTCTAGGTTCCTATGCAACACTTAGTAGAATTATGATGCTATGCAAAAATATTTTTGATGAAATGTTAAATTCTACTAAGTTAAGAATGAAACACCTGGGTGGAAAGTGGTTTTGTATGGTTTATGTTGAGTGGGTTCCCATGGGTATACCTGTGGAATTACACTTGGGTACGGCCACCCAGGAACAGAGGAATCTGAAGAACTCCGAGTAACGATTGATTCCCGTTCAGCCATTGCCAATATGGGCTCTGTCTTGATCAACAAAGCTGCATGGAATCGCCCGGGCCTGACAGGTGGTGGTAGAGGATTTGTAGGTGGAGCGCGTCAGGCCGTTATGGGGAGGGAAAATGCTTCTGAAAAATCTCGTCTCATTCCTCTCCTTTTCCTTAACACTTCCAGAGTGTATAGGATAGTTTGGGTTGAATGGGAACAATGGTGAACGTGCACAACCTCTGCAGAGTTAAAATCTAAGTACTTAGACGTGTCCTCGGTATGGACAATTTGAGCAGCTGAACGAGGACGTCAACGGAGGATTCCACCATTCCAACTTCTAAATTAAAACTTGAGGGGTGAACAAGGGTAGATTGAGACTATGGCTTTCATACCATATTTGTCTCAACTAGGCAAAGTTGTTTCAAGCTGTTAGGGAAAAACTTGCTTTCTGCAAAATAGCCTTGAGCTCCACCAGCCAAATAAGTATATAGGTTATAGAGTTATTCCTCTAAGTGTCCACCATTGTGTCACTTGCCAGTTCCATTTTTAAATGGTTCTGACCCACTTGTTGCAATATCTTTTTTATTGCAGACTGTTCTGAGATGAGTGAGATTTTCGCTAAGGGTTTCGAGTCTTCAACCAACATGCTCGCCTGTGGCACATGCTGATGATGGGAACTCCATGAAGAATAATTTTTCCGTTGTTTACTCTGTTCACTGCTAGCTTTACGCTATGCAAGTTGTAATGATTATTTTCTAAGTTTGGATCAGCGTTCTAATAAATTGATACTTTGTTGTGATATTGCATCGTAAACTGTGTGTGCAAACAAATCGATCCAGGGATTTGCACTGTACACATGGACTTGCCATTTTCTAAGTGCAAGTCCACTACAGATGGTATCAGAGCACTGTGTTGCCTATAGGTTCGAGCCCTTAGGATTGGATAAACCCCTTTTTGATCATAGTATTATCTCCTTGAGTAATTGGGATCCTAGCAGCATAGTGAGATGAAGCGGCCTGAAGACTAACCTTACATGTCCACGTACATGAGACCTGTTCCATAATCATAACTGGCTGGCCGGGTGTCTGTCTCTCTCACTATAGTAAATATCCAATTTACAAAGAGTTGTTAATATTTGTTGATCCCCCTAAAATTTTGACTTGCTATTTTCAAAATAATAATGCACATCATGACTAGTACTTCTTTACCTTATGCATTTCCTTTTTTAATTCTTTTTCCTTTTCTACCTAAAGGATGACGAGCTTCCACTTCACCACCGCACAGGACTACGAGGACACCCGTTTGGCTGCTACCTTCTCGACATCATCGAGAAGTTAGAGTTACCACTACCTCAAATCAAGGGTTTCATCCTGAAGAAGTTTATCAAGGAGGGTTGTTGGGGAGTAAAAGCAACTCAACCAGGACGTGCTGAAGAGCCCCCTGTAGAGATTAAGCTTGTTAGTGATTCCAAGGATAAAGGACTCAATCTATTTCTGCCAACTATTGATGAACAAAACAAACAAATCTCATTTCGGCCAACTATATATATTGATCAACAATCAAAAAAATTTAAAAAATTGCCCCAAATATAACATTTGGATGAGATTCTTTGTACCTTGCCCATTGCAAGACCAAGACATACTTCTTAAAACATAGTTGGATCACCGCAACCTCTTGCTGATTGGCAGTGTACTCGAAATCAAGACCGATGAACTTCTCTTGATCCCGAGCTTCACCAATCTATTTCTTTAAATCGGAGAGATAACCGCCCACCAACGTGCTATCGTTGGTATAAACCACCTTAAGATTGGCGTAGTGTTCAAGCACCGGTCCACAGCGCGCGATTGGTGGCGCCGGACTCATGGTGGCCGGAGTGGATGAAGAGATCAGAGGGGAGAGAGAGTGTCGCCGGAGGGATAGAGCAAGAAGAAAGCCCCGGCCGTATCAAAAAATGAAGAGACAGGGAAGAAAACTGTCCACTCCCTTTTAAAATTGTGGCGGGAGTCGAACGGTTACGACCTTTAGTACTGGACCGTAACACGGCCCGGTACTAAAGCTCCCCTCGCCAACCCCTCGTGTTACGGACCGGTACTAAAGGTTCCTTACGGACCGGTACTGTTGTCCCCCTCCCGTCTGACAGTTCGAACCGGTACTGATGCTCATTAGTACCGGCCGCAAATACAAGCAGGACTAATTCTCTGGACGTAAAGTCCTTTTTCCACTAGTGTCCAACGAGCTCCGACATTGTAATGTCAGATAGTGTAGTTCTCCGACTTTCTTTTGTTATTACGACACCAAGGTTATTTCGACCTCATCCTGCAGGGTTACTTGCATTTCCTCCGACTTTCCATGCCTCGCATATTTTTCTGACATACCCAAATCTTTTGGTAGATCTTCTCGTGCCACCTGTCATCACGTGACCACTTCCTCCGTGTTTATTAGTTTACTTTGCTGACCCACCTGCACAAGCCTCTGCGGGACCCACCGGATGTCAAATCACTCAGGCATTCGAGTGGGTTTGACTCAGGTGCGCCGCCTCGGTTCCCGGGTGTCTCGGCACACCAAATCACGCCGCCTATCCGTTGGACTCCTGTTTTCTACTGTGTGGCCGATCGTGCGTTGCACACGAATCTCAACCGCCCCGCTTGCCACACACGACCCCACGATGCATTCGAAACTGCCCACGGCGGGAAAATCGGGAACCGCCGTTCTGTTTCGATCTTAAATACGGCACGGGTGCCTCCTCTTTATCTTCCCTCCACTCTCATCTTCTCCTCTTGCCTTCCTCGCTTTCTTCGCTCGCCGCCCCGCCGAACGAGTTCGCGCTCGTGGTCGCCGACGAATCCTGTCGTCGTTCTCGAATAGAGGCCGCGCATCTTTGCTGCTTCCTCGTCCGTGCAATTTCTTCGTGCCCACCTTTTCTCCGGTAAGACTTCAATTCCACTCCGCATGTTCTTGATCTCTCCCCACGGTAGTTCGTCGCCGCCGCCGGTGTTCATCGTCAAATCACCGCGTTTAGGAGTGGTCCGAGCCTTTTACTCGTGAAATCAACGGAATATTCACACTGTTTTAGCCCATAATCGCACCAAATTAGAAAAGCCCCATTAGATCTTAGGCTTTGGGCCTGCAGGGTTGCCGTTCGCCTTCCTCTAGTATTTTACTCGTACAGTTTCTGCAATTTCCTATGGCTGCTGTAGATCTTTTTCGTCTGGTAAACCCGATAGTACCTTCTTTATGTCCGACTTTGCCACCCTTGCTATCATGTCGGCTGGTTCCAACACTCTTTATATCGGTATCCTTAACTCGGTACTTCGCTTTCACAGGTTTCCGTCGAAATGTCCTCAAACTAACAGTCTGAATCCACCGACATGGCTGCCGAGGGAATCCGGGGTGGTTGGGAAGGATCCGATACCAGCAAGGCGGACATCGCCTGGCTACGTCGGTCGCGACGTATCCCGAACCAAGTTATATGCCGGCAGCCGAAGGTGGAAAACGAACCCGAGCCCCGAGCAGAAGAAAGGGTCGTGTTTGTCGTCCACTTTGAACGCGGCTTTGGCCTTCCGGCCAGCCGTTTCTTCCGCAACTTCCTGGACACTTTTGGGCATCAACCCCACCATCTCACGGCTAACTCCATCACGGCCCTCTAGGACTTTCTCTCTTTCTGTGAGGCTTATCTCGGACTCTGGCCCATGGTGAACTTGTCGGACAAATACTTTCAACTCCTGAAGCAGAGCATCCCGAACCGGGTGTCAAGGAGAAGGAGATGACAGCCTGCGGTGCCGGTACAGTAACTGTCCGGAAGCTCTTTCACTTCCCCAAGATCATCGGGTTAGAGTCCTATCAGAAGTGGCAGAGGAGCTTCTTCAATGTGCGCAACCCGGCGCCTGAGAAAGGGGCTACTCCTGTTGAGTACGTCAACCTGCCCGAGTTCAAGATTGAGCCTTTGACTGCCCAACTTAACTGGCCGCTGGACCCCAAGGATAATGTCGGGGAGATCAACTTGATCCACAAGTATCTCCTTACCATTAAGGACACTCTCACAGCCGATGACGTCCTACGGACCTTCATCGTCCGCCGAGTTTGCCCACTCCAAGCCCGGGCGCACAAGAACTGCCACATGAGTGGCCCATATGACTCAACTCGGGTCAGAATGGTCGAGTTGTACAAGGTCTCTATCCACCGTCGCGTCCGGGCCATCGCCACGACCGAGCTGGGCGACCAGTGGGAATGGGGCATGGTTCCACATGATCGCGCCAATCCTCCAGCACAAGTATTCTTTTACATACCATACAACATATCATCTATCTCGGGCAATCTTATGCCGGTTTCTTGTTTTTAATACTTCCTTACCGATATTCTATGCTTTTCCTTTAGCGCTTCGAGCGTCAGAAAGAGGAAGTGGCTCAGTACAATGAGGGCCGCTGGAAAGCCGACCTCCCTGCTCCGGAAACTCCTCCGATGGAAGACCCGGATGACGAGGACAACATGCCCATCCCGGCGCCTCGCGCCGCCGCCGCGGGTAAGCCTCCATCCCACTCTGTCTTACAAGATTGGTCAAATGATGACGACTGCGTGATGCTAGAGATTATTGCTGCCACTCCTATGGCCTTTGCTTACCCACTGGGTATGTCTCCGTTCTATCTTCATCTTGATTCCTTTCCATTCCTGCCCGAAATATATCTTCTTTGAGTTAACTTCTATGTATCAAAACTTTTGCAGTGCCGCCCTCGAACTTGACTCTGGCTCACCCCAGCCTGTCGCTGCCGACTTGAACCCCGTGGGGCGTTCGGCTCCGATTTTGGTGCCCGACTCGCCTCCGCGCTCTACTCGACCTGCCGCCGACTCCTCCGACATTGTCTAAGTCAGGCCTGTCGGCCCAGTGGGAACTGGGGTATCAAGAGCCCATTCCCCCCAGGCCTCGCTCGCGGGCCAGACAGACGAAACGACTAAGGACTAGGCGTCACGCCTGACGGGACCCTCGAGAGGGGATTCCCCTCGAGGGCCTGAAGAGGGAGCGAGGGCCTCAAGGGACCCCTCGCCTCAGGGGAACTTCCCCGTCAAGGAACCAACCCGCCTGAGGGAAGTCCGGCAGGAATCTCCCCTCAGGCCTGAAGGGAAACGTCGTCGCCAAGGAATCCCAACAGAGCGCACGTGACCTCTGCCACACCCGTACAGAGGCGCTCACAAGAATAGGCTCGTGGAGGAGCTCGGCCAGGCGGGACAGCAGAACCGCGGCGCGCTTCAGCACGGGGTCGCTACGTACACCTCGGGCTGCATGGCGTTCACTCGGTCTCTGCGCCGCGTGGTTTGGCCGCAGAAGTTCAGGCCAGCCCTTCCCAAAGGCTACGACGGCTCCAGCAACCCTGTCGAGTTCCTACAGCTCTACACCTCCTCCATCCAAGCTGCGGGGGGAGACGACAAGGTCATGGCCAACTGGTTCTCCCATGCGCTACGCGACTCTGCGCTGTCGTGGCTCCTGAACCTACCGGAGGACTGGGTGAACTCCTGGGAGGAGCTCTGCAAGCAGTTCGTCTCCAACTTCAAGGGGACGTACGAGCGCGCCCTCACCCACAACGACCTGCGCGCTGTGGTGTAGAGGAAGGACGAAACGCTCCGCAAATACATCCAGCGCTTCAGCCAGGTGCGCAACAAGATCCCGAACATCCCCGACACTCAAGTCATCGCCGCCTTCCGCGAGGGCGTCACAAACAGCAGGATGCTCGAGAAACTGGGCATCCACGACAAGCTCACCTCCGTGGTCAAACTGTTCGACATGGCGGACAAGTGCGCCAAGGCGGAAGAGGGACTCCTCTTCGTGAAAATGTCCTCGAGAGGGGACGATCATGCTGAGGGGTCCAAGAGCCAGAAGAAGAAGGAGGAGCCCAAGCGCAAGGCCACAGCAGTTCGCGCGGCAGAGCCCGACACAAAGGGCACCCGCAGGGACTCCCCCGAGGCGGGAGAAAGGAAAGATGATCACCGCCCCTTCTGCATCTACCACAACAGGCGGGGCCACTCTATGGAGTCCTGCTACGACCTCAAAAGGTTGAGCAAGGAGCGCGAGCAAGCAGAAGACAGCGGCGGCCGCGGTCGAGGCCGTTGCTACCGCGGAGGCGGGCGCAAGGGCGGCCACCGGAAACCATCTTGAAACCGAGCCAACGCCGCAGAAAAGAACGGCAACCTCCCTGACGAGGAAGATGGCTGCTACCAAGCCCCGAGTGGCGCCATCGCCTGCATCCTAGGGGGGCGCAGGCGCCAAAGTCAAACAACCAGTCCAAGCAGTTCGCCCGCGAGCTCAACGCTGCCCTCCCAAGCGCGGAAACCTCCAGGCCCCTCAAGTTGTCGCAGTACACCATCGCCTTCGACGCTCAGGACCACCCTAAGTCCACCAAGACTGTTGGAACCCTCCCGCTGGTCTGCACCCCCACCATCGACAATGTGGCTGTCTCCAAAACGCTCATCGACAGTGGAGCAGGCATGAATGTTATCTCCATATATACATTCGAAGCGCTTCAAGTGCCCTACGAGAGGCTTATGCCCTCGAGGCCCTTCACAGGGGTTACCAGCGGCTCAATCGAGCCTCTAGGCCAGGTCAGGCTTGCTATCACCTTCGGGAGCGAGGAAAATTACCGCACCGAGCACATCGACTTCGATGTTGCGCACATCGGCCTGCTGTACAACGCCATCCTCGGCTACCCCGCGCTCGCGAAGTTCATGGCCGTCACGCACCATGCGTACAACATGGTCAAGATCCCCGGCAGCGCCGGCACGATCACCATACGTGGGCATGTCCTGGACGCTACGCGCGCTGTGGAGACGGCCTACAAAACTGCCGCCATGGCCTTCCCCGCAGATGAGGACCAAGAGCCTCTCGAGAGGCCCAAGAAGAATAAGCGGTTGTTCTCTCAGGAGGCATCTGCTACCAAGAAGATCTCTCTGAGCTCAGGGAGCTCGGGGGCTGAAGGCTCGGGGGCTAGCGTCACCATTGGCGATGTGCTGCCTCCCAAATAGGAAAGCTCGCTCGTCGCCTTCCTCCAGGCAAACTCTGACATGTTCGCGTGGACACCGTCAGATATGTCTGGTGTACCGAGGGAGGTGATCGAGCACCACTTGGCCGTGTGCCCAAACGCGCACCCCGTCAAGCAAAAAGCTAGAAAGAAAGCCCCCGAGAAGCAAGCATTCATCGTCTAGGAGGTCGAGAAGCTCAAAGCGGCAAAAGTAGTCCGCGAAGTCGCGCACCCCACTTGGCTCTCCAACGGCGTGGTAGTCCCAAAACCCGCCGGCGGAGGCCGCCTCTGCATCGACTACACCGACGTGAACAAGGCCTGCCCCAAAGACCCTTACCCCATGCCTAGAATTGACCAGATCGTGGACTCCACGGCAGGCTGCGACCTCATCTGTTTCCTCGATGCCTTCTCTGGTTATCACCAGATTAAGATGGCTAAAGAGGACGAGGAGAAGACGGCTTTCCTCACCCCATGCGGTGTGTATTGCTACGTCTGCAATCCCTTCGGCCTAAAAAATGCCGAAGCCACTTTCCAGAGGTTAATGAGGATAGCCCTGGGCGGGCGAATGGGGCGAAACGCTGAAGCGTATGTCGATGACATCGTCGTGAAGTCATGAGAAGGAAATACTCTGCTCGGAGATCTGGAAGAAACCTTCGCCAGCCTGCGCAAGGTGAACATCAAGCTCAACCCCGCCAAGTGCGTCTTCGGAGTACCTTCAGGAAAATTGCTGGGTTTCCTCGTGTCTCATCGAGGCATAGAGGCGAACCCAGACAAAATCAAGGCCATAGAAGGCATGCAACACCCATGCAGGCTCAAGGACATGCAACGCGTGGCAGGCTGCATGGCCAGCTTGGGAAGGTTCATCTCCAAGTTCGGCGAAAGGGCCCTGCTGTTTTTCAAGATCATGAAAAGAACGGACACTTTCAAGTGGACCCCTCAAGCTGAAAAAGCATTTGAGGACTTGAAGAAGTACTTGGCCAGCCCACCTGTAATGGTCGCCCCAAGGCCTGGCGAGCACCTGAAGCTGTACTTGTCAGCCACCCCACAAACAGCCAGTGTTGTCCTTGTGGTGGAAAGAGAGGAGCCTGTACTTCACAAGAAGAGTGCAACCACTCCAAAGAAAAAGCCTCCTGATAAAGAGCTCGGCGAAGGGGCGGTCGTCAAAAGGCCCACGCCAGGCCTAAAGACGCAAGAGGAGACTGCCCCGAGCCAACTGCTGCAACAGGTTCATGCCGAGGGGACCGAGGAGCCTCAAAAGGCCAACATACTCGAGGACAAGTCCCTCGAGGCCACGCCCCACGAGGCCAAGTCCCTCGAGGCCACGTCCCTCGAGGCCAAGTCCCTCGAGGCCACGTCCCTCGAGGCCACGCCCCTCGAGGCGAAGTCCCTTGAGGCCAAGTCCCTCGAGGCCAACACCCTCGAGGCCCAGGACAAGCCCCTTGAAGCAGACCCCATCGAGGGCCAAGCTGGGCCACCTCAGGAGAAAGACGCCAAGGAGACAGAAACCACTCTCGTCGAGCATCCAGTTTACTTCGTCAGCACAGTACTGCACGATGCTCGCGAGCGGTACCCCATGCAGCAGAAGCTTCTCCTCGCGCTCCACATCGCCTCAAGAAAGCTGCGGCACTACTTCCAGGGGCACCCCATCACGGTGGTAACCTCTTTCCCCCTGGAACAAATTCTGCGCAACCCAAATGCAACAGATCGTGTCGCAGGATGCAACATCGAGCTACAACCATTCAATTTGCGCTTCGATACCACAAGGGTAATCAAAGGAAGAGCGCTGGCAGACTTTGTCGCCGAATGGACTGATCCAACCCCTGAAGAGACCTGGGAAGAAGAGCACGAGTCCTCTGGAGCCGCAATGCCCAGCTACTGGACCATGAAATTCGACGGAGCTTTCGCTTGTCGCCACGGTGGGGCAGGTGTAGTGCTGACTTCACCAAAAGGCGACAAGTTGTATTACGCAGTCCAGCTGTGCTTCGGAATTGACAAGATATCCAACAACATCGCCGAGTATGAAGGGATGCTTGCTGGCCTACGCGCCGCAATCGCCATAGGCGTCAAGCACATACTCATCAAGGGCGACTCCCAGCTGCTCGTCAACTTCTCCAACAAAAGCTACAAGGCCAAGGATGACCACATGGCCACATACCTTGAAGAGGTCCGTAGGCTGGAGAAGAACTTCAGGGGAATGGAGCTCATGCACATCCCAAGAAAAGAGAACCAAGAGGCTGATGACATCGCCAAGCGCGCATCAAAGAGACAGGCCCAGCTGCCAGGTGTCTTTGAAGAAAGGCTCGTCAAGGCATCCATAAAGCAGCCCCTAGAGGCCCTGCCCGCAAGCGCAGACGAAACGCTCCCGCCACCACCTAGAAACGGAGCCCCAGGCTGCGGGCCCCCAACAGGGGAGCGTCTGTTGCTTACAGCGGTGCACCAAGAGACAGGATGGATCGACGAGATCAAAGACTACCTCCACAAAGGGATCCTTCCCGAGGAAGATGTCGAAGCGGAGCGAATTGCCCGCCTTGCAAAATCATACCAAATCCTCGAAGGAATTCTCTACCGCAAGCGCCCAAACGTCGTCGCACTCAAGTGCGTCCCTCCTGAAGAAGGAAAACTACTGGTTAAGGATATCCATAGTGGGGAGTGCGGCCACCATTCGTGCGCCCGCACCCTCACAGGAAAAGTCTTCAGGAGCGGCTTCTACTGCCTCAAGCGCTTCAAGATGCAACAGACATCATTCAAGCTTGTGAAGCCTGCCAATTCAACGCTAAGCAAATCCACCAGCCAGCATTGGGCCTACGAACCATTCCGCTCTCGTGGCCGTTTGCGGTCTGGGGGCTGGACATCCTGGGAAATTTCCCAACGGCGCAAGGTGGATATCGCTAGCTCTTCGTGGCCATCGACAAGTTCACAAAGTGGCCTGAACTGGTGGCGACGCGTACAATCACAGCAGGCGCGGCGGTGAAATTCATCAGAGGCCTGGTCTGCCACTTCGGAGTGCCTAACCGCATCATCAACGACAACGGCTCGCAATTCACAAGCGGCATCTTCAGAGCCTACTGCCAGAAAATGGGCATCAAGCTCTGCTTCGCCTCAGTCGCCCATCCGCAAAGCAACGGACATGCTGAGCGCGCCAATGCAGAGGTTCTAAAAGGCTTGAAGACCAGGACCTTCGATGTCCTCAAGGCCCACGGCAAGGGCTGGATCACTGAGCTACCCTCGGTGCTCTGGTCCATCCGTACCACGCCACCCAAGCCCACCGTGGAAACGTCGTTCGCACTCGTCTATGGAGCCGAAGCAGTCCTCCCCGCAGAGATAAAGCATGGGTCCCCACGGGTCCTTGCCGTTAACGAGGACCAGCAAGAGGATATCCACAACGACGACCTGCTGCTCCTTGAAGGGCTAAGACGCCGCGCCGCTCTACGGGCGGCCAAGTACCAGCAGTCCTTGAGGCGCTACCACAGCCGCAATGTGCGCTCGCGCACCCTGGAGGCAGGCGATCTCGTCCTCAGACGAATCCTCTCCAGGGAAGGCCTCCACAAGCTGTCCCCGATGTGGGAAGGTCCCTACAGGGTCACCCACATCGCCAGGCCTGGCGCGGCTCGCCTCGAGACGGAAGACGGTGTCCCCGTCAAGAATCCATGGAACATCATGCATCTACGCAAGTTCTACCCGTGATCATCATCGCGTAAGGACATTTAGCGAAAGAGGCAGCCCACGGCTCAACCTCTAAGCACCTTTTTGTCCCTCAAGGTTAAAAGCTCAAGGCTTAAACCTCTCAAACTTTTGTATCCGCCAGGAACAAGTAAAAAAAAGTGATTATTGTCACGACCGTGATCATTGTCACGTCGAGACGTCAAGCCGACGAGGCAGCCTACGGCTCAACCTCTAGGAGTTTGTCGTCTCTAGAGGTTAAAACGCCGAAAGGCTTAAACCTCCAAAAACATAGCTTTGTCTCCTAAGGGAACAAATGCCAAAGTGGTCATTGCCACACCCATGATCATTGTCACGTCGAGAAAATAAAACGGAAGAGGCAGCTTACGGCTCAACCTCCAAGCAATGTCTACTCTAGTGATTAAAACACCAAAAGGCTTAAACCTCAAGCAAATTCTTTGTCTCCTAAGGGAACAAACGCAATCGTGGTCATTGACACGCACGTGATCATTGTCACGTCGAGACTACTAGCGGACGAGGCAGCTTACGGCTCAACCTCCAAGCATTCTTGTCTCCGGAGGTTAAAACGCCAACGGCTTAAACCTCCAAAGCCCCAAAGGCTTCACTCGAGGGAAAAACCCTCCGAGATATCAAGTAAAATGAGCCACCTCAGGACGCTGAGAGTCTCAGCCACCAACAGGTTGTCCCCATGCCTCGACATGCTCAGAGCATTAACTTGGCAACCCCAAGAATAATGACTCAATCTCGTTTCTAAGTGAACTTAGCGCTTCGGCGCCGCTTAAAAAATGTTTTTGGGGGGTTTTTTATTTACGCATTATTATTGTTGAAGTGTGCGCTTATATATCTCCAAATGCCTACCTCGCGAGCGGGGGCTGAGTACGGTGCCAGTGCCTCAAATGACACACCAGCAGCACTGCAAAACCCAAGAGTCCGAGCTCTGGCTGGAGGGCAATTCCCAACAAACAAGCCACCTCAACAGAGGACCTTGGTACTTACACTCCTCGCAAAGAACGCCTGAGGGGACCTATAAGCGCGCACGATCCCTTGATCCGTGTTCTAGCGTTTGGGTTCACCCCTCTGTTACCTGCAGGGAAGATTTCCCCCCGCAAGCCTGCAGGGACATCCATGAGCGACCCCTCAAGCGGGCAACCTCGCCAGGAAAAATTCCTCCCCAGAGAGCGACCCCTCAAGCGGGCAACCTCGTCAGGGAAGATGCCTCCCCAGGAGCGACCCCTCAAGCGGGCAACCTCGCCAGGCAAAATGCCTCCACATGAACAACCCTGCCAAGCGAACAACCTTCACAGAGCGAAAACATCAAGAAGCTAAGTCCCGCACTCATGCTTTAAGAGCGCTTTTCTCTCCCTAGCGCGCGTCTCTGCCCCTCGAGCGACTTCGTTTTCCCTTACGCTTCATGGACTACTCGCATGTCTAAGGAGGGCACTTGAGCATCGCGACTCAAGGCTCTTACCTCTCCTAGGCCTAAAACTCCCCTCCTGGCCTTGCGGAGTCATCACTCCCGCGGACCTAGGTGGCGGAGTCGTGGCACGAAGAGACGGGACCTAACGACGCAGAGAACAAATAGACATGAAGATGAGTCCAAAGAGACCTCAAGAGGGGCAGTCGAGCTCGAATTAAAACAGCAATTAAAAGTATATTACAAGCCAGAAGGTATTAAGGTGTCTAATGCACACAGCTGGTGCAGTTACAAGCGGCCGCAGGCGCAGCCAAGAAAGGCTCAGGGGGATGCAGCAGCGCTTTGAACCTCCGTTGTGTCAGCTTTGACCTCGGCGGAGCGAGCCTCCTCCTCCGCATCGCCAGCTTCGACCCCGACGGAGCGGGCCTCCTCCTCCGCATCGCCAGCTTCGACCCCGACAGAGCGGGCCTCCTCCTCCGCATCGCCAGCTTCGATCCCGACGGAGCGGGCCTCCTCCTCCGCTACGCCAGCTTCGACCTCGGCGGAGCGAGCCTCCTCCTCCGCATCGCCAGCTTTGACCCCGACGGAGCGGGCCTCCTCCTCCGCAGCGCCAGCTTCGACCTCGACGGAGTGGGCCCCCTCTTCCGCAGCGCCTCCTTCGGCCTCGGCGGAGCGAGCCTCCTCTTCCCTGAAGTCTGGCGCAGCCTCCACGCGCTTGAAGCGGTTGCAGAACGCATCCACCTGCTCGCGGAGGTAAGAAGAGACGCGTTGCGCGTCCTCGCCAAGAGCAACCTCGGTCACCAAGCGGAAGTCAAAGTTCGGCACAAGGAGCCTGATGTTGATGAAGATGCGATCAACAACCACCCCTATGAGCTGCCTGCTTTCTTCTTCGAGCATCTCGCGAAGCTCGGCGGCAGGGCCCTCTAGCGCCACGAAAAGCTGGTCGAAGTAGGCCAGAAACGCGGTGGCGCCGTCGTGGTCTTGGGCCCAAGGATACGGGGCGTCACGCCGAGCCGCGCCGCAAGCTCACAACCACGTGCGACCAGCTCTTCAAACAGGCGGTCGCACTGCATCGCATGCGCGCTGGACGAAGGGCCAGCGCCGTGGGACGCCTCGTCGCGGTCCTCCACCGTTCGGCGCCAATGTGCCTTGGCGCGCTTGAAACGGCACGCCAGCTTGGTATTGGCCTTCTCGAGCTCAGCTAGCCGCTGAGCGTCTGCAGCATGCTCGGCCCTGAGGCGATCCTCCCGCTTCTGCAGCAGAGCACGGTACTTCTGGAGAAGGGTCCGACGGAGATGTCTCTCGTGCACCGCGAGGGCCATCTGCGCCGCTCTCGTCCTCCGGGCGAAGCACCGCTCCGAGCGCTCGTTAGAGCGCCTCTAAGCAGCGACATGCTCGTCAAACTTCAAGACCGCCTGTGCCAGGCCCTCCTCACGCTGCTGCAGCTCGCTCCCCCTGAGGGCCAGCTGCCGATCGCGCTCGGCCAGGCACCTGCGGTCCTTCTCCAGAGCGGCTTGCGCAACCTGGTGGGTAGAGAGACGCTGGGACTCCAACCGGTCCAGCTCGCGTTGTTTCTGCGCCAGCGAGCTCTCCATCGCCTCACGCTCGGCTGTGGCCCCTCGCAGAAGCTCCTCAGCAGCCACGCGCTCTGCCTGGAGGGGCTCGAGTAGCTCCACGGCGTCGCGTATGGCTCCGTCGCGGACCTCCTTGGCAAAGTTGATGGCTTCTTCGCGGGCTGCCTGCAGCGCCGAGTCCTCTAGCCGGCGCGCTTCGACGGCCGCGTAGAAGGACGCCCACGACCTCGCCAGTTCCTCCTGCTGTTGGGCGAGCCGTATGTCGCCAAGGGCCAGGTGAGCCTCCAGGCCCTCCAGCGACTCCCGCACGAGGCCGAATGCCACCTCGCGACGCCCCACGCTCTAGTCCCAGCTGCGGAGAACCACTTCCCAGCTAGATTAGGGCCCGACTGAGGCGGCCTGTCCCGAGAGCCCTGCCCCTGGTCGTCCTCGGGGGCTAGGTGCGGCTCCACCTCCATCCGCGACAGCTTCATCTGTGGTGCTCGGGTCGCGGGGGTGCTCATCTTCTCCGGCAGGGCGGGGTGGCGAGCCCGCGCCCCCTCCTGCGGCTGCACTTGCGCCCGCGGGAGCCTCGGTCACACCCCCAAAGGGGGCGAGGCCGCACCCCCTCCTGTGGCCGCACCTCCGCCTGCTGAAGCCTCGGTCGCTCCCTCGCAAGGCGGTGTGGGAGTCGTATCCTCCGTGCTGTCCGCAGGCAGAGATTCGGGGGGCCCGTTTGAGGCTCAGGCGCCCCCACCAGGGGCACGGCCGCTCCTTCCCGAGGCTCCCCCTCCACTGAACATGGAGTGCAGTCTCCACAGGCCCCGGGTGCTCACCAGCCGCTGCCGAAGCGGCAGCACTCTTCACGCCTGCTGCCTCGTGAAGCTTGCGACGCTTCGCAGGCACCAGATCGCTGAAAAAGCCCGAAGAAGATTGTTCATGAGAGGACGGAGCAGGGGGAGCAATAAAAGCAAAAGGTGACCCAGTTATGGGAATACTCGCCATGAAGGGGAAGCACCAGCGTCGACCCACGACAGGCCAGGAGACCGCCAGGAAGGTGTGGGCTTGGCACCTGGCCCCCCAAGAGGCGACACCGCTTTTCTCTTGAAAGGGATGTCAGAGGGCCTCGCCCCGGAGCGATCCACCATCGCTGTGGTGCGAGGCTCGCGCCTCCCTGGCGAAGCATCTGTCTCGGAGACCGCCCTCGCCTCAGGCGCCTCCTCCTCGAAGCGCGTAGGTGCAACAACAAAGGCGTCGTCATCGTCCGACGAGATGTCGCAAATCTCGTCAGTGAATGGCTCGTACCTCGCAGGGAGCACCTCTCCCGTCGCGGCCTCTTCCTCGCCGCTCCAGGCACGGTAGGTGGATGAAGAGTCAACGCCCACGACAGCGCGCACCGGCGGAGCAACCCCCTGATCCATCGAGCCCGCCAGACCTTGAGGAGTGAAATCCGGCATCCCGTCCAGGATGTCCATTCGGTCGCTCAAAGGAAGCTGGTGCAGTGGAAGCACGGAGCCGGCGATTTTCCCTGGCAAGTCCAGACTGGCGAAGAGGATATTAAGGATGGTGTCGACCACGTCCGGGCCAAGGTCCTCTGGATGGAGCCGCATTGGGTCGGAAGGGCCGGCGTACATCCACATCGGCTCCGAGTGCGCCTGAAGGGGGGCGATGCGGCGTGCCACGAAGTCCGCCGCGATCATCTGACCTATGAGACCCTCCTCGCGGAGAAACCTCAAACGCCCCTCCAAGTAAGCATTGTAGGCACCACGAAGAGCAGACTTGCACCAGCGGGAGTTCCTCACGGGCGACGCCTCCGGGACATCCAGGAATGCGTAGGGCGACGGTACGCCGATGAGCATCCACTTCTGGCAAAAGTCGCCCACCTTCTTGAGCAGCGCCGTTACCGGTTTGTCCCAACTCCAGGACATGGGGATATATACATGCCCCATGCCATCTGTGATGCGGAAGGAGACGCACCCTGTCCTCTCGCCACCAGTCGTGCACCTCAGCGAGTAGAAGGTCCTGAAGAGCGCGACCGAAGGGTGCACGCCCAAATAAGCTTCGCAAAGGTAGGCAAAGATGGACAGTATGAAAATGGAGTTCGGGTGGAGATGGAGGAGTTGAATTTGGTAGAATTCCTGTACTGCCTCCAAGAAAGGCGAGCACGGCGGCACCAGCCCGGCAGTGATGGCGTGGAGGAAAATAGGGTAAAACCCTTGAGGAAATTTCTCGAACCGGGCGGCTTGGAGTTCGCTGGCTCCATGCTCGTTGGATGGCCCCGCAACAAGATGGCGGATCTTCTCCAACGCCTGAAGATCGGTGCACGCCCCCTCGAGTGCCGCGCCCCGCACTACCTCCATGGCCGCCGCCCGGGAAGAAGACCCCGCTGCGGCCTTACTTTTGCTCTTCACCGGGCCCATCCGGGAGAACTCGGGTTTCCGGCCGGGCAAAGGTGGGAGATGCGCAAGGGAGAACGGAGACGGAGAGCTCTACAGAGCGGAAACTTCTTGCGGGAAGAACAAGAAACAATTTATGTCAAGATCAGTTACCAGGGCGTGGTGGAACCCCCGACGACTCACGCCCCAGATCGTGCAAAGCCGTTATAATCCAAGTGCCGCGTGGCTCGGGCCGGCTGGGCTAAGGGCCCACGACGCTTCGCCTAAGCCCATGGGCTCAGTCGTGCCCATCATGGGCCCGGGAGCTACTGTCGGCCCAGTGGGAACTGGGGTATCAAGAGCCCATTCCCCCCAGGCCTCGCTCGCGGGCCAGACAGACGAAACGACTAAGGACTAGGCGTCACCGCCTGACGGTACCCTCGAGAGGGGATTCCCCTCGAGGGCCTGAAGAGGGAGCGAGGGCCTCAAGGGACCCCTCGCCTCAGGGGATCTTCCCCGTCAAGGAACCAACCCGCCTGAGGGAAGTCCGGCAGGAATCTTCCCTCAGGCCTGAAGGGAAACATCGTCGCCAAGGAATCCCAACAGAGCGCACGTGACCTCTGCCACGCCCGTACAGAGGCGCTCACACCCCCGTCGCTGTCCCTGGCGATAAAGCGGTCAACAAAGCTGCGCCACCTGCTGCACAGCTGTGAGGACCTTCTACACTGACGATACAGCGGGTGGACGGCGCAACCCTCCAACAGAGATCGTCATCATGGGCTCCACCTCAGAGACGGCCCGCCCTGCGGGTAGTACGAGCGCGCTCGGCCGCTGGTCGGCCACGGCGCCACCTTTATCGATAATGGACCAAGTCCATGGACGGATGAAGCGCGGTGGACTTGAGCTCTGCACCGCGACTGGCCAGTGGGAGCCACCTTGAAGGCCAAGCCGAAGAAGAAGGCCCGAGGTACCTATAAAAGGGAGGAGAAATCCGTCGTAGGAGGGAGGCCTCTTGCGTGAAAAACACCCTTGTAAACCCTAGTAGCTCTTGTTAGGTTAGCCTCTGGCTGGAGGAGGAAGAAGACCATTGCTTCCCTCCCCAGGCAAGAACTGCCTCAAGGGGGCTTCTGGCAAGCTCAATTGTACTGTAATCTCCCACACATAATACATACAGGTAGGAGTAGCGGTCTTACCTCCTCACGAGGGCCGTGAACCTGGGTAAAGGACGGTGTTTTCATTGGTCGGGTGTGCGTCTTCTTCAGGTCCGGAGAGCAACGTCGCGGAGCCACTTGTGGGTTTAGACCTCCGCGTTCAATCCCCTTTCGAACTACACTTCAGGAAGTGACTACCCCCGATTCCTGGGAGACATAACACGACAGGGCCTAGCTGCCCCACTGACCTTTGGCCCCAATACATCGTCTGCCAAGATTCCTAAGAAGGTTTCTCAGACACCAGGGGAGAAGTCCGCCCCTTCGCCGGTACTCCAACCGGCAAAGGCTCCGACAGCACCGTCCAGTTCGGTCGCTCCCCCACCGACTAAGAAGTTGGTGCCCCAGAAAACGCCAACTCTCCAAGGAGAAGGGCCGGTTACCACCTTGGCCAAGAGCTTTACTTCTTCTTCTGGCGGCACCACTTTAGTCAAGAAACGGAAAATCATCACTTCTCTGCAAGCTCCTCCTCCAACTGTCGCCCTGAAGTTGCTACTGGCTACTGCGGGCAAGGAGATTGCTACTAAAGTGGGCAGCCAGGCCGGAGTGCCGGTCGCCCATGATGCTCGCCCATACAGTCAAGTCGATCAGCTGATCGTCGACTGGAATAACGTCGACATCGGGCCTACCTCAACCGAGCTCTCCTCCACCATGCATCCTGCCGGGCCAGGCAAGACTGCACAAGCTATGCACCAGATGCATGTCGAAGTTCTCTAAGCCACGCAAACCACCGAGGTAACTTATCATACTCTCCACTCCACTAGTCCCCGAGATTTGTGTCGAGTGACCAAACTCTCTTGCGTGACGGATACTCGGCATGAATCTTCAAAAACACTCAGTCCCCGAGATTCTTGTCGAGTGACCATATTCTCTTGAGTGACGGATACTCGGCGTGAATCTTCAAAAAAATTGTTTTCGACACTCAGTCCCCAAGATTCCTGTCGAGTGACCAAATTCTCTTGAGTGAAGTTTACTCAGCATGAATGTTCATAAAATTTCCGGGTTCCTCCATAAATTCTCTTGTTTTGTTCTTCCAACTTAAAATTATCCGACATTTATCTTCTTCTTGCCTCTTTGCAGGATGTCATGCGTGCGCGCAGTGAGGTTTTCTGGCACGCGACACACGAGTTTGGTCACCTTCATAAATCCCACCGTGAACTCATCGCAAAGCACCAGCAGCTTACTTACAACAAAGAGAAGGACAAGGCGATCCGTCTGCAACGCGAGCTGAGCACTGCGCAAATTGCCAAGGCCACGATAGAATCTCGGTTGAGTGTCGCTGAAGAGACTTAGACTCAACTCCTAGAGTAAGTTGAGGCGCGAGCCAACACTGCCGAGCTCCGGTTGAGCACCCTAAAGATTTGGTGCAAGTCTTGGTTGGGAGAGCTGAAGAGGCTCAATACCCAGATGGATAGTAAGTTTTCTAAGTCACCCCTTTTTGTATCTTTGAATTTCTTGAATGACACATCGATCTTATGATGGTATGTGCATTAAATCTATCATAGCTCTTCGCTCAGAACACTTCGAGCACTCCCAGGCCGCTGCCCTTAAAGTTCTAGAGAAGCCCCAAGGCAAGCGCGCTGAAGCTGGTCCGATTTCCCCTGACTAGGATGTCGATGACCACTTGGTTGCTCTAAGTGCCCGAGTAACCCCTCTCAAGCTAATTGGCACCGAGCTGCTGGAAGTCGGCATTAAAGCGCACCGGGTTCTATGACCCAGCACAGTCCCTCCCAGCAATGTCTCAGATTTGGCTGACCGACTCAAGAATGCTGAGAGCCGGCTCCGGGCATGGCGATCCTCCGCGTCTCGCGCTAGCGCTGATCAAGCCTTGGCCTTCGTGCTGTCTTGGTACGAAGGTATCAATTTGGAGCAAGTGCAGACGAAGTGTGAAGGATTTCCATGGATTACAGACCCCGTCAAGAACTTGCTTACTATATGGCGCGCTACTCTCAGCCCCATCAATATGTCGAGGGCGACACCTACACCGATGATGAGGCCTATGAGGCGGATGAGCGTGGCGAGGAAGCCGAGTCTGATGAAGAAGAAGACGCCGATCCAATTGCGGAGGACGAAGTCCCCGAGATTCCCGACAAAGTCCCCGAGTCTGCCAAGGAGACTCCGGTGATCCCGACTACGTCTTCACGCGCCGATAAAAATGCCAAGCTGCACAAGTCAAGTGCCCCTGACACTTCTATTGTCGACCCGCCAAGACTCCCTCTTCAGCTGCCGCCGTCGTCGTCGAGCCGGCCACAGCCGACATTCCCTTGTCGGCCGCTACCGACACTGCTATCCCGTAAGCCACAGCCGACATTTCCCAAGACGGCCGCCTCCGAGACTCCACTCGCTTCGACGTCTGGTACTGCCATCGCGACTTCAACCTCGACTATCGAGACTCCTGCTGCCGCGACTCCTGATGCCGATACTGGTGTCTCTGGTTCAGCTGCATAAGTCCTAAGCCCAAACTTATCAAATCCCCAGAATGTCGGGTGCAACATGTAATATATACTCTTAAGTAGATGCTCAAAACAATCACGCTTATTTTGTTAAGATACCGAACAAGTTTATGATGTTGAATTTCTTTGCCCCAAGTCCTCTTGTCTACCATTTCGGTGTCTGACAGTCGAGTCACAAAATTGCCATTTAAAGTATACAATACTTGTAAACTTTTTGAGGTTTGGTTTAAAGTCATCCGACGTACGGGAAATTTAGTGAACAACAAGGATAGCAAAAATAACATATGCCGAATACAGTTTGGACCGAGTCCCCGAGTTTATTTTCGTGTTCACTATTTTCATAGTCTCTGCTCTTGACTTCCTTTTAGGTGTTTCTCAGTCGAGTCACGAGATCTCCTCATACAGCATACACTACTTGTTCTTTGGAACAAGGTCAAATTTTATCCGGCATATGGACGACACAAACAAAGCATGCACATAACAATCCAGGCAGTCCCCGAGTTTTAAGTCGGGGTGCCGACATACAAAAGTTATAAAGAAAAATACTGTTAGAAAAGACATAAGTATAGACGAACATGGCAGTCCCCAAGTTCAACTCGAAGTGCCGGCATTTCATTCATTTATAAACTCGGATACATACACTGCGCTTTTTATGAGTAAAAGGGGCAAAGAAGAGCTACATTCCATGGCCTCTTGGTTTCCCCTCCCGACCTGTCCATCGCTCCTTTCTTGGCTTCCTATGCGTCCACAAGGTAGTATGAATCGTTGTGCAAGGCCCTTCTAATGATAAATGGTCCCTCCCATGGAGGTGACAATTTGTGCATTCCGGCAGTCCTTTGTTTCAACCTCAAGACCAAGTCTCCTTCTCTGAACGCCCGTGGGTGGATTTTCCGACTATGGAATCGACGCAGATTCTGCTGATATATTGCCGACCTCGATAGTGCTAATTATCTTGCCTCTTCTAGTAAGTCCACATTATTCGTTCTTGCCTCGTTTGCCTCGGTTTCAGTATACATGGCCACCCTTGGAGAGTCATATTGTATGTCGGTTGGGAGCACTGCCTCCGCTCCAAACACAAGCAAGAAGGGTGTATACCCGGTTGATCTATTCGGTGTTGTTCTCAATCCCCATAGTACCGCCGGTAGTTCTTCTCTCCATCACCCTGGTGTTCTTACTAATAGTTCGATCAATCTAGCCTTGATGTCGGCCAACACTAGTGCATTAGCTCTTTCCACTTGTCCATTTGCTTCCGGGTGTGCTACTGATGCAACTTCAAGTCGGATCCTCTTTTCTGCACAAAATCGAGTAAACTCTCCGACAGCAAAGTTGGTTCCGTTGTCGGTGATGATACTATGGGGGTTGCCGTATCTCAAGATGATATCCTTCAGGAAAGCCGCAACTGTATGTCCATCACACTTCTGAATTGGTTTACCTTTATCCATTTCGTGAACTTGTCCACCATCACCAATATGTGTGACATGTTACCTCGTGCCGGCTTAAATTTTCCTACCATATCCAGGCACCATACTGCAACCGGCCATGCGATGGGAATGGTCTTGAGTGTTGATGCCGGCACATGTATCCTGTGAGCAAATCTTTGGCATCCCTCACATTTTTTGACTATGTCCTCTGCCTGCTGTAGCGCACTGGGCCAATAAAGTCCATGCGGGAATACCTTTTCCACCAAAGCCCTAGACGAAGTGTGATACCCACACTCACCTTGGTGTACTTCCAATAACATTTCTCCTCCTTCCTCGGGCCCCACACAGCGTTGCAATACTTCCGTCACACTTCTTTTATATAGTTCCTCGTTGATCACTGTGTATGCTTTTGCTCTTCTCAGTACTTGTCGGGCTTCTACTTCATTGTCGGGTAAGGTATCTTCCGACAGATAAGTCATAATGGGTTGCGCCCACTCCGGCACAGGTCGTGCTGGGAATATTGGTTTGTCTATCTCCATAGGCTAGACCGACATAACAATGTAGGAAATCCACTGTGCAGTCCTCTGGTTATACGAAGTAGTCCCAGGGTGATATACAACAGCCCCGGGGTAATATGACGCAGTCCCCGAGCTCTCCGCTACGCATCCGACATCTACCTCCATTGGTGTGGCTTCCGACACTGGCACCTTGGGTACATAGATTGATTCGGACTCTGGTGAGGGTTTGATTGACGGTTTCCTCAAATGCTCCAAGGCTATGCCGGGTGGAACTGCATGTCTTGATGAACCGAGCTTGGACAGAATGTCGGCCGTTTCATTTTCCGCCCGAGGTATGTGATTGAACTCGCACCCCTCAAAACACCATGAGATCATCTGGACATGGAACCGATATGAGGCCATGTTCGCATCTAATGCATCCCAATTTCCCGAGACTTGTTGTATGACCAAGTCTGAGTCACCAAAACACTCTATCCACCGAATGCCGATTTCTTTGGCCACCTTGATCCCGTGCACCAATGCCTCATACTCGGCCACATTGTTGGATGCAGTGAAGTGTATCTGCAGCACATATTTCAACTGGTCTTGTTTTGGTGATGTCAGCACTATCCCGGCACCCATTCCTATCTTTGTCTTGCATCCGTCAAAATGCATCTTCAAATAGTTGGAATCCGGCACAGGCGGCTCGTACTGCATATCAGCCCAGTCTACAAGGAAATTCGGCAATACTTGTGACTTGTTGGCATCCCTTCTCTCGTAAGTTGGGGCATAAGGTGATAACTCTATGGACCATTTTGTATCCTACCGCTAGCATCCTTGCGACCGAGAATCTCCGACAGTGGACCTTCACACACTACAGTGATTGGGTGCTCTTGAAAGTAGTGTTTCAATTTTTTGACCGCCGGATATGCCCCACATGACATCTTCTGATAATGAGGGTAGTTCTGCTTGGATGTCGATATTACTTCACTCAGATAATATACCGGCCGTTGCACGGTTTGGCCTCCTTCTTCCCTTTCTACCACCATGACTACACTGACAACCCGGTTGATTGCCGCCATATACAGTAGCATTGGTTCCTTCGGGAAGGGTGAGGCCAATATAGGAGCAGTTGCCAACATTCTTTTTAAGTCCTCAAAAGCCGAATCAGCTTGTGGAGTATATAGAAACCTGTTGCTCTTCTTCATGAGTTGATATAGAGGCAAACCTTTTCACCCAACCGACTTACAAACCGACTTAGGGATGGCAAACATCCGGTGAATTTTTGCACATCTTTAAGTGATCTTGGCAACTTCATATTTATGATATCTCGGATTTTATTCGGGTTGGCCTCGATACCTCGGCTTGACACGAGGAAACCGAGCAACTTTCCTGCCGGCACACCAAAGGTGAATTTATCCGGGTTAAGTTTTATCCGGAATTTTCTTAGGTTTGTGAATGTCTCTTGCAAGTCCTCAGCGAGGGTGCATTTTTCTTTTGTTTTTATCACAATATCATCGACATACACCTCAACATTATTGCCTATTTGGTTGTGCAAACATTTTTGCATACATCTCTGATAAGTCACACCGGCATTTCTCAACCCAAATGTCATGACACGATAGCAATAAGCCTCGTACGGGGTAATAAAGGCAATTTTCAATTGATCAGAAGGGTTCAAAGGAATCTGGTGAAAACCAGAATAAGCATCTACAAAAGACAATAATTCACATCCGACAGTGGAGTCGATCACTTGATCTATCCTAGGTAGCGGGAATGGGTCTTTCGGGCACGCCTTGTTCAAGTTGGTGAAGTCGATGCACATCCGCCACACCTTGGCCAGCATAGGTTCGTCCTTCTTCTTCTCTGCCAGGACCGTGTTAGACAACCAGTCCGGGTGCAGTACCTCCATAATGAATCCGGCCGCTAGCAGTACGGCCAGATCATCCAGTATCGCCGCCCTTCTCTCATTCGACAGTCGACGTGTTGGTTGCTTCACCGGCATAGCATCCAGTCTGAAAAACAAAAAGTGCTCAGCCAACTCCCTCCCATCTGACTTCTGTTGTTGCCTTGGTACATCCTACATGACTCTCCCGAGTTAGCAGGGGATGCCTTGGGTCTCCCAGTGCGTAACTGTCCGCAATGCGGATTGTCTCGGCCAGAGTTTCCTGCATTTCCCTCTGCAGTTTCTGCCACAACATAGATCCATGTCGGCATCCCTGCACAAACCATGAAAGGGCCTGTGACTCCACAACTCATTCGCATGAATTGCGTACAGTACTCCACCGAGTCAAGTAATCTCGGTAAGTTTCATTGTCTCTCTGCTTGCACATCGCAAGCTGCTGAGGTCTGTTCGTTCTCTTGTATGTGCTCGAAAAATATCATACAAAATCATATTCAAAGTCTAACCAGCAGTCCACACTTGATTCTCTCAAGTTGTTGAGCCAGATCCGAGTTGGCCCTTCCAACATCTGCGGGATATACCTGACCGCCCATCTTATGTTCCCACAGGCGATTTTCACGGCCGACAGATAGTTTATCAGCCAGTCCTCCGGCTTAGTTCTGCCGTCATATGTCTTGGCACCTCGGCCCAGCTGGAAGTGTCGAACAGGTGGTTGGTTCATGATCCGGGACCAAAAACACTTGGGGCCAGGTGGCCTTGCTCTTCCAGTGCTTCTGACATGTAAATCATGTCCAGACGATGCCGGGCATCTCCCAGGATAATCTGTCGAGATCCCAAGCAAGAGCCCAAGGGGTTGTTCTGTGCTTGGTAGCCAGCATGCGCCATTGCCGAGTTGCCATCCTCGTGCCGGTTTACCACTGGGTTGACATTGGTTGGCTGCTGGACATAAACCACCTCCGGTTGCCTGTGTGCCGGGTTCTGCACTGGATATCTTGGGGCTGACCACATCCAGCCGAGTTTGCCTGTCGCTGAAGAGGATTACCCGGCACAGCGTTACTTCTTGTTCTGCAGGCTCCAGCTTGTCCCGCCAACTGTCGGTGGGCATACTCCGGGTCATAAGTTAGTATCTGCCGGTGTCTGCCAGAATTCACACTCTGAGCACGGTCTCCTCTGATATATGGAAAACATGCCTGCCGATTGGAGCCACTACGCTGCCCGAATGAGTGAACCTCATGGGTATCGCCGGCATTGTGGCTTGCTCGGAACAGAGCTTCATTCTGCCGCGTTGCCATGCCGACTAACTCGTTGACTCTGTCTTCCTGCTTCTTCCGGACATCTCCTGTCAATCCGGACAAGTCAGCCCATGCAGCCTCTGCCGCCCTAAGAGTTTTGGCAGGCGAACTGTATATCGGCTTACCAGCCGACACTTCTGTGTGTGCAGTGGTGGAACTGGTGACACCGTCCATTTCCTCTCCTCCTAACTCGACATTGAGCGCTCTACCTCTCCTGCGCAAGTTATCTATCCGAGCTCTATGATCTACCAGTGGTGTAAATCCATGTGCTATGTTGTACTCTCGGAGGTTTCTATCAAGATGAGCATTCAACTCGGCCATGGTATTGGCTTCTTTGAGCAAATACTCCCTCAAAGCCTCTAACTCGGCTACGGCCTTTGCCGCATCCGACACTTCTGCTACCGACACTGCTAACCTCTGTGCTATCTCTATCAGAGGCTCGGGTATTACCGGCATGTGCGATGCCTCGGGAACCTCACGTTCCAGTCTCTGTTTGGCGTGTCGGCCCCTCCTCTCGGGCCCGAGTGGTGCAGCCTCTTCCTCGGCGGGTATATCGGTTGTCCCAGCCATCATGACCCCGCATCTCTCGGGGTGAGTTCTACGCCATCCGCAAGGTGCGGCAATCACTGGTGGGTCGGCGGCCACGAGCACCTGCGCCGGGTACTCGCGGACAACCTTGGTGGCGACGTAGGTGACAAAGGTGCCGAACATGACGAGGCAGCCATTCATCAGGAACAGTCTGTCGGCGAAGCAGCCGGCGTTGTCGGAGATGAAGTAGAAGGAGCCGATGTTGCAGACGAGGTCGCACAACACCTTCTCTCCCGAGTCTGTGACGGAACCCGTCCGGATGGAAACCCCAGCCAGCACTTCTGGCCCCGCGGTGGGCGCCAAATATCGTGGTGGTGTCACGGCATATGCCACGGGGTGGCTAAAGTTGGGGGCCGGACATGCGCTGGGGGATCCGGGGAGGGCTTGCATGTTGCGAGACATGCACGGAAAAGCTCAAGAACTCACAAGAATACGAATGAAACGCTCAATACCGAAGAAACACCAACATAAACATGCAAACACCACGATGTACCCAGGTTCGGGGCCCTCGTGGGGAGGTAACACCCCTACTCCTGCCCACGTCTCTCTCTTATATGTGTATAACAAGGACTACAAAGGTGTTCCTTGAGCTGTTTTCCTCCAAGAACACTAACTGCTAGAAGATGGGAGGGAGTAGAACTCACAGCAATAACTCTCTCAACAGAATGTGGGCGTCCCTCTCACGGGAGGAGTTATGGCGATATTTATAGAGTTCCGGCCGGGTTGATCGGAAACCCTACCAGGCCTGGGTCCACTTGGCAGTGACTCCGAGTTAACGGTAAAGCCGACGTGGCCTAGCCGACCTAGCCGCCGAGCTACCCTAGTAGCCTTTGTCAGGTCGTCATGACCTAGTCCTGATAGCGCCGAGCTAGTTGATGATGGTCTTTGTGTCAGAGACGAGACTTGGCTTCTCCATGTCGTGTCCCCTGTCAGGGCTACAGTGGAATAGTCACGTCCGTGTGGTACTTCGCCTTCTATTCCGCTTCCGTGTCAGCCGGGATGTGACTTAGCTTCTATGGCAGAGATATGATTGTACTTGTTCTTGACTTCTTTCCCAACATAAAGTATGACGGGGTATCTTTCCTAAACCGTCAGGGGTGTGCCGGATCACCATCTGTAGCCCGACATTGTTGTGCCGAACTCGCACTGTCGGGGACCTCTTCCGAGTTCGGGCAAGATTAAGCCGATGCCTCCAACCTGCACACAATAAATAAGGGGACAATGCCGACATGGCAATGTCAGCCTGGTTAAGTCCGTCCGGGTACAACTCGATATACAAATGTCGGCCAGTCCTGACATATGGGTAAGTCGGGTCAGCCTCTCCGAGCCCTGGTCTCTCCCGCCTTAACTCTCCTTTGTCTCCGAGAGAGTAACCCTGGGCCCAGTTCCTCGAAGATGTCTTAGGCCTGCTCCCAAAGACATCTTCGAGAAACTGGTTCTCAGAAGAACTCCCTGCTCTTGCCTATGTCTCACACGTGTAAACTGTGCTGCCCAAGAGAGTAGTCTTAGGCCCAGCTACTCGAAGATGTCTTAGTCTTACTATCGAAGACATCTTCGAGAAGCTGGTGCTTAGTAGAACTCCCTGCTCCTGCTTGAGTGAGAATGAAGGGCTGGGGGTCTATTTATAGTGCTCCCACCTGCCCCTTTCCTCCTCCAAGGGACAACTCCAGCCTTATCCCAAAGGTCACCCTTTGCTCTGCCCCAAAAACCATCTTACTGTAACACTAAAGGTCAAGTGACTATTTTTGTTAGTCAAAGGGCCAATCCAACTGTCAGTGGGGCCGACTTGCCCGGGTCTTTACTCTACCCGGGGGTAGCCCCCGATAGTATGTAACGAGATCAAGCTAGGTATGGAGATATCAATGAACAAGTCTAGGACACGCTAAGTATCGCTATGGCAAAAGGTTTAAGACTTGACGTGTAGGTTCGATCGACAAAAGTCATTCTTATATCACATGGGTTAATTCAAGGTGTCCAGTCCCACGGATTAATCTTTGATCGGAGAGGCGTCTCGATCATGTTTGTTATTATATCGAACCGCTAGGGTAACACACTTAAGGGGTTTCGACATATTTACCGGAAAGGAAAATAAGAAAGAGAGAACACCGAGAACTTCCCGTGAATGGTCCGATGGAGATCGGGCAGCGACGAAATAGTTTTCGGAGTCAGAATAAATTATATAATATGTGTTTAATATTAATTAGTTTAATTAATAGTTAAATACAAATTTATTCATTTATTTTTGAATTTTTAAAGGCTGAAGGACCCTCAATGGTCCTTCGGATGGAAAGAAGGCCCATGGGGGTGGGGGGGGGGGAGGAAGTCCCCTCCTGGGTTCGGTTTTGGGGGAGGCCGACCTAGGTGGGACACAAGGAGCCCACCTAGGGCCGGCCCACCACCTTGGCCGGCGGTGGGGGTGTGGGAATAGTCCCACACCGCCCACCTAGCAAGGTTGGCTCCCTCCTCGAGCCTTTATATAAAGGGGCACCCCTAGCCTTTTAATTCACCCAATTAATTCTCTTTTTCTCTTCGATTACGTGATTCCCTTTGTCGGAGTTGCGCCGAGGAGAGAGAGGTCTCTCCTCCATATGCCCGATGCCGTGTTGTTGGTGTTCCGGTCCAAGTCTTCCAGTGCTCGTCTTGGACTGGAGCTTCAGTGGTCGTCGTCTCCACCGTACGAGTGTGACGCCCTGCGAGGTGCTGCGCTAGCAGTGCTAGGACGTCTACGTCCTCTACACGACCTTGCGGTCGGCTTCATCGTCTTCATCGTCAACAATCGTGCGGGAACATAATCTCCATTTTCGGTCTACAAGGGTATGTATTCCAATCTCCTCCGTATTACTGCATAGTATAGATTCTTGCTAGTTTAAGGATATCGTCGTTAAAAAATATTGTTTTCTGCCAACGATCCCCTTCATTATAATATGCATCTTTATATTCATTCATTTTGATAACTTGACACTCCTCCCCGCCTTGCTAACAAACCATGGCTAACCGAATCCTCGGGTGCCCTCCAAAGAATCTCAAACCATGGAGCAGTGTCCATTTTTATTTTCTCAAATCTTTTTTATATTATAATGGTCTAACCAGCCCTTTGCAAAATTAGTGACGAGCAGATGTAGCGTGCAAGTCAATTACTTAATTAGTATGGAAGATAACAAGCCCAACTACTACTTCCTGATGAGCTCAAAACAGTGGCACAAATTGAGAAGTATTTTAAGGTTTTAAAGTTAGCACATGTGAATTTACTTGAATGGTTTGAAATGCCATGCATATGTATTTATTGTGGACTCTTTGGAATAACTTGGTTTTCAGAGATTTGGAAGCACAAGCATTTTCAGCTTAGTACAAGTGGAGGATAGCAAAAGATGGGAAAGCAACAATTCAAGAGAGAAATAACCGTCATAATCATGCTTGCGACGAAATAAAATTAACGGAGGCATAAAAGTGATACTAAAACTCTGGGGCAAAATATGTCATTAAGGATTAATTGACTTTTTGTTTTCAGTCATAACATGTGTAAGCATGTGCCAAGTCGATTCAAATGAATTATTCAAAGGAGGATACCACAATGTCATATTCTATTATGAGCAAAACAATGCAAGCCAATATCCATATAAACATGACATCCATCATAAATAATTTGGAAACGATCATAAGAGAACACGAACTACTAAGCATCCACCAATCGACATATACCTTATGCGAACCATCTAAGAATGCTCACATGAATGAGTATATGTATAAAAATGAGAAACAAATAGAGTTCATTACCCACCTCTTACCCAACTCAAATTTTCATAGATCATCATAATCGTCTTTTCACTTGTGTGTTTGAAAGATATGAAATAATAACCAAGCTCCATGGAGTAACTTAAGGTAATGACCTCTGAAATAAACTATACAAAACCAAAGAGAAACAACAAATATTTTTGGATTTTTGGATTTAGGAACTAAAAACAGAACAGCCAGCAGAGACGAATTTTTTCGAGGACCTTAACATGCCCAGATCTGAAAAAACAAAACTAATGAAAGTTGCGTAGACATTTGAGGAATATGGACACGAACTTGTTGGTCATTCCGACTTTTTTGTGAAAAGTTTTGAATTAAACGGTGGACAGCAGAAATCTGTCCCTACACGAAACAGCACATAACAAAGCCAAATATTTTTGTGTTTTTGCATACTGAACTGAAATAAACACTAAACATATTAATAGAAGATACTAAAACAAACCAGCAAGAGAAATAACAAAAATCTTGTTGGTATTTTGAGTTTACGGAAAGCAAACAAAGAATGAACAAGTGAAAGAAAGAAAACTAAAATGAAACATGGATATACAAAGTACCGAATGATAATGATGTGTAAATGAGTGTGCTATCGGTATACCTCCCCCCAAGCTTAGGCTTTTGGCCTAAGTGGAGATCCGCCCCAATGTGAATAATGGCTCCAAATCTGCGGGTCAGGACCCGTGTAGTCGTACTCCGCACCGGCTGCAGTGGAAGAAGATCCCAAAGGTACTGCATACCCCGTATCCGGGTACACGAAACCAGCTGTCTCCGGGGACTGAATGAAACCACCCCCATACACCTCATCATTGCCCCTACTATCCGGTCCGGCCTGCTCCTCAAGTATGTAATGTTCAGCCTCTGAGACTGACAAGTTTTCCCTGCCAACAAGGTTAAGCAGAGGTGCAGGCAAGATAACAATTCTTTCAATGGTAGATACTCTAAAATGTTTCCTCCTCGCAAAATTTATGGTGTAAGGGAGTAAATGCAAGTTACCATCCTCAGAAATAAATTCATGTTTCTTCATTGAATCAATATCAAGTTTTTCTATAGGCATCTGAAAATCAAGAGGACGGGACTTCAAACAATCCAAAGCTAGCAATCGTGAAGCGACTAGTCCTCCAAAAATTTCTTCCCTCTCGCGGTTATTAGCAAGACGGTGAGTAATCGGAGCACCCAAGTTATAAGTTCTATCTTGACCCAAAGGAGGAGCTATAAAAGCTAAATAAGACAAGCCTAATTTACTGGATGTCCTTCAAGCTAGAACACATTTAGCAATGAAGTATGCAAATTAGCGAATGGTAGGAAGATGAATACTCCTGATTTTACCGTCCTCCTTAGAGAAGCTCCTTCCATAGAAAATTTATTCATACAAATCCATCAATGGCCTTGGGTTCCCATTCAGCTTCTTTAATGATCCTCCATGTGGAACTCGCATCGCTGAATAGAAAACACCAAAAGGCAAATCCTCAGATTTGTTGTAAATCTTATAATGCACAGTGGGGTTAGATGAGTTCAAATTGCAGCGGAAATCCTGCACCACTCACATAGACAACATAGCATATTGGAAAGGTTGATCCTCAACAAAACGTTCCAATCCTGCATTGGACAAGAGAGTATGAAAATCATGTGCAATCCCTGCAATCTCCATGAATTGTGAGCATGGGTAGATAGCAGGAAATACTCCTTCCCTATGAACTTTCATCTTACCTTGCACCACTATCTCACTTGGATGTAGTGCATATGAATTCCACTCCATGTTCTGAAATTTTTGACAAACATCATAATAATCGATTTTTAGCCAACTAAATGAAGGGAAACTACTATTGTAACTTGCTAGAGGCTTAAGCATGCATAAAAACTAGTTATTTAAACTTAGAACAAGCATTCAAACTCACTAAACAAGATATGTACAGCAGCAAAATACTTCATATATACACCACTAAACAAAATTCTACTTGGATATTCGGAGGAGTCACATACCGGAGAAGAGATGCACCAAATTTAAACAACATAAATTGGCTGAACGTGGAGATCGAAATCACAGGACATGAGCAGCAAGAACACGGGTTTGAGCTATCCAAAAGTGATTTTTCGGGCAAGAGGAAGGAAGGGGAAGGAGAGAGAGCAAGTGGGGGGGTTGTGAGCCCCACACCATGTGCTGGCGCGGCCAGGATGCTGCCGCGGCAACATGTGGTGAGGTGGCCCTATGGGCCACCCCGGTTGCTATCTGGCACTTCCAGATCCCTACTCGAAAAATATGATTTTTGATATAAAAATTTTAATTTTCTGAGAAATTTTATTTTTTTCATTTTCTGGTATTTTGCATTATTAAATTAAACATTGAAAAATTATTTTCTAACACCAAATTCAGCTAAACATTGCAAACTAAATAACATTACAGTAGGTGAAACAAGAACGCGAGAAACAAAATTGTTTAGCCTCTTTTCGCATTTAAAATGCACTTGTTAACAAGATTGATCAAGTCTTGCCACCAAATGAATTTTATATGACATAAAAGATTTAAACCATATGAGACACCCATGTTACCTTATATTGAATATGTATGGACCCAATCATGAGAGTTTTGTATTCTTCTTTATATGGGCAATCAATACTTCCCACTCTAATAGACCTCAATTGGTAATTGTATTAACTCCAGGCATTTTATCAACTTCCTTGGGAAAATAGACAGTATGCTCCTTGTCATGAACATTAAAAGTAACTTTTCCTTTATTGCAATCATTAACAGCCCCTGCAGTATTTAGAAAAGGTCTTCCAAGAATAATAGACATATTAACATATTCAGGCATTTCAAGAACAATAAAATAAGTCATAATTAAACAATTGGTAGTTATTTGAACATGAACATCCTCACAAATTCCAACAGGAACAGCAGTAGATTTATCAGCCATTTGCAAAGATATATCGACAGGTATCAATTTATCTAGGTAAAGTTTCTTGCAAAGAGAGAAAGGCATAACACTTACTCCAGCTCCCAAATCACATAGAGCAGTTTTTACATAATTATTTTTGAAAGAGCAAGGAAAAGTTGGTATACCTAGATCACCCAGCATCTTTGGAACCTTGCCATTGAAAGAGTAATTAGCAAGCATAGTAGATATTTCCTCATTAGGAATTTTCCTTTTGTGTCACAATATCTTTCATATATTTAGAACAAGGAGGCAACTTTATAGCATCAATCAAAGGAATTTGCAAGAACAAAGGTTTCATCCAGTCACAAAATCTATTATAATGTTCTTCCTCTTTTGTCTTAAGTTTCTTAGAAGGAAAAGGCATTGGTTTTTGGACCCAAGGTTCTCTTTCATTACCATGTTTATATAGTGTACTTTTTATTTTAGTATGTTTTTTAGGTTCTTCTTCTATTTCTTCATTATCCGAATCAACATTTTTATCATTGTCATTAGCATTATCATTGTTGTGTTCATTACCACTTTCAGTTTCAGCACCAGAAACAAATATACTATTAGGATCATTAACAGGTTTAGAGGATACTACAACAGTTTTATGTTTCTTTTTCTTTTTCCTAGAAGGAGTACTAGGTTCATTAACTCGTTGAGAATCTTGTTCAATTATTTTATAGTGTCCTTCGGGATACCAAGGATCTTGACTAGATTTACCACCTCTAATTGTTACTTCACAAACAAGTTTTTCTTTAACTATAGAGGTATTTGCTAGGAAATTTTTTTCCACTTTAGTGAGTTGATCTATTTGAGTTTGAACCATATGAAAGTGTTTAATGATCACATTAACATCATTATAAGTTCTATCAACAACATCATGCAAATCACTAATAGCACGAGAATTTTCCATTAAATGATTTACTATTCTCATATTAAAATTGCATTGCTTAGTAATACAAGTATCAAATTCATCTAAACATTGAGCAGGAGGTTTAGAATAAGGGATATCTCTATCATCAAACCTTTGGAGAGAGTGTACCTCAATTACGGTTGAAGGAGGAATAGGCTTACATAATTCTTCAAGAGGAGGTAAATACTTCACATCTTCAGATTTAATACCACTCTCCTTAAGAGATCTTTTAGCTTCCTTCATCGTTTCTTCATTTAGTTCAATAATACCTCTCTTCTTCGGTGTTGGTGGTGGTGTTGGAGTTGGTTCAGAAATATCTCAATCATCATTATTCTTGCATATCATGGCTAAGAATTCCTCAGCTTCTTCGGGAGTCCTTTTCCTGAAAACACAACTAGCAAAACTATCCAGGTATGTCCTAGATTCAGAAGTTAGTCCACTATAAAATATATCTAGTAGATCATTTTTCTCCAAATCATGGTTCGGTTGGCCCCTTAAAATGGAACAAAAGCGTGTCCAAGACTTGGGCAATTTCTCATCTTCATCTTGATTAAAATTATAGATTCTTAACAAAGCATCATGTTGAGCACTAGCAGGAAAATATTTTTTAAAGAAAAATCAAACAAACCCTTAGGACTATTGATGGAACCAGGAGACAAATTATTATACCAGGTTTTAGCTTCTCCTTTTAATGAGAAAGGAAATATTTTAGCAACAAAGTAAGTTTGTCTTTTAATGTCCTCAGCAAATATTCCACTTAAATCAGACAATACATTAATGTGTTCTACAACACATTCATTTTCAGTTCCACAAAAAGGTTCTCTTGCAACAATAGCTATATGAACCAAATCAAGAGAGAAATCATAAGCTTTATCTTTAATGTTTATATGAGATTTAGCAAATTTAGCATCAGGAGATAATTTATATCTAACAACGCGTTTTTCAAGAAGTTTTTTTAATAGCACTATCATATTTAATAGCATTAATTTACTCAACAAGAGCACCATCAAGATCCACATACATATCATCACGCTCATCATAAGTATCACGAGTTAGTTCAGGTAAATTAACAGGTGTTTCAGCATTTTCATTAGGAATTTCAGCATTTTCAATTTGTTTAGATTTAGCAATAGTAGCATCTAAAAAGGGACCTACTGAACCAGTTTCATCAAGAACAGTAGAACATCATCATAAGTAATTTCAGATTCAGCTGTAGTAACATAACGTGCAGGTTGTGGTGGTGTAACAAGCTTACTTAACGCAGACGGAGAATCAAGAGCAGCATCGAGTTCATAGTTGTACCTTTCCTTGTAAAGGATGGCACGATGGGAAACTTCTTATATGTATTTCTTCCCATGAAAAATATCACACTCAGGTGGGCTTACAAATAAAGTTATGCTCCCCAGCAATGGCGCTAGAAAATAGTCTTGATGACCCAAGAGTATAGGGGATCGCAACAGTCTTCGAGCGAAATAAAACCCAAATTTATTGATTCGATAAAAGGGGAGCCAAAGAATATTTATAAGCTTTAACAGATGATTTGTCCTGCACCTGTGAATAGACTTGCTCAAGAGAGATTATCAGTACCAACATAATTATAGCAGAGACAATAGTGAAATAATAGCAGCAGTAGAAATAAGACAGCGATTGTGATTGCAGTAAACAACAAGATTAAAATACTGTAGGCATACAGACGGATCTACGGGCGTTGCATGGATACGATTATTCATGTAATATCATAACATAGGCATTTGCAGATAAATAATATAAAGCATCCAAGTATTAACTAATCATAAGCATCTATTCCAATTTAGTTGTGCGTGCTCGCATTGAGAAACTTGCACAACATCTTTGGTCCTGCCAGCCCGTTTGCAGCGGGGCCTCTAAGGAAACTACTGGCAATTAAGGTAATCCTTTTAATAAAGTACCGGAGCAAAGCATTAACATTCTGTGAACACATGTGATCCTCCATCACAGCCATTCACTCCGGTTATCCCAATAACTGTCACTTTGGGGTCATCGGTTTCGGACAATAATATGTGTATACAACTCATAGATATGATCTAAAACAATAATTATTCTCATGATACAATAACATGTTCAGATCTGAAATCATGGCACTCGGGCCCTAGTATCAAGCATTAAGCATAACAAGTTGTAACAATGACGTAAAACACCGATAACGTATACTAGGCACCATGCCATAACTATATTACAGCTATTACATGAATGATCTCATCCAATCCCTACCATCCCCTCAAGCCTACATCGGTGGATTACTCACACATGGATGCGGGAAACATGGATGGTTGATGGAGAGGCGTTGGTGATGACGATTGAGATGATCCCCTTCGATTACCCGTCCCGGCAGGGTGCCGGAACAGAGACTTCTACTCCCCGAACTAGGGTTCGTGATTGTGGTGGCGTAAGGAGATGTTTCTAGCCAAAGTGGATACCCCCGTGCGTTTTTAGGTCATGAGGGTTAAGTAGCCGCGAGGGGGTGAAAGAGTCGGTCACACCACCTGCTAGCGCGGCCAGGCCCCACCCGCGCGAGCATGTGGTGTGGGCACTTGGTCGCCCTCCTCCGCTTGGTCTTCTGGCTCCTGGCCTCTTCGGGTGATAAAATGACTTCCAGGTGTTTTTCGGGGTTTTCCATAAAGTTGATATTTCTGCACAAAAACGAGACACCAGGGTAATTCTCCTGAAAACAGTGTTAGTCTGTGTTAGTTGCATTCAAAACACACAAATTAGAGGTAAAAGCCTAGCAAAAGTGTTCGGGAAAGTAGATACATTTTGGACGAATCACCCGGGAGTGCCCTTCCTACTCCAACTGATCTCTTGCTCGGACCAGCGCATAAACTTTGGCACAACTGGCATAACCGCATTCCCTTCCAGAGAGCGCATGTACAAACTTCTCTTGGACCAGGATTGCTGCCTTGGACATTCACCACATTCACCGGTCTTGGAGGAGGCGCTCTTGGTGCCGGAGACGGCATCCGGGTCATATTTTCTCCGGTAAGAGGTGGCGGATGTCTCGGAGCTGGCGGTCTTGGTGGTCCTGTTGGCTGGTACCCTCATGCTCCAGCTCCTTCTCTCTGTGCACGCTGATACCAGCTGCAGCGCCGAGTTGTGTGGTTTGTCGGCTTGCGCAGATCAGTAGTGTGGAAACTGCAAGGTCCATCCAGCATTGCTTCATAAGTCACCGGTTTACTCGGGCCAGCCCATGCCGGCTTCACCTCTTGGTTCTAGGCCCAAGTCGGGCCATCTTTCTTTGGGTGAAGTGTCGCGCTAGACTCCGTCTGAACTGGTGCCACTGCAGCGACATGCTACGCTTCATATCTGTACTCGGGTTCTCTCCTCTTCACACCAAATTTCTCATCTCGGCATGGGGGTCCGGCTCTGTTGCTGCCCTGATACCTCCGACTCGGCTAACCCGAGTTAAGCAAAGGCTGCATTGGGTCTCTGAGTGCATAGCTATCCGCAATGCGGATTGTCTCGGCCAGAGTCTCCGGCATCTCTCCCTGCATCCCCGGGCAAACCATGCAATGGCTTGCGACTCCACCACTCCTTCGTAGGAATTGCGAACAGTACTCCACCGAGTTAAGTAATCTCGGTCGGTCTCATTACCTCTCTGCCTGCACAACGCCTGCTGTTGAGGTCGGTTGGGTCTCTTATATGTGCTTGAAAAATTGCTGACAAAAGCATCTTCAAAGTCTATCCAGCAGTCCACACTTCTTTCTCTCAAGTTGTTGAGCCAGATCCGAGCTGGCCCTTCCAACATCTTTGGGATATATCTCCCCGCCCAAAGGTGGTTACCACCGGCAATGTTCACAGCCGATAGATAGTCGGTCAGCCAGTCCTCCGGCTTCGTGTTGTCGTCATAAGTCTTGGCACCTCGGTTGAGCTGGAAGTGTATAGCAGGCGGTTCATTGATGATCCGGGGTCCGAAACACTTAGGACCTGGTGGGCCTTGTTTCTCTAATGCCTCCGACATGAATATTTTTTTCAACCTGTGTCGGGCATCCCCCGAGACAAGCTGACGGGATCCCAGGCGAGAGCCCAGCGGGTTACTATGAGGTTGGTACCCGGCATGCGCCATGGACGAGTTTCTATCATTATGCATGTTCACCACTGAGTTGGCAGTTGGTGGCTGCTGCACATATACTACCTCCGGCTGTTGATGTGCCGGGTTCTGCATTGGGTATCTCGGTGGTTGACCTCGGCCAGCCACGTTCGCCTGTCCGCCATGCGGATTGTCTGGCACAGGATTGCTCCTTGCCCTGCCGGCACTAGATTGCCCTGCCAACTGCCTGTTGGCGTACTCCGGATCATAAGTCTGCAACTGTATGTTTCTGCCTGACGTTGCACTATGCGCACGATCTCCCCCCATATGCGGAGAAGAGGCCTGTCTGTTGGAGCCGCTGGGCTGCCTAACCGAGTGAACCACCTGCGAGCCGCCGACATTCGGGTTTGCCTTACGCAAAGCCTCATTCTGCCGAGTTGACATTTTGACTAACTCATTGACCCGGTCCTGTTGTTTCCTCCTGCGTCTCGGTTAACCCGGATAACTCGGCCCTCGCGGCTTCCACGACTCTAAGAGTCTTGGCAGGTAAACTCTATATCGGCTTCCCCGCCGACATCTCAGTTGGAGCCGTGCTAGAGCTGGTTATACCATATCTATCCTTTCCTCCTAACTCGGCATTGAGGGCTCTAGCTCTTATGCGCAAGTTCTCCGTCCGAGCCTGATGATCTACTAGTGGGGTAAATCCATGTGCAGCATTGTACTCTCGGAGAGTTATATCTAGCTGAGATTTTAACTCGGCCATAGTGGTTGCCTCCTTAAGCAGAAATTGTCTCTGTGACTCTAGCTCTACGATGGCTTGTGCCGCGTCCGACACTTCTGCTACCTACACAACTAACTTTTTTGCTATGTCGGTCAGGGGCTCGGGTCTTACCGGCCAGTGAGATGTCTCGGGAGCCTCTCGCTCCAGCACTCGCTTCGCCATCCGAGTTGTTCGGGCCGGCGGAGGTGCTACCTTGTCAGTGATGGGGATGTTGGTCGTCCCGGCCGTCATGATCCCGTAGCTCTCGGGGCGAGTGGTTCGCCGGCCGCGAGCCGCAGTGATCGCGGGTGGATCCGCGGCCACGAGCACCTCCGTCGGTTACTCGTAGATCTTCTCGGTGGCGACGTAGGTGAGGAATCTTCCGAACATGACGAGGCAGCCGTTCCTCGGGAACGACCTGTTGGCGAAGCAGCCGACATTGTCACTGATGAAGTGGAAGGAGCCAATGCTGTAGACGAGGCCGCAGAACACCCCCTCTCCCGAGTCAGTGACGGAACCCGTTCGGATGGTCACCCCAGCCAGCGCTTCTGGCCCCACGAGGGCGCCAAATGGCGTGGTGGTTTCACGGCATATGCTGGCTAAAGTTGGGGGCCGGTAGTGCGTTGGGGGATCAGGGGAGGGCTTGCATGCCGGAAGACATGCACGCACGAGCTCAAGAACTCGCAAGAATGACAAAGAAACTCCAAGAACCGAAGAACCAAAACCAAAACCACGCAAACACCATGATGTACCCATATTCAGGGCCCTCGTGAGGAGTTAACACATGTACTCTTGCCTGGGTCCCTCTCTTATATGTGTGTCACGAGATCTACAAAGCTGCTCCTTGAGTTTTTTTCCTTCAAGAACACAAGAACACTAAATGCTAGAGGAAGGGAGAGAGCAATGCTCAGGGCAATAAGTATAACTCCTGTCTGGGTGTCCCTCTTGCAGGAGGAGTTATGGCGGTATAGAGTTCTTGGCAGTGTCTCCGAGTTAACAGTCATGTCGACATGGCCTACCCGACCTAGCCGCCGAGCTACCCGAGTAGGCCTAGTCAGGCCATCATGGCCTAGTCCTGGCGGCGACGAGCTATTTGATGATGGTCTTCGTGCCAGAGACGAGACAAGGCTTGCCCTTGTGTTGTCCCCTGTCCACATGTCAGTGCTAAAGTGGAATAGTCACATTCGGGCGGTACTTCGCCTTCTATTCCGTTTCCGTGTCAGCCGAGAAGTGACTTGGCTTCTTTGTCAGAGATATCATTGTCCTTGCCCTTGACTTCTCATCCGGTACAAGGTATGTGGGAATACCTTGTCTAACCCGACATGGTCATACCAGACACTCATCCTCATCACGACACAGATGTGCCTTGCTAGGTCTGTCGGGAACTCCTCCCGAGTTGCCCTAAGGCCTTAGCTCCATCCTGCACACAGTAGACAAAGAGAAGCTGCCGACATAGTGATGTCGGTCCGGTTAAGTTGGCTTACCCCTAACCCGGATTACCTTTAAGTATTCCCCTTGGGCCTTCCACAACCGAGTGTATGCCGGTCATACCCGACATAGCCGTATGTCGGTTCAGCCCTTTCTAGAGCTCACCTTACTTATGTCAACCTGCCTCGGTTTGCCGTGTTACCCGAGAGAGTGGCCCTAGGCCCAGCTGCTCGAAGATGTTTGTAGCGTACCTGCACTTAAAATAAGGCAGATACCTGTGTATAGTGCAAATCCCTGGTTCGATTCGTTTGCACACACAGTTTACGATGTAATATCAACACAAAGTATCAATTTTATTACATCGATGATCCAGTCTTACAAAATATTCAATACAAGTTGCATAGCATAAAGCTAGCTTTGAAAGAGTAAACAACGGAAATACAATAGCAGTGAGTCTCTATCATCTTCATGTTGCCACAGGCAAAAACATGTTGGTTGCAGACTCGAAACCTTTAAACAAAACCTCACTCGTCAACTGATCAATCTGCAATAAGAAAAATATTGCAACAACGTGGGTCAGATTGCATTAAAAAATGGAGTCTGGCAAGTGACACTATGGTGGACACTTAGTGGAATAACTCTAATAACCTATATGCATATTTGGCTGGTGGAGTTCAAGGCTATTTTGCATAAAGCCAATTTTTCCTAACTCTTTGGAAAACACTTTTCTTCTACTCGAGACATCCGTGGCATGAAAACCACGGTCTCATTCTACCCTTATTCACCCATCAAGTTTGAATTTTTGAAGTTGGCATGGTGGAATCCTCCGTTGACGTTCGTGATCAGCTGCTCAAATCGTCCGTACCGGGGACAGGGCTAAGTACTTAGTTTTACACTATGCAGAGGTTGTGCACGTTCACCATTGTACCCATTCAGCCCAAACTATCCTTTACACACTTATAGTGAAAAGGAAAAGGAGAAGAATGAGACGAGATCTTTCAGAAGCATTTTCCCTCCCACCTGGCTTGACCCCTTCCACCTAACACCCTCTACATCTGCTTGTCAAGCCGGGGCGAGTCCACGCAACATAGATGATCAAGCGAGATCCCATTGGCAATGGCTGCACTGAAGCAATCGTCACTCGGAGTTCTTCAGATTCCTCTGTTCCATGGGTGGCCATCCACAAGTGCACGTACTCCAGGAAACATAGACATGGGCCTGAGTAGCCACTCAACTCGAATCCATACAACCAATCCACCCAGGAGGTTCTTTCATAACTTAGTAGAATTTAGATTTTCACAAAAACAACATTTGCATAGCATCAAATAATTCTACTAAGTATTGCATAGGAACCTAGACATAGGAGTAAGAAATTTCTATACAGGTTTAGCATTGCAATACTCTCCTACACATGCTTATATAAAAATACACTATGTAATGCATATAGAAAATAATAGGAGGTTTATGAGGTGTGCCACTTGCCTTTGGATGATGTCTTTGCTCACAAACTCTTTTCAACGTAAGTCGAGGCTCTCCGTTCAGTCTAAACAATATAGACAAACAACAATACAACAATCAACATTCAACACATCACAACACAATGCATACAAACACATACAAAATGAACAAACAAGTTTCATAACTTTTTAAGGAAAATATGTCATGCATGATGTGTAAAATATTTCTATGGATTAAAGATGTATGTTATGCAATGAAAATCTTTTAAGTTAATGCAAGGCAAATAGGTTGGTCAAAAGTGACTAAGGACTAAGGTCATCGGTTGGACAAAATAACTTTGTTATAAATCATCTTGAATAAGCACTCTAATGGCTTAGTCATGATGTGCAAAATACTTAGAGAAAATACTAAGGTTATTCTTCAAGGTGATCAACAATTATTATCAACTCTTTGTAAATTGGATATTCACTATAGTGAGAGAGACAGACACCCGGCCAACCACTTTAATTGTGGAACAGGTCTCATGTACGTGGACATGTAAGGTTTGTCTCCAGACCGCTTCATCTCACTATGCCGCTAGGATCCAACAACTTCAAGATAGTAATAACATGATCAAAATTGTTTATGTCTAAAGTGAAAGACAAGATTAGGAAAGAGTGAAAAGATAGAAAGAAGTAGTTGGTCTTCCAGGCTTCATCTCTAGACTTGTAACTTTCTCCTTGGTGATGTCTTGATAGAATTTTTTGTAGACTTGATAAATCTTCAGACTTGATGATCCTTGTATCACCGAGGCTGGTCTTGGATTAACTTAGTCATCCAGGGGTATAAGAGAAGAAGGAGAATAGAGATAGAGGGAAGCAAGACTTAGAAAATATTTGTTGGTTGGTCTTCATGAACTACTTCTTGATTTTCTTCTATGTGCTTATACTCCTTGAAGATACTTCTGAAGTCTTGTTTTGGCTAAGTCCTTCATTGGTCTTCTAGTTCCATGTTGAAAATCCTAAGTGTCTAAGTGCATAGTACTTTACCAAAATAGTAAATTGAAAATAATCCTAACTCAGAGAAAACGAGGGACGAGTTTTCCTATAAAGAGAAACAATATGGGAAAATATTTTATGCATGGAATGCACTTTTTAATCATAGGAAACATCATACTAATTTTTGTGATATTTATAAAATATGCATGAGACTATAAATGCAATTTAATTAATTTCTATTTTTGCAAAACACAATAAAAGGAAAAGATATAGATTAAAGTTTTATGTGATTTAATTTTCATAACAAAATTTTTATAAATGGTGTTAATAGATAGAGGGGGTTTAAATAAATATATAGCAATTGGATTTACTCAAAAATAATGTTTATATTAAAAGTTATATCAAAATTATTCAAGTTATTCAAATTAAACATATAACTATTAAATCATCAAAATAATACTCAAAATTATTTATAACAGAGGCATCATATTACACATATTATAAAGTTTCTAAAACAATTTTATTTGCAATTTTTGAATTTATAGATTTGAAGTTATGACAAAAATACTCAAATCCACCATTTGAAATTTGAATATTTTAAACTAAGTCAAATTTGAAATCTAACAGATCTAAACTATTCTAAATGTCAAGGGCTTTCCAAAAATATAAATTTGTCAAATTTAAATAAGTGGTTAAGAAGTTATGAAGGTTTGAATATGCAGGGACTTTTCTGTAAAACAGCCAATTTAATTTAAATAGAAAAAAAGGAACTCCACGCTGGCGCTGACTGTGCATGCCACGTAGGCGCTGACATGGTTAAGTGAAATAGATCTAGATCGTCCGATCTAGATCCAACGGATCAAAATAGATACTGTTTCAAATCGTCTAGATCTAATCTCGACCGCAGAAAACAGATCGGACGGCTAGGGAACGGTTGACCATACCGTGGCGGCGCAGCTCGCCGGAGATGGCGATGGTGGCGGCGCTGCGCTCAGCGAGGACGCTCCGGTGGTTCCAGTGCACCCCCGGTCTCTCTGACGACTGCTCCGGGCGCGGTCTGTCGCGGGGAAGACGATGGAGGCGGTGGCGTCTTCCCTATTCGTCCTGGAGCGGCGTGGACGTGCGGGCGGAGCCACGGGAACTCCGGCGACCTCGGGTCGAGCACAGACTCGTCGATCTGGCGCCTAACAAGTCACGGGAAAAACAGAGGAGATGGGACAGAGGAGAGAGCACGAGGAGGTCGTCATTCACCGGAACTTGAGGAAAACACCGGCGGCAATGGCGAACTTCGGCGATACAATTGGACGGCCTGGGGGCGTTTCGAGCTAGGGTTTGAGAGGGGAAACACGGAGGAGGGGCAGGGGTATTTATAGGGAAGCTCGGAGGAAACAAATCGCGGGATTTGTGCTCAGATTTTGCAAAGAGATCAATTGCGTGATTCTCGGCTGGAGGAGGAAGACGATGACGTCAGCGATGACGTCATCCAGGAAATTTTCTTTTGATTTATACCATTTAATTCATATCTTTTGATTTAAGACTCCAAATGATGTCAAATAAAATTCAATAAATGTGTAAAAATCATATATGTGCTTTAAAATATTAGTGGGCATGTTTTGAAAACTTTTTAAAATTAATAATTTTGAATTATTCATAAATGTAAATTTACCCATTTAGGTCAACTTTGAAATTAATAATTTGATAAATTCATTTGGGGTTAAATTAAATTTATGAAATTACCACAATCTTGTATGGTTGATATTAAGTTATTTAAAACTCATTTTTGAGTAACCATTCATTTTTATTTTGGTTTAATAGTAAAATAATAGAATATAATTTTTTTTAAAGTAATGGGAATTATAATGGATTCAAATTTTAATTCAATTTTATTTTATGCACCATTATATTTTATATTAAGATAAATCATTTGAAAACTTCATAACATATCTTTTGAAAAGGTTTTAGATTTATTTCATTTCTTATATTGAATATATACATGAAAATCATTTTATGTTTTGAAAATTAATGAAATTCATTTAAGCTAATGAAATGTCTATTTGGATAATTCTTTAATTAAAATCTATGAAGTTTTTAAGGTTATAAACTATAGACTTGTAATTTACAATACTATGTTTTGAATTAAGGTAAAAGGATGAAAATCATTTGGCAAATATACCATCCTTTAAATAGTTGTAAAGAACATTTGAAAATATTATTTTTATGAATAAATATGGCTAAGTGGTTGAAATCAAATACTTATAAGAAACTTTTTATAACAAGAAAATGGTTTGGATTTTTGTAAAACATTTGTCGAATTACATATTGAGGCTTTAAGAAATACAATGGATACTAAAATGTTTGAAACAACTTTTGAAAATAATGATAAACTGAGATATTTGAAATATTAAACTCTTTCATTATGTTCGAAGTATTTCATAGTTGGTTTTCTTATGCATTTTAATGTTTTATTTTAATCAAACAAAAAGTTTTAAATTTTAGTGATTTTTAAACATTCCAAAATGTTGGGATGTTACAATGTCTTAGGCTTGCTCCCAACGACATCTTCGAGAAGCTGGTTCTTAGGAGAACTCTCTGCTTCAGGCTGAGTGAGGAGGAAGGGCTGGGGGTCTATATATAGTGCTCCACCCTGCCCCTTGCCTCCTCCAAAGGGCACCTCTTACTCTTTCCCAAAGGTCACCTTCTACGCACCTCCAAGGGCCAACACATCACAGTTTGAAGGGTCAAATGACCTTTGGTGCTAGCTAGAGGGCCAATCTCACTGGCCTTGGGGCCAAGTTGTCCCTACCTTTACCCTACCTGAGGGAAGTCCCCCGATAGGAATCTTTCGAAGAATGGTAAATTCTCGGTTGAGTCCATGTATAGAGATGTAATCTTACCTGAAATTCCAGTCGATGTTAAAAATAATAATAAAATTTGGAAGATGAAGATCCCACTTAAAACTAAAGTGTTTGCGTGGTATCTTCGTCGAGAGGTAATTCTCACAAAAGATAACCTTGTCAAACAAAATTTGCATGGAAGTAAGAAGTGTGTCTTTTGTCAGCACAACGAGACTATAACACACTTATTTGCGTGGTGTCTTTTGCAGGTTATCTACCGGTGTACAGCTATGCTACGAGCTTGGTCAGCCCTGCAGCGTGTGGAGCAGCGGGATCTGTTCCTGGAGGTGGCGGAGCGTTTGGAGGCAGCAGCCAGGGAGTTTTTCTCCCGGCATGGATGGCAACATAGACTCCGGATCGGCACACCGCCCTCTTAGGAGGGTCTTTCATTTTCTAATATCGACATGTTTAGTGTCACGTTATTTCTTTCAGACTCGGTTTTATCGTGCTCTAGTGAACTTGTGGTTGTGTGCATCGTGGTTATGTAGAGGCCGGGTGTAATGCTTATGTCTTTTAAGTAATAAAGATCCATTTATCTAAAAAAGATTGCCGAAAATATTGTTCAGCAGGAATTTATTTTAGCTATAACTTTTTGTGTATGGATGTATGTTATTGTTGTTCGTGTTTGAGTTTTCTGGCTCTGAAGCCACTACCATCGACACCCCTCGGAATTACTCAAGTTTCGGCTCCTTTCATTGTGATGATCATTGGGATTCTTTCACTCACACGCGTGTGCTATGTTCCTGCCGCCAACTCGATCCAATTTGTCCATGTCGCTAGCTTGGTCCAAATGACCTAAGAACACGTGTCAATCTTTAATTTAATTGTGTGTATGAATAATCTTTGTGGTAATCATAATTTGTATTTTCATTCATTTTTCAACTAGAAAACCCATTTACCTAGATTGTAGATGGCCCTTTGTTTTAAATGAGCTTATTATCTTAGACATGCCTTGTTGTCCCAACCGAAAGAATAGGGTGGTCATGTTTAGGTTTTCTGTGTGGGGATTCCTGGTAGGGATCCACCACAGCATTCATGTAGGTAATCCATAGCTAATCCACACATAATCCAAAGGAATTTGATGCTTGTGGTATTTTGATGATCTACTTGTCGGTGTTATCATAGCAGGCATAGAGGTATATTATATGTGGCTTTGGCATGCATATTTTGTAGATCCAGAGAGATTTCTAAACTTCCCATCATTTTCGCTCTTTGAGACAACGAAAGCAGTCCATCTTATTAGCTACAGTTTCACAATAAATAAATTATCATTGAGACATATGATCTGCAATTTGTGCTTAGTCTTTGCCACGGACAACACACCCATGTTATGCTTAAAGTCCATAACAAAATATATATATCTACCTACATAGTTCATAGAAACATAAATTGACCAACGATGTCCTCTAAAAGTAAATACGCAAACACAGTAGACGACAATAATCTCATAACCGGAGCAGTGACTTGAACGGAAAAGACCACATCTTTGCTCTTGTCCTAAGCAGTCAGCTCCCTATCATTGATGCAACTTCTGATGTGGATGTCGCCCGCAGCACGCTAGCTGCTCAATGATGTCGGAGAGTGACTCCTACGGAACAGGGATAGTCACACCCTGAAGAGTAGTTCGAAGGTGGATTGAACACGGAGGTCAAACAACCCTCGAGAGGCTCAACGACGGTGCTCGCCGAGCATGGGGAGGGACGGCGAGACAGAGACGAACACCAGCCCGTACCCAGGTTCACGGCCCTCAGGAGGAGGTAACACCGCTACTCCTGCTTGTCTGTATTGCACTGCGGGGACTACAGTACAATGAGCTTGCCGAGGGCTCTCTTGAGGCAGTTTGGTGCTTGAGGAGGGAAGCTATGGTCTTCTTCCTCCTCGGGCAGTTGGCTATCCAACACACTTGGCTAGGGTCCCAACGGTTCAAACTGCGATCCTTTGCTACGGAGATGCTCCTGCTCCTTTTATAGGCGCTCCGGGCCTCATCCTTGCACTTTATGTAGAGGGTGGGTTCCCACACGGCAGCGGCGCGAAGGAGTGGAATTCACCGCCGGAGAATTGTCCATGGACATGGTCCATCCGTGCAAAAGCTAGCAGCGGTGGCCGACAACCTGCAGTCCGCGCAGAACGTCCAGCAGGCGCTGCCGGGGTCATGGCGGAGGCCACGATGACGATCTTCTTGGAGCGTTGCGCCGTCCAGCGGCTTTATCACCAAAGAGAAAGGTCCTTATGCCCGGCTCTGGCGGCGCTGCTTTATTGACTCCTTTAATCACCAGAATGGCAACTTCTACGCTCGCGTCAGTGTCTAGAGACACGCGCGTCACTCTGCGGCTGCTGCAGAGGCCATGTGCGCCCTGTAGCGGTTGCTTAGCCGCGAAGTGTCTCCACAGGGCCTCGAGAGCCTTGTGGAGGGGTTTGTTGACTTCACTTCAGGCAGGTGGAGCCTTGTGAAGTCTCTTGTAGCGAAGGAGTCCTCTTCAGGCCCTCGAGAGGAGTTGCCTCTCGAGAGTCCCCTCAAGCGGTATCTTGGTCCTTAGTCGTTTTCGTCGAGTCTGCGGCATGCGAGGGCTGTGGAGAATGGGCTCTGCACACCCTGGTCCCCACTGGGCCGACAGTAGCCCCCAGGCCCAAGATAGGCACGGTTGAGCCCATGGACTCAGCTGAATCGTCGTGGGCCCAAAGTGTCCGGCCGGCCCGAGACACGCGTCGCTCGGTTGAGTAACCGCAACACACGATCTGGGGCCTGCGTCGTGGGGGGCCCCACCACGCCCCGGTAACTGCTCCTAACGAGACATAAAGCCTGCGTGCCGCGGCGAGGAGCCGTTACTGCTCCCATTCTTCACGCACAAGCCTCCTTCTCTCGAGTTCTCTGCCTCCGCTCTTCGGCGCGCTCGTCTCCTTCCTTCTCCAACTTTTCTTTCCCCCGTCCTCGACCTTCTCCGGCGATGAGTCCCGCCAAGGGCATGGGCAAGGCAGCGACGGAGGCGTATTCGCAGGGGGCGCCCGCCGAGGGCGCGAACCCAGGAGGCCGCGCTCGACAAGATCTGCTTCCTGGTCATGGGGCGGACCAATGAGCATGGCCCCACCATGCTTCGGACCGTGCAGCTCGGGGAGCACCCGCAAGGGTTTTTCCCCATCTTCTTGCACTGCGTCGCCGTACTCGACGTTCCTGGAGGCGGTTCTGGCATTCTACCAAATCCAGATCCTCCATCTTCATCCAAACTCCATACTCATCCTCTCCATCTTCGCCTACCTCTGCGAGGCCTACCTGGGCGTGATGCCCTCAGTGGCCATCTTCAGGAGCTTCTACACGCTCCGGAGCACGACGGGCAACGAGAGCTCCGAGTGCATCTCCTTCTGCATCGTGGACGGCATGGGAGGCGTCTACATCCCCATGTCGTGGAATGGGGACCATCCCATCACAGCGGTGACGAAGAAGGTGGACGACTTCCGCAAGAAGTGGTTCTACGTCGGCGTGGAGTCCCTGTGCGCCTTCCTCGACATCCCTGACGCGCCGCCCGTGAAGAACTCGCACTGGGCCAAGGGCTTCTTCAGCGGCGCGAACAATGCAGCCCTGGTGGGGCGCATGAGCTATCTCCAGGAGGAGGGCCTAACGGGCAGATCATCGTCGCCGACTTCGTGGCGCGCCGCATCGCCCACAAGAAGCCGATGTGGATGTACTCAGGCTCCCAGGACTCCATGCGGCTCCACACCAATGACAACAACAAGGAAGCCGCCAACGGCGTCATGTCCGTCCTCTTCATCAACCCGGAGGTGCCAGCCATGGACGACCTCCCGCTCACGCTGAGGCCCCTGCACCAGCTCAATTTGACCGAGCGCCTGGTCATTTTGGACGGAATGCCCACGTTCGCCCTGGCAGGCCTGGCGGGGGACAAGAGGGAGATGCCCGCGCCACTGTCGCAGGAGGAGGGGGTCGCGGAGGCGCCCTCTACTTCCGGAGCTGGGCAAGGCGAGGATGAGGCCGCAGCGAAACCCTCCACAGGGGAGGCGTCCTCTTCAAGGGATGGGCCCTTTATAGACGAGATCTCGTCAGGCGATGACAATGCCTTTGTGGTGGCGCCTTCGCGCCTCGTGGAGGAGGGGGAGGAAGAGGCCTCTAACGACGAGGCCGCGGCGGGGGGCGAGAAGCCCGGTCCAAGGCGGCCATGGACAGGACTGGGGCGAGGACGTCAGACGTCCCGTCCAAGAGGAAAGCGGAGGCGCCTCCGGAGGTGTCTGGCGCCAAGGCCAAGCCCTCATGGAGCTCGCCAGGCTTGGCGTGGGTTGACACCGGCGCCAGTATATTCAACTTTTATTCGCTCGTTTGTTGGTATTTCTATCTTCGACCTTCTCTGAAGGCCTCTTTATGATGATCTGCCAATGATCTTGTGCCTGCGAAGCGCCGCAAGCTTTGCAAGGCATCTGAAGTGAAGAGAGCCACGGCAGAGGCCATGGCTGAGGAGGCCGCGAGGCCTGTGGAGACGGGCTCCACAGGCCCGACCGAAGAAGTGCCTCAGGCGGAGGCCACTACGCCGCCCCCCGAGCAGGAGGTGCCCGAGAGGCAGGAGGAGCGGGTGCCTTCTCCTTCTCGCGCTCCTACTCCGCCTCGCGCGATAACGCCTCCGCACGAGCCAACTCCACCTCGCCAGGCAACTCCCCCTCACGAGGCAACTCCGCCCCGCGTGGCTACTCCTCCCGCGCAGCCTGAGGCTGAGGCTGGCCAGTGCCAGCCTGGCGCTGGCGAGCATGAGGGTGGAGCCCCTTCTTCGTCTCCGCCGCGTCCCGCTGCAGGAAACGAGCAGTAGGATATGGTGCGCGAGGATGGCGAGGGCGGCGAGAGGATTTGGGCGCCAAGGAGGGCGGCGTGCTTCCTAGCCCCTAGGCCCGCGCTGAGGCCTCGTTCTCCAGGCTCGACGCGGGAGCAGGGCACTCCTCTTGCCGCGACCTTGTCCTGGGCGGCTGGGACTGGAGCAGAGGGCATCGTGAGGTCGCCTTCCGCCTGGCGCGGGAGTCGCTGAAGGGCTTGGAGGCGCACCTTGCCTTTGAGGATGCCCAGCTTTCCCGCCGGAACGACGAGCTTGCGGAGGCATGGGCGTCCTTCCACGCCTTGGTGGAGACTCGCCGCCAAGAGGACTTGGCGCTGCAGGCCACACGCGAGGAGGCGATGCGCTTCGCAAAGGAGGTGCGCGACGGCGCGATACGCGATGCCGACGAACTTTTTGCGCCCTTCCAGGAGGAGCGCAACGCAGCTGCGGATCTCCTGGCTGACGCGAGGGCAGAGCGGGAGGCCATGGAGGGCTCGCTGTCGTAGAAACGCCACGAGCTTGCTCAGCTCGAGTCCCAGCTCCACTTCACCGACCAGGCTGCGCAAGCCTCTCTGGAGGAGGACCGCAAGGCCCTGGCGATGAGCAACGGCTTCGGGCGGAGAACAAGCTCGCGTCCAAGCGCGAGGAGCTCGAGTCCCGGGAGGGGAACCTGGCCCAAGCGCTCCAGAAGCACAACGAGGATGTTGCCTCCCAAAAGCAGATTATGGAGCGCTTCCAGGCCAAGTTCATCGAGAAGAAGGACGAGGCGGAGAAGGCCCTCCAAGAGCGGGAGCAGAAGTTCAGGCAGGCTGTCGCCCATGACTAACGTGACAAGGCCAAAAAGCAGGAGAACCGCTTCAAGGCCAAGAGTGCTGACGACGCCAAGCAGATTGCGGAGCTCGAGAAGGCCAATGCCAAGCTGGAGATCTACGTCCAACGCGCCAAGGAGGCCCGTCGCCAGGCGAAGGATGATCGCACGACGGCCCTCCAGGACCTGGACTCCCATGTCAAGGTCATGGAGGTCATCAATCAGCAGGTGGATCCTGCAGTTGAGCGCATGGTGGAGGCCACTGACACTGCACAGGCGGCCCGGGTGCTGACGAAGCAGCGGGAGCGCATGTTCCAGTCCTTGGTGACTAGGGGCACTGAGCTCGTCTCGAAGCTTGCCGCAGAGGCCCCGCACGCCGCTGCTCGAGGCCGTGGGGACGTCGCCATGTACCTGGTCTACTTTGACCAGCTCTTCACAGCGCTCGAGGGCCCGGCAGCGGAGCTCCGCGAGGTGATTGAGGCAGAGAGCCACCAGCTCCTGGCGGTGGTCGTCGACCGGATCTTCACCAACCCCAGGCTCCTCACGCCCGGCTTCGACGTCTCAACGGTAACCGAGCCTCTCGAGGGCGAGGAGGTGTGGTGGGTCTCCAACTCTCTCCGCAACCAGGTGGATACCTTCTGTAACCGCTTCAAGCGCACCGAGGCGGCAGCTGAGAGTGGCGAGGAAGCTGGCTCCACCGAGGCTGGCGAGGAGAAGGCCGCGGAGGTGGGCGATGGCGTGGACTGCCTGAGTTTGATCTGTCTTGCGCTTGAAGCGCTTGTATGCGAACAACGTTTGTTTAGACAGTCTGCAATTTGACTTGTAATATACTCTTTAAGTACTTTTAATTCAGCTCATGTGCCCCCCTTTGACGTACGAGTAGTTCATGAAATGTAAGGAAAAAGAATCGCTCGAGGGACAAACATGTGCTTGAGGTGGGGAAAGGTCTCTTAAGGCATGAGTGCGGGACTTATCTTCTCGAGGCTCTTTGGCCAGTAGAGGTTTTTGCCTGGCGAGGAGGTTCTCTCTAAGGGTTTTTGCCTTTTGCCTCCTCAGCCTTGGAGGGACGCTTGTTCCTTATGGATGTTAGAGGGGCAAACCCAGACGCTTGTTTATGGTAGTAGGAACTCATGCGTGCTTATAGGTCTCCTGAGGCGTTCCTCGCGAGGAGAGTAAGTACCAAGATCCTTTGGAGAGATGGCATGTTTGAGGGAGCTTGCCCTTTAGCCAGAGCTCGGATCCTTGGGTTTGCAGTGTTGCTGGTGTGTCATTTGAGGCACTGACACCGTACTCAGCCCCCTCTCGCGAGGTGCGCATGGGGAAAGATATAATCACACACTTGAAAAGCAATAATGCAGGAATAAAACTCACCACCAAAATATTACATAGTGGCGCCATAGCGTATAGTTCACTTAGGAACAAAATGTCTCGTTATGCTTGGAGTTGCCAACTTAATGTATTTTTTATGTCGAGGCATGGGGACCACCTATTAGTGGCAGAGATTCTCTACGGCTTGCGGTGGCTCGCTACAAGGAGAGTTCGGAGGGATGACCCTCGAGAGAAGCCTTTGGAGCTTCGAGGTGAAGTCGTGAGCTTTTCCTCTGGAGACAAAAAATTCTTGGAGGTGGAGCCGTAAGCTGCCTCTTCAGCCAGATGTCTTGATCCGACAATGATCACGGGGTGACGATGATCACGGGTAGACCTTGCGTAGGTGCATGATGTTCCATGGATTTTTGACGAGGATGCCGTTTTGAGTCTCGAGGCGAGCCGCGCCAGGCCTGGCGATGTGGGTGACCCTGTAGGGGCCTTCCCAAATTGGTGACAGCTTGTGGAGGCCTTCCCTGGAGATCGCCTGCCTCCAGGGTGTGCGAGCGCACATGGCGGTTGAGGTAGCGTCGCAGGTCCTGTTGTTATTTTGCCGCCCGGAGGTCGGCACGGTGGCGTAGTCCTTCGAGAAGCAGCAGGTCGTCGTTGTGGAGGTCCTCTTGCTCGTCCTCATTGAAGGCAAGGACCCGTGGGGATCCATGCTTGATCTTTGTGGGGAGGACTGCTTCGGTTCCATAGAGGAAGGCAAACGGTGTTTCCCTCGTGGGCTTGGGCGGCGTGGTGCGGATGGACCAGAGCACCGAAGGGAGCTCGCCGACCAGCCCTTGTCATCGCACTTGAGGATGTTGAAGGTCCGGGTCTTTAAGCCCTTGAGGACTTCTGCGTTTGCTCGCTCAGCTTGGCCATTGCTCTGTGGATGAGCCACCGAGGCGAAGCAGAGCTTGATGCCCAGTTTCTCGCAGTAAGACCTGAAGATGCCGCTTGTGAATTGTGAGCCGTTGTCGGTGATTATGCGACTAGGTACCCCGAAGCGGCAGACCAGGCCTCTGATGAATTTCACTGCTGCGCCTGCTGGAATGGTGTGTCTCCCCTCGACCTCGGGCCATTTGGTGAACTTGTCGATGTCCACGAAGAGGTAGCGGTAGCCCCCTTGAAACTTCGGGAATGGGCCCAAGATATCCATCCCCCAGACCGCGAACGGTCAGGAGAGGGGGTGATCTGCAGCCCCAGCGCCGGCTGGTGGATTTGCTTGGCGTGGAATTGGCAGGCCCCGCATGCTCGAACGATGTCGACTGCATCTTGAAGTGCTTGTGGCCAGTATGAGCCGCTCCTGAAGACTTTGCTTGTGAGGGTGCGGGCGCACGAATTTTGGCCGCATTCCCCGCTGTGGATGTCCTTGACGAGCCTTCTTCCTTCTTCAGGAGGGACGCATTTTAGCGCGGTGCCGTTTGGGCACTTGCGGTAGATATCTCCCTCAAGGATGTAGTAGGATTTTGCCTGGCGAGCGATTCGCTCCGCTTCGACATCTTCATCGGATAGGATTCCCTTGTCGAGGTAGACCTTGAGCTCGTCGATCCAGCCTATTTCTTGATGCATCGTTGTGAGCAACAGGCGCTCCCCTGTCTGGGGGCCGCAGTCGGGAGCCCTAGTTGTAGGCGGTGGTGGGAGCGCTTCGTCTGTGCTTGCGGCTATGACCTCTTGAGGCTGCTTTATGGATGCCTAGACGAGTGTCTCTTTGTCGTGGTGGTGTCACGGCATATGCCACAGGGTGGCTGAAGTTGGGGCGCCGGACGTGCGCTGAGGGATCCAGGGAGGGCTTGCGTGCCGCGAGACATGCGGAAGTGAGCTTAAGAACTCACAAGAACACAAACGAAAAACACAACACCAAGGAAAATCAACCAAAAACACGCAAACACACCGATGTATCCAGGTTCGAGGCCCTCGTGGGGAGGTAACACCCCTACTCCTGCCCTTGCCTCTCTCTTATATGTGTATACAAAAGATTACAAAGGTGCTCCTTGAGATGCTTTCCTCCAAGAACACTAAATGCTACAAGGTGGGAGGGAGTAGAACTCAAAGCAATAAGTCTCTCAACAGAATGTGGGCGTCCTCTTCGCAGGAGAAGTTATGACGGTGTTTATAGAGTTTCAGCCGGGTTGACCGGAAACCCTAACTTGCCCGGGTCCACATGGAAGTGACGCCGGGTTAACGGTAATGCCGGCGTGGCCTAGCCAACCTAGCCGCCGAGCTACCCGAGTAGCCTATGTCAGGTCGTCATGACCTAGTCCTGGTAGCGCCGAGCAAATTGATGTTGGTCTTCGTGTCAGAGACCAGACTTCGCTTCTCCATGCCGTGTCCCCTGTCAGCACGTCAGTGCAACAGTGGAATAGTCACGTCCGTGCGGTACTTCGCCTTCTATTCCGCTTCCGTGTCAGCCGGGGTGTGACTTAGCTTCTGTGTCAGAGATATGATTGTCCTTTCTCTTGACTTCTTTCCCACACAAAGTATGTCGGAGTATCTTTCCTTACCCGGCACAGACGTGCCGGGTCATCCTCCGCAGCCTGGCACTCTCGTGCCAGACTCGAACTGTCGAGGACCTATTCCGAGGTCAACCAATGGTAAGCCGGAGCCTTCAACCTACACATAACAAACAAAGGGACGGAACCAACATGACAATCTCAGCCTAGTCAAATCGGTCTAAGCGCAACCCGGTATGCAAATGTCGGTCAGCTCGGGCATACCGGTAAGTCGGACCAGACTCTCCGGCCCCTGGCCCTTCATGTCCCAACCTTCTTTTGTATCCGAGAGAGTAGTCATGGGCCCAGTTTCTCGAAGATATCTTAGGCTTGCTCCCAAAGATATCTTCGAGAAACTAGTTCTCCGGAGAACTCCCTTTACTGGCCTCGACCCCCGTGTACATCTAGTGTCTCAAGAGAGTAGCCCTAGGCCGAGCTACTCAAAGATGTCTTAGTCTTGCTACCGAAGACATCTTCGAGAAGCTGGTGCTTAGGAGAACTCCCTGCTGCTGCTTGATTTAGAATGAAGGGCTGTGGGTCTATTTATAGTGCCTCCACCTGCCCCTTGCCTGCTCCAAGGGATAGCTCCAGTATTATCCAAAAGGTCACCTTTTGCTTTGACCCAAAGGCAACCTTATCGTAATACGAAGGGTCAAGTGGCTCTTGGTGCTAGTCAAAGGGCCCATATGACAGCCATTGGGGCCGACTTACCCTGGCCTTTACCCTACCCGGGGGTAGCCCCCCGACACTAGTCCCTGAAGATGGTGCCGTCCTACATCCTCGGATGGTGGACTGGACCAGGTTAAAACACAAACTCTCCTTACCCGACGAGCCCAACATTGTCCTGCCGGGTAGTGAAGTTTTCCGACTCACCCTTGCTATTCCGACAACGATTACCCGACTTCATCCCGTCCAGTTATTAGTACTCTGTCCTGACCTTCCTTGCCCGACACACTTTTCCGACATACCCGAATCTTTTTGCATATCTACTCGTTCCATCTGTCATCACGAAATTGTCCTTTCTCCGGGTTATTAGTTTATTCTACTGACAAGCCGTCCTGCACAAGCCTCCGCGGGACCCACCGGGTGTCAAATCGCCCAGGCACTCGAGTGTGTTTGACGTCGGTGCGCTGCCTCTGTTCCCGTGTATGTCGGCACACCGGATCGCGCCTTTTAGCCGCTGGCCTCCTGTGGCCGGCTGTGTGGACGATTATGAGATGAGCATGAATCTCAACCGCCCTATTCGCCACAAACAATCCCACTACGCACTTGAAATGGTTCCACTGCGGGAAAATCGGCAATTGTCGTTTCCTTTCCCTCATAAATAGGGCACGGGCATCCCCTCTTCTCCCTCCTTCTTCACTTAATTCCCATTCCTTCGCCTGCCCTGCTCTCTCCGCCCGCCGCGCCGCCGAACGAGCTCGCGCCCGCGATCGCCGACGAGCCTCGATGTTGTTCTCGATTGGAGGGCGCGTATCTTCTTTGCTTCTTCCACCACACGATTTTATCGCGCCCACCCGTTCTCTAGTAAGATCTTAACCGCACTTCCCATTTTCTAGATTGCTCACCGCGGGGTTTCGTCGCCATCGCCGGTGTTAATCGTCCTATCCTCTTGTTTAGGAGTAGCTTGAGCCTTTTGTCCGTGGAGTGATAGAGGGATTCATGCTGTTTTAACCCATGCCCGCATCCATTTTCAACATCTATTCAGTTCTTAGGTATTAAGGAAGATTGGCTCTGCTAGGGTTGCAGTTCGCCTTCCACTAGCATTTTATCATGTGTTTTACACTGATTTACATGGCTGCTCTAGATCTTTCTTAGCATGTACTTCCGACATGACTCTGTTTATACCCGAGTTAGCCGTCTCGGTTTGTATGTCGGCTTGGTACGACATTCGGTATATCGGTATTCCTAACCCGGGTATTTATCGTGGAAGTTTTTCCCCGGAATGACCTCCACCCAACAATCTGAACCCTCTGACATGGCCGCCGAAGGAATCCGTGGTAGTTGGGAAGGTTCCGAGACTAATAAGGCAGACCTTGCCTGGCTACGTCGGTCACGGCGTATTCTGGACCAAGTCAAATGTCGGTTACCAAGGAGGAGAATGAACCCGAGCCTCGAGAAGGGGAACGGGTTGTCTTTGTCGCCCACTTTGAGCGCGGCTTTGGCCTTCCGGCCAGCCTTTTCTTCCGCAACTTCTTGGACACCTTCGGGCTTCAACCCCATCATCTCCCGGCTAACTTCATCACGTCCCTTTTAGCCTTTGTCTCTTTCTGTGAGGCATATCTCGGCATCTGGCCCAGTGTGAACCTGTGGGCTAAGTACTTCCAACTCCGGAAACAAAGTATTCCGAACCCGGGTGTTAAGGACAAGGAGATGATCGCCTGCGGTGCCGCCACGATAACCGTCTGCAAATTCGTCCCTTTCCCCAAGATCCCCGGGCTAGAGTCCTGCCGAAAGTGGCAGAGGAGCTTCTTCTATGTGCGCAACCCGGCACCCGAGGAAGAGTTTACTCTGGTGGACTATATCCACTCTCCCAAGTTCAATTTTGATCCCCCAACTGCATAGCTCAATTCGCCTCTAGACCCCAAGGAAAATGTCGGGGAGATCAACTTGATACACAAGTATCTCCTCACCATCAAGGACAACCTCACCGTTGACAATCTCCTGCGGACCTTCATCGCCCGCCGAGTTTGTCCTCTCCAGGCTCGGGCGCACAAAATCTGCCATATGAGTGGCCTATACGACCCAATTCGGGTCAGTACGGTTGAGCTAGACAAAGCCTCCGTCCATCGCCACGACCGAGATGGGTGACGAGTGGGAGTGGGGCATGGTTCCCCATGACCGAGCCAATCCTCTGGCACAAGTAAGTCCTCTTACCCAACCTTCGACACATCATTTATCTCGGATACTGTATGTCGGTTGCTTGCACTTAATATCTCCTTGCTGATTTTTACACCTTTTCCTTAGCGTTTTGAGCGTCAAAAGGAGGAAGCGGCCGAGTATAACGAGGGCCACTTGAAAACCGACTTCTCCCCTCCGGAAACTCCTCTGACGGAGGATCCGGATGATGAAGATAACATGCCCATCCCGGTACCTCACGCCGCCACTGCGGGTAAGCCTCCATCCCGCTCCGTCTTAGAAGATTGGTCGGATGATGATGACTGCGTGATGCTAGAGATTATTGCTGCCACTCCCCTGGCCTTTGCTTACCCGGCTTCTTCGACACCAGCTGCGTCGACTGCCGCGGGAACCACTCGCAAGCGCGCAGCCGCCAACACTTCTAGTTTCGTCGAGCCGGAAGGTACTGCCCCTTCGGCCTACAGATCCAAATCCGTGGGCAAGAAGCCTCCAAGGAAGAAACCCCTGACCTCCGCTGGGTAAGTCTACGACCTACCCTTTTCTTGATTCCTTTCCATTCCTGTCCGACATATCTTATCTTGGACTTAATCTTTATATACTGAAACTTGTGCAGTGCTGCCCTCAAACTTGAGTCCAGCGCACCTCAGCCGGCCAGTGCTGCCCGGGATACCTCTGGGAGCTCGGTCCCGATTTACGTGCCCGACTCGCCTCCGCGTTCCACCCCTTCGTCCAACCTGCCGCCGACTCCCTCGACACTGTCTAAATCGGGCCCAGTCACCGCAACGACTTCTGGCCCCACCACTTCATCTGCCGAGATTCCTAAGAAGGTTTCGTAGACACAAGAGTATAAGTTCGTCCCTTCGCCAGTACTCCGACCGACAAAGGCTCCAACAGTTCCCCCCAGCTCGGCTGCTCCTCCCTTGAGCAAGAAGTTGGTGCCCCAGAAGCCGCCAACACTTCAAAGCAAAGGGCCGGTTACCACATTGGCCAAGAGCTCTTCCTCTGCTCCTGGCACCACTCTAGTCAAGAAACACAAGGCTATCGCTTCTCTGCAACCCACTCCTTCAATTGCCGCATTGAAGATGCTCAAGGCAACTGCGGGCAAGGAGGTTGCCGCTCCAAAGGGAAGTCAGTCTGGCGTGCCGGTCGCCCATGACGCTCGCCCCTGCAGCCAAGTCGATCAACTGATCGTTGATTGGAACATCGCCGACATTGGGCCAACCTCGACCGAGCTCTCCTCCACCATGCATCCCTCCGGGCCAGGCAAGACTGCACAGGCTATGCACCAGATGCATGTCGCGGTCCTCCAAGCCACGCAGACTATCGAGGTAACTTATTATACTCTCCACTCCAATAGTCCCCGAGAATTATGTCGAGTAACCGAGTTCTCTTGAGTGAAGCATACTGGGCATGATTCATTTAAAAAAATTCCAACATCCAGTCCCCGAGATTCTTGTCGAGTAACTGAGCTCTTCTTGAGTGAAGTTTACTTGGCATGAATCTTCAAAAAACTTCCGATATCCAGTCCCCGAGATTCTCGTCGAGTAACCGAGCTCTTCTTGAGTGAAGTTTACTCGACATGAATCTTCAAAAAACTTCCGTGTCTTTCCACAACTTTTCTTTGTTATCGTCATTTATTTTCCCGACCTGAACTTATCCGACCTTGATTCCTTCTTGCTTCCTTGCAGGACGTTATGCGTGCGTGCAGTGAAGTTTTTCGGCGTGCAACACATGAGTTTGGGCACCTCAAGAAATCTCATCGAGAAATCATTGCAAGACACCGTCAGCTTGAGCAAGAACTTGCTACGCAAAAGCTTGACTACAACGCTGAGAAGGACAAGGTGTTCTGTATGCAACGGGAGCTAGGCGTTGCGCAACTCGCCAAGGCCACGCTGGAATCCCGGTTGAGCGCCGCTGAGGAGACTCAGACTCAATTGATAGAAGCGGTTGAGGCGCGAGCCAACACTGCTGAGCTCCGACTGAGCACTTTGCAGACTCGGTGCAACTCCTGGCTGGCAGAGAAGCTCTGCGCGCAGATGGACAGTAAGTTTCCCAAGTTATCCTCTTTTGTACCTTTGAATTTCTTGACCGACACACCGATCCTATGTCGGGATACGAATTAACTCTGTCGCAGCTCTTTGCTCAGAACACTTCAAGCATTCGCAGGCTGCTGCCCTCAAAGCTGTGGAGAAGACCCAGGGCAAGCGCGCCGATGCAGGCCCGATTTTGTCTGACTGGGAAGTCGACGATCATCTGGTTTGCTCTAAACGCCAAAGTTACCCCTCTCAAGCTTATTGGCACTGAGTTGCTAGATGACGGCACTAAGGCGCACCGGGTGCTATGGCCCGGCATGATCCCGCCCACCAATCTGGCTGATCGACTGAAAAACGCTGAGAGCCGACTTCGGGCATGGCAATCTTCCAGGTCCCGCGCTTGTGCTGATCAGCCCTTGGCCTTCGTGCTATCTTGGTACGAAGGTATCAACTTGGAGCAAGTGCGGATGCACCGTGAGGGGTCACCATGGATTGTGGATCCCGCCAAGATTACTCACCACCAGGAACTTGTCAATTATATGGCGCGCTACTCCCAGCCCCATCAGTATCTCGAGGGCGACTCCTATACTGATGATGAGGATTACGAGGCTGGTTAGGATGGCGAGGATGGTGAGTCCGACGAAGAAGAAGCCGCCGAGCTGACTGCCGACAATGAAGTCTCCGAGACTCCCGCCACAGTCCCCGAAGTTGCCGCCAAAGTCCGCGAGGTTGCCAAGGAGACCCTAGTGATCCCGACTTCATCTTCGTGCGTCGAACCCATTACCGAGCCTTCAAAGTCGAGCGCCCCTGACACTCTCGTCGCCGAGCCCATCAAGACTCCTTATGTTGCCGCCGTTGTCGTCGAGCCGGTCACGACCGACATTCCCCAATCGGCCGCTACCGACACCGCTACCCCGGAAGCTACTAGCCAAGTTCCGCCAGCAGCCTCCGAGACTCCGCTCGCACCGACCTCCGGTACTGCCTCTTCGACCTCGACTGCTACCGATACACCTGCTGCCGACACTGGTGCCTCCGGTCTAGCTGCCTAAATCTTAAGCTCAAACTCATCAAATCCCCGGAATGCCGGGTGCAACATGTAATATATACTTTGAAATAGATGGTCAAAACAAGCATGCTTATTTCGCTAAGTTATCGAACAAGCTTTTGATGTTGAACTTCTTTTCTCCAAGTCCCCGAATTCACTTCATGTTTACCATATTTGGCCATTTTTGCTATTGTCTACCGTTTCGGTGTCTGACAGTCGAGTCACAAAATCGCCATTTATAGTATACAATACTTGTAAATTTTTAAGGTTAGCTAAAAGTTATCTGACATACAGGAAAATAAACAAATAACAATTATAACAATAAACAATATATGCCGAATATAGTTTGGACCGAGTCCTCGAGTTTGTTTTCGTGTTCACTATTTTCACACTCTTTACTACCTTTAGGTGTTTGTCAGTCGAGTCACGAGATCCCTTCATACAACATACATTACTTGTTCTTTGGAACAAGGTCAAATTTTATTCGGCATATGGATAATACAAATAAAGCATGCATAAAATATTTCCGGCAGCCCCCGAGTTTTAAGTCGGGGTACCGACATACAGAAATAATAAAGAAAAAATTCTGCAACAAAAAACATAAATATAGACAATCATGGCAGTCCCCGAGTTCAACTCGAAGTGCCGGCATTTCATTCATTTATAAACTTGGATACATATACTGCTCCTTTTATGAGTAAAAGGGGCAAAGAAGAGCTACATTCTATGGCCTCTTGGTTTCTTCTCCCGACCTGTCCATCACTCCTTTCTTGGCTTCCTGTGCGTCTACAAGGTAGTATGAATCGTTGTGCAAGGCCCTGCTAATGACAAATGGTCCCTCCCACGGAGGTGACAATTTGTGCATTCCGGCAGTCCTTTGTATCAACCTCAAGACCAAGTCTCCTTCTCTGAACACCCGTGGGTGTATTTTTCGACTATGGTACCGACGCAGATTCTACTGATAAATTGTCAACCTCGACAGTACCTATTCTCTTGCCTCTTCTAGTAAGTCCACATCATTCTGTCTTGCCTCTTTTGCCTCGATTTCAGTATACATGGCCACCCTTGGCGAGTCATACTGTATGTCGGTTGGGAGCACTGCCTCAGCTCCATATACAACAAAGAAGGGTGTATACCCGGTTGATCTGTTCGGTGTTGTTCTCAATCCCCAAAGTAATGTCGGTAGTTCCTCTATCAAGCACCCTGGAGTTCTTATCAGTGGTTCGATCAATCTGGCCTTGATGCCGGCCAACACCAGTGCATTGGCTCTCTCTACCTATCCATTTGCCTCCGGGTGTACCACTAAGGCCACATTAAGTCGGATTCTCTTTTCTGCACAAAATCTAGCAAACTCTCCGACAGCAAAGTGTGTTCCATTGTCGGTGATGATGCTATATGGGTAGCCGTATCTTAAGATGATATCTTTCAGGAAAGCCACAGCCGTATGTCCATCACACTTCCAAATTGGCTTGACCTCTATCCACTTCGTAAACTTGTCTACCATCACCAATATGTGTGTCATGTTACCTCACGTCGGCTTAAATTGTCCAACCATATCCAGGCACCATACTGCAAACGGCCAAGTTATGGGAATTGTCTTTAGGGTCGATGCCGGCATATGTATCCTGTGAGCGAATCTCTGGCACCCTTCACACTTCCTGGCTATGTCCTCTGCCTGCTGCAGCGCCGTGAGCCCGTAAAATCCATGTCGTAATGCTTTTGCCACCAAAGCCCTTGAGGAAGTGTGATGTCCACATTCTCCTTGATGTATTCAGAAGCATTTCTCCGCCTTCCTCAGGCCCCACAAAACGTTGCAGTACTTATGTCACACTTCCCTTGTACAACTCTTTGTTCATGATTGTGTATGCCTTTGCTCTTCTCAGTACTTGTCGGGCTTCGACTTCATTGCCGGATAAGGTGTCCTCCGATAGATACGTCATAATAGGTTGGGCCCATTCTGGAACAGGTCACTCTGGGAACAGTGGCTCTTCTATCTCCATAGGTTGTACCGACATAACAATGTCGGAAATCCACTGTGCAGTCCCCGGGTCGTATGAAGTAGTCCTCGAGTGAGAGATAACAGTCCCAAGGAAATACGACGCCGTCCCCGAGCTTTCTGCTAGGCATCCGACATCTACTTCCATTGGTGTGGCATCCGTTATTGGCACCTTGGGTACATAAATTGACTCAGACTCTGGTGAGGGTTTGATTGATGGCTTCCTCAAATGCTCCAAAGCTATGCCGGGTGGGATTGCATCTCTCGACGTACCGAGCTTTGACAGAATGTCGGCCACTTCATTTTCCGCCCGAGGTATATGATTGAACTCGCATCCCTCAAAACATCCTGACATCATTTGGACATGGAACCGATACGATGCCATGTTTGCATCTAATGCATCCCAATTTCCCTAGACTTGTTGTATGACTATGTCCGAGGCACCAAAACATTCTATCCGCCGAATGCCGATTTCCTTGGCCACCTTGATTCCGCGCACCAATGCCTCATATTCGGCCACATTGTTGGATGCAGTGAAGTGTATCTGCAGCACATATTTCAATTGGTCTTGTTTTGGTGATGTTAGGACTATTCCGGCACCCAGCCCTACCTTTGTCTTGGATCCATCAAAATGCATCTTCCAGTAGTTGGAATCCGGCACAGGTGGTTCGTATTGCATTTCAGCCCAGTCCACAAGGAAATTCGGCAACACTTGTGACTTGATGGCATCCCTTCTGTCGTAATTCGGGGCATAAGGTGATAACTCGATGGCCCATTTTGCTATCCTGCCGCTAGCATCCTTGCACCTGAGAATTTCCGACAGTGGGGCCTCACACACTACCGTGATTGGGTGCTCTTGAAAGTAATGTTTCAGTTTTTTGACCGCCAGATATACACCATACGACATCTTCTGATAATGGGGGTAGTTCTGCTTGGATGTCGATATTACTTCACTCAGATAGTACACTGGCCGCTGCACGGTTTTGCCTCCTTCTTCCCTTTCTACCACCATTACCACACTGACAACTCGGTTTGTTGCCGCGATATACAATAACATTGGTTCCTTTGGCAAGGGCGAAGCCAATATCGGTGTTGTTGCTAACATTTTCTGAAGGAAATATGCCCTAGAGGCACTTAATAAACATAGTTTATTGGCAATATCCCAATTGTTCATTATATGTTTTATACCATGCTATAACTGTATTAAGCGAAAACATTAATACATGTGTGGTAGATAAAACAACCAGGTCCCTAGTAGCATCTACTAAGACTAGTTTCTTCGCGCGATTGATGATCGAGGTTTTCGGATCATAGGGCATGGCGCCGATCGGCGATGGAAGTCATATCGTTAGGTGTAACGATGTGATGGACATACCCAGTATTTATAGGACATAGTCATTACGCCTTAAGACCGTGAGATCAACTCTTATTGTTATCCCTGGAAGATACTTTGATCGCACCAAACGTCATATCTTATATAGTGTGACAATAACGGTGATACTTTTGGGTATCGGAAGGGGATAGTTGAGACGAGGGGTCAACAGCGGGATTTGTCAGTCCGCATAGCCGGATAGATACTCTAGGGCCCACTCGGTGAGATTATGTCAAATGAGTTTGCAAACATGTGACTAGGTCACCAGCTGACATAATATCATAGACGAGTAGAAGATAGCGATATTGGTAACGAGATCATACTAGGTATGGAGATATCTAAGAATGATGCTCGGACACGCTAAGTATCGCCATGACAAAGGGTTTAAGACTATACGTCCAGGTTTGATAGATGAAAGTCATTCGTTATATCACAGGGATTAATTCATGGGGTCCAGGCCTACGAGTTAGTCGTTGATCATAGAGGACTCTTGATCATACCTGTTATTATATCTAACCGCTAGGGTAACACACTTAAGGGGTTTCGACAAGACAACCGGAAAGGAAAGAGATCACCAGGAACCGGAAAGGAAAGAGTTTTTGGAGCTAGAATAAATTATATAAAATATGTTTGATATTAATTAGTGTAATTAATGTTTAATATGATTTTATATATTTATTTTTGATTTTTTAAAGGCTGATTTCCCTAAATGGGCCTTCTGGTGGAAAGAAGGCCCATGAGGGGGGGGGGAAAGTCCCCCCCAGGGCTTCGTACTGAGGGAGGACGGCCTAGGTGGGCCAAAAGGAGCCCACCTAGGGCCGGCGCAAGTCTCCTAGCCGCACCAGGCAATGGGGATAGTCCCACATTGCCTGGCTGGCAAGGTAGGCTCCCCCCGGGAGCCTAGATAAGAAGGGGCACCCCTGGCATTTTAATTCACCAATTAATTCCTTAATTCTCTCTCGATATCGTGATTCCCTTTGTCGGAGTTGCACCGAGTAGAGAAGGGGGATCTCTTCCACCATAGCCCGCTGCCGCGCTGCTGGTGTTCCGGTCCAAGTCTTCTGCTGCTCGTCTTGGACTGGAGCTTCGGAGGCCGTCGTCTCCACCGTATGTGTGTAACGCCCTGCGAGGTGCTGCGCTAGCGGTGCTCGGAGACCTACTTCCTCCACCTGACCTTGAGGTCATCTTCGTCGTCTTGGTCGCGCCGAGTTCTTTGAGACCTAGAGGTCGGCTACGTCGTCTTCGTCGTCAACGCTTGTGCGGGAGCGTAATCCCCGCTATTCGGTCTACGAGGGTATGTATTCCGATCTCCTCCGTACTACTATATCTGCATAGTGTAGATCTTGGCTAGTTTAAGGATATTGTTCCTAGGAATTTTTTTGTTTTCTGCATACGATCCCCTTCATTTTCTTCAAATCTTCAAAAGCCGCATCCGCTTGCGGAGTCCATACAAATCTACTGCTTTTCTTCATGATTTGATACAGGGGTAAAGCCTTCTCACCCAACCGGCTTACAAACCGACTTAGGGATGCCAAACACCCGGTGAACTTTTGCAAATCTTTAAGTGATCTTGGTAATCTTTAAGTGATCTTGCTTGGGTTGGCCTCGATACCTCGGCTTGATACGAGGAAACCGAGTAACTTTCCTGCCGGCACACCGAAGGTGCATTTATCCGGGTTAAGTTTCATCCGAAATTTTATCAGGTTTGTGAATGTTTCTCGCAAGTCCTCAATGAGGGATTTTTCATTTGTTTTTATGACAATGTCATCGACATACACTTCAACGTCTTTGCCTATTTGGTTGTGCAAAAATTTCTCCATACACCTCTGATAAGTCGCACCGGCATTTCTCAAACCAAATGTCATGACATGATAGAAATAAGCCCCGTACAGGGTAGTAAAAGCAGTCTTTAATTGATCAGCAGGGTTCAAAGGAATCTGGTGAAAACCAGAATAAGCATCTACAAAAGACAAGAGTTCACATCCGGCAGTGGAGTCGATCACTTGATGTATCCTAGGTAGTGGGAACGGGTCTTTCGGGCACGGCTTGTTCAAGTTGGTGAAGTCGATGCACATCTGCCACACATTGGCCAGCATAGGTTCGTCCTTCTTCTTCTCTACCAGGACCGGGTTAGACAAGCAGTCCGGGTGCGGTACCTCCATAATGAATCCGGCCGCTAGCAGTACGGCCAGATGATCCAGTATTGCTGCTCTTCTCTCGTCCGACAGTCGACGTGTGGGTTGCTTCACCGGCTTAGCATCCGGCCTGACAAACAAAGAGTGCTCAGCCAACTCCCTGGGGACTCCTTGCAGGTCTTGATTTGACCATGCAAAGACATCTCGATTCTCACAAAGGAATTGAGTGAGCTCGGCTTCCTATTTCTCGGTTAGGTCCGCGCCAATAATGTCCTTGTGCTCCTCGCAGTCCGGGTCAATCCTCACCTTCTTTGTCTCCTTTGGGGGCAGAAATGATGCGTTCTTCTCCGGGTCTGCCATACCCGGCATGCCGAGTTGCGCAGCTTGAGCCATAGCCACTACCTGGTGCATTTTTGTCTTCTCAACAGCAATGATCAAGTACTTTGCCAAGCAAGAGCCAGCCGAGGCGCAATCTATGTAGCGCTTGTGATCCCCCGAGATGGTAATAATTCCATTGGGTCTCGGCATCTTCATCTTCAGGTAAGCCATATGAGTTGACACCATGAACTTGGCCAGTGCCGGTCGACCAATCAGAGCATGATACGGACTATCCAGGTCCACTACCTCAAACTCTATGCTCTCAGTCCGACAGTTATCCTTTGTACCGAACATCACATCTACCCAAACTCTTCCCATTGGAGCATAAGAGACTTCCGGCACAATGCCGTGAAAAGTGGTGTTACTCGGCTGGAGCATATTCAAGCTGATTCCCAACTTCACCATCGTGTCTTGGTACATAATGTTAATGGCACTACCATTGTCAATCAACACCTTGCTAAACCTCACATTCAAAGTCGGACCAATAAATGTCGGGTCCACAACCAGAGCATACCCGAGTCGGGGAGTGTCCCTTCTGCTCGACGTGATCTCTTGCTCGGACCAATGCATGAACTTTGGCACTGCGGCATTACTGCATTCACTTCCATGTTGCGCTTGTGTAAGCTTCTCTTGTCTGTCGGCTCTGACACAAATATCATGTAGGAATGGTGAGCCTCTTTGCAATCACCTTGAGGATACTTCTCCCTCTCACGCTGCCTTGGGTCTGCCGAGTTGCCTCTAACATCCACTATGTTCACTAGCCTTGGAGGGGGCGCTCTTGGTGCTGGTGGTGGCGTCCGAGTTGCATTTGCCCCGGTAAGTTGTATAGGTCGCCTCTGAGCTGGTGGCCTGGGTGGTCCTCATGGCTGGTATCGGCCTGATCCGGCTCCTTCCCTCTGTGCACGCTGTTACCAGCTGTAGTTCCGGGTGGAGTGATTTGCTGGCTTGCGAACGTCGGTGGTGTGGAAACTGCACGGTCCGTCCAACATTGCCTCATATGTTGCCGGCTTACTCGTCCCTGCCCATGCTTGTTTCCCCTCCTGATTTTTGTGTCCATGCCAGACCGCCGGTTTTGGGACGTTGTGGTGCACAAGCCTCTGGATGTATCGGAGCCACTGCAGCGACATGCTGCGCTTCAAACCTATACTCTGGTTCTCTTCTCTTGACTCCAAAATTCTCCTCTCGCCGCGGTGGTTCGGTCATGTTGCTGCCCTGGTACCTCCTACTCGACTCTCCCGAGTTAAGGAGAGGCTGCATCGGGTCTCCCAGTGTATAACTGTCTGCAATACGGATTGTCTCGTCCAAAGTTTCCGGCATTTCTCTCTGCAGTTTCTGCCATAACATGGAGCCACGTCGGCAACCCTGCGCAAACCATGAAATGGCCTGTGACTCCACAACTCCCTCGCAGGAATTGCGTACAGTACTCCATCGAGTTAGGTAATCTCGGTATGTATCATTATCTCTCTGCATGCACATCGCAAGCTGCTGAGGTCTATTCGGTCCTTGTACGTGCTTGAAAAAATGCTTACAAAAGCATCTTCAAAGTCGAACCAACAGTCCACACTTCCTTCTCTCAAGTTGTTGAGCCAGATCTGAGCTGGTCCTTCCAACATCTCCGGGATGTACCTCACCGCCCATCTTCTGTTTCCACCGGCAATGTTCACGGCGGACAGATAGGCTATTAGCCAGTCCTCCGGCTTAGTGTTTCCATCATATGTCTTGGTACCTCTACTCAGCTGGAAGTATTAAATAGGTGGCTCGTTCATGATTCGGGGCCCAAAACACTTGGGGCCAGGTGGGCCTCGCTCTTCTAGGGCTTCCGACATGTAAATCATGTCCAGACGATGTCGGGCATCTCCCGGGATAAGCTGCCGAGATCCCAAGCGAGAGACCAAGGGGTTGTTCTGTGCCTGGTAGCCCGCCTGCGCCATTGCCGAGTTACCATCCTCGTGCCTGTTTACCACTGGGTTCACATTGAGTGGCTGCTGGACATAAACTATATATGGCTGCCTCTGTGTCAGGTTCTGTATTGGGTATCTTGGGGGCTGACCTCATCCCGTAGAGTTTGGCTGCCGCTGAATAGGGTTGCCCGGTACAGGATTGCTTCTTGTCCTGCTGGCTCCAGCTTGCCCCGCGAACTTCCGGTGGGCATACTCCGGGTCATAAGTTAATATCTGCTGGTCTCTGCCGGAATTCACACTATGAGCACGGTCCCCTTTGACATGCAGAGAAGAGGCATGTCGGTTGGAGCCACTATGCGGCCCGAGTGAGTGAACCACCTGAGAACCACCGGCATTAGGATTTGCCCGACGTAAAGCTTCATTCTCCCGAGTTGCCATGCTGACTAACTCGTTGACTCGGTCTTGCTGCTTCTTCCGGACATCTCCTGTTAACCCGGACAACTCAGCCCTTGCAGCCTCTGCCGCCCTAAGAGTTTTCGCAGGCGAGCTATATATCGGCTTGCCAGCCGACACTTCCGTGGGTGTAGTGGTGGAACTGGTAACACTGTCCCTTTCTTCCCCTCCTAACTCAACATTGAGGGCTCTGTCTCTTCTGCGCAGGTTATCTATCTGAGCTCTATGATCTACCTGTGGTGTGAACCCGTGTGATATATTGCACTCTCTGAGGGTTCTATCTAGCAAAGCTTCAACTCGGCCATAGTATTGGCTTCCTTAAGCAAAAACTGTCTTTGAGCCTCTAACTCGGCTACAGCCTTCGCTGCATCCGACACTTCTGCTACTGGTACTGCTAACTTCTGTACAATCTCCGTCAGAGGCTTGGGTCTTATCGGCATGTGCGATGTTTAGGGAACCTCATGTTCCAGTCTCTGCTTGGCGTGCCGGCCCCTCCTCTCAGTCTCGGGCGGTGCAGCTTCTTCCTCGCCGGGGACCTCGGTCGTCCCAGCCATCATGACCCCGCAGCTCTCGGGGCGAGCACTATGCCAGCAGTGAGCCGCGGCAATCGCTGGCGGGTCGGCGGCCACGAGCACCTGCGTCGGGTACTCACAGACCACCTCGGTGGCGACGTAGGTGACGAAGCTCCCGAACATCACGACACAGCCGTTCGTCGGAAACGGTCTGTCGATGAAGCAGACGACGTTGTCGGAGATGAAGTGGAAGGCGCCGATGTTGCAGACGAGGCCGCACAACACCCTCTCCCCCGAGTCGGTGACGGAGCCCGTCCAGATGGAAACCCCAGCCAGCGCTTCTGGCCCCACGGTGGGCGCCAAATGTCGTGGTGGTGTCACGGCATATGCCACAAGGTTGCTGAAGTTGGGGGCCGGACGTGCGCTGGGGGATCTGGGGAGGGCTTGCATGCCGCAAGACATGCGGGAGTGAGCCCAAGAACTCACAAGAACACAAATGAAACACACAACACCGAGGAAACTCAACCAAAAACACGCAAACACTCCGACGTACCCAGGTTCGGGGGCCTCGTGGGGAGGTAACACCCCTACTCCTGCCCTTGCCTCTCTCTTATATGTGTATACCAAAGATTACAAAGGTGCTCCTTGAGTTGTTTTCCTCCAAGAACACTAAATGCTAGAAGGTGGGAGGGAGTAGAACTCAGAGCAATAAGTCTCTCAACAGAATGTAGGCGTCCTCTTCACAGGAGAAGTTATGGCGGTATTTATAGAGTTCCAGCCGGGTTGACCGGAAACCCTAACTTGCCTGGGTCCACATGGCAGTGACCCCGGGTTAACGGTAATGCCGACGTGGTCTAGCCGACCTAGCCGCCGAGCTACCCGAGTAGCCTCTGTCAGGTCGTCATGACCTAGTCCAGGTAGCGCCGAGCTAGTTGATGATGGTCTTCGTGTCAGAGACCAGACTTGGCTTCTCCATGCCGTGTCCCCTGTCAGCACATCAGTGCTAAAGTGGAATAGTCACGTCGTGCGGTACTTCGCCCTCTATTCCACTTCCGTGTCAGCCGGGGTGTGACTTAGCTTCTGTGTCAGAGATATGATTGTCCTTTCTCTTGACTTCTTTCCCACACAAAGTATGTCGGAGTATCTTTCCTTACCCGGCACAGACGTGTCGAGTCATCCTCCGCAGCCCGGCACTCTTGTGCCAGACTCGTACTGTTGGGAACCTCTTCTGAGGTCAACCAATGGTAAGCCGGAGCCTTCAAACTACACACAACAAACAAAGGAACGGTGCTGACATGAAAATGTCGGCCTAGTCAAATCGGTCTAAACGCAACCCGGTATGCGAATGTCGGTCAGCTCCGGCATACGGGTAAATCGGACCAGACTATCCGGCCCCTGTCCCTTCATGTCCCGACCTTCTTTTGTCTCCGGAAGAGTAGTCCTGGGCCCAGTTTCTCGAAGATGTCTTAGGCTTGCTCCCAAAGACATCTTCGAGAAACTAGTTCTCAGGACCACTCCTTGTACTGGCCTCTATCCCTCTTGTACATCCAGTGTGTCTTAAGAAAGTAGCCCTAGGCCCAGCTACTCAAAGATGTCTTTGTCTTGCTACCGAAGACATCTTCAAGAAGATGGTGCTTAGCAGAACTCCCTACTGCTGCCTGAGTGAGAATGAAGGGCTGAGGGTCTATTTATAGTGCCTCCACCTGCCCCTTGCCTGCTCCAAGGGATAGCTCTAGCATTATCCCAAAGGTCACCTTTTGCTATGCCCCAAAGGCCAATATATCGTAACACGAAGGGTCAAGTGGCTCTTGGCGCTAGTCAAAGGGCCAATCTGATAGCCATTGGGGCCGACTTACCCTGGCCTTTACCCTACCCGGGGGTAGCCCCCCTACACTCTTCAAAGACGCCTGGCTGCTGAGCTTGCCTTCTTGATGCGCGCTTGGCGATGTCATCAGCCTCTTGGTTTTCCTTCCTCGGGGTGTATATGAGCTCCATGCCCCTGAAGTGCTTCTCAAGCTTGCGGACCTCTTCCAGGTATGCGGCCATGTGGTCGTCTTTAGGCTTGTAGCTCTTATTAGAGAAGTTGACGAGCAGCTGGGAATCGCCCTTGATGAGCAGGTGCTTGACGCCTAGAGCGATGGCGGCCCGTAGGCCGGCGAGTAGGCCCTCGTACTCAGCGATGTTGTTGGAGATCTTGTCGATCCTGAAGCACAGCTGGACCGCGTAGTAGAGCTTGTCGCCCTTGGGCGAGATCAGGACGACGCCAGCCTCACCATTGCAGCAGGCGAAGGCTCCGTCGAACTTCATGGTCCAGTGGCTGGGCATCTTCTCTCCAAAGGGCCCTGGCTCTTCTCCCAAGGTCGCTTCAGGGGTGGGGTCAGTCCATTCGGCGACAAAGTCTGCTAGCGATTTTCCTTTGATGACTCTTGTGGTGTCAAAGCGCAAGTTGAATGGTTGTAGCTCTATGTTCCATCTCGCGACACGATATTTGGCGTTAGGGTTGCGCAGGATCAGCTCCAAGAGAAATGAGGTGACCACCATGATGGAGTGGCCCTGGAAGTAGTGTCGCAGCTTCCTTGAGGCAATGAGGAGCACGATGAGGAGCTTCTGCTTCATTGGGTACCGTTCCCGAGCATCCCGCAGTACTGTACTGACGAAGTAGACGGGGTGCTCGACAAGGGTTGTCAGCTTAGGCGCAGCGTTGCCTGCCTGAGTAGGCTCTTCAGAACCCTTGAGGAGATCGGCCTGTGGAGGCTCTTCAGGCCCCTTGGCGAGATCAGCCTGTGGAGGCTCCTCAGGTCCCTTATCGGAGTCAACCTGTGGAGGTGCCGAGCTCGGCAAGGGTGCTTGGGGCAGACTCAGCTCGTGGCACTGGGCCTGGCGGTGGGCTTGTGGAGTCTGTCCCTTTGTCGAGCTCTTCGTCATGCGGCTTTGGCTTTGGAGTGGTTGCACTTTTCTTGGGGAGGACTGGCTCTTCTCTTTCTACCACCAGGACGGCGTTGGCGGTCTTAGGAGTGGCTGAGAGGTACAACTTCAGATGTTCGCCCGTCCTTGGGGCAACCATGACTGGTGGGCTGGCCAAGTACCTCTTCAAGTCTTCAAAGGCTTTTTCCGCTTCATGCGTCCACTTGAAGGTGCCAGATCTCTTCATGATCTTCAAGAAGGGCAGGGCTCTCTCGCCGAACTTGGAGATGAAGCGGCCCAAGCTAGCCATGCAACTTGCTAGGCGTTGCATGTCCTTGAGCCGGGGAGGAGGCTGCATTTCCTTTATGGCCTCTGAGCTGGTGGCCTGGGTGGTCCTCATGGCTGGTATCGGCCTGATCCGGCTCCTTCCCTCTGTGCACGCTGTTACCAGCTGTAGTTCCGGGTGGAGTGATTTGCTGGCTTGCGAACGTCGGTGGTGTGGAAACTGCACGGTCCGTCCAACATTGCCTCATATGTTGCCGGCTTACTCGTCCCTGCCCATGCTTGTTTCCCCTCCTGATTTTGTGTCCATGCCAGACCGCCGGTTTTGGGACGTTGTGGTGCACAAGCCTCTGGATGTATCGGAGCCACTGCAGCGACATGCTGCGCTTCAAACCTGTACTCTGATTCTCTTCTCTTGACTCCAAAATTCTCCTCTCGCCGCGGTGGTTCGGTCATGTTGCTGCCCTGGTACCTCCTACTCGACTCTCCCGAGTTAAGGAGAGGCTGCATCGGGTCTCCCAGTGTATAACTGTCTGCAATACGGATTGTCTCGTCCAAAGTTTCCGGCATTTCTCTCTGCAGTTTCTGCCATAACATGGAGCCACGTCGGCAACCCTGCGCAAACCATGAAATGGCCTGTGACTCCACAACTCCCTCGCAGGAATTGCGTACAGTACTCCATCGAGTTAGGTAATCTCGGTCTATATCATTATCTCTCTGCTTGCACATCACAAGCTGCTGAGGTCTATTCGGTCCTTGTACGTGCTTGAAAAATTGTTTACAAAAGCATCTTCAAAGTCGAACCAACAGTCCACACTTCCTTCTCTCAAGTTGTTGAGCCAGATCTGAGCTGGTCCTTCCAACATCTCCGGGATGTACCTAACCGCCCATCTTCTGTTTCCACCGGCAATGTTCACGGCAGACAGATAGGCTATTAGCCAGTCCTCCGGCTTAGTGTTGCCATCATATGTCTTGGTACCTCTACTCAGCTGGAAGTATTGAACAAGTGGCTCGTTCATGATTCAGGGCCCAAAACACTTGGGGCCAGGTGGGCCTC